>OY856409.1:1060747383-1063549883 GCA_963693085.1 Alisma plantago-aquatica | reverse complement strand
AATTATCTAAACCTATATCCACATGTAGTACGCAGGTTCTCTAGGTGATCCAGATAATTGAGGTTAATATATAAATATACATGTAATACATGTATACCTATTAATATAAGTTGATTAGCACAAATTAATGTCTTACATTTAAATACAACAATTATATTTCTTATCTTATGCTACAAGTATTTGTAATACTAAGAATGTCTAATGTTAAATAACAAAATCAAATGTTGCTTTTTCGTGGTAATTTGTTTATAGCAATTATGTTGCTTTGATTTACATCAAAACATAGCAACCAGTTATTGTCTTTCTAGAATAGAAAAGTATTGCTTCTTATTGAGTAAATAAAACCAATACAATGCTCTCTCTTTTATAAGACGAGAGTAATACAGCGTTTAGAGATAAGCAATATGGGATAAAGAAACAAGTGACTAAAAGACAAATAACCAAAATACACTAAGTAAAAACAGCAGTAAAGTGTATATACTAATACTCCCCCTCAAGCTGGAGCATAGATGTCAATCATGCCCAGCTTGTCAGTCATAGTGGTGAATCTAGACTTCGGAAGTATTTTGGTTAAGATGTCAGCCACTTGATCTAAGGTATGTATGTAGGGCGTAGATATCTGGCCAGATAAGACAGTTTCTCTAACAAAGTGACAATCAACCTCAATATACTTTGTTCGTTCATGGAAGGTAGGATTACTGGCAATAAAAGGTAGCAGTCTTGTTGTCACAGTACATAGGTATAGGAGTAGAATCAGAAATGCCAAAGTCTTTCAATAGGTTCCGTATCCAGAACAGTTCACATGTAGTATGTGCCATGGCGCGATATTCTGCTTCAGCATTCGAGCGAGCAACAATTGTATATTTCTTACTGCGTCAGGTAACTAGATTTCCACCTACAAAAGTATAGTATTCGGAGGTGGAGCGTCGATCGACCTTGCTCCCCGCATAGTCAGAATCAAAATACCCAACAAGGTTACAGTGACCATGTTTTTTATACAGCAAACCTTTCCCAGGGGAGCTCTTCAGATATTTGAGAATGTGACAGACTGCATCCCAGTGACATTGTCGGGGTTTGTCAAGATATCTGCTAACAATTCCAACTGCATATGTGATATCAGCACGAGTGACAGTAAGATAGATGAGCTTGCCAACCATGCGTCGATACCGATGGTGATAAGGATAAGCAGGAGAATTATCATCATCCTACTTGGTGTTTGGATCCATAGGAGTACTAGCAGGCTTTGCACCAAGAAGACATGTTTCAGATAGAAGATCAAGAACATATTTACGCTAAGATAGGCACAATCCAGAGGTTGACCGAGAAACTTCAATCCCAAGAAAGTAGTGCAAGGTGCCTAAATCTTTGGTGACAAAATATTTCTCCAGATAACGTTTAGTCGCCTGAATGCCAGCAAGATCACTCCTTGATAGAATGATGTCATCAACATATACAATGAGAATAACAATGCCAGAAGTAGTCTGTTTAACAAAGACAGAATGATCACAATTTTTTCTATTGGAAAATGGAATTAGAAATAGAAAGCATATTATATACCTATATATATCTTGTTTTGGTATTTCGATTGAACCGAGAGATCCATGAATCGGGATCCTGATGCATAATAGATCCGAACACTTGCCCCAAATCGACTTCAAACTTTCTTATTAGGAATCCAAGTTTTATATGTATACATAGGGAAAGCCGATTGAGAACGTCTAAAATGAAATTTCTGAAGAATGGTGCTCAGTTTATCAAACCAAGCATGGAGACTTTGGTTTAAGCCATAAATTGCTTTCCGCAAACGACAGACTTTGGAGGACTCCTTCTGAAGCACAAATCCGAGAGGTTGTTCCATATAGACTTCCTCATGCAGATCTCCATATAGAAAAGCATTTTTCACATCAAGCTGAAATAAGGGCCAATCAGAATTAATTGCAACAGAAATAAGTATGCGAATTGAATTCAGCCGGGCCACTAGTGAAAAAGTCTCAAAATAGTCAATGTCATAAGTCTGTGTGTAGCCCTTGGCAACAAGCCTAGCCTTGAGACGCCCAATCGTGCCATCTGGTTGATATTTAATAGTAAACACCCAGCGACATCCAATCGGAGAACAATCAGTGGGAGGATCAACCAACTCCTAAGTGTTATGATCAGTAAGAGCCTGCATCTCAGCATTCATGGCCTGACGCCAAGCTGGATGTTTAAGATCCTGAGAAGCATTTTTAGGAATAGAAACAGTAAAATTGGCAAAGTTAGTCCCCAGGTGAGCAGTAGTACAGAAATTCCCAATCGAATGTTTGGTACATGTTCTAGTTCCTTTCCTTAAACTGATAGGAATATCTAAGTCAGAGAATACCTGAGGTGATGACTGATCTGGCATTGAGGAAGAAGATTCTAGAGGGGCCATAGAGGGAATTGTCTTCTTCGGTCTTCTTTGATAAACTTTTAGCTGAGGAGTAGTAGCAGCAGGAACAGTATCAAGGGAATCAGAATCATCAATCATCGGTAATGGTGTCTCCATTAATAAATCTGACGTAAGGGCAGACCCAGCAGAAGAATAGAATGGCATGTGCTCGAAGAAAACAACATCAGTCGAGACCATCCATTTTTTTGAAACTGGATCATAACAGCGGTACCCTTTTTGAGTCCTAGAGTACCCTAAGAAGACACACTTGATGGCACGGGGATCAAGTTTTTGTTAAACCAGGACGTAGGTTTTTAACAAATCAAATGCTCCCAAAAATACAAGGAGGAACATAAAATAAGGGCGCATCAGGGTACAAGATTTGATAAGGGATTTGATTCCCAAGAACAGAAGATGGCATGCGGTTAATGAGATAGCAAGCAGTGGAAATAGCTTCAGGCCAAAAACACTGGGGAACAATATAGTGAAAAAGTAAAGTACAAGCAATGTCAAGAAGGTGGCGATTCTTGCGTTCGGTGACTCCATTTTGTTGTGGGGTGTAGCCACAGGAGGTTTGGTGAATAGTACCCAGTTTGCGACAAAAACTGCTGACCAAAGATTGCATGAATTCAAGAGCATTGTTAGTGCGAAAAAAAATTATAGGTATGCTAAATTGGGTACGTATTTCAACAAAGTAAGAAGTAATAGTCTCAAGAATATTAGACCTATCATTTAGCAAGAAAATCCAGGTGGTCCTAGAGAAATTATCAATAAAGCTCAGAAAGTAACGGAATCCAGATATACTCGAGACAGGACAAGGTCCCCAAACATCAGCATGTATAATATCAAACGGCTATTTTGAACCAATACATAATTTCTTTGAAAAAGTTGCTCTAGTTTGTTTGCCCAATTGACAAGTTTCACAATGAAAAATAGAATCTGAAATATGAGGTAGCAAATGCTTTAATTTGGCTGCTGACGGGTGTCACAAATGATAGTGTCACTGGATGCCAGTCACAGAAGATGTCAGATACGCCGCAGTCTTTGGAACATCCAAGTAATATAAACTATCTGGTCTCTCATGGCCCGAACCAATCTTCGTCCTTGTGCGCAGATCCTGAAAAACAACACCATCCGGGTCAAATGTAATAGAGCAGTGAAGGCTCTTCACAGTTCTACTAACAGATAACAGATTTATAGGGAACTTAGGAACATATAAAGAAGAGCGCAGAGGCAGACATCCAGGAGTGCATATATCACCAAAATCAATAACCGGTGTTTGAGAGTCGTCAGCCAGAGTAACATGAGGTATAACAATAGTGTTATGTAAATGAGAAAATAATGTAGGATTGCCAGAAATATGGGATGTCGCACCCGAATCGATCACCCAAGTATTTTTACCGGACTGTGTCAGAAGAGCAGTTCTACCATCAGTGGAGGCCTCGGTAGAGGAAGCAAGCCGTGCTTGTAGTAGTTTCTCAAACTCTGATCGGATCCAATCGGCAGACGGAGGTGCAGAAGTAGTGGCAGTGTCAGGCTGATCTGTGGTGACTTGATTTGCCCAGGCTGGCTTCCCATGCTTTATCTAGCAACGATCTTCATTGTGATTGGTACGTTTACAGAAGGTACAAAAGTGTTGTTCAGTAATCTCAGCAGGAGAAGAGGAGCCACGTCCTGGTCTAGAATAATGATCGCAGCCACGTCCCCGACCACAGCCGCGTCTACGGGAGGAGTCACCAGTCCGAACAGCAAGGGTTGTTCCGTCAGAGGAGTCAGGTAGGTTTTGCGAAATGGAAGGAAGGCGTTGAACACGCTTCAGAACGTCTCTCAGGGTAGGAAGGAGATCACTAGAGAGGTTATGATCAACGACTCCTGCAAAAGAGCAAGGCAGACTAGCAAGGAACTGGACAAGTTGAAGCTCGTTCCTTTGACGCTGGATTTCTGTGATATCTGCAGACAGAGGATGGTAGACCTCAAACTCATCCCAAAGAGCACAGCAGTTGTTGTAGTAATCCTCCACGGAGTCAGCAGCAGAGTACTCATGTTTGGCCAGTAGCTTGAAGATTTCAAAAACCTTCTTCGGATTCTTCTGGTGAGAGTATACGTGGGAGAGTTGATCCCACATATCCTTGGCAGTCTTGAGGCGAAGGAGAGGCTGGTTGATTTTAGGTTCCGCACTATTGATCATCCAGGTCATAACACTATAATCTTCCTTGGACCAGAGATCATAGGCATGTTTGGTCTTGTCATCAGCATCAGCAGCAGGAATGGTCGGACCCTTGGTCGACAGATGAGAGAAACGCCCTTGAGCCTTGACATACAGTTCAAAGGAGGCTGCCCAGAGATGATAGTTTGGGCCATCCAACTTGACGGTAGTGACGCATAGATTGCAAGGAAGGTCAGGAGTCGCCATCCGAGATGATAGAGATAGTGTAACGATCCCGCCTCCCAGTAACCCCCAATTAAGGGAGACCAAAAGGTTGGTGCCGTTATCCCAATTAACAGGATCAAAGGTTCGACAAATAATCAATAACAATTATCAAATTCTACCAACTATCTTGAAATATGGTATAAATTAAAACTTTTTGCATACCTTTGAAAAACTTGGATTACTAAACTTCTATCTACATGAGAGAATATTCTAACTAATCCTCCTTGATCGTTAATCCTCATTTCATTCCACATATGCCACTTTACTGTTTGTTCTTTTCACTTGTACCTAAAATGCCGACAAACAAAACGCCGGTCAGCATAAAGCTAGTATGTGGGGGAAACAATAATCGTGCAACTATGATAACAATGTAATCAGCCAATTATCATTTAACAGCCAAGATTACGTCTTAAGCAATACTACTCAATCCTTACTTATCCCCTATCCCTGTGTTGTCCCTACAGTGGACTTGGATGCTACCTTCCTCATGGTAGATCCCCATTAAACCCCGCATGATCCTACCTAACAGGTAGATCAATGTCTAGGGTTGAGTCACATGGCACTACCCATAGGTAGCCCAATCCCTAACTCATGGTGTGCTAAAGAGTCACATGGCACTACTCATAGGTAGCCCAATCCCTGACTCAAGGTGACTTGATGGACCTACCCCATTGGTAGTCATGTATTAAGTCATCCAATGACATGATGGACCTACCCCATAAGTAGCCATGTACTAGGTCAACTATTAAGCCACAGAGGGGACTAGGATTTGAGCTAGTAGGCACATATCATAAGTGATAGTCATATCCACATTATAGTTTGCATGAATTAAATGCATCCAACAGTTTAATTCAAGTCATTGAGTAAAACGTCGGAAAACCTCGAAAAACTAATTCGAGATATTCATAAGTGTAACCACATACCTGTCAGGCAGATTGAAGAGAGAATCAACCAAGAAGGGAAATCCAATCAAGCAAGTACAAGAATCCTGAAATCACATCCAATTCCTTTTTATCAAAATCTATTCAAACCATCTTGCTACTTAAGGTTTCTATTCCTTTGTAGGATTTCTACCTCTTTTAGGGTTTACTTTGCAATTAGGGTTTTTACTTCATTTTACTCTTTTAAACCCTAATTTCTCATCTATCCTTCACGAAAGTTATTAAGGTTACCTTTCAACAACATATAACCTTAATTTCGATTTAAAGGCACACTTAAACATTAATTAAGTCTATTAAGCCTCTTTTACATTAAAGCTACTATTTTTATCCTTTTAATCCATGACAAGATCATTATACTCATTTATCATCAATTCAAAGTTCATTATGGTCTACTTCGCACATGAACTTTTTTTTTGGAGAGCAAAAGGATCGATTCATTACTTATTAGCCATACAGCATCTACAATTGGGAAGAAAGATACAAACATAACATACAAACATCACGTTCAGTAACTCAAAGGCACTACAACTCATATTGGAACGAGAGAGAGACATTTCTGCATTGATTCTTCTTCCTTGAGGTTGTCTTAAGCAGCTTTTCCTGAAGAATTCCTTCAACTTGAGCATTGAGTAGTGGTAGAGGGGCTGGAACAAGGCAGTGTTCTGCTCGTATATCAACTCAAACGAAGCCATATAACTGAGTAATAAGATCAATCCAAAGCAAAGATGAGATCTAGCCGTGGCTAGAGATCTCATCGCTCTCCCGAAGGGAGGTCGCAGCAAAGCGCGACAGATAAACGCCGACTAGCGGCGACAAAAGGCAGATAAACTGCCAGAACCACTGGCTAAACAAGCCAACAAAGACAGAAAAAAAACCGAGGCCGAAATACTGGGGAAACCCAGAGCTCGGAAGCCTTTACGACGGAAGGGCTAGAAACCTTATTCAGAAAACGTAAGCTACTGAAAGGGGGTGGGAGAGCTCGATACCACCGGATCTGTGATGAAGACGGAACCACAAATGCCACTCCACCTTCAATCCGACCAGAGGCCCGGTGGGGGAAACGGAGCCGAAGTTGCCCCTCCCAAACCGCCGCCCGACGCAGCACGGGTCGAGATCAAAGCCAAGAGCCCAACCCCGCCGCAGCAGAAGAGGAGAGGGTGGAGGAGATAAAGATGGTCGCCCACCTGAGACAGACATGACGAAGATCGAGCCGAGTCAAGGCCCTGTGGGAGTAGGGTGGCGTCCGTCGGCCGCCGAAGCCCCCTCCCCCGAGCCCGAAGCCGCCCTCCGCGAGCCCTAAGTCGCCCGCCCTATCCCCACAGCGGAAGCCGCCGTCCGCTCCGTTCTCATCAATCAATCAAGTAGTTTATTTCGCACATGAACTTGATTTGTCATTAATTCTATCTTTTATTCATTAGAAAACCCTAATTACTACATTAAGGGTATTTATCCACAATTAGGAACTTTTATGCTCGAAATAGCTTAGAATTATCTTATCTTAACTTTAATCATGAAATCGAACCATTAAAGCCATTAAGAGTCGCATTTACCTATATTAGGGTTTCAAGGCCCATTAAAGTATATTCATGCACATGAAACTCTAAATTAAGCCAATTATGTGTAGAGTTCATCTTTTTTTTCCTAATGTTCCTTTTTATCATTAACAGGCTAATATCAACGTTAATCATCCATTAAACCCTACTAAATACATTAATCATCTTCAAATAGGGTTTCTTAATCTTTAATTCATTAAAGTTGATAAATTACACTACTTTCGAATTACAAGATAAATTAGCCTTCAAATATATTTTTATTGA
This sequence comes from Alisma plantago-aquatica, assembly GCA_963693085.1. Classification (NCBI taxonomy): domain Eukaryota; kingdom Viridiplantae; phylum Streptophyta; class Magnoliopsida; order Alismatales; family Alismataceae; genus Alisma; species Alisma plantago-aquatica. The sequence goes on along the minus strand of OY856409.1, from coordinate 1,063,542,287 downwards.
ATTCCTCTCATTTTTCTGAGCAAAATTCATATATTAAGCATATTCATCCGAGCTACGGTTAATTAGATATGAATTATGCAAAATTGACCTACTTTGAGCCAATCAGAGCGCGCCAAGTGTCCTGCTCCATGCAACGTTGTTCGGCTGTGTTTGAAAACATAACCAAATTACGAAGATACCCACCTTTAAGTGATTGGTTTCTTTAGTACGCGGAGGGCAGAAGCGTCAAACGAACATCCGAGCTTCTTCAACCTCAAGATACCCTAACAGAGCCGCGATGCAGCAGGTTGTGGGCGTTCCTACACCCTCCTCCAGGGCCCGATGGCTGCCGCCGACCCCTACCGCCCTCCGTCGCCCTTGGGGTGTCGCCCAGCTCGCGGCCTAGCTGGATAGATGGAGCGCACAAAGCCTACGACCTGCGGATGTCTTGCAGCCATCTATCGGAGGTGGCGCACGCTCCAGAGCACGAAAAGAGGGTCTCTTCTTCTGGTGTTGTCGTGGGAGCGCCCTGCTTCCATCAAGACCTCGACACCGCTCCTTGGTGTCTGCGGGATAGATCTATATCGTTGACTAGGGTTTGTACGGAAAGAAGATGAAGAAAGAAAGAGAGAAGTGTGTGGGATCCTTTCAAACTCGACCCTGGGCTCTACCCCTTATATAGGGGAGGGTATCCACGCCCAAAGATGTTCATACAAAGGGAAACAAGTCCATGTTCTAATAGGAAACCACATTCCCACATCGTGAAGAAATCTTCTCTCTCTTCTTTATTCTTTTGACATCCTTTATTATTTGGATATTTAGATATTCGAAAATCCTTTCCATTATTCTCTTTATTCTTTGCTTTTAATTCATTGGCCACGAAATAATATATCTCCTTAAGTAGAAAATACTTCCTTTCTAATAATACCACATAATTCATTAATTATGTATTCACATTATCTTCTTATTTTCTATTATTGGTATTTTCTCTTTCTTTTTCTTCATTGGGACTCCTTGGATTCCAAGAAACTCTATTGTTTTGAAATCCCTTTTATTGGATACTCATTATCCTTCTAGATGCATTTATATTCATTATTTCTCATTATCTTGTTTATTTCTTATTAAAATATCTCTTTTTGAGGATTTCTCTTTATTTCTCTTTTATTTTCCTCATTGGTATTCCTTTTAACATTAGGCATCCTTGGGATACAAAATTCCACCAAATCTAACTCAACTATACCTCTTTCCATTTATTTCCCACATTTATCATTATTTTCAATTTCTTTCTTAATAAAGAAATACTTAATTGATCTTTTCTTTTCTTATTGCATTTTCTTTGCAACCTTGGACTCCTTGGGACCCAAGGAACCCAAGAGGCACGAAATCCACCTTTGGATTATATTCTTCTGCCTTCCAGAGGTTTCCACATCTTTCTTTTCTCCAAAAACTCAATTATTCATTTACTAATTGAATTTCCTTGTTATTGGGCCCAATAGCCAATAAAGCCCACAACACAATCATCAAGGCTATTGTAAATGAAACCCATTTATTCAAAACAAATCATATCATTATTTGTTCCAATATCTTTAATATGAGAAATTACATTTCTCTCCAAATGCGCCCAAAAGTTGGGGTTGTAACAGATAGTCAGAATCAAGGGCGCAGATAGCAGCAGAGGTAGTAGTCACTAGTCAGCAGCAGAAGTCCAACACATGGACTAGAAGTAGCATATAGGAGATCCAAGCATGGATCTCAAAAACCCTCGTAGGGGCAGTAGGAGAAGATAGAAACCTATGCCAACATGGAGGAAAAATCACTCCACCATGAGGCGCAGGCAAACAGAGCGGAAGACGCCTTTTACGACGTCAACGTGCCAGAAACTGGAAAGTTACCGAAGTTGTTCGGAGGTTTCAGGGAAGAAGATGGGTAGAGGATTGGGTGTATTTGATGGATTAAGCCATGATAATGGAGTAGGTTAGGGTGTTGAAAGGTGGTGGAGGGTTGGCGGAGGGGTGGGTGGTGGCTGGAGTGGTGGTGGTGATGGTTGTGGGAGGCGGCAGGGTGGTTGTGGGCGGCGGCAGGGGTTGGGCAGGTGTGGCGGCGGCGCAAGGGGGCTGGGGAGATAGAGGAGGGAGAGGGGCGGCTAGGGTTGGGGGGGTATGAAAGGCGTCTAGGGTTTAGGGAGGATCGGGACGCTCTGATACCATCTAGAATAAAAAAGTATTGCTTCTTATTGAGTGAATAAAACCAATACAATGCTCTCTCTTTTATAAAACAAGAGAGTAGTACTGCGTTTAGAGATAAGCAATATGGGATAAAGAAACAAGTGACTAAAAGACAAATAACCAAAATACACTAAGTAAAAACGGCAGTAAAGTGTATATACTAATAGTCTTTTTTTTCTTCTAAGTCCACAACTAATCCATGTGTTTTACATCAAACACATAATTTATTGTTTTCTTTGAATTGTGTTTGACATAAAAAAAATATCAAATTGGTTCTTATTTTTATTTTTACCATTAAAATAGAAAATTAACAATTTATTTCGATTAAAAACATTTTATATGGGCATCGGGGGTCAGTGTGCAACCTGTTCGGTTGATTTTGGTAGTGCTTTTTTCTATCTAATTAAAATAAATCTTTTGTGATCCACACCTATGAGACCTGCACCAGCAACCACACAATTTAAACACAACTCGCCATTGTTTCACATGTCTATTAATGGATATTATTTAATTTAAAATAGATATTGTATTGTAGTACCAATTAATTAGCATTATTTACATAAGAATACGCATTATATAATATACGAACATGTAATACAAATCATTATTTTATAATAAAAATATAAATTAATACACAAAGTAATATACAAATTTAAACAAATTCAACAATGTTTAACACTTATACGGTACTGTTATATTTTTAATTTGTTCATTCTCATAGTTGTTTTTATATTAATAACAAGTACTTGTTGATTATTCTATTCCTTCTCTCATTAAAAAGAACCTTCAACTAGTCACACTATCTGAAAAGCTTCTCATAATATGTGAGAAATTCATTTGGTATTTTGTGTTTGCATTGACTCGAGATCTATTGTATTTTTGGGTGAATGAGGTGTGCTTTATATCAGTACTTTTTGGCCTATCATTAGACAAATTATTTAGAGAACACTACCTAACACCAATGGCACCTATGGTTCGGGAACACACAAAGCAAACCCATTATCATAATGCGTCATTGTTCCCTAGATATGCAGAGTTGCTCTATAGTTGGAGAGAAGCAGTAGAATATATACAAATGGACGAAGATACAATGAAACAAAAGAAAGAGGGAAATACTGGATAGAGAGCTATGGCGCAATAAATAAAACAAAATAAAAGTAATAAAATGGCATATGTTTTATACATTTATTGAAGTTTGAGATAAGTGTTGCAGTGCTTATTGATGTGCATTATTACTTAAAAAGCACTTATTATATGATATATTAATATAAAATGCATAAATTATTATATCATAACGTGTCTTGGGTACCTCTAATAAGCAATAATGCATTATTACGTAACTGAGTATATAATACATGTATTTCTCACATTCAAGTTTACACTGTAGCACTATAAATATATGACACGAGTGTTTCTCTATTTTCTGTTATGCACGTGACTAATACAAAAAGTAAATAATGTATACTCATTTATTACAATTACCTTTTTTCTCTGTTCCCTCTCTCAACTACCCTTGATCCCCTTCCCTCTATTTATCTCTTTTCATTCTTTCTCTGAATGCACAGTACCCGAAAGGCTTTAAATTTCTCATACTGTACGAGGAACTTCTTGAATTCCGCTGCACCACACACAACAAACACCATCATCGCAAATAACAAAAACAACAATAAATATATTAAACTTATACCGAGAAGTATATATATAATCTCACCATTGTGCCTTGGGTGGGGGGAGTTGGAGGGGATTCGAAGAGGTGTGAGGAAAAGGCAAAAACTACAAGACCGCTTTTCCTACCAAACATCTATTGGGTTTAACTTATGGATGTTGGCACAAGTTCAGCTTATGTTGCCTATTTGACACATTCCAAGAGAAAATCTGTTCCCCAATCATATGTACCACTTGAGGGAATGTTTCAAAGTACGTAGGTAAGAAAATGAAGCGGCTAGTTCGACAGCAGCATCTGTGTTTTTTTTTCTCGAGTTCCATGTTAGACTTCATGATCAGCTTTGCCCTTGATGAGGGGACTGAATGGGATGTCTATAATAACCAAAATATTTATCTAGTTCCCTACTAGTTAATAGTTATACTGTAGTTATTATGATCAGGCCATTCTAGCCTAATTAGATACATATTGCTTCCTGATCTTTGTAGAAGGTGTTCAAAATAAAGTAAGAACGTCATTACTCGTCCTACAACTCTCCCTCAGTGACAAACTCAAAAGCTAGGCAAGCTGCAGTAGAAGTCCATCAAAGTCTGGAACTTGCGAGCAATTTTCATAATTGAATTAGCACATAATAGCGTGAGCTCATAATTGGATCTGGCAGTGGATGCAGTGGAACCACGGTTGAGTTAAAGCAGCACAGAAAGTCATGCCAACATGTGATGACTTCCAGAGTTTCCTCACATCAAGTAGGCAGTGGAGGCAAAGAGCTATTTTCACGTAGCTGCAGTGGTGTTGTAAACCAAATAATCATGCAGTCTTTTCTAAGTGTCCTTTTTTTAAGGTGTGACCGTTATTTAGCCTTCTCCCCTCATGCAGGGATCAAAAGTGTTACAAATATTGTGAACGGGTACATAATTTTGTATTCCATTACAGTTACAGTTTGGCATTACATCAATAAAAGAGATTAAGGGGTGACTATAAAATCATTTTGATTAGTTTTGAGATGCAATTTTGCAAGAGCATCTGCATCAATTTGTTAAAACGATCTATTTTTGAAATGATGACACTCCACCGGAGAACAAATAGAGCTTTCATCTCCATTCTCCATGGTGCTACTATAGGATATTTGCAAGCTTCGTCCTAAATGGCATGTCTAGCTGTAATACAATCTGACTCAATAATAACACAGGGGTGATAGATGACTCAATATTAACGTAGTGGCGATTTATTTGCTAAAGTGCCTATGAAAGGATCATGTGATTGTTTTGTGTAAGTACATTGATCTGATATACCGATCATTTAGTGAAGAGCTGTGGTTTACAAGTCACTAAGTGAAAATGCATGCATTCACTACAGAATCACTCTACATGCAAGTTAATTCTGGGGGACTCCCATTAAGCATCTCAATGTCAATTGTCGCTGGAGTAATACTTCATTATAAAAGAAAAACATATTTACAGTGGGGTTAAGAGGATGGTGTTCATGAAAGGCCAAAAAGCTATGGACGACTTTAATTATGAAATATCATTCATTGGACAGAATGTGGACGTGGAAGTGAAAATGATGCTTGTTTAGAACAAACCCGTGAGTGCCTGTTTCAACTATTAACATGCTTCTGCCCATGAATAAAATCATAGAATCAAAAGAATGTGGTGAAAGTGTGGAGTAGAACGCCCATAAGAAGGATGGTAAGGTTCAATTTTTTTATTGAACATGTTGAGTCATGTACCTGCTGCTGTTTAGAAAAGAATACAGGCCAACACAAAGATTCAGAACTCAAGCCAGCCTGTCAAGATATGATTATAGTTATTGTAACTCAAGCCAGCCTGTCAAGATATGATTATAGTTATTGCAACTCAAGCCAGCCTGTCAAGATATGATTATAGTTACATGCAGAATCGACAGGAAATGTAGAAAAATAGTCTGATAACAGAGCATGAAATAAAAAAAGGACTACTAACAGCACGGAGGCTGCTGTTACCTTTCCCTAAATAAGCAATCATTTCATTTTCTCCTTTTTCAGGAATCATAAACCTTTCTGGAGATGCTCTTACTCTTCTTCCTGCCCCAATGGGTCTCCTTTTTCAGGAATCATAAACCTTTCTGGAGATGCTCTTACTCTTCTTCCTGCCCCAATGGGTCTTCAGCATCAGAAATGGTCAATGCATAAACTAACATTATAAAGTCGTTTACGCTTTGATCTGCATGAGATTTCCTTGTGTTGCATCCCATTATTATGTCTTCATAGAAACTTCGGAGATCTTTGATGTAGAGTTTATTGAGCCCAAGTACCCCTCAATGTGTCAGAATGAGCATTCTGCCACAGACTAGAAGCTTACAGAGAGCCCGCAATTTGGTCCAGGCCAGCCCTCTTTTGCTTTAATTCCTGTGCTTATTCATGATTTGGAGAATCACCATAAATAAGATCCAAATTAACCCTAATTGAAGCAAATAAAGAATTCATCCGATCACTCTTCTGTGAACTATTAGTATCTAATGTATGACGACTTCCTTCATTAGTGGAATTCTTCAACTTCGGTGTCGATGCAACTAAGGGACAAGACCTATCTGAGAGAAGTCTTTGTGAAGCAGATCCATACTTTCCATCTGATTCATGCACGAAGTATTTAACCTCAGTATTTCCATTATTTGCAGGACCCTCTTTATATGTCATATTCTTCAACTCCCTTTTTGACATAGGACTGTTCTCATGCTGAAATATATGTTCTCCGTTCAAGGTGCAAGTTTTACTGTTCAGAACTTTGTTACACTTTGCTACACTAGGACCACTTCCTGTTAAGACTGTATCAAGACAAACACTTCCCCCTTGAGCTCTCATGTCCACAGATGGAGACTTTTTGTGTGTGTCTTTAACAAGCTCAGCATTTTTTCCTTCTTCCAATGGATGATTAGCATTTGTCAAACCATAAAGACGTCCAGCACCTTCACAGTCATGGCTTTCTCTTGTACAAACAGATGTTCTAGACCAATCTGTAACTTTTAAAGGGCAGACAAACTGTCTATCACCTTCTTGTAAACTACATGCTTCCACATCAAAAGAGCTGATTCTATTCAGTTTCAAAAAGTCAGCCACCCTGCTTAACATAATATTATCAAAATCTGGTAAAGCAGGATCTACAGAATTAGCTATTGTGCCAGTGTTATCATAACCACTTGATATGCCGTTTATGATTGCAGAGTCCTTCGCTTGGCATATATCTGCACCTTCCTCCCAGTTATAAGGAAACCCAACAAAGAATTTGTTGCAAACCTGTTTGCAAGCAAAGTAAGAAGCTATCAATCAGAAGAATCTTTGAGTTTAAAGAAAGACTGGAGCTTACAGTCAACTATTTAGTCTCTTAGTCAGTATGTTTTTCAACAAAATAAACTAGGCGCACGTGTTCACTAGAATTTATGAACATAATGAAATTTAGCAACGAAGAAAAGTCAACAATATATGAAGCAAACATACTAAGCAATATACGTTTTCACTTCACTCAGACATATGATACATCTATTTTTTCACGGATGTCCAACAAAAATCGAGGTTCCATTTAGCCAATCCTATGTTGACCTAAATCATACCTAACATGTCCTAAATTAGACCAAACTGGCCCTACTTTGACCTAGATTATACTATATTTGACCTAAATTGGAGCAAACTTGGACTAATTTAACCTAAACCAGACCTTATTTGGCTTAGCATGACCTTAACAGACCTAATTTCCCCTAGTTTAGAGTTCTTTTACTACAGTCTGGGCAGAGAGTTGAGAGTGTTCACCATTAAAGGTCGACAAACTGTTTCTGTTATCATCTCCTTCCTTCTGTGGTGGGGCGATCTTGGAGGCAATTTTTTGAGATTCTTGGCCCCTCTTTGCTCTTGGACCTCAGTGGAGCTAATTCTTGCTGCCTGTAGTGGTTTTGAGCTATAGTTAAAATACCAAATGGTCCAAATTTCGTCAATTATTTCCTTACGATGGCGATCCGGTATAGAAATGCATTGTCGAAACACGCTGACCATAAAAAAAATTTCTTTTTAATGTACTATGTACTAACAAGAGCTTTTTTTTTTTTGGCACAGTTTTGTATCTTTTAAGTCTATATATTGTGATTGCAAACTATAATGACTTAATTCATTGATTTCACCACTGAAAACTGACATCAAAATTCCCGTCGAAACAGTTCAGGGTCCTTCACTCACATATGAGGAGACCCACCCACCCACCCCCCCCCCCACACACACACACAAACACATATCCAATATGAATAAAATCAGGTGAAATCTTATAATTTATTTCATTAATTTTGCCGCCAAAATGTCGGGAAGACATCTGTCGAAATTTTGGTAAATTTATGTTTCTGTGGCAACCAAAATAGCATCGAATCAGACATTTTCTTCCTTGGTTTTGAGATAGGTTCTTGTTGTTCGCCATGGTTTCTTCTTCTTTCTTCTCCTCTTGGTTCCATGGACGGCCAAGAGCAGGTCTGGTCCATGGATGGTTAATTCTTCTGGTTGTTCTACCTCTTATTTCTTAGGTAGCTTTGACCTGAGTGGAGCTCTCCTAGCTGTACTTGGTGCTCCTTTGGTCGTGGGTTGAGCTTTAGGCATTCTTGGTGGTTCAGAGCTATTAAGTTGATGTGAGTGGATACTTTTTTGCTTTTCAATTCTACAAGAAAATAAGATGCTATGATGCCCAATTGAGTGGTTAAGGGCTATAGATGTAATATTGGAATTGATTTGATGATCCTTTAGCTAGATGCTTAATAGTCTTCTTGTTGTAGAAACATGTCTAGATTAGTAACATACTTCTTCCTGTATGATTTGATTGGATGAATTAGAACTACCCTAATTATCCTAATTTCCTAATTAGCTGAGATGTGCCTTCTTCCTATAACCTAATGAATGTTTTGGACAAAATGTCGTGTATGGCTTGCCCTAATTATCAAGAACCAGTGGAGAAATTACTTCCATAAGCTTTTCAATGGAGATACTGCAAATAATGTTAGAGACTCGTGTGACATGAATACAAGAGATATCATTTACACACGACGAGTGTCACCATTTGAGGTCAAGAATGCTTTGAAAAAGATGAAAATGAGAAAGTCATGCGGACCGGACGGTATTCCCATTGATGTATGGAAGAGTATGGGGAATGAAGGAGTTATGTGGTTAACAAAGTTCTTTAACAAGATCATGAAGACCAAGAAGATGTTGGATGAGTGGAGAAATAGTACTATAGTCCCCATCTACAAGAACAAAGGTGATGTTCAGAGTTGCACAAACTACAGAGGTATCAAGTTGATGAGTCACACAATGAAGCTTTGGGAAAGGATTATTGAGCAGAGACTAAGATCTATAACGTAGATATCAAACAATCAATTTGGTTTCATGCATGGAAGATCAACAACAGATGCTATTTTTCTAATAAGGAGGCTTATAGAGAAGTATAGAGAAAGCAAAAGAGATCTTCATATGATGTTTATTGATTTGGAAAGGCTTATGATCGAGTACCCAGAGAAGTGTTGTGGATGGTTTTGAAGAAAAAAGGTGTGTCAACCCAATACATTGACTTGATCAAAGACATGTATGATAGCTCTACTGCAAGTGTGAAGACTCCTGGAGGAGAGACACCAACTATTACACCAAGGATCCACACTCAGCCCATATTTGTTCGTTCTTGTTATGGATGAGTTGACAAAGAATGTCCAGGATGATATTCCTTGGTGTATGTTATTTACTGATGATATTGTTTTGATTGACGAAACTAAAGATGGATTGAACGATAAAGTTGAGCATTGGAGAAAGGCATTGGAATCAAATGGATTGATGATTAGCAGGAGCAAAACTGAGTATATGCATTGCAATTTCAGCCAATCTCGCAGTGTGAATGGAGTCAAGTTAGACGGAGTAGATATACCAAAATGTGATAAATTTTGTTACTTGGGTTCTATTATTCAAACAGATGGGAATGTCCAAAATGACGTTTGTCACAGGATCACTGCAGGATGGTTGAAATGGAGGACTGTAACTGGGGTTTTATGTGATCGGAAGATCCCTCTCAGTTTAAAAAGTAAGTTATAGAATAGCTATACGGCCGGCCATGTTGTCATGCTCATGGGAGTGAATGTTGGGCGGTGAAGAAACAAGGTCTCAACAAGATGAACGTGGCTAAAATGTGTATGCTGAGATGGATGTGTGGGAAGACAAGAAAAGATCGCTTGAGAAATGACTATATCAGGAATAAATTGGGGGTGGCGAGCATTGAGGACAAGTTGCGCGAGGGCCGACTCAGATGATACGGACATGTGCAACGTAGACCGACAAATGTGCTTATACGAAGCAACGCTATTGAGTCAAGCACAATAAATAGAAAAAGAGGAAAACCTAAATTAACATGGGATGAGCTTATAAAGAGAGATTTTGAATCTCTACATCTCAACCAGAACATGGCCCATGATAGAGCCGAATGGAAACGAAGGATCCATGTAGCCGACCCCAACATAGTAGGGATTGAGGCTTAGATGATGATGATGATGGCTTGCCCTAATTGATGATCTTTCCATAAATATCATGATAGCAATAGATACCTAATTAGTGATATTCTTTAATTATATGATGTTGTGATGTTGGGATTACATAGTTTTCCTGATTGCTTAGTAAACCCCGATCGGCTATAATCTAGAGATGAATTATTTGAATGTGAATATTTCCTTAATTTTTCAAGATCAGATGTGTGATGTCTCTTACTATCCATATGTTATGAGATGATACCCAAATTAGTATATGATGATGAAATTACATGATGTGTTGATAATATATATGAGATGTGTACCTGATGAAGATTAAAGTCCTATTATACGTGTTATAAGTGATGGGTAACAGATGAATTGACATAAAAGCCACTCATGTAAGTAATGGGCACACCCTAATTGCTAGTTGGCCTAATTACAAGTTATAACCTTAAGAATAGTCTTGAACATGGCAAGTGTGATCTTTTAGTGCTTCTCATGTGGTTCTTCTTGGTGGTCGAGTGTGAGATGACGAGCCATAACCAGGGTTTATGTTGGTGCCGCAGAGAGAGGACGGGCCTTGGCCACACTCTAGGAGTGGATAACGGAAGGATAGGCCTTAGCCACAACCCTTATTCATTGTGTAAGGGGGAGGATGAGCCAAAGACATAGCCCTTAGACAAGCAGGAGTGTTGGGCCTTAGCCATACTCCTAGGTTGGTTTGAAGGGGTGTAGAGCCATAGCTACATGTGCCGGGGCTTGGCCACAACTCCAATTGAGTGTTTTGAGTAGGAAAGAGGAGTTTGCCCCTGGCTATAACTCTTGGACGAGCTCCGAGATAGTAAGTAAATAAGATGATATGTGTTTATAAATACGAGTAAAAGATGAATAAGGTGTTTAATTGAATATATGGTGTCTTATGTATGCTTTACTTATGTTTGTGCTTTCCTTTAGTGAATCATTCAGTTGGTCTAGCCTGCTTAATGACAATCTGTCAATATGGCTAATATGGGGAATAAGATTATCTCTCGGGTTATGATCCTTAATTTTTTCTTTCCATGTTTAATAACAATATAACTGCATCTGCAATAATGATTTCCTTTTTTACAGCCGAGTAGGAAGTACCTGCTCACTGAGGCAGTAGACTCAATACAAACTTTGTTGACATTTTTTAGGTACAAGTGTCTAGTAGCTCAGTGGTGGTAATTGGTCAGTGTAGCAGTCTACTGTTTTGTTACTGCAGACTCAGCACCTGGGCAAAGGTAGAAATCATTGGAAATTCCAGCGTGTATTAAGCTTAGCTTGTTGTTTTATCTACATATTGTATTTAAATCTTAAGTTGGGTAACTCTAATTTTTTCTTTCAGTTTGGTTCGGTCCAGCTTTTGTTAGTTTGGTTCTTCGATTCATTGTGAAACGTGCTTACTGTGTGATTGTTTCTTGTTTAGGGTTGATCATGTAGCCCCATGTTGGTGGACTCATCATTAGGGTTAGAGGTTGTTGTTAATCTTTGTGTCGGGTGCCACAACTGGGGAGCAATATCGCAAAATTGGGGTAGACCACAAATAATCTTTATATGTTAGGATATGACTGTAATGTAAAATTTAAATCGTGGGATTCCAATGTAATGGAGTGTTGGGATATGGTGGTGATGGGAAACAAGGCCCAATGAGCCTGTTGCGGAAATGTGGAAGCGTGAGATCGAGCAATTTAATCCAAATACGTACAACGAAGATAAATGACAGAGCAAAGAAGAAACCAAAAAGGCAGAATTTTTATAGTGGTTCAAAAAATTGTCAGCATGGGGTTCTACATCCACTGGTAAAGATGATTTTATTGACAGAGAGATTACAGAGATGATGATTACAAAAGAGAGAACACATTCCCCTTTTACACCCGAAAGCCACCACAGAAGAAGAGTGTTGCTTGGAGAAGAGCACTTGGAGGCTTGAAACCCTAGGAGAAGCTCTAGGTCCATCATCGGCTTTAGGACTTTGAAAAACGTCTCTTGGTGTCTCTTCGTGTTTGGGATGAGTTGGGGGGGGGGCTATTATAAGAATAGGTCCCATATTCAAAGTCCCTATTAGTATATATACTTTACTGTGTTGTGATGTTTCTTACTTAGTGTATTTTGGCTTTTGTCTATTAGCCTCTTGTACTTTTATCCCATATTGCCTAGCTCTACTCTATGTCTCACTCTCTTGTCTTACAAAAGAGAGAGCCATGTACTTGTTTTATTAATTCAATAAGAAGAAGCCTTTAGTATTTTAGATGGTATCAGAGCCACCTGATCCTCCCTAAACTCCTCCCTCCTAAACCCTAATACCCATGCCCACATAACCCTAGCCGCCACCCCTCCCTCTCTTCTTTTTTTCTTGCTGCCCCCCCCCCGCCGCCGGCCTCAACCCCTACTGCCACCCCCGCCTTCTCTCCGCCTCCAATCCCCTCCTCCACCCCACCAGCCCCCCTCTCTTCCCTTTCCACCCCAACAGCCGCCGCCGCCATCTCCAACCCCTCACCAACCCGCCGCCACTCACCAATCAGCCTACCGCCACCATCTTCTCTCCCCTCCACAGCCCACCACCACCTTCCAAGCCGCAGCCTCTCCTCCGCCATCACCACACCCATCATCCATTATCACTCTCTCATCCAATTGGCCACACCATCCAATCCATCTCCTTCCCGCTGGTCTCCGGACATCTTCGGAAACTTTCTAGTTCTGGCACGTTGACGACGTACATTCAGTTTTGCTCTCTGCCTGCCTGCGCCTCATGGTGGAGTAATTTTTCCTCCATGTTGGCGTAGGTTTTTCTATATCCCTTGCTGCCCCTAAGTGGGTTCCTGAGATCCGATGCTTGGAGCTCCTACTATTATCTTGTACACCCAGTCTTGGTGCTCCTAGATTTGCCCATGTATTGGGTTTATGCTGCTTTCTGCTTCTGTTGACTGCTACGTCAACCTTCTGACTGCCTTCTTTTCCTTCCTGCTACTGCTGCTTGCGCCCTTTGTTCGAGTTGACTCCTTTCCTCATGACGTCTATAGATGTTCCCCGCAACTTGTGCGTCACCACTATCAAACTGGACGGCTCCAACTATCACTTATGGGCAGCCTCGTTTGAGCTCTATGTCAAGGCTCAAGGACGCTTCTCACATCTGTCTACCAAAGGTTCAGCGGCTCCTGCTGCAGATGCTGATGACAAGACGAAACAGGCCTATGATCTCTGGTCTAAAGAAGATTATGGCGTCATGACCTGGCTGGTCAACAGTGCAGAGCCCAAAATCAGCCAGTCTCCGCCTGAAGAAGGCCAAGGACATGTGGGATCGGCTTTCCCACGTGTACTCTCACCAGCAGTCGCCGAAGAAAGTGTTTGAAATCTTCAAACACTTGGCCAAACAAGAGTACTCTGCTATTGATTTTGTGGAGGACTACTATAATCAATGTTGTGCTCTCTGGGATGAGTTCGAGGTCTACCATCCCCTATCAGGGGAAATTATTGAGATCCAGCGACGGCGCAACGAGTTACAGTTAGTCCAGTTTCTTGCTGGCCTGCCGTCATCCTTTGTGGGGGTAGTTGATCAAATCCTTTCTAATGACCCTTTTCCTACCTTACGACATGTTTTGAAGCGTGTACAGCTCCTTCCCTCCGTATCTCAAGCTCTTCCTGATTCCTCTGACGGGACAGCCCTTGCTATTAGGACAGGAGACTCCTTCCGTAGACGTGGACGTGGACGTGGCCGCAGTCAAGGATGCGGTCACGAACGCTCTTCTACCGGTCCAGGACGTAGGTCTTCCTCCTCTACTGTTGACACTACTGAACAATGCTATTGCACATTCTGCAAATGAACTAATCATAACGAAGATCACTGTTGGATCAAACATGGAAAACCTGCGTGGGCAAATCAAGTCACATCTGAACAGCCTGACACTGCTGCCTCCTAATCTGCTCCACCATCTGTCAACTGGATCCGATCGAAATTTGAGAAACTGCTTCAAGTGTGTTTGGCCTCCTCTACTGAGACTTCCACTGATGGCAGTACTTCTCTCCTGACCCAGTCTGGTAAAAACACATGGGTGATCGACTCTGGTGCGACCTCCAATATTACTGGCAATCCTACCTTATTTTCAAATTTGCATAAAACTACTGCTATTCCTCCTGTTACTCTTGTTGATGGTTCACAAACGCCTATCTCCAGTTTTGGAAATATTTGTACTTCTGGCTGCCTACCTCTGCGCTCTACATTATATGTTCCTAAACTTCCAATAAACTTGCTATCTGTCAGTAGAACTGTTAAGAGCCTGCACGCACGAGGACAAATATTGGTTCGGGCCATGAGGGACCAGACGGCTTATACTATCTGGATGTACCGAGGACTGTTGCGTTTCTGACTTTTTCTGTGACTGGCATCCAATGGCACTATCGGTTGGGACATCCGTCAGCGGCTAAGTTGAAGCACTTACTACCTACTATTTCTGATTCTGTTTTTCATTGTGAAACATGCCAGTTAGGCAAACAGACTAGATCTACCTTTTATAAAATGTATTGGCTCACAACAGTTTTTTGATATAGTACATGCTGATATTTGGTGCTCATGTTCTATTTCCAACGTTTCTGGTTTCCGGTACTTTATGAGTTTTATTGATGATTTCTCTAGAATCACCTGGATATTCTTGTTAAAAGATAGGTCTAACATTCTTGATACTATTGCTGCCTTCTTCTCTGAAATTCGTGAAATACGTACCCAGTTTAGTAAACCTATAAAAATCTTTCGCACTGACAATGCCCTTGAGTTCATGCAAGCCTCAGTCAGTCATTTTTGTCGCAAACTGGGTACTATTCACCAAACCTCATGTGCTTACACACCGCAACATAATGGAGTTGCCGAACGCAAAAATTGGCATTTTCTTGAAGTTGCTCGCACTCTCCTGTTTCACTACCATGTTCCCAACTGTTTTTGGCCAGAAGCTATTTCCACTGCATGCTATCTTATTAATCGCATGCCATCTTCTGTTCTTGGCAATCAAGTTCCATATCAGATTCTACATACTGATGCAACTTTGTTTTTTGTCCCTCAGATTTTTGGAAGCACCTGCTTTGTTAAAAATCTGCGTCCTGGATTAACAAAACTTGATCCCCGTGCCATCAAGTGTCTTCTTAGGGTACTCTAGGACACAAAAAGGGTACCGCTGTTATGACCCGGTTACAAAGAAATGGATGGTTTCGGATGATATTGTCTTTTTCAGTTTTTTGAACATATGTCGTTTTATTCCTCTACTGGCTCTGTCCTGACATCGGATTTATTTGCGGATACACCGTTATCGATGATTGATGATACTGATTCATCGGATACCACTCCTGTTGTTGCTCCTCCACTGAAAGTTTATCAAAGAAGACCGAAGGCTCCAACTCCCTCCATGGCCCCTCCAAATCTTTCATCCTCGATGGCAGATCCATCTCCATTTCAAGTATTTTCTGACTTAGATATATCGATCAACTTACGCAAAGGCACTCGAACTTGTACACAACACCCCATTGGGAATTTTTGTACCACTACTCACTTGGGGACTAACTTTGCAAATTTCACATCTGCTCTTTCTGATGTTTCTATTCCTAAGAATGCTTCTCAGGCTCTTAAGTATCCAGCTTGGCGTCAGGCCATGGAATCTGAAATGCAGGCCCTTACTGAACGCAACACTTGGTAGTTAGTTGATCCCCCTACTAATTGTTCTCCTGTTGGCTGCCGATGAATCTTTACGATCAAATATCAGCCTGATGGGACTATTGAACGTCTCAAAGCTCGTCTTGTTGCCAAAGGCTATACCCAGACATATGGCGTGGATTACTTTGAGACTTTCTCACCGGTCACCCGTCTGAACTCGGTTCGTATACTTATCTCTGTGGATGTTCATTCTAACTGGCCTTTATTTCAGCTCGATGTCAAAAATGCTTTTCTATATGGTGATCTGCATGAGGAGGTATACATGGAACAGCCTCCTGGTTTTGTGCTACAGGGGGAGTCCTCAAAAGTTTGTCGCCTGCGCAAAGCAATTTACAGCTTGAAGCAAAGCCCCCATGCCTAGTTTGATAAGCTGAGCTCTATTCTTCAAAAATTCCAGTTTCGTCGTTATCAGTCTGATCATTCTGTATTCGTCAAGCGAACCACTTCTGGTCTTATTATCTTGATTGTCTATGTTGATGACATCATATTATCTGGGAGTGACCTTGTAGGCATTCAGGCTACTAAAAGATTTAGGCACACTGAGATATTCGTATACTTATCTCTGTGGATGTTCATTCTAACTGGCCTTTATTTCAGCTCGATGTCAAAAATGCTTTTCTATATGGTGATCTGCATGAGGAGGTATACATGGAACAGCCTCCTGGTTTTGTGCTACAGGGGGAGTCCTCAAAAGTTTGTCGCCTGCGCAAAGCAATTTACAGCTTGAAGCAAAGCCCCCATGCCTAGTTTGATAAGCTGAGCTCTATTCTTCAAAAATTCCAGTTTCGTCGTTATCAGTCTGATCATTCTGTATTCGTCAAGCGAACCACTTCTGGTCTTATTATCTTGATTGTCTATGTTGATGACATCATATTATCTGGGAGTGACCTTGTAGGCATTCAGGCTACTAAAAGATTTAGGCACACTGAGATACTTTCTTGGGATTGAAGTTTCTCGGTCATCTTCTGGTCTGTGCTTAGCTCAGCGCAAATATGTTCTGGATCTTCTATCTGAAACAGGTATTCTTGGAGCCAAGCCTACTAGTATCCCTTTGGATCCGAACACTAATTGGGATGACGAGAAATCTCCCCCTTATCCTGATCACCATCAGTATCTCGCATGGTCGGGAAGCTTATCTACCTTACTGTCACTCGAGTTGATATCACATCTGCAGTTGGACTTGTTAGCAAGTATCTCGATAAGCCCAGACAATGTCATTGGGATGTTGTCTGCCATATTATAAAATATCTAAAAAGCTCTCCTGGGAAAGGTCTTTTGTATAAAAAACATGGCCACTGTAATCTTGTTGGGTATTCTGACTTTGACTACGATGGAAGCAAGATCAAGGAATTAAATGCCGATACCGACAACTTATCGACGGCGTGGAAATAGATATTTACAGGTATACCGACGGAAATATCGACAGATGCAATCCTGGACTTATCGACGCCTAAATGAACGAATTAAATCATGAAATTTTACAGGCGTGGTCTCAACACCTAGATGCAACGTTTTATGCAATAAAATTCTATATTGGGTATGTTGGGGGGGGGGGGGTCAATCATGTGGGAGGTAAGGAATCCATCCTGTTTTTTTGAGATTTCGATGAAGGATTTCGATGACAAAATATAAGAATTAAGATCTGAAATTTTAGTAGCACAATCCATAAACGCATGTTTACACACTTATGCAATAATATTCAACTTACAACAAACATATAACAACATAGTAAATTACTAAGTACTAACTCACATCAGTTGTATGTTGAGTGGCGCGCCGGCTGCTGATAAGGATATTGTTGTTCTACATATTGCTCCCATGTCATCAAAGCTCTATACGATTTGTTGTATGTGACAACATGCTCCTCATATACTTCAGGATTCACATACCGCATCATCCCAATCTTTGGAAAATGTTCTTGTAAATCTTTGAGATATTGAGCCTTGTTTGCTGAATTCCTGGGAGGCTGAGAAGAAGCGGGAGGAGGTGCGGGTGCCCTTGCTTGAGGAGCTGGAGGTTGAGGAAAAGGAGGTTGTAATGGAACTCCGGCAATAGGATAAATTGTAGTATGCCCACCACTCCATGTTTGCCCGAAATCACCAGAGTATGCTTCGGTGTTCACCCGAAAGCATCCATAAGGGCTACGGACAGAGTATGCTTCATGATATCCCATACCAGGTCCAAGTTCTAATTGTAACCTTGGTTGTGGGCCTTGTGGTTCAACTTGATATCCAGAATACCCATGTTGAGAAGTCTGAGATGGGTATGGAAGTGTCTGCCCAAATAACATATCTCCAAATGAATGTTCTTGAGATTGAGATTGAGAGTCAGATATACTCAATGCATCCATTGATTCAGCAACATCAGAATGATAATCACTTGGACTCCGATATTGTGGTTGTGGTTGTGGATTAGATGGGTAGGAGTAGGGGTAGGGGCTTGGAGTTGTGGGCATTGCGGCATTTGGTGGAGGTGCACCACTGTAATCTTTCCCAGTTCGAGTTTTTCTTCTTTGATAATTTTTTTCAGGCATGGGATATTCTTGTTGTTGTGGAGGTGCACCCCTAGTAACATAAGGCCGATCATCATGTTGAGGATCCACAGCTGGAGGATATTCTGGAGAGCGTTGACTTTGATTACCACCATCATTATCATTGTCACTATCATCAGACTTAGATTTAGAACCAGCTGAAGAAGAAGAATTTGAGCTACCTAACTGCTCTTGTACTCTTCTATCTATTTCCATATCAACATTTACATGTGCAGCTTCAGGCTCAAGTCTTTCAGGCGGATTATCAAGAATAATATCATCACCGTTGTTTGGCTCAAATTGATCTTCTATGTATGGATCTGGACGCCCATCTAAATTATCAAGAACAGGACGACCTATCTCATTCATCCATTCCTCTAAAGGATTTTTTGAATCTTCCTCCAGCCCTCTACGTCTGTCAGTGCTGAAAGTGTATGCGGTGTCAATGGGATCGTGGACAACAGCAAAATCCACTTCCCTATAGTTGGCATCTCGTATTGCTCTAGCCCTCAACCGCATGTTGTAGTGAACGTAGACAAGGTCCCTCAACCTGTTTGCCCCAAGCTTGTTCCTTCTCTTTGAGTGTATCAGATTGAATGTGCTCCAATTTCTTTCACAACCCCCTGCAGATGTTGTTTGAGCAAGGAGACGAACATCCACTTTTCTTAAATGGGGGGCACCTGTTCCATTCCAAACCCACCACTCACAAGGATCACCTGCCTCACGATCAGAAACCGCATTTGGATGTCCAAAACATCCAGTGCCTTCACGGAAATGGCGCAACTGCAAAAAAAAACATCATTTACGATATTTAGATGATGAAATCAAAGTGATGACTAATGAGTAATGACTAATGAGACATTAAGAATGTAAGTAATATAGTTATCTTATACCTCATCCAGTACTAGCAATCGCTCTTCTGGAGAGGTAATGAACTTGTTGGTGACTTCTCTCACTGCAGTCATTAGAGTCGGATTCAATCCAAGCGTTCGTGAGTATTGGAACCTCGGATTCAAATAGTAAGCTGTCACAAATATAAATAAGGAAATTAGAATGACATTTTAATAGGTAGACTATGAGTTAGACAAATAACTCAGAAGTTAGAAACTTAGAACATAATTGATTGAGATATATACCTGCTTTATGCAATGGATGCAAAAGCATATTTGTCCAACGAGACTCATAAATTCTGATGTATTGCTCATTGGACTTAGGAGCTGCTTCTTTGATGCGGTCCACCATTGAGGTCATTGCATCATATAAAAAAGGCATTGTTGCAGTTTTGTCACCATCTACCAGCCTCAATACCTTGACAATTGGTTCCATTATTCGCAACACCCTAGTAACCTTATCCCAAAAAGGTCTGCTGGCAATCAACTGCTCAATTCTACTGCCAACTGGGGTATTGTGCTCCTTCATGGAGGTCCACTCCACTCCATTGAAGAGCCTCCTAAGTCCATCCTTTTTGGACTTTAATGATTGTAAGGCAAGAAAGTTTGTTGCAAATCTAGTTGCACCTGTTCTAATCAAATCACCTCCACAATACTCACGTCGCCTCATTGCATTCAATAGAAAAGAATGGTTGTAGATGAATCCTGTGATCAACCTACCATCAATGATAACAGATTTAATGAATTCAATTGAGCCAATGTCCTTGAGAATGAGATCTATGCAGTGGGCAGCACATGGTGTCCAGTATATGGGATATTTCTTCATTAAACTGTCCCCGGCCTTCTTGAAGGCAGAACCATTATCAGTAACTATCTGCACCACATTTTCCACACCAACCTGCTTCATGTATGTCTTCATTAGTTTCTTTATGAACCTGTGGTTCCTGACCTCACCTGAAGCATCAACAGAGTCCAAAAAAATTGTGGATCCACGACAATGTGCAAGAAAGTTGATAATTTGTCTTCTGTTGCCACTAGTCCACCCGTCACACATAAGTGTGACACCATATTCAGCCCACATATTTTTTTGGCCTGAAATCCAGACTTGTAGATCCTTCTTCTCTAGGGGAAGATACTTGTTCATTAATTCATATGAAGTGGGGGCCTTGACGCCCCTCCCAGAATCCCCTATCACATCTACCATATGTTGCAGATACGGTTCAGTTGCAACATGTGCAGGTATACCATGAGCAAAGAAGAACTTACCTACTTCCTTGCCGACCTTATCTTTTGCACCAGTGAACATTGCTTTAATGCCTTTTTGCCTAGCTTCAGGCCTCCTAACCCCTGGCTCATCAACATGCCTCAATCTCGTACTAGCAGAACGGAAAAGTGTATCAATGCCACCTTTCTTCCCTTTTCCATGACCAGCTCTGTCTTCATCATCATCTACATCAACAACAGGAATACGTGCAGTACCACTGCCTCCACCTGCACCAGATGGCCCATACCTCCTTGTAATTCGATCTGCCTCCTCTCTTTCCCACTCATCTCTGCGGGAATCTCTAAGGGCACGCCTATACGCACGACGTGAATAAGTTGTGTCACAATCAGGAGGATATGCAATGTCATCATCTGATTCTGCAGAAGAACCTGTGCCCCTAACATTGAATAATGTATCTGTGTAACCCCTGTCAGCCTCCTTCATCTTTTGTTGTTTGTGTTTCTTTGCACCCATAATATTTCTAAAATCATCCCTAACACTTTGGGGACACCTTGTGCACATTGCCACATTTTTGTCACCGCCAGTAATGTGACGTTTGAATCTAGTAATCCCCCCTCCACCAATTGTCTTGTTGCAGTAATTGCAAACTACCTTTGCCCTATTGCCTTCAAGAGGCGTGCAGTGATTCCATGCAAAATCCATCACATTCTTAGCTCCACCAACATTACCGGCCCCAGAACCCTCACCATCGCTTGAAGACATCTTCTCAAAAGTCAAAAGTGGACATTGTCACACTGCAAAAAGACAAAGACAAATAAAAATTAGGTGTATGAAATCTATAACCCATTAAGTTGCAAGAAATTAATCTATTTTATGTATTATAGAATCAAACACAACACTTTTAGGTGTATAAATGTTAAATGTATTTATAGAATCAAACACAATATTTTTTAAGATTTTTATTAACAAGAAAAAAGGCTTAAATAAAAAATTTAAGTCTGAAATTAATTTTAAAATTATAAAATCTAATAATTATCTAGTATTAAGTCAAGTGATGTATTACAACTTTACTCATTCCATCTTACATAACACTAACGCATACATTTCTGTAGAAAAAACAAAAAAAAATGATTTTTTTTTATTTTCAGCATTTTAAATAAATAAAAAAACGAAAAATATAAATATTTTTACTATATTTTTGTTTGTATTTGTTCACATTGCTATTTGGTACAACTTCTTCTACTAAACCTAAGTTAGATACCTACTGTTTCTAGTACTTATTGTATTATTACGAATTTAATATTAATTAGTGAAATTATATGATAATACTAATTAAAAGTAGTAGATCTAGTTATACATTAGTAGATCTACATATAATATTCATAGATCTAATGTTAAATAGCATTAATCCTAAGTTTTTTGAAGTAGATCTAAGATTTGGGTGTATTTAGAGATTTTTGGAGAGATTTTATGGTGAAAATAGATGGAAATAGATAGGAGATGGGTTGGAAATGATGAAGAATGCAAGAAATCAAGAAAACATACCTTGATTACAGCTGATTTGAGCTCCAACGAAGAAAATCACCCCAAATGTATTTTTCTTTCACTCCAACAGCAGCAGCAGCAACGCACTCGCAAATGCCGGCATACCGGGGCAGTATACCGCCGATATCGCCAATAAGTGGGACATTTTACACTGAACCCCCTCCTTACCGCCGAAAACCGGTCGGTTTTACCGGTAAACCCACCGGTTTACCGAAATTTGCGGGAGCAGCGATAGAAATGCTTAAACCGATGCCAGGTTGGGTCGATATCGGTATACCGAGCGGTATACCGACGATATCGTCGGTATCTTCTTCCTTGAGCAAGATAGATCGTCGTTCTACTTCCGGTTACTGCACATTTGTAGGTGGTAACTTGGTTACCTGGCGCAACAAGAAACAAATAGTTGTTGCTCGTTCTAGTGCTGAAGTAGAATATCGAGCCATGGCTCATACTACATGTGAACTCTTCTGGGTACGTGGTCTTCTGAAAGATTTTGGTATCTCTGATTCTACTCCTATTCCTATGTACTGTGACAACAAGGCTGCTATCTTTATTGTCAGTAATCCTACGTTTCATGAACGCACTAAGCACATTGAAGTTGATTGTCACTTTGTACGAGAAGCTATCTTATCTGGTAAAGTATCTACGCCTTATACACATACTTCAGATCAAGTTGCAGAGATCTTCACCAAGATTCTTCCGAAGACCCGATTCACTACTCTGATTGACAAGCTGGGCATGATTGATATCTATGCTCCATCTTGAGGGGGAGTATTAGTATATATACTTTATTGTGCTGTGATGTTTCTTACTTAGTGTATTTTGGATTTTGTCTATTAGCCTCTTGTACTTTTATCCCATATTGCCTAGCTCTACTCTCTGTATCACTCTCTTGTCTTATAAAAGAGAGAGCCATGTACTTGTTTTATTCATTCAATAAGAAGAAGCCTTTAGTATTTTAGAGTCCCAAAGTCATACGGTTTTTTTCCGACCACATTTACAGTCTAACTAGACTGTATACGGTCCCTAAACTGGGTTGTATTTTCATTTTAGCAATACTTATGGTACAATGTTGGATTGTATACAGTCCTACTGGACGTAAATAGCCATGTTGTTGTTGTTGCCCAGATATGGTCCACGGAGACCGTATATGGTCAGTTGGTTTACCATGAATCCACCTGTAGATGCCCAAAATGCATGCCAAAAATGCTGAGACCCGATGTAGACATCTAGTTAATCAAAGAAGCTTCTCTAGAGAGTTTAAGACACTCTCCTAACATGGAGGATATGCAAACTCGCAACATGGGTATATTATTAATGGAGAGATTATAGAGATGATGATTATAAAAGAGAGAAGAAGAACCAATTTCCCTTTTACACTTGAAAGCCAACTGTGGAAGTATACAGTTGCTTAGAGGTGAGCTTTCGAAGGGCTTAAAACCCTAGGAGAAACCCTAGCCCCCTCCTTAGAAAAATGGCGTCTATTGATGTCTCTTCGTTTCTCTACATGTTTAGGATGAGTTGGGGGGGGGCTATTTATAAAAATAGGACATGTATCCAAAGTCCCAAAGTCACACGGTTCTTTTTCGGCTGAGTTTATGGTCTGACTGCACTGTATACGGTACCTAACATGGGTTGTATTTTCATTTCAGCAACATTTGTGATCCAGTGTTGGACCGTCATGCTTTAAAATTTCGATTTCGACGCCGTTTGGCTTAGAAATAGAAATTTACAAAAATTTCGATGGAAATTTCAACATTTACGGGAATTTCGACACAAGATTTCGATGACCAAATAAAGGAATTAAGTCATGAAATTTTACCAAGATGGTCTACATCCATAAATGCACCTATTTATGCAATAAAATCATATATTGATCTTAGTGGGGGGTCCTACATGTGTGAGTGAAAAGAAGTTGAATTGTTTCAAACTTCCGTGCAAATTTCAGTGCCATAAGGAATTATCTCATTCTCATAAATAAATTCAACAACAATCTATTATAGCTTAGACCGTTGAATATCAGTCAATCTATTGTAAATTTATATTACAGAAGAAAGTATTGAATTACCCAATTGAAACCGGAGTGGTGTGGCGGTTGATCAAGCCCATGACCCCCACCTGGTGTTGTTGTCCACAAACCTTATATATATTGTTGACATATTGATTCCAACTCATGGTATCTGACATATTTTATCCATTATCTTGACAAATAGGATATATATCAAGTTGGATTTGTAAATTAATTGCATTTATATGCAATTTATAGCATAATTTCATATATACTCAAGTTTAAGTTGTAGTCTATCACTTGCAACTTGCTATTTCGGAGTAATCTTTTGATCATGATGGGGTAGAAGTGGAAGAAATAGGTGTAGATGGGAAGGAGAGAGATAAACTTACCTTAGATCTAAAGAACAAGCCTTTAAAAGCAAGAGAATCCAAAAAATTACCAAAGAAGTAACCCTCCAAGTACAGTAGGCTTTGGGTCGTTGATTTTTGAATTTCGGTTGTGTTTCGCGAAATACATGCCCAAACTGGCCTTTTTTCAACAAAATTTCAGTATTTTGTCGAAATTTCACTCCCTTTTGCGAAATTTCTATCGAAATTTTGAAATTTTACGTATTATTTCTGGACAATTGCATTTCTATGTCTGATACCCGTCGAAACCGAAATTTTGAGATTTAGACCAAAATTTTGAACCAGGTGGACGTATATGGTCCAGTTGAACCGTAAATAACTTGCATGTTGTTGTTGCCTAGATATGGTTCATGGGGACCATATATGGTAAGTTGGTCGGCTGTAAATCCACATGTAGATGCCCAAAGCACATCCCAACAATGTTGAGGCTTGGTGTAGACATCTGGTTCATCAAAGAAGCTTTTCTATAGAGTTTAAGACATTCTCTCAACATTGAGGATATGCAAACTCGCAATGTTATACGCACAATGTGCATTTCGTGATTATTTGGGTTTTACTAGTGAAAAAAGGATGTGGAATTATGTGTTTAGTAATAATTCAACTATGATATCTCTCGTTGTGCGCCCCCTAGGGTTTCCTTTGGTGATTCTAGGGTTTGGGTGATCGTCGTTGTGCGAGCCTCCACTCCACGATCATTGCGGCGCCCCTCTATCTGTTTTGCAGGTCTCCTCCACCTTCAATGGCGAACAAACTGAGTGCACGTTGCGCAAGCCTGACGGTTGCAGATGAAGATGGAGAAGTGATTGATTTTGGGAAGACTCGGACTCAGACGAGAAGTGATCACCTTGAGCTTGCTCTAATCAGGAAACTGATGACGGCTAGGCCTTACAACTTTCAGGCGATGACCAGGACATTGATTGGGGCCTGGACTCTTAAAAGGGAAGCAACGTTTCGGCAGATATCAAACAACCTCTTCATCATCCAATTTGTACATTGGCGGGATAGGGAGAAGGTTCTTGAAGGACCATGGAATTTTGATAATAACCTACTTGTCACAAAGGAAATTTGAGCGGAGGACACTCCCATGGAGATCACATTAACACACTGTCTATTCAAGGTTCGTTTCTATAACTTACCCTTAGGCTACAGATCAGATGAAGCGTTAAAGCTTGTGGCGCGGAGGATGGGGGATATTTTGGAGATTGACCAAAGCAATCACGATTGGGATTCATATTGTCAGATACAAATCCATATTGATATCATGAAGCCGATCAAGCAAGTCCAGAAGATTAAAGATAAAGATGGGAAGCTGGTTAATGTGGAAATCAAATACGAGAGGTTTCCGACCTACTGTTATATTTGCGGAATTATTGGTCATGTGGACAGAGACTGCGGTAGAGAGGAAATCGAGCTAGATCAACCCAGAAAGTGGGGCCCATGGGTGAGGGCATCACCATTGAAAAGGTGGGTCAGACCTATCTCGGAAGACTTGTTGGGGAAGCATGAATATAAACGAACTCTAACCTTCATCAAGAAACCGATGAGGAACAACGAAGAACAGGTGGATAGGCAGGACGAAATGAATAGAGCAGCAGAAAACATTGCTTTGGCGAAGAACAGTGTGGCTAGCGAAGGACGGAGGACGGGACAGGACGAAGACAGGCGCAGCAAAAACGACCCAACCACTTTGCAGAGTAACAACATGGAAGATGGAACAAATAAAGAAAATGTGATGACGCTAGAACAACATGAGGAATAGGCATGGAGAGAGTTTGTGGGGGAGGAAGGCCCAAAACAGCTAGAACCGAAGATGAAAGAAAAGCAGCAGAGGAAGGAGAATGCTAAAGGAAAGGTGAAGAAGATAAAGGAGAAACCCAGACTTCCAAAAACACCACTAAAAATAATTGACACAGAGGAGAGAGTTGTACCCGATCCAGGAAGTGCACTCGGTGATGAAAGCCTCGATTCAACAGATCTCACAACCCTTTTCAAGCTAGGCGGCGATAAGGAGAACATAGGAGTACCAAAGAACATACATGGGGCCTCCAGCTATAACCGGGATGACGAAGAACATATAGGGGGCCGTCAAAAGTAGGTTCAAAGGACGGGGGCAAACGAGGCAGAATGGAGGTCGAACCAATGGAATGGGACGAGGATTATATGGGACACAGTAAACAAGGAAGAAACGTAAAGACTGGAGCTGCTACAAGCACACAAGTAGCGGATCAAGGCAATGGCCTGACCCGCGAAGAATAGTGTTGCGATCCTTTAGTAAAAATAGCCATGTGGCTCTAGAAAAATCGTCTATGAAAGTCATACAATATTTCACTCCAAAATGACTAGCAACTTAACATGGTCCCCAGATATCCGCAAGAACAATATCAAAAATGCTTTTGGAACCAATTTCTTTCTTAGCAGGAAAAGTAGATCGAGTTTGCTTGCCATATTGGCATGATTCACATAAAAAAGGTTTATCTACTAAAGCAGAAAATAAATGTTTCAATTTAGCAGTTGAAGGGTGGCCAAGACGGTAGTGCCACTGAATGCCAGTCACAGAAGTCGAGAGTATGGCAGTTGCAGACGTCAGTCTATCCAAATAGTAGAGTCCATCTGGTCCTTCATGACCCGAACCAATCCTCGTCTTCGTGCGAAGATCCTGAAAGACACATCCCAAAGGGTCAAATGTAATGGAGCACTGAAGGCTCTTTACAGTCTTGCTAACATATAGTAGATTAACAGGAAATTTTGGAACATATAAGACAGATTTCAGATGCATATTTTTAGATACTGAACTGCTTCAGTGCCATGGGTCTTAGAGCCATCAGCGACTGTAATTGGGAGCAGATGAGTTGATTTGGTTAAGGCAGAAAATAAATCAGAGTTACCGGCCATATGCATCGAAGCACCAGAATCAATACACCACTTGTTTTTACCAGTAGATGGCGCAACAAGCATAGCAGAAGAACCGTTCTTCGAAGTGGATGGCAGTTTGACATACATTCTTGGAAGAGCTTCTCAAACTTAGATCGAATCCAGGCAGAAGACAATTGTGCAGGGGTGTTATCAGTAGCAGACTCGTCGCCAGTATCTTAACTAATTTGATTAGCCCAAGCCGGCTTTCCATGTTTAATCCAGCATCTGTCTTCGTTATGATTATCTCAGTCGCAGAAATTACAAAAGCGCGCAACAGCAGATTGACCGCGTCCTTGTGCAGAAGAGGAAGTGCGGCCCGAGGTAGGGGGATGACAGCCACCACGGCCACGGCCACACCCACAACCACGACCGTGACCAATGTTCAAAATTTCGACGAAATTGTCGAAATTTCTATTTTTGTGGCAATCGGACATCGAAATTGACTGATGAAACTCTCGAAACAGGCAGATCATCGATTTTTTTTCTACATTTACATATACTATGTACTACCTAGAGCATATTTTTTTGCATAGTTTTGTGTTTTTAAATCTATATATTGTGCTTGCAAACTATAATAACTTAATTTATTGATTTCACCATTAAAATTAACATCAAAAATCCCCATCGAAATGCCCATCGAAACAGTTCATGGTCATTCACTAAAAAATGATGAGACCCCACCCCCTACATATCCAATATGAAATATTATTACATATCTGAGTAGATCTACACTAGTAGATCATTTTGGTAAAATTTCATAAATTAATTCGTTTATTTTGCCGTCAAAACACCAAGAACGCATTTATCAAAATTTCTATCGAAATTTGTCAAAATTTTTGTTTTTGTGGCCACCGAAACGACATCGAAATCGGACATTTTCTTCCTTGACCGTGACTACTATTAGCAGATCTGACAACAAGGGCACAATTCTCAACAGAAAGAACAAAAGTAACGGATGGTAAACGTTGAACACATTTAAGCACATCCTTCGGAGTTGGCAGACGATCACTTGAGAGAATCTAGTCAACAACTCTAGAAAAAGAGGCAGGAAGTGCGACAAGAAACTGGACAAGTTGAAGCTCATTGCATTGTCGTTGAGCTTCTTTGATATCAGCAGACAAGGGATGGTAGATCTCGTACTCATTCTAGAGAGTAGAGCACTGATTGTAGAAGTCTTCAATAGACGCTTCAGGCACAAATTCCTTCTTGGCCAGGTTCTTAAAAATCCCAAATACTTTTTTAGGATTTTGTTGATGGGAGTAGACGTGGGAAAGTTTATCCCACATGGCCTTCGCATCATGAAGGCAGAGAAGGGACTGACTGATATGTGGTTTGGTGTTGTTGACAATCCATGACATAACGTCCGAGTCATCTTTGCTCCATTGGGCATAAGCTTGCTTAAGCTTTTCATCTGCCGAGGTATCAGGAACAGGTAGAGGGTCGGTGGTGATATAAGAATAGCGACCTTGCGCTTTCACATATAGAATAAAAGATGCCAACCAAAGGTGATAGTTGGAGCCATCAAGCTTCACGGTGGTGACACACAGGGAATGGGGGGCTCAAAGGATGCCATGATAGCAATAGACGAAGCAGACCGCATTAGTAGAAAGCAGAAGGCAGCAGATGTCTGACCGCAGCACAAATCTAGAACAGACGATGGTCAGAACTAGTAGATCTGAGACGACCCTCAGCGGGGCAGAGAAGAATGGCAGTAGATCTGATGCATCGGATCTAAAGACCCCACATCAAGGGGCAGGAAAGCTATGGAAAAAGACCTACGCCACCATAGATAGAGAACTACTACACCATGGGGAGTAGGCAGAAGAGGGATGGAACCGGAATAGACTTTCAACCTGTTATCTTGAAGGGCTTTCCGGAGATGGGGGAAGAGGCAAGGTGGAGGAAAAGGAAAAGGATAGGAAGCGTCAACCGATGGATGGAATGATGGAGTAAGGGTTAAGGAAGGTGATGGGTGGGGGCGGCGGGTTAGGGTAGGAGGGGGAGTAGTGTGGCGGCAAGTGGGTAAGGGGGTGGCGGCGGGTAGGGGGTAGGGTTTGGGGTTGGCGACGGCTTGGGGAGGGGTGGTGGGTTAGGGTCAAGGTGGTGGTGAGGGAGGGTGGTGGCGAAGGCTTTAGGCAGGGAGGGGGAGGCGACGGCAAGGGGTAGGAGAGGGGGGGTGGCGACGGGTAGAGGGTTGGGGTTGGGGTGATTAGGGTTAGGGTGGGGAGAGGAAGAGGAGGAGAGGATGGGTGGGCGACGTGAAGGTGGAACACGAAAGGGGGGAGGAGGGGTTGGCGGCGGCGGCAGCAGGGTAGAATGGGGGTAGGCTAGGTGAGGGGAGGCATTATGGATGGGTGGGATCACGAGGGATCTTGTGGCTCTGATACCATATAGGATGATAAGAGGATTTGTATTGAGTAAAAAGGAGTACAATACATTCTCTTATATAGGATAAGAGAGGAGACACAAAACAGAGATGAGCAATATGGGACAAAACAACACAAGTAATATGTGAGTGAAGCACATGCAAGGCACATGACACAAAGTGAAATATAAGCACATCTCTATAATATATATATATATATATGCAACAGATGTATAGATATGTATTTATTTATGTGCACTATATATATACATATAAATATGTGTGTATGTGTAATACATACATACATATATATATATATATATATATATATATCACTTGAGTGTATCCGTGCGATCTGTACACTCGAGTGTATTCTATCCTGACTCTCTCTCTCTCTCTCTCTATATATATATATATATATATGCAATAGATACATATATACACAACATACATATATCCTCCGAATTTTTTCCCGACTTTTTCCCGAATAGTTGACCGTATTTTTACTGTACGTTGAGCGCTTTCTACCTGAATTTCTCACATAATTCCCAAATCCTAAATGTTTCAGCTCAACTCAAACCTAGGAAGTACAGACACAGACACGGATACGGACACGGACACGAACACGGGACACGGCAATTTTTAAAAATGTAGGACACGGACACGGGGCCGGACACGGCAAATTGTTTTTTCCACATATATATGTATACATTATTGATGTATAAACACATTCTATTATAGAAATTTAATTGTGGAGTTTGCATTTCATTTACTTAAAAGACATACAATCATCCATCAAACACATTCATCCAAATAGGAAAAACCCATCAGATACAACAAGCATGGCCTAGTGATATTTATAAATTTATGTAAACGCATTCATGTCCATGCTTCCAATCAATTAAAGCAAATTGTCAATTTAAATCATAACGCAATGACTTTTGAACAGTAAATAAACAATAATTAGACCAATTCAACAATGAAGAAATCCAACTCAGAATGATGTATGATTAAATACAGTAAATACTACAGATTTGTATTACATAACTGAACCAACAGCAGCAATTATTGTTAACATTATAACAAAACAGAAGAAAAAGACTTATCAGAAAAATTGGGCATAGATTGATAGAGGGGCAGGATTACAGTAAGAAAACAACGAAAACTTGGAGTGAAATTGAGGAGAAGAGGAGCAAATATCAGTGGGTTAGGGAACAAGGACGGGTTTAGTCTTTTTTCCTAACATAACTGGACCTGGATGTGGCTGGGCTGGGTCAGCCGTGTCCCAGCCGTGTCCAAGCCAAAAACTCTTCAAAAAAAAGTTGGACACTCTGGGGCCGTGTCCGACACGCGGCAGACACGGCCACGGCACCTCCCGGGAAGTGTTCGTGCTTCCTAGACTCAAACGTATCCCGAATACCGAATTTGTGACCATGGTCCTGATTCGAGGTCCGGTTTGATTATGAAAACCTTGCTAGCTATATAAATTAATTTTCGGTTTGTGAAATGTAAAATCTTAACACCAATTGGGCCTCAATTCTGATCAAAAAATGAACCTTAGCATAAGAGATTGGGTAGAAGAAAGAAAATTAGTCCATGTTATACTTATTAAAAACTTTGAAAGTGAACTTCTCTTAGTAAGGAGAGCATGTACCAATAATACATAGATACCAAGATACTATATGCCCCTGTTTGGTTCAAGATCGAGATTATGAAATCCGAATTGGGTTAGTCGATAGATCTTTGGATTACTTTATCTGGATTCGGTCATGTTTGTGTTTGGTATCTTATCCCATTGTAAGCATTCGTTAAATTAGACTGGCCTCGTAACTTGTCCTTTTTCAATCTGGCATATAAAATAAAATAACACAAAAGAGAGTCAAATCCGGACTGGGTTTTGAAATCCTGCTAAGAACAGGACTGACTTGGTCTGGATTAGAGGATTACGGAACTCGAAACGGACCTCATCAGTCTGATTTCTGCCAAACAAAACAAGACTAGAACTGGGTTGGGTTAGTCGTGATTAGCGCCTACGTGGCACAAAAAGACAGTGTCCAATCGGGATCAGGTCCTGAACCAAACAGCACCAATAAGCTCAAAAAAAACTAACTTCTTGAGGATAAAGTAGGCATGGCATGTATAAATACAAACCTCAAGAGAAAAGCCATTATCTTGTGCATATGTGATATTAGTTTATAAGTACTAAGCTACTCTCTGAGCTCAATAAAATGATCGTTGAACATAAATTAGGCACCGCATGTATAAGTACAAACCTCAGGAGAAAAGCCATTATCTTGTGCGTATGCAGCGTTAATGCGACTGTTTATCATCACAGTGACATTATCTTCTGTCTCAAGGGTATATGCGTCGATTCGCTTCATGATAGGAGCAGAATTAAACACCCTTAAATCTTGTGATCTGTAGTAGTTGCCATACACATCAATATTAATAACTTGTGTAGGAACAAATCAACACATAGATATATAGGAAAATTGTATTGAAAAAATTCTTGTCAATCAAGGTAGACTACAGAGGGGCAGCTTTTGCCTATACTTCTGGGAAACTACAGAGGCACAAATAAATTTTGACGATGTGCATTAGTGTTATATGTAATGTAGTAGACAACAAATATCCCACGTGAAACTATGGATTTTACTACAGATTTTTTCATCCATGTTTTCAAATGAATCGTATTTTATTGCATCATGCATAATGTGTAAGTTCATTATAAGGAACGAAAGTTCAAAAGGAAGATTTTGGAAGGTCTAAATGCGCTATTGTAGAGCCCTGATAGGCAGAAAAGTGTAATTTGTCTTATTGATGTTTCTATGTGGTAGAGGATATGTAAAAGTTTCGTCCATGTGTTGATCCTTTCCTATGAAAGATCAATGTGTAACCTTTAAGAGCTTCGATGCAGGCACCAGTGCAGGAGATAGTCTATGCAACCTTAAGAACTTGAGTTTCAGTTGACGATATGAGCACATGAAATGTTTATTGATCCTACCAGTTTGGAAAGTTCTCAAAATGAGCTGATCTGTAGCCTCAACTGTGACCAAATTGAACCATGATAATAGTTTGGTCAGGTTTAGTTTATGTCGGATAAATTAAATCTTTGCAGTGTTAATGGGCCTACTGGGATTAATTACGATGGGTGATGCAGCTACTTGATGTCATGCTTGACTCCTGATACCCTTCACCTTTGCAACATGCCCTACCATGTGGCATATAACCACTACATATCTCTTCTAAGTTGACACCTTGCACCTATGTGTTACTCATGTAGGACAACCTACTCATCTTGAGCCTGGCTAGGTATGGCGCCTCTTGATTAGTGTGTCACGAGGCAGTCTTTTATTTCCTTGTTGCGTCTTAGTTTTCCTCTAGGTTTTATTATCAAATTGTTCTAGTTTTCAGACAATATTAGGGACTTACTTGTAAGTTCTAATTATTTAGTTTCATATATTATTTTAGTAGGGTCATTAGCAGAAATAAGCCAATTAGGGCTTCCCGCAAGTTTTCTATATATACCCATGCGCAGAGGGATCCTGTGGTAGAGTTGGAATACATGAATGAACTTGATTTTTGCAATGTGGTGTGCATCAATTGGTCTCAGAGCCTGAGATCTAAACCCAGGGACTAGATGTCAGGACCCTGAGAGACGGCCAAAACCCCAGGTGTGGCCCAACCCACCTATCCCCCACTTGTGGGTCTCTTAAACCCTAGATCTAGGAGTCATCGCCACCCTCCCTTGGATCCAAACATTAGATCCATTCAATCCAATTCACTCACGCACAAAAAAAATGTCCATTGTGAAAATTACACCGCCAACCTTGATTCTTCCCCGATCATCCTCCCTTCTTTTGATTTTTCTCCCCCTTTCGTTTCTTCATTTTCTCTTCTCTCGTGCGGGATAACACTATCAGCAACAATTCCTTTCTATCACTCGTGTTTCCTACTAGCGCCCAACTACAACAACCAACTCAGCAATAGGAGCCCTTAGCCTCACCTCTACCTGCAAGGCTGCAACCAAAGGTAGCCAACCCCTTTCTCCGCTCAACGGTCCTAGCGGCCAAAGGAAACCAAAAGCCAGGTCATGTAGCCCCTAGATAGCGCCCAAAAGGGTCTAACTCCCAACCTAAACGGCAACAAGACAGCCATCGGTCATTTCAGTAGCTTCAGGGGTCCCTCACCTCGGGAACGGCACCAAAAGGAGTGCCCAGCCTTCCTCCACCTTCTCTAAGAGTTGCATGAGCAAGGAAGAAAATGTTCGATTTCAATGCTGTTTCGGTGGCCACAGAAACAGAAATTTCAACAAATGCATTCTTGACGTTTTGACAGCAAAACTAACGAATTATTTTATTAAATTTTACCATAATTATCTACTGGTTTAGATCTATTCAAATATGCAATAGTATTTCATATTGGATATGAGGGGGTGGGGTCTCCTCATTTGTGAATGAAGGACCCTGAATTATTTCGATGGGGATTTCAATGGAGAATTTTGATGTCAATTTTCAATGGAGAAATAAAAGAATTAAGTCATGATAGTTTGCAAGAACAATATATAGACTTAAAGACATAAAACTATGCAAAAACAATATGCTCTAGATAGTCAATAACTCCATTTAGTACATTAAAAAGAGAGATTTTTTGATGGTCAATGTGTTTCGACAGTGCATTTCGATGTCCGATGACCATCGGTATGGAAACAACTACCAAAATTTCAACAATTTTGCCAAAATTTTAGAAGGCAACGCCAAGGAGCAGTGACCTATGTGGGCAATGATGTCAGCTACAGGTGTATTGTATCAAAACTCTACAACTGCTTTAGGAGCCCTAAATTGATTATTTTTAGGCACCGTTTTCGATCCCCAAGCGTCATCCACCACTTGGGGAGTCTTCTACGACAACTTCTTTTATTAGAGTGTGTGGCTAGGGTTTAATGCCTCTTGATTAGAGTATGTCCTGAGCGTCTTTTATTTATGTTTATCTCTTATTTAACTGTTGTGTCTTGGTTTTGATCTAGGGTTTATTATGCAATTATTTCAATTCTAGGACCTAACTGCAATATTAAGGACTTGTGAGTTCTTAGTTAATTAGTTTTATTTATTATTTTAGTAGGCTACCATAAATAAGCCCATAAGGGCTTCCCACGGGTTTTCTATAAATACCCATGCATGCCTACGGGTATCATGCGATAGAGTTGAATTATATGAATGAGTTTGATTTTTGTAATGCGGTGTGCATGAGTTACTCACCCATAAATTCAATTTAGGACCATGTTATCCCTCTCCACTCCTATATGAGAGAAGCAAATCCACCCCATTTAGATCACAACTCAAAGTTTCTTCTTTCTAAGACGGGCCAGATGTCCCTCTCCTCATCCAAATCCCTCTTCTCCACCTAAACTCTCATCTCTCTCTCTAAAAGGGAACAACTCTATTCCCTTTTCAAAGAAAGATAGAATCCCTCCCTTCCAAAGAACCCTCTCTCTCTAGAAAAAAACCACCTCCCCCTTCACTCTAGTGAGAAAAAAACAATATTCTATCTCCTCTAGAAGTATCCTATCTCTCTAGAAACCAAAAACCCATTCCTTTTTAATCTAGCCAGAGAAATGCTAGAAGTTGTCTGATTAGAGGCACGAGAACCCATGGATGACATAATGTTTCCCAACATCCCAAGAATATATATATATATATATATATATATATATATATATATATATATATATATATATATAGAGTCAGGCTAGAATACACTCGAGTGTATCCGGAGCGGAATACACTCAAGTAGTTTTTCATGATGCAATATTTTTTTTGAAAATCTAATCCGTTGATCTTCTTAAACATCTCGAGAACAACTCATACGCAAAATTTGAGCACATTTGGATATGTATAGCTCATGTTATGAAGATCGCAAAAATTATGCATTTCAAATTAGTTTCGTGCGTCGATTTTGTTGCCCTTGGATGAGTGACTTACACTCATCCAAATGGGCTCAAAATTTGTATGTAGCCTAGTTATAGTATAACGGTGAAGATCAACGGTTTACATTTTGAAAAAAAATAGTCTTGATATGCAAACACACTTGAGTGTATTCATGTGATTCGTACACTCGAGTGTATTCTAGCCTGACTCTATATATATATATATATATATATATATATATATATATATATATATATATATATATATATATATATATATATATATATATATTGACTTTTATTATGGGATCTATATTATCTTCAAACACAGTAAGATACAGTTTTGTATATTATTACGATTCAGATCATACTTCTCTTATGAAAAAACTATAGAACATAGTTTGATTATTAGTCATGGCCACTATGAAACCTTACAACACATCAGATATGTTATTAATCTAGATACTTCTCTTAATATTACTCTAGTAACGTTGGCTATATCTTTAGTGAGCATCATGGAGATGGATACCGAGAAACCGTGACAATACATGGCGATCATTGCCATATTATCCCAGATGACCTTCTTGAGTTCATAAAACAGACCATAGAATTTGTGGTCGTACTCATAAATGGTATATGGCCTTTCCCCGGATCATATATCTTGAGGCATAATTGTTGCTTCAAAATATTGGGATGAAGGACTCCATATATGACCCCATGTCGGTATAGATCTCTATACGGTGGATGGTACAAAATTGTTTCTATTAGTATATATATTTTCTTGGCTTTATTTTACTTTTATTAGTGTGTTATGGGCCATTGTTTATTAGCCCATTAGTCTTTTTCCTTATTCTAGAATATTCCTATTTCTAGATTATTCTTACTCTCTCCTATATAAGAGTCTCCTGTAATTGTTTCAATCATCTAATACAAACCATCTTTTATATTTTAGATGGTATCAGAGCCACCTGATCCTCCTTAATCCCCAACCCTAATCTATGCCCCCATAAACCCTAGCCGCCTTTCCTTCCTTCCCCTCCATCCTCCTCCCTCACGCCGCCACCTTCCCCTATTTTCCCACCGTCGTAGCCCCCCCTCCCCCGTCTTGCTCTTCTCGCCGCCACACCCCACCCCTCCTCTCCTTCTCCCTCCCACCGCCACCACCTGTCGCCGCCCCCTGCTCCCTACCCACTCCCCGCCATCACCACAGCCGCTCGCCGCCCCTACCCACCTGCCGCCCCCGTCAGCCCGTTCTACTCTTCTGTCGGATCTGCCCTGACGTCCGACTTACTGACAGAAACACATTTACCTCTGCCTCTACGTCTGCTCCTCCATCTGTTGATTGGATCAGATCTAAAGTCCAGAAGTTACTCCAAGCTCGCCTGGCCTCTTCTACTGAGACTTCCACTACTGGCGGTTCTGCTCTTCTGACACAATCTGCTCCTCTATCACAGTCTAGTAAACATAAATGGGTTATTGAGTCGGGTGCCACTTCTCATATTACTGGCAATCGGTCTTTATTTTCTACCTTGCATAAACTTGTTGCCATTCCGCCTGTCACCTTAGCCTATGGTTCTCAGACATCTGTTTCCGGAATAGGGAATATCTATACTTTTGGTCGTCTTATTTTGAACTCAGCACTTTTTGTTCCTAAATTCCCTATCAACTTAATCTGTGAGTAGAATTGTTAAGAGCCTACAATGCCCAATTACCTTTGACCCGGATGGTGTTATTTTTCAGGATCTGCGCACGAGGATGGAGATTGATTCGGGCCATGGGGGACCAGATGGGCTCTACTATTTGGATGCACCGAAGATGAAGGCTTACCTGACTTCTTCTGTGACCGCCATTCAGTGGCACTACCGCTTGGGGCACCCTTCACCGGAAAAATTGAAGCATTTATTACCTGACATTTCTGATTCAGTTTTTCA
This sequence comes from Alisma plantago-aquatica, assembly GCA_963693085.1. NCBI lineage: Eukaryota > Viridiplantae > Streptophyta > Magnoliopsida > Alismatales > Alismataceae > Alisma > Alisma plantago-aquatica. The sequence continues at coordinate 1,063,504,451 of OY856409.1, read as the reverse complement.
TTGTGAAACATGTCAGTTAGGGAAACAAACTCGGTCTACTTTTACTAAGAAAAAATGTATTAGCTCAAAAGCATCATTTGATATTGTGCATGCTGATAATTCAGGCCCATGCTCTGTTGCTAGTATTTCTAGATTTTGATATTTTATGAGTTTTATTGACGACTTTTCTAGAACCATCTGGCTGTTTTTGTTAAAAGACACATCTCATATTCTTGACACTATTACAACTTTCTTTGTTGAGATACGTACCCAATTTGGTAAACCCATTAAAATCTTTCGAAGTGATAATGCCCCCTTGAATTCATGCAAAAGTGAGTCAATCTGTTTTGCAACAAAATGGGTACTATTCACCAAACCTCTTGTGCATATACACCCCAACAAAATGGCATTGTTGAACGCAAGAATCGACACCTTCTTGAGGTTGCGCGTACTCTTCTTTTTCACTATCATGTTCCTCATGTTTTCTGGCCAGAAGCTGTTTCGACTGCTTATTATCTTGTTAACCGCATGCCATCGTCTGTTATTGGCAATCAAGTGCCTTTTCAAATTCTATACCTTGATGCTCCTTTGTTCACCATACCTCCTCGTATTTTCGGGAGTACATGTTTTGTGAAAAATTTGCGTCTCAGCCTTACCAAACTGGACCCTCGTGCTACCAAGTGTATTTTCCTGGGGTACTCTCGGACACAAAAAGGGTACCGCTGCTTTGACCCAGTTACTAAGAAATGGATGGTGTCGGCTGATGTTGTCTTTTTTGAACATATGTCGTTCTACTCTTCTGCTAGATCTGCCCTGACGTCTAACTTACTGATAGAAACACATTTACCTATGCCTATTGATAATGCCCTGTCAGATAGCACTGTTGCACCGGCTCCTCCTTTAAAAGTCTACCAGAGAAGACTAAAGGTACCAAATCCCTCTATGGCCCAACCAAGTCTTCCAACCTCGTCAGTAGATCAGCCAACATCTTAGGTATTTTCTGACTTAGACATTCCTATCAGTTTACGCAAAGGCACTCGCTCTTGCACGCAACATCCCATTGGGAATTTTTACACTACTGCTAATCTGGGAAATACTTCTGCGAATTTACTTCTGCTTTATGTGTTGTTACTATTCCTAAGAATGTTGCTCAGACTCTCCAGCATCCAACATGGCGTCAAGCCATGGAAACTGAAATACAGGCCCTCATCGATAGACATACTTGGGATTTGGTTGATGCACCCCCTAGTTGTTCACCAGTTGGTTGCAGGTGGATTTTCACAGTCAAATATCAACCAGATGGTACCATTGAATGACTCAAAGCTCGCCTGGTAGCCAAGGGCTACACTCAAACATATGGAGTTGACTACTTCGAAACTTTCTCTCCTGTGGCTCGACCGAATTTTGTTCATATCCTTACTTCTGTGGTTGTAAATTTTGATTGGCCTTTATTTCAACTAGATGTCAAAAATGCATTTTTGTATGGAGATATGCATGAGGAGGCTTACATGGCGCAGCCTCTTAGTTTTGAGAATCAGGGGGAGTCTTCCAAAGTTTGTCGCCTTCGTAAAGCAATTTATGTCCTTAAAGCAAAGTCCACGAGCCTGGTTTGACAAGCTCAGCTTTATTCTTTAGAAATTTGACTTTCGTCGCTCTCAGTCTGATCACTCGGTGTTTGTTAAGAAAACTACCTCTGGTCTTGTAGTTCTCACTGTCTATGTTGATGACATCATCTTATCTGGAAGCGACTATGCAGGCATTCAGGCTACTAAGACATACTTGGAAAAGCACTTTATTACCCAAGATTTAGGCAAACTAAGGTATTTTCTGGGAATTGAAGTCTCTCATTCATCCTCTGGTCTTTGTTTGTCTCAACACAAGTATGTTTTGGATCTCCTATCAGAGACAGGAATGCTTGGGGCTAAGCCTGCTAATACATCTTTGAATCCCAACACTAACTAGGATGACGACACTTCTCCTCCATATCCAGATCCCATCAGTATTGCAGAATGGTTGGAAAACTCATCTACCTTACCGTCACTACGGCTTATATCACTTCGGTTGTTGGTCTCGTAAGCAGATATTTGGATAAGCCATGTCAATGCCATTGGGATGTTGTCTGCCATATTCTGAAGTATTTGAAAAGTTCTCCAGATAAAGGTCTGTTGTATAAGAAACATGGCCATTGTAATCTTATTGGCTACTCTGATTCTGATTATGCTGGAAGAAAGATAGATCGGAGATCTACCTATGGATATTGCACTTTTGTAGGTGGTAACTTAGTAACTTGACAAAGCAAGAAGCAAATTGTAGTTGTTTGCTCAAGTGTTGAAGCAGAGTATCGAGCCATGGCTCACACCACCTGTGAACTTTTCTGGGTACGCAGTCTTCTACGAGATTTTGGTATATTTGTTGCTCCATCCATACCTATGCATTGTGACAACAAGGGCTCTATCTTCATTGCCAGCAACCTCACCTTCTACGAAGGCACCAAACACATTGAAGTTGATTGCCATTTCTTTTGCGAGGTTGTCTTATCTGGTCACATTTCTACACCTTATACACCAACTGCGGATCAAGTTGCAGATATTTTCACCAAAATTCTTCCGAAGACCAGATTCACTACATTGATGGCCAAGTTGGGCATGATTGACATCTACGCTCCAGCTTGAGGGGGAGTATTAGTATATACATTTTCCTGGCTTTATTTTATTTTTATTATTGTGTTATGGGCCTTTGTTTATTAGCCCATTGGTCTTTTTCCTTATTCTAGAATATTCCTGTTTCTAGATTATTCTTACTCTCCTACATAAGAGTCTCATGTAATTGTTTCAATCATTTAATGCAAACCATCTTTTGTATTTTAGAGTTTCCACCTGACGAGTGTGGTACCTCACAGCTTTCGCTCAACGAACACTAGACATCGCTCCTCGGTCAATTAGTGCCATTTTAAGAAGGCCTTAATGTTGTGCAACTAATTGTAGAAAAGGTCAATCTCCCTAGTGTCATAGAAGCCTGGTCTGGAACATGAATCTTCAGCTAGGAAGCACAAATAATCCAAAATGGGTTTTGTACCCCTACTAGACGTGTATGGGATTACCATTATTCTTTGGATAGCTTGGATACATATTGGATACTTCTCCAGATATATCTAGATTTTTTTCATTTTTTAGAAGGTGGATACTTTGTGGATATGACCTGGATACTTTATGCATACGGCCCAGCCTATTTACAGAGATATGTAAACCAGATATAGCATATGTATGTGCTTATTGTCAATACCAGATCTACATTTATTCTACTTTATACTTTTTGGCTCTCCAATAAGACATGAAAGTCTTCTAACTATTTGTCTACCACAAATCAGTCTATATGGTCATTTAAGATCTATAACCAAGTTGACATTATAATAAGCTTACTATTACTACATGTTGGTAACTTACCATTAGCTCTGAATTCATGAGACTATTCTAGTAACTTCTATTTTATTTTTTCTTAAACTCTTTGGATCTTAAATTGAACTTGGAAGTTGAAACTACAATGAAATAAGGTTAAATTATATCTAGTTGAATAAATCCTTCTAAACTATTAATCAAATGTTTGGTTGATGGCCTTATCAAGTTGGTGCCATCAAATCTTAGGGTGTTTGTTGAGTTGTTAGGATGTGGGTCGCTTATGATGTGAATTAAATTTTCTGTAGCATAATGCAAAAAATATCTCTTAAAGTCTCACTTTTGTCAAAATTTTCAGATCTTTTCGTCATCTAGTTCTTGGGGCTTCTTTCAAGTGAGTCATATAACGCAACTCCTTGAACTATATCTTTGTTTCTGGTATCCAATTTGCACTGGTCTTTCTATCTCTATTATCTCATTTTCTTCTCTCTTATTATAGGAAATGGTTTTTCCTTGAGTGTGATGATCATGTACCTTTATAGAATATGTAACTGTTTTATCAGAAGCATCAAAGGTGGCAGTAGTGAATCTTGTCACAACTACAGTAACAGATTATAAGGAATCATATACTAGGGAAAAAGCTCACTTGTTGAAGATTCCATGCAATGGGGATTAGAATTTGCCCAAAAGTCACTATTAAACACCTAAGTGAAATGCAAAAGATTGTTCGTGAGGCTGAACAAAGGTTGAATCATGGCATGCCTAAGAAGGTCCATTTTCTTTAATATTTGTCTTTGAATGAAATTGATGTCTTAATTTGCATTTTTATGAACAGAATTATAAGTATATGTTTCATTTTTAAAAATGCCAAATCACTATCATATATGTATCCTATACTTTCAAGAATTGTCATGTTTAGTGTATATATTTGTATCTGTGCCTCAAAGATCTCTAGTGACCAATCTGGCTAGTGGTGTGAGTTTGTTTCTGCTTGTTGGGGAAGAGGAAGCAACCATTGATTCTCTCGTGAATTTTCCCAATGTCGATATGGTTATTGCAGAATATGTTGTGTTAATATAGTTGTTTTATGTTTCTTATATTTCTTTATGTCATTTACCTTTACTGCTGGACCTCTCTGTAATTTTCCCTTCTCAATTAGTCATAAAAGAGGGACAGCACATTGTTGTCCCAACTAACGCTGCACAACGCAACAACCTAATTCTTCACATAGTACTGGAGCGGTGAACAGTACGGCGGCGTGAACAGATTCCGGCATGAACAGTGATTCTGGCGTGATTTATAGTCATTCCTCAAACGCTATGCTCTTGTCTTCCCACACATCAATCTCAGCATACACATTTCGGCCACATTCATCTTGTTGAGACATTGTTTCTTCATTGCCCAACATTCACTCCCATATATAACTATTCTATAAAACTTGCATTTTAATTTGAGAGGGATCTTTCGGTCACATACTACTCCAGTTACACTCTTCCACTTCAACTATCCTGTTGTGATCATGTGACAAACATTATCTTGAACCTCACCCTCCCTTTCAGTAATAGAACCCCAGTAACAAAACTTACAAATATCGGCACATCATTCCATCCAAGTTGACCCCACCATTCACAATTCTAGATTGGCCAAAATTGCAATGCATATGTTCAGTTTTTCTTGTATTGATCGTAAATCCATTAGATTTCAGTGCATTCCTCCAAAGTTCAACCTCATCATTCAATATTCTTTTCTTTTACCAGTCAACACAAAGTCATCAGCAACGAACATGCACCAAGGGATATTATCTTGAACATGCTTTAACAACTCATCCATAACAAGGACATGCTTTGTCAACTCATCCATAACAAGAACAAGTTCTTTCCATCATAAACCCCATTATTCATTGACATTTTTTACCATAGTTTATCATTTTAGTATCATGTTTGGATACCATCTATATAAGTAGCACTTCATGGAACCAAATAAATACTTTTAGTATTTAATATTGCATTTGGATGACTATATTTGGTAAGAATTTTGTGGCTACTAAGACAATTTTCAAGAATGGTGACAATAAGAAAGAAACAGTATTTGAAAAGTTATGTGATCTATACATTTAGCAATAGCGTAAGCAAAAGGTTGCAATTTGCAACAATAGGGACATAAGTTGGTAGATAATATTTAAATGAAACCTATATATGGATGATATAGAAACAGAAAACAAACTTGATTGAGTTCATACCTATTGCCTAAAAAACTTATCAATTCATTGGGGTCTTTTTACAATGACAAACTTAAGAAATGACAATTGCAAACCGTCCAAATTTGAATCAAAGCCTGACATTTGTAGCGAAATACTGAAGTGGCTCAGAGATATGACATATGACACATTACCGGTTAGTCATCTGCGTGAACCCAGCAACACCCAACTTCTTTCCTTTTTCTGCCTTGACTAGCCACCAATCAAAAAGTATAACCTGGGACAAAATGAGAGTTCAAAGCTTATTTGTTAAATATTCCAAACAAAAGGCTTGATAAATGCATAAAATTCAATATTGGAAAAGTCCTGCACGCACTGTTTTTGCAGTATATGGTGAGACTGGAGGAGATTGAAGCTTCTCATTCTGCTCTTCAGTAAAAACAGCAGTAACGGAGCAAGTTCCCAGAAACATAATGGTTGAGCCAATGTCCCAGTGGTTGCTGAGATGTAAAACAAGTGATGCGCAATATTCCACTAATCACTATTGAAACATATATATGCCACAAATAAGTAAGAGGAAGACGCGAAAATTGGGCAATATCTGCCTAATGGAAAAAAAACCACTGACATATATAACACCATATCATACTCATGATAAACTTAACTAGATGCTCTGTGACAGAATTGTTAAGTCACCACCCAACTACTAATTAAGCCAACTCTATCCAACAAAGCATCATCACGATGGTGACGGGTTTGTCTCTCGCCATTATCCACATAATGCATGGCTAGCATTACTGAAACCATATAAAACTTTGGCTACTTAGACTGTCTAGTACCTCTTGTCGCTGAAACAACAGTCAGCGTGATACCAGGCACCAATCACCCAGTCACCTATCAACACAATACTTAACACAATAAAAGATGGTAAAGATGAAATCCAAAGCAATATATAAGCTAAGTTCTAGCAGATGTGGAGCACAGGAATGGGGTCAGTTGTGGACCTTCTACTCAATGTGTTCATATACGCAAGGGTGGCCTAGTTTGCTTGGGGGAGGTGGGTCAGATCTCTCAGTGATATGAACCTAGAGCAGGATGGCTTTTCTGTGAGCTGGATTCCAAAGTTCTTTTCTGTCGCTACCTAGTGCCCTGCTGCTCAGTCCTTGATTGGTATAGCTGTAAAAGGAGCTACTTTCTATACGGGAAAATGAACCCTTATGTAATGCGCTGGTGGAAAAGATGGATGGCCCTTGCAGTAGTGCAAAGATAACAATATAGTTGTTCAGGTTGGGATATCTCTTAAAGTCAGCATCCCATAGAGGCTTCTACTCCTTTTAGTGTTGTATTACGCAGGAGAGGGAGGTAAATCCTTGAGTTGGTATTGTTTCATGGGCAGGAGTTCTAACCATGGTAAAGGTGGTGAGTGAAAAACCAGATACTTTATCTATGGAACCTCACGTGGATCCACTGAGCGTTCTCTCAACAATACAAGCAATATCCATCTCCTATGGTGCGTCCTACTTCTTGGTATTGGTCTGTCTAAAAATTCATGAATGGTATTGGGGAATTCCTTGATGGGGTTAAAGGAGGTTCTCTTTAGGCATGCAAATTTAGCAGCCAGAAAAAGAAGGTATCTTGGCTTGGTATGATTGCTTTAGGCAGAGAAAAGCCTGATGGATTGTTAAGCAAATGCAAAGGGATTCAATAACTAATGCGAATAACCTGTCAATGGACCATATTGCATTAAGTTTTCTCTCATGGACCCTAAAAAAGTGGTAGGAAATCATTTGTAGACAAAGATGATAAGACCACCATTGCAAAGATCATCATCAATTCACAGAACAAAACATTGGTCAGCACCCACTAATGGTGGAAACTATTACATGTGTATGGTCATATAGCCCATTCAATGGGATAGCTTGGAATTCAATTTCCCGAATACTGTAAACTCTAAGGTTGCCTTAATTCTCATAGTTACTCATAAGTCAAACAACTAATGGTATTTTTTCATGTATGTACAGCACTTAGAAGTTAGAACTGATGAAGGTTCTGGCGGTACAGGAACTACCCTCAGTGATATGCTGAATCCAATGATGGTACAATCTTCATCCTTAATTGGAAAACTAATCACATTGAACAAGGATGTTTCTCTGCTACATTCTGTGGAAACCTAGATAATATTTGAACATAACTAATTTACATATCCAGATATCATAATCTCTCTGATACATTAAACAATTAAGTTCTTAGGTAGCCAATTACTAACCGACCATTTCATATTGAAATACTGTGCCAAAAAGCCTGTATTTGCAGTCATAAAGATCATATTCGACTATACCCTGGACTAGTCTAAATTGCTCCCAAAGTAGATAGCATAACCATCCTACTATTCTTAAACTGTTGTTGATGTTACTCAACTGCTCTAAATCATTCCAAATTGATTTGTAAAATGCTTATATAACTGAAACACAAAACATCCATCATCACCCTGGATTTTTTTCCCTTTTCAACATTTCCTTTTATTCTTCTCTCTTTCACTCAATGTGCAATCACATCTATATCAAAAGAGCTTGTGATGTGATCGGCCGCACCACTTGCAAGAATCTCATCTGTATCAGAGTTGGCAAAGAGGAAAAATGCAAGGGGTAGGGGTTGAAGATAACTGAGTATTGGCTAGAACCAAGTCGCATGGCTGTGTATCAAGGTCTATTCATGACAGACTAATGAGCAATCAACACACAGTACGAAAGAAAACTAAATTTTCAATAACAAAAACTGAATACGAAATATTATAGTTGTTTGCCTTATATAATCAATGAGATAGAGCTAATACTAAGACTCAGTGAACTAGTTGGATTTAGACCAACAATTAGTCCTAGTTTGGCTAGGACTCACACTCACAACTAATCATATGGACTCGGACTCACAAGTCATCCTAGTTGTACTAAGATACACAACTAATCCCAGTCGGACTAGGATTGGCAACTAATCCTGCATGGACTAGGACTGACAAATGGCGATAGGATAATGTAACCATGATGCATTCATATATGTATATGATCCTCTAATTCGGATAACATATTAGTAGACAGCTTTTAGATTCTCATCCAAGTCAGCATGATTAGTATGGAAGATGATAATGGATGTGCTTCCATGAAGTACTCTGCCAACTTGAGATGAGCATCTTCAAGTAGAAACTAGTGAAGTTCTCTCCTTTCAAAGACAATTTGACCTCAAATATCCATCCTGCAAGTAGTGGCATAGATCACCAACTTTGAGAGTAGCACTCTCTCATATTTCCCGGTAGCTCTTTATTATAGGCGCTTTCATTGAAACTAGCTAGAGCCATTAAAGGGCCATCATCTCGGGGTAACAGTTTCTTTTTATGTCTTAGTGAGAGTGCTCTTTGCTTAGATGTAATGAAACTAAATCTCCAGCTTGCAAATCATATTATTTGCTATTTAAATCAGCCTTCTCTTTTTATTTTATTTGTAGTTTTCAATCTAATTGCAGACTTGTCATGTAAGGGATAAAGGGTTTCAAGTCAAGTGTTAGCATCTTAATCCAGAAGCTCCTTTTAGGAACGGATATTAGATCAATGGAAAGGAGAGGATTTTCCCCGTACACTACTCAAAAGGAGAACCTCCTGTTGACAAAAAGGGAGTTCAATTACAGGCGAACTTAGCATGGCCAAATTTAATATTCTAAACCATGGTTCTCTTGCTTACTAATCCTCACAGCAATATTCGCAACGTCATGTGAGTTACCTCAGTCTTCCATCAATTTTCAGGTGGTGAAAGATGCTGAACAACAGCCTTGTGCCAAGTAAGCGCCACAAAGTTTCCAAAAATAGCTTATAGGAGCCCAAACTCAATCCTGAAAACCAGATTTTTTTTAACTAACTAGGTGTGTAACTGTGGGTCAGGAACCTAATGATTACAAGTTGTGCATCATGGAGAAGCAAGCAGACCCAATTAGCACACCATATAACATAAAGAGTAAAACATTTACCCAATTTATTATGAAGTCCAACATCGTTAACAGGGCACCTATGTACAGCTTAGGGTCCAATTGTGGATGTGAACCTGAAAAGCACCTGGTCAGCCGGTTGTGGTAGGTCAGCGTAGCAATATAGGTTGAATATCCTAACATCAAAACACAGTACATTTAATCATCACATGATGCATACAATATAAACCCCGTTAGTTATTCATCGTCATCCTGATGTAAACATCACATGCCTAGTGACATAATTATTAATCCTCAATAAAGCTCAATCAAGTCTCCTCATGATCCTTTCAATGTTCCAAAATCAGTCCATTGACCAAAAATCCAAGTCCCGTAATCGTCCCCATCATCAATATTCATCATGACTACCTTGATGTAGACCAAGACGTCCGTATTCCTTAGCCTCACATATAAATCCTTTTATGTACTTTCTCTAGTTTTAGGGTACATTCATTAGAAAGATCAACATCAATTAGCTAAGCCTTAAGTACACTGACACCTACATGCATAAAGACAAACATAAACACATATGGCTTCAATTTTCATGTACATGGCTATCACATGTTAAGACAAACCTCACATGGGATTCCATACACCTATAGTGTTACCCGACCCTAGAGTACAACACCCACCTACATACATCCCCATACACATGGGTTAGCAAACTACCACCATTAATTGCAAGGCTTGGTGTAAAAGACCAAAGATTACTCTCATTAATCTACCACTGTTTCTCTTGACCAGTCCAAGGGTTGTAATTAATACTATAAATTACATTATAGATGGTTTGTCATAGACTCCGACAAATATCCATAATTTCGCATCATCAAGCAATTATTTTAACATCATGTGACTAAAAATCCTAGTTATACATTTAATAAAACAATTCGTCACAGACTGACTTATACGTAAGGTAGGGAGGCTATGATGTGGTCCTCGATGATTCTCCAACCAGTTGAGATGATCCAAGCTCCAAATATCTCTAATGGTTGCGGGTTCATGATCCATATCCAAACATTATTAAAAGTTAATGGTTGTTGCATATAATATATCTCAAATAAAGGTCAGTCATCAAGCTTGTCTTTAAATGAGGCTTTTACAAAGCCTATATATAGGCACACAAATTGAGGTGACATCAGAAATTGCTAATGTGGGGCTAAGGCACATAGCCTAACAAAAGTCCACCAACAAAATAACTCCAAAAGAAAACAATAAAACTAAACTAGACAAAAAAAAAACCTAAAGAGAATTCAGTCAGTGGCATCTGCTTACAAATGTATATAGATGCAGTGTTTATCTTGCATCAGCTCCCCCAGACTGCAAAAGACTCGACTCCTTTGAGTCGAACTGGTAGTACCGCCAAGGAGACCAACATGTAGTTGATAAAACTCAATATTTGGTGATCCATGACGCGTCAGACAGAGTGCAATCATGTTATCAAACTATGTAGCAGTCAAGAGAAAACCTACTTGGTGAGAACCATTTAGTCTTCCAAGAGCTTCAATGCATACTGGAGGTAGTGGAGGTAGTAGGAGAACTCGTATAACTTTTGTAGGCCAAGACGAACTAGCATGATCTGAAAATGGTCCCCCTAGAGGTGGAGGTGGCTCAAAAGTCAAAATTACCATTGTATGGGTAAATGTCCTCCACATCTAATATGAAGTATTGCACTAATGTCCATATCTTTTGGCAAGTCCAGATGATTGGCACTGAGCCCCTTCCTACGAATGATCTAGAATAGTCGGACGCTCTCGCATGTAATTTCTTGAAGGAGAGTTGGGTTAACATTCAGGACGCACACAAACCATTACATAGTCACCTACTCAATTTGCAGGGGATTATAAACTTGATGTAAGGTTAATTTCAATTTAGTGAGGATGACATTCATAGTATGTAATTCTCATGTAAGTAGTAGTTTTTTTTTTTTTGTTAACATAATTTTTCAATAGATCTCAGGTGTCGCAGCTAGCATTGGATTGTAGCACAGCTAAGCTTTGGGTCTCCACAAGCTTAGTCTAGCTGAGAAGCCTCTACCTAGTCCTCATTGTTTTAACCCTTAAGTAAGCCCGAAGCCTAATGATGAGGTGATTATCACCCCAGCTTCTAACCATTAGAAGACTAACTAAAAATAGAAGCATATGTGGGCCCAATGATGCCTATAAAATGCCCCTTGCCAATGGCATTCACATGTGGGCCATAAATAACCACCTCAGCTCATGACATGCCTTGACAAATCTTATTGACTTAGGTGTAATGGAATACACGTCTTAGATTCTTCTTAGAAGAAGGTAGAAGCAGCTACATGAAAAGTGGGGTATAGCATGGCCCTGCTCACTTCAATCATTTCTCTCAAGTATTTGCGTCAAAGATTCTTGTCAATCTCTCTTGAAGTCAAACTCCTCCCTCTTCTACTTGGTTTCTATCGTCATTAGCCTTCTTAGCCTCATCCTTTCTTTGTAGACTAGGGGTCTTTGGACCTTAATGTGTTTCATGTTACTCATTGATTCTTCATTTTTCTTCAACATTGACTACGCATATCCCACCTGTTTCAAGATATTTGGTATGCATCCCGCTCTCAACATAAGTAGTTGTGATTGCATGACTTGGAATTTTGAAAAGTGATGAAAGATGGAGTTTTCTCTATCAAATCAGCTAATAAGGACCAAGATGGAGGATCCATCCAAAATGTCCAATTTGGCATTGTTGACTTGAGAGGCTACACAGTCTACTCTCATGTTTTGATGATGACTAGACCATTCCACTTATTTGTGTCGAAAGCAAGGAATAAGGTTTCGCCGAAACTGGCGAAATTTCGCCCCAAAATACCGATTTCGGTGGCATCTGGTACGAAACCATGCAACCATACCGCTATGTCGAAATCGTCGAAATTGTTTGCCCAAAATTCAAAATTTTCTCAGGGAGTAGGAAAATCTCCTTTCCTCCCACATGAAGGACCCCCCCACCTATCTCCATATCAAATTTTATTGCATAAATCGATGCATTTAGGTGTAAAGATCATGCCTATAAAATTTCATGGCTTAATTCATTGATTTTGGCATCGAAACAGGCACTGTTGCATTTATCGAATTTTTTGTCGAAATTTCAATAAATTTCGGTTTCCATGTTGTCGAAACGGCATCGAAATCGGATACCTTATTCCTTAGTCGAAAGCTTCCACGAGTGCTTTCAGAAATGACAGAGACACTCTAAACGCCTTAACTTGCAAATCCTAATTTGAAGAATCTAAATCATACATGCACAAAGATCAAGATTAAAGATTGGATATTTTTCTCTTCAGATCTTTGATGTAAATCACATGTCGAGATTGCATGACTTTAATTAAACTCATAATGGTTATTGCATTGATTAATAAAAATTATGACGCACTTTTGGGTGTTTGGTTTTATCCAAAGCAAAGAACCAGTAAGTGTCGTCAGTCGAAATTTCATGGGAGAAACTCGCCAGACTAGCATAACTTGGATCTACAACAAGTTCCCTCTGCATAGTTATCCAGGCTCCTGCCTAGGTCCCCTAGGCTCTAGGTGGGCCGCCTTAAACTGGGCGCCTAGGCTTTCAGATAACTGAAGTGGATGCCTAAGGGCTTTTAGACCCCAACTAAAACACTTAGAGACCAAATTAGCATGGATTAGATCTGAATTTGGTTAGATCAAGTTTAGTTATTTTAGGAAAGAAATATACCTAATTAGGCAAATCAGATCTAATTCGGGCAGATTAGGTTTGATTTGGGGGGGAAATAGGTCTGATTTGGGGAAATCATGTCTTACTTGGTGTATCAGGTTTGATTTTGCCAAATTAGGGATCACTTAGGTTAATGTAGGACAAACTAGGGGAAGCTACATCTGGTTAGGTTATGTTATGCCAAAATAGGTCTAACTTAGGCAAAATTAGGGCATACTAAATGAAATTAGGTCGATTTTAGATCATGATAGGTCACATTAAGGCCAAATGGGTCTAGTTTAGGTCATGACGTGTGCGACATATGTGACGCTATGATTGATTAAGCTCAGGAACAACAAATACAAATCTATAAAGTGATGTACATACTTTAGTATAGGTAATTGTATATGCAAAATCATATATATATATGTAAAATATAAACAAATATGAAGAACGCCTAGGCTCCCACCTAGGCCCCTTAGGCTTCCTTGGGTGGGAAGGACCGCCTAGCTACCTAGACAAGTATGGCCCTCTGTCAAATTTTTTTTTAGGAAATCGGCAGTTCAATCGTTATAGCTTTTTACAAGTGCCAAATTAGTCGTTAGAGGGCGCCAAATAGTAAAAACGAATCCGTCGAAACCCCACCTACTCCTACAGAACCAGCTGAAATTCATTCCTATTAGTACTGGCTAGTTAGCACCCTCAACTATAAATATGACCTATATGAGAGCTTCTCAAGAGTCGCAAGAGACATATGTTGTTGGTATGTATGTCCAGAGAGCCAATCATATGATGATTGTAATAGCAATATCTTGTAAACGATTTGAATAATAATAAAGGCAATCTTCCAATTTATTCTATTTTTTATTCAGTTATGAGATAATGATGTAACATAATAAATGTCTAAAGAATGATATTACTTAATGGCATATGTCTTCGGGTTGAGGGCCTAAACAATGATATCATACGAATGTTAAGAGCATATGCATTCTTGTTATGTCCCTAGTCAAATGTTATTGTGGAAGGTTGATAGACAGCAATAACACTTAGGACTAGAGTGTGTGTTGGTTGATGACAGAATCTCATTAGTCATGATATGTGATATCAAACCAAACACATACATACTTGTTAGAGAACAGTGTATCAGACAGACCCACCTTTTGAGAGTGATGCATGGAGTAATTTGGTAGTCAGAATCATGTCATAGTGATGGTGGTGATTGTGACTCTTAGACCTAAAATCACTACACTCATCACATGTCGTTCGATGTACTTTGACATCATCCATCGTGACCTTGAATAAATTGCCATAAAGGTGGTGCTTGAGTGCATTGTGCACATGGGGATGACTATGAATGGTGTAGATGGGATTTGTTCCCCTTACATGAGTATGATATTCTAGCCACTTGACAAGCAAGACTGAGAAATGCATGGCCATGCTCATGTGGGTCAATATGTGATATTGAGCTTACATATATCTCAGACAGTTTGCTCTAGTTCAAGGAACATGGATTGAACATTGAAGAGGATGATGATTCCATGTCTCGAGTTCAATCTGGATATCAGAGACAAAGGAACTATACGATCACCGTAACACCGATCACAGATTGTAGGTTGAAGTTGTTCTCTAACTTTCTGATTACTTGGGTAGCAATAATGTCTTGATATACCACTCGTTGCTTGTGATGTCATAAATCAGTTGTGGACATTCACTGCCAATGTAACTTGGAACTTATAGGGTCACACACATAGGATACACCTGGAATAGGAGTTTATTCATGAATGATGTTTAAGATTGATTACTAAAGTGTTTAGGTATTCAATTTAAACAACAACGGTTGAATATTGACTGACAGCATTGTGAACTGACCGGTTCAAGTGTTGAACCAATCAATTCAAGTGTCAGGTCAATTTTAACCAACATTGGCAATCAAAAGTCTGAAACGACCAATTCAGCAAATGAACCGATCAGCTCAGGTCTGTGAACCGACCGTTAGGTTGATCAATTTGATTGGATCAAGAATTAATGTTGACGTCATGTTGTGCATTAATCGAATATTAATTGTCAATACAATTGTGATTAGAAAACATAGTGAAACAACCAATTCAAGTGTTGAATCGATCGTCTCATGTGTGAACCGACCGACTCACTAGTGAATAGACCGGTTCATGATTTGCAGGTTCTGAAAAATTCATCAAATTCCATCCTAAAACTACCCCTCAGACTAGAACTCCCGACCCTGACCCTCCTATAAATAGAGGGGTAGTCGAGGCTTTCTAGAGACAACAATAAGCTCTGACAATCATTGTCTTCTCACAGTTGTGGTAACGTGAGAACCCGAGCAAGTTCTACCAGTCAAAGGGAGGAACAGCAAGAGAGACAATTGGAAAAGCAAATCGACGCTAGCATGTTGACTAGAAAGGACAACTCCTTGTCCGTTCATCTAGAACGACAGGAGTTCTCGGTAGTCCGTGTGGACTACTACAGAGGCGAGGAGGCGTCGCCACCCGTTAGGAGGATGCATTCAACCCGTATTTTGTAGTGATCAACTAAGAAGTCGTTGTTGACGTTGTCCAAGTGCAAGTTGAAGAAAGGAGCACGCTGCAGCAAGGGATAGTCGTTGGACTTGTTCCAGGACCAGGTATAAATGTTGCAAACCTTCTCTTCCCATTACAGAGTTGTTGACGCGATCTACTGTCTAAGGAGAATATGGTAGTAAAAAAAATCTGTTGTCGTATCTGATGTCATATTTCCCAACAGTGGTATCAGAGCCACGTCAATTTACTATGTTTTGAAATTTAATCTATATGATCAGATTTTAATTTATCATTTGTTTATTACATATGATGTGAATATTTAAAATGATTAATGTGCATATCTGATTAAATACCACAAATGGTCTCAACTAATATATATATGATATGATATATATGCAATATACACGTGTCGCCATAAAATTGGTTTTGATGGTAGATGTTAGCATGGTTATGGCCGATAACCCCCTAGAACTTTGTGCTTAGTTGGATGGTTGTTATTCCTATTTACATCTTGGTTTGCATAAGAAGCCTCCATCTCCTTTTCCATATGTAAAAGTATTAATTATTTCCTTCTGATGCTCCCCTCGAATGTAACTCGAGGTCTCCTTATTACCATGTAACATCTTAAATAGGATTAGGATAGTTTTACTTCATGTTATGGCAAAGAAGATGTTCTGCACCAGACGAACTGATCGGCTGGAGGACCGAGGAGGCCTGACTACAGGAGGAGTCGAACCGATGATAAATGTTATTTCGTTGGATATCCTAGGGAAACCAAAGGATACTACTTTTATTATCCGTCTGATAACAAAGTGTTTGTTGCCAAGAATGTTGTATTCCTGGAAAATGAATTCATTTCTAAAGGAATCAGTGGGAGAAAAGTAGAACTCGAAGAGGTTCGAGACCAACAAGAAAATATTGAACCTATAGAGGTACAAGAGGAACATAGAGAATCACAGACCATTGTGGAAACTCAACTTCCTTATGTAACACAAGAACCTCGCAGATCTGGTAGGACATGCCTTGAGCCAGATAGATTTAGTTATCTTCTGACTCAAGAAGGTGATGAGTCGGTCATGGATAATGACCCAACAACCTACCTAGAAGTTGTTAAGGGACCAGAATCTGAGAAATGGCTTGAGGCCATGAGATCTGAGATGGAATCCATGTACACCAACAAGTTATGGACCTTGGTGGATCCACTTGAAGGGGTAAAACCCATAGGGTGCAAGTGGGTCTTCAAGAAGAAGGTCGACATGGATGGTAATGTACAAACTTATAAAGGTGGATTGGTTGCAAAGGGTTTCAGACAAGTTTAAGGTGTTGACTGTGACGAAACATTTTCTTCAGTTGTCATAGTTAAGTTCATTAGGAACATGCTTGTCATTGCATCTTATTATGATTGATGTTAAAACTGCATTCCTTAACAGGAATCTTCTTGAGGATGTGTACATGACACAATCTGAGGGTTTTACAAATCCAAAGGATGCAAATAAAGTCTCTAAGCTACAAAGATCAATCTATTGATTGAATCAAGCATCTCGGAGCTGGAATCTTCGATTTGACGAAACAGTCAAAGAGTTCAGCTTTAGTCAAAATGAAGATAAACCATGTGTTTAAGAGAAGGTTAGTGGAAGCATGATTGTATTCCTCATATTGTATGTAGATGACATATTAATGATGGGGAGTGACATCCCTACTTTATAGATGGTCAAGTACTAGCTAAGAAATACATTCTTTATGAAGGACTTAGGCGAAGCATCCTATTTCTCACGAATCAAGATCTATAGAGATAGATCTAGAAGGCTTCTTGGGCTAAGTCAGAACACATACATTAACAAAGTATTGATGAGGTTCAGTATGGAGAACCCAAAGAGAGGAAACTTGCCCATGTCTTATGGTGTTACTATCTCTAGAGCTCAATGTCCCATTTCTTGTGAAGAAAGGGAGCGCATGAGTAAGATCCATATGCATCGGCGATTGGATCCATCATATATGTAATGTTATGTACTTGCCCAGATGTCTTGTATGCCTTGAGCATGACAAACAGATATCAGCCAGAATCCGATGAAGCTCATTGGACTGCCGTGAAGAACATCTTTAAGTACTTGAGAAGAACTAAGGATCAGTTCCTTGTCTACAGTGGTGAGGAAGAGTTGGTGGTAAAGGGTTACACCGACGCAAGCTTCCAAGCTGACAAAGATGACTGTAGATCGCAATCTGGATATGTATTTTACCTAAACGGAGTTGTGAGCTGGAAGAGTTCCAAGCAAGAACAATTGCGAATTCTACAACAGAGATCGAGTATATTGCTACATTTGATGCAGCAAAGGAGGTCGTTTGGATCAAGGAGTTCGTCTCAAAACTTAGGGAGGTTCCAAGCATCAGGGATGCAATTGAGCTATATTGTGACAGCAATGGAGCTATTCCACAAGCTATGGAACCCAGATCGCATCATTGTTCTAAGCACATACACTGGTGGTTCCATCTCATAGGAGAGATTGTACAGTGAGGAGATGTGAAGATTTGCAAAGTACCAACTGAAAGCAATATGGCTGACCCCTTGAGAAAAGCACTTTCACAGCAGAAGCATGAAGGTCAGCTTAGATCACTTGGGATTAAGTTCATGGGTGATTAGCTCTAAGTGTCAGTGGGAGTTTGTTAGTATGTATGCCCAGAGAGTCAATCATATGATGATTGTAATGTCATATTTTGTAAACGATTTGATCAATAATAAAGACAATCTTCCAATTTATTCTGTTTTTTATTCACTTATGAGATAATGATGTAACATAATAAATGTCTAAAGAATGACATTAGTCTCAATGACGTATGTTTTCAGATCGAGGACATGAAAAATGAGATCATACGAATGTTAAGAGTATATGCATTCTTGTTATGTAGGGATGGCAATTGGGTGGGTATGGACGACCCATGCTCATACCCATTTTACTTTTGGGTTAACCCATACCCGCCCCATGTAAAGAAAGATATAAAAGTAAATGCCCATACCCACCCCAATGGGTCGTGGGGACCCATTACAACCCATATAAGACCAACTCTATTTAAATGTTAAAATAAGCATATGTACATATAAACATATAATTTAATACGATAATACATACATTACAATTGACTGAATTAATAGTTAGTACTATATTATAGTATCAGTCTGCAGATTAATATGCACCACCCATCATATAACCAGTAATGAAATTTCATTATGTATTACTTTTCCAAAGCCACAACTCATACATTTTCATAATGTATTAACGAGAGCGTGAATCCAAATCAATATACCAACTCTCCACGGCCTCGTCATTATCTGCCAGATATGTGACTATCTTAGGGTTCTCGTAATCACAATTATCTTGCATACGTTGCCAACAACGAGACTTCACCAACAACGGAATTGACATTACCGCAAGCAAGAGAGTGCGGTTATGCAAGCAAATCATAAAGCCTCTAGCTTTTCCATAAAACATCATTTACAACATAAACAACACAACAAGGTGGAAAATCATAACTCGATTCCTAAAATGGTGTATTCAAATAATATAAACATACTAATTAAGTACACCTTACATGAAGCCAGTTCATGCTTTGCACACTTGAATGGGAATAAATTCAAACACGTTGTAGATAGTAGGCTACCATGGTACTACAACAGGAATTCTTCCAATGATAAACGAAACATCTGCAGATCTGCAATAGTAGACTGGCGCTAGATCGAGATGAGGGAGTTAGGGCAAAAAAATATGGGAGGAGACTATCTAGCATTTCCTTTGATAGGAGACGTGTACAACAGTAGCATCCAGAGGAGCTTGAACCAAGAGGAACATGTCCAACAACAGGTTGTTCGGGGAGATCCCGTCGGCGCTGACAAGGAGGTTCAATGCCACCTGCTTCGTCGGGAATCCGGTACTGTGTGGGGGAGTGGTTGGGAAGCCGTGCTCGTCGGCTGTCATTGTTCTTTCTCCGGAGTCGTCCGAGGCAGGCCCTGAAGAAGGTGGCGGCGACACTAGGTCTGCTGCTATGGCTGGCAGCATCGGTCTGGTTGTTGTTGACACTTGACGGTGAGGGAGGTAGGGGAAATTAGAAGAACAAGGGAAATATCGATGCCATTGTCACTGGATCCATTGAAGGGTTCTTAGTCCTAGTCATTTTCCTTGTAGCTTTGGCATGCTGCGTCGTCATCAGGAACCAAAGGACATCCGCCATGCAACAGAGCCGATCAGTCGGTGACAAAGGTGGTGCGGCAGTGGCAGTAACCGGCGAGGAAGGCAGAGACCACCAACATGGCAAAGGCTCTGCCCTCCGACCTAGCTGGAGGACCAAGAGGAATGGCGTCTCTATGGGGATCAGCGGAGAAGACGGATAATTTTAGCCGTTGTCATCTCTCCAGCCAAGAGGAACAACGGATTTTGCCCTATTTGGGTCATCGTCTCTCGTCTCCGCCCCCTACTACGAGATGGATGGGTCTCAATGGGTTTTAGTGGGGTTCCGTTTCTAAGGAGGACCCATTAGCACCGTGCCCATTAGGACCCACGGAGTGACACGGACCCATTTAACCAGTTTAAATGGGCTAAATTTATATGGGTCTCGCTGGGTATGGGATTCCTGGGTCAAATTGCCATCCCTACTCATGTCCCTAGTCGGATGTTATTATGGAAGGCTTATAAATAGCAATAACACTTAGGACTAGAGTGTGTATTGCTTGATGACAGAATCTCATTAGTCATGATATTTGATATCAAACAAAACACATAGATACTTGTTAGAGAACAGTGTATCTGACAGACCCACCTTGAAAGTGATGCATGGAAACCATGATTGGTAGTCAGAATCATCTCTCATAGTGATGGTGTTGATTGTGATTCTTAGACCTAAAATTACTACATTCATCACATGTCGTTCGATGTATTTTGACATCATCCACTGTGACCTTGAATAAGGGTTTCCAAAAAGGTGGTGCTCGAGTGCATTGTGACACATGGGATGATTATGAGTGATGTAGATGGGATTTGTCCCTCCTATAAGAGTATGATATCCTGGACACTTGATAAGCGAGACTGAGAAATACATGACCATGCTCATGTGGGTCAATAGGTGATATTGAGCTTACATATTTCTCAGACAGTCTGCTCTAGTTCAAGGAACATGAATTGAACATTGAAAGGGTGATGATTCCATGCCTCGAGTTCAATCTGGATATCAGAGACAAAGGAACTATAGGATCACTGTAACACCAATCAAAGATTGTAGGTTGAAGTGATTCTCCAGCTTTCTTGATTACTTAGGTAGCAATAATGTCTTGCTAGATACCACTCATTGATTGTGATGTCATAAATCAGTTCTGGACATTCACTGCCAATGTAACTTAGAATTATAGGGTCACACACATAGAATACACCTGGAATAGGTGTTTATTCATAAATGATGCTTAAGCTATATAGAAAGAATGGAAATTGCTTATTTGATAGTTTAACCAGTGTACAATACAGTCTCTTATATAACAGAAGGGATTAGAGACTAAAGCATAGATGGGCAATATGGGACTAAACTACTGAAGTAAAAACATAAGTGAGGCACATGCTATGCACATCATTTGATTGAATAGTTGCCTCAGCTCCTTGTTGTTTGAGGAAACCCCCCCCCTTCAATTGGTCTTTTTTCACCAAAAGCAGACGTGAGATAACAAATCAAGTGTTTCCCTAAGATTTCGAATAACTGTCCTGAATTCAAGTTGATTATGTTTTGCTTCTTCTTCGGAGAAAGACGATCAAACAATTTCCAATCATGGTCCTTACGGATCGGATCATCCATATAGGATAAAAAAAGAAACTCCATATATTTGCTATCTATGAACCTCGAAAAGAGGGTTAAAGGTTGGAATGAGTGTATACCACGAATTCTTGGAATCCCTTGGAGATTCTTGATTGGTGTTGAGCTAACCATAGCCCAAAGTCGTATCTCCTTGGTTAATAAGATCCAAGAAGTTTATCGATCCCAAGGGGTACAGATCCATAATAGACATATAGAGATTATTATACGTCAAGTAACAACATAACACAACATATCTGTATTCTCCCCCTCAAGCTGGAGCGTAGATGTCGAACATGCCCAGCTTGTCTACTAGAGTCTGAACACGAGCTTTAGGAAGTATCTTGGTGAAGATGTCCGCAACTTGCTTTTCAGTGCTGAGATATGGAGTGCAAATCAGCCAGAAAGGACTGTTTCTCGAACGAAGTGACAGTCGACCTTAATATGTTTCGTCCGCTCATGAAAAGTGGGATTGCTCGAAATAAAAATGGAGGCCTTGTTGTCACAAAACATCGGTATAGGGCTGGAATATGATATATCGAACTCCTGGAGGAGACTCTGGACCCACAGACAGTATGAGTAATAGCTCTGTATAAAGCCTCTGCACTGGATTTGGCTACAACGGTCTGCTTTTTGCTTCACCAGGTAACAAGATTTCCGCCCACAAATGTACAATATCCTAATGTTGACTTACGATCAGAACAACTTCCTACATAGTCAGAGTCTAAGAAACCAGATAGATTGCAGTGGTCATGCTTCTTATACAACAAACCTTTTCCTGGAGAGCTTTTAAGATACCGCAGAATGTGACATATAGCATCCCAATGACACTGTCGGGGTTTATCAAGATACTTGCTGATGAATCCTACAACAGCAGTGAGGTCAGCTCTTGTGACCGTCAGATAAATAAGCTTGCCTACCAGACTTCTGAACTGGTGATGATCAGCATAGGGAGGAGAATTTCATCGTCCCAATCCATATTTAGGTCAAGGGGAGTGTTGGCTGGTTTGCAGCCCAGCATACCAGTTTCCTGCAAGAGGTCAAGTATATATTTTCTTTGAGAGAGACACAGCCCTACAGATGATCTAGAAACCTCAATGCCTAAGAAATATCTCAGCTTTCCGAGATCTTTAGTAACAAAATGTTTTTCTAAGTAGGTTTTAGTTGTCTGTATACCCACAGTGTCACTGCCTAATAAAATAATATCGTCAACATAAACAATAAGAATGACAAGTCCAGCCACTATTTTGCGGATAAAGACTGAATAATCAGAGTGAGCGACGAAAGCCAAAGGTGACTAAGATCTGACTGAGCTTGTCAAACCAAGCACATGGGCTCTGTTTGAGACGGTAGATGGCCTTTTTCAATTTGCAGACTTTTAAGGCAGACTCCCTATGAGCAACAAAACTGGGTGGTTGCTCCATGTAATCTTCCTCCTGTAGATCTTATAGAGATATGTTGTTTTCTGTTATGTCTTGTTGAGTGTCATGTGCATAGCATGTGCCTCATTTATGTTGTTTACTTCTGTAGTTTAGTCCCATATTGTTCATCTCTGCTTTGGTCTTTACTCTCTTCTGTTATATAAGAGACTGCGTTGTACACTATTTTACTTACTCAATAAACAAGCATTCATTTATCTATATGGTATTAAGAGCAGGCCCGGACCCAATTTTTCTGTCCCACCCTACCCCCATGCCCTGAAGTGCCCCCCTCCCCCCCCCCGCCGCCAACCACCGCCCCTCCCCCTCCAGCGCCGCCGCCACCACCCCCTCCCCTCCCAGCGCCGTCGGCCTGCCCTCCCGCCGCCGCCCGCCCCACCACCACCCGCCGCTACTCCGCCTCCACCACCTGCCGCCCACCGCCACCCCTCCCTGTTGCCGCCGTAGCAGCTCCACCCCCCTCACCCATCGGTTGCCGCTATCCCTCCCTCTCCACCCCCGCATCCATCTTCTTCCTTCTTCACCAATCCCATCCTTCCTCTTCTCCTACCGGGTAATCGACTCTTTTGGACAGCCATAGACCTATCACGTTGAGAGTCCCCTACGTCTCTAGTTCCTTTTCTGTCTGTGCCTCATGAAGGATTATTGATTTCCTCGTGACGGCGTAGGTTTTCTTCATCTATCTCTGCCCGAATACGGGTTCTACTGATCTGATGCGTTAGATCCCTGCTGCTGCTACTGCCCCATAGCGGGTTTATTATTTCTGTCTGTTGCTGCCCGTCGTGGGTTATTTACTTGCTGCCTGCTGCTGCTACGTCACCTTTCTGCTAGTGTCTGCCTCTGCCCAGTATGGCATCTGTGGAGCCTCCTAGATCTCTCTATGTTACCACGGTCAAGCTCGATGGATCCAACTACCATCTGTGGTCGGCATCCTTTATTCTATATGTGAAGGCTCAAGGCAGATACTCTCATCATACTACTGATCCACCTCTTGCTCCTAATGCTACTGCTGACGACAAGACCAAACAGGCTTATGCCCATTAGTCTAAAGACGACTCAGGCGTTATGTCATGGCTTCTCAACAGCACCGAGTCGCGCATTAGTCAGTCTCTCATGTGCCTTCATGATGCCAAAGTAATGTGGGACCAGCTGTCTCATGTCTACTCACACCAGCAAAATCCAAAGAGGGTTTGAAATTTTCAAAAACCTAGCCAAAAAGGAGTACTCCTCAGATGCGTCCATTGAAGATTTTTACAACCAGTGCTCCGCTCTCTGGAACGAGTATGAAATCTACCACCCGTTGACTGCTGACATCAAAGAAGCTCAGAAGCAGCGCAATGAACTCCAACTGGTTCAGTTCTTGGCTGCACTTCCCGCTTCTTTTTCCGGTGTGGTTGACCAAATATTGTCTAGTGATCCGCTACCGACTCTTCGCGATGTTCTAAAGAGAGTCCAGCGACTACCTTCTGTTTCCTCTACACCAGCAATTTAGCATCCTGCCTTGGTTGCTCGTACTACTGATTTTGGACGTGGCCGCAGTCGTGGCCGTGGAAGACGTCCACCACCTTCTGGAGGAAGAGGCACTTCCACAGCTCCTGGGCGAGGTCAAGCCACAGGACCTTGCTACTGCAACTGGTGTGGTCGTGATAATCACACTGAAGATAGGTGTAGGATCAAGCACGGCAAGCCAGCCTGGGCAAACCAGGTCTCCACTGAAACTACTATAGAAGCCGCATCAGATCTACCAGCTGCTCCTCCATCCACTGACTGGCTTCGCTCTGAGTTCGAGAAATTTTTCCAAGAGCGAATGACTCAACTACCCTCGACATCCATGGGAGGCTTTTCTGCTATGTTGGCGTCTCCCTCTGCTGGTAACCAAAAGTGGTATATTGATTCTGGGGCGTCTGTTCACATGGTAGGCGACCTCCACCCATTTTCTGCCCTATCTAAAACTTCACATATTCCATCTGTCACTGTTGCTAATGGCTCGAAAGCACCTGTACATGGCATTGGCACGGTTCCGTTATCTCGCAAGATGAATCTTCACTCTGTTTTATATATACCTCAGTTTCCTGTTAATTTACTATCAGTCAGTAAAACTGTCAAACAACTTCAGTGCTCTATTAAATTTGATCTCTCTGGTTGTGTTTTGAAGGATCTCCGCACGAAGACGAGGATTTGTTCGGGCCATGAAGGATCAGATGGACTTTACTGCTTAGATGGACCACCTGCGGCGTCAGCTCTCTTATCTACATCTGTCTCAGGACTGCAGAGGCACGTTCGGATGGGTCATCCGTCTGCTGCAAAGATGAAGTTTTTATTTCCTACTTTAGCTAAACATAAATTCTCTTGTGAAACCTGCGTTTTGAGTAAACAAACGAGGTTTGTTTTTCCTACAAAGGATGATATTGGGTCTAAAGGTATGTTTGACATTGTTCACTCTAACATCTAGGGTCCATGTAGTGTCCCGAGTCAATCTGGTGTTAAGTATTTCTTGACATTTATTGATGATTATTCCCGTGCTACCTGGCTTTTTCTGCTTAAAGACCGTAGTATTGTTTTGGACAATATCCGTGTTTTCTTCTCAGAAATAAAAACCCAATTCAATAAAACCATCAAAATTCTTCGTACTGACAATGCCCTAGAGTTTATGCAAAAGCCTGTCATCTCATTTTGTTCTAATCATGGCACCATACACCAAACCACTTGTCCCTATACTCCTCAGCAAAACGGTGTTGCTGAACGCAAAAAACCGCCATCTCTTAGAGGTTGCTCGCACTCTTCTTATCCATTACAAAGTCCCTCACCGTTTCTGGCCTGAGGTTGTCACTACGGCATGTTTTCTTATAGACCGCATGCCCTCCTCTGTTTTACAAAATCGCATCCCATACTCTATCTTGTTTCCTGATGCACCTCTGTTTCCTGTACCACCTCGCATTTTTGGGTGTACCTGTTTTGTTAAAAACCTGCGCCCAGGAATGTCAAAACCTGACCCTCGGTCTACTAAGTGCATTTTCTTGGGTTATTCACAAACTCAGAAAGGCTATCGCTGCTTTGATCCAATACTTAGACAGTGGTTTGTCAGTGTTGATGTTGTCTTCTTTGAGCATATGCCCTTCTTTTCTGAGGATGGAGCTAGCCTAACTCCTGATGTGTTGGCACAAACACCTCTATCGGTCATTGTTGAAAATCTGTCTGTATAGGACCAGCCTGAAGAACGTCCACTGCAAGTGTACAAACGTCGACCGAAGACAAGCACTCCTTCCATGGCCCCTCCTCAACCAATTCTTGCGTCTGTGGATGATCAAATAAACACTGAGGTAAACTCTGATCTGCACCTTCCTATCAGCTTAAGGAAAGGTGTATGCTCCTGTACTAAGCATCCTATCAGTCATTTCTACACTTCTGATAATCTGCATAACAACTTTGCCTGCTTTACTATTGCACTATCTGTTGTCAATATTCCGAAAAATGCTACAGAGGCTCTTACTATTCCAGGATGGAAGAAGGCAATGGATCAGGAAATGTAGGCACTATGTGATCACAAGACATGGGAGCTTGTGGATCGTCCGACTTCTTGCCCTACAGTGGGCTGTCGTTGGATCTTTACTATTAAATATCAGTCGGATGGTACTATTGAACGTCTCAAAGCCCGTCTTGTTGTTAAGGGCTACACACAGACCTACGGTGTTGATTATTTTGAGACTTTCTCTCCTGTTGCATGGTTAACTCTGTTCGCATTCTGATTTCTGTAGTTGTAAATAAAGATTGGTCACTCTATCAGCTTGATGTGAAAAATGCATTTCTTTATGGAAATTTACAGGAAGAAGTATACATGGAGCAACCACCTGGATTCGTTGCTCAGGGGGAGTCTGCCTCCAAAGTATGTAAGCTGCATAAGGCTATCTATGGTCTCAAGCAAAGTCCACGAGCCTGGTTTGACAAGCTTAGTCAAATTTTAGTCACCTTTGGCTTTCGTCGTTCTCATTCTGACCATTCCGTCTTCATTCGAAAGACAGTAGCCGGACTTGTGATTTTGATTGTTTATGTGGATGACATAATATTATCTGGCAGTGACACAGTGGACATACAGGAAACTAAAACTTACTTAGAGAAGCATTTTGTCACTAAAGATCTGGGAAAACTTCGATATTTTCTAGGCATTGAAGTCTCCAGATCGTCTGCAGGCTTGTGTCTTTCTCAGAGGAAATATGTACTTAATCTGTTGCAGGAAACTGGCATGCTTGGTTGCAAACCGGCTAATACTCCACTTGATCCAAACATGGACTGGGATGATGCAAACTCTCTTCCCTATGCTGATCATCACCAGTTCAGGAGGCTGGTAGGCAAGCTTATTTACTTGACTGTCACACGAGTTGATCTTACTGTTGTTGTCGGATTCATCAGCCAGTATCTTGACAAACCCCGGCAATGTCATTGGGATGTTGTATGTCATATTCTGAGATATCTTAAAAGCTCTCCAGGAAAAGGCTTGATGTATAAAAAGCATGACCACTGCAACCTATCCGGGTTCTCTGATTCAGACTATGCAGAAAGTCGTTCTGATCGGAAGTCAACTTCAGGCTACTGTACTTTTGTAGGTGGAAACCTTGTCACCTGGCGAAGCAAAAAGCAGACTGTTGTCGCCAGATCCAGTGTAGAGGCGGAATATCGAGCAATGGCTCATACTGCTTGCGAACTGTTATGGGTTCAGAGTTTCCTTCAGGAGTTTGACATATCTTATTCTAGCCCTATTCCTATGTTTTGTGACAATAAGGCCTCCATTTTTATTGTGAGCAACCCCACATTTCACGAAAGGACGAAACCTATCGAGGTCGACTATCACTTTATTCAAGAAGCAGTTCTCACTAGCAAAATTTGCACGCCATATCTCAGTACCGACAAGCAAGTTGCAGACATCGTCACAAAGATACTTCCCAAAGCTCACTTTCTAACTCTGATTGACAAGCTGGGCATGTTCGACATCTACGCTCCAACTTGAGGGGGAGTATAGAGATATGTTGTTTTTTGTTATGTCTTGTTGAGTGTCATGTGCATAGCATGTGCCTCACTTATGTTGTTTACTTTTGTAGTTTAGTCCCATATTGCTCATCTCTGCTTTAGTCTCTACTCTCTTCTGTTATATAAGAGACTGCATTGTACACTGTTTTACTTACTCAATAAACAAGCCTTCATTTATCTATAGATCTCCATAAAGAAATGCATTTTTAACATCTAACTGAAAGAGGGACCAGTCTTTGTTAACAGCAACAGAAATCAGAATTCGAACAGAATTTAATCGTGCAACAAGAGAGAAGGTCTCAAAGTAGTCAACACCATATGTTTGCGTGTACCCTTCTGCCACAAGCCTAGCTTTTAGGTGTTCAATTGTTCCATCAGGTTGATATTTAATGGTGAAGACCCAGCGGCAGCCAACGGTACGACATGAAGGAGGGCGATCTACAAGTTCCCATGTCTTGCGATCACATGCGCCTGCATTTCCTGATCTAATGCTTGTTTCCATGCAGGAATAACTAGAGCTTCTGCAGCAGTCTTTGGAATAGTGACAGCAGAAATAGCCGAAGTAAAGCATGCAAAACTGGTATGCAAATTAGCAGAAGAGCAGTAATGACTGATAGGATGTTTAGTGCAGGAATGAACACCTTTGCGTAGACTGATAGGAAGGTGCAAGTCAGAAGTTACCTCAATGTTTGTTTGATCATCCGCAAATGGAGGAATTGATTGTGGAGGGGCCATGGAAGGAGCACTTGTCTTTGGCCGGCATTTGTACACTTGCAAATGGCGACCTTCAGGCTGATCGGAAGAAGGCAAATCCTCAACAATATCTGGTAGAGGCGTGGGTGCCAACATATCACTGGAGAGTGTTGCCCCATCATCAGAAAAATAGGGCATATGCTCAAAGAAGATCACATCCGCACTGACAAACCAGAGCTTGAGAACCGGGTCAAAGCAGCGGTAACCTTTCTGGGTTCTAGAATATCCCAAAAAAACGCACTTAGTGGAGCGAGGATCAAGCTTTGTCATCCCTGGGTGTAAATTTTTGACAAAACAGGTACACCCAAAGATACGAGGAGAACAAAGAACAGAGGTGCATCAGGAAACAGAATGGTGTAAGGAATACGATTATGTAACATAGAGGATGGCATGCGGTTTATAAGATAGCATGTCGTAGAAACTGCCTCAGGCCAAAAACGATGAGGGACTTTATAATGAAGAAGAAGAGTGCGAGCAACCACCAATAAGTGGCGATTTTTCCGTTTAACAACACCGTTCTGTTGTGGGGTATAAGGACAAGTAGTTTGATGGATGGTGCCACGAACAGAACAAAAACATGTGATAGACTTCTGCATAAATTCTAGGGCATTATCGGTACGGAAAATCTTAATGGGTTTATTGAACTGGGTCTGAATTTCAGAAAAGAATATTTTGATATTGTCTAAGACAGTGCTACGATCTTTGAGTAAAAAAAAGCCAGGTGGCACGGGAATAATTGTCAATAAAAATCAGAAAATATTTAACACCTGAGTGACTAGGAACAGAACATAGACCCCAGATGTCCGCATGATCAATATCAAAAAGTGTCTTAGAACCAATTTCTTTTTTAGCAGGAAATGCAGACCGCGTTTGTTTTTCCAAAACACAAGATGCACAAGAAAAAAAATCAAATAATGCAGGAAATAAATGCTTCAACTTTGTTGCGGATGGATGACTAAGCCGGAAATGCCACTGAAGTCCTATAACTGATGTAGACAAAAGAGCAGATGCTGCAGGCGGTCCTTCCATATAGTAGAGTCCATCTGGTCCTTCATGGCCCGAACCAATCCTCGTCTTCGTGCGAAGATCCTTCAAAACACAACC
The DNA here is from genome assembly GCA_963693085.1 of Alisma plantago-aquatica. Lineage (NCBI taxonomy): Eukaryota > Viridiplantae > Streptophyta > Magnoliopsida > Alismatales > Alismataceae > Alisma > Alisma plantago-aquatica. The sequence goes on along the minus strand of OY856409.1, from coordinate 1,063,474,519 downwards.
AGAGGGATCAAATTTAATAGAGCACTGAAGATGTTTTACAGTTTTACTGACAGATAATAAATTAACAGGAAATTGTGGTATGTATAAGACAGATTAGAGATGCAGCTTGCGAGACAGATGAACAGTGTCAATGCCATGAACAAGAGTCTTAGAGCCATTCGCAACAGTGACAGATGGAATATTAGAGGTTTTAGTCAGAGCAGAAAATAACTGGATGTCGCCAGCCATATGGACAGACGCACCAGAATCAATGCACCATTTATTGTTACCAGCAGAAGGAGAGGCAAGCATGGCGGAGGAACCCGCAGCAGATGTCGACGGTAGCTGAGTCATGTGCTCCTGGAAAAACTTCTCAAACTTCGAGCGAAGCCATTCAGTAGACGACTGAGCAGATTGTTGATTGAATGCAGTGTCGGTGGAGGTCTCTGTAGATGCTTGGTTAGCCCAGGCTGGTTTATCATGCTTGATCCAGCATCTATCTTCGTTGTGATTATCACGGCCACACCAGTTGCAGTAACGAGGCCCAGTAGCTTGGTCTTGACCAAGAGCAGGAGAGGAGTCGCGTCCACCAGTAGGAGGTAGTCATCCGCCACAGCCACGGCCTCGACCGCGACCACGTCCAGAGTCAGTATTGCGAACTGCTAGAGCAAGATGCTCAATAACAGGAGTGGAGGTCACTGACGGAAGTCGTTGAACTCGCTTAAGAACATCGCGAAGAGTAGGCGGGGGGTCGCTAGATAGGATCTGATCGACCACGCCAGAGAAAGATGCAGGTAGGGCAGCTAGAAACTGGACCAATTGTAGTTCATTGCGCTGCTTCTGGGCTTCTTTGATGTCGACAGTCAAGGGATGGTAGATTTCATACTCATTCCAAAGAGCATAGCACTGGTTGTAGAAGTCCTCGATAGAAGTGTCAGAAGAAAACTCTTTCTTGGTCAGGTTTTTTAAAATTTAAAAAACACATTTAAGATTTTGCTGATGGGAATAGACATGGGAGAGTTGGTCCCACATTGCCTTAGCATCATGAAGGCATAACAAGGATTGACTGATCCGTGGCTTGGTGCTATTAAGAAGCCAAGACATAACACCAGAGTCGTCTTTGGACCATTGCGCATAAGTTTGCTTGGTTTTTTCATCAGCAGTAGCAACAGGGGCAGCAGGAGGATCAGTAGTAAGATGTGAGTACCGACCTTGGGCCTTGACATAGAGGACGAAGGACGTCGACCATAGATGGTAATTAGAGCCATCGAGCTTGACATTGGTAACATACAGAGAACGAGAAGGCTCAACCGAAGCCATGATGAGCAGAGGCAAGGCAACAGCGAATAGGCGGCGCAACAGCAACAGGCAGTGGATAAAGAACCCGCTATGGGGCAGTAGCAGCAGAGATCTGACGCTTCAGAACAGAAGAGACCTGTGTTGGGCAGATAGACTGATAAAGGAACCTACGCCATCATGAGGAAGATCAATATTCCGTCATGAGGCGCAGGCAGAAAAAACCAAAGAGATAGGAGACTCTCACGTGTGATGGCTATGGCTGTCAGGAAGGTTGCATGTACGGAAATGAGCGGGAGGAAGCAAGAGAGGAGGAGGTCAGCAGGAGCAGATGGGCAGCGGCGTGCTAAGGGAAGAGGAGCGGCGGCAGGTGGTGGGACGCGGCGGGCGGGGGGTTGGGCGGCGGCGGTTGGGGCAGGTGGTGGTGGTGGAGGCGGCGGCGGATGGGGAGGGTTGAGGTGGCAACGGCGGCGGGTGGGGAAGAGGGAGAGGCTGCAGCGGCAGGTGGGGGGCACCAGCGGTAGGGGGAGGGGGTGAAGGGACTAGGACATAGGGGCAGGGTGGGCTTTTGCAACTCGGGGAACCGAACCTGCTCTTGATACCATATAGAAAGAATGGGAATTGCTTATTTGATAGTTTAACCAGTGTACAATACAGTCTTTTATATAATAGAAGGGATTAGAGACTAAAGCAGTGATGAGCAATATGGGACTAAACTACTGAAGTAAAAACATAAGCGAGACACATGCTATGCACATGACACTCAACAAAACACAACATAACACAACATATCTCTATAAGCTAGATTACTAAAGTGTTTAGGTATTCAATTTAAACAACAATGATTAAATATTACTGACAGGACTGTGAACCGACCGGTCCAAGTGTTGAACCAATCGATTCAAGTGTCAGGTCAATTTAAACCAACATTGGCAATCAGAACTCCGAAATGACCGGTTTAGCAAGTGAACCGATCAACTCAGGTCTTTGAACCAACTGGTTCAGGTTGTGAACCAACATTTGATTGATCAATTTGATTAGAATTGATGCTGACGTCATGTTGTGCATTAATAGAATACAAGGTTTAGAAAAGCGCGAAGCGAGGGGATTCCCCCCTAAAATGCTTAAGCGTGAAGCACGATTTGAAGTGGATTAAAGTGGGCGCTTTTTAAAAAAGCGGGCAGGAACAAATTTAAGTGTATACTTAATTACTCACACTGCAAGAACAAATTTAGGTGTGAGTGTATAATTAATTACTCACATTGCAGGAACATATTTAGGTGTAACTGTGTAAGTGTTAACACATTATTAATTACTCAAAGCTGAAGGTGTCGAGTAGTATTACTGTTTGAAGTATAACAGAGAAGTATATTCATATATTGCAAGCATTCTAAACATGTAGGATGGGGGATGTAATGAAATCGACCAAAAAGTCTGAGTTCTTATGAGAAAGCCGCATAAAAATGAGAACTCCAACCTGTTGTAACAAATATGGGTATGATTACAGTATCATAAACTTGCACGTAACTTGAATAAGCTAATTCAAAAGAATCTAATATATGATTCATATTTCATAATTCATATATTATTGCAGCACTGTTTCTGCAGGTTTTTTCCAAATAGTTATCTTCAAATGTACATGTTGCAATTTTTGATTTGTTTCATGGTTATATAATGTGTATAGAAAGTTGTGGGACATTGGAATGTGGAAAGCCCTGAAATCGACCAAAAAGGAGAAAACAAATAGAGTGTACTCATACAGAACGTTATGAAACGTGCAGGAGCAGACTAGCTATTTTAACAGTGTGATGCAAGGAAGAAAATGTCCGATCTCGATGTTATTTCGCTGGCCACAGAAACAGAAATTTACCGAAATTTCGACAAATGCGTTCCTAACATTTTGACTGTAAAATCGACGAATTAATTTATGAAATTTTATCAGAATTATCTACTAGTGTAGATCTACTCAAATATGCAATAATATTTCATACTGGATATGTGGGGGTGGGGGTCTCCTCATGTGTGAGTGAAGGACCCTGAACTGTTTCGATGGAGAATTTTGATGTCACTTTTCAATGGTGAAATCAATGAATTAAGTCATTATAGTTTGCAAGCACAATGTATAAACTTAAAGACACAAAACTGTGCAAAAAAATATGCTCTAGGCAATCCATAGTACATTAAAAAGAAAGAAAAATTTCGATGGACAGTGCATTTCAAAGTCCGATGGCCATCGGTATGGAAATAAATGTGGAAATTTTGACAATTTCGTGGAAATTTTAAACTAAGGGCTAGTTTGGTTGGGTGTAAAACCAACACATATTGGAAACTAAAAACGGGAAATAGAAAGAAATGAATTGTAACTCAATATTTTTAATTTGGTTGGATGTAAATCGAGTTCACCTTTTTCGTTTTCTGCTGTTCGGTTTAATGCAGTTACAGCATGAGATTAGCGCTTGTACATTCAGAGACTGTATCATTGTTGATCTGGTTACCGAAACGAGGTTACCATGCATATTCTTTATCGTTTATGTCCTCTGATAGCAACTGCCGGAGACAAGTCTAGCATAGTGGACGTACATTACCGAATGGTGACTCGATGGCTGGATAGGCTTCGCAAACAAACTGCGCCCATTATTGGCGCGGTTGCTTTCCCTAACTAACTTCATTTGTCATGATCGTGCAGTTCATTTTCTGACCATGCGTTGCAACACTGTCGAACCAAACGAAAAAAATAGAAATCGTTGTGTTTTTTAACTGATCACGTTGGTTTTCATCATAACCAAACGGGCTCTAAGGTGTGATGGGTGGAGAGAAACGTACAGAATAAGACGAGATTGAGTGGAAAAGAACTACAATGTGAACAACATAGTATAGAGTACATACATGTATCCAGTCTGCTGTAGAGATGTTGCTCTTCCTCAAAGCCAAGCTCTTCTGATGGGCCCGCACTGGTCACCTCAACGCGCCCAAGTCCCTCTTGCTCCGATGTCGCAATGTGCCACTGGTCCTCTTGCTCCGACGAGCGTTGAACAATTGATGAAATTGGGTGGAGAGAAACGTGTTGGAGGGGCTGGAAGTTGGGGAGTCCCAATTGACTGGGAATCAGTGCAGGGCAAGGTTGCACTGCTTTCCGTTTGTGAACAAGAACAAAGAGTCGTGGCGCGCGCACGCTCCGGGGGGGCGGCGGCGGGCAACCCTTTACCAATCATCCTAGTGCATTCCATCGGGGAGTCGGGAAGTTAATTAAATCAGATTTTTTTTTCTTGTTAGACTAAAGATGGTCGCTTCATCTGCTAAATCAGACTAAAAAAAGCGGCCCAGAGCGTCCGCTTATTCGAAAAACGCCTAATCTCCGCTTCAGCCTATTTTGGAGCGGCCCAGTGGGCTAGCCGCTTAAGCCGGCGCTTAAGCATCCGCTTTTTGAAGCTTAGATCGAATATTTATTACCAATATAATTGTGAATAGGAAATAGAGTCAAACGACCGGTTTAAGCGTTGAACTGAACATCTCATGTGTGAATCGATCGGTTCATGATTCACAAGTTTGGGAAAATTCATCCTTTCAACTCTCGCTCAGACTAGAACTTCTGACCATGATCCTCCTATAAATAGAGGGGTAGTTGAGGCTTCTAGAGACATGATAATAAGCTCTCTGACAATTGTTGTCTTCTCACAGTTGTGGTAACGTGAGAACCCGAGCAAGTTCTATTAGTCAAAGAGAGGTACAGTAAGGGAGGGACAATTTGGAGAGCAAGTCGACGGTAGCATGTTGACTAGAAAGGGCAACTCCTTCCTATCCGTTCATCTAGAGCAACAGGAATTCCTGATAGTCTGTGTGCACTATTACAGAGGCGAGGAGGCGTTGCCACCGGTTAGGAGGATGCAGTCAACCTTCTTTTGTAGTGATCAACCAGGAAGCTGTTGCAGACGTCGTCCAAGTGCAACTTGACTAAAGGAGCACGTTGTGGCGAGGGATAGTCGTTGGACTTGCCCCAAGACCAGGTATAAACGTTGTAAACCTTCCCTTCCCATTACATAGTTGTTGACATGATCTACTGTCTAAGACTCTGAGGGAGAATAAGGCACTAAATTTTTATTTCTGTTGTCGTATCTGATGTCATATTTCCCAACATATACACTATAATTGAGAGATTTTGCCTTAAAGAGGTCCTAAACTCCTATAGAGCTTAAACTTGCATATATACCTAGAGTGAGTAGAAAGCACTTTGTAAGAGAGTTAGTCTGACCCAACTTGTATATCTTATGAGGCTCTCATGCTCTATCATCCAATCTATTTCACCTTTAAAGATTGTTTCTTTCTATTGGCTAAGAGAGATTGAAGGGTGGGTGGCCCTTGGCAAAGGAAACCACTCTTTGGCAAGCAAGAGTCTATTAGCGAAGAGGAGTTGGTTGGGCAGACGGCATGCAACAAGGAAGGGGTTCTTTTGTAGTTGAAGCTCTTCCCTCGCCAAGGAAGGTGTAGGACATGTGGCCCTAGGTAGGGGAAGAATTGTAAGGTTGTTGGCTCCTTGTCCCGGAAAAGGGAGCTACTTACTCTTGATCTGAAAAGAGATATCTCTTGGTTTAACTCTTGTGATGGAATATAAGGTGGTAATCACAGTTTGTAAATCCTAGAGGTTGACCTCTTTAGGCAGTTGGGCTACAGCCTTTGAGCCAGAACCACTCTAAATACTCTAGTATCTTTTTGGTTTGTTCAATCTCTCTCCCCCTTGCTTGTTTTACCTATTACACTTAACTTGTGATATAATTCAAAGGTACTTATGATATAATTAAAGGTTTGAAGTCTGGTTTAAGTTTTGAATAGCTCAATTCAACACTCCCCACCCTCTTGAGCCCATAGATCCAATAGGCATTGATGCATATACTATATCAACATAGTTCTTATTTTCTCCTTCACCAATATAGTACTACCACCATCTTTCTCTATAACAACACTACAAACGCATTGTCTCACTTCCTCGCCATTTTCCAAAGTCAAAGATTTACCATGAGCATTTGTCTCCTGTTTTTAGGTGGCATATTGAGCCGAAAATTGGGGTCATTACAGACCTCATTCTTTGGCATTAAGAGGTCTTACCAAGATTCAGGGTGATTGAATATAGGGAATAGATTTCTAGTAAAATCCTATGCTTGGCAATAAAATTTATCATGTAGATACAAATCTACTGACATGCTTCCACTCACCAGCTCTGTTTCTTTCAATCCACTGTTTGTTCAACTTATTGCTATCATGTGCATCTTGGTTAACTGTTTCCCCTAAAAGTAACTTATTGCATAGGTTAAATCGTTTCCCCTAAAAGCAACTTATTCCAAAAGGTAGTTGCCAGTCAAAACCACAAATGTTGGTGATGCACCAATGGGTTCTCACTAGTCCGGACTCCAAGCCACCCACATCCACCTGCCACTGTTCTAGGCTACATGTCAGCTTATTGGCTGTTTGGGCATAGAAAACCCAATATGATAAAACGCTACATTGTAAGTTCCAGATTATGTCATATAAAAGTCATTGTAATCACTAATATAAAACTATAGATTCTACATTCCATACCTTTGTCCTCTTGGTTAAATGTCCTACCGACGCTCATGGAATTAGCTGGACTCCAACCCCCAGCCATGGAGGTAAAATTAAAAACTAAAACGGAAGAGGTGAAGGAAGAAGAAGAAGGGGAAGGAATCACGAACTGAATGGGAGATTCTGTCGGTGCTACACCGTGTCAGCCTCAAGTAGTCACCCCCAAACACTCCGAGAGTGTCACACAGTCCATTGCCTGATCGCGACTGACCACCAGCCTCCCTAGACTTGTCTACTCATTTGCTTGGATTGAGGAGGTTGGAAGGTCGCCTTTCTTGGAAAAAAATCTCGATGCTGGGTTTTGGAGGGAAATGAGAGATTGGTGCTTCGACCTTAGGGCGTGTTTGGCAACCTACAAAACGAAAGCGATACATTTGAACGCAGTGCTTTGGCATCGTGTATTTTTAAGTACGTAAAATGCAATAGAATCCACCGCTTTGGAAAGCACGGCTAGCCTTTGAAATTCATCGGGCATTTGCGGAATCTCTATGAGTGGACCAGCGTCCGTTTTTTTTTCTAATATAAAGGTAGCGATTTGATTATGTTTCAGTTATTTCTGAAATTAAAAATTTAGCCTCGAATATGATCTCTATTCTGAACCGTGACATGTAATCGAATTGAAATGGAATTTTGAACAATGTTTCTATCAAATGGAGACTAACCCGATCCGAGTTACGCATGCTCCATCACGGGACTGAGTTAATTTCAAGCGATCAACATCATTGATTCTGGAAAAGTTGTTTCCATATATATCATGTTGTAACACTAATGGGCCAAATATGAAACAAATTTACTATTTTTTTTCTGAGATCCTATTTTACATTCTAAGTACTCACAATCAAACTAGTCCTTACGCAAAGATCTCTTTGCATACCACACGTGACTGTAAACAGTTCAATTACTAACAAAATTATTTATATTGATGGGAGAGCAAGTGAGTAATAAGTGTGCCACCAAGTTTTTTTAATGATAAGATCAATCTTCTGAAATACTACATCTATACCCTTAGAGGTCACGTTGTTAGTGTGCTTAACTTTTTGGACCCTCTCTGAGCTTGAGTTAAGAATCCAAAAGTTAGACGTGGATGCCTGACTCCTATCTGCTCCCACGGACACCGTGCTGTGGAACCCTTGTGCAGCGAAACTCTGCGTAAGTGATCGTTCGTTGGCTCTCTGGACGCTGCCCGGTACTTTGTTGGATTCCGGTCACAGCCACATGTTGCCTCCTCCTCACCAGTTCCTAAAGACGGCAAGGGAAGATGACCCAGAATCGTGACTGGCGAGTGCCTGATCGGGCTTTTGGGCTGCCTCCTCAACTTCTCCAATCGTCGGCCCTATTCCTTATCCCAATCAGCTCTTGCCTCTTTCTACTAGACCAGGGTCGATTCACCGCCACCTTACCAAGGGGTAAAGGTTGTATTTGGAGCTCTCCTCCCCTCTTGCCTACAGCTTCTTAGGGCCTAGCTGTCGTTGGTGTCCCATCCCCTGGCTGCCCTTCCTAGCCTTCCCAATTGGTAATGGTGCCAAGCATGCCCACGACGGAGCATTATGGAGAGGTCGTCGACTGCCCGAGGGACAATGCTTCCACACGACACCATTGTCATTGGCCCGCTACAACCGGTCTTATCCAAGTTGTTGATCGTCAGAGTGATGCACAACTCCACATTGGGTGCATGCATTGGCCATTCCTCAATTTTTACAGTGGCAAGGAAAGAAGCAAAGGTTTTACACAAATGATCTCCCATCTTAAAAGGATGCACCTCTCAAGTGATGAACGTAGGAGTGCTTTGTGTGAAGCCATTCAAAATGATCACATATTATCTATTGCTTTGGAGGAGACCTTAAAGATCATGGATCAGTGGATGTATGGGACATGCATGAGGATTCTAACTGTTGGTCGTGCATGTCATCATATTGATGGCCTTGTCCGAGTTAAGGATGATACAGGAAAATTGGAAGACACATTACTGGCATGTTAGAGCCCCTCCCCAAATCTCCTAAGACCCATGAAGCCGTAGCGGGGATGGTCCTAGATGTCAATATTCTTGATCGTGTTTTTAGAGCATCTATCACCATTGTAAAGGGCATTCCCCATAGTTTGCATTCTCTCAGGTATTAAAACGGCTCTTTACAAAGCAATTTTAAAGCATGGGTTCATAGTTGCATGGGTGAGATTGTTGCTTCTTCCTCATTGTACATTGTAGATGTTCAAGCTAAAATAGACAAGAGAGCAGGTCAAGCAATAGGAAGAAGCTGCAACAACGTCACATTTTGAGCTCGCTTACTACTTGGGGGGAAATGGTATTTTCAAGTTATTGGGCATCATTTGGATAGTTCAGGACAAGGGTTTACATGCGAGGGTGATGATGATAAAAAGATGAATCTTAACATTTGACAATGCCTTCACAAGGTTGCAGATGGTCATTTTACTACCGCTGTGAAAGTGTTGTGTTCATCAGGAGTGGCTCCTTACAATAAAGATACTATAAAGGCTTTAGATGACAAACACCCATACATGCTAGCTCCTTCAATGTCAGATTCTTTGTATTTTGAAGCTTCCTTCATTGCAAATGTTGACATCATTCTTGGGTGTGTCATATCGTTACCTAAAGGGACTTCGTGCGGAAGAGACGTATTGAGGGCCCAACACATCTAAGATGTTATGTGTGGAGAAGGGTCAGGTGTGGCCACATATCTCTTACATGCCATTACCTTGGTTGTTAACTTATGGATGGCGGGGAGATGTCCCTCGAGTTTGGAAGAATTTGTAGCTTCTGCACCTCTTACAGTGCTACTTAAACCAGGCAATGGGATACGTCCCGTTGTAGTCGACACTATATGGAGGTGCTTAGTTTCTAAAGCTGCCATGGTAGGAGTGAGCAAAGATATGGTTAAGTATCTTAATGATTTTCAGTTTGAAGTTGGAGTTTTCGGTGGTGCAGAGGCAATCTTACACAATGTCAATAGAGTGTCGAATGATCGACATGAAGACGGGTCTCTCTCCATGATTACAGTGGATTTCTCAAATGCCTTTAATATGGTGGATCAATCGGTGTTACTTCGTGAGGTAAGGGCAAGATGCCCGTCTATTTCTTTATGGGTGGAGTTCCTATATGGCCAACTAGCTAGATTGTATCTGGGAGATGGACATATCTGGTCATCCACAGGAGTGTAACAGGGAGACCCCTTGGGGTCACTTCTTTTTTCCCTTGTATATTACTCTCTTGTCCATGAGATCGGAGACAACTGCGAACTTCTTCTTCATGCTTAGTATCTTGACTATGGGACCATTATCGGGAAAACAAGGGAGGTAGCAAAGGCTCTTGACATCATTTGATAGTTGTGTCCATGTTTGGGAGTGGATTTTAATACTAAAAAAACAGAGCTCTTTTGGCCTACATGTGATGGCAGGAAGCTTCAGGAAGGATTATTTCCAGCTAACATTGGGAGGCCTTTACGTGGGTTAAAGTTGTTGGGAGGATTTGCCGGTAGGGACAACGACTTTATTAAGGAGTTGGCCATCAAGAGGGTTGCCAAGGCTGTTGAGTTGATGCATCTTCTTCCACAGCTACATGATCCACAGAGTGAATTACTTTTACTCCGTTCTTGCATGAGTATTGCCAAACTTATGTTTGGTCTTAGGACCTACAAACTAGAATTCATGGAAGAGGCAGCGCTATGCTTCGATCGAGGCTTGCGTGGATCTATTAATGATATTGTTGTTTGTGGAGGTCCATTCTTTGGAGACCTTCAAATGGCGTTTGGCTAGCTTACCCATTCGACTCGATGGTCTGGGGTTGTACTCAGATGTAGAGGCCTCCTTATATGCTTGTGTGGCTTCCAGGGCCCACTCTTGGGTGCTTCAGGATTGTATCTTACGAGACAGTGGCATCAACGACATAGACTATAATTTTAACTATGTTATGGATTGTCTTCGTGTCAAAATTTTGGCTTATCACCTTAATTGTTTTGCTAACAAGGACACCATCCCCGTTAAACCCCAAAATGTTTTGGCGAGTGCCCTTTTTAGCAAAATCACTGAGGATATTGAAGCTAAATTTGACATGACTGTTACACAGAAAGTTGTCTTTAGATGCCTACAAATTGATCATGCTCAAGACTTTCTTCTTGCCATTCCTATTGATGGTCTAGGACTGCATATGTCACCAGTAGAGTATCGTACTATCCTCAAGTACCATCTTATGATTCCTTTGTTCCCATTTGATGAGGTATGTCCAATTTGTCATAAGGCATGTCTAAACACTTTTGAGGAGCATGCAGTTCATTGTAGGGAGCTCCCAAGTTTTAAATATAGACATGATCTCATTAGGAATGTTCTCTATGATGTAATCAGACAAGTAGGAGTTGCTACCAAGAAAGAGGTACTTGTGAACTTCATAATTGATCCGCAAGAAGGAAGATCGACACTCAAACCAACCGATGTCTTGATATTAGATGGTGGGAGGAAAGAATGCATGCACGGATCTGACTGGGGTTTCCCCATTGGTGAATTTGACGGGGCGGAAAGTTCACTGCGGGCCATGTTGCACTCAAAGCTACTTTGGCTAAAGTAGTCAAGCATGGAAAGCATGTATAGACAATCAACACACATTTATACCTTTTGGATTTGATACATGTTTGTTTGTTTGTTTGTTTTTAGAATAAGTATAAAAAGTAATGTCTATAAAACCAAGCAACCTCTCATGCAACCTAATTCATTTACGATCAAGTCCATTTATCGGAAAAATTTTTAGGAGGTTCAGACAACAATTTGCCCAATGCCACCCCCATTTATTCAATCAAAACACCTTCAAACATTGATTATTCACATCATCCATCTCGCAGGAAGAACCAAACATGCCATCTGCATTTACAAAATGTATCCATCTATAAAAGTGGCCCCTAAAGGTAATTCCAATCCAATAGCAGTTTTGGAGGCATAGGTGAAAAACACTAGAGGGGGAGTGAATAGAGTTTTTAAATAATTTTAACAATTTATTGAACTCAAACAACCACAATTGAAATTAGAAGAAGGAGACAGGTGTTTAGAGTGGTTCCAACTTTAGCAAATACTAAAGTTGTCAGTCCACTACCCGGTTGCTTACCCAACCGGGATTTTGAAAGTATTTATTTTATTACCTTCTCAAGGATTTATACAAAATACAATACTTTCCTTTACACCCTTTGAATAGCCTTCACTTGAAGTAGGTGCACCAACTTTGAGGTAGCCTTCTTGAAGTAACTCCAAGCTCCCCCTTGAAGTAGCCTTCCTCTCTAGAAGTAACCTCCCGTTGCACCAGCCTTCTGAAGTAGCTCAAAGTTGGTGCACCTACTTCAAGTGAAGGCTGTTCAAAGGGTGTAAAGGAAAGTATTGTATTTTGTATAAATCCTTGAGAAGGTAATAAAATAAATACTTTCAAAATCCCGGTTGGGTAAGCAACCGGGTAGTGGACTGACAACTTTAGTATTTGCTAAAGTTGGAACCACTCTAAACACCTGTCTCCTTCTTCTAATTTCAATTGTGGTTGTTTGAGTTCAATAAATTGTTAAAATTATTTAAAAACTCTATTCACCCCCCCTCTAGTGTTTTTTAATTGGTATCAGAGCAGGCTTCAAGGAACCCTAACAAGGTCTTGAAGAAATGGGTGATGGAGTGCTCAACAACCTCAACCTCGAAGGGACACTTGTTGCTAGGCCTCCAGCGTTCGATGGAACAAACTACCAATATTGGAAGAGAAGGATGCAGTTCTACTTCCAAGGCATCAATTGGGACTTATGGAGAATGGTGTCAACTCCATATGAGCTCCCTCAAACTCAATTTGCAGAATGGGATGCAAATACGGTAAAGCTAGCTCAAATGAATGCAAAAGCTGTAAGCATTTTATATTGTTCTATATCAGTAGGAGAATTTAATAGAATATCTAATTGTGACACAGTCTATGATATTTGGCATAGACTATCCATAACCTATGAAGGTACAGTCCAAGTCAAAAATTCCAAAATTAGCATGTTTAAACAAAACTTTGAACACTTTCGTATGGATCCTGATGAATCAATTAGTGAAATGTTTGCAAAATTCTCTACTATTGTTAATGGTTTAAGTGCCCTAGGAAAACATGTCCTTGAAGAAGATCATGTATCAAAGATCCTTCGTTCACTTCCTCCAAAATATAAGCCAAAGGTGACAGCCATTGAAGAAGCAAATGACCTCACTCGACTGAAAATAGAGCAACTTATTGGTAACTTAGAAGCTCATGAAGCAACCCTAGAAGAGGAAGAAAGAAGAGCACGTGAACTTCAGCAAGGAAAGAAAGAGGATGTGGCTCTAAAAGCTTCAAAGGTTGTCACACAAGAAAGTGAGGAATCAAGTGAAGAAGAAGGAGAAGAAGCCTTGATTGTCAATGGTAAGAAATACAAAAGATTTAAATCTAACAAAATTTCCAGTTCTTCTTCTACCCCTCCTAGGTGCTTTGAATGTGGGAAGAAAGGACATTTCAAAAATGAATGTCCTAAAGAAAAGAAAGGAAAGAAAAGCTCATACAAGAAGAAGGGAGAAAAAGCCTATAAAGCTGCATGGGACGAGTCAAGTGATAGTGAAAGCGGAGAAGAAACGGTGGATTGTCTAATGGCAAGAGAAGATGATGAAGACTCTCAAGAGGTAAGCCTACTTGATCTTCCTAAAGAAGAGTTAGTTACTAGTCTACAAGAAATTCATGATAAGTATGTTGATGTCAAGAAGAAACTAAAGAAGGTTATCAAATCAAATGATGAGCTAATTGCTAAATTAGATAATCTTTCTTCTGAAAAGAACAACATTGATCTTGAGAATTTGTCTCTAAAAACATCTTTAGATGATTGCACTAGAAAGCTACTCACTTTAGAAACAAATGTTGATCTTCTTTCTAAAGAAAAGACTGAATTGTTAGCTAAACTACAAGATTTTCAGACTCAACCTATTTTGTGTAACCATCTAGACTATGATAATGTTGTAAAAGAAAAAGATTCATTACTATTTGATTTAGATCAAGCAAGAAAAGATTTACACAAGAAGATGAATGACATTGCTCAGCTGCAAAGAGAACTTTATGAGTTAAGAAGAAAAAATATACTTGATAACATTCTAAGCATTGGTACTGTCTTCAATGGAAGAAAAGGTTTGGGATATGCTTCAAAGAAAAATCAACCCAAAAGAACTCAAACTATGTTTGTACCCAAGAACACAATGGCTAGAAAGAGAAATGAAGTTGATTCTATTACTTGCCATTTTTGTTTACGTCTTGGACACTATTCTTTTTCATGCTCTTGTAAGACTAAGGATTCTGAATTAGTTTGGGTCCCAAAACCTCAAACTTAGTAGAATCAAATGAAATTTAGTTGAGATATGGCCAAACGCTCCATCTTGCTATTTATATTGTCTTATCTCAACTGAACAAAAGATTTCATGCATACTGTTAATTTTCTGCACTGTTATATTGAAACAGAAACTTAGTCGGTCGAAGTATTGTCGATCGAACCATTAATCGGTCGAAGTATTGTTGACCGACCGGATGTCTGTAACAAATCAAAATCTACAACAAATTATTTCGGTCGAAAATTGGTCAACCGAGTTCAATTTCTGTGTTTCTTTGTTTGTAATACAGTAATCTTCTCGATCGACAATTAGTCGACCGAGACAGATGTCGGTCGAACAATTGTCGACCGACTGGATTTCTGATTCAGAACTTTTATACAAGTATGTACTTAAATGATTCTAACCATATCGGACCATCACATGGGTACCAAAATCTACATTTTAATGCAAGAATGGGTAGTTGACAGTGGATGTTCCAAACATATGACCGGGAACAAAGATGCATTTCAAACCTTTGAAGAAAAGAAAAGTGGAACAATCACCTTTGGAGATAATGGTAAGGGCAAAATCGTTGGAATAGGTAATGTTGGTACAAACCTCGAAATAAAGAATGTTCTACTCATTGATGGTTTGCACCATAATTTGATAAGTGTTAGTCAATTATGTGATAGTGGTTATGATGTGTTATTTAACAAAACTTGCTGCAAGTTATTGATAGAAAACACTACAAATGTTGTTTATGAAGGAAATAGAGTTGGAAATCTTTATATCCTTAAACCTAACTCTATGAAATCAGTAGTGGGAAAATGCTTGCTTGCAAATGAAAATACCTTACAAGTATGGCATAAAAAGCTAGGACATGCTAGTTCACATGTTATTAAAAAGTTAGTGAAATATGATCTTGTTCGTGGATTGCCTACTTTATCTTTTGATCAAGTTGAAAACTGTGAACCATGCACAATGGGAAAGCAAACCAAAACCTCTTTTAAACCAAAACATGTACTTAGCACCAGTAGGTCCTTAGAATTAATTCATATGGATTTATTTGGACCCATGAGGACACAATCTATTGGTGGTAAAAGATACTGTTTTGTTATTGTTGATGATTATAGTAGATACACATGGGTACACTTTATTGCAACTAAAGATGATACTATTCATGTTTTTATACAATTTTGTTCCAAGATTGAAAATCTATTACAAAGCAAAATATGTACCATTAGAAGTGATCATGGTGGAGAATTTGAAAATCATACATTTGAAGAATTTTGTACATCTCAAGGGTACACTCATAATTATTCTGCTCCACGCACCCCACAACAAAATGGTATAGTTGAAAGGAAAAATCGATCACTACAAGAAATGGCTAGAACTATGATGCTTGAACACAACATACCCAAAACCTTTTGGGCTGAAGCTGTAAACACTGCATGCTATGTGCTAAATAGAGTAACTGTTCACTCTCATTTAAAGAAAACTCCATATGAAATAATACATTCTAAGAAACCTAGAGTTGACTATTTTCATACCTTTGGCTCTACATGCTATATTTTAAATACCAAAGATGATAGAGATAAGTTTGACTCAAAATCACACAAAGCATTCTTCTTGGGATATTCCACTTCTAGCAAAGCTTTTAGAGTATATAACACTATATCTAGAAAAGTTGAGGAATCTATTCATGTTTCTTTTCATGAAGAGTCCAAATATGAAAATCTAGAAATCATAGATCTCACTAATCAATTCGAAAATTTAAACATACCAAATGATAGTGAGAAAGGTACTACAAATAATCACCAAGATGAACCACAACCTACACCTAGGCTTATTAAAGATCATCCTCAAGAATTAATTATTGGAGATCCTAATGATAAAGTCAAAACTCGGTCTTCCTTTAAAGATGTTGCAAACATGGCTTTTGTATCTATCATTGAACCTAAAAAGATATCTGAAGCTCTTAAAGATGACTATTGGATAATAGCCATGCAAGAAGAATTGAATCAATTCACTAAAAATGATGTATGGGATTTAGTTCCTAAACCACAAGATAAAACCATAATAGGAACTAAATGGGTTTTTAGGAACAAGCTAAATGAGGCAGGAGAAGTAATAAGGAATAAAGATCGGTTATTAGCACAAGGATATAATCAACAAGAAGGAATAGATTTTGATGAAACGTATGCACCAGTAGCTAGACTTGAAGCTATTAGAATGTTACTAGCTATTGCTGCACATAAAAACATCAAACTCTACCAAATGGATGTAAAAAGTGCATTTCTAAATGGCATCATTCAAGAAGAAGTATATGTTGCCCAACCACCTGGTTTTGAAATACCGGAAAAAGGTGACTATGTTTATAAACTTAAGAAAGCACTTTATGGTTTAAAATAAGCACCTAGAAATTGGTATGAAAGGCTCAAGACATATCTTTTTGATAATGGTTTTTCTATTGGAAATTCAGATTCTACTTTATTTTTCAAAACATATACATCTGATTTCCTAGTTGTGCAAATATATGTTGATGACATTATTTTTGGAGCTTCTAATGATTCATTGTGCACACAATTTAGTGACATTATGCAAAAAGAATTTGAAATGAGCCTCATGGGTGAACTAACTTTCTTTCTTGGTTTTCAAATTAAGCAAACACCTGCCAGAATATTCATAAGCCAAGAAAAATATACTAAAGAACTCTTAAAACGTTTTCGGATGGATCAGTGCAAACATGCTACTACTCCTATGGCTACTTCTATTAAAATTGATAAGGATGAAAATGGGGAACCTATTGATGATTCTTTATATAGAGCCATGATTGGTAGTTTGCTTTACTTAACTGCTTCTAGACCGGACATTATGTTTCCCGTTGGTCTTTGTGCTCGATTTCAATCACAACCTATGCACTCTCATTTTCTAGCAGTTAAACGAATTCTTCGTTACCTAGCCGGCACTACTTGTTTTGGTTTATGGTATCCAAAAGGACAATCCTTGGATTTTAAAGCTTATACTGATGCGGATTATGCTGGTTGTCGCCTTGATCGCAAGAGTACTAGTGGTGGTTGTTTCTTGTTAGGGAGAGCTTTAGTATCTTGGTTTAGCAAGAAACAAAATACGGTTGCCCTATCTACAACTGAAGCTGAATATATGGCAGCTGGGTCTTGTTGTGCTCAAGTGCTTTATATGCAACAAGTATTAAACAATTATGGTTTTACTCTTTCATCTACGCCTAATTTTTGTGACAACACGAGCGCCATAAACTTAGCACACAATCCTATTTTACACAGCCGAGCTAAACATATTGAAATTTGTCATCACTTTTTAAGGGATCATATCTCTAAGAATCATGTTTCCCTTCATCATGTTGATACGGAAGATCAATTGGCTGATATTTTTACAAAATTGCTTCCACTAGATCAATTTAAAAAAATTAGGAAGCAACTGCTTATCACTCCTTTGGAAGATGTTTTCTTTGATATTTGTGCTACTTAAACAAAAACTCTTACTTGCATCATGATATTTTGGCTTTTAAATGGACATCTTTTTAATTAGATTTGATGGGACATCTAATTAAGGGGGAGTTTTTATTTCTAAATGGATATCTTTTTGAAATGACAAAGGGGGAGAAATAAATATAAAACTAAAACTTAGAAACACTCAATCAATGAGTTTCATAAATAAACTCTTGGCTTTACATTGAAAGTTGCTATATTCCCTAGTGAATTGGATTTCATGTTCCAAAATTCAAGGGGAATAATAAGCACACATTTTATAACCAAGAGGAAAAGCTACAAAAGGTAATCTAAAGGTATGAAACTCATATGGTTTATATTTCCTTTATTTATATTTTTGGAAATGTTTGTCATCTTCAAAAAGGGGGAGATTGTTGGCTAAATGGACATCTATAAATCCCTTTGTTTTGATTATGACAAACATTTCATTCTTATTGATCTAACGAGCTACTTGAGTGTGCAGGAACAAGGTGGATGACAAAAGAAACTAGGGAAATCCATATGCTTACATGTTTATGTTTTCATGCAATGTAATCGCTTTGTAAAAACTTGTACAAATATATAATGTACAAGTACTTAGATTTCATGTAAATCAAGCGTTAGATTCTCCCTAGCTAAACACCACATTTAGATAAGTCATTCCCTTCAAATAGGATCACATTTGCACACTCATACATATAATTAGTGCCTAAATTGAAACATTGAAACAGGATCAATCTCGGTCGACAAACTCCTCGACCGAGACACTCTCGGTCGACAATCTTCTCGACCGAGAAAGATCCAAAGTAGCCGTTAGACACAACTGACAAGGTAGTTGGCAGTTGGAGATAGACGTTGCAAATCACTTGTTCCAGAGAGCCTGTCGGTCGACAAAAGTTCGACCGAGTAGGTGTCTCGGTCGACTATTCCTCGACCGAGATGGTCTCTGACAGCAACTGCAGAATTAATTAATTAGCCGTTGTTAAAGAAACAAACTTGTACCTAACGGCTAGTTAAGCACTTAGAAACCCCTAGAAGTTGTCTAGAACGTCCTTAAGCATCCTTAGGCCATTCCTATAAATAGTACAAGCCATAGGACACTCAAAGACACTTGCTACAGTTGAGAAATCCTTGAGCAGACTTTGAGCAATCTGTTTGTGAGCAATTTGAGCTTTGTGACAATTGGCTACCTCCTTCCTTAGCTCATAATTTGTGTCCTATAGGCTAGTATCTCCTACCCACTGCAATCACAAGTCCATACACTTGTTTAGGAGATCTATACGCTTGATCTAGGCAAATCAAGCCTTGGGCTACAAAGGATAAGTTGTAATATCCTTTTTCCTTTCTTGTTCTTTATTACCGTTTGTACTCTCCTTGCTACTCCTAGGTTGGAGGCTGCTGATTGGAGAGGGTGGAGTTCTTCTTGGAGAAGAAGGTGACTTTGAGCTACTTCAGAAGGCTGGTGCAACGGGAGGTTACTTCTAGAGAGGAAGGCTACTTCAAGGGGGAGCTTGGAGTTACTTCAAGAAGGCTACCTCAAAGTTGGTGCACCTACTTCAAGTGAAGGTTGTTCAAAGGGTGTAAAGGAAAGTATTGTATTTTGTATAAATCCTTGAGAAGGTAATAAAATAAATACTTTCAAAATCCCGGTTGGGTAAGCAACCGGGTAGTGGACTGACAACTTTAGTATTTGCTAAAGTTGGAACCACTCTAAACACCTGTCTCCTTCTTCTAATTTCAATTGTGGTTGTTTGAGTTCAATAAATTGTTAAAATTATTTAAAAACTCTATTCACCCCCCCTCTAGTGTTTTTCAATAGGTACTAAAATTTCTATAAAAAAGTCATTCGCATATGCTCTTAGCACAACTCAAGATGGAATGACTTCCTACCATCTCTCTAATTGAGAACTGATTCCAAATTTATTCTTTGACAACATTCTATATCCTTTTAATTAAAAGTCTATTTCATTGTATTCCTTCAATCAAATTATATCGTATCACACATTCAAAACATCCATATATTGTTGCGATGATATTACCTTTACCTTATCCAATTTTGCATGTTTTTGTATGATAAAAATACTTCTTCAAAACCCAAATGAACATGTATATGATTCCTCACGGTGTGGTGATCATTTAGACATAACTTTATAAACTAATCAAGTTATGTGGACATGGGAGTTCTAGCAGTCTGGTTTTAGAGCTAGGTATCTCTAATTGCTTACTAAAGGAGTTCACAAGTATGCCACCCTAGACCTAGACAAAGGGCCTAGGTAGCCTAATTGATAACCAATGGAGTTTACAAGTATGCCACCCTAGACCTAGATAAAGGGACTAGATATCCTCAACTTATACATTGGTTGAATAGGAATAGTAATGCCTCAAGGGTCTAGATTCACTATATGTCCATATTGAAAGCACCAGCCTTTGCCCCACCTCTTGTCTAGGCTGCCAATAACCTCAACCCATTTAGTTGATCACATGGTACTGGGAGATTCTTTGATATATCATCTCGGGCTTCCAAATTCCTTGAAGCATCTTCCTTGTGGTTTAGTTCCTCATTCGTCTTATGGTTAAAATATTTGATTTTTGCAAACTTCGTTTCCTTTCCTAATCTAGGGTCACTGGCATTCCATCACATGACTGGTCTCTAAAGTGTTTTGCCCCCACATTTCCAACACTCCACAATTTAATTTATGTCATTAGGAAGTTTTGTTCCACATTATATGAATGTGTATTTGTGGTTTGTATGTGTGTCCATGGGTGACCACATGGAGTGAATGAATTTCTCTTGATTACTCTAAAGAACAACCACAAAATTCATCAATGTTGATATCATACAGTACACATATGACATCCATTTTGATATAGTACAATTGCATGGGTTGTTGTCACCATTTATCTACCTCTTTCCAAATAATTGGTCCTTATCTTAAAGATATGGAGTGCATTCATCCATTGGTACAATTTATCACCTAGGTACTTTTGCAAACACAAGGATTTATCCACATGTCATTGAATGTCTAGGAAAGTTTTATTACAATTCATATTTAGAACTAGTGCAACTCCTAGAATCATTAAGAAATGGATATTCTTATCTTATGATTGACTCAAGTCAATATGATCTCAAGGCTTATGATCCTCCATGAACTTGTCCATATGAACTTGGACCTATGTTATCTTGGTTTGTTGAAGCAGGTAAAGTTCCTTCTATACCATTGATTCAGCCCTATTTTAGGGCTTCATCTTGTGTCATATTGCATTTCAATCACATCTATACCAGTTAGATTACATGTTATTTCCTTCAATATACATATTTGTATAAAATACACTTATGGACATTATTTTCTTGTTTTTTAGGCATTTGGACCACACTTGATGGAATAGAAGGAGAAGGAGTGATCCTAGGGTTTCTCAACCCTTGGAGAGACCCAAAGTAAAGTCTGATGCTCCCTCAACCTACCCCTAGTGGCCAAAGATCCATTGAAGCAAAGATGTCCAAGAAAATCCAAAGAATCAAGTCAAAGTGCTAATCTAGAGACCAACATAGTTGTGGTACCACATAACGGTCGTGCTAGGGCACTTGCAAATCAACAGAGTCATCCTCAAGTAAAGCTAGCATCACCATGGTCGTGCCACACAGAATGGTCGTGGTGCACTGACCCAGAACGACCGTGTACCCTTGCATAACCGTGTAGCAGCACAGACAGAATAGTCGTGGAGCAGAGAACGGCATGTGCATTTTGAGCCACCATGACCATGGTGACCACCACGACCGTGCTACCCTAGCCCCACCACGGCCGTGCCACCTTCAGTACAAAATTGTCCTATTCCCTATGATTTTTCACTATTTCTCACCACAGTCGTTCCCATCCACCACGACCATTCTCACCCCTCCTCACCATGGCCACGGCTGTGCTACCTACAAAAACCTAGCTACTTTTGCACTATTTTTTCCATACTACCCCTACTTGACCTAGTGCTTCCCTCACACCTATAATACCTAGGTGGCGGCTTCAACATGAGGTTAGCTATCTTCTACCACCTCCTAGCTCCCCATTTTCTCCCCTTAGCTATTCCACTCCATTTCCACCTCCATTTTACTCCATTTCACCATTTCCACCATCAAAACCCTAGTTTCTTCTTGTTTCCACCCATTTCCACCACCATCCCATGTCCCTACACCTTGGAGGAGAGAGGAGGACATCCAGTAGTAGCTGAAGTGGAGGATTTCTACATCTACATTGAGCTCCATGGCTTCTTCTATCTCTTCTCTCTTCTTTTTGTATCTTGCATTGTTATGAGTAGCTAGGCCCCTTTGGTGGGCTATTTGGGGTGTAAAATGTTACTTTGATACCATGTTGGGGGAAAATGATATGTAAACTTTGTAACTCCATTTACTAATGATTATATTCTATTTCTATCTCATTCTCCATGAATTTCTTGTAGGTTTGTGCTTGAAATCAATTGGTAATTTAGGGAAATTGATTATATGTGTGAATTTTGGGATTTGCTCCTAGGTCCAATTCTTGGATCCCTAGCTAGCTACCCATGTTCCTACATCCTAATCAATTCTTCTAACCCTAGTTGAGAGATCTAAGTAGCTAGTTTAGATGGTATTGGTATGTTTAGCATGGAGCTTTCTCAAGGTTAGAATGTGAGTGATGGGAGGCCTAAAACCTCACTTCCATTCCCATTACTAACCTCAACCCCTAATCATCCTAAAATCATCTAACCTAGAAACCTAGGCTTTTTTAGACTCTAATTGAATTGCACCTAAGCCCTAACCCAATTGATCCTCACAAGGATAGTAGGGGGTGTTAGGGTCTAGTCCCCCTATACACAACCTAGAATATCCAGGGCCAGTTAGTAGCTTAGGATAATTCATTAGACTCTAACTTGTTGTTTGGTTTGATAATCTAAATGGAATCATGATGTTCATATGTCATCCCCCAACTTAATTGATAAGTGCATCCCCTAAACATCCCACATCTCCCTTAATTACCTTAAAACCCTAGTTTCCATCTTGCTTAGCTAGTGTTTGCTTAATTAGCTCTTTTCTTGCTTAGATAGCTTCTTGCTCTGTTCTTACTTTGTTCTTGCTAGCGTAGGTCTTTAATTTCTCTTTTGCCTTGTCTTACTTGCCTTAGTGTAGATTGTTCTCTTCTTTCCTTTTCTACTTGTCTTGTCTTTTCCTGCTTAGTAGAATTAACTTTGTAGGGTTAACTTAGGTTTTGATCATATTTGTTCTCCTTACTTGTTTTATTGTTCAATCCTTACTGTAATCAATCAAATCACCTTTAAACCCTTAACCCTAGACTCCACAGTAGGAACATAGCCCAAAAAATAATCTAGCTCTAGTGCCCATTTTCTCCCTATGGATCAGCCCTATACTTTTCACCTTACCTATACTACGACACGACCCCGTGTGCTTGTGGGTGTAGTGTTTTAGTTTGTGCAAGTGTGTTAAGTCTAGGTCTTTATAAATTCAAAATTTTAATGCACTGTGTGTTTCTGTTCGTGGGGTTGCATCTATTCAAACTTTAATTGAGTAGTGTGTAACGCCATTGGCAGAAATGCACCAACCATCCATAAAGATCTCCCAAGAGAAAAGGATTTTATGTCTCATTTTGATGTTTTTCCATGTTTACATTTAGACATATTTCTCACTACTTCGATGTTGTAGGATTTTGGCATCACTACGTAGATTCATGCACGACAAATACTCCTTCTCATCAATAAATGTTATAGATTTCTTAAAAATGTTTCTAATGTCCATTTAGTATATTGACTTTCTCATTTCTTTTGGAAGATGCAATCCAACCCAGTGAAATTTGAGTACATAAAACATTTCTACTCTTGAGTTGAAGAACTCACTTGCTCAACCTTATTAGTGGTGGCACTTTTCCAAAAACGAATATGCATCTTCGTTTCTAAATATGGAAATTTGCCTAATGTAATGTACTATGCATTCAGTTGAAGCCATGTATTCGAAGATTTACAACTTGTCGAAACATGTTGTATATCTAAAGTAATGGATTCATTTTTTTAATCTTTTTTCACGTATGAAATCCATAGACACATGATCATCAAAATAGTTGTGATAGCTTATTGGTTGGAATCATCAAAGATAAATTAACATGATGATATAACAGAACTTTTACACTCCGTCTCATCTTTTTAGTGGTAAAATGAGACAACCAAATCCACTATCCCTGTAATGGTATACAATTGAAGTAAGCTAAATTGAAGAATTTCATGAAAGGGTTATAATTTTGGATTGTAAAAAAGTAGAGTTTTGAGACATAAAATATATATATATATATATATATCTTTAATCTTTTTCAAATCTTATTAAAATAAAAGTATGGCCTTTTTATATGGGGTTGAAGAAAGCGCCTAGAAAAAAATATGAAGCACGTACATGGGTACATTCCAACAATATGATCATATACCAACAACTAAAGATATGTTGGGGATGACCCAAAAGTATCAGAATATGATACACATAAAATTAATAAATGCTAGCGATAGAAATGTCAACATATGACTTTGTCAGTATTTTTTAGGCTATTCCAGCATTGGTAGTTGTCGCTATAAGTATGTTAAGTTAGATCATATCGATACTAATTACCTCTATGTTGTTACTTTGGGGGTGCCATCATAAAATGCATGGTCGTCAGTATATATACTTTTGACCTTAAAAATAACCAAAAAACTACGTCTCACAGAGTTGTTTATTATGCAAAATTTAACTCCAAATGATAAGAAAGTCAATGGCATTTGGACCAAAGAATTCATCCGTAGCATGGTAGTATCAAAGCGCAAATGTAGAAGGATGAAAGTTTACCATGCATGAACATATAAGAAGATAAAGGCACCAACTGATCTCAACATTCAAAAAGTATATTAATGACAACATTCTCTATAACAAGATTACAATTACAAATTAAGAGTATAGTTTTACAAGTTTGCTTATGTACACTAGCTAGGATCTTATAGCAAGTACACTTGAACACAACTCACCAAGCCACCAACTTCCTAGTCATCTCTTAACCTAAACCATACATGAAACAAGCGAGTGAACACACGAGATGTTAAATGTAGGGTAGAAAGATATATATATATATATATATATATATATATATATATATATATATATATATATATAAGCTTTGCATCATTTGAAAAGATTACTTAAGTAAACAAACAAGAATAAATAAGTTAAGTTTTTAGAAAAACAAGAGCCTGTGTTTTATGTCATTTTACTCCAATGATACCAACAATGTCATGTATTTATAAGGCCTTTGCCCATCGTAAGGGTTTGTAAGGATGCTTAGATTACCCAACCTTTTTCTATGTGAGGCACCTCAAGGCCATCACCAAGAGCTAACCCTTTTATCCACGTGATTCACCCTATCTTGACAATTCAAGTAGGACGCAGAACCTTGTGTCCTTACTCTGAAAATATAGGCATGTGTACAAGGTTTGTACAATGGAGTTCTATATTGTGTTTGCAAGTTATAAAATCAACGAGACAAACGATGAGTATGATAACAAAATATTACATGGCAATAATTGAACAAGTAAACAAGCATACATATGTGTCACCATTCAAGCAAGAAATCAATAGTCATATAATTATCAAATCCCATACCTAATTTAGAGATTTCACAGTGTAACTTATCATTGATCATCCAGCCACAATCCATACCTGATTAAGCACAAGATTACATTCAAGTATTAGATTCTCATCATTAATCCTGATTAGTTCCATTTTAGGGTTTTGGCCAAGTTAGATTACAAGTTGGCTATTGTTCCATTATGTGATATTCACTGATTTAGAGGTCATCGTGAAGGTGGGTTCAAGTTTCATGTCATTTTGATGTTCCATTCATCTTATATGAACATTTCAAGGTTCAAGTCACTTCTTGCATTTTGGGGTCAAAAGACTCATATAGGGCAACAAGGTTTGTGATCATCAAGTCTAGGGTTCCAAGCATAAACATGGTCTATATCGACAAGAATAAGATATAGGAAACATATTCAAAGATAGGTGTATGTCCCAAGGATTTAGACATCAAAGTCCAAACTTGGTATCAACATACACACAACATCCAACATATATGACTTATATCATTAGGGTCCATCATATTACCTAAGTGGGACATCCACATCAAGGGCTCAAGAATCCTAGAATCAACCCTGAATTGGGAGGTGAGAGCATAATAAAAGGAATTCATAACAATTCTAGAGCATAAGAACACAATTCAAGCCATAAAGTACACATTAAGCATTTATGGGTGAAATAGAATCACATACATCATTGTGTCACAAAAGGGGTTGGATTTAGCAATTTAGATCATAATAGTTTAAGAATTTTACTTATTTCAAAGATCAAGGAGGGTTTTGATGTAGAAAAGGGGTCAAGTCATCATTTTGAAACAACTATAATCAAGTATAGACATTTATATGTCACATACACGCATTGAGTGTCATTTAGATCAACCATAGTCAAAAGGGGTCCACAGGGTCATATTAGGGTCATGGAGGGTACATGGATTCTGAATTGAAGATATTATAGGCTTTGATGTCATAAGGGTTCTAAGTTAGTAAACTTAGGGAAAACTCATCATTAATGTTCAAAAGAAAATCACTTTGTGTAATTAGGGACATTCATGAGAAATATGGGTGATTAGGACCCTATTTAGTTCAAGATTACATAAAACATACTGATTTAAGGTAGGTGGTATATTGAGCAATAATGGTTCAAGCTTCATCATACACATGCATTGCCAATGACACACAAAAAGATGAAAGTTTGAGTGTTTAGGAGAACAATAGTATCACAATGAGATTCATTTTTTAGGTCTCTTTGCTCTGATAAAAATTATATATTGTATTGCATGTTTTGGCCAAGGGGTTTGCGAGGTATTTATTTTAAAACATTTTGATTATAAACTATGGAGAAATATGTAAGACCAATGACTTGTGTTTTGGGTTAACCCTATTTGTTTTGCTTAAATAAGTGCTTAATAACCTTTCTCTAATCTTTTGAGATGATCTTAGAGCTTGTGGAGAGCTTAAGTTTCCCGTTTGAGCCTGTTTGGATGATGTTTGTGCCTTTTGTGCTTATTTTGGGTCAAATTGCAAATTACCCATTTGTGAGGGTAATATTGCAATTCGCCACATCTGGAGTGTTCCTTCTCCCTCTTGGCTTCATGAGAGAGAGTGTGGTGCTTTGGTGTGCCTTGGTTTAGGCTTGGTTGAGTGGTGTCACCCTTAGTGGTGATTAGGGTTTTCTAGGGTTTGGTGTGTCTCAACCTATGTGTACCCAATGGGTTGTCTAGACCTAGGTTGCGACCTAGGGCATGTTTGTGGGTGTTGCGGTTGAGACACCTTCCCTAGGTGTGGTGGTCATGACCAAGATGGTCTTGGGCCGAGACAAGTTGCTTTTGTAGAGTGTTTCAACCTAGGGTGTGTGCGTGGTGACCTTTTGTCTCGACCTAGTGTTGTTTGGTGCCTTGTCGCGACCATGGATGGTGTTCTTAGTGTGGGTCATGATCACGACCATGTGGGTGACCCAAGTAGGTCTAGATCTAACATAGAGTGTATCACCATCTCATGCATGTGTGTTTTAAGTGGTTGCATGTTAGTTTCTTGGGAGGACAAGTGTCCTAGTGGAACCCTATCTTGTTGACACCTCATCCTCCACCCTACTTCTCTCCTCCTTTGTTTATTAAACTCTCTTCTCTCCATGAAAAAAACTCTTTTCGGCCATATTCTTACTCCTTCCTTGCTTGGTCGTCCTTGGAGCCCAGAGGAGCTGAAAGGGTTTATCTTTGGAAGCTTTGGTGATCGAATCTCTTGCATGTGGGGGCTTTCGGTCATCTTCAACCTTAGTAAGTGTTTACCTTTCCTTGGTGGCATTTTTTTTAATCTCCTACCCCATATTCTTCTCTTTTATCGGACCTAGACCATGGATCCTCCATGGTGGTCGTCCTTGAGAAGTGAACCCCTCATCACAAGGGTCATAGACTATGTTTTGACAAGGTAGACCCAAGTGTGAGGAAGTTTTCTTCTCTCCTTCTCCTTTCTCCTCTTGGTTCGGCCTAGAGCTTATTTCCCTCTTTTCTTGAGCTACCTTTGACCAAGGTGTTTGTAACATACCGAATTTTGGAATTTTGTCTTTTTACCCTATTTCCCATCTTCTCCTTTCATTTCTATCCTTATTGGCCTTTCTATTTAATTAGTGGAATTTATAGTGGTTTAGTGAACATTTATTCACTAATTGTACCAATATAAGGGTTTATGCACAAATACCTTAGTGAAAGCTTAATTACCATAATTAAGTGCTCTAAACCTTAATCTAAATTTTTGATATGATTTGAAAACATAAAATTAGGCTAAGTTTCAAATTTGGTTCGATTTGGATGTTGTTTGTGCAAGTTATGCAATTTTAGGTACATTCTGGACTTTTAAGAAATTTACCCAATTGGGAGGTTTTCTTTGCAAATTATCAACTGAATTTTAATCCTTAGATATTCCCTTACCATTAACGAGATTTTAAACCATTGGGGAACCTAGTTTCACCTTGGTTTGATGGTATTTCTTTCCAAGGGCATCATAGGGATTACCCTCTTTATAAAGATGCTTATCCTTAAAAGCTATCAACCAATGAGGTTATTTCTTTCTTGAAAAACGGTGGGTATGGCCTAGAAGGATCTATGGGATCTTAGTACCGACTTTTGATATGCATGAAGCCTCTATGAGCTGTCCTCTTTCATGGCCATCAATCCCTAGGCTAAAGACACATGGAAAGTCCCTTAAGACACCTCATGCTTCACCTCTTTCTATATATAGCCATGTATACCCCTTTCCAACTCACAATTCAAAAACTCTTGCTCTCCTTTTCTTTCATCTAGCTTATATAATAGTTCCTTCTATATTTGGCCACGAAGTTGCTATCCCAAGGTAATAGAGGGAGCCTACCTTGGTGAAGAAGGCTCCTAGGGTTTCCAAATTGCTCTATTAGGGTTTCTAAAGCTCCTCCTTGGTAATTTTGACCAAAACTAGTAAGTTTCCTCCCTTCCTTCCCTATTTTCATACTATTAGTCTTCCTTACACCCTATTAAAGGTCCTAACCATGGACTTACATGGTGAAGCCCCACCTAGAACCCTAAAACACCTCATCTATATGCTCTTTTGCTAGGGTTTATCACCTCTAAGTTGAGAAGGTGATCTTTGTCCAAGAAAGGAGCTAGGCTTGGAGAAACCAGACCTTCTAAGCTCGTATCCTCGCTGTTTGGACCTTATTATCTTCCCTAGAGGCAAGTTTCATAACCCACTTCTCATATATTGCTTAGTACATTCTTAAAACCCATGCTTCTATGTTGATAATCAATGATTTCCATCTCTATTTACCATGTTCATCTAGGGTTTTGGTTTCTTACCAGTTTACCTTCTCTAGAAGATCTAGTTTGGATAACTATTAATCTAAAACCATGATATTAGGTCGAATGGTGTTTTCCCTCCCTCTCTCTCTCTTTACTTATCTCGTTTGGTTTGATGATGTGTCAGTTTCTGATTGGCCGAATTTCAATAATTCATAACTTTTGATTCCTTTGTCCAAAAACTAAAGTAAAATACGTCCTAAACTTAGAAAAACATTTTATTTTCAATAATAATATTTCCAAGTATTGGTTTGAGTTTTGTCGATGGTGGTTTTCTAGAAAATGATTTAATCACTTAAAAATCACCAAAAATACACTCTAATCATCGTAACTCCAAAATATGCAAAATTATATGTTTTCTTAATAAGAAGAACCTAACTAAGTCTATGGTGATGTTTTCATAGTCTAAATCGAGGTTTTTCTATAAAAAGAAAAAATATGGGGTTTCTCTACCTTAATGCATATATATCATTCTAATACATGTATACAAATTGAAAATAGGAAAAATTGATCATGGACTCAATCAAGTGATGAAAGTGGGTAATATGAATCATAATGAAAGGTATGTGCTATGTGTAATCCTTCTTTATGTATGTGAAATATCTATTTATGTATGTGCATTTACACCTTAATTTGGGAATAATTGTGCCTTAACCTATTTTTCTATAATGAGGCTTTATTAAACCCTATTCCATATACTCTTGAATCTTTTTCTATACTTGCCTCATAAATCAGTTTTAGAACATTATTCTTGGGTCTTGGAACCCCACCACCAAGTTGTAATTATATGATGATTTATCTTGCCACTTTATTATTTCTTGAGCATGATGGTTTATTTGGCTATTTAACTATAGTAGTGATACTTATGTACAACCACCCACAGAGGGTATGTAAATAATCGCCCTGGGGAACGTCTTATTCTCCCCCTGGGGAATGTGTTAATCCTCCCCTATAAAATTTGATAGGTGACTGGGAATGTATGAATTCTACCCTCACCTATAGGTTGAGGTTCGGTAGGTTCCTCAACCCTACTTAGTTAATGTAGTCCAATTAATATCATGCATGCTACTTCTTATATGTTTTGTAATGGTAAGAATCTATTTTGTTATGTGCCTCATTCTCTTGGCCCTCTCATCTTATGATGATTCAATATATTTATGTTTCATATGATTTCCTTTTCTCTTGTACTTATTCATTATTTAACGCATACCTTGTTTTCCTCTCCCTTTTGTTGGGTGCTTTCCCAACCACCCAGGTGATGAGCAAGGTGATGAACAAGACAAGGAGTATATAGCTTTTAGCTTGGACTCGGTTGATGGAGATCT
Organism: Alisma plantago-aquatica; assembly: GCA_963693085.1. Lineage (NCBI taxonomy): Eukaryota > Viridiplantae > Streptophyta > Magnoliopsida > Alismatales > Alismataceae > Alisma > Alisma plantago-aquatica. The sequence continues at coordinate 1,063,444,036 of OY856409.1, read as the reverse complement.
TGTTTGGAGACAAGATTTGAAGTAGTCTAGATTCCCTCTATCTAGATCCTTTTGTTGTATCTTATTGTAAACCCTAATGGGAGAATTTGATGTACTTGTGTAATCTTTTGTGAAAATTGAATATAGTCATTTGTTTAATTCCGCTGCAACACTTTGGTCTTTTGCATACCATTATAATAAATTTGGAAAATTTATGCCCATTCCATCATACCTCTGAGTGTTTTTAGAATGGATGTCAATTCTTCAAAATTTTAGTAAAGGGGTGATTTCACTCTCCTTACAGTGTTCTTCTTTTTGGAGGTGATCTTGTGGTTGAAGTGATGATCCTTGTTGGAGCTTCCTTCCCTCTTTTAGAGCGTGAGGTTGGGGCTTGTTTTTTTCCTTCAAAACAGGCAGGTGATATAACTCTTAACCACCTCTGTTATTTGCTCTTTTCATACATACATGTTGCTATTTTCTCTCTCTAAAATGTAACCCTAATATGTTAAGAGATAATGTCATGCTCTAGAACTTATTTGATGGTGGTTAGCTTGCTTGGTTTGCTTAGAATCCAAAACCCTAATTCAAAGCACCCAACTTTGGTGATTGTTATGTAATGATAGTTTTCTCCTATCTTTTGACCTTAGGTTTGATCACATGCATCATTTTTGTGTACCTAGAATCTAGATGCTATGAAGAGTTAGTTCTGTCTTAGGTGCTTTAAATGTGGTTTTCCTCTCTCTTGCATGGGGTGTTTTCATGGTGATGTTATGGCACATGTGTTAGGGTTTTGATACCCTTTTGGGTGATGTTTTCTCCCTTGAAGATGGTGGTTTCACTTATTTTTCTCTTCAGTTTGGGCCATGCTATATTCTTGTTTTGTTGTTGGTTAACCTTGGTTTGATGATGGTTCCTTGCCTTGGAGGTAGTTTGATCTTTAGTGGTTTCTATACCTTGTTTTGTCTGGGGTCCCGACACTTTGATATGTTGGTTTTGGGTCGAGACAGCTGACCTTATGGAGTTCACAACATTCTACTCTTTGGTGATCACGACATCTACCTCCTAGTGGGTCAAGACATACAGTTAGTTCTAGTCGAGTTGCTCCTTTCTTTCTTGAGATCATGGCATGCTAGTCTTGGTGGTCGAAGCCCTAGTATCATGTGTGGTTGAGATATGTTTGTTCATGGCTGAACCCCTTGCTTTGGGTCGCTGGTGGTCGCGACACCACATCTGTTCATGGTCGCGATAGTTCTATATGGTGAATGGTTGATACATATCCATAATCATATGAATGACACCTAAGCATGAATCATATATGATATTGTTTGGTTGGATGCCTAATAAACCCTATTGATGATCCTTAACCCTACAATGTTCCAAGGATATGGGATATGTCATAACTAGGGTTTAGTGTTTGAAGTTAACTGTAAGAGCCTAATCGGCTTAGTCTATAACCTTAACCCTAATCTAGGGATAATTGATTCTTCTTATAAACCCCTAACCTTGTAGGTGAGATGAATGCACTGGCTTGTATATGTTGTGGTGATGATTACATGATATAGGGTGGTGCTTATGCACATTGATGAGGCATAATGTAGTGATGTATGTGCAGGGTTATGTGTTTGGGTCTAATGACCTGGTAACGGCTTAATGCCTATTGTGAGGTGATAGCCTCCAGTGATGTGATTGATAGATTCATGTCCCACAGTGATGTGACATTGATAATGGCCTTATGTATGGCAGTATTACAAGTATCATGTGGTGTTAGTGTGACAAGATCACACCTTATACGTTTTATTTCTTCTGGAGTTGTACCATACCCTTATTCTTGTAGAGTTTGTTATGGTTTTATATGTTGTAACTCGATTGATGCTAAAAGTCACCCAATTGGCTAACTAATCAAGTGGAACCCTAATCATGTAGGTGCCATGTGCCATAGATCCTTTCCCGTGTCAGATCTAATTGCTGAGTTGGTGAAATGAGTATAACTTGGAGCACATATTTTTGAATATGTGTGGGTGCAAGTCGAGGTATCTCCTTGCATCCATAATTACAGGTTGTGTGAGATGACCATACGTTAGCCAATCTCCTTGCAATATGGATGGCCATGTGTGAGCCAATCCTTATTTTAAGAACGACCATGCATGAGCTTGTTCTTCTAGCATCGTTACCTATACCAAGGTGGGATAGGTGTTTATATATGGATGACCATGTGTGAGATGATCCTTCTATTGACTATATGTCATCTTTTTGCAGTTGACTGATATGTCTTTACGGTGTGTTATCTTGTGCTGACCAAGAGGTGTGGAGAGGTCATGGACTTCCATTTGACCTTATATGGCACCAATTTTGACTTAGTAGTGTCCAGTTGTATTTGGGTGGTACGACTCAAATCCTTTGGGCAATAATAAAAGATGTAATTCACATGTGTAGTGTAATTTGCTTAGGGTCAAATATGGATAACATTGGTTGAACCCTTTGCCTTATCCTTTTATTGATTTCTTGAATTATAAGATGGTAAGAGAAGTCAATTGTTATACATGTTCTTCATATTCCTTTTTAGAACATAACTTGATCTACTATTTAGTGGTATCTGGCTAGTCTTGCTTAATCTACTTTATTTGTTGATTACATATCGTTTAGCTGAATCTGCTCAACCTGCTTAGTATGTTATTTGTTGCTTAGATTATCAATGCTTTTAATAGACATTGGAGGAGAGTTATATCTCTTGTTGGGACATTTGGTCTCACCCCGTGGGTTTTCACATCTTTTAGGTGTCGAGCATGAGGAAGTAGAGATCGTGTTCTTGGTGTTGAGCAACAAGTGGATCAATAGTTGTTGAGAGGTTAAATATGTTGCTTATGTATAGAAGTAGAGTCCTATATGTTTTCCTTGTACACTCAGGTCCTTAGGGATGTTTCTATTGCATGTATCGCTACAATGTTTTGGCTTTCCACCCATTGTTGTATAGAGATGACATATACGTATATGAATAGGTTATCATGTGTAATGGGATGTGGCTTGAGGAACAGTGAATAGTATCTTGTATAATGTTTTGGGTAGATGATATGCAATACAAGTGGCTTTTGTGGACCCATGTGCAATATGTTGCAACTTATATGGTTACATGGTTTCAGTTTTTATTTCTTGCATTTTATGGGATGTTTAGTTTTATTTCAGTAGTTTGGTTTTGAGTAATCTCACTTGTGGCACGTTGGGGCGTCAAAAAATGCGTGACAATACCATGAAATATTGTGAGGGGCCTCGAACGTTTATCATCCATCAAGTGTATGTGGTTGCACGCCCTTTTAGGGCCAACACGGGAGTTCCTACGGCCCAACAATTTGAACCCGCTTGGTCCACACGACGACATGGCAACTTCTAGTTAGCGGTCTTGATCAACATGCCCCTTGACCGGACCCATCCACAACAGAGGGAGGGAATCCACGTAGTGCAATATCCATTGTCCACTCCATATTGAACGGTGGTTGCACCATCCCTAACCTTCCCCGCCCGCACACAACAGTCGTGTGCTACTTGCTATTAGTCGCCAGAGGGGGATAGGAATGAGGAAACGGGGTCTCGAGAGTCCTGCATGCCAAACCATGCATACTGGCCTTGGTCTCACAGACTCACATGCAGCCTGTCAGGGCAGGAGGTGGTTTGTTGCTGCGACATCCATGGTGGCGGTCTCCCCAGCTAGAGACAAAGAAGGCATGGCCGAGAGGACTATTATGGTGTAAAAAGATGTGAAATGAGAGGGGAAAGAGAGAGGATGTTAAAGTAAACAAAATGGTGGTGGCGATTTTGGCTAGGATGGCATGGAAAGGAGCTTGGTTGGTGCCATTGGAGGTGGTAGGTGTTGGTCACAACGCCACTAACGTTGGACAATGAACAAACCTTGGAGAAAGCTTCCCAACCATTCGATCAAAGGGTGTCGATCCATGGGTGGGAATTGGAGGGCCAAAAGTAGACAATCCAAAGGGATCCAAGTTACAAAGAGAAAAAGGCATACATGGGGTGCGCTTCTGACATTTTTCCCAATAAGACTTAAAATCCAATTAAAATAGACCCAAACAAGTATAATTCAAGCCAAATTTGAAAGGTTGTATCTGGAGCTTGAAGGGACCGATTGAGGCAATTTTCACATTATTGGAAATGTAATTGATCCCTATATGATATGTAATTCATTATATAGAAAGTTGCCTACAATTGTTAGGTTTAGTTTCACTTACAAGATGGATACATATCAAGGTGTTGAACTTAGCTCAATTATGCAAACCAATGTCCCACATTATAAATTTGATCATTTATGTGACCAAATTAGACTGTCACACCATGTCAACTATGAAATTGACATTAAGTTGAGCAAGAGGCCACTTGATGAGAGATAAGTAGAACAATAGATGAGAGAAAAGTTAGATTATCACATCCTTCTCTCCTTAAAAGATATTTTATCCTCAAAATTCAGGCAAGATCAGAGTCAAAGGTCAAAGTTCATATTCATCATGTTTAGGCAACCAAACATAGGTATCAATGCATCTCCCATCATGGGGTGCATACATAGGCTATCAGCTAGTTGTGTACCTATCCCAATTATACATGATACTTGGTATCCCATCATATTATGACATCATCATAGGATTAGGGGTTTCCTATTGTTTATTATCCCTACCTTAGGGTTTTGTCCATATCTTCATAAAACCCCAAGGTGTATTATCAAAAACATATGCTACAAATTGTCAAGAGAACATGTTCATTATCATGACTTCCAAACAAGACTATCATCGAACATGTATTTCATCATAATACTAGATTACATGCATGTTTTCCCCAAAATCCTACAAAATCTAACTAATTATGCTCATTTCTTTTCATCTTAAGTCTGAAATTTAGCAATAGCATCTCATGATTATTCAAGCTAATATCTCCCAGTATAGTCATATTAAGTTCATGATTCAAACTTATAGTTATCATGTATGGTGAGGTTTCATATTAGGCCTAGCTTGTGAGTGTGACTTATCATACATATGTCAAATTTTAATGTAAGTGAGATATTTCATGTATCAAGCATAATTTTAGGAACAACATTATAATTAACATAGAGGGATTGTAATTATCTCACTTGTATATAGAAAGATCTCCACAAGATCAAGCCACTCAAACTAAGACCTATCTATGTCAATGCAGAACGTGCTAACCACCAACATCTACCCATACCCAACTTTTACCCATTATAAAAAATGAGAGAAACTGCTAGATCCCTTTACATCAAACCACTAACCATGGTATGAGGATCATCATGGGGATCAGATATCATGTACATCATTTTAGGATCTTAGGACATCTCCCTCACTAAAATAGCAAACATCGTATATTCAATTGAACATTCCTCTAGGTTGGACCTTTTCATAGGAAATCTAGGGTTCAACATTTTCAAGGGAACTAGACACTAGGTGACTTAACTCATATACTCAGAAGTAGTCTATCTAGAAACTCGACATGCATTTCATTATCCATATTTTTCAACATTTCACATATTATTGCGAGAATAGGTACGATGTCCTTTTCCTGTGTCACATTGATCCATATCAAGAGTTCACCATTATCATGTGTCCCCTACTAGAGGTCCTTCTTTACAACAAGATTGAGGTCTGTGTTGGTCCTAAATCATATCTCACATATCATATATCAAAATGTACAAGACTAGGCACAAGCAAGCATGTCAACCCACTATCCATGTTTAGCACATCAACCAAGTCACTTGTACCATACAAGGTGATACATTTAGCTAGGGTTGCATGGTTAAAATCATCTCATATCATCAAAACATACTTAACCCTTCAAAGAACAAACTTAGCTCATACTAAAGCAAATTCATACCATCAATATCGACATCATTATAAACATCACCATTTACCCTTATCTTCATCCTCATCAACATCATCACCACCATCATCATCAATTTAGATCTTCTAGGATACTTAATAGTCTAACCTTTAACATGGCTCTAGAAAATTGATGTGCAAAAATCAGATCAGATGTTAAACCACTTTTGGTTGCACATTTCACTCATTTTAACCATAAATGTACTCTCATTCATGCTAGAATGTTTGCTTATTGCTATTCTTACTCAGACATGGTTTGAATTGTAGGTGCCCCATACTTCACTCATATTGAGGGGGAAATGCCCAAAATATGATCTATTTGGCATCTCCAAAGTTTGCCAATTTTATAGTTCATTTCTTAACAAATAACAAGTCACACGATGTGTGGACCACTCCACACGGCATGTGACTCTGAGACAACAAACTTATTAGTCGAGCCAAGCTATGATGTGTTACTCAGATACAACATGAATCATAAAGATCAGAAAATCATCAGAAAGTTTCCCTTACGCCATGTGGATCATCCACACGATGTTTCATTTGTGATCATGGGTCGGGTGAAGCAGAAACTAAATCTCACACACTGTGTTGACTTACTGACATGTCATGTAAAGTGTATTTTTTGTGCATAAATTAGAAACGAACGCTCCATTATTTTTATAACGAACCGCACCCCATGGGAAGCAAATCACGAATCATTTAGAGTGTTTTGAGACCAGAGATGAGAGAGGCACTGAGTAGAGGTGATTTTGGAGAAAACACTATGTTTCTTGGGAGAGAAACCCATCTTGACTCCATTTCTCTTCTCCATTCCATTCTAACGCTTAGTAGAGGAAGTTGTTGAAGCAAGGAGCAATTATAGAGGTGAATCTCCATCCCTTTGGCTGGACATCTGCATCTGTTCTTCATTTTGATGGATTGTTTGTTATTCTTCTCTCTATACTCATGTTCTATCCAATGATTTATTGTTTGTGCCTATATTTCCTCACCATGTATGAGTATTGGCATGAGAGAGTATCTCTCATGTAGTGACTCATGTGAACTTGATTTTCATATTTGATATTAGTCAATCTACTATTTTAAAACAAGCTATGGTGTGTATTTTCTTGTATACATGGTTGGCTATCATGTTTATATGCTTTATACTTCTTATTATATCATGGGAAGAGATATTACGAAGTAAGGAATAGTTGATTTGACAACATATCCTTGACCATGGGAATGGATAGGATTATGTTGATGATTTTAGGTTGTAGTTCAAAGTCGCGTATATGCATGAGAATGCTATATAGTGTTAGGACTGCCTTATACCTTTAGTAGATGTGTTAAGATGACATCCTACCTTTGTGATATTAACTAATATAGGTGAAATTTATAATTCTTTGTGGGTTATGATGTGGGAGATGAAATCCATGTACAAGATTCTTAATCTGATTTTAATTATCCTCTAAGTGATTAGCATTTACATTTATTTTCCTTTAAATTCTAAAAACTTAGTTTGATTAAAAACCAACCTTTTTATTGTAATCGACCTAGATTGTAGAAAATTAATAGTTTTGCACCTAGATATCCAAGATCTGTGTGGTTCGATCTTGACTATTATCGATCATGTATACTTATAGGTGATTGACAAGTTAAGATATTTAATTATTTAAAACTCACTTGCCCTTGGGTAGTTAACAAGTTTTTGACCTTGTTGCCGGGGAGCTACGATATTTTTAGTTAGAGTAAAAATGTTAATTAGTATTTGAGACTAGGTCAACATTTTTCATTATTCATTTTCTATGATTATTTATAGTTTTGTGTTTCTCACTTGACTATTGCTTTTTGTAGGTTGCATGCGTCGTTCTAAGAGAGGCCTTGAAATGTCCATTTTCTTAGACCCAGAGATCAAACACACTTTTTGTAGCTAAAGAAGGTTAAATAAGGGTGACAACTCTTCAAACATATAAGGATCCCAACCATCATCGCCCCACTCACGACATTTACCACCACCTTCACCTGATCATCATCAAGAGCCAAACATGGAAGGCAACTGTCTGCTAGAGGACTTTGTTGTGCCTGATGCCATCAACATATGTGGATCCATCGATCATCCAACTATTGAGGATAATGATTTCTTTATCATGTCCACCATTATGCAAATGATTCAGCAGAATAGATTTGGAGGAACTCCTATGGAAGATCCAAATCTTCACATTGTGGAGTTTTTGCATTATATGAACACATTTAAGATTAATGGTGTTCCTGTTGATGGGATACATATACTGCTATTTCCGTACACTTTGAAGACATATCCAAGGCATGGCTCTCTTCCCTTACCTAAATGGTCAATTAAAAGTTTAGATGAGTTGTTGAATGCTTTTCTTGCCAAGTACTTTCCTCCTACCAAGACTACATAGTTACAAACTCAACTCACTAATTTCAAACGACGAGGTGGTAAACCACTTTATGATGTGTGTGAGAGATTTAAAGACCTATAACACATTTTCCCTCACCACGGCTTAACCAAATGGCTACTGCTACAAACCTTCTACAACATGTTATTCTACAATACTCACATGGTTGTAGATGCTGCTACAAATGGAGACCTTATGAATAGATCCTACATGGAAGCATATGACATTATTGAAGATATGACCCTCAACTACTGCCAATGGAGATCAGAAAGAACTAGACAACCTTTTTCATTAAGCGGTACAACTAAAAAGTCAGACAACAAGCACACCGTTGACGCAGTTGATCTTATTGCAAACAAGCTTGATGCCTTTCATAGAAATTTGAAAAGCTGAGTACACATTCCATCGAAGCAGCTGAGCAAGTTTGTGATACATGTGGAGCCCCATGGCACAATTCTTCTTCTTGTTTTGACCTAAAGATGAATGTTGGTGAGATGTCAGAGCAAGATAATGCAGTAGGAAGCTTTAGAAATAAGCATCCCTCTAACTCCTACTCCAAAACCTACAACCCATGATGGAGGGATCATCCAAATTTCTCCTACAAGAACAACAATACCTAGAATCTACAACATCAAAATCAAGGCCAAAATCAACAAAAACCAACGGGCAATCAATAGCCCATGAACAACAAGCAGCTGCCACGATTCAACAACAACAATAGAAGTTACAATCAACCTCAACCTAAGTCGAGTTTAAAGAGCATGCTTGAGACTTTTGTGTCAACACAAATCCAGCAAAATGATGAATTTTGTGCACATGGGAAATTTCTGAAGGATGACATCACTTAGATCTCTTCAAAGGTAGACAACATTGCTACTCATGCAAAAATGTTAGAAAAATAAATTGCACAACAAGCTCTAACAAATCAAAGAGCCTCTTCCAGTTAACTACCAAGTCAACTGGAGATGAATCCATGAGAACATAAGTTCATTTCTCTAAGGAGTGTAAATGTGATCAAATGACCCTTGTCGTCAGATGAAAAGGTAGTTGATGATGTCACTAATAAGAAGATGAGGTTGAATAAAAGTGAAGAAATAAAAATGCAGTTGAAGAGCAACCTTCCTACAAACCTACTATGCATGTTTCCCCAAAGGTTTGCAGATAAGAAGGATGATGTTAGATTCCACAAATTTATGGACTCAGTAAACTTTATGCCAACCTTCCTTTGGCTGAAGTTATTGTTGAGATGCCTACTTATGGAAAGATTCTAAAAGACCTCTTAACTAATAAGAGAAAATTGATCAAGTGGAAACCATTATGTTGTCTGAGAGGATGAGTTCCATCATTCAAAATAGACTACTGGAAAAGCTTGATGATCAAGGTGCTTTGACACTTCCGTGCAAGATTGGAGACATAAATTTTTACAAAGGTTAGTTGACCTTTGTGCCAGCATAAGCCTTATTCTGTCAAGACTATGGGAACAACTTGACATTGGAGATATGAAGCCAACCAAAAGCCAACCAAGATGTCCATTCAATTGGCAGATCACATCATCAAATATCTGAGAGGAATTGTTGAGGATTTGCATGTCCAAATGGGAAAATTCTTTATTCCCTGTGATTTTGTGGTGTTAGACTTGAATGAAGTCCCGTAAAATCCTATCCTTTTTGGAAGACCTTGCCCCCGCATAGCTGATTGAATAATATATGTATGAGAAGGCATGATCACTCTTAGATCAGGAGAGAAAATGATAGAATTATCTATACTAGATGCAATGAAAGCTCCAAACAAAACTTTGAAGACATTTTCCTAGTAGATTCCATTGACAAGTTTATGGAATAAGACAAAGATTTTTCTGATTTCATTATTGACTATTGTGAAGAAAATGAATTGAACACCACCACAACTGTAGAAATCTTAGATGCTATTTCCAATTATGATCCACATCTACACCATGAAGTTGTTTCACCACTGAAAGATGATTCTTGCAAGCCTACCAAGGAGAACAAGGTAGAAATAAAACCCCTTCCACCTGGGCTAAGTTATGCTTTTCTTGATCATGATTCTACATCCCCTGTCATCATAAATGATGATTTAATCGATGAATAAGAAATCAAATTGCTTAATGAATTGTGTTTCCATAAAGAAGTAATTAGTTACTCGATTGACAATTTGAAAGGCATAAACCCCTCCATTTGCATGCATAGAATTAATTTGGAGGAGGATTCCAAACTATGTGTAGAACCTCCTAGGCGTTTAGTGAAAAATATTCTTGAGGTTCTATGAAAGGAAAATTTTACATTGAAAGATTCAAGGATCATTTACCCTAGAGATGACAGCCCCCGGGTGAGTGCTATTCATGCAGTACCCAAAAGGGGGGTGCAATTGTCATTAAGTCTATAATGATGAAATGATACAAACACGTGTTGCCAATGGATGGCACATGTGTTTATATTATACAAGATTAAAAAAGGCAACCCGTAAAGACCATTTCCCCTTGCCATTCATTGATTTGATGCTTGAAATATTATCCAGTCATTCCTACTTTTGTATATTGATGGCTATTTTTCATTTTTTTTTTCAAATGCCGATTTACCTAGAAGACCAAGAAAAGACAACATTCACATGCACTTATGGCACCTACTCTTATAGAAGCATGTCATTTGGCCTTTGTAATCCACCATCGACTTTTCAACATTGTTGATGGCTATTTTATCTGATTTCATCTAGCGTACAATGGAGGGTTTCATGGATGATTTCAACATCCATGGGAACTCTTTTGGTGCCTATTTGTCAAACTTTTCCAAAGTCCTTGAGAATAGCAAAAAAGTTAACCTAGTGCTAAACTAGGAAAAGTCACATTTCATGGTACAATCTGGGGTAGTACTAGGTCATGCAATTTCTAACAAGGGTATTGAAGTTGATAGGGAAAAGGTGGAAGCAATATAAAAGATGTCTACCCCATCAACAGTCAAAGATGTTTGAAGTTTTCTTGGCCATGTAGGATTTTATAGGAGATTTATCAAGGATTTTTCCAAGATAGCCAAACCATTATGCTCATTGCTTGCAAAAGACGTTGATTTCGTGTTTAATGATGAATATCAAGCTACCTTTAGAAGGCTCAAGGAGGCTCTCATTTCAACCCCATCATTCAACCACCATACTGGGATGCACCCTTTAAACTGATGTATGATGCAACTGACTATGCTATATGTGTTGTACTTGATCAAAGAAAGGACAACAAGCTGCATGTAATGCACTACGCCAACAAGACACTAGATAAATCCCCGATAAACTATGCCACCATGGAGAATTAGATGTTGTCATTTTATATGCCTTCAACAAATTATGCCAGTATTTAGTTGGATCCAAGGCTGTGGTTTACACTGACCATGCAACCTTCAAATACTTGTTGAATAGGAAGGATGCCAAACCATACATGATTTGGGATTTTGTTACTTCAAGAATTTGACCTTGAGATCAAGGATAAAAAGGGAACATAGACAATGTTGTTGATCATCTTTCCAAGTTGAGTATAAATGCAAAGGATGCACTTCCTATTGATGACTACCTTCCCATTGAAAGGTTGTATGTTGTAGATACATCGTAAGCACTATGGTTTGCAGCCAACTTTCTTGCTATCGAGCATCTTCCCTCTAATTTAACCTATCAACAAAAGAAGAATTTCTTACATGATGTCAGATTCTATTATTGGGATAAGTCAATGTTGTTCAAGCAAGGAACCGATGGACTGATTTGACGGTGTCCACCTGAAGAGGAAATCTTGAGCATTATTTCTGGCTGCCACTCTTCTTCCTATGGAGGTCAATTCGAGGGGGGAGAAACATCAACAAATATTTTTCAAGCTGGATTTTATTGGCCAACCTTGTTTGGATATGTACATGCTTATGTCAAAGGGTGTCATAAGTTCCAAAGAACTGGTAGGATATCAAGAAGAGACAAGATGTCTCTCGACTCCATAGATATTGAGGTATTTGATGCATAGAGTATCAACTACATGGGCCCTTTCCCATCCTCCTATGAATACAAGTGTATATTGGTTGCCTGCGATTATGTTTCTAAGTGGGTAGAGCTATCCCTACCCAATCTCCTGATGCTATTTCAGTACTCAAGCTATTTCAGATGATCATTTTCCCCGCTTTGGAGTTTCGAGAGCCATGATTTCTTATGGAGGGACACACTTCAATGAAAACAATTCAACAATCTTCTCACTGAGTATGGAGTGACACACAAGATCTCTACTCCATATCACCCTCAAACTGCTGGATAGGTCAAAGTATCTAATAGACAGCTGAAGAACATCCTTGAAGAGACTATTTCCAGCTCAAGGAAAGATTGGGCACTCAAATTAGATGATGCTCTTTCAACATTCCGAACAACATATAAGGCATCCATAAACACCACACCATTCAAGCATATATATGGCAAGTCTGGCCACCTTCCTATGGAGCTGGAGTACAAAGCCCTATGGGCTAACAAGTTTCTTAATTTTGACATGAAGAAGACAAGTGAAAAGAGGCTGCTGCAATTTCAAGAGCTTGAGGAGCTCTGGATGGAAAGTTATGAAAATGCAAAAATATACAAGGAGAGAACAAATGTGTGGCATGAAAAAAATATTAGACAAAGAGATTTTGTTGAAGGAGACCAAGTGTTGCTCTTTAATTCAAAGTTGAAGTTTTTTCTAGGGGATCTCTTCTCTAAGTGGTTAGGACCTTTCTTGATCTTGAAAGTTTATCTGTACGGGATTATAGAGCTACAGGGTAAACAGTCAACAGAGTACGCTTCAAGCTTTATACTATTAGAGAAAAGATATAAAAGGGAGTCACATGCTCCCTCACAGAACTCTATTGATGAAGAAATAAGTCTACTTCCATACTTTAAATGGAAGGCCTTTATGGGAGACATCCCTACATTTAGATAGTTTGTTTTGAGTCATTTCCTTTAATTTGTTTAGTTTACAACCATTTACTTTAAATAAAATTTCATGGTACTAAACTTCATAGTTTTGTGTGGGAATATTGAGTATTTCTTACATTTTATAGGTAATGATCGATATTATATGTGAGAGAGAGAGAGTAAGGAGAACAAGGAAATACAAGAATCATGCTGATGATCGATGTGTGGACCATTCAACACGACGTGTGACATATTTCTCAAATTCACAAAAGATCACAGGGACCGCCTCTTAAGAGGTGTACCATGGTGACACGATGTGGCCTAGATCAAGATATTTCAATTCTACAACAAAGTCAGCCACACGGCATGTCAAGTCATCCACATGGCATGTGTAATTATTGGGTGCAAAATGATATTTCCACAAATATCAACCGTTACGATGTGTAGCCAGAACACACAATGTGTGAATTTTTTGAGGTATATAGCCAAATTTTCTTAGAAAATGTGAGTTACATTGTGTAGCCAAAACACATGGAATTTGAAGATTGAGCAAAAAAAAATACCAAAACTACAGGGCTTCACCATTACAACGTGTGGGCATTTGTCACCCCGTGTGAATATCATAAAGGAAATTTCAATTCAGATGACTTTAGTTCTTATGGTGTGTGACATATAAACATAACACGTGCCTTAGCAAATTTCATAGAGTTCACATAAACCTTACGTCATGTTACCATCTGTTATGCCATGTTTCCAAATGGTTATAGGGCTCTGAAGCCCTAACCCAATTTGTTTCTTCTCTCTCACGTTGTGTAAATCACTATCCCAACCGTCATTTCTGATTTTTCCCTACACCGTGTGGTCTCGAATCATTTTCCCTCCACCACTGATCGCCATTCTCCACCATCCAGTACTGCCAACCTCACCTATACAGTGAGGTAGCACAACCTTCACAAATATAGCTGCTCAAGCATGCCTACAACCTCCTCCTCGACACCATCGAGTCAATTGAAGGAGGGTGAATATGAGTCATGCTACCACTAGACCATGAGCCTCTGTAATTGAGCAACAAACGTGCCCAGACCATCCACAAACATACCATAAAATCCGCCATCAACGTCGTGCTTGTCTCATACCAGCCTTAAAGACGGATTTATAGTCACACACCACGCCATGTGTTTACGTCATGTCAGAGTGTCCGACAGCTGTAAAAATGCTGAGAACCAAGATCTTCTCCAAGAGAAAATGCCCAGACTCCAATCTTTCTTCATCAGATGTGCCCTATGTCTTGATAGTCCACTTCATGATCAACGCGGAAGATGATGTCTTATTCTGATGTCTTGCTTCTTGTCAGGTAGTCCCGACTAGGTTTGCATATCTAAATGACATGGAATGACTGGGTTTCTCAATGAAGCTAGGGACTATATTATCTGTGTTGGCATGGGTTTATGCTGTATAAATTATGCTGCCACATACCCTCGCCTGACATATGAGTTTTTTAAAACTTTCAAAATGGAGGTAAACCTGAATGATAAGCACAAGCCTTTTGGTCTAATTTCATTCAGATCAATGAACAAATCATTCAAGATAACTTTCAAACAATTTTACAACTTGACGGAGTTTGACTATGAAGGCATTATCATCATGCTGGAGGAATTTCAACCTAACACTTTCTAGAGTCAGTTCACTGAAGAAACTATCAATAATCCTGCTTCTGCCAGGGTGCCTCACACTCATAACCTGATGCTTCATTACACTTACCATCTTTTCAGCATAAGCGTTTTCACACAGAAAGAAACACAAGGTGTGGTTGGTAAAATGGATTTATTTTTCCTGTGGGCTATGTTGCATAACTATGATGTAAACATCATATATCATTTTCTTGCACAAATCACAAAGATCCAGAAAGAATCAAATGGATATATCATGATAGGGTGTTTGATCTCCAAACTTGCTATTGCTTTAAAGTTTGATCTGTCTACTATTGTTCCCCTAGATATAGGAGAATGGTTCGATTGTGATTTTCTCAATTCCTCAAGATTTCTAGGCAAATACAGGAATGGAAAATATTTTCAAAAAATCCACAACAAGTCCTTAGTCATTTAGTTGCCAAACCCGACCATCATGACACTCAAAGACAAAGCCAACTGGAAGTAGTTCTAGAATGAAGGATCTTCTACAGGTGCACAACTCATGTCTTCATATACAAGAGTTGATATTCCAACACCTCCTTCCGCAGGTACATTGACAAACTTTACTTAAAGGTACCCAGACATGAGGTAGCTATATGGGTATGTTCAAAACAAATATGATGATCATGATACATCTCTCAGATCTCCCAGTAGTACACCGACCTATCCTAGAGAGACACTAACATCCACACCATGGTGTCTAGGATGGGCTTCTGGCACATTTCTCATGGTCAATATGGCTACCCTCCACAACATCTCCACCTCCAAGACCTTCTTCCTCCATGGAAATCATCGACCCGACCTTGTTTCCAGAGCACATCCAACCTTCCCAGGAGGGTTTCGACCCCACCTTTTGATGCACCTGAGGTATGTGGTTGTATAACTCTTAGGTTTATTATGAGAAGTGAGGACACTGTGAATTTCAAGCTTGGGGGTACAATTTTATTTTTCACTTTTCATGTCATTTGATTATGTCATTTAGTCATCATTTGCGTGTTTTGCACTTCTTTTCACATTCTTGCATGCTGACAAGTGGAAAATTTTGTTGTGATCAATATCTTTTCTATTTCTTGAACCATTAGCGTACATTAAGATAATGGTTATATGATGATAGTTATGCATAAATCACTCTTTGTTTTTTGAAATCATGACTATTTACCTCCATATTTAGGTATTTGGGTAAACATGAATTAATATTCTCTCACTCATGCTCTTAAACCATGTAATGATTCAAAATGCCTTGGATTTCTCAACTTTATAGCCTTGATTAGCATAAAGATGACATTGCCAACCTTATAATGAATTTCACAGAACTCTACTTGATTTTTTTTACAATGAATATCCATCTACATGGCTTGAAATGATGAAAGGGTGAGTTAGCACAAGACCATGTGGTTCCAATGCGGAGCCTAAATCACATAAAATGGGGGGGGATTTTGAATATGCAGTTGAAAATTTAAACCCCACAAAAGATGGCTAAGTCGCTCACCTTTTCAACCAATCAATGAAGGTTGGGCATTACATCTGAAAGAGGTAAATAAATCCCCAAATGGTATTCCACGTGCACTTAAGCATGTATTTACAATCGAGTATCACATACTGAAATCATATCGAAAATATTTCTTGAACAATAATGTCAATGCAGGAGGATGGAAAAATTCTCATTTTAGTTAATTTAAAAGTTAATTGAGCTTTGTAGAAAATCATTACATCTTTGGATCTATCATCTTATTTCTACTAACTGCTCTCTTGTTGATTCATCCTAGGCAATTTGAATGTCTATTTGAACTTAGAATCCTATTTTGAGAGTTATAATTGATTTTATGTTTGTTGCATATCTTAATGATGAAAAATTTCATTTCAGGATCTACCAATTCATATTCATGTGGATCTGATTTGTTCCCATCTATTTATCTCTAGCCATGTATTTGATTCTTTTTGCTTGAGGACAAGCAATGGTTCAAGCTTAGGGGGATTTAATGTGCACAAATCATATCACATCTTAAACCAATTTTGGTTGCACTTTTCACTCATTTTAACCATAATTCTATTCTCATTCATGCTAGAATGTTTGCTTATTGTCTTTCTTATTGGGATGTGGTTTGAATTGTAGGTACCCCATGCTTCACTCATATTGAAGAAAAAATTCCCAAAATCCTATCTATTGACATTTCTGAAGTTTCCCCAATTTGAAGTTCATTATACAACAAACAATATGTCAGACGGGTTTGGAACACTCCACACAACGTGTAACTCTTAGACAACAAGCTCATCAGTTGAGCCAAGCTATGGCGTGTTACTCAGATACACGTTGTGACTCAGAAAGATAAAAAAAATGTCAAAAACTTTCCCTTACGCCGTGTGGCTCCTCCACACGGTGTGTCATTTGCGATAGTGGGCCGGCTGAAGCAGAGATTGAATATCACACACTGTGTTAACTTACACACAGTGTGAAGTGTATTTTTTTATGCAGAAATTAGAAGCAACACTCCACCATTTTTATAACAAACCACACCCCTTGGGAAGCACATCACAGATCATTTGGAGTTTTTTAGGACCAAATATGAGAGAGAAGTTGAGTAGAGGAAATTTTGGAGAAAATGCCATGTTTCTCGAGAGAGAACCCCATCTTAACTCCATATCTCTTCTCCATTCCATTCTGTTGCTTAGAAGAGGAGGTTGCTGAAGCAAGGAGCGGTTGTAGAGATGAATCTCCATCCATTTGTCTAGAGACTTGCAACTGTTCTTCATTATGGCAAATTTATTTGGTATTATTCTCTCTCTACTCATGTTCTATTCAATGATTTATTGTTTGTTCTTGTATTTCCTCACCATGCGTGAGTAGAACTCTATTTCTTGGTATGGGAGAGTAGTTCTCATGTCATGACTCATGTGAGCTTTAATTTCATATTTGGTATAGTTACTCTATTGTTTTAAAACAAGCTATGGTGTTTATTTTCTTGTATGCATGGATGGACATCATGTTTACATGCTTTGTGCTTCTTATTATCTCATGGGAAGAGATATTAACAAGTAAGGAATAGTTCTTTTGACAATCTATCCTTGACTATGGGAATGGTTAGGATTATGTTGAGGATTTTAGGTTGTAGTTTGAAGATGTGTATATGCATGGGAATGCTATATAGGGTTAGGACTATCTTATACCTTCGGGAGATGTGTTAAGAGGACAACCTACCTCTGTGAGATTAACCAATATAGTTGAAATTTGTAACTCTTTGTGGGTTATGATGTGGGAGTGAAATTCATGTTCAAGATTCTTATGATCTAATTTTAGTTATCCTCTAAGTGATTAACATTTATATTTTCTTTCCACTAAATTTGAAAATTAGTTTGATCTAAAACCAACCTTTTTATTGTAACCAACATAGGTTGTAGAAAGTTAATAGTTTTGCACCTAGATACCCTAGATCCCTATGGTTAGACCTTGACTACAACCAATCCCATATACTTGCAGGTGATTGAAGAGTTAATACATTAAATTATATAAAATTGGATTGCCCTTGGGAAATCAACAAGTTTATGGCGCAGTTGCCTAGGAGCTACGATATTTTTAGTTAGAATATAAGTGTTAATTAGTATTTGGGACTAGGTCATCATTTTTCATTATTCATTTTTTTGTGATTCCCTTGAGTTTTGCGTTTCTCAATTCACTATTGCTTTTTATAGGTTGCATGTGTCATCTAAGAGAGGCATTGAAACGTCCATTTTCTTAGACCACAAGATTGAACACACTTTTTGCAGCCAAATAAGGGCAAAGAAGGGTGACAACTCTTCAAATGTAGAAGGATCATAACCATCATCACCCCACTCAACACCTTCACCACCACCTTCACCTTATCATCAACAAGAGCCTAACATGGAAGACAACTGTCTGCTATAAAAATTTGTTGTGCCTACTACCATCAACATATGTGGGGCCATCAATCATCTAACTATTAATGATAATAATTTGTCTATCATCCCCACCATTATGCATTTGATCCAACAAAATAGATTTGGAGGAACTCCTATGAAAGATCCAAATATTCACATTGTGGAGTTTTTACAGTATATGAACACCTTCAATATTAATGGAGTTCCTACTAATGGGATACATCTACTACTATTTCCATTCACTTTGAGAGACACATACACGGTGTGGCTCTCTTCCCTGCCTAAACGGTCCATTAAAAGTTGGGATTAGCTGCTGAATGCTTTCCTCTTACTTTCCTCCAAGTAAGACCGCACAATTACAAAGTCAACTCACCAATTTCAAGTAATAGGAAGGTGAAACACTTTACAATACGTGGGAGATATTTAAAGACCTGACATGCCTTTGTCCTTGTTACGACTTGACCAGTTGGCTACTACTACATGCCTTTGACAACGAGTTATTCTACAATAATCATATGACCTTAGATGCTATTGCAGATAGATCCCTTATGAATAATTCCTACAACGAAGCATATGAAATTATTGAAGATATGGTCCTCAACCACTGCCAATGGATTTCAAAAAGGACTAGCCAACCTTTTTCATCAAGCATTACTACTGAAAAGTTAGGCGGAAAGCAAACAGTTGATGTAGTTGATCTTATTGCAGCCAAGCTTGATGTCTTATAACAGAATTTTGAAAATTTTGAGTACACATTCCATCCAAGCAGTTTTGCAAGTTTGTGATGCATGTGGAGCCCCCGATCACAATTCTTCTTCTTGTTTTTCCCCACAATCGAATGTTAGAGAGATGCCAGAGAAAGATAATGTAGTAGAAAGCTTTGGAAATAAGCAACCCTACAACCCTACTCCAACACCTATAACCCAGGATGGTGGGATCATCCAAATTTCTCCTATAGAAACAACAATAACTAGAATCCACAACATTAGAATCAATGCCAAAATAAAAAACAACCAATGGGTAACCGACATCCCATGAACAACCACCAGCCGCTAGGATTCAACTACAACACCAAAAGCTACCGTCAGCCTCAACCTAAGTCGAGTTTGGAGAGCATGCTTGAGACTTTTGTGTCAACACAAATCTAGCAGAATGATGAATTTTTTGCACATTGTAAACTTTGAAAGGATGCCATCACTCGAAGCTATTCAAAGGTAGATGATATTGCTACTCATGCAAAGATGCTAGAAAATTAGATTGCACAACAAGCTCTAACAAATCAAAGAGCCTATTCCAATTCACTGCCAAGTCAATTGGAGATGAATCCACAAGAATGTAAGTTCATTTATCTAAGGAGTGGAAATGTTATCAAACAACCCTTGTTGTCAGATGAAAAGGTAGTTGATGATGTCACTAATAAAAAAGACGATCTCGAAGAAAAGTGAAGAAAGGAAAACTCAGTTGAAGAGCAACCTTCATACAAACCCACTATCCTATTTCTCCAAAAGTTTGCACATAAGCAGAATGATGTCAGATTTCACAAATTTATGGACATCCTCAATAAACTTTATGTCAACCTTCCTTTGGTTGAAGTTATTACTAAGATGCGTACTTATGCAAAGTTTCTATAAGACCTCTTAAGTAAGAAGAAAAGAATTGATTCAAGTGGAAATTGTTATGTTGTCTGAGAGGATGAGTTCCATCATTCATAGACTACCAGAGAAGCTTAACGATCAAGGTTCCTTCACACTGTCGTGCAAGATTGGTGAATCAAAATTTTAACAAAGGTCTAGTTGACCTTAGTGCCAATCCTTATTCCGTCAAGACTATGGGAGCAACTTGACATTGGAGATATGAAGCCAACCAAGATGGCCATTCAATAGGTAGATCACACCATCAAATATCTGATAGAAATTGTAGAAGATGTGACTGTCCAAGTGGGAAAATTCTTTATTCCCTATGATTTTGTGGTGTTAAACATGAATGAAGTCCAGTCCAATCCTATCCTTTTTAGAAGACCTTTCCTCCGCATAGCTGATTGTATAGTCTATGTATGGGAAGGCAGGATCACTCTTAGAGTAGGATAAGAAACCATGTAAATGCAATGAAACCTCCAAATAGAAGAGATTTGCCTAGTTAATTGTATTGACAAGTTTCTAGAAGAAGACAAATATTTTTTTGATTTCATTGTTGATTGTTGTGAAGAAAATGAATTGAGCACCACCATGGTTTTAGAATTCTCAGACAATGTTTGCAATTCTGATCCACATCTACACCATGAAGATGTTTCACCACTGAAAGATGATTCTTACAAGCCTATTAAGGAGAACAAGGTAGAACTCAAACCCCTTCAGCAGGGGCTAAGGTATGTTTTTCTTGATCCTGATTCTACATCCCTTGTCATTGTAAATGTTGATTTAACCGATGAATAAGAAATCAAATTGCTTAATGAATTGTGTTTTCATAAAGAAGTAATTGGTTATTCGATCGAAGATTTGAAGGGCATAAACCCCTCCATTTGCATGCATATAATTAATTTGAAGGAGGATGCCAAACCATGTATGAACTTCGTAGGCATTTAAATCAAAATATGCTTGAGGTTGTAGAAAAGCAAAACTTGAAGTTAAAAGATGCACAAATCATTTACCCTATAAGTGACAACCCCTAGGTGAGTGATATTCATGTAGTACCCAAAATAGGGGGGGTGCAACTATCACTGATAACGATGAACCGATACAAACCCCTGTAGACATAGGATGGCACATGTATGTAGATTATATAAGATTAAATAAAGCAACCTGTAAAGACCATTTTCCCTTGCCATTCATTGATTTAATTCCTAAAAGGTTAGCTAATCATAATGGCTATTCTGGATTTTTTCAAACACTGATTTACCACCGGACCAAGAAATACAACATTCACATGCACCTATGGCGCATATGCTTATAGGCGCGTTCCATTTGTATTTGTAACACACCAACGACTTAGCAGTGTATGATGGTTATTTTCTCACATTTCATCGAGCATACAATGGAGGTTTTTCATGGACAATTTCAGTGTCTACAAGAACTTTTTTGAGGACTTTTGTCGAACTTGTCTAATGTCCTTGAGCATTGTAAAAATGTTACCCTAGTGCTAAATTGGTAAAAGTACCATTTCATGGTATAATCGGGGGTAGTACTAAGTTATGTAATTTCTAACAAGGGTGTTAAAGTTGACATGACAAAGGTGGAAGTGATGGAAAAGATTTCTACCCCATCAATAGTTAAATATGTCGTAAGCTTTCTTGGCCATGCAGGATTTTATAAGAAGTTTATCAAGGATTTTCCAAGATAGCCAAACCATTATGCTCATTGCTTGTAAAAGTCATTGATTTTGTGTTTAATGATGAATGTCAAGCTACCTTTAGAAAGCTAAAGGATGCTCTCATTTCAGCCCCCAACATTCAACCACCAGATTGGGATGCACCCTTTGAACTGATGTATGATGCAAGTGACTACGCTACCGATGTTGTACTTGGTCAACGGAAGGACAACAAGCTGCATGCAATTCACTACACCAACAAGACAGTAGATGAGGCCTAGATAAACTATGCCACCACACATAAGGAGATGCTAGCCATAGTATACACCTTCAACAAAATTTTCCAGTATCTAGTGGGATCCAAGGTTGTGGTTTACATTGACCATGCAACCATCAAATACTTCTTGAAAAAAAGGATGCTAAACCATGCATGATTTTTTGGATTTTGTTACTTTAAGAAATTGACCTCAAGATCAAGGACAAAAAGGGAACATAGAACAATGTTGTCCATCATCTTTCCAGGTTGAGTACAGTGCAAAGGATGCACTTGCTATTGATGATTATCTTCCCATTGAAAGGTTGTATGCTATTGATACATCACAAGCACCAAGGTTTGCAAACATCACCAACTTCCTTGCTACCAAACATCTTCCCCCTGGTTTAACCTATCAGTAAAAGAATAAATTCTTACATGATGTCAGATTCTATTGTTGGGATGATCCAATGCTGTTCAAGCAAGGTACCGATAAATTGATCCAACATTGTGTAGCTGAAGAGGAAATCATGTGCATTATTTATGGCTACCATTCTTCTTCCTCTGGAGGTCATTTTGGGGTGAGAAGACAACAACAAATATTCTTCAAGCTGGATTTTAATGGCCAAACTTGTTCCAAGATGTATTTGAAAGGGCGTGATAAGTGCCAAAGAACTGGCCGGATATGAAGAAGATATGAGATGCCTCTCAACTCCATTCTGGATATTGAGGTATTTGACGTATAGGGTGTCAACTACATGGGCCCTTTACCATCTTCCTATGGGTACACCTATATATTGATCGCATGTGATTATGTTTCTAAGTGGGTAGGGGCTATCCCTACCCAAGATAATGATACTAAGTCAGTACTCAAGCTATTTCAGAAGATCATTTCCCCCTAATTTGGATTTCCAAGAACTATGATTTCTGATGGAGGGACATACTTCAATGAAAAACAATCCAACCATCTTCTCACCAAGTATGGAGTGACTCACAAGATCTATACTACATATCACCCTCAAACCGCTGGATAGGTCAAAGTATCCAATAGAAAACTGAAGAACATCCTTGAAAAGACCATTTCGAGCTTGAGGAAAGATTGGGTCCTCAAACTAGATGATGCTCTTTGGACATTCTTGACAACATATAAGACAACCATAGGTACCACACCATTCAAGCTTATATATGGCAAGTATTTCCACCTTCCTTTGGAGGTAGAGCACAAAGCCCTATGGGCGATCAGGTTTCTTAATTTTGACATGAAGAAGGCAGGTGAAAAATGGTTTCTACAACTTTAAGAGCTTGAGAAGATTCAGCTGGACGATTATGTAAATGCAAAAATCTACAAGGAGAAAACAAAGGCATGGCATGATAAAAATATTACACGAAGAGTTTTGCTGAAGGATACCAAGTGTTTCTCTTTAATTCAAGGGTGAAGCTTTTTCTAGCGAAGCTTTAGTCTAAGTGGTCCAAACCTTTCTGGGTCTTGAAAGTCTATCAGTATGGGACTATATAGCTACATGGTAAATAGTCAACGTTCAAAGTTGACAGACAATGTTGCAAGCTTTATATTGATGGAGAAAAGATAGAAAAGGGAGTGACATGCTCCCTCACACTCAATAGGAAGTCTAGTATCATGACATCTATAGGACTAGCAAGAACATTGTTCAAACCTATGTAGGTACCCTAGCATAGTGCTACAAACATATTTCTAGGGTTGTAATTATAAGATCTCCCCTTTCTAACCCTCTTACACCTACAACCCATACAACATGAGAGAAGGAGGATAAAAGAAAGATTCTAGGGATCACACAAGTCTACACCTAGTTATAGAACATCTAGGTTCTGACCTAGATACTAACTCAACTTAGTCCTCAAAAGACATATTATTAAGTTTCTAGCATTGATATGTAAAGGTTGAGTTAATTTGTGTCTCATGTGAGAAATGTTTGGTGTAGTTATTGTTCTTGGTCTGATATCATGTGTCAGGGAACCATTTATTACCTAAATCCTAACTCTAAATAACTAGAAAGTCATTGACATTAATGATAGAAAAGTCAATGACATTAGGACCCACACGTTCGTCAACATGGTAATATCAAAGAGAGAATGTAGAGTCACAAAATCTTAGCATGCATGAACATGTAACAAGATAAAGGCACCAACTGATCTCAACATTCAAAAAGTATATTAATAACAATATTCTTTATAACAAGATTACAATTAGAAATGGAGAGTAAAATTTTACGAGTTTGCTCATGTATACTAATTGGGATCTTACAACAAGTACACTTAAACACAACTGAACAAAACACCAAATACCTAGCCATCTCTCAACCTAAAACATACATGAAACAAGTAGGTCAACACATGAGCTGTTGAGTATACAGCAGAAAGATACTTATATATAAGCTTTGCATAATTTGAAAAAATTGCATACGTAAACAAATAAATTAAGTGCTTATAAAAATGAGGGTCCATGTTTTATGCCAATTTTTACTCCAATTATATTGACAATATTGTGTATTCATAATTCCTTTGACCAACTTTCTATCAGAAGGGTCTGCACGGGTGTTCAATATTAGCTAATCCTTTTCTACATGAGGGACCTCAAAGCCACCCCCAAGAGGTAACCCTTTTATCAAAATGGTCCACCCCATATTGACAACTCAAGTAGGATGCCCAACCTTGTGTCCTTACCCTGAAAATATAGGTAGGTGCACAAATTTTGTAAAATGGAGTTCTATATTATGTTTGCAAGTTATAAAATTAGTGAGACAAACATAGAGTACAATACTAGAATATTGCATGGCAATATTTGAGCAAGTAAATAAGCATACATATGTATCACAGTTCAAACAATAAATCCATAGTCATAGAGTTATTAATGCTTGTACCTTATTCCTAGATTTCATAACCTAACTAAACCTCGATCATATAGCCACAAGCCATACCTCATTAAGCACAATATTGCATACATGTATTAGATTCTCATCATTAGCCTTAACTAGTTCCATTTTAGGGTGTTGGACAAGTTAGGTCTCTATTTGGTTATTAGTACCATTATATGACCTTTTACTGATTTAGAGGTCAACATGAAGGTGGGTTTAAATTTCATGCCATTTCAATGTTCTAGTCATTTATATGAACATTTCAAGATTCAAGTCGCTTACTTGCATTTTGCCGTCAAAATACCCATATAGGGGAACAAGGATAATGATCATCAAGACAAGGCATCCAAGCATAAAGGTGGCTTATATCAATAAGAACAGGACATAGGAAACATATTAAAAGATAGGTGAATGTTCCAAGGGTTTAGACATCAAGGTCCAAACTTGATATCAACAAACATTGAATATCCAACATATATGACTGGTATTATTAGGATCCATCATATGACCTAAGTGGGTCATTCACGTCAAGGGGTCAAGAATGTTAGAATCAACCCTAATTTGGGAGGGGAGAGCATAAGAAAAGGGATAGATAACAATTCTAGAGCATAATAACACAATGCAACCCATATAGGGAACACTAAGTATTTAAGGGTGAAATAGAATCATATACATCATTTTTCATAAAATCGGTCAACCTTAGAAATTTAGGTTATAATACTTTATGAATTTACTATATTGAAAGTCCAAGGAGGTTTTGATGTACAAAAGGGGTTAGGTCATCATTTGAAACAAGTATAATCAAGTATAGGCATTTATAAGGCACATACATGCATTAAGTGACATTTAGAACAACCATAGTCAAAAGGGGTACATGGGTTGATATTAGGGTCATGGAGGGCACACGGCTACTGAATTCAAGATATGAGAGGCTTTGATTTCATAAGGGTGCCATGTTAACAATGTTAGGGAAACCTCATAAATTTAAGTCAAAAAGCAAATCACTTTATAGGGCCATCCATGAGTAATATGAGTGATTAAGACCCTCATTAAGTTCAACATTAGATACAAGATATTTATATAAGGAATAGGAGGTATATTGAGTAATAAAGGTTCAAGCTTCATCATTCAAATGCATTTCCATGACCCAAAAAAGACTAAAGTTTGAGTTTTAAGGATAACAAGGGTATTACAACGAGATTTAGGGCTTGCAAAAATATTCATTGTGTAGGGCTCATCGGTTTGACAAAAATTAAATATTGAATTTCTTTTTTAGCCAAGGGGTTTAGGAGATGTTGATTTTAGAAGAAAAAAAATTCATTATAAGCTATAGAAAAACCTATGACAAAACCATGAAATATTTGGTTATGTACCTTGATTGTTTATAAGCATCGTGTGGCCACAGTCATGCTTCCTTTTAGGGCCGACACAGAAGTACATGTATCCCAACAACTTGAACTCTCCTGGTCCACATGAATCATGGCAACTTCTGGTTGGGGGTCATGGTCAACATGCCCCTTGATTAGACCTGTCCATAAGAGGGGGGAATCAACACAGTGCAATCTCCACTATCCACTCCATATACAACTCGTATCTGGTGCTGACACCCCCTTTTCTCAGGATGTCCTGACATCGATCTGGACCACACATACAAAATATTTTGATACTTTTTGCTTCTATGGTCCAAATCACATAGGGGTATTTTCAGAACTCCTCTTTTGACACTTTTTGCTTCTACGGTCCAGATCACATAGGGGTATATTTGAAACTCCATTTTGGCATTTTTATCTATGCTCACTCAGTATTCAAGAACTGGAATGAACCTTCTCTTCCCTATTCCTTCTCTCCTCATTTGTGTTCCTTTCCTCACCTTCCCCCCTCCTTTTCTCCTCATTAGGGTTCCTTTCCTCACCTTCCTTGCCCCTTCTCTCAGGACGTCCCACAACTATCTAGACCACACATATAGAATCTTTTGACACTTTTTTCTTCTACGTCCAGATCATGTAGGGGTATTTTCAGAACTCCATTTTGACATTTTTTTGTCTATACTCACTTAGTAATCAAGAACCAAAATGAACCTTCTCTTCTCATTTGTGTTCCTTTTCTCACCTTCCCCACTCCTTCTCTCCTCATTTGTGTTCCTTTCCTCACCTTCCCCGCTCCCTCTCACCTCATTCGTTTTCCTTTCCTTGCCTTCCCTGCTCCTTTTCCCCTCATTCTTGTTCCTATCCTTCCCTGCCCCTTTTCTCCTCATTCGTGTTCCTTTCCCCACCTTCCCTTATCCTTTTCTCCTCATTTGTATTCCTCATCTTCCCCTCTCCTTTTCTCCTCATTTGTGTTCGTTTCCTCACCTTCCCCACCCCTTCTTTTGGGACATCCTGATAATGATCTGGACCACACATACAAAATCTTTTGACATTTTTTTCTTCTACGGTCTAGAACACATAGGGGTATTTTTGAAACTCCATTTTGGCATTTTTTAATCTATGCTCGCTCAATATTCGAGAACTAGAATGAACCTTCTCTTCCCCATTCCTTATCTCCTCATTCGTGTTCCTTTCCTCACCTTCCCCGCTCCTTTTCTCCTTATTTGTGTTCCTTTGCTCACCTTCCCCACTCCTTCTCTTCTCATTTGTGTTCCTTTCTTCGCCTTCCCTGCTACTTTTCTCCTTATTCATGTTCCTTTCCCTCCCTACTCTTTTTCTCCTCATTCATGTTCTTTCCCTCATCTTCCCTTCTCCTTTTCTCCTCATTTGTGTTCCTTTCCTTCTCCTTTTCTCCTCATTCATGTTCCTTTCCTCGCATTCTATGTTCCTTTTATCCCTCTTTCTATTCCTTTTCTTCACCTTTTTGTTATGTCTCTCACTCTTTGTGTACCTTCTCTTCCCCACTTTCTTCCTTATTCTTTCTCTCTCCTCCTTTCCTCCTCCTTGTTCCTTGTCTCCTCATTTCTGTTCCTTTTCTTCATCTCTTTGTTCTCATCATCGTTCCTATTGTTCCTTTACTCCCAATTTTGGTTCCTTTTCTCTCCCTTTTTATTTTGGGTCACGATAAAAAGCAAATCAATAATGTCTGCAGCTGGGTTCGAACACGAGACCTCTCACTAAGAGTATAAACACTTTTACCACTAAGATATCAACACTTCTTTGTTTACCAACTTAAGAATATACGCGCTGCAACTGCTTTGGTGCACCTAGCTATAACACAGTATCTTGTAGTGCACTCCAGCTAGAATGCACTTATTTTATTTTTGAAAATACCCCCACATAAATATGGACCACTCATTGTAATATTCTCCAAAGATGCCTTTTTTATGGCTGGGATTGCTGTCAGCACGTGTTGACAAAAATCCCTGTCAGGATTGGATCTTTTTTGCTCCATATAGGATGATGTCTACACCGTCCTTAACCTTCCATGCGCCCACCCGCACACAACAGTCATGCACTATTTCCTATTGGTCACTGGAGGAAGATGGGAACGAGGAATGGGGGGTTCAGGGGTCCTACAAGCTAGACGAGCATGCTGGCCTTGGCCCCACAGACTCACCTACAAACCTTTCAGGGCACGAGGTGGCTTTCTACAACCACATCCATGGTGGCGACTGTGGTGGCACCGCCCAGCTACAAGGGAAAGAAGGCATGGCAGGAAGGGAGGTTAGGGTGTGAAAAGATGCAAAATGAGAAGGGAGAGAGAGAGGATGTCAAAACAAATGAAATGGTGGTGGAAATTTTGGCTAGTATGGCATAGAAAGGGGCTTGGATGGTGGCATTAGAGGTGGTAGGTAGTGGTCGCAACACCATAGGTTCTTGGCAAAGTACGAACCTTGGAGAAATCTTCCCAACTATTCAATCAAAGGATGCTGATTGATGGGCAAGAATCAGAGGGCCAAAAATAGATGATCCAAATGGATCCAAGTGATAAAGAGAAAGGGGCATTCATGGAATGCAATTTCGACATTTAGGCCCAATAAGACTTAAAATCCAATTAAAATTGACTAAAACAAGTATAATTCAAGCCAAATTTGAAAGGTCATATCTGGAGCTTCAAGGGTTTCAATTAATTCTGAAGCACCCATGTTTTCTTTTAAAAACCATTCTCAACATAGTTTTTATGATAAGATGGGAATATTGGTAGCTATGACAGAAGTGGTGTAAGGGATGGTTGAGATAATGGCCTAAAAATACCAACAAGGATGTTTTTTATGGTGACTATAGTGGTAACAATGATGGAGACAACAATGTTGGTGGATTCAATAGTGATAGAGCAGTGCCAATGGTAATATTATAAGAACTTGAATTACGACTATTAGTGCAATGTGGTGATGTAGGGAGTGACAATTGTGGTGGTGGTAGTGATAATGCAATGAATGTGGCAATGATATTGATGGTGATGAAATTGACATTCATAGAGTTGAGAGGGTGGATACAATGGCAGGACATTGTAGAGCTATCAAATGTGAAAAGTTCACCAACAAGGTTGGATTGGTGTAAGAAACAATCTTGTTAGTGTGTTGTTAGTGGCAATGAGTGCAACAACTACAAATAAGTCTATGACAACAACCTTTGTAGGGGCATTAATTTAATAACATTTTGGTATCGGGATTGAGAGGGTGTTTTCTCACCATACCTTGAATATGGTTTAGATTACACGTACAAAATTTGTGGGTATCTTTTTGTACCCTTTTAGGCCCAAATTCTAGAACACACATTGGTATTTTCAGAAACCTTACTAACTGTCCATGCTTTTTTGAACTCAATCCATTTGAGCTAATGATAATTTACACACTTATTGAACCCTAGTGCAATCTTTATGTGAATCTCAGTTTACCTTCTATTTGTATATAATGATTTCATGAGACATTTAAACCATGATGCTTTATCTATGTGAACCAGATCTCTCCTAATCATGAATCATGTATTACCCTTATCCTACACCATGCATTTTCAAGTGCTATCAAAATCCTTGTATGTGCATTAACATATTTCTCCCTACCCAAACCCTAATCTACCCTCTCTGTGTATCCTAGTTTATGCACTATTAAGATATTGGTTTAGTCTTTAATGAATTCTGGTTCATGTGATTCTTAAATCCTTATGCACCTTCCATATAAATCATCATTCACTGTGTGAATTATAATGTTGCTAATTGCATCATGTTTCAATCACTACTTGAACCTTAGTGCTTCTCTAATAAGATCCCAATTCATGCACTATTCAAATACTAGTGCACCTTCTATGAAAATCAGATTGTATGCTTTACTTGTATCTTAGTTCAACCCTTCATATCCTAGTGCACTATCAATATGAATCATGATGTTCCCAAATCCTTATTGATATCAAATCTTGTGACTATAATAGTGATAGGGTGGTAGCAGTGGCAACATTATAAGAAATAGAATTATGATTACAACGAAAATGTTGTGATATATAGAGCGGAAAGGTTTGTGGTCGTAGTGACAATGCAATGAAGGTGGAAGAAATCATGATGGTGACAACAATGACAATCATAGAGTTTATGACTGTATAAACAATGTCGGGATGTTGTAGATATAGTAGTGGTGATATGGCCAACAACAAGGTTGGTGGTGGTGGAAACAATGGTATAATAGTGATAGTAGTGGAGATGATTGCAACAATTATACTTAAATTTATGTCAACAACCATGGTATGGACATTAGAGGTAGTGTAGTTGTGGTGTTGGGTATCAGTTTTCTCCAAATTTCCTGTATATGATTTGGACCTCACAAAGAGAATATTTTGATATCTTTTTCAACTTTTTAGATCCAAAATCTAACACGTACATGGGTATTTTTATATCTTATTGTGGGTGCATGTTTTAGTTAAACCAAATTAGATATTCGAATCATGGTCTACACACTTTCAAATCTTATTACATTATTAAATTTATTTGACATTACCCTCTATTTAAACTATGGTTCATGAGATACATTCATCCTAGTGCCTCTTGTTATAAATCTCACTTCACCCTGATCATGGTTCATGTATTTCATGATCCTAATTTGTGCATGTTCAAGCACTATGGATATATATATGTTCATGCACATTCATGCACTATTTCTATCCCAGTTCTGACTAACCAAATATAATTCATCATCTACATAATCCTAGTTCACATACTATCTAAATAATGGTATTCTCTCCATTGCCATTAGGTTTGTGGATTCTCGAAACCTAGTGCACCCTATATATGAGTAATGTTTCATCCTAGAACACCCAATCTTCAAACATACACATTAGTTAGCAGAAGCTTCATTTTCATTCATATTCAAGAGGTTCTCGCACATTGCATGAAATAAACTTGTATTGAAACAATCACATGAAAAAAGCACATAATTTCTCATGTCTCATGCTCCACGTATTCAATCTTAACTAGAAACTAAGACAAGATTGTATAACATAATAAAAATTTAATTAAAGAATCTTAATATAGTTGGGGCCTCACTAGGGAAAAACTCCTAGTTCCCTTGAGTAGAAATCCTCCACAAGTTTACTTAGCTAGACCCTCAGATCTAATCCTCATGGAACTCCTCTCCTTTCTCCATCATCCCCTCAATCACGAGTGCAACAAAAATGACATCATACTAAGCAACATTGATTATAATAAGAACATATCATAATAATTAGTGAGAGATTACAGCATGAATAAGATTAAACTAACTGTTATGATTGATATTGGATTATTTTCATTATCATAAGGTTGTTAATATGGATTCTGATCCAATTCATTGCACCTAAGTTCTCATGCGGCATGTGGAGTTAAACTTAAATGCTCCATTGAGTTCATAAGGCCTTAAGGATTATCCATTATGCTCATAACATCGTGAAAGGACCAACTTAAAAGAAACAACATCCCATTGAATAGATATATAACAAAGTCTACCCTAGTTCCATCATGTTCTCTAACCAAGCTCATGAGTACCTATGTATCAACACAAAACATAATGAGGTAGAAAAACTAATGGACACACTTTCATAATCTTAAGCAAAAAGAAAATGATTATCAATAACTTATCCTACATGAGCATGATATGAGTTTCTGAATGTTTATGGCATGAAATGATCCTTTTACTATGTGTATAGCAAACCATCATTGGAATGAATCTTGAACATCATATATAGTAGAACATGAGGTGATTGCACAATGCATACTATGTACTCAATGTGCATGCAACGACTTTCTGGTTATGAAGGAAATTCTTATTATTTCTTATACCAAACCTAATGCTATTAACCAAAAAAACCAAGCATACAAATAGCTACTATATATTTCTAGACCATTTAATGATAGATGAGGGCTTGGAGTGTTTAAGGTTATAACATGAGTTGTGTAAGGAGTAGGACCCAGAGGGGGTCCACTCCCTACTAAAATTTGAAGAATAAATATCCATTCTAAACATACTCAAAAGGTATGCCAGAACATGTGTACAATTTTCAAATCTTTATATAATGGTATACAAAAGACCAAAGAGTATAGCAGTGAAATAAATGTTTCGTGACTATAAACAATTTTATAAAAGTACATCATCATACCCCATAGGGGGTTTACATGGATATTACAACATAAGGATCTAGATAGAGGGAAATCTAGACCATATCAAGTTTGTCTCCAAGCATCAACTTTGTGAGTTAAGTCCATACTAAAAGTCGTGTACTCCTTATCCTAATCCTAGGGTGGTCCACATGCTTCAGCTACACAACTCTGGTCCTAGGCCTGGGTGGTTGGGTCACCCAGCAAGAGAGAAAAAACAAGGTATGTGTCAATAGTGAAAAGAACAAAAGGTAAAGAAATAATATGGAAACAAAGGCTAAGATTTCATCATAAGATGAAGAGATCAAGAGTATGAGGCATAATCAAATATATGCTTGCCATAACAAGAAAAATAGTAAAAGATTTGCATGCATGATTAATATTGACTACCTTAACTAAGTAGGGTTGAGGCACCTACTAAACCTCAATTAAATAGGTGAGGGTAGAATAACACATTCCCAGTCATCTGCAAAATATTTTATAATGGGAGAGTAACACATTCCCCTAGGCAAAATAAGACATGCCCTATCTATGGGTAGTTGTACAAAAGTACCACTACATTAGCTAAATAGTCTAATAAAATCGACATGCTAAAGAGAAACTATGGCAAGTAAAAGCATCAAATATTTGAAACATGGTAGTGGGGTACAAGACCCAAGAAATAGAATATCAATACTGATTTTGAGGCAAATATAGCAAAAGGAATATGAATAAAGAGATTAGGGTTCATATAATGCCTCATTATGGAATTTAGGGTTAGGTTTTCAAGTATCCTAACTTAGGGTGTAAGGA
This sequence comes from Alisma plantago-aquatica, assembly GCA_963693085.1. Classification (NCBI taxonomy): domain Eukaryota; kingdom Viridiplantae; phylum Streptophyta; class Magnoliopsida; order Alismatales; family Alismataceae; genus Alisma; species Alisma plantago-aquatica. The sequence continues at coordinate 1,063,410,481 of OY856409.1, read as the reverse complement.
TGCACATACCTCTGTTACTGAATTCAATAATCAACTTTCATTACTTTAGATGATCTCAAGTTCAACTTTTCTTATTTCAAGTTAATCACATGTATTAGGATTTGTATTTCATATATGTATAAAGGAAACCCTAATTTTAGACCTTTTTGGAAAACATCAGATTTTGACTATGAAAATCTCATCAAACGACTTATTAGGTTATCTCATCAAGAAAAGATATTTTTATGTTAATTGTGGAGTTAATATGTTAAAGTTACATTTTTATGGATTTTAAGCATTAGATTCATACTCCAAAAATCATCTTTCGAAAGAAACTCAAAATCAGACTTTTAAACCATCATTAGTCGAAAGATCACATTTTTTTATTCCAAAACATATTTATTTGTTAATTTTGGATAAGCAGATTAAAAGATATGAAATTTACAAATCTGACCAATCACAAAATTATAAGAAGCCAAATAATCAGAGGAATAGTGAGAGAGGGAGACAACATGCACTGAGTTGGCCCAATAGTAGCTGCCCAACTCGGCGGGGTCCCACTGCCATCTCAGCTACTCGTTGCAGAGCGGATAAGAGTCCAAAAGACAATTCTACCCATGAGGAGGAAAACAAAACAAAAGGAAAGCAATGGTTAAGATCGAGAAATCACAATGGGGAGTCATCCCCTTCCATGTGCCCACGCAATGGCTAGTAAAAGCAGCTTCTCTACTTCAGCCAAAAATTAGGCAAAACCTGATGACACCACGATTTGTCGAACTGAGAACACCAAAGCAAAGAGAAAGGTCGGCCGAACTCACATATCCTTTCAATTATGACGTTGGTGTTTCCAAAGATCAAAGACGGGCACTGCAATCTCAAAACTAAAACTTGGTTATCAAGAGCCAAGGGTAGAACATATAAGTAAATCGGGAGAAGAGGATAGTTTCTCTGGAGTTGAGGATGGCTCTGGTAGAGCTATATATAGATGGGGGATCGTGAAACAAGAGGTGGCTAGGTCAACTGAGTACCTTGGGATGCAAGAATTGGGCATTTTCCAATTTCTCGACAAAACACTACAAATAAAGGATCTTGTGTGTGAAATACAATAAGGAAGGTGTAGGAGAAAAAATCTCGAGAAAAGATCGAGTAACAAGAGAGAAATCTCGAAAACAAAATCAATAGGTTCCACACCTATTTCCATCATGAGCGTGAGGTTGGTGGAAAACTCAAAACTGTCTAATCAAATCCCCAAATGATCTTAACCGTCCATCAACATTAAAAATAGAAAAATAAAAGGAAAATGTGCATGACACATTGATTGTATTCCAAATCTCAATCTGAATAAAGTGGCACATATATCTATTTAACCTTTTCTCTCTCCTCAATTGAGGGTGCAAACGAAACCCAAATCAATTGACATTTAACACCTAAGCTAATTCAAGTATATAGAGTTTGAATATGAATTAGATTTTAGTTTTGGAGATTGAAGTATTTTATTGAATTATTTCAAAGAAAATCACATTTTATCTTTCTTATCACATTAGATACATCTAGAAACCATCAATTAATGTGAAACTTCACCCTTAAGCAAACAAAAACATATTGAACACAAATTGGCCATTAATTTTACCCTTTGGGATTATTTTGCTGATTACTTAATATTTTGGGATTTTACATATTTTCTTTCTCGTAATCTACACATGAACATTAAAGATTATCCAAATTACATGAAAATTCACTCAAAATATATTTTTAATGTGTAGATTACAAATCCAACATTAATTTTCTCTTTTGGGGTCATTTAATATTTTATTGATATCTTGGAGGAAAACTCATTATTTCTTTTCAAAATAAAAGGGATATAGTTATTATTATTCTAAAATTATAAAAATTATCCTCCAAGCCAAACCAAACCCAAAGAAAATAGATCTTAAGTTATATTTAACCTATTAGTCTTCCTTTTATAAGTTTTAGCTCATTATCCAATATTACCACTATTTCTCATATTAAATAATTCATTATCATATTAACATGTTTAAAGCATTAATATTCATTCCCTTTACTCTTCCTTGCTCTAAAAGGCTAAGGAATGTTCCAGAACAAATTCATAAATGGTAAATTTTCACTTTGGACCCTTACTAAAAACATTTACTGAGGTATTTGTGCATAAACCCATACATTGGCAATATTAGTGATAAAATTCACTCCAAACCACTAATAATTCCACAAATTGAACATCAAAGCCAAAAAAGATAGAAAAGATAGGAAAAACATGGGGAAAGGGTCAAAAGGAGAATATATCCAGATTTCAATTTGTTATAGCACTCCACCCCTCAAAAAGGATTTTGTCTCTGAAATCACAAGAAAAGAGGGAAGGGTGAGTACTAACATTTCAACTCTAAGCAAACCATAAAACTTCCACTAAAACTTTCACTATCTCAAACTCTGTATACATCAACTGCTAACTTCAGAATTTATAAACTTCACATGCAACTCCTCAAAAATCAGATTCTCATGGATCATCTAGGGTTCCATTATTAAGGTTTTCTTCTATTAGATATAACACATTTAATTTTTTTGGTATATTAGCATTATATTCATTATGATATCACATTATCATTATAATTCTTTTAATTGTGTCAAATTATTTACAATTTGTTGCCAAAAGAGTTGTATTTCATTATTGTGAATGACATCCTATATATTTCTTACTTACCTCATTAAGAGTTTTAAAACAATTAGAGTTTACTCAAATATCTCAGTATCTGTTAATATAGTCAAACATTATCCTTAATAATTTGACTTTAGTCTCCATTATCACTATATTGAATTATAACAGACTATTTTGCATGAAATAAGACATTTTATCCAATATGTTATGAAGTCTATAATTAATTCAAATGATGTCACATTATTTACTTATATCCATATTAAACATTGTCACATTACTTTTCTTACTCACATTAATGCCATCATTAATCATTTTCTCATATTTATTCACTTTTTACTATTGATTATACACATTTAACCTCACATTAGCCATTTATGAATGTTTGTGTGGATCAAATCACTCATTAACCACATTTGAGTCATCGGGTGGATATTAGTGAACAAGATGAAACATATTACATATTAATGAATTGATTCACATACCAAATCATGATTAAGTGATTAACTAGTATTAGAGAACAAGGTGGTATGCATTACATATTGATAACTTGATCAATATATGATTATGTGATTATAGTCATTTATGTGTATCAAAGTATGTTATCTGATTATGACACCTAATCTCACTAATGTATCATGAAAGACATCAAGGGTGTATATATTTGAGTTAAATGATTACAACTTAGGATTCATGTTAATATGATCATTATACTTTACTTATACCTTCTTAGCATGCATCAAGTCCAGATTTAGGTTACAATTATCTTGATCATCAGATCATTAGGTTTTATAAGTTTATGCCATGATTAACATCATGTGTATCCACAATTATGATTCATATGTGAGTTACTCATATTATGTACATTAAGTATTCATTAGGGTTCAAACATATGAAATATTCATTAGATGAATATTATGTGTTCACTAGTATATAAACAAACATATCAAGTTATAACTATAACTTGTTTGGTCAATTCTAAAGATCCAAGCACACTGGCTTCCTAAACATGTAGTTAGGGTTTCTATGGTCAGAGTAGCTAGATTTAGATATGTTACAAGACTTCATCCCCTTAAAGAATATTTCGTCCTCAAAATAAGCATGTCCATGATCTATCAAGGTACTACTACTATCCCTCCACCCCTTAAAGTGTTTGGCCTACCAATCAAACTAAACTAGAGGTAAAAGGGTGAGTGAAACAAAACTATGTACAAGATCTATCACTTCAACCTCAAGGTCTAGGTTCTGGGGAAAGTCTACCCAAACATGTGGTTCTATGGGACATAAGGGAACTATATCAGGTATCCATCCTCAAACAAGTCATTGCAACTGAAAGACAAGGACAACATATAATGTTCCCAAGAGTATCCAACACATATATCTAAGGCTACTATTGCCTATAGGCATGCTATTTCGGACAATCAGTATCAGCTCAGGCTAGGTAGGTATCACACGGATCCAGGGGTCCTCATAAACCAAGCTAGTGGCACAAAGGAAAATCTTGCCATCCCCTGAACCCTGATCCTTTCTAGACACCTTTGCTTTCAACTTATGCCCTAGTAGATACCTAACATACTCATCACACAAAGGTTAACTAAACATATTTCTAATGTGAAACTCTTACGATCCTAAATCAACCTTTTCAACATCTCATGAAAAACATAGGTCAATTCTAGGGTAAACATGTCACTTAAAGGGGAACTATGTAAGGAAAGGTTTCTAATTAGGGAGACAATTGAAATAGTCAGATTCCAACTACCATGGGCTCTGACACCATGTTGTAAGGAGTGGGACCCAGAGGGGATCCACTCCCTACAAAAAATTTGAAGAATAAAACATCCATTCCAAACATACTCAAAAGGTATGCCGGAAGAGGTGTAAAATTTTCAAAACTTTATATAATGGTATACAGAAGACCAAAGAGTATAGAACTGGAATAAAAGTTTCATGACTATAATCAATTTTATAAAAGTACATCATCATCTCCCATAAAGGGTTTACATGGATATTACAACATAAAGATCTAGATAGAGAGAAATCTAAACCATATCAAGTTTGTCTCCAAGCATCAACTTCATGAGTTAAGTCCATGCTGAAAGCCATGTACTCCTTATCCTAATCCTAGACTGGTCCTCCATGCTTCAACTGTGCAACTATGTTCCTAGGCATGGGTGGTTGGGTCACCCAACAAGAGAGAGAAAAACAAGGTATGTTTCAATAGTGAATAAGAACAAAAGGTAAAGAAATAACATGGAAACAAAGGCTAAGATTTCATCATAAGATGAAGTGATCAACAATATGAGGCATAATCAAATAGATGCTTGCCATAAAAAGAAAATAGTAAAAGATTTTCATGCATGATTAATATTGACTACCTTAACTAAGTAGGGTTGAGGCACCTACCGGACCTCGACCAAATAAGTGAGGGGAGAATAACACACTCCTAATCACCTACAAAATATTTTATAATGGGGAGGGTAACACATTCCCCTGGGTGAAATAACACATGCTCTATCTATGGGTGGTTGTACAAAAGTACCAATACATTAGCTAAATAGTCTAATAAAATCAGCATGCTAAAGAGAAACTATGGCAAGTAGAAGCATCAAATATTTAAAACATGGCAGTGGGGTATACGACCCAAGAAATAGAATGTCAATACTGATTTTGAGGCAAATGTAGTAAAAGAAATATGAATAAAGGATTAGGGTTCATACGATGCCCCATTAGGGAATTTAGGGTTAGGTTTGCCAATATAATAACTTAAGGTGTAAGGATGCACACACCTCTCTTATTGAGTTCAATAATCAACTTTCACCACTTCAGATGATCTCAAGTTCAACTTTTCCTATTTCAAGTTAATCACATGTATTAGGGTTTGTATTTCATATATGCATAAAGGAAACCCTAATTTTAGACCATTTTGGAAGACATCAGATTTTGACTATGAAAATCTCACCAAATGACTTATTAGGTTCTCCTGATCAATAAAACATATTTTTATGTCAATTTTGGAGTTAATATGTTGAAGTTACAATTTTTAATGGATTTTAAGCATTAAATTCATACTCCAAAAATCATCCTTTAAAAGAACCTTGAAATCAAACTTTGAAACCATTTTTAGTCAAAAGATTAGATTTTTCTGATTCTAAAACATATTTATTTTTTAATTTTGGATAAGAAAATTAAAAGATATGAAGTTTGCAAAACTGGGCAATCACAAAATTAGAAAAAGCCAAATAATTAGAGGAATAGCGAGAGAGGGAGACAACAGGCGCTGAGTTGGACCAATTTACACTAGCCAACTCACCTGGTCCCACTTCCATCTTAGCTACTCGTTGCGGAGTGGATAAGAGTCCATAAGACGATTTCACCCATGAGGAGGAAAACAAAACAAAAGGAACACATGGGTTAAGATCAAGAAATCACAACGAGGAGTCATCCCCTTCCATGAGCCCACACCACGGCCGGCGCAAGTAGCTTCTCTACTTCGGCCAAAAATTAGGCAAAACCCAATGACACCACGATTCATCGAACTGAGAACACTGAAGCGAAGAGAAAGGTCGGCCGAACTCACCTATCCTTTAAATTGTGACGCTGGTGTTGCCAAAGATCAGGACGAGCATCACAAGATTGAAATTGAAACTTGATCGTCGAGAGCCAAGGAAAGAACATGTGAGGAAATTGAGAGAAGAGGATAGTTGCTCTGGAGCTGAAGATGGCTCGGGTAGAGCTATTTATAGATGGGGGGTCATGAAATAAGAGGTGGCTAGGTCAACCAAGAACCTTGGGATGCAAGAATTGGGTGTTTCCCAATTTATCGACATAATGCTACAAATAAAGGATCGTTGTGTGTGAAATCCAATAAGGAAGGTGTAGGAGCAAAAATGTTGAGAAAAGATTGAGTAACGAGAGAGAAATCTCGAAAATAAAATCAACAAGTTCCACACTTCTTTCCATCGCGAGCTGAGGTTGGTGGCAAACTCGAAATTGTCCGGTCAAATCCCCAAATGATCTTAACTATCCATAAAAAAAAAGAATACAAAAATAAAAGGAAAATGCACATGACACATGGATTGTATTCCAAATCTTAATCGGACTAAAGTGGCACATATATTTATTTAATGTTCTCTCTCTTCAATTGAGGGTGCAAACAAAACACAAATCAATTGAAATTTGACACCTAAGCTAGTTGAAGTATATAGAATTTGAATATGCAATTATATTTTGATTTTAGAGACTCTAAGTATTTTATTTAATTAATATAAAGAAAATCACATTTTCTCCTTCTTATCACATTAGATACATCTAGAAACCATCAACTAATGTGAAACCTCACCCTTAACAAAACTAAAACATATGGAACACAAATTGGCCATTAATTTTATCCTTTGGGATTATTTTGCTCATTATTTAATATTTTGGGCTTTTACATAGTTTCTCTCTCCTAATCTACACATGAACATTACAGATTATCCAAATTACACGAAAATCCACTCAAAAGCTATTTTAGTTGTGTAGGTTACTAATCCAAGATTAGCTTTCTCTTTTAGTGTCATTTAGTATTTTATTTGATATTTTGGAGGAAAATTCACCTTTTCTTTTCAAAATAAAAGGGATATAGTTATTATTATTCTAAAATTATGAAACTTGCCCTCCAAGCCAAACTAAACTCAAAGAAAACGAATCTTAATTTGTCTTCAACCGGTTAATCTTCCTTTTATAAGTTTTAGTCCATTATCCAATATTACCACTATTTCTCATATTAAATAATTCTATCATATTAACATGTTTAAAGCATTAATATTCATTCTTTTTTCTCTTCCTTTCTCCAAAAGGCTAAGGAATTTTCTATAACGAATTCATTTTATCATTCTCTCACATAATTGGTAAATTTGCACTTTGTACCCTTATTAAAAACATTTAATGAGGTATTTGTGCATAAACCCATACATTGGAAATATTAGTGATCAAATTCACTCCAAACCACTAATAATTCCACAAAATGAACATCAAAGACAAAAAGGATAGAAAATATAGGAAATGCATGGGGAAAGGGTCAAAAGGAGGATATATCTAGATTTTAGTTTGTTACAAGTTGATTGTATTCATGTAGAGTATATATTAGAGTTCCTGGTGTATCATTTGTGATTAGGTTTCCTTTATTTTATTTTGTGCGTGTTGTCAATTCACTGAAATAGATTAATGATTAACATTACAATTATAAGTTTTAACCTACATGATTAATGATTTTATGGCACGTAGCTTACAACATCTTATGTCAAGGACATGTAGCTCGATATAATCAAAGGGATGTTCAATAAATTCAAGCTAAGTCTATGAAAGAGTCAAAGAAACTACTGGGGATTTCCCCCTCATCATGGGGATGGATCGTATGAGGGTTCTTTGTGATGAATTATTCTACTTAAATGCTCATCTACCATTATCTAAGATTTCTATGAGCAAAGTCTTCCATTGGGAGGGGCCAGAAGATGGTCAGGATACTGACTCACATAAAAGGAAACCCAATGAATGCTAGATGAAAATCCCCACATCATTTGTTGGCTTTTTGGATATGCCACACTCATATTTTGATGATACAAATATTTCCCATATTATCTTACTAACATGTGTATTAAGTATTTTAGGTGATCAAGGAACATAATCAAGATCCAACTACAAAGACCTTGCAAATGCATAAGTTTGGATACATGCAGATCAAGTTGTACCATGTATACATTTTTACTAATGTGTTTTCATACAACTTGATAGACATGATGTATGGACAAGTGATGATCTTCCAAAACCTATCCAAATACCTATCCCATACTCATATGAAGCATTTAGGGTTGTTAGGTTTCATTAGATATATCATTAGATAAGGTGTTCCTATTATTTTTGCATTAAATTGTCAATCGATATATAGTCGTTGCAAGTTTTGACAGGAGAGCTCCACTGACATATAGTTGTTGGAAAAAATTCCAAGCAAGAGAAAATCTCGATCCATAATATTGTGGATTGAGATGGTTTCCAATCGACAATATTGTGGACCAAGAATGTTCTCGATGCAATTCAACAAATAGTCAAATTAACTGTTGTAATTCAATTTATTTAATCCTAATGGATATTTTTCATCCTAGAACACTCTAGACACTACCCACAGTTCCCCAACCATGTGTATATATATACTATAAATAGGAGTGGTCCTAAGACACCGACACATCAAGTTTGCTTACAACAATTGAGATCATATACTCAAACTTGCATACCACTACTTGCTATCATTGTTAAGAGTTTAGGCTTATACTTTGAGTTACCATCATTCTAGCCAAAACCAAATAGTAGAATACTTCTCCAAAAAATATAAAACTTGCCTAAACCGTTCTTGGAGTGGATCATCATCACTTGCCCATGAGTTCTTAATTGTATATCTTGTGAAAGAGTGTTGTAATCTCCTTCTTCGATTCTTATTTCTGCTATTGGACTACTTCTACAAGTGGTGGTGCTCTTCCTCATCCCTCGGTGCATCCGTAAAAGAAGAGGTGTGGTGGTGCTCTTCCTCGGCCATCGGTGCATCTGTAAAAGAAGAGGTGTGGTGGTGCTCTTCCTCGGTCCTTGATGTTTCTATAAAACAAGAGGTGTGGTGGTTCTCTTCCTCGTCCATTGGTGTGTCCATAAAAGAAGAGGTTTGTTTGTGTTCTTCTGTGGCTGGTAAAGAAGATGGTTTAGTTGCATCAATCATTTTGTATTTGACCTCACCAATAAATTAATCAAAGTGTTTGTTGGAAAACCTAGTTGGCAACAACTAGGTAGTGGACTGACGTCATAGACGGAACCACTCTAAATCTTATCTCTCTCTCTTGTGTTTGCCTCTTTTATTTCCATTGCATTTTAAATTTGTTTAAATAATTTATAAAGCTCCATCCACACCCCCTCTAGATCTTTCACTATTATAATCATATTGGCATACTCATCATTTAAGTTACATTATACAATATTAGGCATGTTTATTAAGCATGTGATACCAAGGTACATGTTGATGTACAACTAACTGATCAGGGACATAAGAAAATGTTATTTTTGTTTAGTCATAAATAAATTAGGTTTAATGAATGATATATTACATGTTCTTTGGGTTTAAACATAGCTTTAGGGTTTCCTAAGAAATCATGACAAAAGGGATTGGCACCATGGTTTAAAGATGATTTTAAATGTGTTACTCTAGAAAAATTCTTTCCAATGGTCTCAATTATACATATGAATTGGAATGTATTTATCAAAATTCGTTGAAGTTCTAAATAATCAATTTGTTTTTACAATAGTATAGCTATTTTATAGGAAAACTTAGCAATTGTTTAAATTGGAGGGACATATTGATTTTCAACCGCATGATACATTAAACTTTGGGTTTATCACTTGGAAAATCATAATTAGACCCAAACAAAACTTAAAGAAAAAACAAGTGTGATAAGCCTAGAAATTGTGAAACAATAAATGTAGTCAAGGGAAGAACTGATGATTTGTTATGCCTAATGTGTTGATAAGGTATACCCATAGAGCCAATCATGTGATTATTGACATGTCACATATCATTAAGGATTTGATTAATGCTCATAAAGGCAAGCTTATAATTTGTTATGGTTCATTCAGTTATGAGATTATGAAGAAACATTATGAATGTATAAAGAATGACAATACTCAATGACGTATGTCTTCAAGTACATGACTTGGAGAATGAGGTCATACAAATGTAAGAGTATGTACAATCTGATTATGTCCCTAGTCAGTTGTTACTGTGGAAGGTAGATAGACACCAGTAACACATAAAATTGGAGTGTGGTTTGGTTGATGACAAAATCTCATTTGTTATGATATGGCAATATCAAACCAAGTAAACATATACATGTTAGGGAGCAGTGTATCAGATTAACCCACCTTGAGAATGACACATGGAAACCATCATTGATGGTCATAATCATCTCTCATAGTGAAGGTGGTGATTGTGATTCTTAGATTTGAGATCACTGCACTCATCACATGTCGTTGGGTATACTTTGACATCATAAAAAATCATCCTAAAATATGAGTTGCCATAAAGGTGATGATTAGGTGGATTTGACACATGGGGAATGTCTATTGAGTGATAGAAATGGCATTTGTCCCTCCTACTAGAGTTTGATATCATGTCTACTTGATAAGCAAGATTGGAAAATACATGAGCATGAACATGTGAATCAATATATGATATTAAGATCACATTATCTCAGACAGACTGCTCTTGGTTCAAGGAACATGGGTTGAATGTTGAGAGGATGACAATTCCATGCCTTGAGTTTGCTTCAGATATCAGAGACAAAGGAATTATACAATCACCGCAACACCTTACACATATTGTAGGTTGAAGCTGTTCTCCAACTTTACATGCCCTTGGGTAGCAATAATGTGTGAATAGGCACCGCTCTATGCTTTTTAGGTCATAAATTAGTTATGAACATTCACTACCGACGTGATATGAGACCTATAGGGTCACACATATAGGAACTCATATAAAAGAGGACTTTAATCTTTAATAATGATTGGATTGATTATTAAAGTGTTTAGATACTCAATTCACATAATGGATCAACTGAATGCATCCCAGCCGGTCGTCTCACTGGGTGAGATGGAAGGATTGGAGTGCCAAACAATTATCTCAAGTGTTGAGATGGCTGTTTGGATTGTCAGGATGATCAGAAGTTGAATCAGCTAAGTTTTGCCCAAACTGAGGTGTGAACCAACTGTTCATTTTGTTGAACCGATCGGCTCAACTCAGCTCACTAGATGACCATCTAGATGAGCGAGATGACCATCTCGCATGTGTGAGATCTCTTAGTTCATGGGGAAATTCGATTGCATCAAGGATTACTAATGACGTCATGTCATGCATTAATTGGATTCGAATTGGTAAATTCATGTGTGATTAGAAAACATGGTGAAACGACCATCTGGATGTACCAGACGACAGTATCACATGTGAGATGACTATTTTGCATTCAAAATGACCTTTTTTAGATGTCATAGATTGCAAAAATTTAAGATCTTCCGATCCCTTCACTCCCACACAGATCCCAAACAGACCGTGAACCCTAGCCCTAACCCCATCTTATAAATAGAGGGTACTGAGGGCCTTCCTCAAAGTACAAAACAAACAATTGAGAATTAGTTGTTCTGACAATTGTTGTCCTCTCTAGTAGTGGTAACCAAGAGAGCCCAAGAAAGTCCTACCCGACTAGGGAGGGATAGCGACAGGAGACAACAATTGAGGATCATTGTTGTGGGAGAGTAAGTTGATGACTAGTATGCCAATGGGAGAGACAACTCCTTCCCGTCGGTTCTAGCATGAAGATAGAGTTCTAGTTGGTTCATGTGGATTACTCTAGAGGCAGGAGTCTTGTGGCAGTTGTAGGAGGACAACATCAACATGTAGTCCGTTGTGTGAATGGTGGAGATGTAGTAGAAGCCGTCCAGTCAGCCCTTCATGGAGAAGACCAAGAGCTGCACAGACACCATCCAAGAGAAACTAACATATATGTGCAATGGCAACGAGTTGTAGTCATTGGACTTGCTCCAAAACCACGTATAAACTCATTAAACCACCTTTCCTATATCATAATAGTTGACGCGATCTTGCTATTATGGGAATACTAATAGATACATTTTTTGTTTCTACTGCCTTACTCTGTGCCTGTATTTCCCAACAGTGGTATCAAAGCCACGTCAATTCATTATGTTTTAGGATTATCGATATGATCAAATATTTGGTTTTATCATTTATTTATTGCATACAATGTGAATACTTAAACTTTCTCATATGCATATCCGATCAAAGATCACTAAACCCTACACTAATATACATATACATATACATACATATATATACGTGTGTGTATATATATACATACATATATATACATACATATATAAATATATATACATATATATATATATATATATATATATATATATATATATATATATATATATATATATATATAAACACATATATATACACACTCACACACACACACACACACACATATATATATATATATATATATATATATATATATATATATATATATATATATATATATATATATATATATAATTTACACACGTCACCCTAAAAGAGGTTTTGATGGTGGATGTACCATGGTTATGGCCTAAACCCAATATATGTATATGATTGGATGATTTAGTTTTATTCCTATTTATCTCAGTCTACGTACCGAGCCTCTACCGCTTTCTTCCCAAAGTAAAGTTAATTCTTTCATACCTTTGCTCCCCTCAAATGTAACTCGAGGTTTCTCTCTACAATGTAATAAAGTAGCAATATGATAGTTTCCTTTTCTTGCAACAATGAAGAAGATGATCATTGCCAGACAACTAGTTTGTGAGATGAGATGACCATCTGGAGGACCACAGAGGACATAACGAAGGAGCCAAATGACTGCTTGGTGGGTCCAACCAACCGTTTGGAAGGAGTCCAAACATCGATTGGACAAGTGGCCAGACGATCAGATGGTGGTTCAAACTGACTACCTGTAAGGTGTCTAAACATCGGTTGGACATGAGGCTAGACGCCCATCCCTGAGGACCAACCAACTAGTCAACAGGTGAGACGATCGATTCAAGGGTTGAACTGATCTACCCAGATTGGCAAGCACATATCTACACCAACAACAAGTTCATATATGTGATGTGATGATTGACCTAGGTGGTAGTAATTCCTTGTGGCTCCAAGAAATTACAGTAGACATGACAATAACCATCGCCTTTTGTTTTATATTGCATTTTTACATTTGGGGATATAGCATGTATATGATACATACTATATATGTGGTGATTGGATACAATATATGTATATATATGATATATATATAAATCCCTCAATCAAAATATATTAAGTCTAGTATGCTTTCCATGAGCAACACACATGAAAAAATTATTCGACCAAGTGCATGTTATGACTTTGCATGGTGCGCCATCTACCTTATGGAAGTGTGATGGTAAATATGTAGGTTCTTCCTTCCTAGGGTGCATATCTATCGTGTTGGCTACTGGGTCAGGCTTAAACTGGTGATTCTTAGAGCGTCTAAGCCCAAAAGCATACAGATGACTATGGCAAGGAGTTGTGCACATCGTCTATCAAGAGTTGCATATGATGCAATTGGAAAATAGCCTACCTTAATGGTTGATTATTTATTGCGGCGTTCGTCAGGTGATAATCAAATCATTTTGGATCTTGCTCATTAGAAAATTGATTCGTTGCAACTTTCTGAATTGATACTTGAAGGTTATCGATTTGAACAAAATAATGAGAATGATAGTTAATTAAAGACCTAATTAATATCACCAAAATTTTAATCAAATCAAATCAAAGCTAAGTTTTGACAAAATTGCAAATTCTTTTGTAGAACCAAATGGCAACCAACAATAATCACTTTTCTCTATGATTGGTCCTTGAGAGGGACAAGCTAAATGGGAATAACTTTCATGACTGGTTCAGGACACTGAGAATCATTCTCATGCAGGAGCACAAGCTCTATTTCCTAGAGATGCCAGAACCAGATGAACCACTTCCAAATGCACTAAAGGCTGACAGGGATGCTTACAACAAGCATACTAAAGATGTCATGGATGTCAAATGTATGATTCTATGCTCCATGAACTATGAGTTGTAGAGTCAATATGAGAACATGGATATTATTGAGATGGTTACACATCTCGAGAACATGTTCCAAGATCAGGAAAGACTAGAGAGATATGATGTCTCCAAGGCACTATTCAAATGTAACATGGTAGAAGGAGATCCAGCAGGTCTTCATGTGCTAAATCTTATTGGGTATGTAGAGAACCTTGCTAGAATGGGATTCCCCTTGGGTCAAGAGTTGACCAATGATGTGATTCCACAGTCTCTACCAGAATCATACAGACAATTTGTCATGAACTACAACATGAATGACTTTGTCAAATCATTTATAGAGTTGGTGGGCATGTTGAGAACAGCTGAGGGATAGATGAAGAAATACAAGATCAAGTCTTTGATGGTGATCAACAAGACAAAGTGAGTCTAAAAGCAATAGAAAAACTAAGAAGAGTTCTAAAGTTGGCCAGAAGCCTAAATCTTCAGATCTCAATGCAAATGGAGGAGTGAAGAAAAGAGGCAAATGTCACAATTGTCATCAGCCTGGACATTGGAAAAGAAATTTCCCACTATGGTTAGAGGAACTAAAGAAGAATAAGGAAGACACTGAGGTCTCCATTTTAGGTATAAATGTTATAAGATAAATTTGATTACTTCTTCATCTTGATATGTGATACCAAACAGATACCTGACATATTTGATGTGCATGATCTGATAAGAAGTAAAAGCCCTCATTGAAGGACAATGATGGACAAGGCAGAAGAAGAGCTTCTTGAGCTTTACTCTATATTGAAATTTATCTTAGCCCAATGGGTATATAATAGAGTTAGTAGAACTGCTATTTCATTATGCCATGAAAATAGAAACATTTACTTTAAGCATCTTATAGGACAAGGATGGTGAATTAATAAAGTAAGATACTAATGTTTCTATCTCAAATGATATTATATTGTATGGTTATACCCAAACATCTAAATGGTATCTATATGAACGATTTTGAGATGAGTGTTCATAACATTAATACCAAAGGATTATAATTGATAAACTCAAGACTATCATTAGTAATAGTTACCTTGGACGTACATATATGAATTGCATGTCTAGAATACATATTGATGTTTATCTAAATTCCCTTGGTTATTGAACTTGAGGAAACATGCAAGCCCTTATTTACACACAATATGACACAATGTCCTTCACTAAATATAGTGGGAGGATAAGCCTTCCATCAGACCTCAAACATATGATGCTTGTAGATCTTATGGAATGAATGCTATAGATAATCACTTCATTTACTAGTAATATGATGATATGTACTCAGTAAAATAGAAACATAAATCTCTTGAAGTATTCAAGGAGATTTTAAATGAAGTATAACATAGATGAAAGTATTAAGAAACTTTGTGAGATCAAATGTTGAAATACTTTGCATCAATACCTTGATAACCTTCGGGAATAACTATGATAGTGTATCACAAGTCAAATACATCTGAACATGGTGATGTGTCGGAATGAAGGTATTATACCATGATGAGTCATGATGTAATTATCAATTAATCTAATCCTATTATATCCTCATAAATATACCTATCACTAAAGTATGTACCATCTGAATGGTTTATTAGACACCATATATGATATGGGAATGTCCCAATATGTCTAAGGGGTTGAAACCTCCATTGAGAAAGTAGTTTCTTGAAAAGGTTTATCCATAAACCATGAATATTGAATATTACTATTAATCCCAATCCTATAACAAAATTGTTTTGTTAAAAGGATAACTAAATTCCTAAAAGAATCAGTGGGAGTAAAAGTAGACCTCAAAATGTCCAAGGTCAACAAAAGAGGTACAATGAGAACTAAGAGAATCACAAGTTGTTGTGGAATCTCAAGTTCATCATATAACACAGAATAAATCAAATCTAGTAGAACACATATGATATTGGAGGATTGTGAATTTGACAATTCAATTATGGTGTCATAACAAGATGAGCCAACTAGTCAACTAGAAGCTATAAGAACCATAATCTGAGTAATGGCCCAAAGCTATTTTGAAGTCTGTGTAAACTAGCAAGGCAGGACCTTGGTAGTGCCACCTAAAGGGTGACACCCATAGGGTGCAACTAGGTCTTTAGGAAAAGACCTACATGCATAACATAAAAGGACAAATTGGTTGGAATGGTTTTTCAAATCAGTTCAAGTTGTTGAACATTTTAGAAATTTCTTTACCAATTGTCACACTTGTTATTATAGTTAAAATAGACTAAGAGATTTAGCATATGAATATAAAAACTAGATTCCTTAAAGGGAACACATCCAAGGATGTGTACGTGACACAACCTAAAAGGTTTTATAACTTAATGAAGGTAAATAAAATCTATAAACTGCAAAGTTCAATCTGGGAACGAAACAAGCATCTCAAAGATGGGATCTTTTGACTTGACAAGAAACTCAAATAGTTTGACTTGAATCAAGATAAAAGATGAATTTTGTGATTACAAAATATTTAGTGGGAGCATATATGAATATTCCACATATGATGAGGAATAACATCTCAATATTGTGAATATTGAGAACTAGCATGGAAAACACCTTCAGTGATGAAAGTATTAAGTTAAACATCTTATAAGATAAGGATGAAAGCCTATAGAGATAGTTATTGAATGTTTCACAACATAAGATTGAGCACATATAATAGAAATATGTTGAAAGAGTTAAACACAGAAGGATTCAATGAGAGAAAATACATATTAGTCTCTAATGAACTGTATGTTCCAGTGCTTGGGAAGAATGGAAATGCCATGATTAAGATGCCATAGGATGTAGCAATGGATCTATCATGACAAGATGATATTAAAATCCAATAAGGGTCAATGGAAAGTCAATAAAGATATCCATTAATACTTGAGAAGTATTTAAGGATAGATTTCCAGTAACTAAAGATAGCAATAATGGAAGAGTTGAGTGTAATAGGTTACACTAATACAAGCTTCCAAAATGACAAAAGTGATCACAATAAAATATGTTTGATTTAAAAGGAGAAATGTTGTTATTTGGAAGGGTTCTGAACTAATAGCCATTAACTCTAGTCTACAATAGAAACTAAGTATACTTGTGTTATGAACATAGAGCGATACTATATGAATCTAAAAGTTCATAGATGAACTTATAGATATTCCAACCATTAATGACTCAGTAGTGATATTGTCACAACAATAGAGCTACTTGTTAGGCAAGGAATATCAGATACCATATTAGGATGGTTTCATCTCATAATGAAGAGATAAGAAACATGCAATGTACTGACTAATAGCAAAAGTATTGTTAACCCTCTCGCAGTAGAAACATGGTGGACATGTTTAGATCACTAAGAATGAGATTCATGGGTATTTGGATCTAAGTGCATGTGGGATTCTATTGATAAGGTATGCCCATAGAGCCAAGCATGTGATGTGGCACATATCATATGGGATTTGATTAATAATCATAAAGACAAGCTTCCAATTCATTTGGTTTCATTCAGATATAGAATGACAATACTCAATGATGTATGTCTTCAAGTACGTGACTTGGAGAATTGAGATCATACGAATGCTAAGAGTATGCACATTCTTATTATGTCCCTAGTCATTTGTTACTATGGAAGGTAGATGGACACCACTAACACATAAGACTGGAGTAAGGTTTGGTTGATGAAAAATCTCATTTTTCATGATATGGCAATATCAAACCAAGAACACAAATACATGTTAGGGAACAATGTATCAGATAGACCCACCTTGAGAATGAAACATGGAAACCATCATTGGTGGTCATAATCATCTCTCATAGTGAAGGTGGTGATTGTGATTCTTAGACCTGAGATCACTGCACTCATCACATGTTGTTGGGTATACTTTGACATCATCAAATGTAATCCTAAAATATGGGTTGCCATAAAGGTGATGATTGGTATCTTTGACACATGGGGACTGAGTGTGAGTGATAGAAATGGGATTTGTCCCTCCTACTGGAGTTTGATATCCTGGCCACTTGATAAGCAAGACTGAGAAACACATGTGCATGCACATGTGAATCAATATATGGTATTGAGGTCACATTATCTTAGACAATATGCTCTTGGTTCAAGGAACATGGGTTGAATGTTAAGATGATGATGATTATATGCCTTGAGTTAACTCTGGATATTAGAGACAAATGAATTATACAATCAGTGCAACACCTTACACATATTGTAGGTTGAAGTTGTTCTCCAACTTTCCATTCACTTGGGTAGAACTGATATGCAACTAGGCATCATTCCATACTTGTGATGTCATAAGTTAGTTATGAACATTCACTGCCAACGTGATATGAGACCTATAGGATCAACACATTGACACTCATCTAGAAGAGGATTTTAATCTTAAATAATGATTAGATTGATTACTAAAGTGTTTAGGTACTCAGTTCACACAATAGATTAGCTGAATGCACCCCAGCTGATCATTTTATAGGGTGAGATGACCATTTGAAGTGCTAAAGGATCAGCTCATGTGTTGAGACGACCTAATTTGGAGTGTCAGACTGATCAAAAATTGAATTAGCTAAGTTTTGCCCAAACCGAGGCGTGAACCAACCGATTCATTCTATTGAACCAATCACCTCGACTCGGCTCACCAAAAAACCGTCTGGGTGAGTGAGATGACCATCTTGCATGTGTAAGAATGCTCAGTTTGTGAGGAAATTTGATTGCATCAAGGATTAGTGTTGATATCATATCATGCATTAATTGGATTCAAATTGGCAAACTCATCTGCGATCTAGTAACATGGTGAAACAACCATTTGGCTGTACCAGACAAACGTCTCACATGTGAAACGACCATTTTGGATGTTGCAGGTTGTGAAAATTTAAGATCTTCTAGTCCCTTCCACTCCCACATAGATTCTGAATAGACTGGGAACCTTGGCCCTAACCCCACCTATAAATACAGGGGTACTGGGGGCTTCCTAGAGTACAACACATACAATTGAGAATCAATTTCTCTGAAAATTGTTCTCCTCTCTGGTTGTGGTAACCAAGAGAGCCCAAGCATGTCCTACCCGACTAGGGAGGGATAGTGACAGGAGAGAACAACTGAGGATCATTTTTATGGGAGGGCAAGTTGGCGACTAGTAAGACAACAACAAAAACTCTTTTATGTCCATTCTAGCAAGATGACAAGAGTTCTAGTTGGTCCATGTGGACTACTCTAGAGGAAGGAGTCCTTTGACTATTTCTAGGTGGACAACGTCAACCTACAGTCCGTTGTGTGAACTTAGGAGTCCTAGTAGAAGCCATCCAATCCACCGTTCATGAAGAAGATCAGGAGCTGCACAGACACCATCCAAGAGCAACTAGTAGATAGTTGCAACTGTAATGAGTTGTAGTCATTGGACTTGCTCCATGACTAGGTATACACTCATTAAACCACCTTCCTATTTCATAGTAGTTGATGCAATCTTGCTGTTATGGGAATATGGATAGGTAAAATTTTTATTTCTGCTGCCTTACTCTGTGCCCGTATTTCCCAACATAATGTTCCATCAAAGCACATCGATTCATACAATTATAAATATCAAACAATGGCAAGAACTTGTGATTTCACATCAAAGTTGGATAAGTCCCAAATTTTGAACTACTAGTATAGATACTTGACCGGCCTAAATCGCATGTCCAAAATGGAGCAGATCCAGAGTAGTCAAACTCTTAAGATTATAACTCGACACTCAAGCCCCCACAACTATTATACGACGTCTGACGTAGTAATCGGGGTCAAACCACATGGACAAGGTTGGCAGGTGTTAAGTACATAGGGTCTCACAGTCAAACACTCCAGACAAACATATAGTTTTGAAAGGTTGTTCCCTAAGGAATGATGGTGCTCAAGCCAAAACAAAGAAAGTTGAAGGAAAGAAAATAACAACAAGAGAAAATGAGTACAATTGGTAAGAAACAAAGATATGGAAGGAAACTCGGATCAGGTCTCACCTACTAAGGTCTCTCACCAACATGCAAAACTTACTCCCCTTCGTATACTCCTATCAAGATTACAAGCAGTCATAAAACAGTCTATTCCCTCCTCTCTTGAGATAAGGATAGATCTAGGATCTAAGGTGGCCTCCGTCTCGATATAACTACCTTACAACCACAAAAAAACCATATGTCCATAAGCTTTAGAAATCCAACTCATGAATTCATACTACTCCACAACACTAGATAAAGAAGATACTACTCTTTCAAGGTACCAACGATCAAACATCACAAGATGGTAGCTAAGCATACAAGTGAAGCATTAAGGATAAGTGTATGGAGATAATCTTGATATGAGCATATGTGTATTCAAGGGGAAGCAAGAATATACATGTTGGGAGAGCCTTAGTGGCTACTCCCAACCCAAGCTAAATTTTTAGCCACACATGTTAACGGACATCATATCGACGTTACAAAATGATAGATACATCACAACCACAATGAGGGAAGGGAGTATAATGAAACAGAGATGATAGATCATGATGAGAGAGAAGATGGCGATACATCAATATACTCCTTTGAATCTAGACCCGAAATGGATGATGCGGAGACTTCTTCTTCTTTTGAGGAAGAGGGGCCATCAATCTTCTCTCTCCTCATCTTCCACCTTTGAGATCCAAGACTGATCGGATGAATGAAAGTGGCTATGGATTTTGGCAACACTTTAAGGTCCTTGATGATCTGATGATGTGACAAGTCGAGGTGGGTGGTCTATTTATAGGTGCTTCCCACCGACTTAAACATCTGAGCTGCATTCAAGACTTGATCTCGGTCGATTGAGACATCACCTCGGTCAAGTATACCACTATGGTTGGTCGATTTAGCACCTCAGTCGAGGTTGGGATGAAGTGCCACGGTCGAGATACCAACCTCGATTGAGGTCCAATCGTGGTTGAGGTGCGTGGATCGGGGCCGCGACCGAAAGGGGCGTGAGGCACCACAGCCGTGAAGCGTCAGTGTGATCATGGGAACATCAGTGGGAGGGTCCCTTAGTGGTCGATGAGTCGCGGTCGAGGTGCTAACCACAACCGTGGCTTGATATGACCCTACAAAGGTGGAAAAGGTGTGCGAATAAGATTCTTGGCATAAAGTATTGAAATAAGTGGATAAAGTCTATAAAAGGTATGTTACGAGAGGCATAAAACATGTGCAAAAAGTGAATAAAATGGGATGTTATCAAATCCCCCAAACTTAGAATCAAGCTTGTCCTCAGGCTAAGAGTAGGTCTGAAATCATAGAGATAAGAGAAAATTGTAACAATTTTTTTGTGAAACTTAACATTACCGAGTTATCTCATTCTTACTGCAAAACTCTTGTGGTATGTTTGTTCAATCCTAAAATCTCATTCCTCCCCCTTCATAACTAGAGTTGGACAACTTCAATTTCTTGCCATTGCCTTTTGGTAGTAAAAGGTCTCTCCGTCTCAACTGCTTACCCCCTTCCTGTGTTAGGTTGCTAGCCATACTAGTACAACATCTCCTTGAGGGGTAGCTTTCACATTCTTCCTTTATTCTTAGTTGGCCCTATGCTGGTGTGTTTGGGTAGGCTTCAGGCTGCAAGTATTTTCCTCTTCTCCTAAATTTCCTTCACCCACAACTGTCGTAAGGACAATGTTGCCCTTAGGGGCTTCTGACGTTAAGTTAGGTGGTTGTGTGAGGTTCGTTTAGGATTGTAGGTGGGTAAATTTGGCTTCAAGGTTCCACTTATGTGCATGACATATCTACATTCGTGAGTGCAACAATACATCGGCCATGTGGGACCCTTCGACATCTTTTGGGCACAACTCTTGTTATATTTTCTTCTTCTTTTATTTTTGGCATTTCATATCTCCTCTATGGTTTGGGTGAGCGGGTTTTTATGCGGTCTTCTGGGAGGCCAAGCATCTTTTCATCCTAAAGCGGGGATAATTAAAATCAAAAGGGGTAGTTGTTTCCTTCTTGAGGGAGGTGAGGATTTTCTGGCTGGAATCATCAGGTTAGGGTGGTTGGTCAGGAGTATGGCTCAGTGAAGTTCTCCAGTTTCTAAGGGTTTCATAATCTTAGGATTGTTACACACACAACATATTATTGTGAGAATGAGATAAAACTATATTGTTATGCTTCTCATTTTACTATTATATGCGTTAGTTGCTCGTGCATTCCTCACTAGAAATGGTAGCACTACAACATTTAGCAGGGGAATAGACAAATTCAAGGGTAACTACACAAAATTGTGACTCATAACAAAATTTCCTTAAAGCATAATTTTTTCCCAAAATCAGTTTGTCGGCAACTAGAATATGTACAAATAATTTTTTTTCTTCTAATTTTTGAAAATTTGGGATGGAATTGTACCTCTCATGCCCGTTTATGACTCCTCCCCCAAACTTATCATTCACCCTAACTCAGGGTGTCAAAATTAGAGTTAGATGTATAAACGAGCTTGCTTTATTTATGCTAATTGGTCTTGGTGGCCCACTTTGACTTGAGGAGCATGCTGGCATACACTCCGCATAGTGGGTGGTATCACTCATACTGCATACCCTCCACCTCTGTGTTCATTGTAGCTAGGGCCATCATCCAGGCTAGATAATAGAAGCCGCAATTGTTTGACAGAAGCACCTGCTAAGGGCTTTTGTGGCAAAATTGCGTCTTCTTGAAGTATTTTCCTTCTTTATGCTTGTACCCCTTGTCGTGACTTTTCAGTATCCCTACAATCGCCTCAGTGCATGTGACTGCCTTTTCTTCTGTAGGTGTCTTTACAATAGTCATGTTTTTTCTCTTGTTCAATGCGAAGGCTGCGTTTGAGCTGTTGTATAATACCACAGTCCTTGTAATGATACTGACTACTAGCAATGTACAATGACTGTCATGAAGGATAGGTAGAAAGATGTAGTCTGGGAGAGACTTCTCTAGGTGTTGTTGTAGGCATTCCTTTTCCCCTGATCTTTTATCTCTTAGGATGTCATCCACCAAAAGGAAATAGGCCATGTGCACATTTGGCATGTTATCATTTAGTAGAGCTTGGTAAGCTGACATGATACTGATTGAGAGGTACCCTCTTGTTTTCAACATATCTCGGAGGTCGTCCTTCAGCACGCAGATGCCATCCCTTACAAAGATCGCCTCTGTCGGCGTGTCATCTTCCTTCAAAGATTTCATCATTATATTTAGGGATTCTAAAGATAGACTCATGCAGTTCCACCTGTTGAAATCTTTGAAGGTTGACACTATTTCTCCAGTCGGCCCATCTGGTTTACTTTCGGGCATGTTGTCTTCCTCTATCTCACCTTCTTCTGGTTGGCCTGCTAGATGTTGTTCTTCCTTCTCTTCTACTACTGGAGGCTGCTCGGGCTTAAGTTCTGGTATTCTTTCCACTATGTCAGGTGTGTCAACTGCCCAACCTTCCTTCCAATCTACCACTCTAACTGGTTTTATAGGATCAATCCATAAGGTTTTAAGTTCCTCCCTCCATATTTTCTTTTCAGGGAGGGGGGGTTTCTTGGTGAAGCCTCTGCGGTACTACGTTTGAAGGCATCGTCGGGTCGTTGAAGAAGTGGAAGTCGTAGATAACCTCCATTGCATATATACTACGCAACCCATGCAGATCTTCCATGTAGAGATCTTCCAGTGGGACTCCCTTATTGATGGCTTCCATCATTCGTAGCACTATAAAGGAATAGTCCCCTATTCCAGCCTTTTCTTGGGGGACCTTCTTGTATATAGGGAATTGCTTCCACATCCACTTATGTCTTTTGTCTGTCGATTGTATAGCTCTTTACAGATGCAGTGGCACCTTCAGAATATCCCTTGCTTCTTTGTTCTTGTAGATTAGGGAAGTGATGTCTAGTTCAGCTGCGCAGCAGTTGAACACCGTTGTCCGTCTCTTATATAAGTTGACGACAATCAATGCCCAGTGCTTTACACTCCTTATGGGTTGGACCATGAATTTTGTTTCTTCCCTGCTTAATGTACGTTGTAGCTCTATCACATCAACAACTTTATTATTGTCATCGAATAGTAGCCCAGATAGATATGTGGTGCCGTTGAACACTTGTTGTATTTTATCTGGATGAAAAACTCTTCAAGTAGAGTAGCACACAGTACTTTGAATAGCTTCTTATATACACGTGCCCTTTTTAGGAAAATCTCTCTGAAGTGATCTCTGTTAAGAGACCTGCCCTTATAGTGATAGACAATATTAGTTTTGGGTAGGTTGTCATCCAATATGTATGCCATGATATGGACATCTCTACATGTTATCCTTGATAATGTGGTCATGTCCATACCCACCATCTTGCAGGGCAGAGGAGGAGATACACCTAATTCTACTTCCTTGACTGGTGTGCTCTGCTTTCTGATTAGATTATTTGTGAAGAAAGAGTTGAGCTCACCTTCCTCATCTTCTGAGTTGCCATCTTTTGCTGCCTGTGCTTCTGTGGGCGGTGCTTCTGTTGTAGGAGGTTGAACCCTTGTTTTAGTTGGTGCTTGGGTTGTTGCCCTGACCTCATATTTCGTAGATATCTCTACAGTTATGCCTTTTGTTGGATGACTCGCTTCTGACAATTACTCTACTTCTACAACAATAAGTGCGACTAACATCGTGGCCATTTTTCCATCATAGAAAGAGTCATCTTGTTCATACTGCTCAGGGTCCTTTAGGAAGTCGTTGCAGATCTCCATCCCAAATGTCAGGTCATCCAAGAACTTGTTGAGATCTCTTATTTCTCATGATGTGAGATCTTCTTTTGCCATGCTTTCTGCTCTGGCGATGACGACCTGCTGGGGTTCCTCTGGTGCAACCTTATCTTATTTTGGGCTACTATTTAAATCAAAACCCCTTGACAACATATTTATTTTCTTTGCTTCATTGTCTTGATGAGTGTCTGACTGTGGCGGTGCTTCCCTTGCCTAGGGTGTAGCCATCAAAGAAATCTTCATATTGGCACTTTCATCTTTAGATGCTGCTCCGGCACCGGTCCCCCCACATCATCATCATCTTTTTCGGGGCTCGAAGTGCTCGAGGAAGCATGTGACATTGAAGGGCTTGTCAGACACTTGGTCTTCTTTCTCTACCTCTAGCCATCTATTTCTTAGTGTTCACAATCTAGCTGATGACATTCTTCATCTAAGCATTTACGCTCCCTTTTGAGGTCGTCCAACGCTTTGTTGTACCCCTTCTGCATGAGCTCCTTATCTGATCTCATGGTAGACCTCACCCTCTCCTTCCTGAGGTCCACCATCTCCTTGGTGAGAGTCTTTAGGGCCCCCATCAGTGTGTTCTGGGTATTCATTACCCCTTGCATGAACTGAGGAAGCACCTCAGTTCTCTCATTTAAAGCTTGTACCTACGTAGTTAGTGTACACATGGTAGAGGTAATATTTAAATTTAATTTAGAAGTTTGATGCATGTGTTGCCACATGACATCAAGCTTATTGCCTAGTACATCACCGAACGTGTGTGGGCAGTGTTGTTGCTGCTCCACCGGTGTTGTGGATGCTCTAGGCTCCTTCGGTTGTGGAGCCGGCATAGATGGGCTAGGGGTGCTCGCCTCTGGTTGCCCCGACACTTGTAGGATCACATCTGGGATCACGGGATCGAGTTCAACCTCGGGGTACTCGCGTGCTTGGTTGGTTTCTTATTCGGCCTCAACATGCTGTTCTGTTGTTGTAGCTCCAAGGCACTCTTGGTCGCCTCCTTCTATGATTTCAATTTCAGGCTGGCACCCTTCACTCGTTGCCATCTCAGCTGAGAAGTGCGGCGAGGGCGGGCTCAGGGCAATGGGATTTTCCAATATCTTTTTCTTTTTCTTCCTTATTACCGGCTTCTTCCTTTCCTCTGGCTTCTTTATCTCTATTTCTAGAGATTTGGCTTTTTCACCTTTAATACTAGTTGCAGATGACTGGTCTGCGATAGTGCGGATGGCCCCTGAGTACATCTTGTCGATGTCTTCTTAAGTGTGATGCAACTTGTGGGCATCATAATATGCCATTTCTGGGAGGGGAAGGAGCATCTTGGAGCAGCTTTGTTTGTAGAAGAGTTTGTTTCCCTTTTGCACCAAGATCCCCATGTTGATGAGGGACTTTATACCGATCTTTGTATGCCCTTTTGTTTTCTTATATTTCATCAACATGTCTATATCTATGAAATGATATGCTATCTTTGTAATCTGACCTCCCATTTAGAACTCCTTTGTCTATTTGGCCTCCCCTCCTACTGCTGCTGATAGCCTTTCAATATGGATTCGACCTATATTCACCAGCTTCTTATTCAGCACAGACCATATTATGAACAGGTCCCCTTTTGTTACACCTCTGGTCTCTGACCTTGTAAAGATAGTGTTTGCGGTTATCTTCTGCATCACTCTAATAAAGCATGAGGTGATGAGAGTCGCCTTGGAGTTCTTTGAGTTGTGTTCTTGCTCTCTCGTTAGCTTCTCCCACATTCTGTGGCTGCTGTACCCGATGGTGTCCTTTTCTCCAGGCACGACAGAGTAGACTTGTGCTTCTTTAGTTGTTCTGGTGAAGATTGTGTTAAGAATGGCCTTTGTAATC
Organism: Alisma plantago-aquatica; assembly: GCA_963693085.1. Lineage (NCBI taxonomy): Eukaryota > Viridiplantae > Streptophyta > Magnoliopsida > Alismatales > Alismataceae > Alisma > Alisma plantago-aquatica. The sequence goes on along the minus strand of OY856409.1, from coordinate 1,063,383,561 downwards.
ATGTGAGACTATCCCTCCTAGTCTCACCTCCAGTTTGAAGTCACCACCGCCCTTCTTGCGTTCGCCGTTACTGACTGGGAACTTCTCCAATGACGACATGAATTATGCCGTCAGTTGTGTTAGGGAGGGGGCTTCTGAGGTGCATAGAGTGTGCATATTTGCACCCTCCAGGAATTTGATTACCCTGTCATAGACTCCCATCTTCTTGAAGTTCTCTACGTCTAAATACCTTGTAGGCTTAAACCCCTTGACCTACAATATCCAGTCAAACTGCGACTGGTGCGTAGGATCTCTTGGAACAAATGTAGGCCTTTGCTGGTTGAGGGCCACCTCCTCTGTCTCTTCTACCTCCTCATGGGCTGTTTCTTTCTCCTTCCCTCTCAACTTCTCTACAACTGTCACTTTCCTCTTCTTGCTGCTCTTTGCTTCCCTGGTTTCAGCCTTCCTCTTTTCCAGTTTCTTTAGCTCAGTTTCGGGAGGTGGGTATTTGAAAGTCTCTATCTGGGATGTGTTTGGGGACTCCTCTGACTCTTCTGGTGTTTTGTGGGCCAGGATGTAGTCATACTTCTTTTTCATTAGCTATAACTGAAGTCTTTTTATTGGGGAGAGGTTTGGGTTATCGTTCAACACGTTTGTTATCTTCTCGAGGATTTCCTCTACCCCTTTCAATGAGGTTGCCTTCTACATCAGCGTGTCTTAAGTTGAGGTCGACATTCTGAAAGTTTCAACATTAATTTTATTGTTAGCATAATTGTATTAGCTTTTAATTCATCTCATCAATTTTATTTTATTATCATGTATATGTATATGCATATACATATATTTCATTCAATGCTCACAGTGTCGCGACTGCGGCCTTAAGCAGGAAGATGTGCCGTGACCATGGCAGGTGCCGTGACTGTGACATCACTGAGCCTATGTAAACCATGTAAACGATATGCCACGACCACAGACGATTATAACCAAATGAGAGGTGCCACAACCGCGACCAAGAAGAAATCAAGAGGTACCACAACTGCGGTCAAGAAGTACCACATCTGCGGCAAGTACCACGATTGTGGTCGTCACTCGATCGACTTTCACACTTAAGGAGCGCCACGACCGTGACTAAGGATATGGTATCACAATTGCAGAGGAGGTATACCTGCTCGATTGAAGAGATGGTGATTGCGTTTTAAGATCTCGTTCGAGGGTTCATTAGCCAAGGCCAAAGCGGCGAGATCCTGTGAGTCGAATCGCTGCTCCAAACCCTAATCTCGTGGTTGGATAAATGGTGTATAAGGAAAAAATGTCGGCGAGCATTGTCGAACTAAATGAGGCAGAGCCACGATGGCCGTCATGGCGTTTCACAAACCAATAGGTCATTAAACACACGAAACGTACTACAAAGCATAAGAAAAATGGTAAATCACATTCAATAGGAGTTGAGAAAGCACCTATCGAATACCTCAGTTGGGTTAAACAGCTTGAATCGGCGGTGAAGGCAGAAGCTGTAGAGGCATTGCTACGACGGATACACAACTCCATCAGTGGAAGTCTGAATGGAACTCACTCATCTTCTTGCACACTCGCGTGAAGGAGTTTTGTTCAATAGTTTTGGAATCTTAGAGTATAAGCGTAAGAAGAACCCTGTTTCGAAGGGTTTAACTATATATACCCTTGGGTACCATGACCGTAGTGAAAGGATTGCTGCGACCGCGGCTATATTCAATCTTACATATGCTATGACCGCGACCTAGCATGAAAAGAGTGGGTACCATGACCGCAACATACACTCAACCGTGGCTCATGCCGTGACCGCGGTCCTTCCAAACCAAATTAACATGAAACCAATTTAAAGAAAAAACTTGTACTTCCCAACAAAGCCTTTTTGGTAGAGGGGGATTAAAATCCACAATATATTTACACTCCTACTAGATATGAAAATTTGAAATATTGGAAAATAAGAGGTACATAGCTCATAATACTAAAGTACGAGATAAGGAAAACATGAATTAAGCAAAGTAGCAAAAACTTGGGTTGCCTCCCAAGAAGTGCTTGTTTAAAGTCTTTAGCTTGACTTTCTTTATCATCTGTCTTCATTCTCCTTCATCATGTACAGTTACTTCCTCATTCATTCCACTTGTTGCTGGGCTAGTTTCCCCCAAACCGAGTTCTGTCCTCCTTACAAAAGCTTCATCTTCATAGTATCTTTTCACTCTTTGTCCATTTACTTTGAAGGATCTTGTCTTGTCTCCTACTATCTCCATTACCCCCGATGGGTATATATTCACTACAGAAAAAGGGCTTGACCACCTTGTTCTCAGCTTCCCAGGAAATAACCTGATACTTGAGTTGAATAAAAAGACCTTGTCTCCTCTATGAACATCTTTGTTCTTCATATGGGTGTCATGCCAGACCTTTGTTCTCTACTTATAAATCCTTACATTCTCATAAGCGTGCATCCTCAACTCTTTGAGCTCTTGGAGTTAAAGGAATCTTTTCTGACCAACCTTATCGAGGTCCATGTTCAAAAACTTGAAAGCCCACAGGGCTTTGTGTTTGAGTTTGACCGTTAGATGATATGACTTCCCATAAATTAACATGTAGGGTGTCGTACCTATAGGTGTCTTATATTTTGTGCGGTATGCCCAAAGTGCATCGTCAAGTTTCATGGACCACTCCTTCCTTATACGACTGACATTTTTTCTAGTATCTGTTTGATCTGCCTATTTGATACTTTAACTTGCCCTGACGTTTGGGGGTGATATGGTGTAGCAACCTTATGTTTCACCCCATACTTTCTTAAAAGAGCTTCAAACTACCTTCCACCGAAATGCGACCCTCTGTCGCTTATGATAGTGCATGGTACTCCGAAGCGTGGGAAGATAGTTTTCTCAAAAACCTTAATGATTGCCTTGGAGTCACATGTTTGAGTGGCAACAGCCTCAACCCATTTGGAAATGTAATCGACATCAACAAGAATGTACTGGTTCCCTTTCAATGATGGAAAACATCCCATGTAATCGATCCCCCATACATCAAAGATTTCGACTTCCACCCAATCTGCCATTGACATCTCATTCCATCTGCTTATGTTTCCTGTAAGCTGACATTCCTTGCATGTTTTGACAAAAGACACAACATCCTTAAAGAGCGTTGGCCGGTAAAATCCTGATTGTAGAACCTTTACAACCGTCCTTTCTCCTCTGTGGTGTCCTCCACAAGGTGAGGTGTGACACTCCTTGAGGATTAATACCTCTTCTTCAGGTATGAATCAACGATATAGGTTGTTAGATCACCTCTTAAATAATAACGGGTCATCCCAATAGTAGTTTTTCAGCTCAGAGAATAACTTCTTCTGATTATATGTTATCTCCGGTAGAAGTTGTCCACATACCAAATAATTACAAATATCCATGAACCAAGGTAAGCTCTTCTCTTCTGATTGAGCCATCAAAAGAGCTTCGTCGGCATAGTTGTCATTCACTAGCAATTGATTTTCTTCATCAAAGATTATTCTCGATAGGTGGTCTGCAACCACATTTTCTATTCCCTTTTTGTCAATGATCTCATGGTCAAATTCTTACAGTAACAAGGCCCATCGCAAAAGTCTCGACTTTGTGTCCTTTTTCTGCATTAGGTATTTTATCGCCCCGTGATCACTGTACACTTTTACATTTGATCCTACCAAGTATGGTCTGAACTTATCAAAAGCAAACACTATATCCATCATTTCTTTTTCAGTTGTAGTGTAGTTTACTTGGGCTTCGTCTAAGGTTCTACTCGCATAGAAAATCACATGATGTTTCTTATCTTTCTTTTGTCCAAGGACCACCCAATGGCATAATCACTGGCATCGCACATGATCTCGAAAGGTAGTTCCCAATCTGGTACCTGTAGGATAGGTGCTATCATTAATGCTCTTTTGAGGGTATTAAAGGCATCTAGACATTCACTGGTGAACTCAAACTCAACATCTTTAATCAGTAGATTTGATAATGGTTTGGCAATCTTAGAGAAATCTTTTATGAATCTTCTATAATATCCTATGTGTCCCAAGAAACTTTGTACTCCTGTGACCAACTTTGGTGGTGGGAGTTTGGATATGGATTCAATCTTACTTAAATCCACTTCAATTCCTTTCTTGGAAACCTTATGACCTAGCACGATACCATCCCAAACCATGAAATGGCATTTCTACCAATTTAGGATAAGGTGTTTCTCTTCACAACACTGCAACACTAAAGATAGATTTCTTAGGCAGGCTTCAAAATATGTTCCATATACAGAGAAGTCATCCATGAAAACTTCTACTATGTCTTCCAGAAAATATGAAAACATAGATATCATACAGTGCTGAAAGGTCGCTGGTGCGTTACACAAATTGAATGACATCCTTCTGAAGGCATAAGTGCCATAAATGTAGGTAAAAGTTGTCTTTTCTTAATCGTCAGGATGAATTGGTACTTGATAAAATCCCGAATATCCATCCAGAAAGCAAAAGTAGTCATGGTGAGCCAGCGTCTCTAGGACCTGGTCTATAAATGACAAAGGGAAGTGATCCTTCTTGGTGGCTGTATTTATCTTGCGATAATCAATGCACATACGCCAGCATGTCATTGTCCTTGTTGCTACTTCATCTCCATCTTCCCCTCATATAACCGTCATTCCACCCTTCTTGGGTACCACATGAATGAGACTAACCCAATCGATGTCACTTATTAGATAGATGATCCCAACATCTCGCAACTTTATGACTTCTTTCTTTATGACTTCTTTTAGCATTTGGTTTAGCTTTCTCTGTGGTTGAGCTAGAGGCTTTGCTGTTTCTTCAAGACAAATTTTGTGCAAGCATAGGGCCGGGTTAAGGCCTCTGATGTCTTTTAAAGAACACCCTATTGCCTTTCTATGCAGCCTAAGCTCATTTAGAAACTTCTCCAACTGTTCTTCTGTTAAGTTGGCATTGACAATCACTGGATTCCTCTTTTCCTTGTCCATGAATTCATATTTCAGCCCCTTTGGAAGAGGTTTCAATTCTGTCTTTAGCCTTGGTGCTTCCTTTTCCTTAGTTGTTTGCTCTAGCGAAGCGTACTTCACTGACTCGATTATCTCTTCATCATTTCTAAATTCCTCTTTAGGTTGGTTCAGGTAGTCTAAGATTTTTATAACCTCTTGGCCCTCCACTGCAGGGTCCTGACTATTTATGGATCACATGAGGGGTTCAACAATTGCCTTATCATCTTGTACCTCTTCACAATATTGATTATAGCTATCCATGATGTAGACTAACCCATATAGAGAAGGTCCCATCATGGCCTCTTGTACTCGGAAATCCAGGTGATCATTCCCCACTCGTAAGGTGATGATTCCTTCTACTACATCTATTAAGGCTCTCCCTGTTGTAAGGAAGGGCCTCTCAAATATCATTGGGCATCTAGAATCCTCAACCATGTCTATTACTACTATATCACACGGTATGAAAAATCGCCCGACCCATATCAGAACATCTTCAACTATTCCTACAGGTCTTGTGAAGGTGTTATCGGCAAACTCGATTCTCATCTCCATCTTCACCATGTCTGTCAGCCCAAGCCTTTATGCTAGAGTCAAGGGCATTAGACTGATACTCGCTCCCAAGTCATCTAATCCCTTTCTCTCCATATTGTCTCCGACACAGAAAGGTATGTTGAATGCTCCTGGGTCCTTCTTCTTGGTTGATAACTCAACTTGAACAAAGGCACTTGACATTTTTGCCAATTAGACAGTCTCAATGTGGTCTCCTCTCCTTCTCTTCATGATCAGATCTTTAAAGAATTTTGTGTAGGTTGGCATTTCTTCTATTGCATCGAGAAAGGGTACATCCAAATGTAGCTTCTTTATGGCTTCCATAAACTTTTCATACCTCTTCTTCAAGTGTGCTTTTATCAGTTTGTAGGGGGAAGGAACTCTTGGGGTGTAGGGATTTTTCTTTGAGAGGACTTCTCCTATGGGATCTGAGTTCTTTTCCTCTTCTTACTTCTTCTTTTCATGTTTCCCTTCTTCTTTGCCACTTCCGACTTGTTCTTTACCTTTTGATTCTTTCGTTGCCTTCTTATTCTCAATTTGCTGATTAATACGACTTCCTCCTTCTTTGGTGTCATTGGTATTAGCATTTTCCAAGTTCTCCTAGATCAGAGAGTGGCCATTTTTGCAGTCTCAGTATTTGATGGGATCTTCCCTGAAGGGTTTTTCATGAGTTCATCTAGTTGTGCAAGCTGCTGATCAATATGCCTTTGGTGAGTTTGCATGTCTGCCATTTGAGTTTGCATGGAAGTTAGCACTCCTGAATTTGTGATAACACTTTGAGCAAGTTGATCGTTCATCGAAGTTTGCCTTTTCGTGAAGTTGAATAGTTGAGCAATCATGTCAGTTTGGCTGTTGTCCTTAGCTTGGCTTGGCCCTGGGCCTTGTCCTTGCCCTTGTCGACTCACATTTTTATTCTGACCTTAATAGTTGTTCTTGTTTGTGTGGTAATTGGTAGTCTTGATGTATTGAGTCGGCCCTCCTTTCTTCTCGAATCCTGGAGGAGGTTTAGACAAAGTGCTCAGTTGATGTGCATTCTCCGCAGCTTCCTTGTTGTCATAATTTAACCCAGGATGGTCTTGTCATTTAAAATTAACATAGGAGACATTCTCTGTTTCTTCTTCACTTTCACTTTTGTCGCTCTCCCATGGTCGGGTATAGATACAGTTGTCAATTATATGTCCTCCTTCTCCACAGGTAACACATTTCATGGCTTTCTCCATGTGTTTCTTGCCTTTGTCCCCAATGTCTTTTAACTGTTTGACATTGGTGACAATTTTCTAAATTTGGGCTTTAATAGTCTCTAAGGCTTTGGCTTCAATTGATGGTCCTTCAGATTCTGCTTTCCTTTTTGATCCTCTATCAATTCTGTTGTAATCCATGCCCGCTTGCAGTGCAACCATGTTGTCGATTATCTTCATAGTTCTACTCGACTTCTTTCCAAGACAATTTGTGCCAACAGTTGCGTTAAGCAAAGTTCTTTCAGTGGGAGTCAGTCCATTGTAAAACATGGCCACTAGGAACCCCTTACGGTAGTTATGGTGAGGGCAATCTCTCTAGTACTCTTGTAAGTGTTCCCATGCCTCGTGAAGGTTTTCTCTCGATTTTTGTATGAAAGAAGTGATCTTTTGCATGTTATAGATAGTTCTCTCAGTAGGATAAAATTTAGCAACAAAGGCATCTGCAAGGGGTATCTACCCATCTATGGACTGATGGGGTAGGTTGAGGTACCATGATAGAGCCTTATCTTCAAGGGATAAATTGAACCCCTTACAATATATCACTTCTTGAGGAACTCTCCTCATCTTAATGGTGACACACATATTTTTAAAGGCATCGAGGTGATGGAACATATTTTTGCTTCTTGAATTCACACATAATGGTTTGTTTTGGATCATTGAGATTACATATGGTTTCAATTCAAAGTTCACTGCATTGAAGTGCGGGATGACAATTGGGCATCTGAATTCATTGTCTCTAGTTGCGGCCAACTCTCTAAGAGTTTTTCCTTCATCATCATCTTCACTTTCGTTGTTCCAGTAATTGCGCTCACATTGATCTTCATGATGATTGTGATGGTGCCTTCTATGGTGATGGTAGTGTCATTCTTCGTCATGTCGATCTTCCTCACAACGTTCCTCTTCACGTTGATGACCATCCCAGTGATGGTCATCTCTATCTTCATCTGTCTCATGTGGTGGGGGGTCATGTTGAACTCTTGCATTCAGACGATCCCCAGTAAGAGTGCCATCCACACGAGGTGGCATGGCGACTCGATGTTCAAGGTTAAAAATTGAATGGATCTGTTTCCCTCTGGGTTCCTTGAATAGACCGCACAATTGAGTTAGAAAATTAGATATGTTAAACCAAACTATTCTATGTAATCATAGGGTAGAAGATTTAAGGTTTATGTGCAATCAAGCTTATCACTAAGCTTGAGGCACGGGAGTATAGTGGACTCAAATTCTTAACAGTATCATTTTGCCTTGTCCCTGACAACGGTGCCAAAAAGTTGACTGGCCTAAATCATGCATCTAAAATGGAGCAGATCTAGAGTAGTCAGACTCTTAAGATTATAACCCGACACTCAAGCCCCCACAACTATTATACGGGGTCTGACATAGTAATCGGGGTCGAACCACAAGGACAAGGTTGATAGGTGTTAAGTACACTGTCTCACACTCAAACACTCCAGACAAACAGATGGTTTTGAAAGGTTGTTTGTTCCCTAAGGAAAGATGGTGCTCAATCCAAAACAAAGAAAGTTGAAGGAAAGAAAATAACAACAAGAGAAAACGAGTACGATCGGTAAGAAACAAAGATATGGAAGGAAACTCGGATCGGGTCTCACCTACTAAGGTCTCTCACCAACATGCAAAACTCACTTCCCTTCCTATACTCCTATCAAGATTACAAGAAGTCATAAAAAAGTATATTCCCTCATCTCTCGAGATAAGGATAGATCTAGGATCTAAGGTGGCTTCCCTCTCGAGATAACTACCTTACAACAACAAAACAAATCATATGGCCGTAAGCTTTAGCAATCCAACATTCTCATGCATTCATACTACTCCACATCACTAGATAAAGAAGATACTACTCTTTTGAGGTACCAAAGATCAAACATCACAAGATGGTAGCTAAGCATACAAGTGAAGCATTAAGGACAAGTGTATGGAGATAATATTGATATGAGCATATATGTATTCAAGGGGAAGCAAGAATATACATGTTGGGAGAGCCTTAGTGGCTACTCCCAACCCGAGCTAAATGTTTAGCCACACATGTTAATGGGCACCATAACAATGTTACAAAATGATAGATACATCACAACCATAAAGAGGGAAGGGGTTATAATGAAACAGATACAATAGATCTAGATGAGAGAGAAGATGGTGATACACCGATATACTCCTTCGAATCTAGACCCCAAATGGATGATGCAGAGACTTCTTCTTCTTTTGAGGAAGAGGGGTCGTCGATCTTCTCTCTCCTCAGCTTATGCCTTTAAGATCCAAGACTGATCGGATGAATGAGAGTGGCTATAGAATTTGGTAGCACTTCGTTGTCCTTGATGATATGATGATGTGACAAGTCAAGGTGGGTGGCCTATTTATAGGTGCTGCCCACCGACTTAAACATTTGAGCCGCATTCGAGGCTTGATTGTGGTCGATTGAGACATCACCTCACTCGAGGCTACCACTATGGTTGGTCAATTTAGCACCTCGGTCGAGGCAACACCTTGGTTGAGGTTGGGATGAAGTGTCGTGGTTGAGATACCAACCTCGGTCGAGGTTCGATCGTGGTCGAGGTGCGCAGATCATGGGATACAATCGAAAGGGGCATGATGCACCATGACCATGAAGCATCGGTGTGTCATGGGGACATCGACCATGGTGGGAGGGTCCCTTAGTGGTCAATGAGCCGTGGTCGAGGTGATAACTGTGGCCATGGCTTGATATGACCCTGTAAAGGTGGAAAAGGTGTGCGAATAAGATTCTTGTCATAAAGTATTGAAATAAGTGGAAAAGTCTATAAAAGGTATGTTAGGAGAGGCACAAAACATGTGCAAAAAGTGTATAAAATGGGATGTTATCAATATCACCTTTAGGGTAAGTTGGAATATCCATATAACTTTGATTTTTTATTGATACCTAAGTGGAAGACACTACAACTAAGAACCTTCTGTGTCTATTTATTGAGAACAGCCAAATCGACAACATAGAGAGAGTGTCAGTTTCTATAAAAATGGAAACCAATTACTCAAACGATGACACAAAGTGATATTCTTAGTGCCCTGGAATCACTATGTATTGTCAATTCCAGACAAGCAAACAACACTATAATCAAAATGTGTCATAGATTGTAGTCTGAAAAACTGATGACACATAATAGCAAGGTCGTGTTGGAAGAACATGACGTGATGGGTAGCACGGTCATGTTGTGGGCTAGGTAGAACGGTCATGCTATTGACACACCCATTTTACTTTTAGGTAGATGTGGCATCGGTTACGGTAAAAAAAGTGATGATACATATACATGATATTTATTTCTTCAAAATAACCGACAACACAAGAGATTTGTGTTGTCGGTTCCATCACCAAAACAAATGTTGTACTTCCTTATCAGGTAAAATTTTAACTGATAAGGGTAGATGTGTTGTCAATTTTTGTTAAAAACTGACGTTACATATCTACAACGTCGATTTTTTTTTTATAATAATTGACACCATACATATATAATTTTAAATAGTAGGTCTATAGAACTGATATGCGAGTGTTTAGTAGGATGCAAAACCTACAATTTTTTAGAACTACAGGTAGGTTCTACCCTATGTTCAACTTAACAACATGCCAACACACCTCCAAAACTTGCAATAACAAACACATACACAATTTCATCCACCCACATACATTTCTATTCTTTAATTCCATTCTCTTTAATACTTAATTCCATTCTCATGGACACACACAATTCAGAAAAAATGCATACAAGATCCATTGTCCAATTCCATTCTCACGATATGTACAAATGCAATTCTCATTGTATTCTTTCCTTTTCACATTCATTCACACACATGCATATATACATACATCATTCACATATGCACCAACAATTGACTTGCATAATGTTAAATGTTGTAAAAAGTCATAACCACCATTGTATATAGAAAAAATGACATTAAGGGCTAGAAAACTCAAATTTGATCCCTATTGTATTCATCATTGACTTCTTTAACGAAGATGTGTGCTGACTCTTCTCGTATCTCATCTATATCTTCTTTTGCATTGGGCTCTATTGTATCAAACAACTACAAAGAGAATGACATAATTCAAGAGTTTGATTTTTTCATATTATCAAATAAGACTATTTACTTATGATGATTAAGACTGTGTAGATTACCTTTTGTATACAATGGATTCCTAGTGCCACCTATCTGACAATCAGATCCATATACTACATCACATAATATCCTTATGCCCAACCATTGTTTTGTATAGGGCACTCTAAATTCAAAGTTGTGCAAACATTAATAAACAAAAGTAATCATAGTTGGTCTATATGAACATTGGAGTCAGAAAACTACCTCAAGATTCTTTCAACTTAATTATTTCTTTTTCTTATCTACCTTTCCTCTATTCATTTTGAATTCTTTTATAACCCTATAAGTTAAAGTAACACATTTAATTGAATTAGTAAATAGTCATGTAATTGATGATGCAAACATTAATAGATGTTGATGGATATACAAATTTACCTAGGTAAATGATGATTTTTTCATTTTGTGTCCCCCACTATCTACTTTCTCACCCAAAGGATTTAGATAATACACAGTTAGCTTCTTGGGGACACTTACCAATAACCCCCAATAATTATTACTCAGTGAAAAGAAGTAAAAAAAAAAAAAAAACTCAAAATCCACAATGAAATGTAAACTATAGGTCAAAATTATAAGCAAAGTTCTTAAAACTTACCCAACATTGAAAGGATCTATAACCACACTCTTTCTCACATTACCAAAGTATTTAAATGTAGTAGAGCCGTAATCACTTGCATATTTTGGGTCTTTATCTATAAGGTTAACCAATTATGGAACTAGAACTGCCACATTACTTAGTGTGAACTCTCCACACACCCTATATAAGTTGCTGTAAAATGTATATGTATTCATTAATACATAAGAAAACAAATCAACATATATTTTCACATATAGAGAATAAGGTATTTAGCCATAAGATCTCACCTTATCCAAAGTTCTATACACTTGTATTCAATCAAGCATAAGTAAACAACTCCACAACATCTTGAAGGAATACATGAGTATTGTGAGCTTGACCTGTAGTGTCCTCCTTAATATAGACCATCATAGCTGAACCTTCTTCCAAGTTGCTTAGTCATAGTGCCAACCCCATGCACCTAGGACCTAACGAGTCGAATAGGTCCTTTGCAATCCAAGTTGGCAATTGAATATCTAGAGGAGGAAGTGGAGGATGGACTATAGGGGTTTCTTAGGTGTTGTGATCTTCATATATATTCTCATATTAAACTCCAATTATATGCACAAGTAGAAAAGAATCACAAATACAAACACAATGAAAATTTTGCATACATCATTATTGATAACTCCTGCTTTGGGACACACAACCACGTCACCTTCTGTATCACCTATCGTCTCGTCGTCGGGTAGGAAAGTGGTAGTGGTGTCTATTTCCAAGCGCGATAGACAAGCCTGATAGACACACAAACTGTTGGGAAATCAAGATGCAGATAAGGTAGCAGAAAAAAATATGGCTAAATCTCAAGCCAGTAGATCACATCAATAATGTCGTATTTACTTAAGAGGGTTTGTAAGGTATATACTTGGTCCATGAACAAGTCCAGCAACAATTCTCATAGCATGGTGCTTCTAGATTTGACAACACCTAGACAGAAGTCGGGGAAACTTTTTGGGTGTGACACCATAAATACTGGCTAACATAGGCCTCCTAGTGTCTTGAGCACTACCTCCACACCTCTATTGTAGTGTAAGCGAACCACTGGGAACTTCTCATTGTGCTTGCTAGAGCTAATGGGATTTGTCCCTTCGATGTCAATGTGCTAGCATTGGCTTGTTCCCTTGGCTGTCTCTCCCTTTTACAAGTAAGACTTGCTCAGGCTCACGCATTACCATAACTATGAGAGGACAACATTTGTTAGCATTAATTTTATCTTCTAAAAGACATGACTACCCCTCTATGAAAAGGAAGGCCAGGGCCAGGGTTTTTAGATCAACTAGGAGCCTAAGAGACAATTCACAAATTTTTGGCTGTTGGAGATCACGAGTCGGTCGACTAAACACTTGAGTCATTTGACTCATATTCCAATCGTCGACTAGAATATCCAGTTAGCCAATTGGAATGCTACTATTTGCAAACATATTGGCTTTCAATGCAATGATCAATGCACAACATGACGTCAACATCAATCCTTGATCTAATCTTTCCGATCCTCTAGTCAATTGACTGGACACTTGAATCATTTGACTCGACACATGAATCGGTCGACTCAATACTTGAGTCGGTCAACTCACATTTCGAGTCAGCCAATTTTCATCCAATTTTGTTTAAATTGGTTACCTAAACACTTTAGTAATCACGACACATGAATCAGTCAACTCAACACTTGAGTCGGTCAACTCACATTCCAACTCATCCAATTTTCATCCATTGTTGTTTAAATTAATTACCTAAATACTTTAGTAATCAAGTCAAACCTTATTCATGAGAAAAATCCTATTCCAGGTGCATCCTATACATGTGACTCTATAGGTCCCAAGTTACGTTGGCAGTGAATTTCCATAACTAATTTATGACATCACAAGCAATGAGCGATATATAGAAACACATCACTACTACCCAAGTAATTGGAAAGTTGGAGAACAAATTCAACCTACAATCCATGACCGGTGTTATTGTGATCTTATAGTTTCTTTGTCTCTGATATCCAGATTGAATTTGAGGCATGGAATCATCATCCTCTCAATATTGAATCAGTGTTTCTTGAACTAGAGCAGACTGTTGAGACACATGTGAGCTCAATATCACATATTAACTCACATGAGCATGGCCATACATTTCTCAGTTTCTATTATCAAGTGGCCAGGATATCAAATCCAATAGGAGGGAAAAATCCCATCTACATCACTCATAGTCAATCCCCATGTGTCACAACATATTCAAGCACCACCTTTATGAAACCCATATTCAAGGTCACATAGGATGGTGTCAAAATACATCAAATGACATGTGATGAGTGTAGTGACTTCAGGTCTAAGAACCACGATCATCACTATCACTTTTATAGATGATTCTAACTACCATCTAATGGTTCCATGTATCATCCTCAAGGTGGATCTATCTGGTACATTGTTCTCTAACAAGTACATATGTGCCTAACTGGATATCCCATATCATGACTAATGAGAATGTGTCATCAATCAACAAACATTCTACTCTAATGTATTAGCTTGTCTATTTTGCTTCCATAGAATATCCGACTAGGGACATAACAAGAATGTATGTGCTCTTATCATACACATGATCTAATTGTCTAATTCCTAAACCTAAAGACATATGTCATTGAGTAACATCATTCTATAGACATTTATTATGTTATATCATTATCTCATAACCAAATAAAATAGAATAAACAAAGTTGCCTTTTATTATTATCAAATCAATTTCATCATGCCACATTACAATCATCACATGATTCTCTCTCTGGGCATACATACCAACATACTCACACTTGTACTTAGAGACAATCACTCATGAATCTTTTACCAAGTGATCTAATATGTCCATCATGCCTATGCTATGAAAGTGCTTATGTCAGTGGGTCACCAACATTGCTTTCAGTCAATATTCTACAAATCTTCACATCTCCTCACTGTACGATCTCTCATATGAGATGCAACCATCATAGTATGTGCTTGGAACTCTGATGCAATCCGGGTTCCTTAGCTTGTGGAGTAGCTTCATTTTTGTCACAATACAAATCTATTGCTTTGCTAATGCTTGGAACCACCCTAAGTTCACTGATGAACTTCCTGATCCAGACAACTTCCTTTGCTTTAGACGCAGCAATATACTTAGCCTCTGCTTTAGAATCAACAATTGTCTCTTGCTTGGAACTTTTCCAACTTACAACCTCGTTGTTGAGGAAAAACACAAATGATGATTGCAATTGATAATAATCTTTGTTTGGTTTGGAAGCTTGCATTGGTGTAACACCTTACACCCACTCTTCATCACCACCGTAATCAAGAAATTGATCCTTAGTTCTTCTCAAGTACTTAAGGATGCTCTTTACCATAGTCTAGTGACTTTCACTGGGGTATGACTGATATATGCTCATCATGCTTGAGGCATACGAGACATCAAGATGATTGGATAACATTGCATACATGATAGATCCAATTGCAGATGCATATGGAATCTTACTCATGTGTTCCTGATCTTCACAAGAACTAGGACAGTGGGCTTTAGAGAGGCTAATTCCATGATACACGGGTAGATTCCTTCTCTTTGAGTCCTACATGTTGAACCTCTTTAGCACTTTGTCCATGTATATACTTTGACTTAGGCCAAGAAGCCTTCTATATCTATCTCTATAGATCTTGATTCCTAAGATATAGGATGCTTAGCCTAAATCCTTCATAGAGAAGGTATTTCCTAGCCAGTGCTTTACCATCTATAAAGTAGGGATGTCACTCACCATAAATAGTATGTCATCTACATACAATATGAGGAATACAAATATGCTCCCACTAAACTTCTTGTACACACAAGGTTCATCTTCATTTTGACTAAAGACAAACTCTTTGTATGTCTCATCAAAAACAAAGATTACAGCTCTGACATGCTTGCTTCAATCCATAGATTGACCTTTGTAGCTTACATACTTTATTAGCTTCCTTTGTATTTATAAAACCCTCAGGCTGTGTCATGTACATATCCTCAAGAAAATTCCCATTAAGGAAAGCAATTTTAACATCCATTCACCAAATCTCATAGTCATGATAAGCTGCAATGGCAAGCATGATCCCGGTGAACTTAACCATGGGTATTGGTGAAAAAGTTTCATCACAGCCCACACTTAAACTTATTTGAAACCTTTTGCAATCAATCTACCCTTATAGCTTTGTACATTACCAACCATGTCGGTCTTCTTCTTGAAGACCCACTTGCACCCTATGGGGTAAAACCCCTTTAGGTGGATCCATCAAGGTCCAAACCTTATTGTTGTACATGGATTCCATCTCAAATGTCATGACATGAAGCCATTTTTCTGACTCTAGTCCCTCAATAGTCTCTAGCTAAGTTGTTGGATCATCATCTATGAATAATTCACTGCCTTCTTGAGTGACAAGATAACCAAATCTTTTAGAATCAAGGCGTGTCCTACTAGATCTACAAGGTTTTTGTGTTACACAAAGAACTTAAGATTCTACAACGGTTTATGAGTCTCCTTGTTCCTTCTATACCTTTACAAGTTCAATATTTTCTTTTTGGTCTTGAACCTCTTCAATTCCTACTTTCCTCCCACTGATTCTTTTGAAATAAATTCCTATTCTAGGAATACAACATCCCTGGAAACAAACATTTTGTTGTCAGATGGGTTATACAAGTAGTATCCCTTGAATTCTTTAGGATATATAAAAAATAACAATTACCTGATCTAGGGCCAAGCTTTTCATGAACCATTTTCCTCATATAAGCTTCACACCCCCAAATCCTCATAAATGACATTTTGAGACGCTTCCCAGTATGTATCTCATATGGTGTCTTTTGAACCAATTTAGATGGTATGCGATTAAGTGTAAACACTGCAATTTTTAGAGCATGTCCCCAAAATGAAATCAGAAGATCAGAGAAGCTCTTCATTGATCGCACCATATCTAGTAATATGTGATTCCTTCTTTTTGATACACCATTATGTTGTGGTGTTCTAGGTGGAGTCCATTGTGATATGATACCACAATCTCACAGAAGGTCCTCAAACACTTGGCTTAATTATTCTCCACCTCAGTCAGAATGAAGTGCCTTAATACTTTTCACAGTTTGGTTTGTACTTCATTCATGAAATCCTTGAAATTTTCAAGGGTTTCTAACTTATGTTATATCAAGAAAATGTAACCATACCTACTGAAGTCATCAATAAAGGTAATGAAGTAATGATAACCACCTCTAGAAATTGATCTAAAAGGGTCACATTCATCAATATGTATGAATCTTAATAGACCACTTACCCTCTCACTGTTACCAGCAATGAGCCTTTTCCATCTTGCCCAACAAACAAGACTCACATATCTCAATTGATTTAAAAAAAAGAGTCCAAATAACCATCTTTATGGAGTTTGGAAATGTGTTTCTCATTTATGTGCCCTAGACAACAATGCCAAAGGTATGTTTGGTTTGAGTTATCAAGTTTTAGTTTTTTGGTTTGTACGTTATACATGTTTGTCTCTAAAACAAGTATAGATAAAAGATGCCATCTTTACTAACAGAGCATCAACCATTTTTGTAAGAAATTCAAATCCGTTCTTGTCCAAACAAGATAAGGATATGACGTTCCTATTAATTTTAGGTATATAATAGCAATTCTCTAACTCTATTACAATCCCACTTGGCAGAGATAACTCATAGGTTCCAACTACACACGCAACAACTCTTGCTCCATTAGCAACATGCAGTTCAACCTCACCTTTCTTCAAAGCTTTACTTCTTTTCAAGCCCTTCACATTTGAGAAAATGTGTGATCCACACCCGTTATCCAGTACCCAAGATGAAGAAGTAGTGAAGTTAAATCTCAACTACGTATATTCCTAAAGTAGAGATCTCTATCCCTTACTTCATCTATCTCAGTTTCTTTAAGTGAAAAAGCACAAACTCCATTTGCACTTACCCCTCTCTTTATCTTTAGTGTAGAAGACTCAACTTGGCCTCATAACATTTCTTGGCCTTGACTTTTCCCTTAGAATCAATTCTGCTTATATTTGTCCTTCTTCATTTTTGCCCCGACATTTATCAACATGCCAAGCCATTCAGGCTATGATTTACCCAAGTTATAAAGGTTATAACACTCATAAACTGACTATATGATTCAGACAATGATTGTAGTATCATCATGGTCAACTCTTAACTGTAAGGAAATTCTAGTCTCTCTAGATGTTCCATATGCCCAATCGTATTGAGAACATGGAGCTCTAAGAATCTCCAATTTTCAGTTTCCACTTAGATAACGCTATGGAGACATTATACCTTTCTTTCTTTACATGATTCTTAAGATGTGTCACCATCTAAAAAATGTCCATATTTTTATGTTTTTTATGCAACTCATAGTTCATACAACTCAACATTAGGTTTTTGATGTCTGCGACATCATTAGCATGCTTCAAGTAAGCATCCATTTCAGCCTTTGGCTCATTTAGATCAGGTTCCTTTGGCACTTTGTTTCAAGGACATAGAGCTTGCACTCATGATTGAGAATGTTTCTCAAAGTCCTAACTAGTTATGGAAATTTGTCGTGTTTAGTCTGTCCTTATCAAGAGCCGAATGCAATGCCCATTTTTTTCCACAAAATAAAAAATTTGGAATTTTTTTCAAAGCACTTTTGATTTGATTTAGTAATATATATGATATTAATTAGGCCTTTAATTAATAATTACTCCCACTATTTTGTTTAAATTGACAACACTCACTGTCAATTTGGAAGATTGCAGTGTAAAACCTTTTCGTGAGCCAAGATCCATATTTCATCAAATCATGGGCTAGCTTTGGATGATCGCCCGCAACTTGATTATTTAGGTAGGCAACTTTTGCCAATTACATCTAAATGCAACTCTTTGATAGATAGTGTGTAAAACTTCTTGTCAAAGTCCATTTATATGCTTCTAGGCACTTAATATCATTGATACCACCTACTTAAGCATGATGTAAAAGACAACACAGTAGAAGATCCACCATGTTTTGGCATACCCACATATCTATCATTACACTTCCATGAGATAGACGACGCACCATGCTTTTATCAAGATTTTCATGTGTGATCCTTATGGAAAGCATCTAAACTTAATATTTCTTGAGGATCATATATAAATACATATAAATATCCAATCTCCACATACTTATGATAAGTATCATATACACACTATATCCACAAATGAAATATGCAATATTAAAACATACGAGCAATGGTTATGGCCATATTAATGAAATTCTTTCGAGCCATAAAGAATTTCTACCACCTATGGTCATACATTTCATGTAGAAACCAATTCTTCAAAGTGTTTTGCTAGAACAGGCTGCTCAATTAGTTGGACTCTCCATTTAGTCGATTCTACCTCCCAATCGGTCATTTGACTTTCATTAGTCGATCGACTGGATCTAGATCATGCGGTTGACTACATTCCTCTAGTCGATCGTTTCAGTCTCCAACCGATCAATTGGTTCCTCTGGTTGAGTGGCCTCCTCAATCCTCCAGTCGATAGACTTGATTTCCCAATCAATCAACTTGCATGGTGTAGAACAACTTCTCTTTCCCAAACTAGAAACTAAAACTATCCTATACCTATTAACTTATTACATTGTTAAAGGCAACCCTTGATTTAGATTCGATGGGAGTATAGGAAGGAGAGAATTAATTTACATTTGGAAAGAAAGAGAGAGGTTCAATATACAAACTGAATAACAATAGGAAAGAAACCAAACAACCAAGCATGCATATCCATAAATTTTTTGGCCATAACCTCACATACATTCACCATCAAAATGTTTTTAGGGCGACACATATAGATTGCATATGTGTATATATATATAAATAGAGAGAGATCATATCTAGAATTTAATTGGATATGCACATTAATCAATTTAAATATTCTCATCGTATGCAATAAATAAATCTCGACACGTCATAGATTTTGACGTGGCTCTAATGCCACTGTTGGGAAATTGGGCAGCATATAAGGCAGTGATAACAAAAAATTATGCCCGAATCTAGAACCAGCAAATCACATCAACAATTATATATTTAGAAAATAGGGTTTGCAAGGTATATATCTAGTCCTAGAACATGTCCAACTACAATCCTAACATCATGATGCTTCAAGATCTGACAACACCAAGACAACAGTTGGGATGACTTCTTGATGTGACACCATGTACAACGACTGACATAGCCCTCCTAATGTGTTGGACATGGCATCCATACCTCTATCATAGTCCACAAAGACCAATGGAAACTCCTCATTGTGCTTGCTAGAGACAATGGGAAGGAACTTGTCCCTTTGATGTCAACATGCTAGTGCTGACTTGTTCTCCCTGATCGTCTCTCCCTTTTATGGGTAAGATTTTCTCAAGCTCTCGAGTTACCACAATTGTGAGAGGATAAGGTTTGTCAGAATTAGAATTGTCTTCTGAAACCTTGACTATGCTCTATTTATAGGAGGGGCATGGTCAGTGTTTCCAGATCAAATGGGAGTCAAAGAGATAGATTTTTACGAATTTCTAGCTATTTTGGATCATGAGTCAGTCAACTCAACACTTGAATTGGTCGAATGGTATCCCAAATGTATACTAGAACATCCAATCGACCAATTGAGATGCTTTCCTATTCACAAACATATTGTCTTTCAATGCAACAATTAATGCACAATATGAGGTCATCATCAATCCTTGATCCAATCTTACTGATCATCTAGTCAGTTGACTAGAGACTTGAATTGGTCGACTAGACACATGAATCAATCGACTCAACACTTGCATCAGTTGAGTCACATTCCCAATCAGCAAATTTTCAACTAATGTTGTTTAAATTGATTACCTAAACACTTTAGTAATTACAAATCGTGAATTGATCAACTCAACACTTGAGCCAGTTGACTCACATTCCATGTCAGCCAATTTTCAGCTAATGTCATATAAATTGATTACCTAAACACTTTAGTAATCAAGTCAAGCCTTATTTATGAGTAAACTCTTGTTTCAGGTGTATCCTATTCATATGACCCTATAGGTCCCAAGTTACATTGGCAGTGAACATCCATAACTAATTTATGACATCACAAGCAATGAGCGATATCTAGCAACACATCACTGCTACCCAAGTAATTGGAAAGTTGGAGAACAACTTCACCTTTAATCCATGATCAGTGTTACTGTGATCGTATAGTTCCTTTGTCTCTAATATCTAGATTGAACTCAAGGCATAGAATCGTCATCCTCTCAATATTCAATCCATGTTTCTTGAACTAGAGTAGACTATTACGATACGAGTGAGATCAATATCACATATTGACTCACATGAGAATGGCCATGCATTTCTCAGTGTCTCTTATCAAGTGGACATGATATCAACTCCAATAGGAGAGACAAATCCCATCTACATCACTCACTATCAATTCCCATGTGTCACAACGTATCCGAGCACCACCTTTATGGCAACCCTTATTCAAGGTCATGGTTGATGGTGTCAAAATACATTGAATGACATGTGATGAGTGTAGTGACTTCAGGTTTGAGAACCACAATCACCACTATCAGTTTGACATTTGATTCTGACTACCATTAAATGGTTCCATGTATCATCCTCAAGGTGGGTATGTCTGGTACACTATTCTCTAACAAGTACCTATGTGCTTGACTAGATATCTCACATCATGACTAATGAGACTCTGTCATCAGTCAACACAAATTCTAGTCTTTTGTATTATTGTTGTCTGTTTTGCTTCCACAGTAATATCCGACTAGAGATATAACAAGAATGTATGTACGCTTATAATACATATGATCTCATTGTCTAGGTCCTAAACTTGAAGACATATGTCATTGAGTAACGTCATTCTTTAGACATTTATTATATTATATCATTACCTCATAATTAAATAAAAGATAATAAATAGAATTACCTTTT
Organism: Alisma plantago-aquatica; assembly: GCA_963693085.1. NCBI lineage: Eukaryota > Viridiplantae > Streptophyta > Magnoliopsida > Alismatales > Alismataceae > Alisma > Alisma plantago-aquatica. Next base: position 1,063,362,065 of record OY856409.1, on the reverse strand, counting down.
ATTATTATAAATCCATTAATCATGCCACATTACACTCATCACATGATTGTCTCTATGGGAATACATACCAAAACAAACCACATCGGAGGGCATTGGATAACGATGAATCATGTCACCTGAAAGGGGTGGGTACGCCTCACCCAGTGAAAGGATATATTCTTCTAGTAAAAGACGACATGTGGTCAACCCCTACAAATTTAGATATAGTGTTATATACACCTAAACACAAACATATTATAACTCCTGAAAGTCAATTATATCACAATAAGAGTTACAACGAGCATGTTAACTAGTGGGTCCATGGGTTTACTCCCAACCACCTCTATTGTAGGGGGGTCCACCTCGTACAAAGAGAGGGGTGGCATAGGTACTATCTGAGGAGGTAGAGAATGAGAGGCATGATATTGTCTCATTCATTATTCCCTTTGCAATCATGTCTTGCACCTGATCTTTTGACCAAGCTCCTTTCTTGATAGATTTTCACTTCTTTGATGGACCAAAAAAGGATCGTATGCCGACACTAGTCTCAACGGCCCTAACACAGACAAGATGCTCTCAAGTACCCAGGGCAATTGTCAATTCATCCATTTATCCCTCAGGGATGAACTTGCCTTCTTTTTTTACTCATAAGACTCCCGCTAATCATCATCAATATTTATTAGTTAGTAAAACATAACAATTGAGGTCAGAAAATGAACGTGCACTTTGAGAGTTGAATTTAACCATTTTTGCAGCCACCTCAACAATTGTGGGGTTGGGTATTTCTCCAGATCAATTTGTCCTTGCAGCTATCCTATGCCGAAGTAGTAGAGGATTTAGCAGACCCATGAGTAGGCTGCTCAAAATATGACACTTCTAGTCTCTTTTGCCTTTGCATTATGTAGACACCTAGACCCAAGTTATGGTCGTACACATTCTAGGCATGCCTTTATTTTTGAGCAACATATAAAACTTGGTTAATGCAAACTATATGTTGAATATGTAATACATTGGATTCATCTGATTAATCATAAGAATATATGTACAAATAAAGGAGACTTAATACCTTGAATTTATAAGTTTGTTTTGAAGCAACAAACATTTCTCACACCTTTGGGTCAAGATAGGCCTGTTGCTCAGTGGTAGACTTCTTCTTCTTGCTGCTCATAGGTAATCTTTTGTTAGATTTGTCCCATAATTTTTTAATAGCCTCCCACAGTGTTGAATCACCTTTTTAGGATACAGTTTTTCATCAAGGTCAAAGATGTTGTACAAGATTTCATATACTTAATGACATATTTAAATAAATAAAACTATGAATATCTTTAAAAATCAAAACATATCACACATAAGTCCTTCTATATGTAGTGGTTCATGGAAGGATCAAGATTATGGCAAGATTCTTTTGTTATCTCCAGTTTGGCGTGAGTAATATCTCCTAGACATCACTTGAAAGTACTGTGATTCTTCCCAATAGAATTTCCTACATCAAAGCCATGTTTGGTGCTTTACCCCTTTGCATAAATAACTTGTTCATCAAGGTGGTGCCTCTTTTACGTTCACAATCATGTTGTTCCTCTACAAATTCAGCAAGATTCTCAGGGTGCACAACCTCAAGATGCTCATCCTAAAATTGTCAACAAAAACATATAAGTGATAGAGAATGTAAAATGCACATCTATTTAATAACTATGATAGAGAATGTAAAATGTATATCTATGTAATAAAACAATACAACTTACACCACCATGGTTCACATTGTCATGGTGCTCATCCCCATGGTCAGATGTCATCTAAAAATGTCATATTAAAAATATTAAAAGAAGGAAATATAAGTCATAAAGAATAAAAAATGTACATGTCACGTATGAAATATATATAACTGTAATAAAGAATGTAAAATGCACATATAGCATTTAAAAATAAAATACATGCCTCTAGTATTGATTGGATCTTTGATCGATTAATATTCATTTTATGTGATCTCCACATAGATATAAGTCAGCGTTAGCTTCAACATTTGGTGTTGTCTAGCCAACTAAGAATGGACTGGAGTCATCATACTTGTATAGTACTTTTCTTCATCTTTAGAATATGCAATGCACTTCCTTTTCCCATGAAGAATGACAAGCCATTTTTCATTTGCAGGATCATCAATGTAGAATTTTTGCTTCACTTTTTATGCCATTATGAATGGTTCACCCTTCTTGCCAATCTTTTCAAACTCCACTAATGTGAAACCCAATTCGTCCACTACAACTCCTTTGGTGTCATCAATTCAATTACATCTAAAGACGGGAGCTCTGAAATCTATGTAGTAAAACTTCCATATGTCTTCATTGATAACATAATAAGACATTTTAGCTTCATGTGGACTCTTATCCTTTGTAATAGAAAAATACAATGAAGATGCTTGCAAGGTAACCCCACTGATATGGATGACATTCTTATCATCTTGATGTGCTGTGTAACATGAAAATCCATTTATGTCAAACCCTTTGTAAGACATAGCATTCATTTTGATTTAAATGTGAGCCATTTGATATTTTAAGCAACATTATTTGGTGTCTGAGATAATTGATAGAAGACTTTACCTTCAAACTACCTAATAAATGTCCTATTATGCTCTCGAGAAAGCCACAAGTAATTGGCTCAAAGATACTTTTTCTTGATAAAATTTGTATGTTCGGTGATATAGATACCCCCTTCGTCGATGTTGTGTAAAACATACAAGTTTACTTGTTCCCACAACTCATGACTAGCTACTTTCATTCATGCTCCTAGTTTCTTTGATAAAATAAGCATCAATATTCTTTTTATTCATAGGAGATTCATTAGAACTCAAAAATTCTTTGCAAAAGTCTATAACCTCCCTAGCCACCTTAACATCATGAATACTCCCTCTGGGCTGATCATGGTTTCTAAAATCACCTTTAAAAACACTTGTGTACTGTTTAAAAGGATACATCTAATGTGAAAAAAATTGGACCCAATATTTTCACTTCCCTAGTCAAATGGACAAGAAAATATACCATGATATCAAAGAATGAAGGAGGAAAATACATATTAAGATGGCACAGGGTAACGACCTCTTCTCTTTGCAACTTATCAAGATTCTCAAGATCAATAATGTTGCTTCATAGAGTGTTGAAGTACAAACAAAGACTGATGGTTGCAAACCTCACATGCTTTGGCAATATAGATCGAATAGCCACAGGCAATATATGTTGCATTAGAGTGTGACAATCATGAGACTTAAGACCTATCAGCTTCAGATCCTTCATTAATACTAATATACAAATATTGGAAGAGTATCCATGTGGTACCTTAACATTAATCAAGAACTCACAAAAGTTTTCTTCTCTTATCTAGAAAATGTGTGACAAACATGAGGTAAATATGTTTTCCAACGCGTGCTAACTCATGTTGTTAGTTCTTTAATTATACCGATTTCATGTAGGCTAATATGGATTTGATTCTAGGGGTGAGCATCGGTCCAAAACTGGACCGGACCGGACCGAGGACCAACTTTGTAAGAATTTATGGACCATAGACCGGACCGTTTTGAGGTAGGACCGGACTGTTTAGACCGTAATCAGCCTTTTTACTTTTTTCACAACTTATTGTAAAAAGTAGATAATATTAGTTACTTCTAATAATTATATAACATGAACATAAAATATTTACACTACTAGTGCTTATATGTGTACTTTATTTGTACTTGTTACATAATATACTAACAAATATACATGTATTTTACATAAAAGTCGATCTACGGTCCGGTCCACAGTCCAACCATTTTTGGATCAGACTGGACCGAAGACAGAATTCACCAAAATTTGCGGACCGCGGACCGGACTGAACTCATTATGGATCGGACCGGACCGGACCGAACTGACCGGTCCGGTCTGGTTTTGTGGTTTGTACCATTATTTGCTCACCCCTATTTGATTCCATCTTAAGTCTTACCTGGTATATTCGATAGAGAACCAATGAAGCTATCACAAACATTTTCCTCAAAATGCATGTCATCGATATAATGCCTAACTGCCAAAGAACTCCAATAAGGAAGATCCCAGAGTATTGGCCTCTTCTTGAATAAAGATTTTTCACTCCATGTGGGAATAAATTGTTATCTCTTACCATATGCTTTGACAAAGTCTAATACTCTTTCATAAAAATCCTCCCCTGATACATGTTCAGGGGCACTCTATTCCTCAGTTGAGCCATTGAATGCTTTGTACAACATTTGGTAAGGATGCTCCTTTTAAAGAAATCTTTGATGACCAAGATATGATTTCTTGCCACCATGTTATAATTGTATTGAATCAATGTTCTCCTTACATATAGGGCATGCCTCTATCCTTTCATATTGTATCCATATAAATTCCCAAATGCTAAAAAGTCATTAATAGTGAAAAATAACATAGTGTGCAAACAAAATGTCTCTCTACACAAAGCATCATAGGTCATCACACCTTCTCCCCAAAGTCTATTTAAGTCATCAATCAGAGGTTCAAGAAAATATTGATATCATTGTCAGGTTATTTTCATCCCAATATCAATAAGGACAACATATGTACATATTTTTCATACACAACCATGGAGGAAGATTGTATACAACAATCATAATAGGCCAAGTTCTATGGTGGCTTCTTAACTTACAGTATAGATTCATTCCATTACTACAAAGCCCAAGTCTTAGATTCTTGACTTTTTCACCAAACACAGGGTATAATAAATCAATTTTCTTCCATTATGAGGAATCATATGCATGTCATAGGATCCCGTCATCATTTTTCTTTCCCTCTGCATTATAAATTTTGTGCATTCATGGTATCGGTAAACAAGCATTGAATCATGGTATTGCAGGTAGATACCACATCACCTTGGCAGGAGAGCCAATTTTTGACTTACCTACCTGAAGTCATCATTTTGTACCTTGACGCCCCACATTCTAAGAAATCTTTCAAATCGATATAGTTCATTTAAAATAATAAACATTCATTCAGGCATGTATGTATCCTCTTAGCCCCCATTCCTATTAGGCACAACATTTAAATAAGGAAGGTGGATCAATAAGATTTACCCCTCAACTATCTGGCATCGTATCAACCATGTCTATCTGTAATCGATTTATTCACATTTTACATCGTTGGAAATTTATTCTTCAACTCAAGTACTATTGCAGACATCCACTGATCTCATAGTAGGAATCTCTCCATTCCAGTACTATTCTGCATATCCCTATATAATCCCATTTCACATACATAACTTTTGATTTCATCAACAATGTCACTATAATTCCTATATGGACAATAGAACCCATCTGCAGGTCATTTCCTATATTCCTCCGCAAATCTTGTAAACTAATCAAGACTAGTAATAAAGTTTAGAGTGTAGCAATTTGGATGGACATCCATGATCGATCCATTCTATGATCATAGAGGAAATGGGTATTGAATCATGTGTTTAGTGAATAGGTTTAGATATTAAGGTTTAGAGATTAGGGTTTATCATTTAGGGTTTAGGATTTATAGATTAGAGTTTAGGATTTAGGGGAACAAATTAGGGGTTAGGATTTAGTAATGAATGTGTACCACCTACCCCATTCTTGAACACCTAATCTCACTAGTAAGTGTATAATGTGTTTTTCATTTTTAAGAATATTTTGAAAATATTTCCATGCACTTCTCCAAGTACACTGATGAAGATGAGCAATTACCTGCCTACATATGTACTTAGAGAATAAATGGGGAAATGCTGAAAAAATATCTTAAAAACTAAATACACATTATACACTCACATCCTAAGTGAGATTAAGTGTTCAAGAACAACCCCAAAATGGGTACTATCCAAGATTTACTCCTAATGAGTAAATCTCAGGCGGGTTTACAAGACAACAAGATACATGTCTAAATTAGGATTTAAGGTTTAGAATTTAGGTAAATATAACAAATTAAATCCAAATCAAACTAATTTAGGTAATGCATTAAATTTAGTGTAGTTATTTACAAAGTGTTATTATGTATTCATACAACATTTAAAATGAACAATGCACCGAGTTATACAATAAACTATACCTGAATTCCAACTATACAAGTATGATTTCTCCAATTTCCAAATTGGAACTCTAGTTACATTTTATCATTCAATTGATATAAATTTAGGTAAATTCATATCAATGTGTAACTCATATAAAGTTAATCAAACAATTATACAATAATGCGCTCAACAAGTAATTATAAAATTATGCACTCAACAAATAATTGTAAAGATATGCAGGGGATATATTGCTCAAATTCAACAAACTATACGTGCATTTGGCGACATGGAAGTATAAAAAGGGAAGAACTATAAGAAGGGCCTTCCATAGTAGGGATATGAGGCACGCTCGTAGCAGTGTCAGAGCAATAAAAGTAGGGGCAGAGGGCGCAAGAAATGGTTGGCAACAAGAAACAGATGTAGGGACAATAGAGCAGCGGTAATAGGGCTGGCGACAACCTCCCAGAGCTGGTGGTTAGAGGGAACGACATCAATGAGAGTGACCTAATGGAGCAAGAAGAAGTAAAATGGCAGATGGAGATAGGGTTAGTGTCAATGGTAGCAGTGGTGACCAGTGGAGAGAGGAGCAACAAATGGTGGGTGGAGAGAGGAGCAGCAAAATGGCAGTGACCTAATGGAGCAGCACTGATGGTGGTGGAACGACAACAAAAACTAGAAAAATGTGACGAAACGTGGTGGCAATAGCTAGCAAAATGCGACAACAATAGTTTCTAGAGCTAAAGAAATTAGATGATAACAATAGAGCATGGGGGAAAGAAAGTTTTGCATGTGTTGTTAAGTAGAACTTAGTCATCCATTATGCAATGAAGCAGATGACTAAGAGCTTCATCGGTTCATTCATAAAAAATTATGACAAAGTTTAAACTCTATCATCAGTTGGATACATAAAGACTAGTGACACATTTCCTTTAGAAAACGTAAACCTCATTAAGACATTTATCTCCAATTTTTTCATAAAAATCAATGATAGAGATTAGACTCTATCATAGGTTAGAACTTAAAAACTGACAACAAATGTCCTTATTCCTGATAAAAAAACTCTGATTTCACTAAGACCTTCGTCGTTAGTTCATACATAAAAACCAATGACAAAGGTTAAACTCTATCGTTGGTTGGATGCTTAAAAATTGACAATAGATGTCCTTCTACCTAATAAAATGCCAACATCACTAAGACCTTTAGTCGGTTCACTCATAAAAAATGATGATAGAGGTTAAACTCTATTGTTGGTTGGATACTTAAAAACCAACATAGGTTAAACTGATGATATGTGTTCTTTTTCCTAATAAAAGTTTGATGCCCCACTGCGCTAAATGAGATTACTCAAAAGAAAACACGTGATAGATTGATAGTTAATCTCATATCCAGAAAAGAGGGTAAATTAAAACTGATTAAAACATCACCAACATGTTCATGGATAATTACATATAAGTCCAACTACATGTATAACAACACATACCATATCAAGTATTTACATATATGTCTAGTTGCTTTAGCCACAACCTGTATAAAAAAGGTATATGTCCCACATATATACATGCTATATACAACATCAGGATGCTACCAAAACTTGAGTCAATATACATATCATCTACAAAACATCCCCTTTCCTGGACCTGAGAGTAAATGAATGACTCTAGGACACACTAACTACTAACCAACCTTCTACTAATAGTTCTCTTCAAGTTTCTCTTCCTCACATCTATGAACCTGACGACAACGTTGACGATCTCATAAAAATATGTGTTGACCCACGAGGTGAGACCCATGTTATAGTGAGAGATTAACTCTCAGCAATAGTGATTGATAATAGCAGGTTATTTATTAAACAAGTTAAACTGATTAAGCAGGTAGAACAGATAACATTACAATAAGCAAGACTACCTTGATATTTTTATGAACAAGTACAACAATCATCTTTAAAATGGTTGATTTCTCTTACCGCATTACATATCAACTAAATACTACAAGAAACAAGTCAAGGGTTAGCAACCAATGTGAATCATGTTTAACCCTAAACAAATATACTACATGGAAGGATTTACGTCCTTTATTAAGCCCTAGGGAGTTTGAGGTATACCACTCATACTTCCAACTGACCACTCCGAAGTGCCATTCAGTTCTATACAAGATCTAGGAGAGCCAAAATCCTAAGATCTCTTCCCCTCAGTCAGTACGAGTCTGCCACAACAACATATATAGTCAAGATGAAATCAACCTAGTTTGCCCTTGGTATATAGGTCACGACACTAGTAACCAGTGTATACAAAACCCTATCATCCGAGGGACAACCACAATTGTCCTTAAACACATCACAAATACAAATATCTAAGACACGACCTCAACGACTCTCAATATGAGGCATGACCACATCCATCCTCCAAACCTTGGGATCAAGATATCAAGCACACACAATCACTTGCACTTGCATATACTCAAAAGTATACGACTCCAAGCTTCCCTTCTAGAATACCTGGTTCCCCATCCATCAAGTCATGACACTTGAATGGTTCTATGGTACATGACACTACATGATTAGGGTTTCACTTGATTAGTTAATGCCAATTGGGTGAGTTAAGGCTGCATCAATCAAGTTACATACAAACCCTAAAAGAGTTCTATGAAAACATGGGTATGTCACAACTCCAGAAGATAAAAAATGTATGAGATATAATTCATGTCACATTCTCACAAGATACCAATCCTTACCATACATGAAGGGGATCACACCTCCATTAGGGCTCAAATCATGCCCAAATGTAATTAATACCATCACATTATCTTCTGTAAGAACATCATTATCTTTCCATCACTTATAAAAGATTCAATAAACCATCACCATACTTGTGATAAATAGGTAAATCATGATATTGCATTATGGAGCCATGATATTCACATGATAGCATAGAATGGTAACCATAACATTGAGAGAGAATTCCTTCATTCTTTCAAAATACAAGGAAGCTAGGAATGATTAACCATCACTATTTAATTGCATTAGGGTTAGGTTCAATAAGATAGGTTGAGTTAATGTTGCAAATCAACATTCAACCAACCATTGGATCATGCACTTACTAAAGAAAAAGCACAAACCCTAACCCTAGAACCTCCATTGGATCATGCATGCACTCAAGACAAAGCACTGTCATCAAATCCAATGCATCAAACTCAACCATAGGTAAAAACCATGTAAAATGTAGACATATACAAAATCCCAGAGCATAACCCTCGGGTTGCACCATTAACCAAAACCCTCAGATGTGGAATACACAAAACCATCCGATTCCATACAAGCAAAACCTTTGAATCATACACGTAGGAAAGCCATCAGATCTTAACCTAGAAAGGCCATTCGATCTTGACCTAGGAAGGCCATCAGATGTGAACACTAGAAACACCATTTTTTGTTGACATCTAGAACCCCATCAGTTGTGGACATTAGAACCATCATCGGACGTGGACACTATGAAAACCATCAATCTTGCAACTAGTGAAACCATTGGTTGTGAATTATCAAACATAGGACCAGTGAAATCATTGACCATGAAACTAGTGGACCATCGACCATGAAACTAGTGAAACCATCAAGTTATGACACATGGAGGCCATCAGGTCATGACCCAGTGAAGTCATTGGTTGATAAAACTAGATGGAAAATAGATCTAAAGCACCAAACAAAAACATCATTTGATAGAGGGAGGAAAACCATCATATGTAACCACTTGAAAAGATCACTACAACCATCGGTCATGAGGGGAAACATAGACATCAATTTCAAGAACAAGAGAATATTCAAAACAACAACTAAGTTCAAGCCATCGATTGACACAAGGGGTCAAACCATCAGATCATGAAACAAGGTGGAAAACAATCCAGAACACATAAGGAAAAACCATGGATTCCCACCTTAAGAGCACCATCAATTCATGTACATTCAAGGTCTAGGGTTTCCACTTCCAAGGAAGGAAAGTTCACAAGGTTTATAGGTGCATCAAGGAAGGTTATCTACTCAATAACTATCACATAATCTCAAACTCTAGGCAAAGATAGCACATTTCTACTGAGAACTACGTTTTAGAGCAAGATCTTATACATGCAAGTTAAGAGTAAGAAACAAACATGGAGAAAGTTATATAACTCACCTCAAATAAGAATATGAAGGTCCAAGCATCAAGGTAGATCAAAGAGAGAGAGAGAGAGAGAGAAGAAAACCTAGATTGAGCACTCCACATGTCCAAGCTAGCTCCGTTCCTCCAAGAATAAGCAAACCCTAGGTCAAGGAAGCAGGAAAGAAGGTGTTCTTCAACCTCTAGCACAAGATCCACCAAGAGAACACCATTTGACCCGAACAAGAAGGAAGAGAGAAGAAGGTAGGGAACAAATGAAAATGAAGGAAAGAGGAAGATCTTACTTACTTAGGTCAAGAACAAGCTAAGGAAGCTCCACAAGCTTGAAGAGAGGGTAGATCTGAACCCTAGGTGCACATGCAAGCAAGATTAGCCAAGATTATTCTTCCTTGAGCTCCTTATTCTCCACTACACAAGAGGGATGAGCTCCAAGAAGCAAGAAGGAGAAGAAAAGGTCTAAAGAGCTCATTTGCATGGAAGGAGGGAGGTATGTAAAGCTTGGGGTGAGAGAGCAAAGAAGGAAGAGGTGTCAAGCCATGCATGCTAAGTGTCCATGGTCAAAACATCTCATCCATGAAAAACCAGATTAACCATCGAACCTTAACACCAGGGGTCCATCAGATGTCAATCCCATGGAAACCATTGAGCTCCAACAATAGTTGGTCCATCAAGTCATGCCTTCACTTGGCCACCAAAGCAAAACCCTAGCTTCACCATCAGTTGTTGCACCTCACTTGGTGAACTGTCGACATAGGTGGTGCCTCAAAGAAAACCATCAACCTTCAAGCCACCAAAGAGAACCATCAGATCCCACCACCTAAACGCGGACCATTGGATCCCAACATCCAAAGGGGCAAACCATCGAGTTAGGGCATATAGGTGAGGAAACCCTAATCTCGACACAAGGTTAGATGCCACCACTAAACCAAAGGTGCAACAAGGTTCCCCAAAGTATAACTATATCAAATATGATATGAAAACTCACAAGGCACAAAAAACATGTGAAAAATTACAAGAAAAGCCCTAGATATGTATAAATTGCATAAAAGACCTTAAAAGCACGTATAGTAAAACTTACTCAAATAGTGTCCAAACTGGACCAAACTTGAAACTTAGCTCTTTCACATGATATCAAAGAACATATTATGGTTTTAAGCATCCAATTATGATAAGCAAGCAAGTTCATCCATAAACCAAGGTCAAGGACCTTACAACCATAAACTCCAAACTAGGATTTCACCCTTGAAACCCTATGCAAACAAATATGGCTACTTACTACACATCTCATCCTCTAACTGCCATGTGGAAATATCCACACCATGGTTATTCCAAAACACCTTCACTAAGGCTATATCCTTCTTCCTCAACTTCTACACACGTCTATCTCGTATCAACACCAGATCCTCAACATAAGACATATCCTCCTCCAACTCAACCTTCATTGGATGTAACGTATGCTCAGTATCTAGATGATACTCCCTCAGCATGGAGACATGAAAGACATTCTACAACCTATGCAACTTAGGCGGTAACTCCAAATTGTATGCCACCTTCCCAACACCTGCCAAAATAGGGTATGGTTCCATAAACCTAGGAGCCAACTTACCCATGTTACCAACCTCAACATACCTTTCCAATGGGAAACCTTAAGATATACATGGTCTCCCACCTGGAACTCAAGCGTTGTGTGATGGTCATCAACATACAAGTTCTGTCTATCCTGAGCTTCCATCAACTGCTATTGTATCACCTTGATCTTCTCTGCATATGCTACACTCACTCAGGGCCCAAAAGATGATTCTCACCTATCTCATACCAACAAAGGGGTGATCCAAAAAGTCTCCCATACAAAGATTCATACGATGCCGTATATATACTCCTCTAATAATGGTTGTTGTAGGCAAACTCTATCAAACTCAGATGCACATCCCAACTGCCAAGAAACTGCAGTACACATGCCCTCAACATATCTTCCAACTTTGAATGGTACTCTCTATTTGACGATCTATTTGTGGGTGGAAAGTTGTGTTAAATCTTAGTTGTGTCCTCAAAGCTATATGCAAATGTTCCCAAACTGACTTGTATTTGAGGACCTCTATCAGATACTATGGTAACTGGTATCCCATGAAGACAAACTATCTCATCCATATAATTTTGTGTCAACTTCTCTACTGCATATGTCATCTTGACTGGAAGGAAATGAGCTGACTTGGTCAACCTGTCAACTATCACCCAAATGAAATCATGACATTTGGCTGTCATAGGAAGACCAACCACAAAGTCCATTATAAGGCCCCTGACATTGCTTAAAGTGTTGAATATGCTTAATTTCTATAATTGAGTGCTTAAAACCTTAATATAACCTTATTATATGTTTTGGTATCATGTGACAAGCTTAAGTTTCAAACTTGGTCTGATTTGAACATTGTTTGAGCAAGTTATGCAATGTTATGTTCATTTTGGATTTTTATGTAATTTACCCAAATGGGAGGTTTTTATTGCAATTTTTCACATGAAATATGTTCCTTAGATGTTTTCTTATCATTCTTGAGATTTTTGAGCCATGGGATGCTCAATTGTCCATTGGTTTGATGGTGATTCTCTTCAACGGTGAATCAGGGTTTACCCCTCCATGGATGAGCCACCTTGAAGGCTAACAACTGGTGGTTCCACTAGTTTGATCAACATCTGATGGTCACCAACTAGTGAAACATCCAGTGTTCATCCTAGAAGGGTCCTAGGTTGATGGTTTTTTTCTGGTTTGGTTCACTTGAATCGGTGGTTCACTTGAAAGGATAATCAATTGATGGTTCAACCACCTATTGACCTAGACATGATTAAATAATGATTTGGGAGGGAAAAAAGCCGATGGTGGACCTGGGAGGTCATCAAATGATGGACTAGAAGTTCCCAACATCCGATTTACCTACTGCTTTCTTGTCCATGGAAGCTCTAAGCCATGGACACATGGAGAGCGACTTTAACACCTCATGCTTCTTCTCTTCCTTATCCTCAAGCTTTATATACCTATCCTTAAGCTCCCAAACAAAACTTTTGGTCTCTATCACTTCCCTCATGCTTAGATTTTCGTATTTTATCTTTTTTCTGGTGGAGGATCTGCCCAAGGTTGAAAAAGGTGACCGACCTTCTTGCTGGAGCAAGTAAAGCTTAGATCTACCCATTTCTAGGGTTTGTGAAGCTACCTTAAGGTGTTCTTGACCATTTCTCCTTCTCCTTTCTCATTTTTCCTACTTTTATTCTTCATCCTACCTTCCTCTAGGTTGTAACTCTTCTGTTCCATGGTAAAAGTTGTTCTAGAGCTCAAGAACCTACCTTTCTTGCTTCTTCCATCTAGGGTTTGCTCCTTTTATGGAGAAAGGTGATATTTGGTCGAGTTCAAAGCTTCTTCTTGGGTCTTCTACCTTCTTGCTCGAGTTTTCTAGCTGCTATAAGTCCAATGGCATCAATGGATGGTGGTTTTAATTCAATATCCGATGGTAACAAAAGATGGTAGGGTTGACCCTGTCAACTGATGGTGACACAATGTGTCACAATAGATGATGGATTAGATCACCACAAACGGTGGTGAGTTAAGGCTTTAAATGTAGCTTCAATTAAGCCCTAAACCAATGGTTTCTTGGTTCAATTGATTCAATGGTTAAACCTATACTCAAATTGATGGTTTTGAATTATGAACCCGATTCAATGGTTAAGATTTGATGCTTCAACATCCAATGGATTAGAATCAATCCAATAGTATAATATGTTGACTATAATAATGAGAATGTGGCGGTTTAATGACTTTAATTAGTAGTCTTACCTTTTTCTTGTATGAATATATTTGATAAATCACCATACCAAGTGGATGTGTATCCCTGGTGAAACATGGCCTGCTACACCAAATCTAATGTGACTAAGTTGTAGTGATTTATTATCATCAACCTTATTGAATGATTAAAATGTGACAATTAAATACTCTCTTCTTGTGTTGAAACCTTAATATGATGATAATTGAACATCATAGTTCTTGCAATGTTAATCCTATATGTCACATGTATGATTGATGATTTGTTGAGTCTTGTTCTAAGGCATTAAAAGACAACGATGAACTTGCAAGGATTGATGTGATGTTCCTTAAGACCTTTGGGCATGATTGAGACCTGATTGAGGTGAAATCCTCTTCAGGTTTCAATAAGGGTTGAAACCCTGGAACTTGTGATAAGAAATGGGTACCTTGTAATGGTATTATGACAAGTGTGGTCCATTAATTTGCAATGAATGATAGCATGTGGTAATGTGATTAAGATTTATACCTCAAATGTTTTATATCTTCTGAAGTTGCAATACATATACTCTTGCTAGAAAGGAATTAGGGTTTGTATGCCCATTTGAATGATGAAGCCTTAATTCACTCAATTGGTAATAACTAATCAGGTGAAACCCTAATCATGTAGAGCCCTGAGCCATATGAGCCATTTTCAGTGTCAGAACTTGTTGGATGGTGAAATGAGTATTCCTAAGGGAAACTCAGAGCGCATATTGTTAAATATGCAGGGTACTTATTATCCTGACCCCAAGTGTTTAGGGAGGATGATTGTGGTCATACCTAGCCCTCTTTTTGAGAATGCTAGCGGTTGTGCCTTGGTGATTATCATGTGATAAAGGTTTTGCTTTGCATACCTTGGTTTCTAGTGCTATGACATGTACCAAGGTGGCCTAGTTGTTTACATGACTATATGTCACTGTTTTGTAGTTTGACTAAAATGTCATTTGACACGTGGCACAAAACACAAGTGAACATATCGAAGTAATAAGGCCATGTGAGGCTCGAGTCGAACACAGGGTAGCATTTCTCCAGTAGACTACTACTAACTATAGATCAATCAGCTAGACCGATGAGGATTGTTTTAAATGAGTTGAATTGCCAAATGATCACTAAAGTAAATGAATTAATGGTTTTAGTAAATCAGAAGGAGAATGAATTCTTTAGGAGGTGGTTTCACCACGGATACCACTAACCATCAATCCCATGTACTAATATCTATTATCTCGATCCCTGGATAAGGAGCCTGTAGCCAGAATTACATGCTCCCGCAGTGTAATTCGCTACCTAATCTAATGCCAATCCCACTCCCATGGTTATTGGTTCGATTAGTTAGGTGCTTTATACTTATACTATGGGTTTCTCCTCTCGTATATTCTCCACTTTTCCCAAAGGGTGCAATACACGAGTAATCCTATGCTTTCCAACCCTTAATCCCTCTCCTGAGATGACTAAGTGTCTATTAATCCATTCATGGTGTTCAAGCACAAAAGGAACATGAAAAATTCATAGAATTATATCCAATAACAATGAGACAATTCGATATTAATGCATAGAAATCAACTGCAGTGTATATCCGAGCTACTCTCGGGTCCTAAAGAATACATGTTTTAGCCTTGCATGATTTTCATCACAAAACATGTAGAAGGGAAGAAGAAAAATGTGGGGGAACATAGTAGAAACTAAGTTAACCCCTGTATCTTTGCCTATCTAGATGATTCCTTCCATTGCACATGCGTTCTGCTGTCTTCCAGCTGTAGAACTGTCCTCCATATGTGCTCGAATCTTCCCGGGTGGAGCGTTTAGTCCTCCATCCTTCTCCTCTCTCTCTCTGGTCGTTGTATGTCAAAATGAGGGCTCCCACTTTTGTCTGGTCATCGTCCCCCTAAGTCATAGAAATCACTTCAGGTCCAAAATTACGTCCACTGTTGGATTAGAAACAGATATGTGGTTTGCCTGATTGGGCAGACTCGGTAGTACCGACTAGGTGTGTCGGTAGTACCAAGTCAATTCGGTTTAGTCATGCAATCTTGATCCCGTCGGTACTATTGACAGGGACTCAATAAAACTGACTTTTTGTGATTTCGAATAGCCTCTCTGATGTCAACTCGGTAGCACTCAGTTTTCTTAATTCACGTTGGGCTTATTGATGCTATCTTGGAAGCACTGACTCTCTGTGTCGGTAGCACCAAGTTCTTGCTATTTTTGGGCACATCCCTGAGGGTAAGTCGGTACCATCGACTCTTATAGAGTCGGTAGCACTGAGCTGTGTGGAACTGCCTTGTACCTGAAATCACATAAAAGCATCATGAGTACTTAGAATGTGTAGAATGCTAGTAAAAATGGCTGAAATCATGTAATTTGATGCATTTAAGGAAATATAGGATATCAATGACAATCCATGCATAATAGGTCAAATAAAGGCCCAAATTACACATGAAAATAAGGGAAAATGAGCCTATAATAACGAATGAAAACACATGCACCAAACTCCCCTAAGCTTAAATGTTGCTCGTCCTCGAGTAACACTCTCTCAGATCTGTTTGACAAAAGTCAGCAAAAGGTCACAACACATACATTCTCTTCTTAAATAACTCCACCTAGCAATCCCTAAACCATCCTTCACTGACCACGAAACCAATAACTGCTCTAAAGTGACAAAAAACTTCATAAGAGATGTCCACCCTTAGACAATGACATTATCAAGTAAACAATTAACATCATAATTACTCAGACATTCACTTGGTGTATTGCGTGATTCCCTACACTAAATTTCTCTTTCCTAACTACCAACTAACTAGAATTAGATCTCCATATAAGCATGTATGAGGAGATAAATCATTAAGGGTGGCCTACCAATAAGAGCAATTAACGATGAAAGATGGGTGGCAACTGAAAATTCATGAGTACATCCAAGCTATTTATGCATAAGAAAAAAATGAACCTATAAGGATGCAAAGAATGTAGTGCATGAATCCTAATGCCTAATTATTTCTCTTTTTTTATATAGAGATGATGCGTGTAGAACGAATTGAGAAATTTCTTTTCAACTCAAAAGACTGCACATGTGGGTTATACTCTTTCACATAAAATGATGCAGAACATACTACAACTTCCTTTTATTTATTTTTCTTTTGAACTTTATCATCTTTTTTCTGCAAGCCTCGTTTTGTTCCTCTTGCTTTCATTCAACTATTAATTTTTTTTTCTACATTTATTCTTCATAACCTTGAATTTGAAATCCACATGGAAAAGGAAATATGCATGCTATGGTGAAATGTATGCAACTATATGAATTGTGTTATGCAAGCTAACATGGTGTGCAATATAGTTAATGTCTATGAATGCAATATATTTTTTCTCTTTCCAAATGCAAGCAAACTACCCAATATGTCCCTATTATGCTATGCAATGCAATCAAGGAAAATAGCTTGGAGTACTCAAGATTTTTTTTTGAGGTGGTGAGTTGAAAATGAATGGATGGACAGATGGAATCACACAACTAAGAGACAATGCCTTTCATTATATTATGATGTGTCCCTCTAAATTGAACTGTGTCCAGGGTGATCTAAATGTTTATTTCTCATATATTCATTTAATATCTCATTATGGTTTGGTCAGTTTAGGCTCAACATCTTCATCAATCACATTCCCAAGTTGATTTAGACTTTCATGTATGTAGTATGGCCTAATGCTGACTAATTCAAACACTTCCTTAAAAGGTGTTGCAAAAGGATTTTGCATGTTAAGCTTTTAAGGACATGGCCTTCATTTCATTAAAAACCATAGAAAGTACAAAACATTCGAGACTGAAACCATGCAATTACTACTCCACAATTACACTAGATAGATGTGGATCCTACACTTGCACAACTAAAAACAAAACAAACAACTAAAATGGCAAATAAAAATAAAGATAAAGATAAAAACTAGGATATAATGTTGTTCCAGCACCCCCCAAGCTTGAATATGACTATGTCCTCATAGTCAATACTCTCACCCAAGAGGTGGAACAGCGGTACCATGATTCAAAATGATGGAGGTGTCATGTTTGGGTCGTGGGGAGGAAACTTCCCTTGGAAAGAGAGATCTGTAGGAGGCATCGGCGGCGGCTGTGGGTACTCTCCGAAGTATCCACGGTTCCAGTAATTGTCAAAGAAGGGCTACTGGTATTGCTCCATCCTCTGCAGGTGCATATGCACATTCTCTTGGTTGGCCAAGACAAGACATTCATTCTCGTAGATTGCATGTTGGTTTTCATACAGTCGTCCTTGAATATCCCGCATGTCGGGTAAAGCCTCTTCGTGCTGCAACATCCCATACATGCCCTGCATGTTGTATGGGTCCTCCTCCTCTTGGGAAGGTGGTGGGGCCAAGGAAGTCAAGGCATCATATGGGTGGGCCTGCTTGCGCATGACTAGTCTCCTGGTCATTGGGATGGTGGGCTCCACCTCCTCAATGTCGTCACTGTCGCCACTATGCTCCTCGTCATCACCCTGAGCTACTGATCTGGGTAGATCTTCAGGTTTTCCCTCATTCAGTGGCCATCTGAGATGTTCCACCTTGTGCAGGTTGAAGACAGGGTCAGGTAGCCTCCGCTCTCGAAATATGTCTCGGCAGTTGCAATGTGCATAAAGGATATTGTGGTGATACCTGAGAAGATGCGCCTTATGGAAATGAAGGAGGTCCAACTTTTTATTGTCCTCCAACGGCTCAAGGGTGGAAAGATCAAGGTGTAGGTGAAGAGTTATAGAGGTGATGAGACCCCCAAATAGGATCTACGTCTTCCTTGTCACATTGCGTCTCACAGAAAGCATATGGAGCAACAAAAAGGCTCCAAAATTAACTGTCTCCCCCTCCAACAGTCGGTAGAGGAAGTAGACATACTGCCTATGGACCTTCCCTTGTGCTTGCCCGGACCTGGCGAACATGGTGTTGACGTAGAGATGGTACCACATACGAGCAAATGGATGCTCAATGTCAGTCACAGAACTGATGTGCCAGTTGATTCAAAATCCCACAGGTACCTCAGCCAACTGCTCCCAGGCTAAGTCGAAGTCAAAGTCGGATGGCGCTGAGTGTTCTAGGACATGAGCCCAATTGAAGATGTGATTGAATGCTCACAGTGCGAGGGAGTAGCTGTTGTTGAATAGGTAAAAGTTGACCTTGCCCTCCCGCCATTCACCTCCTATCTTCTGCTTAGGGGCGACGAGGACATCTAGTGATGCTAAGAACTCTAAGACCAAGTCTAGGTAGGTCTGCCAATCACTGAAGAAGGGATTATATCCCTCCATGGCTTGCTCCTGACATACCAGCGCATGTCCTCCGTGAAGCCCGCCTTCTCACGTGCGATCACCGTATCTCATTGGGATGACTTCCCTGGTCTGCAACTCCTCGTATAGTTCCTTATCTCTGTGGATGGGTGTTGGATTTGTGTTGGTCGGGGGACCAACTCACCCTGTGGGGGAACAAATCCTCTCCTAGGAGCCATGGCGTGGAAGCAAGAATGAGGTTGAGAAAATAAAGCTCGGGGAAGACCATTGTCGTATGGTGTATCCTTGCTCTAAAATGTAGGAGTGGGAGTTGAGAGTGTGAAGAAAATGGCTCCACCACCCCTCCTTATATACCTAACTGTGACAGCATCGGTACCATCGACTTACCTAGTTGGTGGTACCAAATTGGCTAGCACAATTAGAGGCTCGATTGCATCGATGGCTGACAATTGCCTGATGTATTTGATGCGGATCGGCTCGGGTCGATAGTACCGATGGCTCATCGGTAGTACCGACTTATTCTGCGGATCGTTGCCACTGACCGCTGGATTAAGTGTGTCATGGCTATCGGATCTTGATCACCCAGATTGCTGGCATGGTCGTCGGTAGTACTGACTTCAAGAGTCGGTAGTACCAATTTCTGGGATTGGTCGCTGCTTTTGAGTTTTTGGATTTGGTATACCGAACCTGGGCGCGGCCAAAAGTTGGCAGCACCGATTGATATTGTCAGTGGTATCGAGTCCTTATCAGTTACCCTTCGAAAAATCTTCAGAGACTCAGTGGTACCGACACTGGGGGGTAGGGTCAGTAGCACCAAGTTTTCATTACTATTCTACCCAAAATGCTGACCTCTTCTCAGTACCACTGACTAATAGACTCGGTGGTACTGACTTTTATTCCCTGCACACTCCACAAAATGAGTCAAGGTACTTTTTTATAGAAATTAAATTAAATTTCTAACTAAAAATGAAAATGAGCATAAAACAAAGAAAATAAAGGTTGGGTTGCCTCCCAAAAAGCGTCATTGTTTAACGTCCTAGGCTAAATGGTCCTTAGAGCAAGAAATTTATGTAATGGTGCAAAGTTGCACCTCCTCTATCCGGGGCTCTATCTCACCTCCATAATAGTGCTTATGTCTTTGGCCATTTATAAGGAACAACCTATTCCCATCTATAATGTTCACAACACCATGGGGAAGAACTTTGTCAATCACAAATGGTCCACTCCACTTGGACCTTAACTTTCTTGGATGCAACCTTAGCCTAGAATTAAAAAGAAGGACTTTCTAACCAGGGAGAAACACCCTATTTAGAATATGTCTATCATGAAATTTCTTCATCCTTTCCTTATATATCCTAGAGCTTTCATAAGCATTCATCCTCGGCTCATCTAATTCATTTAGTTCCAGAAACCTCTTCCTACCTGCTTCATTAATGTTGAAGTTCAGTTTCTTTATAGCCCATCTGGCTTTGTGTTCAAGCTCTATAGGTAGGTGGCATGCACGGCCATAGATCAACCTAAAAGGTCTTGTTCCTATTGGAGATTTGTAAGCTGTTCTATAGGCCCAGAGTGCATCATATAGCACATAACTCCAGTTTGTCCTATTGGTTGAGATAGTCCTTTCTAAAATTTTCTTAACTTCTCTGTTTGACACCTCAACCCATCCTTGAGTCTGTTGGTGACATGGAGTACCCACTTGGTGTTTCACACCATATTTGCTCAAAAGAGTTCCAAACAGCCTATTAGTGAAATGTGAGCCACCATCACTAATGATTAGGTGGGGGGCACCAAACCTAAAAAAATGTAATCCTTCACAAATTTTCACACCACTTGTGCATCATTGGTGTGGGTTGGAATGGCTTCCACCCACTTAGACACATAATCAAATGTAAGTAAAATGTAAAGGTATGAATTAGATGACACAAATGGGTCCATAAAATATATTCCCCAAAGATCAAAAACCTTGACCTCCTGAAACACATTTAAGGGCATCTCGTGTTGCTTGGAGATAGTACCTGCACACTGACATGTGTCACAATGAAGAACATAGTCATGAGCATCCTTAAACAAAGTGGGTCAATATAACCCACTTTCCAGGACTTTGGCACTAGTCATAGAACTAGATGGTGCCCACCTGTGGGTAGAGAGTGACAGTGTGATAGGATGCTCTCTACCTCACACTCGGGTACACACCTTCTTAACATCTCATCCCTACATTTTAAAGAAGAGTTGGATCATCCCAGATATAAAATCTCAAAGAATGGAAAAACTATTTTTTTCTCCTGGTAACCCCAATCCGCAAGTATCTCCTTACAATCCAAGTAATTGACAATATCTGCATACCAAGGGTCTTTAGTTTCAACTGCAAATAGTTTTTCATCTGGAAATTCCTCCACTATGGGGATAGCAACATTTCTTTCATCCAACCTTTCTAACCTAGATAGATGATCAACCACTACATTCTCCACACCTGCCTTGTCTTTAATTTCAATATCAAATTCCTACAGTAAAAGAATCCACCTAATAAGATTGGGTTTGGCATCCTTCTTTTGTAACAAGTATTTATTAGTGACGTGGTCAGTCCAGACTATCACCTTGGATCCTACTAGGTATTGCCGGAATTTTTCAAAGGAAAACACTACCGCTAACAACTCTTTTTCAGTAGTAGTGTAGTTCATTTGCACATCATTCAAAGTTTTCGACGCATAATATATGACAGTTGGAGTTTTATCCCGACATTGACCCAACACCACTCCCACTGCATAATCTGATGCGTCAAACATCAGTTCAAATGGGAGGCTCCAATAAGGAGCCTACACAATAGGTACAGAAATCAGTTTTTCCGTAAGTATCTCAAAAGCTTTCAAACAACACTCATCAAAAGAAAATTTGGCATCTTTCTCTAAAAGCTCAGATAATGGCTTAGAAATCTTTGAAAAAACTTTTATGAATAGGTGATAAAATCCAGCGTGTCCTAAAAAACTCCTAACTCCTTTCACCTATTTCGGTGGAAATAGTGAGGAAATAACCTCAATTTTCACCAGATCAACTTCCATGCCTTTGTGGGACACCTTGTATCCAAGAATTATCCCTTCACTCACCATCATGTGACACTTCTCCCAGTTAAGCACTAGGTGAGTGTCCTCACATCTTTGCATAACCCTATCCAAATTGTGTAGGCAATCATTAAATGACTCCCCATAAATAGAAAAATTGTCCATGAAAACCTCTAGGCACTGCTCCACCATATCAGAAAAAATGGCAAGCATACATCGTTGAAACGTGGTAGGGGCGTTACAATGACCAAAAGGCATTTGGTGGTATGCGAAGGTGCCATAAGGATAGGTGAAAGTAGATTTCTCTTGGTCCTTAGGATCTATGGAAATATGGTTATACCCGTAATACCCGTCAAGAAAACAAAAGTGAGAGTGGTCAGATAGACGTTCTAAGATTTGATCAATAAAGGGTAGGAGAAAATGGTCTTTAAGGGTGCTACTCGTATATGGTTCAAGTATGTATGATTTCAAATGGAAGAATTAAAAAAATATTTAGAAAGAGATAGATATTGGCAACAACACTTCCTATATCCACTTCTATTTCAGGAATATATATTTGCACTTGCTCATATTCATAATTATGGTTTAAATGGATTAATTTATTACGAATCTGGGGAAATTTTAGGTTATGACAATAAATCCAGTTTCATACTTGTGAAATGTCTAATTCTTCAAATGTATCAATAGAATTTTTTGATTCATTCATCTAATGAATCTCATAAAAATAGATCTGTTGGACACAACAACCCTTTTTTCATACTTTGTAACAAGTATTTAATAGTGACGTGGTCAATCCAGACTATCACCTTGGCTCGTACTAGGTATTTTTAGAATTTTTCAAAGGCAAACACTACTGCTAACAACTATTTTTCAGTAATAGTGTAGTTCATCTACACATCATTCAAAGTTTTCGACGCATAATATATGACAGTTGGAGTTTTGTCCCAGCATTGACCCAACACCGCTCCCACTGCATAATCTGATGCGTCACACATCAATTCAAATGGGAGGCTCCAATCAGGAGCCTGCACAATAGGTGCAGAAATTATTTTTTCCGTAAGTATCATAAAAGCTTTCAAACAATGCTCATCGAAAGAAAATTCAGCATCTTTCTCTAAAAGCTCAGATAATGGCTTGGAAATCTTTGAAAAATATTTTATGAATAGGCAATAAATCCAGTGTGTCCTAAAAAACTCCTAACTCCTTTCACCTATGTCGGTGGAGGTAGTGAGGAAATATCCTCAATCTTCACCAGATCAACTTCCATGCCTTTGTGGGACACCTTGTATCCAAGAACTATCCCTTCACTCACCATCATGTGACACTTCTCCCAGTTAAGCACTAGGTGAGTGTCCTCACATCTTTGCATAACCCTATCCAAATTGTGTAGGCAATCATTAAACGACTCCCCATAGATAGAAAAATTGTCCATGAAAACTTCTAGGCACCACTCCACCATATTAGAAAAAATGGCAAGCATACATCGTTGAAACGTGGTAGGGGCGCTACAAAGACCAAAAGGCATTCAGTGGTATGCGAAGGTGCCATAAGGATAGGTGAAAGTGGATTTATCATGGTCCTTAGGATCTATGGAAATCTAGTTATACCCGTAATACCCATCAAGAAAACAAAAGTGAGAGTGTCCGGATAGACCTTCTAAGATTTGATCAATAAAGGGTAGGGGAAAATGGTCTTTAAGGGTGGCTACTTTAACCTGTGATAATCAATACACACACACCATCCCGTTACTAGCCTAGTGGATATAATCAATACACACACGCCATCCTGTCACTAACCTAGTGGAGATCAGTTCATTACTTGCATTTGTAGTTACTTTAATCCCCCTTTTCTTTGGAATGACCTGTGTAGGACTAACCCAGATTGAATTAGAGACATCATATATTATACCTGCCTATAGAAGCTTGACAAATTCCTTATTTACTACCTCTATCATGATCGGGTTGAGACGCTATTGAGGTTGGACTATTGCTTTCACCCCTTCTTCGAGTTGGATCTTATGTTGGCATAAGGCTGGAGAAATCCCTTTTATATCGGCTATCGACCAACCAAATGCAGCTTGATGGTTCTTCAATGCAGTGAGTAGCTGCTCCTCCTCACCACTAATAGAAGATGAAATGATCACCGAATGTTTTTCATCTACAACGAGGAACACATATTTCAAGTGTGGAGGTAATGGCTTTAGTTCCAACTCTGATGGGCTCAAAAGAGACGGGACCAATGGTGGGGGTGGCAGTCCTAAGTATTCAAAGCGCCTTGCATAGTAGCAAGGTACTGCATTCAATAGAAAGATCCACTCCTCTATACAGTTGTTGCATAAGCTTCCTTCCATTCTATTTATTAGGCATGTCTCCAAGGGTAGCTATGGAGATGACTCTAACACAGAATAGCCATGGCTTCTTCTTTTGCAGTTGGGTCATAGTCCTCCCCGTCATCTCCTGGGTAGTGCATAGCTTGAGTCAGAGAAAGTACTTTTGTGTTTTCTAGGATGCCCATAGATAGAGTGCCTTTGTCCACCCTGGTCATCACATGGGCCATATCCAGGAATAGCTTTTCTAGAAATAATGATTTTTTTTGTCTACATGCTGAAGCATATTGCACTACACCTTATCTCCCATAGCTTGAGAGTGCTCTGGCATCTTTATCTCAAACCTGTCATCTTGGATTCCCATAGTGAAACATCCTCGACCCATCTCAAGTATCTTATCTACAGTAGCTTGAAATGGTCTCCCCAATAGAAGTTCATTGTCGTGATCGTCCTACGTCTCCATCACTACAAAATCCACAGGGAAGACAAACATATCCACCTTTATTAGAACATCCTCACATATACCATATGGCTTCACTACTAAATTATCCGCCAACTGGATTGTCATGCTGCTCTTCCTGGTTTCCTTGAGTCCAAGCTTCTTGAATGTAGATAAGGGTATCAAATCTATGCTTGCCCCTGAATCACATAAAGACTCTCCAAATTTTGTCTTCCCTATAAAGCAAGTGATATTGAAGCATCCTAGATCCTATCTTTTAGGTGGCAATGTGACCAAAATGAAAGCACTAACTTGTTCCTTGAGCACTACCACATCAGACTCTGGAATATTCCTCTTCTTTGTAATGATATCCTTCAAGAACTTCCCATAAGATGGTATTTGCTCTATTGCGTCAATCAAGGGAATGTTCACAGACAACTTCTGAAAGTTATCTAGAAACTTCTTGAAATACTTGTCCATCTTAGTAGCCTTCAGAGTGTTTGGGAATGGCACAGGAATTAAAGGTTCCCTCTTGTGAGGTGGTATGTAGGCTTGAGTTTTATTGCCTACAACCTCATCAACTTGCTCCTCTGTAGTCTTCTCTTGGGCTGACATGTCTAATTCTTCCACTTCCATGGGTTTAGCTTGAGTTTCTACCTCTTCTTTGACCGCATTGTATGGTGCACCATCCATTAGCTTTTTGTTGATGTGAAGCAGAACCACTTTCACATGCTGACTTTTGGAAGATACATTGGTATTTTCCGGAAATCCTTGCTGAGTCGGTTTCTTTAAAGCACTCACATCTGCTGCTATCTGGGATATATGTGTTTCAATACTGCAAATACGTGCCCCTTGATTTTGAAGGCCCCTCTGCGTGTGTGCAATCTGTAGCTCATTCTGACTCACCAGCTTACCCATCATTTGTTCAATCTTGTCAATCTTCTGTTGTTCTGGTGGATATTGGGCTTGACCGCCATACTATTGTGGCCTTGGTTGTTGTTGTTGTGCTTGCGATGGATCTTGTTGGAAATTATTAGGGTCTTTCCACGATAACTTGGGGTCCTTCCTCCATGAATAATCATTATTCTTATATTGACCCTGGCGCATGTACTTGCACTCTCCATCCTCTTCTTCAGCAGAGCCTTTATCTGGAGCACATAGCGTCTTGGCAATGAGGTCTAACTTTTTGTTTAAAGTAGATATCACCTTAGATTCGCTAACACTCTTTATGGTGGCTAGTAGTTCTCTTTCTTCCCCCCAATGATTGATTCTTAGACATGTTCTTGGGGATTTCAAGGCAGCGAGCAGACTTGTTGTTGAGAAAGAACCCTACTCCTATGCTGTCAAGGGTTGTTCTCTCCCCTTTGTGTAGACCATAATAGAAGATTTTGTCCTACCTCTGTAGATCAATGCCATGATGAGGCACTTTTCTAAGCATGTTCTAAAAACTTTCCCATGCCTCTGAATACGACTCATCAGCATGCTGCTTAAAGTTATGAATCTTCTTCACTAGATCATTTGTCTTTTGTGGAGAAAAGTAGCGTTCGAAGAACACATTTATCATCTGATCCCATGACTCTATGATCTCGTCATCCAGATTGTCAAACTACAACTTTGCACCATCTATAAGTGACAATGAAAACAACTTGAGGTAGATTGTAATAACTGGAATCATGTCTATCTTCACCATATCATAGCTTTCCACAAAGTTTTTGATATGTGTCATTGAATCCTCAGAAGGGTGGCCATGGAATGCCTGGGATTTTACTAAAGCAATGAGTCCAGGATCTATCTTGTAGCTGCCCACATTGATAGCTTGTCTTTTGATAGGCCCTTTCTGGGTCGTAGATGATGAAGCCTTTATTCTCTCCCATATTGTATGTTCTTCTAGTTCCTCTACTCTATCCCCCATTTCTCTTGGCTCGGGTACTACTGGTTCCTCTGGTTCTTCAATCACATGAGGGTTTGGTGAAGGCGTTCTGTTGAACTTGTCCACAGGTTTGCCTAGTTCTCTTCCTCCTTGTAAGAACTATGCTTGTCCAAAGCCCGGTGATGATGGTTCACCATAGTCTAGGGCTCTGGTCCGCACCATGCACTAGTATTCCAGAAACAATGAGAATGAACGTCAAGTCAAGAAGCTTGTACTTAATGAAGAAATTATTATAATTCAACTTCAAATAAAGAAATAAAATAATAATAATAAAAATAAACCAAGAGTGGCTGACTGTAGTACTCGTAGTGCTAGATGTTGTCGCTTTCCCCAGCAATGGTGCCAAAAACTTGACACGCGGTTTATCATGCACAAAATGCAAGTGAACGTATTGAAGTAATAAGGCCCTGTGAGGCCTGAGTCAAACACGGGGAAGCGTTTCTCCAATAGACTACTACTAACTACAAATCAATCAGCTAGGCCAGTGAGGATTGTTTGAAATGGGTTGAATTGTCAAATGAACACTAAAGTAAATGAATTAATGGTTTTAGTAAATCAGAAGGAGAATGAATTCTTTAGGAGGTAGTTTTGCCACAGATACCACTAACAGCCAATCCCACACACTAATATTTATTATCTCGATCCCTGGATAAGGATCCTGTAGCTAGAATCACCTGATCCCGCAGTATAATTCACTACCTAATCTAATGCCAATCCCACTCCCATGGTTATTGGTTTGATTTGTTAGGTGCTTTATACTTATACTCTGGGTTTCTCCTCTCATATATTCTCCACTTTTCCCAAAAGATGCAATATACGAGTAATCCTATGCTTTCCAACCCTTAATCCCTCTCCTAAGATGACTAAGCGTCTATTAATCCATTCATGGTGTTCAAGCACAAAAGGAACATGAAACTTTCATAGAATTATATCTAGTAACAATGAGATAATTTGATATTAATGCATAGAAATCAACTGTAGTGTATATCTGAGCTACTCCTGGGTCCTAATGAATACAGGTTTTTAGCCTTACATGGTTTTCATCACAAAACACATAGAAGGGAAGAATAAAAACGTGGGAAACATGGTAGAAACTAAGGTAACCCCTGGATCTTTGCCCGTCCGGATGATCCCCTCCATTGCACGTGCATTCTGCTATCTTCCGACTACAGAACCGCCCTCCATAGGTGCTCGAATCTTCTTGGGTGGAGCATTTAGTCCTATATCCTTCTCCTCTCTCTCTCTCCGACAGTCATATGATCAAAATGAGGGCTCCTCCTTTTGTCTGATAGTCACCCCCTAAGTCATATAAATCACTTAGGGTCCAAAACTATGTCCACCGTTGGATTAGAAATAGATCTGTGGTCGACCTAATCGGGCAGACTCGATAGTACCAACTAGGTGAGTTGGTAGTATCGAGTCACTTAGGTTTAGTCGTGCGATCCCGATCCCATCGATACTATCGACTGGGACTCGATAGCACCAACTTTTTGTGATTTCGAACAACCTCTCTAACTTCAACTCGGTAGCACCGAGTTTTCTTGATTCACGTTGGGCTTACTAATGCTATCTCGGTAGAACTGACTCTCTGTGATGGTAGCACCAAGTTCTTGTTGGTTTTCGGGCACATCCCTGAGAGTAAGTCGGTAGCACTGAGATATGTAGAACTGCATTGTACCTGAAATCACATAAAAGCATTGTGAGTACTTAGAATGCATAGAATGCTAGTAAAAATGGCTGAAATCATGTAATTTGATGCATTCAAGGAAATATAGGCTATAAATGACAATCCATGCATAATAGGTCAAATAAAGGCCCAAACTACACATGAAAATAAGGAAAAATGAGCCTATAATAATGTTTAAAAACACATGCATCATCATTGCGGTGCAAACTCGTACTGACTGAGTATGGAGAAGATCTTGAAGTCCAACTCTTCTTAGATTTATATGGAACTAATTGCGACCAAGCGGTGGTCAGTTGGACTTTGAGTGGTATGACTCAAACTCCGCAGGGCATAATAAAAGATGTAATATAAGTCATGTAGTATATCTGTTAGGGTTAAATACATTTCACATTAGTTGAATTAGCTCTTACCTTGCCTTTATACTACATAGTTTTTACATGATGCAGACTTATGAAATCTGAGTAATTCGACTTGATGCTAAAGCTTATTTGCTTAATATGCTTAAACTGTTTAATCTACTGGACTACTTATTAGTAATGCAATTGCTCAATTTATTTACCGTTTAATAAACTATTGTAACCAATATCTGTTGGAGAGAATTATATCTCTTGTTGGGACTCGGTCTCACCCGTGGGTCACCACATCTTTTTAGGTGGTCACGGGCAGCATGGTCGAGGTCATGCCATGGAAGAGGAAGAGCCTAGTGATCAATAGATTCAGAAGGCTGGTCAACTGTATATGTTAGTAGTAGAGTCCTAGTGTCATCCCTCTACTCTCAAGTCCGAGTATGGGATGTGTTTTCTAGATCATATACTAGTATCAACACAAGATTTTGGCAGTAAGTCAAGTGTTTGTAAAATATGGTGTGTACATGTGAAATGTCTTTTGTATATAGGATGTGGCTGAGGCCATTGGACACAGATGTAATTACTTGTTATGGTATATGAAAATGAAAAAGATGAACCTTTATTTAAATGTTTTTGAACTGGTTTGTGATGTCAAAATTGGTTTTAATTATTCTACATTTTTGACTATGTGATTAATTAGTAGTTGATTGTGTTTTGGGTTTTGAGTAATATCATTTAGCGTGACAAGGTGTCACATACATGGTAATATGATCCCATTTCCACTGCAATATTGGTAAAGGTTGTAAAGTCCCTACATGCTTCTGATGCTCTGCCTTGACATGCTGACAAATTGGACACTTAGCAACCAACTCTGCCACATCACGATTTAGACTTGGACATCGGTACAAATCCTTCAAATTATGGTACATCTTTGTACTATTGGGATACATCATGTACATCAAGGTATGAGACTCGTCAAGTACCATCTTCCTTAAGCCATCAACATGTGGAACCACTATCCTGTTATGAAAGCAAACTACCCCATCATATGACTCATGGAAATCATCATGATTCCTACTTCCAAACTATGATTGGATATTTTATATTGCAATATCATTCTTCTAAGCATCTCTAATCTTTTGTATCAACGTCAGCTTGACCTATAATTGTGCTAACAACCCTACCAATAGAGATACTTCCAACTAAACATTCATTTGTCAAAGCGATACTAACACGTCCCACTTATGACACACAATAGAGTGTGATTATGCCTTGTTTGTGAATGATAACGAAGATGATTTCCTGCCCAACACATCATTCACCACACTCATCTTCCTTGGATGGTATTTTATCGCACAATATTAGTATTTGATCAGCTCCATCTATCTTCTCTATCTCATGTTTAGCTCCTACTTTGAGAAAATACATTAAAGGTTCTTATGGTCAGTGAAGATATGATACTTCTCCCTGTATAGGTAGTGTCTCCAAATCTTCAAGACATGAACCACATCTACTATCTCCAAATCATGTGTCGGGTAGTTCTCCTTGTATTTCTTAAGTTGTTGCTAAGCAAAAGAAATAATGTTCTTGTCCTACATCAGCACACATACCAAGCCATTCTTCGAAGCATCATAAAAGATGATGTAGACTTTCCCTTGCTCTGGAAGCACTAAGACTGGAGCACTGGTCAACTTCTCCTTCAACAAATAAAAAGGATGTTGACATTTGTCATCCCAGACAAAAGGAACACCTTTCCTAGTCCACTTGGTTAGGGATAATGCTACAACACTGTAATTCTAAATGAATCTCATGTAGTAACCAACCAAACCTAGGAAGCTTCAGACCTAAGTCAGCGTCTTGGGATTCTCCCACTCCAACACTGACTCCACCTTCTTAGGGTCTACAAAAACACCCTTAGCAGAGATTACATGCCCCAAAAAAGACACCTTGGTCAACCAAAACTCACACTCGCTGAACTTGACATACAGTCATTGATGTCACAACAACTCTAACATTTGGAAAAAATGTTGCTCATGTTGTTGATTGTCCTTGGAACATATCAAGATATCATTGATGAACACAACTACAAATTTATCAAGATGCGATCTAAACACCTTGTTCATTAAATCCATGAAAGTTGTTGGTGAATCGGTTAGCCCAAACGGCATAACCACGAACTCATAATGACCATACCTAGTCCTAAAAGCATCCGTAGGTATGTCATCTGCCTTGATCCTCAACTGATGGTATCTTGACCTCATATCTATCTTGGAAAATACTATAGCACCTCTCAAATGATCAAGAAGATCATCAATCCTTGGCAACATGTACTTGTTCCTCACTGTGACCTTGTTCAACTGTCGGTAATCTATGCAAAGCCTAATGGATCCATATTTCTTCTTCACAAACAACATGAGAACACCCTAAGTAGAAGTGCTCGGTCTGATGAAACCCTTCTCCAGCAACTCCTACAATTGGTTCTTCAACTCCTACATCTCTATTGGTGCCATCTTGTAAGGTGAATGAGCGATAGGTTGTGTTCCAGGAACAAGATTGATCAAAAAATTAATCTCTCTAGGAGGTGGAACTCTAGGAAACTCTTCAGGAAAGACATCCTCAAACTCTCACACTATTGGTACCTCATGGATACTAGGACTTTTTCTCTTGGTATCCACAACATGTTCCAAGAAATCCTCACATCCTTGTCTCATCAGCTTCTCTGCTATCACACCCGACACTAAACATGTAGGAAGAACCTTCCTATCTCCATCATAGAACATCTCCACCTTGTAACTATAGTCCAAAACAACTTTGTACTTCTCCAAGCTATCCATCCCTAGGATCACCTCGAATCCATGCATGTCAAGTGGCATGAGATCTACTTAAATGTTGCATCCCAAGAGAGAAAGAGAACAAGATGGACACACCTCCCACAACTCAACAGAACCAACTAGAGGAGTTTCTAGAAGAAGGATATAAAATCTACTACAAATAGGTAGATTACATCTACTTATCACCTCTTTGGTGATAAAAGAGTGTGTCACACCTGGGTCAATCAAAACAGATACGGAAGAAGAAGCAAATAAGTCAAAATATAAAATTCCCATCTGACCTGTCACCACCCATGGATTGATCACTCCTTTTGGCTGACTCATAGCATAGAATCTAGCCATTTCCTATTATCCTCCTTGTCCTCTACCAACTAGTCCAGATGATCCTTCCTGCCACGCCTGACTGCATCCTCTACTACCATTGTACTATTGTTGATGTGAACCCCATTGACTCCACCTCAGTTGTTGTGTCACTTCCTCGTCCTTCATGGGGCAAGACCACCTTACATGCCCAACTTGTCCACACTTGAACCAAGTTTTGGTGTCTTACTATAGCTTAGATGGCCCTGTCACTGATATTGACGATGCACTGTGTGCTCTTGCTGGTGGGAAGTTGTGACCTTTACTTTTACTTGGGGACCACTATGACGGTAGTCGTGACCTTATCTTAGAAAAAGTCAATCTGATTTGTGACTGTGGCGATGAGAACCTCAGCTTCTTCAAGCCTCTAGATGACTATCCTTGAAATTGAGCTGGCCTCTTCTTAGCCTTGGCTTCATACTTCTCAAGTGCATACCTCTCAATCCTTCTTACTGACTCCACAAAGGTAGAGAACTCATCTCCATTCTCTAAAGTTGATGTTGTCATAGACAACTTCGAACTCAAACCCTTATAAAACCTACAGAACCTCTCCTTCTCTATTGCTACCATATGAGGATAGAACCTCAAAAGCTCCATAAACCTTGCCTCATATTCATTGATGGACATTGAACCTTAGTACAACCTCTCAAACTGAGTTGTTTTCTCATCTAAATACATCTTAGGGAAGTAATGGCTCACAAACTCTCACTGAAAATCTTCCCAACCCACTGCAACTCATGGTCTTTTCTCCTCCTCAATAGCCCACCATTGGCCAACACTGCCATTCAATAGGTAAAGAATGTGTTTCACCTTGTCCTCTTCCATGATGTTCAGGATCTTAAATGCCTTCTCAAGCTTGGTTAACCACATTTTGGTGTCTTCCAAGTTTTCCATATTCGTGTACTCGGTAGCTCCAACACACTTCAAGCTCTCGAACGTCATCCCAGGAGTCTGGCATTCTGCATTAGGGATGGCTACCCTAGCTTGAGGTATAGGCACCCTATCTTCTAAATGTGTAATCATCATCATGAGATGTCCAAATATGGATTGGAAAGCTGGATTTGTCATTTTTGTTGGGTCATATTGAGGCACCGTGTGCTATTCTGGCCCTATCACATGCACTCTTCCACCATGTACCAGCCTCCTACTATGACCTCTGGGCAAGACAAAGCTACACTCTACATGTTCTCTAGACATATCTGCATAAGCATAAGCTATGATCAAATATGTTGGATTATGCAAATACAGACACAAAACCTAAGTTCTATGTCCCTGTGGACTCAGTGGACCCAAAGCTCTGATACCATCCAAATTGTGATGCCCCGCCATGCTAAACAAGATTATTCAAAATAAAACACGTGATCGATCACTAATTAATCTCATATCTAGAAAAAATGTTAAATTGAAACCAATTAAAACATCACCAACATGTTCAAGGATAATTACATATAAGTCCAACTACCTATATAACAACACATACAATATCAAGTATTTACATATATATCCAGTGGCCTTAGCTGCCACCTGTATACAAAAGGTATATGTCCCACATATATACATGTTATATACAACATCAGGATGCTGCCAAAACTCGAGTCAATATACATATCATCTATAAAAAATCTCCTTGCCTAGACTTGGGAGTACAAGGACGACTCTAGAACAGACTAACTACTAACCAACCTTCTACTCCTACTGCTCCCAAAGCTGCTCTTCCTCACCTCCATGAACCTGACGATGGTGCTTACAATCAACTAAAAATATGTGGTGACCCATTAGGTGAGACCCATGTCCCAACGAGAGATTTAACTTTCAACAATAGTTATTGATTACAACAGGTTATTTATTGAACAAGTTAAACAAATTAAGCAGATGGAATAGATAACATTACAGTAAGAAGGGATAACATGATATCTAGAGGAACAAGTAGAACTATCATGTTTAAAATAGTTGATTTCTCTTACTGCATTATATATCAAATAAATACTACAAGAAACAAGGAAAGGGTTAACAACCAATGTGAATCGTATTTAGCCCAAATAGATATATACAAAGCTGGATTTATGTCTTTTATTAATCCCTGGGGAGTTTGAGGTATAGCACTCAAACTTCCAACTGACCACTGTGAAGTGCCATTTCATTCTGTACAAAATCTAGGAGAGTTAGAATCCTAAGTTCTCTTCCCCTCAGTCAGTACGAGTCCTATATAGTGAAATATATAGTCAAGTTGCAATCATCCTAGTCTGCCCTTGGTATATAGGTCACGACACTAGTAACCAGGGTAGAAAAAACCCTATCATCTGAGGTACAATCACAGTTGTCCTCAATCACATAAAAAATACAAATATCTAAGACACAACCTCAACCACTCTCAATCTAAGGCATGGTTGCATCCATCCTCTAAACCTTGAAATTGGGATGTCAAGGACACATAGTCACTTGACTCTGTATATATTCAAAAGTATATGACTCTAGGCTTCCCTTCTGGAATAGTGTTTCCCATCTAGCAAGCCCTGACATTAGAATGGTTCTACGGTAGAGGGCACTGCATGATTAGGGTTTCACTTGATTAGTTAATGCTAATTGGGTGATTTAAGGATGCATCAATCAAGTTACATACAAACCCGAAAAGGTTCTACGAAAACATCGGTATGTCACAAATCCAAAAGATACAAAATGTATGTATATATAATTTCTATCACATCATCACAAGATACCAATCCTTGCCATACATGAAGAGGATCACACCACTATTAGGGCTCAAACCATGCCCAAAGATCATTAAGACCATCACATTATCTCCTACAAGAACATCATTATCTCTCCACACCTTATAAAAGATTCAACAAACCATCACCATAATTTTGATACACAGGTACAACATGATATCACATTAAGTAGATATGATGTTCACAGGATAGCATAGAAGGGTAACCATAACATTGAGAGAGCATTCCTTCATTACATCAACATACAAGGAAACTAGATATTATTAACCATAATATTTTAATTAAATTAGGGTTAGATTCAACAAGATAGGTTGATTTAATGCTACAAATCAACATTCATTGGTTCATACACTTACTTAAAAAAATCACAAACCCTTACCCTAGAACTTTCATCGGATCATGGATGCACTCAAGACAAAGCACTATCGTCAAATACCATGCTTCAAACTCAACCATCAGATCACACACCTTGTACAAATGCAGGAATATACATAAACCAAAGCATAACCCTTGGGTTGCATCATTAACCAAAACCATCAGATGTGGAATAGATAAGACCATCAGATTCCATACAAACAAAACCTTTGAATCATACACATAGGAAAGCCATCAGATCTTGACCTACAAAGACCATTGGATCTTGACCTAGAAAAGCCATCAGATGTGAACACTAGGAGCACCATAGTTTGCTGACATTAGGAACCCCATCAGTTGTGGACATCAGAACCACCATCAAATGTGGACACTACTAAGACCATCAATCTTGCTCCCAGTAAAACCATTGGTTGTGAACCATCAAACATAGAACTAGTGAAGCCATCAACAATGGATCTAGTAAAACCATTGACCATGGAACCAGTGAAACCGTCGAGTCATGACACAAGTAAGCCATAGAGTCATGACCAAGTGAAGCCATTGGTTGACAACACTAGGTGGAAAGCATATCTAATGCACCAAGAAAAACCATCATTTGGTAGAGGGAGGAAAACCATCGTTTGTAACTACTTGAAAAAAGCACTAAGATTGTCGATTGTGAGGGGAAACATAGCCATCAGTTTCAAGCACAAGAGAATATTCAAAACAACAACTAAGTCCAAGCCATTGATTGACATTGGGGGTTAAACCATTAGATCATGAAACAAGGTGGAAAATAGTCCAAAAATATAAGGAAAAACCATTGATTCCCACTTCAAGAGCACCATCGATTCATGGACATGCAAGGTTTAGGGTTTCCACTTCCAAGGAAGGAACATGTAAAAGGTTTAGAGCTTCATTAAGGAAGGTTATCTACTCAAGAACTATCACATAATCTCAAACCCTAGGCAAACATAGAATCTTTTTACTTAGAACTACGTTTTAGAGCAAGATCTTATACATTCAAGTCAAGAGTAAGCAACAAACATGAAGAAAGTTATATAACCTACCTCAAATAAGAAGATGAAGGTCCAATCATCAAAGTAGCTTGAAACGAGATATAAGAAACCCTAGCTTGAGCACTCTACACGTCCAAGCTAGCTCCTTTTCTCCAAGAACTAGCAAACCCTAGGTCAAGGAAGCAAGAAAGAAGGTGTTCTTCAACCTCTAGCACAAGCTCTACCAAGAGAACATCTGGACCCGACCAAGAAGGAAGAGATAAGAAGGTAGGGAAGTAAGGAAAATGAAGGAAATAGGAAGATCTTACTTTCTTAGGTCAAGAATAATCTAAGGGAGATCCACAAGCTTGAAGAGATTACAGATTTGAACCCTAGGTGCACATGCAAGCAAGATCAGCCAAGCTTCTTCTTCCTCAAGATCCTTCTTCTCCACCATGCAAGAGGGATGATATCCAAGAAGAAATAAGGATAAGAGATGGTCTAAAGAGCTTGTTTGTATGGAAGGAGAGAGTTATATAAAGCTTGGAGTGAGAGAGAAAGGAAGGAAGAGGTGCCAAGCCACGCATGGCGTGTGTCCGTGGTCAAAACATATCATCCATGCAAAACTAGGTCAGCCATCAAACCTTAACACTAGGGGGGACCATCATATTTCAACCCTAGGGAAACCTCCAACAACAGGTTGTCCATCAGGTCATGCCTTCACTTGGCCACCAAAGCAAAACCCTAGCTTCATCGTCGATTGTTGTGCCTCACTTAGTGAACCGTCAACCTAGGTGGTGCCTCAAAGCAAACCATCTACCTTCAAGCCATCCGAGAGAACCATTTGATACCACCACCTAGAGGTGGACCATA
Source organism: Alisma plantago-aquatica (assembly GCA_963693085.1). NCBI lineage: Eukaryota > Viridiplantae > Streptophyta > Magnoliopsida > Alismatales > Alismataceae > Alisma > Alisma plantago-aquatica. Next base: position 1,063,324,867 of record OY856409.1, on the reverse strand, counting down.
GCATCCCAACATTCAAAGGGGCAAGCCATCAAGTTAGGGCATCTAGGTGAGGAAACCCTAATCTCAACACAAGGTTAGATGTCACCACTAAATCAAAGGTGCGACAAGGTGCCCCAAGGTACAACTATATAAAACATGATATGAAAACTCATGAGGCACAACAAGCATTTGAAAAATTACAAGAAAAACCCTAGATATGGGTAAATTGCATAAAAGCCCTTAAAAGCACATATATTGTAGAACTTACTAAACAGTGTCCAAATTGGACCAAAATTGAAACTTAGCTATGTTACATGATATCAAAGCATATTATATGTTTTGATTAAGGTTTTAAAAATCCAATTATGATAAGAAAGCTAGTTCTACCAGAAAATAAATGACATAACCCAATATGGGGGGACATATTTTTGGTGGGGCACGTGGCAGGAACCTTTTTTCAGTTCTTTAAGAAGGAAGCAAGATCAAAAGTTTTTTGGAGGTAATTTTTTTTGTGGTGTACATGATCTACAACATCAATTTTTATGGAGTACAACTGAAGATAGAGGCTTTTTGGAGGCAAATTTATTGTGTAGGAAGTGGTGTGTCTTCAATTTCAATGCAACTAATGCTAAACCTTTATATCAAAATTTCCCCCTAAATTTTGAATTTTGTGGGTTGTCTCTAACTTCAATTATACAAAAAAAAACATATCTTATAATAAAAGTGGTGCCCATGTTTTTCTTAATTGGCAAGACTTGGCCAGTAGTGACGTTTGTGCTATACCAACTGATAATATAGGCTTGTAGGGATTTTTGTGAAAATTGGTATTAAGAAAAGTGACACCAGAGGTAAAAAAATGTACTAGTTCCATTACCCACTTCAGTCTATTCATATATTACACTACATCATCTCTAGACATAGGAAAGTCATATGAATGTCTAGCCAATATAGGAAGATATTAGGGTTCCTTCTTCACTTGATGATTTACAACCTTAGTGTCATCACAAGACAAGGTGAACTACATAGTCACATTACCCATTATCAAGTTCATTATGTAATCTACTTACACCATGGATATGAGAGAGGTGAAATCCTAAGAATATTCTACTAAACTGATAGATTCCATCCACCAATCCTCAATCATGAGAAATAACAATCTCAATGAGGATGGTACCCTACCCATAAATAGATATATTTGGATAGAGCTATGTGGATGTACTCCTGTTGAAGGCAAAGTGTGTCTAACCATAACATAGATAATTTAGTTCAGCACCATATTTATCATCCATACATGCTCAATCCTCTTGGTGGATGTATTCAAGTCATGCTAGAAAAAAACAAAGAAGCGGTCTAAGGTGTGAACTAGGGTTAAGCCTAGCTACAAGTGTTCAAAATCAGCATGCACTTCATAATTCTCAAGCTAACCTCCTAGATAATAGGAGATAGGATTCAACCACTACTAGAATCAATTCCTATGTTGTGACATTTACACCTCCATAAATAAGGTAAGGGTGACAAGGGTTTATGAAATAGCAAGTCTCAACCACTGAAGTGGTGTTGGTAGGTTTGTGACATTTAGATAGTAATTGAATCCCTAGTTGGTAACTTGACATGTGTTTATCGTGTGTTGAATGCAAGTGAATGTATCGAGTAATATAGGCCTTGTGAGGCTTGAGTCGAACACAGGGAAACAGAATCCAGAGACTACTACTAACTGCTTATAATCATCTAGGCCAGTAAAAATGGTTTAATTGAATAAAATCAAACACAAACACAAGACAAAATTAAAGAATAAGTAACTTAGAGTGGATAAATTTCTTAGGACGGTGGTTTCACCACGGATAACACAATATCTAACCTCTATACGCTAACATCTATGACTCCTATCTCTGGATAAAGAGCTTTTAGTAAGAACTACCCACTTCCACAGTGTAGTTCACTACCTATTCTAATGCCAAATCCATTTCCATAACAATTGGTTAATTAGTTAGGTGGTTTACGATAAACTCTGGGTTTCTCCTCCTGATTATGCTCCACCTTTCCCAAAGGGCACAATAAATGGGTAAACCTATGCTCTTCCAACCCTTAACCCTTCTCCTGAAATGATTAAGGATCTAATAATCTATTTATGGTGATCAATCACAAATAGAACATAACAATCTCATAGGTTTATATCTAGAAATTAGGAGTAAAAGTGATATTAATGCATAAAAGTCAAGTACAATGCATATCCAAGCTACTCCCGGATCCTAAGGAATTAAGGGGATTAGCCTCACATGTTTTGTATAGATAAATGCATGGTAAGGGAGGACAAAAATGTGGGAAACATTAGAAAACTAAGGTAACCCCTGGAGAATAGTCGATTCAGATGATCCCCTTGATGTATGTGCTATCTGTTGTCTTTCAACTATAGAATCACCCATAGGAGGTGCTTAGATCATCTCGGATGTAGCTTTCAGTGATGTGCTCTCCTCTCCTCTCTCTTGTGTCGTGCAATAGGAAACGGCTGAGTGCTTAGGTCTAGCCGCACTCCCCTTTAGTCATAAGAGCCACTTAGGGTCTAAAAAATAACACCAGCCATTGGATTAGAGTGCTGCCTTTGGATTTCCTGATTGGGAAGACACGGTAGTATCGACTGTGAAGTCAGTAGTACCAAGTCCCCATGTTGTATGTGTACTCCTGTAATTTCGATACTACCGAACTGTATTGATAATTTTGAGTCTTTATTATGATCCAGCTCTGACTCGCTGACGCCATCTCGGTATCAAGTCAAGTGTACTCGGTAGTACCGAGTTTCTATGAATCACTTCTTGTGCCTCTCTGACATGATATCGGTACTACTGACTTTTGGTGTTGGTACTACTGAGTCTGTGTGAGTTCCTGGTCTGTTGCTGATGAGATTTCGATACCACCGACTTGTGGAGTTGGTGGTACCGAGTTTGTGGAACTTTTGTTGTACCTGAAAGAGCACAATAATGTACATATTTACTCAGGGTGATTTTTAACTATTTCTAGAATCACATAATTTAGGTGCATTTAAATGAGATAGGATATTTATAGTGTTTCATGCATAATTAATCATATAAATGACAAATAAATACATAAAACCAAAGAAAATACGCATGTGAGAATGACTAAAATCCCATGCATCAAATTCCCCTAAGCTTGAATGTTGCTCATCCTCGGGCAACACGCTCTTAGATCTATTTGATAAGAGTTAGCAAAAGGACGTAACACATGAATTCTTATCTTAATCATGTCCACCAAACAATCCCCAAATCGGCCTTCACTGACCACTGAACCAAAAACTACTATAAAGCGACCAAAAATTTCCATAAAAGTTGTCCACCTTTTGATCAGTGAACACTATCAAGAAAGCAGTCAATATCATAATAATGCAGGAATTCGCTTGGTGCATTATGTGATTCCCTATTATAAATTGCTCTTTTGCCTAACTACCAACTAATTGGAAGCAGATCTCCTTGTAAGAATGGATGAGGAGAAAATGCATTCAAGTGGCCTACCAATAAGAGCAATTGATGATATGAAATAGGTGGCAATTAAAGAATCACAAGTACATCCAACTCATTTATGCAAAAGTATGATGAGCCTACATAAGTGAAAATAATATCATGCATGAATCCTAATGCCTATTGTGTTCTCTTTCTCTTTTTTTAATAACATGATGCATGAATCAAGCGATCTCATCATTCAATGAGAATGACAGAAGAAAGCAATAGAATGCACCATGTGGATTACTTCATCTCTTCATAAAGGGTTAAAAGAACACTTTCTCCCTCAGAATCTTTGAACATTGACAGACTTCATATTATTTTTTTTCTTTCATTAGACCACGATTTTATCTCTTTTTTTAACATGATTGAAATTATGCTTGGGCTTTCATTACATATTATTTCCCTTTTTTCTTCTGAGATGTGGAGGTATGTCCCTACACTTCAATCTTTATAAAATGATACTAAAATCCACATGACAAAGATAATTGAATGCTATGGAATGTATGTAATATACATGAAATTGTTATGCAACTAAAATGGTATGCACAAAAATTGTTCATACATATAAATGTAGTGTTTTTTTTTCAAATGCAATCAGAATAAGCTAACTTAACATGTCACTTATTATGCTATGCACTGCAATAAAAAAGAAATAAGTTGGAGTACTCGTTCATCTTGAGGTAGTGAGTCAAAAAATGGATGGAACATGGATGGAATCACATAACTAAGAAACAATGCCTTTCATGAGATTATGATATGTCCCTCTCTAATGACCTGTGCACAGTGTAATCTTAAGGTTTCTTTCTTAGATTTACATTTAAGATATTGCTAAAGGTTTTACCATCTTAGGCTCAACATCATCTTCATTCACATTCCATGGTTGATTTAGATGTTCATTCATATCCTAGGTCCTGAAGCTGACTAATCCAAACACTTCATCTAGTGGTGTTGCAAAAGGATCTTGCAATCAAGCTACAAGGATGTGACAAAAAGTTTTTTTCTTACAAAGAAACCTATGAGTACATTTGATATACTCTAAGAACCCATGTATTTATTGTTCCACGCTTACACTAGATAGATGTGGATCCTATAATAAAATGAAAACTAAAATGAAAAAAAACGAAAAAAAAAATTAAGATAGATGGTTGTTCCAACACCCTCCAAGCTTAAATATGACTATGTCCACATAGAAACATTCTAACTTAAGAGGTGCAATAGCAGTACCATGATAAGAATGGAGGAGGTGGTGGATGTGGCATGTTAGGGTCATGGGGAGGAAACATCCCCTGAAAAGACTGATTTGACCATGGCATTTGTGGTGGATGTAGATATCCTCTAAAGTAACCCTGGTTCTAGTAGTGGTCAAAGAACAGTTGTTGATATTGCTCCATCCACTGTAGGTGCATATGGACATTCTCTTGGTTGGATAAGAGAAGGTGTTCATTTTCAAAAATTCATTGTTGGTTCTAGTACAACTATCCTTGGATATCCTATACTCCATCCAGTGCCACCTGATGTTGTTGTTGCCCGATCTGAATGTCTTGCAACATCCCATAAATACCCACCATGTCATTCAGGTCATGCTCCTCCTGAGAAGGTGGTGGGGAAGATGAGCTTGAGGTAGCGTAAGTACTCACACGTTTGTGCAGGACCGGTCTCTGGGTAATGGGGATGTGGGATCCACCTCCCCAACGCCATCGTCATCATCATGTGGCTGCTTGGGGTCGTCATCGGTTGCTTCCTTGGCTTCATTGTTGTCCTCATCATCATCGAACGGCCGCCTAAGATTCTCAACTCCTCTTAGATTGAAAATAGGGTCGGGGAGGCTATGCTCTCGGTACCTTCCTCCCACCATAAAGAACACATACATTGTGTCATAGTGCATGTTGATGATACCCGCCTTCCAGAAATGTTGGAGATCCATCATATTCGAAGATACCACAGGTGTGAAAGTGGACAGGTCGAGACAGAGGTGTGGCACAATAAGGGTAATCATCCCCCCAAAAACAATTGGCACTTTCCTTTGCACCATGCGCCGAACTGTGACCATGGGGAGGAGAAGGAAGGACCTAAAGTTAGCAGGTTCTCCCTCCAACAGTTTGTAAAGGAAGAAGAGGTCCTTCTTTTGGACCTTCCCTCGGGCTTGGGAAGAGCGTACAAAGATGGTGTTGGTGCAGAGGTGATGTAGAATCTGAGCAAAAGGATGCTCGATGTCGGTGATGGAGTTGACATGCCAACTGATGCGGAAACCTTCTGGCACCTCAGTCAGCCGCTCCCATGCAAGGTCATAGTCGAAGTCAGAGTGAGCAGAGCATTCTGGGACATGAGGCCAATTGAAGATGTGTTTGAATGCCCACAAGGTGATGGAGTGGTTGGTGTTGAAGAGGTAGAAGCTGACTTTGCCTTCTCTCCATTCACCTCCCAGTTGTTTCTTAGAGGCAACACGGACCTCCAATGATGCTAGGAACTCACAAACAAGTTCTGGTTAGGTCGGACAGTCATTGAAGAATGGGTCTTCCACCTCTAGTAACTGATAATGACATACCCAACATAGGTTATCGGTGAAGCCCACTCGCTCTATCAGGGCACGATCTCCATAATGTGTTGGTAGCATGTTCCTCTGCATTACCTCATTGTATATCTTCTTGATCTCCAGAGTGGGATGTTAGATTTGGGTTGCTAGAGGTACCAACTCTCCTTGCCCCTCTGACAAAGATGCACCCCTCCTTGGTTCCATGGTGATGATGCAAGAAGAATGATGGAGAAAAAGGATCTCATTGAAGAGTGTTGACGCCCGGTGTTGTGTGGCTCAGATTCGCAGGAGGAATGGAGGATGAAGGTGTAAAGAAAATGAACTCCCCACCCCTCCTTTTATAGCCAGTGGCTGCCCAATAGAAGTAGAGTCGGTACTACCAACTTGCAATTGGTAGCACCAAGATATATGCACAAATTTGTGGCTCAGTCGTATCGACGGATAACGTTTGCTGATGACTTGAGTGTGGATCACTTAGTGTCAATAGTACCGAGTCCAAATTGGTAGTACCGACTTTTGGTGTAGATCGATACTACTGACCGCTCAATGAAGATCGCATCTGCTGCTAAATTAGACGCACGTGGATTGCTAACGTCATGAGTTGGTACTACCGACATGTCAGTCTAAAGTACCAAGCTAGCCATTTTGCTCGGTATTTTTGAGAATTATCTCAGTATCTCTAAATTGGGAGTGCCCAAAAAGTCTGTAGTACTGACTGTGATAGTCGATACTACTGAATGCTTATCAGTTAGGTGCGTGAAAACTTCAGTGACTCGGTGGTACCGACTTGTCTAATCGGTAATATTGAGTTTTCCTTTATTTTGTAGATGTCCCTCTGACGTAATTTCAGTACTACTAACTTGTGGACTCGGTAGTACCGAATCTATAAGCTTCTGCACACTCAAACAAATGAGTCAAGGTACCTTTTTTACATAAAAAATAGTAAAACAAAGATGAAGCAACAACTAGGAAACTAAAAATCGAACATAAGAAAAAAGAAAGAAAGTTTGGGTTGCCTCCCAACAAGTGCCATTGTTTAACATCCTAGACTAGACATGGCTAAGAGAAGGAATTGGGATCTTAATGAGATGCACTTTCTCTATTCAGTTATCCACTTCCCCACCAAAATAATGTTTCAATCTCTAGACATTAACAAGGAATGACCTCACCCCGTCTCCTATCCTCACAAAACCATGAGGGAAGACCTACAAAACCTCAAATGGTCCACTCCATTTGGACCTCATCTTGCCCAGATGTAACTTAAGTCTAGAGTTGAATAGAAGAACCTTCTGTCCCAGATTAAACACCCTATTCAAGATGTGACGATCATGAATCTTTTTAGTTCTCTCCTTATAAATCCTAGAACTCTCATAGGAATCCATACTCAGTTCATTTAGCTCATTCAACTCTAATAATCTCTTCCTACCTTCTTCATCCAATCTGAAATTCAACTTTTTCAAGGCCCATTTTGCCTTATGCTCAAGCTGTACTGGTAAATGGAAAGCATGCCCATAAACCAACCTAAATGGCATAGTTCCTATAGGTGATTTATAGTCTATCCTACATTCCCAAAGAGTATCATTCAACAAAAAACTCTAATTTGCCTTGTTAGTTGAGACAGTCCATTCCAAGATCTTCTTCACATCTCTATTAGACACCTCAATTTGTCCTTGTGTATGGGGGTGATAGGGAGTACCCACTTAGTGTTTCAACCCATACTTACTCAAAAACCTCTAAATTTCTTGTTGGTGAAATGTGATCCACCATCACTAATGATCAATCGGGGGACATCAAATATGTAGAAAATATTATCTTTAACGATACGACACACAACTTGTGAATCATTGGTGCAGGTTGGAATTGCTTCCACCCACTTGGATACATAGTCAACAACAAGCATTATGTATAGATTAGAATTTGATGACATGAAATGGCCCATAAAATAAATGCCCCATTGATTAAATACTTCAATTTCTTAAAAAACATTCAGTGGCATTTCATGTCATTTAGATATATTTCTTGCATGATGACATACATCACAACAAAGAACAAAGTTGTATGCATCTTTAACTAGTGTTGGCTAATAGAAACCACTCTCTAAGACTTTGTCTACAGTCCTAGAGCTAGCGTGATGCCCCCCTATAAGTATAGAGTAACAATGTGACAAAATGCTCTCAAACTCACATTCTAGTACACACCTCCTCAAAATTCTGTCTGTGCACTGTTTAAGCAAAATGGGGTCATCCCAGATGTAAAACCTCAATGAATGGAAAATTTTCTTCCTCCCTTGGTATCCCCAATCTACAAACATATCTTTACATGCTAAGTAATTGACAATCTCTACAAACCAAGGATCCTTGGTTTGAAGAGAAAAAAGGTGTTCATTGGGGAATTACTAAACAATTGGAATATCTAAATCCTTTTCATTCACTCTTTCCAACCTAGATAAGTGGTCAGCTACCACATTCTCCACTCCTGCCTTGTCCCTAATATCTATGTCAAATTCCTATAACAACAATATCCACCTAATAAGTCTAGGCTTTGCATCTTTTTTTGATAACAGGTCTTTGATGGCAGTGTTATCTGTCCAAACAATCACTTTGGCCCCCACTAGATATTGGTGAAATTTTTCAAAGGCAAAAACAACAACCAAAATTTCTTTTTCTATGGTCGTATGATTAAGTTGAGCATCATGTAAAGTTTTAGATGCATAGTATATGATTATAGGAGCCTTGTCTTGGTGTTGACCCAACATAGCTCCCACTGGATAGCCTGATGTGTCATACATCAGTTTAAATGGTTGGCTCCAGTCTAGAGCTTGCACGATGGGTGTAGAGATCAACTTTTCCTTTAACATCTCAAATGCATTCAAGCATCTTTCAACGAAATAGAATTCGACATCCTTTTCTAGCAATTCTGAAAGAGGTTTTGTAATTTTTGAAAAGTCTTTTATAAACCAATGATAAACCCCAGTGTGTCCTAAAAATATCCTCACTCCCTTCATCGATGTCAGTGGAGGTAGCTTGGAGATGGCCTCTATCTTAACTGGATCGACTTCCATGCCCTTATGAGACACCTTGTGTCCAAGCACTATGCCCTCACTCACCATCATATGACATTTCCCCTAGTTTAATACCAAGTGAGTGTCCTCACACCTTTGTAAAACCATGTCTAGATTATACAAACAATCATTGAATGACTCTCCATAAACTGAGAAATCGTCCATGAACACCTCCAAGCATCGCTCCACCATATCAGAAAAAATGGCAAGCATACAACGCCAGAAAGTGGCAAGTGTGTTCCAAAGTCCAAACAACATCTGTCTAAATGCAAATGTTCCATAAGGGTAGGTGAAAGTAGACATCTCTTGATCATTTGGCTCGATCAAAATCTGATTATAACTGGAATACCCATCAAGGAAACAAAAATGTGAGCGATCAGAGAGTTGCTCTAAAATCTAATCAATGAAAGGAAGGGGAAAATGATCATTTAAAGTGACGGCATTCAGACGTATGTAATCTATGCATACACACCACCCCGTCACTAACCTAGTTGAGATTAACCCACTAGCAACATTTTTTGTGATAGTGATCCCCCTTTCTTAGGAACTACTTGAGTTGGGCTTACCCACATTGAATCTAAAATAGCGTAAATTATACACGTCGATAGGATCTTGACCACCTCATTCTTCACGATCTCAGTCATGATGTGGTTGAGTCATCTATGAGGTTGAACTATCACCTTTGCTCCATCTTATGACCGGATTTTGTGTTGGCATAATCTAGGAGAGATTCCCTTTATGCCTGCTATTGACCACCCAAATGAGGCTCGGTGGTTCTTCAAAACTACAAGCAACTACTTCTCCTTCTAGCTGCTCAAGGATGATGATATAATAACTGGGAGATTTTCTTGTGGGGCCAGGAAGGCATACTTTAAATGTGGCGGCAATGGCTTCAACTCTAACTCAGGTGGGATCAACAGAGATGGGACCATTGGTGGAGGAGGTGGTCCAAGATCTTCAAAATGTTTTATGTAGTAACAGGGTACCACCTTCAACACTAGTACACACTCTTCTAGAGAGAGGTTGTGTGTATTGTCATCCTCTATACTCATCAAGCATGCCTCCAAAGGAAACTGTGGATATGCCCGCACAATGGAATTCGCAACAACCTCTTCTATGGTGGTCGAGTAATAATCTTCTTCATCATCCTTTGGGTAACGCACTGCTTTTGCTAATGAGATCACCTTAGTGTTTTCCATGATATCAAGTGCTAATGTTCCCTTATCTATCTTAGTCATCACATGGGCCATATCAAGGAATGGCTTCCCCAGAAGTTAAGAAATCTTTCCCTCCACTTGTTGAAGCATGTTGCACTGTGCTTTGTCCCCCATAGCTTTTGAGTGCTCATGCATCTTGATCTAAAACCGGTTGTCTTGGATACCCATGGTTAAAAGCCATCTGCCCATCTCCAAAATCATATCAGTCTTGAAATGGCCTCCCTAGTAAGAGTTCATTGCCATGATCATCATGCATTTCCATCATCATGAAGTCAGTAGAGAAGACAAATCTATCTACTTTCACTAGAACATCTTCACAAATGCATTATGGCTTGACCATAGAGTTTTCTGCCAATTGGATAATCATACTACTTTTCCTAGACTCATTAAGTCCTAGCTTCTTGAAAGTTGACAAAAGCATGAGGTTGATGCTTGCCCCTGAATCACAAAGAGTTTCTCCAAACTTGGTCTTCCCTATTAAGCAAGTAATGTTGAAGCAACTTGGATCTTGTCTTTTTGGAGGTAGTGTTCCCATAATGAAAGTGCTCACATGTTCCTTTAACACTACCACATCAGCTTCATGTATCCTCCTCTTATTGGTGATTAAATCCTTCAAGAACTTGTTGTAGGATGGTATCTTCTCAAATGCATCAATAAGTGGAATGTTGACAGATAATTTCTTAAAACCATCTAGAAACTTCTTGAACTGTTGGTCTACTTTCTTTGCCTTCAAACTATTTTTAAAAGGCATTGGGGTCACTGGTATCCTCTGGTGAGGTAGGATGTATGATTTTGTTCTTGTCCCCTCAGCATCATCAGCCAGCTCCTCGAATGTCTTCTCCCTTGTTAAAACATCTGGTCCATATACATCTAGTGTTATAGTCTGATTTGTTGCTCATGTAATGTCACCTGCATCTGAACTTGATGGTTCACCATTCAGTAGTTTCTTGCCACTACGGAGTATAACTTCCTTGACGTGTTGATTTACCGAGGGCACATTAGTGTTAGTTGTAATCCCTACTGGCTTGTCTGCTTCAATGTGGCCACATCCGCTGCTATTTGTGAAATTTGAGTTTCAATGATGCGGATCTGTGCCCCTTGGTTCTGGAGTTCTTTTTTAGTCTGACCGATAAGTACTTCATTTTGGCTAACTAGCTTTCTGAGCATTTCTTCAATATGGTCAATCTTGTTGGGATCCCTGTCATGTTGATATTGTGCTTGGCCACTAAATTGTTATGGCTTGGGCTATTACGCCTATGACGGAAATTGTTGGAAATTGTTGGGATCCTTCCATGAAAACTTAGGATCCTTCCTCCAAGAGTAGTCATGGATCTTTTATTGTCATTGATGGTGTGTAAACTTGCATTCCTCTTCTTCACCTTATGAATATGGTCCATCCTTAGCACACAACTTTTTTGCAATTAAGTCCAGCTTCTCATTCAGCGTGGAGATGACCTTAGACTCCCTAACACTTTTGAGGGTTGTCAGGATCTCTCTCTCATCTCCCCATGTATGGTTCTTTGACATGTTCTTTAAAATCTCATGACAGCGAGAAGGTTTGTTGTTAAGGAAGAAACATGCTCCTGCACTATCAAGCATAGTTTCTCTCCCTTTTGCAGACCGTAGTAGAAACCTAACATATCAATGTCGTGATGAGGGACCTTCCGCAATATATTTTGGAATCTCTCCCATGCTTCAGAGTATGATTCATCAGCTTGTTATCTGAAATTATGGATCTTCTTCACCATGTCATTTGTCTTTTTTGGAGGAAAGTAACGCTCGAAGAAGGTATCAATCTTTTGATCCCATGTCTCGATGCACTCATCATCAAGGTTGTGAAACCAAGATTTGGCATTTTCTGTCAAAGATGACGGGAACAACTTCAAGTAAATAACAGTCATAGATACTCTATCTATCTTAATCATATCATAGCTTTTGACAAAGTTACTGATATGTGTCATAGGGTCTTCACAACTGTGGTCATGGAAGTCATGTGATTTGACTAATGAGACCAATCCTAGATCGATCTTGTAGCTACCGACATTGATTGCTTGTCTTTTGATTGGCCCTTTTTTAGTAGTAGAAGAAGCGTTGATCCTTTCCCAGATTGTTTGTTCTTCTGCCTCTGCTTCATCACCCATTTCTACTGATTCAGGTTCCTCAGGTGGATCAAGTTCTTCAGGCGAAGGTGTTGATGGTGGATTTCGGCTGAATCTATCTACAGATCTTCCAAATTCCCATTCTCTGTGAAGGAGTCTTCTTAACCAAAACCCAATGAATACGGCTCTCCATAATTGTAGGCTCGGGTGTGCACCATGCACTGGTACAGTGGTACCTGAAAGTAGTAAAATAATTGTAAGAGCATGGTACTGGTAGTGGAAACAATAAGGATATTATAATTTAGCTTCTGAATGAAATGAAATAAAAATTAAAAAGGGTTGGACTAAAATGGCCAACCAAAGCACTCGTAGTGTTGGATGTTCCCGTCTCCCTAGCAATGGTGCCAAAAACTTGACATGTGTTTATCGTGTGTTGAACGCAAGTGAACGTATCGAGTAATATAGGCCTTGTGAGGTCTGAGTCAAACACAGGGAAATAGAATCTAGAGACTACTACTAACTATTATATAATCAACTAGGTCGGTAAAAATGGTTGAAAATGGTTTAATTGAATAAAAGAAAATGTAGAAATAAGATAAAATTAAATAATAAGTAACTTGGAGTGGACAAATTCCTTAGGACGATGGTATAACAACAGATAACACAGCAGCTAACCTCTATACGCTAACATCTATCACCCCTATCTCTGGATAAAGAGCTTGTATCAAGAACCACCCACTTCTACAATGCAGTTCACTACATATTCTAATGCCAAATCCATTTCAATAATAATTGGTTAATTAGTTAGGTGCTTTACAATAAACTCTGGGTTTCTCCTCCCGGTTATGCTCCAGCTTTCCCAAAGGGCACAATAAATGGGTAAACATATGCTCTTACAACCCTTAAACCTTATCCCAAAATGATTAAGGATCTAATAATCTATTTATAGTGATCAAGAACAAATCGAACATAAGAATCTCATATGTTTATATCTAGAAATTAGGAGTAAAAGTGATATTAATGCATAAAAGTCAGGTACAATGCATATTCAGGCTATTCTCGGATCCTAAGGAATTAAGGGGATTAGCCCCACATGTCTTCCATAGATGAATACATGGTAAGGGAGGATGAAATGTAGGAAACATTAGAAAACTAAGGTAACCCATGGAGAATAGTCGATATGGATGATCCCCTTCGACGTATGTGCGATCTGCTATCTTTCGGTTGCAGAATCACCCATCGGAGGTGCTCAGATCATCCCGGATGTAGCTTTCAGTGATGTGCTCTCCTCTCCTCTCTCTTTGGTGTCATGCAACAGGAAACAACTAAGTGCTTAGTATGGTTGCACTCCCCTTTAGTCATAAGAACCACTTAGGGTCTGAAAAATAACGCCATCCGTTGGATTAGAGTGTTACCTTTGGATTGCCTGATCGGATAGACTCGGTAGTATCGAATGTGAAGTCAGTAGTACTGAGTCTCTAGGTTGGATGCATACTCCCACAATGTCAGTACTACAGAATTGTATTGATAGTATCGAGTCTTTATTTTGACCCAGATCTATCTCTCTGATGTCATCTCGGTAGTATTGAGTCAAGTGTACTCGGTAGTACTGAGTTTCTCCGAATCACTTCTTGTGCCTCTCTGACATGATATCGGTACTACCGACCTTTCGTGTTGGTACTACCAAGTCTGTGTGAGTTCCTAGTCTATTACTGATGAGATTTCAATACCATCGACTTGTGAAGTCGGTAGTACCGAGTTTGTGGAACTTTTGTTGTACCTGAAAGAGCACAAAAACGTACATAAGTACTCAAGATCATTTTTAACTATTTCAAACTATAGAATCACACAATTTTGATGCATTTAGATTATATAGGCTATTTATAGTATTTCATGCATAATTAATTATATAAATGACAAATCAATACATAAAACCAAAGAAAATACGCCTATGAGAACGTCTAAAAATCCATGCATCATAATTCACTAAAAATAAATAGGTACAATAATAGCCTTTTAAGGGTCACCTAATTAACTAATTAGGTAACGATATAGGATGATTTGAAACAATCAAGCAACCGACTACTAGGCTCTGATACCAATTTGTAAAGGGTGGGACACAATAGGGGATCCACTCCAGTCTTCACTGAATCAAAAAATAAAAGCATCATATCCCATAATGGAGGAAAGGAGGAATTTTATTATTTTCCAAATTGTATATATGTATCATAGAGTATGAAAGTTTATAAGCAACAAAAACTCAACTATTATGAATTTATGCAATATATCATACACAATTGTTCCTCACCTATAAAGGGTGTGTTACAAGATAAACATAACACATCTAATATACACCCGAACATAAGGTATAGGGCAACATGGATATTTCAAGCTATCCTCATGTCCAATGCCACATATATGATCTTCTTACATCCTTGGCCTCTAATTTACCTACACTTGGGTGGAAGGGAACATCACCCAAAACATAGAAAACAAGGTAAAGGTCACAAAAGGTTGAGTATATACGCATAATCAATAATTTGGGAATTATATTGGATTAAAGGTACAAAAGGGATTTTCACACAAAGAGAGGATCTATGTAATATAGGTAAATCCAAAAGAATTATAACAAGAGAAATGAGGCATATTGAATTCAAGATACAAGCATGGAAAACATAGTTCCTTGCCAAATTAGTTAACCACAATCTAATTTAAAACAATAAACTTTTGCATGTATAACAATGTAGACAAAATATACCTAAAATAGGTTCGTAACACCATAGGATCATTGCCTAAAACAAAGAGTGGAAACGCACACCCCAAGAAAATACACATTGTAAGGAGTGGGACCTGAGAGGGGATCCACTCCCTACTAAAAATTTGAAGAATAAAACATTCATTCCGAACACACTCAAAGATATGTTGGAATAGGTGTAAAATTTTCAACTTTCAATAAATGGTATTCAAAACAACCAAAGTGTAGTAGCGGAATTAAACAAATGACCATATTCAATTTTCACAAAGATTATAAAAGTACATCATAATCTCCCATAAGGGTTTACATGTATGATACAACATAAGGATCTAAGTAGAGGTAAGTCTAAACTACTTCAAATTTTTCTCCCAGCAACATCTTCAAGAGCTAGGTCCATGTTGGAAGCTATGATCTCCTTGGTCATGTTCAACACCTCGATCTAATCCTGGGTGGTTGGGAAATCACCCAGAAAGAGGGAAAGAAAATAAGGTATGTATCAATTAATGAACAAGAACAAAATATAAGGAATAAGATGAAATTAAAGGCTAAGATTTCATCATAAGATGAAGAGAACAAGAGTATGAGGCATAATCAGATAGATGCTTGACATACCAAGAAAAAAAATAGAATATTTTCATGCATGATTAATATTGACTACATTAACTATGTAGGGTTGAGGCACCTACTGGACCTCAACCTATAGGTGAGGGGAGAATTAATACATTCCCAGTCACCTACACATATTTTTATGGGGGAGAATAAGACATTCCCCAGGGTGAATTAATACATGCCCTATCTATGGGTGGTTGTACATAAGTGCCACTTCTATAGCTAAATAGTCCATAAGACCAACATATTAGAAAAGAAATCATGCAAGTAAAAGCATCATATCAATTACAACATGGCAATGGCATACAAGACCCAAGAAAAAGAATATCATTACCAATTTTGAGGCCATTTAACAAAAGAATCAGGAATAGAGGGAATATGGTTCATTAAAGCCTCATTAGGGAAATATAGGGTTTGGTTTGCAAATATCCCAACTTAGGGTGTAAGAATGCAAATGTGAGAACCTGTTACACTAAACGAGATTACTCAAATTATAAAATACAATCAATCACTAATTAATCACATACCCAAAAATATCGGTAAATTAAAACCAATTTCAACGTCAGCACTCGCTCAGAAACATTTGCATAAGAGCCCAAAATCTCTCTTGTATCCATACTATTCTAAGAATTTGATACAAATTGTCTATTGCCTTAGCCACAACATATATACATAGGAGAACAATATTCATATATGCCACACAAATAAGCATTAATATGCTAACAAAAGTCTGATTTGTTTGAAACACCATATACAAACTTTTCCTGCCTGGACCGAAGAGTACAGAGATGACTCTAGGACACACTAGACATCTAATCAACTTTATCAAAGATTCATTACTATAGCTCATCTTTGTTGCCACAAGTTTGTTTTCGTCACTTCTGATTACCTAAAAAAATGTGGCGAACCACAAGGGTGAGACCCATGTCCCAGTAAGAGATATAACCTCCAACAATGTTTATTGATTACAACATTTTTAAGTAATTAAATAGTTAAGCAGTTTAATCAGATATAACAAATAAGCTGAACAACACTGATGGTTAACAAAATACATAAAGGAGTAGATAATAACTATATTCATTAGCCAGACTATTCTCATATCCCTTATTAACGGTATAAGGAGTCTAGTGGCATGAGCATCTCTAACATCATGAATAAATCTAGTATCATATGCATAGCTAACAACATCAGCATGTCTAACAGGTTGAATGTATCGACATCATAAGAAGAGCTACAACATAAGCACAACTATCTGGATAAGCATGATTAGCAGTATATGCATCTCTAGTTATAAAGGCATGGTTAGCATGCTAAACATAACTAACAACATGAGATAGCTAGCATCATGATTATAATCAGAGGTAGTAGTATAGTTATCAACATAAGTATGGCTACGATATGTACGCATCTACAATCTTAAGCATATCCACAACCTAAGTATATCTACTATCTCTTAATTTCACTAAGCATCATCTTTATGTAAAGATAACAAATAAGGGTTATCATCCAATGTGAAATGTCGTGTTAAACCCTAAACAAATATGCTATATGGATGTATTACATCTTTTATTATGCCCTGGGGAATTTGAATCGTACCATTCAAAGTCCAACCAACCCCTGCGAAGGTCTATTCGATTCCGTACAAGATCTAGGAGTGTCGGTATCCTAAGATCTCTTCCCCTCAGTCAGTACGAGTAAAAGGCAGTGATATATTAGTCAAAGCTACCACCACAACTACATATAGTCAAGCTACTAACCACTAGTCTGCCCTTGGTATAGGGCATGACACTAGAAACCAGGGTATACAAACCCAATCATTGAGATACAACTGCAGTTGTCCTCTAATCACATCATGTTATAATCACCGAGACATGACCGCAGCCGTTCTCAATCACATCAGATGTATGAGGCATGACCATAGCCATCCTCTACAATCTGCATTGTGAATGACAAGGATATATCCTCAACCTGTCACCTCCACATACTCAACAGTATGCGCTCCAAGTTTCCCTTAGGAATACTCGTTTCTCCACCCAGCAAGTTCTGACACTGAAGATGGCTTTACGGCACATGGCACTGCATTATTAGAGTTGCACTTGATTAGTTATGCCAATTGGATGAATTAAGGATGCATCAAACAAGTGGACATACAAATCCTAATTCACTTTTAGCAAGCATATAAATATCACAACTTTTAAAATATATAAAATGTGTGGAACATAATTTCTCATCTCATCACCACATGTTACTATTCACTTGCCATTCATGAGACCACACTAGTCATCATACTATCATAAGGTATAAATCCTTTTCACAATATCACAGGGAATCAACCCTTATCAACACAAGAGGATTACACTTCATTTAGGGCTCAACCATGCCCAAAGGTCATTACAATCACATGATATAAATCCTTTTCAAAATATCTCAAGGTATCAACCATTATCAACACAAGAGGATTACACCTCATTCTGGGCTCAACCATGCCCAAAGGTCATTAAGACCATCATACTATTCCCTACAATATCATCATTATTGTAACATCCCTGGCCTGTGTTATGAACTAACCCTAGGTGTTTTGCTTAATTATGTTATTAGATGCTTGTGGTTATCTTATGAAATGTAATTAAAGCTTTTGAGGAACTTATATTTCTATTTCAGTCCTTTCTAAATAATGTTGCAATATTGATTTGTTAATTTTGGACTAAAGTGCAAATTAACCAAGTAGAGGGGTTAACTTGCAAATTGCACATGTTAAGATGTTCCTATGATGATGAGACATCATAAGAATGAATATGATGTAGTGGTATGGATTCCACAAGCTTGGGCACCAAGTTATAGCTTGTAGACCAATCCTTGTGCTTTAAAACTTAGTTTTGGTGTAAAGTGTAATTTACCCAAAACTTAGGGTGCAACATGTAAAATATACCATCTAGAGTATCTCTCATGTTTCTTGGCATCAATCTGAGCAAACAAAATGAGAGGGGGGGCCTCATTTGAATGATCAAGTAAGAAAGATAACCTTGATATTTAAATAACCAAGATTTAAGCAAATGGCCCTTTAATACATGTATAACTTAATAAGGTAATTGGTTTCTTTTCCTTTTAACTTTGGATAAGAGAGAGGTTTTTCATGTGAAAAGGAGGAATAAACGTGGCCAAGTGTGGAGCAAGCATGAGTGGATGTGTTTAAGAAATAAGAGAAATAACTATCTTTGGATCCGTTGGCCAGGCGTTGACCATTTGGATCTGTTGACCAGGCATTGACCATTTGGAGGTCTATTGTAAATAATGTGTACTTATCACCTACCAAAAATCATCAACTAATTCCAAGTAAATCACCAATTGAAGGCACATCAATCACCTAAACCTTAATCGGGTTTATTGCTAATTTCAATAGTTTAATCAAGTTGAAGTTTGGGTTGAGTGGCCCAAACGGTTTCAAAACCATTTGGGGATCACCTAAACGGTCTCAAGACCATTTGGTGATCACCCAAGACCGTTTGGAGGTCTAGAGTTAAGTAGGGTTGACCAATTGAGGGTCGAATGATATCAAGTTGATGAACGATTGAGTGCTGATTTGGTAACCAAACCTAGGGTTCCGACCTTAAATGAATGACTTGGTTTTTTATGAAATTATGGGAAAACGGTCTCAAGACCGTTTGGAGGACATCCAAACGATCCCAAGTCCGTTTAGGGTCAGGTCATAACCAAATTGAATGAGGGTTCAATGGTTTCAAATCAATTACACTCATGTTGAAACATGTTGAAGGATAATCGTTTCCAAACCCTAATCCAATTGATCCAAGCCCTAATTGAGGATCAATTGAGGGTCAATTGAGTGTCAAATCAGTTGATGGTTGACCTAATTGACTCAATTGATAAGTGTCTAACAAGTGCATGGTTGATTGAGGGGTTCAACATCGGAAACCCTAACTCAATTGAAGTGGTTGAGACACTTTTTGGTCCATGCAGTTTTGAGGTGGTTTGGACCAAACGATCTCAAGACCTTTTGGGACCAAACGATCCCAAACCGTTTGATCTCATGTGGTTTCAAGATTGGTTTTTCCCATGCGGTTTCAAAGTCAAAGTTGGCCAAATGGTCTTCATGACCAAACGGTCTTCACCTCATCTTGGGAAAATGGTCTTGAGTGTGCACTTTACCAAACGATTTCAAAAGTCAAACTAGACCAAATGGTCAACACCACCAAACGGTTTTCAAGGTCTATCCAAGACCATTTGGGGAGTTTGTGTGCAAGACCGTTTGAGGTCTAAAAAGGTTGAGAACGTTTGATGCCTTAGTGGTCAAATGGTTTAGTGGTTGATTAACCTAAACCTCATAGATGTCTAAAGTAATTAAGGGACTAAGTAATTAGTGGTTTAATGCATGTTATGATCAATGGTGAACATTACAAAAGTACCCTTGATGGGATAAAGTGATTAATACCCTTTGATCAAGTGAGCCTTAATGATCACAATGGTAATGACACAATCCATGATGTCAGTGTTGATTGGTCTTAGCCTAATCAAGGATGATGTAAACATCATCTAATAGAATGAGGAGAGAGAATACTCCTCATATGTATGAGAATCAAGTAATACACTTACAATATGTATGAATATACCTAATTAGGGTATGATCCTTCATAGTGAGATCATGAAAACCCTAATTATGATGGTTAATGAATCTTAACCTAATTTGAGAGCATTAATGGAAGTAATCCTCATACATGATGATAGTATAATCTTAATTCATTGTAATATGAATAGTAAACCCTAATCTAGGGAAAAGTGATGTTGTGAACAATAAAACCCTAGTTTGGGTTATGCTTTTAAGCATGATACTCTATACTTGATTATGGAATGAGTAATCATTATGCTTTTATAAGTTAAAGGGGTTGAATAACCCTAATTGAATTAAAAAGGAAACCTAACCCTAAAAACCAGCCGTGGTGATATGACACGGTCATGGTGAATCCTCTGTGGCACGACCGTGGTGGCTTATTCTTGCACGACCGTGCAAGATAGCACGGCCGTGGTATTCTATACTTATTTTGGAAAGAACTTGTATTGTGCTGATATAGTTACAATGTGTGTGTTATCAGTAATGTTAACCATGCAGGTCTTTATAAAGAAGTGAGCATAGCCAGGTAAGGGTTATGATGCCATACTCATTGAGAGTACTTTATAGTTTTGAAATTAATGAAATGTTATGTTTCATAGTAAGAGGTAACATATGAGATTGATAGGCTGTATGAACCATGAGAAATATTTGCATTGCTCCAATCAAGGTCATGCTGTTAAATGACTTGATGGCAATATGTTACTTGATAACAAGCATTTTGATGATCTAAGGGTTTGAACACCCATATTCCTGAATCACAATGATGAGATGGTTAGGGATTGATATCCCAATGTTAATAATATATGATGTGAACTTGATACAAATAGTACCTTTTTCTTTATAGCAATTGTCTTATTGGTCTATGTTTGAAAACATGCCCGATGCTAAAAGGATGCAATAATGTACTTAAATAATCAAGTATAATGATATCATGTAGAGCCCTGACCATAGATCCATCATTTCCAGAAGTTAAATGATCGTGAAATAGGTTTTTCCTAAGGGAACTCCTGGAGAGCATACTTTTGAGTATGTGGGGGTTATGGACGTGAATATCCTTACGTCCTAATGTAGGAATTGATGTGAGATGTACTTTTAATCTCTCAATCCTTCATTATATGTTTATGTCGGGATGATGTATCACTAATCTCCTGATGATGTTGTTAATACCGCATCGATGTGAGATAAACAAGAAATCCCTCGATGGCGAAGAGAGTACAGCACGCCACTGTAACTCTAATAGCGAAGTTGCCAGAATACCCTGGAAAGCTATTATGGCAGAGACACAAGATGTCCTGCACGTTGTTCCTCATACTGACTGAGGAGGATGAGGTCATAGGAATTCAGCTCTTCTGATGACCTATGTATGGTACCGATTGTGATTTCATAATGGTCGGTTGGAGTATGAGAGGTGTAACTCATCTCCTCAGGGCATAAATATGTTTGAAAAATGTAATCATCTGTATAGCATAATTTTTTAGGTTGAACTTCGAGAGACGATGATTGATGATACATTGTTTATAGTGCTCTAGTTGAACAATTAGTATACATGTTCTTTATATTCTTTATTGATATATGTCTTGTCATTCAATCAAGTTATAATTGAAATGATTGCTTAAAAGAATGTTGCTTTACTTAGCTTATACAATGTTTTATCTGTTGTTGAATATTTATAGTTCTACTGCTCAATGTTATTCCGTTATTGCAATAACAAAGCTTCTGGCGGAGAGTTATAACTCTCACTGGGACAATTATTTAATTGTCTCACCCCCGTGGGATTTGACTTTTTAGGTAGACGCCGAGGACGAAGGAACCCATCAGTGGGTGAGCATCAACAACAATAGCAGCAGCAACATCAGGGACAGCAGTGATCCTCAGGTGGAGACACTGACTGTCCAGTCTTATAGATCGTATGTCCTATGTGACGTCTCTGTACTCTCAGATCCTAGGAGTCTTTAGATGTTTTATATAGGTCTGAGATTTCGGCGTAATGCCTCGAGATTTTTGTATCTTGCCTTGAGCAGTTAACAGGGAAGTTGATATTTGTAATACTCAAGATGTGATTTCACAGGGATGTAATGATGGATCAGGTTGTAAATAACTTATCAAGTTTTCTTTATGAAAGAGTTTTATCGTTTGTAGACCTCTTTACAAAAAGTTTTAATTTTTAGTGATTTTCAATAATTTCGCTGCTAGTTAATCGCTTCCGCTTTGGTTAATCCTATTTTCGCGATTCGGTCGTTACAATTATCTTTGCATTCCTTATAACAAGGCTCAACAACATTACTTACATATAATACACCAGATCAACACAATATTGCATTAATGAGCTAGGAGATATTCATAAACAGTCATAGCATGGCTATAAAAACATTAAGAGCATTCATTTATTACATCAACATGCAAGGAATCTATATATGATCAACCATCATCGTATTCATAATGAACATGTTTAGCATAAGAAAGTATCAACCATGTGGCTATGATAACCATCAATTAAACACATTAAGGTTATGATCATATTAAGGAGGTTATTCCACCATCATTCCATCACATAAGAATGTTAAACATGGATACTCATCTTTATCTAATTGCATTAGAGTTAGGTTCAACATGATAAATTATATCAATGTTACTAATCAGCACTTATACCCAAACCCTAACTCACAGCATCCCCATTGGATCATGGATGCATAAGGTGAAGCATCACCATTACATTCCATACTATTATCAAGTATGAACCCACGCATAAATCAAGGTATAACCATCAGGTTATTTCATACTAGGGTTTCAACAACAGTAATAGAGTATTCCATGATTGTATTAGACATTCAAGGACTACTCATACCCAATTATCATCATTTAGTTATATTAAAGCTAGGTATAACAAGCTATACCTCATTAGGGTTACATATCAACACAATATGGTTATCATCCCTTCTATTCATATGAGTGAATAGGTAATACTACCTAATTAAGGGTAACCCTCCATTTGTTCCATCATCATTCAACCCATATCACCATACCACAATGTCACCTAGAACCATTGTATGTTTAAAAGGTAAGACCATTGGTTGTTTACATAAGTAAACACCTTGGATAAACCACCTACGAAGTCCTTTATTTGTGATCGAAAGAGTCACCATTTAACCCTAGACATCCCTTGATTAACAACACAAAAAGTTCCATTGAGAGTAGGGTAAAACCCACAATCGACTGTTCATTTAAAACAAGCCATCCATTGTCAACAAGTAAGCTCCTTAAGTTGATCATATATTGGAAACCATCTAAATCACATTATTAGGACCAACATATTACATTAGCCATCATTCCACTTTATTGGAGGAACAAACATTGAATATTGACCATTGGGTCAAGTTCATATGTTAAAACCATCAAGTACAGTATAGGTCCAACCATTGCATCAAGTGACCCAAGAAACCATTGGTATAAGGCTTAATTGATGCTACAACTATATGATTAACTCACCATAGGTTTTGGAGATCTGATCCACCATCATTAGTGACCATTAAGTCACCATAGGTTGTTGGATCAACACTATATTCATTAATCAGAATAAAATATTAATCTAATGTCATCATTGATTGATAACATTATTAGGGTACTTAATGGTTGATCATGAAACTTCTAATTGATCCAAAACCTGACCTAAGGGGGTGACCATAGGTTGTCACCCTCATTTGACACCTTTGATCCCGACCATCAGATGTCATGAAGACAACACCATAGGGTTGTTGCAATGGTACCTCATCGGGTCATGGGTTTATAAAAGAAATCAGCTTAAAACCCTAAAATTGACCATTTGTTTCTAGGTGCTTAGCACCATAGATTGTCAAAGCAACCTGATCCAAGTCATATTATACCTTAGGAATAACGTACACATGATCACAGGTTCATCTAGAACTGAAATCAGAATAGGGAACATTATAAAAATCGAAATCCAAGTCAAGCATAGCTTTTTAGTGCATGGATCATCATTTTCAAGCAAGAACATGAGCTAGCAAGCTTATGGTAAGCAATAAACGTGGGACCAGTTATAAAACTTGCCTCTAATTAGAAGATAAACTCCCAAACATAAGAAAACATGAGAAGGTAGGGTAGGAAATCCAAGCATAATTTGTGAACTCGTCCATCTAGCACCTTTATTCATCAAATGAGCAAACCTCTTTTAGGTCAAGATCACTAGAAGGAAGCTTTTTAAACCCTAAAAAGAAGTCAATTGCAACCCTAGATTCTTTTTCCAAGAAGGTCCCCTCTTTCTTCTTCCTTGGATAGGAATTTCACAGTAGAATAGAGGTAGGATGAGGTTTGTAGAAGGAGGGAATAGGTGGAGATAAAATGGCTCGTTTTGGTTCTTAGGGATAAGTATATGAAACTTTAAGATAAAGAAAAAGAAAAAGTTGAAGTTCTAGTATCTTTCCAAGTGTCCATGGCCTTAAACTATTAAGAATATACAAGCACACACACAAGAAGCTCCCCACCATCCATAGAGATGCTTATCCCTCATTTCATTAATTTCCAAGAAAAACAAATAATTCACTAGTTGATAGCTACTAAAGGTAGCTCATCCATGAAGGGGTAAACCCTAAAATACCCTTGGATAAAACACCTTCAAACCAAGGTTTAAATAGGTGACCCATGGCTCAAAAAGCTCAAGAATGATGAGAGAGTATACAAGGAACATAATTCAAGTGATAAATTGCAAAGAAAATCTCTCAATTGGGTAAATTGTTGAAAAGTCCAAAATGTGCATAAAATTGTACAACTTGCTCAAATAATGTCCAAATTGGACCAAATTTGAAACTTAAGCTTGTATTATGATTTAAAAGAATATCACAAGGTTATATTAGGGTTATAAGAATTCAATTATGATAATTAATCTTATTCAACTCATTAATCAAGTTTAGGGGCCTTACAACTATAAACCCCTAACAGGGATTTCGCCCCCGAAATCCAAGGTAAACAAAGATGGGTACTTCCTTTTCACCTCATCATATTACCTTCACATGGTTACTTTCATATCATGGTGATGTCACATCATTCATACATATCTCCTCTTGGGTTAGCACAAAAACCCCCACCTAAGAAGCCATTCTCAATATGGAATGTAGAAACTTGTTGTGTCATCTATACAACTCTAGTAGTAATGTTCAACTTTAAATTCTAGCTATCATCCTAAAATTATATCTATTGTATCAACACATTACTCAAAAGTCATACTTGCTATCTTTTTACCAATCATGGCATGTGTTACATACCATTCCTTGAAGCATTAAAAAAAAGGCGATGTATCCATCCTTTTTTTAGATACACTGACACTTGAACACTTGTCAGTTCTTTTTCAGCATCAAAAGAAATGTTGATGTTGGCACCTGTCATTCCATACAAGGAAACATCATTTCTAGTTAAACTTGTTAGGGATGAAACAACAACACTATCTTCACCTTACTAGTATTTACACAACCTACTTAGAAGACATATCATGATCCCATAAAGACATTTAATCAACCCCATCTCACTCTTGTCTCATTGCTATTGCTGCTTCGGCAACCCTAAGGTTTTTGAAGAAATATTGATCATATTTTTGACCATATTTGAAATACTTTGACATGTCATCATTCAAAACTTGATATAACTTGTATGACATGACTGGAACACTATGTTCCTCCTATTCATAAATTCTATTTATACATTGGTTAGTCTAAAGGACATAACTCTAAACTCATCATGGTCATGTGAATTATGTCATCCAATCGAACTCTTAGGCATTGATATTTGATCATAGGTTTATCTTAAAGGAACATGGTATCACATATCTATTGACCAAAAAACCATCTATCCTTGATAGTGGTCTTGCCCAGCTACCACTGAACCATACACAACATAATAGAATTAGTTTTTTTTTCTTCCTTCCAAACAACATTTAGAGGGCCATCATCAACTCTCTTTCTCTCTCTAAGGGAGAGGAACACTTGGAATGTTCATTTAATAAACATCTCCAACCTTCACATACTTCTCATATTGTTGATACATCTTGGATACTAGGATTCATTACCTTGATATCCACCTCATGTGCTATAAGGAACTCATGTCCTTATCTCATCTACTTTTACCAACATAGTAACTTTCAAAACATATAAGAGGAGTCTACCAAATTATTGGAAGGCTCAAAAGCAAACTCATCACAACCTTTATGATCTTGGAACCATAGTCCAAGTAACCTTATGCTATAATAAGCCAACCAACCTCATATTTACAACAAATCCACTCATACCAAGTGGCAATGATCCACTTGAAAGTTGTGCCCTAGAAAGGAAAGACACAAAGGGAAACACACTTCTCACATCATAGCAGTATTGTTCAAGGGTCACTAGCAAAAAGGTAACCAAATCTATTTTCATTATGCAAGTTACAACTTCTTATGTATCATTTTACCCTTTTCATTTTGGGTTCCTTGCCATTAGCATAGAAATCATCATGATTAACATATCTCATTACTCCTTCCTTGATGACTATTTATCACACTTGGGTATGTTCTCTTATTTTATTATGTTTTTCAACCACTTATCAATAGGTCAATCATCATATTCCACATTTTCTTCATTAAAAATGGATCATCTGCCTTAATTTCTTTCAAACGCCATGCTTATTTTACATTAACACTTTCTTACACACATAGGTTTGTCTGACATTAACTCAGGTTCCACCTTATTCCTTTGTCATTGTTCTCATTTATCTTCTCATTTTATACTTATCATTAGAGATCTCTCCATCTTATGTGGATTTCATACCTTGAATCACTTTATAAGCATAGACTTATATGTCTTTTACTTCATTATCTTCTTGAATCACATATTCAAGAACTTCTCCTTTTCTTATTTGTATTCATATTTAGATTTCATGGCGTTTTATCTTTCTCTTATAGTTACCAAACATTCAAGTTTTGATAGATTATGATGCAATTCTCATCTTCTTTAAGGTAGGATTGAGATATTCACACCATGATTTCTTATTCATTATGCTCTTTAGATTGTCTCAAAATGACTACTTGATCAGAGTAATAAAAAAGATAACAATCTAAGAGTTCCATGCTTACCTTTTCTTCAATAATTGAATACCTAGCCAGGGCACCCAAATACTGAGATTAGGCAGTATGCACCATATTTTTATGTCATATTCTTAATTTTGACCTCATCCTAGTCCTAAGTCCTAGTGTCCCTGTAGACTCAATGAACCTAAAGCTCTGATACCAACTTGTGAAAACTTGTTACACTAAATGAGATTACTCAAAACATAAAACACAACCAATCACTAATTAATCACATACCCAAAAATATGGGTAAATTAAAACCGATTTCAACGTCAGCACCCACTCAGAAACATTTGCATAAGAGTCCAACAACTTTCTTATATCCATACTATGCCAAGAATTTGATACAAATTGTTCTATTGCCTTAGCCACAACATATATACACAGGAGAACAATATTCATATATGCCACACAAACAAGCATTAATATGCTAACAAAAGTCTGATTCATTTGAAACACCATATACAAACTTTTTGTGCCCGGACCTGAGAGTATAGGGATGACTCTAGGACACACTATACATCTAATCAACTTTCTCAAAGATTCATTACTATAGCTCCTCTTTGCTACCACAAGTTTGTTTTTGTCACTTCCGATTACCTAAAAAAATGTGGCGAACCACAAGGGCGAGACCCATGTCCCAGCAAGAGATATAACCTCCAACAACATTTATTGATTACAACATTTTAAGTAATTAAACAGTTAAGCACATTAATCAGATATAACAAATAAGCCCAACAACATTGATGATTAACAAAATACATAAAGGAGCAGATAATAACTATCTTCATTAGGCAGACTATTCTCATATCCCTATTAACAGTATAAGGAGTCTAGCAGCATGAGCATCTCTAACATCATGAATAAGTATAGTGTCATATGCATAGCTAACAACATCAGTATGTCTAACAGGTTGAACATATCAACATCATAAGAAGAGCTACAACATAAGCACAACTCTCTGGATAAGCATGATTAGCAGTATATGCATCTCCAGTTATAAAGGCATGGATAGCATGCTAAACATAACTAACAACATGAGATAGCTAGCATCATGATTATAATTAGCAGTAGCAGTATAGTTATCAACATGAGCATGGCTACTATATATACACATCTACAATCTTAAGCATATCCACAACCTAAGTATATCTACTATCTCTTAATTGCACTAAGCATCATCTGTATGTAAAGATAACAAACAAGGGTTATCATCCAATGTGAAACGTCGTGTATAACCCTAAACAAATATGTTACACAGATGTATTACATCTTTTATTATGCCCTGGGGAATTTGAATCGTACCATTCAAAGTCCAACCAACCCCTACGAAGGGCTATTCGGTTCCGCACAAGATCTAGGAGTGTCGGTATCCTAAGTTCTCTCCCCCTCGATCAGTATGAGTAAAAGGTAGTGACATATCAGTCAAAGCTGCCACCATAGCGACATATAATCAAGTTGCTAACCACTAGTCCGCCCTTAGTACAAATCATGGCACTAGAAACTAGGGTATACAAACCCAATCACTGAGGTACAACTGTAGTTGTCCTCTAATCACATCATGTTATAATCACTGAGACCCGACCGCAGACGTTCTCAATCACATCAGATGTATGAGGCATGACCATAGCCATCCTCCACAATCTGCATTGTGGATGACAAGAATATATCCTCAACCTACCACCCCCACATACTCAACCGTATGTGCTCTGAGTTTCCCTTAGGAATACTCGTTTCACCATCCAACAAGTTCTGACACTGAAGATGGCTCTACGACTCAGGGCACTACATGATTAGAGTTGTACTTGATTAGTTATGCCAATTGGGTGAATTAAGGATGCATCTAACAAGTAGACATACAAACCCTAATTCACTTCTAGCAAGCATATAAATATCACAACTTTTAAAAGATATAAAATGTGTGGAACAGAATTTCTCATCTCATCATCACATGGTACTATTCACTTGCCATTCATGAGACCACACTAGTCATCATACTATCACAAGATATAAATCCTTTTCACAATATCACAGGGTATCAACCCTTATCAACACAAGAGGATTACACCTCATTCAGGGCTCAACCATGCCCAAAGGTCATTAAGACCATCATACTATCACAAGATATAAATCTTTTTCACAATATCTCAGGGTATCAACCCTTATCAACACAAGAGGATTACACCTCATTCGGGCTCAACCATGCCCAAAGGTCATTAAGACCATCGTACTATTCCCTACAAGATCATCATTATCTTTGCATGCCTTATAACAAGGCTCAACAACATTACTTACATATAATACACATGATCAACACAATATTGCATTAATGAGATAGGAGATATTCATAAACAATCATAGTAGGGCTATAAAAACATTAAGAACATTCCTTTATTACATAAACATGCAAGGAATCTAGAAAAACATGTTTAGCATAAGAAAGTATCAACCATGTGGCTATGATAACCATCAATTAACACATTAAGCTTATGATCATATTAAAGAGGTTATTCCACCATCATTCCATCATATAAGAATGTTAAACATGAATACTCATCTTTATCTATTTGCATTAGAGTTAGGTTCAACATGATAAATTATATCAATGTTACTAATCAACACTTATACCCAAACCCTAACTCACGGCATCCCCATTGGATCATGGATCCATAAGGTGAAGCATCACCATCACATTCCATACTATTCTCACGTATGAACCCACACATAAATCAAGGTGTAACCATCGGGTTATAGCATACTAGGGTTTCAAAAATAGTAACAGAGTACTCCATGATTGTATTATTCATTCAAGGATGATTCAAACCCAATTACCACCATTTAGTTATATTAAAGCTAGGTATAACAAGCTATACCTCTTTAGGGTTACATATCAATACAATATGGTTATCATCCCTTCTATTCATATGAGTGAATAGGTAATACTACCTTATTAAGGGTACCCACCATTTGTCCCATCCTTATTCAACCCATATCACCATACCACAATGTCACCCAAAACCATTGGATGTTTAAAAGGTAAGACCATTGGTTGTTTACTGACACGAATTTACCATGTGTATAACGCAAGTGCATGCGTCAGAGTAGTATAGGCCTTTGTGAGGCCCGAGTCGAACTCAAGGAAACATAATTATTGGTAGACTACTACTAACTACTTGCAATCAGCTAGACCGATTAAATTGATTTGAGAGTTGATTGAAAAAGAAAAGAAAAATGAAAGAAAACAAAACAATCGATTAAATGTTTGGTTTAATCGATTCAAATGGGAATCTTTAGGATTGCGGTTTCACCACAGGTTCTTGTTGTATTCATTCCTACACAGTTAATCTAATTCGTCTCTCATTCTGGGTAATGTCCTGTATTCAGAATTGCTCACTTTCGTGATACAATTCACTACCTAAATCTAGTTCGGTTCCACGGTAGTAGTAACCTATACCGTAAGCTAGGTGCATGAAGACCATACTCTGGGTTTCCACCATTAACTGTACATCACCTTGTTCAAAGGATTTATTAGTTAATGTGAATTTTGTCTCTTTTCAACCATTAATTCTTCTTTCAAAGTAATTAAAGGCATTAGATTATCATTAGGGTGATCAATCATAATGATATAATGGAGAAAACGAAATCATACCATGGATTTAAGAGACAAATTATGAAATACTATGGTAAAAATGTCATACAATGATTACCCGGGCTACTCCCGGTCCTAAAGATAAAGGGGATTAGCCCCACATGTTCATCTCAATGAAAGACATGATGAGAGAAAAGGAAATCATGGAGAAAACATGAATGAAAGTGATGTAAACCCCTGAACGGAGGATATTTGGGCGTTCCTTGATGTAGAATGCACGATCTACAGCCTTCCGGCAGTGGAAAACGTCTTCGTCGGCTCTCGGAACGATCGGGGCATGATTCTGGGATCCGTTCTTTTCTCTTCCTCTCCTTGAGACTTGTGCAATGACTAATGACGTCCTCCCCAGCTTAGGGCCGTCGTAATTAGGTATATGCACCACTTTGAATTTGCAAAAGATCATCACCGTCCGATTAGGGCCGATCTGAAACAAAACCTGATCTAACGGTGTCAATACCATCGACACAGGTCGATATCACAAAACTTGATCTGACGACGTCGATACCATCGATGCGGGTCAATGGTATCGACAAGTCTTCTTTTTCTGACATTCTGCCTAATGCATACTCGATACCATCGACTGTAGTGTCGATGGTATCGACACCTTTAGGCGTCGCTTTTATCACCAATCTGACGCTGAAGCTGGGCAAGGTCGATAGTATCGACTTTGCGTCGATAGTATCGACCAGTTGACTACTGGCTGACTTCGGTGTCGATGGTACCAACGCATCTTGGTTCCTTTTGGCTGTCTCACTGTGACTGAGTCAATACTGTCGACATCTGTCGATGGTATCGACATCTGCATATATTCATTTTTCCTAAAATTTCAAGATAATTTCGAATCAGCCTTGCTACAACACATCAATATGATCAGTTATAACCAAAAAGATGAAATACAGTAGATTTGATGCAAATTGAGATTATAGACTAAAGCGAGTGAATCATGCGATATTAACCACAAATGTGACTAATAAACACATAAAACGCATGTAAAAATCGGTCTATAAAAGAGACTCAAAATCCTCGCATCAAACTCCCCTAAGCTTAAACATTGCTTGTCCTCGAGCAACAAAACTATAGAATAAAATTGTGAGGGTCAACTAAAGAACATACTATCACAACAGACATTACCGTATGATTCCCACCAGACATTCACATACCGGCCCTCACTAACCACAGAATGGTAACTACCCTACAGGTGACGATAATCATCCATAATAGATATCCACTCCAAGATTAGTGAACACTATCAAATAAGGTAGTTAATATAATAAAATCTTTCGGTTCAGGCTTGGTGCATCTTGTGATCTCCTATCTACGTTGCTCATAACCTAACTACCATCTAAATGGAAGCAGATCTCCTGAAATACAAAAGTGAGGAGATAATAACGGGTGGCCTACCATTTTGAGCAACGGGTGGATGGAATAGGCAGTTTACATAAGAAAGAGTAGCGCAATACAGTTTGACATGCAATAGTACAACAATGACCTACATGATGCTCATGCATATAAAAATGACCTAATGCTTACATTTTAGGTGGAATGATGCATGCATTACTATTCTATCCCAATGAGAGACAGAATATCTACAAAACTACACATGTGCTTGTTCTTCTTATTATGCATGTGAACAAGTTCCTTCATCTTTCTGATCTTCACTTATTATTTTTTCTTTTTTTTATTTTCAGTCCTTATTTTGCTTAATGACTAAGATGAAATTTTTACATCTTCTTCTGGGGCTTATTCATCACTACTATTTTTCATTATATTTTATTTTCAGAAAGTACGAAACAAGTTCCTTATTTTCAGAAGAAGCAAGGCACATCATGTACAAAATGATTAAGATTATGCAAAATGCAAGTAAAATGACATTGACATGCATTCTAAAATTTGTGCATGCATGACTATAATGCAACATTTTTTTTCATAAATGCAATAGATGTAAAAACTAACTACAATGCAATCTTGTCTACATGATATGCAATCAAGAGATGACAAACTGTAAAGTGCTCCCAATTCTTATGGTGGAGTGTAAATGAGATGAGGTGGATAGATCACAAGATTAATTGATGGAACCCTTAGAAGATATTATATGTCCCTCCTTACTGACATGTGTAAAATCAAGGGGTTTCCCTCTCTTATTTCAGATTAAAGTCCCATTACCATTTGGTCAGTTTAGGCTCAACATCTAATTCCGTCCACTTTCCTTGAATCATAGGCATGTAGAGTTGTGATCTTATGTTTTAAAGTTGACAAATCCAATTATTTTCATAAGTTAAGCGCTTAAGTTCAAACAAAGCAAGCTTGCAATTACATGAAAATTTTTCAAATTTACCCATAACTCCCATATGACAAATGTAGAGATGACAAATTACATTGGACATCCACGGATACACTAGATAGCATGTGGATCCTAAAAGCTAAAAGCTAAGAAAATTGCTAACATAAAAGAAAAGGCAATAAATGATAAAAACTCAGGAAAATAAAAGATAGAAATTGTTCCATCTCCCCCCCTAAGCTTGAATCTGACTATGACCTCATAGTCAAAAACAATCTTAGTAGGTGGAACAGTGATACCATTTATTGCTCAGGTGGTGGGTACTGTGGGGTGGTGGGATCCCATGATGGATATTTCCCCTAGAAATTTGGATCATATGGGGGCATTGGTGGAGGGTGAGGATATCCCCTAAAGTAGTTTTGGCTCCAGTAGTGATCATAGAACGGCTGCTGCTGCTGCTCGATCCTCCCCAATCAGTCATATACCTACTGTTAATTGGCGAACAACTGATGTTCATTCTAGAAGATAGCTTGTTAATTAACATACAGCCAATTCGTAGTCTCCTGAATATCAGCAAATGACGCAGTGTGTTGTTGTTGCGTCTCCTAAATGCTCTATAGCA
The DNA here is from genome assembly GCA_963693085.1 of Alisma plantago-aquatica. Lineage (NCBI taxonomy): Eukaryota > Viridiplantae > Streptophyta > Magnoliopsida > Alismatales > Alismataceae > Alisma > Alisma plantago-aquatica. Next base: position 1,063,290,818 of record OY856409.1, on the reverse strand, counting down.
TGGTGTACATGCCCTGCATAGAATAGACATCCTCTCCTTGTTGAGAGGGTTGTGGTGGAGGAGGCTGCGAAGATGATGATGCACCCAGGTAGAAGTGTAGACGCTTCCGCGGTGCCACTCGTGCCCGAAGAGGAGTGACAATCTCCTCTTCCTCCTCCTGCTCAACACCATCATCATTGTCGTTGTCGTCCTCATCTTCTCCATTATCAGAGTCGTCGATGGCAATTATAGGCCATCTGAAATGTTGGGCCCCCTGGATGTTGAAGATGGGATCTGGAAGGGTGCACTCTTGATACACTTTGTTTATGCAGCAATGTGCATATACCATGCCATCACGAATAGTCAACAAGTTAGACCAATGCAAGTGAGGAAGGTTGACAGAGCTTTTACTTAGCAAGGGAGGCATTGAAGAAAGGTCTAGCCCGAGGTAGAGGGCTAGAGGAGTGATGAGTCCCCCAAAATGAATTGGGGCCCACCGAGTACTTTTCTTCACCACCATTACTCGCGTTAGAAAGAACGCGCCCCAGTTAAGCTTTCCACGTGTCAGCAGATTATACATAAAGAAGAGGTCGGTCTCTTAGAATTTGCTCAGCGAAAGCTCCCCTCGAGCGAAGAAGGTAATACACAACATGCGGTGTAAAACCCGCACAAAGGGATGCTCAAATCAGCCACCGCGGCGTTATGATAGCTGATCATTTTGCCTTGAGGAGCTGTCACCAACTTTATGAACATGGCATCGTAATCATCTCGGTTGTCTGTCCGTCGGTGTTGTTCAGGGGAGTGCCACCAATTGTAGATGGAGCTGAATTGCTGCAGAGTAAGATTATAATTCATGTTGAAGAGCCAGAAAGACACGCGGCCCTTGATCCATTCCCTGTCAGAGGCATTGAGGTCGTTTGGGACAACACAGATATCAAGCGACGCCATGAACTCCACCACCAATTCTTTATAAGTCGACCACTCACCGAAAAAGGGGTGGCCCTCCACATGATGTGTGACCACATTGTCGAGCCTGCTCGTGCGACATTCCTGATCATGGAGGACAAACATCAGGTTATCCTCAAATCTAAGATCTCAGATCATTTGTCTGTCACAGTATCGAGTCGACTCGATAGTTCTTTTCAGCAGCTCCTCGTAAACTTTCTTCACATCCGCAGAAGGATGTGCAAGTCGGGGGCGAGGGCTGGAGCCTGGCGGGGGCAGAATAAACATCTCAATCGCCATCGGTGCCACGCTTGAAGATGATGCAGTCGTGTTCCTCCTCATGATGAAAGAAAGAGGACAGAAGAAAGGAGCTTGATGAAGATCGGAGTTGCTCAGAGAAGATGATCTGCAACATCAATGAAGAGCTCAGTGGAGATTGCTCGATTGCAACAAGCTCAGTGAAGACCTCCGGTTGCTCGGGATTCTTGGCGTATGAGTTTAGGGGATTCACTCTGAAGGTGTGAATAGAATTGAGAAACAACCCCTCCTTTTATAACTAAACCTGTCGCTACTGTTGATCCTTCGATACTATCGACGGGGTGTCGATGGTATTGACACCTGGAGCACAATCCACTCTTCGCGACCATCGATGGTTGTCGATTGTTGGATGTGGGGGCCCGGATCGATGATGTGTCGATACCATCGATGAGGATCGATGGTATCGACCCATCCCACGGATCGACTTCTGAAATTAGTGGGCTCTATTGATTTCTTCTTGCATATCGGTGACGTGTCGCGTCGATACTATCGATTGGTTGTCGATGGCATCGACTCTTTATGTTTCGATTACCCTCGCAAGGCCTGGGCACCACTTCCTCACTATTTTCATGTCGATACCATCGAATGGGTTGTCAATGGTATCGACTTCACTGAGACAAATTCTTCTATAAATCTTCAGGGATCTCGTGAGCATCGACTTCCTGGTCGATACTATCGACCCGACGCTATCTTTTTCTTCGACGTCGCTGATGGTAGGTTGATACCATCGATGAGGCCGTTGATGGTATCGACTCAGAAAATTTTCTGTAGCCGCTTCCCTGTACCCACGTTGCTACCATTGACATTGTGGTCGATGGTATCAACTCTGACTCAGTACTGCACACTAAACAAAATGATTAAGGTATCATTTTTACACAAAAACGAAATTAAACAAAACTAACTTGCAAATGTGAAAGAAAATGAAAGAACTACAAAGTAAAACTACCGATGGTTGGGTTGCCTCCCAACAAGCGCCCTTATTTATTGTCTTAGGCTAGACACAATAAAGCTCTTCATTCATCCTTAAGTGCCATGAGTTTAACCTCATGCACTTTTCTCGTGTAGTCCTCGCCAAAGTAAAGCTTCAACCTCTGATCATTAACTAGGAACGTGAGCTCTCCATCTCGCACCATAATAGCACCATGTGGGCGCACCTCCTCCACCACAAAAGGTCTACACCACCTGGATTTCAATTTCCCAGGATGAAGCTTGAGTCTCGAGTTAAACAGTAAAACATGATCACCTTTTTTGAAAACACGCGTTTGAATGTGGCGGTCATGGATTTACTTTGTCCTTTCTTTATAGATCCTTTGATTCTCATAGGCATTCATCCTCATCTCATCTAACTCATTTAGCTCCAATAGTCTCTTTTTCCATGTATCATCATAATTTACATTGAGCTTCCGTAGCGCCCAGTGCGCCTTGTGCTCTAACTCAACCAACAAATGGCAAGCCCGCCCATAAGCCAACCTAAAAGGCGAGTGCCTATAGGTGTTTTAAACGTGGTCCTATATGCCCATAAAGCATCCGGTAGGAGTGCACTCCAATTCTTCCTGGAAGATGCCACTGTGCGTTCTAATATCTTTTTGATCTCGTGATTGGAAACCTCAACTTGACCTTGAGTTTGCGGATGATACGGGGTACCGACATTGTGCTTGACCCGTATTTGCTCATTAATGTAGCAAATTTCTTGTTCGTGAAATGGGTGCCACCATCACTTATAATCATACGAGGCACACCAAACCTGTAAAAGATATGTTCTTTCACGAACTTGCACACTACCGTAGTGTCATTAGTTTTTGTGGGTATTGCCTCTACCCACTTCGACACATAATCAACGGCCAACAAAATATATAAATTAGAATTTGAGGACACAAATGGTCCCATAAAATCAATGCCCCATAAATCAAATACCTCAACTTCTTGAAACACATTGAGGGGCATCTCTTGCCGCTTTGAGATATTACCTTCCCTTTGACACATGCCACATCTTTTCACATAGTCATAAGCATCGCGAAAGAGTGTAGGCCAATAAAGACCACTCTCTAACACTTTGGTCGTTGTCCTTGTGCTCGCATGATGGCTGCCGGTGGGTAATGTATGACAGTGATTGAGTACACTATCATATTCATCCTCTGCTATACACTTGCGTAGGATGCCATCCCTGCATTGCCTCAATAAAATAGGGTCATCCCAAAAGTAATATCTTAAAGAATGGAAAAATCTCTTTTTTTTCTTGAAATTCCAATCGTCCGGTATTTCCTTGTATACAAGATAATTCACAATGTGTGAAAATCACAAATCTTTGGATTTTAGGGAAAGAATTTGCTCAACGAGAAAATCTCAGTAATGGGTATATTAATATCTCGCTCATCTACCCACTCTAACCGAGACAAATGGTCCACAACCACATTCTCAATACACGCCTTGTCTTTAATTTCAATGTCAAACTCTTATAAGAGTAAGATCCACCTAATTAATCTAGGCTTGGCATCTTTCTTTTCCATTAAATATTTAATAGAAGTGTGGTCCGTCCAAAACACAACTTTTGACCCCACTAAGTATTGCCTAAAATTTTCAAATGTAAAAACTACGGCAAGCAGTTCTTTTTTAGTGGTAGTATAGTTAAGTTGTGCATCATTTAAAGTCTTTGATGCATAGAAAATTACTACAGGTTTGTTCTCAAACCGCTACCCAAGAACAGCCCCAACAGCAAAATTTGATGCATCGCACATGAGTTCGAACGGTTTGGTCCAATCCGGCGTTTGAACAACCGGCACCGAAATTAATTTTTCTTTAAGAACATTGAAGGAATGCATGCATTTATCATTAAAATCAAACACTGCATCCTTCTCAAGCAATTCAGACAAAGGTTTAGCAATTTTAGAAAAATCTTTGATAAAATGGCGGTAGAAACTCGCATGCCCAAGGAAACTCCTCACTCCCTTCACCGAGTTCAGTGGAGGTAATTTGGCAATAACCTCAATTTTTACTGGATCTACCTCCAGTCCTTTGCTAGACACCTTATGCCCAAGCACTATTCCTTCACTGGCCATCATATGGCACTTTTCCCAATTTAAAACCAAATGCGTATCTTCACATCTTTGTAGCACTCGATCCAAATTGTATAGACACTCATCAAAGGAAGCACCATGGATGGAAAAATCATCCATAAAAACCTCTAAACAACGCTCCACCATGTCTGAGAAAATCACAAGCATGCAACGCTGAAAAGTAGTTGGTGTGTTGCACAACCCAAACAGCATGCGGCGATATGCAAAAGTCCCATAAGGACAAGTGAAGGTAGACTTCTCTTGATCCTTAGGGTCTATAGAAATTTAATTATAGCCAGAATAGCTGTCCAAAAAGCAAAAATGAGAGCGGCCAGCCATTCGCTCTAAAATCTGGTCAATAAATGGGAGTGGAAAATGATCCTTTAGAGTTGCGGAATTCAAGCGGCGATAGTTGATGCAAACACACCACCCAGTTACCAATCGGGTAGTAACAAGTTCATTCATGAGATCCTTCATCACTGTGATCCCCCCCTTTTTAGGGACTACCTATGTGGGGCTTACCCACGTCGAATCTGAAATAGCATAGATGATGCCTGCAGAAAGGAGCTTGATCACCTCCTTCTTGACGACCTCCATCATGCTCAGGTTGAGTCGACGTTGTGGCTGAATCACAGACTTGGCTCCTTCCTCGAGCCAGATCTTGTGCTGGAAAAGTGTAGGGGAAATCCCCTTAATATCAGCAACTGACCACCCGAATGTGCCACGATGGTTCTTCAGCACGATCATCAATTGCTCTTCTTCACCGACACTCAGATATGCCGAAATAATCACCGGTAGTTTTTCACCATCGGCTAAGAATGCATACTTCAAATGAGGAGGCAGTGGTTTTAGTTCTAATTCTGGTGGACAGATCAATGATGATTGAAGCGGTGGTGGGAGTGGCCCAAGATCCTCATAATGCTTGGCATAATAGCACGGAAGCACTTGAAGCATCTTGACACATTCTTGTAACGAGGCAAGCTTCAAGGGGCAGTTCTGGATATGAGTCAAGGACAGAATTTGCTATTGCATCATCCTCAATAGAAAGAGGAATTTCCTCCTCTTCATCATTCGGATAACCCACAACTCTACAAAGAGAAACAACTTTTGTTTGTTCCATAATATCCACTGCCAGTGTCCCCTTATCTACCTTGGTCATTACATGAGCCATATCCAGAAATGGCTTCCCTAAATAAAGAGAAATGTTTTGATCAAAATGTTTCACCATGCGACATTGCTCCTTTGCCTGTGATTTTGTTGTACTTGGTGGCATAACCATTTCAAATCTGTCATATGCTATTCCCAATGTCAGACGTCTTCTTCCCATTTTGAGTATCATATCTGTAGTAGCTTGGAAGGGTCTTCCAAGGAGTAGCTCATTCCCTTGGTCATCTTGCATTTCCATTACCACAAAATCAGCTGGAAATACAAATCTATCAACCTTTACCAGGACATCCTCACAAATACCATATGGCCGCACCACAGAATTATCTGCGAGTTGAATTGTCATGTTACTTTGTCTAGATTCCTTAAGACCTAACTTCTTGAATGTCGAAAGGGGCATCAAGTTTATACTTGCCTCGGAATCGCACAATGCTTCACCGAATTTCACCTTACCAATGTAACATGAAATATTGAAGCAGCTCGGATCTTGTCGTTTTGGTGGTAATGTTCCCAAAATGAAGGCGCTAACCTGCTCTTTAAGAACCACCACCTCAGCATCAGGAATTTTCCTCTTCTTGGTAATTATATCCTTCAGAAACTTACCATAGGAGGGTATCTGCTCTATAGCTTCTAGCAGCAGGATGTTAACAGAAAGTTTCCTAAAACTATCTATGAACTTTTTGAACTAGGCGTCCACTTTCTTTGCCTTCAGACTATTTGGATAGGTAAATGGAATGGTTTGTGCCCTCTGATGTGGAGGCACATATGGTGTCCTCTTTTGAGTCTCTTCCTCAGCAATGGGCTCTGGTGTGGCTTCCTCTACAGCATCCTCTACTGGCTTTGTGATTGTGACCTCCTCTGTGGCCTCACCTGTGGTTTCTGGATGGGGTGTGCTTGGTTCATCGGCCTTAGAGTTTAAAATCTTCTTTCCACTCCTTAACATAATTGCTTTGGCTTGTTGATTCCCTCCTGGCACATTTGTATTTCCGGAAAAACCTTGTTGTGTTGGTTTCTTCAAGCTTGAAATCTCTGCCGCCATTTGTGCTAAAGATGTCTTGAGTGTCCTCATCTGAGCCCCATGACTTGGTAAAGTTTGCCCAAACTGATTCATGAACTCTCCTTGTTGCTTTATTTGTTGACCAAACGTGCTCATGAGTTCTTGATTCTGCTTGATTACTTGATTGAGCAACACATTGTTTTTTTCTTCTGCAGTGGGTTGTGGCTTAGCTTCTGGATCCTGTAAGAAATTGTTGGGATCTTTCCAAGAAAATTTCTTATCTTTCCTCCAAGAATAGTCGTTATTCCTATATCCCTGTTGCTGATGCATGAATTTCACCTGTGCTTCATCATCAGACTCTTCATTTTCTTTAGCCAGAAGTTTCTTTGCAATAAGATCCACCTTGTCATTCAGTTCTTTAATGGCTTTGGTGTCCCCTATAGATCTAACTTGCTCAGGTGAATCTCTGGTACCCCAGGACTGCTTTATTGCCATGTTCTTAAGAATCTCCCAACACTTGTATTTGTATTGTTTAGAAAAAATCATGATCCTGCTCAATCCAAATTGCTTCTGTCATGCTCATTAAGTGGGAAGTAGAAAATCTTCACCTATTTTTCCTTGTCTAAACCATGATGAGGGCATCTTCTCAGCATTATTTGAAATCTTTCCCAGGTCTCTGAATAAGTTTCACCCGCATTCTGAGTAAAGTTGTGGATTTTTATGATTAAATCATTAGTTTTCTCAGGTGGGAAGAAACGTTCGAAAAAGACCTCAATCATTTGATACCACATCTCAACAATCTCATCATCTATATTATAGAACCACTCTCTTGCAGTTCCTGCAAGAGAACTTGGAACAGTTTTAGATACAGTGTCTCCTGCGGAAAATGATCGATCTTGATCATATCACAATTTTCCACGAAAGTGCTTATATGGGCCACTGGATCTTCGCTCTTTAGTCCATGGAATGCTTGAGTTTTGACTAGATTTATTAGTGTCAGATCAATTTTATAAGTCGGGATGTTGATTTCCTGCCTCTTGATCGGCCCTTTCGATGCAGAGGAAGAAGATGTCTTGATCTTTTCCCATATCGTCTTTTCTTCAGCCATTTCTTCTTGTTCAGAATCTGAATTTATTCTCTCAGATTGACTCTGAATGTAGTGCTCCTTGTCGTCTGATCCCGAAGATGGGACCTATGGTAATGACTGTGTGTAGTATGTGCTACGCGTGCTCACCATGCACTGGTACCTACAAAATGATATATTTTGTTAAGTATAGTGCTAGACGAATATAGATTTCTGAAAAATAGACAATCAATTGCAAGAATTAAAAATGTAGTTAAAAGAAAAAGGTAGCCTAGAGTGTCCGCTTATAGCACTCGTAGTGCCAACAATTGTCGTCTCCCCAGCAACAGCGCCAAAAACTTGACACGAATTTACCGTGCGTATAACTCAAGTGCACGCGTCAGAGTAATATAGGCCTTTGTGAGGCCCGAGTCGAACTCAGGGAAACGTAATTATTGGTAGACTACTACTAACTACTTGCAATTAGCTAGACTGATTAAATTGATTTGAGAGTTGATTGAAAAAGAAAAGAAAAATGAAAGAAAACAAAACAATCGATTAAATGTTTGGTTTAATCGATTCAAATGGGAATCTTTAGGATTGCGGTTTCACCACAGGTTCTCATTGTATTCATTCCTACACAGTTAATCTAATCCATCTCTCATTTTGGGTAATGGCCTGTATTCAGAATTGCTCACTTTCGTGATACAATTCACTACCTAAATCTAGATCGGTTCCACGGTAGTAGTAACCTATACCCTAAGCTAGGTGCATGAAGACCATACTCTGGGTTTCTACCATTAACCGTACATCACCTTATTCAAAGGATTTATTAGTTAATGTGAATTTCATCCCTTTTCAACCATTAATTCTTCTTTCAAAGTAATTAAAGGCATTAGATTATCATTATGGTGATCAATCATAATGATATAATGGCGAAAATGAAATCATAGCACATATTTAAGAGACAAATTATGAAATACTATGGTAAAAATGTCATACAATGATTACCCGGGATACTCCCGGTCCTAAAGATAAAGGGGATTAGCCCTGCATGTTCATCTCAATGAAAGACATTATGAGAGAAAGGGAAATCATGGAGAAAACATGAATGAAAGTGATGTAAACCCCTAAACGGAGGATATTTGGGTGTTCCTTGATGTAGAATGCGTGATCTATAGCCTTCCGGCGGTGGAAAACATCTTCGCCGGCTCTCGGAACGATCGGGGCATGATTTTGGGCTCCGTTCTTTTCTCTTCCTCTCCTTGAGACTTGTGCAATGACTAATGACGTCCTCCCCAGCTTAGGGCCACTGTAATTAGGTATATGCACCACTTTATATTGCCAAAAGATCACACCGTCTGATTAGGGCCGATCTGAAACAAAACCTGATCTGACGGCGTCGATACCATTGACGCGGGTCGATGGTATCGACCTGTCAGAATATCGACAAGTCTTCTTTTTCTAACGTTCGGCCTGATGCAGACTCGATACCATCGACTATAGTGTCGATGGTATCGACACCTTTAGGCATCGCTTTTATCACCAATCAGTCGCTGAAGCTGGGCAAGGTCGATAGTATCGACTTTGCGTCGATAGTATCGACCAGTTGACTGCTGGCTCGCTATAGGTATCTCACTACCATCGACTTTGGTGTCGATGGTATCAACGCATCTTGGTTCCTTGCGGATGTCTCACTGTGACCGAGTTGATACTATCGACAGCTACATATATTCGTTTTTCTTGAAATTTCAAGATAATTTTGAATCAGCCTTGCTACAACACATCAATATGATCATTTATAACCAAAAAGATGAAATACAATAGATTTGATGCAAACTGAGATTATAGACTAAAGAGAGTGAATCATGCGATATTAACCACAAATGTGACTAATAAACACATAAAACGCATGTAAAAACCGGTCTATAAAAGTGACTCAAAATCCTCGCATCATTTACATAAGTAAACACCTTGGATAAACCACCTACGAAGTCCTTAATTTGTGCTCTAGAAGGAGTCACCATTTAACCCTATACATCCCTTGATTAACAACACAAAAAGTTCCATTGAGAGTAGGGTAAAACCCACAATCGAATGTTCATTTAAAACAAGCCATCTATTGTCAACAAGTAAGCCCCTTAAGTTGATCATATATTAGAAACCATCTAAATCACATTATTAGGACCAACACATTACATTATCCATCATTCCACTTTATTGGAGGAATAAACATTAGATCTTGACCATTGGGTCAAGTTTATATGTTAAAACCATCAATCACAGTATAGTTCTGACCATTGCATCAACTGACCCAAGAAACCATTAGTATAAGGCTTAATTGATGCTACAACTATATGATTAACTCACCATAGGTTTTGGAGATCTGATCCACCATCATTAGTGACCATTAAGTCACCATAGGTTGTTAGATCAGCACTATATTCATTAAGCAACATCAAATATTAAGCTAATGTCATCATTGATTGATAACATTATTAGGGTACTTAATGGTTGATCATTAAACTTCTAATTGATCCAAAACCTGACCTAAGGGGGTGACCATAGGTTGTCACCCTCATTTGACACCTTTGATCCCGACCATCAGTTGTCATGAAGACAACACCATAGGATTGTTGCAATGGTACCTCATCGGGTCATGGGTTTATAAAAGAAATCAGCTTAAAACCCTAAAATTGACCATTGGTTGATAGGTGCTTAACACCATAGGTTGTCAAAGCAACCTGATCCAAGTCATATTATACCTTAGGAATAACGTACACATGATCACATGTTCATCTAGAACTGAAATTAGAACAGGGAACATTATAAAAATCGAAATCCAAGTCAAGCATAGCTTTTTAGTGCATGGATCATCGTTTTCAAGCAAGAACATGAGCTAGCAAGCTTATGGTAAGCAATAAATGTGGAGCAAGTTAAAAAACTTGCATCTAATTAGAAGATAAACTCCCAAACATAAGAAAACACGAGCAAGTAGGGTAGGAAATCCAAGCATAAGCTGTGAACTTGTCCATCTAGCACCTTTCTTCTTCAAATGAGCAAACCTCTTTTAGGTCAAGATCACTAGAAGGAAGCTTTTTAAACCCTAAAAGGAAGTCAATTGCAACCCTATTTTCTTTTTCCAAGAAGGTCCCCTCTTTCTTCTTCCTTGGATAGGAATTTCATAGCAGCACAGAGGGAGGATGAGGTTTGTAGAAGGAGGGAAGTGGTGGAGAGAAAATGGCTCGTTTTGGTTCTTAGGGATAAGTATATGAAACTTTAAGATAAAGAAAAAGAAAAGGTTGAAGTTTTAGTATCTTTCCAAGTGTCCATGGCCTTAAACTATTAAGAATATACAAGCACACACACAAGAAGCTCCCCCACCATCCATAGATACATGATTATCCCTTGTTTCTTGAATTTCCAAGAAACACAAATAATTCATTAGTTGATAGCTACTAAAGGTAGCTCATCCATGAAGGGGTAAACCCTAAAATACCCTTGGAGAAAACACCTTCAAACTAAAGTTTAAATAGGTTACCCATGGCTCAACAAGCTCAAGGATGATTAGATAGTATCCAAGGAACATAATGCAAGTGATAAACTGCAAAGAAAACCTCTCAACTGGGTAAATTTCATAAAAGTCCAAAATGTGCATAAAATTGCATAACTTGCTCAAACAGTGTCAGAATTAGACCAAATTTGAAACTTAAGCTTGTCTTATGATTTCAAAGAATATCACAAGGTTATATTAGGTTATAAGAATTAAATTATGATAATTAAGCTCATTAAACTCATTAATCAAGTTTAGGGGCCTTACAGCACATACATGTCTTACTGATATCAATTACTAACTTTCACCACTTTAATTGAGTCCAAGTTCCTCTTTGCCTATTTTCAATGTATTAACATATATTAGAGTACATAATGCACATTAATGTATATAAACCCTAATTTTAGAACTTTTTAGCAAAACTCGAATTTAGATTCTAAAAACCTCACCAATGAACTTATTAGGTTCTCTTGATCAAGAAAACATATTTTATATTAATTTTGGAGTTATGTTGATGAAGATGTACTTTTTATGGATTTTATGCATTAAATTTATTATCCAAAAATACCCTTCATCAAAACTTGAAATCAGACCTAGAAAGCATTTCTATTAGATAGAGATTAAGTTTCTAATTCCAAAACATGTTTATTTGTCAAATTTGGATAAGCAGATCAAAAGATATGAATTTTTCAATTTGAACCAATCAGGAAATGACAAGTCAGAAATCTTCGAGAGAGAGGAAGAGTGAGACAGAGGGAGAAAACACCATTTGAACCAAGATCAGGGTTGGAGATGCATAGGTAACCAAACTAGATCTTCTAGAGAAGGTAAAATAGTAAGAAACCAAAACCCTAGAAGAACATGGAAAATAGAGATGGAGATCATCAATTTTAAACATAGAAGCATGAGTTATAAGCATGTAGTAAGTAATATATGAGAAGGAGGTTATAAAACTTGCCTCTAGGAAAGGTGGATAGGTTCAAGCAGCAAGGTTCCCAAGCTAGAGGGTTTGGTTTCTCCAACAAAGCTCCTATCTCGAGCAAGAAGCACCTTCTCCGGTTTAGAGGTGAAAAACCCTAGCAAAAGAACATGGAGATGAGGTGTTTAAGGGTTCTAGGTGGGGTTTCACCATGGAAGGCCATAGTTCCAACCTGGAAGAAGGTGGGAGGAAGACGAAGAGCATGAAAACAGGGAAGGAAAAGAGGAAATTTACTAGTTTTGGTTGAAATCACCAAGAAGGAGCTTTAGAAACCCTAAATTGAGCAAATTCAGAACCCTAGGAGTTTTCTTCACCAAGGTAAGCACCCTCTTTTACCTTGGGACAACACCTTCATGGACAAACAGAGTAGGGACTATGATATAAGCTGGAGGAAAGAGTAGGAGAGCAAGAGTTTTTGAATTGGGAGGTGGGAAGGGGTAGATATGGCTTTATAGAGAAGGGGGCAAGCATGATGTGTCTGTGGGACTTTCCATGTGTCATTAGCCTAGGGCTTCATGGGCATGCAAGAGGACAGCTCATAGATTCTTCTTGAATAACAAATGTCGATTCTAAAAGCCCATGGAGACTTCTAGGTCATCCCCAACGACCTCCAATCAAATAAATAACCCCATTGGTTGATAGCTTTTAAAGATAAGCTCATTTATAAAGAGGGTAATCCCTAAAATGCCCTTAGAGAGAAACACCTTCAAACCAAGGTGCCACTAGGTTCCCCATGGTTCAAAATCTTGAAAATGGTAAGGGAATATCTAAGTATTATAATTCATGTGATAATTTGCAAAGAAAACCTCCCAATTGGGTAAATTGCATTAAAGTTCATAATGTACCTAAAATTGCATAACTTGCACAAACAACATCCAAATCGAAACAAATTTGAAACTTAGGCTCATTTATGATTTCAAAACACATCACAAAGTTAGATTAAGGTTTAGAGAACTTACTTATGGTAATTAAGCTTGTTCAATACATTAAGCAAGGTTTGTGGCCTTACACTTTTGCCACAAATTTATTTACCATCGCTCCACTTAAGTGGTGATTTTGCATTTTAGATCCTTCAATAAGCTTTCACTGAGGTCTTTGTGTATAAATCCTTCCATTGGTATAATATTGAACAAACATTCACCAAACCACTATAAATTCCACAATTTAAACATCAAGGCCAAAAAAGTATAGAAAGGAAAGGAAAAGCTTAGAACTGGGCCAAAAAGAGAATATGTCCAAGTTTCAGTATGTTACACACACACCCTGGATAAATATATGTTGTAGATATTTATCACTATTCTAGATATTCTAGTCAACATGTAGCATGCATAAATAGAGAGGCAAGACTAGAATTGTTAGTCCTTTTCTCATAGAAAGGAAATCATCATAGGTGGGGTACAAGAATGCATATAAATAGAGTAGTCCAAAAATCCCAGTTATATAATGAATTAATCAGGAAAATGAAAGTCCAAGCAATTAAATTTCCATTATAATTACACTTTAAGAGGTTTCACACTATATGAATGTAGGTTCCAGTAAATCAATGCCCAAAATATAATAGAGAATGGACAAACATGGTCTTCCCATATAACCCTCTTTATTAGGGAGATTCGCAGTCCTTCTTTCTCGACCTAAAAGTATCTTATACAGTCATTAGTCCGTAAATGCAATTATAAACCATGGTATATCTAAACCTAAAATTGATATGCTGATATTAATTTTGGGTTTTTTAATCTTAGAGTTACTGATACTTATATTGTGAAATTCAGTCTATCATACATATTATCTCTCTTATGTTCCATATTATTCAAAATACACCAATTTGGATAGATGTAGTTCTAGATCCATCTGTATTTCTAGTTACCCTCACTGTGTAGGTACATATACGTCCATCTAGGGAAAAATGAAATCAATATGTCGAATTATCTTATGAATAAATATTGAAATTAAGAATTCCAACCAAATCATATTATTACCTAAAGCACATATACATATATGTACAAATTTGATAAATACTGAGATAATATGTCAATGAACCCAGATTATTATTACACACAGGTTTGTATGTGATAGACTATGAGAGATAGCTAATATGTAGCATGAAAATCAATATTAAAAATATATTTTATAGATATTTCAGACGTCTTGTTAACTGGTATAAACTCTCAAAGATGAGTATACTTATATTGACTTGTATGGATTGATCATCTAGTCATTAATCACTTAGTGCATATTAAATGTTCTAGTTTGTCGATTGTTTGATATATTAAACACACATTTTTAGTTTTTTTTTCAACTCATTTATAGTATTACACTAGAATATATGTATATGTGTTATTACATGAAATTGATCGTCCAAGTATTCTCAAGCATAAAATACTTATCTTTATCATATTGTTTATCATATTAAATAAATCAGAATGACTCTTCTTATGTGACTGGTCTTATAGATGTCAAGAACAACCATGATATTACTACCGCAAGAGTTCCATGTCTCTCCTAATCTTAGATCTTGAGTTCCCACAAGGATGAGGTAGTATTATGTGAGCTCCATGTGATGTTGTAACTATTTGTTTAGAGGTCTGCTTTTACTAATGCTCGGTCGGTGAGTGTCTATAGATATTGGATTGACAAAGCCAAAGTTGATGGGTACCTATGGGGTTATTTAGGTTGGGGAGGATTTTGGTTAGAAATCTTGAGCCAGGTGGATATGTGAGGAGACCATGTGTGAGGATGGAATGGTTGGAAGATGTCTTATGAGGTTGATAAGGTTGCAAGTTTTCCATGACTTTACATTATGACCTCGCCCAAAGAAAGTGTTAGAGTTGATCCAGGGGTAGATGATGGGGAGGAAGAGTAGCGAGCATAGATTAGTGGTTTTCATACTTGAGAACTATTGTACAAAGCTCGGACATCGCAACAATTTATCATGTCACAAGTTTGTCGAGCAGGAAAATACAAGTGATCGAGGAGGAAGAATGAAAAAGGAAGATGGGTTTGTGGGGAGCCAGGTAGTGGAGAGGAGGGAAGAGAGTATATCCATGTGTCTTCTAATTTATATAGAGATGTTGTTGCAACATGTAGTCATGGCTACCAGAGTTGTCGTAAGAGGTTGCAACATCATGATGCTATCTTGTTGGATGGTGCAAGGAGGGAGGAGGCACAGTGAGGCACTGGCTAGGGTGGGTGAGAAGAGGCGATGAGAGGGAGGTGGAGGTGACCATGTGACAAGATCTACTAGAACCAGTAGAGATGTTGTGCAAACCATTGTTGCAGTGGAAGTAGAGAGAAAATGGAAAGTGATCAGGGTTAGCGTGAAGAGGAGAGGATGAATCGGAGAAAGGGGCACCGTCGGTTATGGGTTGCGACCGTCTGTAGCATGACCTAGTGCATGTGCGCACAGTCAAGAGGAAGGAAAATCACGGATGTGTTATATTAGGAGGAAGGACACTAGTGGCAATTAGATATAATTACATGATGAAATAATGTGCACTAAAGGTATAATTTTCTACGAACTGGATTAGTGGGTAAATGAGCTCTATTCGGCATCAAAATTGACAAGTATGCTAATTGACATGTGAGGGATACAATTTTGGCATCAATTTTATATTTTGAAAATGTTTGATATTATCTCATTGATTGTATATCAAACACCCAATAATGTATTTACTCCTGATTAATCAAAAGTGGCACGCTATATTTTTACTAAATCAATTTCTTTTATCTTTTGATCCTACAAGAGTCTAGAGGGTCAAATTAGAGTCAAACATATTTATTGGTATATTCATATATCAAAATTTATTATTAAATTAGTTTGAGTATGCAATCTTAAGATTGTTATTATAGATTTTTCAACTATATTATGTTATTTGACTTCAAATTGTCATAATATTCCCTAAAATAGAGAAAAGGTCCTAGAGTATTAACATAATTGTAAGCGGGCTAGAATAAGGGAGTGTTATGCCATAAACATAAATTCAAGTGTGTTATAGAAGTGGTATCTTAATTCATGTGTCCTCATTGCATGCACAATTAATGAGTGGCTAGCATGAATTATTTACTAATTGTACTTCCTATTTAGGAACTAAAGAGGCAAGATAGAGAGTTTCTATAAAAAAAATGTTGTGCAAGTTTAGATGGCTTCCCTTTTTGGATTTATTCATGAATAAGGTTTGTTTGATTATGTTGGTTGATTTCAAATAAATGTGTAGTCATTAATTAGAGATGATTTCCTTAATTGAAAATTATACAGAAAGTTCTTTATCCGGTGATTATAACATTCTATGGTGAGAAGAGGGGGTGGTCCCTATTTAGATTGTATAAGTAATCAACAAATTCAAGATTTTGATTTTCCTTTATATTAACTCGCTTTTTCTACTAATGAATGGATGATAGAGAAAGAAACACGTTCATTGTATTTCAAGTAGTTTTGAGATTTTCATAATATCTTTAAAATAAAGGAGTTCTTTTGTTAGGGTTATTTGCGATGAGTCTAGGGTTGGGTTTTATTTGGATGAAACATGGGTGCATGATTTAGGCTTAGTTAATTGGGTAAGTATATAATTGTAGGGATGTTACGCATCCTACGTCAATTATATTGAATCCTTTACACAAATCACGGCCGGTCATTGTTCAAATCCCAATGCACCTTATTGAAATCACATTGTATGCATTAGCAGGATCTTAGTCTAATCCCTCTTCGGATCATAGTTTACCTTCTATATGAATCTGGTGCTGCCAAACAATTGTGTATACATTACTATTACTACCAATACAATTAATTCAGAGTAGAATGTACCATCATTAGAACTTAATGTTCACAAACCACGGTGCACCAATATATCAATATCATGGTGCACCAATTATGGTACATGAGCATTTCAGCATGCGGGCCTTCGTTAATTTCTTAAAATCTTTTGATTCTTTTAATAATGCCACGAAGGGGATCTATACCCAAGATCTCATGTGTGTTTGATTGGAACACTTACCGCTACAATGCCAATAAATCATTATTATATTTAAAGATTTCTAAAAAACACCCCAATGGTTATCCTCTCTACAAGTTATGCTTAGAAAACACCTCTCAGCGATGGAACTATTGCCCATTAGTGATTGACAACATGGACGACATATGTGCAGATTGATGAGTGGTTTGAGATGGGACTATAAGTTGATGCAAGGCAGAAATTTCATTCCTAATTAACTAATGCAAAATACTGGAATTTAGGGAACCGGATTTGTCATTCATACATTAATAAACCTATCAAGAAAATTATTTATGTAATTAAGAAAGAGAAATAAAATCTTGCCAACAAAAACAATGGAAATGCTTTGTTTACTCAAAGATAAACTTTCCTGTACAATTGTATATTCGAAAATTTAAATTCCAGCATTGTGCTTCCACCTAGTTTATATTAATCTTGGAATACTGTATTTTTCTATGGCCTGTGAAAAGTAGTATTTGTTTAGGCAAATAAGACTCAAAAACATTAGTTCAGAGGCTGAGTGGCTGGACAACATGAAATTGGAAGAAGAAAAAAAAAGGTTTCTACACTTTCTAAACCACAGCTGGTCCATAGCCAACAAATACGCGATGTCTATGGTTTACCTTAACAATAGACAAAATCGCTTGGTTTACCTTAACAATAGACAAAATCGCTTAGTTTGGACGTTCTCAAGGGCCTGTTTATCGCTTACCTTAACAATAGACAAAATTGCTTAGTTTGGACGTTCTCAAGGGCCTGTTTAGTTGGGTGTAATCGGATGATAAATTCTGAATGTTTGCAGTATATTATTACACAGTAAACTCACAGTTTGCAGCTTTACTGCACCCTACAGACTAATCTTAAATTTGGAAGGAAAAAAAAAAAAACAGACGTCACATTGTCGCAGAAGATGCAGCATGGAGGTGGGCGATTTATAGTGGTCACCTACCAGCACCGTTGAAAAATTAAAGCATCCCCATCGGGAATTTATTGATTTCACTTTCAGAATAAAAAAAACAAAGAAGAAATATATAGATAGCTCTGCAGACATGTCTGTATGTTACACTTCCGTTTTACATCGTTTATGTAAATCGTGGGTAATTCATTTTACAAAGTCTATAAGCATCTCCAGCTTCTTGCTACCTCTTTATACATCGCCTGCACTTTTTTTCCTTCATAACCATTTTAGCACTCTTTTTCACCATAACCATTCCAGTTTCCTGGTTTTCTGGAAAGAAGTCCCACGCTATCATGACCAACACCGCTACCGGTTGTTACTGCAAGTATCCCGTTCTCCTGAATTCTTACAATCCCTTCGCAAGCCTCTGCACTTTTTCTTCAGCAGCAATAAACAAGTACTTTCATCCGTCATCACCCAGCTACAAGACCTTTATCCAAGAACACCATAGTACAATTTATCCAGACAAACCAAAAGCATGTTTGATTCGGCAGACTGGATTCAATTTCCCTTCTTGGAATGGTTTGATGTAGCAGACTGGATACAGTTCCCTTCTGGCACGGTTGATTCAGCAGACAGGATTCGGGTTCCCTTCTTGACTGAGCTTTTTCTTCTTCTTCTTCCTGGCACTTATGGCAAGGGCATTAGATATCTGCCTCTTCCGCTTTGTGTTCTCCTCTTGGATCTTGTTGGTCGCCTGCCGTTCCATCACTGCTTCGACGTGAAATTTGAGCCTCCACAACGTTGATTGATCCTGCATGCAAAGACAGTTTAATGTGTTGAGTTATGAACATGCACAACATACAAACCACCAATCTTATATCTTAGAGAAAACAGTGCTTTTACTTTCATAGGATAGGCGCCATTTCTATCCGCATAATGCTTTTAATATCAATACTAATATCAGACAAAGTATTGTTTTCGTTATTTAAAATATAATTCTAGCGACTAGAAACTTATTTACATCAAATTAACCCGCCCCCTCCTCAGGCCCCGAGAGTTTACCATGCTGAGGCGAGTCCAGTAGCGGCCCTGCCTAGGATGGGTTCTCTCATAAATCAAAAAAAAAAATGGACAACCTCTTTCGACTTCCCCTCACAATTCCAGCAAATTTGTTGCAAACTAGCATGTAGTCTACAAAACATTTGCGGGAGGAGAGTTGTGTTATAATTAAGCAAAGGCATTACAACAAATGGTACCAATGGCAAACGTGTATGTGTCAGACTATCATCTAATGTAGCAAGCAGGGTGTCAAAGTGTGAGGTCCTAAAAAGAGGATGAAAGAAGAGATGGGATGCAGGAGGTGCTCCCATCTGTCTTTTGTACCCTGATTTTCCTCTCCTATGCCTCATATCTCTCTAACCAACATGTCATTCAAGTGCGGACATGACCAAATCCACTGATTCCAAGTCACTATACTGTCATGTTTCTTTTTTTTAAAACAAGGACATGCAGCAAGCTGTGGCTGACCCATTGTGTGCCCCCAAACTGGATGGCCAGAGTGTGAGACACCGGGTGCACCAGTCATTTTTCTTAGGTTATGATCACATTCCGGTTAACACTTCTGATCTGTGATTGATATAGTTCAAGGTACAGTAAGGTCAATCCAAAACCTAAGATGATACCTTAGTTATCTGGGCACTCGCCCAGACAGCGCTTAGGCGCCCAGCCTAGTTAGGCCTCTGGGCGACCTGGGTGGGCGCCTTGGTGGCTGCTTGACTTTTCTATTTTTATTTTTTGCTTTGTCAAACTGCTATTGACTGGTCCACTGTTGCTCCCCACTATCAATAATTTACTGCTGTCTTTAATTACTCATCTACTGCATGCTCCACGATTTTTCCCTTCACCAAGCAACGACGTTACTAATTGACCAATTTACAGCTGCCCCCTATTACAAATTTACTGCGGCTCCTGTATTACTTATTTACTGCTGATCCACTAAATTAAAAAATGAAAATTCTACTTTTGATCACCTTTGTAGACTTGCTGCAGTTTTATTTTTGTTATTTCTTCTTTCCCCTCCCACTTTTCTGTATTTTTCTTCTTTTTCCTCCATCAAGCAGCAATGTTGCTGCTATGCAATGACTTTTTTCTTTCTTTTTGTTCTTAATTCTCCCCGTTGCAATTCTCAGTTGTGTATTCCTTTTGCTCCACCAAGCAGCAAATTTGCTGCTACGTTCTTCTTCTTTGTCCCGATGTTCCTTCTATTCTCTATTTCTGTTTCATCCATCTCCTCCCAGACTAATGCTCCTGCATTCCTTTTCTTCCTTTTCCCAGCTCCTCTTAATAATTCCTACTGATTCATATATTGCTTATATATAACTGTGTGTGTGTCTATAATTATATTATATAACATTAAAAAATATATATAATTATATTATATTATATTTATATTTATATATATATATATATATATATAGAGAGAGAGAGAGAGAGAAATATATTATTGAAAAACACCTAGGCTGTCTGGGCGTCCCCAGGCAACGCCTGGCCGTCTGGCCGCCTATACACTATGGATGATACAGATTTAAGTTGACATGCTGGATTTATCTTCATGCACAATTCTGAATTCTTGTACAAGTTTATACTGAAAAAGAAACCTCTCTATCATTTCATGAGGCAGTGCCAAAAAACAACTCATATGTGTTCATAGAACAGTGAAACTTGTGTGACAATAAACAAGAAAAGTAAATGATTATACTGTAATATACTAACCAGAGCATCAACATTGATATCAAGATTCAGTGAGCTTGCAGGAAAAGTTGGATTTAGAAGACTAATCAAGTTGAGTGCCTTGTTGACTTCGTCAGAAGGAAAGGTCTGAATGGCATCTGCGATTCTTTTCTTTTCTTCTATAGTAATTTTCCTGTACAAGTCTCACAGAAATGCATTGAACAAAAAAGCCTGTATGAGATGATTGCTCAAGCAACATACAGAATTTTCAGTATAAATGAATAAACATCAAAGATGAGCACGGTATGTAGTTGTATTGCCTACACAAATACTAGGTATCGCTTTGGAGTATATTCAGCATGCATGATGCTCAAGCTAGCTGAAGGCACATCAGTGCCAATCAATGTTCACTGGTAGTGCTTGCAAGTTACAGCATCTAAAGGCTTGGCCGTATGTTTCTATCAAGTAGCAGCTTGGTTACATTAATTCAAGGTATGATCAATGTTAAACAGAGCAAATCTCAACAGCCAAATGTTTGGATAGATAGAAGTTTAACGCATACTTCTAGATACATCCAAGTATATTGCCTAATTAAAGTGACAAAATACCTGCAATTCATCACAACCATCTCTCTAAGTTCCTGCAATCGCATACTCAGTTCATCAAGCTGCAAAACAAACGAATGTGATGGATAAGAGAGCTGCTTTTCAAAGAGAAAGTTCTAGCCCGATGCGATGGGTTTATGGTATATTCATTGAAAAGAAAGAGACAGCGATTGTGATTCAAAATCTCTTAGATTTCTTGTACCAAAAATTTGCCCAAGTCATGATACCAATGTTGTTACTGCCCTCAGTCTACAGAGTCTCATAAGTAGAGATATGCAAGGATTCTATAGGACTATCTGAATACTAAGTGAGCCTATAAGACAACACAGGACTCTCATTGGCTTTAATTCATCCGCATTAGCATAAGATATGATCAGGTGTAAACAGTTTTCGGAGTTAAGAAATTGAAATCTGACAGCACAGTCTGCTATGGGTGAAATATATAGAAAGTAATTTCTACTGCAGCTATTGGTCTGACTGGTTTGATGTAATTTGTCTGGAAAACACTGGAACTGAAGTTCCCCTTTTAAATTCACTTGACTGGTTTGGTGAAAGTGTGGAACTTAAGTTCCCCAATTTTCCTCGGACTTCTGACCATATATATAGTCTGGAGTTTCAGACTTTCGTGAGAAATCAACGGGAAAACAAGTTCCATTCCATCAGCGTCTCGTCCTCTGCGATATTCCGCTCGACGAGCACCTCGCTTCTTGCCCTCTTTCCGTTTTCCTCTGATCTGTATATCTTGTCCCCTTCCTTTTTATCCTCTCGCCCAGCGGCGAAGTGCAACCTGAGGATACCAACAATCACAGATTTGGTTCGTCGTATCCTGTGCTGATGTGTGAGCAGCGTGACCTAGGCCAATCAGCATCCATCGCCGTTCATCATCCGTGCGTGTTCTGTTCTTGGGCAAATAGGAGGGAAAGAACCTTGCTTTCCTTTCTGAAACTACGGCAAAAGGTAACCGGCCAATTGATTTTGCTGTTGCTTTTTTCAAAACTGATTTGTGTACATGTATAACCTAACGGCGAGGGATTTTTCTGCTGTTCCCATCTTTTGTTCACAAATTGACGGAACTCAAAAAGTAAGATGGCCATCAACTTTTTTTTTGTATATTTAATTCAGAACTTGACAGAAATCATGTTGTTGTGTTCTCTATATTGTTAATTTCAAAATATTATGGTTATTGTGTATAAATTTTATGTATAGTGTGCTACATACTGTACAATACCTTCTGTCATATACAACAAACCAATCATATGAAAGTCTGTTTCCAGAAAAACTGATGTTTCGACCAATCACCTAGAAGTCATCTTCCTAGAACTCAATTTCAGTTCTGGGAAAATGAGTTCCAGAAAAACTACAGTTACAAGGAACCAGTCAGACCCTAAGGCATTTAGGCAAAAGAAATGTGCTCCTTGATATATGAAAAAACCAATTACATTGACCATCGTCGCATGAATTATATTCATTAAATTGCAAACAGGTTTTTATTAGGTATATTTTCTTTCTGCAAGTAAGGTGCCTCAAACAATCAGAATGAGGGTTCGGATTTTGATACTACGCATTCACTCCCAAGCCCCTTCCAAATGTAAGAATGTTCCTAAAATATTTGGAAGACATGTTTCATCAAATCGCATATTTCTTGATAGAAATGGAATTATGTTATAGAAGCTAAAAATCTTAACCATGTCATGAAACAAAAGTTATTGTTTGGACAAATATAACCATGCTATTCAAAGTTTCAAGCAGTCACGTGATAAACTAAACTATGAAAGGTTCTTGCTTCAATGGAAGATTTATTTTATCATTCACGCCTTCCGGGACTAGAGATGCTAATGATGTTTTATTATGGCTTGCTGATGCATACCTCGGAATGAGCACCTCTAGCCACGGTTGTCATGGCAATTTCTTCAGGGATCAACAACGCTTCTGGTGTATGCCGCTCCAGTTCTTTTTCTCTACCTTCCTGTCCATATATGATAGTTAAAACACAAATAAATATAGTAGCACAATTATTGTTTTCTGAATATATTTTTAAAAATAGAGACTGTTACCTCTTCTACAACTTTTGGAAGTAAAAGTTGCCATTTTTCCTCAAATTTTTCTAACAATTCCTCAGCCATGATGTAAGCATTATGATCCTTGGAATTGTAGGTCATTGCATTTGTAAAAACCAATCTTACATCTGAGTAAACTTCTCTAACGCTTTTATATCCATTGCTGTCCTTGGCATCCAATCGTTTGCGAATTGTTCCCAAATCCATGGGTTTTTTAATAACCTGAATCACATGTCTGAAAGTCAAAAAGTAATAACAAACCTGATATTTTTTGTATAGAAAATGCAAAGCAATACACTCCTATAGTTCATTTAGAAAGAACGAGCAAACTATAAACAACAATCCTTTCCTGATTGGGTAATGGATCAAGATAACAATTCCGTATTTTACCTTCTGACTAGAACAGTTTAAATTCAAGGAGAGGAATAACAAAATAGTAAAGTGACTAAGAAAGTAATGTTAACATCCTAAGATCTGGATAGAAGGCCCTAAATAAGATGAATATACAGGAAATGATTGCTAGTATCCATACCAAGAAGGTACATGTGTTCATGAAGCCAGCCACTGAAAACTCTATAGTTAAGCGCATTGGGCGTTTTGGCCTGCAGTAGTACTTAGATGGAGTTTTTTTAGGCGCTTATGAGAGGACAAACAGACAAAGGAGGCTAAAGTTAGTTTTTGAAGTTAGTCCTCTCTTCTGCAAGTTGAAGACCCTGGAGAATGGTAACAAAGTCAAATCCCCTCTAGCAGGTGGGCCCATATTGGCATCGACATCCTCATCATGAATATGTGATCATGATCCACACTTGCAGGAAGGGCAACCCACCGGTAGACTATAGGCGAGATGAAGCCACCTCATGTTAGTCTGGGCTTAAGTAAAAGGATATCCACTTGTAAAATAGAGATGGAGCCTGACTCACAACCGTGTATAGCAAGTTGGGAACTCGCTGTACATGTGCTACTCAAGTTTTATACTAAAGAGGAAAAAAAAATGTTAAAGACATACATACATACATATACATATACACACACTGTAACATACTAGATCTCGGACCCTACCCTGGAAGTTGAAATTTTGGACTTAGCCAAACAAGGCTGAAGGTTAGATCTAAATAGATGTTTAGTATAACCCCAATGAGCTAATGCATGTATAGATCACCTTAATATAACCTAATGTTCTAACATTAATCTAAGGTTTATAATAGATACATAAAATATGCCACATAACTCATTTTGGTGGTAATATGAAGATAAGAAACTTAATTGGATGAATAATTTAGATAATGGGTCGTTAATGGGCCATATGACATATTTTATAAAAAGAAGTCTCAAAAGTGGAAATAAACTTCAAAATCGAAATCTACATATCAAAATTAGCCTACATGTCAAATTTCATCTAATTTAGACACCTTAAAATATTAGGATAAGTTTAGGAGAGAGAAAGTGAGTAAAAGGCATAAGTAATGAATAATGTGATTATATAACTTCAAAATATGGAAATAATGGCAAATTCATATTCAACACATCAAAGATAACTTGTGGATGAAGTTTGGTCCAATTTGGATGTTGTTTGTACAAGTTATGCAATTTTAGGTACATTCTGAACTTTTTTGCAATTTACCCAATTGGGAGGTTTTCTTTGCAAATTGTCACATGCATTATAATCCTTATATATTCCCTTACCATTTTCGAGTTTTTAAACCATGGGGCACCTAGTTGCACCTTGGTTTGAAAGTGTTTCTTTCCAAGGGCATTTTAGGGATTACCCTCTTTATAAATGAGCTTATCTTTAGAAGCTATCAACCAATGGGGTTATTTCTTTGATTGGAGGTCGGTTGGAATGGCCTATAAGTGTTCATAAACCGACATTTGATATTCAAGAAGCCTCTATGAGTTGTCTTCTTGCATGTCCATGGACACCCTTATACATGACACGTGGAAAGTCTCATAGACACCTCATACTTGACATCTTTCTTTATATAGCCATATCTACCCCTTCCCAACTCCCAATTCATAAAACTCTTGCTCTCCTTTATTTCCTCTAGCTTAGAGCATCATTCCTATTCTGTTTTGCCACGAAGGTGTTGTCCCAAGGTAAAAGGAGGTGCCTACCTTGGTGAAGAAGGCTCCTAGGGTTCAAATTTGCTCTATTTAGGATTTTTTAAGCTCCTCCTTGGTGATTTTGACCAAAACTAGTAAGTATTCTCCTTTCCTTCCCTATTTTCATGTTGTTAGTCTTCTTTCCACCTTCCTCCAGGTCGGAACCCTAGTCTTCCATGGTGAAACCCCACCTATGAACCCATAAACACCTCATCTCCATGTTCTTTTGTTAGGGTTTTTCACCTCTAAAGTGGAGAAGGTGCCTCTTGCTCGAGATAGGAGCTTTGTTGGATAAACCAACCTCTCTAAGCTTGGGAATCTTACTTATTGGACCTGTCCACCTTCCCTGGAGGTTCTTTGGAGGCCTAGGCTTGACTTGGACTATTTAGACTCTGAAGTTGAGGTATGATGTCTCCCCTATTCTTTTATGTTGAGCAATTCACCTATGCTTATTCATTCTCTTTGTCCTATGGACATTAGCCTATACATAATGTCTTTTCTTTTGAAAATCATGGTTCATGTGAACTACCTTATTTGATATTGATCATGTGATCATGGATATTCATTTGAACTCTTATCTTATGCTTTGTTCATGATGGAACTCTAAAAGATGACATGTGATGTTTTTTGCCCACTTATGTGGTGGATGTATATGCTGGTCACTTATGTGGTGACTAGTTTATATATTCTGACTATACTTTCTACTTGCCTCTACATTTAACATGCTATGTGATTCAGTAGCACTAGAGTAGTGTAATTGCATTGGTTTTTATGGCAGATGTGTTATTTCCTGCCGAGCAGATGTGATATTTCCTGCTCTTTTGGGATGGAAAGGAACCTCATACCCAGGGCAAGATGTGTGATTCTTGGCTCGTGTTTTATATATTTGGGAGATTGAAAGTATTCCTCTCTATCATGTTTCAAATTTATGAGACTTGGCCGCCTTTGTGTTTATATTGTTCTAAGGCTATGTTTATCTCACATGCATGCAGGTTGATGATATGGGGTGTGTGCCCTAATTCTTAACATGTGCTTGTGTGGCACAATCTTTATGTTTTATTAATGGCAAGTATTCTTTTGTTATCATATGATTTCAATTCCTTTTCTCTGGATACCCATTTGGGTGGTCCTTATCCTTTCTATGGGAAGTCTTTTATATTTGATGTCCTTTATTCCATATATTGCTCAGTTTCCTATTTAGTATGCACATACCACCCTTTGTTGATGTCATCTATATTCTCTTCTTACTGGGGTATGCTTCCAACCCTAGGTGAAGGACTTGGATGATAAGGCATGAAATTTTAGACTAGCTTGAGTTAAGCTTGGAGACAAAGTTGTTATGGTTTAGATTTCCCTCTACTTAGATCATTATGTTGTATCATACATGTAAACCCTTATGGGATATTATGATGTACTTTTGTAATCTTTTGTGAAAATTGAATATAGTCTGCTGCTATACTTTGGTTGTTTTGCATAGCATTATAATAAAATTGAAAAATTTTGCACATATTCTAACATACATTTGAGTGTGTTTGGAATGGATGTTAATTCTTCAAAAAAAAAATTAGTAAGGGGGTGATCCCGCCTCCTGACACACACACACACACATACATATAATGTTTGTATGTATGTATAAGGCGGGGAGAAAGCGCAATAGATGCTAATGTTTACATGTGTGGCCGTTCATCACTTTAGCAAGCTGTTAGCGCCCTGAGCTCGGTTTTCAGACGTTGTAATAATTACCATATGGCTTGATAATATACACTTCGGTTAATCGGGATGATAACTACAATTCTGCTTGCTCATCTGTCCTATCTGTGTCTTTGGAGGGCATCTCAAGCAGAAGTAACACTCAAGCTGAGACAAAAGTTCACATCTCGCAAAATGATAGTTATTACTCATAATCTTCTAATCAACCTCCAAACTGCATCGGCATCTTCAAAAATGTATGAGCATTCTTAACGTTTAGAAAAAATCATCCTCTTAGATTCAAGCATTACAAGGTTATTTTGACCCTTAGTCAACTCTTACTAGATTCAGGGAAGCATAGCTAACCTTCTAGGCATTGACGATGACATTTTGAGTATACTTTCATCATGTCCAGTATTTAACTGTTACCTATAGGCCTTAGATACTACTAAAGTTCGTATTAATCGTTATTTTGAAAGTCTTCTACGTCTTCACTAGCTTGCTAAGAGAGGATTCAACTCACCAAAGGTCCCATGCAATGAAATCAACCAAGATCTCCTGGGGCTATTCAAAAGCTGTCATTGCTCATTTACAGCCTTTGTTACCTCCTCAAGAAGAGAAAACACTTTATGGCATTGCATAGAGAAGTACAGCATGTTTGAAGGAACATATTATAGGAAAACATCTGTTTGTGGGTTGTATAGTATAGTAGGCAGTGACTCAACAGAAAGGACTTACAGACATCCTGATTAGTGTTTTGCTTATGTGCCAAATCAAGGTAATTGCTTCCAACCCCCCCCCCCACACCCTGGTTTCACCTTACACCAATAAAATGAAGACAACATGAATTTGTACTTATGAAGATGTGTCAAAGGTGCTGATTCTAATTTCAAGAATCTGGTTTATTTATTTAGCAGTGATATCAATTTTCAGACTTGTCCTTTTCTTCCACCTATTTTATAGCCCAGCCTTACAACAATTATGCTAAACTAACTCATCAAACCAATTGGTCATGACTTGTATCCCGACAATCCGTTTTGTATTTCTAAATACACTAAATCCCCTACATTAAGATTGTGTTCAACCTCTCATTTTGCCACTATTTTATGCCTAGGAGCCACACCTTTGCCACTACTTATAAGTCCCAATTTGAGTGTTACTTCTACTTAAATGTATAGTCCCAGCTTGTACCCATATGTTGAAATATGGCTAGAGGTAGTGGCTTTGTGAGCATAGAACTAAATGTCAAATTCCGACACCGTTTTCGATGGCCTGCAAGGAGAAATTTACAGAAATTTTGGTATTTATGATTATGATGATTTTGACGCCATAACGAGCAAATGAAAACTTACTAGGATAGTCTAAACACCAAGATACACTTAAATATGTATTAGTATTTCTAATTGGATATGTGGGGGGTCTCCCACATTTGTAAGTAAAGGACATTGAACTATTTTGACAGTCATTTCGATGACAATTTCGATGGTATGAAGGGTTTCAATTATGAAATTTTACAAGACAATGTTTAGAGAAAAACACACTAGATTGTATAATTAATGTATATGTTGAGAGGTCGGGTGGTCTATTTATCTTGATGAGTGAGTGCACCAATGAACAGAACTGTCGAGTCTTTAGACTACTATTACAAACCCTACAAGCCACAACTTAGAACTCAAAACATACAAGTACAAGTTACAAACTTACAAATCACTGCTTATATTACCTACATTACTAGATAGTGGGTACTAATTTAGTATTAAGTAGTTATTAGTAAGTGCTAACTAGTAACTACGAAGTAACATGTAACAAATAATAACTAATAAAGTAATAAGTACTGAGAATCTGAGTTTTACATACTAATTACAAACTCATAAGAGTACAGTAGTAGATACTAAACTAGTAATATTACATGTTATAATCATCACATATTAGTCATATACTTATATCACATTCCTCATTTTTTGTATTTTTTCATATTCTATTAATGTTTTTTTTGGTCGGTAAAAAGTCCTGTTGCTATTAAATGATCCAAAACTTAAGGTACAGAGGTCTGCGCCCCTACAAAACTGGAATGCTAAACATCCGAAAAATCCTAGAGAGTCCTGATTTGGACCTCCTGAAGGAACAAGAAATAAGAGAAAACAAAGACAGCCACCAAACAACTGACTTCAGCCGACAACTGAAGAGTCCAGCATCCATACCACCAACACTAATCACTAGCATTATGCACACCTTCAAAGAGTGACGTCTTTGGCTTCTAGAGGCTGTGTCAAGAATTGCAGGAGAACGTCAGCAGTGCTAGAAGCTCAAGATCAGTTGCTTCTCATTCAATCCTAATATATACATCACAAGAGGTGAAAATCACACAAGAATCCATCAAAACGCTGCACTGCACACTGGGATCATGCGATTAGTCCACCTACTAGGTCTTCACTAGCATTAATGAGCACCCACAAATTTGTGAAGAACAAATAGATCTATAACCCCATTCCTCCAGTCAACAGAAAAAACGGATCTTTGAATACAAGTAGGACCGAAACACCTGCAATGATGTATTCAGCACTCAGCCAGATAAGCAAGAACAGAGTCAAGGTCTATTCGACTTTTTTCGGGCTGACTTTTTCTTTCTTTTGGTCCAAATATGTTCAAGATCCAGGACATTAGAATCCCAATTATCAGAATCAAAATCGGAGCCATTAGAGTCTTCTTTCTCAAAAAGCTTTTCCTTTTGGTCCTCATACTCAGCCGAGGAGCCACTCTTCCATATCCTGTTGATTTTCCATGACTCTGAGCCAACATCTTCCTTAAATCTCCTAGCAATTTCCAATTCCCATTCTAAATTGATATTGTCTACATTGCAAACCGGGATACTTCCAAACATATCAGGTTCCCCCTGTTGTAGACTTGAATCAATGGAATAGTTGTGGAAAGCTTCGGAGCCACAGTTAATAACTGTCTCATTGATCTGTCGAGAGATGATATCTATGATAGCATCATCTTCCTCCAACTGGTCAGGGAATTCAGTGTCCTTACTCTCTGGAATCACCTGCGGCTGCTCACTGGTGGCAGTACTGGCAATCCTTCGAGCACCTGTCATCTTCCCCAGATGAACCTGGACATCCCTCTCTGGAGGGGGCTTTCTCATCTTCATCGAGCAGGAGATTGCCCTATGACCGAACTTTTTGCAGTTGGGGCAGTGAGCAGGTTTAGCAACCACCGCCGTCTTCAAGAGCTTCGGTTCAGAGTCCACCTCCACCATTGTGGACTTCGGAATTTGGGAATCGCAGTCCATTTGGATACAGACCAGCGCATCCCCGAGACAGCCAGAAGACAGAGAATTGTCGTCGATATCTACAGGCTTACTTATGGTACTGGCAACAGAAGCAATTAGCCTGCGCATCCAAGGCAAACCTGTGTTCTCGATTTTGAACCATATGGGAACGTGCGTGAAGGAGAGGGGTTGGAGCGGAGCAAGGTATCCACGCGTGGATCACAACCAAGGATCCATCCATGAACCACGTAGCTTCATTTAGAACTCGTTCCCTCTCACTGTTCGTCGGCATCTTGATGATATAGCCCTCACGCTCTTCAGCTATGATCTCGACTGGACCGCTTGGCCTCCATAGATGCCGGATCCGACCACTGAGTTGGCCTCGGAAAGGCTTCCTGTCCACAAAGCAGATTGACAGGAACTCTTCCCAGGTAGGGATAGAGCACTCCTGGCTTGAAATAGAGGCGCACCTCACACCATTGCGGAGGGAAGGCTCTATATACTTGACCAGATCTGCCACGATCTCCTCTCTACCCAGCATGTTAGATTGAAGCCAATCAGCAACCGAAGTAGAGGGAGCCGCTCCTTTGGGACTACTGGGAGGGGAAATCGGGGGTTTGGTGGAAGATGTGGAAGTCGCCTCCTTCCCTTTTTGCGAGGAAACCCTAGACGAAGTTGTGGAATTGGCTTGAATCGTGTTGCTACCTTCTCCATTTACCCCCGATTGGAAAACTGGAGTTGTCGTGGATGACTCTGCAGCACCGTCTTGCCCTCTTCCACCTCTGCCGCCGAGGAATCGCCCACGCCCTCGCCCCCGACCTCCGCGCCCACGAGCCATCCTCCTCAATTAATGTTAATAAATGAGATTATTTATTAATTGGGTATAAATAAAAATTATGCTTATATTAATATATTTTACCCAAATTAGTTCATATTGATGGTCTAAGACTACTGTTAGCATTTAATTGGGATGCATAGGTCATTTATTCATAGATCTAAGAAAATAAATTCCCAAAATAACTTTTCAAGCCATTTTATGTATACAAAATATATGTGTAAGAATTTTTAATTATTGTATATCTACATACTTCATATCATCATTTCATAGATCTACAAGTTTTGCTCATTGATCATGTCAATATAGAAAGATCTAGCACTTAGAAAATTGTTATTTTCGGAGTATTTCTTTAAAAAAAAAAAAGGGATTTTTTCACTGCCTTAGGCAGAGCCCGCATCCTTTTTCCAGCCATAGCCGGATAACTGGTGGGTGATAAATCCAGCGCTCCACAGCGTGGTTCGAACCCGGCTCCCCCCGGAGGGGGACACCGTGCCTTACCAGTTGCGCTAACGCTGACCGGGTCGGAGTATTTCTTTAGATATATATAAAAGAGGGTAGGAAAAGGAGGTGCAGATGGGCTAGGGACAATGTTTTAAAAAGCGTGAAGCGGGAGGCGTGCGGACGGGACCTTGTAGCCGATTAAGCGGCAGGCGGGCGATTAAGCGGGCAATTTTTGAAAAAGCGGATGCTTAAAATCTTATATATTTATATACAAAATTACATTTATGTGTATATAAAAAATATATTTCTAAGGAAATCAATAATACTAACCAGTAGTATCAATTAGTAATGAACGAAATATGCAAGAAAATCAGTAAAATCAGTAAAACCATTAGAAGTATAATAGAGTAATATGATATTTACTTGGATATATTACAGCAGTACCCTATTATATACAGCTAACATACAAAGTTTGCATTCTAAAGTAGGACTAGGTATATCATAGAACATGTAATGTATACAAGCTTCATATATTATACTCAATACTACTTGGATTATATATTTAATTAACATTACATGATTACAGCAGCATTTTTTTCAAAAAGCGGGAAAAAGCAGGCGCTTTTCTTCAAACCGAGTAAGCAGGCGCTTAAGGGCAAAATTAAGCGGATGGGGGTCTTGGCCGATTAAGCGACCGCCTGGGCCGTTTTTTAATACACTGGCTAGGGATAGGGGAACATACCTTAGATAAAAATATTAGCCTCTGAAAACAAGAGATTCTAGGAAAATCCCCAAAATACCCAAGTCGTAACAGTAGTAGCCCTAGGAATAACAATTTTGGAATGCAAGTCATATTTTTGTGCCATTTTGCAAAATTGTGACCCAAACTGGGTTTTTTGCTACAAAATTCCCCTTGTTTTGTGACATTTTACACCGAGGTGCAAAAACTACATCCCACTCCCTGCTTATGTGCATTTTGATGCCTAGTTGGAAAAAATAAAAAATTTTGATTGAAATGTCGCAATTTCGATCAAAATTTTGTACCATGTTTGTGAGGATATCAACTATTAGATCTCTAATCTTCACATGTTCCTCGCAGTTTTCTTTTCGTTGGCAAGATCACGTACAAAGTGTGAATCCACCTCGATGTGCTTTGTGCATTCGTGAAAGACGGGATTGTTGGCGATATGAATGGTTACTTGGTTGTCAAAACAAAGTGCATCTAAGGTCCGGATAAGAATTCCAAATTCAAATCACAACAGGTATATTTATCCTTTATACTTATTCTAAAAACAACATATTGTTTCTTGCTTTTCCATGTAACATGATGTTATGCAGTCAATCTTAGGCTTCTCCTTATGCATAACCACAGATGTATAATTTTCTTTTGAGGTCTTTCATAAAACATACCTCTTCCATGGCACTCTTCAGATACCTAAAGATACATTGTTCACTACTCTAGTGAGCTTGAAGAGGAATGCTCAACTGCTCATGTATTGACTAATTTACACCCACAATGTAGGAGATATCAGGGGGGTGTCCGTCAGATACATCGATTTATATGTGAATATTAGTCTATATCAAGAAATAGCTCCCCCTCATTTTGAGGCTTCATTTTATAATCCATAGGAGCAAGAATTGGCTAGGCATCTGTCATCCTTTCCTTCAACAGATTCAGAAAGTATTGTCTTTGGGAGACATTGATTTCACACTCGAATCTTCGCACTACTATGCCTAGAAAATACTCAAATATTCCTATTTTATGTATTCAGTTATTTATTTTGTTATTTCCATATTATATGTGGACCTCTCTGTAAATGTTTCAGTTTTATATATATGAGGGTGCACACATTGTGCAACCCTACGCTTCCCATAATCATTGTCTCTGTCACATGGTATCAGAGCAGGGATTCGAAACCTAGCCGTCATCTACCCACCTCTCCCTCCCTTCTCTCTCTCTCTCTCCCCCCGGCGCCGCCGTTCCCCCCCCCCCCGGCCCCGCCCGCCGCCGCCGCATAGCAGCATGTCCGCCTCTCCTCCTTTCTGCTGCCCGCGGCGCTGCGAGCCGGTAGGTAGCGCCGCCACCAGCACTACCGCCCGGTAACTGATGCGCGGCAGCCGCACCGCCAGGCCGCTAGGGAGGGGTTCGCGGCCCCCTTCTTCATATCCGCCGGACGGTCTGGCTTCGTGAGGGAAATCTTCGCATAATCCTGTCCGGTGGTTTGATTCAGACGTGACGTAAACCGATTCCTTTTTTTTCAGTTTTTGCCTGCCTGCCCGTGTAGGCCTTTGCGCCGTCGGGTTTCTTGCTACGCCTCGACGTAGTCTGTATGTGAGGGGCCCTCCGTGCTAGTTTTGTGCCTGTTTCTGTCTGCCTGACGGCGTAGTCCGTCTCCTACCTGTTCGTGCCTGCCTGTGCCTACTGCTCTCATGGCGTCCTCGGGCGATGACTTCCGCCATCAAGTTACGACTATGAAACTTGACGGGTGCAACTACCAGCATTGGGTATGCTCCATGGTGATTTATGCAAAATCTCAAGGAAAGTACTCGCATCTAACCCGTGTCGGTCCGACGCAACCTGCAGAGGACGCTGACTCTAAAGATGTGACGGCGTATGACGACTAGGTTCGTAACGACTCGACCGTGATGACATGGATTCTCAACAGCAGCGTTGAGAAGATTAGTGTCACGCTCCTTCACTTGTCTACGGCGAAGCAGATGTGGGATCAGCTCGCCGACACATACTCACATAGCCAAAACCCCAAAAAGGTGTTTGACATCACCAAGCAGCTGGGACGTCTACAATTCACGGGGACGGACATTGCGGATTACTTCTCTGACTTTACTGGATTGTGGGGGGAACTGGAGTCCTATCAACCCCCTATCCACGGACCTGGCTACCATGCAGCGTCAGCGCCAGGAGCTGCAGTTAGTCCAGTTCCTTTGTGGACTGCCTGAGTCCTATGCTGGTGTTGTGGACCAAATCTTAGCCAGTGACCCTCTACCGTCACTGCATAGTGCCTACAAGCGTCTTCAGCGTCTGCCTTTGTCTTCACCATCACTGGCTACTGATGTTGGGGAATCTACCGCACTTGCAGCCACGTTCGGCCGTGGTCGTGGCCGTGGTCGCTCTACTGACAGTCGCCCTCCCCTGGGTGCAGGACGAGGTCGTGCTACTTCTGGTCGTGGGGCCCCTTCTGCTGCCCCTACTGCTACTGCACGTCCTCAGCCAGGACAACGCGTATGTACCTTCTGTGGCCGATCCAACCATATTGAAAAAAAATACTGGGAGAAATATGGTAAGCCGGCATGGGCCAGTGCAGCTGCTGACTCTACTCCTTCTGCATCGGAAGGAACGACTCAGCCTACTGACTCTGTCTCCTCGGGTCCGACTGCGGACTACATCCGTGTTGAGGTGGAGCGTCTGCTACTTGAGCGTGCTAGCTCGTCGTCTACTGCTTCGACTAGTGCAGCTCATGCTGCCACTTATTCTGGTTATGACACTGCCTTCCTGAGTACCTCTTCTTCTACTCCTGGTAATACTAAATGGGTCATAGACTCCGGTGCTGCTTCGCATATTTCTGGAAATCGATCTTTCTTTAAAACATTATCTAAACCTGCTCGTCCTTCTTCTGTTATGCTTGCTGATGGTTCCAAGTCTGCGGTATCTGGAGTAGGGGATATTATTTCTGAGTTTCTGCTGAAATCTGCCTTATATGTACCTCGATTTCCTCTGAATCTATTATCTGTCAGCAAGATATTGAGAAGTCTACAGTATAGCCTAACATTTATTCCTGGTTCATGTGTTTTTCAGGAACTTCGCACGAGGATGAAGATTGGTGGGGGGTATGAAGGTGCTGATGGACTATACTACCTTGATCATTTGCCGAAAGCAGAGAAAGCGGTTGTGGCCTCTGCACTATCTACATCTGTTTCTGCATTACAGTGGCACTACCGGCTGGGACATCCATCATCTGAAACGCTTCGTCATTTAGTTTCTGATATTGGCACTTGTAGCTTTCAGTGCGAGTCATGTCAGCTAGGAAAGCAGACTAGAGTTGTTTATCCTAGACGCAGTCATATTAGCAGTAAAAACATTTTTGATTTAGTGCATTCTGATGTATGGGGCCCTTGTCATGTGCCGAGTTTATCTGGTCACAAGTACTTTATTCTGTTTATTGATGATTTTCTAGGACTACTTGGTTGTTTATGATGAAAAGTAGGTCTGAAGTTATGTCTACTATCAAATTCTTTTTTGCTGAGGTGAAAACACAATATGGTGTGCCTGTAAAAAAATTTCGTACTGACAATGCACTTGAGTTTGTTAAAAAAGATGTGGATGTTTTTTGCAAATCTGTTGGTACGTTACATACATCAGACTTCATGTGCTTATACACCTCAACAAAATGGTGTGGCTGAGCGTAAAAATAGACATGTGTTAGAAGTTGCCAGGACTATTATGATGCATACTCATGTTCCTCGCTCGTTTTGGCCTGAGGCTATCTTAACTGCTTGTTTTCTGATAAATAGAATGCCATCATCTGTGATTGGAAACAAAATACCTATTCAAGTTCTTCAACCAGATATTCAGTTATTTACTGTGCCTCCTCGGATTTTTGGATGTACTTGCTTTGTAAGGTTGCTTGGACCAGCTTCTGATAAACTTTCTCCTCGTGCTGAGAAGTGCATTTTTCTGGGGTATTCTCGCTCCCAAAAGGGATACAGATGTTACAGCCCCACTGCGAGAAAATGGTTTACTAGCAGTGATGTTGTATATTTTGAGGATACACCTTACTATTCTACTCAAGGAGAAAGTTTACAGCCTGACCTTATTGCCTCTCCTCTGCCAGTTACTACTGATTGTGTGCCTGATATTACTGATACTGTGACTACTGAGCATACTACTCCTATTATTGTTTATCAACGCAGGAATAGAGCACCTCCTACACAAGAACCCCCCCCAGGAAAACCAATCTTCACCTCCAGAAGGTTCTTCTACACCTGAGGTAACTTCTGACCTTGACATACCCATCGCTCTTAGAAAGGGTACTCGTTCCTGTACATCTCATAGTATTGCTCAGTTTGTTTTCACTGATCATCTGAATGTCCATTCTAGCAATTTTGTATATGCCTTATCTGTTGTGGTTGTTCCAAAGAATGTTCAGGATGCCTTAAAGAGTATTACTTGGACATCTGCTATGAAAGAGGAAATGTTGGCTCTAGCTGAAAGAGATACTTGGGAGTTGGTGGATCCACTCCCTCAACGTAAGCCTGTAGGCTGCAGATGGGTATATGTTGTGAAATACCAACCTGATGGCACTGTTGAAAGGCTGAAGGCACGGTTAGTTGCTAAAGGCTACACACAAACCTATGGTATTGATTACTTCGAGACCTTCTCTCCTGTTGCTCGTCTTAACTCTGTCAGAATTCTTCTTTCTGTTGCGGTTAATCTTGACTGGCCACTACTGCAGCTAGATGTGAAAAATGCCTTCTTGTATGGTGATTTACAAGAAGAGGTCTATATGGAGCAACCTCCTGGGTTTGTTGCTCAGGGGGAGTCTCACAAAGTTTGCAGGTTAAAAAAGTCTATTTATGGACTCAAGCAGAGTCCTCGTGCCTGGTTTGACAAATTGAGCAAAATTATGATTGAATTTGGGTTTCTGAGATCTCAGGTGGATCATTCTGTTTTCACCAAGAAGACTTCAGCTGGTATTATTATTTTGATTGTCTATGTTGATGACATTATTATATCTGGCAGTGATTCTCTTGGTATTCAGGCTACTAAAGCTCATCTAGGCAAGCACTTTGCTACCAAAGATTTGGGCAAGCTTCGGTATTTTCTAGGCATAGAGGTCTCTAGAAACTCTAATGCTCTTGTGTTGTCTCAGAGAAAATATGTCTTAGATATATTGCAGGAGATTGGTATGCTTGGAGCGAGACCTGCTGATACTCCTCTAGATCCCAATGTGAATTGGGATGATAATTCTTCTCCATTTTTTGTTGATAATAAAAAGTATAGGA
Source organism: Alisma plantago-aquatica (assembly GCA_963693085.1). NCBI lineage: Eukaryota > Viridiplantae > Streptophyta > Magnoliopsida > Alismatales > Alismataceae > Alisma > Alisma plantago-aquatica. Next base: position 1,063,253,129 of record OY856409.1, on the reverse strand, counting down.
GGCTGATTAGTAAGCTCATTTACTTAACTGTTACTAGAGCTGATATTTCTACTGTAGTGGGCCTTCTTAGCAGGTACCTTGATAAACCCAGACAATGTCACTGGGATGCGCTATGTCATATTCTGAGATATTTGAAGAAGTCTCCTGGCAAGGGACTTCACTACAGAAAGAATGGACACTGTTCTCTTGAAGGGTACTCTAATTCTGATTATGCAGGAAGCAAAGCTGACAGAAAATCTACTTCTGGGTATTGTACTTATGTTGGAGGCAATCTTATTACCTGGAGGAGTAAAAAACAAAATGTTGTGGCCAGGTCCAGTGCTGAAGCTGAATACAGGGCCATGGCCCATACTGCCTGTGAATTATTGTGGGTGCGCTTTCTGTTACAAGAGTTTGGGATTGACTCTTCTTCTGCTATACCCATGCATTGTGACAATAAAGCTGCTATCTTCATTGCTAATAATCATGTCTATCATGAGCGCACCAAACACATTGAAGTCGACTGCCATTTTATTCGGGAATCCATTCTTACTGGCAAGATCTGCACTCCTTTCACGCGTTCTGAAGACCAAGTTGCTGATATCTTCACCAAGCTACTGGCAAAGAAGCAATTCTGCACACTGATGGACAAGTTGGGCATGATTGATATCTATGCTCCAACTTGAGGGGGAGTGTTAACATATATTCCTGTTTTATGTATTCTGTTATTTATTTTGTTATTTCCATATTATATGTGGACCTCTCTGTAAATGTTTCAGTTTTATATATATGAGGGTGCACACATTGTGCAACCCTACGCTTCCCAGAATCATTGTCTCTGTCACATGAATATTAGTCTATATCAGGAAATAGCTCCCCCTCGTTTTGAGGCTTCATTTTATAGTCCATAGGAGCAAGAATTGGCTAGGCATCTGTCATCCTTTCCTTCAACAGATTCAGAAAGTATTGTATTTGGGAGACATTGATTTCACACTCGAATCTTCGCACTACTATGCCTAGAAAATACTCAAGGTTCCACGAATCTTTGCTGTGGAAATGGAATTGGAGTGCCACTTTCAAGTATGAGACCCACATGGGTGGAGCTAGGGGTGGCAATCGAGTTCGGGTTGACCGGGTTTTATTTCGGGTCATCACTTTTTGGCTAGACCCTAAACTTGCTAAAGATGGATTCTCGGGTCAAACCCTTGGCCCTAACCCGACCCGCAAATATTTTCGGATCTATCGGGTTTGACCTATAAATCCAAATACCAAGAACACAATTTTTAAAAAAATCTATGATTTGTCTAATCATTGATAATTACCAAGTGTAATCAACAAATTTCAATGTAGACGAACTTACAACGTCATTGAGAAACATATACAAAGCTTATTGTAGTTTGTTTCAGAGTTTTAACCGCAAACTCATAAAACAATTAACATAATAAATCATATAAACCAACATAAAACTGTGTAGAATTGTAAAATAAACTTCATGAATGTTGGACTAGTAATTTAATAGGCCATTAGGTGTCTTAAATTTTAGTATTTTTAATATTATTTGAATATATAATTGTGAATAATCGGGTCAATTTAGGTCTAAAGTCTAAACTCGGATCCGGCCGTAAATAAATTTCAAGTTCTTCGGGTTCGGGTCGATTTCAGGTCAGGTCGAGAAACCTTAGACCCTAACCCGCTTAAAATCTTTGGGTTCGGGTCGGATCATTCAGGTCGGGTCTTGTTTTGTCAGTCCTACGTGGAGCCCGTTAATAAACAGATATTAGTCTGAGATCCATGTTGCTAATTATCATTAGTTGAAAAGAGTTGATAGTAGTGACGTATATATAGGAATCAATAGAGTTACATGGATACCCACCCAAGTGATAAACGGATCCTCACTGTATCGAAAAGAGAGATTACACCAAATGGGCCGGGATCGAATACTAATATAGCAGAAAATATACGAACAGGAAGTATTGTCGGCCACCATATATTAGTCTGAGATCCATGTTGCTAATTATCATTAGTTGAAAAGAGTTGATAGTAGTGCCGTATATATAGGAATCAATAGAGTTACATGGATACCCACCCAAGTGATAAACAGATCCTCACTGTATCGAAAAGAGAGATTACACCAAATGGGCCTGGATCGAATACTAATATAGCAGAAAATATACGAACAGGAAGTATTGTCGGCCACCATATCAGTCCCTACTCTTTTCCTATTGCTCTTTACCACTCACCTCCCTTTATTTATTCCCATATGTGAAATGTAGCAGCATCTGAAAGGAGGGGGAGAGATGGTGGTTAAGACCACTAACAATAGTGTCAAAGATGAAGAGGGACAAAGATAACACGTACAATACATCTAATAAAGAGTCAGTTGTTTTCTTCTAGAGAATACTGAATGTAATCTCGCATTTGTCTGTTTTTTGAAAGTTCGGAATACAAATGAAACGAGAATCAACTAACTGTATTAAAATTGAAGGAAAACTGGTTACTACTGTCACTGTAGTTTTTTCACTATTGGCTATTATCTTAATAGTCATGACCTGAACAATTGGTTAATACATATGAGACGAGAATCAAATGAAATAGGAGTCCTGTTTTGTAAAAACATGGTAAAGATTTCTCAGAATCTCAACTAAAATTTACTTTCAAAGAAAATCTGGAAATCCTGTCTACGCTTGAGAAAACATCAAAAGAGGTTGCAATAAAAGTTGAATGGTCACATACTGACATCACAGGGAATCAGTTTTAAGTATCCGTGAGAAGATAAATTGGAATACCTATAAATCTCGATAAATATGTCACTAGAATATAGTCACTTAGATAAAATGTGTGAAAGCATGCTTCATACAGAATGGGTTCCGGAAGCATTTAATTTAAATAAGCATGCTGTCTATGTACTGCATCATTTGCGCAGCAAATTGATTGAGGCAGTGTATTTCATGTTCATTGACTACGATGATTCGAGGATTGGAAATGTTTTAAATCCATACATGACAAGATTATCTTTAAATAAAGAAATTTGATATTTTGACTTGGGGATTGTGGGGAGGGATATGCCTAATACAAAAGAAGAGAGAAAAATACAAGAGAAAATAGACAAAAAAATTAAAAAATACTCGATGACCACCAAAGTCAATCCACACATGAGTAGTGAAGTGAATGAAACAACTAGGGAAGCTCATTCTTCTCAACATGACGTTATGAAATCTTCAGTTCAATTGTTGAGGACATCTTTACTAAATAAGCCCAATCCAAAACATGTAAATGTCATATTTGCATAAGAGGACAGTACTAGTAGTCAGTGATTTATATGAAGCATCTAGTAAGACAGAATGGATGTATGCAAGAGAAAAAGAAATCAAAGCTCTTTGAGAATGAAATTCGAGATCTCATACCAAGGTCCGTGGAAATTTAGCCAATTTCTTCCAAATGGGTCTCAAGATAAAGACATGATATGATGGATTAATAGAATTCTATAAGGCTCATCTAGTTTCCCATCGCTTCTCTCTACATAGTGGTTGGATATAATGAGATAGTCCACAATAGGAATTTGAATAGCTCTAACAACCAGAAAGATTGGACAGCATTAATATGGATATGAAGAATGCATTCCTTGAGGCAGATATTGATAATGTACAAACATGGAGCAACCAAAAGGATTTGATTGTGAAGATCATTCTCAAGATATCTACAAGCTAAATAAAGTTGTAAACAGATTGAAGCACACACCTAGATCCAAGATGCAAAATGACTAGTTTCTGATGAAAAGTCGATATCAGTCACTCCATCTATTGGGAGTCCTTTATTGAAGATTTTGGAGAGAAAAAGTTGTTCATCATTCTTGTATATCAATGAAGCACCGATACTATAACATAGGCACCGTACCCTAACAAAATATGTATTGTATACTGATACTTCGTCGATACCACAGGATACTTCTAAGTTGTATCCATGCCGATTCGAGCCATATCCAACTCATAAAAATAAAGAAGAAGAAAAACCCAAGGCACCAGCTCCTCTCTCAGCCCTCTCTACTATATAGTAACTAGCGGCAAGGTCGCTGCAGCTGCTTCCCTGAAGTCAATACAGCTATCGTTCCCCTTGTTGGGGGTATTTTCGGTTATTTATTCTCCCTTGTATTAGCTAATTGAGCTTACTCTCCTCGAGCCCATTAGCATTAGTCTAGCTTATGTTATGTTGTGTCTCCGGTACATCATACTTTGAGACAAGGCTATATATATGACTCTCTGTAACCTGATTCTCACTATAAGAACACCCCTTGTTAAATGTCATCTTCCTTCTACTCTTTATTGTTTCTACCTACTTCATTTTTTGGGATTTCTCTCTTCAAATAATTTTTTTGTGTATCATGGATTTTTACTGGTTCTTTATTGCAAACTAGTTCATTCATCGTTACACCAAATTTAAGGATACTTTCCTCTACTGAGTTGAGTTGTATGTTTTATGCACATTGACGTCCTCCACATTCTCTGAAAGGCTTCAATTTGGTATTGTTGGCTAGCATACCTCTTGTTCTGATGACTACATCCATTGTGGTTTGTTTTGGATTTTGATCTTGACTGTATCCATTTCATTTCCTTTAAAAGTAAGCATTTCAACCTCAGCTTTTGTCTCCTCAACCTTGTCTTGTACACCATCTGTTTTTCTAATTCAACTTGTCTTACTCTCTTGACATTTGCATACACTTGTATATAGATTATGGAACACTTCCAGTGAATTGTTTTATATAATGTCCACTTTCAGTTCTAAATGTACAATAAAGTATCGCTCCTAAACGTAATTGCAAACTATATCTAAAATTCCTAATCAATTTGAGTGCTAACAAAATGCTACAATATACATATAAACTCAGTTTGACTTTTAATAAACCATTTGATCACTTTTCTTTATATTTATGTGACTGACATTGGATTGCAAACTATATTGGTTTAAAAAAAATAAACACTAAAAAAATTGTCGTATCCAAGCCGTACCGGTATCCTATATTTTCAAAAAATTTCGTAGCGACGTATCCCCCCACCGGTATCCGTATCCGTGCTTCATAGTTGTATATGTGGTTGAATTTATCATCAAAGTATATGATATCAAAAAGATGTAGAATAAGAGAACATACATCTGTCAGGTTAGAAATGAAGGAACTTGGAAAATTGAAACATTTTTGGAATAGCAACAAGCCAGGCTAAAGATTGTATGTGCCAACAAAAGTGTAACAATCTCTTGCAAAAACATGGCATGCGCAGCTCAACAATGGCCAACCTCCATTCTCATAGAAGTGAACCTCAAACTATGCTTTGAAGGAGGACAAGACCTAGAAAGCCATACTATATACAATTGATCACGAGTCCTATAGATCCAATTCTAACTAGCCTCACATTTCATTTATAGTCAACGCTAGTTAATTTGTGCATATGCCAAGGATTCCTCACTTGGAAGCAATCAGAAGGATACTCATGGGTGTAAAAGGTATACGAACCTTTGTATATCATATAACAAAAAAAGGAATACAAGCTAGTAGAAACTTGTGATGTAGCTTAAAAAAGAGTGCAACTTAATTAGGGTTTTGTAGTGGAAACTTGGATGATGGCCATAACACTTGAATATCAACAACTTCCGATACCTTCATGCATTGGTTGGGGGGTTATGTCATTGTGTAATAATCTCACTACTATTGAGGTTAAGTAAAAAAAAATATAGGAGGGGGAAAATGCATATTTAAAAGGCAACTTTCACAAGGACTTGTGTCGGGCTTATTAGTATATATATTTTATGCTTTATGTTTTATTGTGTGCTTTAGACTTGTCTTGTCTTTAGCTTTTCTTTTATTCCATATTGCCTAACACTGTGCTTCACTTACTCTCTTATCCTATAAAAGAGAGTCCATTGTATTTGTTTTAAACACATCAAATAGAGGCTTTTCCATTCTATATGGTATTAGATGGTTATGATCCACCTTGATCTTTTCCCTCCCCAACCCTAATGCTGCCCACCATATTCTAACCGTAGCCGCCACCCCCCCAACTCTGCCCCTGTCGCTGCCACCCCCCCTTCCCCAGCCACCGCTGCCACCTCCTCCCTCTCCCAGCCGCTACTCGCTAGTCCTCCACTCGCTAGCCCTCTCCAACCGCCGCCACCACCACCCACCTGCTTCCAAACCTGTTGTTGTTGCTACCCGCCGCTGCCGCCCCCTCCCCCATCCCTCCGCCTCTTCTACCCTCCTTTCCACCACCCGCCTCCCTAGCCTCACCCATCTAGCATCTCAATCAGCCTTCTTCCCTTCCCTCTTCCTCCACCTTTATCTTCCGGCATTTTCTAAAATAGCACGTTGAAGATCTAAAAGGACTACCTTTCTTGCCTGCCTACGTCTCATGGTGGAGTAACTCTCTCGCTGTAATGGTGTAGGTCTTTCTTCTCTATTCTGCCCCTATGCGGGTTGCTCAGATCTGTTGTTGTTTTTGCCCCTATGCGAGTTTCTTGGATCTATTGATCCAGATCTACTTCTGCCCTCTGCTTCCCCTTTGTGGGATTCTCAGATCTGGTGTTCCAGATCTGCTTCTTCTTCTGCTACTGCTTTATCTCTGTGTGTGTCATCACTCTGGCTTCCATGGCGTCTACAGATCCTCCTCGGTCTTTGTGTGTGACAACTGTGAAACACGATGGATTAAACTACCATCTTTGGTCGGCATCGTTTGAACTATATGCTAAAGCCCAAGGGTGCTATTCTCACATTTCTGTGGATGCTCTAATCCCTCCTGATGCTACCGTTGATGAAAAAGCCAAGCAAGCCTACATGCAATGGTCCAAAGATGATTATGGGCTATGACTTGGATGGTGAATAGTGTCTAACCAAAGATCAATCAATCTCTTCTTTGCCTTCAGAATGCAAAAGCTATGTGGGATCAGCTAACCCATGTCTATTTTTACAAGCTATTGAAGACTATTACAATCAATGTTCAACACTCAGGGATGAATACGAAGTATATCATCCCCTCTTTTCTGATATCAAAGAAGTTCAACGGCAACGCAACGAAGTTCAGTTAGTTCAATTCCTAGATGGACTCCCGCCATCCTTTACTGGTGTGGTTGACCAGATATTATCCAGTGATCCCTTACCCACTTTAAGGGATGTCCTCAAGCGCGTGCCATGCCTCCTTTCCATGTCTTCGCTATCTAAACCTTCTTTTGATCACTCGGTTCTAGTTGTCCGCTCCTATGACTCGGGTCAAGGACATGAACGTGGTCACGGTTGTGGTCGTTGTGGTCGTACTTTTGGTACTCCTGGATGTGGTCCGCCTTCTACTCCTGGACGAGGTCGACATCGACTACCTACAGAAAACCGCTTCTGCAACTTTTGTAGGCGCAAGAACCACACTAAAGACCATTGTTGGAAAAAGCATGGTGAACATGCCTGGGCGAGCCAGATCTCCTTTGCTTCTGAAAATTCGCATGTTGCTGCCTCGAGTTCAACCCAGCCCACGGTTGACTGGATCCGTTCGGAGTTTAAGAGACTCCTCCAGGCTCGTCTATCCTCGCCAACACCTGCCCAGAAGAAGGTTCTTCTACTTTAATTGCATCCCCTACTACTTACTATAGAAATAAATGGGTCATTGACTCAGGCACATCTGCTCACATTACTGGTTGCTCTGATCTATTTATTGCTTTATTTAAAGACTACAAGGGTCCCTCTTGTTATTGTTGCTGATGGAACTCATTCTGTTGTCTATGGAGTTGGAACTATATATCTGTCTCGGAATCTGCCCTTAAAATTTGTCTTATATGTTCCAAGATTTCCTCTTACTCTGTTATCTGTTAGTAAAATTGTTAAGAGCCTTAAGTGCTCAATCACGTTTGATCCTAATGGTTGTGTGTTTCAGGATCTCCAAAACGAGGACAAGGATCGGTTTGGGCCATGAGGGACCTAATTGACTGTATTACCTGGATGTGTAGCAATCTATTGCAACTCTGTTATCTTCTTCTGTGACCGGTCTACAATGCCACTATCGTCTAGGACCCTTCTGCTACAAAGTTGCAATGTTTATTTCCTGATATTTCTGAGAAGCATTTTTTCTATAAATCGTGCCAATTTAGCAAACAAATTTGGGTTATATTTCCTAAATAGAAAGAACTTGGTTCTAAAAGTCGTTCTAGTATTGTTCATGTCGATATCTGGGGTCCCTGTTTTGTTACAAGCTTGTCTGGCTTTCGCTACTTTTTTACCTTTATTGACGATTATGCGAGGGCAACGTAGTTGTTTCTCTTAAAGGATCGTAGTACTATTTTGCAAACTATCACCACCTTTTTCACTGAGATCCAAACCCAATTCAAAACAAGTGTTAAAATCTTGAGAACTCATAATGCCTTAGAATTTATGCAAAAATTGTGGATCTGTTTTGTACTTCTCGGGTACTATTCATCAAACTTCATGTTCTTGCACCCACAACAAAATGTGTGGCAGAAAGGAAGAATCGTCATCTTCTTGAAGTAGCACGCACTATTCTTCTTCCCTAAACATTTTTGGCTTGAGGCTATTTCTACTGCGTGTTACTTAATAAACCGTATGCCTTTCTTCTGTGTTGCATAATCAAGTTCCTATCTCTCTTTTGTATCCTGGTACGCCTTTGTTTTCTGTTCTACAGCGCATCTTTGGAAGTACTTGTTTTGTTAAGAATCTCCGCCCTAGGAAATCTAAACTTGACCCCTGCTCCACTAAGTGTATCTTGTTGGGATATTCTCAAATTCAAAAAGGATATCGGTGCAATGATCCTGTCAATAGACAATGGTTTGTGAGTGTGGATGTTGTCTTTTTAGAACACATCGTACCACTCTAACAAGGGGGGTGCTTTATCAAGTGATATGTTAAATCTCATTCCGCTGCCTCACGTGGTCGAACATGATCACACTGAAGTAAGTGTAGATCTTCCTCCTCATTTGAAGGTGTACAAGAGAAGATCCAAGGTTACAAATCCATCATTGGCCCCTCAACAACCAATTCCTCCATCGTTGGCAGATCATAACACCTCCCAGGTAATCTCTGACCTATACCTTCCTATTAGCCAAAGGAAGGGAGTTCGCTCTTGCACTAAGCATCCAATTAGTAATTTATCCTCTACCACTAATCTTGGTGCTAGCTTTGCTTATTTTACAGCTGCTCTTTGTGCTATTTCTGTACCTAAGAATGCTTCACAAGCCCTTCAGCATCCTGTTTGGCGTCAAGCTATGGAAACTGAAATGACTGCCCTTCGAGATCGCTAGAATTAGGATCTTATTGATCGTCCTGAAAATTGTCCAACTATTGGTTGTCGTTGGATCTTTACTATCAAATATCAGTCAGACGGTTCTGTTGAACGACTGAAGGCTAGACTTGTAACAAAGGGCTACATTCAAACCTATGGAGTTGACAACTTTGAAACCTTCTCTCCCATGGCCCGACTCAACTCTGTAAGAATACTTATCTCTGTTGTTGTAAATAAAGATTGACCCCTTTATCAACTTGATGTCAAAAACGCCTTCTTGTATGATGACTTGCACGAGGAAGTTTACATGGAGCAACCACCTGGTTTTATAAATCAGGGGGAGTGTTCCAAAGTCTGCAGACTCAGGAAGGCGATATATGGCCTAAAACAAAGCCCATGGGCGTGGTTTGATAAATTAAGCCAGATACTTTTCAAGTTTCAATCCGGTGCTCACATTCTGATCATTCTATTTTTATTAAAAAAATCAATTTTGGGCTTGTTGTACTTATCGTTTATGTGGACGATATCATTCTATCTGGTAATGATTCTGAAGGTATTGCAACTACCAAAGGATATCTAGAACAACATTTTATTACTAAAGATCTTGGTAAACTCGGGTACTTCTTGGGAATTGAAGTTTCTAGATCGTGTTTTGGTGTCTGTCTTTCACAGCGCAAACATGTTCTAGACCTTCTGACACAAGCATGTATGCTTGGTTCTAAACCTGCTAGCACTCCTCTGGATCCCAATACCAATTCGGATGATGAATCTTTGCCTCCACACCCTGATAACCATCAATACAAACGGATGATTGGTAAGCTTATCTATCTTACTATTACTTTAGTTGATATTATTGTTGTTGTTGGACTTGTCAGTAGGTATCTGGATAAACCTCGATAATGTCATGGGGATGATGTTTGTCCTATCCTTAAGTATCTTAAATCTTCTCCAGGGAAAGGATTACTATATCTCAAGACATGGGCACTGCAAACTTACTGGGTATTCTGACTCCGATTATGCTAGTAGTAGATGTGACAGGAAATCTGCATATGGCTATTGCACTTTTGTTTGAGGCAATCTGGTGACATGGCACAGTAAAAAGCATATCATAGTTGCTCGGCCTAGTGCGGAGGCATAATACAGAGCTATGGCTCATACTACTTGTGAACTGATGTGGGTCTAAGGACACCTTAAGGAATTTGATATCTGTGATTCTAATGTTATTCCCATGTATTGTGACAATAAAGCCTCTATTTTTATTGCCAGCAACCCCAAATTCCATGAGCGCACTAAGAAAATTATGGTGGCTCTAGACGCATTTGCACTCCTTATCTACGGACCGAGGATCAAAATGCTGACATCCTCACCAAGATACTTCCCAAGACTCGCTTTGCTACACTGGTGGACAAGATGGGCATGTTTGACATCTATGCTTTAGCTTGAGGAGTATTAGTATATATATTTTGTGCTTTATGTTTTATTATGTGCTTTAGACTTGTCTTTAACTTTTCTTTTATCCCATGTTGCCTAACTCTATGTTTCACTTACTCTCTTATTCTATAAAAGAGAGACCATTATATTTGTTTTGAACACATCAAATAAAGGCTTTTCCATTCTATAGGGCTACAAAAAGTTTTCTGAGCCACATTGTGAGAATCAATATATAACTCCACTAGCACAATCACATCTTGAGAGAGAGAGTGAGAGTTCTTCGAGGGAAAATTGATATAAAACAAGTGAAATATTGAATAGCAATAGTAGAGTTGTTCATAAAAAGTTTTGGGTCATCGAAGTTCGGACAGCTTGGAACTCAAATGTGTGGAAACAAGAGAGTTGGTGTTGAGAGTGACCATTGAGTCTCAATGGCCCTAGATTCTCCATTTATTTGTACTTATGTCCTTTTCTTGGACTATCCAATCTATCCTACTCTAAAGTTTGAAGCTTTGCTTCTTGTGAAAGGTATCGGGCCAGAATGATACCCGACTGTGACAGGTTCCTCTTTATTATTAGAGAAGGAATATTTACATACTAGACCCAACAGATAGAGGGAATAAGACACAAGTATATAAATACATAAGTACAAAAATAAGAAGTTGTTTCTAAGTTCTAACACTCCCACTGAAGTTGGAGTATATGCATAATGCATGCCCAACTTGGAATTCATATAATTCAAAACTGACAGTATAAGTGGCTTGGTGAAGATGTTTGCCACTTATTGTCCAGTGCAAACGTGAGGAGTCTGAATCTTCTTTAAGAGCACTAAATCACAAACAAAATGGCAGTCCACTTCAATGTGCTTAGTACGCTCATGAAACACGGAATTACTGGCAATGTGGATGGTTGCTTAATTATCACACATAAGAGAGATAGGCATCTCAACAGACACTCCCATTTCAGACAGAATAGACATGACCCACTATAATTCACGGCAAGCATGCGTCATTGCTCAATACTCAGCTTCTATATTGGGTCGTGCTACCACTTTTTGCTTCTTGCTCCTCCAGTCACCAAATGTGACCCAAGAAACACACAGTGCCAAAGGTAGACCGCCTGTCTCCAACATCATCTGCCCAATCTACATCAGCGTAACTAGACTTTTCCCAGTGAAGTAGGTAAGACCCTTTCCCGGTGATCCTTTAATGCATCGTGGAATCTGGGTAACTGTCATCCAATGTGACAATTTTGGCGTAGTCATAAACTGGCTAACAACTACAACATATGAAATGTCAAGTCGCGTAACTGTCAAATAAATCAGTTTCCCCACAACCCTTCTATACTTTGTTATATCAGGAAAATCACTATCATCATAAATGGATGCCTTGATATGATAATCCATAGGCATGGAGACTGGCTTGCATTGTATCATGCATGTATCTACAAGAAGATCCAGAACATACTTTCTCTGAGAGTGATTTATGCCCTTCTTGGACCGTAGAACTTCTATTCCAAGAAAATATCAAAGATTGCCCAAATCTTTTGTTTGAAATTATGTTTTGAGAACTGCTAGAAGAATTGTCACCTATAATGACAATACCATCTACATAGACTGCTAGAATAATAGCGCCACTTGACGATTTATACACAAATAAGGAATGATCAGTAGAGGACCGTTTGAACCCGAACTGTAGAAGAGAGGCACCAAATTTGTCAAACCATGCTCGTGGAGACTGTTTCAACCCATATAAGGATTTTTTCAACTTGCACACCTTCTGACACTCCCCCTGAGCAACCTACCAGGAGGTTGCTCCATATAAACTTCCTCAAGAAGATCACCATGAAGAAAAGCATTCTTGACATCCAGTTGAAGCAGAAGCCAGTCATAACGAATAGCAATAAAAATAAGGATCCGCACATAATTGATTCGAGCAACTAGTGAGAAGGTCTCAAAGAAATCCACGCCATGCGTCTCAATATACCCCTTTGCCACCAACCAGGTCTTCAAGTGATCAATAGAGCCACCCGATTTATGTTTAATAGTATAGACCCAGCAACTACTACAATAGACTTCCCGGACTAAAGATCCACCAAGTCGCAAGTGGAATTCTCATAAAGAGCAGCCTTCTCACTATCCATAGCCTTTTTCCAACCATCATGTTTGGCGGCCTCTGTGTAAGAACGAGGAACAACTGTGACATCAAGCTGAAGAGAAAACGTGGGGTTGCTAGTGATAGATAAGACCAGCATGATATACTTGAGAGTGGATGGCGTATAGTACAAGATCGAACACATTTACGAGTTGCAATAGGAAGGTGCAAATCTGAAACAAAAGCATCACGAGAACTCTTAGTATGAACGAGTACCTCAAAAGTATCAGACGATGGTGAGCCAACCTGATGGATCGATGTTGCTACATCCTCTGGATGGTGCCTGCTCGCCTCGTGTAAACTAGTGGAAAATGATCAATAGGTGGAGGTGTAGATATCTGTGGTGGTATAATGGTTTCTAGAAAACTCTCATCACACGACACAAGAAGTGGTGGCTCTCTCTCACTTTCAAAGATATGGTCACTCACAAGAATATGCTCCCCCTAACTTTGGACAAAGTCAGCAAAGAACGGAGTGGACTCATTATAGGTAGCGCCAGCCGACACAAACATACGACGAAGAAGAGAACAATAACAGTTGTATCACTTTTGTGTGGGGGAATACCCCAAAAAGACGGTGCAAATTGCGTGAGGAGACAACTTGTTAGCACGTTAATCAAACACATGAATAAACGAACTGCAACCAAAGATACGAAGGGGAATACAAAAAGCTTGCTCATCTGGCCGTAACACAAAAAATGGGGTGGCCCCTTGTAAGACAGAAGACGGCCGACAATTAATAAAAAAAAGCAGTGAGAAGAGCATTAAACCAATATTTCTTCGGCACATACATCTAAAAAGGAGAGTGTGTGTTACCTCAAGAAGATGGCGGTTTTTACGTTCTGCAAATCCATTTTGTTGAGGTGTGTGAGGACATGTTATTTGATGTACCATGCCAACAGAATTACAAAAATTGGAGACAACCATCTGAACATATTCTAAGGCGTTGTCCATACGAAGAATCTTGATATGGACATCAAACTGAACTTTAATTAATTGACAAAAATTTTTAATGATAGACACTACTTTATCTCGTGGCGTAAGTATACCCAGGTCATGCGAGAAAAGTCATCGATGAAAGAAACAAAATAACGAAAGCCATTATAACTTGGCTCTTTAACCGGACCCCAAACATCACTGTGGATTATATCAAAAGGACACTTTGAGCGTTTAACAACACGACTTGGAAATGAAATACGATGATGTTTGCCTAGTTGACACGACTTACACTCTAAGGACTTTACAGATGCTAAGCTTGGAACAAGCTTTTGAAGACTCTACAAAGACGAATGCCCAAAGTGACAATGCCATTGTAAGGGAGAGCAGTTGAAGGCGGTAGATGCGGTAGATATCATCTGACGAGCTGGGCGACCACCTTCAAAGAAGTAGAGATCACTTTCCTAGATCCCCCACCAATAGTCTTCCAACTCCTGAGATCTTGTAACACAAAAAACGAGTCTCCAAAAATTACTAAGCATTTCAAAGAGTCAACAAGCTTAGCAACAGACATTAAATTGAAAGAAAAGTCTAGTACATAATGTACAGACTGTAGAGTTAAATCAGATGGTGCTTGTACAGTTCCACAAGCTTGTATTCGCTTGATAGATCCATCAGCAAGGGTTACCAAAGAATGTGGAATATAAGATTCAGAAGACATGAGCATAGATCGAGATCGTATACCTGTCATATGCTGAGAGGCCCCGAAATCCACCACCCATGAAGAGGATGGATGTGAAGCAACAAGTGAAATCCCCTAGTTACTTGTATCTGAAACCAGGTTGACAGAAGCAAAGGAGCCAAGGGAAGCTTGTTTAGTACCCCGAAGGAGACGATCATATTCTTCCTTTAAAATGGTAACATATGGTTTAGAAGCGCCAGATGAAGAGGTAGTTATATAATTTACAGCACCTATTGGGGGTCGACCATGCTTCGAATAGCATTTATCCTTTGTATGTCCCAATTTCCCACAAAAGGAATATTTAGGACGAGAACCTCGTCCACGTCCTGCGCCGTGCCCAACTCCTCTTACTGCAGTAGCAATAGAGGCATGATTCTCAAAAGGTTGTCCTCCTACAATAGCAGATATGGACTCGAAGGAGGATTGTTGGATTCTCACAAAAGCTTCTTCAAGACTTGGCAGTTTATCTGTGGTGAGAATGACACTTCTAGCATGAGCATATACTGGATTTAATCAAGATAGGAATCTTGTTGTCACCAAGTCATCCCTATCTTTCATTTGGTCATCAGTCTTCAACGGCTTATAGAATTTGAGTTCCTGAGAGAGGGACTGTATAATGCCAAAATAATCCTACAGAGAACGGCTATCTTGCCTTTATGCAAAGAGACAGTCATATACTGTATACAGACGGAGAGCATTCTTCTCATGGGAGAAGTGTTTCTTTGCAGCATCCCATACTTGTTTTGTTGTGGGATAAAACATGAACCTAGACGCAATTTGTGGTTCCTTGCAATTCCACAGTCAGGACTTCACCAACCCATTATGCTTCCGCCATGTAGAAACTTTGCTAGTTTCATGAGGAGGTTCTTTCTCAATAAAGTCCACCTTCTCTCAAGATTTGAGAACCTTATAGATAGCATCATCCAAAGGAGATAGTTCTGAGAGTTGAGCTTCAAAAAAGTAATCTGAGACTAATCATTGTATACAATTGTAGCTGGCATAGCAGGCCTTTCGTCCCCCATGATTGATCAAAAAAGAAGAGAGTTGACAGAACGGTGCAGACTATCTGCAGCACGCCGTGTAGAGGAGGGCCACATCGTGTAGGAACTAGGAAGACAACACGCCGTGTAGAAGAGTGTGCACGCCGTGTAACTTTAAGCAAACAAAAAGGCCAGACAACCTGCAACACGTCATGTGGCGTACTAACACAGCATGTGGGGGGTCACTGGTTGAAAAATCACAGACGTCGTGCACCACGCCGTGTAGGGGAGTGACACGTCGTGTCTGTCAATAGCGTAAGATCCAGTTGATGTTGACACGCCATGTCTCTGACTCACACGTTGTGTAAAGTGTCGAGATGAGCAAATTGACGGGAATTTACGCCGTCAATCTGAGGGAATTCTCAGGGAAGACGCACTAGGGAATTGCTGAGATAAAGAATACTCAGGAAGACGCTCCGGGAGGGTGACGGGAATTAGCTTTATCACCGTTGTCAACAGATGATGCGAAACTGACGCATCAACAGTCCCGAAGACCTTTAGGCACTCATCCACGTATGGGGATTACGTGGAGAGGAGAGAGATAGAGAAGGAAGACCTTCCTCCTCTTCTACTAGATAGAACGAGTGATCCTCCCCTTCTCCTTCAAGCATCCACGATGATGTGAGCGGGAGAAAGGAGAATCAATCGGCGGCGGTGGAAGCCGAAACCGACGGTGGCGGTGGTGCCTCCTGGCGGCACGGGAGAGAAAGAAAGAGAGGAGGCGACGGCTAGGGTTTCTAGCCTAGGGTTTGCTCTAATACCATGTGAAAGGTATTGGGCCAGAACGATACCCGGCTGTGAGGGGTTCTTCTTTGTTATATAGAGAAGGAATATTTACATACTAGACCCAACAGATAGAGGGAATAAGACAGAAGTACATAAATACATAAGTACAGAAATAAGAAGTTATTTCTAACACTTCCTTTTGAGTATTCTAGAAATAATATGGTAGTAGATTGCAACTCTCATACCACTATTATCATCTTATAGACAGACAATCTAAGCTATTATGTGAACAACACAATAGGAGTGGAAAGTAGGAATCATCATACCATACAAATAGTTGTAGTTGTGAGTCACCATATACAAGAAGCAAAAGGGATCACTACTTAAAGTTAATAGAGTGTAGTATGCAAGCAAGTCGAGAGTGGTGTATATGCAGGAGTCATAAGCAGAGACGTCATGAGCATATAGTATAGCATAGCTAGTTGGTTGTGTGGTCTAAGTAGATGTAACACAACAGTTCCAAATAGTTTCGAATTCTGACGAGCAGCAAACTATGTTTTACTACTCAGGGACTAAATTATAGTCAATACGGTAACAGCTAAGCTTTCAACCCAGAACCAGGTTAGACGGCTACAAGGACCCTTATTTTCTACTTGGTGACATTTTCTTTGTGTTGTGAAGTTATATACAAATTAATTCATACAGCTGAACATCAACATTTGCTTACTAGTATCCTAACTTCCATCTAGCCAGATCTATGATCCTAAGTTAAATACTCACATATAGTGGTCCAACTTCAATTTTACTCATTTTCAAGAACACCCTTTTTTTTTGCATAACCTCTCAATGATCTCGTTGTTACTACACATGTTTTCCTGAACACAATGACTTCACAGTCCTAGATGTAGCTCATAGTATCACATGTTATTAATTTTCTTCAAATGTGGAATTTTACAATAACATCAATATGGAAAGCATTTTGTTCATCTCGTTTTGTCTCTGTGGCGATGTCTCATTAAGCTTTATTAATAATTGCATTATGATATAACATGGCAAACTCTCACTATATGCAAAGTTGGTTCCATATAACCTCACGGAATATTTGACACTACCAGTTTAACTAATTATGTTGGTAATCTGCTTTAAAAAAAGACAATCACCTTGGTGTATATGTTCAATACCAGTTTTACCAGCATTAAGCCACTTTTATTCCAAAAGAATTCTCATTGTTCAATTCTTCTCACTTGTGATGCAATCCTCTAGTTCAATATTGGATATGCCTATTGGGCTTATTCAAACTAAAGCAAGTCAACAGATGTGCAAGCTCGATCCTTAATGTGCACCTACTATAAAAGAATAAATTTTGTGAGGGCTTCAGTTAATATGACACTGGTAATTTCAGCATCAGATATTCCCTTGATTTAATTGGCAGACATATATTGATTTCGATTATAGATGAGTTAAAGATTTGTGTCCATCAACCTGTCACCTTGGTGCAATAATTTAGATGCAATCCATATTGCTAAAAAAAACTTAAGCTTCATGAGCATATAAGAAGTTGCTTTCAACTTTGTCTAAGACGTGGATGTCTAAGAAGATTTGTACGCCACAAACAAGGGACTCAATCTCTCTTTCGGATTATGTTTGGCAAGTTAGGTATGCCACAAACAATGGACTCAATCTCTCTTTCGGATTATGTCTAGCAAGCAAGGTATGCATGACGTGTATACCCCAACTTGAGGAGGAGAGCTGAATTTATTATGTAATGATCCTACTAAAATTCTCTAATGTCTATATTGTATGAGAGGTACATTCATACCTAAAGGAATTTCCGTAAAATATTCCCTCTCTAGATCCTTTTAACCCACTACATATTGGGCTTTCTAGTCACCTTCATTACCAAGCATTTACTTTTGATTACCAATGACACTTGCTTAAAATTGGGTATTTGACATTGACCTACACTGCTTTTGCATTGACCAAACTGGGCAAGATGTAGTGATTGCACAACCATTGACCAAACTAGGCATACAACTATACGTCCTCTATTCCACGTATGTATCGTTGCTTGCTCCTCGATCAAGCTTCTTCAAATTCACAAAAACTTCACTTTTATATTATAGTCTGGCCAATCTATTGAACATAAACATAGTTGATCATCTAATTATATATTTTCCTTGCAAAACTTGAAATCGTCATGACTATAAGTTTAATGCTGCTTTAAAAAGACCGGCTGGATCATTGTATCACGATAGATATGAAGATCATTAAAGGCACCTTAGTAAAAAGCAGATAGCAATATTGCATTATTCACATGACGATGCTTATCAGGGGAAATACGGACTCTGCAGCCAAAAAATACAAGAACGTTACTTTACCTCGTAGTAGTCAGGTGCATCATAACGATCAACATCAACTGGTTCCATAAATAGCCATGCATGTTTGTGTTGTGAGATCTGAACAAAAAGGGTGAATTTATTAGAGATGCCCAAATCCTTAATAGTATTAGCAATCTTATCATTCCACTTGTTGACTCATTACAGTTACTAGTTGATATATTACTAACTATGCTAGGTTATAGCTATTGATTGGTCAGGAGAGGAGGTTGTCGAGCCAGTTTAACTGATATACGAAAAGGAAAATTACTTTTTAGTTTTTATTTTTCCATTGAAGCACCAGATAAAGTTTTTCTTGCTTATAGTTGTTTATTCCAAATAGAGTTGGAATCAAAATCCTAAACAATGTTCAATTTTGTGGTGCTTCTGAGATGAACATACAATTTTAACTATGAGACTGCAGTCTCTAAGGTTCCAAAATCCTCCAATGCTCCTCCCCATTTGTGTCTGCATCTGCATCTCATTACTGAGAGGATCGTGTGCATATGCAGTACTATTTTGCAAATTATAGCTTCCACATATGGTTTAAATTAGCAAACAAAAAAAGGCAGAATACATGGTATATAACAACTAGTTTCTCATTACATTACGGGACTGAAGGGTGGAATGGCATTTACTTGTAAATGGCGATCATGATTAACAAGATTGACAAAGAGTCAGATTATAGACATACAAAGTTTCCAGATGACTCCACATTATTCTGTATGCGAGATCAGATACTCCTCCCTTCCTTTCTCATTCCATTTCTGGACAACCATCTAGAGTAAGAGCTCCCTATTTGCAGTTGCACTTTATAGGGAAGGAAGCAGATAATTTTGTTTTAGGAGGAACAAACGGTTCTGGGCTTCTAAGTTTCGTGCAGATACATCGCTGACCGCAGTTCGTCAGGCTCAACTAGTGATCCTAATCGTGGTCCCATACTCAGATGCCTTAATGCTGATCAAAAGAAGGCTAACCTGGCGCAAAATCGTCCCAAACTGCCGCATAAGTTCTTGCATCCTCTTGGAACAGACACCTTCCCGCCGCACCTTCTCCACGTCCTTCTTGTGCCCACCGACCGCCGGCCGCTCCTTGTCCTTCTCCTTCGTGGACAAGATACCACCTTTTGGCTGCTGTTTCTTCGCGAAGAACTGCGTCACCTCGCGCGCTCTCGTTTGAAGCTGTGTCCATCCACCACAAATGCAGCAGTTATTTTTTCCAAAAAGGAAACACCAACAACAGCGCATTAGCAAAACAGAGAGTGTTGGAATGAGCACTGACCTCGTCAATCTTGCAAAGAATCTCGTCCACGCAGCGGCGGTAGCCTTCCGCATCAGGTCTGCTCGCTCCTGCTCCACCTACACCTTCGTCTTCTTCAGGAAAGAAGCCGTCGGTCTCCAACTGACTGAGCCACTGCGACACGAGGCCAGGAGAGAAGCTGTCTGCAGTAGGCTGGTCGAATTCTAGGAGATAGGAGGGTATTGGATCGTAAGGAATCTCCAGAGCAGGTGCACCGTAGCCGGCGGCGGTGAGTCCCGCCAGTGATGGATCCATGCGCATGTGCGTACAGGCGGCGGCGGGATGAGACAGGAGAAACGCGCAGGCTATAGGCCGCGCACCCTTGAGTTGCTGGCGGCTAGTGGGGGTGTTTTTAGGAATCTTTCAAAAAGCGGGGTATCGAACATCAATTGGATTATTTATTTTTTCTCAAAACCAGGATGTATTATATTCATCCTACCCTCCTTAGTCCTTATGTAAGCCAAAATCAGTGAATAAAAGATATACCCCGCTTATAAACGTGGTTCCAACCCCCTTAACCTCGGTATCAAGCATCAACATGTTACCAAAAATTAAGAAACCAAACCCCCTAATATTGAGTCTTCCAATCAATACTCATTTATACTATAAAAGCTCACTATATATATGTCCAACTTGTAATCACATAAGGCGTCCCTCTCCTATGCAGGATCATCATACCTCTCGTTCACATTGGTGATACAAGAGGATTAGTAGTAATCAAGTTGTCATCCAGACTATACCATAGGCAATGGATCTAGCAACTGCATGAACAACTTTTTGAACATAATTAAGAAGAGAAAAATCCCTTATCACCACTTTGAGCTCTTGTATGAATAAACTCAGGTGCTAAAGACATTTTACATTCTCCATACCATATAAATCATCCATTTCAATGTTCAAGATGATCAAATTCCTTCCCTCCACCAATTTCAGTGCAATAACCAGAGATTGTATTAGTGCATCTACATGGGTATCCATCATAATCCAAAATCTATTCGTCATGATCATTTGACCCCTTTTGTCCCTTATCATTCCTACCGTCCATCTTCTCATGTGACCATCACCATGGTGTGCCCTATCGGAAGCCAGATTCATTTTCGGATTACACAAATCTGGCATATTCCACCGCCTCAAAGCAATCTGTCTTAGCTTGTTAGTGGTTCCTTGACTCCATGCATGCTATCTTTGAGTAGAATTCAAAATCCTAAAAGCCCCGAAAGACCTTGATGTGCTTATTTTATATCATC
This sequence comes from Alisma plantago-aquatica, assembly GCA_963693085.1. NCBI lineage: Eukaryota > Viridiplantae > Streptophyta > Magnoliopsida > Alismatales > Alismataceae > Alisma > Alisma plantago-aquatica. Next base: position 1,063,231,942 of record OY856409.1, on the reverse strand, counting down.
GTTTGGACCACTTTTGGTTGCATTTCCCAATTATTTTAACCCAATAATCACTCTTAATCGTGTTAGATTTTTCATCGTTATTGTTGTCTTTACTTGCTCTATGGTTTGGTTTGTCTGTATAATAATTTGGCATCAAAATGGGGAGAAACGCCATCATAACATCCATCAACACATTCTCCAATCATCTAGACATTCAGAAAATCAATATTACTGAAACTGATAAAGACAACCCATGTCTTAATTAAGACACCATGTATCTTATTAAAAACACAACATGTCTTATTAAAGACACCGCATGTCTCAGCCTAGAAATTGAATGTTGAACTCCATATTTGCAGCAACACGCCGTGTTGTATTGAAGACATGTCATGTCTTATTAAAGGCATGTCGTGTAACCTCCCAGAACTCGATCCAAACTTTAGTTATTGCATAAGATACATCGTGTCTTATAAAAGACACGTCGTGTGACCTACATATTTCACTGAAACGCAAATTTAACTACCTCACGCTTATATATACGGCCCCAAGCTGTCTTGGGACAGTTACCATAGACTAGTTCAGACCTTTTGGGACGGGACTCAAGCTAGGGAGAGAAAGGAGGAGTTGGAGGTGTTCTAAGGGAGAAAAGTTGATTTCTCAGGAGGGAAGCTTCTTCTTATTCCTTCTTCTCCAACAATTGTAGTAAGGATCTCCGTTGTTCTCTTCTCTCCGCTCAGAATTGAAGCTTTTTGGAGAGTTTTCAGTAGCAAGGACGGATTTGTGACTCCTTGACCAGAGTTCCAAGTCTATCTTCCTTCTTCCATGGACATCCAGGTTTATTTCCTTCTATTATGATGTCTAGCACTACTTTCTATTGTTTGTATCTACTTTCTACATCCATGGACAAGTAGATCTCTTATTCTTGGGCATGGGGGAGTAACTCCCATGTCATAACATTATTGAACATGAAATTCATATATAATATTAGTTGTTTCACTGTTCTAAGGTTCATCGGTGTTTAATTCCTCTTACATGCTTTGTTGGCCACTTTGTATGTATGATTTCTACTCTTTGTATTATCTAGGAAGATGTGCATAGGAGTAAGGAGATGTACCTTAGCTATACTACCTTGACTACGGGAGTGGCTGGTATGTGTTGGGGAACAAAGGTTTGTAGTCCGAATCTAAGTTTATCCACAGGAGTGGTATATAATGTTAGGACTGTTCTATACTATCGGGAGGTCAGTGTAGGATACATGCCTCCCTTGTGTTATTGCTAGTTGTAATGACCCTAACCTGGGTTATGATTTAACCATGTTTGTTTTGGCTAAGTAAGTTGCTTAGAACTTTAATATAATCCTCTAAGGTGTTTTGTTATCATGTGAGACACTTATGTTTTAAGTTTGGTCCTGATTGAATGTTGTTTGAGCAATATTCCTTTATTTTGGACCAAAGTGCAATTTACCCAATATGGGAGGTTATATTACAAAATGTCACATGTTGAATGTGCCTTAAGTGTTTTAGAATTATAAGAGAGAGAATGATGCTAAGTGGTGGCTTGTAGAAAGCCTAAATGCCAAGTTTGAACTTGTTTGAATAATGCTAGTACCTTGTGCACCAATTTTGGTACAAATTGTAATTTATCCCAAATCCTAAAATATAGGGTTGATATGCAAATTACCACCTATAGAGTGTTACTACTTCCTCTATGTATCATTTATAGGAGATATAATGAATGATACACCATGTTTGAATCATTAATGAGTGGTAGTATTCTTGGTGATGAAAAGACCAAGAAAGGGGTTGAATGGAAACCCTCATTTGAGCTTGTATTGAGTGTATCGGGTTGTAGTGTTAAATAGGAGTCCCTATCGGCCAAGGATCCAAAGAGGAGACCCCATATCGTGTTGTTAACTCTTTGCCTTTGCAAAAACGAGCTAAGCACCTCAATAAAGCAATGGATATCGGCTTGCAACTTTCCTTGGGAAAGGTTGCGTTGAATTGTGAATATAATAATGTGAGTGGAAGTGGCTTGCCCTAGAAGATAACCAAAGGGGACGAACCTTATCCCTTGCATTATCCTCAAGTTTTTATTTTTCATGGCAAGATAAAGAGGGAATGCATGCAAGTATATGTGTCAACCCATGCATGGCCATGTGGCACCTAGTAGTATATGGTGATGACACCTCTTATACACTCTCTCTCATGAACCCCAATTATATATACCTCTCCTCTCACCTACTAGTGAAAGTTTACAAACCATACAACTCTCTCCCTCTTAGATATCATGCATAGTTGCTCAAGGATCAAGCGGAGCTTGAGCACCAAGCTTAAGGTGAGGCCATGGTCATCTTCAACCTTGGTTCAAGCATGGATCTCGGTTGTAATTCTTTCCTTTCTTTTCTTCTTCACCAAGTTCTTAACTATGGTGATTCCTTGTATATGGAGGAGTTGTGAATGAGCCTTGGACTTTTGAAAAGTCATCTTCAACCTTAGGAACATGGATCTTTGGAGCTTGGAGATTTGAAGTTATTCTTGAGATGGATTATATAACTTGAACCTAAACATGTTATTACTCACCATCTTTCTTGCTATATTTGATGATCTACTTCCAAAAAAAAATTGAATACTTGATATATCTATGAGTTCTAGTAGTTTCTTAGACCTGTTATCCTTGTACTAGAACAAGTAGAATGAAGGTCTAGAGCTTGAAGATGATGGTATCACCTTACAAAGTGATATCAGGTTCAAGCACACAAGAAACACCTCTAACTTGATATGGTGATGCACCTACACCACTAAAACGATATGGATATGAGTTTATACTTCCTTGCACGATATGGTGATGTAGTATACACCTTTTGCATGATATGAGGTCAAATAAACACCTTATGCACGATATGGTGATGTAGGATACACCTCTTGCCTGATATGATGTTGAAACCCTAGATGGTGATGGTTATACACCTCTTTTCCCGATATGGTGTGAAGCACACACACACCTCTTTGCCTGATATGGTGTGAAGCAGACACACACCTCTTTTCCCGATACGGTGTGAAGCACACACACACCTCTTTGCCTGATATGGTGTGAAGCATACACACACCTCGTTGCCTGATATGGTGTGAAGCACAGATATACCTCTTGCCCGAGATGGTAAGCACATATACACCTCTAAAGTGATATGGTAAACAAGCATACACCTCTTTCCTGAGATGGTAAGCACACATACAACTCTAAAGTGATATGGTAAGCAAGCATACACCTCTTGCCCGAGATGGTAAGCACACATACACCTCTAAAGTGATACGGGTAGCAAGCATACACCTCTAAACCAATATTGGGTTAAGCATACACCTCTTGGACAATATGGTGTTGAGAACACATCTCTAAAATGATATGGTGGGTAACTCAATGCACTAGATGACAAAAATGGTAAGGTGGCTAATACCCTAGAACATGTGATGGCCAATACACTAAAGTATGGTGTGGCCAATATCTTCAAGTGAGGAGAGGATGTTACACCCATGTATGGTGAAGGTGATACACCATATGATTGGTAAGGTTGATACTTTGACGGGTAAGGGTATGAGGGATATGATAATGCCTAGCTCGATATACACCTAACCCAATACATGTGTTCAACTTGACAGATGTGATTTGACCCAATACACCTTGTAAAGGTGAGGGTAAAACACTCTTAGGAGTGATGAGTGTAACACCAAGTAATGGTGTGATTAATACCTTGATAGGTGAAACACCTAAAGTGGTTGATAATGGTCAATCCTATATCAACAATGCCTTAACCCGAGATGAGTCCATATCACTTGATGATAGTTGGGTAATTCAAATGTGTGACTTATGGCCAATACACTACAAGATAAATGTGATGAGTTAGTGCATAAAGTATTAGGATGGGAAATACCCTAATATAAGATAAGTTGACGAGCTTAAGTAAGTTAAAAGCAATGAGGGAAGTGATACACCAAGGCATGATAAATATTACATCCAGCACCTCAAGGTTGATACACCTTGATGTACCTTAAATCCAATATACTTGAATGAGTAAAACATGAAGTGTGTCATGTCAATTGTTACATTAAGATGTAATGAGTTTAATGCACTTTGATAAGTGTAGGCTAACATACCTTGAGAAAGGGTTAAGCCAAGATAAAAGTATGATGTAATCAATATTCTAGTGAGGATGAGAGAGAAACTCATACTTTGTATTGATAATCATTGAATGATAAATGATGAGAATAAATAAGTATGATTGAATACTTATGATATCAATGTATGCTCCTACAAGTGTGGAGCAATGATTTAGGGTTTGGGTTGATAATATGAACTTGAAACCCTATTCGGCTATAAAGGGAAACCCTAATCCTAATAATAGGAAGGTTGTATTTCTCTTATTACATAAGCCTTGTGAGACATGTAAATACTTGTACAACAAGTATAATGTTTATGTGGTCTGATGACCTAAAAGATATTTGTTGCCTAGTGAGAGGTGACAAGATGTTTAATGAGCCTTGTGAGCCATGTTAAATATATATACAACAAGTATAATGTGTATACAATCTGATACCTTAAAAGATAGTTGTTGCCTAGTGAGAGGTGATAAGATATTTAATGAACCATGTGATCTATGTGAAATAATTGTACCACAAGTGCGATGAATACCTTGGTCTGAGGACCTAGAGGTAATGGTTACATGTTATAGAGGTAACAATGTTCAATGATGATCTAAGGGTTTGAATATCCAGATCCAACAATCATGATGATGATGATGTGAAGGGATGAGAATTCCCAGTATTGTGATAAGGGACTAAGATCCTGAGTGATATACATTCAAAATGTTCCAAAGATCTTAAAAGAACTACACCCTTCTTTATAGCATCTGTTATAATTTATGTTTTGAAACTTGATTGATGCTAAAAGAATATTGTAATGTACCTAATTAATCAAGTGAAATCTCATCATGTAGTTGCCCTGACCATAGATCCATTCAGTGTCAAAAATTGTTGATGGTGAAATGAGTTTAACTCAGAGAGCATATTTTTGAATATGCGGGGGTGAAGGACGAAGTATATCCATACATACTAATGAATAACTGATGTAGCACCTTCCTTATTTATCCTGGGATGATGTGAATCTTTCGACCAAATGAGGAATTGATGTGTAAATCCTTCTTCATTATAATTATGTGTTGTTGGGATTGATGATAATCTCATGAACTGGTGAGGAATTGATGTATAATCTTCCTTTTCCTTATAAAGAGTACATGTTGTGGCTGTAACTCTATAGCAAAGATGCCGCTATACCCCGACATGCTATTTGCAGATGACACGGGATGTCCTGCCAGCAGATGATATGAGATGTCCTGCTAAGTGGTCTTGTACTGACCGAGACAAGTGAGGTCTTGACATCCGGCTCTGCCATTGACCTTGTATAGTACCGATTTTGACTTACTAGTGGTTGGTTGGAGCATAAACGATATACTTCATCTCCTCAGGGCATAAGTGTGATTGTAATATGTAATCAGCTTGTAGCGTATTTTCTTAAGGATCGAATACAGGAGATATTGGTTGATGTACACTCCTTTTATACATCTTAGTTGGATAGATGTTATTCATGTTTCTTTATATTCCTTGTAAAGAGAATAGATGCATTATTTTAAGAGAACATATTACTATGTTCTGCTTATAATAGTGATTAATCCTGCTTGTTAATATAAAAGAAACTCTGCTCAAATTTATATTATTTAATTGTGATAATAATATTATTGGCGGAGAGTTATATCTCTCACTGAGACAATTGTCTCACCCCGTGGGATCCACATTTTTTTAGGTGGACGTGCACGGGGGGGGGGGGGGAGTAGAGACCATACTACAGAGGAAGAACAACAACAATAGGGGCAGTAGTAACAACTCAGATTGAGTGTAATGTATGTCGTGTCTTGTAGATAGAAGTCCTATGTGTCGTCTTTGTACTCTCAGGTCCTTATATTTAGTACGTGATGGTTTTATAAACAATCTGTGATTTTGGATTGTATGCCTTGAGGTTTTACGTTGCTTCAATATATGTTTTGACAAACAAACTGTTACATGTTATCCTCGATATGAGATGGTACAATGTATGTACAATGTGAACCCTAATGTATATAAAGTTTTAGTTCTTTCGGTAAGAGTTTCCTGGAAGAGGATCTCTTTGCAAAATAGTTTTAATTTTTAGTGATTTTGTTAATCTACTGCTTATGGTTATTCTGCAATTATTTACAGATGATGGCTTGATTTGATGTCGGGTCATCACACTAGTGTTCTTGATCTGTGTTGTTCTTCATGTTATGGTGTGGATGTGAAACCCTATCCTCAATAATCCCTAATCCAAATTGATCCTTAATACAAGTGTTTTTTATTTTAGTTCATTTCCTTTCAAATTGCTTAGTTAACATAACAAAACCTCTCTTGTTTAAAAGGTCTAGATTGTTAAACTTCACTGCTCTTGTACCTAACAAACCTTTGCTCCTTGGACGACCTCGATTATACTACACACACCTATATACTTGCGGGGTAGTGTTTGAGTTTATAAATATTAAAATGTACACACACATCCAACAAGTTTTTTGGCGATGTTGCTAGGGAGCATCAATACATTTGTTAGAGTAAGAAGTGTTGAATTGTAAGTGAGACTAGATCACACCACCACGTGTCATGTCCACCATCATTCTTTTACCTTTTATCATGATCATCATCATTTAATATTTTTGTACCTTCCATTTTCATTTTTGTACTTCACTCGTCTTGTTTACTTGCAGTACTATACACAGAAATCCAAAAGGGTTCTTGAACCTTCCACATTTCTAGACTCTAAAACTGAGCACATTATTAACCTTCAAGAAGCTATGAGGAGTGAACCTCAATCAGATTTGGAGAACTTATATCCATTATCACCAATGTCTTCACCACCATCCTCACCAACCTAACAAGAAGAACAAATCAGGGAAGAGGATCGTCTCCTAAAGGACTTCATTGTTCCAGTTGTTATAAAAATGAATGGGGCTATCACTATCCCGCAAATTGAGGCAAATGACTTTTCTATCAGCCCCACAATTATACAGTTGTTATAACAAAACCAATTTGGAGGGATGTCAATGGAGGATTCAATCCTCCACATTGCTGAATTTATGCAGTATCTTAGCACTTTCAAGATAGATGGTGTTCCTACTGATGCATTTTGTCTTCTTCTTTTTCCTTTCTCTTTGAGAGATAGAGCCAAGGTGTGGTTCTATTCTTTGACAGGAAACTCCATCAACAACTGGGATGAACTCCTCAAAGCTTTCTTAGCCATATACTTTCCACCAAGCAAGACTACACAATTAGGAGTCAGCTCATCAATTTTTCTCAAAGGCATGGAGAGACCTTGTATGACACATGGGAAAGGTTCAAAGACCTTCAACATCTTTGTTCACACCATGGTTTAAGCAACTGGCTTCTATTTCAAACTTTTTATAATGGCTTATTTTACAATACAAGGATATCTATTGATGTTTCTGCAAACAGAGCTTTAATGAACAAATCATACATGGACGCTTATGTCATTATTGAAGACATGGAACTTAATAATTGCCAATGGGGTCCTGACTGGAGCAGCCAACCTTCTTTTTCAAGATCTATTTTTTTAAAGCAAGTCACTAAAGTTATTTGTGATGCATGTGGAGCAGTAGGACACACTCGTTCTTCACATTTTGCCACACCATCACAAATTGAAGAGATATCAGAGCTCAACAACAATGTTAATTACAACTTCATCCAACAACAACAACATTTGCAGCCCAAAATGAGTTTGGATTCCATGCTTGAGACATTTGTCTCCACTCAAATTCAACAAAATGATGAGCTTCACCAACAAAGGGGGCTGCTAAAGGATGCTATTTTTCAACTTTATTCTAAGGTGGATGGGATTGTCACTCACACTAGGATGTTGGAGAATCAAATTGCTCAACTAGCTCTTGCCAATCACAACGCAACTTCCAATTCATTCCCTAACCAATCGGAAATGAACCCAATGGAGACATTCACGTCGGTTACTTTGAGGAGTGGAATCGCTATAGGAGAATTTTATTCACCATCAAATACAATATTTTATGAAGTTGTTGACTCCAATGTAGGCAATGATCAAAGGAAGACATTTGCACATGATCCACGGGATGATTCTTCAAGAAAGACAAATTTCATTTTTCCACAATGCCTTGGCACGTTTCTTGGTGACGAGAAAATTCTATTTGAATCTAATTCTAGTTATTTTGAAGAAGAGAATAAAAGGACAAAAAACATTGTTGTCCAAAAGATTATTCCTACTACAAATCATAAGCGTACATCTTTGTCCCAAATAAAAATTAGACTGACAAAGAGGCGTAGATCTATGGCGCAATAATTCCCAACCTCAAATCTGAGCACATGCCCTCCACCTTGACAACTCCTCCATGATGAGGTACCCGATTGCTATTTTTCTTTGTTTGATTTCTACAGTGAGGACACTGTAGATTTCAAGCTTAGGGGGGAGCAACCGGCCAGTAATGTAGTTGTAGTTTCTTTTTACCATCTTTTTCTCAGTTCTTGTTTTTAGTTTATGTTCCTCTTGTGACAAATCTAGTATGATATGAGGTTTATCCTTTATAAGTGGTTTAAACTCGTTTTCTAAACTGATTGTCCTCTCATTGGTAAGAAATATTGTTTGGAGAAATTGTAAAAGGCATGTATTAATCAAATGAAACCTTTTGGCTATCTACATGTGCTTAACTCTGGTTTATGCTTCTAGCCTGAATATTCATCTTTCACATCCTTGATTTTTAAAACATGTAATGGTTTCAATTTTTGTGAGTTCATCAACTTTACAACATCATTTAGAATATGGGATGCCCTTGACAAGCTCTTAGTGCATTTTCAACCACTCTTTCAGTGAAAAAATTTCAAAACAAATGAATGAAATCTAGCTAATGTTGCAATTTAGTTGACTCTCCTATGTTGTGGAATTTTTTTTTAAATTTCTTTTGGCTTATTTCACTCTCATACCCCATAAAAGATGGCTAAATTTCCCACATATCATGCTATCCTAGTGTAAGTACGATCTGGCCATGATGGTTAGGTGGTATGTCTTAAAAGAGGATAAAATACCCCAACTGACACTCCACGTGTGCATAAGCCTACATTAGCAGTCGAGTTTTGAAACACATAATCCATTGTCATATTATTTTTGGAAAGAAGGAGAGTACAACTAAAATTGTTATTTTTAACTAAGATTTCATCATTTGTATCCTTAATAGTCGAGAGTTTGAGTTGCACATCCACTAATTGTTTGGCTTGTTCATCCAAATTCTACTTAGTGTTGTTTAATTGATTGATTCATTTAATTGTGACCACCCCTGCTAAACTAAAAATCTCTTTCTTGGGTGTTTAACTTGAATTCATGGCTATGAGTATAAACCTGTTGATCATGGTTGGCTTGGTCTTATACACATCTTTCTTTTCATTTGATCTATGCATGAACTTGACAATTCTTCATTTGTGTTTCTATGCTCTTTTTTCTTGAGGACAGGAAATAGTTTGAGCTTGGGGGGTTTGATGTGCGTATTTTATATCATATTTTGGACCACTTTTGGCTACATTTACCAATCATTTTAACCCAATAATCACTCTTAATCATGCTAGATTTTCCATCTTTATTGTTGTCTTTACTTTCTCTATGGTTTGGTTTGTAGGTACAACAATTTGGCATCAAAATGGGGAGAAAACGCCATCATAACATCCATCAATACATTCCCTAATCATCTAGACATTCAGAAAATCAATGTTATTGAAATTGATAAAGACACCTTGTGTCTTAATTAAGACACCCCATGTCTTATTAAAGAGACCCCGTGTCTCAGCCCAGAAATTGAACGCAGAACTCCAGATTTGTAGCAACACCCTGTGTTTTATTGAAGACACGTCATGTCTTATTAAAGACACGTTGTGTAACCTCCCAGAACTTGACCCAAACTTCAGTTATTGCATAAGACACGTCGTGTTACCTATAGATTTCACTGAAACTCAAATTTTTAACTACCTCACTCTTATATATACAACCCCAAGCCGTCTTGGGACTGTTACCATAGACTATTTCAGACCTTTGGGATGAGACTCAATCAAGGGAGAGTAAGGAGGAGTTGGAGGTGTTCTAAGAGAGAAAAGTTGGTTTCTCGGGGAGGGAAACTTCTTCTTCTTCCTTCTTCTCCAACAATGCAGTAAGGATCTCCTTAGTTCTCTTCTCTCCACTCAGAAGTGAAGCTTTCTGGAGAGTTTCTAGCATCAAGGATGGATTGGTGACTCCTTGATCAGAGTTCCAAGTCTATCTTCCTTCTTCCACGGACATCCAAGTTTATTTCCTTCTATTATGATGTCCAACACTACTTTCTACTATTTGTGTCTACTTTCTACAGCCATGGATGAGTAGATCTCTTATTCTTGGGCATGGGGGAGTAACTCCCATGTCATAACATTGTTGAACATGAAATTCATATATAATGCTAGTTGTTTCACTGTTCTAAGGTTCATCGGTGTTTAATTCCTCTTACGTGCTTTGTTGGCCACTTTGTGTGTATGATTTCTGCTCTTTGTATAATCTGGAAAGATGTGCATAGAAGTAAGGAGATGTACCTTAGATGTATAACCTTGACCACGGGAGTGGCTGGGATGTGTTGGGAAACAAAGGTTTGTAGTCCGAATCTAATTATATCCACGAGAGTGGTATACAAAGTTAGGACTATTCTACACTACCAAGAGGTGGATGTAGGATACATGCCTCTATTGTGTTATTGCTAGTGTTCTTGATCTTTGTTGTTCTTCATGTTAGGATGTGGATGTGAAATCTTATCCTCAAGAATCCCTAATCCAAATCGATCCTTAATACAAGTGCTTTCTATTTTAGTTCACTTCCTTTCAAATTGCTTAGTTAACATAACAAAACCTCTCTTATTTAAAAGGTCTAGATTGTTGAACTTCACTACTCTTGTCCATAACAAACCTTTGCTCCTTGGACGACCTCGATAATACTACATGCACCTGTATACTTGTGGGGTAGTGTTCGAGTTTCTAAATATTAAAACTTGCACACACAACCATCATGCCTTCTTCCCATCTTCCCATTGATGAACCACATGGCATCCTCCCACATCCTTTTGTACTGATATCTGGTATTGCCATATTTCACCTTACACTTGTATCTCAAAATAACCCAACAAATCATTAGTGCACACATTCAAGAAGACAAACTCTTACTCCTCTCTCCTTATGTCCGTAAAGTTTGGAAAACAATTGGTGGAGTTGTCTCCCCCTCCATTTGCCTTCAACCATCATCATATCCTCAAATCTCCCCCACAGAAAGTCAACAATATCACTATGAAGGAAAAGGTGTGACATCGCCTCCACTTGAGGTACGTTGCAACAAAGTCAAGTTGACATCATATGGGTCATACACCATTTATGTTATCATCTATCAATGGTGTCGCTCTATACAATTTCCATATGACTGCTTGTGCCCATGGAAGAGCATCAGTATCCCAAATCCATGAGCTTGGTGAGCTAGAGTTAATAGGATTTGTAATCAATTTATTAGTTGTCTTCAGAGAGAAATCTCCATATGTAGATGGGTGTCCATAATAGCAAATCATCTTCATCCGTGATCGATTGATGTGCATGCACTATGAGCTCAACCCCTTCCTAGGTAAGTAGCTCCAAAATCAACTCCCAATTCCATCCTTCACCTTCTCTCTAAAGATCTTTGACCCCAAAATCTTTGTTAGTATCTGTTGCTGACCGGGCATAGGAAGAAAGAGAAACTTTACACCAGCAGCCCTACCAAAGAGATATGTCACCATGACCCAGTTTCCATCTACACTTTGTGAGAACTTCCTGGAACAATCTCCATAAGCTTTTCTAGTACAGAGAAGCAATGGAGATAAGTTTGAGCAAGCACGAATGAGCACAATCTAGGTGTCGGTATACTCCCTTGTGTTTGTTTTTGCAAAATAATGCCCACAAAGGTGTTCCCTAAATAAATTCCCATGTGGCCTTATACATGAAGGCCTTTGATGTAAGTAGCAAAGGTGTGATAATCATACCACCTTCTTCACATGGTATAGCAACCCCATCCCATGCCACCCAATCCCTTCTATTATTGGTCTCATCTATCGTCCATAAGAATGATGAGAACATACTATTGATCTTCTTTAGAACCCCTACAGGAACATCTATGGCAGCCACCATATACAACAAAAGGGAGGATAGTGTGTGGGTGATCAAAATATTCTTCTTCCTGCAAAGGAAAGACGATCTACCTTCCAAGTCACCATTTTTTTCTTAACTTAATCTAGTAGGAAGTCAAATTGATATACTTTCTGACTACCTATTACCATAGGAATCCACAGGTACATAAGTCCCAATAGTTCTCTAGCTACAAGTCAGCAACAATTTTGTGTAGTTCCCTCACAAATCATTGTTGACTATAAACCCTGACTTTCCCCGATTGATCATTTGTCTGATACCTGTTGGTATTGCTGAAGTCGGTAATCAAGATGATGAAAAAATGAGGAGATCAATCTAGTGAAGAGAATCAATCCATACACATACATGAGGATTTGAGGTGTTAAACCCTTTCCTCTCATATAAAATATTTTTAGCAGGCATAAGGATAGGTCTTTATTAATCCTCTTGTTAAGTGTTTCAATAAAGATAATAAATAGAGAGGGTGATAGAGGGTTTCCTTGTATAAGTCCTCTTTTGGCTTGCAAGAAACCACTCAAAATCCCATTGATAGAGACCGTAATCCAGGATCCATTGAAGAATATCAAGCATAAATCCAGAAGTTCTTGCATCATCCCAAGTTTATCCAAGATGAGTCTAAGAAAACTCCAATTAACCAAATTATAGGCCTTTGTCAAATCATATTTCACCATTATATTATTTATTTCACCCCTTTTTTAATATCATAAACTAGCTCCTTAGATAATCTATTATTATCCATGATGTCTCTTCCCTTGATGAAAGCACTTTCTTGGGAGATATCATCACCGGAAGAAATGAGGCGAGTCAATTACTAAGGATTCTTGAAATAATCCTTAGCGAAACATTTTCAATAGATATAGGCCTAAAATATTTACCTAGTCTAGTAGGAGACTCCACTTTCATTATCATCACAAATCTACACGTCAACATACTTCTGCCTCTCCTCCTTTGAATATGTGTTCCACCACCACTTGGAATTCCATTCTAATAATCCTCCAAGCTTCCAAGTAAAATTTCAACCCAAACCCATCTAGTCTCGGCATTGGTGAAACATCCATCTGCTTCATCATTGTCAAGATCTCATCTTCCAAAGGTATATTGAGCATGATAGCATTATCACCCCCCGACCAGATCGGTTCAATTCACCTAAAAATTCATGGTGAGGGTTCGCATCTGAGCTTCCAACATTCAACAAGAGGTGTTGAATGTTTACAACTATCTGGGCTACAATGCATACATTCTCTCCATGGAGAACAACAACACACTAACTGCGTTTCCCAGTATATTGGGGAACCTCACGTCCTTTCTCTGTGCATATTTTTAGAAGCATTATTTTGCTAAACTAATGGGCACCAACCTACCCTTTTCAACATTTAAACACTGTGCTACTATTTTCAAGAATAATTCTTGGTGTCCTTTCAAAGAGGAAGGCTAAATTTTAAGAAAAAATAGGCCAATCAACCTATCTACTATACATGCTTTTAAGAGGGAAATACACTTTCCAAAAAGTAATATTAATCTTGTACCTTGATTCAAAAGTAATCAATCATCAAGAATGTCCTTCACAAAGGTTCAACTAGATTCTACATACAAATAGAACATTGGTCACACTCATGATCATGGGAATTAGAATTATTTCTCAATTTTCTTCTCGAATGTTATATCTTCCATCAATTAGATATATACATGTATTAGTCATGTATGTTATACTTTAATTTTAATATTTGAATGAGTATTTTAAAAAATATTATTCATCATAGTCAATATTAAATTTATATGGTTCTAAAATACATCAAGTATATCCATACCAACGGTTTAGTTATATAGTGGCAACATATTAAATAATCATACAAATCAATAGTGAAAATACTAATACATCAATTAACCATTGAATATTGGTCTTCCAATACTTTCTAATAAGACTATGTTATTATATAGATTGGGGTAATCAATGAGTTTGGTGAAGAAAGTATACTATCATTATGAATATGAATGATATATGGAATCCTCTTATACATTATATCTGCAAAAGAATTTTTTGTTTATATATATCTAAATCAATCATAAGAAGAAAGTCCATATTATCTTTATTATTAATAAAATTACTAGAGGCAAGTTTTCATTGTAAGGTCACTGGAAAACCCTAATAATGGATCATGAATTTAGAAAAAAAAAATACATATATGAACTAATGGTATGTGCTACTTATTCATAAATATATTATATTAACCATCATACTACTAGTTAATAGTTTTTAATATATATGGGATTAAGAGAGCCATTCTCTCCCCCTCTCTCACGCCCGTAGCGGAGGGCAAATGTCCGGGAGGGTGGTAAATCAATGCGGCAACTGAAATTCGAACATGAGTCCCTTTATTAGGGGACGCCGTGTTTGACCACTTGAGCCATTCTTTATCGGTAATTTTTAATATATATATATATATATATGTATGTGTGTGTATGTATGAATATTTATATATATATATATATATATAAAGGTATTAATATATTTCACATACTACATACAACATGCACGGATAGATTTAGATCCAAGATAAACTATCACATGTATATGTATTATTTTACATCATCACTTATTTATACTTTTACATATATAAAAAGGTTTGCATTCATTTATGCAGTATTATTTAGCTACCCAAACGTTCAATAAGAAGATACGTACTAGAAGCCTTGGCCATCACACTTGTGGATGGATGGGGTTGAATAAAGTATCACCTTCACAATATCTTGTAGATTAGCCATGACACGGTGAGTTGCGCCATGCATGGTGGAGACTGAAAAAAGGTTACTTTCCCAGTTACAACTACTACTGGTGGCCTGAAACAAGAACAATGTGAGGTTTTTATACGAGTTTCCTAGCTACGTATGAGTACATTTGAGGTTCGCGAATGGGTCTCCTGGCTACATATGAGTACATTTGAGGGGTGAAAGAACGGTGGACCTTATATTATTATTTTGTCCATTGAGGTACTAATTTCTTACTTGATCATACACATGATGAGAGTTAATGGGAACTTATCATGAAAACTGCGAAGTACATTTGTGTTATAAAAGTTGAACCGTACTGATAGAAAAAATAAATAAAAGGAGATGGAGCAACACACAGATGGGAGATAAAATATAATATCGGTTATCAAATTTTCCCAACAAAGAAATGAATCGCTTTTTCCCTTTATCTTCATGAATAAATTCCGCTAATGCTAATACACAAAACAATAAATATTGAACTCATCCTATCGTACGAGCTACCGTCCATGATAACTATAGTTAGGTGTTTGTGACATTTTAGCTGCTATTTGCTAAGTTTAACGGCTAAGAAGGTCAAAAGTCAAGCATGGACAAATAAACATGGGAGGCAAACCGTTTCCTAGAACCATCGCAGTCAAACCCCTCATCCTCATAATCGTATACTATAAAACCATTTATTTTTATTTTATCAAACCTATAGTTTATTATGTCTTTAATTAAGATAACAAATATGACTATAAACTCTCAAATATTTCCCATTAATTACCATCACTATGTAATCTCTTATGATACTTTAATAAGACCCAAGTTCTTTGTCGTCCAACATGATATCCAAAGGGTACCACATCACCTGCGTATGATGTTTATTTAAATTTACACAAATCTTGATATAAGCACTAAGTATGCATTTAGAGTATTTCTCGTATGATTATTTTTTGTATTAATCTCTAAAACAATTAATTCTATACTATAAGACTTTCAACCGCTTCAATTTCCATAAGTAATTACTTGAACGATTCATATTTAGAAACCTGATTATTAATATTCTTCTTAAATGATTCAAAACTCACTAGTTAAGAAAATGAGAATATTGTTGAAGTAAAAGGTTTCATCAAAGTATTGGAGTATAAATTTCAAATTGTACTAAATGATTTCCAAGTGATCATGAAGATAAGTTGAGCTCCTAGTTTGTAAACAATTACCGAATAAGGAGAATGAATTCATTTTGACAAAAGATATTCAAATAGAGACCAATTTTGTTTCAAAGGATTTGATGATTGGTCAAAATAGCCGAATGGGACTTGGAATCAAGGATGAATTTTGAATGAACTTATAAAAATTAAGAATAAAAGCTCAATATTGATTGTGTAATACAAATTTTTGTATGTTACAATACTCCATCTCTTAAATGTGATTTTGTCCCCGAAATCCACATATATAGGGTCTAATGTGCACTACCCTCCACCCTTTTGAAGGAATTTTTGTCAATTAAAAACCTAAAGAGAAGTAAAAGGTATTAACTAATATCTAGTTTTCTTTAAGTATCACCTATATCAATATCTAGGCTTTACCAGTTCTAGTACCCTTCATGTACCTCTTTTGGAGGGTTTTTTCTGATACATCCTTGATTGTGACTTAGTTTGGGAAATCATCGATAAAATTCCAATAACATCAAAATGAATTTTTTACACATAGTATTATAAAGAAAATAATTTTTCAATGGGAAAACTTTAGTTGTAAAATAAAAATTGGCCAAAACCAATGCAAGAACCAAGTCACAATTGCATCTTACCAACATTTAATTTATTCCTAGTTTTTCTAACTTGCCATGTTGCTTCCGGACCTGGGACTCATAGCTCAGTGTTTATAATCAAGATTGAGAAATACCCTCGCTAACGCTCGAGCCTTCGGGTCTTCTCAACTCTATACCCGGTCGAATCGGCTCCAACATACCAATATTTTTCTCGTTTGAGAAATTATATCTCCATAAAACATAAAGATCCTTCAAGGTATATTAACTTATAATATAGGGTATAAGGATAGTATATACTACCAAAGTGCAATTGACAGATCTCATTTTTGGGTGCCCCATTCGACTCTTCATCTTCCCATTTTTTTAGTAATCTAGGAGACTCGTAAGGCTGGTGCCGAGCCCAACCCGGGGAGCTAAGCCCCATATCGTAAGGAACATAGCCCACTAAGTCGCGCAGAGGCCGGATGCACTATGGGAGAAATAATTTCGAACAACACCACCAGGAGGATTCGAACCCGGGACCCTTCGCGAGGGGCCCCATACTACGACCACCTGAGCTATTTTTCACCGACATATTCCCATTGTCCCATAGTCAATTACTATGTTTGCTGAATTTTTTAATATGTATTCTACCATATTTATTTTGACTTAATTTTTTAATTGAAATATACTAGAGGTCACCTATGTAAATATTATGGCAAGGCAATTTTCTCTAAGAGGGTTCATAGAATCATATGCCAATATTTTAGACATGAAATTTTCTTATATGGGGTATGGTCTTTTTGTACATGTCATATATATTTTATAAGAGAGGTGAGCATTTTTTTTGGATTACTCATAATGACTAAGGAGTGGCTAAATGAGAGGTCAAGAAACTATAACATTTTATCTACTCATATTGTTTATACATTCCAAGTTGACTTCATTCAAGGTCTTTCTTTTTCAAATTTTATGATGTCTATTTAGGAAAAAATGAGTTAACTATCATTTCAATTTTTCTTAAATAAGTAAATGCGCCGAGTAGGGTTTTTCTTTTACATATGTGGTTGTTTGTTTCCTCTATGGATGATAATTATGTTTTCAAATTGATAGATTAATCTAACGTGATACCAATATATTGGAGTGCAAGAAACTACAAGCTTTGTTAACTCATATTTTATAGGTATCATATATTAGGTTGGTAATTTTTTTCTTCAAGATTTAAGGTTTTATTTAGGATGTAGAAATTACTTATTCGAGGCTAGTTTGTAAAGTAAAAAACCCACCACCACCTAAGTTGATCGAGTGATTATGCCAGAATATTCAAAAGTTCCTTTCTTAGATACCTTATCTACTCTCCACTAATGTGTCCATGTCTCATTTTTACTAATTAATACATTTATACAGTGGCCATCTAATTTTATATGACAATTTCAACCTCATGTTATCATATTTCACAAATTCTTTTGAAGGTTCACTGTATAAATATTCAACAAATTTAGGGTAGATTTCTTCATCTATATTTGTTACAACCCCAAATTTTGGGTTCCTTTGGTGAGAAATGTAATTTCTCATATTAAAGATATTTGGATAAATAATGATATAATTTGTTGTGAATAAATGGATTTTGTTTAAAATAGCCTTGTTGTTTGATTTGTGGGCTTTATTGGCTATTGGGCCCAATAATAAGGAAATTCAATTAATTAATGAATAATTGAGTTGTTGAGAAAAGAGAGATGAGGTAGAAACCTCTAGAAGGCAAAGGAATGTAATCTAAGAATGAATTTCGTGCCTCTTGGGTTCCAAGGAGTCCAAAGTTGCATAAAGAGTGCAATAAGAAAAGAAAAGATTAATTAAGTAATTCTTTAGTAAGAAAGAAATTGAAAACAATGATGAAATGTGGAAAACAAGTGAAAAGAGGTATATTTGAGTTAGTGATAACACCAAATTTTGTGATGTTTTAGACTGTTATTCTGTTATCAAAACTGCCTTTTTAAATGTTTTCCTCTCTGTTTATATGTACTTTTGCAATAATTGGCCAAACGATGCTCTTAATTCAATATTTCTGTATTTTGCAGTATTTTCCTCCTATTTTGACCCATTTAACGTCAATAAGGCCGTCGCGGCCCACAAACAAGTTCCACCTGCATCGGCCTTCCAGATGGCCGATACGATCACTGCCCGACAGGGTAGCGCCACACACCGACGCGCGACATAAGGATGCCGCGCAAGAAGAAACTAGCGGGCGATACGCCTTCTACCCGACAGGGAGCCGAGCTCGCCACGACAACAAAGCTTGTCGCGCGGCACAGGCCACTCACCGGAAGGCGCCGCTCGTCACGTGACCGACAACCGACAATCCTTGTGACGGGCGATACCGATATCGGCCATCCACTGACTACGCGAAGACAAGGAGGACACGTGGCGCCCTGTGCACCATAACTTCCCCAACCGCTGCCTATAAATAACAACTACATGAAGCCGAAAAGATAGGTCGGAACCTTGGGCGAATCTTCCCAAGGAACGCTGCAAGAGCAAGAGCATCATGCCTCAGTGGTTGTGACAGGCGACACTAGGTGAGCATTTCCCCATCCCGAGAGGGAGGGAATGGTTCACTTAGTGTCGTCCTGAGCAACACTGCAGGCTGATATCGGCCGGCATGGATCCCTGACATAAGTGACCGATACTAGAAGCATTGCTCTAACCCGACACGATACCGAATCCTGATACACGTCGCTCGTTACGGCGTGTCGCCTGAGAGGGTGCCGCCCGACATGAGCGTATCAGGCCAGGGTTCTCGCACGATACAGTCTGCCCATCACGGTGTGTCGCCTGAGAGGGTGTGCCGCCCGACACGGATGTATCGGGCTAGGGTCCTGTCCGATATCAGGCTGGAGGGTCCGCTGTAGTCTGTCGTCCTTCTATATCAAGAAGGTGACATTTATCTTTATTATTCCAGTCATTTACTTCTTCATTTACTTTTACAATGTAATCAAACCTTTATATGCTAATGGAATTAGAAGAGTTAATTATCTGCTGCTCTATGTTTGGTACTCTTGTTGGATGATTGCTATGTTTAACATCCGAACTCTAGCTTGCATGCTTGGATCACGTTTAGATTAGCTACCGAATCGTGTTTTCCCGTTGCAACAGCCTCGAGAGAGGTGTTGTGGCTCTAGTGTTTGGTCCGATTCTAGAGTACGAGAGTGCCCGGAATCGGAGTTGCTTTAGTAACCTTTCCACTCTAATTTAAGACCAGCAACCTCGAGAGAGGTGTTGCCGCTTGATTAGAGGTACCCGCTTTGAGAGGAGGGGTACATGGCGTTTCTGTTGCCGCTTGTTTTATCGAAGTTTTCTCCTTGGTACCTTGCTTTAGCTTTAGTATTATCTCTCTGCTTCTGTTGCATGAAAATCCCTAAAAACTGATAAATGCTCAAAACTAAGTTTTCCTTGTAACTCCAGTTGGAGATAGGGTTTTCTTTTGTTTTATCGATCTTGTTTTGCTGTTCCCTTTTGGGAATTTTATCATCTCTTTTCCTTGCCGGAGTGTAGCGTGTCGATTCCGCGTTCTCAACACTACCACCCTTGTCCCTGCGTTTGACCCTGTATATCTACTTCGACCCCGTGAACAAAGTTACGGGGGCCTAGAAGGTTTCAGGTTATAAATGTAAAAGCTCGACTACCTCAAATCCGCCTCCAATTTTAGGACGCGCGATTTAGGCCGGTCAACTTTTTGACGCCGTTGTCGGGGACAAGGCAAAACAGTATTGTTGACGAATCCGAATCCACTAACTACACCTCGTGCCTCAAGCTTAGAAATGAGCTTGACCGCACTCTTTACTTTCTTTTGTTATTATTATTCTTTGCCTAAAAATAAATAATTCTATTTTCTGACTTGAATTTTTCGTGCCATTTCAGGAACTCTGAAGAACGGTGACATGTTTCACCGAGCTCTGACACCATGTCTCGCAATGAGAAATCTCTTTCTGAGGGTGAACGTCAAGACCAAGATGAGAGTTCACACCAACCTAACTTTGTTGGTCAGCTTTTTGCTTTCATAAAAAGACAAAACACTATCATCAACAAGCTGGCGCAGGGTGTGCTTCCCAGTCCTAGAGCTCAGAATTCCATGCAACACCATATGTCAAGTTTGCAGATGCGCCAACACGAGGTCGATCGACGGTTGACCCAGATGGCCGCTCTGATTAGGAACCCTGCAGGAACGACACCCTCCTACTCTGAATCGGCCAGAATGGCAGTACTAAGATCTGGGAAGACGGTGGAGCGCACTGATGAAGCCAGACTAGAGCCTGAGCCAATGCCTGAGGGTGCAATTCTAACAGAGGATGAAGGTAGACAAGCAGAAGCTCGAGAGCCTGCACTAAAGTCTCCCGATGAGCTACCTGGTGGGAGGAATCCTTATGCTCTGAGGCTTCCGTTTCCGTATAAACTGATAAAGGCAAATCTGAAAAAGCGTCACGAAAGGTTCATGGAATCGATTAGGAAACTGCATCTTGAAGTTCCCTTTCTTGAAGCCTTGGAAGAGATGCCGACCTACGCCAAGTTCCTCAAGGATCTTATCACAAAGAAAAGAAGAGGAGGAAGGGTTGAGAGCGTGCACCTAGCATCGGCTTCCTCAACTTTCGTGAAGCTTAATCTGCCAAACAAAAGAAGAGACCCTGGAGCTTTTACGATCCTATTTGCCATCGGGGACAACATCGAGCGAAAAGGTCTTTCTGACTTAGGGGCAAGCATCAACCTCATGCCCCTGAGCTTCGCGCAAAGGTTGGGTTTAACCGACATGGTTCGAACCAATATGAGGATTGAACTGGCAGACTATACCTGCAAAAGACATGTCAGCGTTGTTGAAGATGTGCCGATCAGGGTTGGTAATTTCTTCATTCCATGCAACATAGTCGTCATTGACATCGTGGAAGACCCCCACTGCCCAATCATCTTTGGACGTCCTTTCCTGGCAACGGAGAGGGCGTTGATCGATGTTTCTGAGGGGATGATCACATTGAGGGTCGGAAATGACCACCTGGACTTCAAGGTGAAGGAGGCAATGAGGGGACCTTCCCTGTCTGAGTCTGCTTGCTTCGCAGATAGCTACGACGAGTTCTGCGAGGAAATAGAAGAGGACATCCAGATAGTGGACCCCCTTGCGAGGGCTATAAGCGGTAAGGATTCTGACTTCGAAAATCCAGAAGTTGCGAAATATCTCGACCTTTTTGACCTGTCTGACGAAGATCTGCACGGAGAGGATGAGGCGGGGGAGTATGTGAAGTATGCCTCTCTCGAGGGAGAACCTCAAGGGAAGGCATCCAGAGCGAAGCCTGAGTTGAAACTGTTGCCTGAAGGGCTGAAATACTAATTTTTAGATCACGAAGAAAGAAACCCTGTCATCGTCAATGCCAACCTTTCAAGAAACCAGCTGGACAGACTTCTTGAGGAGTCGAGACTCCACCGGAGGGCTATAGGATATTCAGTGGAAGACATCAAAGACCTTAGCCCCGCCTTATGCATGCATCACATCAATATGGAAGAATCTGCCAAGCCTCTGGCTCAACCCCAGAGGAAGCTAAATCAGATGCTCAAGGAAGTCGTCAAGAAAGAGGTAATCAAGTTAAGGGATGCAGGGATCATTTACCCAATCAATGATAGTAACTGGGTGAGTCCGATCCACGTAGTACCCAAAAAGGGCGGGATGACGGTGGTAAAAGGAGAAAAGGGAGATGAGGTGGCGGTTAGGACCATCACCGGATGGAGAATGTGCATTGATTATAGAAAGCTAAACCAGGCTACAAAAAGGATCATTTTCCACTACCTTTTATTGACCAAGTTCTTGAAAGATTAGCGCATCATGACTTTTTCTATTTTCTTGATGGCTTTTCAGGATTTTATCAGGTACCCATCATGCTCGATGACCAGGAGAAAACAACATTCACCTGCCTCTACGACACTTATGCTTTCAGAAGGATGCCCTTCAGACTCTGCAATGCTCCCGCCACCTTCCAAAGATGCATGATATCAATGTTTTCGGATTTTCTAGAAGATATCGTAGAAGTTTTCATGGACGATTTTTCAATCTATGGAAAGGACTTCGATGCCTGCCTGAAGAAACTGTCCTTGGTTCCGCAAAGATGCGAGGAGAACAGCCTGGTTTTAAACTGGGAAAAGTGCCATTTTATGGTACGAGAGGGCATCGTTCTGGGGCATAAGATCTCAAGGCGTGGCATCGAGGTGGACACAAGCAAAGTTGAAACAATATCTAAGCTTCCTCCACCGAAGTCCGTGACGGGAGTGAGGAGCTTCCTCGGGCATGTCGGCTACTACCGAAGATTCATAAAGGACTTCTCGAAGATTTCAAAACCATTGTCCAATCTTCTGGTAAAGGATGCTGAATTTGTTTTCTCTGATGACTGTCTCAACGCTTTTCAGGCTTTGAAGAATGCTTTAGTATCACCACCCATCCTCCAAGTGCCAGATTGGGATTTACCGTTCGAGCTGATGTGCGACGCTAGCGACTATGCAGTAGCAGTGGTCCTGGGGAAGAAGAAAGATAAAAAGCACCATGTGATCTGCTACGCTAGTCGCACACTGGACAAAGCTCAGGTAAACTATACAACTACCGAAAAAGAGATGCTTGCAATCGTCTTCGCGTTCGATAAGTTCAGGTCGTACCTCATTGGAGCAAAGGTCAAGGTATACACAGATCATGGGGCCATAAGATATCTGATGCGGAAAAAAGACACAAAGCCCAGACTGTTGAGATGGGTCTTATTGCTGCAAGAGTTCGACCATGAGATTATTGACAAGAAGGGTGCAAAAAACGTGGTCGCAGATCACCTATCAAGGATCGTAGTTGAAGGACAGGGAGGATTTCCCATCAATGACGACTATGCCGACGAGGCTCTGATGTTGGCTAAAGCAAAAGAAGAAGACTTACCCTGGTTTGTAGATATCTACAATTATCTCGCTTGTGGAGAACTGCCTCCTGACATCACTTATAATCAGAAAAAGAAGTTGTTCGCGGATGTCAAAAATTACTATTGGGATGATCCTCTCCTTTTCAGAAGATGCGCTGACAATTTATATAGGAGGTGCATCCCAGAGGAAGAAACCACAAACATTCTGAGAGAGTGCCACGCCTCCCCCTACAGTGGACACCTGGGTAGCGAAAGAACTGTTGCAAAAGTGCTACAATCAGATTTCTACTGGCCCTCTTTATTCAAAGATGCTGCACAATTTGTGAAAGTCTGCAAAGAGTGCCAGTCAACGGGGAATATAGGGCGGAGGAATGAAATGCCGATGGCGAGCTGGATTGAGGTAGAAATCTTTGACATGTGGGGGATTGATTACATGGGGCCGTTTCCTCCATCCAGGGGGTATCAATACATACTAGTGGCAGTAGACTATGTATCGAAGTGGGTAGAATCCGTAGCAACCCAAACATGCGACGCCAAGTCAGTAATCTAGCTATTCGAGAAGATGATTTTTCCTCGGTTCGGTGTACCACGCACTGTAATAAGCGACGGAGGGTCGCATTTCGGAGAAAGACAGTTCGAAGCACTCCTACGAAAGTATGGAGTCAAGCACAAGATTGCTACACCCTACCACCCACAAACTTCGGGGCAGGTAGAGGTTTCAAACAGACAAATTAAGCAGATCTTGGAAAAGACTGTCAGCCGAACGAGGAAAGACTGGTCTATGAAGCTTGACGACGTACTTTGGGCCTACATGACTGCCTATAAAACGCCCATTGGAACCACCCCCTACAAGCTGATCTACGGAAAATCCTTCCATCTACCTCTGGAGCTGGAACACATGGCCCTTTGGGCAATCAAATTCTTAAACATGGACTTTGAAAAAGCAGGAGTAAAGAGATTTTTACAGCTTCAAGAGCTTGAAGAGTTGAGGATGAACGCCTATGAGAATGCAAAAATCTACAAACAAAGGACGAAGGTGTGGCATGACGCCCACCTAAGGAGAAAAGATGTAGGCGAAGGGGATAAATTTTTATTATTTAAATCCTCCATTCGACTTTTCCCTGGAAAATTACAGACAAGATGGTCGGGACCGTTTACTGTGTCAAAGATATACCCATCAGGAATGATGGAGCTCTACGACAAAGATGATCCGACCAAGGTCTTCCAAGTGAATGGGCACAGAGTAAAGAGGTACTATGAAGATGAAGCTTTTGTCAGGAGAGCAGAAATCAACTTGCAGGATATGGGTACTGTCGAAGGCTGAAAGTGAAGAACCTACACCGGTCGAGCTGGCGACGCAAACTTCAGCGATCCTCGGGAGGCAGCCTGAGTTTTCTTTCTTTCCTAGAATATGATACATTTTTCTTCCCTGTAAAACAAACATTATGGACTGTAATAAGGCCCGAGTCAGTGCACGCGCCGAGCATACTGACTCTCTTCTGTTTTATGGGACACCGCTGTATTTTGCGAAGCTTTTAGGAGTAATACCTTCTGAGGACGGGGACTTAACCCTATGCCGATGATGTTTTACCCTTTAATCACTTTTTCCTCACCTTATTTTAGTTTTTGGCCGCCTGTTATTAACTGTATCGGGCAGCAGCTCAGTTGGCGTGCAGGACTGGGCGTATCGGGCTGTAGTCTCTCAGGCATCGCAACGGCCGTGACGGATGGCATTCCTAGGCGGCGTGCACCGTATCGTGCATGCGAATAATTGCCCTTAATGAGACTGATGGGACAGTCATATCGGGAATGGCATGTCTCAGCGGCCGACGCGTGCCCCAGAACTGCCTATTTTACCCCCAGCTAAGTTTGCTATATATAGTAAGGAGGGTTCAACGTATCGGGCTACTACACTTACTCTTTCAGCCACCTGTACCATGCAGTAATCCACTTTTTGCTCGCATGTCGGGCAGCTCACCTTGGCCCTCGTGTCAGGCGAGAGCTTCAAAGAGAAAAGGTATAGCCCGACAAACTGTTTGCTCGGCATGGGTTTCGTATCGCGCGCGGCGTATCGGGTTGACAATCTTAGTCGATTTTTCGTATCGCCCGACACACATGGATCACGACACGACTTCCGTTAGCGCTTGCCCGATACGATCGTATCGGGCGACACGTTTTTTTCCATCAAGAGGACCTATCGGGCAGTTGCTTCGCACGATTGTATCGCCCGACACACCCGTGACGGGCAGCGTGTTTTAAAGCATAGCCTCTTCTCCGTATCGTCCAGTCTTGCATTGCCTTGAATTTTGTTTTAATAGATGATACCTGGACTTTGCAACGAGACAAGTTTTATCGTAATATCAGTTCTTCCTACCTAACATCTAAATGGTCAATGAACTTGATAACAAGTATGGCTCGTACAAAACAAACCCCAGGTTGAGTTGACAAACACACTGCGGCCACAACTGAAGCCACAACAGTCAGATAGAAACGTCAGAATCCCGAGACAGCTGGGCCGTCAAAAGAAGTCCATTTCCTTATCATAATCTGTCTTCTGTGGTGGTTTAGGACCATTCCCAAAAGACAGTGGAAATATTTCTCCAGTGACCCCTGGATTGAATGTGGGCATTTCAGTTCCATCCATCATGAAGCCACCTTCATCGTGGGGAGGGTATCATCTTCTTATATAGTATCCACAAGTGTTTTCAAAAGCTCTCTGTCTACAATAGGCCAATTATCATTGTCATAATCTGCACGGGCCTTGCACTTCCTTTTTGAGAGCTTTGCACTTGTTCCGACTGCATCCACCTGGGAAAGAAAATGGAGACTGCAAATAAGGAGAATGTATTGCAGCTTCTCCAAGGCACAAGCGCAACCACCAGCTAACCTTCACTGGGCTAACATGACCTCACCCTGTCCTCTTCACTACTTTGGGACAGAGAGTGGAGTAAGTTTGGGGGGGGGGGTTCCCATGTACCAGTGAGGGAGGTATACAAATTTTCTTCTTCTTCACCTCCACCCTTTGTGTCATTTCGTTCTTCTCCTATATCATGTGTATGTACCCATGCTCGTATAAAATGCCATGCTCACATAATTTTTTTTTGCACAAAATTGCTATATAGTAAAAACCTGATGCGACTTCTTGCCAGCTTGTTTTCTATGTACTTAGGGTGATGTACGTTTTTCTATATCTTTCTGATAATGCTGCCTCAAACAACAAAAGACTACATTTTTCCGTGCCAAAAATTTTGAAAAAATAATAATCTCGCAACAGCTAAGAGACGAGTATGGAGAAGGAAAAAGCTGCCCAAACAGCAAAAATCCTTTTGTTTCCCCTTACCCAACAAAAATCCCAAAAAGAGAAAGGAGCCTTATGAGGGTGAATAAAAGCATGAGAGTTGTGCCCAATAAAAGAAAAAGAAAAAAATATATACACCCTTGTCGTCCAAAAGTACCCATCTTTAGGCATGGTAGATAGGATGTGATGTGAAATCACTGCTCTAAAGCCAACTGGCTTGGACTGCAGGGACCACTTGCCCATTAACGGACCCTTACCTGGATGGACTGATGGAAAACAAGAAAAACCCAAAAAAAAAGCCTCAACCTACCCAACACACAACTTTCTGCCCCAAAAATAAGCTGTTTGGTGTGAAAGCTAACTTCGGAATCATGCACCAAAGTCTCACTGAAATTGTAGAGAAAAATTGTACTGAAATAATAAAGCAGGAAACACAAGGTCTTTTGTTCGTTGTGGGACAACATTATCTCTAAAGGCATCACGATTCTTGTTTTACCTCTTGAGCTGAAAACTAAACCGAGCAAGAAGAAGCATCACAAATAAAGTTTAAATATTGATTGAGGACAATCAAAATGCTAAGTTTGGGGGAGTTGATAACACCAAATTTTGTGACGTTTTAGACTGTTATTCTGTTATCAAAACTGCCTTTTTAACTATTTTCCTCTCTGTTTATATGTACTTTTGCAATAATTGGCCAAACGACGCTCTTAATTTAATATTTCCGTATTTTGCAGTGTTTTCCTCCTATTTTGACCCATTTATCATCAATAAGGCCGTCCCGGCCCACAAACAAGTTCCACCTACATCGGCCTTCCAGATGGCCGATACGATCACTGCCCGACAGGGTAGCGCCACACACTGACGCGCGACATAAGGATGCCGCACAAGAAAAAACTAGCGGGCGATACACCTTCTACCCGACAGGGAGCCGAGCTCGCCATGACAACAAAGCTTGTCGCGCGGCACACGCCACCCACCGGCAGGCGCCGCTCGTCACGTGACCGACAACCGACAATCCTTGTGACGGGCGATACCGATATCGGTCGTCCACTGACTACGCAAAGACAAGGAGGACACATGGCGCCCAGTGCACCATAACTTCCCCAACCGCTGCCTATAAATAGCAGCTATAGGAAGCCGAAAAGACAGGTCGGAACCCTGGGTGAATCTTCCCAAGGAACGCTGTAAGAGCAAGAGCATTGTGCCTCAGTGGTTGTGACGGGCGACACTAGGTGAGCATTTCCCCATCCTGAGAGGGAGGGAATGGTTCACTTAGTGTCGTCCCGAGCAACACTGCAGTCCGATATAAGTGACCGATACTAGAAGCATCGCTCTAACCCGGTACGATACCGAATCCTGATACACGTCGCTCGTCACGGCGTGTCGCCTAATAGGGTGCCGCCCGACATGAGCGTATCGGGCCAGGGTTCTCACACGATACAGTCTGCCCATCACGGTGTGTCGCCTGAGAGGGTGTGCCACCCAACACGGTTGTATCAGCCTAGGGTCCTGCCCGGTATTGGGCTGGAGGGTCCGCTGTAGTCTGTCGTCCTTCTATATCAAGAAGGCGACATTTATCTTTATTATTCCAGTCATTTACTTCTTCATTTACTTTTACAATGTAATCAAACCTTTATATGCTAATGGAATTAGAAGAGTTAATTATCTGCTGCTCTATGTTTGGTACTCTTGTTGGATGATTGCTATGTTTAACATTCGAACTCTAGCTTGCATGCTTGGATCGCGTTTCGATTAGCTACTGAATCGTGTTTTCCCGTTGCAACAGCCTCGAGAGAGGTGTTGTGGCTCTAGTGTTTGGTCCGATTCTGGAGTACGAGAATGCCCCGAATCGGAGTTGCTTTAGTAACCTTTCCACTCTAATTTAAGACCAGCAACCTCGAGAGAGGTGTTGCCGCTTGATTAGAGGTACCCACTTTGAGAGGAGGGGTACATGGTGTTTCTGCTGCCGCTTGTTTTATCGAAGTTTTCTCCTTGGTACCTTGCTTTAGCTTTAGTATTATCTCTCTGCTTCTGTTGCATGAAAATCCCTAAAAACTGATAAATGCTCAAAACTAAGTTTTCCTTGTAACTCCAGTTGGAGATAGGGTTTTCTTTTGTTTTATCGATCTTGTTCTGCTGTTCCCTTTTGGGAATTTTATCATCTCTTTTCCTTGCCAGAGTGTAGTGTGTCGATTCCTCGTTCTCAACACTACCACCCTTGTCCCTGATTTCGACCCCGTATATCTACTTCGACCCCGTGAACAAAGTTGCATGGGCCTAGAAGGTTTCGGGTTATAAATGTAAAAGCTCGACTACCTCAAATCCACCTCCAATTTTAGGACGCGCGATTTAGGCCGGTCAGTTAGCCTTGATGGAATTTCGTATTCCAAGGATTCCTAATGATAGAAGGAATACCAAAGAGGAAAATAAAAGAGAGATAAAGAGAAATACTCAAAAAGAGATATTTTAATAAAGAAAAAGTAAAATAATAAGAAAATAGATGAAAGATAAGAAAAGAGGTTAAGGAAATATTCTCAAGAGGGGATTTCAAGCCATTAAGGTTCCTTGAGGTTCAAAGAACTCAAAATAATAATTTAACAGCAAAGGAAAGAGAAAATAGGTGAAAAGTATATATAATTAAGAGATATCTTGCACTTAAAGAAAAGGAACTTTTTCTTTGAGATAATGATCCCAATTTTTATAGAGAGGTAGATTAAGTCATTATGGACTTTCTCTCAAAATTTGGAAGCAATTGGATAATCGGTCTGAGAGATATGATTTTTACAAAATCTCCTAAAGTGGAAAGGATAAAGGAAATTTATATTAAACGTCACTTTTGTTTTTGGGCGCATGGCAAGACAGCCGTTGGATCTGAGATCCAACGGTAGCTGTATTCTCACCTACCTTGAGTAGGAATAGGAAAGAAGAACGTTTCTTGGGGATTTCCAAACTGATTTCCTTTTTGTACGATCGATGAGCAGATCTGGAAGTTGCTTTGATGAAACTGAGAGAGGAAATCGCTCTGTTTCATCCTAGGTTTTAGTACCTTTGGGAGGGGTACTCAAGAAGCCCCTTTTTCAAGTTTGTTGGTTGGCCGCCTCCACAGCCATGGGCTATAAAAGGGGATGTGCCCCTTCTACGAGGCTACGTGCCTCTACACCGGATAGCATAAGGCTTATGGGAGCCATCCTTGCCGCCAATTCCTCCTCTAACACTCTTCTTCTTGGCCAATCTTCTTTGGACCATCGCCGGCGACTCCTCCTAGTCGTTCCAACAACTTCGGCTGGCTCGGGCGTAGCTGAGGCCATGGTTGAGTTCGTGGAGGCATGACGGAGATCGTGGTGGCTTAGTCTAGTGCCGAGAGAGACTAGATCCTGAAGTCAACCCTGGCGCTGACCCTGGTTGGGCTTCACTCGCGAGAAACATAGAACGCAAGGAAGAAGAAGCAATAGGGGTAAAGACCCCTTTGCCCTCATGCTCGCACTGACCTGGTAAGGGTATTCTGTCCCTTTTCCACAAGTTTGATATCTAGTAAGGTGTGCGATCACGGGCCCTTGGATCTCGTGTGGTCCTGTGGACCACCGATCGAGCGGCCTAGTTTTTTTAGTAGATACTCCTCTCAGTTAAATATTCCAGAAAAAGGGGTTTTCTTGCTAAAAATGTATCTTTTGATAGAAAACTCGGATGAGAAAATTATATACATGAAAATTGATCAGAAAAATACAAGGAATAATATAAAAATGGTTTGGAAGTCTAAATCAGTATAGTTTTGCAAGAGTGTATATTGTGGATGGAAAAAGTATTAATTTGTGGGTATTAACCCTAATTAATGATCGGAAATAGATTTAATCTTGCAAGTGTGTAATTTCAAGAATTATTAGTTGGTTTAATGATTAAGATAGATTGTAACCTATTTTAATGATGGAATTGCAAGGATTAGGGTTTTAAACCTAATATATTGATTAAAACCCTTAGAAACCCTAAGTGAGGGAAAAAGGGAAGAAAGGATATAATAATCCGAAAATTAGGGTTTTTGGTGATCCCAATCTCATCTTAAGATCTTAATAGAAAATAAACTGAGATAATTAGGGTTTGATGGATATTTTGATAAAAGTAAGGTAAAAGTAGTAAAAAGGAAGTGAAACCCTAATTATGGTGAAAACCCTAAAAGGAGTAATAACCCTAGAAAACAACTAAGAGTAATAGATCATGATGACATGAGTAATGACAGATATATTGGATGCCTTTTTCAGGATCAACCTGTGTGTTCTTGCTTGATTGAGTTATTTCTGCATTCAAGTCTGCTTAACAGGTATGTGGTTAATTATGAATAACCGCCTTAGTTTCCCGCGGATTTTTCGGATGGTTAATCGCATTGAATGCAAATTATCTATTGGATGTTCATACTTGCAAATCATAAAGTCACTATGATTATCACATTAAAAATAGAAGTATGTATTCTCGCACCTACCTGCCACCCTGATGGATGATGCCAAAGGTCAAGCCCAGATGGGTAGACCAATGGACACCTTGAGTGGTGACCCCAGGAACCAAGCTCGGGAATGAGAATGTGGCCTATGATATTGCATGACTAGTGGGCACCATGAGGGGTGACCCCCAGGCACCAAGCTTGAGATTGAGAAGGTGGCCTTAAGTCATTGGCAAAGGGAACCCTAAGGTGGGTATGCCAGGGTTAGGGCAAAAGCAGTGGAGAATGTCATACTAAATAGTGTAAATTGGCTTGTTAATTAGTTTGATTGTGATTATTAAATTGTTATCCATATTTGCAAGATTTTGGTTGTTCTCACATACCAGTATATTTCGATATACTGACCGAAGTTTTGTTTGTCGGCAGTTTAGGAACAACAATTGAAAGAACAAACAGTAAAGTGACACACTGTGGAAATAAGAAATAAAGTGCAAGGAGGATTAGATAGAATAATTTAAGCTCTGGATAGATAGATTCCCAAAGTTTTTAAAGGTAAGTAAAGTTTTGATTTTATACCAAATTCCAGTTAGTTAGTAGAATTTCATAAATATTATTAATTATTTGTCGAACCTTTGATCCAGTTAATTGGATAACGGCACTGACCTTTCGGTCTCCCTTAATTGGGGGTTACCGGGAGGTGGGGTTGTTACAATTGGTATCAGAGCATAGGTTCCTCACTTAGTCTTTAATCATTATTAAATTTTACAAATTATGTAGAACCCAAGGGAGTTATTAGAGGATTATCCGAAAGACAGAGGTGTCTAGAAAAGGATCACGACCGGGGGTTGGCAATATTTTCCTCCACACCGCTAGTCGGAATACGAGGACTCCCAGATCTGTGTGACTGCCTGGCCAAAGTCTTAGGGTATGAATCAAAATAAGATACCTTTAGGACTCTCTCATCTTGTTCATCCCTTCGCAACTCAAATTCTGATAAGGACCTTGAGGATTAGGGTTTTCTCTCTTCTCCCCACCCTCTTGAGGTATGGGTAAGGTTGATAAGGATTATGGAATCCTCCACCAAATTAATAAAAAGCATGTAAATAAGATGTCATGGACATAAGCTTAATAGAGTAAGCGTAAAAGAATAGATACATGCTTAGGTCGTATGACATAAGTTGTCATTTCCCTCAAGAGAGACTCGAGGCTAGACCTTCTTGTCAGGAGGATGAGTAGAGAAAGTGAGTCTTGGAGGTAGAAATCTCCATTAAAAGTAGATACCTAGCACATCCTTTGAGGATGATGTTAACCCTAACCCTAAGTGAAGGTTAGAGAGAGAGATGACATGATGAGTTAGATGTCATGGTTGATCGAGTGTTTGGTTGGACATGCCTTTGGGATGCCATAAAAGGGTAAATGACCTAGTACCTTTGGCGACCAACCCCGGAGAGGGTCGTGCATGCTAGAGAGAAGGATATCTCCTTCATGGCCGAGGTTAGAAGAGAACCTATAGTTACCCTATGGGTTTAGGCAAGTAGGGTATAGCTTGATGAAACCCTGGTTAAGGGATCATGGAATAAGCATAAATGGCTATGAATGATATTGAGCAAACCTAAGTTCGAGCATATGCTTCACCCATGCGAAGGTATGCTAGTAAAGCTTGATCCTTCATGGAGAAAGGACATCTGGTAGTAAGGCTGGATGTAGAGTTAGTTCTAGAGAGGAAAGCAGGACTCAAGCAAGAAGGTTGGAGACCCCACCTTTCGGTAACCCCCAATTAAGGGAGACCAAGAGGTTGAAGCCGCACCCATAAACTTCGGATCAAAGGTTCGACATATACCCACAAACAATTATTAAATTCTATCAGACTATACCGAAAAACATTAATAATTTTTTTTGCATACCTTTGAAAAGTTTGGAATGAACTAAACTTCTAACCACAGCTGAACTATTCTAACTAATTCCTCCTTGTGCTTTAATTCTTGAATTCACAATGTGTCGCTTTACTGTTTGTACTTTGGGATTTGTACCTAAATCACCGACAAACAAAACAACGATCAGCCGAAGCTGGTATGTGGGGAAAACCAATAATGTTCAACTATGTTAACAACATAATCATTCAATTAATCATTTAACAACCAAGATTACATTTTAGATATAACTCCGCGATCCAAGGGTACCCTATCCTCTGTATTGTCCCCATTAAACCCCTCATGATCCACCTATCAAGTGAACCAGTTTCTAGGGTTGAGTCACATGGAACTACTCATAGGTAGACCACTCCTTAACTCGGGGTACGCTAAAGAGTCTCATGGCACTACACGTAGGTAGCCCAGTTTCTAACTCACAGTAACCTAGACCTTGCTCTAGGATTACCCCTTTTTTAGCCTTTTCAAAGTAACAGAGGTGGACCCGGATCTAGCCAGTTATATATGCACATTTATAGCGATAATCATAGTCATTTTATAGTTGCATGAAATAAATAAACATCCAACTGTTTAGTTGCATTCAATGCGATTAAACATTCGGGAATCCATCGGGAAACTAAAGTGGTTATTCATAATTAACCACATACCTATTTTGATGAGTCATGAAGATTATTCAACATATACTTCATGTATATACAATCAAGCCAATCAACAGATCCAAGCAAGTAATTCAATCATCACATAATTCCTGAAAAGAATATGTACTCTATTTATTACACACTTTATTAAGAATCTATTTTATTGACTTGGATTCTCTTTCTAGGGTTTCTAATCCGCATTAAGGTTTCATTAATATTCATTAGGGTTTCTTATATCAATTTCTCAAACTTTATCCCTTTTAGGTTAACAAATCCTAAAATACTCTTTTCCATTTATATGAACCTTAATTGCTCAACTATCCATTTTAATAGTCTTTTATACCCAAATTTACTTAGGATCATTATATCCCTATTCATTCATGGATTTGAACAATTAAACCAGTTAAAAGACATATTCTCCTAAATTAGGGTTTTCAAGCTCATTTATGCATAATCATGTACAAAACCCTAAATTAAGCCAATTATATAAAAAGATCATCTTTTTGGATCCTATTTTCACTTTTATTAACAACATGTTAAACTCAGGTTGAATTATCCAAAATAACTTCATTAAGTCCATCTATCATCAAATCTAAGGGTTTTTCCTTAATTAAATCATTAAAGATGATAACTTACACTACATTTCGAACTATGCTCAGATTCAGGCTATAAAACTATTTTTAATGGGTTCCTTGCATTTTTCTAATCAAAATACATATATAATGCGCACTAATCCGAGCTACGAATATTTAGTTACGATATTTGTAAGATTTTGCTTACTAGAGCCAATCAATAAGCACCACGCCACCTTGGCCCCATGTACTTGCTCGCTGGATTGCAAAACATAACGTAAGGACGGAACTACCCTTGCTAAGTTGTTCATTTCTTCATCACCCGGAGGGGTGTTTTTTGTCCAAACGGCCGCAACCTTCTTCTTCCTCATGATCACCCTACTGCGGATGCCCTAACCGCGACCAGTGCGGCTTTCCTTCCTCTTCCTGGGCTCGAAGGCCACCGGTGACTAGTTCCTCGCCTCCGCTTCCCACCGTCGCACCCCCTCCAAGCCTGGACCCACGACTGAGTTGGCCGAGATGAGTTGAACGGACCTGCAACTTGTAGCCGCTAAGTGCAGTCGCGGTTGCAGTCGAACGGGGTTGTTCCCACTGCCCAAGGGTGAGAGCTTGCCGCCAAAACTTAGCCATGACTCTGCAGCACCCCTGTGTGCGCCGGGAGACTCTAGATAGCAGCAGAGACGCCTGATCCTAGGTGGGCCGAGCCCATGGTTGCTGCAGGTTCGCAGGTCTCTGGTAGCTGCTGTGCGAAGACGAGGTCGATGGGGCGGTATCTAAGCAGTCCTGGGTGGCCGTGGAGGTTTCCCGCCTTAAGCAAGACCATGAAACGAACCCTCATAGTTGTAGGGATAGAACTATACCCTCAACTAGGGTTTGAACAAAGAAGAAGGAGGGGAAGAGAGTGAGACGTGTGGGATTTCTCAAACTCGAGACAAAATCCCTACCCCTTCTATAGGGGAGGGTAACGATGCCCTAAGTTGCTTGCCTATGAAGCAACATGGTTCTTTCCCATTAGGAAACCAATTCCTTTATTGAGAATCAAGATTCTCTCTCTCCCATATTCCTTATCCTTTTGATATTCCCTTTTCTTTAGATATTAGGAATTCGAAATTCCTCTCCTTCACTCTCTTTATTTGCCTTTTAATCCATAGGAACGAAATCCTATTTTCCTTTAATAGCAATTGTTTTCTTTTTAGCAATACCACTTAATACATTAATTGTATACTCACATTATCTCCTTATTTTGTAATTTTGGTATTTTCTCTTTCCTGTTTCTTTATTGGGGCTCCTTGGACCCCAAGAAACTCTAACATTTCGAAATCCTTTTATTGGATACTTATTATTCTTCTAGATGCATCTACATGCATTATTCTTCATTATCATGTGTATTTCTTATTAAAATATTTCTTTTTGAGGATTTCTCTTTATTTCTCTTTTATTTTCCTCATTAGCATTCCTTTTAATATTAGCAACCTCATGGATACGAAATTTAACCAAGAAATCTCATTTATGCCTCTTTCCACTCATTTTCCACATTTTATCATTATTTTCAATTTCTTTCTTAATAAAGAAATACTTAATTAAACTTTTCTTTTCTTATTGCTTTCTTTTTTCAACCTTGGACTCCTTGGTACCCAAGGAACCCAAGAGGTACGAAATCCTCTTTGGATTTTCCTTCTAGAGGTTTTTACATATTTCTTTTCTTAAAAATTCAATTATCCATTTACTAATTGAATTTTCTTGTTATTGGGCCCAATAGCTAATTAAGCCCACAAAGCAACCAATCAAGGCTATTGTGAAAGGAATCCATTTATTCAAAACAAATCACATCATTATTTGTTCA
Source organism: Alisma plantago-aquatica (assembly GCA_963693085.1). Lineage (NCBI taxonomy): Eukaryota > Viridiplantae > Streptophyta > Magnoliopsida > Alismatales > Alismataceae > Alisma > Alisma plantago-aquatica. The sequence continues at coordinate 1,063,195,502 of OY856409.1, read as the reverse complement.
ATTATCTTTAATATGAGAAATCACATTTCTCACTAATTGTACCCAAAAATTGGGGTATAACATCCTTCCCCTTTTATAGGAATTTTGTCCTCAAAATTCTATCAAGCAAACAAAAATTCAGGATACGACTTTTCCATGTCCATCGTTGGCCCCTATGTGGCTTTACCGTACTCATGGTGCTTCCAAAGAACCTTTATCATCGCATATTCTTTTCTCTGAGTTCTTTCATCCTGGCATCTATAAACTGCACAGGTGAATCAGGCCATTTCAGCCTACCCTGGGGCTCACTAGGTTCATTGCTCAGCACATGGTCAGGCACCTCACATAGTTCTCTAAATTAGACACATGGAACTCATCACACATTACTTTATTATGAGGGGTAAGGTCAAAACCTAACCATCTCCACCCATCCATCTCTAATGGACCCATGTATCGGGGACACAACTTTCTCAACTACAGCTCAGAGGGGTCGGTTTCTCACATTATATTCTCCCACAATGCACTTCATGTTAGTCTACTTTTCATCTGCTCACGACTCTCATCATCTCTAGGCTCCTTTCAGCCATTGCATGATTAAAGCAACTTTCGTCTTCATGCACTGTGGTCCTTTCCTAATCATCATGTGGTCCTTTCACCAACATCACCTTACTGAAGTGGTGACCGTCACAACCTCCCTTACAGAGCTTCTTAGAATCCTGATACTGGCTAAGGTGGTCATCATTACTTCTTTCATAGGAAAAGAACTATCTCTAGCCATCACCCTGAACGAGCACATATTCTCTCATCAGACCCTTTAGTCTGGATTATACTAACCATTAGTTAGGGGTGACAAACTGTACTAACATCGAGTCCTTTATACACCTACTTCCATCTATTGGAAGGGAGCCTTTAGCTCAAACTCAAGAACCTTTGAACTTGCTTCATGGTGTAGTTGAACCATCTCTCTCATGGTAGTTCAACCAGATCTGTCCCCTGACAGAACTCTTTCTTTCTCATGCCATCTAGATAAGGCGATCTACCATAACCCATATTGCATCTTGACCTTACTTGGTCTAGAGAAGACTTACCTCAACATCCATAGTGGTGATCTTCCATTCCCTCTCGGGGACTCTCTTTATCCTTCATAACAATGCGCTGGGTTACTGGTGTTCGTCCCTCACCTCAGCTTGCATGGCCATATACCACATGTAACTATATCTTAGGTATCTAAAGTGCTATTGCCATTTACTATCTTGGTAGAACCCCGGTGCATGGTGATCATGATTTCCTATATGTCATGATTCCTCAAGATTGATTCCTATGAAACCCTAAACCACTCTAGTTGGGGTTTCATCACCTTCTTTTCCAAAGAAGTGCACTTGAGGTTCGACCACCATCCTTTCATTGTATCAAGGACTAGACTGGCAAACCAAACAACCCTTAACTTTTCAATGTATCTTGTTACATATGAGTGTTATCCAAACACCTCTCCTTTCCAAACTTAGGGTTAGCCAAACAACCTCTTCTAGCTTCTAGTCAAACAAGTCAGATGTATCTCAACCAGAGCATCCCTTACCACTTCACATCCTTAGGTATTAGGTATCATTGAAGACATACACTTCCATGTATTTCACTTATCATCTCACCTCGAACTCTATGTCCATCTCCATTAAGAACACTCTTTGATTTCATCATCATGGTGATCAAACTCAACCTGGTATAACTTGTAAGTTCCACTTAGCTCAGGATAAAAAAATCCTCATAAGGTGACTACCTCATCCCTCTTAGTGTTTGCAAACCATGTATCATTCACTTTACCTGGGTAGGTTATCTTCTCAATCCCTATTTCTCGTGGCGATGTTCCAACCTACATCATCTCTTATTCTTGGTGTATGGCATGCGTAATATCCTATCTCTAACCCCCATAACAAGAGGAAATAAGCATTTGGATGCAGTCCAAATACAGAGTTCTTCCTGTTCCAAGAGTAGAGATGGGACATCCCGCCTTGCCAATATACCTTTACATCTAAGTTGCAACGTGCCACATATGTCTCTACATTACAGACATCATGATGTCAAACTAGTCTTGAACCTACTGAGGTTTATATCCTTGGTCATCTCCTCTAGGTCTATAGGGTACCAACTCTTTTGGGGTCATCCCTCTTCCCTCATGCATCAAGGGAGTGCCCTACTCATCTGCCCTTTGGGTCCCATGAGTTCATGAAGGTGATCAATCTCCTAACCCATGGCCCTCAGACAAAGATAGCTGTTACCTCCCGACCCTATGGTCATGTGCAACTGGGGAAATAGGCAACTCCTACTTTCATCGGTCTTATCCCTACCTGACCTTAGGATAGACTTAGGATTCTCCATCATAGTACATGTTCACTTAGAACCTTACCCAAGTCTTCATCATCTCTCTTTCTGCATTCATGGGCTGGCTTTCATCCTTTCATTGGGATCATGGCAACCTGCCTACCTTGGTCAAGCCCCATACCGGTTACCTCCATGGTAACACATTCATATGCAATTAGAGATGGATATCTATGGGTCTACAAGCTCATTCTCATACCATGTACTTTTCACTTCTCAAGATCCTATGAGACCTCTTTAGGTTACCTTACACTAACAAAACTGATATACACCCTACCAAAGGTGTCCCTCTCCCAGGATGGGAGGAAAACTATCTCTTGACAACAAGGTCACCAAAGCTCTTAGGTCTAGGGTTTACATCCATATGATTAACCCTAGTAAGCTATTAAGGCCCAAGCAGACCACTAAACCAGGCTAGGTCATCTGGGTTCTCATTCTCAATGCTGGATCAAGATCATACCTTCCTTTATCACCATCCTAGCTGTGAGGGGTTCATCCCACACACCTTAAACTTAAGGGACTTCCCTTTTCCTCTATACATGAGGCGTACCATGCTCGAAACTATAGCAACTTAATTCTCTTCATGAGCATTAGGTATACCACTTCCCCTCTTATGTCAGGAACCCTAGGTTCACTTTGGGTGTCCAATTGCATGCTGAATCTCTTAACCACAAACCAAGCATATACTGGGTATGCCATACACTTCCTATCATCCTTCTTCTCGATCAACACTTTAAGGTTGAGTCCTCCTCAAGGACAATCAACAAGGTGCAAGGCCTCATAACATGTTACTATACCTCTCCAGGGTTTATGGAACTCTTCTTCTCATCTATACTATTGGTATAAAGGTATAAGCAGACTCATCCTTTCTCTAGGGTTTGGTTCCTCTAAGACAACCAAGATATCCTCAGCCTCCAGGAATTATGCATGAGGCAACTGTTATCATTCACTTAGGTCGCATCATCCTTGACTCCCCATTGTTCCTCATATCTCGGGGTTTTAGGCTTCCAGCCTTCTTTCCTGGGGTCATGCTCTCTCTCTAGAGTTTATCCTACATCCAACCTCACCATTAGAGGTCCTATCTTCGTGAAGGGTCAACCTCAAATGCATGCCCCTAGCTAGATGAAGCCTATGGTCAACTTATGTTCACTTAGGGTTACCCATAGCTCTTTATGCTTATCTCATAAGCTATACATCACGCTTACAGGTCAGGGTTTCAGCCTCCTGCTCGTACTACTGTCGTACTACGGGTGTCTACTATGCCATGCTACTATAAGCTCATGGGGTTCCCATGGGTTCTCCTCTAACCTTGTCAATGAAGGAGCTATCCTTCACTCTAACATGCACGACCCTTTCCAGGGTTGGGTCGCCAAAGATACCCCCCCTCATGGCTCAAACGTCATCCAAGGTATGTCCATCCAAACACCTGGTTTACTCATCACGCCATCTCTCTCTCTAACCTTCTCTTAGGGTTAGGGTTAACATCATCCTCAGAGGATGTGCCAGGTCTCTACTTGCAATGGAGATCTCTATCTCCAAGACTAACTTATCCTCCTGACAAGAAGGTTTAGCCTCATGTCTCTTCTGAGGACATGACATCTTATTTCATACGACCTAAGCATGTATCTATTCTTTAGTATGCGCTTAATCTATTAAGCTTATGTCCATGACATCTTATTTACATACTTTTCATTAATTGGATGGAGGATTCCTTAGACCTTATTAATCTTACCCATACCTTAAGAGGGTGTGGAGGAGAGAGAAAACCCTAATCCTTACGGTCCTTAACAGAATTTGTGATGAGAAGGGATGAATAAGATGAGAAAATCCTAAAGGTATCTTATTTTGATTCATACCCTAAGACTTTGGCCAGGAAGTTACACGGATCCGGGAGTCCTCGTATTCTGACTAGTGATGCAGAGGAAAATATTGCCAGCCCCCGGTCGTGATCCTTTTCTAGACACCTCCATCTTTCGGATAATCCTCTAATAACTCCCTTGGGTTCTATGGAGTTTGTAAAATTTAATAATTATTAATGGTAACATGTGTTGGATCCTAGATGGGTGATTAGATGCTCTAGAGGGGGGGGGTGAATAGAGCTGAAAGCACTTACACAAAATTCATTAAACCTTCAAAATATATGACAAGATAAGGTTGCTAAATAGGTAATTTGAGTGCAACTAAATCATGCATAGCAAGGATAAGAGAGATTGAACATGCACCAATTAGACAAGCTATTTAGAGTGGTTCCACACTTCAAACTAGAAGTGTGTCAGTCCACTTGCCTAGAGAGGTCAACCTCTAGGACTTCAAACAATTGCACTCTTATATTCATTAATAAGACATACAATACATGAACAACAAAGGACTTACTTATCCAATACAAAGAGTCTTCAACCTTACCAAGGACTTACCCACTTTGCAAGAGTCTTCGGCCTTCTCCAAGGACTTACCCACTCTTGCACAAGTCTTCGGCCTTGTAGGAATTACCCACTCTTCTTGGATCTTCCGCCTTTGACTTCACCTTCACTCGGAGAAGCTTCCACCAAGGTCTTACCCAATTGAGCTTGAGTCTTCTGCCTTCTCCAAGGGCTTACCCACTCTAGCTCCAAGTCTTTAGCCTTGATCTTCACCAAGGGACTCCTTCCCTTGTTCTTCTTCACCTCTCTTGGATAAGAGAGAGAACCTTCATCTTCATGATGGAAATGAGAGATGGGGAGGTGGTGGAAGTGAGAGCCTCACAAGATATACATGTAGGACTAGCTCTCTTACAGATTTCCTACTCACTCTAATGGATGTAGCAAGTGATTAAGCTTAGAGAGAGAGAGGAGGCTGTAGGAAGCACTCAACTATATAATAGGAGCCTCACATAGAGTTTGCAATGAATGCTCAACCTTGGAATGAAGCCCAAGGGGTCCTATTTATAGCTGGGGATGCCTCTTAGCCTTTGGGAACACTTATGAATGAAAACTAGCCGTTTTGTGGCTTGCAACGGATCTATTTTCACTTGTTGCAACTCCACAATGACTAGAAACACGTTTCTGCACTTTTCCGTACAGTGCAATCGGTCGAGTTTCTATGGGTGTAACTCGACCGATCAAGTAGGAGGCAAACCGATGTTCAAAGGATCGGTCGAGTTTGCCCTGAGGAAACTCGACCGACCATTTCAACTGGAAATGGCCTACTACCCAATCGGTCGAGTTCTGTGAGTGCACAACTCGACCGATGCAATCTTCAGAAAATCAACCAAGGTGGATCGGTCGAGTTTCAGGGTGGGAAACTGGACCGATCAAGTGCCTGTAATTGATTTTTCAAAGTTGCATTAAAAGTGCCCTAAAATTCGATCTAAGTGTTCCTGATATTTTTCTAAGCTTAATTACAAGTCATACAATCATTACAAGTGATTTACAACATGATTCTAATGGATATACATCATATTACAAAAATGTGCACTTGTATGACTTTGACTTGTCTTTTCTCCAATTTGAGATGCGCAAGTTAGGGCAATTGGAGTGTGTCTATACCTAATCTGAAATCACTCAAGTAGAAGCATTAGACACCAATATGTGGAATGGTTAGTCATCATCAAAACACGGGTTTAGTCAATTTAGACGTGAGTCAACATTGACCTAATTGACCTTGAGTCAACAACATGAAGAACCTAGGCTCTGATACCAAATGTTACGACCCCACCTTTCAGTAACCCCCAATTAAGGGAGACCAAGAGGTTGAAGTCACACCCATAAACTTTAGATCAAAGGTTCGACATATAACCACAAACAATTATTAAATTCTATCAAACTATACCGAAAAACGGTAATAATTTTTTTTTGCATACCTTTGAAAAGTTTGGAATGAACTAAACTTCTAACCACAGTTGAACTATTCTAACTAATTCCTCTTTGTTCTTTAATTCTTGAATTCACAATGTGTCGCTTTACTGTTTGTACTTTGGGATTTGTACCTAAATCGCCGAAAAACAAAACAATGATCAACCGAAGCTGGTATGTGGGGAAAACCAATAATGTTCAACTATGTTAACAATATAATCATTCAATTAATCATTTAACAACCAAGATTACATTTTAGATATAACTCCGTGATCTAAGGGTACCCTATCCTCTGTATTGTCCCCATTAAACCCCTCATGATCCACCTATCAAGTGAACCAGTTTCTAGGGTTGAGTCACATGGAACTACTCATAGGTAGACCACTCCTTAACTCGGGGTACGCTAAAGAGTCTCATGGAACTACACATAGGTAGCCCAGTTTCTAACTCATGGTAACCTAGACCTTGCTCTAGGATTACCCCTTTTTTAGCCTTTTCAAAGTAACAGAGGTGGACCCGGATCTAGCCAGTTATATATGCACATTTATAGTGATAATCATAGTCACTTTATAGTTGCATGAAATAAATAAACATCCAACTGTTTAGTTGCATTCAATGTGATTAAACATCTGGGAATCCATCGGGAAACTAAAGCGGTTATTCATAATTAACCACATACCTGTTTTGATGAGTCATGCAGATTATTCAACATATACTTCATGTATATACAATCAAGCCAATCAACATAACCAAGCAAGTAATTCAATCATCACATAATTCCTGAAAAGAATATGTACTCTATTTATTACACACTTTATCAAGAATCTATTTTATTGACTTGGATTCTCTTTCTAGGGTTTCTAATCCGCATTAAGGTTTCATTAATATTCATTAGGGTTTCTTATATCAATTTCTCAAACTTTATCCCTTTTAGGTTAACAAATCCTAAAATACTCTTTTCCATTTATATGAACCTTAATTGCTCAACTATTCATTTTAATAGTCTTTTATACCCAAATTTACTTAGGATCATTATATCCCTATTCATTCATGGATTTGAACAATTAAACCAATTATAAGACATATTCTCCTAAATTAGGGTTTTCAAGCTCATTAATGCATAATCATGTACAAAACCCTAAATTAAGCCAATTATATAAAAAGATCATCTTTTTGGATCCTATTTTCACTTTTATTAACAACATGTTAAACTCAGGTTGAATTATCCAAAATAACGTCATTAAGTCCATATATCATCAAATCTAAGGGTTTTTCCTTAATTAAATCATTAAAGATGATAACTTACACTACATTTCGAACTATGCTCAGATTCAGGCTATAAAACTATTTTTAATGGGTTCCTTGCATTTTTCTGATCAAAATACATATATAATGCGCACTAATCCGAGCTACGAATATTTAGTTACGATATTTTGTAAGATTTCGCTTACCAGAGCCAATCAATAAGCGCCACGTCACCTTGGCCCCATGTACTTGCTCGCTGGATTGCAAAACATAACGTAAGGACGGAACTGCCCTTGCTAAGTTGTTCATTTCTTCATCACCCGGAGGGGTGTTTTTTGTCCAAACGGCCGCAGCCTTCTTCTTCCTCACGATCGCCCTACTGCGGATGCCCTAACCGCGACCAGTGCGGCTTTCCTTCCTCTTCCTGGGCTTGAAGGCCATCGGTGACTAGTTCCTCGCCTCCGCTGCCCACCGTCGCACCCCCTCCAAGCCTGGACCCACGACTGAGTTGGCCGAGATGAGTTGAACGGACCTGCAACTTGCAGCCGCTAAGTGCAGCCGCGGTTGCAGTCAAACGGGGTTGTTCCCACCGCCCAAGGGCCAGAGCTTGCCGCTAAAACTTAGCCATGACTCCGCAGTGCCCCTGCGTGCGCGGGGAGACTCTAGATAGCAGCAGAGACGCCTGATCCTAGGTGGGCCGAGACCATGGTTGCTGCAGGTTCGCAGGTCTCCGGTAGCTGCTGTGCGAAGCCGAGGTCGATGGGGCGGTATCCAAGAGGTCCTGGGTGGCTGTGGAGGTTTCCCGCCTTAAGCAAGACCATGAAACGAACCCTCATAGTTCTAGGGATAGAACTATACCCTCGACTAGGGTTTGAACAAAGAAGAAGGAGGAGAAGAGAGTGAGACGTGTGGGATTTCTCAAACTTGAGCCAAAATCCCTACCCCTTCTATAGGGGAGGGTAACGATGCCCTAAGTTGCTTGCCTATGAAGCAACATGGTTCTTTCCCATTAGGAAACCAATTCCTTTATTGAGAATCAAGATCCTCTCTCTCCCATATTCCTTATCCTTTTGATATTCCCTTTTCTTTAGATATTAGGAATTCGAAATTCCTCTCCTTCACTCTCTTTATTTGCCTTTTAATCCATAGGAACGAAATCCTATTTTCCTTTAATAGCAATTGTTTTCTTTTTAGCAAAACCACTTAATACATTAATTGTATACTCACATTATCTCCTTATTTTGTAATTTTGGTATTTTCTCTTTCCTGTTTCTTTATTGGGGCTCCTTGGACCCCAAGAAACTCTAACATTTCGAAATCCTTTTATTGGATACTTATTATTCTTCTAGATGCATCTACATGCATTATTCTTCATTATCATGTGTATTTCTTATTAAAATATTTCTTTTTGAGGATTTCTCTTTATTTCTCTTTTATTTTCCTCATTAGCATTCCTTTTGATATTAGCAACCTCATGGATACGAAATTTAACCAAAAAATCTCATTTATGCCTCTTTCCACTCATTTTCCACATTTTATCATTATTTTCAATTTCTTTCTTTATAAAGAAATACTTAATTAAACTTTTCTTTTCTTATTGCTTTCTTTTTGCAACCTTGGACTCCTTGGTACCCAAGGAACCCAAGAGGCACGAAATCCTCTTTGGATTTGCCTTCTAGAGGTTTCTACATATTTCTTTTCTTAAAAATTCAATTATCCATTTACTAATTGAATTTCCTTGTTATTGGGCCCAATAGCTAATTAAGCCCACAAAACAACCAATCAAGGCTATTGTGAAAGGAATCCATTTATTCAAAACAAATCACATCATTATTTGTTCAATTATTTTTAATATGAGAAATCACATTTCTCACTAATTGTACCCAAAAATTGGGGTTATAACAGTTACCCTATGAGTTTAGGCAAGTAGGGTATAGCTTGATGAAACCTTGGTTAAGGGATCATGGAATAAGCATAAATGGCTATGAATGATATTAAGCAAACCTAAGTTCGAGCATATGCTTCACCCATGTGAAGGTATGCTAGTAAAGCTTGATCCTTCATGGAGAAAGGACATCTGGTAGTAAGGTTGGATGTAGAGTTAGTTCTAGAGAGGAAAGCAGGACTCAAGCAAGAAGGTTGGAAGCTTAGGTTCCAAGACTTAGGAACAGTGGATGGTTGAGGATGATGCGACCTAAGTGGATGATAGTGGTTGCCTCATGTTTGGTCCATGGAGGATGATACTATCTTGATGGCCTTAGGGGAAACAAACCCTAAAGAGAGGATGATGCTTCTGGAACTTATGTGCCTAAGGTATAGGAGTTTACCTACTGAGATGAGACAAAGAGTGCCTTACACCCTGAGGAGGTTCAAGTAACCAGTAGTGGGACTTTATACCTAGTTGGTTGTCCTTGAGGAGGACTCAACTCTGAGGTGTTGATCATATAAAATGATCATGGGAGTACCTGGCATACCTTGGACATGCTTGATTCATGGTTAAGAGGTTGAGCATGTAGTTGGATATCCAAAAATGAACCTAGGGTTCCTGTCCGAAGAGGGGAAGTGGTGTACCTAATGCTCATGATGAGAATTGAGTCTCTATAGTTTCGATTATGGTACTCCTCATGTGTAGAGGTAAAGGAAACCCCTTAAGTTAAGGGTATGTTTGATGAACCCTTCATGCCTAAGTTGATCTAATGTTGAGGAAAGAGAACAAGTATGACCTAGCATGGTTTAATAGGTGACCTGCTTATGCCTTAGTAGCTGCTGGGTTAGGCATGTTCATGTGTATGTAAACCCTAAGAACGGTTGTGACCTTGTTGTCAAGAGTCGTAGTTTCCTCCCATCCTGGGAGAGGGGCCCTTTGGTAGGGTGTATACTGGTTTTGCTGGTTTTGAGGTAACCTAAAGAAGTTTCATAGGATCTTGAGAAGCTAAGTGAAAAGTACATGGTATGAGATTGAACCTGTAGATCTATAGTTAACCATCTCTAAGTGCATATGGATGTGTTACCATGGAGGTAATCGGTATGGGGCCTGACCAAGGTAGGCAGGTTGTCATGACCCCTTTGAAGGGATGAAAGTCAGTCATGGATGCAGAGAGAGATGATGCAGGATTGGGTAAGGTTATATGTTGGACATGTACTATAATGGAATCCTAAGTCTATCCTAGGGTCAGGTAGGGATAAGACCGATGGAAGAAGGAGTTGCCTAATTCCCTAGTTGCACCTGACCATAGGGTCGGGAGGTAACAACTATCGTTGTCTGAGGGCCATGGGTTAGGGGATTGATCACCTTCATGAACTCATGGGACCCAAAGGGCATATGAGTAGGGCACTCTCTGGATGCATAAGGGAAAAGGGATGACCCCAAAAGTGCCGGCACCCTATAGACCTAGAGGAGATGACCAAGGATTGTGTTTAGACCAAGTAGGGTTGAGACCAGTTTTCCATGAAAGTAATTTTTATATCATGATGTTTGTAAGATAGGTGGCACGTTTCAACTTAGATTTGGAAGTGTACTGGCAAGGTGGGTTGTACCATCTCTACTCTTGGAACAGGAAGAACTATGTATTTGGACTGCAGCCAAATGCGTATTTCCTCTTTTTATGGGAGTGAGAAATAGGACAGTATGCATGCCTTACACCAAGGATAAAAGATGATGGAAGTTGGAACGTTGCTACAAGGTATGAGGATAGAAAGGATAACATACCTTTGTGGAGTGAATGATACATGGATGGTTTACAACTACTAAGAGAGTTAAGGTAGTCATCCTATAAGGATGCTTCTAGCAGAAGCTTTGTGGAATTTGCAAGTTATACAAAGTTGAGTTTGATCATAAAGGAGATGAGCTCAAAGTATTCTCAATGAAGATAGACTAAGAATTTGAGTTTGAAAGGATAAGTGAAATACATGGGGGTGTATGTCCTCAACAATACCTTACATCTAAGGATAAGAAGTAATAATGAATGCTCTGGTTGAGATATAGCTACCTAGTTTAGCAAGAGGCTATAAGAAGTTGAGGTTATTCGTCTAACCCTAAGTTGGAAAAAAGATATGTTTGGCTAACACTCAGGTGTAGCAAGATCTGTTGAACAAGTTAGTAGTTGTTTGGTTAGCCAGTCTAGGCTGTGATGCAATAAGAGGATGGTTGTAGAACCTTAGATACACTTCTTTGGATAGGAAGGTAATAACGCCCTGATGAGAGTGGTTTAATCTGAGGTATCAATCTTGAGGAATCATGACATATAGGAGGTCATGGTTTTAAGATCACCATACACCATGATACTACAAGGATAGTAAGTGATAGTAGCATTTTGAATGCTTAATATGAAGTTGCATGTAGCATGTGACCATGCAATCCGGGGGTGAAGGAAGAACACCAGTAACCCAGTGCTTTGACATAGAGGATAAAGAGTTCCCGAGAGGGAATGGGAGTTCACCTCTATGGGTGTTGTGGTAAGTCTCCCCTTGAAAAAAAAATCAAGATGTAATAGGGGTTATGGTAGATCGCCTTACTTAGACGACATGAGAAAGAAAGGAGTACTGTCAAGGGACAGATTCGGTTGAACTACTTAAGAGAGAAAGATGGTTCGACCACATCATGATGCGAGTTCAAAATTCTTGAGTATGACCCAGGTTCACTTCCATGAGGTGGAAGTGGATACATGAAGGACTTGATGATAGTACAATTTATCACCCCATAATAATGAACTGTATGATCCAGACTAGAGGGTCTGATGAGAGCATGTGTGCTCATTTAGGGTGATACATAGAGATAGTTCTTAAGATGTGATGTTAACCACCATAGCCTTTATCAGGATGCAAGAAGTTCTAGAAGGAGGTTGTGTCAGTCACCACTTCATTAAGATGATGTTGGTGAAGGAGGCCTCACGAAGGTCAGAAAAGAACCATAGTGTGTGTAGATGAAGTCTCTTTGATCGTGCAATGGCCGAGAGAGAGCCTAGTGGTGACATGAGTCACGAGCTGATGCAAAGCAGACTGACATGAAGTTCAATGTGGGGGAATATGTGATGTGAAAATCCGACCCCTCTAAGCTACAACTGAGAAAGCTGAGTCCCCGATATATGGGTCCATTTGAGATGTATTCGTGGAGATGGTTGTGTTTAACCTTACCCCTCAGGATAAAATGATGTGTTTCATGAGTCCGATCTAGAGCACTATGTGAGGTACCCAAGCCAGGTGTTGTGCCCTGAACATATTCAACTTTTGAAAGGCTGAAAAGTCATGAGTCACCTATGAGGGTACGATGTACCAAGGTAAGAAAGAACTCAGATGGGAGAAAATGAGATAATTTAACAGCAAAGGAAATTTATGGGATCGATGAGCAGATCTGGAAGTTGCTTTGATGAAACTGAGAGAGGAAATCGCTCTGTTTCATCCTAGGTTTTAGTACCTTTGGGAGGGGTATTCAGGAAGCCCCTTTTTCAAGTTTGCTGGTTGGCCGCCTCCATAGCCAGGGGCTATAAAAGGGGATGTGCCCCTTCTGCGAGGCTATGTGCCTCTACACCGGATAGCATAAGGCTTATGGGAGTCGTCCTTGCCGCCAATTCCTCCTCTAACACTCTCCTTCTTGGCCAACCTTCTTTGGACCATCGCCGACTCCTCCTCCTAGTCGTTCCAGCAACTTCAGCTGGCTCGGGCGTAGCTGAGGCCACGGTTGAGTTTGTGGAGGCGCGGCGGAGATCGTGGTGGCTTAGTCTAGTGCCGAGAGAGACTAGATCCTGAAGTCAACCCTGGTGCTGGCCCTAGTTGGGCTTCACTCGCGAGAAATAGAGACACAAGGAAGAAGAAGAAATAGGGGTAAAGACCCCTTTGCCCTCATGCTCGCACTGACCTAGTAAGGGTATTCTGGCCCTTTTCTGCAAGTTTAATCTCTAGTAAGGTGCGTGATCGCGCGCCCTTGGATCTCACGTTGTCCTGTGGACCACCGATCGAGCGGCCTAGTTTTTTTAGTAGATACTCCTCTCGGTTAAATATTCCAGAAAAGGGCTTTTCTTGCTAAAAATGTATCTTTTGATAAAAAACTCGGATGAGAAAAAAATATACATGAAAATTGATCAGAAAAATACAAAGAATAATTTAAAAATGGTTTGGAAGTCTAAATCAGTATAGTTTTGAAAAAATGTATATTTTGGATGGAAAAAGTATTAATTGTGGGTATTAACCCTAATTAATGATCGGAAATAGATTTAATCTTGCAAGTGTGTAATTTCAAGCATTATTAGCTGGTTTAATGATTAAGATAGATTGTAACCTATTTTAATGATGGAATTGCAAGGATTAGGGTTTTAAACCTAATATGTTGATTAAAACCCTTAGAAACCCTAAGTGAGGGGAAAAGGGAAGAAAGGATATAATAATCTGAAAATTAGGGTTTTTGGTGATCCCAATCTCATCTTAAGATCTTAATAGAAAATAAACTGAGATAATTAAGTTTTGATGGATATTTTGATAAAAGTAAGGTAAAAGTAGTAAAAAGGAAGTGAAACCCTAATTATGATCAAAACCCTAAAAGGAGTAATAACCCTAGAAAACAACTAAGAGTAATAGATCATGATGACATGAGTAATGATAGATATATTGGATGCCTTTTTTAGGATCAACCTGTGTGTACTTGCTTGATTTCTTGATTGATTGATTTATTTCTGCATTCAAGTCTGCTTAACAGGTATGTGGTTAATTATGAATAACCGCCTTAGTTTCCCGTAGATTTTCCAGATGGTTAATCGCATTGAATGCAAATTATCTGTTGGATGTTCATACTTGCAAATCATAAAGTCACTATGATTATCACATTAAAAATAGAAGTATGTATTCTCGCACCTACTTGCCACCCTGATGGATGATGCCAAAGGTCAAGCCCAGATGGGTAGACCAATGGACACCTTGAGTGGTGACCCCAGGCACCAAGCTCGGGAATGAGAAGGTGGCCTATGATATTGCATGACTAGTGGGCACCATGAGGGGTGACCCCCAGACACCAAGCTCATGATTGAGAAGGTGGCCTTAAGTCATTGGCAAAGGGAACCCTAAGGTGGGTATGCCAAGGTTAAGGCAAAAGCAGTGGAGAATGTCATACTAAAAAGTGTAAATTGGCTTGTTAATTAGTTTGATTGTGATTATTAAATTGTTAACCATATTTGTAAGATTTTGGTTGTTCCCACATACCAGTATATTTCGATATACTGACCGAAGTTTTGTTTGTCAGCGTTTTAGGAACAACAATTGAAAGAACAAACAGTAAAGTGACACACTGTGGAAATAAGAAATAAAGTGCAAGGAGGATTAGATAGAATAATTCAAGCTCTGGATAGACAGATTCCCAAAGTTTTCAAAGGTAAGTAAAGTTTTGATTTTATACCAAATTGCAGTTAGTTAGTAGAATTTCATAATTATTATTGATTATTTGTCGAACCTTTGATCCGGTCAATTGGATAACGGCACCGACCTTTCGGTCTCCCTTAATTGGGGGTTACCGGGAGGCGGGGTCGTTACAATATTTCTCAAAAATATTTTATGATGACTTTTTTTACTTTACATACAATCTTAAAGTCCACAAATTTGTCTAGTATCTAGTAGAGGATGACTAGATTCTTCATGCATTTCTATATTATAGTGTGCATGACAACCTTAGCTTTTATTGTTTTCTAGTTGTCTTTTATGTAGATACTAGTACTTGGGTTAGGGTTTGTTTTCACTACTTGAATAAGTTCCATTATTCTAGTTGTGTTCCTAGCAAATAATAATTCCATGAGACATGCATGAGTTTCATTTGTTTGTTTCTCTGATATCATCATGTAAAAATCTGATCTTTTTTAGACCAAAATTTTCATGTAAATTTATTTCAGAACAAACAAATCTTTACATTCATATAATATTCTCGGACTACATGGTGTTTTTAGAAAAAGGTATCTATATATAGAATACTAAGAAATATTTTTACTTGTATAATCTTAATCTTGAATAGAGGGAACCTCTTGCATTTTTAGTGTTGTCTCTTCCAAGTCATCTAGTACCACCTATCCATGAACATCCCGAAGGAAGAACCACACATGGCCCAAAGAGGAAAAGATGGTTCAATCAAATGACTAGTACAAAATTGTTATTTGAGAAGTAAATAAATATGAACTAAACTAGTAATAATAGTCAAAGAGAATATGCAAAAAATTAAACAATGTAGGTGAGTAACACGTATAAAAAAGATTTCAATATGAATAAGATTCAATTTTAAAAGTTGAGACTACTAACCCAAACATTTAAATAAACAGAATATGTCGATGTCTATGTTGTTGGAAAAGCCATATGTTCTCTCCATAGAGAATGACAACACACCAACTGCATCTTCCAATATACTAAGGGACCTCATGTCCTTTCTCTGCGTAGAGTTGTGGAATGTTATTTCATTAAGCTAATGGTCACCCTCCTCTCCTTTTTGATGTTTAAATAGTCTGCTACTATCTCAAAGAAAAAATGTTGGTGGCCTTTAAAGAGGAAGGCTAAAGCTTTAAAACATATTTTGACCAACCAACCTATCTACTATGCATGCTTCCAAAATTAAAATAAACTTTCCAAAAAGTAATAGTAATTTTGTACCTTGATTCAAAAGCAATCAATCATAAAGAGTGTCCTTCATAAAGGTTCAACTAGATTCTACATACGAATAGAACATTGGTCACAACTATGGATAATGTGCTTGGAATTATTTTTCTATTTTCTTATATGATATTATGTCTTCCATTAATTAGATAGATATGCGTATTAGTCATGTGTGTTATACTTTGATACTAACATTTGAAAAAGTATTACAAAAATTATTCGTCATAATCAATATTTGAAGTTATATATTCCTATAATATATCAAGTATATCCATAAGGTGGGTTTAGCTATATAATAGCGAGATATTAAGTAATCTTACAAATCAACATTGAAAATACTAATACATTGATTAGCCAATGAATTTTAGCCTTCCACTACCTCCCAATAAGACTATATTATTATGTAGATTGGGGTGATCAACGAGTTTGTCTAAGAAATTATACTACCATTATAATTATGAATAATATATAGAATCCTCTTATACATTACATTCGAAAAAGATAAATTTGTTTGATAATATTCTAAGCACTCACAAGAAGAAATTATATATTATTTTTACTATAATAAAAATATTGTAATACAACTTTTCTACGTAAAGTCATTGGCAAACAACAATAATGTATCATGAATTCAGGAAAGGAAATAAAAAACCATATACATATATGAACTAATGATATGTGCTACTTATTTATACATGCATTATCTTAACCATCATAATATTAGTCAATAATATATATATATATATATATATATATATATATATATATATATATATAGAGAGAGAGAGAGAGAGAGAGAGAGAGAGAGAGAGTATGGGTATTTATATACATGTAAGATATTAACATATATATTTCACATACTACATGCATGCACTAAGTATTGTTTATGCATGCATTGATTAGATATAGATCCAAGTTACATTATCACATGTATACACATTATTCTACATTATCAACTATTTATACTTTTAGTTAATACAAAAAGGTTTCTGTCCATTTATTAGTATTATTTAGCTACCCGGGCATTTGATTTATTGAATGTTGGACAGAATGGAACTAATCAATTGTAAGATGAAAAAAGATATGTATCTACTATTTGAAAGAGGAGGAGGAACAGGAATCAGTGGCGTAGCCACATGGTGGCCGGGGTAGGCACGGGCCCTATCCGAATTTTGTAATTACACATAACCACAAGAGAAATTAGGCAATATTTTCTACAAAATTGTATATAGTGTCCTACCTAATATCTCCAACTGAGGTTCTATGTTATTGGTGCCCCCTTGACTAATTTTTCTAGCTCCGCCACTGATGTCAGGAATCCGGCAATGGCTGTTCTTCTAGAAACCTTGGCCACCACACTTGTGGTCAAAGGAGTTGCATAAAGCGTAGCTTTCATGTCTACTGTTAGTGCCTTCTACACACCATGGTTCGCTCTTAAAATAGCCACGACATAGTCGGCTGCGTAGTGCATGGTGGAGGCCAAAAGGAAGTAGCTTTCAAATCCACAACTACTATCAATGGTCTTGAATGAGAAGAAGGGGAGGTTTGTGAATGGGTTTCCAAAATACATATGAGTACATTTGAGGGGTAAAAGGCTGGTGGACCTTATATTATTATTTCGGCCACTGTGGTATTAATTTCTTAGTTGGTTGTACATTACATGACGAGATTAAATGGAAAATTATTAGGAAAATTGCTAGGCCCATTCGTATTATAGAAGTTGATCTGTACTGATAGAAAAATAACAAAGAGAAGGAGATGGAGAAAGGGACATAGATGGGAGAGAAGATGTTATATCAGTTGTTAAATTTACTCAAAAAAGTAACGTATCACTTTTCGTCTTTATGTTCATTAACACTTTTTGTTCTATGCATATAGACAAAGTCAGTAAATATTGAAAATCATCATATCGTACGAGCTACCCATCTAAGACAACTAGAGTTATGTGTTGGTGACGTTCCAGCTTCACCATGCTAAGTCTAACAGTAAGAAGGTCAAAAGTCTAGCAAGCCCAAATAAATAAGGGAGGCAAACCGTTTCCTAGAATCATCGCATTCAAACCCCCCGTTCCTCATAATCGTATACTATAATACCATTTATTTTTATTTATCAAATCTATAGTTTATTATGTCATTAATTAATATAACAAATACGGCTATAAACTCTCATGTATTGCCACCACTATGTAATCTCTTATGGTACTTTTAAAAACCCCAAGTTCTTTGTCAACATGATATCCAAAGGGTACCACATCACCAATGTATGATGTTTACGTAAAATAACACAAGTATAACTGTATAAGCACTAAGTATGCATCTAAAGTATTTTTTGTGTGATTATTTTTATATATTAATCTCTAAATAATCAATTCCATATTTAAAGACTTTCAGACACTTCAATTCTCATAATTAATTACTTGAACGATTCATATCTACAAACTTGATTATTCATATATTTTTTTAAGATTCAGAAGTCACTAGTTAAGAAAATGAGAATATTGTTGAAGTAAAAGGTTTCGTCAATGTATTGGAGTACAAGAATTATAAATTTTACTAAATGATATCCAAGTGATTCATGAAGATAAGTTGAGGTACTAGTTTTTAAATATTTATCAAATGAGGAGAATGAATTCATTTTGAAAAAGGAACTCAAATAAAGGCTTACTTGTTTTAAAGAACATGATGATTGGTCAAATAGCAAAACAGGACTTGGAATTAAGGACCACTTTGTGAATGAACTCAAGTTTAGAAAAATTAAGAACTAAAGCTCAATGTTGATTCATTATCCAAATTTTAGTATATTACAAGTTGCCATTTCCGATTTTAGTACTTCTAGTGATTGTTGTAGCACATGACATGTACAATATATTATATGTAATGGTGATTGGATACATATTATATTATCAAATCCCTCAATCTAATATCCAAGTTTAAATTGCCTTCCAATGTGCAATATACATGAAACCTAGAATGACAATGTGTGGTCATGCCAAAGCATTGTGCATCATCTATCTTGGGAAAGCATGATATAGGTTTGGGTCTACTCAACAATTGTGTAGCTTGTTGTATTGGCCTTTGGGTTGGACATGACTAGGCGATCTTAGTAAGATTAAGCACCTAGATGAATAAAGATGGCATATTATTCATAAGTTGGTTTATGGAAAGGAATAGTGCAACCATCTATCCAAGAGTTGTACTGGATGCAACTGGTAGTTGTTACCTACCTAAATAGTTAGGTTGTGAGTGGTCAACCAAAGTTGACTCATAACTTAATGTACTATGGATATTGGGTCAATAGGGGATTTCTCGTTATATTCTTCCAAAATCAATAGTGAGAGATACTAAAATGATCAAAATAGTGGGAGTGTTATTAATTAAAATCCAAATTAATATCCTCAAATAAAATTAACTTTATACAAAGTTGTTGACTCATGCAAATATTTTCTTTGTAGATCTAGTAAAAAATACACAACAAAACTTTTCCTTGTGATCAATCCTTGAGAAAGAAAACTTGAATGTGAATAAATGTCATGATTGGTATAAGACATTAATATTTAATCTCACCCTTGAGTGTATCCTCTATGTCCTGGAAACACCAGAACTAGAAGAAACAACCGCAAATGTGCCTAGAGTAGAAAGAGAAGCTTATTGTAAGCATATTAATGAGGATATTGACGTCTAGTCCCTCATAATATGATCCATGAATATTGGGATTTGTAAGCAACATGAGAACATGGAAGTTCTAGACATGCCCACCATCCAGGGGCGGAGGGAGGGGGTAAGCATGGGCCATGGCCCCCCCAAATAAATAAAAATTTCGTATATACATATGTATATGTTATTAGTATTTGTAATAATATATATAAACTAGGATGGCTATAAAGCAAAAAATTGGAAGTGGTGCAATGGTCGGATGCATGTTGCAAAACTAGTGTGGCTTGGGTATGAATCCTATTGTACCCAAGTTTTCTTTTTATCACATTGTATATACATAACTATTTAATTTATACGAAGATGAGCATTAGACTCATGTAACAGAATTGGTGGTGTGGCTGAGTGTTGATAGTAGTACTTGAAGATCTCAGGTTCCACTCTCTAGTTTCACATATATTCTTGAGTTCTTACATTACAAAGTATTTTGGCCCCCCCCAACTTTGTATCCCTAGCTCCGCCATTGCCACCATCTCAGGAGTATGTTCCAAATTCAATCAAGGAAAGAGAGATATGATATATCAAAAGCCCCATTTGAGTATAACATGAATGAAGGTGATCTTGTTGGTCCTCATGTACTCAAGTTGGTTGCATGTGTTGAAAGCCTAAAGAGACTGGGATCCCCCTTAGTCTAAGAGCTGGACAAATATTAATCTTATAACCGTTGTTGAAATCTTAAATTCAGTTTGTCATGGACAATAAGATGAATAATTTTGTTTGACTGTCATTATAGCTTTGTGGCATGTTAATAACTATTGATACTAATACAAAGATAGACAATCCAAAGTCTATGTTGATGGTCAACAACGAAAATGGCAAAGTCAAAGCTAAGAATAGTTCTAAAGCTAGCCAAAAGTCTAAGTCCTCTATCCTTAAGCTATCAGGAGGAGTAAGAAAAGAGGGAAATTGTCACTCTTGTCATCAATATGGACACCAAATAAGAAATTCCTCTCTTCACCTCAAGGAACTAAAGAAGAAGTAGGAGGGTATAGATATTTCCACTTTAGGTATATATGCTATACAAAAAAACTTATGTACTTCTTCATCCTAGATATTGGATACTAGATGTGGATCTCACATATGATTTAATATGCATGATCTCAAATGAAGTAAAACCTTACTAAAGAGAGAGGTATATCTACAAGTTGCTAGTGGAGAAAGAGTTTCTGTCACAATTTTAGGTACCTATAGTTTATCTCTACCCAATGCGCTTGTAATAAAGTTAGAAAACATTTATCACACACCTTTCGTAAATGGAAACATTATTTATGTATCTTGTTTGGACAAGAACAATTTAGAATTTTTGATAAAGAATGATTGAACTTTTATTTCAAGAGATGAGATAGTATATGGCAGTTCCCCAATGTATTATGTTCTTTATTTGCTGGATGTTAAGATAGCTATATTTAACATAAATATCAATAAGTTGAAACTCGATGACTCAGATAGACTTGTCTATGACATTGTTGTCTAAGACACACAATTGAGAAACAAAATTCTAGACTTCATATCAAGAGATGAGATAGTATATGTTAGTTCCCCAATGTATTATGTTCTTTATTTGCTGGATCTTTAGATAACTATATTTAACATAAATATCAACAAGTTGAAACTCGATGACTCGTATAGACTTGTCTATGACATTGTCGTCTAAGGCACATAAATGAGAAACAAAATTCTAGAATTCATAAAGATAATTATCTTTACTCATTTGATTTAATAAAATAAAGACATGAAAATCTTGTTTATCGAAAAAAATGACAAAAGCCCCCTTCTTTGTGAGGGGGAAAGTGACTTATTAGGACTCATACATACTGTTGTTTGTAAACTTTTTAGCATAAGTTCCAGAGGTGAATATCAATATTTCATCATATTTGCTGATGACTTCATTAGATATGGATATGTGTAACTTGTAAAACACAAATCAGAATCCTTTAAATTAGTTCAATGAATTTATGAATGATGTACATAATAAACATGACAATAATATCAAAACACTATGATCTGATCATAGTGGAAAATATTTAAGCCAAGACTTTGAAGCCCTTCTGAGAGGTTGTGATATTGTCTCACAGTTAACTCCACTTGGAACACCTTGACATAATGGTATCTTAGAAAGAAGAAATGCACCTTGTTAGACAAGGTACAATCAATGATGAGATTAGCCAATATTCACACTTTCTTATGAGGAGATGCTCTTGAAACTGCAATGTATACACTTAACCATGTACTTCTGAAGTTGGTTCAAAATACACCATTTAAGTTATGGAATGGGAAGGGTCCCAATATGTCTTTTATGAAATTTTGGGGATGGAAAGATTATTCAAGCAATAGTTCTACAAAAAGATTAGACCCAAATTGGATAAACATTTCTTTGTTAGATACCCTAAGGAAACAAAGGGTTATTACTTATAAATTCCATCTGAAAACATAGTGTTTACTTCCAAAACTGTTGTATATCTTCAAAAGGACATTTCGAAAGGAACCATTGGGAGAAAAATAGATTTTGTAGAAGAGGTCAACAAAATAAGATTGAACCTATGGAGGTAGATGAGGAACAAAGAGAATCACAAGATGTTGTAAAATTTCAAATTCCTCATCTTACACAAAACCTTAAAGGTCTAGCGGGGCACATCTATATCTAGGGAGATTTAGATATTCGTGACTCAAGTAGATGATTTGTTGGTCAAGAATGATGATGATCTAACAACCTACAATGTGTCTATTGAGTGTCAAATTCTAGTAAATGGTTTGAGATCATGATATCTGAGATGGATTCCATGTATACCAACAAAGTATGGAATTTGGTGGATTCATCTAAAATGGGTAAAACTCATAGAAAATGGGTTGTC
Organism: Alisma plantago-aquatica; assembly: GCA_963693085.1. NCBI lineage: Eukaryota > Viridiplantae > Streptophyta > Magnoliopsida > Alismatales > Alismataceae > Alisma > Alisma plantago-aquatica. The sequence goes on along the minus strand of OY856409.1, from coordinate 1,063,172,897 downwards.
GAGAAGAAGACTAATGTGGATGGTAATGTATAAACCTACAAAGGATGATTGGTTGTAAAAGGTCTTAGGCAAGCTCAAGGTGTTGACTATGACAAACTTTTTCACAAGTTGCAAACAACAACAATCACTTCAGATCTGAATCCAAAGGTGCAAATTCGACATCGACGTAAGATGCGCCTAGATGATGTACAACTAGTGTGTGCCAAGGCATATTCATAATCCTTTCTATGTATTACGTATACCACTATTTTATGGCTACGCCAGATCTGTTGGCTAATTTTTTTGTTTGAAAATATTTTGTATATCCATTATTCTCCCTTCCCTCAAAACCCTATAGTTGTATTAAAGATAAAACACATGTTTTTAATGCCGATTTGGGTTTCAAACTACAAATGATTACTTGGATGAATAATGTGCAATTGTATCCATGTTAATCATCACTTATCATATATGATATGATAAATTTATATTACATAAACCAATGTGAAACCTTTGAAAGTATTTTTTGGTGGATGTGGATATAATTAGGTCATTGTGGTACTTGTGATCTGAAACATGTGATTTGTGATTTCTTATTGTGATCAAACAATGTAAAATGTATTTGGCTTGCATGCCATGCCTCTCTCTCTACATTCTCCATGTAAAATCTAATTATTGTAGAATAGGATGATGTATTGACATAACTAGTGGACAATGGTGTAGAAGAGGAGAGTAGTAGAATCCCACACCAACAAAGAAGGTCCTTGGAGGGGTTGTGATAAACAATGATCAACAACTTCATCAGCAATCAAAGGAATGTCAAAAATGGTATTCAATCGAGTGATTGGCTTGTCATTCAGTCGACTAGAATAGCTTGCAAAGGTAGGTTACATTATATGTGATTTTTTGGTTGTTTTTTCTACAAGTCTTGCTGCTTCAAGATGATGTACTAGTTGCCATGTCTTGTTATATTGCTTTGGTGATTTTTGTAACATATGATACATACATTATAGTATATTTATTGGTGATTGGATACATAAGATTGTTATGTCAAATACATAAATTTAATATCAAAGTTTAAGATGTCTTCCATTGTGTAATACAAATGAAAACCTTGATCAACTATGTGTACACACGCCAAAGCATGGTGCACTGTCTATCTTGGGGAAGTATGATAATAAGTATGTAGATCTACCAAAGCAGTGTGCATAGCTTATTGTATTGGCTTTTGGGTTGGACTTGAATATCTTATTTTAACATGATAAAGCACCTTGAGGAATAAACATGACATATATTGATAAGATGATTACTGACAATGGTTTGTGCAACCATCTATCCAAGAGTTCCATTGGAGGAAATTGTAATTGTTACCTACCTAAATAGTCAAGTTGTGAGTGGTCAACCAAAGTTGACTCATAAATTGATGTATTCTGGATTTTGTCTCTCTAAAAATTTTCTCATTGTAACCTTCCAAAATGATGGTGAGGGGATATTAAATTGATAAAAAATAGTGGGAGTGTTACTAATAAACGTCTATATTAATATTTCAATTCAATTTAAAAATTTAAATCGAAATTTTGACTTATTCAAATATTTTCTTTGTAGATTTAATGGAAAAACACATAACAACTTCTCATTTTGATCACTCCTTTAAAAAAAAAATTGAACGGAAATAACTTTCATGATTAGTAGAGGACATTGAGAACTGTTCTCACCCATGAGCATAAGATCTATGTTTCGAAAACACCACAATCGGAAGAACATGCATTGAATGTGCCTAGAAAAAAAAGGGAAGCTTATCATAAGAATATTGATGAAGGTATTGACTTTAAGTGCATCAAGTTATAATCCGTGAATCATTAGTTTTAGAAGAAACATTAGAATATGGGATCTCTAGATATGTCTACAACTCTTAGTAATATGTTTCAATAACAAGTAAGGTAAGAAAGTTATGATGTCTCTAAGGCCAAATATAAGTGCAACATGACTGAAAGTGATCCAGTTGGGTCCCAAGTACTCAAGTCAATTGGGTATGTGGAAAGTCTAGACATAATGGGATTCCCTTAGGCAAGAGTTGGCCATTGATGTAATATTATAATTGTTTTTAGATTTTTATAGTCAATTTGTTATGAACTACAAAATAAAAACTTTATTTGACTATTCTCAGAGTTAATTGGCATGCTGAAAACTATTGAGAGTCAACTGAAGAAAGAGAATCCAAAGTTCCGTGTTGATGTTCAAAAAGGTAAAGGACAAGTCAAAAGGCAAAGGTAAGATAAGAAGTGTTCTAATGCAACCTAAAATCTCAAGTCTTCTGCACTTAAAGCTAAAAGAGTAGTAGGCAAGTATGACATTTGTCACCAACTACGACTTTGGAAAAGAAATTTCCCTCTTTATGTTGAGGAACTAAAGAAAAATAAGGGGGATAGAGATCTCCACTTCAAGTATATATGTTACATATATAAACTTATCCAGTTATTCATCTTGGGTATTAGATATCAGAAAGTGGATCTCAAATATGCTATAATATGCACGATCTGAAAAGAAGTAAACCCTTATCAAAGAGAGAGGTGGGTCAATGAGTTTCCAATGGATCGAGAGTTGTTACCAGTTGTAGGAACTATAGTTTGCCTCTACCTAGTCAGCTTGTAATTAGGAGATTGTAATGGGAGGGTTTTACCCAACCCGACTGATGCACGTCATTTGCGTATAAAATTACTAGGAAAAGTCCTAGAGTTTAACCTTCTAAGAAGGTAGTCAACTCATTGTAAGCAATGAGTCAACCTTCTAGTAATAAGGTATCAATCTAAGGGACGAAGAAAAAAGATGGTTGAAATCCAAAGTCAATTACAAGAACAAGAAGGAAAATCTGATTTTTTGAGAGTTTGATTATGCTAAGAATAGAAGCAGAGGGAAGAAATAACCATTCAAGAACAAATAATAAAATGAACTAAGGGTCCAGGGGGGTCACCACCAATAGCCATAATTTTACTCAACAAATCAATTAAGATTTTTTAATCAGTTAGGACCATGTGGATTTGTATCCTTTCAGGGCACAAATCACACAAGGATCAAACTTCTTACAAATCCATTGATCTCGGTGTTTAGGGATCCTCATCCAACCGTCCAACATGTTACTTTCTGATATGTCATTGAATGACATGTGATTCCCATCCGAAGTTTGAACCCATAGATTAGGTGATCGCATCACCATAGGCTATAACAAACAAGTCAAACAGGTAGAATGATCATAATCTAAATCAAGTAATTGCATCAAAAGATCATGGGCTCATTCTTGTAAGGACCCAAATCCTTATCACCCTCACTAGAATATAATCATTGTACTAGAACAAACAAGTACAAGATCATTTGGATAAAAAGGTAACAATCACAATCAAGGGATTATGGGTTCATTTTTGGGAAGATCCACGATCACATCACTCCACAAAAATATATCAATCAACCAACAATCAAAGTATAAATGAAATGGGAAACATTCTTTTACTAAAACATTGGGGTCGGTTACATCAAATAAGAACATGCTATGGGGCTAGCACCCATGGCCCAGAAGGGAACTACTCAGACATAATGTAAAAGAACAGAAACAAAACTAGATAATAAGGGATAAAAGAAGTGATGCCAAGGGATGACTTTGTCTTTGGAGTCCCCCTCCTTTTATAGGGAGAAAGCAGGGACAAAAACCCTAAAAATGAGGCTTTGTGGTGGTGGCGGCCACTGAATCCGCTTTGAATGAGGTTTGACTGCAATAATGTCCTTCTTAATTCAACTTTTAACTAGATTTGGGCACAAAAATGTAACGCCTGGACCCACTGTCTAGGCTCTGGTAGAGTTTCATGAATGACGATTGTCCCCATAGATCACCACTAGCCTTAACTGCACACTTTATCCTCACTCACACACAAGTCGAGGTCAACTTCCTGACTGGTCACCCATCCTAGTACTACTCCAAGCTGAGCATGCTTAACTATGGAGTTCTTTACTGATGGGTTCCCGAAAAAAGAGGTGTACCTTGATGATATGGGTAGTCAATTCATTCCTTATAAGATCATATTATCTGAGGCCTTAAATCCTGGGATGTTACAATCTCCCCCACTTAGACTCTTGACGTCCTCATCAAGGATCAACTATACAACCTCATAATCGCTTCCCTATTTCAGTGCAAACCCAGAATGTCCCATGGACATTTGACTCCACTAGCCTTAACTGTATGCTTTGTCCTCACTGAGACGCAAGCCGGGGTCAACTTCCCGACTGGTCACCCATCCTAGTACTACTCCAAGATGAGCACGCTTAACTATGGAGTTCTTTAGGAATGGGCTCCTTGAAAAGGAGGTGCACCTTGGTGATATTGGTAGTCCAATCATTCCTTTTAAGATCATTTTATCTGAGGCATCAAATCCTGAGATGTTACAATCTCCCCCACTTAGACTCTTGACGTCCTCGTCAAGGCTCAACTATAATGCCTCATAATCTCTTCCCCATTTCAGTGCAGACCCATAATGGCCCATGAACACCCAGCTCCCGATCACGGAATACCAGCGCAAGGGTGGCTACGTCAACCATGGACAACCCTTTCCTACACGCCTGGACCGCACGGCTCAAGACTGGCATACCATGTCCATGTGGACCCCACCTACTAGAGGGGAATTGGCTCTGATACCATTTGTAACGCCTGGGACCACTGCCTAAGACTCTAGTAGAGTTTCAGGAATGACTACTGGCCCCACAGACCACCACTAGCCTTAACTATGTGCTTTGTCCTCACTGAGACGCAAGCCGGGGTCAACTTCTCGACTAGTCACCCATCCTAGTACTACTCCAAGCTGAGCACGCTTAACTATGGAGTTCTTTAGGAATGGGCTCCCTGAAAAGGAGGTGCACCTTGGCGATATGGGTAGTCCAATCATTCCTTTTAAGATCATTTTATCCGAGGCCTCAAATCCTGGGATGTTACACCTTAAATGTGCACTTTATCCTCACTCACACACAAGCCGATGTCAACTTCCTGACTGGTCACCCATCCTAGTACTACTCCAAGCTAAGCACGTTTAACTATGGAGTTATTTAGTAATGGGCTCCCAAAAAAGGAGGTGCACCTTGGTGATATGGGTAGTCCAATCATTCCTTATAAGATCATATTATCCGAGGCCTCAAATCTTTGGATGTTACAGAAACAGTTGATTCGTATCTGAACATGGTGGTTTGTGATCCAAATTGGGTGATTCATATCTGAACTGGGTGGTTCATGATCTGAACTGGCCAATTTGTATCTAAACCAGGCGGTTCGTGAGACGAGATTGGGGCAGATTTGAAGCCTCTGACTCTTGATCTTTTTGGGCTTTAAAGTTGTCAAAAAAGAGAGATTTTTGTAAAATTTCCTTATTTAACCAATTGATTATATTAATGTGGTGAGTAGATTTGGTGAAACCCTATAATGGCCGTTGGTGGTGGTGACTTGAATGAGTCTTGGCATGAACCGAGCGATTCCTAATTGAACTGGGCAGTTCGCAATATGAACCGGGCAGTTCGTGAGACTGGCTCTCGACAAATATGATTATTTCCCTGCAAAACTCAGCCAAAACTTATGAAAATTCGAAATAGAATGGAGAAATGATAAACTAGACAAATTTATGCTAAAAATATTCAAAGGCTAACAAGTTGTTGTCAATTGTCTAACAGAAGACACCAAGATGGTTAGACACTCGGTTTGTTAGCGAGAGGTCCCAGGATCAAGCCCAGGCCATGGGAGAATGGCCATTAAAAATGTTGTCAATTAAAGATTAAATATGCAAATAAAGGTGATGAGTTTGCACTCATCACCAACCCAAGTTTGGTAGATCCAAACCCAAACCCAGATCAAAATTCATGGATGTTGTAAAAAGAAACTCACTTGACCCAAGCCTTGCCTGACCCAACCCTATCTTGAACCAACTAAACCCATATAAGAAACTTGTCGTTCTTTGTAGTACACTTCTAATGAAAATAACATCCAAAATTTTTAACGTATGAAACTATATTTGATGAAAATAATAACACAATACAACTATTACAACATGGTTTTAAATTTACTATAAACAACCATCTGATATTTTCAAATCTAGCATAAATAGCCAAGTCCCCATAATGCATCTCTTATCTCTTGAGATCACTATATAATTTGGTTGGAAGATATTATTTTTAGTAGAAAGCACTACCGAATACACCTAAATAACACAAATACTAAAAACTTTATTAGTATTGGACACTAGCAACATTATATTATAAAAGAGTGACCATTATGGCTACATGCCACTATATAACAAAGATTGACCATTGTAGCCTATAAACTATCTAAAATAGGAAAATTCTATAGGAATATATCACCATATTTGTCACCCAAAGATTCTTGCCTCTTCATCGGGAACATGCTTGGCAGCTCTGAGCTTGCAGAAAACATGTATAATCTAAAGAAGCACTATCTTGTTACATAATAGAAAGAAGTACTAGTAATAAGGAAAAGGGACCAAAAATGAATCAATTTAAGTTCAACCTAAATGTGTAGGTCATATAAGAACTAAGATTCATGTAAAATTATACATGTAGTATCAACTTTCTCAATGTTATAGTAATGCACTTTGTCATCATCCTCGTGGTATATGCAAGTTGATATATAATAACTATGGGTATACCACCTCCTGTTCATCAACTATTGATTAGAAGATGCATACATTATGACTAATAATTTTATGTACCAGAGAAAAAAGGTTATTGATTGGTTGACAATTAGAAGTTTCAATATGAAGATAACCTATGATCATGAGATCAGAATTTATTAGGAATTATAATGTAAGATTGGAAAGAACGAGATAGAACTTAGCCGCTCGGTGATGATTCTTGGGTGGTTCGTGAATCCGTGCTTGACATTGATATTGCATGGAACAACATCCTAAAACTACATAATCCAATCTAAAGAACCCTTGTCAGCAGTACACTAAGGATAGAGAGGCTCAGGTGGTAGGCGATGCTATCAAGAAAATGGCGGTGGCCACAAAGTTCACCATCTGTGGTAGAAATTTCACGAGTTATTTTCACTAATTATCACACACTAAAGAAGATCAATCAAGATGGAATCTTGGTAAGTATGGGCACTATTTGTGTACATACTTGGAGCTCAGAGGGGGCATTGGGACTTCTTCCAACATCACAAGACAACAACCCGTCACTCAGAATCATAGAGGCATATCACCCCATGACACAATGTGATGTCCTGGGAAATATCACCCCACAGTTTTTGCTTATGTGCAAATATCATTATTGTCCTCTCTGTCTATGTTGCCTCCCAATCTATTGTTACCCATCTCTGAGATCTAGGTCATGAACAACATGCCATGTCGGTGAAAGAAACTCAATTGTTGGCCCTTGAGCTTGCCGCTGTTGGATCCAGAGCCAGAGGGATAAGAGGCAATCATTGTGGAAGCAAATCTTGACATTGATAAAATTATTCATGTCACCCTCTCTCAGTGTTCTGCCATCCACTAAATGATATGGTCATGGGGGTGAGGCGAGTGGGAGTGAGAGTATGAGAGACAAAGATCTATGAAATTGGACCACCTACCAGGATATGGGTGTACCCACATATATTGTACGTGTCTCAGAAATCTCCCAAATTGCACCTTGCACCCAATGGGCTGACCCAATCTACCCATGAACCCAATTAGACCCATATTTTTGGGTTGCTTCATGTTGGAACGGGCCTGGGTGGGGCAAACTGGGTAAAATTTCCATCCCTACTTGTAATAGAGTCAGAGAATTGTTATATGTACATGCCATAGTGTGGCCCTTTAGCACAAGTTCTAAAGGTGAATATTAGTATTTCATTACATTTACTTATAACTTCGATATATATGGATATGTGTAACTTACAAAACACAAATCAAAATCTCTTAAAAAGTTTTAAGGAATTCAATAATTGTACAATGGTAACTTGGAAAGAATATTAAAACACTATGATTTGAGCGTGGTGGAGAATATTTAATCCAAGAGTTTGAGGCCCTTCTATGAGACTCTAGTGTTGTATCATAGTTGACTCTGCCTCAAACACCACAACATAGATGCATGATAAAAAGAATGAATTACACCTTGTTGGACATGATATGATGAGGAGTTTAGCCAACATTCCTACTTTATTACATAGATATGCTCATAAAACCACCTTTCTTACACTTAATTGTGTACCTTCTAAACTGGTCCAAAAGACACCATATGAGATGTGAAATGACAATCATCCCACAACTTCATTTATGAAGATTTGGGGTCGTGAAGCTTATGTTAAGAAATAATTCTATGAAAATCTTGGGCCCAAATTAGATAAATGTTTACTGGTTGGATACCCTAAGGTAACTAATGTTTGTTAATTTTGTATTCCATTTGGCAGCAAAGTATTGGTTTCCAGACTTGTTGTATTCCTAAGCAAGGAATTTTTTTGCAAAGTAACTAGTGGGATATCTCAAAGAATTTAAGGCCAACAAAATAACATGAACCTATGGAGGTATATGAGGAACAAAGAGAAGTACAAGAGGCTGTGGAGTTTCAAAATCCTCATATAGAATAAGAACATCAAAGGTCTAGTAGGACACATATGGAACTAAAGAAATTTAGATTCCTAGTTACTTAATAAGATGATATGTTGGTCATGAATGATGATTAGCCAACAATCTACAATGAGGTTATTGAAGGACAACATTCAAACAAATGTATTGAGGACATGATCTCTAAGATGGACTCCATGTACACCAAAAAAGTATGGATTTTTGTGGATGCGCATGAAGGCGTGAAACCCATAGGGTTCAAATGGGTCTTTGCAAAGAATACTGACGTGGATATTAATGTGTAAACCTATAAAGACGACTGGTTGCAAAAGGTTTGAGACAAGTTCAAGGTGTTTACTATGACATTTTTCCAGTTGCCATGGTTAAATTCGTCATGATCATGCTTTCGATTGCAACTTATCATGAATACGAGATTTGGCAAATGGATGTTAAAACTACTTTACTTAACAAGAATCTTCTAGAGAATGTGTAAATGAGACAACCTAAAGGTTTTGTCGCTCCAAATGAAGCTAATAAAGTTTGTAAGCTACAAAGGTCAATATATGGATTAAAGCAAGTACCTAGAAACTAGGATCTTTTTTCTGATGAGACGATCAAAGAGTTTGGCCTTTTTAAGAATGAAGATGAGTATTGAGTATGCAAAAGTGCTAGTGGGAGCATAATTGTGTTTCTCATATTATATGTGGATTACATACTATTGATGGGAGATGATATATCTACTCCACCATTGGTTAAGATGTGGTTGGTAAATACCTTCTCCATGAAGGACTTAGGCAAATCATCATATATTCTAGGAAATAAGATATGTCGAGATAGATCTAGAAGACTTCTTTCCCTAAGCCGACGTATATACAATGACAACATATTGAAGAGGAACAACATGCATGATTCTGAGAGATAAAACTTATCCATTTCTCATGCAATAAATCTTTATAAATCCCAATGTCCTAGCTCTTTGGAAAGAGCAGGAATGCATGAGTAAGATGGCATATCCATATGTAACTGGATCTATCATGTCTGTAATGTTATGTACATGCCCAGATGTCCTGTATGCTTTGATCATGATGACAAGGTACCTATTAGATCCTAGTGAAGGTCACTGTATAGTCATGAAAAATATTTTAAAGTACTTGAGTATAGCAAAGGATCAATTCTTTGTATGCAGAGGTGAAGAAGAGCTAGTTATAAAGGGCTATATTTATGCAAGTTTCCAAACCAACAAGGACGATTATCAATCCAATTAGAATTCATGTTTTGCATGCATGGCAAAGTTGTAAGTTGAAAGGGTTTCAAGTAAGAGACAATGGCTCATTCTTAAATAGAAGATGGGTATGTTGTTGCACCCAATGCAACAAAGGAAGCAGTATGGATTAAGAAGTTCATTAATGAGCATGGGGTGGTTCCAATCACTTAAGACACAATAGATCTTTACTGTGACAACAATGGTGGAATTGCACAAGCTAAGAGACCTAGATTGCATCAACATTCCAAGCACATACTACATATCAATGCCATCTCATATAAGATATTTACAAGGGGGAGATATAAATATTTGCAAAGTACCAATTGAAAGTAATGTTTTTTATCCCTTGAAAAATCCAATTTCACAACATAAACATGATGGTCATGTTAGATCAGTTGAAATTTGATTCATGAGTGACTGGATCTAGTGTAAGTGGAAGACTAATGGTTGTAATCCATGAGAGCCATCATGTAATGATTGTAATAGGGATACATTGTAATAGAGGGCAATTCCACTTATTATGTATATTTCAATAATGAAATAATAAATAAATGTAATAATGCCCTAAGAATATTTGACTTGATGGAGTATTGTTTGGTTTGAGGACGCATATGTATACACAAGAGTATTCATTCTTGTTATGTTCCTAGTCAGCTACAATCATGGATATTATATGACAATAATAATATGTAAGACTATTGTATATGTGGATGATGACCATGTGTCTTTATTTACAATATAGGATATCATTTCATTATGTGTTAGTAAACAAGATATACTAGATATACCCACTTTGTGAATGACACATGGAAGTCATGTCATGGCCTTCATAGTCATATCTTAATGTGACATTGGTGACAATGATCCTTAGACTTGAAGTTAGTACAATGGTCACATGCCATTTCATGTACTTAAGCACTACCCAACATGATTCTAAATCAAGGTTTAAATACATGTAGTGATTGGGCGCACTATGAAACTTGTAGTTTATTGTGAGTGATATAGATATAATTCGTCCATCCATTATTGTGATATCTAGTCCACTTGATAAGTGAGGCTACAAATCCATGTCCATGCTCATGTGAGTCAATATGTGATATTAAACTCACACAATCTCAATAGTATCTCTAGTTTAAGAAACATAAATTGAATGTTAATAGGATGACAAATCCATGCCTAAGATTCAATCTAGATATCTATGACAAAAGGATTATATAGTCATGGTAACATTCATCACTTTATAGGTAAAAGTTGTTCTCCAACTTAATATGTTATCTGGGTAGCAATGATGTTTTGCTAGAAACTAATTGTTGCTTGTGATGTTTTCAACATCATTGTCAACATAATAAGAAATTTGTTGGATCACACACATAAGGATGCTCAAAGGAAAAGAAGTTCACAATCAAACATATGATTAGAATGCTTCTGAATCATGTATAAACTAATTTCTTCCTAATCAAGTGACTGGGTAAGCCAAGCAGCTAAATAGATGATTGGATCATCTGGTTGGAGTGAGTGTCAACTAAATTGACGATCACCAATTGCAAAAGAGAACAATTGGCTATATATAGTCCAGTCGGGCGAATAGGTAAAATCAATGTTGGCCAAAAATTGGAAAGACTCAATTGATTTGGAATTGAATTCAGAAATTTAAATTGGAATAAGATTTACTGACTAAAGAAACTGGGTGACGGGATGGTCTAGTCGATCGACTAGATTAGTGAGTTGGCTAGTTCATCAATAGATCAATCAATTGTGAAGTCTATCTGAGTATCTCAATTTGATTTTGATTGTGAGTTGCAACTAGTATCAATATTAGATATTGGATAGATCCAAGCCCATGACACTCCTATGTAAATGAGATGGACGTCCAAAGGGAGACAAAAATATTTTAAGACAATTTGTCTGAGAGTACTTTCTTTTATAGAAGGAAAAACTCACCTAAACGACAACAACCTACAACATGAGGAGAAGGACACTAGGATAAGATATCACATTGATGACTCCAAGTTTTGCTTACTATTAGTGACCAAGGTGGTTCACCAAGAGTTCATCATCTATGTGGATGATGTAGAGGTTGAGGCCCTTAGATGAAGGCTTGAGGACAATTAACTCCTCTAAGGAAAAGATAAGGTGTTTCTATGATGACAAGGCAGAAACAACACAAACCACTTAGGATATGAATCTAGAAGTACAAATTCTATACTGACATAGTATGTGTCTAGTTGTTATACAACAAGTGTGAGATGAGGTATATTCAAAATCCCTTCTATGTATTTAATATGTCGATGATTTATGGCTATGATGGATATAATGGTTAACATTTTTGTTGGGAAATTTTATATATTTCTATTACATTCCCTTACCACAAACCCTACACTCACTTCATCCCTTTTTGGTTTACATGCTTGTATCCTCATGTTTTTTTCATAGCTTTCTCCCCCGTACTTATTACTCTCCTATATTCATGGAAGAGGTGCCATCTCCGACCACTGATAGGCGTATGACTCATTCCTGGGCGCTCAGGTTTGTTGCAACCTCGTAAAGGTTCATGGATAGAATCTAGGGCACATGGACATGTGGAGTTTGGTTTAGCTTTGTGCCCAAGTGATGAATTATCAGTCATGGCAAGAGCTAGTGGGAGAGAAGAATCCCCTATGAAATTTGTCTTCTCAAGCCCTTCTCATTTTTCTTGCCTTTTTCTTTTATTATAGGGGTAAAATCATCTTTACGTATTTTTTTAATCTTGTTTAGCCGCATGTATAGCATGTATGCTTTTGATGTGTTTACCCGATCAACTTGCTTTTTTTGAAATAACATGTGGGGTATTATGTGCCTTGGCTAGGTTTTCCTTTTAACAAAATATTAAATAATATAAACTTGTAAAATGCATAACTAATTATTAGAATATCAGAAAATATAAATCAATAGGGTTTTTTAGTTAGAAAAATGATAACTTTCCATCTAGATTGGGTTTAGGGTTTGTTCAAAGGTTACCATGAATCAAATATTAGGGTTTCTAATTTAATGGATATATGAACTTTTATTGGTCTATGGGTACCATAACTGGTAAATTGTTGTAGTTTTACTTTGACCTAGGATCTAAGGTGAGGTATGTGCATCTTACCTGATTTCTTTTGGGCATTAAGTTGAGTAAAACCCTTTTCCCATTTGACACATGTCTTTTGAAAATAATTACCTTTTGTTTGACTCTTGTAATCTTTTAAAATAACTAATATTGTGAAACCATCTCTCCTTTTGGTTCACTAATATTTTAAAAATTATTATTGGTGTGCCTTTTGACCTCAACTTGATACGATAAGGATGTTATTGTCTCCTTTTATTTGAAATGAACTAATATGGAGTACATGTATACTTACCTTCCATATTGTGAAAGACACCTAGACTAATATTATTTACAGTAGCTGTTAGGACCTCTCTTTTGATCAACATTAATGCCAACCATTTGAGAGAAACCCAAAACCTAAACCCAGATTATGAAGCAAAACAACTAATTCTTGGCAACCGTGATTAAAACAAATATGAAAAACAAAGATAAATTTTTCATTTTCATTGTCATTAAAACTCATAAACCAATGTTACAATATCACAAAACTAATTCAACTCTACTAAAATTAGAATCAAATCTTTTTGCTCATATGCAATTCAATTTACACCGGTAACATATACATGAAAGGACAAACTTTGCATACTACCCATACTGTAAAACAGAGAATACAAGGACATTCTAATCTATCTAGATTATTTTGTTTACATCTTCTTTGTCACAACCTCTCCTATGGACATCATTATACCTAAAAACATTTGAAACAACCTCATGAGACTCATATAGAACCCTAGTGAGTGGATACCTACCATTCAAGATATGTATATACATCAATATCAAATTAAGTATAACGAACTTAAAAGAAACTTAGATATTTTGAAAATTCTAGTAGATAGTTCTATCAATTATTCAAAAATAGTTTACGATAATAATCTTGTCAATCAGATAAGGTGATCACTTAGACCAAATCCAACTTTAAAACACCCATAAGAGCATGTCTCTATACATATCAATAGATTTTCTTGCTTTAGAATGAAAATTTGATTGTAGGAGTAACAATTCAAAACCTAAACAATATCTAGAAATAACAACAACTTCATCTTTGTGACACCCCACTGGCCAGACCACAAACACATTCTGCACTCCTAAAGCGGAAGTACCCCCTCTTTGATAAAGAAAGTCAATTCGCAATTTTCCATATAGTTCAATGCCACATTCTGCCCACAGACTGAAAATAGTTTTTGGACTTGTTTGTAAATATACAAGCACTTAAATTCATCTGTATGATCAACATAACACCCTATCATCTCCCATAATATGTGGTTCATGTCCAAGAAACAAAAATAGAGAGAGAGAGGAGATTAGGGTTTTAAAGGAGAAAATCGTCAGAAGTGCTGAATCATGGTTTTGGCTCCCTATAGTTGGAAAATTGATGTAGTTCATCAACCCCAAATATGATTTCATGGTTAATCTTTTATCCTATGTCTATATTTCATACCTCCTATTATTTGAACCAAGGAAATAAAAAATTACCATATTTTCTCTTTCTTTCTTTCCCATTCTCCTGAGGTGAGCATTTATTTCTTTCTCAATCTCTCTAATCATGTTCAAATCCTAATTTTATTCTACTAAAATAATCAAGATCATTGTTAGTGTTTGTGTGTTTGGGAAATCAATTGGGATGATTTTGGGGGAAATAAATGCTACATATTTAGATCCTTTCTCATTAATTTGTATTTTTCTAATTCCTTATCTATTGATTCAAGGTATATGCAAAGTCTTATGGATAGAGAACTATATTGATTCACCGTCACTATCTTAGGGTTTAGCAGGACACCATAAGATATCAACAATAGACCCTAGTCCACTATAGGGTTTCATAAAGAGGCTCAAGTCCTCATCTCGGGTACATGAGATAGGAACAAACATAACAACATATTAGAATATTAGACACAATCATATTTCACATATTTTACAATTTTCATTTTAACATAGTCTATTACTCATGGGCATAGACTTTCACAATAGATGATTTAGGGTAGACTCACACCAGATGACTCATCCCTAAATCCTAGTAGTCTAACCTTCAAAGTTTCAATCCACACTCCTCAAATCCTTCTCATAATACTATAATTACTACAAGGAGATCTATTTCATTTTCCCTAGTGTGGCACTTGGGGGAAACTCACGGTGTTCAGGGCACCAAACTATATGTATCATCGTTCACATGTTATTAATCACTTGTACTCATCTTAAATAAATTTTAAATCATCATGTATCATATGTGGATATTCTCACGCAGATAGAATGGCATGAATTATATTAGATTTAGCAAGAAAGTCAATGATTAAAACAAGAAGCGCAACAATATGTAAATTTGCAACACAAATGATTCTTTCCATTTCCACATCATTATCATAGCAATCATCATTAGTGGGCTTGCAATCCGTGACATAATCTTATTATACAACATTTACCCTAAATAAGGTTTCTCAAAGGTAATCAATGCATGCTAATTCAATCGCAACATATATCTTATCAATTCATTACATATAATAGTTCTCATCAAATATTCACAAAGACATTATAACTAGCAACAATATAGGCATATAAACATCTTATGTCATTCATCATACACTAAATAGTTTTATCATGCAACATATACTTCATCATGATTATCAATATCATCATCTAAGCCTTAGTCCCAACTATGTTGGGTTCGATTTACATGGATCCTTCATTTCTATTCAGCTCTATCATGGGCCATATTCTGGTTGAGATGTAGATATTCAAAATCTCTCTTTATAAGCTCATCCCATGTTAATTTAGGTTTCCCTCTTCTTCTATTTATTGTTCCTGACTCAATAGCATTGCTTTGTATAGGTACATTAGTCGGTCTGCATTGCACATGTTCGTACCATCTGAGTCGGCCCTCATCCAACTTATCCTCAATGCTCACCACCCCCACTTTATTCCTGATATAATAATTTCTCAAGCAATCTTTTCTTGTCTTCCCACACATCCATATCAACATACACATTTCAGCCACGTTCATCTTGTTGAGACCTTGTGTCTTCACCGCCCAACATTCACTCCCATAGAGCATGGCTGGCCGTATAGCTATTCTATAAAACTTACTTTTTAACCTGAGAGGGATCTTCTGATCACATAAAACTCCAGTTGCACTTTGCCATTTCAACCATCCTGCAGTGATCATGTGACAAACATCATTTTGGGCATCCCCATATATTTTAATAATAGAACCCAAATAAAAAAATTTATCACATTTTGGTATATCTACTCCGTCCAACTTGGCTCCATCATTCACACTGTGGGATTGGCTGAAATTTCAATGCATATACTCAAATTTTCTTCTACTAATCATCAATCTATTTGATTCTAATTCCTCTCTCCACCATTCAAATTTATCATTTAAACCATCTTTAGTTTCGTCAATCAAAACAATATCATCAACAATTAACATACACCAAGAAATATCATCTTGAACATTCTTTGTTAACTCATCCATAACAAGAATGAACAGATACACGCTGAGTGTGGATCCTTGGCATACCCCAACTGTGATAGGAAAGGTTGGTGTCTCTCCTCCAGGAGTCTTCACACTTGCATTAGAGATATCATATACATATTTGATCAAGTCAATGTATTGGATTGGCACACCCTTTTTCTTCAAAACCATCCACAACACTTATTTGGGTATTCGATCATAAGACTTTTCCAAAACAATCAACACCATATGAAGATCTCTTTTGCTTTCTCTATACTTCTCCATAAGCCTCCTTATCAGAAAAATAGCATCTATTGTTGATATTCCAGGCATGAACCCAAATTGGTTGTTTGACATCTACGTTATAGATCTTAGCCTCTGCTCAATAAAACTCTCCCAAAGCTTCATTGTGTGACTCATCAACTTGATACCTTTGTAGTTTGTGCAGCTCTAAACATCACCTTTGTTTGTATATGGGGACTATAGTACTATTCCTTCACTCATACGACATCTACTTGGTCTTCATGATATTGTTTAAGAGATTTGTTAACCACATAACTCCTTCATCCCCATACTCTTTCATACATCAATGGGAATATCGTTTGGTCCGCATGCCTTTCTCATTTTCATCTTATTCAAAGCATTCTTGACCTCAAATGGTGAAAATCGTCGTGTGAAAATGATATCTCTTGTATTCATGTCACATGAGTCTCTAACAGTATTTGCAATATCTCCATTGAAAATCTTATGGAAGTAATTTCTCCACTGGTTCTTGATATCATCGTCCTTCACCAACACCCTACCATCTTCATTCTTAATGAATTTCACTTGACACAAGTCTCTTCCTTTCCTTTCTCTTATATGAGCCCTTTTATATATATCTTTTTCCCCTTCTCTTGTGTCGAACTTCCTATACATATCATCAAAGTATCTGGACTTTGCCTCGTGAACAACCTTTTTAACTTCTTTCTTTACTTACTTGTATCTTTGGAACATTGCATCATCTCAAGATTTGGGCAAGATCCTATAGATCTCCCTTTTCAGTTTAATAGCCTTCTGTACTTCATCATTCCACCACCAAGTCTCTTTCTGTGGAGGCCCACAACCTTTGGACTCCCCAAAAACCTCTTTGGCAATTTTTGTTATGCAGGAGCTCATGTTATGCCACATAGTGTTAACATCAGACTCCAAGTTCAAAGTTCTCTCCTTACTGAGTTTATCATGAAAAATCAATTTCTTTTCTCCTTTAAGATTCCACCACTTGATTATTCTATCTTGGTTTCTGTTATGCTTCCCTTTATTGATCTTCTTGTTAATATCCAAACCACCAATGTATGTTGGATCATGAATTCTTTTCCAAGAATCACTTTACAATCCTTGCATATATTACGATCCACCCGCCTTGTAAGGAGATATTCAATTTGGCTACAATTGTGCCCACTCTTGAAAGTAATCCTATGAGATTCTATTTTATTTAAATGGGTGTTTGCCAAAATCATATTATATACAACTACAAAATATAAAATCCTCTCTCCTTCTCTGTTTCTACTTCCGTATCCAAAACCACCACAAACTCTCTCGTATTCATCATTGCTACTCCCCACATGGCCATTTAAATCACTCCCGACAATAATTTTCTCCTCTATCGGTATTCCCTACATCAATTCATCCATGTCATCCCAAAAATCCTTCTTAGCCTCCTTACTAAGGCCAACTTGGGGGGCATAAGTGCTAATAATGTTAAAAATACTCCCCCCAAGAACAACCTTAATATCTACGATTCTATCAGCCATCCTTGTGATCTTTACAACATCATCCTTCAACATCTTATCAACAATAATACCTATGCCATTTCTATATTTATCAATATCTATATGCCAAATTTTGTATCCAATGTCTCCAATCTCGCTACAACATTCCCCTATCCACTTGGTATCCTGCAAGCAAGCTATATTTACTTTTCTTCTCATCATGGTATCCACTATCTCTAAATGTTTCCCTATCAGAGAGACAATATTCCAAGATCCAACTCTAATCTTTTTTTGTTGAACTTGCTTCATTAATTGCCTTCTTCGAAAATGTTTCCCTTACAATGTTTTCACTACATTTGGGCAGTGATGTGGCGGGACTAGCTTCTTTACCCATACCTATCCAAGATGTGGAAACCCTTGCACATGTTTTTCTACATCCAAGCAATGATGTAGCATGACTAGCTTCTTTACCAACACCCATCCAAGATGTGGAAACCTTTATCTGTCCTTCAACACAATCGGGCATCATTGTATCAAAACCCCTTGCATATTTATCACGACACCTGGGTGTCCATGCAACACGTCGCTAGGTAGGGACACTCCAACAAAATTTTTGTAACGATCCATGTCATAGAAAGAGTGACAAAGTTTTTATGTAGCATATACTTATTCCATCCAAATTCTATAGTTATGAATAAATCTCAAGCATAAATGTGCATAACACAATTAATATTCTTGATTTACTATTTTCCATTTTTTAGTTAGGGTTACAGTCCAACACATATGTAATCTTATTTGAAATCCATCACATAAGACCATTCCTAGAATACAAGTGCTCTTCACACAATTACAATCCAATCTTGCATTCTTATGAATCAAATTGAATTTTTGAACCATCTTGTAATTCAATTAGACTATAGTTATGTACATTCTCTAATCCCTTAGTTTAGAGAATCTTATTAATTATTATCACATAGCTCACCATATTTGGGTAACAATTAGATTCTCAGATCCACCAAGATAACTACTTATTTTCTCCTCGCTTTAGGTTTGTTACTCTTAACCTTCTTAATTTCATGTTCAATACATCATAGGAACCAATCATTCTTAATTCACTTAATGTGCAACATATGTCTTCCATTGACATTCATTAAAGTCCAGTTGTGTTGTATTTCTTTCAACTTAGGTCAAACAAAAAGTAACTAAAATAGATAAATTATAGACTTAATCATACTTATTCAATTGAATCCGTTCACAACTTATCATCAATTCCATTTCCTTTCTTGCATTTAGATGAGTGTATCATGACATTTGTATCCCAATGGTATTTTGATAATTAACAAAAATCCTTCAATTCCTTATGAGACTACTCACTTCAGGAAAATGTACCAACCCCCAATATAATCCATATATAACAACGCCAGAAGCATGGATCATCAAGATTACACTGGGAGATTGTCACAAATAATATATATCATTTATTGCAATAATAAATCAACTTTACACAAGATATAGATACATAGATTCTCATAAATGTTCTTTTTCACAAATCTTGCAACAAGGAAAATAATACATGATATAATCGGTAAACTAGTTAAACCCCCTTGGATCTTATAGATGGAACCCCACTAGGTTTTGAACTCGTATGTAGATCTTTGAGCTAGTACACGCACATTAGATGGATTTATCCTATACACTTACTCCTTATCTGTGGGCATCACACCCCCAACCATGCATTTGACAAACCGTTGTAAGTGGTTGGGTTCCAATAATAAATGAACATAATTTAACATAAAGCTTAGGGATTGATATCGAAATGCATAAACATTATTATGGATTTTGGATGCATTCTTAACTTGATTAAGCTTTCTTATTAGGTGACCTACTCAATGAACCTTATATGATCTGATCTCACAACACACATAAGGTGTGAAGGCTTCTGAACACATTGAAAATGAATAGGATTGGGCTTGAACCCAATAAACATAAACATCATTGAGCACACTAAAAGTGAATAGGCTTCTAAACACAGTGAAAGTGAACATGCTTGGGCTTAAACCAATAAGGTGAAGGGGGCTCATGAGGCACCAATATTCCATAAAAATGCTCATGAGTAGGGCCTAACTATATGTTGATTATCTAATCTGATCCGATCTTATATTACTTAGGGTTTTCACCCATAATTGCATTAATGATCTTATACATGAAGATGTATATTCATTTAACTAATATGATCTTAATATGAATTTTAATGTAGTATATATTAATCAAATGTGCATATGATAACCTTTAAACATTAAAGTGCTCACATGATAACATATATTATATGAACTTTAAACATAATTAAGCAAGCAAAACTGAATGATGTAGTATAATTAAACCCAAGGCATGGCCCACTTACCTAGTCCAGTAGGAACACTCGCTCCTAGATTCCTGATCTTAGAACTTTAGTCTTCCTATAATTATAACCCAAAATAATAATTATTTTCTCATAAACCCTAATTAGGTTAAGTCTTGAAATTTGAGAAGCCAAAGTCATAATCATGAATCTTAACCAGCCCAATGGCTAGATTTCAAAAATCATATGTTACTCAACCCATAGGCCATACCGATCAAAAGATATTAAATATCTTGCTTTGGCCAATCAGGGCTTATATAAATCGTTTATCTCAAAATTTGGGATCACATAATTGAAAAAAATTGAAAGACCAGAACACCTAAGATTATTTCATGATATATATATGTGACAAGGGCTTTTATTGTAAAATCAAATATAACAAACTCCCACTCATTAATCATCATATGACCTATGTCATATCGAAATAAAGAGTGAAACCCAAATATATTGCTATAGTGATCCCAAGTTTCGTCTTCTTCTTGCCTCAATTTCAACTTTCTTACAGCCACCCATGCCGCGACCAAGAAAACTCCTACCCCATTGGAGCATTAGTGCTTTGATTCCCATGCAAAGAACACATGACCAAGGTAGATGAATCTTTCTGTGACCTCTTCCATACACCCTTGATGTCCCAAAGAGATAGAGTCAAAGCTCTGGGATACTGAGATAAGAAGTTCCTGGTCTTGCCGTCATGGCATGAGGAAAGTATTGAACATGACACTAAACCCATACAAAAAGTTTGGGAACTTGTGTAGATATCCTGTGAAGACAAGGGAGAAATCTTCATCACACAAAGACCAAAGGTGACTGGAAAACCTTCCCCAAGTCATGAGAAATAGAGTCACTAGTTCAATAGACAAAACCCCAAACCAAAGTGATGAGGAATGAAAAGCAAGTTGAATTTGGATTCATAGAGTTTGGCCAAATTTGTTCAGGTAGTTTATGAAAGTAACTCACCTATGCCATCATCATCGGCCCTGTGAGTAGTCGGAGTTGGGAAAGATAACTAGGCTAGAACACATTGCCTCCGAACATGAAGAAAATAAGGAAGTCCATGTAAGGAAGCTTGCCAAAAAGGTACTTTAACTGAGACAGCTAGAGCTCTCCTACCGAGTCTGCATGTTGGGCATGTTGTATCGATATGGTCTCTGATGTGATGAAAACTTGTTGCAGAAGCGTTACTGACAAGCGTATAAACCCTAAGAGGAAACACCAGATTTAACATGGAAAACTCTCCTCAAGATGAGAAGAGAAAACCACGGGGCAATACCAGCCAACAAGCACTATGTAATTAATATTACAACTCACACCACCTGAATTTAATCATCCCTAAATCTAGGTAGCCCTCCCCATACAAGAACAAAGATAAGGAAGAAGAGAATCAAGCCCAATGTATACAAACATCCCTCTTTACTTGATCTCCTCACGACATCACTGTAGTTGTTGGGGACCACTTGATGCCGTTGTGACCGTTGACTAGATTGGACCATTGCCGCTATTACCGCTAATTTGTTTCAAGACAAAGTCATTGGCCCTCTCTTATTAACCAAGAGAGTTGCTCTATCTGTGCATCCAATTTACCACTGACTGTCATCCACTACTTCACTTTAAGGCAAAGTTGTTGACCCTCTCTTATTAACCAAGAGAGCTCCTCTAGTTGTTCTTGTTCTTCGACTCTTCAACCAAAGAAGGCACCAACAAGCAACTGGAGGGATCACACCTCAACTGATGGGATGTCTCAATGGCTTCCCTCATGGCCTCCTTTTATAGGCCTCCATATAATGTGGTTGCAACTAGGAATACTTGTCCAACTCTGAGTCCAAATGTGAGTCCAACTCCATGTTACAAATAGGGAGCCATCTTCTTTCCCTTTTAGACTTGACTCTTATTGGGTTTGGTAGCACAAACCAACTCCTACTCAAGTCCAAATCCAACTAGGACATGGGATGGAATCCTTTTCCTTTTCTAAAAATCTCCCCCTCCATCCCATGAGGGAGACATTGTATTCAACAATCATCTATATTTGCTTGTGGGCCCCATCACCACATGTGATGGATCCATTATCTTCAAGCATGCCATCATCCTATCATTTTAATGCATCTTCTTGAAGTCCTATCCTAACTTCACTTTGTTCTCAAGCAACTGAGAAGAAGTATCCTAGCAACACTACTTCTGTCTCCATGCCTACACCTAGAACTTTGTTGGCTCCCTCTGACTTATCAGTCGAGCCATCCAAATGAAAACCTTATTTCTAACCTTCTGTACCAAGATTCAGAAACCTTTTGATGATGCTCCCCCAGTCTTCAACTAAATCCCTTAACAACTAGTGTGGATTTGTATCTGATATCCTTGTTGTCATCATCTTTCTTCATCCTATAAATCCACTTGTTCTTTAGTGATTTTTGGCCCTTGGTAAGTGCCTCAAGATCATAGGTATCATTCGTCTGCAAAGAAGGCATCTCCTCCTGCATCGCCTGATGCCACTTTGCTCTATCTCTACAAGTCTATGCTAATGATAAGCCTCTGGCTCCTGATCACTAAGGAGAATATATGGAGATGTTAGACACCTAGAGGAAGGATGACAAACTCTATCAGACCGCCTCAACAACTGCTTTGAGGACTCTTTATGGTGATGATCTTGCTCCCCTTACCCTAATGTCTCTGACTGTGAGTCTGAACCACTCATCTATGCATATGCAATAGGAGCACTTGATGTGATGTCACTTGACTGCTCAGGTGATCATGCTGCTCTTCTTCATCATCTAAAGACTGCACCTATGAAGAAGATGAAGCATCCTCATACTCATCATCAGAAGAACTATCACCTGATCATGCAGCCATTGTATCAACACTCTCAGGCTCTGTCACTACCTAACTCTCTCAAAAAGTCACATCTTTGTGTCTGCTCATGGTTTTTTTTCAGACTCCCATAACTTGTAGCCAAACTACTGATCTCCATAGCAAAGAAAGATACATGTCACCTCTTTATCATTTAGCTTTTGCCTCTTTTCCTTTAGAATATGTACATAATCCTTACACCTAAATACTTGAAAATGAGCATGAGAAGCATCCTTGCCTATCCATACCTTCTCAGGTATATCAAACCCCAAAGGAACTGACAGAGATTGATTAATCAGATAGCACACAATATCTATACCTTCAACATGCATCTAATTTTATCCACTATGGTATGGTTCATCCTCTCCGTTGTACCATTGTGTTTTGGTTTACCAAGCTCTATCCTTTCATTTCATATTCCATGATTGGTGCAGTTATCCTGGAACTCTCTATAGGTGTACTCTCCTCCATTATCCGTGCGAAGACACTTCAACTTTTTCTCTATCTCCTGCTCCACCAAGGCATTAAATTTTTGAAAACACA
Source organism: Alisma plantago-aquatica (assembly GCA_963693085.1). Lineage (NCBI taxonomy): Eukaryota > Viridiplantae > Streptophyta > Magnoliopsida > Alismatales > Alismataceae > Alisma > Alisma plantago-aquatica. Next base: position 1,063,148,961 of record OY856409.1, on the reverse strand, counting down.
GAAAGACCTAATCTTTGGTCTTCGACAAGTAGGCCCACACCTTCCTAGATGCATCATCAATAAACATGACAAAATACCTATTGACACCCAATGAAGCCACCTTAAATGGACCAAAGACATCCAAATGAACCAGTTGTAGAAGTTGTGACTTAACCTTTGATCTTGTCTTGAAAGAAATGTGTCGATGTTGTCCTATCTGACATGCATCATATGAACTGAGACTAGTGTCCTTGCCACAAGGAATCAATCTCTACTTTAATAAAAGCTTCAAGCATTTCTCACGCATGTATCCTATTTTTCTTTTCCATAGATCTTTCTAGTGATCCTCAACTACATATATATGGCCGCCTTTGAGCACCTTAAGTTGGGTCTTGTATAATGTGTGACACAATTTTCCCCGTACAATAAACAAAGCCCCCATTGTGATCATGTATTTCCCACCACCAAAATCCAGTGACAACCTTCTCTATCAAATAATGAACTAGATATCAAACTCAGTTGCTGATGAATGCATATTCATCTGGGTTCATTTGCCATGTTGGGCCCAGTTTTGCACTGATTTTACACTTTTATTGCCTTAATCTCTCATACACACGTTTACTTAGCCCAATTGAATTTTTCCTAATTTTGTTTGGTTTATCCTTGATTCTAATCGAATTTTTGCATCTCTTTGCAGATTGTATTGGGTACTTGGGCCCACGAGCACCACAACCCATCTCCACAGCTCGTGGCCCTCTCCCCTCCTCACTTTTCCCTCCACTCATCCAACTGTCCATGTCTTTCCCTCAAACCCTACACGACCGTTACCTGATCCTCTACACTGCGATCGCAGTTTGCTTCTTTTCCCTATAACCGATGTAACATCCCTGACCTGGGTTAAGGCTTAACCCTAGAGGTTTTGCTTAAGTAAGTCATTTATATTCTTGTTTTTATCTTTTGAAAAATAATTAGGGCTCAAGAGGAACTTATGTTTCAATTTTAGTCCTTTTTGAATAATGTTGAAACAATGTTTTACTTATTTTGGACTAAAGTGCAAATTACCCAAGTTGAGGGGTTGACTTGCAAATTTTACATGATAAAATGTTCCTCAAGTGTTGAAGTATCATAGGAATGAGAATGATGCAGAGGTATGGCTTGTGAAAGCCTGAGCACCAAGAAAGAGCTTATTAAGCAATGCTTGCGCATTCAAACCTAGTTTTGGTGTAATGTGCAATTTACCCAAAACCTAGGGTTCAATATGCAAAATACCACTTCTAGAGAGTCCCTAATGTTTATTGGTATTAATTAGAGACAAGAAAATTAGAGGGGAATCTCTTTTGAATCTCTTTGGAGGAGAGAGAATCTTGATATTAAAATAATCAAGATTTAAGCATAATTGAAACCCTAATTCAATTTAATGCAAAAATAAATATATTAATGGAAGTGCTCTTCAACCAAGAATGTGATGGTTGAAATTACATAAGAATGGACGTCCTTGTGCCTTGAAAAGGCAACGGAATATCTAAAGTGAGTGGAGAGCCCACTCACATTAATAAAAGGAAAAGTAATATCCACTCAATTTTGGATATTATTATTATATTGATTAAGGTGCTTAATTTGTTTTCTTTACATTCATGGATAATGAAGAGTAATTACAAGGTGGGGGAGATGTCTTCATATGCAAGGGATGGAGGGGAGTATGTGTCACCAATTTTGGGAGTTGAAGGAATTATTTATCACTTTCTCTCTCATTGAATTTCCCTTATATACATCCCATTTTCAACTCACTTGAAAGGCTTTTTCGACCCTTCTTTCTTTCCTTGCTTTGGTTGAACACAAAGGAGCTTAGGAGCAACAGGAGGACGTACCCCAACCTGTAGGTAAGCTCCATAGTCATCTTCAACCTTGATTTTATGGTGGAAATCGAAATTCAATGCTTATTTTCTTCTTCTCTCCATTCAATCTTCAACTTTAGCCATCCTTTTCACTCAAGGACTTGAGGACAGACCTTGGGAAGTGGAGAGAGATTCATTCACCATTAAATACGTGAAGCTTGAATCTTGGATTCAACTTTGAAGGTGGGTTATATAACTTGAACCCTTAAATGTCATTATTGCTTGCAATTTATTCACTATGTGTTGAACCTTTCTTCTTTCTCGATTTCCTTTTGATTAATTGTAGAAATCACCATAAAAATCACAACTGATTTCGAAGGTTTCAAGCTTGGAGATGATGATGTCATATTAATCACACACCTCAACAAATGAAGGGGCAATCGATTTTCAAAATGATTGAGCTTATTCGGTTTCAAAACCGAATGAGTTGATTCGATTTTAAGACCAAATGGGCAATTGAACCCAAGACCAAATGGGCAATTGAACCCAAGATCGAATGGAAAATTGAACCCTAGACCTAATGGGCAATTGAACCCAAGACCGAATGGGTAAATGAATGCAAGACCGAATGGGTAATTAACTACAAGATCGAATGGGTAATTGAATTCAAAACCGAATGGGTAATGGATCTCAAGATCAAATGGATAAATTGAACTTCAAAACCAATTGAGGTTAATTGCTGATGTGAAAGATGAAGATCCAATGGCTCAAATTGATTTAATTATAATAAATTTTAGAATAAATGATCCATGTATTGCAAGCCCTAATCGATTGAATTGATTGAAATCCTAGTTGAGGGAATTGATTTCAAGGTTGTTTGACCCAAACGGTCTCAAGACAATTTGGAGGTCAAACGGTCTCAAGACAGTTTGAAGGTCAATGGTTGATTGTGGTAGTTGGTTGGAGATCCAAGGGCTACAATCTAATGTGCTTTCAATAGTTCAACTGATGGATGGTTTCAATGTTGGAGGGTTCATTGATTGTAAACCCTAGACCTAATAGATTGCATTCGGTTTCAAGATCAAATGGATGATTTAGTTTCAAGACTGAATGGATGATTCATTTTCAAGACTGAATGGAGGATTCAGTTTCAAGACCGAATGGATGATTCGGTTTTAAGATCGAAGGGTTGATGATTCGGTTTCAAAACTGAATGGATGATTCAGTTTCAAGACCGAATGGATTGATTCGGTTTCAAAACCGAATAGGTTGATTCGATTTACAATTGATCAAGACCGATTGAAGGGAAAAATACTTTAAGACTGTTTGAAGGTCTAATACCTCAAAACCGTTTGAAGATTTAATTGATTCAAATCTTCTAAGTACAATCAACCCCATGATTGTTGATGATGATTATCAAAGGTAATCACAATGGTTGTACCTTCAAGGTACTTAAGTGATTAGTACCTTTTGAATGGTTAATTTTTTATGCTTAAGGAAGCAATGTCTCAATACACTATGCTAACCCTTCATTCAAGTTAACCTAATCTAATCAAGTTTGGTGTAATAAACATCCTAGAGAAGATAAGAGAGAGGAATTCATACATGAGTGATAATCATGTAGTGGTGGAGCCTCAACACTTCCAACATGAATAGAATATATATATTTAGGGTATGATCCGTGATAAAGAGATCATGGAACCCTAATAAAAAAGGTTGATGAGCCCTAACCCTAATTTAGGGCAATGTTAAGTAAAAGCCCTAATCTAGGGTAATAGTGTAACCCTAATCTAGGGTGATGATATGAGAAAACCCTAATTCAGGGTATTTTAATAACAAACCCTATTTTAAAAGGATGCTATATGAAACACATAAAGTAGTAGATAATGGACAACCTTATATCAACAATGACTCAACCTAAAATGAGTCCATATCAATTGATGATGATTGGACAATTCAAATGTACAAATTATGATTAATACCTTACATGATAAATATAGGATTAATGCATAAAGTGTTAGGATGGAAAATACCCTAATACAATATAAGTTGATGAACTTAAGCAAGTTAGAAGTGATGAGGGAAGTGATACATTCAAGATATGATAGGTATCATATTCAACACTTCAAGGTTGATATACCTTTATACACTTAAAAATAAATATATTTGGATGAGAAACACTTGAAATGTGTTATGTTAATTGTTACATTAAGATGTAATGAGTTTAATGCACTTTGATAAGTGAAGGATAACATACTCGAGAAAGGGTTAAGCCAAGATAATAAAGTATGATGTAATCATACTCTTGTATGGATGAGAAAGAAACTCATACCTTGTGTTGATAATCATTTAGTGGTAAATGACGAGAATAAATAAGTATGATTGAATACTTATGATAACAATCTATGCTCCTAGATGTGTGAAGCACTGAATTGGGGTATGGATCAATAATATGAACATGTGAAACCCAAATGCAGTAATGTGATGAGAAACTCTAATTCAGAGTGATGTTATGTAATGGTATATGAAACTATGATATGAAACCCTAACCCTAATATAGGGTGAAGGAATCTGTAACCCTAATTTGGGTAAAGCTACATGAACCCCTAATTTTAGGGGAAATATTATAAGAAACCTTAATTTAAGGTAAGGATGTAATGTGAAACCTTGATACATGGTAATGTGATATGAAACCCTAATCCAGGGTGATGCTATGTATTATGAAACCCTAATTTGAAATCCTAGTCCTAATTTGTGTAAGGGGATGAGTAACCCTGATTGATATTAATTGGGAAACCCTAACCCTAATAAGGGTATAAGTGGTGTTACTTTGTATAGCATGGTGTTAAAATGTAATTGATATAACTGTTCTCAAGTGTACTAACCATGCAGCTATCATGAGATGATGAGCATAGCCAGGTATGAGCTATGATGTTCCATTTATTATTGTTAATGGGCCTTGTGAGCCATAACATGCTTTGTTGCCTAGTGAGAGGTAAAAAGAAATGAAATGGGCTTTGAGAGCCATGTGAGATGCTTGTGTAGCAAGTATCATGTTTACCTTGGTCAGATGACCTGAAGGTGTTTTAGTTACCTGATAAGTGGTAACAAGTGTTCTTTGATGAACTGAGGGTTTAAATACCCATTTTCTATAATCATGATGATGAGTTTGTGAATGGATGAGAATGCTACTGACGAGATAAGGAATTGAGATCCCAATGCTTCATAAATTTTTGAAGAGTACTTGATGAAAGTATTATATATTCCTTGTAGCATTTGTTATGATAATTCATGTTTGATAACTTGACTGATGCTAAAAAGAATATAGTAATGTACTTAATTAATCAAGTGATATCGTATAACGTAGTTTCCCTGACCACAGATCCATCAACGTCAGAATTTGCTAAATGGTAAAACGGGTTGCTCCGCGGCATAACCCAGATAGCATACTTTAGAGTATGTGGGGGTAATGGGTGAACATATCCTTACACCCCATAGGAATGGCTTCAGGCAATGTCCTATGCATGTGATTGGTTACAGACCATACCCCAATAAGAGTATGGCTACGGGCCATGACTCCACAATATAATACCAGACATTGGCTACGGGACATATCCTGAAGAGAGTAAATGCTACAGGCTATAACTCTATAGAGAAGATGCCAATATACCTTGGTAAGATATTTGTAGTTTGACACATGATGTCTCTACCATATAATCTCGTACTGACCGAGAAGGTTGATGTCTTGGATTCCAGCTCTTCCATTGACCTTGTGTGGTACCGATGCTTAACGTAGTCATGGTCAGTTGGAGTATGAGTGGTATACCTCATCTCCTCAGGGCTTAAGTATGATTGTAAAATGTAATTAGTTGTGTAACATATTTGCTTAAGGTTGAAATATGTGAATCATTGGTTGATGATACCCTACTTAGCATATCCTAGAAAGATAAATGTGATACACATGCTTTAATTCCTTATTGGATAAATGATATGCTGTTTTATCAAGTTATAGCTGAAATGCTTTGAATAAGAATATTGTTATAATCTGTGTAGACATTGATCTATCTACTGTTGAACATATAAATCCTCTACTCAGTTTTATTCTATTAAACTGCAATAATAATATTTCTGGCGGAGAGTTATATCTCTCGCTGGGGCATATTTCAAATTGTCTCACCCCTGTGGAATCCAACTTTTTAGGTAGACGTGGAGGAAGAGGCAGAAACCCTACAGTAGGGGAAGAGCAGCAGCAGTAGGGACAACAGTGAATTCTCAGGTGGAGACACTGGCTTTCATGTCTTGTATATAGAGTCCTATGTGTCGTCAATGTACTCTCAGGTCCTCAGAGTCAATAGTTAGTTTAATGAATAGATATGAGATTTTGGCTTGATGCCTTGAGGTTCTTATGCTGCCTGTGTATAGTTTTAACAAAGCAGTTGATGTTGTAATCCTCGAGAAGGGATGATACATGATATGTACTTATGAACCAAGATGTAAATAAAGTATATTGGTTCTGGATAAAAAAAGTTTTCCTGTGTTTGGATCTCTTTGTAAATGGTTTTAATTTTTAGTGATTTTCAGTAATCCACTGTTAATGATCGCTTTCGCTTAGTTAACAATGTTTTGTTCGAATGGTGCATCACAATTTAGTGGTATCAGAGCTCTAGGTTTGCTGAGTCTATAGAGACATATGATTAAGGTTGTTGAGTCTGTTCTAGTATCTTCCAGTTTATCTGATAGTGTCTTCTACTCATACAGGAGAGGAAGAACTTAAAGATGTCTGGATCATACAAAGAACATGCTACTGAGAGCAGCAATGTTGCACCAACAGAAGGTGTAAGTGATCAGGAGAGAGAAGAACGACTACTTGAGAACCCCCAAGATGATCCAATTATGATAAGAAATTCTTCTTTCAATATCACTGTTGGGCAAGCTAGGACAACAATGATGTATATGGTGGACCATATATTAGCAATACAACCTAGATTACCAGCCACCAATGATGAAGTTTTGGACTCCAATAGGATTCTTGTTCAACATCAGTATGTTAGAGCAATGAATACTGATGAAAGGAATAGGTTACAACATGAAACCAGGATATTCCACAAGTGTAGGCAGCCTAGACATATCACAAAAGACTGTCCAGAAAAGGATAATGAGAAAAGAATTAAGAAAAGGCCTATCCAAACTCGGGATCAGAAGCCTAGTAGTTCCAAAAAGGGGAAGGTTTTGGTACCATCGGTACAACCAAGGTCTAGTGCACTAGGGAAAGGGCTACCCGGAAAGGGTAAGGGACCTTTTAGGCCATATCAAGAGTTTAGAACCTGTCACCGGTGTAGATAGGTAGGACATCTAGTAAAGGATTGTCCAGTTGGAAACACAATGGTAACCCAACCACCGAGGCAGAGACATCAAGGTCATCAGGGGAAATAGTTTTCTAGTGGCACTCGAGGACGTGGACAGACGTCCCAGGCAAGATTCAATGAAAAGAATCAGCCTGAGGCAGTAAACAAACTACGAGGTGAGACAGGTCAGATGAAATAGTTATTTCCAAATATATTATTTCATGATTTCATGTGTTAAATATAAGAAAGTAGTTGTTTTTGAGCTTCCTTTGACTAGTCATATGAAGACACAAGGAAGATGAGGACTTATATTTTACTTAGTATTCCTTTAAATGCTTTATAATTTCTCTTATTTGTGAGAAAAAGGATGAGATATAGAAGTGATGCTGAAGAAAATCCAAGAATTTTATATCATATGTTTATAATGATATGAAAAGTGAGGAACATGATAGTAAATAAAGTGATACTACCTAATCTCAATCCTTGTATACCCTGGCCAGGTATATAATTATTGAAGATAAGGTGAGTATGGAACTCTTAGATTGTTATCTTTCTAACTACTCTGATCAAGTAGTCATTCTGAGACAATCTAGTGAGCATAAGGAAACTAGAAATATGACATGGACATTTTTATCACATCCTTAGTACATAAAATGGAATCTGAAATGATCTCAGATCCATCTGTGTGTGTGAGGAAATAAAAGTATATACTCATGATAAAGAAAATGAGACAAGGGAGATGATCCCTGTCTGATAAAGCCTGTGTGAATAGTAAAGATCTTTTCCCATGATGTGGAAATGGGAAATGTGATAAAATCACAAAAATGTTCATAAATATGTTAGACAATAGTAAAGGAATGGGTAGTGACATGTAATCATCCTTATAATTCCTATGCTGGCGGCAAGGAACCTAAGATGAAACAAGAGTAAATGACTCATGAACAGTTGAAGGTTCATGCTATAATGAGAGGAGATGATAATCCTTTCTCTTTGATAAACATCCCTGGGTGATGATGGGGTGATAAGAGGAATATGTTTCTTTGTGTGATCTTCTTTTTGGGACATGGCAATCAAGTGAGTACTATGACACTTGATGTGCATGGATTAGAAATAATCCAATGTTGGATACTTAGAAAAGTATCAGTTCATCTTGGACTTTGGTTTCAAGATAAAGATATATGTAACAAATAATGTTCCAAAAAAATGAAAGAAAGATTTTGTTATAGGTGTAACTTTGGTAACAACAATAGAGAAATGGAAATGATGACGATGTGATGTGTTTTTGACACATGTGATGGATATCAAAATAAGGAATTCTTGTATCTAAGAAATAACAGGTGGTATGGGAAAGTAAAAGTATAACTTCTAATTAGACGATATATGTTGGTTACCTGGAATGGCCAACTGTGAAATCAATCTAATTACATAAAATAGTATGGAAATCACATGTTAGGGGTTTATACTCCACATAAACATAACATCGATAAGGATGTATTAATTGAAGGAACAATTGTAAAATCATTGTGGGAGACTCCCCAGAACCAAGAATCCTGTCATATAAAGTTATAAGTTGAGAAAGATGATAAATCAGTGAGGTTTGACACTTGAATAGAATGAGGCACGTATAATGTATCCCTGACAAAGAAAAATGCTATCTGACACAGAGTTGACTCTACAGTCAATAATGAAAAGGACAATGGAGTATGTGTCCAGTGTGACAAGTTCTATGATAACCCTGTATGGAAGAACTTTGTGTTGACCAAAGTTCTATGCCATCTCCATGACATTAAGATGTTATGTGGATACTTGATGATATGATGAATAAATAATATTTGTGTTCCTTTACCTGGGATTACGGGGACGAAATCCTTGTTAGGGGTTTATAATTGTAACGTCCTTGACCTGGGTTAAGGATTAACCCTAGAGGTTTTGCTTAAGTAAGTCATTTATATTCTTGTTTTTATCTTTTGAAAAATAATTATGGCTCAATAGGAACTTATGTTTCAATTTTAGTCCTTTTTTAATAATGTTGAAACAATGTTTTACTTGTTTTGGACTAAAGTGCAAATTACCCAAGTTGAGGGATTAACTTGCAAATTTTACATGATAAAATGTTCCCCAAGTTTTCATGCATCATAATAATGAGAATGATGTAGAGGTATGTCTTGTGAAAGCCTGAGCACCAAGAAAGAGCTTATTAAGCAATGTTTGTGCATTAAAACCTAGTTTTGGTGTAATGTGCAATTTACCCAAAACCTAGGGTTCAATATGCAAAACACTTCTAGAGAGTCCCAAATGTTTCTTGGTATTAATTAGAGACAAGAAAATTATAGGGGCATCTCATTTGAATCTCTTTGGAGGAGATAGAATCTTGATATTAAAATAATCAAGATTTAAGCATAATTGAAACCCTAATTCAATTTAATGCAAAAATAAATATATTAATGGAAGTGATATTCAACCAAAAATGTGATGGTTGAAATTACATAAGAATGGAAGTCCTTGTTCCTTGCAAAGGAAACGAAATACCTAAAGTGAGTGGAGAACCCACTCACATTAATAAAAGGAAAAGTAATATCCACTCAATTTTGGATATTATTATTATATTGATTAAGGTGCTTAATCTGTTTTCTTTAAATTCATGGATAATGAAGAGTAATTACAATGTGGGGGAGATGGCTTCGTATGCAAGGGATGGAGGGGAGTATGTGGCACCAATTTTGGGAGTTGAAGGAATTATTTATCACTTTCTCTCTCATTGAAATTTCCTTATATACATCCCATTTTCAACCCACATGAAAGGCATTTTCAACCCTTTTTTCTTTCCTTGCTTTGGTTGAACACAAAGGATCTTAGGAGAAACAGGAGGACGTGCCCCAACCTGTAGGAAAGCTCCATAGTCATCTTCAACCTTGATTTCATGGTGGAAATCGAAATTCAATACTTATTTTCTTCTTCTCTCCATTCAATCTTCAACTTTAGCCATCCTTTTCACTCAAGGACTTGAGGACGGACCTTGGGAAGTGGAGAGAGATTCATTCACCATTAAAGACGTGAAGATTGAATCTTGGATTCAACTTTTAAGGCGGGTTATATAACTTGAACCCTTAAATGTCATTATTGCTTGCAATTTATTCACTATGTGTTGAACCTTTCTTCTTTCTCGATTTCCTTTTGATTAATTGTTGAAATCATCATAATAATCACAACTTATTTCGAAGGTTTGAAGCTAGGAGATGATGATTTCATCTTAAGCACACACCTCAAAAAAGGAAAGTGCAGTCAGTTTTCAAAATGATTGAGCTTATTCGGTTTCAAAACCAAATGAGTTGATTCGGTTTCACGACCGAATGGGAAATTGAACCCAAGACCGAATGGGCAATTGAACCCAAGACTGAATGGACAATTGAACCCAATACCGAATGGGCAATTGAACCCAAGACTGAATGGGTAAATGACTATAAGACCGAATGGGTAATTAACTACAAGATCAAATGGGTAATTGAGTTCAAAACCGAATGGGTAATGGATCTCAAGATCGAATGGATAAATTGAACTTCAAAACCGATTGAGATTAATTGCTGATGTGAAAGATGAAGATACAATGGCTCAAATTGATTTAATTATAATAAATTTTAGAATGAATGATCCATGGATTGCAAGCCCTAATCGATTGAATTGATTGAAACCCTAGTTGAGGGAATTGATTTCAAGGTTGTTTGACCCAAACGGTTTCAAGACCGTTTGAAGGTCAATGGTTTATTGTGGTAGTTGGTTGGAGATCCAAGGGCTACAATCTAATGTGCTTTCAATAGTTCAACTGATGGATGGTTTCAATGTTGGAGGGTTCATTGATTGTAAACCCTAGACCTAATAGAATGCATTCGGTTTCAAGACTGAATGGATGATTCCGTTTCAAGACCGAATGGATGATTCAGTTTCAAGATAGAAGGGTTGATGATTCGGTTTCAAAACCGAATGGATGATTCAGTTTCAAGTCCGAATGGATTGATTCGGTTTCAAAACTGAATTGGCCGATTTGATTTACAATTGATCAAGACCGATTGAAGGTCAAAATACTTTAAGACTGTTTGAAGGTCTAATACCTCAAAACTGTTTGAGGGTTTTATTGATTCAAATCTTGTAAGTACAATCAATGCCATGATTGTTGATGATGATTATCAAAGGTAATCACAATGGTTGTACCTTCAAGGTATTTAAGTGATTAGTACCTTTTGAATGGTTAATCTTTGATGCTTAAGGAAGCAATATCTCAATACACTATGCTAACCCTTCATTCAAGTTAACCTAATCTAATCAAGTTTAGTGTAATCAACATCCTAGAGAAGATAAGAGAGAGGAATTCATACATGAGTAATAATCATGTAGTGGTGGAGCCTCAACACTTCCAACATGAATAGAATATATATTTTTAGGGTATGATCCTTGATAAAGAGATCATGGAACCCTAATAAAAAAGGTTGATGAGCCCTAACCCTAATTTAGGGCAATGTTAAGTAAAAACCCTAATCTAGGGTAATAGTGTAACCCTAATCTAGGGTGATGATATGAGAAAACCCTAATTCAGGGTATTTTAATAACAAACCCTATTTTAAAAGGATGTTATATGAAACACCTAAAGTAGTAGATAATGGACAACCTTATATCAATAATGACTCAACCTAAGATGAGTCCATATCAATTGATGATGATTGGACAATTCAAATGTACAAATTATGATTAATACCTTACATGATAAATATAGGATTAGTGCATAAAGTGTTAGGATGGAAAATACCCTAATACAATATAAGTTGATGAACTTAAGCAAGTTAGAAGTGATGAGGGAAGTGATACATTCAATATATGATAGGTATCATATTCAACACTTCAAGGTTGATATACCTTTATACACTTCAAAATCAATATATTTGGATGAGCAACACTTGAAGTGTGTTATGTTAATTGTTACATTAAGATGTAATGAGTTTAATGCACTTTGATAAGTGAAGGCTAACATACTTGAGAAAGGGTTAAGCCAAGATAATAAAGTATGATGTAATCATACTCTTGTATGGATGAGAAAGAAACTCATACCTTGTGTTGATAATCATTTAGTAGTAAATGATGAGAATAAATAAGTATGATTGAATACTTATGATAACAATCTATGCTCCTAGATGTGTGAAGCACTGAATTGGGGTCTGGATCAATAATATGAACATGTGAAACCCTAATGCAGTAATGTGATGAGAAACTCTAATTTAGAGTGATGTTATGTAATGGTATATGAAACTATGATATGAAACCCTAACCCTAATATAGGGTGAAGGAATCTATAACCCTAATTTGGGTAAAGCTACATGAAACACTAATTTTAGGGGAAATATTTTAAGAAACCTTAATATAAGGTAAGGACGTAATGTTAAACTTTGATACATGGTAATGTGATATGAAACCCTAATCCAGGGTGATGCTATGTATTATAAAACCCTAATTTGAAATCCTAGTCCTAATTTGTGTAAGGGGATGAGTAACCCTGATTGATATAAATTGGGAAACCCTAACCCTAATAAGGGTATAAGTGGTGTTACTTTGTATAACATGGTGTTAAAATGTAATTGATATAACTGTTATCAAGTGTACTAACCATGCAGGTATCATGAGATGATGAGCATAGCCAAGTATGCGTTATGATGTTCCATTTATTATTGTTAATGGGCCTTGTGAGCCATAACATGCTTTGTTGCCTAGTGAGAGGTAAAAAGAGATGAAATGGGATTTGAGAGCCATGTGAGATGCTTGTGTAGCAAGTATCATGTTTACCTTGGTCAGATGACCTGAAGGTGTTTTAGTTACCTGATAAGTGGTAACAAGTGTTCTTTGATGAACCAAGGGTTTGAATACCCATTTTCTATAATCATGATGATGAGTTTGTGAATGGATGAGAATGCTACTGATGAGATAAGGAATTGAGATCCCAATGCTTCATAAAGTTTTGAAGAGTACTCGATGAAAGTATTATATATTCCTTGTAGCATTTGTTATGATAATTCATGTTTGATAACTTGATTGATGCTAAAAATAATATAGTAATGTACTTAATTAATCAAGTGATATCGTATAATGTAGTTGCCCTGACCAAAAATCCATCAGCGTCAGAATTTGTTGAATGGTGAAACGGGTTGCTCCGCGGCATAACCCGGACAACATACTTTAGAGTATGTGGGGGTAATGGGCGAACATATCCTTACGCCCCATAGGAATGGCTTCGGGCCATGTCCTATGCATGGGATTGGTTACAGACCATACCCCTATAAGAGTATGGCTACGAGCCATGACTCCACAATATAATACCAGGCATTGGCCACGGGCCACATCCTGAAGAGAGTATATGCTACGTTCTATAACTCTATAGTGAAGATGCCAATATACCTTTGCAAGCTATTTGTAGTTTGACACATGATGTCTCTGCCATATAATCTCGTACTGACTGAGAAGGTTGAGGTCTTGGATTTTGGCTCTTCCGTTGACCTTGTGTGGTACCGATGCTTAACGTAGTCGTGGTCGGTTGGAGTATGAGTGGTATACCTCATCTCCTCAGGGCTTAAGTATGATTGTAAAATGTAATCAGCCGTGTACTATATTTGCTTAAGGTTGAAATACGAGAATCATTGGTTGATGTTACCCTGCTTAGCATATCCTAGAAGGATAAATGTTATACACATGTTTTAATTCCTTATTGGAAAAATGATATGCTATTTTATCAAGTTATAGCTGAAATGCTTTGAATAAGAATATTGTTATAATCTGTGTAGACATTGATCTATCTACTGTTGAATATATAAATCCTCTACTCAGTTTTATTCTATTAAACTGCAATAATAATATTTCTGGCGGAGAGTTATATCTCTCACTGGGGCATATTTCAAATTGTCTCACCCCTGTGGGATCCAACTTTTTAGGTAGACGTGGAGGAAGAGGTAGAAACCCTACAACAGGGGAAGAGCAGCAGCAGTAGGGACAACAGTGAATTCTCAGGTGGAGACACTGGCTGTCATGTCTTGTATATAGAGTCCTATGTGTCGTCTCTGTACTCTCAGGTCCTCGGAGTCAATAGTTAGTTTAATGAATAGATATGAGATTTTGGCTTGATGCCTTGAGGTTCTTATGCTGCCTGTGTACAGTTTTAACATAGCAGTTGATTCTGTAATCCTCAAGAAGGGATGATACATGATATGTACTTATGAACCAAGATGTAAATAAAGTATATTGGTTCTTGATAAAAAGAGTTTTCTTGTGTTTGTATCTCTTTGTAAATGGTTTTAATTTTTAGTGATTTTCAGTAATCCACTGTTAATGATCGCTTCCGCTTAGTTAATAATGTTTTGTTCGAATGGTGCATCACAATTTAGTGGTATCAGAGCTCTAGGTTTTCTGAGTCTACAGAGACATAGGATTAAGGTTGTTGAGTCTGTTCTAGTGTCTTCCAGTTTATCTGATAGTGTCTTCTACTCATACAGGAGAGGAAGAACTTAAAGATGTCTGGATCATACGAAGAACATGCTACTGAGAGCAGCAATGTTGCACCAACAGAAGGTGTAAGGGATCAGGCGAGAGAAGAACGACTGCCTGAGAACCCCCAAGATGATCCAATTATGATAAGGAATTCTTCTTTCAATATCACTGTTGGGCAAGCTAGGACAACAATGATGTATATGGTGGACCATATATTAGTAATACAACCTAGATTACCAGACACCAATGATGAAGTTTTGGACTCCAATAGGATTCTTATTCAACATCAGTATGTTGGAGCAATGAATACTGATGGAAGGAATAGGTTACAACCTGAAACCAGGATTTGCCACAGGTGTAGGTAGCCTAGACATATCAGAAAAGACTGTCCAGAAAAGGATAATGAGAAAAGAATTAAGAAAAGGCCTATCCAAACTCGGGATCAGAAGCCTAGTAGTTCCAAAAAGGGGAAGTTTTTGGTACCATCAGTACAACCAAGGTCTAGTGCACTAGGGAAAGGGCTACCCGGAAAGGGTAAGGGAACTTTTAGGCCATATCAAGAGTTTAGAACCTGTCATCGGTGTAGATAGGTAGGACATCTAGTAAAGGATTGTCCATTTGGAAACACAATGGTAACCCAACCACCGAGGCAGAGACATCAAGGTCATCAGGGGAAATAGTTTTCTAGTGGCACTCGAGGACGTGGATAGACTTCCCAGGAAAGATTCAATGAAAAGAATCAGCCTGAGGCAGTAAACAAACTATGAGGTGAGACAGGTCAGATGAAATAGTTATTTCCTAATATATTATTTCACGATTTCATGTGTTAAATATAAGAAAGTAGTTGTTTTTGAGCTTCCTTTGACTAGTCATATGAAGACACAAGGAAGATGAGGACTTATATTTTACTCAGTATTCCTTTAAATGCTTTATAATTTCTATTATTTGTGAGAAAAAGGATGAGATATAGAAGTGATGCTGAACAAAATCCAGGAATGTTAAATCATGTGTTTATAATGATATGAAAAGTGAGGAACATGATAGTAAATAAAGTGAATACTACCTAATCTCAGTCCTTGTATACCCTGGCCAGGTATATAATTATTGAAGATAAGGTGATTATGGAACTCTTAGATAGTTATCTTTTTGACTACTCTGATCAAGTAGTCATTTTGAGACAATCTAGTGAGCATAAGGAAACTAGAAATATGGCATGGACATTTTTATCACATCCTTAGTACATAAAATGGAATTTGAAATGATCTTAGATCCATCTGTGTGTGTGAGGAAATAAAAGTATATCCTCATGATAAAGAAAATGAGATAAGGGAGATGATCCCTGTCTCATAAAGGCTGTGTGAATAGTAAAGATCTTTTCCCATGATGTGGAAATGGGAAATGTGATAAAATCAGAAAATGTTCATAAATATGTTAGACAATAGTAAAGGAATGGGTAGTGACATGTAATCATCCTTATAATTCCTATGCTGGCAGCACAGAACCTAAGATGAAACAAGAGTAAATGACTCATGAACAGTTGAAGGTTCATGCTATAATGAGAGGAGATGATAATCCTTTCTCTTTGATAAACAACCCTGGGTGATGATGGGGTGATAAGAGGAATATGTTTCTTTGTGTGATCTTCTTTTTGGGACATGGCAATCAAGTGAGTACTATGACACTTGATGTGCATGGATTAGAAATAATCCAATGTTGGATACTTAGAAAAGTATCAGTTCATCTTGGACTTTGGTTTCAAGATAAAGATATATGTAACAAATAATGTTCCAAAAAAATGAAAGAAAGATTTTGTTATAGGTGTAACTTTGGTAACAACAATAGAGAAATGGAAATGATGAGGATGTGATGTGTTTTTGACACATGTGATGGATATCAAAGTAAGGAATTCTGGTATCTAAGAAATAACATGTGGTATGGGAAAGTAAAAGTATAACTTCTAATTAGATGATATATATTGGTTACCTGGAATGGCCAACTGTGAAATCCGTCTAATTACATAAAATAGTATGGAAATCACATGTTAGGGGTTTATACTCCACATAAACATAACATCGATAAGGATGTATTAATTGAAGGAACAATTGTAAAATCATTGTGGAAGACTCCCCAAAACCAAGAATCCTGTCATATAAAGTTATAAGTTGAGAAAGATGAAAATTAGTGAGGTTTGACACTTGAATAGAATGAGGCACGTATAATGTATCCCTGACAAATAAAAATGCTATCTGACACAGAGTTGACTCTATAGTCAATAATGAAAAGGACAATGGAGTATGTGTCCAGTGTGACAAGTTCTATGATAACCCTGTATGGAAGAACTTTGTGTTGACCAAAGTTCTATGACATCTCCGTGACATTAAGATGTTATGTTGAGACTTGATGATATGTTGAATAAATAATATTTGTGTTCCTTTACCTGGGATTTCAGGGACGAAATCCTTGTTAGGGGTTTATAATTGTAACATCCTTGACCTGGGTTAAGGATTAACCCTAGAGGTTTTGCTTAAGTAAGTCATTTATATTCTTGTTTTTATATTTTGAAAAATAATTATGGCTCAATAGGAACTTATGTTTCAATTTTAGTCCTTTTTGAATAATGTTGAAACAATGTTTTACTTGTTTTAGACTAAAGTGCAAATTACCCAAGTTGAGGGGTTAACTTGCAAATTTTACATGATAAAATGTTCCTAAAGTTTTTAAGCATCATAATAATGAGAATGATGTAGAGGTATGGCTTGTGAAAGCCTGAGCACCAAGAAAGAGCTTATTAAGCAATGTTTGTGCATTAAAACCTAATTTTGGTGTAATGTGCAATTTACCCAAAACCTAGTGTTCAATATGCAAAATACCACTTCTAGAGAGTCCCAAATGTTTCTTGGTATTAATTAGAGACAATAAAATTATAGGGGCATCTCATTTGAATCTCTTTAGAGGAGAGAGAATCTTGATATTAAAATAATCAAGATTTAAGCATAATTGAAACCCTAATTCAATTTAATGCAAAAATAAATATATTAATGGAAGTGATCTTCAACCAAAAATGTGATGGTTGAAATTAGATAAGAATGGACGTCCTTGTTCCTTGCAAAGGAAACGAAATATCTAAAGTGAGTGGAGAACCCACTCACATTAATAAAAGGAAAAGTAATATCCACATAATTTTGGATATTATTATTATTATATTGATTAAGGTGCTTAATTTGTTTTCTTTAAATTCATGGATAATGAAGAGGAATTACAAGGTGGGGGAGATGGCTTCGTATGCAAGGGATGGAGGGGAGTATGTGGCACCAATTTTGGGAGTTGAAGGAATTATTTATCACTTTCTCTCTCATTGAAATTTCCTTATATACATCCCATTTTCAACCCACATGAAAGGCATTTTCGACCCTTCTTTCTTTCCTTGCTTTGGTTGAACACAAAGGATCTTAAGAGAAACAGGAGGACGTGCCCCAACCTGTAGGTAAGCTCCATAGTCATCTTCAACCTTGATTTCATGGTGGAAATCGAAATTCAATGCTTATTTTCTTCTTCTCTCCATCCAATCTTCAAATTTAGCCATCCTTTTCACTCAAGGACTTGAGGACGGACCTTGAGAAGTGGAGAGAGCTTCATTCACCACTAAAGACGTGAAGCTTGAATCTTGGATTCAACTTTGAAGGCGGGTTATATAACTTGAACCCTTAAATGTCATTATTGCTTGCAATTTATTCACTATGTGTTGAACCTTTCTTCTTTCTCGATTTCCTTTTGATTAATTGTTGAAATCACCATAAGAATCACAACTGATTTCGAAGGTTTGAAGCTAGGAGATGATGATTTCATCTTAAGCACACACCTCAACAAAGGAAAGGGCAGTCAGTTTTCAAAATGATTGAGCTTATTCGGTTTCAAAACCAAATGAGTTGATTCGGTTTCACGACCGAATGGGAAATTGAACCCAAGACCGAATGGGCAATTGAACCCAAGACCGAATGGACAATTGAACCCAAGACCGAATGGGTAATTGAACCCAAGACTGAATGGGTAAATGACTATAAGACTGAATGGGTAATTAACTACAAGATCAAATGGGTAATTGAGTTCAAAACCGAATGGGTAATGGATCTCAAGATCGAATGGATAAATTGAACTTCAAAACTGATTGAGGTTAATTGCTGATGTGAAAGATGAAGATACAATGGCTCAAATTGATTTAATTATAATAAATTTTAGAATGAATGATCCATGGATTGCAAGCCCTAATCGATTGAATTGATTGAAACCGTAGTTGAGGGAATTGATTTCAAGGTTGTTTGACCCAAACGGTCTCAAGACCGTTTGGAGGTCAAACGATCTCAAGACCGTTTGAAGGTCAATGGTTTATTGTGGTAGTTGGAGATCCAAGGGCTACAATCTGATGTTCTTTCAATAGTTCAACTGATGGATGGTTACAATGTTGGAGGGTTCATTGATTGTAAACCCTAGACCTAATAGATTGCATTCGGTTTCAAGACCGAATGGATGATTCGATTTCAAGACCGAATGGATGATTCAGTTTCAAGATCGAAGGGTTGATGATTCAGTTTCAAAACTGAATGGATGATTCAGTTTCAAGTCCGAATGGATTGATTCAGTTTCAAAACTGAATAGGCCGATTTGATTTACAATTGATCAAGACCGATTGAAGGTCAAAAGACTTTAAGACTGTTTGAAGGTCTAATACCTCAAAACTGTTTGAGGGTTTTATTGATTCAAATCTTGTAAATACAATCAACCCCATGATTGTTGATGATGATTATCAAAGGTAATCACAATGGTTGTACCTTCAAGGTACTTAAGTGATTAGTAACTTTTGAATGGTTAATCTTTGATGCTTAAGGAAGCAATATCTCAATACACTATGCTAACCCTTCATTCAAGTTAACCTAATCTAATCAAGTTTAGTGTAATCAACATACTAGAGAAGATAAGAGAGAGGAATTCATACATGAGTGATAATCATGTAGTGGTGGATCCTCAACACTTCCAACATGAATAGAATATATATATTTAGGGTATTATCCTTGATAAAGAGATCATGGAACCCTAATCAAAAAGGTTGATGAGCCCTAACCCTAATTTAGGGCAATGTTAAGTAAAAACCCTAATCTAGGGTAATAGTGTAACCCTAATCTAGGGTGATGATATGAGAAAACCCTAATTCAGGGTATTTTAATAACAAACCCTATTTTAAAAGGATGTTATATGAAACACCTAAAGTAGTAGATAATGGAAAATCTTATATCAATAATGACTCAACCTAAGATGAGTCCATATTAATTGATGATGATTGGACAATTCAAATGTACAAATTATGATTAATAGCTTACATGATAAATATAGGATTAGTGCATAAAGTGTTAGGATGGAAAATACCCTAATACAATATAAGTTGATGAACTTAAGCAAGTTAGAAGTAATGAGGGAAGTGATACATTCAATATATGATAGGTATCATATTCAACACTTCAAGGTTGATATACCTTTATACACTTCAAAATCAATATATTTGGATGAGCAACACTTGAAGTGTGTTATGTTAATTGTTACATTAAGATGTAATGAGTTTAATGCACTTTGAGAAGTGAAGGTTAACATACTTGAGAAAGGGTTAAGCCAAGATAATAAAGTATGATGTAATCATACTCTTGTATGGATGAGAAAGAAACTCATACCTTGTGTTGATAATCATTTAGTGGTAAATGACGAGAATAAATAAGTATGATTGAATACTTATGATAACAATGTATGCTCCTAGATGTGTGAAGCACTGAATTGGGGTCTGGATCAATAATATGAACATGTGAAACCCTAATGCAGTAATGTGATGAGAAACTCTAATTCAGAGTGATGTTATGTAATGGTATATGAAACTCTGATATGAAACCCTAACCCTAATATAGGGTGAAGGAATCTATAACCCTAATTTGGGTAAAGCTACATGAAACACTAATTTTAGGGGAAATATTTTAAGAAACCTTAATTTAAGGTAAGGATGTAATGTGAAACCTTGATACATGGTAATGTGATATGAAACCCTAATCCAGGGTGATGCTATGTATTATGAAACCCTAATTTGAAATCCTAGTCCTAATTTGTGTAAGGGGATGAGTAACCCTGATTGTTATGAATTGGGAAACCCTAACCCTAATAAGGCTATAAGTGGTGTTACTTTGTATAGCATGGTGTTAAAATGTAATTGATATAAGTGTTATGAAGTGTACTAACCATGCAGGTATCATGAGATGAGGAGCATAGCCAGGTATGTGTTATGATGTTCCATTTATTATTGTTAATGGGCCTTGTGAGCCATAACATGCTTTGTTGCCTAGTGAGAGGTAAAAAGAGATGAAATGGGCTTTGAGAGCCATGTGAGATGCTTTTGTAGCAAGTATCATGTTTACCTTGGTCAAATGACCTGAAGGTGTTTTAGTTACCTAATAAGTGGTAACAAGTGTTCTTTGATGAACCGAGGGTTTGAATACCCATTTTCTATAATCATGATGATGAGTTTGTGAATGGATGAGAATGCTACTGATGAGATAAGGAATTGAGATCCCAATGATTCATAAAGTTTTGAAGAGTACTTGATGAAAGTATTATATATTCCTTGTAGCATTTGTTATGATAATTCATGTTTGATAACTTGACTGATGCTAAAAAGAATATAGTAATGTACTTAATTAATCAAGTGATATCATATAATGTAGTTGCCCTGACCACAGATCCATCAGCGTCAGAATTTGTTGAATGGTGAAACGGGTTGCTCCGCGGCATAACCCGGACAACATACTTTAGAGTATGTGGGGGTAATGGGCGAACATATCCTTACGCCCCATAGGAATGGCTTCGGGCCATGTCCTATGCATGGGATTGGTTACAGACCATACCCCAATAAGAGTATGGATACGGGCCATGACTCCACAATATAATACCAGGCATTGGCTACGGGCCATATCCTGAAGAGAGTATATGCTACGTGCTATAACTCTATAGCGAAGATGCCAATATACCTTTGCAAGCTATTTGTAGTTTGACACATGATATCTCTGCCATATAATCTCGTACTGACTGAGAAGGTTGAGGTCTTGGATTTTGGCTCTTCCGTTGACCTTGTGTGGTACCAATGCTTAACGTAGTCATGGTCGGTTGGAGTATGAGTGGTATACCTCATCTCCTCAGGGCTTAAGTATTCTTGTAAAATGTAATCATCCGTGTACTGTATTTGCTTAAGGTTGAAATACGAGAATCATTGGTTGATGTTACCCTGCTTAGCATATCCTAGAAGGATAAATGTTATACAGATGTTTTAATTCCTTATTGGATAAATGATATGCTATTTTATCAAGTTATAGATGAAATGCTTTGAATAAGAATATTGTTCTAATCTGTGTAGACATTGATCTATCTGTTGTTGAATATATAAATCCTCTTCTCAGTTTTATTCTATTAAACTACAATAATAATATTTCTGGCGGAGAGTTATATCTCTCGCTGGGGCAAATTTCAAATTGTCTCACCCCCGTGGGATCCAACTTTTTAGGGAGACGCGGAGGAAGAGGCAGAAACCCTATAGCAGGGGAAGAACAACAATAATAGGGTCAGTAGTGAATTCTCAGGTGGAGCCACTAGCTGTCATGTCTTGTATATAGAGTCCTATGTGTCGTCTCTATACTCTCAGGTCCTTGAAGTCAATAGTTAGTTTAATGAATATATCTGAGATTTTGTCTTGATGCCTCGAGGTTCTTATGCTGCCTGTGTATAGTTTTAACAGAGCTGTTGATGCTGTAATCCTCAAGAAGGTATGATACAGGATATGTACTTATGAACCAGGATGTAAATAAAGTACATTGGTTCTTGATAAAAAGAGTTTTCCTGTGTGTGGATCTCTTTGTAAATGGTTTTAATTTTTAGTGATTTTCAATAATCCGCTGTTAATGATAACTTCTGCTTAGTTAATAATGTTTTGTTCGAATGGTGCGTTACAACCGCGGTCGCGGTTTCCTTTTCTCCCAACACCATGACTGGCTTCTTCTTCCTCCATTGTTCTCCTTCACCCCTTGCTGCTATGCCCTAGCATCCACCTCTACACATCCACATCCACCGACTATAGCAACCAGAACTCATGCCATCGCCTCTCTTCACGTCACCGCCCAATCACGACTCCCGCTGGCAGCATGCCTCGACCCGAGGTCATATAAAACCGTGACCAGCACCACACCCACGATCGCGACCTGCTACTCTCTCAACACCACGATCGATAACATCACCTCCATCCTGGTCGCGATCGTCACTACCCTAACAACCAGGTTGTCTCCCCTCTGCATGCAACGATCAACCACGATCATCATTAACCCCCACCTTTGACGCCTCTACAATCGCAGTTTCTCAAACCTCCTCACCCACGATCCTCCTCTCTCTCTGCTGAACCGCGAACAACGTCTCACGACAGTAGCACCCCCATCGCCGCCTCCTCCACACCTCAACCTCCCCACTTTCCTAATCGCAACCCCCTCTACTTGCACCTCCGCCTGCCGCTTCCCTCTCCCCCTGCTTAGCCCACGTCCGCGACCATCGTCCTGACTGCGATCGCGGCTCACAACTAAGAACCATGACCTGCATAACAACACCATGACCGCTTGGTCCAGCACCACGACCCAAGCTAGAACTGAGAACCACGATCAAGTATAAAGAACCAATACCACGACCGAAGAGGAAGAAAAGCAGGACCGCGACCTACAAAAATGAAACTACGACCTGTTGTTAAAGACAGAAGACCGCGACCAGCGAGGAACCATGACTAAGAACCATGACCTACTACTCATCTTCCTACTACGACCTCAGTAAAAAACAAAGCGTGACCGGGTCTGCAAGACCTCGACTGAGGCACAATGGACAACACCCAGTCGAGCCTATAAATAAGACCCTACCCCCAACCATTCAAGGCATCCTCTCCAGACACTGTTAGGCTATAGGTATGCCCAGAGCCTAAGGAGACGATCCCACAACCAAGAGCATGCCTCTGTGGTGGTCTTGTACCCCCGTTCATCTAGATCTGAGGTGGAAACCCAGATCTGCAAGCCACTCCATCTAGATCTAGATCCAGATCTAGATCTGTTGCATCCACACCGTGCTTACACTACCAACACATCCACGAGCTGCTCCTCCTACTACAAGCAAGGACCATGAGAAGAGAGAGAAGGTGGAGAGAGAAGATCTGCCCCATCTGCCTTGGTGTTCTTCCCTCCTCGTCCAGATCTGCCCTGACATTGAGTAGAAGACCATTTCTCCACCGAGCTATGATCATATTCTTCACCATGCTCATGGAAGAATCTTCTCTCTCTCTTATTCTTCTTATTTCTCACATCATGAGCGAGTAGTTTCCTTTCGCTGGGGTGCAGGGACTAGCCCCACTGCCCATGCTTATATGTCTTTCATTAAACATTCCATGACATGTATATAACTTTTCATTTCATTGTTAATCGTCAATGTGTGCTTGTAGATTGATCACCTGCTTGCATTTATCTTGTTCATTCCTATGTTGCGAGAACTTCAATATGTAGGATAGAATGTCGATTAACGCGGTTGACTCCCTGACTAGAAATAGGATGGTATTCCCTGAGGTCGTAAGTGAATGATCCGTGAGGGGACAAGCCATCTAGCACACAGTGATGCTTCTGTGTGCCTAAACATCCTAACGGAGGGCCGCAACTTCAGTTGGATATCTGTATCTTCAGAACCGTAAGTGCATGATCTGGATGGTGACAAGAAATCTGATGCCTAAGATGATGCTTGCATGAACCTAAACATCCCTCCGGAAGGGTTCACAGCAGTTCTATTTGGATAGTTAGATCTTTCCTGGATGTTTGTGTTTGGATATGTTTGCATGTGCAGTGGCGGTGAAACCCGGGACCACCCCAGTGATCCTCATCATTAATCTAGATTCAACTTTTAATCCTGCTCTTTACTTTCCTCGCATTTAATTTAATTAATTAAACTCAAACCAACCTTTGTTCTAAATATTAGTCTTGATTCAACTATATTCGACTAGTAAAAGATTCTTAAAAACATTGTCCCTTGGGATTCAATCCTCAACTATACTGTGATAAGACATGTCTACTTGCGGGTGGTATTATTGCATGAGGTTTTGGTTAAAACTTAGGAATTTCAGCCCTGAGTGAGTTTGTTAGTGCGATAATAGACCACGTCAAATTCTGGCGCCGTTGCTGGGAATAATGGAATCATCTAGTTAAATCGAGTTCTTTTGAGACTAATCTAGGATTTTCTTTTACTTTTGATACTATCGATCATATACACTTGAATCTGGTTCAACTTTATCCATCTTACTCCCGAAAGATCTTTCCATCCTAGGTACCTCCAAAGACTAGTGCATGCACCGCTCGAACAATTCTAGTTTTGCTGCTAGCTTTGACCCTGAAATAGAAAGAACCTTTCGTCGTCAAAGTAGAGAGAACCAAAATGGATGGCACAAGAGTAGGAAATTGCCTGAAGGGTGGATCAAGCCCTTAATGCACAAAGAGAAAGGCTCATGCAAGAAGCCCGAGCTACAGTTCAAGAAGAAATCCAAGCAGCACAAGTAGCAACGCAAGCAGCAGAACTGCAGAAAGACCTTAGGGAGTTCTTGATACCAAAAGATGTTGATGTTCACCATCCAGTACAATCTCCTCCCATCAATGTTGCCAATTTTGAGATTAGAGCACATTGGGTTACACTGCTTCAGAATAGCCCTTTCTATGGTAAGTAAGGAGAAGATAGTCAAGAACATCTTCTGAGGTTTATAGATCTATGTGCTATGACAAAGAAAAATGGAGTCTTAGACGATGCCATCAGACTCCGTCTTTTCAAATACTCTCTTGCTGACAGAGCCATGAGTTGGTATAACTCCTTGCAATGCGAACCCATCACTACTTGGGAACAACTTCAAAATGTTTTTCTAGCAAAATTCTATCCTCATTTTCTCATCTAAAAAATTAGGGGCCGAATAACACAATTCACTCAGGTTCCTGGTGAAACCCTTACAGAAGCATGGGAAAGATACAAAGAGATTCTACGCAAGTGTCCACACCATGGAATTTCTAAGTATCAACTCATCAAAATCTTTTATAGGGGTGTGGATGACGATATCAAGAAGTTCTTAGACTCCTCATCTGGAGGGAACTTCATGCGTCAAAGCTATGATAGCGCATGGAAGGTTGTCACCATTGGAGCTGAAAATAAAGCCAACTGGGGTAGACCCATAAGTAAAGGAGTTCTGAAGGTTGCTATGGCAGAAGCTACTCCTGAGTACAAGTCTATCACCGAGTCTCTCAAGCTTCTAGTTGCCAAGCAAGACCAACTTGAATCATCTTTTATCGCCTATGAATGAAGACGTTCGCCCCCTTGACAACAAGAACAAGTCAAGTCAGCTTCACTATTCTGTGAAGCATATAAAGGCACTCATCATTCTACACTAGCCTGTAATATCCTCTATGATGTTGTTCTGGGCAATGCTTGTGTCCAAGGAGATAATGGTCAAATGGAAAATCTGAATGCTGTCAACACTATCCCTGAACAAGGATATTATAATCTGAATCATAACAGGAACCATCTGAGTTTTCAATAAGGAAATCCTTCTGGAGTAGAAAACTCACGACAACTTCATTCAAATAATCAACAAATAGGTCCGCCAGGATTCTAATATAATCAACAAATAAATTTTGGGAATCAAGGGAACTTTAGAGGTAACTTCCAGAATAGAAACTACAACAATTATCAGAACAATTCTCATTTCTAGAATCCAAACCAAGTCCCTTATCAACAACAAGGACATCAATCCAACCCCATCTCTCCTGATGACAAACTATCATCCATTGAGAAGATGTTGTAGTCACAACAGACTATAATAGCGAACCAGCAAGCCCATCAGAAGGCTATTGAATCTCAACTAGCTCAACTGTCGGCTAGCCTCAAGCCACATGCTGGAGCTTTCGTTGGACAACCAGAGAATAATCCTAAACATCTAGAGAAACTGAAGGCTATCACTACCAGGTCTAGAAAAGACTATTCTGATCCTCCTGTCAAGACACCCATGGTTGTTACAGACGATGATGATCTTGTGATTGCCCAAGACTCTACAATACATGAATCTCAACTAAAAGAACCACTAACTACTGATAAGACAGACAAATCAAGTTCAGAAGAACCCATTGTTACTGAAGCTGATGAAACACCTGAGCCATAGGTTCCAGTGTACAAGCCTCACCCTCCTTTCCTAGCTCGTTTGAGGCAGACAAAGCTTGATACTCGATTCAACAAGTTCAAGGAAGCTATGAAGAAGCACCATGTTGATATACCCTTTCTTGATGCGCTAGCTGAAATACCAGCTTGGACAAAGTACTTAAAGTCTCTCCTCACAAGGTAGTATATAATTGAAGAATACGAGACAATGAAGTTAGCAACAACCACTTCCGATATCATTCAGAGCAAGATGCCCAAGAAGCAGAAAGACCCAGGATCCTTTGGGATTTCGTGCCATATAGGTGGCTCTTCATGTAAGAAGGGATTGGCCGATCTTGGTGCTAGCATCTCTATCATGCGACTTAGCCTTTGCAAGAGGCTAGGGTTTGCAGAACTGCTTCCAACTGGCATGACCATACAACTTGCTGACAATTCTATGATTCTCCCTTTGGGAATCATCGAGGATGTCCCAGTCAAGGTAGGAAAAGACTCTTATGTCCCATGTGACTTTGTCATCATGGACATAAAAGAGGATGTCAGATACCCCCTTGTCTTTGGCCGACCATTCCTTGCCACTTCTAGAGCTCTTATTGATGTTGAAGCAGGAACCTTGCTCCTCATACTAGGTAAAGAAACCCTCGAGTTCAAAGTTTTTGAAAGTATGCGAAGACCAAGCATGCAAGAAGAAATCTACTTGATTGATTGCAAAGAGAAAATGTCACTCCTTACACAAGAGGATTATGAACAAGATGATCCTTTCGAAATGGCTTTAACAAACCCATCTGCTAATGACTCCATTGATGAGCAAGTAAAAGATTGCATTCTCTAACTTAATGCTACAAAAGAAGACCCAGGAGCTGAATTTGAGGAACTCAAGGCTGTGAATATAACTGAAGAGCCATGTGAGAAGCCAGAACCCCCGAAATGAAGCCCCTACCTGAGGGACTAAAGTACATGTTTCTGGATGATCTCAAGGTCTGCCCAGTTATTATAAATTTTGATCTAATGACCGAATAAGAAGATAAACTCCTGAAAGAATTAAGAGAAAGAAGGAAAGCTATCGACTATAAGATGAGTGATCTCACCGGGGCCAGTCAAGTGCTTTGCATGCACAACATCCCAATGGTGGAAGACCACAAGCC
Source organism: Alisma plantago-aquatica (assembly GCA_963693085.1). NCBI lineage: Eukaryota > Viridiplantae > Streptophyta > Magnoliopsida > Alismatales > Alismataceae > Alisma > Alisma plantago-aquatica. The sequence goes on along the minus strand of OY856409.1, from coordinate 1,063,120,863 downwards.
GACTATTAAACATCAAAGGAAGCAAAATCCTAATATGAAAGAAGTTGTTCACCTTGATGTCATTAAACTGCTCACTACAGGAATCATCTATCCTATATCTGACTCGCCATGGGTGAGCCCTGTACATGTTGTCCCAAATAAAGGTGGCACCACTGTGATATGGAATGAAGATAATGAACTCATCCCCACTCAAACCGTCACCGGGTGGAGGATGTGTATCTATTATAGAAAATTAAACAAGGCAACTCATAAGGATCACTTCCCGATGCCTTTTCTAGACCAAATTTTAGAGCGATTGGCTCACCAGGAATATTTTTTCTATCTCTGTGGCATCCAACTTATAAAAACATGATTTAATTAAGCGGAAGCGATCACTAAGCAGCAGATTACTAAAAATCACTAAAAATTAAAACCTTTTTCAAAGAGATCCAATCGTAGGAAAACTCTTTCAGCAAGAACTAATGTATTACATTTACATCCTGGTTCACAAGTACATATCTTGTACCATCTCTTCTCGAGGGTTACAACATCAACTGCCTTGTTAAAAGCTAAACATAGACAACATAAGGACCTCGAGGCATTAAGCCAAAATCTCAAACCAATTTTTTAAAAGTACTAACTACTGACTCCGAGGACCTGAGAGTACAAAGACGATACATAAGACTTCTTTCTACAAACACGACAGACAACGCACTCCACCTAAGCTGTTGTTGCTGTACCTACTGCTGCTGAAGTTCTTCCTCTGCAAGATGTTCTCAATCTCCTTTGTACTCGTCCACCTAAAAATGTTGGTTCCCACGGGGGTGAGACAATTGAAAATTGCCCCAACGAGAGATATAACTCTCTGCCAGAAACATCATTATTGCAGTTTAATTAACATAAAACTGAGCAGAGGATAAGCACTTTAGATCATTCTCACCTTTAAAGTATTGCAACTACCTATAAAAGAGCAGTAATTCATCTATTCTCTTTATAAGGAATAGGAAGAACATGTATATCATTTATCTGTTATATTAACTCAACATCCCATGCTTTTCTCATGATACTCATTACTCTGATATGTCACCCATGAATCTTTCTTGTTTCTATCAGTTGGCCTTAGCCAATCTGCTAAACAAATTTTGGTTTATACTGAACATGAGAGTGTACATCATCATGTCTTGTTCAGGTATTGGTCTATACCAATCCTGTATAAATATTCCAGGCATTGGATTATACCAATCCTGTGCAACTAGTACAAGCATTAGACTTATATTATTCCTGTGTATCTATTCCAGGTATTAGGCTATGCCAAACATATGCATCCATTCCAAGTATTGGACTATGCCAATCCTGTGACATTATTCCAGGTATTGGGTTATCACCAATCCTGTGATATTATTCCAGGTATTGAACTATGCCAATCCTGTGCAACTATTCCAAGTATTGAACTATGCCAATCATGTGCAACTATTCCAGGTATTAAACTATGCCAATCCTGTGACATTATTCCAGGTATTGGGTTATTACCAATCCTGTACAACTATTCCAGGTATTGAACTATGCCAATCCTGTGCAACTATTCCAGGTATTGAACTATGCCAATCTTGTGCAACTATTCTAGGTATTGAACTATGCCAATCCTGTGACATTATTCCAGGTATTGGGTTATTACCAATCCTGTGATATTATTCCAGGTATTCAACTATGTCAATCCTGTGACATTATTCCAGGTATTGAACTATGTCAATCCTGTGACATTATTCCAGGTATTGGGTTATTACCAATCCTGTGATATTATTCCAGGTATTGAACTATGTCAATCTTGTGTCATTATTCCAGGTATTGGGTTATTACCAATCCTATGATATTATTCCAGGTATTGGGTTGTTACCAATCCTGTGCAGTTATTCCATGTATTGGGATTTAACAAATCCTGTGATATTATTCCAAGTATTGGGATTTAACCAATCCTATGTTATTATTCCAGGTATTGGACTATGCCAATCCTATGTATTTATTCCAGGTAATGGTCTATGCCAATCCTGTGTATCTTTTCTAGGTAATGGTCTATGCCAATCCTGTGATTACATCCTATATCTGTTTACACATCACTGGGTACCTCATTCTTCTACTGACATTTAAACTTTGTCCATGACATCATGCTCAATCACATTCTTTATGTAATACAAGTTTCCCTATCTTCTCCACACTTGTATAATCAAGGTTCCATCATTATTATTGTATCCTTTTTGTTATAATTATTATGTTACTAAGTTTCTATTTTCTTGGTTTATTAAAAGCATTATCATCTCTTACAGAGGACTTTTATGATTATCTTGATACCTTTCACTAGGTATCAACTTACTCATGTGGTTCACAAGGCCTATTAAAATATCTTGTTACCTCTCACTAGGTAACAACTAATCTCATGGCTCATAAAGCACATTTAACATCTTGTCACCTTTCACTAGGCAACAACCATTCTCATGGTTCATAAAAACACATTACATATAGATGTAATGATTAGGATAGCACTCTTTATATGTTACTCATCCAAGTATGTTGGATTTGAGATGCATCAAGGGATATCATTCTTAAAGAGCTGGATGTGATATCTATGATGTCTTGATATATCACTTCCCTCAGCACTTTAAACTTACTTGAGTTTATCAATTTATACTGTATTAAGGTATTTCCCATCTTAATACTTCTATACACTAACCTATCACCTATATTGTGAAGTACATAGGTCATAAAACACACATAAGGATTGTCCAACTATCTTCAATGATAGGGACTCATCTCAGGTTAAGGCATTGCTTGCTATAAGGTTACCTATAATCAATCACTTTAGGTATTTCCCTTATCAGTGTAATAGTCACCATTCCATAATTAGGATTAGGTCACCCATACCATCACCCTTCATTAGGGTTTAGGGTTTCACATACTATCATACTTCATTAGGGTTAGGATTGCATATAGCATCACTCTTCATTAGGCTTTCACATCACATTGCCCATACTTAGGCTTTACTATTCATCCCAACTAAGGTATCTCATGGCATCACCCTCAATTAGGGTTTCTCATGGAATCAACATTAATTAGGGTTTCTCATGGAATCAACCTTAATTAGGGTTTCTCATGGATTTACCCTCAATTAGGGTTTCTCCATTCATATCAATACATCAGGGTTTTACATTACATTACCCTAGTTTAGGGTTTCATGCACTTTACCCTAAAATTAGGGTTTCTTATTCACCTATTCATAATTAGGATTTACTATCCATCCCAACTAGGGTTTCACTCTCCATTCCCATAATTGGGGTTTTACATTATGTTGCCCTAAATTAGGGTTAGGGTTCATTAACCTTCTGGATTAGGGTTTCATGATATCTTTACTAAGGATCATAACCTAATCACCACATAATTAATATTCATGTATGAATTCCTTTCTATCATCCTTTCAACTTGATTAGGTTTACATCAACCCTTCAATCAAGTGCATACATCTATGATTAACATAGTGTACTGAGTCATTGCTTACTTAAGCTTCAAGGATTAACTCATCTAAGGATTATCAATCACTTAGTGTCTTAAAGGTACAACCCTAGTGATTATCTTTAAGATAGGTCAGTAACAATTATAGGGTCATTTTATCCTTCATCACCTTAGGTTTCCAATTGACTTAATCACATTTAAACATCCAAATGTTCTTGACCATTGATACTCTAAACGGTTTGAAATCATTTAAGCAAAACAAATTGAAACCGTATGGACAATTATACTTGAAACCACTTGGGTCTCCAAACGGTTTGAGACCGTTTGATCCCAAACGGTCTTGATACCTTTTGGACTCAAATGGTCTTAAGACCATTTGGTCCAAACTCTCTCAAAACCGAATGGACCACAAAGGTCTTCCATCACTTTATCAATTCAGGATTTCAATCATTAAACCATCTATCAATTGGATCATTGATTTATTCTTCAATTGGACCAATGAATCACCCTTCATTAGACCTTCAATTAGGGTTTTGAACCCAATTGAACTAGGGTTTATAATCAAGAAACCATCAATTAGGGTTTTGAAATCGAAGAACCATCAATGGTTGACATTGTGGAACTAGTCCAATTGAAATCATTGGATCATCATCAAATCGTGACATGACCTGACCTCAAACGGTCTTGAGGTCATTTGGATGACCTCCAAACGGTATTGGTTGACCTCCAAACGGTCTTGAGACCGTTTGGGTGACCTCTAAATGGTCTTGAGACCGTTTCAGTTAATCAAACCAAAAAATAACCTAAAACAATTAAGAATTCAACACTCAACCCGATTAGGATTTGATACTTGATGGACCTTTAACTGATGAACCCTTTGAAACCAATCAATTAGATTTAATGGATCATCAAACATCAACATAAGCATATTTCCTCAAACGGTCAACCATTGTAAATGGTCAACCACTCCAAACGGTTTGAAACCGTTTGGTTTCAAACGGTTTGATGAAACCGTTTGGCCAATTCATTGAAACTGATTGGTCCAACATTTTAAAACCGTTTGCCTAGGATATTAATTGAGGTGTGTGCTTGTGATGACATCATCATCTTCAAGCTAAAAACCCACTAAAATTTCTGTAATTTCCATGGTGATTTCACCAATCATTCAAATAAAATTTCAGAAATAATGAAGGAATCAACAATTGATAAAGATATGGAATCAATAACAAAGTTCAAGGGTTCGAGTTATATAACCCGCCTTCAATTGAGATACAAAGCTCCAAACTCCACGTCTTTAATGGTGGAAGAAGCTTTCTCAACTATCCCAAGCTCGTCCTCAAGCTTTTGAGTGAAAAGAAATGGCTAGGACAGAAGATTGCATCGAGAAAAGAAGAAATCCATCATTTATTTTCGATTTCCACCATGAAATCATGGTGAAAGAAGGTCAAGAAGCTTACCAACAGGTTGGGGGTCGTCCTCCTATTGCTCCAAGCTCCCTTGGTCGTTTTTTCAAGCAAGAAATGAAAGTGGATTCGAAATTCCCCTTTCAAGCTATGGATAAATGAGCTTATATGCATTATTATTAAAATTCATTTTAGGAGAGAGAAAGTAGGGATTATCTCCTCCATTTCCTTGCATATTTACCCCTTACCTTCATTGGTTATGAGGCTATCTCCTTTGCCTCTTATTCCTCTCAATTATCCATGTTTTAAAGAAAAGCAATTTAAGCACCTTAACCCTTATAATAATAATATCCTAAAGTTAGTGGATAATTCTTTTTCTTTTAATAATGTGAGTGAGTTATCCACTTCCTTTAGATATTTTCGTGCCTTTTCAAGGCACATGATCGTACATTATTTTGCAATGCAATCCCTCACATTTTTGTTGAAGGGCTCTTCAATTAATATATTTATTTGTTTTGCATTAAATTGAAGTAAAGTTCTAATTAAGCTTAAATCTTGATTATTTTAATATTAAGATTCTCTCTCCTCCAAAGAGATACAAATGAGACGCCCCTCTCATTTTATTTGCTCTACATGATGCCAAGAAACATAAGGAACTATTTTGAAGTGGTAATTTGCATATTGAACCCTGGGTTTTGGGTAATTTGCACATTACACCAAAACTAGGTTTCAATGCACAAACATTACTTAATCAGTTGTTTCTTGGTACTCAGGCTACCACAAGACATACCTCTACATCATCTTCATTCTCATGATGCTTCAACACATGAGGAACATCTTATCATGTAACATTTGCAATTTAACCCCTCAACTTGGGTAATTTGCAATTTAGTCCAAAATAGACAAAACATTATTTCAACATTGTTCAAAAAGGACTAAAATTGAAACATAAGTTCCTATTGAGCCTTAATTACTTTTCAAAAGATAAAATCAAGCATATAATTATCTTTCTTAAACAAAACACCTAGGGTTAAAGCATAACCCAGGTCAGGGATGTTACAAGTTATAAACCCCTAACAAGGATTTCGTCCCCGAAATCCCAGATAAAGGGAGACAGATATTATTCATATATCATCTCATAAAGTGTTCACATAACATCTCAATTTCATGTTTACACAAAGCATAAACCCCTAACGTATGATGTCCATGCTATATAATATAACCAATATGATTCCATAGTTAACCCTTTCTAGGTAGTCAACATAAATTGTCTGATACCAGAATTCCTTACCCTGGTATTCATCACATGTGCTGGAAACACATCACATTTTCATCTTTCATCCTGAGACATTACTTGTTATATATGTCTTTTTCTTGGATTCCAAGTCCAAGAAAAACTGATACTTTTCTCAGTATCCATCAGATAAACATTTTTAATTGTGCACATCAAGTGTCCTAAAAACCCACTTGATTGCCATGTCCCTGAAAGGAAAGAAGACAAAGAAACATATTCTTCTTGTCACCCATTATTATCCAAAGTCACTTATTAATGAGTAGAGATTATCATCTCCTCTAATTATTGCATGAACTTTCTATGTTCATGAGTTATTTACCCTTATTTTATCCTTGGTTCCTTACCATCAGCATAGGAATTATAAGGATGATTACATCTCATCATTCCTTATTCTCATTATCATCATGATCACTAGATGTGGGTATTCAAACCCTCAGTTCATCATTTTTATTGTTACCTCTTATCAGGTAACTATTACCTCTAGGTCTTCGAACCAGGGTATACATTATACTAAACATCTTCTTTTGTTTATAAATTGATTTACAATTAAATCAAATTCCATCATATATCAATTAGAATGTGGTAGAAATATCCATAACACATCTCCTACTTCTTTCTTTAGATTGTTTTAGGATGATTACTTGATCAAAGTAATCAGAAAGATAACAATCTAGGTATGTCATACTTACCTTGCCTTCAATAAATGAATACCTGGCCAGGGTATTCAAGGACTGAAATTAGGCAATATGCATTTATTTTATTTCATGTTTTTGTCCCTTTAAGTTTGATATACTTAATATCTCAGATTTTCTCTGAGTTCCTTTTACATTTCTTCCCTTTATTAAAGAAGAGAGAGAGATTTCAAAACATATAAGAGAATATTAAACTGAACAGAAGTTTTCATCCTTCTTATCTCTTCCTCATATCCTTAAAGGATTATACAGATGAACTAAACAACAACTACCTTTCTTATAGTAGGAAACATAATATAATTCAAAATAGAAAGTTCTATCTTGACAAATCTACCTTTTACAAGTTATCTAGCATCTTATCTGACCCAAAACATGGAGCTAGTTGTTATCTGTTATTGCCTTTGTCCTCTACTACCAGAAGTAGATGGACCAAACCGTGACACTTGTCTTCGTTCTCTACCATATGATCCACTGGACTGAGGTCCTTGTGGATTTTGCAGATTGTACCCTGACTGTTGGGTCACCTCATTGTTTCTTCTTGGACATTGTTGTCTAAAATGTCCTAGCTGTCCACATTTATGACAAGCTCGGCCCCAACTTGATGAACCCTGCATAGGTGCACTGTATTGAGGTTGAACTGGTGGAGATTTTGGTTGTTTAGTACCACTAATCATTGGTCCCTGTGACTGTGTAGACTTTCTTTTGAGGTTTGTCTCATGTTTCTTTATCGTAGACCTTTCTATCCTCCGTATAGACTCCACGAATGTGACAAACCTCTCTCTACTTTCTAGGGAAGATGTTGGGATGGACATCTCAACATTCAATCCCTTCTCAAAATATCAGATCTTCTCCTCCTCAGTAGCTGCCATTTGAGGACAAAATCGCAAAAGTTCCATAAACTTAACCTCATATTCATTTATCAACATGGCTCCCTGTCGAATCTTCTCAAACTATGAGATCTTTTCATCTAAGTATGTATTTGGAAAATACTTATTGATGAGTTCTTGACGAAATTCCTCCCATTCAACCTCTTCATCATTCCTTTTTATTTCTTCTATAGCCCACCAGTGTCTAGCACTACCCTTCAAAAGGTACACCGCATGTTTAACTTTGTCAACCTCTGGGATACTAAGGATCTTAAAGGCTTTTTCTAACTCAGTGAGCCAGAGATCAACATCTGTTGGGTCATATGTTCCAGCATATTCTATGGCTCCTACACGACGTAGCCATTCAAAGGTCTTACCATACCCATATCCCTCATTGGAAACTGGTACCCTAGGTGCCCGTGCTGGCATCCGGTCTGCCATATACCTTGGTGTGGTCATGAGTTGCCCAAAAAGATTATGAACATCTGGGTTTCCTCTCATGACTTCATCAACATGAGGATTTTCAGGCACTGGTTCCTCCCTTGCCTGATCCCTGGCACCTTCTACTGGTGCAGTAACATTGCTCTCAACAACGTGTCCCTCATGTTCTCCAGACATCTTGGAGCTGTATATCTTCTTCTGCATAAGCAGAAGGTACTATAAGATACACTGGGTACACTTACAACAGACTCGATACCTTAGTCCTCTGTCTCTGTAGACTCAATGAACCTAGAGCTTAGATACCACTAAATTGTGGCATCCAACTTATAAAAACATGATTTAATTAAGCAGAAGCAATCACTAAGCAGCAGATTACTGAAAATCACTAAAAACTAAAACCTTTTTCAAAGAGATCCAATCGTAGGAATACTCTTTCAGCAAGAACCAATGTATTACATTTACATCCTGGTTCATAAGTACATATCTTGTACCATCTCTTCTCGAGGGTTACAACATCAACTACCCTGTTAAAAGCTAAACACAGACATCATAAGGACCTCGAGGCATTAAGCCAAAATCTCAAATCGATTTGTTAAAAGTACTAACTACTGACTCTGAGGACTTGAGAGTACAGAGACGACACATAGGACTTCTATCTACAAACACGACAGACAGCACACTCCACCTAAGTTGTTGCTGATGTACCTGCTGCTACTGAAGTTCTTCCTCTACAAGATGTTCTCAGTCTCCTTCGTACTCGTCCACCTAAAAATGTTGGTTCCCACGAGGGTGAGACAATTGAAAATTGCCCCAGCGAGAGATATAACTCTCTACCAAAAACATCATTATTACAATTTAATTAACATAAAACTGAGCAGAGGATAAGCAGTTTAGATCATTCTCACCTTTAAAGTATTGCAACTATCTATAAAAGAGCAATAATTCATCTATTCTCTTTATAAGGAATAGGAAGAACATGTATATCATTTATCTGTTATATTAACTCAACATCCCATGCTTTTCTCATGATACTCATTACTCTGATATGTCACCCATGAATCTTTCTTGTTTCTATCAGTTGGCCTTAGCCAATCTTCTAAACAAATTTTGGTTTATACTGAACATGAGAGTGTACATCATCATGTCTTGTTCATGCATTAGTCTATACCAATCCTGTATAAATATTCTAGGCATTGGATCATACCAATCATGTGCAACTAGTACAAGCATTAGACTTATATTATTCCTATGTATCTATTCCAGGTATTAGGCTATGCCAAACCTGTGCATCCATTCCAAGTATTGGACTATGCCAATCCTGTGACATTATTCCAGGTATTGGGTCATTACCAATCCTGTGATATTATTCCCGGTATTGAACTATGCCAATCCTGTGCAACTATTCTTGGTATTGAACTATGCCAATCCTGTGCAACTATTCCAGGTATTGAACTATGCCAATCCTGTGACATTATTCCAGGTATTGGGTTATTACCAATCCTATACAACTATTCCAGGTATTGAACTATACCAATCCTGTGCAACTATTCTAGGTATTGAACTATGCCAATCCTATGCAACTATTCCAGGTATTGAACTATGCCAATCCTGTGACATTATTCCAGGTATTGGGTTATTACCAATCATGTGATATTATTCCAGGTATTGAACTATGCCAATCCTATGACATTATTCCAAGTATTGAACTATGTCAATCCTGTGACATTATTCTAGGTATTGGGTTATTATGAATCCTTTGATATTATTCTAGGTATTGAACTATGACAATGCTATGTCATTATTCCAGGTATTGGTTTATTTCCAATCCTGTGATATTATTCCAGGTATTGGGTTATTACCAATCCTGTGCAGTTATTCCAGGTATTGGTATTTAACCAATCCTGTGATATTATTCCAGGTATTGGGATTTAACCAATCCTGTGTTATTATTCCAGGTATTGGACTATACCAATCCTGTGTATTTATTCTAGGTAATGGTCTATGCCAACCCTATATATCTTTTCTAGGTAATGGTCTATGCCAATCCTGTGATTACATCCTATATCTGTTTACACATCACTGGGTACCTCATTCTTCTAATGACATTTAAACTTTGTCCATGACATCATGCTCAATCACATTCTTTATGTAATACAAGTATCCCTCTCTTCTCCACACTTGTATAATCAAGGTTCCATCATTATTATTGTATCCTTTTTGTTATAATTATCATGTTACTAAGTTTCTATTTTCTTGGTTTATTTAAAACATTATCATCTCTTATAGAGGACTTTATAATTATCTTGATACCTTTCACTAGGTATCAACTTACTCATGTGGTTCACAAGGCCTATTAAAATATCTTGTTACCTCTCACTAGGTAACAACTAATCTCATGGCTCATAAAGAACATTTAACATCTTGTCACCTTTCACTAGGTAACAACCATTCTCATGGTTCATAAACACACATTACATCTAGATGTAATGATTAGGATAATACTCTTTATATGTTACTCATCCAAGTATGTTGGATTTGAGATGCATGAAGGGATATCATTCTTAAAGAGCTGGATGTGATATCTATGATGTCTTGATATATCACTTCCCTCAACACTTTAAACTTACCTGAGTTTATCAATTTATACTGTATTAAGGTATTTCCCATCTTAATACTTCTATACACTAACCTATCACCTTTATTGTGAAGTGCATAGGTCATAAAACACAGATAAGGATTGTCCAACTATCTTCAATGATAGGGACTCATCTCAGGTTAAGGCATTGCTTGCTATATGGTTAGCTATAATCAATCACTTTAGGTATTACCCTTATCAGTGTAATAATCACCATTCCATTATCAGGATTAGGTCACACATACCATCACCCTTTATTAGGGTTTAGGGTTTCGCATACTATCATACTTCATTAGGGTTTGGATTGCATATAACATCACCCTTAATTAGTATTTCACATCACATTGCCCATACTTAGGGTTTACTATTCATCCCAACTAAGGTATCTCATGGCATCACCCTCAATTAGGGTTTCTCATGGAACCAACCTTAATTAGGGTTTCTCACGGAATCAACCTTAATTAGGGTTTCTCATGGATTTACCCTCAATTAGGGTTTCTCCATTCATATCAATACATTAGGGTTTTACATCACATTACCCTAGTTTAGGGTTTCATGCACTTTATCCTAAAATTAGGGTTTCTTATTCACCTATCCATAATTAGGATTTACTATCCATCCCAACTAGGGTTTCACTCTCCATTCCCATAATTGGGGTTTTACATTATGTTGCCCTGAATTAGGGTTAGGGTTCATTAACCTTCTGGATCAGGGTTTCATGATCTCTTTACTAAGGATCATAACCTAATCACCACATAATTAATATTCATGTATGAATTCCTTTCTATCATCCTTTCAACTTGATTAGGTTTACATCAACCCTTCAATCAAGTGCATACATCTATGATTAACATAGTGTACTGAGTCATTGCTTACTTAAGCTTCAAGGATTAACTCATCTAAGGATTATCAATCACTTAGTGTCTTAAAAGTACAACCCTAGTGATTATCTTTAAGATAGATCAGTAACAATTATCATCACCTTAGGTTTCCAATTGACTTAATCACATTTAAACATCCAAACGTTCTTGACCATTGATGCTCTAAACGGTTTGAAATCATTTAAGCAAAACAAATTGAAACCATATGGACAATTATACTTGAAACCACTTGGGTCTCCAAATAGTCTTGAGACTCAAACGGTCTCAAGACAGTTTGGTCCAAACTCTCTCAAAACTGAATGGACCAAAAAGGTCTTCCATCACTTTATCAATTCAGGATTTCAATCATTAAACATCTATCAATTGGACCACTGATTTATTCTTCAATTGGACCATTGAATCACCCTTAATTAGATATTCAATTAGGTTTTTGAACCCAATTGAACTAGGGTTTATAATAAAAAAACCATCAATTAGGGTTTTGAAATCGAAGAACCATCAATGGTTGACATTGTGGAAGTAGTCCAATTGAAATCATTGGATCATCATCAAACCATGACATGACCTGACCTCAAACAGTCTTGAGGTCATTTGGATGACCTCCAAACAGTCTTGGTTGACCTCCAAATGGTCTTTAGACCGTTTGGGTGACCTCCAAATGGTCTTGAGACCGTTTGGGTTAATCAACCCAAAAATTAACCCAAAACAATTAAGAATTCAACACTCAACCCAATTAGGGTTTTATACTTGATGGACCTTTAACTGATGAACCCTTTGAAACCAATCAATTAGATTTAATGGATCATAAACCATCAACATCAGCATATTTCCTCAAACGGCCAACCATTGCAAACGGTCAACCACTCCAACGGTTTGATGAAACCGTTTGTCCAATTCATTGAAACCGATTGGTCCAACATTTTGAAACCGTTTGCCTAGGATATTAATTGAGGTGTGTGCTTGTGATGACATCATCATCTTCAAGCTACAAACCCATTAAACTTTCTGTAATTTCCATGGTGATTTCACCAATCATTCAAATAAAATTTCAGAAATAATGAAGGAATCAACAATTGATAAAGATATGGAATCAATAACAAAGTTCAAGGGTTCAAGTTATATAACCCGCCTTCAATTGAGCTCGAAAGCTCCAAACTCCACGTCTTTAATGGTGGAAGAAGCTTTCTCAACTATCCCAAGCTCGTCCTCAAGCTTTTGAGTGAAAACAAATGGCTAGGATAGAAGATTGCATGGAGAAAAGAAGAAATCCATCATTTATTTTCGATTTCCACCATGAAATCATGGTGAAAGAAGGTCAAGAAGCTTACCAACAGGTCATGGGTCGTCCTCCTGTTGCTCCAATATCCCTTGGTCGTTTTTTCAAGCAAGAAATGAAAGTGGATTCGAAATTCCCCTTTCAAGCTATGGATAAATGAGCTTATATGCATTATTATTAAAATTCATTTTAGGACAGAGAAAGTAGGGATTATCTCCTCCATTTCCTTGCCTCTTTCCCCCTTTCCTTCCTTGGTTGTGAGGCTATATACTTTGCCTCTTATTTCTCTCAATTATCCATGTTTTAAAGAAAAGCAATTTAAGCACCTTAACCCTTATAATAATAATATCCTAAAGTTAGTGGATAATTCTTTTTCTTTTAATAATGTGAGTGAGTTATTCACTTCCTTTAGATATTTTCGTGCCTTTGCAAGGCACATGGTCGTCCATTATTTTGCAAATTCATCCCTCACATTTTGGTTGAAGGGATCTTCAATTAATATATTTATTTTTTTGCATTAAATTGTAGTAAAGTTCCAATTAAGCTTAAATCTTGATTATTTTAATATCAAGATTCTCTCTCCTCCAAAGAGATACAAATGAGATGCCCCTCTCATTTTATTTTCTCTACATGATGCCAAGAAACATTAGGAACTATTTTGAAGTGGTAATTTGCATATTGAACCCTGGGTTTTGGGTAATTAGCACATTACACCAAAACTAGGTTTCAATGCACAAACATTGCTTAATCAACTCTTTCTTGGTACTCAGGATACCACAAGCTATACCTATGCATCATCTTCATTATCATGATTCTTCAACACATGAGGAACATCTTATCATGTAACATTTGCAATTTAACCCCTCAACTTGGGTAATTTGCACTTTAGTCCAAAATAGACAAAACATTATTTCAACATGGTTCAAAAAGGACTAAAATTGAAACATAAGTTTCTCTTGAGCCTTAATTACTTTTCAAAATATAAAATCAAGCATATAATTATCTTTCTTAAACAAAACACCTAGGGTTAAAGCATAACCCAGGTCAGGGATGTTACTATCTCGATGGTTACTCTGGATTCTATCAAATTCCTATACATCTAGATGACCAAGAGAAAACTACTTTTACTTGCCCCTTTGGAACATACACTTTTAGAAGGATGCCATTTGGGCCGTGTAATGCACCTACAACCTTCCAACCCTGCATGGCAGCCATATTTAATGGTCTTAACGAAACTATTATGGAAGTTTTTATGGATGATTTTTCTGTATATGGGGATTCATATGACTCATGCCCGAAACACCTCTCCCTGGTCCTCAAACAATGTGAAGAAGCACATCTAGTGCTAAATTGGGAGAAGTGTCACTTTATGGTAAAAGAAGGCATAGTCCTTGGCCATAGGGTCAGTAATCGAGGAATTGAAGTGGACAAGGTGAAGATTGAAGTGATTTCCAAACTCTCTATCCCAATCAATGTAAGAGAGGTTCGCATGCTCCTTGGTCATGCAGGCTTTTACAAAAGGTTTATCAATGATTTCTCTAAGATAACCAAGCCTATGACCAACTTGTTACTAAAGGATGCTAATTTCCATTTTGATGAAGAATGCATCAAGAGTTTCAACAACCTAAAGCATGCCCTTACAACAACACCCATCATACGAGCTCCAGATTGGGGACACCCATTTGAAGTTATGTGTGATGCCAATGACTACGTAGTCGATGTCATTTTAGGCCAATGTATAGAGAAGAAACATCATGTCATCTACTATGCATCAAAGACCCTTGACGAAGCTCATACGAATTATGCAACTACCAAGAAGGAACTCCTAGCAGTCGTGTATGCCTTTGACAAGTTCAGATCCTACCTCATTAGTTTGAAGGTCATTGTTTACACAGATCATGCTGCTATTCATTACCTCCTAAAAAAGAAAAATGTGAAACCCAGACTAATCAGATGGATTCTCCTCTTGCAAGAATTTGATTTGGAGATAAGAGATAAGAAAGGTACAAAGAATGTTGTGGCTGACCACTTGAGTTGTATCCACACCCTGGACACTGAAAAGATCCCAATTAATGATTCTCTTCCAGATGACCACTCATGAAAGTCTCAGAAGCTACTCCTTGGTACTCAAACTATGTGAACTACCTCACCACCGGTGTCATCCACCCTGAATGCACCAGCAATGCACTAAAGAAATTCATGCATAATGTGAGGCAATATCACTAGGATGAACCGTACCTCTTCAAGCTTTGTGTTGATGGTCTCTATAGATGTTGTATCGTTGAGGAAGAAGCCCAACGTGTTTTAGAGAAATGCCACTCAGGCCCAATTGGAGGCCATATGAGTTCTAACAAAACTACTTTGAAGGTTTTCCAATGTGGTTTCTTTTGGCCAAACATATCCAAATATGCCTACAACTTTGTTCTATCATGTGACAAGTGTCAAAGAACAGGTAACATTACAAAAAGAGATGAAATGCCACTTAAGATATGGCAAGAAGTAGAGATTTTTGATGTTTGGGGAGTGGACTATATGGGCCCATTTTCATCCTCACATGGATTTTGCTACATTCTAGTCATAGTGGATTATGTCTCTAAATGGGTAGAGACCATACCAACTGTAACTAGAAATTCCAAACCTGTCATCAAAATGTTCAAAGACATTATATTTCCCCATTTTGGAGTCCCACACACTGTGATATCTGACAGAGGTTCTCATTTTTTGGAAAGAAGCTTTGAAGCGTTATTGAGAAGATATGGTGTAACACACAAGGTAGCCTCTCCCTACAACCCACAAACAAGTGGGCAGGTAGAGGTTTCGAACAGTCAACTCAAGGCTATCCTGGAAAAGATAATAGGACGTAAATGTAAGGATTGGTCAGTGAAAATCAATGACGCTTTATGGGCCTACCGAACTGCTTTCAAGACTCCTCTTGGAACAATACCCTTCAGACTCATCTATGGAAAGTCATGTCACCTGCCAGTAGAACTCAAACACAAAGCTTGGTGGGCAATCAAACAACTGGATTTTGACATGAAGAAAGCTGGCCAAGCCAGGATGCTGCAACTTCAGGAGCTGGATGAACTTCGGATGACAACTTATGAGAATGCCAAAATCTATAAAGAACGCACAAAGTTGTGGCATGATGGTCATCTAAAAAGGCAAGACATTTAAGTGGGAGACCAAGTTCTTCTATTCAACTCAAGACTGAGGTTATTCCCAGGGAAACTCCGTTCTCGATGGTCTGGACCCTACATTGTCAAAAGCATCTACCCACACGGTGTCTTCATTTTATGGAGTGAAAATTTAGGATAATTTGTGGCAAACGGCCAACGCTTGAAGATACATTTCACCACAACTGATATAGTCACTGAAGCAATGTTGGATCTCTCTAAACCAACATATCTACTAGAAAATTGAAGGAATCAAATTGAGCCAACAACATAAAATAAAGGCGCTTGTTGGGAGGCAACCCGACCCTTACCTTAGATTTTTACTTTGAGTTTTACTTTTAGACAATGCATAACAAGACACAATCTTAAGTTTTGATAATTTTCATTCTTGAGATTTCAGATGGAGGACACGTCGCTGAAAGGAATGTAACCACATCTGGTGGACCAATCGACACAATCTTTCCCCTCCATCTCGGATTTAGTTTTTGCTCAGGATGAGCAAATTTCTAAGTTCGGGGTGGAGGGTGGGTGGTACTATGGCATACAAATCACAAAAACATGATTTACTTAAGCGGAAGCGTTCATTACCAACAGATTAACAAAAATCACTAAAAATTTAAACCTTTTTACAAAGAGATCCAAATCCATAAAACTCTTATAACAAGAACCAAAGTGTTATATATTCATTCTGGTTCACAAGTACATACCATGTACCATCTCTTCTCGAGGATTACATACAACAATTGCTTTGTCAAACTATACATAAGCAACATAAACCTCGAGGCGTTCAAGCCAAAATCTCAGATCGATGATAAAAGCACTATCTACTGACTCCGAGGACCTGAGAGTACAGAGACGACACATAGGACTTTCTATACAAAACATGACATCCAATGCCTCCACCAGAGATATTACTACTGTCCCTGTTGCCGCCGCTGCTGCTCTTCCCTTGCTATAGGGTTTCTGCTTCTTCTTCTGCATTTACCTAAAAAGTTAGATCCCACGGGGGTGAGACAATTGAAATTGTCCCACTGAGAGATATAACTATCTGCCAAAAACATTATTATTGTAGATAAATAGTGATAGACTGAGCAGGAGTGCTTTTATATTATCAGTAATATCAATCACTGTATGAATAGGATAAGATAATCTTCTTTCTTAAGAGGAGATTGTATCTACCCATGGTAGATTATAATTCATCTATATGCTTTACAAGGAATGGCAGGAAACATAAAATATATCATCTATCAGCTAAAGTTGCGTAAAAGGAATGTAACATCAGCCAATGATTTTTCGTATTAAATCCTTAAGCAAACATGCTATACAACTGATCACATTTTACAACCACACATATGCCCTGAGGAGATGAGGTATACCACTCATACTCCAACCGACCATTATGAAGTCGAAATCGGTGCCATACAAGGTCAAAGGAAGAGCCGGATTTCCATGACCTCATCTTCCTCTGTCAGTGTGAGGACCAAATGTAGGACATCTTGTGTCTCTACTAAATAGCTTTCCAGGGTATACTGGCAACTTTTCTATTAGAGTTACAGTGGCGTGTTGTACTCTCTTCGCAATCAAGATATTTTATATTAATCTCACATCGATCCGACATTAATATTATTGGGAGATTCATGATACATCCATCCCATTGTCAGGGGATTAGTGATACATCCACCCCGACTTATATAATGAAGGATGAAGAGATTTAATGTTTATCTCGCATCAATTCCTCCATTAGGGCATAAGGATATTTTCACCCATTACCCCCGCATATTCAAAAATATGCATTCCGAGTTATGCCGCAGAGCAACTCGTTTCACCATCTAGCAAGTTCTGACACTGATGGTTATATGGCCAGGGCACTACATGATAAGATTCCACTTGATTAATTATGTGAATTACTGTGCTCTTTTAGCATTAGTCAAGTTCTCAAACATTATTATGACAAATGCTACAAAGAAATGTATAATTCATCTATCAAGTACTTTTCAACACTTTATAGAACATTGGGATCTTAATCCCTTGTCACATCATGGGCATTATCATCCCTTAACATCTCATCATCATGATTATGGAATATGGGTATTTAAACCCTTAGTTCATCAAAGAACACTTGTTACCACTTATCAGGTAACTAATACCTTCAGGTCATCTGACTAAGGTAAACATAATACTTGCTACACAAGCATTCCACATGGCTCTCAAGACCCATTTAGTCTCTTGTTACCTCTTACTAGGCAACAATACATATAATGGCTCACAAGGCCCATAAATCATTTAAATAATTAACACATCATAGCTCATACCTGGCTATGCTCATCATCTCATGATCACCTGTATGATCATTACATAATAACAGTTATATCAATTACATATCATCACTATGCAATGTAAGAGTAGCATCACTATTCCCTTATCTAGAGTCCGAATTTCTCTTACATATCATCACCATTTATTAGATTTAGGGTTTTCCATTATTAACCATTTAGGCTCTCAAGATCATATTATTAATGATCAAGCCCTAATTCGTTGCTCCACACAACTAGGAGCCAACATTGATAACATAAGTATTCAATCATGATTATTTATTCTCATCACTTATCATTAAATGAGTTATCAACACAAGATATAAGTTCTTCTCTCATATTTACCAAAATATGATTGCATCATACTTTATTAGCTTGGCTTAACCTTTTCTTAAGGTATGTTAGCCTACACTTATCAAAGTGCATTTCATCTCAATGTAACAATTGATATGGCATACTTCATGTGTTAGTCATCCAAGTATATTGGATTTAGAATACATCAAGGTGTATCAATCTTGAGGTGCTGGATGTGATATCTATCATATCTTGATGTATCACTTCCCTCATCACCTTTATCTTACTTGAGTTCATCAACTTATCTTGTATTAGGGTATTTCCCATCCTAATACTTTATGCACCAGTTCATCACATTTGTCATGTAATGTATTGGTCATAAGTCACTTATTTAGAATATGCAACCATTGCTAATGATATGGACTCATCTTTGAGTTAAGGCATTATTTATATAAGGCCATCCATTACCAATCCCTTTAGGTGTTTCACTTATCAATAAATTAGTCACTATTCCATTATTAGGAATAGGGTTTCCCATCTTTATCAACTAGGGTTTACATAACATCACCCTATATTAGGGTTTCACATAATGTCACCCTACATTAGGATTTCACATGACATCATCCTTATATTAGAGTTTCACATAGCATTACCTGTAATTAGGGTTTCTCAACCCATGGCTCGAATTTGGGGTTATGGTTTATCTTCATATTGTCTAAGATTAGGGTTCATGCACTATAACCCAAAATTAGGGTTTTACATACCTTCACCCTATATCAGGGTTAGGATTTCATATCAAGGTTTCACATATCATTACATACCATCACTTTGGGTTAGAGTTTCAAATCACATCATTGCATTAGGGTTTCACTTGACATTACTCTTGATTAGGGTTTCTCATGTCATCATCCTTGATTAGGATCTTACATGACATCATCCTTGATTAGGGTTTCACATGTCATCACCCTTAATTAGGATCTTACATGACATCATCCTTGATTAGGGTTTCGCATGTCATCACCCTTAATTAGGGTTTCACATGACATCATCCTTGATTAGGGTTTCATATGACATCACCCTTAATTAGGGTCTCTTGTGTCATCATTATCTTGAATTAAGGTTCAGTGTAACTTTCCCCAAATTAGGGTTTTTCATTATATCATCCTGAATTGATATTTCTCATATCATCACCCTAGCTTAGGGTTACACCTAGAATTGCCCTAAATTAGGGTTGGGGCTCATCAACCTTCTCAATTAGGGTTTCATGATCTCTTTATCAAGGATCATACCCTAAGTACATATTTTATTCATATTGAAAGTGTTGAGGCTTAACCACTACACGATTATCATTCATGTAGGAAATCCTCTCTCTCTCATCCTCTCTAGAATGTTAGTTACTTCAATCTTAATTAGATTAGGTCCAGTCAACTTGAATGAAGGGTTGTCACAGTATATTAAGTCATTGCTTCCATAAGCATCAAGAGTTAACCACTTAAAAGGTACTAATTACCCTAGTACCTTAAAGGTACATCCATTGTAATTATCTTTGATAACTTCATTAACCATCATAGGGTTGATTAATCTTTCATAGCTTTAAGACTATTAGATCTCCAAAAGGTTTTGTTACTTTTGAACATTCAAACGGTTTTGACCTCCTTGACCTTCAAACGATCTTGGTGTCACATGACCTTCAAACGGTCTTGAGGTGCTTGACCTCCATTCAGTATTGCCTAACTTCTTCAATGAGTTTTGAAACTGTTTGCTCAATTGAAACTGAATGCACACCAAATGGTTTTGAGACTGATTGCCCTTCAAACGGTTTGAGGACCGTTTGGTCCCAAACGGTCTCGACTGTTTGGACTCAAACGGTCTCAAGACCGTTTGGTCCAAACCATCATGAAACCGATCGGATCAACTAGGGTCTCCTCCAACCAATTTATTGATGTTTAGGGTTTGTTCTATTGAATCGATCATCACTTGAACCATTGAGAGTACATTCAATTACAACCCTTGGATTTCCAACTATCCATCATGGCCCTTGAACTCCAAACGGTCTTGAGACCATTTGGACCATCAACCAAGAAATTGATCCAATTCAATTAGGAATTCTCCAATCAATCGATTAGGGTTTGCAACCCATTGATCAAATCAATTTGATCCATTAGATATTCATCAATAACATCATCAATTAACCCCAAATGGTTTTGAAGTCCACTTTATCCAATTTTGAGATCCATTACCCATTCAGTTTTGGACTCAATTATTCATTCGATCTTGAAGTTAATTACCCATTCAGTTATGAAATAATTTACCCATTCGGTCTTGGGTCCAATCACCCATTTGGTCTTGAGTAAATTACCCATTTGGTCTTGGGTACAACAACCCATTCAATCTTGAACTCACTTGCCCATTCGGTCTTGAAACCGAATCAACTCAATCAGTTTTGAAAACGAATGAACTCAATCGGTTTTGAAAACTGATTGCCCCTTCTTTTGTTGAGGTGTATGCTTAAGAAGACATCATCATCTTCAAGCTTCAAACCTTCGAAATCAGTTGTGATTCTTATGGTGATTTGAAAAACTAATCAAAAGGAAATCGAGAGAGTAGAAAGGTTCAACACATAATGAACAATTTGCAAGCAATAATGAAATTTAAGGGCTCAAGTTATATAACCCGCCTTCAAAACTGAATCTAAGCTTCAAGCTCCACGTCTTCAATGGTGAATGAAGCTCTCTCAACTGCCCAAGTCCCATTCTCAAGTCTTTGAGTGAAAGGATTGGCTAGAGTTGTAGATTGAATGAAGAAAAGAAGAAATCAAGCATTGATTTTTGATTTCCACCATGAAATCAAGGTTGAAGATGACTAAGGAGCTTACCTACGGGTTGGAGTTCGTCCTACTGTTGCTCCTAAGCTCCTTTGTGCATGGCCAAATCAAGGAAAGAAAAAGGAATCGAAATAGCCTTTCATTTGGGTTGGAAATGAGATGTTTATAAGGGAAATTCAACGAGAGAGAAAGCGATATAATAATCCTTCAACTCCCAAATTTTGTGCCACATTATACCCTCAATAACTTGAATATGAGGCTATCTTCCCCACCTTCTAATTCCTCTTCATTATCCATGAATTAAAAGAAAACAAATTAAGCACCTTAACCATTATAATAATAATATCCAAAATTGAGTGGATATTACTTTTCCTTTAACTAATGTAAGTAGGCTCTCCACCCACTTTAGATATTTTGTTGCCTTTGAAATGCACAAGGACGTCCATTCTTATATAATTTCAACCAACACATTTTTGGTTGAAGGGCACTTCAATTAATATATTTATTTTTGCATTAAATTGAATTAAGGTTTCAATTATGCTTAAATCTTGATTATTTTAATATCAAGATTCTCTCTCCTCCAAAGTGATTCAAATGAGACTACCTCTCATTTGCTTCTCTAAATGATGCCAAGAAACATGAGGGACACTCTAGAGGTGATATTTTGCATATTGAACCCTAGGTTTTGGGTAATTTGCACATTACACCAAAACTAGGTTTTAATGCACAACATTGCTTAATAAGTTCTTTCTTGGTGCTCAGGCTATCACAAGCCATACCTCTGCATCATTTTCATTCTTATGATGCTTCAATAATAGAGGAACATTTTATCATGTAAGATTTTCAAGTTAACCCCTCAACTTGGGTAATTTTCACTTTGGTCCAAAATAAGTAAAACATTGTTTCAACATTATTCAAATAGGACCAAAATTGAAACATAAGTTCCTCTTGAGCCTTAATTACTTTTCAAAAGACAAGATAAAGCATATAATTATCTTTATTTAACAAAACATCTAGGGTTAAAGCATAACCCAAGTCAAGGATGTTACATGTACGTACTTTACTTTCCACCCACTCCTATCTATAGGAGGGTGGGTGCTACGTACTTTACTTTCCACCCACTCCTATATGTTTCAGACTTAAGATTTTATCGTTGCAATTTTGAGCAATTTTTTCAAAAATTTTAAGTTTTCAAAGAAGATGTATGGAAACTTGATGAAGTTTTGATGCTTTTCTTTCAATCAAAGCCATTACCTAGCCGGCTATCCTATTTTTCCATGCAGTTTTGAATCATTATACCCTCCTTATCCAAAGCGAAACCTCAAGGGGAAAAATTTCTAAAACTAGCCAATGGTTATAAATCATTGTGTAAAGCTTATGAATCCTAACATCATGATCAGTAAAAATGGCAAGTATTTGTCGAACTGAGAGGGATCAAACACATTGTGCTTCCTAACTGACTAGCAAAACAATAGCATGGAATCTCCACCAGATCCACATCGAGTCATTATTTGAGAAGAGTATGATAAGGAGAACAACCCGGTGCATTAAATTGTAAATCAAGTTGCATTCGAATGTGAACTCTCTTCTATGCTTCTTCTATCATCTTCTTACCCCTCCGTCCATAAAAAAGAAACAAAAATAGGCAATATAGTGCCAAACCCTAAGTTCCGGTTGGCACGTCACCTCTCTCTTCATCTGCTTCTTCCATACCCCACACTATGTAATAGGGGCGTACCACCAAGAAAAGATGCCATTGTGCACACAAAATGCAATCTCGAGTCAAATAGAGGACAGATTCACACAAAATAATAATAATAATAAGAGTTACAGTCAATGAAATTGCAACCATACAATAAAAATCTCGAGTCAAATAGAGGAGAGATTTATTTCTTCCTTCCATACCCCCCTTCACTCCCTTTTCCACCTACTGGCACAATGAATGCCTACTTTGCCAATATCTTGAAAAACACCAGTGTCAGATCAGGTGCACACTTGTTGTTCTGCGGGTGTCTCTGGACTCTTACGAAACTCTTAGACATGCTTGATGTTGGAAAAAGTAGGGAGGAAGTGATGTTGGAAAACAAAACTTAGGAACGAAGATACTGTAAGATGTGTTTAGTGGTCTCAGGAATTTGAGATGCTTAGTCATACAGAGTAGAGAAGAAACAATCTTGATGTGAAGATGAGGCAATCACACGAGTGAAAGTATGCATTTGGTGACTGTTTCAGATTTTGTGTTACTCGAGGACGAGCAACGTTTAAGTTCGGGGTAGTTTGATGAATGCATATTCATCTGGGTTCAGTCGCCATGCTGGGCCCAGTTTTGCACTGATTTTATGCTTTTATTGCCTTAATCTCTCATACACACATTTACTTAGCCCAATTGAATTTTTCCTAATTTTGTTTGGTTTATCCATGGTTCTAATCAAAATTTTGCACCTCTTTGCAGATTGTATTGGGAACTTGGGCCCATGAGCACCACGACACATCTCCACAGCTCGCGGCCCTCTCCCCTCCTCACTTTTCCCTCCACTCATCCAACTGTCCATGTTTTTCCCTCAAACGCTACACGACCGCGACTTGATCCTCTACACCGCGATCGTGGTTTGCTTCTTTTCCCTATAATCTTGGTCGCGATTTTCTTTTCTCCCGACACCGCGACTGCCTTCTTCTTCCTCCATTTCTCTCCTTCACCCCTTGCTTCTATGCCCTAGCATCCCCCTCTACGCATCCACATCCATCGACTGCAGCAGCCGGAACACATGCCATCGCCTCTCTTCACGTCACTACTCAATCACGACTCCCGCTGGCAACAGGCATCGACCCAAGGTAATCTAAAACCGCGATCAGCACCACGCCTGTGATCGTGACATGCTACTCTCTCAACATGGCGATCGACAACATCACCTCTAGCCTGGTCATGATCGTCACTACCCTAACAACTGGGTTGTCTCCCCTCTGCATCCAACGATCAACTGCGATCATCATTAACCCCCACCTTTGATGCCTCTACAATTGTGGTTTCTCAAACCTCCACACCCACGATCCTCCTCTCTCTGCCAAACCATGACCAACGTCTCACGACAGCAACACCCCCATCACCGCCTCCTCCACACCTCAACCTCCCCACTTTCCTAATCGTGACCCCCTCTACTTGCACCTTCTCCTGCCGCTTCCCTCTCCCCCTGCTTAGCCCACATACACGACCATCATCCTAACCGCGATCGTGGCTCACAACCAAGAACCACAACCTGCATAACAACACTGCGACCGCTTGGTCCAACACTGCAACCCAAGCTAGAACTGAGAACCTCGATCAAGTGTAAAGAACCAATACCACGCCCGCAGTATGGAACTAAGCACACCACGACCGAAGAGGAAGAAAAGCAGGACCGCGACCTACAAAAATGAAACTGCGACCTACTGGAAAAGATAGAAGACTGCGGCTAGCGAGGAACCGCGACCAAGAACTGTGACCTACTACTCATCTTCCTACCGCGACCTCAGTACAGAACAAACTACGTCCGGGTCTACAAGACCTCGATCGAGGCACAACAGACAACACCCAGTCGGGCCTATAAATAGGACCCTACCCCCAGCCATTCAAGTCATCCTCTCCAGACGTCGTTAGGCTACAAGTCTTCCCTGAGCCTAAGGAGACAATCCCACAACCAAGAGCCTACCTACGTGGTGGTCTTGCGCCCCCGTTCATCCAGATCTGAGGTGGAAACCTAGATCTGCAAGCCACTCCATCCAGATCTAGATCTAGATCTAGATCTGTTGCATCCACACCATGCCTACGCCACCATCACGTCCATGCGCTGCTCCTCCTTCTACGAGAAAGGACCACAAGAAGAGAGATAAGGTAGAGCGAGAAGATCTGCCCCATCTGCCATGGTGTTCTTCCCTCCCCGTCGAGATCTGCCCCGACGTTAAGTAGAAGACCGTTTCTCCACTGAGTTGTGATCATCTTCTTCACCATTCTCGTGGTGGAATCTTCTCTCTCTCTTGTTCTTCTTGTTTCTCGCATCATGAGCGAGTAGTTTCCTTTTGCTGGGGTGCGGGGACTAGCCCCTCTTCCCATGCTTATATGTCTTTTCATTAAACATTCCATGGCATGTATATAACTTTTCATTTCGTTGTTAATTGTCGATGTGTGTTTGTGGGTTGATCACCTGCTTGCATTTATATTATTCATTTCTAAGTTGCGAGAACTTCAATATGTAGGATAGAATGTCAATTAACGCGGTTGACTCCCTAACTAGAAATAGGATGGGATTCCCTGAGGTCGTAAGTGAATGATCTGTGAGGGGACGAGCCATATAGCCCACAGTGACACTTCTGTGTGCCTAAACATCCTAACGGAGGGCCGCAACTTCAGTTGGATATTTGTATCTTCAGAACCATAAGTGCATGATCTGGATGGTGATGAGAAATCTGATGCCTAAGGTGATGCTTATGCGAACCTAAACATCCCTCCAGGAGGGTTCACAGCAGTTCTATTTGGATAGTTAGATCTTGCTTGAATGTTTGTGTTTGGATATGTTTGCATGTGCAATGACGGTGAAACTTGGGACCACCCCAACAATCCTCATCATTAATATAGATTCAACTTTTAATCATGCTCTTTACTTTCCTCGCATTTAGTTTAATTAATTAAACTCAAACCAACCTTTGTTCTAAATATTAGTCTTGATTCAACTAGATTTGACTAGTAAAGATTCTTTAAAATGTTGTCCCTTGGGATTCGATCCTCAACTATACTGCAATACGACCCGTCCACTTGTAGGTGGTATTATTACACGAGATTTTGGTTAAAAACTCAGGGATTTCAGCCCCGAGTGAGTTTGTTAGTGCGATAATGGACCACATTAGTTGCAAATCTAGAATGTGATGAACATACTTCAGTGTGAGCATACAACCGACACTTATTTGAACACAAATGTCTCCAATCCCACTTCTAGAGAAGCTAGAATTTTCCATGTTCACCCTCTCAAAGTCTCCCCTCTTGTATGAACTGAAGAATTGCTTACTCGGTGAAGCATGATAAGAAGTTGCAGTATCCACCACCCACTCAGAATCATCTCCCTCAACATGCAAACACTGCTCTTAGACTATCAAGACCACATCGCCATTATCGTCCTTGTCATATGAGATTGTTTTTGTAGTATTCTTGTCATCATCTTGCTTGTCTTTGGCTTCAGACCCATGTTTCTTTTTCCAAACCTTGCAATCCCTTTTAAAATGTCCTGGCTTCCCGTAATGGAAGAACCCTCTACTAATCTTTGACTTGGATCTACCATGAGTCTTCTCGTGATCCTGGGACTCACCGTGACTCTTGGATCTACCATAGTCTCTTACTCTATCAGCACCCTACCCTTTGTGAAGTGTACCTCTGATCTACTATTGCCTAAGGCTCGTCATCGTGTCTGTTCATTCAGTAGACTGCTCTTCACCTGGTCAAGTGTCAACTTGCCATCCTGTATAGAATTGCTGAATTTCACTATTAGCGTCTCCCAAATGTTAGGTAATAACTACAAAGAAGTAGAGCCAGGAGTTCATCATCAAGAACCATCTTCATGGACCCCAGTTGATTTACAAGGCTTTAGAATTTATTCATATGCTTAGTGATGCTTGTACCATCCCAATACTTAAGGTTCACCAACTTTTTTTATTATCAAGAAAGCTGTATTTGTGGAAGTCATTTGCTTATATAATTTTTTGAGCTTCTCCCACATATCTTTGGCATTGATCTCTTTTGAGACATGATGGAACATGGAAATGTCGAGCCACTTTTGCACTGTTCTGATGGTCTTCTTGTTTAATTTCTTCTAGTCCGCATCAGACGTGCTCTCTGGCTTTTGTCCCTCTATCAGACTATACAGATCTTTACAATAGAGAATATCCCCCATCTTGGGTTTTCATATCTGCCAAGTTGTGCTTATAAACTTCATCATCGTTGCATATTTATCCTTTCCCATCTGGACTAGTATCTGCAACCTACGCTCTGATACCACTTGTTGGGGATGTTGTATCGATACGGTCCTGGATGTGAATAAAACTTATTGTGGAAGCATTACTGACAAGTGTATAAACCCAAAGAAGAAATACCACATTTAATGTGGAAAACTCTCCCCAATACAAGAAGAGAAAAACCACGGGACAATACTAACCAACAAGCACTATGTAATTAATATTACAACTCACACTGCCTAGATTTAATCACTCCTGAATCTGGGTATCCCTCCCCCCACAAGAGCAATGATGAGGAAGAAGAGAATCACACCCAATGTGTACAAACCTCCCTCTTTACTTGATCTCTTCATGGCATCGCTGTCATTGTTGGGGACCACTTGATTCCATTGTGGCCACTGACTAGGTTAGACCGTTGCCTCTATTACAACATTGGTGTCTGTAACTGCCAACCGCTACTTTGCTTCAAGGAAAAGTCACTGACCCTCTCTTATCAACTAAGAGAGTTGCTTTATCTATGCACCCAATGTGTCACTGACTGTCAGCCATTACTTCACTTCAAGGCAAAGTCGTTGACCTCCTCTTATCAACGAAGAGAGCTCCTTCAGTTTTTTTTGGCACTTCTACCACAGAAGGCACCAACAAGCAACTGGAGGGATCACACCTTAAATAGTGGGATGTCTCAATGGCCTTCCCCAATGTATCTATTTATAGGTCTCCATAGAATGTGGTTGCAACTAGGAATCCTTATACAACTCTGAGTCCAAGTCCATGTTGAACATAGGGAGCCATCTTCTTTCCCTTTTAGACTTGACTCTTATTGGGATTGGTAGCACACGACAACTCCTACTCAAGCCCAAAACCAACTAGGGCATGGGTTGGAATCCTTTTCCTTTCCCAACACCGCCATCATTGAGGAGGAGGAAGGATTTTGGGAGGCTTTCATAGCAGCAAGGAATCCAAATCAAGAGTTGGGTATGGTTTCTTAAAGTCATACAAAGCCTTAGAAATTGTCATTAGTGCTTGAGAGAGACAAACACCCACCTAAGGTAGGTGCCAATGAGGAGGAAGGAACTAGTTGTGTGCGTCTTCATCAAAGGGAGAATAGGGGTTGCATATTAGGTACTTATAGGTTTGAAATATATCCCTGATTCGATTAGGACACCAAATTTTCAAGGAGAAGAACTAAGACTTATGAATGTTGTGAGGGTTATCAGGTTGTTATAGGACTTTTAGAGTCCAAAAGTTGAAGGCAACCTCTGGAAGGCATTGATTAGGTGTGGCCCTCGGAACCCCCATTTAATCACTCTAGATCTTCTGTCCCAACTGTATGTTTTAAACAATGTCCTATTCAATCCCAAGCATACATAAATACTAAAAATCCACCCCTAAGAATATAATTAGGTGTTTCAATGGAAACAATTGTATGGGACATACCTATAACACATATTTCAGGACAAACAATTCAGAACCCCATTTAATGGCTCGAAGCAGATTTTTAGTCAAAGAAAAAACTAAGGTGTGTGACAACCTGGAAATGATTGGGACTTTAGGCGAGAAACATCAATATGATAAAAAGTTACCCGCGTGATATTAGGACAACTCAACTATATAAAATCAATCCTATTAAATCTAATATCATTATTATTTGGGTCCCAACTATATTGGAACTATTAAAAATCATTTGAGGGGTCAAACAAGGTCAAAAAGCTCTCAAGTTTTAACCATGTCTTCCCACTAACATATAGGACATTTTGTGGGCTTAGATTCCCAAAATTTTCAACAAAAAGTTGTAAGTAACTGAATTAGGTTTAACCCCCCATAAATCCTGCTAGATCATAGGAAGCTCATTATCTTGCCAAAATTAGCCATGATGCTTATTTCATAATGCTCCTTAGCATAAAAAATTTCATCACTTATATACCCTAAAGGTTTAAATAACACATTAGGCATTCTGATCTAATAAAGGGGTGTAATTGTTTAACAACTGGAAATATGTACCTATAAAATTGAGGATGTGATAGAAAAAGAACATATAAGGGTTACTTCTTATTACCTCTTAATATCTAGTCATCTTATCAATTCATGATTATGTGACTTGTGTAAGAGACTTGCATTCATGTGAGGTTTACTCATTATTACATAAATTATATGAGAATACATGCATTAGGCTTATATCATCTTAATAATACTTATCACTTTCAATTGAAGTAATAATGCTCACAATTGAGATTTTTTCACATTCACATGATTATTTATGAGTTTGGCTTTATCTTTCATACTCGTGAAAATACTAGATATTCTAGGATTTTAAGAAGTCATCTTAGTTCAACACATAATTAGAATCATATCATTTTTTAATCTTGTTAGGGTGTAAAAAGGTTCATCAAGTCTATTCAATACACATGGAAACCCTAGTTTACATTCCACACATCCAACCAATCATTTACAAACATACAATGATTCATTGACTCATTTGAGTCCATCCCTCAACATTAACCCTAGATATAGATTTCCTCCATATCAGACCCTCATATACTAATCCTCATATAAATAACATATTCAACTCAAGTAAGGATTCAAATTTTAGTTGATCACTCATGCTTATTGAGTTCAAATATGACTAATACACGTCAGCTGAATTCCCAAACATATTGCCTATTGGCTGATTTTAAGCAAAATTAGTGTGAAATAGTGATATCCATAAGACTTTCCATATATCTTGAATCAATAGGCCATGAACTAGGAATATACAAATCAATGAGCAAGTATATAAATCAATAGCATTTATTTT
Source organism: Alisma plantago-aquatica (assembly GCA_963693085.1). Taxonomy (NCBI): domain Eukaryota; kingdom Viridiplantae; phylum Streptophyta; class Magnoliopsida; order Alismatales; family Alismataceae; genus Alisma; species Alisma plantago-aquatica. Next base: position 1,063,090,522 of record OY856409.1, on the reverse strand, counting down.
TTCCAAAATCATGCTAATTGATTACCTAGTTGCATACAAACAATAGGAATACTCTTAATTATTTTAGCAGAATAAAATTAGGTTTTCAACATGATTACAAATCTTGAGAGAGAGAGAGAGAGATAAACACTCACCTCAGGTTCCAAGAACCTTTAACACGTCCCATACAACTGGATTTCTAGAAATCCATCAAGGTTCTAGCAATCGAATCCATTTTTTCCTCTTCTCAAATTAGAAACCCCAGAAAAGGAGAATAGGAGAGAAAGAAAGAGAAAAGATGGTGATTTTCTATATCCTTGGTTCAAATCAGAGGAGGGATGAAATATAGACATATGATAGAAGATTCACCATGAATCATATCTAGGGTTGAAGAACTTACATGAATTTGCAAGCTATTGGGAGGCAAAACCCATATTCAACACTTCTGGTGATTTTCTCCTTCAAAACACTAACTCTCCTCTTTCTATCAATTTTAATTTCTTAGATAGGAACCATAGACTATGGGAGCTACTAGGGTGTAAGGTTTATCATATAGATAAATTGAGGTTCTTGGGTATTTGCAAACATATCCAAAAAACTATTTTTTATCTTCTTTTTTATTTAGACATACTAGTTGGTCGGTTGACTTGTCACTGACGAGAAGCTCAGCTGACACCACACTCTATAGAAACCAAATATCATCCTCAAATTATGAAAATTCACCTAAATGTCTGAAATTGAATTACCAAGCTGCATTTAACATTTTTGATAATTTGGATATACAAATAAAAAGATAAACATCAAATACTAGATTGTTATATTTCAGCCAGAATGCATGATGAGTTTGTTCTGAGGAAACTTGACCGAACAATTGGTCAAAAAACAATAAAAAAATCTCATATTGTTCAAGAAGACTTATAATTGAGTTCTCTAAAGCATACCTAAATTTCAAGTAAATCAAAGTTATAGGTAATATTATTGAAAAACATTTACTACACCATTGTATTTATCAAATTTTGTATTCATATGCTACCAATCCTAATTTGGCCAATTAGGGTTTTCAATTCTCAAACCCCAATTATTCAAAACAAGGCATGCTTATAGTTTTCCATTAGGTTTAAAACATCATAGACAAATTTTCATCATAAATCAAGCTTAACTACTGATAATCCTAGTTCAACATGTAATCATTTGAATAAACCCTAACTAGATGGCTAATTTGAAAATATGTCATTACACAATTCTCCCCTCCTTTTAGGATTTTGTCTCAAAATCCAAGAAAAGATGCAGAGATCATAGCATATAATCATGCATCTCTCTCAGCATCATGTTAGATTGATTTTTAGTTTATGGTTCTTTCATATTACATCATTTTCTTGCTTCTTGGATCTTTTACATTGGAATTCTAAATTTACTAGAATTAGACAAATATTTCATCTCTCTCTTTGAGTATTAGAAACACTTATTTCACAAATCTTAGCAATACATCATTGTCAAGGCATGATTCAAAATACCTTATTATTATTTTTGAATTTTAGTTATATATCTCATTGATCAATATTTTTGGTTCGTTTTGTATCACTATCCAGATTCATCAGTTTTCTTTATAAAGAAGATTATTTAGTGGACATCATTCTTAGTTCTAAGCTTTTTGTTCTTCTTGCAAATTTCAAATTCGTACTCAGATTAAAATTCATTGGAGTTCTTCTCATGATCTATTAGATTCACTAACCTTTCTCCTATGATACCACTAACTTGTCTTGGGTTCCATATTCAATTATATAATACTTCCTCTTTATCCATTTATCCTTTTTATTACCATAATTCATCTTATTATACTCCCAAACTGTCGTCATCTTGATGCTTGGTCAGGACATCTAGAAAAAAGTACAATCAACAACTCCATATTGGCTTATCCCAATACTTAGATACTTAACCAGAGTAGTCAAACACCGAGTTCAGTCAATATGCATATCATTCAGGTGATGTTCAACATACATATTATCATTAAGCCCTAAACCCTATTGTCCATATAGACTCATTTAACCTAGGCTCTCATAGCACATTGTTGGGACCTCTCTTTTGATCAGCATTAATGCCAAAAATTTGAGAGAAACCCAAAACCTAAACCCAAATTATGAAGGAAAATAACTAATTCTTAGCAACTGTGATTAACACAATATACAACAAAATAGATAAATTTTCCCTTTTCATTTTTGTTAGAACTCGCAAACCAATGTTACATTATCCCAAACCTAATTCAGCTCCACTAAAGTCAGAATCCAATCTTTTTTCTCATATGCAGTTGATTTTACATCGCTTATGTATACATGAAAGGAAAAACTCAACATACTACCCATCCTAGGAAATAGAGATTACATGGACATTCTAATCTATCTAGGTTATTCTATTTACATATTCTTTGTCACAACCTGTCTGCTAGACATCATTATACCTAAAAATATTCGAAACAATCTCATGAGACTCATATGGATCCCCAGTGAGTCAATAACTCCCACTCAAGCTAGGTACATGCATTAGCATCAAATTAAGTATAATGAACTCAAAAGAAACTTTCAAATATTAAAAAGTTCAGCAGATAATTGTAGAAATTATTCAAATCTAGTTTATGATAATAATCTAATCAATTAGATAAGTTGATCACTTAGACCAAATCAAACTTTAAAACATCCATAAGAGCATGTCTTTGTACATATCAATAGATTTTACTTGCTTTGGAATGACAATCCAATTGTCCAAGTAACAAACCAAGACCTAAACAATTAAAATTCAGACATAACAATAACATCATCTTTGTGACACCCCACTGACTGGACTAGGAACACATCCTGTAGTATTGAAACTAAAGTACACATAAGATATGTCTACCAAATAGGACCATTCAAATGACAAGTAAATCTAAATCATATCCATATTGGATATTAATCCCAACATCAACCACATGTCAACATTTACAATTAGATGATACACCAGACAAATAATAACATGGAAACATATTATCTTGATAAAAGAATGATCACTTTCCATAACAAGGAATATACTCAACAAACCTTAGGACTGTCAACTAACATTAGAGCATGCAAAAAACATTCAACTCACATTCCACATGTCTTATCATCTTTTATTCATTTGCCTTGGAACTACTTGACTCATACCTCACAGAGTAGAAGTTGCCACACCTAATTCTCATGTCGTCACTATCTTAGGGTTAGCCCACCACCCTTAGACATCAAAAACATACTCTGCTCCACCATAGGGTTTCCTACAGAGACTCAAATCCTCATCTCGGGTACATATGATAGGAACAAACATAACAACATATCAAAATATCACATATCATAATATTTCACATGTTTCACAGTTTTCATTTCATTAGAGTCTATTCATCATGGACATAAACTTTCATAGAAAAGGATTTAGGGCAGAATGATACCAGAGGACTCATCCCTAAATCTTGGTGGTCTAACCTTTAAAAGCTTGATCCACACTCTGGAAATCCTTCACATAATACTCTGATTGCTACAAGGAGATCTGTTTCATTTCCCAAGTGTGGCACTCATGAGAAACTCACAATGTTCAGGGAACCTAACTAGATGTATCATCATTTCACTTTCTATTGACCACTTTTACTCATATTAAAGAAATTTCAAATCATCATCTATCATATGTGTATATTATCACACAACTAGAATGACATGAATCATGCTAAGCTTATAAGAAAGACAATAATTGAAACAAGAAGTACAACAATTTGTAAACTTGTAAACATATGGTTCTTTCCATTTCCACATCATATCATTGTAGTCATCATCAGTGGGATTTCATCCCATGACATAATCTTATTATCTTGCATTTACCCTAAAAATGGTTTTGCAAAGGTAATCAATGCATGCTAATTCATTCTAAACATATATGTTATCAATTCATTACACATCATAGTTCTCATTAGATATTCACAAAGACATTATAACTAGAAACAATATAAGCATATAGACATCTTATGTCATATATCATACTCAAAACATGTTTATCATGCATCATATACTTATTCCTTCTAAATTCTATAGATATGAATAAATCTTAAGCATAAACGTGCATAACTCACATAATAATCCTCATTTACTATTTTTCCTTTTTCAGCTATTTGTAGCCATCAAGAACATATGTCATCTCATTTTAAATCCATCACATAAGACCATTCTCAGAACAAAAGTGCTCTACGACAATTACAATCCATCCATGCATTCTTATGAATCAAATTATATCCTTGAACCATTTTGTAATTGAATTATATTATACTTATATACATTTCTTAATCCAATAGTTTAGAGAATCCTTTTCATTATTATCATATAACTCATCATATTAGGCTTGTAGTTAGATTCTCAGATCCACCAAGATAACTACTTGGTTTTCTCTTCACTTTAGGTTTGTTACTCTTAACCTTCTTCATTTCATGTTCAATACATCATTGGAACCAATCATTCTTGATTCACTTAATGTGTAGTAATTATTTCTCATTGACATTCATCAAAATCCAGTTGCAGTGTATCTCTTTCAACTTAATTCAACCCAAAAGTTATTAACTAAATAAATTATAGTCTTACTCACACTTACTCAATTGAATCCATTCATAACTTGTCATCAATTCAATTTCCTTTCTTGCATTTAGATGAGTGTATCGTGACATTTGTCTTATAATGGCATGTTGATAATAAACAAAAATGATTCAGTTATGTATGAAATTACTCACTTTAGGAAAAATAACATATTAGTATTACTTTTTGTTGCACCTTAATCTCCAGTCATACTCTCAATTCATAAATTATGTGACTTGTGTAAAAGACTTGCATTCACACGAGGTTTACTCATTTTTTGATAAATTATATTAGAATACATGCATTAAGCTTATATAATCTTAATAAGACTTATCACTTTCAATTGAGGTAATAACGCCTAAAGTTGAGCATCTTTTTACATTCACATGATTATATGTGAGTTTGTCTTTATCTTTCATACTCGTAAAAATAAAAAAAATTTAGGGTTTTAATAAGTCATCTTAGTTCAAGCCAGGATATGGAATCCATTTTCTGATGTAGCTATAGGAAAAAGAAATTTCTAACATGTCTAATAACAACTTCTAGATTATAACAATTATATTATTTCATAATTTCCTTAGGGTATATAGGGGTTCATTGAATCTATTCAAGACACGTGGAAACCCTAGTTTTATTCCACACAATCAACCAATCATTTACAAACATACAATGATTTATCGACTCATTTGAATCCATCCATCAACATTAGCCCTAGACATGGATTTCCTCCCTATCAAGCCCTCATATATTGATCCTCATATAAATAACAAATTCAGTTATAATAATGATTCAAAATTTCAATTGAGAAACACATGCTTATTGAGTTCGAATATGATTAGATATATTTCAATTAACTTCCAAACATATAGCCTGTTGGATGTTTTTAAGCAAAAATGGTGTAATTCGACTGTGGCACAATTAGTACAAATTATGTCATCAACCAATGCATCATTCCCAACATCAACCACATGTCAACTTTTAAGATCAGATGCTACACTAGACAAATTATAATATTGAAACATGTTTCTTTATAAAAATGATTACTTTCCATAAGAAGAAATATATTCAACAAACATCAGGTCTATGAGATAGCAGTAAAGCATGCAAAAAAATTCAACTCACATTCTACATGGCTTATCATATTTTATTAATTTGCCCTAAAATGAATTGGCCATACCTTACAAAGTAGAAGTCACCACACCTAATTCTCAAACAAGAAACTCAACCGATACCACACTCTTTAGAATCCAAGCATCATCTAAAAATAATGAAAATTTACTTAATTGTCTCAAATTGAATTATCAAGCTGTAATTGAAAGTTTAGATAATTTGGATGTATCAATTAATTGATAAAAATTAAATGCTAGGCTACTATATTTCTGCCAGAATGCATGGTCGGTTCAGTTTATCCTGGGGAAACTCGGTCGACCAATAGGTCATAAAATAATAAAAATTATTATAGTTTTAAGGAATACTTATAATTGAGATATCTCAATGTTATATAAATTTCAAGTAAATAAGATTCATAGATAAAATATTATAAATCATTTAGTAAACCACTACATTTATAAATTTCTATATTCAATGCTACCAAAATCCTAATTTGGCCAATTAGGATTTTTTATTCTCAAATCCTAATTATTTGAAACAAGTCATGCTTAGAGTGTCTCATTAAGTTTAAAACACAATTATCAAACTATCATCATGAATCAAGATTAACTAATGATCATTCTAGTTAAGCATGTAATCATTTAAGTAAACTCTAATTAGATGGCTAATTTTAAACGTGTTGTTACAGTAGCAGTCCCTTTGTATCTCCATATATTGATTGGGTGTGACTATTCACACAAGATGTGTCTTTCCACCCATTTATATATAGGAGTGTGTAATTTTGTCCATGTTTTACCTTTTCACCAAACACGCTTGACTTGAGATTTAATGGGTCACAACCCTACTATAGAGAACAATAGTATTCATTTTGTTGCATGCATTGTTTATTATTGTGATACTACTAAAAAGGGTAAGTGTTCTATTAAATGATGATATCTCTTAATATTTACATGACTCACCTACTTAACACATATAATCTCTTGAGTGTATTGTCTTGTGAACCATCTAGCTACCTTGAACCCTTCTCACTTGGAAACTTTATATTTGTTTAACTTTGTCCTAGTTAATGCCCAAATGTTAATATACTACACATAATCATTTTTTGTTGATTCATATTTCTCTTTTTCCCTTTCTATGGGTGTTGTACCCAACCCAGATAGGAGATGAGCATCATCTAGACCAGAAGTTTGGAGAATCTACTAAAGTTTAGTTGTTGAGAAGTTCTAAGATGGTCATGTTACTCATTGTATCCAATCTAATTTTCCTTTCCTTTTACTTGTCCTTTGAGGACCATAAGTCAAATAATGATGAATCTTATGATCGTATAGTTTGATTCTGTTTCTACAATACTCTTTGTTCTTTACCATATTTAATTGAAAAATGATATGCACCCCTTTATTTTTGTAAATTTTATGTTATGGTTGAATGGTTGGAGTTTGTGTATTTATTTTTTCATAAGAAATAAAGTAGATCATCTATGAGGTCCCACTCCTTAAAAATGGTATATAAGAAAATATTTTACAATTCTATTATATATAATAGTTTATTGCAAATCCATAATCAAACTTTAAGCATCCTAAAGTGTTTTATGTGGATTTGCAACAATGATTTTGAATTAGCAAATGGTTAATTAGTGGCCAAGAAAAAGGCACTCAATGAGTTTGTTTATTTCAACTTATTAATATCGAAAGAAGAGAGGAAACTCCAAAATGTCAAAATAATGAACATTCCTAATGGCCTAGAGAATTTTGGGAAGATTTAATATTTATTCAAATTTTATCATATATTAGGTAAGATTTAAGTATATTCATTCAATCAATGTTTCATACATATATAGGCTCAACCCTTGAGATGTCAACCATGTCAGCAACTATTAGATGATGTATTGATGGGTATGGGATAATCCAACCTCAAAACTGATATAGAAACTCAAAATAGTGATGATGAGTTTCCCTCCCTCTCCTTTTCCCTCATGGCACTTCTTTTTCTATCAATCACTCTCCAACCTAAATCGGGTCAAGGATGTATGAATGCATGTGATTCCTTTGTCCCCCCAAAACAACCCTCACCATATTTCCCATATCCCATTGAGAAACCCTTATTTTCAAAGCCCTATCGTCACACCCCTCATTCTATAAAACCTCACCCTAGCTTCCTAGACCTCTGACAAACTCAACCAGTGAGATTCCAAGACATTAATACCCATATAGCCCCGCCCTCACTCCTTGATGCACTGATGAGAACTGCCATCAGGAGGATCACTATTGGATCAAGAACAAAAACCATTTGAATGAGGTCTGGTCAATTCAGGACAATGATCAGATGGCTTGTGTGCCTTGTCACCACACATGACCTGTAAGTGGGTGCAACATGTCACTAACTTTCGATCATGCATAGTTAGCCTTTCACTACGATCAAGCAACACTGAGCACACCACATTTCCCTAGCTCACCCGATGTGGCTAAGTGGATGAGGCGAGCATCAACCCTTCAATCACGACCGTATAGCCAAGGAGCAAGATTTTGCCACATCACCCTCCTATCCTACTCACAAGCATGCACCCCTCCAAATGGAGTGGATCAATGTGCTCCATCTGAACAAGATCTAATGGCCACCACTTTTCATCATTAAGGTATTTTTTACCTCCTCTCTACCAAATAATCAATAAAATACTCAGAATTCATATAACTCGTAATAAAATAGACACTAGCTCCAAATAAATTGATGTTATAGGAAATTGAGAGGAATGTGATTACATATCTTTCTTTCTCATGTAAACCCAAAGTATACTCTTTAGTATATTAGAAAATGAGAAAAATGCTTTCATTGCAAATATGGTCTACTCTAACCTAGATCCTGATTAGGTCAAGACATAGAAACCTTTTTTTAAAACCCTAGATATTGATCTTTATCATGATTATTGTACTAATGATGATAATAATGAAACCCTAGTCTTAATGATGATGAAGTTAGGATTTTGAGTGATATTAGGGTTCTTACCCAAAGTAAGGGGTTGAATCAATGTTAAATTAGTTTTCATCTATCTGAGTCCAATCCCAAATCTAACACTAGAAATATCGATAAAACCATAACAATGTAATTTTGGAGATTCAATTTATACTTGAAGTGTTAATTGCAATTTTTGGATTAGGGCTTTGATTGTTTGGATATATTGAATTTGGACATCTTTTTCCCTTCAAAATAGGAATGTGATTTTTTGTGGTTAACTTACTTAATCATGATTTGATTTTAGACGATCTATGGCATTGGTTCATTTTAGAGAAGTTATATTTCCCACTTTACTTTTTTGCACAAGATACAAAGCTATGTGTATCATTAAGATCAAGAGTATTATCTTGATCTAACATCAAAATATCATAATGGTATAAAGACTAGTATTACCTACGAAGTTACTAAGAACAAGAGTCCAATGTTGAAATGTAATTTAGAGTATGTTGTTGGAACATAATGTAAAGTCCATTGTTGGAACTTGAGATGATTTTAGTCTAAGAGGGAACTCTTGTGAAACCTATGAGATATCTATTAACGGATCATTAATGAAGCTGTGCAGGTCATTACTTACAAGCAAATATTTCAATTTTATGATCGTAAAACTTTTTTTCATTATACACACACTTTTGGTTGCACCCACATACACAACATAGTAGTATCTTGAATTGTATTTTTTTGACATTTTAGGTTAAGCTCTAGATATTGGCATGTTGATGAGGTTGTTTCAACTCAAGAAAAAGGGTAAAGATTTAATGCAACCATGGAGGATGAGGTAATAGGTTTTATTTTTTAACTTTTAGTTCCCAGTATGGACACCATGTTTAAAACTTTTATATAATCTCTTGAAGAGAAATTGATATTTATTTTTAGTGTATTCATGTGAACCTTATCATGTATATATGAATGATATCTCTTGCATATATGGATCTTAGTTCTTGGGGATGTTGGGGGAGGGGATCATTATAGATCATCACATTAATTTGACCACTTGAACCTCCACACGAAAAAACAATAATGAGAACGATGTCTATTTTAAGCAAGTATCAACCGTTTCAATCAAGTATCCATTATCATTTTATTTATTACTTATTACTTAATTATGTTTAACATGCATTTTCAATTAGCAAACTTTTATTAAGATCCAATTCATTTCTTATTGTAATTGATTAATATAGGGTGGAATATGAAATTAAATTGTGGATATAGTGCAAATTTGATTATGGGATTGGAATTGAGTTTGAATGTGGAAGGAAATAACATATGGATTGTGGAAGTGTAATTCATGATGTTTTTTTATTTGTGAATTGTGATGTTATTTGTTTATAAAATATTAACTTAATTTGTGTATACATCCAAAACATGACTCTACAATTCATTTTTTGTTTACAAAATTTTACAAGTTGTTTTGTAGAGGATTTTGCTTATCTATAGTTTCTTTAGACATAACGTTATTAAAATTAATATGTTTTGTCAATTATTTAGCATAAAATAACGTGATTAGTTTTTTTGGTGATTGTAGGTACAATATCATGTTAACTATCAATATGAAATTGACACAATAAATTTTATGCAAAATATTTTTTTCAAAACTGAGCAACATGGAACCCTACATTAGATAAATTAGTGTATGTAGCATCACACTTTTTAAGAATCATCATGTTAGAGTATTTTGCAATATATCTAGCTAAAGAATAGGAACATGGAGCTTTGCCATATCGATTAGGAACCAATAACTAATAATATATTGGTTGTGGCTCCCGCCTAGGCATTGTTTGTTATGGGACTCCTGAATCCTTATTTGATCGATGTTGTAGGTTTATTTTCAAGTAGTGAGGAAAATGGCCTTTTCAAGGGTAAGTAAGACCCTTTGTGTAGTTTATTAGCTCCTTTCCTAAAAAAGGAAGCTATTTACTCTTTGTCTTTAAAATTTAGGTTACTTGGTATATGTTTTTATTGAGGTAAATACAATGTGATACTCAAATGGCCAAAAAATATGAGTAGTAAAAATTACTTGGTAGTGGAGATAAGACATTTTAAGCTATAACTACTATTAAAATGGTTTTTTCCTTTGGTGATTTCTTGATCTCTCTCTCCCTTGTTTGTGTAATTATGTTGTAATAAAATTTGAAGGTATATCAATTTTACAAGTTTTATTACCCAATTCACTCCCTTGATCCGAGGACCCTTCCATAGTATAAGATCACATATATCTAGGATTTATCTTTCACACTTCCTAACCTTAAAGCTCCCTTTAAGGGTGAAATCTTAGGGTAGCATTTTCATCCACATCAAACTCTTGTTTTCTATTCCAACTATTTGTACAATTCCTTCATCTATCACGAGGTGCTTGCAATTAATTTTGTATCACTTTTATCTTATCACTTATCTCTTTGTAATAGAAGGGCTTAGAAGCTATTATTTCCAATATTGAACCCCCATACTGGAAAATTAAACATTCTGTAATGTACCTCATTTTGAAGATTACCATTATTATAACATCAAAATTGTTTATTTTTTCAATTATTACATAAGTTGCTCCACTCATGTGGTATTTATGTATCATTATAGAAATCAATAATAATTGTAAACAACACAAGTATGGATGTAGTGTGTAGAAATCATCATAAAGTTATAGTTCTTATAGTTGAACTTGAATTCAACTTAGTTGGCAGTAAATCTACATATACATGTATAAATGGTCATAAAGTTTCATTTCTTATTACAACCAAAAGAGTAGGGTTCATATAGGGGAATCTAGGACAAACAAGTTAAGACAAAGATATATACACATGGTTAATCCAATTCAGGGTTTTGGCTATGGTGAAAACATGTTGTTAGGATAGCTTGATGTTAAAGCTTCAAAATGAGCCCTTACTTGCATGAAATTGTGATTCAAAGTGGCTTATAGAACTTGTTGACTCTTGCCTTCTCATGGCACTAAAAACACTATTAGAGGAAGAGGAAGAGGAAGGCCAACATGCATTGGAAATCTTGACCATTGGATAATTGTTTAACTATCTGAATCTCAATATATTGAAGAAGTTGACAATTTTCTACATGCCACGACCTTTTAAGTTTTGGCCTCAAAATTGAATAATAATATCTTTAGTTGTATAATTGTGTAATAAAAATATTGAACACAAGTACTAGAGGTTATTTTCTACTAAGTTCCCATTCATTTTGTAGTTAAATAGTCTAGTGATATGGAATTTATTTTAACGTGTTTCCAAATCCAAATGACTATAATGAATTCCTATCATCACCTTATAATGACGAATTCTTCAAAACTTATGAGAAAAAATATAATTTCAACACTCAAGATGTCATTCAATATTGTACATCTAAAATGAAGTTATAATTTAAATATATGATTAAACTATATTTATATATGAGCATATAAATGACATATCATGCAAATTATTCCAACTAAGACCACAATGATTATTAAATTGGATGGTACCTTAGTTGAGTATGTTACATATGAGATTGGATTAGTTTATTGAAATATGTCATTTGCAAATGTGCTAACTAACATAATTATATGATTTCATAGCATGTTTTTTAATATTAGATATACATCTTGGTATCAAGCATTGGAAATATGTTAAAAGCTATTTATCGAGATGATGTGAGTGAGCTTCCACAATCTTTGATTCCCATTGTACTTATATTTTTTTCATAAGTGATCATGTACACAAGTATGTACATATCATTGCAACCATATAGTCTTATGTTATCATCATCTAAATGTATCATCTAATATCAGTATGCAAATTAAGTTTAAGTACATATATTAACTTTATTTTGATAAATTTTTAGATTTATGCATGCATTGGAAGGAAATATGATAGAAAATAACAGTTATAACTTTCAATATGTACGTGGACTTCAAGAAAAAATTTAAACAATGAAATAATATTTTATCATGATATTTTGGTTCATTAAATGTTTTACTTAATAAAATATACTAATTTTAGCAATTGAATGGATACTCTTAAATTCATCAAAATTGAACAATAGTCTATTATGGTCCAAAATGACTTAATCTCTTAATATCACTCATATTTACAACTCTATGTACTAGTTAATGTAAATATCATAACCTCATAATTTATCAATTTTATATTGTTAAGGTCAATGATAAATATCCTCCTTGATAGTAGTAAGTTCAGACGTTGGTAGTAAACCATTGTGTGTCCAATTCTATTTATATTCTATCATATTAAAATATTTAGTATGTGAAAAAAACTATTATGTGAATATACGTTCATATAAAACACCAAGTGTAGCATACATGAGATTTTACTAATGGAGTACACCATCCTATTAATGAAAAATGTAATAATACTAAATAAAATGTAGAAGATACACCAAGACGACAATCATGATTGTAACATTTATTCCCATTTTCATGTATAATCAACTTGAAAACTTAGTAAAGAACGTTATTATTAATCGAGTGCTCTTGAATCGATTTACAAAAATATTCTATTACATAATTGAAGTTTGTATTCCTCTCATATATTAGGAATGCATAAGATTAATAGAGAGTCCAAGTTGTGATCTTTTGAGCCTTCTCTAAGACCCCAATTACATCTATTAATGACTTGGCACATTATTTGGTGCTTTTAATTTATAAGGGACGAGGCCCAGTTGGTGGAAACATTCTTCGACAACTATACTTAGACATAAAAATTGTGGCCCCTTAGGCTAATAATTCATCCTAGTGATGTTATTTTCATATAAGATTATGAGAACACATGGCCATCTAAGAATAAACATAATATAATTAATGATTTATGCATGTTAATATCCTCAAACTTTGTTACAACTTGCTAAATGAATTTGAAAGCCATCTCTAGTCACTCTTGAGAAACTTTCCCAATGTCACATTTTCATGTGTTCTTTGGATGCTCTTACATAGTTATTGCATTTATTAAAACTTGAATGAACTTGACTTTAGTCCTAGTCATTATGAATGACCCATGCCCTTCTCATTGGTTCATGCACAACATGTACTATGTGAGAATGAATGAACACACTAGATCAATTACAAATAGTAGTAAAAGAGAAACCTATTAGGACTTGAATAAGAATATTGCATGAGATATGTCCTATGTTTAAGATGGAGATTAGATAAAGAGGAAGTAGTTATTTACCTACCATCAATATATAGTTTTATCTTTATGACTTCCTTGTACTCTATAGGATTGCATGAATTAGCGATTCTTTTCTTTGTATGAAACAATATTATGTGAATGTTTTGGTCTTGAAAAGATTGTAGTGAATGTTTTGGTCTTATAAAGATTGTAGTTTTACACTTTTTTCCAGACATTACATCATCCAGATCCATTACCATATTAGAGAAATGATTTTTATTGTTGGTGAACTTCGTAAGGCTAATATATTTATCATAGTTGCCAAAAAAGCATAGAACAAAAGCACTATACATATCTACTACAATCTAGATGGACTTCTCTAAGCTACCATTTGTGTAGAGTGGAAAGGGTACTAAACCTCAACTTGGTTCGTAATACATCATTGCAAAAGATCCATGTGTAATTTGATAATACAATTGACATAGATATTGTCTATCTTGGTTGTACCATAAGTGGGATTAACTACTAGAATATAGGCTAATCTGATAAATTCATGAGCAATCACCCAAATTGAGTAAAAATTCAAAAGATGTCATTGGAAACCTCTCAACAATGTCAATCATGATGTGATCTCGCTCCATTAACATATAGGGAGTGAATGAAACATCCACATTAGCCTCTAGCATTCAGACTTAACCTATTTACAAACACAACACACAAAAATTTACTCTACTACATCTCTCTTCATACCAGACCACAAATCCATTTCCTATATATTTTTGTTCATTTTGGAATCACCCACATGCATATCATACATGGATGATTATACCTATTAAACATTTCACTCTTCATATGTTCACTTCCAAAGCACAAAAATGCATGTAAATCATAACATCTTACAAACACATGAACTCTACTCTAGTCCCTTATGTCATATGTAGCATGATCTTATTTATCTATTCATCTTCCTACTAGAGATAATTTAGTTGCAATCAAACCACATTGTGAAGAAGCATATAACTCCACCACTACATTGGCTTTTAAATGGTAATAACATATAGTCTTTATGTGTTTGAAAGAGATACTATAATGTCATTAAATATGGGTTACCTCTAGTAGGAAGATGAATAACCCCAATTTAATGTCATACCTCATTCACATATTAAGGAAAACATATCGTATGATGAAGAATTTCAACTTAGGGATCCACCACTACATTGGCTATTAAATGGTAATAACATATAGTGTTTTTATAATATGTGATCACAACCACACTTCCTATCTCATATTCAACTCATTTTGAGTAAAGATATATTTTAATCTATTATGATAAGTGAAGATGGACGTGGTTGATTATGCCACAGTTGAGTGTCTAAATATGATTAGGGCTCCATCAACCAGACAGGGTTATCTAAATCCCACCAACAAGGGAACAAAAATTCGAACACTACACTACCAAGCATCAAGTTTAAGTAACCCAATACCAACAAAACCTACAAGTGTTAGAGATCGATGTAGTGACTAGGGTCAAACATGCTAGGACATGATGGTGAGTTCATCTAAAATCATCTATGTTAGTTAAATGAATCAGAGGGGATAGGGATATGTAAACTAATTTAAACAAGCTAAGAAATATAAAAAGAAAAAACTAACTACATATTCCAAAATCCTATTAATATGAAGGAAGGAGGTCTAGACTATCTAAATCACAAACACTCTATCTATGTATTGTGTACTTCAGTATAGACAACCCTTGAATGGATAGAAAGTAAGTAAAAACCTAACTGAGTATGAAGCATGATACTGCCACCAAATACCTCTCTTGGGGATCATGAACAAATACCTCCATTTATCCTAAATTTCCTTGTGGTCCAAAATAGTTGGGACAATGTGAAATAGTGGTGATATGTTGGGGATCCAAGAATACTCTAAAGGAGGAATACAAACACACCTACATGTGGCCCGATCCTATGCAAGCTTTGGATCCACTCAATCCTTTCAAGCTAATATTTGGCCACTTTCCTTTCAAAATTTGCCAAAATAGATAACTCACACCAATAAGGGATCAACAAACCACCAATTAAAATCACCAGAGAAGATATGCATTAACATACTAATTAAAAATAGGAAGTACATAGCATGGTATCAAAGTACATAAACAATTTAAAATAGGCTACATAGCATAGAAGGATCCTAACTGGTAATTGACAAGCTGGGTAGGAACCAAACAAAAATGAAAATATGTTGTTGTACAAGATAAAAGAGAGAATGAGAGAAAATGGAGGAATAGTGCAAGATAGCCCATGGGGGGATGAATATCACTCCCTTTCCCCCATGCATGTTATTTCTCATATTCGAATCCTTGTCCTTCCTATAGCTTTCTTTGCCCTCATTTTCCTTGAAACCATCCCAGCCAACTACTTTTGGGATGGAAATAGAGGATGGCTAGATGAAATGGGGGAGGGAATGCTTTTGAATGGTGATAATGGTGTGGGATTACTTAAGGCATGGTGGATTGGGATGGTATTGAATTCATGAGGAGGAGAATGAAGGTGGAACTATCCAACAAAAAGTATGGGACAAGCTCGAGCCCTTTTAGAACCATGAACAAAAATCACACTCCTTGGCATGATGGCCTGGGAAGGATGCATGCATAAATAAATATTTTGTATGATAAATGGTTTGGGTTGAGGATGTGATAAGAACATTTTATTATTAATGAACATCAATAATTGATTTTATTATTAATAAAAGGTGTTATTATATGTCGTAAGAACATATAATAGTGAAAAAACTTAATAATGTCCTAAGAACATCTTAACTCAAGGATATATGGTTTGGGTTGAGGATTTGAACATGAGATCATATGTATAATAAGAGTTCCCATTCTTATTATGTCCCTATTCCTTTACTATTGTTGATAGTACAGGACAAGAAAATATACGAGACTAGCATGTATGTTGAGTGATGACTATGTCTCTTTAGTCATGATATTCAATTTCAACTCACATACATGGGTACATGTTAGAGAACAAGTTGTATTGGATAGACCCACCTTGAGATTGACACATGGAAATCATGTAATAACATGATAGAGTCATATATCAATGTGAAGTGGTGATTATGATCCTTAGAACTGAAGTCACTATAGTAACACATGTTGTTATGTGTACATTGACACTAGCCTAACATGTTCTAAATATAAGCTACCAAAAAGGTGGTGATTGGGTACATTGTGAAACATGGGGAATATTGTGAGCGATGTAGATGAAACCTTACCCTTCTTTGGAATGATATCCCTGGACACTTGATAAGAGAGACTATAAAATACACAACGATGCTCAAGTGAGGCAATACGTGATATTGATCTCACATATCTCAAATAGTATACTCTTGCTCAAGGAACATTTATTGAATAGTAAGAGGATGTCAGTGCATGCCTAGGTTACAATATGGATATATGTGACAAAGGGATTATATGGTCACAATAACATTGGTCACTTTATAGATTGTATTTGTTCTCCAATTCTGTGACGTCCTCGGATTTTCACCTTCTCCAAACCCTATTGGGAATGAGATGTCAAAATCCAAAAACATCATCCTATCATATCAGAGAGCGATGCAGAAGCATAATACGCATACATGAACATACAACCATAACATACTTAACATTCAACATGTATATTTATACAATATGAATTATTACAAAATGATTTACATTTACATATTGAATGAAAATTTTTACACAAGTATAAACATGTATGCTAACAGGATCTACACAATAGGTACAACCTTGACAACTGCTCACTTTCCGTCTTTTATCCCAAGCTAGCTCTGAACCTAAAACATACATGAAACAACGAATCAACACACAAGGTGTTGTGCACGTGGGTAGAAAGATACATACTAATATGTTTCAATAATTGAAATAACTTGAGAAAGAAAGAGTAAAAGAAAACATTATTTAAAGCGATAATCATGTAAACATTCCTTTTATTACTTTCACTTTGATGCGGTTCTACTACACATACTTGCACTTAACTTGCATCTAGTGTGGGCAATATAGTATCATCATACATCTAACATGGGCCAAGGAATCATACATCCATGTTAGGCAACATACATCCACACCAGGCTATGTGCTCTAGTAGTTACAACCCATCATACTCATTTATGTTCTATTAGATTTGGCGAAGTATAACTCATACTAGTTCAACCAGGCAATCATATCCAAATACGAGCATCCAATATATTGCATATCATAGGCAACCAGAAAACTAGTCTTATACTTAATAAATCCCACATACCTGAGTTCAGAGATTCCTATTTACATTCTGGATCATCTACATATCTGGTCATCACCTGATTAATAACAAAATCATATACTAGCATCAGATTCTGATCATCTTAACCCTAGTTGTGTTCATTTTAGGGTTTACTTAGATCATTATGTTATTCTCATGATTACTTGTATTCTTACCTTATATTTATCTTACTGATGTCATTTTCCAGATTATGGTTCATCAACTAGATATACTCATGTGTCACATTATTATATGGACATATTTAACATTAGGTCACTTTCGCTAACCATATTAGGGTTACATCACATGTATTAAGGGTGCTCTTCATATAACATGAATTCTAGGCATACAACTGATCTCAGATTTATATATTGTATTCCAGTTACAGATATGAGGGTTTTATGTAAATCTCATCATTTATTGAGCATGCATGTATTAATTGCATCATCTTTAGTGTTATTAGCCCTAATTAGCCATATTAATCAAATTATATGGTTTCGTACATCAACATGACCATAATTGACATCATATGCATTATAAACATGATTATAGTCTTACTACCATTTTCCCATAATTTAATAGCATCATTTGATATTTATTACTCATGAATTAAGCATTTTACAACTAATAAGATATCACATATATTAGTGCATCAAAATCCTGATATTATGATTATAATGCGTTATATTCATTTTTCTGAGAATTTTGATACCTTATTTGTAATTTTCTGATAAATGTACTAATTTTTATGAATTATAGGAGATCTAAGCATTTTCTCAAGCCTCCAGAGCAGGGCGCCGCCTGTGCTAACTCTCCGACGAGGCTCGGCACCTGGTTCTCATCTCCATGCGAGGCCTCTCTGCGCTCGTCCTCCTGCATCCCTTCATCCCAGAGACGACACAAAGATGGTCACCTTTCTTCCAGAAACCCGACAGAGGAGTCTACTTTGCGCTACGAAGCCCAATTCTGTGTCCCCGTGATTTGCTTATCTTGGTCATGGATTCAAGCTCTCTAATTTTGGAGCTTGATCGACAACCTTCATATCTCCCTGCTTCATTCCGCAGGACAGAACGCCTCTATAAGGTGGACATATGGTGAGCTCCAAAGCTGATTCCTTGTCCCTTTGGTCACCATCGAGATCGGCGGTTCAGCTGGTTGTTGAAGCCGGCGTTCGGATTTGATGCCTCCATGCACAAACGTCGACGAAGCCTAGATCTGACCAGATATCAATGGAGCATAGGAGGTCTTCCTCTACTCTTGATGTCGTGATTGGGTTTGTGCTACACCTGAGATGGATGGTGACAGGCAGATTGCGTATGATCTTGGAGCATTGCCGAGGGACATGACTGAATACTCCCATGGCTGTTTCCTGCAATATCAAAAGCCTCAACCAATCGCCTACAACTACCTATGAGATGTACTAGAGAGGTAGAGAGAGATCTGACTCTGGTTGTTTCCCTAGTACTACTAGGCACCCCATCCGTCGAGTGAGATCCTAGAATTGTGGTGGATTCAACCAATCAAGTTAACAAACCCAAACTCCTCACACTGACTAATTCCACTAGATCCAGAAAAGAGTCATCTGCTCCTATGTTCTCAGAGGAAAGCCAGGTCTTTGGTTTCTCAAACCTTGGTCAAACATGCACCCCATCTAGGCTGGTTTATAATGGCCAAACATGAAAATTGAAGCCTAAAGTATATGATAAACCTTACTTTGGGATTTGAGTAACGCCCTAGCCATGATTTCAAATAAATTGAAATTTGAAACATTGATACCCTTTGTCTAACATTAACTAATAATCATAATAAGACCAAAATGAATGTTTGTTCACCCTTCAGTGAAGATAATCCCAATTGGTACCCATACTAAGATTTGAAGTCAAGTATGCATTAAATGACATCTAAAAGTGTCGACACAAGTTCAACTTAATTTAGTCGATCACATCACACCTCAAGCGACACTAAAATCATTTTACACCAATATGGCTTCAAATATTATATTGGATATTGAATCCTAAAATCGAGGTTATCACATTCACCCCATCTTATATGGAATTTTGCCCTCGAAATTCAACTAATCTCATTCTTAAGCTGATATCAAGGAGTTGTGGATGCCCCTAGGCCACCACTTCTAAGTGCTAAGAGTATCATTATTCGGTCATGTTAGGATATTTAATCATGTAAGGTGTACCCACCCCACCTTATATAGGTTGAAGCGTCATTTTTTTATAAGGAATTGTAGCATCCCTTAGTGTCTTATTAATCACATGACATTCTTACATTTTAGGATTTACATCCTCATAGTCACTTAAGGATAAGGATTTTATTCGTACATATGTACATAAGATGGTATTATTCAAGGTTCAATCTTTCACTCCACTAAAGCATGTAAGATAGTATCAAGCATCATTTACTAGAATGTTGGCACTTGACATCCCTAGTCTAGCTTTATGATCAACATCATATCATAATTTCATTATGTGAGAGGGTCTTAGTTGTCATGCTTTAATATCAGGGTTTCACCTCACGTTGTAGTTAATTCTCAAACTATAAGCTTGGATTTATAAGGATTAGGGTTAAGCACTATATTGTCATGCAGTATATGATCCAAAGGGACCTTTGTGTTAAGATCATGCTTTCGTAACATTTATCTTTCATATTTGATAGAAGGGGAATGAAAATATACTAGGCCGATCTTATCATGTTTTCAATCTTGGATACTACATGTATGATATAGGGGGGAAATATAGAATAGGTCAAGCTTATACGAGTGACTCCTCATATATAAATCATCTATATAGCTCAAGTGAGGCTTCTATCATCATATATTAAGAAGGAGAAGAAGAAGGGAGAACATGTATTTTGAGTATCTTTTGCACAAAGCATCATACTATCATAACTAGAGTTCATATATTACCTCACTTGCAACTAATGATGAGATTCACAAAATATGTCACTCTAGCTAGGACCTAACTCAGCCAAAGGATTGACTTTATCATATTGGTCATCTACCCATCCTTTTCTTTTACCCAATCTCACATATAGATTTGAATCATGCATAAGGACTCAACTCAACACTCGAGAGTAATCTAGTGTAGGACATTTTTTTAAACACATATCTCATATATTGGAGGCTAGGTCCTATGACCTTCTCCCTGTGGGTCTTACTCTCTCTAGAGTTCACCACATATCTCATCCTACCACTAGATATCCTCCTTGTATAAGAGCTTGAGGCTCATGCACACTCATCTCTATCTTAACTTAGCTTATCTTAAGTAGGAAAAAGGGAATATACTTTCATCATTACGACTTAGCATAGATCCTCTAAGAGTGGATTCGGTTCATATAAAAAGAATCAAATCTTAATACGGAAACTTATACCATCATAGAATCAAAGTTAGATAAGATTCTATATGCTTATTTCCTTCATCTTTCTTTTGTCTATCTATCTATCACATAACCTTATGAGGCTCTAGACATCTAATCTAGATCTATTCTCTCTCCTAGACTGATGTCACTCCCTTTCACTTAGATTGCATGAACACCCACTACTCTCCTGTGTGAGGGACACATTTTTATATTTACATACATATAATAAAATATTATATAGTTTTTCTCCGAGAAAGAAGGTGTCAGAGAAAACTTTCGAGGTGTGAGCCGATTGGGAAACAAAACCAAACCAGCAACTCGAGTGTCCAACACACAGTAGATAGTCTGGTTCCATGCAACCTAGTGAAATGGTGAGAACATGGTGTAGACTAGTGTAGCTACCCCATACATATGAGTTCTATACGGAAAGGGTTTCAGACACTTTCTAAACCTAGTTCTCGAACATCTAGGTTCTAACCTAGAGGCTAAGTCAAACCTTATTCCTATAGAACAACTTACTAAGTTTCTAAGGTGTAAAGTGAAAGGTGAGATTTAGGTTTGATGTTTCATGGTGAGCAATTGTTAGGTGTAGCTATTGTTCATGCTCTGATACCAACTGTGACGTCCCCAGATTTTCACCTTCTCCAAACCCTATTGGGAATGAGATGTCAAAATCCAAAAACATCATCCAATCATATCAGAGAGCGATGCGGAAGCATAATATGCATACATGAACATACAACCATAACATACTCAACATTCAACATGTATATTTATACAATATGAATTATTATAAAATGATTTACATTTACATATTGAATGAAAATTTTTACACAAGTCTAAACATGTATGCTAACAAGATCTACACAATAGGTACAACCTGGACAACTGCTCACTTTTCGTCTTTTATCCAAGCTAGCTCAGAACCTAAAACATACATAAAACAACGAATCAACACACAAGGTGTTGTTCACGTGGGTAGAAAGATACATACTAATATGTTTGCATAATTGAAATAACTTGAGAAAGAAAGAGTAAAAGAAAACATTATTTAAAGCGATAATCAGGTAAACATTCCTTTTATTGCTTTCACTTTGATGCGGTTGTACTACACATACTTGCACTTGACTTACATCTAGTATGGGCAATATAGTATCATCATACATCTAACATGGGCCAAGGAATCATACATCCATGTTAGGCAACATACATCCACACCAGGCTATGTGCTCTAGTAGCTACAACCCATCATACTCATTTATGTTCTATTAGATTTGGAGAAGTATAACTCATACTAGTTCAACCAAGTAATCATATCCAAATACGAGCATCCAAGATATTGCATATCATAGGAAAATAGAAAACTAGTCTTATACTTAATAAATCCCACGTACCTGAGTTCATAGATTCCTATTTACATTCTGGATCATCTACATATCTGGTCATCACCTGATTAATAACAAAATCATATACTAGCATCAGATTCTGATCATCTTAACCCTAGTCGTGTTTATTTTAGGGTTTACTTAGATCATTATGTTATTCTCATGATTACTTGTATTCTTACCTTATATTTATCTTACTAATGTCATTTTCCAGATTATAGTTCATCAACTAGATGTACTCATGTGTCACATTATTATATGGACATATTTAACATTAGTTCACTTTCATTAACCATATTAGGGTTACATCACATGTATTAAGGGTGCTCTTCATATAACATGAATTCTAGGAATACAACTGATCTCAGATTTATATATTATATTCCAGTTATAGATATGAGGGTTTTATGTAAATCTCATCATTTATTGAGCATGCATGTATTAATTGCATCATCTTTAGTGTTATTAGCCCTAATTAGCCATATTAATCAAATTATATGGTTTCATACATCAACATGACTATAATTGACATCATATGCATTATAAACATGATTATAGACTTACTATCATTTTCCATAATTTAATAGCATCATTTGATATTTATTACTCATGAATTAATCATTTTACAACTAACAAGATATCACGGATATTAGTGCATCAAAAGCTTGATATTATGATTCTAATGTGTTCTATTCATTTTTTTGAGAATTTTGATACCTTATTTGTAATTTTCTGATAAACATACTAATTTTTATGAATTATAGGAGATCTAAGCATTTTCTGGGATTTTACCTGTGCGAGCCTATCATTCTTTGCCACGTGTGCCAAAAGTGGAGCTGCTCCTTCCTTGAGCCGGCTGGGTTCAAGACTAATCTGGGTGGCCTGGTCTCTGGTCTGAAACCGGTCTGATTTATCTGGTGAACCCAACACCCTCGTCTTTGTCATGCGTTCACGATCTCAGCACTGCACCCCCGATCGTGAGTTCTCAGGAGCCGCTCCTCCATCTTCCGTGAAGGAGGAGACATCTCAGCATTGATCTCTGGCGAGCTCTGGCTCACGTGCGTTGGCTGGGTCATCGACATGCATTCTCTCTCTCTCTCGCACGTGGTCTACATAGCCTCTAGGACTAGGAGCCTGAATCTCCAGCCTCCAGAGCAGGGCGCTGCCTGTGCTAACTCTCCGACGAGGCTCGGCGCCTAGTTCTCACCTCCATGTGAGGCCTCTCTACGCTCGTCATCCTGCATCCCTTCATCCTGAAGATGACACAAAGATGGTCGCCTTTCTTCCAGAAACCCAACGGAGGAGTCTGCTTTGCGCCACGACGCCCGATTTTGTGTCCTCGTGATTTGCTTCTCTTGGTCATGGATTCAAGCTCTCTAATTCTGGAGCTTGATCGACAACCTTCAGATCTCCCTGCTTCATTCCGCAGGACAGAACGCCTCTATAAGGTGGACATATGGTGAGCTCCAAAGCTGATTCCCTGTCCCTTTGGTCACCACCGAGATCGGCGGTTCAGCTGGTTGTTGGAGCCGGCGTTCGGATTTGACACCTCCGTGCACAAACATCGACGAAGCCTAGATCTGACCAGATATCAGTGGAGCATAGGAGGTCTTCCTCTACTCTTGATGTCGTGATTGGGTTTGCGCTACACCTGAGATGGATGGTGATGGGCAAATTGCGTATGATCTTGGAGCATTGCCGAGGGACATGACTGAATACTCCCATGGATGCTGCCTGCAATATCAAAAGCCTCAACCAATCGCCTACCACTACCTATGAGATGTACTGGAGAGGTAGAGAGAGATCTAACTCCGGTTGTTTCCCTAGTACTACTAGGCACCCCATCTGCCGAGTGAGATCCTAGAATTGTGGTGGATTCAACCAATCAAGTTAACAAACCCAAACTCCTCGCACTGACTAATTCCACTAGATCCAGAAAAGAGTCACCTGCTCCTATGATCTCGGAGGAAAGACATGTCTTTGGTTTCTCAAACCTTGGTCAAACATGCACCCCAGCCAGGCTGGTTTATAATGGCCAAACATGAAAATTGAAGCCTGAAGTATATGATAAACCTTACTTTAGGATTTGAGTAACACCCTAGCCATGATTTCAAATAAATTGAAATTTGAAACATTGATACCCTTTGTCTAACATGAACTAATAATCATAATAAGACCAAAATAATTGCTTGTTCACCCTTCAGTGAAGATAATCCCAATTGGTACCCATACTAAGATTTGAAGTCAAGTATGCATTAAATGACATCTAAAAGTGTCGACACATGTTCAACTTAATTTAGTCAATCACATCACACCTCAAGCGACACTAAAATCATTTTACACCAATATGGCTTCAAATATTATATTGGATATTGAATCCTAAAATCGAGGTTATCACAAATTCATTCCTACTACTTTAGTGGAAATGATGTGGGGCTAGACAATAATCTTTTCTTGTGTTATTTTGAACATCACTACCAACATAATTAGGAACATATAGGGTCACACAAATAAGGATGCATAAGGGAATTCAAGATTGCAATCAAATATACGATTAGAATGGTTCTAAATAATTAACAAACTGATTAACCTCTAATAAGGTGAGTAGAATGTTTGTTCAGCCAATTGAATTGGTTGGGTCAATAGATCAATTGATTATCAATTGTTCGATTTAGTTTTTGATGACTGGAATAACATGATCTATTGATCAAGAAACCTTATCAGGAAATCATAATGAGAAAAATCTCAAATTGCAAGAAATTCAAATATGGATATGAACTATCCTAATTGGCAGATCAGCTAACTTGATTGGGCAATTAGAATGTCCAATAGGACCATACTCATCTGATCAAGTAATGTGATCGGGCAGTCATGATCCAATTTGAGTTTTTTAGCGTCAGATTATTTTTGGAATTGTGATTAGGAATGGGATTGGAAGTAGAGTTTTCCAAGCCCATGACTCTCCTATATAAGGTGGGCACATCTCAAAGGGTTTAACACAATATTTGGGACAACTTATGAGAGAATTTGTCCATCAAAGTTCTCTCTTATAGAGAAAGCCACCTCAAGGATTATTTCCCAAGATAAGATAAGAAAGATAGTTATAAGATGACTAACACATCAATAACTCAGGTTCTTCTTTGACTTGGTGGTCAAGGTGGTGCACCATGTTCTCATTCATATGCATGACAAAATAGAGATTGAGGCACACATTTGGAGGTTTGGAGAAGTTGTTCCACAAGAAGATAGTTGTACATTAGCTTGGTCACTAATTCATGTCTCTTTCTCATTTATCTAGATTTCTTGGTGGTAGTTCCAAATCTGGATCCGAAAGATCATATTCTTCACTGTAAAAGATGTGACTAGTTTTAGAAAACTAGTTTTCAC
Source organism: Alisma plantago-aquatica (assembly GCA_963693085.1). Classification (NCBI taxonomy): domain Eukaryota; kingdom Viridiplantae; phylum Streptophyta; class Magnoliopsida; order Alismatales; family Alismataceae; genus Alisma; species Alisma plantago-aquatica. Next base: position 1,063,064,258 of record OY856409.1, on the reverse strand, counting down.
AAAGGTATAATCTTTATCCCTTCTTATGTGTTTTGTTCATTGATATTGTATAGCTACCACAAATCTTACGACTATGATATAAAGGGAAGACTTTTTTTTGTTATTCTGCTGTGTCCCTCTCTAAAAATGCCTACAAAAATATCAAAACTACTTCTACCTAATATAAACTCTAACAACCAAGGAGCTCATGTGGTGGGAATGAGCATAAGAAACTACATGCTGCTTGTAGGAGAATCCCTATTAGATTTCATTGTGCAAGAGGAGACAAAAAGTTGTCTTGAGATGGAAACTTAAAATCCTATGGAAATATTACATGGAATAGCATTTGGTGTATAATAGACCAAATGAGTTTTAAAGAAACGTGGAAAATGGTCTTCCAAAAATTTGTATGCAGTACAATCTTTTTATTCTAATTAATTGTATGCCTATAGGTCTTTATCAAGGAGGATAGGATATAGGATGGTCCACTCTCTCCATATCTCTTTACATTATTCTTGGATTTCTTAACACACATGATGTGAAATCAGAGAAGAAAATAGATATAATAATTTTCGTAGAACAAATACTTTTAAAACAATTTATTTTTTTATATGTTATATTGGTGTTAGTGGAAGAAAAACCACACAGGTTAAAGATCTTTGAGAAATATTAGATTTCTTTTGTGATCTAACATGTGTTGTCATGAATGAAACTAAAACACAAATGTTTCTTTCCAATAATTTTAGAACCTAGAGTACATTTTCTCAGAATATGTAGTTTAGTTAAGTTTTATTTCCACAAAATTTATGGTTTCTCCTTGCAGATAGAAATTTAAAAGTGGTTGACGTGACAAATTATATGTACAATCTTGAAGAGTTGTTGGAAAGATGGTCAACAACCAATACTTTAGTTTCATGGAGGGAAACTCTTATCAAGGCTTTTTTGAACATTTCCTTTTTGTCCTAATAAAGTACGGATACATACAAAAAAATCATGTGTGATAGATTTCCAACGCATATATCTAATTTCTTATGTATTAATATCTACCATTCAATGAAGGAAACTCATCCAAATCTACACAAAGATGAGTGTGAGTTAGATCTCAGACCACCAATATGAATTTTTAGAAGGATGACATAGAAATAGTTTATCAATATGCAAACAAAATATGTAGTGTGTGAAAGGTGGATGAAAGATAGATACCATTGTGTGTTAAACTATAATCAACACACAAGAGAGTATGGGTATTAAAGGGTCATCAACTTGATGACAATCATGTAGAAATAAGTTAAATGCAAGTTCATCCAAGATGGAGAGGAAATGTAGACTAATTGATTAGAACTTATATTATGTATGTTGGATTAGACATATATGGTTTGATGAACATATTCTAAAAATATAGTTTGTGTGCATCTAAATAATTGCATGTGGGTTTTATCATATTGGATCACATTTTTAGGTTGAACCTAAATAATGACAAGACCACACACTAAGTAAAAATGAAAAATAAATGCATGACTACATCGTCAATATGTGTGAGTGTATGAATAAAGTATGTATTTTAGGTTGCATGAAAGTGAAGTTAAAGATTTAGTTGAATTCAAGCTTTAAAGTCATGATGGTCAAACGTAGAAGGAAAGAGGAAATAAAAATGAAGGGTAGTGGGTTAGCTTATATTCCTCTCTACTATCATGTATGGCAAGAAAGGAATTCAAGAACTCACTAAAAAAGTTATATGTAGGTGCAAGAAAATTTGTAAATTAGTATAAGCTCGTGATTGGTGTAAGTAGATGCAATAATATAATGTGTTAACATGGTATTGGGTTCTCACATGGGCTATATGTAATTTTGACCCATTTTAGGGACATAAAAATAAATGTTACCAAGTTTTGGTACATGCATGCATATTCTACCACGTATATAGATTTGTGTATTTGTGGAGATACATGTATTCACACTGCAATGCTAGATTACCCTTACATTAGGCAAACACGATGCTTTGTACACATTAACAATTAGTGAATGGAAATATAGGTATGCTTTTATATTCGAAGACTTCAACAACAGTGTGACCACGATCTAGAATGATATCCCAAAAAGCAACAATGTCAATTTGACTAAACAAAAAAGTAGGAAACAATGATTACTTATGTTGATGTTGACCAACCTCACCTGTTTTGACAGGAGGAAATGTAGCAGTAGAGTAATGATTGTGATGCATAGATGAAGGATGAAACTACCCTTTGGTCAAAATAGAGTTTGATTGAATAACACTGGGTCAAACTAGGAGCTCAACTGGAAGAAATTTTGAGCTATTCATTATCTCAATAGACGTCTCTTAGATGAATGACGTCATCATGGTCAAACTATGAGTTTGACCAAAAATCTTACTAGCTTAAAAGTTGAAAAAATGTATTTCAACTTTCGACATGTAATAGTAAAATATAACAATTTTATGACTACCTAAATACCTACCTAACAAAAAATGTCTAATGGACTCAACAACATTAATTCTTCAATAAAATAGAAAATAAATGGATAGATTCTAGGACTGTAATGCTTTAGAAAATCAAATTTATGTAAATATTCAATACTTACATGCGATAAGTCTGTTGCATTGACCTCCCTCATATATTCATGTAAATACATAATAATGTAGTTAAAATTAACAAAAATAAGAAACATGTCATTGGCAAATATAGGTCTACATAATGCTCAATAGGGCCAACAATTTTATCTTAATTTAATTTAAGGATGAATAAATTTTCTCTTAAACATACTATTTTTTGGGTGACGAATTATACCCACTCTAGCCATTAGGAAATATAAAATTTCCTCCTATCTAATGACATATACAAATTCCACCTTTAAAACTAAATATATCTAAATATCAAATTAATATATTACATATATTTTTTTCTTACTCAAAATGCTCAACATGCTTTGTAAAATCAAATCTATTAACACTTCCCATGGACATGAAATCCCTTCTGTGTCAATGGATTGTTGTTTTACTTGTAATGTTTTTTATATATGTCCAAAATCTCATCTTTGAGTCTATTTGTTTTAGGATTTTTACCATTTCAAAACATCATCTGTTCCTAACAAAGAAACATTTCCTTTAATCTATAATGTTTGTTCAAGCAAAGTTTCAATTTATTATGATAGACAATGAACAATCAAAGTAAAGATACTTATCAAGAAAAGATTCTATAACTGTGATGTTGGGCAAGAATGTGATTTTAAATCATTTTTACTCATATAAAATCTCACAAAAAAGTTTTAACTCATGGTAAGAAAACCATTCTAACTTTAAAGTATTCATTTATCTTTCTTGTAGATCATCTTTTGGAACAATACAAACCTATACAAGAATTCCACATCCAAATACAAAGGTAAACAAGAAATATGAGGAAAATTCATAAAGCATGGAAAGACAACGTCATTTTTCCACAACAAATGAAACTATCATTTAATACTTATGCCTCAGGTTTGATACATAACCTCTTGGTGTTGATAGCTTCTAAATATTTGAGATATTAAAAACTTTATAAGAGATACAATGAGCATAGACGATTTGGCATTTTCAAGCTCCATGGCCAGATCCATAGCCATAACCAGATCCAAAACTACCTCCTTTTCCGCCTGCACCGCCACCTCCCCCTCCACCACCACCTCCCCCTCCACCACCATTGCTATATCCTACACCAGAGCCATAACCTGAACCAGAGCCAAAACCAAGTCCTTTACCAGCACCGCTTCCACCTCCACCACTAGCTTTTGGCACACTCTTAGTGTGCCCATGACCATCCACATGTCCATGATCATGCTCATGCTTGTGCTCATGCTTGTTCTCATGCTTGTGCTCTTGCTTGTGCTCATGTTTGTGCTCTTGCTTGTGCTCATGCTTGTGCCCGAGCCCGTGCCCAACAGCAACTCCACCACCAAATCCATGTCCACTTCCAGAACCAAACCCTGATCCATTTGTAGAACCCCCTCCACCTCCACCTCCACCTCCACCTCCACCTCCCCCGCTAGCACTGCCTACTCCACCACCACTACCAAATCCGAATCCACTCCCACTCCCAAAATTGGACCCTGTTCCATTTGTAGAACTCCCACCACCGCCTCCGCCTCCTCCACCACCTCCTCCACCACCACCACTTTTAAACACAACTCGTGTTGCTGATGAGACACCCACGAATAACAATACGAAGAAAGAAATAACTACAATCTTCTTAGCCATTGTTGCTACTGTACTTTGATGTTCAATGAGTTTGTGAAAGCAATGAGAAGAGAGGCTACTATTTATACTCTCTATGTGAACAACGTGGGCATCAGTATTACGAAGTCTTTCCAACTAGACACCCACTAAGACCATCTTAGTGCTTATCACGTAGAGAAATATTCCTTCCAGATCTGTAATGTTGTGCTTGTTCTTCTCATGTGATATCAATCTACTGTGATAGGCTATTAATAAAAGAATGCGTGCAAGAAAATAATAAGCAACGCATCATTAGACGGTCAAGTTGAGCTCTCAGCCTGAACCACTAGTGTTCTTGAATGAAACGCGTACGTGATCATTAAAATCGTGTACAAGGGCCTCCTTGGACCGTATGTGGAGTATGAAAAAAATTCTTGCGCGCTGTAGTAGTAGAATATCACTATCTTTCGTGTTGTCTTTAGAAATCAGATGTTCTTATTCAACTTATCATACTACAAAGAGAAAATCAGAAACTTACATTCGTTAATCCTCTGACAGATATGCGACCATTAAAATATGTTCTAGCGTTGACAAAGAAGCAGCAGTTTCTACTATGTAAAGTAACATGTATTTTGTTAGCAACACCAGTTATTCACATTTAATGGACATGTATCCTTGTTGTGACTTCATTTCCAGAGGGGATTGATGGTAGTTTTGGGCCATGGCAAGCTAGCCGCCTTATCATGTGGCCCAGAATTCCGGCTTAAAGATTACATGAGATTGCAAAGTGGTGCAATATCCCTAATTTCTACTGCCACCTTACCACGATTCCATGTATTTATGACTTGCATCCTTATCCAATACTAGCACTCATAATTTCTCCAGCTTTGGGCAAAATGATTTCCATTTCTGTTTATGAGATGCAACTTCTCTTTGGAACGTTGTTTACTCATTTGTAATGTTCTGGGAGTTATATTCCAATTTGAAAATGTCAAGATTTTGCTGGCCTAATACCACGACAGTAGCAAACATGATAAAGGCAAAGGAATACTAGCCTTTTCTAGTCTTTTCATCATGTACGTTTGGAGAGGAATCAATGTGTGCATGAATGGAAGTCAACAAACCGTGAAAGATTGGAAGAGAAAATTGGTAAAGGAATCATATGTAGGCTCATATATAAAAAGTTTCTTTCTCTGTCATTCTTTGTCTTGGAATATGTTAGGGTGTACGTCGGCTATATGCAGGGGCAGAACTAGAAACTGACAACAGGAGGAGCTGAATCATATTTACCAGCTATTAGTTGAAGTAGTAGGGGTTGATGATAATAAATTTTGTGTTGTTATGACAAATAATATCTTTGTTGGGGTTTGAACCCATGTCTACATTCTATGCAAATAAATCGCCTACCAGTCCGCCTAGAACTTTCATTTGATACATGTTGACAGCCATGTAATATGTATAAAACATTCATGACAAACATGTATATATACATTACTTAGGACTGTATTGGGGGGGGGGGAGTAAAGCCCCACATCCCCCTGGCTACGCCATTGGCTATATGTAATTTTGGGCCCCTTACAAATGTAGGGGAGTCGTTATAAAATTTACCTGATTCAGATAAATACAAACACATGTGCGTACATGTATATGTGATGCAAACAATCACCCCCTAGGTTTGTATATGGCAATCAACTAGCCAATCATGAGATGACTGGAAGACAAGGTACAAACTCATGATTGATGACACCCACCCATACCACGAAAAAAATTACCTTCACTCCACACATAAACCATAACAATAAGTCTAAGTACGTTATGGGGAAATAGTCCCCTAAATAATCAAAAGTTGTAAGGTCAAAAATATGTAAGTGATGGAGATAGTACAATCTATAAGTTAATATAGAATTCATTATAATTCTCAGAGCCCGTTAAAAAAAGAAGATACGATATTTGTCAACCTAGAATAGAAAAAATTTGAACTAATGAAGGATGTATGAGAACATATGATCCTCATCTACATTCTAGGAAACCATCATTGTTACAAACATGTTTCTTCCTATATATGGAGGGCATGGAGATCCAGAGCACACTTCAATCTGATATCAAAGGAACAAGGTTTTTTTTGTAGAAAGATTCTCAAACGTGGAAGATAAACAAATAGTTCATTGAGAAGATCCCAAATGGTTTGACAAACATCTTGTTATTGTAAACAATATATATTATCATATGTGTGTACATTGGTCAACATCACATCAGTGGGAAGAACTTAGATGAGAAGAGCAAAAGGTACCATAGCTTCTAAATTAGGGAAATTCATTCACATTTATGCCAAAACCTCCATCATTAGGTGAAACTATGGTACTTTTGGAGTTGGAGGTGGCATATATGAAAAATGATATGATATGGATGGATCTATGGAATAAAGAAGCAGTGCTAATTGATCTCATGCTAGTTGCATGCAATGTAGAGCATGTGGGCATGAAGATAAGCGTCATCAATCAAAGAGGAAGCATAGAAGCAAATAAGGATGAATTGACCAACCCTAACCCATAGAAAATGTAGAAACTAAAAAGAAATCTCAGAATATGTATGAGATACCGCATGTGGATGAAAGCAATGTGGGGAGGTCAAAAGAAGTTACTGTATACAAGTAGAGATAACAAGATCTACCCAAAAAAGGTAATCACCATTGTTGAGGAAGGAGAGATAATCACCCCAAGCTGGAAGGAGATACATGACCTTTAACTATAGAAAAATAAGGGGATCTTTCTATACTTTAAATTGGGAAAATCTTCTAACTCTTAGCTTTTCCAAATAAGAAGGGGAATTGGTCATGAAACTATAGGAAAAAAGCACAGTTATTAGACATATACCAATTAGGAACCTACCACATGCAAAATTTTTGAAACTAGATAAGTGTGTTGATGACATAATAGGACGTTTGGGATGTTTTCTCTCCTGTGATGAAAAGATGTTACTATAAGTCTATCGGAAAGTGTTTGTGCAATCATTGAGAACAATATCAAGATGGATAACATAAATAACATGAAAATTTTTCCTAATGGGTGGAATTATGTATCTAATCATGATAAAGTGGGTCTTCAAAGTTTGTGCTTTGATTGATCGTGATAGTCAGGAATAAGACTGATCAATAGATCAATTAGAATGCAACAATAGAGTCAGTCTGAGGAAAGTAGTTAATTCTTTATATTTTTTTTTATATTTATCGCGAGCCAAAGCGGACTATGAAGATATATCATAGAAGGTACATAGGTTATTAATTGTGCTTACATGGTTTTAAAGACTTCAAAATTATTAGGAGATGGAGTGAGAAGAATGGAGGAAGCTTGAGCTCTAGTTTGGTACTAAATATTTTAAGGTAGGTTGGTGGTAGAAATTGTAGTAGAAAATTATTTAATGAAATAGTTTGATAAAACCTTAGAACGGGAGAAAATAGTCAACCCATTGTATATCTTTATGGAAAATTGATTAAGATTCAAATTTCTTTACAGAATTGGGTTAAAGAGGCAGTTAGAGATTCAAACATGCTCTTGTAAATAACTAAGTAATCAATCGACCTGAACAAGATCTTTTAGAGTGACCACTTAATGAGAATCATATAAATAAGAGGAAGAATTGAAACAAAGAGTAAATGATCTCAAACATAAAGAAATATTCAACTAGAGAAGAAGAAAGAAAAAATGTCTCAAAGATGAGGTTAGAAATATGAAACTCTACTACAAAACTCTTGATAATAATAAGGGGAGGTTTGTAACTAGAAAAGAACATCAACAAATTGTTGGCTTCTATACAATAGTATACAATAAGGACACAAAGGAAACAATCATTCATATTGTCCATGATTGGAAATTTCAAACTCTTAGCCACACACAACGCTCTACTATGTAGGGAGGTTAATGGTTTAGAATTTAAAGATGTAATTTGGAACATAAGGACCAACAAGTCATACACCAAATGTTTTCATGCATATTTATGCAAAAGGACATATGGTATAAAAAATAAAATATTAGGTGAAACTATGCATTGGTTCATGATAGTTAATGGAAGAAAATTAGTCATGATTTTGAGGCATTATTCCCTAAATAGAATATACTTTATATGTATTGACACTCCTTTTTTGGTTCAAATTAATTGGTTATTGAGTGCATTGAAACTCATCATATATGTCAAATGAACTGATAGTGAATCAAATCAAGATATGTAACAAACATCAAAATCATAAAATATTTAATGATGAACTATAAGTGTAATTATAGTTACATAAATCTGGTCATAAAGCACTAAAGTTCATTCTGGAGTGAGACAAATCTATACAAACGTATTAGATCTATGAGTAATGTAGCAATGGACACCAGGATATGTAGATATGATTCAATGCAATACTCAACACATCTAATAAGCCAAAAGACTTCCCAATATATTTTTAATCATTTATCAAGATACAAAATGATAGTCATTACAATTTATATTCACCAAATGAATTTAATGAAGGATTCTTAATCTCTCATCAATAGAAGTAATAATTATTCAATTTGTACAATAAAAATGCATAATGGGAAGGTAGCTGATCAAGATGAACACCCAATTGTTAGATTCACAGAGACCCTAACCCAAGACATTTCCATAACCCAACCCAAAACCATCCAAACATGATACCCATCTCAAACCACCTACACCTAGAATCTTTAGAGTATACCTACACATGCAACCCTTTTTTATCTCTAATTATATCTAGGCTTGTCTACCACCTAAGATTGACTAGTATTTTGCAGAGACTGAGGTTGAGTGGGATGCCTAGAAAGTGAACACACTACCTGAGTAGTCAGACCCCGCTAAAGAACAATTTCAAATTAGTTGTAAAATTCTCTTAGATCCAAAAAGCATGACAAATGCACGCATGTGTCTGACTTTACCCCTTTGAGATGATTAAGGAATCACCATTAAAGAGCTCCAAAAAGACCTAGAAAGTGGGTCTTAGACAAAACACATGCTCCACTTCATCCCACCTCAACCCCATTTGGTATGCTCTTTGGACATGGCCCACCGTCCTAGAAGTCTCCAAAAGATAGGTTTATCCTTAGGTAGGTGTCATGCCTAGTCGAAGTCTCTATTTCTTCTTAAAGATGGGTTTAGTCAATCCCTAACCTTAGGTAGACCACATCCCCTATAAATATAGCCAAGGATGTCATTTATAGAGGTTGTCACTTGTGCAAAAAGATGAGCAACTACCAGTTGGGGTTGGCATCTAGTTTGTCTTTGGTTGTCACCTATTCATTCAGGTTGACAACTAGCCACAACATAAAAACCTAGGCACTCTAGCTTCAACCTATGGAACTATGAAAAGGATTTGGGGACCCTAATTAATATCCTTTAGGGAACAAATAAGCAAATTTATCATGATTTACTTTTTACAACATCCAAGAAAGGTAAATTTTGGTCAAGCTTGGTCCTCGTCGCTTGTTTGCTAAAACATGTTTAGTAAAATACTTATCCCAGGAATCCTCCATACCCTATAAAAAACCCCAACTATCATTTAAATGGGTTGTCACTTATCGAGAGACCAACAACTACTACATGACTTGACATCTAGTTAGCCTCTATTTGGCAAATGTTCACTCAGGTTGACTACTAGCCACCACCTAAAAACCTAGGAACTCCATCTTCAACCTCCAAAACCCTAGAAAGTAAAATCTTTGAGGATCCTAATCCATATCCTTTGGTGAATAAATATGAAAAATTACCCTCTTTCACTTCCTACAATGTTCAAGCATAAATTGGGCCTCATTGTAATGAAAATACCTTTCCACTGCACCACCCCCAATACCAAAGATATTTGATGATACGAGCACAATCATTAATGATTTTACATATATTATTATTGTGATAACCCACATATCTTATGTCACTATCATGTATGCATGTTTCTTGTTGTATTTTCTTCATTTAAGCTAATCCAAAAAGAATTATCTTACTTTTATCTTGTTAGAAATTGCCAAGACGCATTCTGGGAGTGCCTATCACCTTTCCACGTGTAATAAAATGTCTTACCCTAATGTTTACTGGTATCTTCTTCCTTATATGTTGGGTTACCAAATCAGCTTTATGCTTTTACCCATTTTTCCTTATAAATGTAGTGGCAACTCAGTTTTCCAATCGCCCACTATTTTGGTGTCAAAATGCACCAAAGCATAACAAGCCTATAGATTTTACTTCATACAATGTAATATCATGTCAAAGATCTAAGTACAAAGTGATTGTTGTATGCCCTTGTAAGCGTCATGTGATGATTGTTAAAGGGATCTCATATACTTAATTTGATTATTAATAAAAGCAAATTCCATTTATCATGTTTGTTTCATTGTTAAGATAATGAATAAACTTAATAATGTCCTAAGAATATTTTGACTCATGACATATGGTTTGGGTTGAGGACTTGAACACCAGATCATATGTATAATGAGAGTAACCATTTGATATTATCCTATTCAATTATTATTGTAGATAGTATAGGACAATAATAATACACAAGACTAGCTTGTATGGTGAGGGATAACTATGTCTCTTTAGTCTTGATATAGTATATCAACCCACATACATGGGTATGTGTTAGAGAACAGGTTGTATTGGATAGACCCACCTTCAGATTGACATGTGGAAGCCATGTAATGACATGTCAGAGTCATATCTCATGTGATAATGGTGAATGTGATCCTTAGACCTGAAGTAACTATAGTAACACATGTTGTTATGTCTACTTTAGCACTAGTCCAACAAGCTCTGGAATACGAGTTGCCAAAAATTTTGTGATTCGGTACACTACGACACATGGGGATTACTGTGGGTGATGTAGATGGAATTTGTCCCTCCTATGGAGTGATATCCCGAGCCACTTGATAAGAAAGACAATGAAATGCATGGCCATGTTCATGTGAGTCCATATATGATATTGACCTCATAATATCTCAAATAGTCTGCTCTAGTTCAAGGAACATATATTGAAGGTCAAGAGGGTGACATTTCATGCCTCAAATTCAATCTAGATATTTGTGACAATGAGATTATATGGTCATGGTGAAATTGGCCACCTTTCATGTTGTATTTTTTCTCCAACTCACTCCTACAACTTGGGTGGCAATGATGTGTGTCTAGACACCAATCTTTGCTTGTATTATTTTGAACATAACTACCAACATAATTAGAAATCTACCGGGTCACACACATAAGGATGCATAAGAGAGTTGAAGTTCGCAATCAAAGATATGATTAGAATGGCCCTAAATCATGAATAGACTAATTAACCCTTTGATTGGGCTACCAGAATGTCTGATTGGTTGATTAAATATGTTGGGTCATGTCAATTGGTCGACTGAGTTTTCCACTAGACTGACGTGATCAGTTGATCATGCAACTTGGTTGGGCGATCACAATGTAATGGTGGAAGTCTCAAAATGGATAGTAATTCAGATCTAGATTTGAACTTTCCAAATCATTCGGTCAGCTAAGATGATCAGATTATCATTGTACCGAACATGACTATGATCGGGCAATCAAGTAATGTGATCAGGCGGTTAGAATCCGGTCTGGGTTTTTTAGCATTGAACTTATTTTGAGATTGCAATTAGGAAAGGGATTGGAATTACTATTTCCCGATCCCATGCCTCTCCTATATAAAGGAGGCATGACATAAAGGTTTTAATAGAACACTTGAGTCAATTTGTGAGACAAGTTAGCCTTCAAACTTCTCTCTTGAAAAGAATAAGTCACCCTAAGGATTGATGCCTGAGAGAGGAGAAGAAAGGTAGTTTTGGGATGACTAGCATGTCAACTGTGATGAAGTGGACTTTTGGAAGTCTTAAATGTCCAATGACATAAGAGAAACCATGCGCTTGAGTTATATTAAGAAGTCCAAGTGTTTATCGTGACATTACATGTGATGTCCTAGATATATGTACCTTTTTCAAGGAATTAATTGACCAATCTTTTGGTGTATTATCGGGACCAAGTTAAGTATAAGGTGCATCAATGGATTGTAAACCCATGGTTAGAATTTGATGATTGACGATCCTACAAAAGTTATGAAAGGTTGAAGTTACCTAATTAATTGATGTATTATGTATGTTGGATCAAGATATATGATTATTCATGACCAAAGTTATGATATATATTTCTCACGCGCCTTTGAGAAGGGAGGAACCGTGAATTCTGTATGGTGGAGACTCTTTTTCAGCCGCACAAGAGGACGAACAACTAAGATTGTATCATCGACCTATTTAGAGCCCTTGCTCGCACATATCTGTGTTGAGAACAGTCCGAGAGAGATCCCCTCTCCCACAACTTCTCTGACGCTTCCATAGTGCTCGAGTAGGGAGTTAGAAGAAGGCCTCTAGGAAGCATAGGTAGAAGAGTCTAGCCGCCAATCGCACACCATAGGGATTGGAGAAGTAGAACCACAACTCCCCTTACGTAGCAGTTTTTGGAGGTGGTGAGGCCATCGTCTTGAAGCTCAGGCCACGCAGCTGTGGAAACCTGTGGTGAGAAGGTTTTGGCAGCCGAACACACGCCAGAGAGAGATCATGGAGACGTGACGCTTGCGTGAGGAACCTTGGAGCTGGACGATTCATCACCTGAACCCCATCAACAGCGGAAAGATCTGAGCCACAAGGAGGACGCCCGACGGCTAACCAGAGAGGCCGGAGGAGGAGAGGTGATCCGGGCAGAGCTGTTCGTGGAAGAGTGTTGTGGCTCGGGTGATCACTCGCTGGATCGGAGTCCAACGGTGGCTTTGGTGCCCCGCGAATGACTAGAGTCCCGCTCGGGACTCTGGCGGCGCTCGCACAGACTCGTGAGGAGGAGGATGTGCGCAAAGACTCCCGCTTGGATGAGGACGTGATCGGAGATGAGGACGAGTCGGGCGTCAGACTCGCATGGGATCAGAAACAGACAGATGCGAGAGGGGCGGCGCCGATCTCTCACCGGAGATCCAAACCTGGAGGCGCAAGACTAGCCAGTGGCGGCACGTCGGCGTCTCAGGAACGGAGGAGTGCAGGCGCAGGTGGAGACGGCTTGGAGGAGATTGCCGGAGCAGAGCCCAGCAGCGACGCTGGTGCCAGTTCATCGCTCGAGTCTGTTCCCAGTCACGACGGCGGCTGCGGGATAGACCCGGACACATTGTGTCGGGCAAAGAACGAGAAGTGAGAGAGGGAGAGTCGGGTTAGTGAATCCATACATCTACGGATCCCACCCCCAGATCCAAATCAAGTGGAACCAGCGAGAAAGGAGAGCGCGCTCCCACTCGGCCACGTGGCAGTGTCCCATTGGCCGCAAAAGGTATATATACCAGGATCTTCAATAATTTGTAGAAAATAGCTCGATTATCAGGAAAATACAGATAAGGTACCAAAATTCTCATAAAAATGAGTAGAACATAATGAAAACATAATATCAGGCTTTTGATGAACTAATATCAGAGTAATCATGTAAGATGTAAAATGGTCTTTTTCATGCCTAATAAATAATAAACGTTGGCCTAAAATTATGACAATGTGCCTGTAACTCCTAGATGTGACTTATAATCCATCTGATGTCAGTATTTATGATGTTGATGAATGAAATCATGTAATTTTCTTAGAATGTCAATTTAGGGCTAATAACTCTAAATAAAATGTAATAAATACATACATGCTCAATAGATGATGAAATTTACAAAATACCATCATACCAGTAATTGAAATATAATATGTAAATCTAATATCATTTTTATACACGAAATCCATGTTATATGAAGTTGACCTTTAATACATGGTTTAAAACCCTAATTTAGGCTAATGATGTAACCTAGGGTTAATGTGTGCACAAAATGACATGGAAGATAATGTTCAGATGATGAACCATAATTTGAAATATGATGTCAGTAACATCAAATTCCAGATAACAAGAAGATAAGACAAGTAATGAAGGGAATATCATAAGACTAAGTAAAACCCCAATATGAACACGTTTAGGGTTAAGATGAGATGCAAGATGATGAGAACCTGATAGTGATATGTGATCTTATCTTTATCAGGGTTTGACCTGGGATACATAGTTGACATCAGAAATGTGATTTAGGTTATCTCTTGATCAAGGTACACCATTACCTCTTACTTGGCTTACTATACAATATGCTTGTGTTATATGAGTAGTAAATACTTGGTGTATGATATTGGATGAAATGATTGTTCTTGTATGATATCTTACTTGATTTTCCATATTTATGACTATGAATACATGAAACATAAGATATCTGATCCATTATATAATAGTACTAAATCTCTTTGGTAGAATAGTGCATTGATGAAAGTACTAAATCTCTTTGGTTGAATAATACATGTGAGCACTAAAGTGTGGTGTTTAAATTGGGATGCTCGCTGAGGTGAGGGTTTTAATTTGGACGTCACACATCAGATTAAATTTTAAAAAATATGGGAACGTCACATCAACAACTCATGTTCCTTTTCTACTTGGTGGCCAAGGTGGTGCACCACATTCTCCCTCATTTATATGGAAAAGTTAGATGTTAAGGCACATGTATGGAGTCTTAGAGAAGTTGTTCAACAAGAAGACAACCGTTCAACAGGTTGGTGGTCAATATAGATCTCTTTCTCATCCTTTTATATTTTGGATATATATCCGGAAGATCATGTTCTTTAGAGACAAAAGAGACATCTAGTTTTTGAACAACTAGTGTGCACAAAGGTATACCATTTATACCTTATTATCTCTTTTGTTCACTGACATTGTATAGCTATGATGGATACTATGGCTAGGGTATACAAAGATTTTCTTTGTTATTCGAATGTGCCCCTTTCCCAAAAACCCTACAATGGTATCATATCATACATCATACACTTCTAACGCTAGTATACTAGTTCATATTTTGCAATATATATATATATATATATATATATATATATATATATATATATATATATATATATATATATATATATATATATATATATTACATATACATATGTGATGCCTAGAAAATCATTTTTTTGGTAAATGTTGATGTGGAAATTAGATCGTTTTGGTATGAACTAAGACATGTAGTATATTTGTTTTGATTTTGATCAAACAACATGTAACATTTATATGGCTTGCATGACATGCCTCTCTCTATTCATTCTTTATGTAAACTTAAACTATGGAGTTAGAATAGGATGATGTGAAAACACAACTGGTGGACCGTGCTAGAGATGAGGAGACTATCATAATCCCACACCAACGAGGATGTTCCTTTGACGGTTTGTGATTAAGACAGGATGATAGATCAACAACAACACAAAGAACTATCCAAATTAGGGATTATTGATCTACTGACCAACTTATCTGATCGGGCGACTAGAAACCCTAAAAGGACATATTAAGGATTGCATTTAGATGTGAATCTCTTGGTTGTTTTTCTGCAACAATTGTTTTCTCTAGTTGTTGTACTATTTACCATATTGTGTTTAACTACATGTATTGATTGTGATATGTGTTATAATGTATATATAATGGTGAATCAAAACATATGAATATATATATATATATATATATATATATATCACTCTATATAATATCAATGTTGAAGATTCCTTCCAAGTGCATTACACATGAAAACTTTGTTCAACTAATTGTGGGCATGCCAATCGTGGTGCACTGTCTACCTCGAGGAAGTGTGTAAGTATGTTTCCCTACCAAGAAGGGTGCATATCTTATTATATTGGCCTTGGGTTGGACTTGAATAGGTAATGTTAATGGGGTTAAGCGCCTAAAGGCATAAGCATAGCATATAATTCATACAATGAACTATTGACAGGGAGTTTTGCAAGCGTCTGTCCAAGAATTGTATATGATGCAATTGTTAATTGTTGTCAACCTTACTAATTAAGTTGTGAGCACTAGTGATGGTTGATTCATGACTTAATGTATTTTAGGTCTTGGCTTGCTAGAATATTGCTTGTTGTAATCTTTATAAATGATAGTGAGGACTCTTAATATTTGTATAAAATATCTAGAATGTAAGTTATTGAAGTCCAAATTAATTTTTTCAAATCAAAATTTTTAAATCAAAATTAATTTTCAAATCAAAATATAGACTCATGCAAGATATATTCTATGTAAATAAATGGAAAACACTAAGAAAAAAATATTTCATGTGATCAATCCTTAAGAAGGAGAAAGTTAATGAAAATCACTTTGATGACTAGTTTAGGTCATTGAGAATTACTCTCACAAGAGTGTAAGATATAAGTCCTAGACACAACAATACCTAACAAACAACTCCAAATGCGCCAAGGCTGGAAAGGGAAGACCATAAGAAGCATTATATTATGACTATATGGACATCAAATGCATAATGCTTTTCTCCATGAATCATGAACTTTAGGACCAACATGAGAACATGGATGTTATTGATATGATAACACATCTCAGGAACATGTATCAGGAACAATCAAGGCAAGAGAGGTATGATGTGTCCAAAACCATGTTTAATTGTAAAATGGAAGAAGGTGATCCACTTAGACCCTATGTACTCAAGTTAATTGATATGTGAAAAATCTTGCAAGACTAAGTTTTCCTTTAGGTCAAGAGTTGGCTGTATATACAATCCTGCGATCAATGTCGGACTCATACAAGAAATTTTTCATGAATTACAACATGAACAAATTATGATAAGTCATTTATTGAGCTAGTTGAAAGATTTAGAACTATTGAGGGGCAAATGAATGACATGCAAAAATCTATTTTATTGGTTAGCAAAGGAAAAAAAGTTCAATGGAAAAGGAAAATATAAGAAAGGTTATAAAGCTAGCCAAAAGTCTTATGCACTTAAGGAAAAAGGAGGAGTGGCTAAGGGAGGCAATTGCCACAACTGTTGTAAGACCTATGACCTTGATTTTTGGTTGAACATGCTTTCTTATCATAATTATATTCTTAAAACCTTAATCAAACCTTTTGATGTTCTTTGATATCATGTTACATGCTTATGTTTCATGTTTTGTCCATTTTGGACATTGTTTGAGCTGGTTATGCATATATGTGCTTGTTTTGGACCAAATTGCAATTTACCTATATCTAGGGTTTTTCTTGCAATTTGTTACATTCTTGTTGTGACTAACATTTTTTCACATCATGTTTTATATGGTTGTGCTTTGGGGCACCTTGTTACATCTTGGTTTGAGTGGTGACATCTTGTGTTGAGATTAGGGTTTGCACGAATGCCTTAAGTCAATGTTTGACCTTGAGTGTGAGCTACCTAGTTTGGATATGGAAAATTTTTCCTATGGTAATAAGTTTTGGCGGTCTATGAAGTTCTCTTGAGCCATCTAAGGTTGGCATTGATGAGGTTTGTGACTCATCTTTGTCGCCAACTGATGAATGCATATTCATCAGGAATTTCAATTACCATCTTGGGTCAAATTCGACTCAATGCATTTAATTTCATTTACTAAATATCAATATGTGCAAAATTACTTAACTAGTTCAACTATCATGATTTTAACTGAATTTATGTTAATTTGATTCCGGTCTTGACAAGGAAGAACAATCGAACCATTTTGAGTGGGACCCACCTTTCTCATCTTGGGTTTCAACCATTCGGTCTCACCATTCGGTCCTGGCCAAACAGTTTCATCCAAATGGTCTTGCCCATACGGTCATGCATGACCAGTTTTATCCAAACGGTCTTGCCCATACGGCCATGTGCGACCGGTTTCATCCATTCGGTCTCAAGACCGTATGAACATACTCACCGCGAGACCGTTTGGATAGTACCAGTCCGGGAGACCGTTTGGATAGTACCGGTCCGCGAGACCGTTTGGATAGTACCGGTATGAAAGACCGTTTGGACAGTACCGGTCTGTGAGACCATTTTGAGGCCAACATTGCAAGACCGTACGGAGGTCTGCGCTAAACCGTTTGGAGGACTGGATACACGAAGACCGTTTGGTCACTTGCGTGAAAACCGAATGGAGCGTGAAGACCAAATGGAGCGCGAAGACCGTTTGATAAAGTGTTAATGTCCAAATCATTTGGCCACCTACTGGGACCAAACCGAATGAGCATGTGCTGTGAGACCGTTTACGTGCATACAATGCAAACTGATTGCACAAGCACTATAAGACCGTTTGGAATAATTAAATATCAAAATCGTTTGTTGGATCGAATGAAGGAAATCATACTAAGATCGAATGTTGCCAAACTGTTTGAATAAAAGATACTTCAAGACCGTTTTCTCAAGCTAATCATGTAAACCGATAGTTGAAGACCGTTTGCCCAGCCAAAGCAACTGCAGCAAACTGTTTGGAATTTGTTAGTAAATCCATTTGGATCAAGCTACATGGATCATGCAGACCGTATGGTTAAGCATGTGCTGAGACCGTTTGAGGCAGTTGGTTGTGAGACCAAACTGTTTGCTAAAGATGATCGTGAGATCGTTTGCAATCAAATTTCCCAAACCGTTTGGGCAGTCAAACATGAAGACCGAATGAAGGCACCTACTGCGAGACCGAATGATAAAGTAGCACCAGCCAAACCATTTGCTAAAGGGAGAACGTGAAGAACGTTTGAGCAGCATGCAATGCAAACCGTTTGCTAAAGTAGTAATATCCAAGACCGATCAAGATATTATCCACATGAAATCGTTTAAGCATGCAAACCATTTGGATAAGATATTTAGCAACCAAGACTGTATGGACATACAAAACAAGACCGTTTGGTCACATTTCAGTAAATTGTTTGGGCACATTACTTAGAAAACCGTTTGAAGAGAAAATATCTCCAAGACCGTTCAGACTGGAATCACACCAAAAATGTGAGGGCCAGTCCAGTGTCTATAAATAGGATCAACAGGGTCCTCATTTGGGATCGGTTCAGGGGACACCGATAGGCTTCCTGTATACTGGTCTGATCCAATTCCGCCCACACTGCCGCTTCACATGACGTTCCTGCTACAACTCAAGGAGACGGAGAAGAGAAGAAAGGAGGAGTGAGAAAGACTGCCAGGTATGTTTTGGCATCTCTCGTTCTTCCAGATCTGCTCTGACACAACGTAGAAGACCGCTTCATCTTCACCGAGCAGCGACTACCTTCTGCATCGTGCTCATGGCAGATTTCTCTCTCTTTCTTATTCTTCTTGTTTCTCACATCATGAGCGAGTAGTCCACTTTCACAGGGGTGCGGGGACTAGCGCCGCTGCCCATGCAAACACATTCTTTTGTTAAGCATTCCATGGCAATGTATATAATTTTTCATTTCATTATTAATTGGTATGTTTGTAGTTGATTATCTACTTGCTTTCATCTTGTTCTTCCCTATATCGTGAAATCTTCTACATGTAGGGTGGAATGATAGTTTACAAAGTTTGACTCCTTGATTACAAATATGATAGGATTCCTTGAGGTAGTAAGTGCATGATCCATAGGGGGACGAGCCATCTAACCTTCGGTGATGCTTCTATGGCCTAAACATCCCTCTGGGAGGGCCACAACCTTAGTTGGATCTTGTATCATCTTTGTTTATCGTCGATGTTTGTTTGTAGATTAATCACCTGCTTGCTTATCATTTAGCGCGGTTGACACCTTGACTAGAAATAGATTGAGTTTCCTTGAGGTCGTAAGTGAATGATCTGTGAGGGGACGAGCCATCTAACCTTCGGTGACACTTCTGTGGTCTAAACATCCCTCAGGGAGGACCACAACCTTAGTTGGATGTTGTACCTCCGGATCCGTAAGTATATGAACCAGATGGTGACGAGACATTTAATACCTAAGGTGATGCTTACACAAGCCTAACGCTCGTATGGGAGGTTTTGCAGCAGCTCCACTTGGATAGTTATATCTTGCCTGGATGTTTGATGTTAAACGTGTTTGTATGCGTAGTGGTGGTGAAACCCGAGACCATCCCAGTGATTCCATACCATTGATCTAAATCCAACTTTAATTCAGCTTTTACTTTCTTGCTTTTATTTTAAGCAAACACAAACCAATCAATCATTCTAAATATTAGTCTTACTTGAACTAGATTTGACTGACAAGATTCTTAAAAATGTTGTCCTTAGGGATTCGATCCTTAACTATACTGTGATAAGACCCGTCCACTTGCGGGTGGTATTATTGCACAAGGTTTTGGTAAAAGCTCGGGGATTTCAACCCCGAGTGAGTTTGTTAGTGCGATAATTGCCACGTCAAATCTAGTTCTTTTAAGGCTAATATAGGATTTTACTTTTTCTTTTTGAAACCATTGATCATCTACTTGAATTTCTCTCTACTCCATCAATCTTACTTCAAATATTTTTCTTTTAGGTACTTCAAGAAGGACTAGTGCATGCACCGTTTGAACAGTCCCGGACTCGCTGCCAGCTTTGATCCGGAGATTGACCGAACCTTTCACCAACAAAATAGAGAGAACCAAGCAAGAATGGCTCAAGAGGAGGAGATAGCTCGAAGGGTAGCTCAAGCCCTTAATGCACAGAGAGAAAGATTCATGCAAGAAGCCAGAGCCACAGTTCAAGAAGAAATCCTAGCAGCACAAGAAGCAACGCAAGCAACAAAACTACAAAAGGATCTTAGAGAGTTCTCAATCCCCAAAGCTACTAATGTTCGTCATCCAGTACAACCCCCTCTATCAATGCTTCCAATTTTGAGATTAGGGCACATTGGATCACATTGCTTCAAAACAACCCATTCTATGGAAAACAAGGAGAGGATAGTCAGGAACATCTTTTGAGGTTCATTGATCTATGTGCTATGACAAAGCAAAATGGAGTATCTGACGATGCCATTCATCTTCATCTCTTCAAGTATTCACTTGCTGATAGAGCAATAAGCTGGTACAATTCATTGCAAAGTGAACCCATCACCACTTAGGAACAACTCCAAAATGTTTTTCTGGAAACAATTTACCCCCCCTCTCACCTATGAAATCAGGGGACGGATAACAAATTTCACTCAAGTCCCTGGAGAAACCCTTGCAAAAGCATGGGATAGATACAAATAGCTTCTACGCAAGTGTCCACACCATGGAATTCTTAAGAACTAACTCATCAAAATTTTCTACAGGGGTGTGGATGACGATATCAAGAGATTCTTAGATTCCTCATCTGGAGGAAAATTCATGCATCAAAGTTATGACAACGCATGGAGAGTCGTCACCCTTGGAGCTGAAAATCAAGCAAACTCAGGTAGATCTGTAGGTAAAGGAGTGTTGAAAGTAGCAATGGCTGAAGCTACTCCTGAGTTCAAGTCTATCGCTGAAACCCTCAAACTCTTAGTTGCAAAGCAAGATCATATTGAATCATCCCTTGCTACATTTGGAAGAGGATGTTCACCCCCTCAACAACAAGAACATATTAAGTCTGCCTCACTGTTATGTGAAGCATGCAAAAGTACCGATCATTCCACTTTGGCATGCAATGTTCTTTATGATTTTGTTCTAAGAAATGCATGCGGACAAGGAGATAATAGTCAAATGGAAAATCTTAATGCTGTCAACACCATCCCTGGTCAAGAATATTACAATCTGAGTCAGAATAGGAACCACCCTGGATTTCAATATGGAAATCCCTCTGGAGTAGTAAACTCGCATCAATTTAGTTTGAACAATCAACCACGAGGCCCACCAGGATTCTAGCATAATTTTGGAAATCAAGGAAATTTCAAGGGAATCTTTCAGAATAGGAACTTCAATAACTATCAAAATAGTTCTCAGTACCATAATCATAATCAGCCTCAAGGACAACAAGTCGTTCCCCTCTCACCTGATGACAAATTGACAAGCATTGAGAAGATATTACAGTCACAACAGAATATGATAGCTAACCAACAAACCTTGATAGCTAACTAGCAAGCACATCAAAAAGCTATTGAATCTCAACTAGCTCAACTTGCCGCTAGCATAAAGCCACCTGCTGGAGCATTTGCGGGCCAGCCCGAGAATAATCCTAAGCATCTTGAACAATTGAAGGCAGTCACCACCAGGTCAGGAAAAGATTATTTTGATCCTCCTATCAAGACACCTGTGGTTATTACAGAAGAGGATGAACCTGGGATTGACCAAGACTCAACAACACCTGAGTCTCAACCAAAAGAACCAGTAACTACTGATAAGACAGATAAGGAAAGTCGTGAGAAACCTATTGATGAAGAAACTAAAACACCAGAACCTAATATTCCTATATACAAGCCTCGTATACCGTTCCCTACTCGTTTAAGGCAAACAAAGTTGGATACTCAGTTCAGTAAGTTTAAAGAAGCTATGAAGAAACTTCATGTTGATATACCCTTTTTGGATGCGCTGGTTGAGATACCAGCTTGGACAAAGTACCTAAAGTCACTCCTGACCAAGAAATATATAACTGAAGAATATGAGACAATCAAGTTAGCTAAAACCACTTCAGATATCATTCAGAGTAAGATGCCAAAGAAGTAGAAAGATCCCAGATCTTTTGGGATTTCCTGCCATATTGGCAATTCTTCATGCAAGAAAGGACTGACAGATCTTAGTGCTAGCATCTCCATCATGCCACTCAACCTTTGCAAAAGGTTAGGGTTTGCTGAACTTCTTCCAACTGGCATGACCATACAACTCACAGACAATTTGATAAAACATCCGTTAGGAATGATTGAGGATGTACCTGTCAAGGTAGGAAAAGATTCCTATGTTTCGTTTGACTTTGTCATCATGGACATAAAAGAAGATGCCAGATATCCTCTCATCTTCAGATGTCCATTCCTTGCCACTGCAAGAGTTCTAATTGACGTTGAAGCAGGAACCTTGCTACTTAGATTAGGCAAGGAAACTCTCAAATTTAAAGTTTTTGAAAGCATGAGAAGACCAAGTATGCAAGAAGAACTCTATCTGATTGATTGCATAGAGCAGATGTCACTTATGACTCAAGAGAATCACAAATCAGACGATCCATTAGAAGTCACTCTAACAGATCCATCAGTTGATGAACCTATTGATGAACAAGTAAAGGATTGTATCGGATCCCTTGACTCTGCAAAAGAAGATGTTATGGCCACTTGTGAGGAACTCAAAGTTGAGGAAGCTACTGAAGAAACATGCAAAAAACCAGAAGCCCCCGAAATGAAGCCCCTGCCCGAGGGACTGAAGTATGTGGCTTTAGATGACCTCAAGGTTTGTCCAGTAATAATAAATTCTGATCTTACAACCGAACAAGAAGATAAACTCCTGAAAGAATTGAAGGAGAGGAAGAAAGTGATTGGCTATAAAATGAATGATCTCACCGGGGTCAGTCAAGCTCTATGCATGCACAAAATCCCCATGATGGAAGATCACAAGCCAACTATTGAACATCAATGCAAATTAAATCCAAATATGAAGGAAGTAGTCCATCGTGAAGTCATTAAACTGCTCACCGCTAGGATAATCTATCCGATATCGGATTCACCATGGGTGAGTCTCGTGCATGTGGTCCCGAAGAAAGGTGGAACTACTATAATTCGAAATGAAAATAATGAACTCATCCCCACTCGAATAGTCACAGGGTGGAGGATGTGTATTGATTACCAGAAGTTAAACAAGGTGACTCAAAAGGACCACTTCCCAATGCCTTTTCTTGATCAAGTCTTAGAAAGATTGGCACACCAAGAATATTTCTGTTATCTCAATGGTTACTCTGGATTCTATCAAATACCCATACATCCAGATGACCAAGAGAAAATGACTTTCACCTGCCCATTCAGAACATATGCATTTAGAAGAATGTCGTTTGGCCTCTGTAATGCACCTGCAACTTTCCAGCGTTGCATGGCTGCCATATTCGCCAGTCTAACCGAAACAATTATGGAAGTTTTCATGGATGATTTTTCTGTATATGGAGATTCATTCGATTCATGTCTAAAACACCTCTCCCTTATTCTCAAACGATGTGAAGAAGCACATCTTGTGCTGAATTGGGAGAAGTGTCATTTTATTGTAAAAGAAGGCATTATCATGGGCCATAGGGTCAGTAACTGAGGTATTGAAGTAGATAAGGCCAAGATTGAAGTGATTTCCAATCTCTCTATCCCTATCAATGTAAAGGAAGTTCAAGCATTCCTAGGTCATGCATGATTCTATAGACGGTTTATAAAGGACTTTTCAAAGATAACCAAGCCAATGACAAACTTGTTACTAAAGGATGAAGAATTCAATTTTGACGAAGAATGTGTTAAAAGTTTCAACACACTGAAGCATGCCCTTACAACCACACCCATCACTAGAGCTCCCGATTGGGACCACCCTTTTGAAATCATGTGTGATGCAAGCGATTATGTTGTAGGGGCTGTCTTGAGACAATGTATAGAAAAGAAACATTATGTGATCTATTATGCATCGAAGACCCTCGATGAAGCTCAGAGGAATTATGCTACTACTGAGAAAGAACTTCTGGCAGTTGTGTATGCCTTTGACAAGTTCAGATCCTACCTAATTGGTTCAAAGGTCATTGTCTACACAGATCACGTTGCCATTCGTTACCTTCTAGCAAAGAAAGATGCAAAACCTAGGTTAATAAGATGGATTCTCCTCCTACAAGAGTTTGTTCTAGAGATCAGAAATAAAAAGGGTACAAATAATGTTGTAGCAGACCACCTCAGTCGCATCCACACTCTGGATACAGAGAAGATCCCGATTAATGATTCCCTTCTAGATGATCAACTAATGAAGGTCTCAGAAGCCACACCGTGGTACTCAGATTATGTGAATTACCTTGCTACTGGGGTTATTCATCCCCAATGCACCGGGAATGCACTGAAGAAATTCATGCACGATGTGAAGCAATATCACTGGGATGAGCCATATCTATTTAAGCTATATGTTGATGGTCTTTACAGGTGATGTATCGCCGAGGAAGAAGCTAAATCTATTCTAGAGCACTATCACTCTGGCCCAGTCGGAGGCCATATGATCTCTAAAAAGACTGCCTTGAAGGTTTTGCACTGTGGATTCTTTTAGCCCACCATATCCAAAGATTCCCATGACCTTGTCTTATCATGCGACAAATTTCAAAGATCAGGCAATACAACAAAGAGAGATGAGATGCCACTGAATCTATGGCAAGAAGTAGAGATATTCGATGTTTGGGGGGTGGACTACATGGGTCCATTCCCATCTTCTCATGGATTTTCATACATCCTAGTGGCGGTGGACTATGTCTCAAAATGGGTTGAAGCCATACCAACCATCACTAGTGATTCCAAACCCGTCATCAAGATGTTCAAAGATATTATTTCCCCCCTATTCGGTGTCCCACGCACTGTGATATCCTACAGAGGTTCCCATTTTCTTGAAAGAAGCTTTGTAGAATTGCTAAGAAAGTATGGTGTTACTCACAAGGCAGCCTCACCTTACCATCCACAGACAAGTGGACAGGTGGATGTTTCTAATCATCAACCCAAGGGTATCTTAGAAAAGACAGTAGGCCGCAATCAGAAAGATTGGTCAGTGAAAATCAATGACACATTATGGGCCTATCAAACTGCTTATAAAACTCCCCTCGGGACTACACCTTTTTGATTAATATATGGAAAGGCTTGCCACCTTCCAGTCAAACTGGAACATAAGGCATGGTGGGAAATAAAACAACTGAATTTTGATATGAAAGAAGCAGGCCAAGCTAGGATTCTACAACTCCAAGAGTTGGACGAACTCAAGATGACAGCTTATGAGAATGCACGAATCTACAAAGAACACACCAAACTTTGGCATGATGGTCATTTGAAAAGAAAAGACATACAAGTGGGAGACCAAGTTTTGTTATTCAACTCAAGGTTGAAGTTATTCCCAGAGAAACTCCGCTCTCGCTGGTTTGGACCGTACATTGTCAAAAGCATCTCCCCACATGGTGCTTTATCTTTATGGAGCAAAAAGTCAAGTGAATTCGTGGCAAATGGTCAATGTTTGAAAAGATATTTCACCACAGCCGACATAAGCACCGAAGTAATAATAGATCTCTCTAATCCAAAGGAACTACTGTGAAGTTGAAGATATCATGTCGAGCCATCGATGTAAAATAAAGGCGCTTGTCGGGAGGCAACCCGATAAATAAAATTCGTTTTAACTTTGAATTAGAAATTTTTCTCAATTTTGTTTTTACTTTTTAAATAATTTTGCATCAAATAAGAATCACATAGTGAGATGCTATTTTGAGTTCTGATTAATCTTCATTTTTGAGATTTTTAGATGGAGGATGCACGCTGATTGGAATGCAACCACATCCAGTGGTCCAAATGGCATGAACTTCCCCCTCCATCTCAGATTTAGAGTTTTCTTGGGATGAGCAAATTTCTAAGTTCGGGGTGGAGGGTGGGTGGTACATATCTTACTTTTCACCTTCACCCATCTAAATCAAACTTAAGATTTCATCGTCGCATTTTTGACCTAAATTTTCAAAATTTTCAAATAATTTTTTTCACAATTTTAAAGTTTTCAAAAGAAATGTGAACAAATACTGGATGAATTTTTGGCCTTTTTATTTCTCTTTGCATTTTAAATCATTATACCCTCATTATTCGAAGCAGACCATCAAAAGGATCTTCTTCTTAAAACTAGCCTTTTGATTGAAATCATCCTGTGAAGCTTATGAATCCTAACATCATGATCTTTATGCAAAAATGGCAAGTGTCTGTCGAACTGGTAGGGATCAAACACATTGTGCTTCCTAACTGACTAATGGAACAATAGCATGGAATCCCCACCGGATCCTCACCAAGTCACTATTTGAGCAGAGTACGATAAAGAGAACAACCTGGTGCACAAAATTGTAAATCAAGTCACATTTTAATCTGAACTCTCTTCTATACTTCTTCCATCATCTTTGTACCCCTCCATCCATCCAAAAAAAATAACCAAAATAGTGCCAAACCCTAAGTCCGGGGTGGCACACTACTTCCCTCTATATCTGCTTCTTCCATACCCCTCACAAATTAATAGGGGCGTACCACAAAAAATGCAATATCGAGTCGAATAGAGGAGAGATTTACACACAAAAAGATACCAAAGCGCACACAAAGAGAAATGCAATCTCGAGTCAAATAGAGGAGAGATTCGCACAAAAAATGCAATAAATAAAATTGCAAAACAAATAAGAAGAAAATCTCAAGTCGAATAGAGGATAGATTTATTTCTTCCTTCCATACCACCATTCACTCCATCTTCTACCTAATGGCACAATGAATGCCTACCCTATCCTGAAAAACACCAGTGTCAGATCAAATGCACACTTGTTGTTCTGCGGGTATCTCTGGACTCTTATAAAACTCTTTGACATGCTTGTTGTTGGAAAAAGTGAACATGAAGTGATATTGGAAAGAAAACTCAAGAACGAAGATATGGTAAGATGTGTTCAGTGGTCTCAGGAGGTTGAGATACTGATTCATACTGAGCAAAAGGAAAACACTTGTGATGTGAAGATGAGGCAATCACACAAATTGAAAGTATTCATTTGGCGACTGTTTCAAATTTTGTGTTACTCAAGGATGAACAATGTTTAAGTTCGGGGTATTTTGATGAATATATATTCATCAGTAATTTCAATTACCATCTTGGGTCAAATTCGACTCAATGCATTCAATTTCATTTACTAAATATCAATATGTGCAAAATTACTTAGCTGGTCCAACTATCATGATTTTAACTAAATTTATGTTAATTTGATGCAGGTCTTGACAAGGAAGAACAATTAAACCATTTTGAGTGAGACCCACCTTTCTCATCCTGGGTTTCAACCATTCGGTCATGGCCAAATGGTTTCATCCAAACGGTCTTGCCCATACGATCATGCGTGACCGGTTTCATCCAAACAGTCTTGCCCATACGGTCATGTGCGACCGGTTTCATCCATTCGGTCTCAAGACCGTATGGACATACTCACCGCGAGACTGTTTGGATAGTACCAATCCACGAGACCGTTTGGATAGTATCAGTCTGCGAGACCATTTGGATAGTACCAGCCTGCGAGACTGTTTGGATAGTACTGGTCCGCGAGACCGTTTGGACTGTACCGGTCTGTGAGACCATTTTGAGGCCAGCATTGCAAGACCGTATGGAGGTCCGTGCTAAACCATTTGGAGGACTAGATACACGAAGACCGTTTGGTCACTTGCGTGAAAACTGAATGGAGCGTGAAGACCGAATGGAGCGCGAAGACCGTTTGATTAAGTGTTAACGTCCAAACCGTTTGGGCACCTACTGGGAGTAAACCGAATGAGCATGTGCTACGAGACCATTTACGTGCATACAATGCAAACCGATTGCACAAGTACTATAAGATCATTTGGAATAATTAAATATCAAAACCGTTTGCTGGATCGAATGAAGGCAATCATCCTAAGATCGAATGCTGCCAAACCATTTGAATAAAAGATACGTCAAGACCGTTTGCTCAAGCTAATCATGAAAACCGATAGACGAAGACCGTTTGCCCAGCCAAAGCAACTGCAGCAAACCGTTTGGAATTTGTTAACAAATCCATTTGGATCAAGCTACGTAGATCATGCAGATCGTATGATTAAGCATGTGCTGAGACCGTTTGAGGTAGTTGGCTGCGAGACCAAACTGTTTGCTAAAGCTGATCGTGAGACTGTTTGCTATCAAATTTCCCAAACCGTTTGGGCAGTCAAACGTGAAGACCAAATGAAGGCACATGCTGTGAGACTGAATGATAAAGTAGCACCAGCCAAACCATTTGCTAAAGGGAGAACGTGAAGAACGTTCGAGCATCATGCAATGCAAACCGTTTGCTAAAGTAGCAATATCCAAGACCGATCAAGATATTATTCACATGAAACCGTTTAAGCATATAAACTGTTTGGATAAGATATTTAGCAACCAAGACCGTCACAAAGAAAGACCGTTTGGTCACATTTCAGTAAACCGTTTGGGCACATTACTTAGCAAACCGCTTGAAGAGAAAATATCTCTAAGATCGTTCGGACTGGAATCACACCTAAAATGTGAGGGCCAGTCCAGTGCCTATAAATAGGATCAATAAGGACCTCATTTGGGATCGGTTCAGGGGACGCATATAGGTTTCCTGTACACAGGTCCGATTCAATTCCGCCCACACTGCCACTTCACCTGTCATTACTACTGCAACTCAAGGAGATAGAGAAGAGAAGAAAGGAGGAGTGAGAAAGACTACCTGGTCTGTCTTGGCATCTCTCGTTCTTCTAGATCTGCTCTGACACGATGTAGAAGACTGCATCATCTTCACCGAGCTATGACTACCTTCTGCACCGTGCTCATTGCGGATTTCTCTCTCTTTTTTATTCTTCTTATTTCTCGCATCATGAGCGAGTAGTCCACTTTCACTAGGGTGCGGGGACTAGCCCCGCTGCCCATGCAAACATGTTCTTTTGTTAAGCATTCCATGGCAATGTATATAACTTTTCATTTTTCTATTAATTGGTATGTTTGTAGTTGATTATCTACGTGCTTTCATCTTGTTCTTCCCTATATTGTGAAATCTTCTACATGTAGGGTGGAATGGAGGTTTACAAAGTTCGACTCCTTGATTAGAAATATGATAGGATTTGTTGATGTAGTAAGTGCATGATCCGTAGGGGGACAAGCCATCTAACCTTCGGTGACGCTTCTATGGCCTAAACATCCCTCCAGGAGGGCCACAACCTTAGTTGGATCTTGTATCGTCTTTGTTTATCATTTATGTTTGTTTGTAGATTAATCATCTGCTTGCTTATCATTTAGCATGGTTGACACCTTGACTAGAAATAGATTGGGTTTCCTTGAGGTCGTAAGTGAATGATCTGTGAGGGGATGAGCCATATAACCTTCGGTGAGACTTCTGTGGTCTAAACATCCCTCAGAGAGGACCACAATCTTAGTTGGATGTTGTATCTCTGGAGCCGTAAGTATATGAACCAGATGGTGACGAGACATCTGATACCTAAGGTGATGCTTACGCAAGCCTAACGCCCGTATGGGGGGTTTTGTAGCAGCTCCACTTGGATAGTTATATCTTGCCTGGATGTTTGATGTTAAATGTGTTTGTATGCATAGTGGCGGTGAAACCCGAGACCATCCCAGCAATTCCATACCATTAATCTAAATCCAACTTTAATTCATCTTTTACTTTCTTGCAATTAGTTTAATCAAACACAAACCAATCAATCGTTCTAAATATTAGTCTTACTTGAACTAGATTCGACTGACAAGATTCTTAAAAACATTGTCCTTAGGGATTCAATCCTTAACAATACTGTGATAAGACCCTTCCTCTTGCGGGTGGTATTATTGCATGAGGTTTTGGTAAAAGCTCGGGGATTTCAACCCCGAGTGAGTTTGTTAGTGCGATAATTGCCACGTCACCAACATACAGGGTTTGCGGTCGATGAGATTTCTAATCATTTTGGTTGATGAGTTTTCTTGGTGGGGACTCCTAGTTTGTGTTTGACTTAGTTGCATGGAGGGGAAGCTTGCATGGATGAGATCTCTTGGATACATGGAAAACTTTGCTAGACACCTATGCCTTCTCTTTCCTCTCACCCATAGCCATATATACCTCCCTCCTCTCATGCAACCAAACCCTTTGAACCCTCTTTCTCTCTTCTTGCTTTTAGATCTCATCCCATATTTCTTAGTGGAGAAGGAGGAGCTCAAGGTTGAAGAAGGAGTCTGATCTACCTTTCATGTTGAACTAGGGTTTGAATCTAGCCTTCTTGAGGTCGTTTGGTGCTTCCTTACTTTGCTTCTTCATCTTAGTAATTGAGATCCACCTTCCTTTCTTTGTTTTTTCTTTCTGTCCTATCTTCTTCTCTTTTCTTCTTGTCCGAATACATGATTTTCATGGTAAGAACATATCTTTCTTTCTTCCTTGACCTACCATTGATTCCTTGTTGAAAGAGAAGCTAGGTTGGCTGAGAGTAGTTCTCAAGCTATGGTTTTCTACTCTCTTTCCTTTGAGCTACCTTGTTGTTGGAGTTGCTTCATCATCTCTAAGACGAGTTATATAACTTTGTCCATGATTATTGCTTACAATCCCCTTGCATGTACATGATCTTACCCTAAAATGTTGCTCCAAGTGGAAAGATGATGTACTTAACTAGGGTTTGTGTTCTAAAATGGTTCTTGAGTATTTATCCTGTTAGATGAAACCTAAATCATGTGCATGATGTTCTTGATGGAAGTGGGTATCCTATACACTATTTGCATGTATAAAATGATGGCTTTTTCTCTCTCAAAAGATGGTTTATTTTTAAGGTTTCCAGCTAATTTTTCCTCCTTTTACTTGAACCAGATGGTCTGGTTTTGGTTCAATTTTTCTTGACCTTATTATGCTAATCAATGCCCTTGACATAGTGACTATTTTGGATTCTATGTGATTACCAATTTTTTGGACTCATGATGGTCGCCAAGGTTTCCTTTATGTGGGCGATCAGACCTTGATGTTATGTTGTCGCCAATGCTTGGATTTCCCTGACTAGTCTCTAAGATGTGACACAATGAGTGGTCATCAAGAATTTCTGATCTTTGATGGTTGGTATGTTTGGTAACCCTAGTGGTTGCCAAGGTGACCTAACCTTAGAGGTTGTTGATGCCCTTTACTATTAGTGGTCGATGAAGGTTTCGAACTTGATGGTTGCCAAGTTTTGAATTCATAATTAGACACCAAGTTTTGTGTCTCTTGATGGTCAATGAAAACCCTAACCCTAGTGATCAATTCGAACTTGATGGTTGCCAAGTTTTGAATTCATAATCAGACACCAAGTTTTGTGTCTCTTGATGGTCAATGAAAACCCTAACCCTAGTGATCGATGAGGTTCTTTGACCTAGGTGGTCGCCAATGATCTCTAATTCTAGCGGTCACCAAGGACCTCTGACCATAGTGGTCGATGAAGTTTCTAATTAAGTGTGAGGGCTTAAGCGTCCATTTGAGCGTCGTGGCACAACTTTTGCTGATTCGACACGAAATACATATAAAAATGCATTAAAATACAAAAAAGGGAAAATAATTACATTTAAGTAAATATAAAGATAAAACTAGGAAAGAAAGACACAACAACCTCTAAAAAGCAGATAAAACAACATCTAAAAATGAGTAAAATATACTCATCAATTGTGCTTTGGGGCGTCTTGTTACATCTGGGCTTGAGTGGTGACATCTTGTGTTGAGAATAGGGTTTGCATGTATTCCCTAAGTCAATGTTTGACCTACAGTGTGAGATACATAGTTTGGCGATCACCAAGTTATCCTATGGTCCTAAGTTTTAGCGGTCGATGAAGTTCTCTTGAGCCATCTAGGATTGGCGGCCGATGAGGTTTCTGACTCATCTTGGTTGCCAACATCTCGGGTTGGAGATTGATGAGATTTATGATCACTTTGGTCATCAACATCTTGGCTTAGCGGTCACTATGTTTTTTGGACCACCTTGGTCGATGAGTTTTGTTAGTGGGGTCACCTACTTTGTGTTTGACT
The DNA here is from genome assembly GCA_963693085.1 of Alisma plantago-aquatica. Taxonomy (NCBI): domain Eukaryota; kingdom Viridiplantae; phylum Streptophyta; class Magnoliopsida; order Alismatales; family Alismataceae; genus Alisma; species Alisma plantago-aquatica. Next base: position 1,063,031,589 of record OY856409.1, on the reverse strand, counting down.
TAGTTTCGTGTATGGGATGCTTGCATGGATGATATTTCTTGGACACATGGCAAACTTGGCTAGACACCTCTACCTTCTCTTTCCTATCAGCCATAGCCATATATGCCTCCCTCCTCACATGCAACCAAACCCTTTGAACCCTCTTTCTCTCTGAGCTCGTCCCCTCTTTCTTGGTGGTGAAGGAGGAGCTCAAGGTTTAAGAAGGAGGATGATCTAGCTTGCATGTTGATCTAGGGTTTGAATCTACCCTTCTTGATGTCATTTGATGCTTACTTGACTTGTTTCTTGGTCTTGGTAAGTGAGATCACCCTTCCTTTCTCTATTTTCCTTGTTGTCCTATCTTCTTCTCTTTTCTTATAGGCCAAATCCATGGTGTTCCACGGTAGATTTTGAGTTTGATCTTAAAGAACATCTCTTTCTTGCTCCTTGACCTAGGGTTGTTTCCTTATTAGAGGAGAAGCTAGCTTGGTAGAGAGAAGTTCTCAAGCTAGGGTTTTCTACCCTCTTTCCTTCGAGCTACATTGTTGTTAGATTTCCTTCATTTTCTCTAAGGCAAGCTATATAACGTTATCCATGATTATTTCTCACTTTCTCCTTGCATGTACATGATCTTGCCTTAAAATGTTGTTCCAAGTAAAAAGATGTTGTCTGTGTTTAGGGTTCGTGTTGTAAGATGGTTCTTAAGTAGTTATCCTCTTAGATGAACCCTAAATATTATGCATGATGTTCTTAATGGAAATGGTCATGCTAGACCTCATTTGCATGCAGAAAATGATGGCTTTTGCTCTCTCAAAAGATGGTTTATTTCTAGGGTTTCAAGCAATTTTTTCTCCTTGTATTTGAACCTGATGGTTTGGTTTTGGTCCAGTTTTTCTTCACCTTCTTGGGCTAACTGATGGCCTTGACTTAGTGACTATTTTGGACTCCATGTGATCACCAATGTTTTGGACTCATGATGGGTGCCAAGATTTTCCTTATGTGATCGATGAGACCTTGATGTTATGTGGTCACCAATGTTTGGATTTCCTGAATGGTTGCTAAGATGTGACTACATGAGTGGTCGCCAAGAAAATCTGATCATGGATGGTCACTACATTTGTAACCCTAGTGGTCACCAAGGTGACCTAACTATAGTGGTCATTGATCTTCTTGACTATTAGTGCTCGATGAAGGTTTTGAACTTGATGGTCGCCAAGCTCTAAATTCACAATTGGTCGCCAAGTTTTGTGTCTATTGATGGTCATTGAAAACCCTAACCCTAGATTTTGATGAGGTTCTCTGACCTAGGTGGTCAAAAAAATTATCTCTAATCCTAGCAGTCGCCAAGGATCTTTGAAGCTAGTGGTCGATGAAGTTTCTGGTTCATATTGGTTGTTATGTTCTCTGACCTAGTGGTCACTAAGGCACCTAACTCTATCGGCCGCTAAGGTGCCTCTAACCTGTATGGTCGCTATGTTTTCCTATCCTAGTTGTCAATTAATTCCTGGATGTATGGTCAATGGAAACATTTGACCTAAATACTTTCATGATTGATGGCACTAATAAGAATTAGGGTTTTCCTTTAATTTCTAGTTTGAAACCCTGATTCACTTACCTTGTTGAGCCTAACCCTAATAAAAGTAAGTGATGATAATACATAGCTTCTTGTGTAACTAGCATGATGATGGAGTACTTTCTCTCTCTATATTGTTGTAACCCTAAGTTGTTGTCATATGAACATCATGGGTCCTAAATGCAAAGTTATGAACTTATAAGTGCCACATGTATGGTGATGGTTTGATGAGCCTTGATGAGGAATGGAAATATAATGTTTAGGATCAGATCATGGCACCATTATAAGTAATATATTCCATCTCTTATGACTTCATTAAAATTTTGATTTTTCCCATACATTTTCTACCCATTATTACAGGGAATGATGTGATGGTATTAATGACCTTTGGGCATGTTGAAACTTAGTGATGTGTTAGCCTCTTCATGATGTGACATGGATTTGAACCTATGATGGTATGATGATGAGTATGATTCCATGGATGGCAATGAAATAGTACCATGTGATGATGTGATAATATACCTCATACATTTTATATCTTCTGATGTTGCAATCTACCCATGATTTTGTAGAACTCTTTTAGGGTATATATGTATCTTGATTGATGTAGTTAAAATATACCCAATTAGCATTGACTAATCAAGTGAAACCCTAATCATGTAGTTCCTTGTGCCATAGATCCATTCGAGTGTCAGGAATTGCTAAAATGGTGAATGATTATTCCTAAGGGAAACTCTGAGCACATATTGTTGAGTATGTGGGTTGCATGAGACTATGTGTCCTTATCATCCTAATAACAAGGTTATGGAGGATGTCTGCTGTCATACCTCGGTAGAAGAACAGTTGGGGTCGTATCTCAAGTTTTTATATATATGATGAGATAGAGGACAGTTGTGGTTGTACCTTGGATGATAGGGTTTTGTATACCTTCGTTACTAGTGTTGTGACTGACGTGGCAAATATCGCACTAACAAATTCACTCAGGGTAAAAATCCCTGAGCTTTTACCAAAACCTCGTGCAATAATACCACCCACAAGCGGACAGGTCTTATTGCAGTATAGTTAAGGATCAAATCCCAAGAGACAACCTTTTTAAGAATCTTTGTTAGTCGAATCTAGCTCAAGTAAGACTAATATTTAAAATGATTGATTCGGTTGAGGTTAATTAAACTAAATGCAAGAAAGTAAAAGAGCATAATTAAAGTTTGTTCTAGATTAATGATATGGAATCACTGGTATGTTATCGGGTTTCACCACCACTGCACATGCAAACACATACAAACATAAAACATCTAGGCAAGCATATAACTATTCAAATGGAACTGCTGCGAACCCTCCCAGAGGGGTGTTTAGGCCCGCGTAAGCATCCCCTTAGGCATCCGATTTCTCGTCGCCATCTGGATCATGCACTTACGGTTCCGAAGATACAAAATCCAACTAAGGTTGTGGCCCTCCCTGAGGGATGTTTAGACCACATAAGCATCACCGTAGGCTAGATGGCTTGTCCCCTCACGGATCATACACTTACGACCTCAAGGAACCCCATTCTATTTCTAGTCCGGGAATCAACTGTGCTAATCAACGTACATGTAGGCGATTAGTCTGCAAGAAAACATCGACGATTAACAAGAAGATACAACATCCAACTAAGGTTGTGGCCCTCCTTGAGGGATGTTTAGACCACAGAAGTATCACCATAGGCTAGATGGCTCGTCCCCTCACGGATCATACACTTACGATGTTGTAACCCCATTTTTTTAAAACATGTAATGAGATTTATAAATCTCTTTTTAAAAAGATAAATGAAATCCATGGTTGATTTGGATGGTTTGATTTGATTTATTTTCGTGTATAATAGCCTTGCATGCTTTCTTGATGGGCCTTATTGGCCATTAAGCCCAATTGAAAGAAAAAGAAAAAGAAATGAAAAAGGAATTCAATGGGATAATGGAATATATAAGAAAATGAATAAAGGATGATTAAAAGGCTAAAATATATATTCCCAAAATAGGATTTCGAGTTATAAAGGTTCCTTGGGGTTCAAGGAACTCAGGATAATTATATAATAGCAAGGGAAATAAAGAAAATGAGGAAAATATGAATAAAAGGGTGTTTTCTTGCAACTAAATAAAAGGAACCGTTTAATTAATATAATGATCCCAATTTTTTCAAGTTGAAAGATAAAATCATAAAAGAGGTTCCCTTAAAATTTGAGGCAAAAAGGAGTTAAGAGTTGGGAGTTATCAAATTTTCAAGATTATCTTCAAAATAGGATTTTCCTTGAGAATTTGGGAAATCTTTCCCTTTTCGTTTAAGCGCGGTTGATAGTGGCTGTTGGATCTTGATCCAACCAACCCGACTCATCGTCTAGAGTCCCAGAGGGATGCAGACTGTAGCACGATCACAGGGGACTTTCCCCTCCATTCCCAATCGATCCAATGCATGTGCGCGCTTGGAAGGAGTCCCAATGACTTCGGCAGGAGGTTGCGAACCTTCCAGACCCTATTTTGATGAGCTATTGTCGTGTCTTCGAGAAACGCCCAATTGGGCTGTGATTTGAGGTGGTAGTAGGGTTGGGGGAACCCTAGAGAGGCCTCAAAACCCTATAAATAGGGTCCCTCTTGGATCCTCGAACCTTCACGATTCCACACGGCTACTCCATTAGCTCCAAAACCCTCTCTTGCACTCAATTGCCCCTGCTCTAGCGAGCTTCAGCCACGGCGCCACCGCGTGGTTCGAAGAACAAAGGAAGAGGAAGGACAAGCAGCAGTCATGTGATTGCAGTCCATCGTGGACTCGTAAGGGGATCCGACGATCCAGGGCCGGCGCGCCTAACTTATCCGCGTAGTGGAGTGGTTTAACGCAGAGTGTTTGATCAAGGGTCCACCGTGGACCCAGGAGCATCCAACGACGGGCAGAGAGTGGTGGGGTGTGTAACTCAGTTAGTGGAGCCAGCCGTTGTGGAGCGTCAGATTGATCAGCGGACCAGCGACGCACCAATCCGATGACCAAGAATTTTTGGTAATTATCTCTCTGTGATCAAAATTATAGGAAATTGCTTTTCCTTGCAAAATTAATAGAGAACGCTAGGAATATCCAATGAAGGAACATTATACATGAAAGTTGTATAGAAAAATATGAGGAACATGATAAAAATACTTTGAGAACCTAGTTCTATCTCGTTTTGCAAAAGTGCTTTAATTTGATAGAAAAGTGTATTAAAAAGTAATTAGAAACCCTAATGGTGTATAAAGGATGCATCTTTGTAAGTTAATGGGTTAATTAGAAAGGTAATAACCTATTGATGCTTATGATGAAGTTTTTATCCATTTTGAATACAAAATTGGTTACTTTAGGGTTCCATATGATTTAATGAACCTTGAACCTTAATTGTGGTAATTATGACCCTTAATGATTTTAATTGGTCAAATTCATGTACAAAACTAAGATATGATGGTTCTAATCTATTTAGAGTACAAAAGTCCTTAATTCTGGATAAATACCCTAAAAGTAGTGATTAGGGTTTTCTCTTGAATAAAAGGTAGAATTATGGCAAATCGAGTTCATATGTGTTTAGACCATAAAGAACTTTGAATTAATGATAAATGCGTATAATGATCTTGTCATGGATTAAAAGGATAAAAGTGTATCTTTTATGTAAAATAGGCTTAATAAAATTAATTGATGGTAAATGGTGCCTTTAAATCTGAGAATAGGGTTATATATTGTTAAGATAACCTTATTATTGAAGAATAGATAAGATAATAAGGGTTTATGAGTAATGGTATAAAATTAGGGTTTAAAATAGTAAGAGATGAAGGGAAACCCTAATTGCAATGGAACCCTAAAAGTGAACTAGAAACCTTAGGAAGTGATTTCAAGTTGAATAGAAAGAATCTTTTGATAAAGTGTGTAGTAAATGAAGTACATGTTTTTTTCAGGATTCTTGATTATGTGGTTGAATTACTTGCTTGGATTGCTTTCTTGATTGGAATTGATATTAGCTTGAGAAATCTACTGAACAGGTATGTGGTTATGCTTATGAATATCCCGACTAGTTTTCCGAGGATTTTATCGACGTTTCCCTCATGGCTTGAAATAACTGTTGGATGCTTTTATTTCATGCAAAATATAGAGTGACTATGACTATCACTATGAATATAGATATATAACTGGCTTAGATCTGGGTCCACCCCTGTGGCTATGCAAAGGCTGAAAAGGGTAACCTAGAGCAAGGTCTAGGTTATCATGAGTTAGAAACTGGGCTACACACATGTAGTGCCATGAGACTCTTAGCATGCCATGAGTTAAGGAGTGGGTTACCTATGAGTAGTGCCATGTGACTCAACCCTAGAAACTGATTCACCTGTTAGGTGGGATCATGAGGGGTATAATGGGGATCTACCATAAGGAAGGTAGTATTCAGGTCCACTGCAGGGACAGCGCAGGGGATAAGGTACACATGGATCGCACAGTTATATTTAAATTGTAAAATTGTTTGTCAAATTCTAATAGACTACAATATATTGTTATGGATAATTTCATGATTAATGTTTCCCCCACATACCATCTTTGACTGACTGACATTTTGTTTGTCGGTGTTTTAGGTACAAAACCAAAAGGACAAATAGTAATTCGTCATATTGAGAAATACATGAATTAAAGTTCCAGGAGGATTAGTTAGATTAGTCCCAGTTATGGATAGAAGTTTAGAAATCCAAAATTTTCAAAGGTATGCAAAATTTTATTTATTACATGTTTCCAGTATAGTCTGTTAAAATTTAATAATTGTTCTTGGTTAAATGTCGAACCTTTGATCCGGAAATTATGGGTGCGGCTTTGACCTCTCGGTCTCCCTTAATTGGGGGTTACCAGAAGGTGGGGTTGTAACATTTGGTATCAGAGCGTAGGTTCTTCACTTAACCATTAATAATTATTAAATTTTACAAACTCCATAGAACCCAAGGGAGTTATTAGAGGATTATTCGAAAGAAGAGGTGTCTAGAAAAGGATCACGACCGGAGGCTGGCAATATTTTCCTCCGCACCGCTAGTCAGAATACGAGGACTCCCGGATCTGTGTGACTGTCTGGCCAAAGTCTTAGGATATGAATCAAAATAAGATACCTTTAGGACTTTCTCATCTTAATTCATCCCTTCTCAACTCAAATTCTATTAAGGACCTTAAGGATTAGGGTTTCCTCTCTTCTCCTCACCCTCTTGAGGTATGGGTAAGGTTAATAAGGTCTAAGTAATCCTCCACCAAATTAATGAAAAACATGTAAATAAGATGTCATGGACATAAGCTTAATAGATTAAGCGTAATCTAAAGGATAGATACATGCTTAGGTCGTATGACATAAGTTGTCATGCCCTCATAAGAGACCTGAGGCTAGGCCTTCTTGTCAGGAGGATAGATAAAGAGAGTTAATCTTGGAGATAGAGATCTCCATTACAAGTAGAGACCTGACACATCCTCTGAGGATGATGATAACCCTAACCCTAAGTGTTGGTTAGAGAGAGATGAAGTGGTGAATAGATATCACGAGAGACCAGGTGTTTGAAAGGACATGCCTTTGGGATGCCATATGATCCATGGGTGACCTAGCACCTTTGGCAACCCAACCCTGGGAAGGGTCGTGCATGTTAGAGTAATGGATAGCTCCTTTGATGATGATGTTAGTGAAGGACCTGTAGAAACTCTATGGGCATATGCGAGTAGGGCATAACATGCACCCATAGTGCATTAGTAGTGTGAGAAATAGGTTGAAAACCTAACCAGGAGAGAGTGAAGGATGGCTTATGAAATAATCTTAAATAACTATGGATAACCTTGAGCGAACATAAGTTGAACATAGGCTTCATCTAGGTAGGGGCATGCTTTCGAGGTTGATCCTTCATGAAGATAGAACCTCTAATGGTGAGGGTAGTTGTAGGGTTAGCTCTAGAGAGAGAACAGGAAACCCATCAAGAGGGTTGGAATCCTAGACTCTGAGATATGAGGAGAAGTCGGGAGTTGAGGGTGATGTGACCTAAGTGGATGATAGTGGTCACCACATGCTTGATCCCTAGAGGTTGATGATGTCTTGGTTTCCATGGGAGGGACCAAACCCTAGAGAGAGGATGAGACTTCTGGCACCTATGTGCCTATGGTATAAGTGTTTACCTTCTGAGAAAGGAAGAAGAAGTTCTGTATACCCTGGAGAGGTTTAGTAACAGGTTATGAGGCCTTATACCTTGTTGTTTGTCCTTGAGAAGGACCCAACTTTAAAGTGTTGATCAAGGAAAAAGGATGACATGAAGTGCATGTCATACCCGTTACATGTTTAGTTTGTGGTTAAGAGGTTGCACAGACAGCTGGACATCAAGAACATGCACCTATGGTTCCTAGGCCTAAGAGGGGAAGTGGTTTACCTAATTCTCAAGATGAGAATTAAGTTTCTATAGTTTCGAGCATGATACTCCTCACGTATAGAGGAAAAAGGAGAAACTCCTTAAGTCGGAGGTATGAGGAACCCCTCACAGCTAAGTTGATGATAAAGGAAGGTATGATCTTGATCTAATGATGAGGAATGAGAACCTAGATGACCTAGCCTTATTTAGTGGTCTGCTTGTGCCTTAATGTCTTACTAGGGTTAAGCATATGGATGTAAACCCTAGACCTAAGGGCGTTTGTGACCTTGTTGTCAAGAGATAGTTTTCCTCCCATCCTGGGAGAGGGACCCTTTGGTAGGGTGTATATCAATTTTGTTGGTTTAAGGTAACCTAAAGAGGTCTCATAGGATCCTGAGAAGCTAAGTGAAAAGTACATGGTATGAGATGAACTTGTAGACCCATAGATATCCATCTGTAAGTGCTTATGGATGTGATACCATGGAGGTAACCAATATGGGGCTTGACCAAGGTAGGCAGGTTGCCATGGTCCTTATGAAGGGATGAAAGTCATCCCATGAATGAAGAAAGAGAGATGATGAAGGCTTGGGTAAGGTTCTAAGTTGGACATGTACTATAATAGAATCTTCAGTCTATCCTAGGGTCAGGTAGGGATAAGACCGATGGAAGTAGGAGTTGCCTAATTCCCTAGTTGTACATGACCATAGGGTCGGGAGGTAACAACTATCATTGTCTGAGGGCCATGGGTTAGGAGATTGATCACCTTCGTGAACTCATGGGACCCAAAGGGAAGATGAGTAGGGCACTCTCTAGATGCATAAGGGGAAAAGGGATGACCCCAAAAGTGTCGGCACCATATAGACCTAGAGGAGATGACCAAGGATTGTGTGGTGACCCAAGTAGGTTCGAGACCAGTTTTCCATGGAGGTGACTTTGATAGCAAGATGATTGTAATATAGAAGCATAAATGGCACGATTCAACTTAGATTTAAAGGTGTACTGGCAAGGTGGGATGTACCATCTCTACTCTTGGAACAAGAAGAACTCTGTATTTGGACTGCAGCCAAATGCTTATTTCCTCTTGTTATGGGAGTGAGATATAGGACAATATGCATGCCATACACCAAGGATAAAAGATGATGTGAGTTGGAATGTTGCTATAAGGTATGAGGACATAGATGATAACATACCCTGGTAAAGTGAATGATACATGTATGGTTGGCAAACACTAAAAGGAATGAGGTAGTCACCTTATGAGGATGTTTTTATCATGAGATATGAGTCATACAAGGTTGAGGATGATCACCCAAAAGATGAGCTCAAAGTGTTCTCAATGAAGATAGACTTAGAGTTCGAGTTTGAGATGATAAGTGAAATACATGGAAGTGTATGTTTTCAATGTTACTTAATACCTAAGGATGTGAAGTGGTAATGGACGCTCTGGTTGAGATATATCCGACTAGTTTGGCTAGAAGCTTGAAGAGGTTGTTAGGCTAACCCTAAGTTTGAAAAAGAGATATGTTTGGCTAATACTCAGAGGTAACATGATCTTTTGAACAAGTTAATGGTTGTTTGGTTAGCCAGTCTAGTCCTTGATATAATAAAAGGATGGTGGTAGGACCTCAGATACATTTCTTTGGATAAGAAGGTAATGAAACCCTATTAAAAGTGGTTTAAAGGTTTCTAAAGAATCGATCTTGAGGAATCATGACATACATGAAATCATGATTGAAGATCACCATACACCGTGGTACTACCAAGATAGTAAATGAGAATATCACTTTGGATGCTTAAGATGGGGCTGCAGGTGGTATGTGGCCATGCATGACAGAAGGTGAAGGATGAGCATCGATAACCCAGGGCATGGATATAAAGGATAAAGAGTTTCTGAGAGGGAATGAGAGTTCATCACTATGGATGTTGTGATAAGTCTCCCCTAGACCAAGGAAGGACAAGATGTAATATGGGTTATGGTAGACCACCTTACCTAGATGACATGAGAAGGAAAGAGTACTGTCAAGGGATAGATCGGGTTGAACTACATATGAGAGAGATGGTTCAACTACACCATGATGCGAGTTTGAAGTTCTTTGAGTTTGACCTAAAGGTTCCCTTCCAAAAGGTGGGAGTAGGTACATGAAGAACTCAATGTTAGTACAGTTTATCACCCATAACTAATGATCCAGACTAAAGGGGCTGATGAGAGCATGTCTGCTCGTTCAGGGTGATATCTAGAGACAGTTCTTGTCCTATGAAAGATGTGACGATAACCACCATCACCAATATCGGGAGTTAAAGAAGCTCTGAAAGGGAGGTTGTGTCAGTCACCACTTCAGTAAGGTGATGTTGGTGAAAGGACCACGTGATGGTAAGAAAAGGACCACAGTGTGTGTAGATGAAGTCGCTTTGATCATGTAATGGCTGAAATGAGCCTAGAGATGATGATAGTCGTGAGTAAATGCAAAGTAGATTGACATTAAAGAAATGTGTTATAAGTTCTAGGTGTCCAATTTAGAGCACTATGTGAAGTACCCAGGCCATGTGCTGAACAATGAACCTAGTGAGCCCCAAGGGAGGCTGAAATGGCCTGAGTCACCTGTGCAGTTTATAGACGCCAGGATGAAAGAACTCAGAGAAGAGAATATGTAATGATAAAGGTTCTTTGGGAGAACCATGAGTGTGGTAAAGCCACATAGGGGCCAATGATGGACATGGAAAAGTCTTATCCTGAATTGTGTGTTTGCTTGATAGAATTTTGAGGACAAAATTCCTATAATGGGGGAGGGATGTTACAACCCAAATTTTGGGTTCATTTGGTGAGAAATGTAATTTTTCATATTAAAAATATTTGAACGAATAATGATATAATTTGTTTTGAATACATGGATTTTGTTTACAATATCCTTGATGTTTGTGTTGTGGGCTATTGGGCCCAAATAATAAGAAAATTCAATTAGTGAATGAATAATTGAATATTTGAGAAAAGAAAAATGTGGAAACCTCTAGAAGGCAAATCCAAAGAGGGATTTCGTGCCTCTTGGGTTAGCTCTAGAGAGAAGGCATATCCCAATTTGTTTGTTTAATTGATGAATTTTGAGGACAAAATTCCTATAAGGAGGGGAGGATGTTATAACCCCATTTTTCTAAAACATGTAATGAGATTTGTAAATCTCTTTTTAAAAAGATAAATGAAATCCATGGTTGATTTGGATGGTTTGATTTGATTGAATTTCGTGTATAATAGCCTTGCATGCTTTCTTGATGGGCCTTATTGGCCATTAAGCCCAATTGAAAGAAAAAGAAAAAGAAATGAAAAAAGAATTCAATGGGATAATGGAATATATAAGAAAATGAACAAAGGACGATTAAAAGGCTAAAATATATATTCCCAAAATAGGATTTCGAGTTATAAAGGTTCCTTGGGGTTCAAGGAACTCAATATAATTATATAATAGCAAGGGAAATAAAGAATATGAGGAAAATATGAATAAAAGGGTGTTTTCTTGCAACTAAAGAAAAGGAACCGTTTAATTAAGATAATGATCCCAATTTTTGCAGGATGAAAGATGAAATCATAAAAGAGGTTCCCTTAAAATTTGAGGCAAAAAGGAGTTAAGAGTTGGGAGTTATTGATTTTTCAAGATTATCTTCAAAATAGGATTTTCCTTGAGAATTTGGGAAATCTTTCCCTTTTCGTTTAAGCACGGTTGATAGTGGCTGTTGGATCTTGATCCAACCAACCCAGCTCATCGTCTAGAGTCCCAGAGGGATGCGGACTGTAGCACGATCAGAGGGGACTTTTCCCTCCGTTCCCAATCGATCCAGTGCATGTGCGCTCTTGGAAGGAGTCCCAATGACTTCGGCAGGAGGTTGCAAACCTTCTAGACCCTATTTTGATGAGCTATTATCGTGTCTTCGAGAAACGCCCAATTGGGCTGTGATCTGAGGTGGCAGTAGGGTTGGGGGAACCCTAGAGAGGCCTTCATGCCCTATAAATAGGGTCCCTCTTGGATCCTTGAACCTTCACGATTCCGCACGACTACTCCATTAGCTCCAAAACCCTCTCTTACGCTCAATTGCCCCTGCTCCGATGAGCTTCAGCTGTGGCGCCGTCATGTGGTTTAAAGAACAAAGGAAGAGGAAGGACAAGCAGCTGTCGTGTGATTGCGGTCCATCGTGGACTCACAAGGGGATCCGACGATCCAGGGCCGGTGTGCCTAACTTATCTGCGTAGTGGAGTGGTTTAACGCAGAGCGTTTGATCAAGGGTCCACCGTGGACCCAGGAGCATACAACGACCGGTAGAGAGTGGCGGGGTGCGTAACTCAGTTAGTGGAGCCGGCCATTGCAGAGCGTCAGATTGATCAGCGGACCAGCGGCACACCAATCCGACGACCAATAATTTTTGGTAATTATCTCTCTGTGATCAAAATTATAGGAAATTACTTTTCCTTGCAAAATTAATAGAGAATGCTAGGAATATCCAATGAAGGAACATTATACATGAAAGTTGTATAGAAAAATACGAGGAACATGATAAAAATACTTTGAGAACCTAGTTCTACCTCGTTTTGCAAAAGTGCTTTAATTTGATAGAAAAGTGTATTAAAAAGTAATTAGAAACCCTAATGGTGTATAAAGGATGCATCTTTGTAAGTTAATGGGTTAATTAGAAAGGTAATAACCTGTTGATGCTTATGATGAAGTTTTTATCCATTTTGAATACAAAATTGGTTACTTTAGGGTTCCATATGATTTAATGAACCTTGAACCCTAATTGTGGTAATTATGACCCTTAATGATTTTAATTGGTCAAATTCATGTACAAAACTAAGATATGATGGTTCTAATCTATTTAGAGTACAAAAGTCCTTAATTCTGGATATATACCCTAAAAGTAGTGATTAGGGTTTTCTCTTGAATAAAAGGTAGAATTATGGCAAATCGATTTCATATGTGTTTAGACCATAAAGAACTTTGAATTAATGATAAATGTGTATAATGATCTTGTCATGGATTAAAAGGATAAAAGTAGTAGCTTTGATGTAAAAGAGGCTTAATAAAATTAATTAATGGTTAATGGTGCCTTTAAATATGAGAATAGGGTTATATGTTGTTAAGATAACCTTGATGTTGAAGAATAGATAAGAAAATAAGGGTTTATGAGTAATGGTATAAAATTAGGGTTTAAAATAGTAAGAGATGAAGGGAAACCCTATTTGCAATGGAAACCCTAAAAGTGAACTAGAAACCTTAGGAAGCGATTTCAAGTTGAATAGAAAGAATCTTGAGAAAGTGTGTAGTAAATGGAGTATATGTGTTTTTCAAGATTATTGATTATGTGGTTCAATTACTTGCTTGGATTGCTTTCTTGGTTGGAATTGATATTAGCTTGAGAAATCTACTGAACAGGTATGTGGTTACGCTTATGAATATCACGACTAGTTTTCTGAGGATTTTATCGACGTTTCCCTCATGGCTTGAAATAACTATTGGATGCTTTTATTTCATGCAAAATATAGAGTGACTATGACTATCACTATGAATATAGATATATAACTGGCTTAGATCCGAGTCCACTCCTGTGGCTATGCAAAGGCTGAAAAGGGTAACCTAGAGCAAGGTCTAGGTTATCATGAGTTAGAAATTGGGCTACACACGTGTAGTGCCATGAGACTCTTAGCATGCCATGAGTTAAGGAGTGGGCTACCTATGAGTAGTGCCATGTGACTCAGCCCTAGAAACTGATTCACCTGTTAGGTGGGATCATGAGGGGTATAATGGGGATCTACCATAAGGAAGGTAGTATTCAGGTCCACTCCAGGGACAACGCAGGGGATAGGGTACACATGGATCGCGTAGTTATATTTAAATCGTAAAATTATTTGTCAAATGCTAATTGACTGCAATATATTGTTATGGATAATTTCATGATTAATGTTTTCCCACATACCAGCTTCGGCTGACCGACATTTTGTTTGTCGGCGTTTTAGGTACAAAACCAAAAGGACAAACAGTAATTCGTCATATTGAGAAGTACATGAATTAAAGTTCCAGGAGGATTAGTTAGATTAGTCCCAGTTCTGGATAGAAGTTTAGAAATCCAAAATTTTCAAAGGTATGAAAAATTTTATTTATTACAGCTTTGCAGTATAGTCTGTTAAATTTAATAATTGTTCTTGGTTAAATGTTGAACCTTTGATCCAGAAATTATGGGTGCGGCTACGACCTCTCAGTCTCCCTTAATTGGGGGTTATCGGAAGGTGAGGTTGTAACATACGACCTCAAAGAACCCTATCATATTTCTCATCAAGGAGTCTACCTCATTAATTGACATTCTATACTACAAAGAGAAGAACAAGATGAAAGCAAGCAATTAATCAACTAGAAGCATATCAATTAGCAACAAAATGAAAAAGTTATATACATTGCCTTGGAGTGTTAAATGAAAAGATATGGTTGCATGGGCAGCGGGAAACAAGAAGAATAAGAAAGAGAGAGGAATCCACCACGAGCATGATGTAGAAGGTGGTCACAGCTCAGTGAAGATGATGTGGTCTCCTACGTCGTGTCAGAGTAGATCTGGATGAAGAACGAGGGATGCCAAGACAGACTGGGCAGTCTTTCTCACTCCTCCTTCCTTCTCTTCTTGGTATCCTTGAGTTGCAACAGGAACGGCAGGTGAAGTGACAGTGGAAGGGTCGGACCAGCGTACAGGCAGCCTGTCGGCATCCTAGAACTGATGCTCAAATGAGGACCCTGCTGGCCCTATTTATAGACACAGGTCTGGCCCTCACACTTTTGGTGTGAGTCCAAACGGTTTAGTTATATTAGACCAAATGGTATTCAGTATCCTTTATCAAACGGTCTTGGAAGTGCCTATATCAAACGATCTTCTTTATCAAACGGTATGGGAAACCGATTTCCTCCAAATAGTTTGTTGTTTCGATCTCAGCTTCATTCGGTCTTGCATGAGGGTGATCATTCGGTCTTGGATTATCATCCACTCAAACGGTCTTGGATTATCATAATCCAAATGGTTTTGAGTGCAAGACTCCAATCGGTCTTGACTTCTCAGCACTCTGTAAAATTGATCGCTTCTCCACCGGTCCGCTATCTGTAGCTCCAAATGATTTCCAGCGACGGCCGCAAATGGTCACGATGATCATTCATGTTTGATCAATCGATCTCCATTGGTCAGTCTTAGTGCCTCTCATGCTCAAACGGTCTTCACATCTGCATGCCCAACGGTCCTCGACGACGGCATTCTCAAACGGTTTTGGTTTTACGATCTCACTTCTCGTGGATGATGTTATATCAGTCTTGATACCGTGCTAATAGCGCGATGGAGAGGTGGGCAAGTCAGGGCGGCGTTGATGCTGCTGCTTGATGTGAAGGAGGTGTAGGTGAATCCGGCGGCATGGGCGAGGTGTTGCAGAGCTAGGGTATGGCAGGAGGAAGAAGGAAGAAAGGAAGTGGCTGCGGGAGGTTTGCTTCAGTTGGTGTGGTTGTAGGTGGATGTTGGTTAGGGTTAGCCGGTGTGGTGGAAGGAGGAAGAAGAAGGCAGTAGACGTCAAACGGTCCCTAAGGTGTGTTGCTCTTCATTCAGTTTGATCCACTTTTGCTCCAAACGGTTTGGAAATCTTGCTCAAACGGTCTGCATTGCCTCCTCAAAACGGTCTTCGTTGGTTTTGGCTCTAACGGTTTGGAAACCGATATGGCCAAACAATCTCGATATGTTGAGAAGTAAATGGTCTTGTGTCCATGGCTGCCTAACGGTCTTCATGGCTGATCGGTTTGGTGTCGAACGGTATGCAAGACCGTTCACAGCTCTGTGATCGATCGGAAAATCGTGAGGAAGTGACGTTGTGGGCGTAGTGGTTGAGGACGGTGGCGACACTGGTTGCAGGTTGTAGTGATGGCGGGAGGAAGGAGGGAAGTGGGAGCGAGAGGTCCTCCATTCGGTCTGGAATAGATCACTCAAATGGTCTTGAAGACCGTATGGAGGTAGAGACCGATTGGATGAGATCGTTTGGACGAATTGATGGGGACTGTTGATCAGCGATCCAAAGGAGAAGAAAAGCTCACGTTCTGATATCGTATGGATGAACGGCTAAGACCAAAAGGTCGAAACCAAATGGATGAAGCCTCTAGGTCAAGACCATTTGGCAAGACCGAATGGATGAAAAAGGTGGGTCCCACTCAAAGGGGTTTGATTTGGATGATGGTTGATTAGATGGTCGAACTTCATCATGACCTGCATAAAGTTAATATAAACTCAGTTAATACTTTGATAATTGAACCAATTAAGTAATTTTGCACATTTTGATATCTAGTAACTGAAATTGGATGTATTGACTCAAAAAGAGCCCAAGAAAGTGACTGAAAATCATGATGAATACACATTCATCAAAACACCCCGAACATGAACGTTGCTCATCCTCGAGTAACACAAAATCTGAAACAGTCGCCAAGTGAAAACTTTCTGGTCATGTGATTGCCTCCTCTTCACATCATGATTGTTTCCTTTTTGCTTAGTGTGACTATGCATCTCAACTTCTTGAGATCACTAAACACATCTTACCATATCTTCATTCCTGAGTTTGCTTTACAACTTCACTTCCTCCTCACTTTTTCCAACAACAAGCATGTCAAAGAGGTTCATAAGAGTCCAGAGATACCCGCATAACAACAAGTGTGCATCTGATCTGACACTGGTGTATTTCAGGGTGGTGGAGGCATTTATTTGTGCCTTTAGGTAGAAAAGGGAGTGAAGGAAGGTATGGAAGGAAGAAATAAATCTCTCCTCTATTCGACTCGATATTTTTATTATATTATTTGCAATTTGATTTATTGCATATTTTTGTGCGAATCTCTCCTCTATTCGACTCGAGATTGCATTTCTTTTTGTGTGCGCTTTGGCATCTTTTCTTGGTAGTACGCCCCTTATTTAATTGTGAGGGGTATGGAAGAAGTAGATATAGAGGGAAGTGGCGTGCCACCCCAAACTTAGGGTTTGGCACTATTTTGTCTATTTTTGTTTCTTTTTGATGAATGGAGGGGTACGAAGATGATAGAATAAGTGTAGAAGAGAGTTCAGATCAGAATGCAACTTGATTTACAATTCGGTGCACCGGGTCATTCTCTTTATCGTACTCTGCTCAAATAATGACTTGATGAGGATCCGATGGGGATTCCATATTGTTGTTACACTAGTCAGTTAGGAAGCACAATGTGTTTGATCCCTATCAGTTCGATAGACACTTGCCATTTTTGCATAAAGATCATGATGTTAGGATTCATAAGCTTCACAAGATGATTTCAATCAAAAGGCTAGTTTTCAGAAAGTGGTCCTTTTGAGGACCTACTTCGAATAAAGAGGGTATAATGATTTAAAATGCATAGAGATTGAAAAAGTGTCAAAACTTCATCCAATATCTGTTCAAATTTCTTTTGAAAACTTTGAAATTTTGAAAATTTTATTTGAAAATTTTGAAAATTTAGGTCAAAAATGCGACGATGAAATCTTAAGTTTGATTTAGATGGGTAAAGGTGGAAAGTAAGGTACATACCACCCACCCTCCACCCCAAACTTAGAAATTTTCTCATCTCGAGCAAACTCTAAATCCGAGATGGAGGGGAATTTGCATGTCATTTGGACCACCGGATGTGGTTGCGTTCCAATAAGCTTGCATCCTCCATATGAAAATCTCAAAAATGAAGACCAATCAGAAATCAAAATCGCATCTTGTGATGCAATTTTATTTAGTGTTAAATTATCTAAAAGGTAAAAATAAAATTAAAGAAAAATCCTAATTCAAAATTAGAACTAAATATGAATTTTATTTATCGGGTTGCCTCCCGACAAGCGCCTTTGTTTTACGTCGATGGCTCGACATCATTCCTTCAACTTCTACGGTGGATATGTTGGATTGGTGAGATCCAACATCATTTCAGAGCATGTATTGGTAGAGGTGAATTATCTCTTCAATCATTGACCATTTGCCACAAATTCACCTGACTTTTCACTCCATAAAGAGAAAACACCATGTGGGTAGATGCTCTTGACAATGTAAGGCCCTGACCAGTGAGAACGGAGTTTTCCTAGGAATAACTTCAATCTAGAATTGAACAGAAGAACTTGGTATCCCACTTGTATGTCCTTTCTTTTTAGATGGCCGTCATGCCAAAGCTTCGTACGTTCTTTATAGATTCTTACATTCTCGTAAGCTGTCATCCCGAGTTCTTCCAGCTCTTAGAGTTGCAGAATCCTGGCTTGGCCTGCTTCCTTCATATCAAAATTAAGTTGTTTAATTGCCCACCATGCTTTGTGCTCAAGTTCAACAAGCAGGTGGCAAGCCTTTCCATATATTAATCTAAATGGTGTAGTTCCGATGGGAGTTTTGAAAGCAGTCCAGTAGGCCCACAATGCGTCATTGATTTTTACTGACCAATCCTCCCGATTGCGGCCTACAGTCTTTTCTAGGATAGCCTTGAGTTGACGGTTAGAAACCTCTACCTGTACACTCATTTGTGGATGGTAGGGTGAGGCTACCTTGTGTGTTACACCATACTTTCTCAGTAAAGCTTCAAAGCTTCTTTCAAGGAAATGAGACCCTCCATCAGATATCACAGTATGTGGGTCTCTGAATCGGGGGAAAATGATATCTTTGAACAATTTGATGACAATTTTGGAATCACTAGTGACATTTGGTATAACTTCAACCCATTTTGAGATGTAGTCCACTTCCACTAGGATGTATGAAAATCCATGAGAAGATGGGAATGGACCCATGTAGTCCACCCCCCCATACATCGAATATCTCTACTTCTTACCACAGATTCAGTGGCATCTCATCTCTCTTTGTTATATTGCCAGATCTTTGACATTTGTCACATGATAAGATAAAGTCATGGGAATCTTTGGATATGGTTGGCCAGAAGAATCCACATTGCAAAACCTTCAAGGCAGTCTTTTTAGAGCTCATATGTCCTCCAACTGGTCCTGAGTGACATTTCTCCAAGATAAGTTGAGCTTCTTCCTCAGCAATACACCGTCTGTATAGACCATCAACACATAGTTTGAAAAAGTGCAACTCATCCTCGTAGTACTATTTCACATCATGCATAGATTTCTTCAGTGCATTTCCAGTGCATTGAGGATGAATAACCCTAGCAGCAAGGCAATTCACATAATCCGAGTACCACGGTGTAGCTTCTGAAACCTTCATTAGTTGATCATCCGGAAGGGAATCATTAATTGGAATATTCTCGGTATCCAAAGTGTGGATGTGACTGAGGTGGTCTGCTACAACATTCTCTGTACCCTTTTTATCTCTTATCTCTAAATCAAATTCTTGCAATAGGAGAATCCATCTAATTAGCCTGGATTTTGCATCTTTCTTTGTCAGAAGGTAACAGATAGCAACATGATCCGTGTAGACAATGACTTTTGAACCAATAAGGTAGGATCTGAATTTGTCAAAGGCATACACAACTGCCAAAAGTTCTTTCTCAGTAGTAGCATAATTCCTCTGAGCTTCATCAAGGGTCTTTGATGCATTATAGATCACATAATGTTTCTTTTCTATACATTGACCCAGGACAACTCCCACAACATAATTGCTTGCATCACACATAATTTCAAAAGGATGGTCCCAATCATGAGCTTTAATGATGGGTGTGGTTGTAAGGGGATGCTTCAGTTTGTTGAAACTTTTAACACATTCTTCATCAAAATTGAATTCAGCATCCTTTAGTAACAAGTTTGTCATAGGCTTGGTTATTTTAGAAAAGTCCTTTATAAATCGTCTGTAGAAGCCTGCATGACCTAAGAATGCTCGAACTTCCTTTACATTGACAGGGATGGAGAGCTTGGAAATCACTTCGATTTTGGCCTTATCTACTTTGATCCCTCTATTGCTGACCCTATGGCTGAGGACAATGCATTCCCTTACCATAAAGTGACACTTCTCCCAATTGAGCACAAGATGTGCTTCTTCACACCGTTTGAGAACAAGGGAGAGGTGTTTTAGGCATGGATCAAATGAGTCTCCGTACACAGAAAAGTCATCCATAAAAGCTTCCATAATTGATTCAGTGAGACCTGTAAATATGGCATATGTTATAACCCCAATTTTTGGGTTCAATTGGTGAGAAATGCAATTTCTCATATTAAGGATAATTGAACAAATAATGATGTGATTTGTTTTGAATAAATGGATTCCTTTCACAATAGACTTGATTGGTTGCTTTGTGGGCTTTATTGGCTATTGGGCCCAATAATAAGGAAATTCAATTAGTAAATGGATAATTGAATTTTTAAGAAAAGAAATAAGTAGAAACCTCTAGAAGGCAAATCCAAAGAGGATTTCGTGCCTCTTGGGTTCCTTGGGTACCAAGGAGACCAATGTTACAAAAAAGAAGGTAATTAGAAAAGAAAAGTTTAATTAAGTATTTCCTTATTAAGAAATAAATTGAAAATGATGATAAAAAGTGGGAAATGAGTGGAAAGAGACATAAATGAGATTTCTTGGGGAATTTTCGTATCCATGAGATTTCTAATGATAAAAGGAATGCCAATGAGGAAAATAAAAGAGAAATAATAAGAAATCCTCAAAAGGAATTATTTTAATAAGAAATAAACAAGATAATGTGAAATAATGTATTTAGATGCATCTGGAAGGATAACGTGTATCCAATAAAAAGAATTTCGAATTATTTGAGTTTCTTGGGACCCAAGGAGTCCCAATGAAGAAAGAGGAAAGAGAAAATACCAAATTTGCAAAATAAAAAGATAATGTGATACATTTTTAATGGTTGTTGTGATATTAATGAAAAGAAAGTATTTTCTGTTAAGGAAAACTTAAAATTCGAGGCCAATGGATTAAAATCCAAGGGAAAGGATATTAAAAGTGATAATTCTCGAATTTATTAATAACCAAAGAATAAGGTTTATCAAGGAGGTAAAGAGGAGAGAGAAGGTTTCTTCTCAATGAAAGAATAGGAAACCAAGTTGGGAAAGGACTTGGTTGCTTCATGGGCAAGCCTAATGAGGCGTGGATGCTCACCCTATATAAAGGGTTGGATCTAGGGCCTCGAGCTAATAAGATCTCATGTGTCTTCCTCTTGGTTTCTTCTTATCTCTGCATAAAACCTAGCAACGGAGGTAGTTCGACCCCAGGGCAACACAGAGTCCGGAGATGGGGTTCAGAGGGAGCACAATGCTCCCATGACGTCGCAGATGAGCGCAGACATCAACCCTGCGCCCGTGCTCTTGCACGACGCCAACAGGAGGGCTGCGGGACGTCCGCAGGTTGCAGATTTAAAGAACCTAACCTGGCCGCCATGGCCACGGCTCAACAGCAACCTGGCCGGCGTGGGGGCACGGCAGAGCCAGGGGAACCTCCCCAGTGGCCATCGGAGTCTGGGGAAGGCGGCAGGGCCGCGTTGAAGCACTGCTGCGGCGGCAGCAGGTCATTGCCGTGAGGTAGAAGAAGAAGAGAGAGTTTGGACGGTTTTGCCCCTGCGGGCGTTGCAAAGCCAAGGAATCGTGCGGGGGTATAAGAGGAATTATGTTATGTTTACAAGCCACTAAGCACGTCGCATGGCAAGGCCTACGTGGCAGCCTCCAATTGGCCAAGTAAGCCTTTTTATGCAAAATTCATAGATAAATATTGGTAGCTTCGTTGGGGACATGTAATATATGAATCTTGCTCAGAAAAACGAGATGAATCTAATAAAAATATAATTGAAGCCTGATTCCTTATGAAATTGGAAATATAATGGAAGATATCAACTTTAATGTGTTAATGGTTAAAGAACCCTATTTTGGTATGATTAAAGTAATTAGTAGGGTTATTAGATGATTAAAGTTGATCTTAGCCTGTTAATGATAAAAAGGATCATTAAGATTGAAAAAGGATGAATTTGCATGAAATTAGTTTAATTTAGAGTTTCTT
The DNA here is from genome assembly GCA_963693085.1 of Alisma plantago-aquatica. Taxonomy (NCBI): domain Eukaryota; kingdom Viridiplantae; phylum Streptophyta; class Magnoliopsida; order Alismatales; family Alismataceae; genus Alisma; species Alisma plantago-aquatica. Next base: position 1,063,009,685 of record OY856409.1, on the reverse strand, counting down.
GTGCATAAATATGTTTAATGGGCCTTGAAACCCTAATGTTGACTAATTCGACTATTAATGGATGTAATTGATTAATTTCATGAGTAAGAATTGGAATATGCTAAGTTTCAGTTATTTTGAGCATTAAAGTTCTTAATTAATGGATAAATACCCTAAATGAAGTAATTAGGGTTTTCTCATGAATCAAGGCAGAATTAATGATTAATAACATTCATATGAGTAATAAGAGAATAATGAATTACAAATTGATGATAAATAAGCATAATGATCTTGTCATGGATTAAAAGGATAAAAATGACAGTTTTAATGTAAGATAAGTTTAATGGGTTTAATTGATGGACAATGATGCCTTTAATTCGAAAATAAGGTTAAATGTTGTTAAGGGATAACCTTAATATCTTTTGTGAATAATTAGGGTTTAAAATAGTGAAAGATGAAAGGAAACCCTAATTGCAAAAGAAACCCTAAAAATGAAATAGTAACCCTAGGGCTCGAATAGGTCTATTAGACTTGGATGCAATGATCCGTGATAGAAATATTGGATGCTTGTTTCAGGATCTTATAGAATGCTTGCTTGCCTATTGTTGATTGGACTATTCTGTCTCAAATCTGCATGTACAGGTATGTGGTTACGCTTATGACTACTCGAATTAGTTTTTCGGGATTTTATCGATGTTTCCATCGTGGCTTGAAATAAACTGTTGGATGCATTTAATTCTTGCAAATTATAATGTGAATATGACTATCATCTAAGATATGTGCCTACTAGCTCAGATCCTAGTCCCCTCTGTAGCTTTATAGATTGACCTAGTAAATGGCTACCAATGAGGGTAGGCCCATCAGGTCATTAAATGACTTAGTAAATGGCTACCAATGGGGTAGGACCATCAAGTCATCATGAGTCAGGGATTGGGCTACCTTTGGGTAGGACCATGCGACTCCATAACCCTAGGTATTGGCTACCTGTGTGGTAGAGCCATGGGGGTAAGGATCTACCATATGAGAGAGGTGGTATCCATGTCCACTGCAGGGACGTTACAGAGAAAGGGGATAGGCAAGGATTGAGTAGTATTGCTTAAAACGTAATCTTGATTGTTAAATGATATTTGGTTGATTACATTGTTATCATAATTGCACAATTATTGTTTCCCCCACATACCAGCTTCGGCTGACCGACGTTTTGTTTGTCGGCGTTTTAGGTACATATGAAAAGAACAAACAGTAAAGCGACATATGTGGAATTAAATGAGAGATAACATGCATAGGAGGATTAGTTAGATTAACATCTTCATGGATAGAAGTTTAGAATCCCAGTTTTTCCAAGGTAAGAAAAGTTTTATTTTATACCCGTTTTTAGTTTAGTTGGTAAAGTTTATTAATTATTACATATTATTTGTCGAACCTTTGATCCTATTAATTGATTAACGGCTCTTTCCTTCGGGTCTCCCTTAAGTGGGGGTTACCGGGAGGCGGGGTTGTTACAATTGGTATCAGAGCATAGGTTCCTCAAGTAATTTTTAATAATTATTAAATTTTACAAATTTTGTAGAACCCAAGGGAGTTATTAGAGGATTTTCCGAAAGACTGAGGTGTCTAGAAAAGGATCACATCCGGGGGCTGGCAAAATTTTCCTCCGCACCGCTAGTCAGAATACGAGGACTCCCGGATCCGTGTGACTGCCTGGCCGATGTCTTAGGTTAAGACTCAAAGTAAGATACCTTTAGGACTCTCTCATCTTATTCATCCCTTCTCAACTCAAATTCTATTAAGGACCTTAAGGATTAGGGTTTCCTCTCTCCTCCTCACCCTCTGGAGGTATGGGTAAGGTTGATAAGGATTAAGGAATCCTCCACCAAATTAACAAAAAGCATGTAAATAAGATGTCATGGACATAAGATTAATAGAGTAAGCATAAAAGGAATAGATACATGCTTAGGTCGTATGACACAAGCTGTCATTGTCCTCAGGAGATACCTGAGGATGGACCTCCTTAGTAGGAGGATGTCTTGGAGGTAGAGACCTCCATTAAAGGTAGAGACCTAGCACATCCTTTGAGGATGATGGTAACCCTAACCCTAAGTGAAGGTTAGAGAGAGGGATGACATGATGAGTTAGATGTCATGATTGACCGAGTGTTTGGTTGGTCATGCTTTTGGAATGCCATAAGAAGGTAGATGACCTAGTACCTTTGGCGACCCAACCCTGGAGAGGGTCGTGCATGCCATAGCAAAGGATATCTCCTTCGTGGATGAGGTTAGAGAACCTATAGTTACCCTATGGGCTTAAGCAAGTAGGGTATAGCTTGATGAAATCCTGATTAAGAGTTCATGAGGGTTGGCTTATGAAAGGGGTATGGATGCTCTTGAGCCAAACATGAGTGGAGAATAGGATTCAACCACATAGGGGTATGCTTGTGAGCATGAGCCTTCATGGAGAAGGGACCTCTAGTAAGTATGGTTGGAGGTGGAATTAGCTCTAGAGAGAGGAAGCAGAACCCCAACAGGGAGGTTGGAAGCCTAAAACCCTGAAACTTGAGGAATAGTGAGGAGTCAAGAATGATGCGACCTAAGTGGATGATGGTGGTTGCCTCATGCTTGATCCCTGAAGGCTGATGATATCTTGGTTGCCTTTAGAGGAACCAAACCCTAGAGAGAGGATGATGCTTCTAGTACCCAGGGTATAAGGGGTTACCTACTGGATGAGATAAAGAGTGCCTTAGACCCTGAGGAGGTTTAAGTACCCTGTTGTGAGGTTTTATACCTAGTTGAACGTCCTTGAGGAGGACTCAACTCTGAGGTGTTGCTCATGTAAAAGGATCATGGGAGTACATGACATACCTTGGACATGCTTGATTTGTGGTTAAGAGTTTGAGCATGCAGTTGGATATCCAAAGGAGAACCTAGGGTTCCTAGGCCTAAGAGGGGAAGCAGTGTACCCAATGCTCTTGATGATATTTGAGTCTCTATAGTTTCGAGCATGGTACTCCTCATGTGTAAAGGTAAAGGAAATCCCTTACGTTAAGGGTATGTTTGATGAACCCCCTCACAACTAAGTTGAACTAATGTTGAGGATGAGAACAAGTACGACCTAGCATGATTTATTAGGTGATCAACTTGTGCTTTAATAGTTGTCGGGTGAGACATGCTCATGCGACGGTAAACCCTAAGGACAGTTGTGACCTTGTCATCAAAAGTTGTAGTTTCCTCCCATCCTGGGAGAGGGACCCTTTGGTAGGGTGTATACCAGTTTTGTTGGTTTTGAGGTGACCTAAAGAGGTTTCATAGGATCTTGAGAAGCTAAGTGAAAAGTACATGGCGTGAAAATGAACCTGTAGACCCATACATAGCCATCTCTAAAGTGCATGTGGATGTGTTACCATGGAGGTAACCGGTATGGGACCTGACCATGGAAGACAGGTCACCATGATCCCTATGAAAGGCTGAAAGTTAATCGTGAATGCAGAGAGAGATGATGAAGGCTTGGGTAAGGTTCTAAGTTGGACATGTACTATGTTAGAATCCTAAGTCTATCCAAGGGTCAGGTAGGGATAAGACCGATGGAAGAAGGAGTCGCCTAATTCCCTAGTTGCACATGACCATGGGGTCGGGAGGTAACAGCTATCATTGTCTGAGGGCCATGGGTTAGGAGATTGATCACCTTCATGAACTCATAGGACCCAAAGGGCAGATGAGTAGGGCACTCTCTGATACATAAGGAAAAATGAATGACCCCAAAAGTGCCGGCACCCTACATACCTAGAGGAGATGACTAAGGATTGTCCTTGGACCAAGTAAGTTCGAGACCAGTCTTCCATGGAAGTAATTTTGATATCATGATGGTTGTGATGTAGAGACATATGTGACACGTTTCAACTTAGATTTGAAAGTGTACAGGCGAGGTGGGCTGTACCATCTCTACTCTTGGAACAGGAAGAACTCTGTATTTGGACTGCAGCCAAATGCTTATTTCTTCTTGTTATGGGAGTGAGAGATAGGACAGTACGCATGCCTTACACCAAGGATAAAGATGATGTAAGTTGGAACGTAGCTACATGGTATGAGGACAGAGATGATAACATACCTTGGTGGAGTGAATGATACATGGATGGTTTACTAACATTAAGAGAGAGTAGTGTAGTCAGCTTATGAGGATGTTTTATCAGGAGCTATGTGGAATTTACAAGTTAACCAAGGTTGAGTTTGATCACCATGAGGATGATCTCAGAGCTTCTTGATGAAGACCAACTCAGAGTTTGAGATGGGATGATAAGTATAATACATGGAGGTGTATGTTACCTAACACCTAAGGAAAAGAAGTGGTAATGAATGCTCTGGTTGAGATATAGTGCCTAGTTTAGATGGAAGCTAGAAGAAGTTGTGGGTGTTAGGCTAAAAGAGATAAGTTTGGCTAACCCTCAGACATACGAGATATGTTGAACAAGTTAATGGTTGTTTGGGTAGCCAGTTTAGTCCTTGAAGGGGATAGGAAGGTAGTAAAACCCTGATGATAGTGGTTTAGGGCTTCCGAGGAATCGATATTGAGGAAATCATGATCCCCATGAAACTACAGAGATAGTAAGTGATGGTAGCATTCTGGATGCTTAAAACAAAGTTGCATGTAGCATGTGGCCATGCAAGCCAGGAGGTGAAGGACGAACACCATAAACCCAGTGCATGGATATAAAGTATAAAGAGTTCCCGAGAGGGAATGGGAGTTCATCATTATGGATGATGTGAGTTTCTCCTAGACCAAGAAGGTAAAGGTACAATATGGGTTATGGTAGATCGCCTTACCTAGATGACCTGAGAAAGGAAGAGTTCTGCCAAGGGACAGATCTGGTTGAGCTACATATGAAAGAGACGGTTCAGCTACACCATGATGCAAGTTCAAAAGTTCCTGAGTATGACCAAGGATCACTTCCATGAGGTGGAAGTGGATACATGAAGAACTCAATGATAGTACAGTTTATCACCCCATACTAATGGATAGTATGATCCGGACTAAAAGGTTTGATGAGAGCATGTGTGCTCATTTAGGGTGATACATAGAGACAGTTCTTAAGATGTGTTTTTAACCACCATAACCTTTATCAGGATGAAAGAAGTCTTATAGGAGGTTGTGTCGGTCGCCACTTCATTATGATGATGTTGGTGAAGGAGGCCTCGTGAAGGTCATGAAAGAACCACAGTGTTTGTAGATGAAGTCGCTTGATCGTACAATGGCTGAAAGAGAGAGCCCAAGGGTGACATGAGTCACGAGCTGATGCAAAGCAGACTGACATGCAGTTCACTGTGGGAGAATATGTGATGTGAAAAATCCGACCCCTCTAAGCTACAGCTGATAAAGCTGAGTCCCCGATATATGGGTCCATTTGAGATGGATTGGTGGAGATGGTTGTGTTTAACCTTCCCCTCAGGATAAAATGATGTGTTGCATGAGTCCGATCTAGAGCACTATGTGAGGTACCCAAGCCATGTGTTGAGCCCTGAACCTATTCAGCTTTTGAGGCTGGAATGTCCTGAGTCACCTATGAGGTTACGATATACCAAGGTAAGAAAGAACTCAGATGGAAGAAAATGAGATGATGAAAGTTCTTGGGAAGCACCATGGAAAGGGTGAAGCCACATAAGATCCATGATGGACACATGAAAGGCTTATCCTGTTTGTTTGTTTGCTTGATGGAATTTTGAGGACAAAATTCCTATAAGAGGGGAAGGATGTTATAACCCCAATTTTTGGGTTCAATTGGTGAGAAATGCAATTTCTCATATTAAGGATAATTGAACAAATAATGATGTGATTTGTTTTGAATAAATGGATTCCTTTCACAATAGCCTTGATTGGTTGCTTTGTGGGCTTTATTGGCTATTGGGCCCAATAACAAGGAAATTCAATTAGTAAATGGATAATTGAATTTTTAAGAAAAGAAATAAGTAGAAACCTCTAGAAGGCAAATCCAAAGAGGATTTCGTGCCTCTTGGGTTCCTTGGGTACCAAGGAGACCAATGTTACAAAAAATAAGGTAATTAGAAAAGAAAAGTTTAATTAAGTATTTCCTTATTAAGAAATAAATTGAAAATGATGATAAAAAGTGGGAAATGAGTGGAAAGAGACATAAATGAGATTTCTTGGGGAATTTTCGTATCCATGAGATTTCTAATGATAAAAGGAATGCCAATGAGGAAAATAAAAGAGAAATAATAAGAAATCCTCAAAAGGAATTATTTAATAAGAAATAAACAAGATAATGTGAAATGATGTATTTAGATGCATCTGGAAGGATAATGTGTATCCAATAAAAAGAATTTCGAATTATTTGAGTTTCTTGGGACCCAAGGAGTCCCAATGAAGAAAGAGGAAAGAGAAAATACCAAATTTGTAAAATAAAAAGATAATGTGATACATTTTTAATGGTTGTTGTGATATTAATGAAAAGAAAGTATTTTCTGTTAAGGAAAACTTAAAATTCGAGGCCAATGGATTAAAATCCAAGGGAAAGGATATTAAAAGTGATAATTCTCGAATTTATTAATAACCAAAGAATAAGGTTTATCAAGGAGGTAAAGAGGAGAGAGAAGGTTGCTTCTCAATGAAAGAATAGGAAACCAAGTTGGGAAAGGACTTGGTTGCTTCATGGGAAAGCCTAATGAGGCGTGGATGCTCACCCTATATAAAGGGTTGGATCTAGGGCCTCGAGCTAATAAGATCTCATGTGTCTTCCTCTTGGTTTCTTCTTATCTCTGCATAAACCCTAGCAACGGAGGTAGTTCGACCCCAGGGCAACACAGAGTCTGGAGATGGGGTTCGGAGGGAGCACGATGCTCCCATGACATCGTAGATGATCGCGGACATCAACCCTGCGCCCGGGCTCTTGCACGACGCCAACAGGAGGGCTGCGGGACGTCCGCAGGTTGCAGATTTAAAGAACCTAACCTGGCCGTCATGGCCACGGCTCAGCAGCAACCTGGCCGGTGTGGGGGCGCGGCGGAGCCAGGGGAACCTCCCCAGTGGCCATCGGAGTCCGGGGAAGGCGGCAGGGCCGCGTTGAAGCACTGCTGCGGCGGCAGCAGGTCATTGCCGCGAGGTAGAAGAAGAAGAGAGAGTTTGGACGGTTTTTCCCCTGCGGGCGTTGCAAAGCCAAGGAGTCGCACGGGGGTATAAGAGGAATTCTATTATGTTTGCAAGCCACGAAGCACGTCACATGGCAAGACCTACGTGGCAGCCTCCAATTGGCCAAGTAAGTTTTTTAATGCAAAATTCGTAGATAAATATCGGTAGCTCGGTTGGGGACATGTAATATATGAATATTGCTCAGAAAAATGAGGGGAATCTAATAAAAATATAATTGAAGCATGATTCCTTATGCAATTTGAAATATAATGGAAGATATCAACTTTAATGTGTTAATGGTTAAAGAACCCTATTTTGGTATGATTAAAGTAATTAGTAGGGTTATTAGATGATTAAAGTTGATCTTAGCCTGTTAATGATAAAAAGGATCATTAAGATTGAAAAAGGATGAATTTGCATGAAATTAGTTTAATTTAGAGTTTCTTGTGCATAAATATGTTTTAATGGGCCTTAAAACCCTAATGTTGACTAATTCGACTATTAATGGATGTAATTGATTAATTTCATGAGTAAGAATTGGAATATGCTAAGTTTAAGTTATTTTGAGCATTAAAGTTCTTAATTAATGGATAAATACCCTAAATGAAGTAATTAGGGTTTTCTCATGTATCAAGGCAGAATTAATGATTAATAACGTTCATATGAGTAATAAGAGAATAATGAATTACAAATTGATGATAAATAAGCATAATGATCTTGTCATGGATTAAAAGGATAAAAATGACAGTTTTAATGTAAGATAAGTTTAATGGGTTTAATTGATGGACAATGATGCCTTTAATTCGAAAATAAGGTTAAATGTTGTTAAGGGATAACCTTAATATCTTTTGTGAATAATTAGGGTTTAAAATAGTGAAAGATGAAAGGAAACCCTAATTGCAAAAGAAACCCTAAAAATGAAATAGTAACCCTAGGGCTCGAATAGGTCTATTAGACTTGGATGCAATGATCCGTGATAGATATATTGGATGTTTGTTTCAAGATCTTATAGAATTCTTGCTTGCCTATTGTTGATTGGACTATTCTATCTCAAATCTGCATGTACAGGTATGTGGTTACGCTTATGACTACTCGAATTAGTTTTTCAGAATTTTATCGATGTTTCCATCGTGGCTTGAAATAAACTGTTGGATGCATTTAATTCTTCCAAATTATAATGTGAATATGACTATCATCTAAGATATGTGCCTACTAGCTCAGATCCTAGTCCCCTCTGTAGATTTATAGATTGACCTAGTAAATGGCTACCAATGAGGGTAGGCCCATGAGGTCATTAAATGACTTAGTAAATGGCTACCAATGGGGTAGGACCATCAAGTCATCATGAGTCAGGGATTGGACTACCTTTGGGTAGGACCATGCGACTCCATAACCCTAGGTATTGGCTACCTGTGTGGTAGGGCCATGGGGGTAAGGATCTACCATATGAGAGAGGTGGTATCCACGTCCACTGCAGGGACGTTACAGAGAAAGGGGATAGGCAAGGATTGAGTAGTATTGCTTAAAACGTAATCTTGATTGTTAAATGATATTTGGTTGATTACATTGTTATCATAATTGCACAATTATTGTTTCCCCCACATACCAGCTTCGGCTGACCGACGTTTTGTTTGTCGGCGTTTTAGGTACATATGAAAAGAACAAACAATAAAGCGACATATGTGGAATTAAATGAGAGATAACATGCATAGGAGGATTAGTTAGATTAACATCTTCATGGATAGAAGTTTAGAAATCCCAGTTTTTCCCAGGTAAGAAAAGTTTTATTTTATACCTATTTTTAGTTTAGTTGGTAAAGTTTATTAATTATTACAGATTATTTGTCGAACCTTTGATCCTGTTAATTGATTAACGGCTCTTTCCTTCGGGTCTCCCTTAAGTGGGGGTTACCGGGAGGCGGGGTCGTTACAGCATCCATGCAACGCTGGAAAGTTGCAGATGCATTACAGAGGCCAAACGACATTCTTCTAAATATGTATGTTCTGAATGGGCAGGTGAAAGCAGTTTTCTCTCGGTCGTTTGGATGTATAGGTATTTGATAGAATCCAGAGTAACCATCGAGGTAACAAAAGTATTCTTGATGATCCAGTCGCTCTAATACTTGATCAAGAAAAGGCATTAGAAAATGATCTTTTTGAGTTGCCTTGTTTAACTTCCTGTAATCAATGCCCATCCTCCACCCTGTGACTGTTCGAGTGGGGATGAGCTCATTGTTTTCATTTTGTAACACTGTTGTTCCACCTTTCTTTGGGACTACATGCACTGGGCTCACCCATGGTGAGTTCGATATCGAATAGATTATTCCAGCAGTGAGCAGTTTAATGACCTCGTGACGGACTACTTCCTTCATATTTGGATTCAATTTCCGTTGATGTTTAATAGTTGGCTTGTGATCTTCCATCATGGGGATCTTGTGCATACACAACACTTGAATAACCCCAGTGAGGTCACTCATTTTGTAACTGATGGCTTTCTTTCTTTCCTTTAGTTCTTCCAGGAGTTTATCTTCTTATTCGGTTGTTAGATCAGAATTTATAATAACTGGAAAAACCTTGAGATCGTCCAAAAACACATACTTCAGTCCCTCAAGCAAGTGCTTCATCTCAGGGGCTTTTGGTTTTTTGTATGTTTCTTCAGTACCTTCCATAGCCTTGAGTTCTTCCATTTTGGCTTCAGAGTCTTCTTTAGCAGTGTCAAGGTCGAGAACATATTCTTTAACTTGTTCATTGATGGGTTCATCAACTGATGGATCCGTTAGAGCAACTTCTAATGGATCGTCTGATTCATGATTCTCTTGAGTCAGAAGTGACATCTGCTCTATGCAATCGATAAGATAAACTTCCTCTTGCATTCTTGGTCTTCGCATACTTTCAAAAACATTGAATTCGAGAGTTTCTTTACCAAGTCTCAGCAGCAATGTTCCTTCTTCAACATCAATTAGAACTCTTGCAGTGGCGAGGAACAGACGTCCAAAGATGAGAGGATATCTGATATCTTCTTTTATGTCCATGATGACAAAGTCACACGGAACATAGGAATCTTTTCCTACCTTGACATGTACATCCTCAATAATTCCTAATGGGCATTTTATCAAATTGTTTGTGAGTTGTATGGTTATGCCAGTTGGGAGAAGTTCAACAAACCCTAGCCTTTTGCAAAGGCTGAGTGGCATGATGGAGATGCTAGCACCAAGATCCGCCAGTCCTTTCTAGCATGAAGAATCACCGATATGGCAGGAAATCCCAAAAGATCCTGGATCTTTCTGCTTCTTGGGCATCTTACTCTTGATGATATCTGAAGTGGTTTTAGCTAACTTGACTATCTCATATTCTTTAGTTATATATTTCCTAGTGAGGAGTGACTTTAGGTACTTTGTCCAGACTGGTATCTCAGCCAGCGCATCCAAAAAGGGTATATCAACATGAAGTTTCTTCATGGCTTCCTTGAACTTGTTGAAATGGGTATCAAGCTTGGTCTGCCTTAGACAAGCTGGAAAAGGTATATGAAGTTTGTATACAGGGATATCGGGTTCTGGTGATGCTTCTTCCTCTTCTTGCGTAGCCTTCTCAGAATTTTCTCTGTCTGACTTACCATTAGTTACTGGTTCTTTTAGTTGAGATTCAGGAGTTGTGGAGTCTTGTATAATCACAGATTCATCCTCATCTATAACAACCACAGGTGGCTTGACATGAGGATTAGAATAGTCTTTCCCCGACCTGGTGGTAACTGCCTTCAGTTGTTCTAGGTGTTTAGGATTGTTTTTCGGTTGGCCAACAAAGACTCCAGTAGGTGTCTTTATGCTAGTTGTGAGTTGAGCTAGTTGAGATTCAATAGCCTTCTGCTGGGCTTGCTGGTTAGCTATCATAGTTTGTTGAGTTTGCAACATCTTTTCAATGGTTGTTAACTTGTCATCAGGAGAGACAGGACTTTCTTGTTATCCTTGTTGTTGATAAGGAACTTGGTTAAGACTCTGGTACTGGTAATTGTTTTGATAATTATTGAAGTTCCTATTCTGAAAGTTTCCCTTGAAATTTCCTTGATTCCCAAAATTATGTTGTTGATTATACTAGAATCCTGGTGGGCCTCGTGGTTTATTGTTCGAACCAAATTGATGCAAGCTTACTGCTCCAGAGGGGTTTTCATATTGAAAACCTAGATGGTTCCTTTTCTGATTCAGATTGTAATAACCTTGACCAGGCATGGTATTAACAGCATTAAGATTTTCCATTTGACCATTATCTCCTTGGTTACAAACGTTGCTTAAAACAACATCATAGAGAACATTACATGCTAAGGTGGAATGATCAGTTCCTTTACATGCTTCATAGAATAAGGAAGCAGACTTTACCTGTTCTTGTTGTTGAGAGGGTGAACGTCCTCTTCCAATCGTAGCAAGGGATGATTCAATATGGTCTTGCTTGGCAACTAAGAGTTTTAGGGTTTCAGCGATAGACTTGTACTCGGGAGTAGCTTCAGCCATAGCTACTATCAAGACTCCTTTACCTATAGATCTACCCCAATTAGCTTGATTTTTAGCTCCAAGGGTGACGACCCTCCATACGCTGTCATAACTTTGACGCATGAAGTTTCCTCCAGATGAGGAATCTAAAAATCTTTTGATATCATCGTCCACACCCCTATAGAAAATTTTGATGAGTTGGTTCTTAGGAATTCCATGGTGTGGACACTTGCGTAGAATCTCTTTGTATCTATCCCATGCTTCAGCAATTGTTTCTCTAGGGACTTGAGTGAAATTGTTTTATTCGGCCTCTAATTTCATAGGTGAGGGACGGAGGATAGAACTTTTTCAGAAAACATTTTGGAGTTATTCCCAGGTGGTGATGGGTATTTCACTTTACAACGAATTTTACCAACTTATAACTCTATCAATAAGGGAATACTTGAAGAGACGGAGTCGAATGGCATCATTAGATACTCCATTTTGCTTTGTCATGGCACATAGATTGATAAACCTTAGGAGATGTCCCTGACTATCTTCTCCTTGTTTGCCATAAAATGGGTTGTTTTGAAGCAAGGTGATCCAATGTAATCATATCTCGAAATTACGAGTGTTGATGGGAGGAGGTTGAACTGGGTGATGAACGTCAGCAGCTTTAGGGATTGAGAACTCTTTAAGATCATTTTATAGTTCTGTTGCTTGTGCTGCTTGAATTTCTTCTTGAACCGTAGCTCTAGCTTCTTGCATGAATCTTTCTCTCTAAGCATTAAGGGCTTGGGCCACCCTTCGGACTATTTCTTCCTCTTGAGCCATTCTTGCTTGGTTCTCTCTGATCTGACGATGAAAAGTTCTATCTATATCAGGATCAAAACTCGCTGTGAGTCCGAGACTGTCCAAACGATGCATACACTATGCTTTGGGTTGTTCCTGAAATGGAAATATCTTTCTGAAGTAAGGGTGATGGAATAGAAATAAATTCAAATAGATGATCAATTATATCAAAAGAAAAAGAAAAATTCTAGATTAGCCTTAAGAGAACTGGATTTGACTAACTGATTCTGTTGTCCCCGGCAACGGTGCCAAAATTTGACTTGGCAAATATCGCACTAACAAATTCACTCAGGGTAAAAATCCCCGAGCTTTTACCAAAACCTCGTGCAATAATACCACCCGCAAGAGGACAGGTCTTATCGCAGTATAGTTAAGGATCAAATCCCAAGAGACAACGGTTTTAAGAATCTTTGTTAGTCGAATCTAGCTCAAGTAAGACTAATATTTAAAATGATTGATTCGGTTGAGGTTAATTAAACTAAATGCAAGAAAGTAAAAGAGCATAATTAAAGTTTGTTCTAGATTAATGATATGGAATCGCTGGGATGGTATCGGGTTTCACCATCACTACACATGCAAACACATCCAAACACAAAACATCCAGGCAAGCATCTATCTATTCAAATGGAACTGCTGTGAACCATCCAAGAGGGATGTTTAGGCCCACATAAGCATCCCCTTAGGCATCAAATTTCTTTTCACCATCTGGATCATGCACTTATGGTTTCGAAGATACAACATCCAACTAAGGCTGTGGCCCTCCATGAGGGATGTTTAGACCATAGAAGCGTCACCATAGGCTAGATGGCTCGTCCTTTCACAGATCATACACTTACGACCTCGAGGAACCCCATTCTATTTCTAGTCCGGGAGTCAGCCGTGCTAATCAACATACATGTCGGCGATTAGTCTGCAAGCAAACATCGATGATTAGTAAGAAGATACAACATCCAACTAAGTATGTGGTCCTCCCTGAGGAATGTTTAGACCACAGAAGCGTCACCATAGGCTAGATGGCTCGTCCCCTCACGGATCATGCACTTACGACCTTAAGGAACCCTATCAGATTTCTCGTCAAGGAGTCTACCTCATTAATCGACATTTTATACTACAAAGAGAAGAACAAGATGAAAGAAAGCAGGTAATCAACTACACGCATATCAATTAGCAACGAAATGAAAAAGTTATAAACATTGCCTTGGAGTGTTAAATGAAAAGACATGGTTGCATGGGCAGTGGGGCTAGTCCCCGCACCCCAATGAAAAGGAACTACTCACTCATGATGCGATAAACAAGAAGAATAAGAAAGAGAGAGGAATCTACCTTGAACATGATGTAGAAGGTGGTCGCAACTCGGTGAAGATGATGTGGTCTCCTACGTCGTGTCAGAGTAGATATGGATGAAGAACGAGGAATGCCAAGACAGATCGGGCAGTCTTTCTCACTCCTCCTTCCTTCTCTTCTTGGTCTCCTTGAGTTGCAGTAGGAACAGAAGGTGAAGTGACAGTGGCAGGGTCAGACCAGCGTACAGGCATCCTGTCGGCATCCCAGAACTGATGCCCAAATGAGGACCTTGTTGGCCCTATTTATAGGCACAGGTCTGGCCCTCACACTTTTGGTGTGAGTCCAAACGGTTTAGTTATATTAGACCAAACGATATTCAATATCCTTTATCAAACGGTCTTGGAAGTGCCTATATCAAATGGTCTTCTTTATCAAATAGTTTGGGAAACCGATTGCCTCCAAACGGTTTGCTATTTTGGTCTTCAGCTTCATTCGGTCTTGCATGCGGGTGATCATTCGGTCTTGGATTATCATCCAATCAAACGGTCTTGGATTATCGTAATCCAAATGGTTTTGTGTGTAAGACTCCAATCGGTCTTTACTTCTCAGCACTCTGTAAAACCGATCGCTTCTCCACCGATCCACTATCTGCAGCTCCAAACAGTTTCCAACAACGGCTGCAAATGGTCATGAAGATCATTCGTGTTTGATCAATCGGTCTCCGTTGGTCGGTCTTAGTGCCTCTCATTCTCAAACGGTCTTTACATCTGCATGCCAAATGGTCCTCAGTGATAGCACGCTCAAACGGTTTTGGTTTCACGATCTCGCTTCTCATGGATGTTGTTATATCGGTCTTAAGACCGTGCTAATAGCGCGATGGAGAGGTGGGCAGGTCAGGGCAGCGCTGATGTTGTTGATTGATGTGGTAGAGGTGCAAGTGAATCTAGCGGCATGGGCGAGGTGTTGTAGAGCTAGGGTATGGCGGGAGGAAGAAGGAATAAAGGAAGCGGCTGCGGGAGGTTTGCTTCAGTTGGCGTGGTTATAGGTGGATGATGGTTAGGGTTAGTCGGTGTGGTGGAAGGAGGAATAAGAAGGTGGAAGACGTCAAATAGTCCCTAAGGTGTGTTGCTTTTCATTCAGTTTGATCCACTTTTGCTCCAAACAGTTTGGAAATCTTGCTCAAACGGTCTATGTTTCCTCCTCAAAACGGTCTTCGCTGGTTTTGGCTCTAACGGTTTGGAAATCGATATGGCCAAATAGTCTCGATATGTTGAGAAGCAAACTGTCTTGTGTTTATGGCTACCTAACGGTCTTCACGACTGATCGGTTTGGTGCCGAATGTTCTGCAAGACCGTTCGCAACTCTGCGTTCGATCAGACAATCGTGAGGAAGTGACGTTGTGGGCGCAGTGGTTGTGGACGGTGGTGACACTGGTTGCAGGTTGCAGTGAAGGTGGGAGGAAGGAGGGAAGTGGAAGCGAGAGGTCCTCCATTCGGTCTTGAACACATCGCTCAAACGATCTTGAAGACCATATGGAGGTAGAGAGCGATTGGATGAGATCGTTTGGGCGAATTGATGGGGACCGTTGATCAGCGATCCGAAGGAGAAGAAAAGCTCACGTTCTGAGACCATATGGATGAACGGCTAAGACCGAAAGGTCAAAACTGATTGGATGAAGCACTAGGTCAAGACTGTTTGGCGAGACCAAATGGTGAGACCGAATGGATGAGAAAGGTGGGTCCCACTCAAAGGGGTTTGATTTGGATGATGGTTGATTAGATGGTCGAACTTCATCATGGCCTGCATAAAGTTGATATAAACTCAGTTAATACTTTGATCATTGAACCAATTAAGTAATTTTGCACGTTTTGATACCTAGTAACTGAAATTGGATGTATTGACTCAAAAAGAGCCCAAGAAAGTGACTGAAAATCATGATGAATATGCATTCATAAGTGACCTATATACCAAGGGTGGACTAGTTTGTTTTGCAGCTAGACTATAATGTCATTGCCACTGACTCATACTACCTGAGGGAGGATGAGATCATAGGAGTCTGGCTCTCCTAGATCTTGTATGGAATCAATTTCGACTTAACAATGGTCAGTTGGACTTAGATGGTATACCTAAAATCCTAAGAGCTTAATAAAAGATGTAATCCAGGCATGTAATATATCTTCTTAGGGTTAAACATGATTCACATTGGTTGATAACCCTTTCCTTGTTTCTTATATTGCCTAGTTGTTATATAATGCAATAAGAGAAATTAAAGTATATGGCAGTCTTACATGTTCCTTCATATGCTTTCTAGTCATGCATGTTGCTATGCCTATCTATTTAACTAGCTTAGTGTATTTCATATTCTCAATTTGCTTAACCTGCTTAATTAGTTTAAAATGTTTAATCTGTTTAATAATAACGATACATGTTATAATCAATAATCGTTGGTTGAGAGTAATATCTCTTGTTGGGATGTTGGTTTCACCTTGAGGGTCACCACATCTTTTTACGTGGTCATCAGGGACATCGTTAGGATCGTGGTGGTGAGGGAGATCAGCCTGAAGGGCAGTAGAAGTGTGACAACCTCAATTTTCTCTTTCCTCTATTGTACTCCTTCTCTCTCATCAAGTATCTCTTACTCAATTTGATTTTAAATTCATAATTGGATAGTCATGTGTTTCTGTTTTGGCCACTACCATGGTCAATTTGACAATGTGTAACTTTAACTGGAGTTTTGAACTAAGTATCTTGCTCATTTTATATCACCAACTTGCAATCAAAATTTGAACTACTTCTGTAAACTCTCCTTGATACAAATTTTATTTCATGTTCTAGAGGATCTGAGTACGAATCCAATGTACCAAAAATGACCTAAGTCGGAGTTATAAATCACTAGATATGGTTGTTCGAATGTTTCCATCTAATGTATTATTTTATTTGGGTTTTGCAACCTTATTGGGCCCAAATATGAATCGAGGCTCAATTGCAACTTGTGGCTCAGTGGCTTGATTTATCCTCTACTCTGTGCTCTTCAGGAAAGCTTTTGACCGTCGCCGCCATATATGGCAATGGGGGTGAGGGATGAAGTGCCCCGTTATAAACCCCAAACTTAACCCTAGTACCTCCTCTTCTTTCTCTTGGCTTTGTTTCCCCGCCTCCTTGCTATTTTATGCCCAACACCACCACTCAATTTGTTTCTGTATGTTGTCGCCACCCCCAAGGAAAGAAGGAGTCCCTGATCCTCCCAACTGAGCTATCCTGATGTCGTTGGCCCTGGTGATCACATTCATGCATCGTATACCTCCTTTACGCACCATGCTTGGCCGCCAAGGATCCTTCTTCTCCGCTCTGGCCGCCCCCTCATCTATCTCCTGCTCCTCATACCCGAGCCGCCTGGGAGGGGTACAGAGGCCAACGACGGCCCCCGATGCATCATGGTCACTGCCGGCCTCCCTCAGACCCCCGCCTTCCTCCTACCTCCTCCACTGATAGCCGGCATGGCTGTAGAGACCACCGGGGAGACTAGCGTGCCATCCCATGTCTCTCCCTTGTTCCCGCACGGGAAATAGAGGCGCCCGTTGGGTGTCGGGCGGAGTAGACAAGCCGAGATTAGGGGATGTGAGCGCTTGAGTGAGAGCAGCCCAATAAACACCTCAACCCAATAAGAAGAACCCAGCCCAGGGACCAAGATATCCAGTGTGGGGTGCCCTTGCTGGGTGTAGGCAATGTCTCCCTGGATCTAGATCTAGGATCTAACGATCCAGGATGCTTACATTGAGATCAATCTTATAAATGTTGTAACTTTATCCTCCTTTGGCTAAACCTATCATGCTATATATGAAAATCAATCAGGAGAACAAGATCTAGCTCCTAAAAATGGTTTCAAACCCTGTATCTTCTTCTAGTTCCCCAGATTTGTTAAAATATGAACTTGGAGCCTCTTTGACTATGTTTAATGTACTTTTATGATCAAGCTTGGAACTTTGGTGAACTTCACCCTCTTACTCATGAAATCAGTATCTCTTTGGTATCTTTGAGTTATAGAGGGCTCTAATCACTCATATTTCTCTTGAATGTCCCTTTTTACACTAGTAACATACCTTTGGGCTTTAATGATGTAACTTGCCCATTCGATGCTAAAACTGATACCTAAGGATACCAAATGTGTAATCAAACCTAATATCAGTAATTTATGTTGTTGGAACCCTAAGGGACATCCGACCTACTTTGACTATGTTTCTTATGTCCTTATCTTGTAGATGTAGACCCTCTTTTATGATGGGTTACCATGACTTGATGATCTATGGCCCTTCTTGCTCTATTATGAGTCTCGTGGCCTAATTTGAGCATAAGTGTCCTAAATCTTGTCATGTCCACATGAAACCTCAAAATGATATGAAACTTGAACCACACTCTTATGATGGACCCTAAAGCAATATGAGATCATCTAATGTACTAATAACCAACCTTGAACCCAACTTGGCCAAAATCCTAATATGAAGATAATCAGGCTTAATGAGGAGAATCTAATGTATATATGCAATCTTGTTCTTAATCAGGTTTGGCATGTGGCTAGATGGTGAAGGATATGTTAGGTTATGAAATCTCTGAATCAGGTATGGGCCATATCTAGTTATATGAATATCACTTTCTTGCTTGAAAAGACATTTATTGTATGTTTGTTTGTTTACTTGCTCAAATATTGCCATGTAGTATTGTTATGTCTTACTCGGTGTTTGCCTCGTCGGTTTTATAACTTGAACACACACATATATATAGAAATCCATTATAATATTGTTGATAAAGGGTTATCTCTTGGCTATGGCCTTGAGGTCCCTCTCGTATAAAAGGGTTAGCTAATCTTGAGCACCCTTACTGACCCTTCCGACGGGAAGATGGTCAAAGGCCGTAAACATGCTTGATATTGTTGATATAATGGAGTAAAATGACATAAAACATGGTTTCACATTTTTGTTAAATAGTTAACATGATTATTCTTGTTCGTTTAGTCTTGAAATCTTTTCAAATTATGCAAAGATTATACATATATGTATCTTTCTGCCCCATACTCAACACCTCGTGTGTTGACCCGTTTCTCATATTTTGTTTTTTGGTCAGAGATGGCTAGAAGGTTGATGGGCTTGGTGAGATATGCTAGGTGTACTTGTTGTAAGATCCAGATTTAGTGCACATGAATGACTTGTACCTTGACTCTAGAAAAATATAACTGAATTCATGAATATAATGCATTTTGTATAATTTATACTTGTTGAATGTTGAGACTGTGTTGGTGCCTTTATCTTGTTATTTGTTCATGTGTGCTAAGCTTTACGCTTCCACATGTTGCCTTTGGTATACGTTTGGTTCATGGGACTGGGATGTCGGTTCCATGATAGATGGTATCAGAGCATGAACAATAACTACACCAAACATTACTCAAATGAAACACAAATTAAACTCACCTTACATCTCAACCCTAGAAAACTTAATAAGATGTCCTTTGTGGACTAGGTTGACTTAGGCTCTAGGTTAGAACCTAGATGTTCTAGAACTAGGTGTAGACTTGTGTAAGTTACCTCCCTAGACATGATTCACGACATGTGCTTAGGATGTCTACACAAGTGTGTACCATGTTGTTGCTAGTTCTCTAGGTGTCATGGTACTAGACTGCCTCATGAGTGTGGTAACGTGTTTTGGCTTTCATTTTATTTGAATGTAGTATGGTGGTTTTCATCGAATGTTTCAACGTTAGAGAAAATTTATTTTGAGTACTAGTATATGTACCTATGAAAAATGTTACCACACCCAGAACGGCAGTAAGTATCTATGTAACCTAAGAGAAAGAGACGTAACATCAAGTCTAGATGAGAGTTTAGATGAGAGTTGTAGTATATAGAGTTGTCTAGAGCCATGATAAAGACTAGGATAGTAAGTATCATAGATAACCTAAGATAATGATAATGATGTTAATGACGATCTCGATGTTGATGTTGATGTTGATGTGGATATTGAGGATGATGTTGATGTTGATAAGACCCAAGTTTTCCCTTGAGAGGGACAAGTAGTTTGATGATATGAAATGAGTTTGACCATGCAAACCTAGCTAGACCTAGCACCTTGTTGATACATATGACTTGGTTGATGTTCTAAACATATCTAGTGGGTTGGCATGTTTGCTTGTACCTAGTCTTGTGCGTGTTGAGATATGATATGTGACATATAGTTTGAGACCAACATGGGCCCCAATCTCTTTATAAAGGAGGACCTCTAGCATGGGATATATGAATAGGGTGACCTTTTGATATGAGTCAACCCGCCTCGGGAGAAGGTTAGAGTACCTAAACTCCAAAATATTTGAAATGTTGAAAAATATAAATGATGAAATACTTGATGATGAGTCCCTAGCTAGGATACTTCTAAGTATATGAGATAAGTCACCTATTTCATGGTCCCTTGAAAATGTTGAACCCTAGATTTCATATGAAAATATCTAACCCTAGATAAAGAGGAAATTGAAAATTTGATGCTTGCTATATAGGTGAGGGAGATGTCTTAAGACCCTAAGATGATGTATATGATGTGTGATATCCATGATGAGCCTCATATACGGGTTAGTAATTGTATATAAAGAAATCTAGTGGTTACCCTTATTTCTCCAAAGATGGGTAGAAATTTTTGTTATGGGTAGAAGTTATGGTTAGCAGGTCTTGTTGGACATATATCTGTCTTAGCTTGAGTGTCTTGAGCTTGTAGAGCTTTGTCTAGATACAAGTGAGAAGTTTCAAAACCCCGATGATGATGATAATGTTATTCCTCAAATGATGCTTGGTACATGAAATATCTCACTTACGTTTAAAAACTTGAATATGCATGATAAGGCCCGATCATACGCTAGACCTAGTATGAAATCATAATATACATGAAAGATGTAGCTTTGAAATCATGAACTTGATACGATGATGTCTAGAGATATTACCTTGAATAATCAGGGGTAACATGCCTAATCTCATACCCAAATGAAAAATGATGAACTCGATATGATGATGCTCTTGGGGTAATAACTCGAATAAACAAGATGAATAAATTGTTTAATTTTAGATTTGAAAGGAACAATAATGAATGTATTTTTATGGAGTTGGTAGAAATTTTGGGGGAAAAGAAAATGCATGAAATCTAGAATAAAGATGAGATACACACTTGATGATAGTCTCGTTTGAAAGTCATGACCATGAACATGTCCTTTTGAGAATTGATAACTTGGTTTTGATAATACACCTTGATCTCATATGAACCCTAATGTATAGATACTAGGCAATGGGAAAATTCCAATGCCATGATGATGTTATAGTATGATGGAACCATAAGTAAATGTATATATCATAGATATGAGTACACCCTTGATAATGATAGCCTAAGTTTGCACCCCATTGTGGGGAATGCCTTGACAACCATGGTTGAATAACCAGACCTGATGGATCCTGACTTGACTCTTAACTATAATTGTGGATGAATTTCGAGGACGAAATTCCTTGTAAGGAGGGATGTGACAACCTCAATTTGCTCTCTCCTCTATTGTACTCCTTATCTCTCGTCAAGTCTCTCTTACTCAATTTGATTTTAAATTCATAATTGGATAGTCATGTGTTTCTATTTTGGCCACTACCATGGTCAATTTGACAATGTGTAACTTTAGCTGGAGTTTTGAACTAAGTATCTTGCTCATTTTATATCACCAACTTGAAATCAAAATTTGAACTACTTATATAAACTCTCATTGATATGAATTTTGTTTCATGTTCAAGAGGATCCGAATACGAGTCCAACGACCCAAAAATCACCTAAATCGGAGTTATAAATCACTAGATATGGTTGTTTGAATGTTTCCATATAATGTATTATTTTATTTGGGTTTTGCAACCTTATTGGGCCCAAATACGAATCGAGGCTCAATTGCAACTTGTGGCTCAGTGGCTTGATTTATCCTCTGCTTCGTCCTCTTAAGGAAATCTTTTGACCGGCGCCACCATATATGGAAATGGGGGTGAGGGATGAAGTGCCCCATTATTAACCCCCAACCTAACCCTAGTACCTCCTCTTCTTTCTCTTGGCTTTGTTTCCCCGCCTTCTTGCTATTTTATGTCCAACACCACCACCCAATTTGTTTCTGTATTCTATCGCCACCCCCAAGGAAAGCAGGAGTCCCTGCTCCTCCCAACTGAGCTATCATGGCGTCATTGGTCCTAGTGATCACCTTCATGCTTCGTGCACCTCCTTTCCACGCCATGCTTGGCTGCCAAGGATCCTTCTTCCCCGCTCTGGATGCCCCCTCATCCGTCTCCTGCTCCTCATGCTCGAGCCGCCAAAGGGGTACATAGGCCATCGATGGCCCCCGACGCATCATGGTCGCTGCCGACCTCCCTCAGACCCCCGCCTTCCTCCAACCTCCTCCACTGATAGCCGACATGGCTGTAGAGACCACTGGGGAGACTAGGATGTCGTCCCCTGTCTCTCCCCAATTCCCACATAGGAAGTAGAGGCGCCCGTTGGGCGTCGGGTGGAGGAGACAAGCCGAGACTGGGGGATGTGAGCGCTTGAGTGAGAGCAGCCCAATAAACACCTCGAACCAATAAGAAGAACCCGACCCAGGGACCAGAAGATCCAGTGTGGGACGCCCTTGCTAGGTGTAGGCAGTGCCTACCTAGCCCTAGATCTAGGATCTAACGATCCAGGATGCTTACATTGAGGTAAATCTTATAAATGTTGTAAATTTATCCTCCTTTGGCTAAACCTATCATGCTATATATGAAAATCAATCAGGAGAACAAGATCTGGCTCCTAAAAATGGTTCAGACCCTGTATCTTCTTCTAGTTTCCCTAATTTGTTAAAATATGAACTTGGAGCCTCTTTGACTATGTTTAATGTACTTTTATGATCAAGCTTGGAACTTTGGTGAACTTCACCCTCTTAATCATGAAATCAATATCTCTTTGGTATCTTTGAGTTATAGAGGGCTCTAATCACTCATATTTCTCTTGAATGTCCCTTTTTACATAAGTAACATACCTTTGGGCTTTAATGATGTAACTTGCCCATTCGATGCAAAAATTGATACCTAAGGATACCAAATGCGTAATCAAACCTGATATCAGTAATTTATGTTGCTGGAACCCTAAGGGACATCCGACCTACTTTGACTATGTCTCTTATGTCCTTATCTTGTGGATGTAGACCCTCTTTTATGCGAGGTTACCATGACTTGATGATCTATGGTCCTTCTTGCTCTATTATGAGTCTCGTGGCCTAATTTGAGCATAAGTGTCCTAAATCTTGTCATGTCCACATGAAACCTCAAAATGATATGAAACTTGAACCACACTCTTATGATGGACCCTAAAGAAATATGAGATCATCTAATGTACTAATAACCAAACTTGAACCCAACTTGGCCAAAATCCTAAAATGAAGATAATCAGGGTTAATGAGGAGAATCTAATGTACATATGCAATCTTGTTCTTAATCAAGTTTGGCATGTGGCTAGATGGTGAAGGATATGTTAGGTTATGAAATCTCTGAATCAGGTATGGGCCTTATCTAGTTATATGAATATCACTTTCTAGCTTGAAAAGACATGTATTGTATGCTTGTTTGTTTACTTGCTCAAATATTGCCATGTAGTATTGTTATGTCTTACTCGATGTTTACCTCGTCGATTTTATAACTTGAACACGCATATATATAGAACTCCATTATAATATTGTCAATAAAGGGTTATCTCTTAGCTATGGCCTTGAGGTCCCTCTCGTATAAAAGGGTTAGCTAATCTTGAGCACCCTTACAGACCCTTTCGACGAGAAGATGGTCAAAGGCCTTAAACATGCTTGATATTGTTGATATAATGGAGTGAAATGACAAAACACATGGTTTAACATTTTGTTAAACAGTTAACGTGATTATTCTTGTTCGTTTAGTCTTGAAATCTTTTCAAATTATGCAAAGCTTATACATATATGTATCTTTCTACCCCATACTCAACACCTCATGTGTTGACCCCTTTCTCATTTTTTTTAGGTTCAGAGATGTCTAGAAGGTTGATGGGCTTGTTGAGCTATGCTAGGTGTACTTGTTGTAAGATCCATATTTAGTTCACATGAATGACTTATACCTTGACTCTGGAAAAATGTAATTGAATTCATGAATATAATGCATTTTGTAAAATTTATACTTGTTGAATGTTGAGACTGTGTTGGTGCCTATATCTTGTTTTCTAGTTCATGTGTGCTAAGCTTTATGCTTCCGCATGCTTCCTTTGGTATGTGTTTGGTTCATGGGAATGGGATGCTGGTTTCGTGACAAGAAGTAGAACGTTAGTTAGATTTAGTGTGTCCTAGAGTCGTCCATGTACTCTCAGGTCTAGGTAGGGGATGTTTTATTGATTATGTATACATAGACTCGAGTTTTTATAGTATGCATATGTGTTTGTATATGGAATTTATATGTGGAACATATCTTTTGTATATAGGTTGTGGTTAATGTCACTGGTCATACATGTAAAAACTTGATTTGGTAAAGTGCTGATGAGTAGGATGTTGGACCTCTATGTAAATGTTTAAATTTTATGATGATGATGATGTTGAAATTGGTTTTACTTTGCACATTATTATGGTAATTTGGTTGACGAATAGTTGATCATGTGTTTTGTTTTGAGTAATGTCATTAGAGTAATGGGGCATCACATGATAGGTTGATATCATAGCTCTAGGTTCACTGAGTCTACATGGAGATAGGACTAGGGTTTGTGTTTGATCTTACGTCATCCAAAATATTTGATCATAGCTTATGATTATGTAGATATGTCTGGAGAATGTGAAGAACATGCTGAGAGTAGGTACATTGTACTAAGAGGTGGTGCTAGGAGGCAGGCACCATATGAGAGAGTGCCTGAGATGGGGCCAGAGCAGCCCATGCTGCCTCAGTTTGACCTTGTAGCCATGGAAAATCTTACTTTCCAGTCCATGTTTGGACAACTCAAGGCAACGATTACGCACATAGCGGATAGAGAGCATTCCTCAAGCTAGGGTTGTTGTCCCTAATGCATAATCTCAGAGTTCTGGGAAGACTATTGAGTGGTTGAGACATGTCGGAGCCATGGGTATAGCGGACCCAACTGACACATATATGTTGTTCATGAAGCTTGAAAAGGTGTTCAAGATCCTCAATATCTTGGAAGAAGACAAGGTGAAGCACATGGTTACCTGCTAAAGGGCAATGCTGGCCATTGTTGGGCCATAGAAGAAGATAAGAGACCAGGAGTTGTGATAGGTTAGGAAGAGTTTTAGCGAAATTTTTTGAGTTGATACTTCCTTGAAACATATCTGGATAAGAAGACAGTGTAGTTTGAGAAGCTATGGAAAGGTTCCATGACCATTAACGAGTATGAGGCCAAATTCACGGAGCTTTTAAGGTTCTATCCTCATATGGTGGAGATAGATAAAGAGAGGATTTAGATGTTCAAGAATAGCCTGAGCACAGAGTTGACAATGACAACGTCTGCTTTAGAGAACAAAGAAAGATTCTCTACCTTTGCAGAGTCGGTGAGGATGATTGAGAGGTCCTCCATTGAGAAGCGTGAAGCCAAGGTCATGGAACAAACCATCTCAGTCATAAAAGTGAGGATTAATCGTCCATTTGAGCATAGCAGTGCAACTTTGGATGATTCTACATGAATTACATAGAACAATGCATTAAGATACAAAAAAGGAAAAATAATTACATTTAAGTAAATATAAAGCTAAAACTAGGAAATAAAGACACAACAAACCCTTAAAAAGTAGATAAAACAAAATGTAAAAATGGGTAAAAATATACTCATCAAAATACCATGGACTTAATCCTTTGCTTGTCCCAATTAAAGAAAAATAACAAGGATATCAACAATTGATACTAAGTTCTAGGCTTTCCTCTCCCAATCAGGCAAACTTCATAGTCCCCTTTCCACCAATCATGATCAAGTGACCCTAATCCTTTGGGGTCACACTTAGGTATCTCCCAACTGGGGCTCGTTTCTCTAATCGCTAGACCCAGAACATGCAAGAAACTGCTTTCATATCAATAATACTCCAGATTTGTCCGTGCAAGTAGAAGTAAGCACAAGCCAAGACTATTTGGCTGAATGGAGATGATTTTGATAAGTCCCCTGGGTATGAAAACTAGACGAAAACGGGAGAAAGACGTGGCATGAACTTGATTCCCTGATCTCTCCTCTATTCGACTCAATATCTTATATGGCATTCATTTATTTTATGTTGTCCCTCCTCTATGTGACTCGAGAATTTTTATTTTTTTACAATTACATTGACCACATGTTTTCATTTGGGTTCATTGGCCTCTTTTGTTCATGCATGCCCATCAAAAAAATTGGAAAGAGAGAGTGTTTGTGAAATGGATGCCACCCCAGACTTAGGGTTTGACATATAGTAAAAATTTCATTATTTTTTCTTTTCTTCATGGATGACAAAGAGGTAAGAAGTGATGGAAGAAAATTGGGGCCAAGAGGCTGACTTGTGCTTCTCTAGTTTATTGTTGCATTGGAATCAGATCATCATATTATATCAGTTAATTAAATTAATATATAGGGTAGAGAGGTGTTCACGAGTATTGTTGCAAGTCATGTTGGAGGTGCATGTTCTTTGACCTTTCAGATTCCATCTGCTTATCATCACTTCCAAGGGGGAGGGATGCCTGATTGTTGTCATTGAGGCTCAGAACTATTCAAAACATGTCTATTCATTAATATTTCCTTTTGCACGGGTTAGCTTAAGAAAAAGAGAAAAAGGGACAGTTCATTCATATATTTTACGTTTTTTGACATAGATCAAAGTGACCAGCTAGGTAATGGTCACAACTCACATAAAAAAAGATGAAAAAGAAAATAGAAAAAAGGACAAATGCAAATAAAAGGAAAAGGAGAACAAGTGTTGGAGGATGAAAAATAAAGGGAAAGGTCAGAATTGAGGTGGTGGACAAGGATGACGTACCACCCATCCCACCCCAACTTTAAAATTATACCCATCATCGGGGAGAAAGAAGTTAGAGATGGAGGGGAATCACTATGGAAAGTGGGGGAGGTGGATATGTGGGGTGTTTCTCATCCAAGAGCACACAATAAAATCCTAGGTGAGGGTTCATCTTATATTGGCAGTGCCCTCGTCCCGATACGGTCGTGGCCACTAGCTGCAATGATCTTCATTGGATGGACGTGATGGTGTCGTGGTCTGCATGCCTGATTCTCCACAGCCCACCCTTAGCCAACACTCTTCTTCTAGGGTGATGGCAAGATAATCATGCAACCAATTGATCAATGGGTTTGGGTCTGGTGCTGACATCTACTGACGATGTGTCGGGTGCATGAATCAGAGATCATAGGGGATGTATGTATCCTGGGAATAGTAGTGTTGTAGATGTTTGTCAGAGGGGATCTCATCGGCTGGTGTAGAGCCTCTGCCTTCTTGATGGAGTATGCCTTTCATGTTGATGTTTGCTGCCTCATGAGTGGCATCAATGTAGGAGAGAGATGGAAGTGTGGGATTTGCTTGATCGTTAGAAAGTTTTGGTGTTTCCAAGCCCTTGCACTTCGCCCATTATATAGCTGCACCAAGGAGACCTTATGAGTCCCCCAAAGGGAACCAATAGTTATGCCTTACACGCATTATCCCTAGCGTATAGAGTCTTCAGGTCAACCTTTCCCTTAGAAAATGTTCATCAAAATATGAAAATGATTATTGATAACTAGAGTGAGATAAAAATGGCTGCTATTTCCAAGGAATAATATTTATCAAAAAAGACAAGGATAGTTTATTTGCGAGAAAGAGATAAAATTAGTTATGGTAAATATAAAGATCAATCCCATTGGGCCATTTATTCCACGCGCCACATTGGTTATCAATTCACAAGATTGTGAGATCTCTATTCTGTCAGTCAAGCGACTGGCAGCCTGGAGTTTACGGAAGGGCGAGAGAATATCATCATGAAATGTTCCCGTCACTTTGGCTTACCCATATATAGTTGTCAAAGGTGTGGTACTCCACCATCTCCTCCTTTTCTCCTCACCCTATTATTTTTGGAATGAATTTATCAAGAGAAAATTGGACGAAAAAATGGAAACAAACAAAAAAGCACAAAGAAAAATATAGAAAAAGGAAAATGGGCTGGGTTGCCTCCCAGCAAGCACCCTTGTTTAGCATCGTAGACTCGATGATAGTAATGTTTTTCAAGTTTCACCAGCGGATGGGGTATCTAAACCCTTGTCCTTCAAACCTGTGATATTTGGATCATGGTTAGGCGATGTGCATGGATTGTCTATGAGTATGACTCTATCATCTTGATCTACATCTTGTGGGCATGATTGTTGTAATTCTAGGTTACCTTTGACCTTAAAATCTTCCATCAAATTGTGTACCCTTTTTAGGTCTTTAAGAACTTAGTATTCAATAGTCTTCTTCCCTGATCATAGAACAAGTTTTCCGACTTCGACATCTACTAGAGCTCATGTGGTGGCTAGGAATGGTCATCCCAGATTGAGCGAGAACGGGATGTCTTCTTTGATGTGCATGGCCACGGAATCATAGGGGATGTAGGTTTCATGACCTAACTTCACAGGGATGTCTCCGATAATCCCTAGGGGCTAGGTGATGGATGTGTCCACCAACTGAATGGTCATTGTCATGGATAGAAGATCTGTGAACCCTAGGTGCTGGTATAAGGTGTAGGGCATAATGGATATGCTAGTGCCTAAGTCAGTGAGTCCCTTTCGACACATGTCATCACCAAAGAAGTATTCTATCCACAAGGATCTTGGATAACTTTTCCTTTAGATCGGCGATAAATTTGTTGTCTTTGTTTCTAGAGTCAAATGTTTACCCGAAAAAATTGCCTTCGAGTTCTTGCACCAAGGTGGTGTTTTAGTCAACAAATTTAGGAACAATATATTAATATGGACCTTCTTCATGGTGTCCTTGAATTTCTTGACTCGATCTCTGAGCTTGATTTGCATGGAGCACCTTGCATGCGGTATGCATGGTGTATATGTTAGTACTACAGGAGCTTCGGGGTTGCCTGACATAGTTGCTTCTATTGCATTCTCACTGGAGTTCGACTGTATTGGTATAGTGGGGGATTTTTTGTTTGATTCTCAAGATGGTTGGTTGAATATTGTGGAGTTTCGCTTGAGGTGCTCTCAATTTCTTTGGTAGGGGTGGAAACAAGAGGTGGGATATACATGTTCCTTGACCTAGTCATCACTTCGTTCAGCTTCTCTATCTACTCTGGATGCTTGGGGTTGTTTTCTTGTTGGATAGTCATGTGCCCGTTGGAGGTTGTTAGCTAGCAGACAATCGAGCAATCTAAGATTCCAACTCCTTTTGGTTTTCCATGGCATTAGCGAGTTGAGTTTGGCATGACACCATCATCTCCTAGAGTATTTTCATTGGGTCCTGCACAGGTGCGACTTCGATCTGTAGGGGAGTAGCTTGATTTGGATTGTGGAATTGCTACTGCTGCTAGTAGTTCCACTAGGAAAGTTGAACCTAAAGTTACCCTGGTTGCATAGTGTCACAGAACTGAAATCCCAGTCCCATGAACCAAACATATACCAAAGGCAACATGAGGGAGTGTAAAGCTTAACACACATGAATAGATAACAAGATAAAGGCACCAATACATTCTCAACATTCAACAAGTATGAATTATACAAAATGCATTATATTCATGAATTCAATTACATATTTCTAGAGTCAAGGTACAAGTCATTCATGTGCACTAAATCTGGATCTTACAACAAGTACACCTAGCATAGCTCACTGAGCCCGTCAACCTTCTAGCCATCTCTGAACCTAAAAACAAAATACAAGAAACGGGTCAACACACGAGGTGTTGAGTATGGGGCAGAAAGATACATATATATATATATAAGCTTGCATAGTTTGAAAAGATTTCAAGACTAAACGAACAAGAATAAACATGTTAACTATTTAACAAAATGTGAAACCATATTTTATGTCATTTCACTCCATTATACCAACAATATCAAGCATGTTTAAGGCCTTTGACCATCTTCCCTTCGGAAGGGTCCATAAGGGTGCTCAAGATTAGCTAACCCTTTTATACGAGAGGGACCTCAAGGCCATATCCAAGAGCTAACCCTTTATCAAAAATATTATAATGGAGTTCTATATATATGTGTGTTCAAGTTATAAAACTGACGAGGCAAACATCGAGTAAGACATAGCAATACTACATGGCAATATTTGAGCAAGTAAACAAGCACACATACAATACATGTCTTTTCAAGCAAGAAAGTGATATTAATATAACTAGATAAGTCCCATACCTGATTAAGAGATTTCATAACCTAACATATCCTTCACCATCTAGCCACATGCCAAACCTGATTAAGAACAAGATTGTATACATGCATTAGATTATCATCGTTAACCCTAATTATCTTAATTTTAAGGGTTTTGGCCAATATGGGTTCTAAGTTTCTATTGGTTCATTAGATGATCTTGTACTACTCTAGAGGTCATTATGGTGGTGTAGTTCAAGTTTCATGCCATTACGACGTTCCATGCATCTCATATGCTTAATTCAAGACTCATGACATTTATACACATAAAAGGGGTTACAAGACTCATAAAAGAGCAACCAAGTTCATGATCATCAAGACAGGAGAACCCATCATTAAACATGGTTTTGATCAACAACATTAGGACATAAGAAACATATTCCAAAATAGGTGTGTGTCCATTAGAAGCAAGATTAGCAATCTAGGAAAAGTTCAACATTATAGTCCAAAGTAGGCACATATGTACAATTGAGGTCATTCATGAACAATGGGTTGATTAAGACCCTCATTAGGGTCACAAGAGAAAAAGATCTACTGATTTGATGCTTAGTAGGCTATAAGTATATCAAAGATTCAAACTTCATCATAATCATGCATTAAAGTCCATGAACAAGCTACAACATGCATTAGGGACAACCATGGATCAAAAGGGGATCTTAGGAGCTCAGCTTGGTTCAAGGTGAATAAATATTACTGATTTCATGATTAGGATAGTGAATAGTCATTAAAGATGCAAGATTTGATCATAATATTGAATAAATGTGCTCAAACATGACTAATGTTAGTATTTTCAAGAAATCAGGGAACAAACATTTGTTTTAGGGTCTGGGGCTAGGCCCAATGTGTAGGTCTCATCGATTTGATCGATTTGACATATTGGTTTGCATATTTTGGATAAAGGAACTAGGATATATGTATTTTTGAATGTTGACATGAGAACTTTATAGAATGAACATTAGGGTGTTACCTAATTATATGGCTTCCAACCAGGGTCGTGGATCCTCGATCCAAAGTCTGAACCAGGAACGTACTGCTACTCCTGCTGGGTTGGCTCTGAGGCCGGTGAGTGGCAGCTCTTGAACTTGCTAGACCACTCTGGGGCGACCAAATGCGATGTGGGGCCTTCATTCACCGCAACCCATCGGGCTAGCAATTGCCAGCCTCCTCACTGCCGCGCCCCGCTCCCACTCCGCGGGATCTCTATTTCCCAAGTGGGAACAAAGCTCAAATAGGGGATGATGCCCCATCCCTATCGGCAACCTTCTATGCCTACAACGGCTCAAAAGGAAGGTGATCAGGGGTCTCTAGGGCACAACTTGGTCAGGGGTCTCCATGGCACCCCATTGACAGCCGCCCAGACCCTTCCTCAGGCCTTCCTCCACGGAAGCAGAGTGAAGGTGTAAGCTTTTGTGTTTGGTCCGTGAGCAGTGAGGGAAGAGGGAAGGAGGACTGGGGGAAAAAATATAGCAAGGAAGGCTTTAAAAAGGACCAGGGAGTTAGGGTTTGGGGTCAATAACTCCATTGTAATGTATCTTCTTTCCCGATTTGGCAAGGGAGAGTTCTCTGTGCCTTGTGTTTCTTCCCCAAACATGAAGGGAAAGAAGAGGGGTCAAGCTAAGCGGTTGGGCCACAATCTGGATGGGCCCATGGATGGGCCGGCCCAACAACTTAAGGCATAAAAAGGCAATTAGATCATGTCATCTTCCCAAGACTGTAACTTTAGATTCATAGCTCAGATCTGGACGATTTTTGTTCCATTGGATTCAAAATAGAGCTTTTCACTATGATATATACTAGGAATACAAAATATGATAGTGATGAGGATCACAATTGGATTCAAGGGGATGATGTATTAAACTATAATACTAAGCTTGAAGTTTTGATTGATGTCACATATTGCAAAATTGAGCACTGCATAGTCAAGTTGGAGTGTCACAACACTCAAACTATGAATATGACATCCAAACTATATAATTGATCATCATAGAGTGAGAGGGAGAGTATAATCAAAGGGTGAAAAAATTAGGGTTGTCACATCCTTCCCTCCTTACAAGAAATTTCATCCTTCACAACTTTCAACTGTTGTTATTTTTTAAATGAGCACAATGTTTGGATTGCAAATGTGATGCCTCCTCCTCTCCAGCCAGAGAACTACTGATTGTTTTGTGAAGAGAGTGTTTCACAGTATGCCAATTAGTAATAAGAAATGATCCATCAATACCATCGGGAACAACAACCTTGTGTGGGTTGGATGCTGATAAAATTTGGTGAATCTCAGACAGGCTCAGTTCTTTCACAACTGCTTGACTTTGATCAAGTGTTAATGGTTAAAACACCCTAGTGAAGTTTTTGATATCCTCCTGATTTACTTTTATGGGTTGTGTGAAAATTTTCTCGTAATGATGGCAAACCACACTTTCAATTTCTGCCCCATCTCTGTTCACCATCATTTTTCCTCAGCATTGCTATGGTGTTTTGTCTTCATTGTTGTTTAACATATGCATTGTATAACCTTGTATTGTTTTCATTGTTAGGCATCCAAATAATATGACACTTTTGTTTCAAATCTTTTTCCTCTTTCTTGAGAATTTTGTTATATGGAGCTTCCAATTCAGAGATAATGGCTGTTGTGGTGGTGTCAGATTGTTCCTCCAAGCATCTTTGGAGAGTATTGAGATTTCTCAACACCCTGTTCTTTTCTTTTCTTTCTTGTCAACTCTTCTCAGTAGCCCATCTAATTATATCTGCTTTGGATTCTTCCAAGGATTTAAGGAAGTCCATATTGGGGTTCCAAGAGTTTTATAACATTTTTTGGAATTTCATATCTCTCAACAAGGACTCTCTTATCAAGAATTCTGGCTGGGCTCTGCCATGTGATGTAGATCTTACTAATAGTGGGCACTGATCAAAATATAAACACGGCAGGTGCTCGACTATGAATTCTGCAAATTGAATAATAAAAGATGAATTGGAAACTGCTCTATCAAGGTATGAAGGACTTTTCTATGTCTATAGAAGAAACAAATAAAACCTTCATGCTAAAATATCACTTCCTTGTCAACCAACTAATCAAACACTATATGCCAATAAATTTTCCATACATGTGATTGTATAAAAATTTATTTCTAAGGATAATAGGTTGATCATGATGCAATTTATTTGCTAAAATAAACTAACATCTAGAATGTAGTTTCTCTATAGATACTTATAGCAACAAAATCAAGTTTTAATTTTATTGTAAATTTTCGGGCATGGAAGAAAAGAAAAGTTATTTCAATATCTATTAAACAAAAAATGCTATGAAAGGGATATATCTGAAATGTGATCAACCCTCTAGATACGAATTCTTCCTCTGTACACTATTACTAGGTTATCACTATCTTGAACTAGATGTTGGTAAATTATATGCCCCATAGAAGGGATTTGTTATTGTCACCTTAGTTTTTGTTATTCTAAACATTGTGTTGGTGATTATTTTAGGTTGCTAAGCCCTTTTCTAAATGTTAGATCTGAAACTCTAACTTCCAAACATGACATGAATGGTGTCTACCTCACATGTTGCATCAAGGAACCCATCATCACATGCACACATCATATAAATTTAACAAGATAATATCTCTGGTGCCCACTTAAAAGAAGAAAGACACATGCATATACTAGAACTAACTCAACTATAAGAAGATAAACCACTTGAGGTCAGTCTTCATCTTCCCCCAAAGAAACTATGATTCTATTAGTATTACTGAATAACCACCACCAATGCTGAGATATCACCTTGTAACATACTAAAATTTGGGTACTAAATCCATTTTGAGCTACAACTCATAAATTCCCTTGAACATTGGTTCATTTACACAGTGGTCCTTCATTCTTAGACCCAATCATTATTTGGATCAAATTTTCAAGCTCTTTGATAAAAATTAGTGTCCAATTGAATTTACTTGTTCATCCTCCTTAGTCGTGTAATATTTACAAATCACTTGTAACATCCTAAATTTTTCACACATGCACATGAGAGGAAGCATCAATTCCTAACATATTATCCAATGGGCGTCACATACTGAATATCATGCATCAAGAACAATTGAAACACAACCAACACATGACATACTTTTCATTATCAATCTCAAACGTTTACATGAAAAAAAAACTTAATACAAATTCTGACTTGGTTCAAAAACCTAAGAATTAATAATTTTATCTTAAAAGATGAAACTAATATGATGTGGATAATGGCACCCCACCAAGGCACTCTAGTCTTTCATTGTATCATCCTTATCCTAGCTTGATGTCTTATTCCTCCTATGTTCGTCACCTGTGGACATCTCGTCCCCAGCCATGCAAAGCAACAAAAAAACTTGTGAGTGGCATTGAGTAGTTATACATGAAAATAACTTATACTTAGAATGACATGAAAGTAATGCATAACATGAGTGATTAACATGATTACTTGATGATTTAAGTAAATTGACATGATTACATGAAAATTGTGTATCTTATCTTGAGTTAATATAGTCTCTCTCCTAAATGCACCACAATGCTCATAAGACCAGTTAAGGCTCACATAATGCTCCCTCAAAGCTCATAAGGCCGGTTAAGGCTCACTT
This sequence comes from Alisma plantago-aquatica, assembly GCA_963693085.1. Lineage (NCBI taxonomy): Eukaryota > Viridiplantae > Streptophyta > Magnoliopsida > Alismatales > Alismataceae > Alisma > Alisma plantago-aquatica. The sequence continues at coordinate 1,062,974,972 of OY856409.1, read as the reverse complement.
AAACATGATTGAGAGGACAATATTAACATAACATGATTACTTGATTTTGAACATGATTTTCATAATTTATGATCTATTGAGTATGATTATCATGATTTCTTGATTCACTAACATGGAAATGCTACATAATGCTTCATTTAAAATCATAAACACAAAAACAGTAGAAAAAGTAAATTCTTAGCATGAGCATGATTTTTCATAAGCATATAATGAGTACTAATGTACTCGTACTTTAATTGAGTCATTATGAGTAAATAAGTGATTAATATAAGCCATGAACCATAATGTAGTACTCAAAATGCATGACCACTCACCTGGGCCTAATGAGTATAATATTGAAGGCTTGTTTCACAATCATTCCTAATTTCATGTATATAACATAATCATGGATTAATAATACTTTAGAAACATCTAGTATATGGTATATAAATGATATAACTGACATTGGGTTGGGAAAAAAGGTCTGAACAAGGATCAGGTATGTTCCTTGTCTCAATACCTTTCCAATGAGTACCTAAACTTAATTTTCTAACATTGTATGATAAAGATATGCATTTCTTAAGATCTAAGCAATCAGAGGGCATGATAAAACCAATTAAAACAACTTCAAAAATCAGGGAGGCATCTATAAGGACGGATTTAGCCTCACATGGAAGTGCCTAATCTAGATCGCGTAATAGGGCAACCTGGTAAAAATCTCACTTAAATTGATACGGTTGCATTGAATGGAACCCATATGAAAAACTTGTTTCTGCCCTAGGGTAGCGTGACAGATTAATTAAATTGCCAGGACATGAATGTAAAATAAAGATTAGGTATCTTCTCCCTCACTCTCCATGGCGCGACCAATAACATTGATGCATAGCGGGTTTGATACAAAAATGAACCTTTATGAATGTTGGATGAAGGATAAGATCTCCATTCCATTACCGATATCATGCTGAGCTTGGGGACCTAAGGAACCAAACCCATGGTGCCCCAGAGCTTCGTCTCCCATCTGTTCCATGACCAGGAAAAGTAGGTGGAGGTCCAGAAAATTAAACACAAGGAAATAGCACATAAGAAATTAGTAAATCAGTTCACATGGTCAATGTGAATCCAATAGTGTGTATAGAGATGCTTAGCATCCAAAAAAACTCTAAGTATCATCTGTGGTTTACTAAAAACAGAGTACCAGGCTCAAAACTAGGATTCGCAAGAAGAACATGGCACAGAGAAAACTAATGATAAGGAAATCTTTGGATGAATCCGTTGATGTGTTCGACAAGATTTCTATTGTAAAATGACTATTGTCATGCCTGGCTGAAAGTAGTTTCCATTGAAAGGAACTTGGTTTGGTGGGTACATAGATGGGGTGAATCAGACTGGCATAGGGTGTGATAGAAAGCTTTATTGGCACGTTAGGAAGCTTACCAGAAGGTTAATTTATCTTTGGTGGTCAGAGTTACAAGCTAGCATTTTTCATCGACTTGGGTGAATGTCGACTCCATTGCGACTACTCGACTGGATTCTATAGCAATTTATGGTGAAGAAAGGTTTCTCAGAGTCAGGGCTTGCTTTCTGGGTCACTTGGAGCCGGTGTGCTTTCCATGGTCACAAGGTTGATAGTTGCACCCGCCAGAGTAAGGAAGGTAGTTTGGGCATTTTTTCTAGACACATGGGTAGGCAACGGCTAAGATTTTTGTGGACCCGGAATGACCTCACGGAATGAATAGTACCATGAAATGAGGGAAATCGTGAAGGAGGGAGATGAGATTGGGGCTGAGAAGAGATTCGGTGTATTTCTTGCTTAGCATGGGTCTCTCGGGAGGTTGAAGACAGGGCTAGTAAATTATATGCCCTATAGTAGGGATTTGTTATTGTCTCCTTAGTTTTTGTTATTCTAATCATTGTGTTGGTGATTATTTTTGGTTGCTAAGCCCTTTTCTAAATGATAGATCTGAAACTCTAACTTCCAAACATGACATGAATGGTGTCTACCTCACATGTTGCATCAAGGAACCCATCACCACATGCACTCATCATATAAATTTAACAAGATGATATTGTTGGATAAATTGGACATTATGATAAATCCCTTTGTTTCGATGATGACAAACATTTCATTCTTATTAATCTAACGAGCTACTTGAGTGTGCAAGATTAGGTGGATAACAAAGCAACTAGGGAAAATCCAAGAGCTTACATATTTATATTTCCATGCAATGTAATCACTGTTGTAAAAACTTGTACAAATATATAATGTACAAGTACTTAGAATCGCATGTAAATCAAGCGTTAGATCTTCCCTAGCTACACACCATAGTTAGACAAGTCATCCCTTCCAAAAGGATCACATTATGCACACTCATAAACACACACTTAGTATCTTAATTAAAAGATTGAAAACAGAGTCAATCTCGGTCGACCACACTCCTCGACCGAGACACTCTCGGTCGACAAACTTCTCGACCGAGATTGACCAAAAGTAGCCGTTAGACACAGCAGTTGACAGTTGCAAATAAACGTTAATCCAGAGAGCCTGTCGGTCGACGAATCCTCGACCGACTGGGCATCTCGGTCGACGAGTCCTCGACCGAGATGGTCTCTGACAGCAACTGCAGAATTAATTAACTAGTCGTTGCTAATGCGCCTAACTTATTCCTAACGGCTAGTTAAGCACTAGGAACCCCCTAGAAGTTGTCTAGAACGTCCTTAAGCATACATAGGTCATTCCTATAAATAGGACATGCCTTAGGTCACCAAAGAGCATCCAAGATATACTTGTGCTATACTTGAGCTTGAATACACACTTGCAATCTGTTTTAGAGCAATAGAGCAATTACTACACTTGCCATTCATTCCTATTGCTCCCATTTCGTGTCCTATAGGCTAGTATCTCCTATCCACTATAATCACATTGTCATATACATTGGTTAGGAGATCTACACGCTTGATATAGGCAAATCAAGCCTTGTGCTTAAAAGGATAAGTTGTAATTTCTGTTTTCCTTCTTGTTCCTCGTTATCTTTTGTACTCTCCTTGCTACTCCCAGGGTTGGAGGCTGTGGATTGGAGAGGGTTGACTTCTCAGGTGGAGAAGGGGACTTCAAGCTACTTCAAGAAGGCTATCGCACGGGAAGCTACTTCAGAAGGCTGGTGCAACGGGTGTTGGTGCATCTACTTCAAGGGAAGGCTGCTTCAAGGTTGGGCGATTACTTCTAGGTGAAGGCTGCTTGAAGGGTTTGGGAAAAGAAATTGTATTTTATGTAAAGTCCTTGTGAGGTAATAAAATAGATTTCTTTTCAAATCCCGGTTGGGTAAGCAACCGGGTAGTGGACTGACTACCTTAGTATTTGCTAAGGCTAGGAACCACTCTAAACCCTTGTGTCTCTTTGTCTAATCTTTCTTTGTGGTTGCTTGAGTTTAAATTACTTAAAAATATATATAAAACTCTATTCACCCCCCCTCTAGAGGTTTTCAGATATCTCTGGTGCCCACTTAAAAGAAGAAAGACACATGCATAGACTAGAACTAACTCAACTATAAGAAGATAAACCACTTGAGGTCAGGCTTCATCTTCCCCCAAAGAAACTATGATTCTATTAGTATTACTGAATAACCTCCACCAATGTTGAGATATCACCTTGTAACATACTAACATTTGGGTACTAAATCCATTTTGAGCTACAACTCATAAATTCCCTTAAACATTGGTTCATTTACACAGTGGTCCTTCATTCTTAGACCCAATAATTATTTGGATCAAATTTTCAAGTTCTTTGATAAAAATTAGTGTCCAATTGAATTTACTTGTTCATCCTCCTTAGTCGTGTAATATTTACAAATCACTTGTAACATCCTAAATTTTGCACACATGCACATGAGTTGAAGCATCAATTCCTAACATTGTATCCATTGGGTGTCACATATTGAATATCATGCATCAAGAACAATTGAAACACAACCAACACATGACATACTTTTCATTCACAATCTCAAAAGTTTATATTAAAAAAACTTAATACAAATTATGACTTAGTTCAAAAACCTAAGCATAAATAATTATATCTTAAAAGATGAAACTAATATGATGTGGATAATGGAACCCCACCAAGGAACTCTAGTCTTTCATTGTATCATCTTTATCCTATCTTGATGTCTTATTCCTCCTATGCTCATCACCTGCGGACATCTCGTCCCCAGCCATGCAAAGCAACATAAAAACTTGTGAATGGCATTGAGTAGTTATACATGAAAATAACTTATACTTGGAATGGCATGAAAGTAACACATAACATGAGTGATTAACATGATTACTTGATGATTTAAGTAAACTAACATGATTACATGAAAATTGTGTATCTTATCTTGAGTTAATATAGTCCCTCTCGTGAATGCACCACACTGCTCATAAGACTGGTTAAGGCTCACATAATGCTCCCTCAAAGCTCATAAGGTCGATTAAGGCTCACTTAAACATGATTGAGAGGACTATATTAACATAACATGATTACTTGATTTTGAACATGATTTTCATAATTTATGATCTATTGAGTTTGATTATCAAGATTTCTTGATTCCTTAACATGGCAATGCTACATAATGCTTCATTTAAAATCATAAACACGAAAACAATAGAAAAAGTAAATTCTTAGCATGAGCATGATTTTGCATAAGCATATAATGAGTACTAATGTACTCATACTTTAATTGAGTCATTATGAGTAAATAAGTGATTAATATAATCCATGAACCATAATGTAGTACTCAGAATGCATGACCGCTCACCTGGGCTTGAGGAGTATAATATTGATGTCTTGTTTCATGATCATTCTTAATTTCATGTATATAACATAATCATGGATTAATAATACTTTAGAAACATCTGGTTTATGGTTTATAAATGATATAACTGACATTGGGTTGGGAAAAGGGTCTGAACAGGGATCAGGTATGTTCCTTGTCTCAATACCTTTTCAATGAGTATTTAAACTTAATTTTCTAACATTGTATGATAAAGATATGCATTTCTTAAGATCTGAGCAATCAGAAGGTACAATAAAACCAATTAAAACAACTTCAAAAATCAGGGAGGCATCTATAAGGATGGATTTACACTACAACAAAATTACCCAATAATGGCATTTATTCTAGTGGTTTTTATAAAAAAAAGCCACTATCTTTCTAATATACATGCATTTTTAATTAAAATGCCTCTAAACCACCTATTATAGAGTTTCTAAAAAGGACATAACATTCAAGGCATTTTTATTTTTAATTAGTTGTAATCTTAAATTGCCATACCAAATTAGAAAACTAATTGGTAACACAATATTTACTTCCCGCTCCAAGTTTTCCCCTTCGCGCTCCAAAAAATCGTGATAGTCCAATCTAGCGCTCTGCTCTTTCCCGATTGATACAACTCTCCGCTCCTCAGGCCAGTGCATTGGGCATCGACCTTGGCGATCTTTGCCCTATCTAGGGGATGGTGGAGACTGGTGGCGGCTTGCTCTGTGCCATTTGCTAGTGGCAGAGTGCAACTTGACGGCCGTGCATGGTCTCTGTCGTCGATCGGGAACCTCCATCTGCCGCCTATTTGGATCGAGCCAATCTAAAGCACCGCCGTAGACTGAATCTGCCCCTCTGGCACCGGTGAGCTCAAGTGAGGGACTCCGATCATCCAATTCCTCTAATCTTTGCAACTTTTTGAAGGGGTATGCTTCCATCACAATATTTCCACTCACATCTCTGATGATTGCTCTTAAGACAACTCCCACCATCATTGTAATGGAAGCGTCCTTGTTGACATGAATCTTACCTTTAGGAATCACATTCCATCTCTGGGTAGAAATGTTATTGACCAACATTGATTCATGTTGTTGAGAAGTTGTGAGAAACCTACAGTAATTGATCCATCATGTGCGGGCTGATTTACAGACCATTTGCGGGCTGAGTCATTCAACCCTGATGTAACCTACAGACTGCCACTTCCCTAGTCCCATTGAATTGATTGATCATGTGTTGTATTATTTCCCTGCTTCATCCATTGATGGGGATATGTCTCCAATTATACAATGTCTATCTTTCAACCTCCCTCTTGTAACCAAGATTTTCGTAGCCACTCACCAGAGAAAATATGATATTTTTTATAGCCACCTCAAAGTCCAAATCAGTGTGGATAATCTATTCAGGTTGATCCTCCTTTGTTCTTGATATTTCTCATGATAGTGACACCAAACCAATAGGCTGAGTGAGCATTAAATGATCTCAAGTGGTTTAGCCACCACATCTACATATTGTTTGTAACCGTGAGTTGGAAATGAACCATGCTAATTGATTCAGCGTATTCCTTAGGTAGCAGTTGCAAGAATGCATCCAGGTTCCATCCTATGTTGTTCTCAAGGATTATCTCACACACATTATTCATATGAGTGGTGATTCAGATAATCTAATACTTGGCTTTGAATTCCTCTTAGATTTACTGATTAGGCACAAAATATTTTCCTAAGCCAAATTATATAGGATTTCAATAGAGATTTTAACTTAAGATTTATTGATTTTTTCCCACGCTTAGCTTTAGTTGTGTTTTTCTTATATGGATTGGATTGATATGATTTTTTCCATGGATATGAACCACCACTTCGTTTCATGCCACATTTTCCTCAATTTGGGTCATATTATTGTAGTTGTAATTTCATCTCATAATCCTGATACATTCAGGCCATATCACATTTTGTATGCTTAGTTCATTTTTAGCTAAGTTGTTTGCCAAATTTTGGCCATCAGTAGGATTTAGACCTACCTTTAATAGGGTTTGGTTTCCATTTGAGCCAATGTAGATGAACATGTATCTTTTTCATGTGTAAATCAAGTTGTATGACATACTTTGCAGTCATTGATACATCTGTTAGGAGTCTGCAACTGGTCTATAAATCATGATGAGGCTTTACTATGGTTGTTAATGTGTGTTGACCTTGGCATAACCTATTTTCTAAACAAGTATATGTCAATGGTAATTTAGTTAACCAATCCCTATGATTGACCCTAATTCAGTTCAGTATTATTTTGCATTCATACATGATCGTGCTAAAATTTGCAGTGTGCATTTCCAGTTTTAGGTTTGACTTTTTTTATGTTACAACTTTACTGTGTGGGGCATGACATTTTCAGTACATCCAATGCAATTAGTTCAGGACAGACCACAATTTGTATGCCTACTTTAGTTTTAGCCAAATAATTTGCCAAATAGTGCTTGTGAGTCAGATTTAGACCTATCCCTATTAGGGTTTGCTTTCTACTTGGGCCAATACAACTGAACATGTCTCTCTTTCATGTGCCAAGCAAGCTGCATGATAGACTTTGTAGTCATTGATACGTGCAGTCATTGATACTTTCTGGCTATATATGTTCTAAAGGTTTGTAGAAGGTGAGCTTGTAGAAGTTGAGGTTGTAGGTTTGGAAACCATGTTGGTGGTTTTGAGGTTTACGAATTCTCCTTTGATACTAGCGGATAGGACCCAGGCTCCTATTCATTTTCTGATTCAGTTCAAAATGATTAGAATGTGCCTGGGTCCTTATTATAGGTATGTTGTTTTATCCTTTTAAAAAGTATTTCAAATATAGTGTCATGTACTCATAAAACTAAAGAGGTAGGAATCTATCCCATTTACATATAGGTCAGAGAATAATAACCTCACATAACTCATTTAGAAAATTTACAATTTTTAGATGAATCCTTCTTGTCATAAAATTTGTGGTACTATCAAAATAATAAGATGATAAGATATCTTGTAGTAGTGTTTTGATAAACACAAAAGTACAAGACTATATGAAAAATGTGGAAAGACACCAATAACCTCTTTAAATAGGTCTCACACCTTCTATAGTAGTGCATGGATACTCCAAATTAAATAGGTCCCACACCTGTACAAAATAAGACAAACACCATTAACCTCTTTGATAATCTAAAATATGAGTGTTGATTTAACAAATAGATAATAAGTGTCACCTCATTTTATGAAATACCAAGATACATCAAATTATAGAAAATACTAGTTACTTCCTTGAAATTCTCAAAGAAGGATTAGTGAACATTGGACCAATTGCAAAGATATAGGGCATGATCTCCTCTATTAGATTTCTTTTCAAGCTATCATGTCCACCACAATAAAGTTGGTTATGACGAGAAATAAAAGGTTAACTGATGTTATACAACTTTTGCTAAAAATATATAACATCGTTATATGTACTTACAATTTGTTAATACTAATATTTTTCAGTCTCTGTCCACCCACAACAGTCACTATGAACTGATTCTCTATGCCAATGTTATTGTTCCCTAAAGAAGAACAATTGAACATCATCCTAGATGATCGCTCCTTAAACCAACTAACCATACCCAAACATTGGCGTTTTCTAAACGGAAGACACTACAGGCCTGGTGAAGTGACCCTAAATTTTGGCAATTATTCACATATTATCGAGGTTGAGTATGATTTGGTAGGAAATCTTATATCAAAATTTGGTTGGCGTGATTGGATTAGAAAGATGCTAGTGGTCCATAGCAACAAGCTTTTTCTCCATCCAGTTGGCCATGATACCATCAAAGTTTGGATAACCAACATCAACAACAAGACCCCTGATCATCTACGGCGGTATGAGCGCATGGTGGATGATATCAGCTCAGACGAATCTGATGATGAGGTGCATGTTTATGGGTACACCAACCCCTTTATTTAGTTATTGTTTAGGAGTACACCCCTGTGTGTGGATGTAAAAAGAGATTAATGAATGGAACTGAAAGTTGCTACATGAATGCTTATAACTGAAGTGTGTGTTCCCATGAATGTTCCAAATTCACAAATCCATCCTATCTAATGACACATTCGAAACCCAACAACAAAAAGAAAAATGCATATCCTATTATGTTACAAATTATTGATAAATTTCATTATAAATGTTCTTTTATCCTTATTATAACTATGTTCTTTTATCCTTATTAGAAGTATTTCAAAAAATGCTTGGGTACCCGCCTAGTTAGATAGGCTCACGTGAACTTCATTTGCATGATTACACTAGTATTTTCTCATATAGTATAGTCTTTTTTAATATGACATACTTACTCATATGTTATATGTTTTACTATTTTTATAGAATGGATAAGTCTTGGATAGCAGAGGATGACCGAATGAGCAATAAATACTTATATGGAGTATCAAAAATTTTGGATTTCACTTTTGAACATTCGTCGATTGGAGACAAGATTGTATGTCAGTGTAGAAAGTGTGCTAATGTATACCAGGTCACTAGAAAAACTGCATTGAGCCATCTATTGTGGCATGACTTCTTACCAAGCTATATTTCTTGGGCTTTTCATGGTGAAGATGTTGATGTTCAAATGGATGGTCCTACTGATTAGGGAGATTTCCTTAATGCTGAAAATTTACAAGATATGTTGCATGATACTTTTCCAAGTTTCAGTGAAGATGGAAATACAGAAGGAGTGGAGCCATCTAGTGATCAACATTTCAATACTGAAAAATTTTATATCTTATTAAAGGATTCTGAGACAGAATCATATCCAGGGTGTAAGAAATATAGCAAACTTACTTGCATCCTAAAATTCTATCACCTGGTTTGTCTTAATGGCTTGAGTAAAAAAGAATCATCTATGTTTCTTACGTTCTTTAAGAAGATGCTACCATAAGGACAACAATTACCTAATTCAATTTATGAGCTAAAAAGATGATTACAGGGTTGGGCTTAGATTATGTGAAGATTCATGTTTGTACAAATGGTTGCATGTTGTTTTGGAAGGATTCTGTTGATAAAGATGTCTGTGATACATGTGGAGCATCAAGATGGAAACTGATTACAATCCTAGATGATGATGACGAGCTTGCAAAAAAACCCAAGAGAATACATGTCAAAGTGCTCAGACACTTTCCACTTATACCCCGCCTAATGCGGTTGTTCATGTCATCAAAAATCTCTTCCTTAATGAGGTGGCATGAAGAAGAATACGAAAAATAGATGACAAGTTAAGACACTCGGTAGATTCACCTACATGGAAAACATTTGATGTGATGCATCCAGAATTTGCTGCAGGCGCTAGAAACATTCGATTGGGACTTGCAACTGACGGATTTAATCCTTTTGGGACAATGAGTAGTACATGGCTTGTTGTGATTATTCCATATAATTTACCTCCTTGGTTGTGCATGAAGCAACCATATTTTATGTTGTCTCTACTCATTCGTAGACCAGCTTCACCTGAAAATATAGATGTGTACTTGCGTCCATTGATTGATGAGTTGAAATAACTATGGGATACTGGTGTACATATATATGACGTTGGAACCAAGGAATTCTTTCTGATGCATGCTTCTTTATTATGGACTATTAGTGATTTTCCATAATATTCACATCTATCTGGTTGGAGTACTAAAGGCTACAAAGCATGTCCTTATTGTAATAAAGATATTGTCTCACATTGGTTTCTACATAGCCGTAAAGTTTGCTATAGAGGACACCGTAGGTTTTTGCCAACTAGCCACAGATTCCGAAAAGAAGCAAAGGCATTTGACGGTGAGCAAGAATTTAGGTGTCCACCTAAACCTCCTTCTGGAGCTCAAATATTGTCACAATTGGAGGACGGAAGAACTATAATTGCTAAGAAAAGGCCAAGAGGTAAGGATTCAACACACAATTGGGAAAGGAAAAGCATATTTTTTGAGCTACCATATTGGAAAACTAATATTGTAAGGCACAATCTCGATGTCATGCACATTGAGAAGAATATATGTGAGAGTATTATTGGAACATTGCTAGGTTTGAAGGATAAAAGTAAGGACAACTTGAATGCAAGGAAGGATTTGGAAGATATGGGAATCAAATTTCCACTATCCAAAAACTATTGGTAAATATACCATCCTACCTCCAGCTTTCTATACAATGAAAAAAGATGAAAAAAATTATTTTGTAACCTCCTAAAATCTGTCAAAGTTCTATACGGGCATGCGTCTAATATATCTAGATGTGCACGACCGAAGGATCAGAAGATGCTATCAATGAAAAGTTACAATTATCACGTACTGATGCAATAACTTCTGCCATTAGCTGTCACTGTGTCCTTGCCCGGTAAGAATGCTAAGTCATGTATTATTAATCTTTGTTGCTATTTTCAAAGGTTGTGTACTAAAGTCATAGATCCAAATGATTTTACTACATTGGAAAATGAAATAGTTGTGACACTTTGTGAGATGGTGAAGATATTCCCTACATGTTTTTTTGACATAATGGTGCATCTATCAGTCCATCTCACTTATGAAGCTAAGATAGCCGGCCCTGTTCAGTATCGTTGGATGTATCCAATTGAAAGGTAACTTTTCATACATTGTGATGACTTTACCTATTGGAATGTAATTTGTCATAATATTTTTCTCAACTTTGTTATCAGGTATCTGATGACCCTAAAAGGATATGTTCGTGATAAAAGATATCCAGAAGGATCAATAGCAGAAGGATATATAGCCGAAGAGTGTCTAACTTTTTGTTCAAGATACTTGGATGGAGTTGAAACAAAATTAAATCGGCCAGATAGAAATGATACTGACGAAGAAAATTTAGAAAACAAGCCAACATTGGACAGTGATGATTGGTCTATTTTCTCGATAGTAGGTCGTGGTATTGGTAAAATGATAACATGTGTCTTGGACGAACATACATGGAAACAAGTCCATAAGTATGTAATATTCAATTGTGAAGCAAATGAACCCTACATTAAGTAAGTTAGTGTCAACTGTCTTCTATTAATGAAATGCTATAACATATTCCAATGACATATTGCATATATTTTGTATTCAGGAAGCACTATGATATCATTAGGCAAAAACATCCTCAGAAGTCCTTAAAGGAGGTTCAGAGAATACATAGTAACTCATTTGATGGATGGTTTAAGGAACATGTAAGTTTAGTTGTGGTAATTAAATTTGTTATGCTTCATGAATAACGTCTAACAAACTTTTCTTTTGTTAGATTGAGAAACTCCTAAGAATAGAGATGGTGGATGATAAAATCAAGTTTCTTTCTCAAGGTCCACATCAACTGGCCATTAAGTACAAGGTCTATGTTGTCAATGGTCACAGATTTCATACCAAGGCAAAAGATGCAAATCGAACAACACAAAATAGTGGAATCTTTCTGGTAGCTAAGACTGATTGTTATTCTAAAACCACTGACTACAATCCAATTACTACAGATGTTACCTACTATGGTGTTTTGAAGGATGTTATTGTGCTCAATTATTATGAACACTTTAAGGTGACATTATTTAAGTGTGATTGGGTGGACATCTAATCAAAGAGGGGAATCAAGCATGATGAACATGGGTTGACTCTTGTTAATTTGAGATGACTTCAAACTATACAAGAACTGTTTGTAGTGGCATCTCAAGTTGGACAAGTATTTTATGTAGAAGATGTCACTGCAAAAGGGTGGCATTTTGCTGTAAAGATTGCCCCACGGGATATGTTCAACATGGAAGAACAATCTTGTATTGAGAATGTCGAAGCTTATGTGCAAGGTGAAACTAGAGATGGGCTATCAATGACATCATAGGATGAAGATATTGATTCACTACTAAATAACAGGTCTTTGGCATCGGTTGTTTATGCCCTTTTAGCGACGATTCTCAACCGACGCCTATGTGGGCGCCGCTAAAGGTTGAACTCTTCGGCGTCGGTTTTATAATCAATGCCAAAAGGATTCGTGCCACTGAAAACGCGCCAGTAGGGCACCGATGGGCGTCGATTATGTATAGTAAGCCGACGCCAAAAGGGTTCGCGCCACAAAAAGGGTGCCATCTAGGACACTTTCTACGTTGATTTGCAACTAAAAAACCGATGCCATATTTCCAGATGCCACGGCCGTGTTTAGTACTATAGGCATCGGTTTTGTACTAATAACCAACGCTTGTTCTGCCATGGTCGTGCTTTCCTGCACGGTCGGGTTGTTTGTCACATTAGGCGGCGGTTTTTATCCAATAATCGACATTGTAAGCCTTTGATGACGGTGTTATATAAATAACTGACACCTATGTTTTAATTTTTTTTTTCTTATCAGTTTGCAGGCCTGTTGTGGCTGGTTAGCAGGATGAGAACATGCAGTTCAGTTTTTTGAACTGCAGGATGAGAACCTGCAGTTCCGTTTTCTGAACTGCAGGTTTATGACATCCATTGATATCAGCCAACAAATAGGCCACAAACCTACAAAATCAACAAATATACTTTTCACACAAGTAGATACATTCAGACATCAATTCAATTCTCACATTCACACATGTAGAAACATTCAAATACATGTAGAAACATTCAGACATGTATAAACATTCAGAAATATTCATTTACAAAATATCATTCAACATCACTATCAGCATCCCAATTATATTTTACAATCACCACTGCTTGTATGGATGTTGCCCATTCTTCTCTTACTTCATTTAATACTTCCATCGTATATAAAGCATGTCATATTTTAAGTGTTTACCTATAGTGTGGTCAGTTTTAAACACCTGTAAAGAGAATGATGTATATATAAGTAATAATATAAAAATAAGATTGATATATTTCATATTAACTAATGAGACTATATATAATAACCTCATGCATGGTATCGATGTCCAATGCGGCATATTGGATAATCATCTGCATAAATCGCATCACATAGTATGTGCATGCCCAGCCGTTGTCTTGTGTAGCGCACTATAAATTGAAACATACAAAATATTAAAAAATACAACTAAGCACATTTCACATAAATAATATATACATTGGATTCAGGAACTTACTTTCACATTCTCCCAAATTATTGGTTGGTTCTTTTTCCTGGGGACCTTTCCTCCAGCCTTTTTGAATGCATCTAAACCCCTACATGTTAATGTAACACAGTAAATTGCATAATTAAATAGTAATGTAATAACATATGTTAACGGATATAAAAATGAAATATTTCTCACCAGAATAATGGCATTCTCATTACGTGTCCAATTTTAGTATTCAATGTACTCCCCGCAGGATCTAGATAATAAACAGTGAACGTCCTGGGGAGAATAACTAGTAACTTCCAATGCCTACCGCTAGAGGTAAAAAAGTTAAAAATTAATAACTCAAAATCCACAATAAAAATGTAATTTTCTTAAGTCCAAATTATAAGTTAAGTAAACTTACTTGACATTGAATGGAGATATTATTATAGTCTTCTTTTGCTGACCGAAAATTGTAAAAGAATCTATACAGTATTGTTGAACACTATCAGGGTCTTTAGCTACCATACTAATCAATGATGGAATCAAAAATATCACATGGTCAAATGCAAATTGTTTACATTGATTTTCGACTAAGTAGCTGCAAAACATGTATTACGTATGCATTAATATATAAGAAACCAGATCATCGGATCTTACACAAGGTATATGGATGTACAAACAAGATCTCACCTTATCCATGTCTCTATCATTGATGTATTCATCCAATCATATATAAACAGCTCAATAATATCTTGTATAAATAAAGAGCTTTCGTATGATTGACCTGCATAATTTGCTTCTAAAGAAACAATTATAGGGCAATGTATATTGTGTGCCCGTAGCCAACATGTCATTCCCCTACAAGAAGGACCTAACGGGTATTTTAGGTCAGTTGGAACCCAACTTGGTAATGCAGGAAGTGGTGGTGGAGGCTAGATGCTCCAGGTGTCTTCTTTTTAACCTGTATATATAATTTTAGATCAATTGACCTCATATATACACATTAACAATCTAAAGTAATGTAAATTTATCTTACAATTTCAGTAGTGTAGACGACATCTTCTTTGGGCCACAATATTACCCCGCCTTCTGCCTCAGTAGGTGTATCAATATCCGGGTGGACATATGGCAATGTAGCTTCCATCCAATCAGGGAATACACGTATAGCGCTCACACGAACGTAGCCTTATGGCATTGGAGTCCCGTGAAACATTGCCCCAGGAAGGGATGGGTAAGCCTGCGCCTCTGCAACAACATAGTCTTGCATTCTTAAGCGGCATGGCTTCAACACCTACAAATTTACATAAAGACTGTTATACATATATACATATCATCTTGAAAACATACCATCTTGAAAATACTAGCTACAATGTCATAAACAATACTTACAACAGACGTGTTAGGCGGTGGGTCTACAAGATTACTCGTAGTCTGTGCATCAGGAAAAGAGTGGGTCGCCACAGGCTGATTGAAAGCCTGAGATGCCTGCCACTGCTGCATTATATCCTTGACTTTCTTAGAAACTAGATCCTCGACTCTTTTATTCTCCTATACATGGATAAAAGAAACATTAGCTTCTTATTATTGAATTCTCTTTTGCAGTAACATTCTAAAAAAGAATAAGTTACCTCTTCTTATGAAAGTCCCGCTCTGGGTTTGCGCTGGGATGGCCCAAACAATGCTTTGATGCCCACACCAGCGCCTGCACCCCTAACACGTCCAGGATGCTCTGGGTTACCCAGAGCAATTGTCAATTCATCCCTTGTGCCCTGAGGGATGAACGTGCCTTGTTTCCTCTGCTCGTGCAGATCCCGCTAATCACCATCAACATAAATTGGTAAGTCAATACACAAATAATCAATATTCAAACGATTGCTCTAAGAGTTGTATTTTACCATTTTCGTAGCCGCCTCAGCAGTTACGGGCTTCTTTATTTCACCCTTCTTGTTTTGCATCCCAGCTATCCAGACATCATGGCGAGGCATGGGTGTGGCAGATGTAGTAGATGACTCCTGAGTAGCAATAGACTCCACCTGTAGTCTTTAGCGAACGCTTGCATAGCCCTTTGGACCCATAGTGTGGTCATGCACATTCAGTGCACACCTTGCTTTTTGCACCTCACTGAGGGCCTAGTTAGTATGCACATTAATAATTTGGTTAGTAACACTAAATTTTAATCTTGAATAGGTGAATAAAATGTATATTAATACATTCAGTGCATGCCTTGATTTTTGCACCTCACATAATACCTTGAATTCTTCATATTTTCTTGAAGCAACAAGCATGTCCCAATCTTATTTTTCCAAGAAGTTCCATTGTTCAAGTGCTGACTTCTTCTTCTTATCACCAAATTTTATGTATTCTCTGTTGAGATTTATTCTATAGTTCCTTAGCATCTTTCCAGCGCGTTGCATCACGCTTTTACGATGCAGCATCTCATCCAATGCAAACATATTCTGTAAATTAGAATTGCTATTAACAAGTATCCAAAAATAGAATTGCAAATAATAGAATTTGTAATCTACAAAATAGAATTGCAAATAATAATAACTCACACATAAATCCTTCCATATCATGTTTTTCTTCGCCTGAGGAACTTTATGCCAATTATCATACTTAACACCACAATGGCTTCGAGTGACAACCCCAAGATAGTTTACAAAATTATTACGGTTCACTCCAATTACATTTCCTCCATTATCAAACTCCACAACCAATCTGGATCCACTGCCACTTAACGCTATTAACTTCTTCAACAGAGTGATGCCCCTTTTCTTATTAAGTTTTTAGTGATGCGCATCAAGTTCCTCCAGTGCTGCAGTGGGTACATCAACCTAAAATTTGACAAAAATAAACACACTAAATTAGCCCAATATAGAAATATAGGATATATGACATAACTAGAAGATAATGAATTTTATAGAAATACATGATATGTTTTTAGAACTTACATTGGTATCCTCGCCATGCTCATCATGGACATCATGCTCATCATGGACTTCATGCTCATCATGGACATCATGCTCATCATGGTCAGCCATCTGAAAATGTCATTAAAAAGGCAAACATTTAGCATTTGTATTAACTAGAAGATAATGAAACATCAAATCTGAAAATGATATTGATATTAAAAAAGAAAACATTTAGTTTCAATAAAAAAATATAAACATGCATGCCTCTAAAATTGTGATCTTTTATCAATTAACAATCTTTCATTGTGATCTCGGCGCACATATAAGTCATCATTAGCTTCAATATTTTGTGGAGTTGGCAACCCAACTGAGAATGGACTGGAGTCATCATACTTATCATAGTACTCGTCTTCATCTATAGGATCTTCAATAAACTGTCTTTTACCATGAAGAACAACCGACCATTTATCATTTGTAGGATCATCGATATAGAATACTTGTTTTGCCAGTGATGCCAATATAAATGGTTCACCCTTCTCACCAATATTTTCAAAGTTCACTAAAGTGAAACCCAATTCATCCACTATAACTCCTTTGTGTTATCAACCCAATTACATTTAAAGAGCGGAATTCTGAAATCTATGTAGTCAAACTCCCATATGTCTTCAATGACACCGTAATATGACATTTTAGCTTCACGTGGACTCTTATCCTTTGCACTTGCAAAATACATAGTCGACGCTTGAAGAGTGACCTCACTATTTTGGACAACACTCTTATCATCTTGGAGCTTAGTGTAATATGTGAACCCATTAATGTCAAACCCTTCATAATGTTGGTATGTATGCCCATAGAGCAAGTCATATGATGATTGTAATGGGATACTTTGTAAATGATTTGAATAATAATAAAGGCAATTTCCGATCTATATGTTTAAACTATTTCTGAGATGATGGTGTAACATGATAGATGTCTAAAGAATGGTTTTACTCAATGATGTATGCTTTTAGGTTCAAGACCTAAACGATGAGATCATACATATGTTAAGAGTATACATTTGTGTTTAGTCCCTAGTCGGTTGTTACTGTGGAAATAACCATAGACATCAATAACACTGAAGACTAGATTGTGTGTTGGTTGATGACATAATCTCATTAGTCATGATATAGTGATATCAAACCAAGCACATATGCACTTTTTAGAGAACAAGGTACTGGACAGACCCACCGTGAGAGTGACACATGGAACCATGACTTGGTAATCACAGTCAGCTCTCACAGTGATGGTGGTGAGTGTGATTCTTAGACCTGAAATCACTACACTCAACACATGTCGTTGGGTACACTTTGACATCATCAAACGCAGTCCTGAAACATGGGTTGTTATAAAGGTGATGATTAGGTGGCTTTGACACATGGGACTTTTGAGGGGTGAGTGATAGATATGGGATTTGTCCCTCCTGAGGGAGTTTGATGTCCTTGGCCACTTGATGAGTAGGATTGAGAAAGGCATGTGCATGCACGTGTGAATCAATATGTGATATTGATGTCACACACATCTCACCTAGTCTTCTCTGAGATCAAGGAAATGAATGAACATTAACAGGATGATTGTTCCATGCCTCGAGTTCATTTAGGATATCAGTGACAAAGAAATTATACATTCACTATAACACCATTCACGGATTGTAGCATTGAAAGTTGTTCTCCAACTTTCTATTTCACTTGGGTAGCACAGATGTGTGACTAGGCATCGCTCTTTGCTTGTGCAGTCAGAAGTGTTATGGACTTTCACTACCAACGTGAAATGGACATGCAGGGTCACACACATAGGATTTAACCTGGAATAGGAGTTTGTCTGCAAACATGTTAGATTGATTACTAAAGGAGTTTAGTAGTTCAATTAAACACTCAATCAATTGATAGCTCTGTATCATAGTGTTCAAGGTGTTGGACTGATTGATTAGAGTATCAGATTGATTGCAACTGCGATTGACTGATTCTGCACTCCCAACCGATCCGCTCATGTGATGAACCGATCGGCTGAGCTTGGTGAACCGATCGGCTCAACCGGTGAGTCGATCGGCTCATGGGCAGGGTGAAACGATCCATTCAAGTGTTGAAATGATCAGTTCAAGTCCAACCGAGCAAGTTGGGAAAGTAAGATTGGTGAGAAATTTCCTTTCGTTTCACTTGCCCAATTTGATTGGAACAAGGATTGGTATTTGATACCAATTCGAAACAAAAGAAGAAAAGTCAATCGGGAACTGATCAGGACCACGAACCGACCGGTTCAAAAGTGAACCAACCATTTCATGGGTCCCAACCGATCGATTGAGGTGTCAATCGACTGGCTCAGATCCCCAACCGACCATTTCAGTTGTGAAACGATCGGTTCAGGTTACACAATTGGTTGTTTTGTGGAAAATCTCAAACCCTTCTACTCCTGCTTTAGTCCTGCATTGCCCGAGATAGAGAACCATGTCCCATGACCCTCCTATATATAGGGGTATTGGGGGCTTCTCAAAGTACAACTCAGTGCAACCAGTTGCTCTGTAAAGTTGTCGTTCTCTCTGGTTTTGGTAACCGAGAGAGCCCGAGCAAGTGCTACCCGATAAGGGAGGCACAATAAGGGAAAGACAACTGCAGAAAGCGACTGGTGGCTGGAGAGTGTGTCGTCGACTAGTACACCGACAGAAGGGTGCGACTCCTTCTGATTCCTTGTGGGACAAGGAGATCGGAGTTCCAAGCAGTCTGTGTGGACGACTGCAGAGGCGGGAGACCTCTGTCGCTCGGAGGACAACTGTCAATCCCGACAGTCCCGGTGAGACCAGGAGTCTTCAGTCCCGTTGCGACCAGGATCTACACATACACCGTCCAAGACCGGAGGTGAAGACCGCGCAAGGCGTGAGGTACTGTCACCGAGCAAGCCTCAGGACAAGGTATTCATCCACAAGCCATCTTTCTTATTGTATAGACGTTGACGCGATTCCTTTTGTTCTGGGTTTAAGGGAGAAATTTTTTGTTTCCGCTGCTTCTCTGCCTCCTGTAAAACCCAACAGTGGTATCAGAGCCACGTCAACTACTCTATATTTTAGGATCATCGATATGATCGATTTTGGTTTGTCGCCTTTATTTATTGCATACGATGCGAATAAAATTGGCTTTATGCATGTCAAATCCACAAATCCTAAATATACATATATAATATGTAATATTAATGCACTCGATACACGTCGCCCTTAAATGAGTTTTGTGGTGGATGTGTAGCATGGTTATGGCCTATAAACCCTATATCTGTGTATGGTTGTATGTGGTTGCTTGCATCTCGGTCTGCGCACCGATTCCTTTTCTCCTATTCCTAATGTAACTCGAAATAATTCGAGACTTCTTTCCTACCTTTGCTCCCCCCGAATGTAACTCGGGATTTCACAATTCAATTGTAAATAATATAGATTTTATTTCTTGTTATGTCAAAGAACGGCAGACGACCTGATGACGACAGAGACGATCGGTTCAAGGCGTGAACCAATCGGTTGACGTTCCAGACGACCGGTTCGAGTAGTGAGACAAAGGGGTGGCGATCTGAGGAGATGCATGACGACTGGTGAACCGGTCGACTGGAGGTGCCAGTCGATCGACTGGTGGCACCCGAACAACCAACTTGATGGCGAGCCGATCAGTCATGGAGATGAGCTGATCAAACCCAGAAAGGGAGGCACAGATTTCATCTTGTATAGGTTTCATGTGATGTAGACCTAGATGACTGTGATTCCTCTTGGCTCGAGGAATCACAATAGGATGGCCATAATCATTGCTTTTATCGTTTCACATGTTTTCTATGGGATATAGTATGCATATGATATGTACTATATATTGTGGTGATTGGATATGTATATGTATCTAAAAACCAAATCCCTCATTAAATATTAAAGTTTTAGATGCCTTCCAAATGTGACACACATGAAAAGCTTGATCGACCAAGTGTGGGCACGCCCTAGCATGGTGCACCGTCTATCTCGTGGAAGCGTGAAGGATGAACATGTGGGTCTGCCCTAGCAGGGTGCATATTCATTGTGTTGGCTTTGGGTCAGACTTAACAAGGTAACCTAGAAGTAAGAGTTGCCTACCTGGGAGATCTGAGTTGTGGGTGACAGCCCTAGCTAGTCCATGGCTCAGAGGATTTCAGGACCTTGACCCACTAGAAGATTGTACGCTGCAATCTTCTGAATTGATGGTGAGGGCTGTCAATTTGAGTCAAAATAGTGGGAGCGGTAATTAATTAAAGGCCTAATTAACTATCATCAAATTTTATTCAAATCCAATCAAAAGGAGTTTTGACAAATGCAATTTTCTCTTATAGAATGGCAAAAGAATCATCTTTTAAAATGGGCAAATTAATTGAGAACAAATTCCATAACTGGTTGAGGACTGTGAGAAGTGTTCTGCACAATCCAGATATACCAGGAGCCTTTGAATCCACTCTATGTACACTTAAAGCATTAGTGAAGAAGAAAGAAAGTTCATTGATAGAGATCAATGGAACGAAAGGTAAGGGAGAGAAGGGTTCTCTCACCAAACCAATTTCTTCTACATGGAGAGGATGGAAGGAACGATGGAAGAAGAAGTCAGAGATAGAGATCGCTACTTCTGGTGTATACGTGATAGAGATTAACTCTACTACTTCTTCATCATGGGTACTTGATACCGGATGTGGATCTCACATTTGTTCAAATGTGAAGGATCTTAAGAGAAGTAGGCCTTTGGGGAAAGGCGAGGTTGGACTACGTGTTGCCAATGGGGCAAGGGTTTCCGCCAGTGCCGTAGGAACCTATGAGTTAACTCTACCGAGTGGGCTAATAATAGAGTTAAAGAACTGCTATTATGTACCTGCCATAAATAGGAATATCATTTCCGTCTCTTGTTTGGACAAGGATGGATTTTAATTTCTTATTAAGAATGGAAATTGTTCCATTTCTAAAGATGGGATCTTTTATGGCAGTGCCCCAATGTCTTATGGTCTATACTTGATAGATTTAGAGACAAGTGTATACAACGTAAACACCAAAAAGAAAAAACTCAACGACTCAAACAAAACATATCTTTGGCATTGTCGTCTAGGGCACATAAATGAGAGTTGCATTTCTAGACTCCATAAAGATGGTTATCTAGACTCTTTTGATTATGAATCAATAGAGACATGTGAATCTTATTTATTGGGCAAGATGACCAAGACTCCCTTTTCAGGTAAAGGTGAGAGAGCTAGTGATCTATTAGGACTCATACATACTGATGTTTGTGGGCCTTTTAGAACTAATGCCAGAAATGGGTGTCAGTACTTCATTACCATCACTGATGATTTTAGTAGGTATGGCTATGTGTACCTGATGAAGCATAAGTCAGAAACCCTTGAAAGGTTCAAGGATTTCATGAATGAAGTACAGAACCAACTTGGTAAAATTATTAAGGCACTTTGATCCGATCGAGGTGGAGAATACTTAAGCCAGGAGTTTGAGGACCTTCTGCGAGCCCGTGGTATTGTATCACAATGGACTCCGCCTGGAACACCACAGCATAACAGTGTGTCTGAAAGAAGGAATCACACATTGTTGGATATGGTGTGATCAATGATGAGTTTTGCTGATCTTCCGATTTCCTTCTGGGGTCATGCTCTTAAAACCGCCGCGTTTACACTTAACCGAGTACCATCTAAATCGGTTCAAAAGACACCATATGAGATATGGTACGGGAAGCGTCCCGATTTGTCTTTTCTGAAGATTTGGGGTTGTGAGGCTTACGTTAGGAAAATGTTTCCTGATAAGCTTGGACCCAAATCCGATAAATGTTATTTTGTTGGATATCCCAAGGAAACGAGGGGATATTATCTATACCACCCTACTGACAACAAAGTGTTTATTGCCAGGACAGCTGTGTTCCTAGAGAAGGAATTTATTTCCAAAGGAAGCAATGGGAGGAAAATAGAGCTTGAAGAGGTTCAAGCCCAATAAGAAAACATTGAACCCGTAGATGTATGAGAGGAATATGGAGATTCACAAGGTGTTGTGGGATCTCATTCTCCTCTGATAACACAAGGACCTCGTAGATCTAGTAGGACCCGCCTTGAACCTAGGAGGTTTGGATACCTTGTGACTCAAGAAGGTGGTGAGTTGATCATAGAGGATGATCCAACTACCTATGTAGAGGCTATGGAGGGACCAGATTCTGAGAAATGGCTTGAAGCCATGAGATCCGAGATGGAATCCATGTACTCCAACAAAGTATGGACTTTGGTGGAACCACCCAAAGGGGTAAAACCCATAGGGTGCAAGTGGGTCTTTAAGAAAAAGACCGACATGGATGGCAACGTGCAAACTTATAAAGGCAGATTGGTTGCGAAGGGATTTCAACAAGTTCAAGGTGTTGACTATGATAAAACATTTTCTCCAGTTTCCATTATTAAGTCCATCAGGATCATGCTTGCTATTGCAGCTTATTATGACTATGAGATTTGGCAGATGGATGTTAAAACCGCATTCCTTAACGGGAATATAAATGAGGATGTGTACATGACACAGCCTAAATGTGACGACCCCAATTTCTACATACTTTCCTTAGTGACACATACAGATATGCGTGCACTCATATCTATAAATGTCAAAAGGGAAAACAATAGAAATCAAGATAGCCAACTAAAAAAAATAGAGATAAGCCAAGATCAAGTTCACATCATAGCAAATAGCCACACAACATTTCATTCAACAAAGTAAGATAAGGTCATACATATTGATACTGAAGAAAGAAGAAGAATAAGTCTAAGATTATTACATTGGATCTCAATCATCCTCAACATAATCTAGGAAAGAAATAAACTAACATCTAGCAAGAAAGAGATAAGAGGAACAGGTCTATCTAATAATTCCTCCATGCTTATTATTTGTGCCTTCAGGTACTTTGAATATGCATTGTACTTTGATCATCAATTGTTCCTTGCACCTAGAAAATACGAGAAACAAATACATCAACAAAGTTGGTACGTGGAGTAAAAGCTATACTATGATGGCATATAAATTACTCGAATTGAAGAAAGAGAAAGAAAACGTTACTTAAAGGCAGAAAATCAGGTAATCCCAAGTTATTAGCCTTCTTTATAGTGAACATGCATTACTATGGTGGACTTAGCACATAATTTCATAAATAGTGGGCCCTTCCCCGTGTACCTTGTACTCTAGGGATCTCCCAGTATACCATGTACTCTAGGGAGGTGCTAGTCAACATTAAAGCTTTCCCTCTCTAATAGGGAGTTTTAATGAACACCACTAGTAACTACAATTCACTTATATTCAGTTATGTTCTTTTATGAGCAAGGCGGTAAATCATCAATTAATCATATATTCACATCCATCAATGTATATCAATTTCATACAAACAATTACATATACTTAACATCCAGCAAAACTAGTCATATAATTATATCCACGTACCTTTAATTCTCAGATCTGGATTCCAAACGTCTCAGATTAGGAGAAATATGGTAGATCACCCTGAAATATAGTAAAACCCTAAAGTCATCATGGTTTCTCATCAATCAACATTAATTACTATTATAATTTAGGGTTTAGGTTATTTGGGATATAATTTTAGGATACATGTGAGTTGAGGGGTCAGAGTTAGTTCTTAGGTCAGGGTTAAGTCTAATCATCCAAGGCAATTAATGGTTGACATAAAATTGTATAAGGTGTATAATAAGAAAAGTAGAATCTGGAAATTAGGGTTTTTCTCCCTTATTGAAACAACTATCCTTCTGAGATAAGATTTCGAGTGACATGATGATTAGAACCCTAATTAGGGTTTAATCTATTCTCAAGGTAAATTGGAAGTTAGTTATGACCATTATTACATGATGTACAATTATTAAGGGGGTCATTAAGACTTGCAGGCTATATTTTCAAAAAGGGCTCAGATCCAAGTCCTATTTATACTTTACTTAGATAGATCTCATTTTTCTGATGAATATAACATATAAGTTTGATATATTCCGACATTCCTAGTAATTTCTAGGATTTTTCTAAGACAAGGCTTTGTGCAAAGAAAATAATTGGGTTGTAAGCTTACGTGGCAGACTAGGATTGGTCTGCGTAGGCTCGTGGGTCCCTTGCTTGAGGAAGTCTTAGTCTTCAGCGTCGTCTGTTGCTTCACTTCTTCCTTACTGGCGCGCGATCAAGGACCTGGAGCAGCTCCGGCGATGGCTAAGTCAGCAAAAGACCCGTCTTGGTTGCCGGAAAAGAACCTATCAAGCTCACGGTGGTGTCCCGAGCCCAACTGAAACCTTTTGGCGTTGCGGCTCCCCTGGGAACACTGAGCCAAAGCAGGCAGGAGAGATCGCCGGTGAGAGGTTGGTAGGGGAGGACAGGGAGTTGTGGCAGGTTGGAGATGGCCGGAAAGCACCTCCGAACCGCAGTGAATGTGATGGCGGGGAGTAACTTGTGAGGCGAGGTACGTGGTGGTGTCGTCGAGGCAGTGCAGCGACGGAGGGAAGGTGGGCTTGGCGGCAGTGCTTGGAGGTCAGGTATCTCGAATTGAGTTTTGCGGGAGTCTAAGGGTGGTCCAGCGGAGCTGTTGGAGTCTTTATATAGGCTCATGCGGGCGAGGGCAGTAAAGCCCTAAATGGGTCGCCGCCGCTAGGAGGAAGGTGAGAAAGCAGAAATTTGTTCTCCCAGATATGCGCGTGAGGAGCTTAAAGTCAGGGTTCATTAGCTTCATCTTCGGGAGTGGAACCGGTCCTCCAACAATCTCGCGGGATTGTTGTGGATGCTGGGCGCACGGGGTATCCCTGCGCTCATCGCTCTGTTGGGTTCCAATCCGCAGAAAGCGGAAGGTAGGAGATAGTGTCCGGGCCCTTGGATCCCTGGGTGGATCCACGTCCACCTGATCGGATGGCCAAGATTCAACCCAGCTAGGGGCCGCGCCCAAGCAAAGAAAGAGTGGGCCGCATGAAAACAGAAAATCTAATTAAATCACAAACTTTAGTCCTAGGCTAAAATTAGGTGACATAATACACCAAAATTTAAAAGTAAATAACTCTAAATTGGTAGCTCCAATTGAAATGAGATTTTAGGCATAGTTTTATAATGTTATGATTTAGTTATGGTGCAAAATTAGAGTCCCAATTCGATTATTGAATATGTCAATTGACTAAACGTCATAATACTTGCATTACTTACTTTATATACCATTATGGATGGTCTAAAGTGAAATTGTTGATCCATTCAATCAATTTAGTGAGAGAGATGATTAAGGGCATAATTGGAACAATTAAAATTGTAAAAGAAAGAGACTAAAATAATATATGTAAAACTCACTCTATCACATTCTCCCCTCCTTTTAAGAATTTTGTCCCCAAAATTTAAGCAGTCTGAAAAAGATATGGATACTTCTTCTCGACCTCGGTCTTCAGCTCCCAGGTGGCATCCGTTTCGTCATGGTGGCTCCAGAGAACTTTCACCATTTTGATATGACGATTACTGCGAAGCTCCTTTGACTTGAAGTCAAGAATTCTGACTGGGGACTCAGCATATGACAGATCATCCTTCAACTCGAGAGGCTCATGATTCAGGATATGACTGGAGTCTTTGACATAGGGCTTCAGATTAGATACATGGAACACATTATGCATGGAACTATACTGAGGAGGCAAAGCAAGACAATAGGCGCATTCACCAACCCTTTCTAGGATCTCAAAGGGTCCAACATAACGAGGACTGAGCTTTCCTTTGTTCTTGGCCAAAGCTCGAATAGGTCGGATCTTCAGAAATACGTGGTCACCTTCCTTGAACTGACGTTCTCGACGGTGAGCATCTGCATAAGACTTATGTCTATCATGTGCTCGCTTCATTCTCTGCCTGATCAGAGCAACCTTATCAGTATACAACTGCATCTCCTTAGATTTCATCAGGGTACGCTCTCCGACATCATCCCAGTGTAAAGGTGATTTGCATGGTCGACCATAAAGAGCTTCATAGGGAGGCATCCCAATGCTTGCCTGATAGCTATTATTATAGGCAAACTCAGCTAAAGGTAAGTAATAGTCCCATGAGCCTTCCCAATCGAGAACACAAGCTCGCAGAAGATCCTCTAGAATCTGTACTGTACGCTCTGACTGCCCGTCTGTTTGCGGATGGTAGGCTGTACTGAAGTTCAACTTGGTGCCCAATTCCTCTTGAACCTGCTTCCACAGCTTTGATGTGAACTTTGGGTCCCTGTCTGAGACAATAGATGCTGGAACTCCATGTAGGCGTACTATCTCCCGTATGTAGAGATCTACCAACTCGGAAACCTTTGCAGTTGTCTTCACAGGAAGAAAATGAGCTGATTTGGTGAGACGATCCACTATGACCCATGCAGCGTCGTATCCCTTCCTGGTCCTGGGTAATCCCACCACGAAATCCATGGTGATGTGTTCCCATTTCCATTCCGGAATCTCGAGGGGTTGTAGTAGACCACCTGGTCTCTGATGTTCGGCCTTAATCCGTTGACATGTCAAACACCTGGATACGAAATTGGCAATATCGCGCTTCATGCCCCTCCACCAAAACTAACGTTGTAGGTCTTTGTTCATTTTTGTTGTGCCTGGATGAACTGTGTACTTGGACCCATGTGCCTCATTTAGGATTGATGTCTTTATAGCTGACTGCTCAGGAACCCATATACGATTCTTGTAACGGAGACCTCCATCAAGACCCACAGACAGATGTGTTTGCGGCTTTGACAAAAGGGAAGAGAGCTCTGCAAGATCGGGGCTAGCCTTTTGTGCCTCAAGAAGTTCGAAATGCAGGTTGGACGTGATGGAAATGTTATTAACATGCACACGATCAGACAGAAACTGCGGCTTCCAGCCCACTAGATCCTCCATGTTCCTCCATTCGGGGACAGAAAGAGATGCACATACTGCCCTTTTTCTACTAAGGGCATCAGTGACTACATTTGCCTTACCCGGATGGTAGGCAATGGTGAAATCGTAGTCCTTTAGGTATTCTATCCATCGGCGTTGACGCAGATTCAAGTCCTTCTGAGTCAGGATGTACTTCAGGCTTTTGTGATCGGTGAAGATGTGGAACGTTGCCCCGTACAGGTAGTGCCTCCAAATCTTGAGGGCATGAATGATTGCAGCTAATTCCAAATCATGGGTGGGATAATTAAGTTCATTGGGTTTTAGCTGTCTAGAAGCGAAGGCCACTACTTTACCATTCTGCTGCAGGACACACCCTAATCCATTCCTCGAAGCATCAGTGAATATTACAAACCCTTCATTGCCAGAGGGTAGAACAAGAACAGGAGCCGACGTCAACTTCTGCTTTAACTGCTGGAAACTGGACTCACAAGTGGCTGACCAGATGAAGTGCTCGTCCTTCCGAGTAATCTTGGTGAGAGGAAGTGCAACTTTGGAGAAGTTTGGAATAAAACGACGATAATATCCGGCCAGACCCAAGAAACTCCGAATTTCAGAAGGGTTACGAGGAGGTTGCCAATCAAGTACAGCAGAGACTTTGGCGGGATCAACAGATATACTACCTCCAGAAATGACATGCCCAAGAAACATAACCTTATCGATCCAGAACTCACATTTTGAAAGTTTGCCATAAAACTTCTGGGTTCGAAGAATGTCAAGAACTGATCGCAAGTGTTCACGGTGTTTTTCCATAGAATCAGAATAGATCAAGATATCATCAATGAAGACGACCACAAACTCATCAAGATAGGGTTGGAAGACTTTGTTCATCAGATTCATAAATACACCTGGTGCGTTGGTTAACCCGAATGGCATCACCAGAAATTCGTAATGCCCAGAACGAGTTCGAAAAGCAGTTTTAGAAATATCAGAATCCTTGATTTTTAGCTGATGGTATCCAGAACGGAGATCAATCTTTGAGAAAACTTTAGCAGTATGAAGCTGATCGAAAAGGTCATCGATACGAGGAAGGGGATACTTGTTTTTAATAGTAGCTTGGTTCAACATGCGGTAGTCAATACACATACGCATAGAACCATCCTTCTTTTTAACAAAAATAACAGGAGCTCCCCAGGGGGAAACACTAGGACGAATGAAATCTTTGTCGAGAAGTTCTTGCAACTGTTTCTTCAACTCCATCAGCTCAGCAGGAGCCATCCTATACGGTGCCCTAGAAATCGGAGTGGTTCCAGGAAGAAGATCTATGGAGAACTCAATGTCTCTATTTGGAGGCAGCCCAGGAAGCTCCTCCGGAAAAACGTCAGGGAAGTCATGTACCACCTCCAGACTTTCTACAGGCCCGCTACTAGGACTGGTCTCTGAGACTAATGCGAGGAAGACTTTACATCCCTTAGAAATGAGCTTTTTAGCTTTAAGAGAGGAGATTATAATATTATTACAGAATCCACTTCCCCTAGGGATTTTCACATGATAAGAATGAGGTTGAGAGAGAATGACCGTCTTGTTTCTACAGTCAATGTGAGCATGGTATGTGTAAAGACAGTCCATACCAAGTATAACATCAAAGTCTTCCATGGTTAAGAGAATGAACTCAAAGGGCATATCATGATTTTCATATTTGAGAGAAAGTTCATTAGTTTTTTGCAAAGTTGTGAGTATTTTTCCACTCGGAGTAGACACGTCCAGAATATATCCCAAATCTCTTATGCGAAGATTTAATATAGACGCTAGAGTTCGAGAAATAAAAGTATATGTAGATCCAGAGTCAAATAAAGCCTTAACAGGATGACCATTTAATAATACAGTGCCTACATAAGGTAATCAAAGTATGAATAATTGCAGGCTTGACAAAGATATTGAATTATAAAGAAATTAGGTTACCTTCACAGAGCTGGTTTGGGTTTGCCTTGGCCTCTTCTGCATTTACTGCAAATACCCTGCCATTGCGGTGTCCCTGAGGCTGCGGAGCACCACCCGCAGGATTGCCAAAGATGGAGGGAGTGGGGCACTTGGCGACAAAATGACCTTCCTTTTTGCAGTTATAGCAGACTGGCTTGGTGTAGCGGCATACTCCACCATGGTGTCGTCCGCAAGTCTTGCACTTTGGGTGGACAATCTTCTGTTGATTTCGATTGTACTTCTGTCCTCCTTTTCCCGAACCTACTCCTTTCCCTGATCCCTTATTGTTATGGCCAGGATGGAACTTCTTAAACTTATCCTCTTCAGTTGTGGTTAACCCTAAGTATCCCATGCTAGAAGGTTTTTGCATGCCCTGCTCTCTCTCCTGCTTGAGGGCCATATCTAGGGCTTCATCTATGCTTCTGGGACGAGAAGCTATGACTAGGGTTTTTAGGTGGGCGGAAAGGCAGTCAACATAGTGTTCAGTAAGGCGGTCTTCAGTCTTGATGGGTGTATAACGTTCCAGAAGCCTAAACTTCCGGGTGTAATCAGCTACTGAAAGACTACCCTGCCTTAACTCCATGTACATCTTTTCCTTCCTCTTCCTCTCGGCTATGGGCATAAAACAATCCGTGAAGAGGTTTTTAAAGGCTTCCCACTCCATGTTGTCTATTTCCTCACCCCTATTCCCGCCATAGTTCTCCCACTAGATTTTTGCCCCTCCCTTAAGCATATGGGTGGTGAACCTAACCTTCTTCTCATTAGGTACTTCTAGGGTATGAAAACCATTCTCTATGGTCAAAATCCAGGCTTCAGCCTTATCCATAACCTCAGGCTGATCCTCACCCCAAAAAGAATCAAGGTTTAGTTTAATAAAATCTATCACTGTCACCTCTTTCTTCCTAGATGAGCTGGGTTCTGGGGTTCCTTTTGTGGCGAGGGTTTCCATAAAATCTAAAAGGATTTTCTTCTGTTCTTCCCACCTTTCCTTGGCCTCAGCATCGGGATCAGGTACTTCAGAGGGTTCACATTCTTTTCTTTTCTTAGAGGAAGACTCCCCTGAGCTGCGAGTCTTAGGAGGCATCCTGAAATTAATTTGAACGTATTAGATTATTACCTCAACCATTATTCTTGTCATAATTATGATATTTCATTATTCTCATTGTTTAATGATTAATATTCTGAATGTTATGATTTAGGGAGGATATCCTAAAATCCTTATCAGTCGATCCTTAGGACTTTCTAAATAGGGAGACTCCTTCCTAACCTTATTACAGAGGTAAGAGGGAAAGTTTAATTTATTTCAAAGCATAGATGAGAGGGAGGAATTTTTCCTATAGAAGAGGTGAGAGGGAAAAATATATAGATGAGAAAATTCCTAAATTAAGGTATGCCCAAGAATAGGGGACACTTAGGATATCGGCCAGGTAGACTTATACTGCCATAAAGGTAGCCTCGTGATTGCCAAGCTAAGTGGCTTGGAGACTTTAGTCAGACCCATGGCAGATGCTATCCTAGACACCTCAACCCTTCACATCCCTAACTCAAGGACTACCCTAGACTCATAATAGGGTGAATGAAGGTCATGTGACTATGATGTGTGAACATTGGCTCTGATACCAACTGTGACGACCCCAATTTCTACATACTTTCCTTAGTGACACATACAGATATGCGTGCACTCATATCTATAAATGTCAAAAGGGAAAACAATAGAAATCAAGATAGCCAACTAAAAAAAAATAGAGATAAGCCAAGATCAAGTTCACATCATAGCAAATAGCCACACAACATTTCATTCAACAAAGTAAGATAAGGTCATACATATTGATACTAAAGAAAGAAGAAGAATAAGTCTAAGATTATTACATTGGATCTCAATCATCCTCAACATAATCTAGGAAAGAAATAAACTAACATCTAGCAAGAAAGAGATAAGAGGAACATGTCTATCTAATAATTCCTCCATGCTTATTATTTGTGCCTTTAGGTACTTTGAATATGCATTGTACTTTGATCATCAATTGTTCCTTGCACCTAGAAAATACGAGAAACAAATACATCAACAAAGTTGGTACGTGGAGTAAAATCTATACTATGCTGGCATATAAATTACTCGAATTGAAGAAAGAGAAAGAAAATGTTACTTAAAGGCAGAAAATCAGGTAATCCCAAGTTATTAGCCTTCTTTATAGTGAACATGCATTACTATGGTGGACTTAGCACATAATTGCATAAATAGTGGGCCCTTCCCCGTGTACCTTGTACTCTAGGGATCTCCCCGTATACCATGTACTCTAGGGAGGTGCTAGTCAACATTAAAGCTTTCCCTCTCTAATAGGGAGTTTTAATGAACACCACTAGTAACTACAATTCACTTATATTCAGTTATGTTCTTTTATGAGCAAGGCGGTAAATCATCAATTAATCATATATTCACATCCATCAATGTATATCAATTTCATACAAACAATTACATATACTTAACATCCAGAAAAACTAGTCATATAATTATATCCACGTACCTTTAATTCTCAGATCTGGATTCCAAACGTCTCAGATTAGGAGAAATATGGTAGATCACCCTGAAATATAGTAAAACCCTAAAGTCATCATGGTTTCTCATCAATCAACATTAATTACTATTATAATTTAGGGTTTAGGTTATTTGGGATATAATTTTAGGATACATGTGAGTTGAGGGGTCAGAGTTAGTTCTTAGGTCAGGGTTAAGTCTAATCATCCAAGGCAATTAATGGTTGACATAAAATTGTATAAGGTGTATAATAAGAAAAGTAGAATCTGGAAATTAGGGTTTTTCTCCCTTATTGAAACAACTATCCTTCTGAGATAAGATTTCTAGTGACATGATGAATAGAACCCTAATTAGGGTTTAATCTATTCTCAAGGTAAATTGGAAGTTAGTTATGACCATTATTACATGATGTACAATTATTAAGGGGGTCATTAAGACTTGCAGGCTATATTTTCAAAAAGGGCTCAGATCCAGGTCCTATTTATACTTTACTTAGATAGATCTCATTTTTCTGATGAAAATAACATATAAGTTTGATATATTCCGACATTCCTAGTAATTTCTAGGATTTTTCTAAGACAAGGCTTTGTGCAAAGAAAATGATTGGGTTGTAAGCTTACGTGGCAGACTAGGATTGGTCTGCGTAGGCTCGTGGGTCCCTTGCTTGAGGAAGTCTTAGTCTTCAGCGTCGTCTGTTGCTTCACTTCTTCCTTACTGGCGCGCGATCAAGGACCTGGAGCAGCTCCGGCGATGGCTAAGTCAGCAAAAGACCCGTCTTGGTTGCCGGAAAAGAACCTATCAAGCTCACGGTGGTGTCCCGAGCCCAACTGAAACCTTTTGGCGTTGCGGCTCCCCTGGGAACACTGAGCCAAAGCAGGCAGGAGAGATCGCCGGTGAGAGGTTGGTAGGGGAGGACAGGGAGTTGTGGCAGGTTGGAGATGGCCGGAAAGCACCTCCGAACCGCAGTGAATGTGATGGCGGGGAGTAACTTGTGAGGCGAGGTCCGTGGTGGTGTCGTCGAGGCAGTGCAGCGACGGAGGGAAGGTGGGCTTGGCGGCAGTGCTTGGAGGTCAGGTATCTCGAATTGAGTTTTGCGGGAGTCTAAGGGTGGTCCAGCGGAGCTGTTGGAGTCTTTATATAGGCTCATGCGGGCGAGGGCAGTAAAGCCCTAAATGGGTCGTCGTCGCTAGGAGGAAGGTGAGAAAGCAGAAATTTGTTCTCCCAGATCTGCGCGTGAGGAGCTTAAAGTCAGGGTTTGTTAGCTTCGTCTTTGGGAGTGGAACCGGTCCTCCAACAATCTCACGGGATTGTTGTGGATGCTGGGCGCACGGGGTATCCCTGCGCTCATCGCTCTGTTGGGTTCCAATCCGCAGAAAGCGGAAGGTAGGAGATAGTGTTCGGGCCCTTGGATCCCTGGGTGGATCTGCGTCCACCTGATCGGATGGCCAAGATTCAACCCAGCTAGGGGCCGTGCCCAAGCAAAGAAAGAGTGGGCCGCGTGACAACAGAAAATCTAATTAAATCACAAACTTTAGTCCTAGGCTAAAATTAGGTGACATAATACACCAAAATTCAAAAGTAAATAACTCTAAATTGGTAGCTCCAATTGAAATGAGATTTTAGGCATAGTTTTATAATGTTATGATTTAGTTATGGTGCAAAATTAGAGTCCCAATTTGATTATTGAATATGTCAATTGACTAAACGTCATAATACTTGCATTACTTACTTTATATACCATTATGGATGGTCTAAAGTGAAATTGTTGATCCATTCAATCAATTTAGTGAGAGAGATGATTAAGGGCATAATTGGAACAATTAAAATTGTAAAAGAGAGAGACTAAAATAATATATGTAAAACTCACTCTATCACACTAAAGGTTTTGTAGATCCAAAGAATGCCAATAAAGTCTGTAAGCTGCAAAGGTCAATCTATGGATTGAAGCAAGCATCTCGGAGTTGGAATCTTCGATTTGATGAGGAAGTCAAAGTGTTTGGCTTTATTCAAAATGAAGATGAACCTTGTGTGTACAAGAAGGTTAGTGGGAGCTCGACTACATTCCTCATATTGTATGTGGATGACATACTATTGATGGGGAATGATGTCTTAGCGTTAGAAAAGGTAAAGACTTGGCTTGGGAATACTTTCTCAATGAAGGACTTAGGAGAAGCATCCTACATTCTAGGAATTAATATCTATAGAGATAGATCTAGAAGGCTTCTCAGACTAAGTCAGAGAATGTACATTGATAAAGTGTTGAAGCGGTTTAGCATGGAGAACTCAAAGAGAGGCAACATCCCCATGCTACATGGAGTCACCATCTCTAGAGCTCAATGTCCCCAATCTTGTGAAGAGAGGGAGCGTATGAATGGGATCCCATATGCATCATCCATCGGATCCATCATGTATGCTATGTTGTGCACACGCCCAGATGTCTCGTATGCTCTCAGCATGACGAGTAGGTACCAGTCAGATCCCAGGGATGCTCACTGGACAGCTGTAAAGAACATCCTCAAGTACTTGCGAAGGACTAAGGATCAATTTCTTGTTTACGGCGGCGAGGAAGAGCTGGTTGTAAAGGGTTACACCGATGCAAGCTTCCAAACTGATAAAGATGATTACAGATGGTAGTCAGGATTTGTATTTTTCCTTAATAATGGAGCTGTGAGCTGGAAGAGTTCTAAGCAAGAAACAGTTGCCGATTCTACCATAGAGGCTGAGTCACATGCAGCAAAGGAGGCTGTGTGGATCAGGAAGTTCATTTCTGAATTTGGTGTAGTTCCCAGTAGCTGTGATGCAATTGAGCTTTATTGTGACAATAATGGAGCTATTGCACAAGCTAAGGAACCTAGATCACATCAACGGTCTAAGAACATATTGCGGCGCTTCCATCTCATATGAGAGATCGTACAACAAGGAGATGTGAAGATTTGCAAAGTACCAACTGAAGACAACATAGATGATCCACTGACTAAGGCCCTTTCTCAGCCGAAGCATGATGGTCATGCTAGGTCATAAGGACTGAGGTTCCTTGGTGACTGGCTCTAAGTGCAAGTGGGAGTCTGTTGGTATGTATTCCCATAGAGTAAGTCATATGATGATTATAATGGGATACTTTGTAAATGATTTGAATAATAATAAAGGCAATTTCTGATCTATATGTTTAAACTATTTCTGAGATGATGGTGTAACATGATAGATGTTTAAAGAATGGTTTTACTCAATGACGTATGCTTTTAGGTTCAGGACCTAAACGATGAGATCATATGGATGTTAAGAGTATACATTCTTGTTTAGTCCCTAGTCGGTTGTTATTGTGGAAATAACTATAGATATCAATAACACTGAAGACTAGATTGTGTGTTGGTTGATGATAGAATCTCATTAGTCATGATATAGTGATATCAAACCAAGCACATAGGTACTTGTTAGAGAACAAGGTACTAGACAGACCCACCGTGAGAGTGACACACGGAACCATGACTTGGTAATCACAGTCAGCTCTCACAGAGATGGTGGTGAGTGTGATTCTTAGACCTCAAATCACTACACTCAACACATGTCGTTGGGTACACTTTGACATAATCAAACGCAGTCCTAAAACAAGGGTTGTTATAAAGGTGATGATTGGGTGGCTTTGACACATGGGGCTTTTGAGGGGTGAGTGATAGATATGGGATTTGTCCCTCCTGAGGGAGTTTGATGTCCTTTGCCACTTGATGAGTAGGATTGAGAAAGGCATGCGCATGCACGTGTGAATCAATATGTGATATTGATGTCAACACATCTCACCCAGTCTGCTATGATATCAAGGAAATGAATGAACATTGATAGGATGATTGTTCCATGCCTCGAGTTCATTCAGGATATCAGTGACAAAGGAATTATACATTCACTGTAACACCATTCACGGATTGTAGGATTGAAAGTTGTTCTCTAACTTTCTATTTCACTTGGGTAGCACTGATGTGTGACTAGGCACCGCTCTTTTCTTGTGAAGTCATAAGTGTTATGGACTTTCACTGCCAACGTGAAATGGACCTGCAGGGTCACACACATAGGATTTAACCTGGAATAGGAGTTTATCCACAAACATGTTTAGATTGATTACTAAAGGAGTTTAGTAGTTCAATTAAACACTCAATCAATTGATAGCTCAGTATCATAGTGTTCAAGGTGTTGGACTGATTGATTAGAGTATCAGATTGATTGAAACTACGATTGACTGATTCTGCACAATCTGCACTCCCAACCGATCCGCTCATGTGATGAACCGATCGGCTGAGCTTGGTGAACCGATCGGCTCAACCGGTGAGTCAATCGGCTCATGGACAGGGTGAAACGATCCGTTCAAGTGTTGAAACAATCAGTTCAAGTCCAACCGAGCAAGTTGGGAAAGTAATATCGGTGAGAAATTTCCTTTCGTTTCACTTTCCCAATTTGATTGGAACAAGGATTGGTATTTGATACCAATTCGAAACAAAAGAAGAAAAGTCAATTGGGAACTGATCAGGACCACAAATTGACTGGTTCATAAGTGAACCGACCGTTTCATGGGTCCCAACCAATCGGTTGAGGTGTCAACCGACTGGCTCAGATCCCCAACCGACCGTTTCAGTTATGAAACGATCGGTTCAGGTTACGCAGTTGGTTGTTTTTGTGGAAAATCTCGAACCCTTCTACTCCTGCTTTAGTCCCGCGTTGCCCAGGATAGAGAACCCTGTCCCATGACCCTCCTATATATAGGGGTATTGGGGGCTTCTCAAAGTACAACTCAGTGCAACCAGTTGCTCTGTAAAGTTGTCATTCTTTCTGGTTTTGGTAACCGAGAGAGCCCGAGCAAGTGCTACCCGATAAGGGAGGCACATCAAGGGAAAGACAACTGCAGAAAGCAACTGGTGGCAGGAGAGTGTGTCGGCGACTAGTACACCGACAGGAGGGTGTGACTCCTTCTGATTCCTTGTGGGACAAGGAGATCGGAGTTCCAGGCAGTCTGTGTGGATGACTGTAGAGGCGGGAGACCTCTGTCGCTCGGAGGCTAACTGTCAATCTCGATAGTCCCGGTGAGACCAAGAGTCTTTAATCCCGGTGCGACCAGGAGCTGCACAGACACCGTCCAAGACCGGAGGTGAAGACTATGCAAGGCATGAGGTACTGTCGCCGAGCAAGCCTTGGGACAAGGTATGCATCCACAAACCATCTTTCCTATTGTATAGACGTTGATGTGATTCCTTTTGTTCTGGGTTTGAGGGAGAAATTTTTTGTTTCTGCTGCTTCTCTGCCTCCCATAAAACCCAACACATAAGACATAACATTTGGTTTTGGTTTAAAGGTGAGGCATTTGATAGTTTCTGTAATATCATTTGGTGTTTGAGATAGTTGATGTAAGACTTTATCTTCAAACCACTTAGTAAAAGTCTTGTTATGCTCTCTAGCAAGCCACATTGAACTTGCTCGAGGATGTTGTCTCTTGATGAAATTGGTATGTTCCTCGATATAAACACTCACTTCATCCATGTTGTGTAAAATATACAAGTGAGCTTGTTCCAACTGCTCACAGCTGATTACTTTCACCCGTGATCCCAAAATTCCTTTGCCCTCCTCAATATTCTTGTCATTAACAGGAGTGTTATTACCACTCAAACAGTCATTGCAAAAATCCATAGCCTCTCTCACCACATAACCTTCAATAATACTCCCTTCAGGACGATAACGGTTTCGAACATCACTTTTAAAAACGCTCATGTATCGTTCAAAGGGATACATCCAATGCAAGAAAATTGGTCCCAACATTTTCACTTCCCTAGTCAAGTGGACAACAAGATGTACCATGATATCAAAGAACGAAGGAGGAAAATACATCTCAAGCTGACATAGGGTAACAACCACTTCTCTTTGCAAATTATCGAGAGTATCAGGGTCAATAACTTTGCTGCATAGACTGTTGAAAAAGAAACAAAGTCTGGTGATTGCAAACCTTACATGCTTCGATAATATAGATCGAATTGCCACGGGCAATATTTTTTGCATTAGAGTGTGACAGTCATGAGATTTAAGACCTATCAACTTCAGATCTTTCATTGATACCAATCTACGGATGTTGGATGGGTAACCCTGTGGCACCTTAACATTTGCCAAGCATTCACAAAAAGCTTTCTTCTCCTTTCTAGACAACGTGTAACAAGCGGGAGGTAAGTATGTTCTTTTATTACCCATTTCACGTCATTCTGTTAATTTTGACCTTATTCCCATTTCACGTAGGTCCAGTCTGGATTTTATCCCATCTTTAGTCTTACCTGGTATATTTAACAGAGTACCAATGACGCTATCACAAACATTTTTCTCAACGTGCATTACATCGATACAATGCCTGACTGTCAAAGAACTCCAATAAGAAAGATCCCAAAATATTGATGATAATTGATTTTTAGTTTCTAATTCTTTTTGAAAAATTATTTTATTTTTTATTTTGATTATTATCAGAAAATGACAAAAATTCGACTTCTTCTTGAATGAAGAATTGTCACTCCATGTCGCCATACTACATTGTGATTTCTTACCAAATTCATTGACAATGTCTTTTACTCTTTCATAAACAACATTCCCTGGTATAGGTTTAGGTGCACTCCGTTCATCATTCCATCCATTGAATGCTTTGCACATCCTACGATACAGATGGAATTTTGAAAGAAACCTTTGATGACCAAGATATACAGTCTTGCCGCCATGTTTTAGTCTTATTGAATCAGTGTTTTCTTCACATATAGGACATGCTTTAGCTCCTTTGACACTATATCTAGACAAACTCCCGTATGCTGGAAAGTCATTAATAGTGCAAAACAACATAGCGTGCAAACGAAATGTCTCTCTTATTGAAGCATCATAGGTCATCACACCTTCAGCCCAAAGTTTCTTTAAGTCATCAATCATAGGTTCAAGATAAACATCGATATCATTTCCGGGTTGTTTAGGGCCTGATATCAACAACGACAACATAACGTACTTATTTTTCATATACAGCCAGGGAGGAAGATTGTATATAATAAGCATGATTGACCAAGTGCTATGTTGGCTTCTCAATGTCCTGTACAGATTCATCCCATCTGTACAAAGCCCAAGTCTTAGATTCCTATCTTCTTCACCAAATTTGGGGTACAATAGATCAATCTTCTTCCACTGTGGGGAATCAGACGCATGTCGTAGGATCCCATCATTATTTTTCTTAACATCTGCATGCCACCTCAAATTCTTCGCATCTTTCGGATTTGCAAACAAGCGTTGATACCGTGATATTATAGGTAGATATCACATCACCTTGGCAGGAGAACCAATTTTGGACTCCCCCGAAGTCGTCAATTTATACCGTTACGCACCACATTTTGGACAATCTTTCAAATCCACATAGTCCTTTTGAAATAATACACAATCATTCGGGCATGCGTGTATCTTGTTGGCCTCCATTCCCATTGGGCACAACAATTTATTTACCTGATATGTTGAGATTGGCAGCTCGTTTCCTTCAGGAAGCATTTCTTTCAACAAAGTCAACAATGAAGTGAAGCTTTTGTCGCTCCATCTATTGTTAGTTTTCAACTTATACAATCTCAATACAATGCTAAGCTTCATAAACTTAGCACAGCATGTGTATAACGGTATCTCAGTATCATGCACAACGTTTCTAAAGATAGGAGGTGGATCGGTGTGCTCTACCCTACAACTATCCAGCATCGCATCAACGATGTCTACTGGAATTGGTTCATTCACATCTACATCATCGGAGGCAATTTCTTCTTCCACCCAAGCATTGCTATCGACATCCACTGGTTTCAAGTTTGAAATCTCTCCATGCCAGTGCCATTATGTATAGCCTTGTACAATCCCGTTGCACATGACATGACTTTTGATTTCGTCACCAGTGCTGATTTTCAAATTGTTACCGCAATGCCTACATGGACAGTAGAACCTATCTCCAAGTTCTTTCCTATGTTCCTCGGCAAATCTAATAAACTGATCAAGACTAGATATAAACTATGGGGGTGCAGCGATTGTGAATGGACATCCATGATCTATCCATTCTATGATCAAAGAGAAAACAAGTATATATTAAGACAAGATTAGGGTCTATAGTTAACAAATACATGTGATGTCATTCTGATATATAATAAATGTGTACCACCTATCGGTGCCCTACTGGGGACTATCCAAGATTTACTCCTAATGAGTAAATCTTGGATGGGTTTCTAGGCCAACAAACACATGTGATGTCATTCTGATATATAATAAATGTGTACCTCCTATCGGTGCCCTGTTGGCACATTTTCGGTGGCGCGAAGCCTTTTGGCGTCGGTTATAAAACTGACGCCTAAGAGTTCGACCTTTAGCGGAGCCCACATAGGCGTCGCTTGAGAACCGTCGCTAAAAGGGCATAAACAACTGACGCCAAACACATGCTCTGTAGTAGTGAAATTCAAGGTTTTTAGGCCAACAAACACATGTGATGTCATTCTGATATATAATAAATGTGTACCACCTATCCCATCCTTGAACACCTAATCTCACTAGTAAGTGTATGATGTGTATTGGGTTTTCAAGAAAATTTCGGAAGCATTTCCTCGCTGTTCTCTAAGTACATATGTACTTAGAGAACAAATGGGGAAATGCTACCGAAATTTTCTCGAAAACCCAATTCACATTATACACTTACATCCTAAGTGAGATTAGGTGTTCAAGAACAGTCCCAAACCAGGGACTATCCAAGATTTACTCCTAATGAGTAAATCTTGGATGGGTTTCTAGGCCAACAAACACAATAATAGATATGTACATGTTAGGGTTTCATCACAATTAATGTTAGGGTTTCATCACAATTGATGTTAGGGTTTCATCAATGTTAGGGTTTAATCAAATCAAATTAGGATGCTAGAATGGACAAGTTTAAATCTTATTTCAACATGCATCAAAATTTACTGAATTAGGTCAAACATTAGGATTAGAAATACAAATATATGCAAGCAAAAGATTTGTTCGTATCCTAGGATTTACATAAAGCATTACATAAAGATTTATTCATATCCTTACCAACAGCAAGCATGGCCGTGGCTGTGTTGGCCTACCACGGCTGTGCTGGATAGCACGGCCGTGGTAGGCCTGTGTCCAGCACGGCCGTGGTAGACCAACATAGCCACAGCCGTGCTTGTTGTTGGTAAGGAGCTATGGAGAAGGAAGCAAAGAGGCTAGGGCTACCTGCAGCTAACATGGAGAAGAGCGGCGGCGACCGGCGGCAGTAGTGGCGGCAAGCAGGTCTTGCAGAGCGGTGAGCAGCAGTGGCACCAGGAGAAGAGCAGAGCAGACCGGCGAGTAGCAGTGGCGGCAAGTGGCGGCGGTAGCAGGAGAAAGAGGATGCGGCGGCGGCGAGCAGAGCCACACCAGCAGTAGCGGCGGTGAGTAGCAGTGGGGGTCGTCGGGCGAATTTAGGCGAGCGGCGATCACAGCAGAAAACTATCACGATGAAACAGGAAGGAAGGGGAAGAGTCGGGTGATACAGGTCTATTAAGTTTGTCAACAACACCGGTTATCTAGAAAACTGACACATTTTACCTTTAAGCGTCGGTTTATAGTAAAAAACCGACATCCAATTAGACAATCTTTATCCTAAATTATATGGCGGGAACCATTATCAGTGTCAGTTATCAAAGGATAACCGACGCTGAAATTGGAACTTTTTGCACAAATTTTCATCTTATATCGGCATCGGTTAGTAGTTAAAAAACCGACGCTGTATGTGATACTTTGGGGCAAAAAAAAATTCACTCGAAAATTGGATTTCGCCGGCAATTTTAGGCGTCGGTTTGTTTTACCCAGCCGACGCTGAATACAAAGCGGTACCTGTGTCTGGCTGGTCTTCGAATATAGACGTCGGGGTTCCTAAATAACCGATGTTGAATATTATAGGTGTCAGTTTTTTTAAATAACTGACACCCAGAAAAGTGACATTGAATGTTGTTTCTGTAGTAGTGATAGTGACAAAGTTAGATTGGATATGGAAGGAATTATTGTTGATAGTTTAACAATGAAAAAAGACCAATCCCGAATTCAGCAAGATGATCAAAGTGTATCTCAAAGTGATGATGATGATGACAGTTTTGAATGAGAAGATTACAAAATAGAAGGCAATGTTTCTTTTAGTTTTTCATTAATATTTGACTTAAATAAGCCTTTTTTGGCCCGATGTATCTCTTTAATTTTCTATCACATTGTGCTCTAGCTAGGTGTATGCATTTTGCGTGTCTGACATTATTCTTAATCATATTTATCCTTGTCTCTGCTGTTGTTTATAATTATATTTGATTAAATATCTGTGTTTCATTTTTAAATAGTAATTATAAAATTGTTATTATGTTGTTCAATAATTTTCTAAATGTCTTTATTTTTATGTGACTTGATATACTTGGGATGAGAGAACAGTGCAGTGACAACTGCCATAACATGACAGCCACAAGGAATGATAAGAACAACAACAATGACTCTTGTACAATGACTTTTGTACAGTGAGTCATTTACCTAGCATTACTTGACATGGTTGTTGGCAATCTTTGAACATGTCATCCTCAAATCGCTCCAAAAAAAAATTAGCTTCCCTTCCAACTGAAATTCATAATGATAGAGCAAACAAATTCAATAAAACTACTGCTAGCTCTGCAAAAAATACCCAATCAACCACGTCTCCCCAAGACTCTAATATGGTTGGTGGTTTGAAATCCTCTCAAACATGCACATCTGAAAAGGAGATGGGAACAAGGTTCCAAAATCAGCACAACAAAGAAAGTGGTGATAAAGTTACAAGATCAACAAATTTGCAGCTATCACGTGTGCCTAATGTCAATGCTTCCATGTCTATTCATTCAAGAATTATAGAGAATAGA
The DNA here is from genome assembly GCA_963693085.1 of Alisma plantago-aquatica. NCBI lineage: Eukaryota > Viridiplantae > Streptophyta > Magnoliopsida > Alismatales > Alismataceae > Alisma > Alisma plantago-aquatica. Next base: position 1,062,931,950 of record OY856409.1, on the reverse strand, counting down.
GTTTCTAGTAACTAAAATAGAAATGTATTTCCTGATAACATGGACCAAAATGAGATCTCTGATCACCATGTTGAGTCATTGAATGTTACAACAACACCTTCTGATGGGCTAGGTAGTCATTTCATTCATATCATTGCATTTATAGTGCTGCATTTAATGATATATAATTTTGCATATATATTTTATCCTTTATGAATGAATGCTTAGGTCAAAAACATCGATCACGTATCCGAACACAATGTTTGAAGGTTTAGAAAAGAAAGCCCGATGATCCAATTCCGATAGAGAAAAATCAATTTGGACAACCAGTAGGTGAAAACCAATGTCACTTATCAAGTTTTCTGACAACCGTTGCAAGAGATCCCAATCTTTGTCCACTAAACTACGAGGACTGGAGACAATTTCCAACAAATAAATATATATGCTAAGGAGTCAAATTTCAAAACTTACAACAGTTATTGATGGCTTGTCCAACTGCCTAGGGCTCCCATGGGACACATCCATTCCTAGTATAATAGTTGGCACTTGGGAGATCTTTGGCATGGATGGAGGATGCTCAGCTGTGGTGAACTTCTCTGCGCATTGTGACACCCACAGGCTTATTCAGGATCTCATTCACTGTGGAAACATGAAGGGCGTTGTAAGTAAAATATTTTCATGTAAGTAAAATCTTTTTATGTATTTCATTTAACAAAAATTAGTTAAACGAAATACATAATTTTTTTTACTTACAACGCCCTTCATGTTTCCACAGCGAATGAGATCCTAAATAAGCATGCGGGTGTCACAGCGCGTAGAGAAGTTCACCACAGCTGAGAATCCTCCATCCATGTCAAAGATCTCCCAAGTGCCAACTATTATACTAGGAATGGATGTGTCCCATGGGAGCCCTGGGCAGTCGGAAAAGCCATCAATAGCTATTGTAAGTTTTGAATTTTGACTCCTTAGCATATATATGGGTTTTTCGTCCCATTATTTTTGTTGGGCTCAAATCTATATGCCGATGTGTTCATTTTTCTTATCTGGGGTGTTCTATGTTTCTTTGCTTGTGTCTTAGGTGTGGTTGTACAAGGTTTGGAGTGTGGTTGTACAAATGCATAAAAACTATAGTTCACTAGTTATTGGAGTGTGGTTGTACAAGGTGTGGTTGTACAAATGCAGAGGATTGAAATATGGATTTGGATCAAATGAAGCACAAACTTCGAGTTCTCATTTTACTATATACATGCCATATATTCTACCTTGAAGAAAGGAATGAAGGTGAATGAGACTCTCCATCAAGATCAATTATTTTTCTCCTACTTAAAGTTCATAAAATTGTTTGATATGGTACCATTAAAGATTGAAACTCTTCTAGACTCACTACATCATGAATTTTATGTGTTTAATTGGAAGATCATGAAGCCAGTCTCAGCCTGAGTCCTTTAACTATGTATGTTTATTTTGTTTACCAGTTGTGTTTTCAAGTTGGTTGAGATGAATGTAAAGATCATTCACATTAATTTTCCAATTGCTTAAAATCTAGCCTTTTCCCCTATATTCTCTATTTGACACCGTATATATTGGAAGGATAGGATTTCCTATCTAACTTCTCAAAATGTTGTGCAATGTAGGTACATGATCTAGCTAATTCTCATCAGGTAATTGGTGAAAATAGTCAAAGTACTAACTACCAATATATGAGATATGAAGTTAACCATTTTATCAAATGTGGTAATATTCTCCCTATATCATGAGTGCTACCATTCCATTATGGACGAATTACATATTAGTAACCATTATTTCAAATGTGGTAATATTCTCCCAAATTATTTGTGTATTTACTCTCCAGGGTTCAGGAAATACAAAGATTATTCAGCAACGATCTTTCAAGTGATATTCACTTCCAGAGCTTTCCCAAGTTCCTAGATCATTGCTCAAGTTGAACTTCAAGCTATGCTCAGTGGCATCTGAAATGTAGTGTCCTTCAGATTCCAAAATGTGATATTTAGATTGGATGCATTCAATTATGGAAATTGGATTAAATTTGTTTTGAGGACTTTGTGACCCTCATTTTTAAAGTATGATACCATGCTTGCAAAGGTGAAAGGCTTGGAACATGCACATCATTCAACAGAATTCGATCAGGTATGTTCTTCCATTCTTTCTCAACACCTTAAAGTCCTACATAACACGATTTACTAGTTACTTACATCTTGGAAGACATATCAAACAACATATGCACATGCCCCATATTTATTGCCTAATTCACTGATGTCAGTACATATTTTACAAACTATTTGTTGTATATTGCAGGAACTACAATAATATACTTAGACATTTCAGTTTAGGTGTCTATTTCACATATGTTTTTCTTTAAACTTCCAGGAGGCTACTTCTATTTATCCTACCCTCTAGTTTAAGGTTTTTAAACCTATTTGCTTATTATGAGTAGAGTCTATTCAGAGTTTTGATGGTGTTTCTAAACGTGGTAGTTCCTCACCTTCCATATCTGCCATGACCCAATTGCAAAACTGATGGGCAATTCGACAATCAGACTACTGAGAACCACTAAGATTGGGCTAAACAAATTTTCTACTCAAATGAGTTTGTTCATTGGGTTTTGAGCTGATTCTCAAGATACAATCAGTAATCCTTTCCTAATAAATTAGAACATAAGCCTATATTTGGTGAAAAATTGTTGGTTATTAATTCAAAGAAACCCTTATATTATGATACTAGCTTGCAACATGACTTGGACAATATATCTCTGAATGTCAAGAATTCCAAGTCATTTGAGGTTCTATGTAAGTATTCTATTTGATAAGTACCTATGCTTGTGATATTGGCTTATGTTTCAACTAATTTTCAAGTTGTTTCATCTCATGTAATGATATGTTCTACTACAACAAAAGTTATGACTATTTGATGGCTAGTTTCTTGTCTTTGTATCTTCAAAGAACTACTCGTCTGTAGAGAATAAAGGATTGTAGCAGGAGAGTGTTGCTTTGTATTTTCAAGATACTTTGAAGTTTTGTCATAGTGCTTCACTTTTAGAATCATCTAGAAAGTATAGCGCTAAATTTGGTGATATGATAAGTCATTCTACTTTCAATTTAATGTACTCAACCCCTTCTTTCAAAAATCAATGTGACGAGAATTATCCTCAATCACTATTACCCTAGGTTCATGGGCACAAGGAGATGCTTGGTGTTTCCCGAGTGTTTCTAGGTAGTTAATATTGCTTAAGATTTATCTCAGTTTATAGATCTTTTGTAGCCTCCCTAAAGTTGCATATCTGTAAGATGATCCTTTTAAAGCTAAAGTTTGCCATTTTCTTGTTTAAATTTATCAACATATATATTTTGGAGTTTGAGCTTAGATGACAAGGAATGTACCCTACTCTATTATCTTTGTTCCTTGTACTTGGTCTCATGTAGATATTGTATGCAAAGTCCTTGTTGTTTCAAGCTAAAAGAGCTTGTTCCTTTGTTTATCACTCCTTAGTCATGTTACAATATGACTAACATAATTACAGAATTATGTCACAATACATTGAGATGAAACAACACTATGGCCAGGTCACTGAGTCTGACCTGGGTTCACTTAATGATCATGGATGTGTATACGCTTTTCCGGTTACATCCATGTGTGCCATCATTCTCTTGCATATCTATAGATAATATGTTGTCTAAATTATACATTCTAAAATCATAGTTTTCTACAGATGAAACCCCAACTTTCTTACTGAGATTGAGCTATAGTATAGCAGTGAAGCCCAAGAATTTCTTATGATGAAAAGAAATGATAAATGTTAGTGTGAAATTATGAATTTTGAAATGGCCCCATCCTTGTACCAAGGTTGAAATGGGTAGAGGAGCTAACAGCCCTACCTGTCCAAATGTGGAACTGAACCTGTGTTTATCTTAGGTTTATCAGCTACAACCCATGTTTGGATGTTGTGATCGTGCATATGATCATTTGTGATTATATATATCTGATTAGATAAAAATAAGATATATCTGGGGCAAAATAATATAGAAAAATGATGTGATTGGCTGACAAATTCCTTACACCTTCATATATAGGTTGTTGTTTTAATTCTTATTTTAATCTAGTTGTTTGATTGCTATGTATATAAATCTGAATGGTGTGCTTATTATCGACCTTGTTATATTGTTCACTTAGACATTGGATAATGAACCAATGACAAAAGAATTATGTGCTGCAAGCTAGGAACATGTCAACCAACCATCCACTCTACACATCTGAGTTGTATAGATAGGTAAATCTCGGTTCTGCTATGTCTAGCTTTGATGGTTCATATACTAGAGCTGGAATGTAACATGAACATTGCTTTGATAGAGATGGAATGTAAATTTCTTTTTTGATGAACCAATGTACTGTCATGCTAACTGTAATCATGTACTAGTGAGATATTTTGCTTGATGATATTTAAGGATAAAATGAGCTCATGATTAAGAAAACTCTTCTAAAGCTTTAGATACATTTTGAGTTAATATTGCTTAAGATTTATCTCAGTTTATAGATCTTTTGTAGCCTCCCTAAAGGTGCATATCTGTAGGATGATCCTTTTAAAGCTAAAGTTTTCCATTTTCTTGTTTAAACATATTTATCAACATATATATTTTGGTGTTTGAGCTTAGATGACAAGGAACGTACCCCTACTCTACTATCTTTGTTCCTTGTACACCTGATACGCTGGCTGCCTTCCGACATTTATATCAACACATCAACATCTGCACTTCTATTGCTGCAATTTGCAAGAGGAATTAACAATTCCTGAAAGTTTATTTTGGTAATGGTTTTTCCAGTTAGTCCATAAAAATCATGACATTGGTCATTTGTTTAATTTTGGATCTCTTCCCTCGTGTTCGTATGTGGTAACTGACGATTTCATATGCTTCACTCTGAAAGGGTCTAGCTAGTGGTATCTTTGATACTCTACAAATCATTTTTGTCACATCTCAAGTAACTGACTAACTAGTCACTTGAATTGCAGACCGTCAACCTCCTTGCTGAAGCATGCTATTCTATGATACATTTGTATGAAAGATAGTGATGGCGGCATCTGAAGCAAGGGCAGCTTGGCAGAGGATGGCCAATCGGTGCTTTGTCCAAGAAGATGCAAAAAGAGCTCTGAAACAGGATGGTTTCTACGGTGGGGATGCAGTAAAAGGTTGGGAACATCCTCCATCAACATTCATGTATAACTACTGGAACCCAACTCACTCTAATCTACCCACAGACTTGAGACGGTGGTTCCAGATGCAACTAAACTTTGGCTATGAGAAGGATTCTGGTTTCAAGCAAATTCACACATTAGAAGGCACCTTTGATAACAAAACAAGTGACAACTGGATCCCTTCGACAATGTCTGATAAATCACTGGTCGCAAGCAGCGATGTGGATGCCGGTAGTAACCTTTCTAAAGCTAATCCAGAATCACCTATGCTTGTATCTGCCAAAATGGTGAAGACTGGTCCCAAAGATAAAGCTGAGAGACTGAAAGCGGCAAACTACAATTCTTCATATGTGCCTCATTGCAAATCAAATATGGAGCATTGGTATACTGAGGATGCTTTGATGGATTGGGAGGCTGATGAGCAGTTAATGTCCACCAAACTAAATAGCTCTGGTTTCAACCTAGATGTACAATGGCAAGGTGGAGAAAAAACTGAACCTTGGTGGCGCACTGCTGACAGAGACGAGTTAGCTACCTTGGTTGCTAAAAAGTCACTGGAGCATTTCGATAACTGTGATCTGCCTCGGCCAAAACAAGTGCATTTCAGTAAAGATCTGCTTGGCCAAAAAGTAGAGAGTCATATCAGGAAGAGACAAATCATGAATAGAAAAATGTTGTATGAAACTATATCAATGGTGTTGTATTCAACATAAAGGGCAAGGTAAAATGTCCTCCCCATGTATTTGTCATTTGATTATAAATAAAAAATATTTATACTTTTGGAAAACTGAGTTCGGCTGCAATTGACATTCAATTAGAAAACTTGATAATGAACTGATAATTGAATGACTAAAAGCCATAAAAAAGTAGTAATGCATAAATAATATGTCATTAGTGACTTTTTTTATTCGTCATTACATTTAAAAAGAATCGTTTCACACACCAACATAATACAAAATAGTGACATTTGTATAAAAGCCAATTGATGGATAGTGGCATTTTTATAAATGCCAAATGATGTTTTAGTAGCTTTTATTTGGCGTTTATTGGAAGCCACTAAAGCCAAACGTTTAGTGACATTTAGAACTTATGTCATTATCTTTCTAGTGGCATTGGTATTAGAGGTATTTTTTAAGTATCAACAAATATCACATGTTTAATAGCGTTTATTTTTTTAGTGGCATTTCTAAAATGCCACTAATGTGAGTGTTTGTTGTAGTGTTAGCCTCACATGGAAGTGCCTAATCTAGATCACTTAAATTGATACGGTTGCATTGAATTGAATCCATATGAAAAACATGTTTCTGCCCTAGGGCAGCGTGACAGATTAATTAAATTGCCAGGACAGGGATGTAAAATAAAGATCGGGTATCTTCTCCCTCACCCTCCATGGCGCGACCAACAACATTGATGCATAGCGGGTCTGATACAAAAATGAACCTTTATGAATGTTGGATGAAGGATAAGATCTCCATTCCATTACCGATATCATGCTGAGCTTGGGGACCTAAGGAACCAAACCCATGGTGCCCCAGAGCTCCGTCTCCCATCTGTGCCATGACCAGGAAAAGTAGGTGGAGGTCCAAAAATTTAAACACAAGGAAATAGCACATAAGAAATCAGTAAATCAGTTCACATGGTCAATGTGAATCCAACAGTGTGTACAGAGATGCATAGCATCCAATGAAACTCTAAGTATCATCTGTGGTTTACTAAAAACAGAGTACCAGGCTCAAAACTAGGATTCGCAACAAGAACATAGCACAGATAAAACTAATGATAAGGAAATCTTTGGATGAATCCGTTGATGTGTTCGACAAGATTTCTGTTGTAAAAGGACTGCTGTCATACCTGGCCGGAAGTAGTTTCCACTGAAAGGAACTCGGTTTTGTGGGTACATAGATGGGGTGAATCGGACTGGCATAGGGTGTGATAGAAAGCTTTATTGGCACGTTAGGAAGCTGACCGGAAGGTTAATTTATCTTTGGTGGTCGGAGTTACAAGCTAGCATTTTTCGTCGACTTGGGTGAACGTCGACTCCATTGCGACTACTCGACTGGATTCTATAGCAATTTATGGCGAAGCAAGGTTTCTCAGATCAGGGCTTGCTTTCTGGGTCACTTGGAGCCGGTGCGCTTTCCACGGTCACAAGGTTGATAGTTGCGCCCGCCAAAGGAAGGAAGGTAGTTTGGGCATTTTTGCTAGACACATGGGTAGGCAACGGCTGAGAGTTCTGTGGACCCGGAATAACCTCACGAAACGAATAGTGGCATGAAATGAGGGAAATCGTGAAGGAGGGAGATGAGATTGGGGCTGAGAAGAGATCAGGTGTATTTCTCCCTTAGCACGGGTCTCTCGGGAGGTTGAAGACGGGGTCCTCACCCCTTCGATCAGGATCCCATGGTTCTAAATGAACCAGTGATATCAACGTGACTCAAACAACGTGTGATGCGTTTGGACCGAGGAAAAATCGACAGACTATAGTACAATAGGATTAATTGACTGTGTTGATTAGATACCTAGGTCAATAATCATTCAGGTGGTCCCTCTTTCTTTCCAACACTAATGGACATAGCTAGGATTTTCCAAACCTAGTGAAATTATGCATGTTGCCTAAGTTGATCATGGGGAACCCAAATATCAACTCAATTCTTATATTGGAATTAGGGAATCATGTGTTTCATGGCATTAGGTACTTAGGGTGTTCGATGCATTAATAATAGTTGAACATGAGTTACATTACCATAATTTAACACAAGCTCTAATATCTCATTTTATACATGCTTACTAAGTGATAGAACACATTATAAAGATATATGGGGTCAATTTCTATCTAAGCCCTCCTCATTCATTATTGCATATTTAGGACTAAGTTGTGTGCAATACTAAATAAAAACATAATATGAGGTTGAATCATCGTATTTAGGATTTATATTAGGGTTTTTCATCATTAGAAGAATGAAATTTGTAATATAGCATTATCGATCACATTTATTCTAGACTAAAATTCTAGGGTGTTACAATTCTACCCACCTTAAAGAAATTTTGTCCTCAAAATTTTTATGCACTAACACAGCGCTACCCACCTGAAGGTTTAACATATATGTACATTGATAATTTAATCTTGTCTGAACATTTCATAAATATGCACTAACATATCCATGATATGACATTCACATGGATAATTGGTGCATGACTTTTAACATGATTAGTAAAACTGATGAGTGCATGGGTTATTAATTGGACTTTAAACTAAACCATACTTTCATTATCTACTATAAAATAAAAGTTCTCACATTTATTTATCATTATCATTATCTTATTACTCAAAGTCAATTAGTTAACTAAGGTGAGTTCTCCACATAACCTTGCACCGAAGTGTTCATTGCTCCAAAGAGCTCATTTACCTTGGAGAATTAATTAATTAACATTACTTTCTTAAAATTAATCTTGTTAACTTTCGAATTCTCATAAATTAATCATACATGTACTTAACATATTACATTGGCATAAATAATGGCTTTTACTAACCAATTGTATTAGGTTTAGATAACTACATAATATAGGCCCTACATATTAACCCTCTCTATGACATCCCCGGATACGTGTTGATCAGACACATACCCAATGTCATTAGTCATCATTATGCAACTCTCCACTAACCCACTAGCACACATATCCCATACCACATGCACTAGTAAGTGGGAAAGAGAAACACAATAAGTCCTTATGCTCATAGTGTTGGATCCTAGATGGGTGATTGGATGCTCTAGAAGGGGGGGTTAATAGAGCTGAATGCACTTAAAAAAAATTCATTAGACCTTCAAGATATATCACAAGATAAGGTTGCTAAATAGGAAATTTGGGTGCAACTAAAACATGCATAGCAAGGATGAGAGAGATTAAACATACACCAAGTAGACAAGCTATTTAGAGTGGTTCCACACTTCAAACTAGAAGTGTGTCAGTCCACTTACCTAGACAGGTCAACCTCTAGGATTTCCTAACCATTGCATTCTTATATTCATTCATAAGATTTACAATACATGACCAAACAAAAGACTTACCTATCCAATACAAAGAGTCTTCAACCTTACCAAGGACTTACCCACTTTGCAAGAGTCTTCGGCCTTCTCCAGGGACTTACCCACTCTTGCACAAGTCTTCAGCCTTACAAGGATTACCCACTCTTCTTGGATCTTCAGCTTTTGACTTCACCTTCACTCGGTGAACCTTCCACCAAGGACTTACCCACTTGAGCAAGGAGCCTTCTGCCTTCACCAAGGGCTTACCCACTCTAGCTCCAAGTCTTCAGCCTTGATCTTCACCAAGGGACTCCTTCCCTTATTCTTCTTCACCTCTCTTGGACAAGAAAGAGAACCTTCATCTTCATGATTGAAATGAGAGATGGGGAGGTGGTGGAAGTGAGAGTTTCACAAGATATACATGTAGGACTAGCTCTCTTATAGATTTCCTACTCACTCTAATGGATGTAGCAAGTGATTAATCTTAGAGAGAGAGAGGAGGCTATAGGAAGCACTCAACTATAGAATAGGAACCTCACATAGAGTTTGCAATGAATGTTCAACCTTGGAATGAGGCCCAAGGGGTCCTATTTATAGTTGGGGATGCCTCTTAGCCTTTAGGAACACTTGAGAACGAAAACTAGCTATTTTGTGGCTTGCAACGGATATATTTTCACTTGTTGTAACTCTACAACGGCTAGAAGCACTTTTCTGCACTTTTCCGTACAGTGCAATCGGTCGAGTTTCTATAAGGGTAACTCGACCGATCAAGTAAACGACAAGGCCGATACTCAAATGATCGGTCGAGTTTATCCTGAAAAAACTCGACCGACCATTAGGAATCGAAATGGTCAGTTACTTGATCGGTTGAGTTCTGTGTAAACACAACTCGACCGATGCAATCTCCAAAAAATTGATCAAGGATGATCGGTCGAGTTTTTAGGCTGGGAAACTCGACCGAAAAAGTGCATGTAATCAATTTTCAAAGTTGCATCTAAAGTGATCTAACATTCGATCTAAGTGCTCCTTATTTTTTCCAAGCTTAATTACAAGTCATACAATCATTACAAGTGATTTACAACATGATTCTACTGGATTTACATCATATTACAAAAACGTGCACTTGTATTGACTTTGACTTGTCTTTTCTCCAATTTGAGATGCGCAAGTTAGGGCATTTGGAGTGTGTCTATACCTAATCTGAAATCACTCAAGTAGAGACATTAGACACCAATATGTGGAATGGTTAGTCTTCATCAAATCACGGGTTTAGTCAATTTAGACGTGAGTCAACATTGACCTAATTGACCTTGAGTCAACAATCTCCCCCTTTTGAAGATGACAAATCATTCCATAAATGTATTGAAAGCTTTCAAGTAAAATCATACCTTCGGAGAAACCTAGGGGTTTCAATTGAATTGAGTTCATATGCTCCCCCTCAATTGATGCTAGTGGAGTTCTCATACTCCCCCTCAATTGATGTTATTTCTCATGCATGGTTAGCTTTCATAACATTTATAGAATACTATGTCTTCTACTCATATATGTTCTACACATATATGTCTTCTCCCAATTTACCTTCTCCCCTTTACATGGACATACTTCTCCTCTTCATGTAAGACATGTCTTCTTCCTCTTTTAAAAGAAGACATATCTTTCTCCCCCTTTGTCATTTCAAAAAGTGGGGTTATGAAGAAATAAGAAACATCACTTGTTAAAGAGAAAGGAGATAACACAAATATATAAGGAGAGTAGAAGAGCACAGATAGGGGCTTGTCCAAGCATAGAAAGAAAATCAAGTTAAAGAATATACTTGAACAACCCAAAATGCAAGATGAAGTGATGTATAAAAACAATAAAACACAATTTCGACCCTCAAGATGACATAATTTTCCCAAAAAGTGCCTGCCATGAGCCTTGCTCAGAAGGTCGTTTCTGTATGAAAAACACTAGTCTTGCACCAAAAACTGAAACTGGAGTAAAATCTACATAAAATCCAAAAATACTCCAATTTCTACATATAATGTAGATCTATGTTCCCTGCATCACAATGTTATGCAAGCAACTCAAGATAGTAGATATGCAATTTTAGAAGTATGAAAGGATATAACTCACTACAAATATGCATCCTTACCAAAAGATGATTACCACTAAGAACCTCAAGGTTGTATCAAAACAAGATATACACCTATATAGATGTAGCAAGTTTGGGCACAGCGGAAGCAATTTCAGACACAACCAAGAGATTCAAAGAGATCATCATCAAAACCCGCAACACAACTCAAAGCAAGTAATTGTAAGATATAGGTATACCAATTTAGAGCAATTAGAGAGATAGAGTTGTAAGCAAGATAGGCAATAGAACATGGCAATATGCATATATAAAGGTACTAAATGAGAGTGCCAAAGAATAAGACAATTGGTTGAGAAACTCTAGTTGAGAGGGAAACTCTCACTCAATTAGCCAAATGTATATTCTGTGCACAGTGTTATCGGTCAAGTTCTGTGCATTGACAACTCGACCGATGACAACTGCGGGCAACACCCATTGGTGCCTATCGGTCGAGTTTCAAACATGCCAAACTCGACCGACAGAGCAGCTGTCAAAAGGCACATATATTTCATAAAAACATATTTAAAGGCATGCTAAAAATACAAACCATATCCAAACATGTCTAAGCAAGTTGGTAATTGTGGGCTCTGATCTCCAAACCACGATATAAACACTATTTAAACTTAGCGGAAGCGATTCGATTAGCAGCGGAATACCAAAAATCAGCAGAAATTAAAACTTTTTGAGATAAAGCATTGAAACCATAAAACTTCCTTCATAAAAGGAGATAAACTGTTTACATCTCAGATAATTACTTCTTGAGTAATTATATACAACATGATACAAAATCTCAAGAACTCATAACCAAAATCTCAGACCAAAAGACTCCAAGACCTGAGAGTACAGAGGACACATAGGACTGACTCTAACTACACCACATGGCAGGCTAAATCTCCACCTGAGATTTTACTGCCGCCCCTGGTGCTGCTGCTGCTGGGACTGGTCACCTGTAGACCTGTTCCTCCGTCCTCGACGTCCACCTAAAAAGTTGAAGTCTACAGGGTGAGACAATTTTACATAATTGTCCCAGCGAGAGTTATAACTCTCTGCCAGAAGCTTTATTATAGCACCTCAAAGAATAACTTAAGCAGAGCTTCAAAGTATTCAACATCAGATATAATAGTAAGCATGAGTTCAACAGTTATGAAACATGAAGACATTTGCACTATACAGTGTAACATCAATCAATCAACTCGTAGTTATCTCTAATAGGTATGCTACGTTGTGGATTATGTTTTTCAAACATTACTTTTATGCCCTGTGGAGATGAGGTTTACCACTCATACTCCAACCAATCACTGCTAAGTGCCTCGGTATCATACTAGGTCATCGAAAGAGCCGGATTCTCATGACCTTCACCTTCCTCAGTCAGTAAGAGGATTACTTGTAGGACATGTCGTGCCTCTCCACCCCCCATACATCGAATATCTCTACTTCTTACCACAGATTCAGTGGCATCTCATCTCTCTTTGTTATATTGCCAGATCTTTGACATTTGTCACATGATAAGATAAAGTCATGGGAATCTTTGGATATGGTTGGCCAGAAGAATCCACATTGCAAAACCTTCAAGGCAGTCTTTTTAGAGCTCATATGTCCTCCAACTGGTCCTGAGTGACATTTCTCCAAGATAAGTTGAGCTTCTTCCTCAGCAATACACCGTCTGTATAGACCATCAACACATAGTTTGAAAAAGTGCAACTCATCCTCGTAGTACTATTTCACATCATGCATAGATTTCTTCAGTGCATTTCCGGTGCATTGAGGATGAATAACCCCAGCAGCAAGGCAATTCACATAATCCGAGTACCACGGTGTAGCTTCTGAAACCTTCATTAGTTGATCATCCGGAAGGGAATCATTAATCGGAATATTCTCGGTATCCAAAGTGTGGATGTGACTGAGGTGGTCTGCTACAACATTCTCTGTACCCTTTTTATCTCTTATCTCTAAATCAAATTCTTGCAATAGGAGAATCCATCTAATTAGCCTGGATTTTGCATCTTTCTTTGTCAGAAGGTAACAGATAGCAACATGATCCGTGTAGACAATGACTTTTGAACCAATAAGGTAGGATCTGAATTTGTCAAAGGCATACACAACTGCCAGAAGTTCTTTCTCAGTAGTATCATAATTCCTCTGAGCTTCATCAAGGGTCTTTGATGCATAATAGATCACATAATGTTTCTTTTCTATACATTGACCCAGGACAACTCCCACAACATAATTGCTTGCATCACACATAATTTCAAAAGGATGGTCCCAATCATGAGCTTTAATGATGGGTGTGGTTGTAAGGGGATGCTTCAGTTTGTTGAAACTTTTAACACATTCTTCATCAAAATTGAATTCAGCATCCTTTAGTAACAAGTTTGTCATAGGCTTGGTTATTTTAGAAAAGTCCTTTATAAATCGTCTGTAGAAGCCTACATGACCTAAGAATGCTCGAACTTCCTTTACATTGACAGGGATGGAGAGCTTGGAAATCACTTCGATTTTGGCCTTATCTACTTTGATCCCTCTATTGCTGACCCTATGGCTGAGGACAATGCATTCCCTTACCATAAAGTGACACTTCTCCCAATTGAGCACAAGATGTGCTTCTTCACACCATTTGAGAACAAGGGAGAGGTGTTTTAGGCATGGATCAAATGAGTCTCTGTACACAGAAAAGTCATCCATAAAAGCTTCCATAATTGATTCAGTGAGACCTGTAAATATGGCATATGTTATAACCCCAATTTTTGGGTTCAATTGGTGAGAAATGCAATTTCTCATATTAAGGATAATTGAACAAATAATGATGTGATTTGTTTTGAATAAATGGATTCCTTTCACAATAGCCTTGATTGGTTGCTTTGTGGGCTTTATTGGCTATTGGGCCCAATAACAAGGAAATTCAATTAGTAAATGGATAATTGAATTTTTAAGAAAAGAAATAAGTAGAAACCTCTAGAAGGCAAATCCAAAGAGGATTTCGTGCCTCTTGGGTTCCTTGGGTACCAAGGAGACCAATGTTACAAAAAATAAGGTAATTAGAAAAGAAAAGTTTAATTAAGTATTTCCTTATTAAGAAATAAATTGAAAATGATGATAAAAAGTGGGAAATGAGTGGAAAGAGACATAAATGAGATTTCTTGGGGAATTTTCGTATCCATGAGATTTCTAATGATAAAAGGAATGCCAATGAGGAAAATAAAAGAGAAATAATAAGAAATCCTCAAAAGGAATTATTTTAATAAGAAATAAACAAGATAATGTGAAATAATGTATTTAGATGCATCTGGAAGGATAACGTGTATCCAATAAAAAGAATTTCGAATTATTTGAGTTTCTTGGGACCCAAGGAGTCCCAATGAAGAAAGAGGAAAGAGAAAATACCAAATTTGCAAAATAAAAAGATAATGTGATACATTTTTAATGGTTGTTGTGATATTAATGAAAAGAAAGTATTTTCTGTTAAGGAAAACTTAAAATTCGAGGCCAATGGATTAAAATCCAAGGGAAAGGATATTAAAAGTGATAATTCTCGAATTTATTAATAACCAAAGAATAAGGTTTATCAAGGAGGTAAAGAGGAGAGATAAGGTTTCTTCTCAATGAAAGAATAGGAAACCAAGTTGGGAAAGGACTTGGTTGCTTCATGGGCAAGCCTAATGAGGCGTGGATGCTCACCCTATATAAAGGGTTGGATCTAGGGCCTCGAGCTAATAAGATCTCATGTGTCTTCCTCTTGGTTTCTTCTTATCTCTGCATAAACCCTAGCAACGGAGGTAGTTCGACCCCAGGGCAACACAGAGTCCGGAGATGGGGTTCAGAGGGAGCACAATGCTCCCATGACGTCGCAGATGAGCGCAGACATCAACCCTGCGCCCGTGCTCTTGCATGACGCCAACAGGAGGGCTGCGGGACGTCCGCAGGTTGCAGATTTAAAGAACCTAACCTGGCCGCCATGGCCACGGCTCAACAGCAACCTGGCCGGCGTGGGGGCACGGCAGAGCCAGGGGAACCTCCCCAGTGGCCATCGGAGTCCGGGGAAGGCGGCAGGGCCGCGTTGAAGCACTGCTGCGGCGGCAGCAGGTCATTGCCGTGACGTAGAAGAAGAAGAGAGAGTTTGGACGGTTTTGCCCCTGCGGGCGTTGCAAAGCCAAGGAATCGTGCGGGGGTATAAGAGGAATTCTGTTATGTTTGCAAGCCACTAAGCACGTCGCATGGCAAGGCCTACGTGGCAGCCTCCAATTGGCCAAGTAAGCTTTTTTATGCAAAATTCATAGATAAATATTGGTAGCTTCGTTGGGGACATGTAATATATGAATCTTGCTCAGAAAAACGAGATGAATCTAATAAAAATATAATTGAAGCCTGATTCCTTATGAAATTTGAAATATAATGGAAGATATCAACTTTAATGTGTTAATGGTTAAAGAACCCTATTTTGGTATGATTAAAGTAATTAGTAGGGTTATTAGATGATTAAAGTTGATCTTAGCCTGTTAATGATAAAAAGGATCATTAAGATTGAAAAAGGATGAATTTGCATGAAATTAGTTTAATTTAGAGTTTCTTGTGCATAAATATGTTTAATGGGCCTTGAAACCCTAATGTTGACTAATTCGACTATTAATGGATGTAATTGATTAATTTCATGAGTAAGAATTGGAATATGCTAAGTTTCAGTTATTTTGAGCATTAAAGTTCTTAATTAATGGATAAATACCCTAAATGAAGTAATTAGGGTTTTCTCATGAATCAAGGCAGAATTAATGATTAATAACATTCATATGAGTAATAAGAGAATAATGAATTACAAATTGATGATAAATAAGCATAATGATCTTGTCATGGATTAAAAGGATAAAAATGACAGTTTTAATGTAAGATAAGTTTAATGGGTTTAATTGATGGACAATGATGCCTTTAATTCAAAAATAACGTTAAATGTTGTTAAGGGATAACCTTAATATCTTTTGTGAATAATTAGGGTTTAAAATAGTGAAAGATGAAAGGAAACCCTAATTGCAAAAGAAACCCTAAAAATGAAATAGTAACCCTAGGGCTCGAATAGGTCTATTAGACTTGGATGCAATGATCCGTGATAGAAATATTGGATGCTTGTTTCAGGATCTTATAGAATGCTTGCTTGTCTATTGTTGATTGGACTATTCTGTCTCAAATCTGCATGTACAGGTATGTGGTTACGCTTATGACTACTCGAATTAGTTTTTTGGGATTTTATCGATGTTTCCATCGTGGCTTGAAATAAACTGTTGGATGCATTTAATTCTTGCAAATTATAATGTGAATATGACTATCATCTAAGATATGTGCCTACTAGCTCAGATCCTAGTCCCCTCTGTAGCTTTATAGATTGACCTAGTAAATGGCTACCAATGAGGGTAGGCCCATCAGGTCATTAAATGACTTAGTAAATGGCTACCAATGGGGTAGGACCATCAAGTCATCATGAGTCAGGGATTGGGCTACCTTTGGGTAGGACCATGCGACTCCATAACCCTAGGTATTGGCTACCTGTGTGGTAGAGCCATGGGGGTAAGGATCTACCATATGAGAGAGGTGGTATCCATGTCCACTGCAGGGACGTTACAGAGAAAGGGGATAGGCAAGGATTGAGTAGTATTGCTTAAAACGTAATCTTGATTGTTAAATGATATTTGGTTGATTACATTGTTATCATAATTGCACAATTATTGTTTCCCCCACATACCATCTTCGGCTGACCGACGTTTTGTTTGTCGACGTTTTAGGTACATATGAAAAGAACAAACAGTAAAGCGACATATGTGGAATTAAATGAGAGATAACATGCATAGGAGGATTAGTTAGATTAACATCTTCATGGATAGAAGTTTAGAAATCCCAGTTTTTCCAAGGTAAGAAAAGTTTTATTTTATACCCGTTTTTAGTTTAGTTGGTAAAGTTTATTAATTATTACATATTATTTGTCGAACCTTTGATCTTGTTAATTGATTAACGGCTCTTTCCTTCGGGTCTCCCTTAAGTGGGGGTTACCGGGAGGCGGGGTTGTTACAATTGGTATCAGAGCATAGGTTCCTCAAGTAATTTTTAATAATTATTAAATTTTACAAATTCTGTAGAACCCAAGGGAGTTATTAGAGGATTTTCTGAAAGACTGAGGTGTCTAGAAAAGGATCACATCCGGGGGCTGGAAAATTTTTCCTCCGCACCGCTAGTCAGAATACGAGGACTCCCGGATCCGTGTGACTGCCTGGCCGATGTCTTAGGTTAAGACTCGAAGTAAGATACCTTTAGGACTCTCTCATCTTATTCATCCCTTCTCAACTCAAATTCTATTAAGGACCTTAAGGATTAGGGTTTCCTCTCTCCTCCTCACCCTCTGGAGGTATGGGTAAGGTTGATAAGGATTAAGGAATCCTCCACCAAATTAACAAAAAGCATGTAAATAAGATGTCATGGACATAAGATTAATAGAGTAAGCATAAAAGGAATAGATACATGCTTAGGTCGTATGACACAAGCTGTCATTGTCCTCAGGAGATACCTGAGGATGGACCTCCTTGGTAGGAGGATGTCTTGGAGGTAGAGACCTCCATTAAAGGTAGAGACCTAGCACATCCTTTGAGGATGATGGTAACCCTAACCCTAAGTGAAGGTTAGAGAGAGGGATGACATGATGAGTTAGATGTCATGATTGACCGAGTGTTTGGTTGGTCATGCCTTTGGAATGCCATAAGAAGGTAGATGACCTAGTACCTTTGGCGACCCAACCCTGGAGAGGGTCGTGCATGCCATAGCAAAGGATAGCTCCTTCGTGGATGAGGTTAGAGAACCTATAGTTACCCTATGGGCTTAAGCAAGTAGGGTATAGCTTGATGAAATCCTGATTAAGAGTTCATGAGGGTTGGCTTATGAAAGGGGTATGGATGCTCTTGAGCCAAACATGAGTGGAGAATAGGATTCAACCACATAGGGGTATGCTTGTGAGCATGAGCCTTCATGGAGAAGGGACCTCTAGTAAGTATGGTTGGAGGTGGAATTAGCTCTAGAGAGAGGAAGCAGAACCCCAACAGGGAGGTTGGAAGCCTAAAACCCCAAAACTTGAGGAATAGTGAGGAGTCAAGAATGATGCGACCTAAGTGGATGATGGTGGTTGCCTCATGCTTGATCCCTGAAGGCTGATGATATCTTGGTTGCCTTTAGAGGAACCAAACCCTAGAGAGAGGATGATGCTTCTAGTACCCAGGGTATAAGGGGTTACCTACTGGATGAGATAAAGAGTGCCTTAGACCCTGAGGAGGTTTAAGTACCCTGTTGTGAGGTTTTATACCTAGTTGAACGTCCTTGAGGAGGACTCAACTCTGAGGTGTTGCTCATGTAAAAGGATCATGGGAGTACATGACATACCTTGGACATGCTTGATTCGTGGTTAAGAGTTTGAGCATGCAGTTGGATATCCAAAGGAGAACCTAGGGTTCCTAGGCCTAAGAGGGGAAGCAGTGTACCCAATGCTATTGATGAGATTTGAGTCTCTATAGTTTCGAGCATGGTACTCCTCATGTGTAAAGGTAAAGGAAATCCCTTACGTTAAGGGTATGTTTGATGAACCCCCTCACAACTAAGTTGAACTAATGTTGAGGATGAGAACAAGTACGACCTAGCATGATTTATTAGGTGATCAACTTGTGCTTTAATAGTTGTCGGGTGAGACATACTCATGCGAAGGTAAACCCTAAGGACAGTTGTGACCTTGTCATCAAAAGTTGTAGTTTCCTCCCATCCTGGGAGAGGGACCCTTTGGTAGGGTGTATACCAGTTTTGTTGGTTTTGAGGTGACCTAAAGAGGTTTCATAGGATCTTGAGAAGCTAAGTGAAAAGTACATGGCGTGAAAATGAACCTGTAGACCCATACATAGCCATCTCTAAAGTGCATGTGGATGTGTTACCATGGAGGTAACCGGTATGGGACCTGACCATGGAAGACAGGTCACCATGATCCCTATGAAAGGCTGAAAGTTAATCGTGAATGCAGAGAGAGATGATGAAGGCTTGGGTAAGGTTCTAAGTTGGACATGTACTATGTTAGAATCCTAAGTCTATCCAAGGGTCAGGTAGGGATAAGACCGATGGAAGAAGGAGTCGCCTAATTCCCTAGTTGCACATGACCATGGGGTCGGGAGGTAACAGCTATCATTGTCTGAGGGCCATGGGTTAGGAGATTGATCACCTTCATGAACTCATAGGACCCAAAGGGCAGATGAGTAGGGCACTCTCTGATACATAAGGAAAAAGGGATGACCCCAAAAGTGCCGGCACCCTACATACCTAGAGGAGATGATGAAGGATTGTCCTTGGACCAAGTAAGTTCGAGACCAGTCTTCCATGGAAGTAATTTTGATATCATGATGGTTGTGATGTAGAGACATATGTGACACATTTCAACTTAGATTTGAAAGTGTACTGGCGAGGTGGGCTGTACCATCTCTACTCTTGGAACAGGAAGAACTCTATATTTGGACTGCAGCCAAATGCTTATTTCTTCTTGTTATGGGAGTGAGAGATAGGACAGTACGCATGCCTTACACCAAGGATAAAGATGATGTAAGTTGGAACGTAGCTACAAGGTATGAGGACAGAGATGATAACATACCTTGGTGGAGTGAATGATACATGGATGGTTTACTAACATTAAGAGAGAGTAGTGTAGTCATCTTATGAGGATGTTTTATCAGGAGCATTGTGGAATTTACAAGTTAACCAAGGTTGAGTTTGATCACCATGAGGATGATCTCAGAGCTTCTTGATGAAGACCAACTCAAAGTTTGAGATGAGATGATAAGTATAATACATGGAGGTGTATGTTACCTAACACCTAAGGAAAAGAAGTGGTAATGAATGCTCTGGTTGAGATATAGTGCCTAGTTTAGATGGAAGCTAGAAGAAGTTGTGGGTGTTAGGCTAAAAGAGATAAGTTTGGCTAACCCTCAGACATACGAGATATGTTGAACAAGTTAATGGTTGTTTGGGTAGCCAGTTTAGTCCTTGAAGGGGATAGGAAGGTAGTAAAACCCTGATGATAGTGGTTTAGGGCTTCCGAGGAATCAATCTTGAGGAAATCATGATCCCCATGAAACTACAGAGATAGTAAGTGATGGTAGCATTCTGGATGCTTAAAACAAAGTTGCATGTAGCATGTGGCCATGCAAGCCAGGAGGTGAAGGACGAACACCATAAACCCAGTGCATGGATATAAAGTATAAAGAGTTCCCGAGAGGGAATGGGAGTTCATCATTATGGATGATGTGAGTTTCTCCTAGACCAAGAAGGTAAAGGTACAATATGGGTTATGGTAGATCGCCTTACCTAGATGACCTGAGAAAGGAAGAGTTCTGCCAAGGGACAGATCTGGTTGAGCTACATATGAAAGAGACGGTTCAGCTACACCATGATGCAAGTTCAAAAGTTCCTGAGTATGACCAAGGATCACTTCCATGAGGTGGAAGTGGATACATGAAGAACTCAATGATAGTACAGTTTATCACCCCATACTAATGGATAGTATGATCCGGACTAAAAGGTTTGATGAGAGCATGTGTGCTCATTTAGGGTGATACATAGAGACAGTTCTTAAGATGTGTTTTTAACCACCATAACCTTTATCAGGATGAAAGAAGTCTTATAGGAGGTTGTGTCGGTCGCCACTTCATTATGATGATGTTGGTGAAGGAGGCCTCGTGAAGGTCATGAAAGAACCACAGTGTGTGTAGATGAAGTCGCTTGATCGTACAATGGCTGAAAGAGAGAGCCCAAGGGTGACATGAGTCACGAGCTGATGCAAAGCAGACTGACATGCAGTTCACTGTGGGAGAATATGTGATGTGAAAAATCCGACCCCTCTAAGCTACAGCTGATAAAGCTGAGTCCCCGATATATGGGTCCATTTGAGATGGATTGGTGGAGATGGTTGTGTTTAACCTTCCCCTCAGGATAAAATGATGTGTTGCATGAGTCCGATCTAGAGCACTATGTGAGGTACCCAAGCCATGTGCTGAGCCCTGAACCTATTCAGCTTTTGAGGCTGGAATGTCCTGAGTCACCTATGAGGTTACGATATACCAAGGTAAGAAAGAACTCAGATGGAAGAAAATGAGATGATGAAAGTTCTTGGGAAGCACCATGGAAAGGGTGAAGCCACATAAGAGCCATGATGGACACATGAAAGGCTTATCCTGTTTGTTTGTTTGCTTGATGGAATTTTGAGGACAAAATTCCTATAAGAGGGGAAGGATGTTATAACCCCAATTTTTGGGTTCAATTGGTGAGAAATGCAATTTCTCATATTAAGGATAATTGAACAAATAATGATGTGATTTGTTTTGAATAAATGGATTCCTTTCACAATAGCCTTGATTGGTTGCTTTGTGGGCTTTATTGGCTATTGGGCCCAATAACAAGGAAATTCAATTAGTAAATGGATAATTGAATTTTTAAGAAAAGAAATAAGTAGAAACCTCTAGAAGGCAAATCCAAAGAGGATTTCGTGCCTCTTGGGTTCCTTGGGTGCCAAGGAGACCAATGTTACAAAAAATAAGGTAATTAGAAAAGAAAAGTTTAATTAAGTATTTCCTTATTAAGAAATAAATTGAAAATGATGATAAAAAGTGGGAAATGAGTGGAAAGAGACATAAATGAGATTTCTTGGGGAATTTTCGTATCCATGAGATTTCTAATGATAAAAGGAATGCCAATGAGGAAAATAAAAGAGAAATAATAAGAAATCCTCAAAAGAAATTATTTTAATAAGAAATAAACAAGATAATGTGAAATAATGTATTTAGATGCATCTGGAAGGATAATGTGTATCCAATAAAAAGAATTTCGAATTATTTGAGTTTCTTGGGACCCAAGGAGTCCCAATGAAGAAAGAGGAAAGAGAAAATACCAAATTTGCAAAATAAAAAGATAATGTGATACATTTTTAATGGTTGTTGTGATATTAATGAAAAGAAAGTATTTTCTGTTAAGGAAAACTTAAAACTCGAGGCCAATGGATTAAAATCCAAGGGAAAGGATATTAAAAGTGATAATTCTCGAATTTATTAATAACCAAAGAATAAGGTTTATCAAGGAGGTAAAGAGGAGAGAGAAGGTTGCTTCTCAATGAAAGAATAGGAAACCAAGTTGGGAAAGGACTTGGTTGCTTCATGGGAAAGCCTAATGAGGCGTGGATGCTCACCCTATATAAAGGGTTGGATCTAGGGCCTCGAGCTAATAAGATCTCATGTGTCTTCCTCTTGGTTTCTTCTTATCTCTGCATAAACCCTAGCAACGGAGGTAGTTCGACCCCAGGGCAACACAGAGTCCGGAGATGGGGTTCGGAGGGAGCACGATGCTCCCATGACATCGTAGATGATCACGGACATCAACCCTGCACCCGGGCTCTTGCACGACGCCAACAGGAGGGCTGCGGGACGTTCGCAGGTTGCAGATTTAAAGAACCTAACCTGGCCGTCATGGCCACGGCTCAGCAGCAACCTAGCCAGTGTGGGGGCACGGCGGAGCCAGGGGAACCTCCCCAGTGGCCATCGGAGTCCGGGGAAGGCGGCAGGGCCGCGTTGAAGCACTGCTGCGGCGGCAACAGGTCATTGCCGCGAGGTAGAAGAAGAAGAGAGAGTTTGGACGGTTTTTCCCCTGCGGGCGTTGCAAAGCCAAGGAGTCGCACGGGGGTATAAGAGGAATTCTATTATGTTTGCAAGCCACTAAGCACGTCGCATGGCAAGACCTACGTGGCAGCCTCCAATTGGCCAAGTAAGTTTTTTTATGCAAAATTCATAGATAAATATCGGTAGCTCGGTTGGGGACATGTAATATATGAATATTGCTCAGAAAAATGAGGGGAATATAATAAAAATATAATTGAAGCAGGATTCCTTATGCAATTTGAAATATAATGGAAGATATCAACTTTAATGTGTTAATGGTTAAAGAACCCTATTTTGGTATGATTAAAGTAATTAGTAGGGTTATTAGATGATTAAAGTTGATCTTAGCCTGTTAATGATAAAAAGGATCATTAAGATTGAAAAAGGATGAATTTGCATGAAATTAGTTTAATTTAGAGTTTCTTGTGCATAAATATGTTTTAATGGGCCTTGAAACCCTAATGTTGACTAATTCGACTATTAATGGATGTAATTGATTAATTTCATGAGTAAGAATTGGAATATGCTAAGTTTAAGTTATTTTGAGCATTAAAGTTCTTAATTAATGGATAAATACCCTAAATGAAGTAATTAGGGTTTTCTCATGTATCAAGGCAGAATTAATGATTAATAACGTTCATATGAGTAATAAGAGAATAATGAATTACAAATTGATGATAAATAAGCATAATGATCTTGTCATGGATTAAAAGGATAAAAATGACAGTTTTAATGTAAGATAAGTTTAATGGGTTTAATTGATGGACAATGATGCCTTTAATTCGAAAATAAGGTTAAATGTTGTTAAGGGATAACCTTAATATCTTTTGTGAATAATTAGGGTTTAAAATAGTGAAAGATGAAAGGAAACCCTAATTGCAAAAGAAACCCTAAAAATGAAATAGTAACCCTAGGGCTCGAATAGGTCTATTAGACTTGGATGCAATGATCCGTGATAGATATATTGGATGTTTGTTTCAAGATCTTATAGAATTCTTGCTTGCCTATTGTTGATTGGACTATTCTGTCTCAAATCTGCATGTACAGGTATGTGGTTACGCTTATGACTACTCGAATTAGTTTTTCAGAATTTTATCGATGTTTCCATCGTGGCTTGAAATAAACTGTTGGATGCATTTAATTCTTGCAAATTATAATGTGAATATGACTATCATCTAAGATATGTGCCTACTAGCTCAGATCCTAGTCCCCTCTGTAGATTTATAGATTGACCTAGTAAATGGCTACCAATGAGGGTAGGCCCATGAGGTCATTAAATGACTTAGTAAATGGCTACCAATGGGGTAGGACCATCAAGTCATCATGAGTCAGGGATTGGGCTACCTTTGGGTAGGACCATGCGACTCCATAACCCTAGGTATTGGCTACCTGTGTGGTAGGGCCATGGGGGTAAGGATCTACCATATGAGAGAGGTGGTATCCACGTCCACTGCAGGGACGTTACAGAGAAAGGGGATAGGCAAGGATTGAGTAGTATTGCTTAAAATGTAATCTTGATTGTTAAATGATATTTGGTTGATTACATTGTTATCATAATTGCACAATTATTGTTTCCCCCACATACCAGCTTCGGCTGACCGACGTTTTGTTTGTCGGCATTTTAGGTACATATGAAAAGAACAAACAGTAAAGCGACATATGTGGAATTAAATGAGAGATAACATGAATAGGAGGATTAGTTAGATTAACATCTTCATGGATAGAAGTTTAGAAATCCCAGTTTTTCCCAGGTAAGAAAAGTTTTATTTTATACCCGTTTTTAGTTTAGTTGGTAAAGTTTATTAATTATTACAGATTATTTGTCGAACCTTTGATCCTGTTAATTGATTAACGGCTCTTTCCTTCGGGTCTCCCTTAAGTGGGGGTTACCGGGAGGCGGGGTCGTTACAGCATCCATGCAACGCTAGAAAGTTGCAGATGCATTACAGAGGCCAAACGACATTCTTCTAAATATGTATGTTCTGAATGGGCAGGTGAAAGCAGTTTTCTCTCGGTCGTTTGGATGTATAGGTATTTGATAGAATCCAGAGTAACCATCGAGGTAACAAAAGTATTCTTGATGATCCACTCGCTCTAATACTTGATCAAGAAAAGGCATTAGAAAATGATCTTTTCGAGTTGCCTTGTTTAACTTCATGTAATCAATGCCCATCCTCGACCCTGTGACTGTTCGAGTGGGGATGAGCTCATTGTTTTCATTTTGTAACACTGTTGTTCCACCTTTCTTTGGGACTACATGCACTGGGCTCACCCATGGTGAGTTCGATATCGAATAGATTATTCCAGCAGTGAGCAGTTTAATGACCTCGTGACGGACTACTTCCTTCATATTTGGATTCAATTTCCGTTGATGTTTAATAGTTGGCTTGTGATCTTCCATCATAGGGATCTTGTGCATACACAACACTTGACTAACCCCAGTGAGGTCACTCATTTTGTAACTGATGGCTTTCTTTCTTTCCTTTAGTTCTTCCAGGAGTTTATCTTCTTGTTCGGTTGTTAGATCGGAATTTATAATAACTGGAAAAACCTTGAGATCGTCCAAAAACACATACTTCAGTCCCTCAAGCAAGTGCTTCATCTCAGGGGCTTTTGGTTTTTTGTATGTTTCTTCAGTAGCTTCCATAGCCTTGAGTTCTTCCATTTTGGCTTCAGAGTCTTCTTTAGCAGTGTCAAGGTCGAGAACATATTCTTTAACTTTTCATTGATGGGTTCATCAACTGATGGATCCGTTAGAGCAATATCTAATGGATCGTCTGATTCATGATTCTCTTGAGTCAGAAGTGACATCTGCTCTATGCAATCGATAAGATAAACTTCCTCTTGCATTCTTGGTCTTCGCATACTTTCAAAAACATTGAATTCGAGAGTTTCTTTACCAAGTCTCAGCAGCAATGTTCCTTCTTCAACATCAATTAGAACTCTTGCAGTGGCGAGGAACGGACGTCCAAAGATGAGAGGATATCTGATATCTTCTTTTATGTCCATGATGACAAAGTCACACGGAACATAGGAATCTTTTCCTACCTTGACATGTACATCCTCAATAATTCCTAATGGGCATTTTATCAAATTGTTTGTGAGTTGTATGGTTATGCCAGTTGGGAGAAGTTCAGCAAACCCTAGCCTTTTGCAAAGGCTGAGTGGCATGATGGAGATGCTAGCACCAAGATCCGCCAGTCCTTTCTAGCATGAAGAATCACCGATATGGCAGGAAATCCCAAAAGATCCTGGATCTTTCTGCTTCTTGGGCATCTTACTCTGGATGATATCTGAAGTGGTTTTAGCTAACTTGACTATCTCATATTCTTTAGTTATATATTTCCTAGTGAGTAGTGACTTTAGGTACTTTGTCCAGACTGGTATCTCAGCTAGCACATCCAAAAAGGGTATATCAACATGAAGTTTCTTCATGGCTTCCTTGAACTTGTTGAAACGGGTATCAAGCTTGGTCTGCCTTAGACAAGCTGGAAAAGGTATATGAAGTTTGTATACAGGGATATCGGGTTCTGGTGATGCTTCTTCCTCTTCTTGCGTAGCCTTCTCAGAATTTTCTCTGTCTGACTTACCATTAGTTACTGGTTCTTTTAGTTGAGATTCAGGAGTTGTGGAGTCTTGTATAATCACAGATTCATCCTCATCTATAACAACCACAGGTGGCTTGACATGAGGATTAGAATAGTCTTTCCCCGACCCGGTGGTAACTGCCTTCAGTTGTTCTAGGTGTTTAGGATTGTTTTTCGGTTGGCCAACAAAGACTCCAGTAGGTGTCTTTATGCTAGTTGTGAGTTGAGCTAGTTGAGATTCAATAGCCTTCTGCTGGGCTTGCTGGTTAGCTATCATAGTTTGTTGAGTTTGCAACATCTTTTCAATGGTTGTTAACTTGTCATCAGGAGAGACAGGACTTTCTTGTTATCCTTGTTGTTGATAAGGAACTTGGTTAAGACTCTGGTACTGGTAATTGTTTTGATAATTATTGAAGTTCCTATTCTGAAAGTTTCCCTTGAAATTTCCTTGATTCCCAAAATTATGTTGTTGATTATACTGGAATCCTGGTGGGCCTCGTGGTTGATTGTTCGAACCAAATTGATGCAAGCTTACTGCTCCAGAGGGGTTTTCATATTGAAAACCTAGATGGTTCCTTTTCTGATTCAGATTGTAATAACCTTGACCAGGCATGGTATTAACAGCATTAAGATTTTCCATTTGACCATTATCTCCTTGGTTACAAACGTTGCTTAAAACAACATCATAGAGAACATTACATGCTAAGGTGGAATGATCAGTTCCTTTACATGCTTCATAGAATAAGGAAGCAGACTTTACCTGTTCTTGTTGTTGAGAGGGTGAACGTCCTCTTCCAATCGTAGCAAGGGATGATTCAATATGGTCTTGCTTGGCAACTAAGAGTTTTAGGGTTTCAGCGATAGACTTGTACTCGGGAGTAGCTTCAGCCATAGCTACTATCAAGACTCCTTTACCTATAGATCTACCCCAATTAGCTTGATTTTTAGCTCCAAGGGTGACGACCCTCCATACGCTGTCATAACTTTGACGCATGAAGTTTCCTCCAGATGAGGAATCTAAAAATCTTTTGATATCATCGTCCACACCCCTATAGAAAATTTTGATGAGTTGGTTCTTAGGAATTCCATGGTGTGGACACTTGCGTAGAATCTCTTTGTATCTATCCCATGCTTCAGCAATTGTTTCTCCAGGGACTTGAGTGAAATTTTTTTATTCGGCCTCTAATTTCATAGGTGAGGGACGGAGGATAGAACTTTTTCAGAAAAACATTTTGGAGTTATTCCCAGGTGGTGATGGGTATTTCACTTTACAACGAATTTTACCAACTTATAACTCTATCAGCAAGGGAATACTTGAAGAGACGGAGTCGAATGGCATCATTAGATACTCCATTTTGCTTTGTCATGGCACATAGATTGATAAACCTTAGGAGATGTCCCTGACTATCTTCTCCTTGTTTGCCATAAAATGGGTTGTTTTGAAGCAAGGTGATCCAATGTAATCATATCTCGAAATTACGAGTGTTGATGGGAGGAGGTTGAACTGGGTGATGAACGTCAGCAGCTTTAAGGATTGAGAACTCTTTAAGATCATTTTATAGTTCTGTTGCTTGTGCTGCTTGAATTTCTTCTTGAACCGTAGCTCTAGCTTCTTGCATGAATCTTTCTCTCTAAGCATTAAGGGCTTGGGCCACCCTTCGGACTATTTCTTCCTCTTGAGCCATTCTTGCTTGGTTCTCTCTGATCTGACGATGAAAAGTTCTATCTATATCAGGATCAAAACTCGTTGTGAGTCCGAGACTGTCCAAACGATGCATACACTATGCTTTGGGTTGTTCCTGAAATGGAAATATCTTTCTGAAGTAAGGGTGATGGAATAGAAATAAATTCAAATAGATGATCAATTGTATCAAAAGAAAAAGAAAAATTCTAGATTAGCCTTAAGAGAACTGGATTTGACTAACTGATTCTGTTGTCCCCGGCAACGGTGCCAAAATTTGACTTGGCAAATATCGCACTAACAAATTCACTCAGGGTAAAAATCCCCGAGCTTTTACCAAAACCTCGTGCAATAATACCACCCGCAAGCGGACAGGTCTTATCGCAGTATAGTTAAGGATCAAATCCCAAGAGACAACGGTTTTAAGAATCTTTGTTAGTCGAATCTAGCTCAAGTAAGACTAATATTTAAAATGATTGATTCGGTTGAGGTTAATTAAACTAAATGCAAGAAAGTAAAAGAGCAGAATTAAAGTTTGTTCTAGATTAATGATATGGAATTGCTGGGATGGTATCGGGTTTCACCATCACTACACATGCAAACACATCCAAACACAAAACATCCAGGCAAGCATCTATCTATTCAAATGGAACTGCTGTGAACCATCCAAGAGGGATGTTTAGGCCCACATAAGCATCCCCTTAGGCATCAAATTTCTTTTCACCATCTGGATCATGCACTTATGGTTTCTAAGATACAACATCCAACTAAGGCTGTGGCCCTCCATGAGGGATGTTTAGACCATATAAGTGTCACCATAGGCTAGATGGCTCGTCCTTTCACAGATCATACACTTACGACCTCGAGGAACCCCATTCTATTTCTAGTCCGGGAGTCAGCCGTGCTAATCAACATACATGTCGGCGATTAGTCTGCAAGCAAACATCGACGATTAGTAAGAAGATACAACATCCAACTAAGTATGTGGTCCTCCCTGAGGAATGTTTAGAGCAGGGTCAGACCAGCGTACAGGCATCCTGTCGGCATCCCAGAACTGATGCCCAAATGAGGACCTTGTTGGCCCTATTTATAGGCACAGGTCTGGCCCTCACACTTTTGGTGTGAGTCCAAACGGTTTAGTTATATTAGACCAAACGATATTCAATATCCTTTATCAAACGGTCTTGGAAGTGCCTATATCAAATGGTCTTCTTTATCAAATAGTTTGGGAAACCGATTGCCTCCAAACGGTTTGCTATTTTGGTCTTCAGCTTCATTCGGTCTTGCATGCGGGTGATCATTCGGTCTTGGATTATCATCCAATCAAACGGTCTTGGATTATCGTAATCCAAATGGTTTTGTGTGTAAGACTCCAATCGGTCTTTACTTCTCAGCACTCTGTAAAACCGATCGCTTCTCCACCGATCCACTATCTGCAGCTCCAAACAGTTTCCAACAACGGCTGCAAATGGTCATGAAGATCATTCGTGTTTGATCAATCGGTCTCCGTTGGTCGGTCTTAGTGCCTCTCATTCTCAAACGGTCTTTACATCTGCATGCCAAATGGTCCTCAGTGATGGCACGCTCAAACGGTTTTGGTTTCACGATCTCTCTTCTCATGGATGTTGTTATATCGGTCTTAAGACCGTGCTAATAGCGCGATGGAGAGGTGGGTAGGTCAGGGCAGCGCTGATGTTGTTGCTTGATGTGGTAGAGGTGCAAGTGAATCTAGCGGCATGGGCGAGGTGTTGTAGAGCTAGGGTATGGCGGGAGGAAGAAGGAAGAAAGGAAGCGGCTGCGGGAGGTTTGCTTCAGTTGGCGTGGTTATAGGTGGATGCTGGTTAGGGTTAGTCGGTGTGGTGTAAGGAGGAATAAGAAGGTGGAAGACGTCAAATAGTCCCTGAGGTGTGTTGCTTTTCATTCAGTTTGATCCACTTTTGCTCCAAACAGTTTGGAAATCTTGCTCAAACGGTCTGTGTTTCCTCCTCAAAACGGTCTTCGCTGGTTTTGGCTCTAACGGTTTGGAAATCGATATGGCCAAACAGTCTCGATATGTTGAGAAGCAAACTGTCTTGTGTTTATGGCTACCTAACGGTCTTCACGACTGATCGGTTTGGTGCCGAATGTTCTGCAAGACCGTTCGCAACTCTGCGATCGATCAGACAATCGTGAGGAAGTGACGTTGTGGGCGCAGTGGTTGTGGACGGTGGTGACACTGGTTGCAGGTTGCAGTGAAGGTGGGAGGAAGGAGGGAAGTGGAAGCGAGAGGTCCTCCATTCGGTCTTGAACACATCGCTCAAACGATCTTGAAGACCATATGGAGGTAGAGACCGATTGGATGAGATCGTTTGGGCGAATTGATGGGGACCGTTGATCAGCGATCCGAAGGAGAAGAAAAGCTCACGTTCTGAGACCATATGGATGAACGGCTAAGACCGAAAGGTCAAAACTGATTGGATGAAGCACTAGGTCAAGACTGTTTGGCGAGACCAAATGGTGAGACCGAATGGATGAGAAAGGTGGGTCCCACTCAAAGGGGTTTGATTTGGATGATGGTTGATTAGATGGTCGAACTTCATCATGGCCTGCATAAAGTTGATATAAACTCAGTTAATACTTTGATCATTGAACCAATTAAGTAATTTTGCACGTTTTGATACCTAGTAACTGAAATTGGATGTATTGACTCAAAAAGAGCCCAAGAAAGTGACTGAAAATCATGATGAATATGCATTCATAAGTGACCTATATACCAAGGGTGGACTAGTTTGTTTTGCAGCTAGACTATAATGTCATTGCCACTGACTCATACTACCTGAGGGAGGATGAGATCATAGGAGTCTGGCTCTTCTAGATCTTGTATGGAATCAATTTTGACTTAACAATGGTCAGTTGGACTTAGATGGTATACCTAAAATCCTAAGAGCTTAATAAAAGATGTAATCCAGGCATGTAATATATCTTCTTAGGGTTAAACATGATTCACATTGGTTGATAACCCTTTCCTTGTTTCTTATATTGCCTAGTTGTTATATAATGCAATAAGAGAAATTAAAGTATATGGCAGTCTTACATGTTCCTTCATATGCTTTCTAGTCATGCATGTTGCTATGCCTATCTATTTAACTAGCTTAGTGTATTTCATATTCTCAATTTGCTTAACCTGCTTAATTAGTTTAAAATGTTTAATCTGTTTAATAATAACGATACATGTTATAATCAATAATCGTTGGTTGAGAGTAATATCTCTTGTTGGGATGTTGGTTTCACCTTGAGGGTCACCACATCTTTTTACGTGGTCATCAGGGACATCGTTAGGATCGTGGTGGTGAGGGAGATCAGCCTGAAGGGCAGTAGAAGTGTGACAACCTCAATTTTCTCTTTCCTCTATTGTACTCCTTCTCTCTCATCAAGTCTCTCTTACTCAATTTGATTTTAAATTCATAATTGGATAGTCATGTGTTTCTGTTTTGGCCACTACCATGGTCAATTTGACAATGTGTAACTTTAACTGGAGTTTTGAACTAAGTATCTTGCTCATTTTATATCACCAACTTGCAATCAAAATTTGAACTACTTCTATAAACTCTCCTTGATACAAATTTTATTTCATGTTCTAGAGGATCTGAGTACGAATCCAATGTACCAAAAATGACCTAATTCGGAGTTATAAATCACTAGATATGGTTGTTCGAATGTTTCCATCTAATGTATTATTTTATTTGGGTTTTGCAACCTTATTGGGCCCAAATACGAATCGAGGCTCAATTGCAACTTGTGGCTCAGTGGCTTGATTTATCCTCTACTCTGTGCTCTTCAGGAAAGCTTTTGACCGTCGCCGCCATATATGGCAATGGGGGTGAGGGATGAAGTGCCCCGTTATAAACCCCCAACTTAACCCTAGTACCTCCTCTTCTTTCTCTTGGCTTTGTTTCCCCGCCTCCTTGCTATTTTATGCCCAACACCACCACTCAATTTGTTTCTGTATGTTGTCGCCGCCCCCAAGGAAAGAAGGAGTCCCTGATCCTCCCAACTGAGCTATCCTGACGTCGTTGGCCCTGGTGATCACATTCATGCATCGTATACCTCCTTTACACACCATGCTTGGCCGCTAAGGATCCTTCTTCCCCGCTCTGGCCGCCCCCTCATCTGTCTCCTGCTCCTCATACCTGAGCCGCCTGGGAGGGGTACAGAGGCCAACGACGGCCCCCGATGCATCATGGTCACTGTCGGCCTCCCTCAGACCCCCGCCTTCCTCCTACCTCCTCCACTGATAGCCGGCATGGCTGTAGAGACCACCGGGGAGACTAGGGTGCCATCCCATGTCTCTCCCTTGTTCCCGCACGGGAAATAGAGGCGCCCGTTGGGTGTCGGGCGGAGGAGACAAGACGAGATTAGGGGATGTGAGCGCTTGAGTGAGAGCAGCCCAATAAACACCTCAACCCAATAAGAAGAACCCAGCCCAGGGACCAAGATATCCAGTGTGGGGTGCCCTTGCTGGGTGTAGGCAATGTCTCCCTGGATCTAGATCTAGGATCTAACGATCCAGGATGCTTACATTGAGATCAATCTTATAAATGTTGTAACTTTATCCTCCTTTGGCTAAACCTATCATGCTATATATGAAAATCAATCAGGAGAACAAGATCTAGCTCCTAAAAATGGTTTCAAACCCTGTATCTTCTTCTAGTTCCCCAGATTTGTTAAAATATGAACTTGGAGCCTCTTTGACTATGTTTAATGTACTTTTATGATCAAGCTTGGAACTTTGGTGAACTTCACCCTCTTACTCATGAAATCAGTATCTCTTTGGTATCTTTGAGTTATAGAGGGCTCTAATCACTCATATTTCTCTTGAATGTCCCTTTTTACACTAGTAACATACCTTTGGGCTTTAATGATGTAACTTGCCCATTCGATGCTAAAACTGATACCTAAGGATACCAAATGTGTAATCAAACCTAATATCAGTAATTTATGTTGTTGGAACCCTAAGGGACATCCGACCTACTTTGACTATGTTTCTTATGTCCTTATCTTGTAGATGTAGATCCTCTTTTATGATGGGTTACCATGACTTGATGATCTATGGCCCTTCTTGCTCTATTATGAGTCTCGTGGCCTAATTTGAGCATAAGTGTCCTAAATCTTGTCATGTCCACATGAAACCTCAAAATGATATGAAACTTGAACCACACTCTTATGATGGACCCTAAAGCAATATGAGATCATCTAATGTACTAATAACCAACCTTGAACCCAACTTGGCCAAAATCCTAATATGAAGATAATCAGGCTTAATGAGGAGAATCTAATGTATATATGCAATCTTGTTCTTAATCAGGTTTGGCATGTGGCTAGATGGTGAAGGATATGTTAGGTTATGAAATCTCTGAATCAGGTATGGGCCATATCTAGTTATATGAATATCACTTTCTTGCTTGAAAAGACATTTATTGTATGTTTGTTTGTTTACTTGCTCAAATATTGCCATGTAGTATTGTTATGTCTTACTCGGTGTTTGCCTCGTCGGTTTTATAACTTGAACACACACATATATATAGAAATCCATTATAATATTGTTGATAAAGGGTTAGCTCTTGCCTATGGCCTTGAGGTCCCTCTCGTATAAAAGGGTTAGCTAATCTTGAGCACCCTTACTGACCCTTCCGACGGGAAGATGGTCAAAGGCCTTAAACATGCTTGATATTGTTGATATAATGGAGTGAAATGACATAAAACATGGTTTCACATTTTTGTTAAATAGTTAACATGATTATTCTTGTTCGTTTAGTCTTGAAATCTTTTCAAATTATGCAAAGATTATACATATATGTATCTTTCTGCCCCATACTCAACACCTCGTGTGTTGACCCGTTTCTCATATTTTGTTTTTTGGTCAGAGATGGCTAGAAGGTTGATGGGCTTGGTGAGCTATGCTAGGTGTACTTGTTGTAAGATCCAGATTTAGTGCACATGAATGAGTTGTACCTTGACTCTAGAAAAATATAACTGAATTCATGAATATAATGCATTTTGTATAATTTATACTTGTTGAATGTTGAGACTGTGTTGGTGCCTTTATCTTGTTATTTGTTCATGTGTGATAAGCTTTACGCTTCCACATGTTGCCTTTGGTATACGTTTGGTTCATGGGACTGGGATGTCGGTTCCATGATAGATGGTATCAGAGCATGAACAATAACTACACCAAACATTACTCAAATGAAACACAAACTAAACTCACCTAACATCTCAACCCTAGAAAACTTAATAAGATGTCCTTTGTGGACTAGGTTGACTTAGGCTCTAGGTTAGAACCTAGATGTTCTAGAACTAGGTGTAGACTTGTGTAAGTTACCTCCCTAGACATGATTCACGACATATGCTTAGGATGTCTACACAAGTGTGTACCATGTTGTTGCTAGTTCTCTAGGTGTCATGGTACTAGACTGCCTCATGAGTGTGGTAACATGTTTTGTCTTTCATTTTATTTGAATGTAGTATGGTGGTTTTCATCGAATGTTTCAACGTTGGAGAAAATTTATTTTGAGTACTAGTATATGTACCTATGAAAAATGTTACCACACCCAGAACGGCAGTAAGTATCTATGTAACCTAAGAGAAAGAGATGTAACATCAAGTCTAGATGAGAGTTTAGATGAGAGTTGTAGTATATAGAGTTGTCTAGAGCCATGATAAAGGCTAGGATAGTAAGTATCATAGATAACCTAAGATAATGATAATGATGTTAATGACGATCTCGATGTTGATGTTGATGTTGATGTGGATATTGAGGATGATGTTGATGTTGATAAGACCCAAGTTTTCCCTTGAGAGGGACAAGTAGTTTGATGATATGAAATGAGTTTGACCATGCAAACCTAGCTAGACCTAGCACCTTGTTGATACATATGACTTGGTTGATGTTCTAAACATATCTAGTGGGTTGGCATGTTTGCTTGTACCTAGTCTTGTGCGTGTTGAGATATGATATGTGACATATAGTTTGAGACCAACATGGGCCCCAATCTTTTTATAAAGGAGGACCTCTAGCATGGGATATATGAATAGGGTGACCTTTTGATATGAGTCAACCCGCCTCGGGAGAAGGTTAGAGTACCTAAACTCCAAAATATTTGAAATGTTGAAAAATATAAATGATGAAATACTTGATGATGAGTCCCTAGCTAGGATACTTCTAAGTATATGAGATAAGTCACCTATTTCATGGTCCCTTGAAAATGTTGAACCCTAGATTTCATATGAAAATATCTAACCCTAGATTTCAATTGAAAATTTGATGCTTGCTATATAGGTGAGGGAGATGTCTTAAGACCCTAAGATGATGTATATGATGTGTGATATCCATGATGAGCCTCATATACGGGTTAGTAATTGTATATAAAGAAATCTAGTGGTTACCCTTATTTCTCCAAAGATGGGTAGAAATTTTTGTTATGGGTAGAAGTTATGGTTAGCAGGTCTTGTTGGACATATATCTGTCTTAGCTTGAGTGTCTTGAGCTTGTAGAGCTTTGTCTAGATACAAGTGAGAAGTTTCAAAACCCCGATGATGATGATAATGTTATTCCTCAAATGATGCTTGGTACATGAAATATCTCACTTACGTTTAAAAACTTGAATATGCATGATAAGACCTGATCATACGCTAGACCTAGTATGAAATCATAATATACATGAAAGATGTAGCTTTGAAATCATGAACTTGATATGATGATCTCTAGAGATATTACCTTGAATAATCAGGGGTAACATGCCTAATCTCATACCCAAATGAAAAATGATGAACTCGATATGATGATGCTCTTGGGGTAATAACTCGAATAAACAAGATGAATAAATTGTTTAATTTTAGATTTGAAAGGAACAATAATGAATGTATTTTTATGGAGTTGGTAGAAATTTTGGGGGAAAAGAAAATGCATGAAATCTAGAATAAAGATGAGATACACACTTGATGATAGTCTCGTTTGAAAGTCATGACCATGAACATGTCCTTTTGAGAATTAATAACTTGGTTTTGATAATACACCTTGATCTCATATGAACCCTAATGTATAGATACTAGGCAATGGGAAAATCCCAATGCCATGATGATGTTATAGTATGATGGAACCATAAGTAAATGTATATATCATCGATATGAGTACACCCTTGATAATGATAGCCTAAGTTTGCACCCCATTGTGGGGAATTCCTTGACAACCATGGTTGAATAACCAGACCTGATGGATCCTGACTTGACTCTTAACTATAATCGTGGATGAATTTCAAGGACGAAATTCCTTGTAAGGAGGGATGTGACAACCTCAATTTGCTCTCTCCTCTATTGTACTCCTTATCTCTCGTCAAGTCTCTCTTACTCAATTTGATTTTAAATTCATAATTGGATAGTCATGTGTTTCTATTTTGGCCACTACCATGGTCAATTTGACAATGTGTAACTTTAGCTGGAGTTTTGAACTAAGTATCTTGCTCATTTTATATCACCAACTTGAAATCAAAATTTGAACTACTTATATAAACTCTCCTTGATATGAATTTTGTTTCATGTTCAAGAGGATCTGAATACGAGTCCAACGACCCAAAAATCACCTAAATCGGAGTTATAAATCACTAGATATGGTTGTTTGAATGTTTCCATATAATGTATTATTTTATTTGGGTTTTGCAACCTTATTGGGCCCAAATACGAATCGAGGCTCAATTGCAACTTGTGGCTCAGTGGCTTGATTTATCCTCTGCTCCGTCCTCTTAAGGAAATCTTTTGACCGGCGCCACCATATATGGAAATGGGGGTGAGGGATGAAGTGCCCCGTTATTAACCCCCAACCTAACCCTAGTACCTCCTCTTCTTTCTCTTGGCTTTGTTTCCCCGCCTTCTTGCTATTTTATGTCCAACACCACCACCCAATTTGTTTCTGTATGCTATCGCCACCCCCAAGGAAAGCAGGAGTCCCTGCTCCTCCCAACTGAGCTATCATGGCATCATTGGTCCTAGTGATCACCTTCATGCTTCGTGCACCTCCTTTCCATGCCATGCTTGGCTGCCAAGGATCCTTCTTCCCCGCTCTGGATGCCCCCTCATCCATCTCCTACTCCTCATGCTCGAGCCGCCAGAGGGGTACATAGGCCATCGATGGCCCCCGACGCATCATGGTCGCTGCCGACCTCCCTCAGACCCCCGCCTTCCTCCAACCTCCTCCACTGATAGCCGACATGGCTGTAGAGACCACTAGGGAGACTAGGATGTCGTCCCCTGTCTCTCCCCAATTCCCACATAGGAAGTAGAGGCGCCCGTTGGGCGTCGGGTGGAGGAGACAAGCCGAGACTGGGGGATGTGAGCGCTTGAGTGAGAGCAGCCCAATAAACACCTCGAACCAATAAGAAGAACCCGACCCAGGGACCAGAAGATCCAGTGTGGGACGCCCTTGCTGGGTGTAGGCAGTGCCTACCTAGCCCTAGATCTAGGATCTAACGATCCAGGATGCTTACATTGAGGTAAATCTTATAAATGTTGTAACTTTATCCTCCTTTGGCTAAACCTATCATGCTATATATGAAAATCAATCAGGAGAACAAGATCTGGCTCCTAAAAATGGTTCAGACCCTGTATCTTCTTCTAGTTTCCCTAATTTGTTAAAATATGAACTTGGAGCCTCTTTGACTATGTTTAATGTACTTTTATGATCAAGCTTGGAACTTTGGTGAACTTCACCCTCTTAATCATGAAATCAATATCTCTTTGGTATCTTTGAGTTATAGAGGGCTCGAATCACTCATATTTCTCTTGAATGTCCCTTTTTACATAAGTAACATACCTTTGGGCTTTAATGATGTAACTTGCCCATTCGATGCAAAAATTGATACCTAAGGATACCAAATGCGTAATCAAACCTGATATCAGTAATTTATGTTGCTAGAACCCTAAGGGACATCCGACCTACTTTGACTATGTCTCTTATGTCCTTATCTTGTGGATGTAGACCCTCTTTTATGCGAGGTTACCATGACTTGATGATCTATGGTCCTTCTTTCTCTATTATGAGTCTCGTGGCCTAATTTGAGCATGTGTCCTAAATCTTGTCATGTCCACATGAAACCTCAAAATGATATGAAACTTGAACCACACTCTTATGATGGACCCTAAAGCAATATGAGATCATCTAATGTACTAATAACCAACCTTGAACCCAACTTGGCCA
This sequence comes from Alisma plantago-aquatica, assembly GCA_963693085.1. NCBI lineage: Eukaryota > Viridiplantae > Streptophyta > Magnoliopsida > Alismatales > Alismataceae > Alisma > Alisma plantago-aquatica. The sequence continues at coordinate 1,062,893,432 of OY856409.1, read as the reverse complement.
AAATCCTAAAATGAAGATAATCAGGGTTAATGAGGAGAATCTAATGTACATATGCAATCTTGTTCTTAATCAAGTTTGGCATGTGGCTAGATGGTGAAGGATATGTTAGGTTATGAAATCTCTGAATCAGGTATGGGCCTTATCTAGTTATATGAATATCACTTTCTAGCTTGAAAAGACAAGTATTGTATGCTTGTTTGTTTACTTGCTCAAATATTGCCATGTAGTATTGTTATGTCTTACTCGATGTTTACCTCGTCGGTTTTATAACTTGAACACACATATATATAGAACTCCATTATAATATTGTCAATAAAGGGTTATCTCTTAGCTATGGCCTTGAGGTCCCTCTCGTATAAAAGGGTTAGCTAATCTTGAGCACCCTTACAGACCCTTTCGACGGGAAGATGGTCAAAGGCCTTAAACATGCTTGATATTGTTGATATAATCGAGTGAAATGACAAAACACATGGTTTAACATTTTGTTAAACAGTTAACATGATTATTCTTGTTCGTTTAGTCTTGAAATCTTTTCAAATTATGCAAAGCTTATACATATATGTATCTTTCTACCCCATACTCAACACCTCATGTGTTGACCCCTTTCTCATTTTTTTTAGGTTCAGAGATGGCTAGAAGGTTGATGGGCTTGGTGAGCTATGCTAGGTGTACTTGTTGTAAGATCCATATTTAGTTCACATGAATGACTTATACCTTGACTCTGGAAAAATGTAATTGAATTCATGAATATAATGCATTTTGTAAAATTTATACTTGTTGAATGTTGAGACTGTGTTGGTGCCTATATCTTGTTTTCTAGTTCATGTGTGCTAAGCTTTATGCTTCCGCATGCTTCCTTTGGTATGTGTTTGGTTCATGGGAATGGGATGCTGGTTTCGTGACAAGAAGTAGAACGTTAGTTAGATTTAGTGTGTCCTAGAGTCGTCCATGTACTCTCAGGTCTAGGTAGGGGATGTTTTATTGATTATGTATACATAAACTCGAGTTTTTATAGTATGCATATGTGTTTGTATATGGCATTTATATGTGGAACATATCTTTTGTATATAGGTTGTGGTTAATGTCACTGGTCATACATGTAAAAACTTGATTTGGTAAAGTGCTGATGAGTAGGATGTTGGACCTCTATGTAAATGTTTAAATTTTATGATGATGATGATGATGATGTTGAAATTGGTTTTACTTTGCACATTATTATGGTAATTTGGTTGACGAATAGTTGATCATGTGTTTTGTTTTGAGTAATGTCATTAGAGTAATGGGGCATCACATGATAGGTTGATATCATAGCTCTAGGTTCACTGAGTCTACATGGAGATAGGACTAGGGTTTGTGTTTGATCTTACGTCATCCAAAATATTTGATCATAGCTTATGATTATGTAGATATGTCTGGAGAATGTGAAGAACATGCTGAGAGTAGGTACATTGTGCTAAGAGGTGGTGCTAGGAGGCAGGCACCATATGAGAGAGTGCCTGAGATGGGGCCAGAGCAGCCCGTGCTGCCTCAGTTTGACCTTGTAGCCATGGAAAATCTTACTTTCCAGTCCATGTTTGGACAACTCAAGGCAACGATTACGCACATAGCGGATAGAGAGCATTCCTCAAGCTAGGGTTGTTGTCCCTAATGCATAATCTCAGAGTTCTGGGAAGACTATTGAGTGGTTGAGACATGTCGGAGCCATGGGTATAGCGGACCCAACTGACACATATATGTGGTTCATGAAGCTTGAAAAGGTGTTCAAGATCCTCAATATCTTGGAAGAAGACAAGGTGAAGCACATGGTTACCTGCTAAAGGGCAATGCTGGCCATTGTTGGGCCATAGAAGAAGATAAGAGACCAGGAGTTGTGATAGGTTAGGAAGAGTTTTAGCGAAATTTTTTGAGTTGATACTTCCTTGAAACATATCTGGATAAGAAGACAGTGTAGTTTGAGAAGCTATGGAAAGGTTCCATGACCATCAACGAGTATGAGGCCAAATTCACGGAGCTTTTAAGGTTCTATCCTCATATGGTGGAGATAGATAAAGAGAGGATTTAGATGTTCAAGAATAGCCTGAGCACGGAGTTGACAATGATAACGTCTGCTTTAGAGAACAAAGAAAGATTCTCTACCTTTGAAGAGTCGGTGAGGATGATTGAGAGGTCCTCCATTGAGAAGCATGAAGCCAAGGTCATGGAACAAACCATCTCAGTCATAAAAGTGAGGATTAATCATCCATTTGAGCATAGCAGTGCAACTTTGGATGATTCTACATGAATTACATATAATAATGCATTAAGATACAAAAAAGGAAAAATAATTACATTTAAGTAAATATAAAGCTAAAACTAGAAAATAAAGACACAACAAACCCTTAAAAAGTAGATAAAACAAAATGTAAAAATGGGTAAAAATATACTCATCAAAATACCATGGACTTAATCCTTTGCTTGTCCCAATTAAAGAAAAATAACAAGGATATCAACAATTGATACTAAGTTCTAGGCTTTCCTCTCCCAATCAGGCAAACTTCATAGTCCCCTTTCCACCAATCATGATCAAGTGACCCTAATCCTTTGGGGTCACACTTAGGTATCTCCCAACTGGGGCTCGTTTCTCTAATCGCTAGACCCAGAACATGCAAGAAACTGCTTTCATATCAATAATACTCCAGATTTGTCCGTGCAAGTAGAAGTAAGCACAAGCCAAGACTATTTGGCTGAATGGAGATGATTTTGATAAGTCCCCTGGGTATGAAAACTAGACGAAAACGGGAGAAAGACGTGGCATGAACTTGATTCCCTGATCTCTCCTCTATTCGACTCAATATCTTATATGGCATTCATTTATTTTATGTTGTCCCTCCTCTATGTGACTCGAGAATTTTTATTTTTTTACAATTACATTGACCACATGTTTTCATTTGGGTTCATTGGCCTCTTTTGTTCATGCATGCCCATCAAAAAAATTGGAAAGAGAGAGTGTTTGTGAAATGGATGCCACCCCGGACTTAGGGTTTGACATATAGTAAAAATTTCATTATTTTTTCTTTTCTTCATGGATGACAAAGAGGTAAGAAGTGATGGAAGAAAATTGGGGCCAAGAGGCTGACTTGTGCTTCTCTAGTTTATTGTTGCATTGGAATCAGATCATCATATTATATCAGTTAATTAAATTAATATATAGGGTAGAGAGGTGTTCACGAGTATTGTTGCAAGTCATGTTGGAGGTGCATGTTCTTTGACCTTTTAGATTCCATCTGCTTATCATCACTTCCAAGGGGGAGGGATGCCTGATTGTTGTCATTGAGGCTCAGAACTATTCAAAACATGTCTATTCATTAATATTTCCTTTTGCACGGGTTAGCTTAAGAAAAAGAGAAAAAGGGACAGTTCATTCATATATTTTACGTTTTTTGACATAGATCAAAGTGACCAGCTAGGTAATGGTCACAACTCACATAAAAAAAGATGAAAAAGAAAATAGAAAAAAGGACAAATGCAAATAAAAGGAAAAGGAGAACAAGTGTTGGAGGATGAAAAATAAAGGGAAAGGTCAGAATTGAGGTGGTGGACAAGGATGACGTACCACCCATCCCACCCCAACTTTAAAATTATACCCATCATCGGGGAGAAAGAAGTTAGAGATGGAGGGGAATCACTATGGAGAGTGGGGGAGGTGGATATGTGGGGTGTTTCTCATCCAAGAGCACACAATAGAATCCTAGGTGAGGGTTCATCTTATATTGGCAGTGCCCTCGTCCCGATACGGTCGTGGCCACTAGCTGCAATGATCTTCATTGGATGGACGTGATGGTGTCGTGGTATGCATGCCCGATTCTCCACAGCCCACCCTTAGCCAACACTCTTCTTCTAGGGTGATGGCAAGATAATCATGCAACCAATTGATCAATGGGTTTGGGTCTGGTGCTGACATCTACTGACGATGTGTCGGGTGCATGAATCAGAGATCATAGGGGATGTATGTATCCTGGGAATAGTAGTGTTGTAGATGTTTGTCAGAGGGGATCTCATCGGCTGGTGGAGAGCCTCTGCCTTCTTGATGGAATATGCCTTTCATGTTGATGTTTGCTTCCTCATGAGTGGCATCAATGTAGGAGAGAGATGGAAGTGTGGGATTTGCTTGATCGTTAGAAAGTTTTGGTGTTTCCAAGCCCTTGCACTTCGCCCATTATATAGTTGCACCAAGGAGACCTTATGAGTCCCCCAAAGGGAACCAATAGTTATGCCTTACACGCATTATCCCTAGCGTATAGAGTCTTCAGGTCAACCTTTCCCTTAGAAAATGTTCATCAAAATATGAAAATGATTATTGATAACTAGAGTGAGATAAAAATGGCTGCTATTTCCAAGGAATAATATTTATCAAAAAAGACAAGGACAGTTTATTTGCGAGAAAGAGATAAAATTAGTTATGGTAAATATAAAGATCAATCCCATTGGGCCATTTATTCCACGCGCCACATTGGTTATCAATTCGCAAGATTGTGAGATCTCTATTCTGTCAGTCAAGCGACTAGCAGCCTGGAGTTTACGGAAGGGCGAGAGAATATCATCATGAAATGTTCCCGTCACTTTGGCTTACCCATATATAGTTGTCAAAGGTGTGGTACTCCACCATCTCCTCCTTTTCTCCTCACCCTATTATTTTTGGAATGAATTTATCAAGAGAAAATTGGACGAAAAAATGGAAACAAACAAAAAAGCACAAAGAAAAATATAGAAAAAGGAAAATGGGCTGGGTTGCCTCCCAGCAAGCACCCTTGTTTAGCGTCGTAGACTCGATGATAGTAATGTTTTTCAAGTTTCACCAGCGGATGGGGTATCTAAACCCTTGTCCTTCAAACCTGTGATATTTGGATCATGGTTAGGCGATGTGCATGGATTGTCTATGAGTATGACTCTATCATCTTGATCTACATCTTGTGGGCATGATTGTTGTAATTCTAGGTTACCTTTGACCTTAAAATCTTCCATCAAATTGTGTACCCTTTTTAGGTCTTTAAGAACTTAGTATTCAATAGTCTTCTTCCCTGATCATAGAACAAGTTTTCCGACTTCGACATCTACTAGAGCTCATGTGGTGGCTAGGAATGGTCATCCCAGATTGAGCGAGAACGGGATGTCTTCTTTGATGTGCATGGCCACGGAATCATAGGGGATGTAGGTTTCATGACCTAACTTCACAGGGATGTCAGTGAGTCCCTTTCGACACATGTCATCGCCAAAGAAGTATTCTATCCACAAGGATCTTGGATAACTTTTCCTTTAGATCGGCGATAAATTTGTTGTCTTTGTTTCTAGAGTCAAATGTTTACCCGAAAAAATTGCCTTCGAGTTCTTGCACCAAGGTGGTGTTTTAGTCAACAAATTTAGGAACAATATATTAATATGGACCTTCTTCATGGTGTCCTTGAATTTCTTGACTCGATCTCTGAGCTTGATTTGCATGGAGCACCTTGCATGGAGTATGCATGGTGTATATGTTTGTACTACAGGATCTTCGGGGTTGCCTGACATAGTTACTTCTGTTGCATTCTCACTGGAGTTTGACTGTACTGGTATCGTGGGGGATTTTTTGTTTGATTCTCAAGATGGTTGGTTGAATATTGTGGAGTTTCGCTTGAGGTGCTCTCAATTGTTTTGGTAGGGGTGGAAACAAGAGGTGGGATATACATGTTCCTTGACCTAGTCATCACTTCGTTCATCTTCTCTATCTACTCTGGATGCTTGGGGTTGTTTTCTTGTTGGATAGTCATGTGCCCGTTGGAGGTTGTTAGCTAGCGGACAATCGAGCAATCTAAGATTCCAACTCCTTTTGGTTTTCCATGGCATTAGCGAGTTGAGTTTGGCATGACACCATCATCTCCTAGAGTATTTTCATTGGGTCCTGCACAGGTGCGACTTCGATCTGTAGGGGAGTAGCTTGATTTGGATTGTGGAATTGCTACTGCTGCTAGTAGTTCCACTAGGAAAGTTGAACCTAAAGTTACCCTGGTTGCATAGTGTCACAGAACTGAAATCCCAGTCCCATGAACCAAACCTATACCAAAGGCAACATGAGGAAGTGTAAAGCTTAACACACATGAATAGATAACAAGATAAAGGCACCAATACATTCTCAACATTCAACAAGTATGAATTATACAAAATGCATTATATTCATGAATTCAATTACATATTTCTAGAGTCAAGGTACAAGTCATTCATGTGCACTAAATCTGGATCTTACAACAAGTACACCTAGCATAGCTCACTGATCCCGTCAACCTTCTAGCCATCTCTGAACCTAAAAACAAAATACAAGAAACGGGTCAACACACGAGGTGTTGAGTATGGGGCAGAAAGATACATATATATATATAAGCTTGCATAGTTTGAAAAGATTTCAAGACTAAACGAACAAGAATAAACATGTTAACTATTTAACAAAATGTGAAACCATATTTTATGTCATTTCACTCCATTATACCAACAATATCAAGCATGTTTAAGGCCTTTGACCATCTTCCCTTCGGAAGGGTCCATAAGGGTGCTCAAGATTAGCTAACCCTTTTATACGAGAGGGACCTCAAGGCCATAGCCAAGAGCTAACCCTTTATCAAAAATATTATAATGGAGTTCTATATATATGTGTGTTCAAGTTATAAAACCGACGAGGCAAACATCGAGTAAGACATAGCAATACTACATGGCAATATTTGAGCAAGTAAACAAGCACACATACAATACATGTCTTTTCAAGCAAGAAAGTGATATTAATATAACTAGATAAGTCCCATACCTGATTAAGAGATTTCATAACCTAACATATCCTTCACCATCTAGCCACATGCCAAACCTGATTAAGAACAAGATTTTATACATGCATTAGATTATCATCGTTAACCCTAATTATCTTAATTTTAAGGGTTTTGGCCAATATGGGTTCTAAGTTTCTATTGGTTCATTAGATGATCTTGTACTACTCTACAGGTCATTATGGTGGTGTAGTTCAAGTTTCATGCCATTACGATGTTCCATGCATCTCATATGCTTAATTCAAGACTCATGACATTTATACACATAAAAGGGGTTACAAGACTCATAAAAGAGCAACCAAGTTCATGATCATCAAGACAGGAGAACCCATCATTAAACATGGTTTTGATCAACAACATTAGGACATAAGAAACATATTCCAAAATAGGTGTGTGTCCATTAGAAGCAAGATTAGCAATCTAGGAAAAGTTCAACATTATAGTCCAAAGTAGGCACATATGTACAATTGAGGTCATTCATGAACAATGGGTTGATTAAGACCCTCATTAGGGTCACAAGAGAAAAAGATCTACTGATTCGATGCTTAGTAGTCTATAAGTATATCAAAGATTCAAACTTCATCATAATCATGCATTAAAGTCCATGAACAAGCTACAACATGCATTAGGGACAACCATGGATCAAAAGGGGATCTTAGGAGCTCAACTTGGTTCAAGGTGAATAAATATTACTGATTTCATGATTAGGATAGTGAATAGTCATTAAAGATGCAAGATTTGATCATAATATTGAATAAATGTGCTCAAACATGACTAATGTTAGTATTTTCAAGAAATCAGGGAACAAACATTTGTTTTAGGGTCTGGGGCTAGGCCCAATGTGTAGGTCTCATCGATTTGATCGATTTGACATATTGGTTTGCATATTTTGGATAAAGGAACTAGGATATATGTATTTTTGAATGTTGACATGAGAACTTTATAGAATGAACATTAGGGTGTTACCTAATTATATGGCTTCCAACCAGGGTCGTGGATCCTCGATCCAAAGTCTGAGCCAGGCATGTACTGCTACTCCTGCTGGGTTGGCTCTGAGGCCGGTGGGTGGCAGCTCTTGAACTTGCTAGACCACTCCGGGGCAACCAAATGCGATGTGGGGCCTTCATTCACCGCAACCCATCGGGCTAGCAGTTGCCAGCCTCCTCACTGTCGCGCCCCGCTCCCACTCCGCGGGATCTCTATTTCCCAAGCGGGAACAAAGCTCAAATAGGGGATGATGCCCCATCCCTATCGGCATCCTTCTATGCCTACAACAGCTCAAAAGGAAGGTGATCAGGGGTCTCTAGGGCACAACTTGGTCAGGGGTCTCCATGGCACCCCATTGACGGCCGCCCAGACCCTTCCTCAGGCCTTCCTCCATGGAAGCAGAGTGAAGGTGTAAGCTTTTGTGTCTGGTCCGTGAGCAGTGAGGGAAGAGGGAAGGAGGACTGGGGGGAAAAATATAGCAAGGAAGGCTTTAAAAAGGACCAGGGAGTTAGGGTTTGGGGTCAATAACTCCATTGTAACGTATCTTCTTTCCCGATTTGGCAAGGGAGAGTTCTCTGTGCCTTGTGTTTCTTCCCCAAACATGAAGGGAAAGAAGAGGGGTCAAGCTAAGCGGTTGGGCCACAATCTGGATGGGCCCATGGATGGGCCGGCCCAACAACTTAAGGCATAAAAAGGCAATTAGATCATGTCATCTTCCCAAGACTGTAACTTTAGATTCATAGCTCAGATCTGGACGATTTTTGTTCCATTGGATTCAAAATAGAGCTTTTCACTATGATATATACTAGGAATACAAAATATGATAGTGATGAGGATCAAAATTGGATTCAAGGGGATGATGTATTAAACTATAATACTAAGCTTGAAGTTTTGATTGATGTCACATATTGCAAAATTGAGCACTGCATAGTCAAGTTGGAGTGTCACAACACTCAAACTATGAATATGACATCCAAACTATATAATTGATCATCATAGAGTGAGAGGGAGAGTATAATCAAAGGGTGAAAAAATTAGGGTTGTCACATCCTTCCCTCCTTACAAGAAATTTCATCCTTCACAACTTTCAACTGTTGTTATTTTTTAAATGAGCACAATGTTTGGATTGCAAATGTGATGCCTCCTCCTCTCCAGCCAGAGAACTACTGATTGTTTTGTGAAGAGAGTGTTTCATAGTATGCCAATTAGTAATAAGAAATGATCCATCAATACCATCGGGAACAACAACCTTGTGTGGGTTGGATGCTGATAAAATTTGGTGAATCTCAGACAGGCTCAGTTCTTTCACAACTGCTTGACTTTGATCAAGTGTTAATGGTTAAAACACCCTAGTGAAGTTTTTGATATCCTCCTGATTTACTTTTATGGGTTCTGTGAAAATTTTCTCGTAATGATGGCAAACCACACTTTCAATTTCTGCCCCATCTCCGTTCACCATCATTTTTCCTCAGCATTGCTATGGTGTTTTGTCTTCATTGTTGTTTAACATATGCATTGTATAACCTTGTATTGTTTTCATTGTTAGGCATCCAAATAATATGACACTTTTGTTTCAAATATTTTTCCTCTTTCTTGAGAATTTTGTTATATTGAGCTTCCAATTCAGAGATAATGGTTGTTGTGGTGGTGTCAGATTGTTCCTCCAAGCATCTTTGGAGAGTATTGAGATTTCTCAACACCCTGTTCTTTTCTTTTCTTTCTTGTCAACTCTTCTCAGTAGCCCATCTAATTATATCTTCTTTGGATTCTTCCAGGGATTTAAGGAAGTCCATATTGGGGTTCCAAGAGTTTTATAACATTTTTTGGAATTTCATATCTCTCAACAAGGACTCTCTTATCAAGAATTCTGGCTGGGCTCTGCCATGTGATGTAGATCTTACTAATAGTGGGCACTGATCAAAATATAAACACGGCAGGTGCTCGACTATGAATTCTGCAAATTGAATAATAAAAGATGAATTGGAAACTGCTCTATCAAGGTATGAAGGACTTTTCTATGTCTATAGAAGAAACAAATAAAACCTTCATGCTAAAATATCACTTCCTTGTCAACCAACTAATCAAACACTATATGCCAATAAATTTTCCATACATGTGATTGTATAAAAATTTATTTCTAAGGATAATAGGTTGATCATGATGCAATTTATTTGCTAAAATAAACTAACATCTAGAATGTAGTTTCTCTATAGATACTTATAGCAACAAAATCAAGTTTTAATTTTATTGTAAATTTTCGGGCATGGAAGAAAAGAAAAGTTATTTCAATATCTATCAAACAAAAAATGCTATGAAAGGGATATATCTGAAATGTGATCAACCCTCAAGATACGAATTCTTCCTCTGTACACTATTACTAGGTTATCACTATCTTGAACTAGATGTTGGTAAATTATATGCCCCATAGAAGGGATTTGTTATTGTCACCTTAGTTTTTGTTATTCTAAACATTGTGTTGGTGATTATTTTAGGTTGCTAAGCCCTTTTCTAAATGTTAGATCTGAAACTCTAACTTCCAAACATGACATGAATGGTGTCTACCTCACATGTTGCATCAAGGAACCCATCATCACATGCACACGTCATATAAATTTAACAAGATAATATCTCTGGTGCCCACTTAAAAGAAGAAAGACACATGCATATACTAGAACTAACTCAACTATAAGAAGATAAACCACTTGAGGTCAGTCTTCATCTTCCCCCAAAGAAACTATGATTCTATTAGTATTACTGAATAACCACCACCAATGCTGAGATATCACCTTGTAACATACTAAAATTTGGGTACTAAATCCATTTTGAGCTACAACTCATAAATTCCCTTGAACATTGGTTCATTTACATAGTGGTCCTTCATTCTTAGACCCAATCATTATTTGGATCAAATTTTCAAGCTCTTTGATAAAAATTAGTGTCCAATTGAATTTACTTGTTCATCCTCCTTAGTCGTGTAATATTTACAAATCACTTGTAACATCCTAAATTTTTCACACATGCACATGAGAGGAAGCATCAATTCCTAACATATTATCCAATGGGCGTCACATACTGAATATCATGCATCAAGAACAATTGAAACACAACCAACACATGACATACTTTTCATTATCAATCTCAAACGTTTACATGAAAAAAAAAACTTAATACAAATTATGACTTGGTTCAAAAACCTAAGAATTAATAATTTTATCTTAAAAGATGAAACTAATATGATGTGGATAATGGCACCCCACCAAGGCACTCTAGTCTTTCATTGTATCATCCTTATCCTAGCTTGATGTCTTATTCCTCCTATGTTCATCACCTGTGGACATCTCGTCCCCAGCCATGCAAAGCAACAAAAAAACTTGTGAGTGGCATTGAGTAGTTATACATGAAAATAACTTATACCTAGAATGACATGAAAGTAATGCATAACATGAGTGATTAACATGATTACTTGATGATTTAAGTAAATTGACACGATTACATGAAAATTGTGTATCTTATCTTGAGTTAATATAGTCTCTCTCCTAAATGCACCACAATGCTCATAAGACCGGTTAAGGCTCACATAATGCTCCCTCAAAGCTCATAAGGCCGGTTAAGGCTCACTTAAACATGATTGAGAGGACAATATTAACATAACATGATTACTTGATTTTGAACATGATTTTCATAATTTATGATCTATTGAGTATGATTATCATGATTTCTTGATTCATTAACATGGAAATGCTACATAATGCTTCATTTAAAATCATAAACACAAAAACAGTAGAAAAAGTAAATTCTTAGCATGAGCATGATTTTTCATAAGCATATAATGAGTACTAATGTACTCGTACTTTAATTGAGTCATTATGAGTAAATAAGTGATTAATATAAGCCATGAACCATAATGTAGTACTCAAAATGCATGACCACTCACCTGGGCCTAATGAGTATAATATTGAAGGCTTGTTTCACAATCATTCCTAATTTCATGTATATAACATAATCATGGATTAATAATACTTTAGAAACATCTAGTATATGGTATATAAATGATATAACTGACATTGGGTTGGGAAAAAAGGTCTGAACAAGGATCAGGTATGTTCCTTGTCTCAATACCTTTCCAATGAGTACCTAAACTTAATTTTCTAACATTGTATGATAAAGATATGCATTTCTTAAGATCTAAGCAATCAGAGGGCATGATAAAACCAATTAAAACAAATTCAAAAATCAGGGAGGCATCTATAAGGACGGATTTAGCCTCACATGGAAGTGCCTAATCTAGATCGCGTAATAGGGCAACCTGGTAAAAATCTCACTTAAATTGATACGGTTGCATTGAATGGAACCCATATGAAAAACTTGTTTCTGCCCTAGGGTAGCGTGACAGATTAATTAAATTGCCAGGACATGAATGTAAAATAAAGATTAGGTATCTTCTCCCTCACTCTCCATGGCGCGACCAATAACATTGATGCATAGCGGGTTTGATACAAAAATGAACCTTTACGAATGTTGGATGAAGGATAAGATCTCCATTCCATTACCGATATCATGCTGAGCTTGGGGACCTAAGGAACCAAACCCATGGTGCCCCAGAGCTTCATCTCCCATCTGTGCCATGACCAGGAAAAGTAGGTGGAGGTCCAGAAAATTAAACACAAGGAAATAGCACATAAGAAATTAGTAAATCAGTTCACATGGTCAATGTGAATCCAATAGTGTGTATAGAGATGCTTAGCATCCAAAAAAACTCTAAGTATCATCTGTGGTTTACTAAAAATAGAGTACCAGGCTCAAAACTAGGATTCGCAAGAAGAACATGGCACAGAGAAAACTAATGATAAGGAAATCTTTGGATGAATCCGTTGATGTGTTCGACAAGATTTCTATTGTAAAATGACTATTGTCATGCCTGGCTGAAAGTAGTTTCCATTGAAAGGAACTTGGTTTGGTGGGTACATAGATGGGGTGAATCAGACTGTCATAGGGTGTGATAGAAAGCTTTATTGGCACGTTAGGAAGCTTACCAGAAGGTTAATTTATCTTTGGTGGTCAGAGTTACAAGCTAGCATTTTTCATCGACTTGGGTGAATGTCGACTCCATTGCGACTACTCGACTGGAATCTATAGCAATTTATGGTGAAGAAAGGTTTCTCAAAGTCAGGGCTTGCTTTCTGGGTCACTTGGAGCCGATGTGCTTTCCATGGTCACAAGGTTGATAGTTGCACCCGCCAGAGTAAGGAAGGTAGTTTGGGCATTTTTGCTAGACACATGGGTAGGCAACGGCTGAGAGTTCTGTGGACCCGGAATAACCTCACGAAACGAATAGTGGCATGAAATGAGGGAAATCGTGAAGGAGGGAGATGAGATTGGGGCTGAGAAGAGATCAGGTGTATTTCTCCCTTAGCACGGGTCTCTCGGGAGGTTGAAGACGGGGTCCTCACCCCTTCGATCAGGATCCCATGGTTCTAAATGAACCAGTGATATCAACGTGACTCAAACAACGTGTGATGCGTTTGGACCGAGGAAAAATCGACAGACTATAGTACAATAGGATTAATTGACTGTGTTGATTAGATACCTAGGTCAATAATCATTCAGGTGGTCCCTCTTTCTTTCCAACACTAATGGACATAGCTAGGATTTTCCAAACCTAGTGAAATTATGCATGTTGCCTAAGTTGATCATGGGGAACCCAAATATCAACTCAATTCTTATATTGGAATTAGGGAATCATGTGTTTCATGGCATTAGGTACTTAGGGTGTTCGATGCATTAATAATAGTTGAACATGAGTTACATTACCATAATTTAACACAAGCTCTAATATCTCATTTTATACATGCTTACTAAGTGATAGAACACATTATAAAGATATATGGGGTCAATTTCTATCTAAGCCCTCCTCATTCATTATTGCATATTTAGGACTAAGTTGTGTGCAATACTAAATAAAAACATAATATGAGGTTGAATCATCGTATTTAGGATTTATATTAGGGTTTTTCATCATTAGAAGAATGAAATTTGTAATATAGCATTATCGATCACATTTATTCTAGACTAAAATTCTAGGGTGTTACAATTCTACCCACCTTAAAGAAATTTTGTCCTCAAAATTTTTATGCACTAACACAGCGCTACCCACCTGAAGGTTTAACATATATGTACATTGATAATTTAATCTTGTCTGAACATTTCATAAATATGCACTAACATATCCATGATATGACATTCACATGGATAATCGGTGCATGACTTTTAACATGATTAGTAAAACTGATGAGTGCATGGGTTATTAATTGGACTTTAAACTAAACCATACTTTCATTATCTACTATAAAACAAAAGTTCTCACATTTATTTATCATTATCATTATCTTATTACTCAAAGTCAATTAGTTAACTAAGGTGAGTTCTCCACATAACCTTACACAGAAGTGTTCATTGCTCCAAAGAGCTCATTTACCTTGGAGAATTAATTAATTAACATTACTTTCTTAAAATTAATCTTGTTAACTTTCGAATTCTCATGAATTAATCATACATGTACTTAACATATTACATTGGCATAAATAATGGCTTTTACTAACCAATTGTATTAGGTTTAGATAACTACATAATATAGGCCCTACATATTAACCCTCTCTATGTCATCCCTGGATACGTGTTGATCATACACATACCCAATGTCATTAGTCATCATTATGCAACTCTCCACTAACCCACTAGCACACATATCCCATACCACATGCACTAGTAAGTGGGAAAGAGAAACACAATAAGTCCTTATGCTCATAGTGTTGGATCCTAGATGGGTGATTAGATGCTCTAGAAGGGGGGGTTAATAGAGCTGAATGCACTTAAAAAAAATTCATTAGACCTTCAAGATATATCACAAGATAAGGTTGCTAAATAGGAAATTTGGGTGCAACTAAAACATGCATAGCAAGGATGAGAGAGATTAAACATACACCAAGTAGACAAGCTATTTAGAGTGGTTCCACACTTCAAACTAGAAGTGTGTCAGTCCACTTACCTAGACAGGTCAACCTCTAGGATTTCCTAACCATTGCATTCTTATATTCATTCATAAGATTTACAATACATGACCAAACAAAAGACTTACCTATCCAATACAAAGAGTCTTCAACCTTACCAAGGACTTACCCACTTTGCAAGAGTCTTCGGCCTTCTCCAGGGACTTACCCACTCTTGCACAAGTCTTCAGCCTTACAAGGATTACCCACTGTTCTTGGATCTTCAGCTTTTGACTTCACCTTCACTCGGTGAAGCTTCCACCAAGGACTTACCCACTTGAGCAAGGAGCCTTCTGCCTTCACCAAGGGCTTACCCACTCTAGCTCCAAGTCTTCAGCCTTGATCTTCACCAAGGGACTCCTTCCCTTATTCTTCTTCACCTCTCTTGGACAAGAAAGAGAACCTTCATCTTCATGATTGAAATGAGAGATGGGGAGGTGGTGGAAGTGAGAGTTTCACAAGATATACATGTAGGACTAGCTCTCTTATAGATTTCCTACTCACTCTAATGGATGTAGCAAGTGATTAATCTTGGAGAGAGAGAGGAGGCTATAGGAAGCACTCAACTATAGAATAGGAACCTCACATAGAGTTTGCAATGAATGTTCAACCTTGGAATGAGGCCCAAGGGGTCCTATTTATAGTTGGGGATGCCTCTTAGCCTTTAGGAACACTTGAGAACGAAAACTAGCTATTTTGTAGCTTGCAACGGATATATTTTCACTTATTGTAACTCCACAACGGCTAGAAGCACTTTTCTGCACTTTTCCGTACAGTGCAATCGGTCGAGTTTCTATAAGGGTAACTCGACCGATCAATTAAACGACAAGGCCGATACTCAAATGATCGGTCGAGTTTATCCTGAAAAAACTCGACCGACCATTAGGAATCGAAATGGTCAGATACTTGATCGGTTGAGTTCTGTGTAAACACAACTCGACCGATGCAATCTCCAGAAAATTGATCAAGGATGATCGGTCGAGTTTTCAGGCTGGGAAACTCGACCGAAAAAGTGCATGTAATCAATTTTCAAAGTTGCATCTAAAGTGATCTAACATTTGATCTAAGTGCTCCTTATTTTTTCTAAGCTTAATTACAAGTCATACAATCATTACAAGTGATTTACAACATGATTCTACTGGATTTACATCATATTACAAAAACGTGCACTTGTATTGACTTTGACTTGTCTTTTCTCCAATTTGAGATGCGCAAGTTAGGGCATTTGGAGTGTGTCTATACCTAATCTGAAATCACTCAAGTAGAGACATTAGACACCAATATGTGGAATGGTTAGTCTTCATCAAAACACGGGTTTAGTCAATTTAGACGTGAGTCAACATTGACCTAATTGACCTTGAGTCAACAATCTCCCCCTTTTTGAAGATGACAAATCATTCCATAAATGTATTGAAAGCTTTCAAGTAAAATCATACCTTCGGAGAAACCTAGGGGTTTCAATTGAATTGAGTTCATATGCTCCCCCTCAATTGATGCTAGTGGAGTTATCATACTCCCCCTCAATTGATGTTATTTCTCATGCATGGTTAGCTTTCATAACATTTATAGAATACTATGGCTTCTACTCATATATGTTCTACACATATATGTCTTCTCCCAATTTACCTTCTCCCCTTTACATGGACATACTTCTCCTCTTCATGTAAGACATGTCTTCTTCCTCTTTTAAAAGAAGACATATCTTTCTCCCCCTTTATCATTTCAAAAAGTGGGGTTATGAAGAAATAAGAAACATCACTTGTTAAAGAGAAAGGAGATAACACAAATATATAAGGAGAGTAGAAGAGCACAGATAGGGGCTTGTCCAAGCATAGAAAGAAAATCAAGTTAAAGAATATACTTGAACAACCCAAAATGCAAGATGAAGTGATGTATAAAAACAATAAAACACAATTTCGACCCTCAAGATGACATAATTTTCCCAAAAAGTGCCTGCCATGAGCCTTGCTCAGAAGGTCGTTTCTGTATGAAAAACACTAGTCTTGCACCAAAAACTGAAACTGGAGTAAAATCTACATAAAATCCAAAAATACTCCAATTTCTACATATAATGTAGATCTATGTACCCTGCATCACAATGTTATGCAAGCAACTCAAGATAGTAGATATGCAATTTTAGAAGCATGAAAGGATATAACTCACTACAAATATGCATCCTTACCAAAAGATGATTACCACTAAGAACCTCAAGGTTGTATCAAAACAAGATATACACCTATATAGATGTAGCAAGTTTGGGCACAGCGGAAGCAATTTCAGACACAACCAAGAGATTCAAAGAGATCATCATCAAAACCCGCAACACAACTCAAAGCAAGTAATTGTAAGATAAAGGTATACCAATTTAGAGCAATTAGAGAGATAGAGTTGTAAGCAAGATAGGCAATAGAACATGGCAATATGCATATATAAAGGTACTAAATGAGAGTGCCAAAGAATAAGACAATTGGTTGAGAAACTCTAGTTGAGAGGGAAACTCTCACTCAATTAGCCAAATGTATATTCTGTGCACAGTGTTATCGGTCAAGTTCTGTGCATTGACAACTCGACCGATGACAACTGCGGGCAACACCCATTGGTGCCTATCGGTCGAGTTTCAAACATGCCAAACTCGACCGACAGAGCAGCTGTCAAAAGGCACATATATTTCATAAAAACATATTTAAAGGCATGCTAAAAATACAAACCATATCCAAACATGTCTAAGCAAGTTGGTAATTGTGGGCTCTGATCTCCAAACCACGATATAAACACGATTTAAACTTAGCGGAAGCGATTCGATTAGCAGCGGAATACCAAAAATCAGCAGAAATTAAAACTTTTTGAGATAAAGCATTGAAACCATAAAACTTCCTTCATAAAAGGAGATAAACTATTTACATCTCAGATAATTACTTCTTGAGTAATTATATACAACATGATACAAAATCTCAAGAACTCATAACCAAAATCTCAGACCAAAAGACTCCAAGACCTGAGAGTACAGAGGACACATAGGACTGACTCTAACTACACCACATGGCAGGCTAAATCTCCACCTGAGATTTTACTGCTGCCCCTGGTGCTGCTGCTGCTGGGACTGGTCACCTGTAGACCTGTTCCTCCGTCCTCGACGTCCACCTAAAAAGTTGAAGTCTATGGGGTGAGACAATTTTACATAATTGTCCCAGCGAGAGTTATAACTATCTGCCAGAAGCTTTATTATAGCACCTCAAAGAATAACTTAAGCAGAGCTTCAAAGTATTCAACATCAGATATAATAGTAAGCATGAGTTCAACAGTTATGAAACATGAAGACATTTGCACTATACAGTGTAACATCAATCAATCAACTCATAGTTATCTCTAATAGGTATGCTACGTTGTGGATTATGTTTTTCAAACATTACTTTTATGCCCTGTGGAGATGAGGTTTACCACTCATACTCCAACCAATCACTGCTAAGTGCCTCGGTATCATACTAGGTCATCGAAAGAGCCGGATTCTCATGACCTTCACCTTCCTGAGTCAGTAAGAGGATTACTTGTAGGACATCTCGTGCCTCTACTATAATAGCTTACCAGGGTAATCTGGTCCTTTGCTATTTTAGAGTTACAGTGGCGTTCTGTACTCTCTTCGTCATCAGGAGATTTCATGTTTATCTTCCACTGATATGGATATCTGTGCTTTCTTCGTCATCAGGAGGTTTCATGTTTACCATCCACTGATACGGTATGGGATTGTAGTGAAGGATTGACAGATTACACATCTACATCAAACACCTACACTAGGATGTAAGGTTCTACACATCCATATACCCCACATACTCAAAAGTATGTGATCCAGGAGTTCCCTTAGGGAAACCTGTTTCACCATCATTTGATCTCTGACAATGATGGATCTATGATCAGGGCTCTACATTACACTTGATTAGTTAGGTACATTCAGTATTCTTTTTAAATCATACATTGTTCTTCAAACAATAACATTAGCATAACAGCTATGAAATGAGAATACTAAATGTAACAAGCCTAACTCTCATCAATCATCATTTCTCAATACATTCATCACAAGTCATCTCTAAAGCATGACCTTGATGGTATTTATGGCTCTCTCAGCCCATTTAATTCATAGGTTGCCATTGACAAGGCATCAAGATATTTTACTATTCATAAAGCCAACAACATGCTTTCAATGAATATAGCATCATCATCCATACCTGGATATGGTCATCTTCATATCAGAACCTGCAAGGTTAATTCAACTGATAAAATCAATTCAAATCAAGAATTATACTTTCCACTCTTGCCATAAGAGCTAAGTTCCCTAATTCTCATCAATTAGGGTTTACTATTCACATTACATGCCATCACCCTAGAATTAGGGTTTATTATTCAAATTATGGTAAAATGAACTCATAACATCATCATGTATGAGGAACATCATCAATGATGCTCTCAGATAAGATTAAGATTCATCAATTATCATAAATAGGGTTTTCATGATCTCACATAGGTGGATCATACCCTAATCATGTATATTCATATATATTGAAGGTATTTTACTTGGATTTCAACCATAATTGGGATTTTCTCTCTCCTCTTTCTCATAGGTGATGATTACATCCCTCTAGATTGGGTTAGGTCTAATCAACATTGATAAGCCTAGCCAAGTCATCACCATTGTAACCATTGGGGTTTGCATGATAAAAAGGGGTTACCTACTTGAATCCATAAAGGGTATTTTGGTAAAGTTCACCATTGATCATAACATGGGTTAATATACTAACCACTTGACCCTTAATGTCCCTAGGTATCATTAGGGTTTAGGTTGAACAACCATCAAACCATCTAAGCCTTCAAGGCATTAGGCAGACTTATCCTTAAAAGTCCCCAATAGGTTTCACACCTTCAACCTTCAAACGATCCTGAGATCGTTTAAGGTTGTAGACCGTTTAGCTTTGGTTGACTTCAAGACCGCATGACACTCAAGACCGTTTACCTTTAAACGATCTTGAGGTCGTTTGCCCAAGATGGGGTGAAGACCGTTTAGTCATAGTTTGACTTCTGAAGTCGTTTGAGCTCATTCGGACCTGAAGTCGTTTGAACTCATTCGGTCCCGAAGTCGTATGAACTCATTCGATCCTGAAGTCGTATGAACTCATTCGGTCCTGAAGTCGTATGAACTCATTCGGTCCTGAAGTCGTATGAACTCATTTGGTCCTGAAGTCGTATGAACTCTTTCGGTCCTAAAAGCTCAAGATCGCATGGACCTCCAAGGTGATTCAAAGGGTAAACTCGATTAGGGTTTCCTATGTTGAAGCCTTCAATTGGTCTCAAGCTTGCTAACCACTTATAAATTGAGATAATTAGGGTTAGCCCTAACCAATTGGTCACTCAATTGATCCTCAATTGATATCCAAATAGGGTTGGAGTTGGTTCAATTAAGGTCTATAAACATTCAACCATCAACACTCAACAATGTGAATCAAATCGAAGTTGATCCCATCAATTGACCTCCAATCGGGCTCAAACTTGGCCCAAACGGTCTTGGGATCGTTTGGATAACCTCCAAACGGTCTTGAGACCGTTTGCCCAAGAATTCATCAAAATCTAAGTTGATTTGATAGGGGTTGAACCTTAATTAAGTCACAAATCAGCAATTTGATTATTTCGATAACCCACTGTAATTGGGCCCTCAATTGATCAAATTACCTTAACCCTAGACCTCCAAACGGTCTTGGGTTGACACCAAACGGTCTTGAGACCGTTTGGATGAGTTCCAAACAGTCTTGAGACCGTTTGCCCATCCATCCTTTGGACTCTAGTGAAAATTCATCAAGGTTTGATCTATTGAGTTGATCATCACATCAATACTTAATTGCAATATGATTTGGTACCTTTGGACCTTCAATTGGTCAACTATACTTGACCCCAGACCTCTAAACGGTCTTGGGTGATCCCCAAACGGACTTGAGACCGTTTGGATGATTCCCCAAACGGTCTTGAGACCGTTTGGGCTAATCAACCCAAAATCACTAATTAACTCATTGGAATTTCAGCACTGATTTCAATTAGGATTTGCCCTATTAATCAACCTTCAACTCATAACTCGTTTGGAATTAATCCATCAAATTTGGTGAGTCATTAATCAACATAATTATGAACAGTAATACCAAACGGTCAACGCTTGGTCAACCATCTTAAACGGTCTTGAGACCGTTTGCCCAAAAAGGGCAAATTGAACAGATTGAAAATCAGAACTTAATTCAATTGGATTTGCTAATTGATTTGCTTATATCTCACGATTCCTTTGGAGTTAACCCCTCAAAGTTTTTGGGTGATTAACCTACATAATTATAAAAAAGATTCCCATACGGTCGTCGTTTGGTCAACGCGATCAAACGGTCTTGAAGGCCGTTTGCCTTCATACGACCTTGAAACCGTTTGCCCACCAAACGGTTGTGAAAACCGTATGGGCAATTGGTGGAGGTCGTTTGGTAAAGTGGAAATCCGTGGATAAGCATAGGAATTAACGCCCTTATCTTCTACCTCAAGAACAGTAGCAGTTCTTCACGATTTTGCTTGCAAGGATGCAAGGGAAAATAGGGAAGACGAAGAACTAGCAACTATATGCATAGAAAAAGATGTATAATCAAAGCATACGGTTTAGAGTTATAAAACCCGCCTAAAGATTGTTCCTTGAGCTCCAAACTTTCAAGCTCCAAGCCTTTAATGGCATATTTGAGCTCCACAGGTCGGCCAAGGTGTATTCTCCAAGGAAAGTTGAAAAGGAATGGCTAGAAAGATAAAGCTAGGTGAGCTAGCCATGAATTCAACCTTGAAAACGAGTTTCCTCCATGAATTCAAGCAAAAGGGATGATCCAAACTTACCTAGGACCCTTGGTCATCCTTCTCTGTTCCAGAGCTTAACCTTAGTCGGTTTTGAGCAAGGGGAAAAGAAATGAAAAGAAGAGGATCGTTCCTTTGCTAAGTGGGGAAGGTAGTATATATACTTAGGTGAAATTTCAACATAAGAACATATGCTTTCCTCATTTCTCATCTAAGTCCTTCCTTTCTTCTTTGCACGTCCCCACATCTTATTTCTAAGGACAAACTCCTTCTAAGGTCAAGAATTGAAGGCAAAGAGGATCAACCCATCACTAAAGCATACACATAAAAGGGCTATTATACATACACCTTGATTATTCAATCACAAAGGTGTTCTTTATTATATGATTATTCAAATGAAGTGACCTTTTCATCATTTCTCTTCTAAATGATGCCAAGAGTCATAAACGATATTTTAGATGATGTATTTTACAAGTTTCACCCCTCAAATTGGGTAAATTGCACTTTACACCAATTTAGGGTTTTCAAGTACAGGGGTTGCTTCCACAGCTGCACCTTGGTGCTCAAGCTTGGGAAATCCCTCAAACTTCATCATAAACATCCTCATGATGTCTCAACATCAGAGGAACATCTCAACATGTGCAATTTTCAAGTTAATCCCTTAACTGGGTAATTTGCACATAGATCCCTGTATTACAAAACAATGCTACAACTTTATATATAAAGGAGCAAAATTGAAATATATGTTTATGAGGAACTTAATTGCATGCCCAAAGTTAATCACAAGGATTTAATTACATATTTAGGCAAAACACCTAGGGTTAGTTCATAACCCAGGTCAGGGATGTTACAAATTATCCACCCCTTACAAGGATTTCGTCCCCGAAATCGATAAAACGTATTAAGAGAAAAGGGCAGGGTATTTTCTTCTCATCTCATCCTCTAGTTCCCAAGTGGCTTCTTCAACACCACGGTGGTTCCAGAGGACTTTCACAAGGCTTAAATCTTTCTTCTTTAACTTTTTAATTCTATTATCAATGATTGACACTGGTCCTTCCTCATAAGATATATCATCATTCAATTCTACCTCCATAGGTTGTAGAACTGACTCAGTGTTTGGGTGACATTTCTTTAGCATAGAAATGTGAAACACAGGATGTAACCTCTGTAACTCTGGTGGCAGCTCTAGTTTATAGGCTACTTTTCCAATCCGTTCAATGATTGGATAAGGCCCCATAAATCTAGGAGCTAACTTCCCTTTCTTTCCAAAACGAAGGACTCCTTTCCAAGGCGAGACCTTGAGATACACTTTGTCTCCAACCTCAAACTCTAAGGGTCTACGACGCTTGTCAGCATAAGATTTCTGCCTATCTTGTGCAGTCTTAATCTGTTGCTGTATTACCTTAATCTTTTCTGTAGTTTGCTGCACAAGATCAGGTCCTAACAACTGATGTTCACCAGTCTCATACCAACACAAGGGTGATCTACAATGTCTACCAGACAAGGCTTCATAAGGTGCCATATCAATACTATGTTGATAGCTATTGTTATAGGCAAACTCTATCAAGCTTAGGTGTAGATCCCAACTTCCGGTAAACTGGAGAACACATGTTCTCAACAGGTCTTCCAAGGTCTGTATGGTCCTTTCCGACTGTCCATCAGTCTGTGGATGAAAGGCCTTACTAAACCTTAACTGGGTGCCTAAAGCATTATGAAGTCGTTCCCAAAAAGGACTTGTAAACTGGGGACCTCTGTCAGAAACTATAGTGACAGGAACTCCGTGCAAACGCACTATCTCTTGAACATACAACTGTGATAACCTTTCAGCAGAATAGGTTGTTTTGACAGGTAAGAAATGTGCTGTCTTAGTCAACCTATCTACAACTACCCAAATGGAATCATGTCCTTTGCTTGTCCTGGGTAGGCCAACAACAAAGTCCATGGTCACATGGTCCCACTTCCACTGTGGTATGGGTAAAGGTTGCATTGTTCCTGCAGGCTTCTGGTGTTCAGCTTTAACTTGCTGACACACAGGACACCTCAGAACAAATTTTGCAACATCCTTCTTCATTCCAGGCCACCAATACAGATCTTTTAAATTACGATACATCTTGGTGCTCCCTGGATGCATAGCATACATTGAAGAATGAGCTTCTTCCAGGACTAACT
The DNA here is from genome assembly GCA_963693085.1 of Alisma plantago-aquatica. NCBI lineage: Eukaryota > Viridiplantae > Streptophyta > Magnoliopsida > Alismatales > Alismataceae > Alisma > Alisma plantago-aquatica. Next base: position 1,062,869,554 of record OY856409.1, on the reverse strand, counting down.
TCCTCAAGTTATCCACATCCGGCACTATCATCCTCCCATGATAACATGCTACATGATCATCTGAATCATGGAAACTATCTCGCTTCTCATTTCCATACTCTGATCTAATCTGCTGAACTACAACATCAACATGTTGTGCCTCCTTAATCTGCTTTCTTAGGGTAGGTTTAATATGCATCTCAGCCATCAACCTGGCTAACAATGACACCTTCAAATGTACATTGTCTTGCCTTAAAGAGATAAGCATATCTCTCTTAGAGCATACTAAAGAGTTTAGTTGTGCTCTATCCATGGTTGATGTTGCTGATTTCCTACTCAAGGCATCTGAAACAACATTGGCCTTCCCTGGATGGTAATCAATTGTACAATCGTAGTCCTTGATTAACTCCATCCAGCGACGTTGCCTCATGTTAAGCTCATGCTGAGAGAAGATATACTTAAGGTTCTTGTGATCTGTGAAAATCTGGAATGTCTCTCCGTAGAGATAATGCCTCCAGATTTTCAATGCATGAACCACGGCAGCTAACTCTAGATCGTGTGTTGGATAATTCTCCTCGTGCTTCTTAAGCTGTCGGGAAGCAAAAGAAATCACTTGTTTATCCTGCGTCAACACACATCCAAGTCCATTCTTGGAGGCATCACAAAAGACTACATATCCTTTTCCTTGCTCAGGTAGCACAAGCACAGGTGCACTTGTCAACCTCTCCTTCAACAACTGAAAGGACTGTTGACACTTATCACTCTAAGAAAAAGGAGCATCTTTCTGGGTTAACTTGGTCAAAGGTAAGGCTATAGAGCTAAAGTTTTTAATAAACCTTCGATAGTAACTAGCTAAACCCAAGAAGCTTCGAATCTCCGTCGGTGTCTTCAGTTGTTCCCATTGTAGAACAGATTCTACCTTTGCAGGGTCAACACGAATTCCCGAGGCAGATATCACATATCCAAGAAAAGATACCTCCGGCAGCCAGAACTCACACTTGCTAAACTTAGCATACAGCTTATGTTCTCTTAGCAAGGTCAAAGCTTGGCGAAGATGCTGCTCATGCTGCTGAGCATCCTTACTATAGATCAGAATGTCATCTATGAAGACGATAACACACTGATCAAGGAAGGGTCGAAAAACTCTATTCATGAGTTCCATAAATGCAACTGGTGCATTGGTTAGTCCAAACGACATAACCGTGAACTCATAGTGACCATATCTTGTCCTAAAAGCAGACTTGGATATGTCACTATCCTTAATGCGGAGTTGATGATATCCAGATCTCAAATCTATCTTTGAAAAGACTGTTGCACCACGCAACTGGTCAAAAAGATCATCAATCCTCGACAAAGGGTACTTGTTCTTTATTGTTACTTTATTAAGTTGTCTGTAGTCAATGCACAACTGCATTGACCCATCTTTCTTTTTAACAAACAAGACCGGAGCACCCCAAGGTGAAGTGCTCGGTCGGATAAAACCCTTCTCAAGTAACTCTTGAAGTTGTTTCTTGAGTTCTGCCATCTCGGGAGGCGCCATCCTATACGGTGTCTGGGCTATGGGTTTCGTATCTGGGACCAAATTGATCTCAAAATCAATCTCCCGAGGTGGTGGTATACCAGGAAGTTCTTCAGGAAACACATCCTCGAATTCCCTGACTATGGGAACTTCAGCAGGATTGGAACTTTCCTTGGTAACATCTACCGCATGGGCCAAGAATGCATAGCATCCTTGCCTCAACAGCTTATCAACAACCATAGCTGACACAAGACAGGTGGGCAGAATCTTCCTTTCACCTTGAAAGATCCATGTGTTGCCTTCATCAGCAAACACAGCCAACTTGGATTCACAATCCAAGACAACTCTATACCTTTCTAAGGTATCCATCCCGAGGATTATATCAAATCCTTGCATATCAAGTGGTATAAGGTCCACTTGAATGCGATGATCAGAAAAGAAGAGGATGCAGGGAGAACATACCTCCTACAAAACGGCAGACCCACTCAACGGAGTCTCCAACAACAAACTATCTGCCCTATGACTAACCGTCATATTGCAGTTACGAATCACTCTCCGAGTGATAAAAGAGTGTGTAGCACCCGGGTCAATCAGAATAGATACAACACAGGATGTAGACATATCAGAATATAAAAGTTCCATCTGACCTGCCACTACCCGTGGATTGACCACTGCTTCAGGTGGGTTCATAGCATAAAACCTTGTTGTCGCCTGGGGTTGAGGTGGTGCTGATGATCCAGCTTGAGACGCTTGCCCGCGTCCTCGAGCTGCTCCTTGAGGTTCTCTTCTCTGTGATTCTTTTTGACTCTGTCTCTGAGGTTGTGTCATACTGACAGGTCTAGATCGGCAGTCCTTCATCAAGTGTCCCACCTTCCCACAGTTGTAGCAACTTCTTTCCAGTTGTTGTGGTCTTGGTGGTCCAGTAACTGACATTGATGCAGAACTGTGAGTCTCTTGTTGAGGTAGGCTTCGTCCCCTGCCTCTACTTGGTGACCACTGAGTTTGGGAACTTGATCTGGGTGGTGGAGGGTTAGGTGCAGAGAATCTCGGTTTCTTGGAATCCCTAGATGAAGAACCCTGGAACTGTGGATATCTTTTCTGGGTTTGCCTCTTCTCAACCACAGATCTCTCTACCCTTCGGACTGACTCAACGAAGGTAGAGAATCTCTCTCGGTTTTCTAAGGCAGACACAGGGGTTGATATATCAGCATTCAAACCCTTCTCGAATCTCCTGATTCTTTCCTCTTCTGTGGCAGCCATGTGCGGACAGAACCGCAGCAACTCCATGAACTTAGCTTCATACTCGCTAATGTTCATCATGCCCTGCCTCAATCTCTCAAACTGAGAGATCTTATCATCTAGGAAGGTCTTTGGAAAATATCTATTGATAAATTCCCGACGAAACTCTTCCCACGAGAACTCTATCCCATGTCTCTTCTGCTCTTCCATGGTCCACCAGTGACCAGCACTGCCTTTGATAAGATAGATAGCATGTCTAACCTTCTCAGCCTCCGGGATATTAAGAATCCTGAAAGCCTTCTCCAACTATGTTAACCACAGATCAGCATCTGCGGGGTCGGCAGTCCCAAAGTACTCGGTAGCTCCGACACGAAGAAGTCGCTCGAACGTCTTACCGATACCTTGTCCTTCAGGCTGGGCAGGTGCCCTAGGTGCAGGCATGGGCATCTTGTCAGTTATGTGTCTCATGGCAGTCATAAACTGCCCAAACATCGTCTGAACTGCTGGGTTACCCATATCAGCTGGGTCAAACTGGGGTGGTTCAGGTGCAGGCTGTTCTATTTCTGGAACCCTTGCACCGCCTCGAGGTGCACTAGCACTACTCTCTGCCACGTACTCATCATGTGGCTCTGCCATCCTTATGTATCTTCTTCTCCTGAGGAGCAGAAGATTCTATTAGATAAGGAAGAGATACTAAGGATAGACTCGACATCCTAAGTCCTATGCCTCTGTAGACTCAGCGAACCTAGAGCTCTGATACCACTTAATTGTGGGCTCTGATCTCCAAACCACGATATAAACACGATTTAAACTTAGCGGAAGCGATTCGATTAGCAACGGAATACCAAAAATCAGCAGAAATTAAAACTTTTTGAGATAAAGCATTGAAACCATAAAACTTCCTTCATAAAAGGATATAAACTGTTTACATCTCAGATAATTACTTCTTGAGTAATTATATACAACATGATACAAAATCTCAAGAACTCTTAACCAAAATCTCAGACCAAAAGACTCCAAGACCTGAGAGTACAGAGGACAAATAGGACTGACTCTAACTACACCACATGGCAGGCTAAATCTCCACCTGAGATTTTACTGCTGCCCCTGGTGCTGCTGCTGCTGGGACTGGTCACCTGTAGACCTGTTCCTCCGTCCTCGACGTCCACCTAAAAAGTTGAAGTCTACGGGGTGAGACAATTTTACATATTTGTCCCAGCGAGAGTTATAACTCTCCGCCAGAAGCTTTATTATAGCACCTCAAAGAATAACTTAAGTAGTAAAAGCTTCAAAGTATTCAACATCAGATATAATAGTAAGAATGAGTTCAACAGTTATGAAACATGAAGACATTTGCACTATACAGTGTAACATCAATCAATCAACTCGTAGTTATCTCTAACAGGTATGCTACGCTGTGGATTATGTTTTTCAAACATTACTTCTATGCCCTGTGGAGATGAGGTTTACCACTCATACTCCAACCAATCACTGCTAAGTGCCTCGGTATCATACTAGGTCATCGAAAGAGCCGGATTCTCATGACCTTCACCTTCCTCAGTCAGTAAGAGGATTACTTGTAGGACATCTCGTGCCTCTACTATAATAGCTTACCATGGTAATCTGGTCCTTCGCTATTTTAGAGTTACAGTGGCGTTCTATACTCTCTTCGTGATCAGGAGATTTCATGTTTATCTTCCACTGATACAGATATCTGTGCTTTCTTCGTCATCAGGAGGTTTCATGTTTACCATCCACTGATACGGTATGGGATTGTAGTGAAGGATTGACGGATTACACATCTACATCAAACACCTACACTAGGATGTAAGGTTCTACACATCCATATACCCCACATACTCAAAAGTATGTGATCCAGGAGTTCCCTTAGGAAAACCTATTTCACCATCATTTGATCTCTGACAATGATGGATCTATGATCAGGGCTCTACATTACACTTGATTAGTTAGGTACATTCAATATTCTTTTAACATCATACATTGTTCTTCAAACAATAACATTAGCATAACAGCTATGAAATGAGAATAATAAATGTAAAAAACCTAACTCTCATCAATCATCATTTCTCAATACATTCATCACAAGTCATCTCTAAAGCATGACCTTGATGGTATTTATGGCTCTCTCAGCCCATTTAATTCATAGGTTGCCATTGACAAGGCATCAAGATATTTTACTATTCATAAAGCCAACAACATGCTTTCAATGAATATAGCATCATCATCCATACCTGGATATGATCATCTTCATATCAGAACCTGCAAGGTTAATTCAACTGATAAAAGCAATTCAAATCAAGAATTATACTTTCCACTCTTGCCATAAGAGCTAAGTTCCCTGATTCTCATCAATTAGGGTTTACTATTCACATTACATGCCATCACCCAAGAATTAGGGTTTATTATTCACATTATGGTAAAATGAACTCATAACATCATCATGTATGAGTAACATCATCAATGATGCTCTCAGATAAGATTAAGATTCATCAATTATCATAAATAGGGTTTTCATGATCTCACATAGGTGGATCATACTCTAATCATGTACATTCATATATATTGAAGGTATTTTACTTGGATTTCAACCATAATTGGGATTTTCTCTCTCCTCTTGCTCATAGGTGATGATTACATCCCTCTATATTGGGTTAGGTCTAATCAACGTTGATAAGCCTAGCCAAGTCATCACCATTGTAACCATTGGGGTTTGCATGATAAAAGGGGTTACCTACTTGAATCCATAAAGGGTATTTTGGTAAAGTTCACCATTGATCATAACATGGGTTAATATACTAACCACTTGACCCTTAATGTCCCTAGGTATCATTAGGGTTTAGGTTGAACAACCATCAAACCATCTAAGCCTTCAAGGCATTAGGCAGACTTATCCTTAAAAGTCCCCAATAGGTTTCACACCTTCAACCTTCAAACGATCCTGAGATCGTTTAAGGTTGTAGACCGTTTAGCTTTGGTTGACTTCAAGACGGCATGACACTCAAGACCGTTTACCTTTAAACGATCTTGAGGTCGTTTGCCCAAGATGGGGTGAAGACCGTTTAGTCATAGTTTGACTTCTGAAGTCGTTTGAGCTCATTCAGACCTGATGTCGTTTGAACTCATTCGGTCCCGAAGTCGTATGAACCCATTCGGTCCTGAAGTCGTATGAACTCATTCGGTCCTGAAGTCGTATGAACTCATTCGGTCCTGAAGTCGTATGAATTTCATTCGGTCCTGAAGTCATATGAACTCATTCGGTCCTGAAGTCGTATGAACTCATTCGGTCCTAAAAGCTCAAGATCGCATGGACCTCCAAGGTGATTCAAAGGGTAAACTCGATTAGGGTTTCCTATGTTCAAGCCTTCAATTGGTCTCAAGCTTGCTAACCACATATCAATTGAGACAATTAGGGTTAGCCTTAACCAATTGGTCACTCAATTGATCCTCAATTGATATCCAAATAGGGTTGGTGTTGGTTCAATTAAGGTCTATAAACATTCAACCATCAACACTCAACAATGTGAATCAAATCGAAGTTGATCCCATCAATTGACCTCCAATCGGGCTCAAACTTGGCCCAAACGGTCTTGGGATTGTTTGGATAACCTCCAAACGGTCTTGAGACCGTTTGCCCAAGAATTCATCAAAATATAAGTTGATTTGATAGGGGTTGAACCTTAATTAAGTCACAAATCAGCAATTTGATTATTTCGATAACCCACTGTAATTGGGCCCTCAATTGATCAAATTACCTTAACCCTAGACCTCCAAACGGTCTTGGGTTGACACCAAACGGTCTTGAGACCGTTTGGATGAGTTCCAAACGGTCTTAAGACCGTTTGCCCATCCATCCTTTGGACTCTAGTGAAAATTCATCAAGGTTTGATCTATTGAGTTGATCATCACATCAATACTTAATTGCAATATGATTTGGTACCTTTGGACCTTCAATTGGTCAACTATACTTGACCCCAGACCTCTAAACGGTCTTGGGTGATCCCCAAACGGTCTTGAGACCGTTTGGATGATTCCCCAAACGGTCTTGAGACCGTTTGGGCTAATCAACCCAAAATCACTAATTAACTCATTGGAATTTCAGCACTGATTTCAATTAGGATTTGCCCTATTAATCAACCTTCAACTCATAACTCGTTTGGAATTAATCCATCAAATTTGGTGAGTCATTAATCAACATCATTATGAATAGTAATCCCAAATGGTAAATGCTTGGTCAACCATCTTAAATGGTCTTGAGACCGTTTGCCCAAAAAGGGCAAATTGAACAGATTGAAAATCAGAACTTAATTCAATTGGATTTGCTTATATCTCACGATTCCTTTGGAGTTAACCCCTCAAATTTTGTGGGTGATTAACCTACATAATTATAAACAAGATTACCATACGTTCGTCGTTTGGTCAATGCCATCAAACGGTCTTGAAGGCCATTTGCCTTCATACGACCCTGAAACCGTTTGCCCACCAAACGGTTGTGTAAACCGTATGGGCAATTGGTGGAGGTCATTTGGTAAAGTGGAAATCCGGGGATAAGCATAGGAATTAACGCCCTTATCTTCTACCTCAAGAATAGTAGCAGTTCTTCACGATTTTGCTTGCAAGGATGCAAGGGAAAATAGGGAAGAAGAAGAACTAGCAACTATATGCATAGAAAAAGATGTATAATCAAAGCATAAGGTTTAGAGTTATAAAACCCGCCTAAAGATTGTTCCTTGAGATCCAAACATTCAAGCTCCAAGCCTTTAATGGCTTCTTTGAGCTCCACAGGTCGGCCAAGGTGTATTCTCCAAGGAAAGTTGAAAATGAATGGCTAGAAAGATAAAGCTAGGTGAGCTAGCCATGAATTCAACCTTGAAAATGAGTTTCCTCCATGAATTCAAGCAAAAGTGATGATCCAAACTTACCTAGGACCCTTGGTCATCCTTCTCTGTTCCAGAGCTTAGCCTTAGTCGGTTTTGAGCAAGGGGAAAAGAAATGAAAAGAAGAGGATCGTTCCCTTGCTAAGTGGGGAAGGTAGTATATATACTTAGGTGAAATTTCAACATAAGAACATATGCTTTCCTCATTTCTCATCTAAGTCCTTCCTTTCTTCTTTTCACGTCCCCACATCTTATTTCTAAGGACAAACTCCTTCTAAGGTCAAGAATTGAAGGCAAAGAGGATCAACCCATCACTAAAGCATACACATAAAAGGGCTATTATACATACACCTTGATTATTCAATCACAAAGGTGTTCTTTATTATATGATTATTCAAATGAAGTGACCTTTTCATCATTTCTCTTCTAAATTATGCCAAGAGTCATAAAAGATATTTTAGATGATGTATTTTACAAGTTGCACCCCTCAAATTGGGTAAATTGCACTTTACACCAATTTAGGGTTTTCAAGTACAGGAGTTGCTTCCACAGCTGCACCTTGGTGCTCAAGCTTGGGAAATCCCTCAAACTTCATCATAAACATCCTCATGATGTCTCAACATCAGAGGAACATCTCAACATGTGCAATTTGCAAGTTAATCCCTTAACTGGGTAATTTGCACATAGATCCCTGTATTACAAAACAATGCTACAACTTTATATATAAAGGAGCAAAATTGAAATATATGTTTATGAGGAACTTAATTACATGCCCAAAGTTAATCACAAGGATTTAATTACATATTTAGGCAAAACACCTAGGGTTAGTTCATAACCCAGGTCAGGGATGTTACAGTAATGCGCTATAGAAGCATTAGAAATAGTTTTTGAGCAAGAGTGTGAAGTGAAACACAAAATACCACTTTTGACTCAAAAACCATATGTATAGTGCACACTAACTTGACAAAAACAAGTTAGGACAGGTTATAAGCAAGAGAAACATTACCTTTGTGCTTACCATTCATTTTTTCACTTGTTGTCACCCTCTACACATCTCACATTTCTTCTTTCATGTGGATTGAGAAGTCAATCTACAATTCAATAGATCAAGTCAATACATTTGCAAGTACCTACAAGAAGAAAGATGAAATGGTCCCCAATCATGTTTTTGGATCTGGAGGGGTTAGTTTAGAAACCCAACTCCTATTTCTCTTGGGTGCTTTCCTAAAAGGGCAACAAGTAGAATAATGACCAATTTCATTACAATAGTTGCATGTACCCATAGTCTTGGAACTAGAAGATTCTCTATGGAATATTGGAGGTCCTTTACTTTTGTTGTTCCTTTGACTACTATCATCTCCTAAACCATGTCGACCAATTTGTTTAGTAGTATGGTGTAGGATGTCATTAAGGCTCTTCTTACCCACTAAGAATCTTTGCAAAGAAGATCTCAATCTATCATTATCATGCATAAGAGAAGTAATAGTAGAAGACAAATGATTGATATTATCTCTAGCATGCAAAAGATCATTTTCTAAGCAAAGATCTTTAGTTAAATAAGAATCTCTATCATTATGAAGAGCAACAACATCATTCTCTCTATTAGTAGAACTAGAACAAGATTCATGCACATTGATTTTAGCAAGCAAGGAGGCATTTTCTATTTCTAATTCTTGAAAAACATAATCTTTGTTCTTGTTTTCAGATCTAAGAACATCAATATCATGCATGAGAGAATCAACAATTAAAGTATGTTCTTCATTAGAACTAGGCATGAGAGGTTGAGCTTTTAGAAATTTAATCTTATCAAGAAAACTAGCATTTTCCAGTTTAAGAGAGTCTACTTGGCTAAGACAATCATTTTTATCATCAAGCAAGCAAGAATTAGCATGTTCAAGATCATCTAATTCTATATATAAATTATCAACAATTTTAGCAAGCTTTTTCTTTTTCCTTTTAGAAGACTTAAGAGAGGCACACATATCATGAATAATAGCAATCAAAGATTTTTTATCTAAAGAGTTTAGATTTACCTCACTTGAGTCTTCATTTGTTGATGTTATAAGAGAAAAATGGCATTCTCCTTCATCACTAGAGCTTGAGCTTGATCCTTCACTTGAATCTTCACTTGAGCTTGAGTTGGAGGAGCCACTTGAGCTTGAGTGCCATTTCTCCTTCTTCTTGTGAAGATGGGTCTTTTTTCCTTATGGGCAATCTTCCTTGTAGTGACCCTTCTTTCCACATGTAAAGCACCGGATGGAGGAGGACTTGCCTTTGTAGAATCTACCCTTGGAGTACATGACATCTTCTTCAACTTGAGAGGATGGAGAAGCTTGACCACCAATAGCCTTGATTTGATCTTTGATTTCAGCCTTCTTCATTCTCTTGAGTTCTTTATCCTCTTGTCTTTCTACTTCCTCCATCTTGTCAAGTGTGGCTTCATGTGCTTGTACATTTCCAATGAGCTCTTCAATAGGAATATCCCTAAGAGACCTTGCTTCTTCAATGGAAGTCACCTTGGGTTCCCATCTCTTGGGGAGAGTTCTAAGGATCTTTGAGTTGATCTCTCCACTAGACATAGGATGTCCTAAAACAGCAAGACCATTCAAAATGGTGTTGAGCCTTGAGTACATGTTGGTTATCCTCTCCTTCTTTCCCATCTTGAAGTTCTCAAGCAGCCATTTGAGCGTGTAGACTTTACTTTCCTTCACTTGATCTGTCCCTTCATAAGTGATGCAAAGCTTTCTCCATACCTCATAGGTTGTTTCACATGAAAAATCCGATTGAACTCGATGGGGGTCATGGAGGCATAGAGGATGTGCATTGCTCTAGCATTCAAGGTTGCTTTCTTCAAGGTGGCTTCATCCCATTATTCAATCTTTGTCTTTGGTAGCATGTATGGGTTATTCACCATTTGCCACATCTCAAGACTTGATCCTTGGATGTAGAATTGAAGCCTTCTTCTCCAATAGAGGAAATTGCTCCCATAAAAGATTGGAAGGCTGATCGAGTATCTCCATCCTTGGTAGTCACCCATCTTCTCCTACTTGTAGAAGTATGCTTGGAGAAGACCCGCTCTGATACCAATTGTTGGATCCTAGATGGGTGATTAGATGCTCTAGAGGGGGGGGGGTTAATAGAGTTGAATGTACTTAAACAAAATTCATTAGACCTTCAAGATATATCACAAGATAAGGTTGCTAAATAGGAAATTTGTGTGCAACTAAAACATGCATAGAAAGGATGAGAGAGATTGAACATACACCAAGTAGACAAGCTATTTAGAGTGGTTCCACACTTCAAATTAGAAGTGTGTCAGTCATCTTATCTAGAGAGGTCAACCTCTAGGATTTCCTAACCATTGCATTCTTATATTCATTCATAAGATTTACAAGACATGACCAAACAAAAGACTTACCTATCCAATATAAAGAGTCTTCAACCTTACCAAGGACTTACCCACTTTGCAAGAGTCTTCGGCCTTCTCCAAAGACTTACCCACTCTTGTACAAGTCTTCAGCCTTGCAGGGATTACCCACTCTTCTTGGATCTTCAGCTTTTGACTTCACCTTCACTCGGAGAAGCTTCCACCAAGGACTTACCCACTTGAGCAAGGAGTCTTCTACCTTCACCAAGGGCTTACCCACTCTAGCTCCAAGTCTTCAGCCTTGATCTTCACCAAGGGACTCCTTCCCTTATTCTTCTTCACCTCTCTTGGATAAGAGAGAGAACCTTCATCTTCATGATTGAAATGAGAGATGGGGAGGTGGTGGAAGTGAGAGTTTCACAAGATATACATGTAGGACTAGCTCTCTTACAAATTTCCTACTCACTCAAATGGATGTAGCAAGTGATTAAGCTTAGAAAGAGAGAGGAGGCTATAGGAAGCACTCAACTATAGAATAGGAAGCTCACATAGAGTTTGTAATGAATGCTCAACCTTGGAATGAAGCCCAAAGGGTCCTATTTATAGCTGGGGATGCCTCTTAGCCTTTGGTAACACTTGAGAACGAAAACTAGTTATTTTGTGGCTTGCAACAGATATATTTTCACTTGTTGCAACTCCACAACGGCTAGAAGTACTTTTCCATATAGTGCAATCGGTCGAGTTTCTATAAGGGTAACTCGACCGATCAAGTAAACGACAAGGCCGATACTCAAATGATCGGTCGAGTTTGTCCTGAAAAAACTCGACCGACCATTAGGAATCGAAATGGTCAGTTACTTGATCGGTCGAGTTCTGTGTAAACATAACTCGACCGATGCAATCTCCAAAAAATTGATCAAGGATGATCGGTCGAGTTTTCAGGCTGGGAAACTCGACCGAAAAAGTGCATGTAATCAATTTTCAAAGTTGCATCTAAAGTGATCTAACATTCGATCTAAGTGCTCCTGGTTTTTTCTAAGCTTAATTACAAGTCATACAATCATTACAAGTGATTTACAACATGATTCTACTGGATTTACATCATATTACAAAAATGTACATTTGTATTGACTTTGACTTGTCTTTTCTCCAATTTGAGATGCGCAAGTTAGGGCATTTGGAGTGTGTCTATACCTAATCTGAAATCACTCAAGTAGAGACATTAGACACCAATATGTGGAATGGTTAGTCATCATCAAAACACGGGTTTAGTCAATTTAGACGTGAGTCAACATTGACCTAATTGACCTTGAGTCAACACATAGCATACCCTCAACGCTTCTCAATTGGTTGGCCAAACCATTGAGAAATGAGAGGACATGTCATATGCAAAGGTTAATACATAAAGTCTAAACTAGACAAACATCTATTCCTAATACTCATGTCCTCATAAACCTCAAGACTTGTATTTCTAATCATGATGTCTACCTTTAGCCTTTTCTCATTTAACCTAGATATAATTTATAACATTATTGAACTCATTTATTCTATTAACCTTAACCAAGTGGACCTAAAGGGACTTAAAATTAATTGAAAATTTTGAGAATGTCTGGTGACCAATTATCCTTTTGCTTAGATACCAAGTTATAACACCCCAAATTTTTCACACATGCACATGAGAGGAACGTCAATTCCTAACTCATAATATTGATTGGGTGTAACATACATTGAATATCATGCATCAAGAACAATTGAAACACAACCAACACATGACATACTTTTCATTCTCATTCTCAAAAGTTTACACGAAAAGAAATACTTAATACAAATTATGACGTGGTTCAAAAACCTAAGCATAAATAATTATATCTTAAAAGATGAAACTAATATGAGATGGATAACAACACCCCACCAAGGCAATCTAGTCTTTCATTGTATCATCCTTATCCTTAGCTTGATGTCTTATTCCTCCTCTGCTCATCACCTACGGACATCTCATCCCCAGCCATGCAAAGCAATGTAAAAACTTATAAGTGGCACTGAGTAGTTATACATGAAAATAACTTATACTCTAAATGACATGAAAGTAATGCATAACAGGAGTGTTTAACATGATTAACATGGTTAACATGATTACTTGAAGACTTAAGTAAACTGACAGAATTACATGAAAATTGTGTATCTTATCTTGAGTTAATATAGTCCCTCTCATGAATCCACCACAATGCGCATAAGCCCAGTTAAGGGTCACATAAGTTTGGTTAAGTCTCACATAAGGTCGTTAAGGCTCACATAATTCTCCCACAGAGCTCATAAGGTCGGTTAAGACTCCTTAAACATGGCTGAGAGGACTATATTAACATAACATGATTACTTGATCTTAAACATGATTTTCATATTTCTGATCCATTGAGTATGATTATCCTGATTTCTTGATTCATTAACATGGCAATGCTACATAATGTTTCATTTAAAATTATAAACATGAAATAGTAGAAAAAGTAAATTCTTAGCATGAGCATGATTTTCTCATAAGCATATAACGAGTATTAATGTTCTCGTACTTTAATTGAGGCATTATGAGAAAATAAGCAATTAATATAAACCGTGAAACCTAATTTAGTACTTAGTATGAATGACCACTCACCTGGGCCTGAGGAGTATAATACTGGTGTCTTGTTTCCTGAGCATTCCTAATTTCCTATATATAACATAATCATGGATTAATTATAATTCATAAACATCTGATTTATGGTGTCTAATTGATATTAGTGACATTGGGTTGGGAAAAGGGGCCTGAATATGGGTCAGGTGTGTTCCTTGTCTCAATACCTTTCCAACAAGTATCTAAACTTAATTTTCTGACATTGTATGAAAAAGAAGATACAAATTTCTTAAGATCTTACCAATCAGAGGGCGTGATAAAAATAATTAAAACAACTTCGAAAATCAGGGGGGCATCTAGAAGGGCTGATTTAGCCTCACATCAAGCGCCTGATCTAGGCCACATGATAGGGCAACCTGGTAAAAAATCCCACTTAGGGCCTGTCCGGTTCTGAGCAGTTCCAGCGCACTCCGCTAGTTCCAAAACACGAAAACGGAAACATGATTTGGAATACAATGTTAATGGTTTGGTTCAGCGTAATTAGAGCTGAAAGATTTCATTCGAGTATCCTTTGGTTGGAAGTAGAACGGGCATCAAGTGACCACGGTGATGTTACCACCGCAATGCAATACAGTCTAATTAACGTAGAGCAGCTACCTGCTGTTTTGTTTGTACCCGGTATCATTGATTGAGAGGTAAAGATACACAGTAAGTAACAGCTTGCATGGAAAAGAAACCGCGCCCAAAATGGGTGCAGTACAAGTTCCTCCCATTTGCACGATTCAAAGAGCAGTTGTGTGGTCCGTTTTCCAGGTTTCGGTTGGAACAACGTGCAACCAAACACAATGAGTTAGAAAACTCATGCAGTTCCAATTTGCGTTTTCTAACACAGCCCAACCAGACAGGCCCTTAAATTGATACGTTTGCATTGAATTAAACCCGTATAAAAAACCCATATCTGCCCTAGGGCAGCGTGACAGATCAATTAAATTGTCAGGATAGGGATGTAAAATCAAGATCGAGTATCTTTGAAGGATAAGATCTCCATTCCATTACCAATATGTTGCTGAGCTCAGGGACCTGAGGAACCAAACCCATGGTGCCCAAGAGCTCCGTCTCCCATCTGTGCCATGAGCAGGGAAAGTAGGTGGAGGTCCAGAAATTTAAACACCAGGAAATAGCGCATAATAAACTAGTAAATAAGTTCACAGGGTAGATGTGAATCCAACGGGGTGTATAGAGATGCATAGTATCCAATGAAATTCTAAGGATCATCTACGATTTACTGAAAACAGAGTACCATGCTCGAAATTAGGATTCACGACAAGAACATGGCATAGAGAAAACTAATGACAAGGAAAGCTTTGGATGAATCCGTTGAGGTGTTCGACAGGATTTCCGTTGTAAAAGGACTGTTGTCATGCCTGGCCGAAAGTAGAGTTCCACTGAAAGGAACTCAGTTTTGTGCGTACACAGTTGGGGTGAATCGGACTGGCATAAGGTGTGATAGAAAGCTTTATTGGCGCATGAGGAAGCTTACCGGAAGGTTAATTTATCTTTGGTGTTCGAATTTACTGGCCAGCACTAGTCGTCGACTTGGGTGAACGTCGACTCTGCTACGGCTACTTAACTGGATTCTGCAGCAATTGATGGCGAAGTGAGGTTCCTCGGAGGTAGGGCTTGCTTTCTGGGTCGCTTGGAGCTGGTACGCTTGCCATGGTCGCAAGGTTGATAGCTGCACCCGTCAGAGGAAGGAAGGTAGTTTGGGCATTTTTGCCAAACAAATGGGTAGGCGAAGACGAGAGTTCTGTGGACTCGGAATGACCACACGGAACGGATGGTGGCGTAAAATGAGGGAAATCATCGAGGAGGGAGACGAGATTGGGGCCGAGAAACGACCAGGTGTATTTCTCCCTTAGTGTGGGTCTCTCCCGAGGTTGAAGATGGGGTCCTCACCCCTTCGATTGGACGGTTTCTTAATGAACCGGTAATATCAACTTGACTCAAACAGCTTGTGATGCGTTTGGACCTAGGAAAAACCGACATACTATAGTACAATAGGATTAATTGATTGTATTGATTAGATACCTAGGTCAATAATCATTCAGGTAGTCCCTATTTTTTTCCAACACTAATGGACAGCTAGGATTTCCCAAACCTAATGCAATTATGCATGTTGCCTAAGTCGACCATGGGGAACCCAAATATCAACTCAATTCTTATATTCGAACTAGGGAATCATGTGTTTCATGGCATTAGGTAGTTAGGGTGTCTGACACATTAATAATCCTTGGACATGAGTTACATTCCCTAAATTTAACGCAAGCTCTAATATCTCATTTTATACTTGTATACTAAGTGATAGAACATATTGTAAACATATATGGGGTCAATTTCTATCTAAGCCATCCTCATATATTATTGCATATTTAGGTCTAAGTTGTGTGCAATACTAAATAAAAACATAATTTGAGGTCGAATCATCGTATGTAGGATTTATATTAGGGTTTTACATCATTAGAAGAATTTATAATATAGCATTATCGGTCACAATTATTCTGGACTAAAATTATAGGGTGTTACATCACTACCTTATATTATCTATAGGAATCATTTTGACAACATTTCATGCAATCTGAAATTGTGGTGCTCCAATACTTGGGAAAAGTCAAGTTATTTAGTAATATATTCGTTTGTTTAACTAATGGTCATGGAATCAAATTGAAATACTATTTAGAAAATCATATATTAATTATTGAGTGATTTATGGTGGAGTATTTAATCACCAAGATGGGCTTTGAATAGAGGGTTTTAATGATTTCACTATTTAATTTGATAGGGACTAGATGTACGTTCAAAATTCTCATAATGATAGGATTTATGATTCTGAAGTTAAAAAAGTTTGAAGTAATTAACTATGGTGATTTGTTGCCATTTATATTAGAATTAAATACCTAAGGTAATAAAAGAAAACACATCCCCTTCTTCTATAAACACGTTGCCACATTTACAAGGAAAGAAACCAGCCCTCCCTAGATCTTCCTTGTAAGGAGTAGGACCAAGAGGGGATCCACTTCCTCCTGAAAATTTGAAGAATAAAACATCCATTCCAAACACACTCAAATGGTATCTTGGAACAAGTGTAAAATTTTCAAATTACAATTGGTGGTGTACAAAAGACCAAAGAGTATATCAACGGAATAAAAGTAATGACTATATTCAATTTTACAAAAGATACATCATCATCTACCATAAAGGTTTACATGAATATTACAACATAAGGATCTAGATAGAGGAAAATCTAAACCTTATCAACTTTGTTTCCAAACATCAACTTCATGAGTTAGGTCCATGTTGAATGCCATGTTCTCCTTCACCTAAACCTGGGGTTGGAGGCATATCCCAATAAGAAGAGAAAAATAGATGGCATCATCAAAAAGGTTGGTATGTGCAAACTAAAATAGAGTTGAACAATTTATGGAATAAAAGGACATCAAATAAATAATTCTTCCCATAGAAGACAAAAGAACTACCCAATCAGGCATAAAAGAATATCATTTCAAAATTTGATAACCAAAGGATCACTTGACACTAATAAAATAATAAATTTGTGCCACACTAGCACATATAACAAATTAGGGCACAAAACCCTTCAAAATAACAGCATGCATGCATGTGAGAGAAACTTAATTAGCACTAGAATAATATAAAGACAATGGCGGACAAGCCTCACAAACTTGAAACCTGATAGAGAATGGCACATAACCAAACTCCCCAATATATATATAAAGGTGGGCCAAGCTTCACAAACTTGAAACCCGAGTATCGGGCATCACCGCCTCCATCCCAAAAATAATACAAAAAACAATGTAATTACACTACTCTAGGGCTATTGAATCACATAACATGCTTAATGTAGAGGTAAGTATAAAGTATAGTCAGAATAAATAAGATTGCAATCATACTAATGGACTATATAAACAACTACCACATAAGTGGGCAAAAGAGCACGTATTACCGAGTAAAGTTCCACCATGAAGAAATATATAGGATAGAGTCCACAATAATGTTGATCTCAATAAATTGATTACAAGATCGGAAACAAATAACATATTCCACAAGAAATATGTTTTCAAAAGAAAGAGATGTTGTGTAGGCTATTGTCCATAGGACCAAGAGAAAGATAAAAGTAGGTTATTGCTCAAAAGGAATAATAGGGAATGCAAGCATATCTCACTTAAGAATCTAAATAGTTCAAAGTCAGTCCTAGATCCAAGTCTAGATCTCCAAAGCACCTATGATGCATATATGTAGAATTAGGGTTAGGTTTTCATTATTCAAAACCCTAACAATCACCTTTTTAGTATTAGTGAATTAGGTTATCAAAAAACATGCCATATTTTATATTATATTTTTCTGATTTCAAAACATATTTTACTTTATTTTTCTGACTTATAAATTATTAGTTATGAATTTTACAAATTGTAACCAATTAGGAAAACCCATTAAAAATAACTTTTTAAGACATTAGATTTTGGCAAAAGAAACTTAGTATCATTAGAAAGGTCATATTTTTCTGATTTCATATCATATTTTATTTTATTTTTCTAACCTATAAATAATTAGATATGAATTAAAAAAAAGACCAATCAGATAAATCCATGTCAACATCTGACTTGTGAGAAAGCAAGAGAGAGGAAGAGGGATGCGCATTTGAGTTGGGCCAATCAGGGTTGGACAACTCAGTCAGCCACTCAGACAAGACAACATGTTGCCTTAGAACAAAAAACTACTCAAATATACGTGAAAAGACAAAAAATACCCCTATGACGAAAAATCAAGAACATAGGAAAAGAGAGGGTATGGAGGGGAAACAACATCGGGGATTCTTCCCCCAGTTCCTACCTCAAATATGGCCGCTGAGCAACATCAGGCGAAGAAACCTATGAGAAACCAGGGTGGCAAACCATCCACGCACATTGTCAACATCTTTGTCAACTCGCCGTGAAGCTAATGAGCCCAAGAACGAGAAACTTCCATGACCAGAGTCCCAAAAGATAACTCTTCCATGAACAGAACAGAGATCATGAACAACTGTCCAAAAATAACAATCTTCCAAAATACAAAGACCGTGAAAGCAATCGCCAGAATACAACAAAGATAATTACACAGTTCTCGTGATTGCAGAGCAATTGGGTAGCCAAAACCAAGACCGCCGATGAGAAGCTTAACCACGGTTATAAGACACTTCGACCCAGATGGAACTGAGGTAAAAGAAATAAGGGCAAATAGTAGTGGAGGTCCAAAGAAGCTTACCACGGTGCTAATTGCACTCAAGGTGGTGTTGCTAATGAGATACAGGTCAGATATACCATATATGTAAAGCAAGTCAGCTATAGTGGAACAGGGCTCCTGGAAGCCAATTGGTGATGGAGGAGGCTAGTACAAATGTTGATGAAGGATTATAGATACTCGCGCAGCGATGGGGGGAGACAGAGCAACTTATGTGAAAAATGATGGAGAAAATGGAAGTTGGAATTTCTTATTTATAGAGTTCTAGGGCTCGAGCAAGGGATCCATGGGTGAAGAACTGGAATACGAATTTGCTACAAAAAGAATCACAAGAAATGATCGACTAAATCATAAGATATCACGATTATAAAAATGTCCAAGTCGGTAGCCTGTTTCCTTTTAAGTCACAAGGTTGAAGACAATTTTAGGGTCGTCATCAAAAAATCAATGGCCCAGATCCACACACACAAAAATAAAATAAAATCGGATGTGTGACACTTTAAATTCCTTTCCTAATCAAATTTGAATAAAGTAAGGATGCATTAATGTATCTTTTTGTCTCTCTTCCAAAGAAGGTGCAAACAAACTCCAAAATTATTGAAATTTGGCACCTACCCTAATATGAATATGTAGAATCTGAATTTACAATTATATTTTCATTTTGAAGACTTTTGATTTATTAAATTAGCAAATCTCATTTTCTCTTTACTCATGCATCAAAGACTTTAGGATTCTCCAAATTTGATGAAACTTCACCCACAAGTCATGTTTACTATGTTGAATATGAATTTGCCCTTAATTTCACATATTGAAGTTGTTTGTACATTATTTAATATCTTTTGAAGGTTCTATACACTCTCTCTCCCCTAATTTCACCTTTTCTACAAATATTTTCCAAATTGGATGAAAATTCACACATAGGGTTATTTTAATGTGTAGAGTACGAATCCAAGATTAATTTTCTCTTTTGGGTCATTAAATATTTTATTTTCATATTTTGGAAGAAAAACACCTTTTCTTTTCTAAATAAAATAGATGTGATTATTATCCTTAATTTGTGAAACTTGGCCTCCAAGCCAAAACATATCCAAAGAAAATCAAACTCAAGTTATGTTAAATCAATTTGTCTTCTTTTTACATAATTGACATTTGTGGCCCATTATTATTTTAGTCAAAATATTATTTCATTATTATTATTATTATTATTATTATTATTATTATTATTATTATTCCATTATCATCATATTGCAACCAAAAGGATATATGTTATTTGTATGCACGAAAACTTGTATATTTATCTTTTAGATTATTAATCCTATATTTATTTGGATATTGTAATATTTTCTCTCAATTATGAACACATAGATCCCTATGCATATTATCTCTCTTATCATCATACCTTAATCAACATTATCTCATGTGACATATTTTATTGGTCTTAAGATTAATTGTGAGGGCATTAGGCCATACTTGTTTTCATGCATATATGTTTGGCTGATTTATTCATGCATTTAGGTTACATTTAAACTATTAGGTATATATTTATCCTTGTTTCGCTAAACCCAAAGAACCAAGCTGACTATCCTCCAAGACATATGATCAAAATCAAAAGGCTAGATTTTAGTCTGTTACAACTCTCCACCCCTTAAAAGGATTTCATCCTCGACATCTAATCGTTCATACATCACCAGCCAACTATTCTCCACCCCTTTAAAGGTATAACCTATTAAGTCAAACTAAACAACTCTTAAAGATATTAGAGTTTCATATGAATCATTTAGTTGTGAATACTTTTTACATTGTTCATTAGTCAAGCATCTAACTAACCTATCATAACATCCTAGGGTTGTGCTTTAGATCCTTATGTTTCTAACCTTACAACCCTAAGGTTCACATTATCAACCAAAAAGGGTAGATCAATTAAACCTTTAGATAAGACTTATCTTCCTAGTCATCATTCCAACATCATAACTAGGGTTTTAGGATCACCAATTCTAGGGTTTCTCTTTTCATTGTGACTTAGTTCAAGGAAACCTCGATAAAATCTAGAAAATTTTCTTTTGTGCATATAATAATATAATGGAAAATAATTTTTGGCAAAGAAATCTATTCAGCATAAAACAAATGATGGATCCAAAATTGATTGTAGAAACCAAGTCACAATTTTTTCCCATAATAAGATCTCCTTATCCTAAAACTACCTCACCATCATAAACTAATTCCATCCTCATGCCAAACGTCCTAACATTCAAAGAAACATGTCACCATTAAGATATATTTAGGGTAAGATCATCCAAAACCTCTTCACATTCGAGTTTACTCATCATGATTCTAAAGCGAAACTCATATGATCCTAAATCAAACCTTTCATCGTCTCATGAGAACATAGGTCAATTCTAGGGCAAGAATGTCACCTAAATGGGAACTATGTAAGTCAAGGGTTATAATTAGGGAGACAAAATTAAAATAGTCAAATTCCAACTACCATGGGCTCTGATACCATGTTGTAAGAGTGAGACCCAGAGGGGATCCACTCCCTTCTAAAAATTTAAAGAATAAAACATATAATCCAAACACACTCAAAAGGTATGTTGGAACATGTGTAAAATTTTCAAATTACAATTGATGGCATACAAAAGGCCAAAGAGTATAGCAACATAATAAAGTAATGACTATATTCAATTTTACAAAAGATACATCACCATCTCCCATAAGGGTTTACATGGATATTACAACATAAGGATCTACATAGAGAGAAATTTAAACCATATCAACTTTGTCTCCAAATATCAGCTTCATGAGTTAGGTCCATGTTGAATGTCATGTTCTCCTTCACCTAAACCTGGGGTTGGGAGCATACCCCGGCAAGACGACAAAAAGTAGATGACATCAACAAAAAGGCTGGAATGTGCATGCTAAAGTAGAGTTGAGAAATTTATGGAATAAAAGGACATCAAGTAAAGAATGCTTCCCATGGAAGAGAAAGGAACTACCCAATTAGGCATAAAAGATATTGATTTCAAAAATTGATAACCAAAGGATCACTTTCCATTAATAAAACAATAAAGTTGTTCCACACTAGCACATATAACAAATTAGGGCACACAACCCTTCAAAATAACAACATGCATGCATGTGAGATAAACTTAGCACTAAAATAATATAAAGACAATGGCGGTCAAGCCTCACAATCTTGAGATCTGATAGAGAATGGCACATAACTAAACTCCGCAATATATAAAGGTGGGTCAAGACTCGCAAACTTGAAACCCAGGTATGGGGCACCACCACCTCCATCCCAAAAATAATACAAAAACTAATGTAATTACACTAATCTAGGGCTACTGAATCACATAACATGCTTAATGTAGAGGAAAGTATAAAGTATAGTCAGAATATACAAGATTGCCATCATACTAATGGATAATATAAACAACCACCACATAAATGGGCAAATTTAGCATGCATTACCAAGTAAAGCTCCACCGTGAAATAATATATAGGATAGAGTCATAAAGAATTTCCATCTCAATAAATTGATTACAAGATCATAAACAAATAAGGTATTCCATAAGAAATTTGTTATCAAAAGACAGAGATATTGTGTAGGCTATTTTCCATAGGACTAAGATAAAGATAAAAATAATGTATTGCTCAAAAGGAATAATAAGGGATGCAAACTATGATAACCTGGATTCTTTTCTCTCTCATTCAACTTATGTACACCTTGAATCTCTAAATGCTATAATATTTAATATCCTCCCTCACCATCAATTTGATGACTTTGAGTAATGTTATGCTCAATTGACCAGTTAGCTTTGATGAAATGTCACTTTGCACCTATATATGACTCTAAATTAGGTTTTGAACTAAGTGCCATCCTTAAATTGAATCATCAACTTGAAATCAAAATCAAATACTTTAAATGAAATATTTTTGATCTTTTATATCTCATGTTATAGAGGATTTGATTATCTTTCCAATGGTGTAAAATCATCTCAATCGGGCTACGGTGGCCCAAGTTACAACCGCTTGAAACTCATTATTTTAACCCTTGATTTAAATCTGATTTTACATTGTTTTGACCTTAATGGGCCATTTTGGGGGGTGCGGCCCAGAAAGGTGGGCACTCCCCTTCCCTTATCCATGTCATCCATCCTTGTCCTTCCCTTACATACAATCATATTGTGCCTTGCCGACTTCATTTTGGCCCTTAGATCTTGTCCCACGGATCACCCTCACGCATCTAATGGCTACGAGTTTGTCTCCTAGTTTTTTCCATATTGTAGCAGTTGCTATAGTAGGCTCCTTTTGCAATGGCCAATGGGAATTGATCTTGAAATATTTTGATCAATTTAAACCTACTTCAAATCCACCCCGACCCACTCTATCCTTTCCCTATCTTTTCTCTATCTCTCATGCACCCTAGTTGTACCTATGCCCTTCTCCTTTCTTCCCCTTTCTCTACGGCGCCTTCGTCATGCCCCTTTGGGCGTTCTTGCCCTAGGGCTCCTCGGTGGCCTTTGGAGATGGTGTTAGTCTTGCAGCCTCATGACGGAATCAGACGGTAGGGTCTGGAGTTGACTTTACCCCCTCTTCGACAATGCCTCCTTGCTCCGGCAAGTCCGCCGCGGGCACCCCTATGGGAAACACTCGCTCGCTTGGCTTGGTGCAATGAGGAAGGCGATCGGGCACACTGTCGGATCTCTTCCCAAGGGCTCAGATCATGTAACTAGGGGAGCCACCTCCCTCTCTCTCATCCCCTCACTCACGCGACAACCGGGTGAGTTCGACGTCGACCTTCCTCCCTCACTCTTGGTGGATGGCGACTCCAAGTCATGGACAAATGCCCTACGGGCGACTGATAATAGTGGGGCACCACGCGCTAGAAGGGCCACGAGCCAAGGAGCCCACTACCAACCAGGCTGCTCCCTTTTGGCCCAAATTTAGGTATTTCCTCCTCAAACCCTATTTTAATGCTTGAATCTTGAAATACTTGTATCTTCTAGGTCTCTTAACCGAATGGTATGATATTATATATCATTTTGATTAGAAAAATTCCACCTTCCTCGTGAGACCAATATAACTTATTAATTTAGCATTTTACACTCCTATTTTGGTAAAAAGTGATACCTTTATGATTTTGTGCTTGTTAATCAACCTCAATCATGTGCTACATGCATCCTTTATGATCCCAAGATGCCCTAATCCCCTAAATTAGTAATCAATATCCACTTTTGTTGTTCTTAACATCTTGTCCCATCTAATTGCATCCTAATGGTTAACTTGGTCGTCTAGGGCCACCTTTGACCCAAAAAGGGGTTTTTCATGTGCTTACATGATCAAGTGTACAACATTGTCTTTTTTTGTTATGATGCAATCCATTAATCTAGAAATCAGTGAACATTTTGATGTTATGTACCACTATTGATTGCAATCTTATGCTATGTTCATCATGAGTAGCCCTTATGACTTAAAGTCTCTTTCTGAACCTTTTTGTGCACTAAAGAGTAATGTTTGAATGGTATAAGTTTGTATGATAATTATTTATGCTCAAGTTGATCTTTAATGGTTCAAACCTATAATTCAACTTCATATCTATGCTTTTGATGGATTTTGACTTGTAATTTCATTTGGCTTACTCATATGCACTTGTGACCTACATGTAACACCTAGTGTGATCTAATTGCATATGTTGCTTGTTTGGGATATAACCTTGCTATGAACATGCCCTAATGTTACACATGTATTTTATGACTTAAAATCAGTGGATGCATCACACATGCATCACTAATTACCAACTTGACCTATCCTATGCTCTTTTATGCATCTATGAGTGGGAAATATGACCCTTCGGCATGAATTGAATCTAACATGGCTAATTATGATCTTGCATGAATAGACTACGATGATAATCAAAATCTCATGTTTCCCTAATTCCAAATCAGACTTTACATCTATCTTGTATTATTTATAATGTGGATGTTTGCCTAGGCCTAGGCCTTAATGTTGATACCTATGTTATGATGATTCAGTTCATGCATGTTGGAACTTTGGAAATGATGCTTGATACAAATGAAACCTGAGTCTAAGTAAACATCCAAATGAACCATATGATGTTTAGATCTTGAGAACCTTGTTAATTTAAGACCCCACATATGTCTTTTATATCTTAGGTCCCCCTGGTTTGGACCTTATCTAGAATCTACTCATGGATCATAAACCGTACTCCATTGTAAGGTACACTTACTCTCTTGACCCTATTATGGTATTGCCTTGTTTGTATGTATGCTCATATAAATGCTTGGCTAGTTAATTACTTGTTTGAGGTACTTGTTCCCTACGATTAGTATGTTCATTTTTCTTGAAATATGTTTAACAAACCTCGAACATAATTAAACTTGTCCATTATACAAACCTAGTGTACCTGCCTATATTCTCGAGATAAGGGCACAAGGTTGGGTGTCTTACTTGAGATGTCAAGCTAAGGCAGACCATGTCGATAAAAGGGTAGCTAATCTTGAGCACTCTTACGAACCCTTCCAATGGGAAGCTGGTCAATGGCCAAAATATGTTGTTGAGTATAATGGAAATACACCTAAAATATGCTTTGGATAAAAGAATTTTATTAGTTGTTCTCTCCTTATTTCATATTCTTACTTATATGATATTTCTAGCCAAGCAAACTTTTATAGTACTCTTAAACTGTTTACATGCCTTTTCATAGCATACTTAATGCTTTAGCATTAATATATTTTGTTTATCAAATGTGTAGTTGCCAAATAAAGATCCGCTACACTCAAGACTCTAATCTCTGAAATGAAACACCAATGGGTATACTTAAATCTATAAATGGGTACATGTCTCTTGTCTCCATGTTTAATATCTTGTTATCTCTATCTTGTTCTTGTTTGTGGTTTTATTCATGCATATGTTATGTGATCCATTCTAGGGATGGACGCCTAGGTCCACTCGCCTTTGGCTTTGTATCCATTAGTAGTGTGGACTTAGGGTAACAAATGATTTCATGATACAAACATACCTCACTTAAGAATCTAAATAGTCCAAAGTCAGTCCTAGATCCAAGTCTAGATCTCCAAAGCACCTATGATGCATATATGTAGAATTAGGGTTAGGTTTTCATTAAAAATTCAAAACCCTAAAAATCACCATTTTAATATTAGTGAATTAGGTTATCAAAACCATGCCATATTTTAGATTATAGTTTTCAGATTAAAAACATATTTTACTTGTTTCTTACTTATAAATTATTAGTTATGAATTTTACAAAATATAACCAATTAGGAAAACCAGTTAAAAATCACCTTTTTAAAAATTAGCTTTAGGCAACAAACTTGGTACCATTAGAAAGGTCATATTCTTTTGATTTCAGATCATATTTTATTTTAATTTTCTAAGCCATAACTAATTATATATGAATTTTTTAAAATAGACAAATCAGATAAATCCACGTCAGCATCTGACTTGTGAGAAAGTAAGAGAGAGAGAGGGAGAGGGTTGCACTTATGAGTTGAACCAACCACTCAGGCCAGTTAGTATGTTGCCTCAGAACCAAAAACAACTCAAATATATGTGAAAAGACAAAAATACCCCTATAGAAAAAAAATCAAGAACATAGGAAAAGAGAGGGTATAGAGGGGAAACAACACTGTTGATTCTTCCCCCAATTCTTGCCTCAGCCATGGCCACTGAGCAGCATCAGGAAAAGAAACCTATGGGAGACTAGGGCGGCAAACCATCCATGCATGTTGTCAACATCTTCATCAACTCACCGTGAAGCTAACGAGCCCAAGAACATGCAACTTCCATGAATAGAGTCCCAAAAGATAACCCCTGTCATGACCAGAACAGAGGTCATGAATAACTATCCAAAAATGACAATCATCCAACAAACAAAGGCAGTGAAAGCAATCGCCAGAACCAAACAAAGATAACTAGACAGCTCATGTGATTGCAGAGTTAATGGGTAGCCAAAACCAAGACCGCCGATGAGAAGCTTAACTGTGGTTATAGGACACTTCAACCCAAGGCAAACTGAGTCAAAAGGAACAAGGGAAAATAGTTGTGTAGGTCCAAAGAAGCTTACCGCAGTGCTAATTGCACTCAAGGTGGTGTCGCTAATGAGATACAAGTTGGAGATACCAGAGATGTAAAGCAAGTCAATTATGGTGGCATAGGGCTCCTGGAGGTCAATTGGCGATGGAGGAGGCTAGTACAAACACTAATGAAGGATTTTGGATACTCCTGCAGTGATGGGGGCGACAGAGCAGCTTATGTGAAAAATGGTGGAGAAAAGGGAATTGGGTGTTTTTTATTTATATATTTCTAGGGCTCAACCAAGGGATAAATGGGTGTAGAATTGGACAACAAATCTACTGCAAAAAGAATCACAAGAAACGATTGACTAAATTGGATGATATTAAGATCATAAAATCATCCAAGTAGGTAGCTTGTTTCCTTTTAAGTCACAAGGTTGAAGTCGGGTTTGAAACCGTTTGATTGAAAAATCAATGGCCCAAATCCACACGTGCAAAAATAAAATAAAATTGGTTGTGTGAAACCTTAAATGCCTTTCCTAATAAAATTCAAATAAAGTGAGGATGCATTAATGTATCTTTTTCTCTCTCTTCCAAAGAGGGTGCAAACAAACTCCAAAATTAATGAAATTTGGCACCTAACCTAATATGAACATGTAGAATTCGAATTTGCAATTATATTTTCCTTTTAAAGACTTTGATTCATTAAATTAGCAAATCTCATTTTCTCTTTCCTCATGCATTAACGACTCTAGTTATCTTCAAATTTGATGAAACTTCACCCACAAGTTGCCTTAACTATGTTGAATACAAATTTTCCCTTAATTTCACATGTTGAAGTTGTGTGTACATTATTTAATGTCTTTTAAAGGTTCTACACACTTTCTCTCTCCTAACTTCACATTTTCAGCAAATATTTTCCTAATTGGATAAAAATGCACACATAGGCTTATTTTAATGTGTAGAGTATGAATCCAGGATTAGTTTTCTCTTTTGGAGTCATTAAATATCTTATTTCATATTTTGGAGGAAAAACACGTTTTTTCTAAATAAAACAGATGTGATTATTATTATCCTAAATTTGTGAAACTTGGCCTCCAAGCCAAAACATATCCAAACAAAATGAATCTCAAGTTATTTTAAATCAATTTGTCTTCCTTTTACATAATTGACATTTGTGGTCCATTATTATTTTTGTTACATGTTATTTCATCATCATCATTATTATTATTCCATTACCATCATATTACAACCAAAAGGATATATGTTATTTTTATGCACGAAATCTTATATATTTATCATTTAGTTTATTAATTCTATATTTATTTGGATATTATAACATTTTCTCTCAATCAAGAACACATATATCCCTATGCATATTATCTCTCTTATCATCATACCTTAATCAACATTATCTCATGTGACATATTTTATTGGCCTTAAGCTTAGTTGTGAGGGCATTAGGCCATATTTGTTTTCATGCTTATATGTTTGGGTGATTTATTCATGCATTTCGGGTTACATTTAACTACTATTAGGTATATATTTATCCTTATTTGGGCTAAACCCAAAGAACCAAGCTTACTATCCTCCAAGACATATGATCATGGTCAAAAGGCTAGATTTTGGTTCATTACATTCCTCCTCAGTAACGGCCACCCTTAATGAGTAACACCCATGATTGGAATGTATGGTCATATTCTTACCTATCTAACATCAATATCTAATCCTTATATACACATCAGTCATAATTTCTTAGTATCTAGGTATGAATATGAATATCTAGGGATTAGATATTGATGTTAAATACTCATCAGTATCTAATCACTAGATACAACCAACTATTTAAATAAGTAACATGTATATATATGACTCTAGTGGACCAAATGAAAGTATATAATCATAGAATAAGGAGCACAAAATTAGAAAACCTAGGTCATATATGACACTTCAATTCGTACATTTACATGTAACTCTATGAATGGATCTATTCTGATAAAGTTGGTTATTAATAAAATTACAATCTAAAATCCTTAGAATGGAAAAAATCTAAAGAAACTTATGTTAGAATAATGTAAAGTTATTGCATCCTTATATTCATATATTAGTAATTGATAATTAGGTTAACTAAATAGTTGAAACCTAAGTAAGGGTGTATAACTAGTATGCATTGACCTATATCTGAATTGAACCCTAGAGAACCCTAATAGGGTCATCTTGATATTGTAATTTAAACATATTGAACCCTAGTTACTTAATGTAATTATACCACATTTGAGAGAGTATAATAATTGAGGAACTAATTTGGGGAAAATATGATACACTCAATTGTCTAACATTAGTAATCTATTTGTAAGTCTATAAATAATACTGATGGGAAAATATCGAATACAAACAGAAGATAGAAAATCTAAATCCTGAGTAAAATAAATCAAACTTGGTTCCTAACCATATACTTAAAAGTATTCATCTATATTTTTAGAACTCTCTATTTTGATTAATTCGTGGAGTATAAATACCTGAAACTCACAATTTTGCATACTTGATCCAAATGTATGAAATTTATATTTATATTTGGAAAGTTATTTCCCTCATTGATTGTGTGCATAATTAGAATAGTTGATGGGCTTAAAATTGTTGTAAACCTTAGCCCCCCTCCTTAAAAGCCACCAACAATAAATCCTATAAAATAGTAGCACATTGTTTAAACATCAAAAAGGACAGACTAGTCCACATAGTTTAAAAGGAATAATGCTTCACAGCTATGCATAGAGAGAAGAACATAAGTTCCCTCAGTATATTGGGAAACACAATCGGTATGTTTTGGTCTTATGAAGAGAACATATGGCTTCCCCAACAACATAGACATTGGCATGTGCTATCTATTGAAAAAATGAATTACTAGTCTCAAAGTTGGATATTGAATCTTTCTGAATTTGAAAATTCATTGCTACCTTTTGATTCTTACCTATATTTTTTATTCCTTCTAATTTTTTCATAAAAATCATTCATAGATAGTTTCATATTGTTCTAGTTTCAAAATATAAATATTTTACTAGCTTTGTTGACTCATGTTTTCCTTATTGGGGTCCATGTGTGGTGTTTGTTCGATTTGGGAACTCATGGGTAGGTGATCAGAGAAGACCTAGAAGAGATGTGCAATAGTTTCCCCTTGTTGAAGATTAGATAGGATCATTGTTATTTAAATTTTGTAATCTTATGTAAAGCTTCCACGACTCTGATGTAAAGGATGATTGTGAATGATTTGTTTATATTTTGTGATACTATTTAATAAAAATTTAATCATAAAGATCAAGTATTTACACACTTGCTAAAATTTCTAACATGCTTCCTAACATTAGTTTTCTTGGGCACATTCAATATTTTTCAACCATGTGAGCTACTACAGAAAATCACTAAAATTTTACTTAATTCTCTTACCAATCACAAATACTTGATGAGAAATATCATAATGCAATTGAACCTCAAACATAGAACACTTCCTTGTTTCATTTGGTGCCAAACATAGGAAAAAGTTTACCAAACTAAAATTGAGTGCCTCACATTAAGTTGTCATGCTCTGTTGCATCGGGTTCTCCAAGGGTCTTATCTTGCTAAAATGGAAATTTGGATCATAAAACTTAGGGTGGTATTCCTCCATAAAATCCCTCAAAATCACCTCTCATGCTATATTGTTCTCCATTATGTTCCGCACTAACTTGGCTTCACCCTATAGATGGTATGCTACATGATTGATCTACTTAGATCCAAATATTTTTAGCAAATAGAATACCTTCTTAATTGGTGTAATGACTTCTCTGCCTCAATTGGGTTTATCATATCTACAAACTCAATTCTACCCAAAATTTTCAACATCCCATATTGTAAGTAGTGGGACCTAAGAGGGGATCTACTCCTTACTTAATTTAAGAAAATAATTGCATAAAACCCATTCATTCACACCTATAAAATAGTAACCTTCGAATAAAAAGGGTGCACAATATTTTCTCAAATAGATTGGTAAAAGAAACAAAGTTTTGTGGAATCAGAAAGTACATATAATGATTAAAAAATTCTTGTCTAAATTCAACATTGGGGCCACAAGGGGCAACTAACAGGATATGAAATCTAAACTAGTAGGGCTGATTTGTGGTCATCAACCTGCCCATCTCAGAAGACATCCTGAAGCTAGTCTTGAGCAACACCTCCTACTTTCTGGACCTTAGATTGTGCAGCATCTGGGTGGGTTTAAAGAAACACCTAGATGAGGAAACAAATATGAGGAAGGTCGTCAACAAATCTATGTATGTGCAATATTATAACAACTAGGTGATAATTAGGGTAAAGTAAGATCAATGTTGGATATGTCAATAAAAGGGGTATTCAAGAGAAGAAGCTTTAAGAGAGTTAAAAAGTCAATAGATGACGCATTTATCGAAAGGATATGACTCTCAAAAAGAAATCTTGTCATGTAAAACATTATCAAATCATAATCGGTGCAAATAAAAATTATGCCTATTTTATTGAAGTAGGGTTGAGACCCATAAAATAGCAAGCCTAAGTCTAGTGGAAAGGCACACCTTGGGCAAAAAAGTGTTCCATATATATATATATATATATATATATATATATATATATATATATATATATATATATATATATATATATATATATATATATATATATATATGTGTGTGTGTGTGTGTGTGTGTGTGTGTGTGTGTGTGGAAAGGTGTACTCTGGGTGGAAAGGTGCACCCAAATATTATGGTATTACATATGTACATGTTACTATAAATAAACTTAGTCTACTTGTACATGCACAAAATATAAAGGCAAGATACAAATTCAGTCGACATAAATTTAATTCAAGTTAAGAGTATGGCATCATCCAAATATTTAATACAAATAGGTTGGAGGACCTTCAATCATAAGATCCCATGGATTCAATATCAAATTTGAAAATAATATTAAGGAAATATAATTCTAAAATAGATTCAATATCACTCATGAATGAATAATAGATGCCTCATGTGGGAACAAATTATTGGTCATATTAGTGTTGCCTTGATAATCGGGAAGGTGCACATACCTTTACTTGAGTGTTTAAATTAGAGACAAATTTTCCAACCTCTCAAGTCTAGAATCACCTAAAACCTACATATAAAGGTTTGTACATAAATTAGGGTTAAATTATTTTTCATATGATAAAAACCCTAGAAATACAAATCTTTGGAAAGAACCCTAGAATCGTTCATGATATTAATCTATCAAGAGGGTTTTTTGTTACTTGTTATATGTCTGGTCTAAGTTCTAAATTTGTTTACTATAATATTTCCTCAATTATTAATAAGAGAATAAGAGAGAGAAAAATCCTAAAATCACATCTTTAAAACATTGGAACCAAGCAAAGAAAACTAAACTAAAAGATATAGAAAAATCTCACAATCCCAAACATATTTTTTTATAGTTTTTGGAGCTTCCAGATAAAAAGTTATGATTTTTTTTATAAAACTTACATTATTTAGTAATTTAATGATGAAAATCAATATTCAAATGACCATTATGCCCTTGCATTACTTACATGGAACCTAGGTTGTGACATGGCAATATTGACATGATGATATCAAATAAAGTTTGTGGTTTATTAGAAAGGGAAAGGAGAAAAGATGAGGATGTCCTTGAGCTAGAAATATAGTAGAAGGAAATGAGTGGGGGAGAAATAATAAAATGATCGAGGGGTCATCCTCCTCATAGCCTAGGGCCATGGCCGTGGTTCCAAGCAGGGAAGGTTTGTGCCAAATTTGGGGAAATCACATAGGGGCAAATATTGGCAAAAGTGCTTACCAAGAAATGTGGAGAGTAGGCCAATGAAGCTTCCCTAAGAGGAATTTGTCTATGATCGCCTGATGGCTTGCGGCGTCACTGAACACAAATCTCTCAAAGTTTTAGTCATTGGTGGAAATGAGAGAAAGTTGAGTAGCAATTGGCATGGGAAAACAACTGTGTGAGATGCGACGGGAATATGGATATGATCACATATATACACAGCTTAGCTTTAGGGTTTCTGTGATATGGTGTCGAGAGGCTTGGGACCCAAGATTTGGGTGTTTTTTGAATACTCTGAGATAGGATTCAAGTAAGGTATTATTGGATATGGATTTGCACAAGGAAATCAATGACAATTTGTTTTTTGGAAAACAATTAATTAGGAGAGAGAGATAGTGGTTTCAAATTGCAATGTAAAAGGGGTTAGTTTCCTTGTTGGGCGTGAGGTTGAATATGAAGTGTGTCTATCTGATCCATGACATTAGAGAGAAGTATGTGCATCCACCAAAGTCACGGGTCCATGTGATAGCTTAACATAAAATTTTCCAAATCTGATTTGGACTAAAGTGATTCATAAATAATTTCCTTTTTCTTTCCCAATCATTTTGGAATATCAAATTATGCCCAAATAAAGTGAAACTCGGCAAATGGACTAATATGGACCCAAAGAATTACAATTTGAAGTACATTTTTCTTTTTAGCAACTTTTAAAACCCGAAATTCATGACGTGAGGAAAAAGTTACTCTTTACATATTAATGGATTCCTTTATCATTTAATACTCAAATTTTGTGTGTGAATCCCTCTTACCCATACCTATACACAGGAAAAATAAAGACGATTTATTTTGTACTTAAATCTGTCAATGTCATGAATCTACATAATATTGGCCCAATTAGTATATTGACCCTTTTTCTAGTTTTAAATCCTCAAATAGTTATTTTATTGGTTAAAGTTCTATATCTAAAGATTATTAACATTATAATACAATCCAAATTAAGAATAGGGTTCTAATATAAAAGATTATATGGCAAATGGGAATAAGTCATATTTACCCAAGTTCGGGTATGTTACAACTCTCCACCTCTTAAAAGGATTTCATCGCCAAAATCTCGATTAAAGAGGAAGGGGTGGGTTTGCAACATTTCCTCTCAGAGCTCCCAAGTCGTTTCCTCCAGACCATGATACTTTCATAGAACTTCTATTATTCAATCTCTTTGTGCTTTAGTTGCTTCACATGTGAGTCAAGGATCTTCATAAGATACTCCTTGTAGGTCAAATCTTCTGGAATCTCTATGGGTTCTATCGACATCACTTGGGAAGGATCTTTAACATATTTCTTAAACACAAACACATGAAAAATATCGTGGATCTTATTATAAGCAGGGGTAACGCCAAATAATATGCACACTCTCTGATATTGTATATCACTTCAAAGGGTCCCACGTAGCGAGGACTGACCTTTCCCTTGACCTTATACTTTCCATTTACCAAATCAGTCTTTATTTCAAAAAACATAGTCACCAACCAGGAATTTCATATCCATCCTCCTCTTATCAACATACATCTTTTGCTGATGTTGAGATACTTTCATCTATTTCTTATAAGACTAATCTTTTCCTTCATTAGTTGCATGTCATCGGTCTTTATAAGAGTATTCTCACCCACATCATCCCACTGCATAGGGGAATGACAAGGTTGATCATAATAGCTTCAAAGGGCAACATGCCAATGCTGGATTGGTAGTTTTTATTATAAGCAAACTCAACCAATAAGAGATATTTGTCCCAAATACCTCCCCAATGCATCACACAAGCTCATCAAGAATCTTCTAGAATCTGAACTATCCTCTCAGGCTGACCATCAACTTGAGGATGGTAAGATGTACCCAAACATAGATATGATCCCACCCCTTCTTGATAATGCCTCCACATGTAGGATGTAAACTTATGATCTCTATCATACACAACATATTTTGGTACATTGTGCAAGGACTATCCAATCCATGTATATTTGTGCCATGTCTAGAACTTTACATGTGTCATGAAATGAGCAGACTTGTTAAGTCGATCTGTCACAACCCAGACTCCATCAAAACCACTTTGAGATTTTGGAAATCCAATCATGAAATTCATTGTAATATTTTTCCACTTCCACTCTGGTATATCAAGAGGCTGAAGAAGCCCACCACATCTTTGATGTTCATACTTTACTTGTTGATAGGTCAATCATTTTGCAACAAAAGTATCAATGTCCTTCATATTTATCCACTAGAAAATTCTTCACAGATCCTTTTACATCTTGGTGGTGCTAGGATGAGTTACATATTTTGATCCATGAGATTAACACCTTTTGTATCAGACAATCCACATTTTGTATCTGTAACCAATGATGAAAATGAATTGCACCATCAACACCAATAGGGAAATCTAATTGTGGTTTTTTAGTTAAGGATTTTATCTCATCAAGGTCATGACTAGTCATTTGAGTTGCAATCACCTTGGAGATCCATGATTTAGTAACCTAGATACTATCCATGTTCACACACATCCTATCCACAACAACATCATCCACATCATCCCTCAACTTAGGTCTCCATCTAGAAACATTCTCCATCTTCTCCACACAAAACAATAGAGAGATTTGCAAATAGCGTCCTTCTTATGGCTAAGGGATCCAATGACTACATTTGCTTTTTTGGGATGATAAGTGATTGTGAAATCATAATCATTTAAATATTCCATCTAATGCCTTTGTATCAGATTCAATTCCTTTTGCGTCATAACACAACAAAGACTTTTATGGTCAAAGAAAACCCCAAATATCAATCCATACATATAATGCCTTCAAATCTTGAGGGGATGAACAATAACGCAAGCTTAATATCGTGTCATCCAGTTCTCTTCATTCAGCTTTAATTGGTGGGAGGCATAAGCTATAACTCATCCTTCTTGTATAAGAACACAACCTAAGCCTTGTCTAGATGCATTAGTGTAGATAACCTAAGGCTTTCCTTCAATGGGTAAGACCAAAATAGGGGGTAGATGTCAAAGAATGTTTTAGTTCTTAGAAACCTTTTCACGTTCTGGGGTATAGACAAACTTGGTATCTTTGTGATTCAACATGGTTATAGGATGAGCCAGTTTCAAAAAAATCTTAACAAATATGTAATAACCTACAAGAGCCAAGAAACTCCATATTTTAGACGGATTATTTGGAGAGTGCCACTTGGTCACAACTTCAACTTTCATTGGATCTGTAGATATGCGACCAGTAAATATCACGTGGCCGAAGAACATCACGTTCTTTATCCAAGATTGAAACTTTAAAAGCTTGGCATATAGTTGGATCTCATAAAGAGTCTATAGGACAATCCACAAATGTTCCTGTTGTTGGTCCATCGACTTAGAGTAGATGAGAACGTCATCAATGAACACTACCAAATAGTCATTCGGTCAAGGGCAGAAGACCTGATTTATAAGGTCCATGAAGACGATAGGGGAATTAGTCAAACAAAAAGGCATGACTACGAATTTGTTATGCCCATAGTGAGTGTGGAAGACCATCTTCAGTATATCCTCATCTTTTACCCACATATGGTAGTATCCCCTTTGCAAATCCATCTTAGAGAAAACAATAGTTGACTTCAACTGGTCAAATAAGTCACTGATGTGTGGTAGAGGATGGTAGTTCTTAATCATCACTTGGTTCAACATCATATAATCTATGCACATCCTTAAAGAACAATCTTTTTTCTTTACAAATAGAACAAGTGCTCCCAAAGGAAAGACACTAGGGTGAAAAAATGCTATGTCAAGAAGTTCTTCTAATTGCTTTTTAAGTTCTGCAAGGTCCACAAGTGTCATCCGATAAGGAGGTTTTGAGATAAGAGTGGTGCCTAGTACAAGATCGATGGAGAATTTTACCTCACGAGATGGGGTAATACCAAGTAACTCATTAGGGAAATCATGTACCACATCTATATCATCCAACTGGGGTGGAAAGGATTCAAGGACAATGGACACTAGGTGGGCTCAACATCATGTGAGATAAGCCTTTTATCTTTCATAATAGAGATGATGAATTGCCTATCATTATGTTTTCTTCCCTTTATACAGAGTCTCTCACCATTCAGGTGAACCAATCCATACCCAAAATGATGCCAAAGGTTGTCATGTCTAAGAGGATAAAGTCTATCACAAAATCTTTCCAGATATACATAACTCAACTGGTGGGATCCTTAGATAAGATGAGCATACCCTACCACTAGGGGTTTGTACATCAATAACAAAGTCCATATATGTAGTTTCTAGGTCTAACATATCAGCAATTTTAGAAGATATTAAGGTGATTGAAGACCCAAAATCAAATAAAACTTTTATAGGATGTAGATTAAAATGTACAGTACCTTCAATTACTTCATTATCATCACCATCATCTACATCATCCATACAAAATACAAGTCTGACTCCATTAGGAGACGTCGACCTTGAACATTTTTGTTCCTTGGAGGTGAACTAGGATGAGGTTGTGGTTGATTGGTAGGCTGCTGCATAGGTTGTTGGGTAGGAATAGGGCGTTGTTGCAACTGAGGGCACTGGGGCCTTAAATGTCCAACTTGACCACAATGATGACACATTATTGGCCTACCCTCTCGTGGTGGTGTAGGGTTCCCACCAAAGAACTTCCCTAGAGGATAATGTCAAGAGAATCACTTGTACTTATCTTGATGTTGTTCATATTCAAAATTCTTCCTCTTCTTATTTTGTGATGGGGTTTGAAAACTAGGACATGACTCAACTACTAAGGCCTTATCAACCTTATACTAAAATGTGAGAGGAAACTGAGGGACTAGATCACAACCCACATAGTAGTTGAGTCCTTGCAAGAATAGAGCCCCCCTATGGTCCTCACTCAAACCAGTAGCATAAAGTTCAAGCAGCAAATTGTTTTACACATAAGCATGGATAGATAGAGAATCTTGCTTCAGATAGTAGAACTCTGCTTCTTTCCTTACTAAGAGAAACATTTTAGATATACTTCTCACTAAAGAGTGCCAAGAATTGTGCTCATATCAAAGAGGAAGTTTCATGGGTTCATCTATCCCATTCCACGTGACACGTGTTGGTCCATCCCGCACATAAGAGGCAAGCTTGACCCTCTAGTGAGGAGGGCATGCCATACCCTCAAATGTATGCTCTATAGATAAAACCTAGTTATCAGCCTTATCGACCATCTCTAATTACCCCCTTCACCCTGGAAGTAGGGTGGTTGCATCTTCATGAAATCAATCAGTGAATACTCCTTCATCTTATTAGGCACAAGAGATGTATTCGACTTTCCCACCATAGTCATGGTGAGAAATTGCCACAACAAGGCTAACTCATGTTCAGGGGAGATACCAGTTTATGTAGTAGTCGTGGGGATGACAACACCCTGAGTTATAAGGGTGACCTAAGAGCTAAATTTATCTCTTGGTGGGGATCCACTTGCATGCCGAAGTGAGGGTTTATCGGTGTAGTGAACCTATATGAAATGCCACAATGAGGGGTAACATTAGTATCGTCAAACAAGTTAGTTCTCTTACAACATAGATGTAACTTATAACGGAAAATACTCTAAGGATGAATTTTGAAATAGTCAGATTGCCAAGCACAAAATTGCTCTAATACTATCTTGTAAGGAGTTGGACCCAAGAGGGGATCCACTCTGTACAAAATTTAATAAAATAGTTGCACAAAAATATATTCATTCACAACTATAAAATAATGACCTTCAAATAAAAGGGGTGCAAAATATTGTCTCAAACATATTGATAAAACAAACATAGTTTTGTGGTAGTGGGAAGTAAATCTAACTATTACAAAATTCTTATCCAAGTTCAACATTGGAGCCACAAAGGGAAACTAACAAGATATGAAATCTAAACTAGTATGATCAGTTTGGTGGAGAGAAACTTGCCCATCTCAAAAGACTTCCTAAAGCTAGTCTTAAGCAATGCCTCCTACTTTGTGGACCTCAGGGTGTGCAACCGTTGAGTGGGTTGAAAGAAACACCCACAAGAGGAAACAAACAAAAGGAAGGACGTCAGTGAAGCTACGTGTGTGCAATAGTATAACAACTAGGAAATACTTAGGGTAAAATAAGATCAATGTTGGATATGCAAATGAAGTGGATATTTAAGAGAAGAAGATTTGAGAGAGTTAATAAATCAATAGATGAGGCATTTACCAAAAGGATATGACTATCAAAAAGAAATATTGCCATGTGAAAACATTATCAAATCATAATCTATGCATGTAAAACAATTAGACCAATTTTATTTAAGTAGGGCCCAAACTCATAAAATCTCGAGCCTAAGTCAGATGGAAAGTTGCACCCTAAATGGAAAGGCGAACCCTATATATATATATATATATATATATATATATATATATATATATATATATATATATATATATATATATATATATATATATATATATATATATATATAAAGAGAGAGAGAGAGAGAATATGAGTAGAAAGGTGCACTCGGGGAGGAAAGGTGCATCTGAATATTATGGTAGTATATATGCACATGCTACTATAATTAAACTTAGTCTTGTACACACAAAAAATATAAGGGCAAGATACAAGTTCAATAGGAATCAATTTGATTCAAGCAAAGAGGATGAGATCATCCAAATATTTAATATAAATAGGTTAGGGGGCCTTCAAACATAAGATCTCGTGGTGTCAATATCAAAGTAGAAAATAATATCAAGGAAATAAGATTTTCAAATAGATTAAATATTTCTCATGAATTAATAAGAGGTGCCTCATATGGGAATGATTTATTGGTCATTTTAGTATTGCATTGATCATTCAGAAGATGCACATATCTTGACTTTAGTATTTAAATCAGAACTAATATTCTACCCTCTCAAGTATAGAATTACCTCAAACCTACATATAATGGTTTGTATGTACATTAGGGCTCAATTATGGTGCATATGATGAGAATATTAGAAATACAAATCTTCACAAAAGAACCCTAGATTAGTTCATGATAATAATTTATAAAGAGGGTTCCTTATTACTTGTTATATGTCTGATCCAAGTTCTTAATTTTGTTCATTATAATTTTTCCTCAATTATTAATAAGAGAATAAGAGAGAGTAAAATACTAAAAATCACATCTTCAAAATTTTGGAATCAAGTGATGAAAATAAAAACAAAAGATAGAGAAAAACCTCACAATTACTGAAACATATTTTTTTTATAATTTTTGGCGCTTCTAGTAAAAAGTTATGATTTTTATAGGATTTACATTATTTACTAATTTATTGATGGAAGTTGATATTCAAATGACCATTATTACCTTGCATTACCATTTTTACATGGCATTGTTGACATGATGATATCAAATATAGTTCACGGTTTATTAGAAAGGGAAAGGAGAAAAGATGAGGATGCCATTGAGCGATAAATATAGTAAGAGGAAATAAGTCAGGGTGAAATCATATAAAATGTTGAAGGGGGTGATCCTCCTCACAGGCTGGATCCATGTCTATGACTCCAAGTAGGGAAGGCTTCTATAGAATTTGAGGAAATCACCAAGGGGTGAAGACTGGAAAAAGTGCATGCTGAGAAACATGGAGAGTGGGCCGATGAAGATTTCCCTAAGAGGAATTTGGCTAAGATCACTGAATGGCTTGTATCATTCTCAAAAATAGACCACTCAACATTTTATATCGGTGAAGAGTGTGAGTCGAGGAGTAGTTGGCACATGCAAAAAATTGCATGAATGGCACCGGAGATAGGGATATGGTTACATATATATACAATTTAGCTTTAGGGTTTTTTTGATGTGGTATTGAGAGGCTTGGGACCCAAGCTTTGGGAATTTCTTGAACAATCTAAGATAGGATTCAATTAGAATATTAATGGATTTGGATTTGCACAAGGAAACCAATGGCTAATAAATTTTGGAAAACCATTAACTAGAGAGAGAGAGAGAGATATAGAAATTTCATATTACAATGTAAAAGGGGTTGGTTGCCTTATTGGATGTGAGCTTGAAGATGAACTGTGGCCATCTGATCTATGATCCAATGGTAGAGATAAGTCTGCTCATCCACTAAAGTCGCGGGTCCATGTGACAGCTTGACATAATATTTGCCAAATCCAATTTAGAGTAAAGTGACTCATAAGTAATTTCCTAATCAAATTGGGATAGCAAATATTGTCTAAATAAAATGAAACTTGGAAAGTAGACTAATAGAGACCCAAAGAATTTGAATTTGAATTATAGTATAACTTTTGACAACTTTTAATACCCAAAACTCATGACTTTTAGAAAAAGTTACTCTTAAAGCATTAATGTATTCCTTTATTATTTAATACTCAAATTTTGTGTGTAACTCCCTCTTACCCATACCTATCTGTGTGAAAAATGTAGAGGATTTATTTTGAACTTAAATCCTTCAATATGGCGTATTTACACAATCTAGGCTCAAATTAGTATATTATCCCTATTTCTTGTATTAAAGCTTCAAATAATTGTTTTATTGGTTAAAAATCTATATTTGAATATTACTAACATCCTAATACAATCCAATTAAGAAGAGGGTTATAAAATAAAACATTATATGGTAAATGGGAAAAAGTAATATTTACCCAAGTTTGGTTATGTGACACATATAGTATCATCAACACTTCTATAGCAAATGGCAAGCTAGTGTCCTACCCATTCTTAAGAATATTCTCATTAAATTACACCACAAACAAAATGGTTGTAAGGTGTTAGTTTCCACTTGTTGACCAGTAAGTCATGATTTGAGTCATAATGGCTCTCAAAGTGTTCATGCCTACCTATTCTTACAATTCATATAGACATATTAGGTATGCAATTATTAAATATTTTCACATTAAAAAGATAATAGAAACCACATTTTCTAACATTATCAGTCCATTGTTGTGACATCCCACATCATGGTCAGTATACTTGTAATTTTGAAGCAGCGATATATATATATATATATATATATATATATATATATATATATATATATATATATATATATATACATATATATATACATGTTTGTGTGTGTGTTTACTAGCTTGACCAAGTTACCTATATGTTTATTACTTTTTGGTATCTCAACTTTCAGTTAGAAAAACATGCTTGAGTTCTAATATTCTGGTTTTGGGTAAACACAATATGCTTAACATTTTCAAATTTGTTTTATCATGTTTCTCTCTTAGGATTAGTTTTGGTTTCACTTAATATTCCCCAAGATAATTTATTTTCTTAAGGGTGGTATGGGCTAAGTGTAGGTTTCTTTTCTCTCACAACCTTGCCTTTTTGAGTTATAAAGGGGGATAAGGAATCATAGAATAAAATATATTAGTTTTTAGAAGTTCAGCATTCATTTACATGATTTACAAGATGATAATCTTCATTCTAGATTAAGATGAGGATTTTTTTTTACTCCTCATTAAGACAATGAACTCAGACTACTATTAGATTTATATTAATTAATTCTAGGTATGGAATTACATGTCCATCCATTTATTGTTGAAAT
Source organism: Alisma plantago-aquatica (assembly GCA_963693085.1). NCBI lineage: Eukaryota > Viridiplantae > Streptophyta > Magnoliopsida > Alismatales > Alismataceae > Alisma > Alisma plantago-aquatica. The sequence continues at coordinate 1,062,827,202 of OY856409.1, read as the reverse complement.
CACTTAAAATGAAATTTGTTTTGCCATTTTTTTATACAATCAATATCACAAGAATATGGTATGTTCTACAGACTCAAATACATATATTTCTAATCATATTTCCTTTTCTTAAGGATGTATTTTTCATTATTAAAGGGGATAAATTATTGGTCCAGGCCATATTGAACACCTAGTTTAATGAATGACATATTTCCTTGTACTTGTTGTTTCTAATTACTCTACCTAGCATTTTAGGAACATATGAGTTAGAACAACAAAGAAGTGAACATACATTTGAAGAATTGTAAAATTACTCATGTTTTTATTCTCAATGCAATGTAACTCATGTAGAAGTCCATTTATCTTTTATTTTATCAAAGGAAGAATCTCGATGAGCTTTTCACCCATGCTATTGTTAGTTAGGACCCTCGACAACCGTGAAAAATCATAAGTTTCATTAGAAATTTCTATAATACCAATACAACCTTTTCATGACTTACAAGTTAGGTAAATTTCCATTCAAACTCTTAGTTTGATTGAGACAAAGGTCTGCACAACTATATTTCCACCAGGAGATGATTAGAGAGTTCTTAGATTTAAGGATCATCCTTGATCAAACATTTAGCTTGAATGAGAAACATCTCAAATGAACTCTAAATTTTATTAATGGGCATTCAAATTGATCCTTAATAAATTTGTAAATGTTTTCCATATGATTTACATTGAGACAACCTTTTAATCACAAGTAGGCCATTAACATCATTTGTGGCTCTACCCAATGAACATATTGATGATAGATGCTCCAATGCACCCCTCTATGTATACCACAACCCATTTCTTTAAATAGGGGCCATTTATAGGCATTCAAGGCACACTTAATTCATTGAAATATTTTAAGAAGTGCTCAAATCGTTTGTTCCTTATTAATATTGTGGTCCAGTTTGAGCTTATCTCAAACTCAATATTCACTTTCTTTGAGAATCTCTATGATAACATCATCATTATAAACATTTTAATCCTACTTTTCATCTCCATTAACATTTTTTGTCATAGATCAAAAGGTTTTTAAATGTAAAGAAGCACTAAAATGTTAGAAGTTGATAAAGGAGTCCCTAAATATCATTGACCCCCTTCAGCCAAATAAAGAGGAATGTGGTGATCTCCCTTTAGACTCAACCAACAACAGATTCTTCATTATCTAAATGCCAGTTCAAATCAAAATAGAATTGGTGTACTTGTACGACAAAGCATAAAAGGAGAAAGTGATTTGATCTTCTATTTCTTTTTTTGCTTTCATAATCGTGGAATGCTACCCGAATAAATTATGGTTTACTAGAAAGGCCAATTGATTGTGGATCCCAGACTACAAAGATCTTATTTTCATTGTAATTATTTCCTTCATCCTCCCATCTAAATATTAATGTCTGCAACAAGTTGCATTTAAGGGATCATTAGTTTGAAATGATGCAAACACTCTAAGGGATTCTATTCACCCCCTTCTAGATGCCATCTTGACCATTGTTTTTATTTATGTTATGGCTAACTTCAATGGGTAGTTTGGTAGTGTTATGTCTTGAAGATTTCATGTTATATCTGGCAGCAAACCATATATAAGTACGATCAATTAGATTTCTTATCTAAAAGGTAGGGTTGTGTGGCTCATTCCCCATGATTTTGATATAATAGATATTTTGACAGATATAATCTTGAGAAGCTTGGACCAATTAGTCAAATGAGTGACGAAAACATTGTAAGGACCTTGACCCATGTTTTCGGATAACCCTATTTGTTTTTATTAAGTATGTTGCTTATCTCCTTGCTCTAATCATCTGAGATGTAATTAGGGCATGTTGGAAGCTTGGAGTTTCTTGTTTGAGCTTGATGCTTGTGTTTTATGGATGAGTTTTGGTGCAAATTGCAATTTACCTAGGATAGGGGTTGATGTGCAAGTTTTCCTCCACTAGAGTTTTCCTCCTCTCTCTTGGAATCATCTAGAGGAGAGAGAAAGATATGGGCACCTTGTTTGGACCTTGGTTATGTGGTGACATCCTTAGTGGTGTTTTGGGTACATGTTTGAGGTATGTCTTACACTTAGGAGTGTTGTCTCAGGCTTGAGTGCCTTTGAGAGACCTTGTATCAGTTTGTGGGTGTCTTAAGGGACATCCTATCGATTTTGTGGTGTCTAGAGATGCACCATATCGGTTTGTGTACCTAGGGTTTACCCCAATGGGTTTGTGAGGAGGATGGATGTGTGTATCAACCTTGACCAGCATAGGTGACCTAGTACACGAGACATAGATCTTATCACCTTGTTGCATGGTGTTGCATGTGCCCCTTCTTCATGGACAAGTGTCACCTAGGGTTCTAAGGTGGTGAAACCTTCCCCTTGCTCTCTCTTTCATCCCTTTTGTATATATACCTCTTTCTCTCCATGCAAGAGAATCCTTTTGGCCATCCTTACTTTCTCTCTTTGGTGTATGACCTTGAGCTAGAGGAGTCTCTCCCTTAGATCTTAGAGGATGAGTCCCATGCTTGTGGTGCTCTCTTCATCCTCTACCTTGGTAAGCCATGAACCTTAGGTCCTCTTTCTCTCATTCTTTCTTCTTCTCAGCCATGGACCTTGGTTACTTTCTTTTCCCCCTCATGCTCTCTTAACCATGGTTCCATCTTCTTCCTTGGAGGTGTTGTGGTGATCAATCTTGGAAGATCTTTTTCTACCTTGAGCTCATGAAGCTTGGAGCTTGGTGGTGATCCTTAAGGTAGGTTATATAACTTTAAACCCTATTTGTTAGTATCACCCTTTACTTGCTATTGTGTTCTTTATCTTTGGTCCATTATCTCTTGCATGCTAGTAGTTTCTTCTTGGGGGTTTTGCATTCTATTTTGAAGAAAGGAGTCTTGATTAGTTTCTGTCATGCATTACACCTTCTAGCTTCACTTTAGATGAGTGTCTTTTGGTTGAAGATGATGAGGCTGATACGCGTGATAAGCTAATATGTTATGGGTGGCCATCACGATCTATGATGCCACTGACCATCACAACTATGAGTGGTCATCACGTCCTTGGGAAGGCCTGGGTCGACATGCCAAGGTAACGTTTGGGTCATTACACCATATGCATGAGTAAATCGATATGATAACAAACATTATGCATTTCTTGGAGAGGTGTTTCCCGTCAGAACTCTGACAGTCATGCCTTGAGAGGCGTTGATGCCCAATAGACCCAAATTGTGCATTGTGTTATGTCGATATACTGACACCTTAGTTGGGAAGAGGTCGACACACCCTAGGATGGCGTTGCCCGATACATCCGTAGTCGGGATGCCTATCTCAGCTTGGACGGCATTGCCCGATACATATGTAGTTGGGATGCCTGTCTTGGCTTGGACGCATTGTTAAAACCCTAAGCAACCCATCACCCTTTGTGATACTGACATACCCAAGCATTGCCTGATACATGATGATAAACTAATACACCTCTTGAGAAGGTAGCCTGATGCCATGTTTTCTCACTTAGGACATCCTAGACCGATACCCTACCTTGGAGTGGTTTCCCGACACACCTAGGATTGACCTGATACTCTAGGTTGAAACCTTAATCAATACCTTGTGATGGTGTTTAAGATGCACCATGTTGATGTTAGGTCACATGGTATGATGTGATACCCTCTGGAGAGGTTGTATGAATGATGTTGAGAGCTATGTTTCTATACATCATAACATGTTTTGCAATTATAATGAGAATCATGTTTCTATGTCTCATAACACACCTCATAACAATGTGGAAAGTGATAATCTAAGGGTGGTTGTTGATCCAACCTATAGACCCTAATTGAGTAAAGAGAAACCCTAATTCTAATAATGTAAAATATATGACATGAGTCCTATGAGATGATGGTGTTGATGATGTATTGTTTTTTTGTTATCAATTTCTAACCATGTAGGCAACACTAGTTGATGTACATAGCCAGGTATGAGATATGGTGGTTATGATCTGTTTGAATGGGCCTTGTAAGTCATAAAGTGTTGTTGACACTTGAAAGTTAAGGTAAATGGTCTTATGACCTAATGATGGCTTATTGTCTTGCATGAGATGATTTTACTCACTGATGAGAGGAGGGGTTGTAACCCCAAGATATATAGTCCTTGTGATGGGCACAGGTTGAAAAATAGATAGGAAGTGATGAGATCACACCTTATGAGCTTCAGTATGTTCTGCTGATGTGTCATACCCATGTTTATGTAGATTTTGTTTAGAGGTTATACGTTGTAACTTGATTGATGCTAAAAGATCTTAAATAACCTAATTAATCAAGTGGAACTTAATCCTATAAGTTTGTCATGTGCCATAGATCCATTCATTATCAGCACTTGTTGAATGGTGAAATGATTTTAACTCAGAATGCATATTGTTAAATATGTACAGTTCCAGTTGAGGTATCTCCTTGTATCCTGAATGTATATGTAACAGCCGAGAGCCATACCTGGAAGGCTACAATTTTGGATCATAGCTCCATGAAATGTAACACATGATTGGTTGCATGCCATACCTGGAAGAGTACATCTACGGTCGTAACTCACTAGCACCCTAACCTGTACCAAGGTGGGCTAAATCTGCATAGCTAGACTACATGTCACTGGAAGTAGTTAACTTATGATATCATTGCATGTTCACTCATACTGATTGAGAAAGTTGAGGTCGTGGATTCCGGCTCTTCCATTAGACCTTGTATGGAACTGATTCTGACTTATCAAGTGGTCGGTTGGATTTGGATGGTACAAATCAAATCCTCAGGGCATAATAAAATACGTAATCAGTCGTGCAGTATAATTATATAGGATAAAAAATGGAAACATTGGATGAGGCCTTGCTTGATCTTTATACAATGTTGTTGATAGGGATTATACATGTTCCTCATATTCTTTTTAAATTGTTAAGATGTTTCATAAATTCAACAATAATTTCTCTTCCTGTTAATGACCATTACCTACTTCAGTTAGTTGTAACTTTAGTGCTTCTTAGTTTATCTTACATGTGATAATAATAGAGTTTGTGGTGAGTTATATCTCCCACAGAGATTTGGAATTAAACCTTGTGGGTTTCCCACACCCTTTTTAGGTGGACGAGCACGAAGAGGTAGACATCGTGCAACGGAGGTTGAGGAGAAGTAGGAGGCTAGTAGCTGACGAGGTTGGCAGTGATTGTGAGAACCCGTTACACTAAACGAGATTACTCAAAACATATTTTTGACCATATTTTGAAATACTTTGACATGTCATCATTCAAAGCTTGATATAACTTGTATGACATGATTGGAACACTCTGTTCCTCCTATTCATAAATTCTATTTGTAAATTGGTTAGTCTAAAGGGCATAATTCTAAACTCATCATGGTCATGTGAATTATGTCATCCAATCTAACTCTTATGTATTGATATTTGATCATAGGTTTATCTTAAAGGAATACAGTATCACATATCTATTAACCAACAAACCATCTATCCTTGATAGTGGTCTTACCCAGCTATCACTGAACCATACACAACATTATAGAATCACTTTTGTTTTTCCTTCCAAACAACATTTAGAGGGTCATCATCAACTCTCTCTCCCTCTCTATATATGGAAGAGGAATACTTGGAATGGTCATTTAATAAACATCTCCAACCTTCACATATATCTCATATTATTAATACATCTTGGATACTAGGATTCATTACCTTAGTATCCACCTCATGTGCTATAAGAAACTCACATCCTTATATCATCTACTTCTACCAACATAACAAATATCAAGACATATAATTGGAGTCTTCCTAATTATTGGAAGGCTCAAAAGAAAAATCATCACAAACTTTATGATCTTGGAACTCCAAGCAACCTTATTCTATAATCAGTTATCCACCCTCATGTTTGTAGTGACTCCACACGTACCAAGTGGCAATGATCCACTTGAAAGTTGTGCCCTAGAAACGAAAGATACAAAGGGAAACACACTTCCCACCTCATAGCAACATTGTTCGAGGTCATTAGAAAAAAGTTAACCAATTCTATTTTTATTATGCAAGTTATAACTTCTTATATATTATTTTACCTTTTTCATTTCAGGTTCCTTGCCATTAGCATAGGAATCATCATGATTAACATATCTCATTACTCCTTCCTTGATGACTATTTATCACACTGGGTATGTTCTCTTATCTTATTAGGTTTTCAACCACTTATTGACAGGTAAATCATCATATTCCACATTTTCTTCATTAAATCGGGATCATCTCCCTTAATTTCTTTCATATGCCATGCTGATTTTTCATTATCACTTTCTTACACACATAGGTTGGTTTGAGATTAACTCAGGTTCCACCTTATTTCTTTGTCATTAATCCCATTCGTCTTCTCATTTTGTACTTGTTATAGGAGTTCTCTCTATCTTATGTGGATTTCATACCTTGATTCACTTTATAAGCATAGACTTGTTTGTCTTTTACTTTATTATCTTCTTGAATCACATCTTCAAGAACTCCTCTTTTCCTTATTTGTATTCAGATATAGATTTCATGGTGTTGTATCTTTCTCTTATAGTTACCAAACATTCAAGTTTTGGTTGATAATGATGCAATTCTCATCTTCTTTAAGGTAGGATTGAGATATTCACACCATGATTTCTTATTTGTTATGCTCTTTAGATTGTCTCAAAATGACTACTTGATCAGAGTAATCATAAATATAACAATCTAAGAGTTCCATACTTACCTTTTCTTCAATAATTGAATACATGTCCAGGGCACCCAAATACTAAGATTAGGCAGTATGCACCATATTTTTATGTCATATTCCTAATTTTGACAGCATCCTAGTCCTAAGTCCTAGTGTCCCTGTAGACTCAGTGAACCTAAAGCTCTGATACCAACTTGTGAGAACCCATTACACTAAATGAGATTACTCAAAAGATAAAACACAATCAATCACTAATTAATCACATACCCAAAAATATGGGTAAATTAAAACTAATTTCAACATCAACACCCACTCAAAAACATTTGCATAAGAGCCCAACATCTTTCTTGTATCCATACTATGCCAAGAATTTGATACAAATTGTTCTATCGTCTTAGCCACCACATATATACACAGGAGAATAATATTCATATATGCCACACAAACAAGCATTAATATGCTAACAAAAGTCCAATTTGTTTGAAACACATAAACAAACTTTTTCTCACCCGGACCTGAGAGTACAGGGATGACTCTAGGACACACTAGACTACTGATCAATTTTCTCACAGATTCATTACTATAGCTCCTCTTTGCTGCCACAGGTTTGGTTTCATCACTTCCGATTACCTAAAAAAAATGTGGCAAACCACAAGGGTGAGACCCATGTCCCAGCAAGAGATATAACCTCCAACAATATTCATTGATTACAACATTTTAAAGTAATTAAATAGTTAAGCAGTTTAATCAGATATAACAAATAAGATCAACAATACCGATGATTAACAAAATATAAAGGAGCAGATAATAACTATCATCATTAGCCAGACTATCATCCTTTATCTTGTTGTCAAAATAAGCAATTCAGTAGCATATGCATATCTATCATCATGAGCAAGTCTAGTAACATAGAATATCTAACAACATGAGCATGTCTAATTGGTTGAACATAGCAACATCATAAGAAGAGCTAACAACATAAGCACAACTATCTGGATAAGCATGATTAGCAATATATGCATCTCTAGTTACAAAGGCATGGCTAGCAATATTAAGCATATCTAGCAACATCATCTTAACCATCCATGTCAGTATATTTGACAACATAAGTATGTTTACCACATGAGCATAACTACAACATAAGCATATCTATTATATCTTATTGCACTATACATGATCTCACTAAAAAGAAAGCAAACAAGGGTTTTCATCCAATATGAAGTGTTGTGTATGACCATAAATATATATGCTACATGACTGTCTTACATATTTTATTATGCCCTGAGGAAATTGAGGATACCACTCAAAATCCAACTGACCACTGCTAAGTCAAAATTAGTGCCATACAAGATCTAGGAAGAGTCGGACTCCTAAGATCTTCTCCGCCCCCAGTCAGTACGGGTCCACCACAGTGACACATAAGGTCAAGTTGCTAACAACCTAGTCCGTCCTTGGTACAGGTCATGACACTAGTGAAAGGAGGTGGGTACGCATACCCTACCATCTGAGGTACAACCGGAGTTGTGCTCTAATATCATCATATATATAATCACCAAGACAAGACCATATCCGTTCTCAAACTGAGGGCTATGTATGACCATAGTCATCCTCCCTAAATACTTGAATTCATGATGACAAGCACCCCACATACTCATCAGTATGTGCTTCGAGTTTCACTTAGGAATACGCATTTCACCATCTGGCAAGTTCTGACACTCAAATGGATCTATGGTATAGGACACTACATGATTAGAGTTTCACTTTATTAGTTATGCCAATTGGGTGAATTAAGGTTGCATTAAACAAGTGGACATACAAACCCTAATTCACTTATAACAAGCATATAAATATCACAACTTCAAAAGATATAAAATGTGTGAAACATAATTTCTCATATCATCATCACATGGTACTATTCACTTGCCATTCATGAGACCACACTAGTCATCATACTACCACAGGATATAAATACTTTCCACTATGTCACAGGGTATCAACCCTTATCAACACAAGAGGATTACACCTCATTCAGGGCTCAACCATGCTCAAAGGTCATTAAGACCATCATACTATCCCTACAAGATCATCATTATCTTTGCATGCCTTATAACAAGGCTCAACAACATTACTTGCATATAATACACCAGATCATCACAATATTGCATTAATGAGATAGGAGATATTCATAAACAATCATATCTGGGTTATATTAACATTAAGAATATTCCTTTATTACATCAACATGCAAGGAATCTAGATATGATTAACACTCATCATATTCATAATGCACATGTTTAGCATAAGAAAGTATCAACCATGTGGCTATGATAACCACCAATGAACACATTAAGGTTATGATCATGTTAAGGTGGTTATTCTACCATCATTACATCATATAATAATGTTAAACATGAATACTCATATTTATATATTTGCATTAGATTTAGGTTCAACATGATAAATTATATCAATGTTACTAATCAGCAGTCATACCCAAACCCTAACTCACGGCATCCCCATTGGATTGTTGATGCATAAGGTGAAGCATCACCATCACATTCCATATTATTCTAAAGTATGAACCCACACATAAATCAAGGTGTAATCATCAGGTTATAGCATACTAGGGCTTCAACAACAATAACAGAGTACTCCATGATTGTATTAGTCATTCAAAGACTATTCATACCCAATTACCATCATTTAGTTATATTAAAGCTAGGTATAACAAGCTATACCTCATTAGGGTTACATATAAACAAAATATGGTTATAATCCCTTCTATTCATATGAGTGAATAGGTAATACTACCTTATTAAGGGTAACCCTTCATTTGTTCCATCATCATTCAACCCATATCCCCATACCACAATGTCACCCAGAACCATTAGATGTTTAAAAGGTAAGACCATTGGTTGTTTACATAAGTAAACACCTTGAATGAATCATATATGATGTTATTGAGTTGTGATTTATAAAAGTCACAATTTAATTCTAGACATCCTTTGGTTAACAACAATAATGGTTCCGTTGAGAGTAGGGTAAAACCCACAATCGACTGTTCATTTAAAATAAGCTATCCAATGTCAACAGGTAAGCTCCTTAAGTTGATCATATAAAGGAAACCATATAAATCACATTATTAGGACCAACATATTACATTAGTCATCATTTCACTTTATTGGAGGAATAAACATTAGATCTTGACCATTGGGTCAAGTTCATATGTTAAAACCATCAATTACAATATAGGTCCGACCATTGCATCAAATGACCCAAGAAACCATTGGTCTAAGGCTTAATTGATGCTACAACTACAATTCTTAACTCAACATAGGTTTTAGAGACCTGATCCACCATCATTCATGATCCTTAAATCACCATAGGTTGTTAGATCAACATTATATTCATTAATCAGCATCAAATATTAAGCTAATGTCGTCATTGATTGATAACATTAGTAGGGTACTTAATGGTTGATCATTAAACTTCTAATTGGTCCAAAACCTGACCTAAGGGGGTTACCATAGGTTGTCACCATACTTTGACACCCTTGATCATGACCATCAGTTGTTATAAAGACAACACTATAGGGTTGTTGCAATGGTACCATCATCGGGTCATGGTTTATAGAAGAAATCAGCTTTAAACCCTAAAATTGACCATTGTTTGATAGGTTCTTAGTACCATAGGTTGTCAAAAAATCCTGATCCAAGTCATATTATACCTTAGGAATAATGTACACATGATTACAGGTTCATTTATAACTGAAATCAGAACAGGGAACATTATAAAAATCGAAATCCAAGTCAAGCATAGTTTTTTAATGCATAAGTCATCATTTTCAAGCAAGAACATGAGCTAGTAAGCTTATGGTAAGCAATAAACGTGGATCAATTTATAAAACTTTCCTATAATGAGAAGATGAAACCCAAACAGAATAAATCTCGAGCAGGTAGGGTAGAAAATCCAAGAATAAGCTATGAATTCATCCATCTAGCACCTTTCTTCATCAAATGAGCAAACCCTAAGCATAAGGAGCAAGAAAGGTAGGGTTTTTGAGCTTTAGAGAAAATTCTATCATGGAACAGCAAGTTTCCGACCTGGAGGATGGTCTACGGAAGGATAAGAGCAAGAGAAACGAAAAAGGAAGGAAGAAAACAACTTGCCTTGGTCGAATTCCCTAGAAGATGACCTTGGAAACCCTAGGTAGGGCTAGATGGAGCCCTAGGAGACCTTCTTCTCTAAAAAGGGGTTGTATTCTACCTTAGAGAAGTTGGTTACACAGAAAAATAGAGTGGATTCGTTGATCCAGGTTAGAGGAAAGAGAAAGCAAGCATAGTTCCGTATTTGGGCAAGCAAGAGGCAAATATCGCCCATGGATAAGGATAGAAGCAAGCATGAGGTGTAAAAGTAGCTTCCCCGTGTGTTTATGGCTTTAAACTATTAATAATATACAATCACACACACAAGCAGCTCCCCCATCGTCCCTATTAACCTTCATAGCTTTCCTTTTTCGAAATTCCCAGCCAATCACATAATTCATTTGTTGATAGCTACTAAAAGTAGCTCATTCATGAAGGGGTAAACCCTAAAATACCCTTGATGAAAACACCTTCAAACTATGGCTCAAATAGGATCCACATGGCTCAAAAATCTTAATAATGATAATATAACATATAAGGAACATAATGTATGTGACAAATTGCAAAGAAAACTCTTCAATTTGGTAAATTGCAGAAAAGTCCAAAATGTACAGAAAATTACATAACTTGCTCAAACAGTGACCAAATTGGACCAAATTTGAAAGTTAAGCTTGTCTTATGATTTCAAAACATATAAAGGTTAGATTAGAGTTCTAAGCATTAAAATAGGGTAATTAATCTCATTCAACTCAATAAGCAAATTTAGGGGACTTATAGTGATGTTGGATGTCTTTTGTTGATAGATACCTAGAGTCGTCCATGTACACTCGAGTCTTTAGGAATGCTTTGTAGATGTTTCACAAACATGCTTTATTTATGTGGCTGGCTTGTATACTTTTTATGTACATATGTGGTTGTGTATATATGTTCTGGAATAGTTCTTTGGTTACAGGTTGATAGCATGCCTTATATATGCTTTGAGGTATGAAAGGACTTATATGTGAAGGTTCTTGTTGTTTGGAAGTCATATGAAAATGGTTTTAATTTTTAGTGATTTCGGATAATCTGTTCATTGATTTTTCTTCTGTGGTTATGTTTTGAGTAATCTTGCTTTGTGTGATGTGGGGCGTCATAATCACGTTGGTATTAGAGCTTTAGGTTCGCTGAGTCTATAGGGACCTAGAACTAGGGTTTGTGTCATTCTAGTGTCCTCCAATCTGTCTTATAGTCACATCTGCTTATGCAGAAGAAGAAGAGAAAATCTTAAAGATTTCTAAAGAACATGAAGAACATGTTGTCGAGAGTAGTGTTGCTGCACCAGGTGGTGGTGCAAGGAACAAGGCATGCAAAGATCGGGTGCCTGAAGTCCCCCAGTTTGACACAACTATGATTGAAAACCCTACCTTCGAATCCATTTTTGGGAAGTTTATGGAAGTGATGACTCATATGGAGGACAAGATGCCTACACCTCAGCCTAGGTCACTCATTCCCCATACTGAATCTTCAAGCACTAGGAAGACTTTCAAGTAGTGTCGTCATGTTGGAGCGATTGAGTATGCGGAGACAGCTGAACCGGTGGATGTGGATCTATGGTTAACTGAGCTTGAGAAGGCTTTTAAGATCATGAGTATCCCTGAATAGGATAAGGTGAAGCATGTGGTGTACCTTCTGAAGGGAGGTGTTGGCCATTGGTGGGCCATAGAGGAGGAGAAGAGACCTGACGTTGTGATCGGTTGGGAGGATTTTCGATAAGAGTTCGTTAGTAGGTACTTTACTTGGAAGTATATTGACAAGAAGATTAGCCAGTTTGAGAGGATTTGATAGGGATCCATGACGATCAATGAGTATGAAGCAGGGTTTATGGTGTTGTTGAGGTTTCTTCCTCACATGGATGTGATGGATGACGAGCAGATTCATCATTTTGAGAAGGGGTTGGATGTCGAGTTGTCTACCCCAACTGCTACCTTGGAGAATCAAGAGAGGTTTGTTGTGTTTAAGGAGTCTATTCGAAGGATAGAGCAGTCTGTGAAGGAGAGGATAGAGGGAAGCACCAAGAAGAGGTCTACACAGTCTCAGGGGCAGTCGTCAGGAGGCTTTAAGAAGTCAAGGTTTTCCGTGCCACTAATATCATAGAGGATCAGTGCTTCGACGTAGTGGTCACCAAGTAAGGGCAGAGGTTATAGTTTTCCACCCATGGGAGACCAGAGTGTTGCATCAACATTGGTGACAGGGCCATCTAGACCATAGTATGGGAACTGGGCTTGCCACAAGTGTGGATAGATTGGACATCTGAGGTGAGAATGTCTAATGAGGGGTGAAGATGTGACCCATCAACTGAGGTAGAGTCAGTAGGGCTCACAGAGACAACATAACAGTGGTGAAGGAGGATGAGGATGTGGCCAAGCATCACAAGCTAGATCATCTTCTTAAGGAAGCAGAGGACGGGCCGACAATAGGAAACAACTAGATTCTATGCTATGAGTCAGCCAGAGGTGGTGGTCAACCCGTGAATGGTGATAGGTCAGATGGAGTTATTTCATTCTGATTTGTCTTCTTCTCACTTTATACTTTTTGGTTGATCCCAGTGAGACACACTCTTTTATCACATGAGAAGTGCTTAGTAGTTGTCCTTTGCATGTTAGTTGTAAGAAGAATAGTTTGTTGCTAGAAACCCCATTGGTCGGTTCTGTAGTGTTGCAGAATGTGTGTCCTTCTTGTTTTCTCCCTTTTTCAAGACACATCATTCAAGTGGATCTTATACCACTTGGCATGTATGGATTCGATGTGATCCTTGGAATGGATACCTTAGAGAAGTATAGAGTGGTCTTGGATTATAGTTCCAAGCAAGTGACATTTGTGGATGGTAGTGAGACGTGGATCTTCCAAGGAGATAGGAACATTCTTCCGACGTGTCTTGTATCAGCTATGGTAGCAAGGAAGCTTCTGAAATAGGGTTGCGAGGTGTTTTTGGCACATGTGATGGATATTAAGGCAAGGAGTCCTAGTATTCTTGAGGTGCCAGTTGTTAGAGAGTTTGAGGGCATGTTTCCTTAGGAGTTTCCAAGTGTTCCTCCGCCCTGAGAGATTGATTTTGAGATCAATCTGGTCCCCAGAATGCAACCTATAGCTCAGACACCGTACAAGATGGCCCCGACAGAGATGGACGAGTTGAAGGGACAGTTGCAAGAACTGCTTGACAAAGGTTTTATCAGGTCAAGTACATCACCTTGGGGTGTTGTAGTGTTGTTCGTAAAGAAGAAGGATGGATCTATGAGGTTGTGCATAGATTACAAACAGTTGAACAAGGTCACAATAAAGAATAAGTATCCCTTACCGAGGATAGATGATCTGTTTGACCAGTTGGGTGGTGTGACGGTTCTCTCAAAGATAGATCTGAGATCAAGATATCATCAGTTGAGGATCAAGGAGGATCACATACCCAAGTCTGCCTTTAGGATGAGGTATGGTCACTATGAGTCTGTGGTTATGCCGTTTGGGCCGACCAATGCACTAACAACATTTATGGATTTTATGAACAAAGTGTTTCGACTGTTCCTTGATCATAAATGACATCTTGATATACAGTTGTTAGTCAGCAACATGAACAAAATCTACATCAGGCGTTGACTGTGCTGAGACAGCACCGGCTTTATGCTAAGTTTAACAAGTGCAAGTTCTGGTTGAAGAAGGTAGCTTTCTTGGGGCATGTTATATGCGTCGAAGGAGTACGTGTGGATCCTAAGAAAGTGAAGTCGGTGATAGAGTGGGAGCAACCTAAGACGCCGACTGAAGTGCATAGTTTTCTAGGTTTGGCAGGCTATTACAGGAGGTTCATAAAGGACTTCAGTGCTATTGCTTTACCCCTAACTATGTTAACGAGGAAGGATATGTTGTTCATTTGGGATGACATATGTCAAAGTTCTTTTTAGATGTTGAAGGAGAAGTTGACAAGTTCACCAATTCTAGTCTTGCCTGAGCAACGAAAAGGATACATCACCTATTGTGATGCATCTAAGAATGGTTTGGGATGCGTGTTGATGCAGGACAAGCAAGTTGTTTCTTTTGCTTCTCGACAGCTTAAGAAACACGAGGAGAATTACCTGACTTATGATCTGGAGTTAGAAGCGGTAGTCCATGATTTGAAGATTTGGAGGCACTACCTTTATGGAAGGAAGTGTCAAATCTTTATGGATCACAAGAACCTGAAGTACACCTTTTCACAATAGGAGTTGAATATGAGGCAGCTTCGTTGGATGGAGTTGATCAAAGACTACGATTGCATGATTGATTATCATCTAGGAAAGGAAAATGCCGTAGAGGATGCATTGAGCAGGAAGTCTTCATCTTCATCCATGGATAAAGGCCAGTTGAGTTCTTTGATGTACCACAAGTGAGACATGTTAGTCTCCTTGCGTAAAATGAATGTTGGGTTGGAAGTCTCCTTGTTAGTAGGTTTGTTGGCAAAGTTACAAGTGAAGCCTACACTGAGACAGCAGATTAGAGAGGAAAAATAGATAGATACTTTGGTACAATAGACTAGATCAGAGTTTGGCAGCGAGAAGCGTGATGATTTTCATGAGTCAGGTGATGGGAAAGTTTGTTAAAATGAAAGGGTAGTGGTTCCTGATGCTAATAACCTAATGAAGATGGCGCTGGAGGAAGCTCATTCATCCATGTATGCTATGCATCTAGGTAGTACCAAGATGTATCACAATCTGAAGGATATGTATTGGTGTCCAAGATTGAAGAAAGATGTAGTTGAGTTCATTGCAAGATGTGTGGTATGTCAACAAGTCAAAGTTGAACATCATAGGCCTGCAGGAACGTTGCAACCATTTCCTATACCTCAGTAGAAATGGGATCAGTGACTATGGATGTTGTAGTTGGTCTACCTAGGATAGCCAAAGGTTATGATTCTATTTGGGTGATCGTTGACAGGTTGACCAAGTCAGTGCATTTCCTTCCCATGAAGACAACGTTCATAATAGAGAAGCATGCCCAAGTCTATGTGGATGAGATAGTGTGTTTGCACGGTGTTTTGACAACTATCATATTTGACAGAGGTCCTTAGTTCACGGGTCACTTTTGGGAATGACTGCACACCACTTTGGGTACGCAGTTAAAGTTTATTACTACTTTTCACCCATAGATAGATGGTCAATCTGAAAGGACCATTTAGACTTTGGAGGATATGTTGAGGGCTTGTGTTCTTCAGTTTTCAGGAAGTTGGGATGTACATCTCAATTTGATAGAGTTCACCTGCAACGATAGCTATTAGAGTATCATTGACATGGCACCATATGAGGCATTGTATGGGAGACGTTGCAGATCTCTGTTGTGTTGGTATGAGATAGGTGAGTATCAGCTTCTTGGTCCTGAGCTTGTACAACAGATGATGGAGAAGATCAAAGTGATACAACAACAGTTGAAAGTAGCACATGACAAATGAAAGTCATATGTAGACATTTGTCATAGACCCTTGGAGTTGTAAGTGGGAGACAAGGTATATCTGAAGGTCTCTCCTTGGAAGGGTTTTCTGAGGTTTTGGGAAGAAGGGTAAGTTGGCTCCCAAGTATATGGGACCTTACCCAGTGATGGAACGTGTTGGGAAGGTGGCTTTCCGGTTAGAGTTGCCACCTGAGTTGCACATGTTGCAGCTAGTGTTTCATGTTAGTATATTGAGGAAGTGTCATTAGAATATTGAGTTTGTGTTACAAGCTGTGGAGGTGGAGCTTGATGAGGATATGACCTATGTGGAGGGTCCAGTGTTGATCCTTGATTGGAGAGTGAAGAAGTTGACGAGGAAGGACCTTGTGCTTGTGAAGGTTCTTTGGCATCATTATGGTGTTTAGGAAGCCACATGGGAGCTCAAGGAAGAGATTAGGAGTAAGTACCCCTCCCTTTTCTTTTAGGATTTCGGGGGGAAAATCCCTACTAAGGGTTTATGGCTTGCAAGGACCCTAACCCATGTTTTGGGATATCCCTATTTATTTTGGTTAAGCATGTTTCTTAGATCCTTTCTCTAATCATCTAAGATGTAATTAGGGCATGTTGGAAGCTTGGAGTTTCTTATTTGAGCTTGATGTTTGTGTTTTGTGGAGAGGTTTTGGTGCAAATTTCAACTTACCCAGGATAGGGGTTGATGTGCAAGTTTGCCACCTCTAGAGTGTTCCTCCTCTCTCTTAGCATCATCTAGAGGAGAGATAAAAATATGAGCACCTTGTTTGGACCTTGGTTGTGTAGTGACATCCTTGGGGGTGTTTTGGGCACATGTTTGAGGTATGTCTTACACCTAGGAGTGTTGTCTCAGGCTTGAGAGCCTTGGAGAGGCCTTGTATCAGTTTGTGGGTGTCTTGAGGGACATCCTATTGGTTTTGTGGTGTCTAGAGATGCACCATATCAGTTTGTGGTACCTAGGGCTTACCCCTATCGGTTTGAGAGGAGGATGGATGTGTGTATCGGCCTTGACCATCATAGGTGACCTAGTGGGCGAGACATAGATCTTATCACCTTGTTGCATGTGGCCCTTCTTCATGGACAAGTGTCACCTAGGGTTCTAAGGTGGTGACAACTTCCCCTTTCTCTCTCTTTCATCCCTCTTGTGTATATACCTCTTTATCTCCATGTAAGAGAATCCTTTTGGCCATCCTTGTTTTCTCTCTTTGGTGGAAGATCTTGAGCTAGAGGAGTCTCTCCCTTGGAGCTTGGAGGATGAGTCCCATACTTGTGGTGCTCTCTTCATCCTCTACCTTGGTAAGCCATGATCCTTAGCTCATATTTCTCTCTTTCTTTCTTCTTCTTGGCCATGGACCTTGGTTACTTTCTTTTCCCTCTCATGCTCTCTTAACCATGGTTCCATCTTCTTCCTTGGAGGTGTTGTGGTGATCAAGCTTGGAAGATCTTCTTCTACCTTGAGCTCGTGAAGCTTGGAGCTTGGTGGTGATCCTTGAGGCAGGTTATATAGCTCTAAACCCTCTTTGTTATTATCACCCTTTACTTGCTATCTTGTTCTTTATCTTTGGTTTGTTATCTCTTACTTGCTAGTAGTTTCTTCTTGGGGGTTTTACATTCTATTTTGAAGAAAGGAGTCATGCTTAGTTGCTGCCATGCATTACACCTTATAGCTTTACTTTAGACGAGTGTCTTTAGGTTGAATATGATGAGGTCGATAGCCATGATAAGACAACATGTTATGGGTGGTTGTCACGATCTATGACACCACTAATCGTCACAACTATGATTGGTCATCACAACCTTAGCAAGGCCTAGGTCAACACCTTTTGTTGGATGGTCATAACGTCCTTGGGAAGGCCTGGGTCGACACACCATGTTAACATTTAGGTCATTACGCCATATGCACAAGTAAATCGATATGAGAACAAACGTTATGCGTTGCTTGGAGAGGCATTTCCCATCAGGACTCTGACAGTCACACCTTGAGAGGCATTGTTGCCCGATATACCCAACTCGTGTGTTGCGTTATGCCGATATGCTGATGCCTTAGTTGGGTATAGGTCGACACACCCTAGGACACTGTTTCCCGATACATAGGTAGTTGGGATGCCTGTATCAGATTGGACGGCGTTGCCCTATACATCCATAGTTGGGATGCGTGTCTCAGCTTAGACGCATTGCTGAAACCCTAAGCAACCTGTCACCCTTAGTGATATTGACATACCCAAGCATTACCCGATACCCTCATGATGATAAACCGATACACCTCTTGAGTAGGTAGTCTGATGCAATGTTTGCTCACCTAGTACATCCTAGACCAATACCCTACCTTGGAGTGGTTTCCCAACACACCTAGGGTTAACTCGATACTCTAGGTTGAAATCCTAATCATTACCTTGTGATGGTGCTTAAGATACACCATGTTGATGCTAGGGTCATATGGTATGATGTGATACCCTATGAAGAAGTTGTATGAATGATGTTGAGAGCTATGTTTCTATACCTCATAACATGTTTTGTAATTATAATGAGAATCATGTTTCTATGTCTCATAACACACCTCATAACAATGAGCAAAGTGATAATCTAAGGGTGGTTGTTTATCCAACCTTGTAGACCCTAATTGATAAAGAGAAACCCTAATTCTAATAATGTAAATTGTATGGCATGAGTCCTATGATATGATGGTGTTGATGATGTATTGCTTTCTTGTTATCAATTTCTAACCATGCAGGCAACATCAGTTGATGTACATAGCCAGGTATGAGCTATGGTGGTTATGATCTGTTTGAGTGGGCCTTGTGAGGCATAAAGTGTTGTTGACATTCTTGAAAGATAAGGTAAATGGTCTTATGACCTAATAATGGCTTATTGTCGTGCATGAGATGACTTTCCTCAGTGATGAGAGGAGGGGTTGTCACCCCAAGATATGTGATCCTTGTGATGGATACATGTTGAAAAATAGACAGGAAGTGATGAGATCACACCTTATGAGCTTCAGTATGTTCTGGTGATGTGTCATACCCTTGTTTATGTAGATTTTGTTTAGAGGTTGTACGTTGTAACTTGATTGATGCTAAAAATGCTTAAATAACCTAATTAATCAAGTGGAACTTAATCCTATAAGTTTTCCATAGGACATAGATCCATTCAGTGTCAGCACTTGCCAAATGGTGAAATGAGTTTAACTCAGAATGCATATTATTGAATATGTGGGGTGCAAGTTGAGGTATCTCCTTGTGTCGTGAATGTATATGTAATACAGGATTGGCCATGAGCCATACCTGGAAGAGTACGGCTTTGGATTGTAGCTCCATGGAATATAACACATGATTGGCTACATTCCATACCTAGAAGAGTACAATAGCGGTCATAACTCACTAGCACCGTGACATGTACTGTTACAACCCCAATTTTTGAGTTCTTTTGGTTGGAAATACAATTTCCCCAATAAATGAGTAATTTTGTAATTTGTATGATTTAAGTAAATTGAGTGGTTTACTTTGATAAATAGCCTTGTTTGATTTTTTGGGACTTATTGGCTATTGGGGCCAATAATAAGAAAAAGGAAATAAAAAGGAAAAGAAATCAATTAATAAAGAAATAACTGAGATAGTAAGAAAAGAAAGATGTAGAAGCATCTAGAAGGCTAGTAATTATCCTTCAAGGAGGGATTTCATATCCTTAGGATTTCTTGGGTTCCAAGGAGTCCAAGTTGCAAAGATAATAGGATAAGAAAGAGATAAAATCAAATAAAGCATTATTAAGAAGGAAAGTTGAGATAATGATGAAAATATAAGAAATATGTGGAAATATGGATAATGGAATCGTTATGAACGGGATTTTGACTCCACATGGTTTCTAATGGTAAAAGGAATCAAAATAAAGAAAATAAAAGATTGAGAGAGAGAAAATATGCTTAAAATATGCCTTATTAAGAGATAACTTGCATATGAAGAAAAGTCCCTCATACTTTTGAGCTTGAAACCCAAATTTGGTACACAAGTAGTTTAAGTCATTATGGACTTTCCTCTAAAAATTTGAGATCAAAAGGATAAACTTTTTGGGAGATATGAAATTTTCAAGTTTCCTAAAGTGTAAAGGATAACATTAAATGTCACAATTCGATTTTGATTCATGATCTAATACGAGGCTCGATAGCCGCTGGATCTGGATCCAACGGTGGCTGCTTCTCATTCAAAATTGAAAAAAAAGGAACAAATAAGGATGTTTTCCCGATCGATTTTCTCAACATACAATCCTTGTACAAAGTTGGGGATTGCACCATTGGCTCCGGGAGATTAAAACAGAGCCAATCATCCCTGGTTTTTACTAGTTTGACTATATAAGGGGCCTTATGGATGCATGAGGTGAGTAAGATCATAGGATGGATGCACCAAGATGGTGTTGCGATCAATCGCCAAGAAGTAGCTTTGTACCCTTTCTCGGCATTGCTCTGTTCTGCCCCAGCAAAAGTGCTACAGATGGAGGACCAGCACATCATGGGACTCTCGGCCGGCTAGGATCTTTCGGAGTTGGGAGTTTCGAAGAAGGTAAGGCCGAGTAGGCACCCTGATCATGAAGAGAGTGACCTTCAGACGCCGGCATAGCAATGCCAGTGACACTGTATTTCTGCGGAGAAACAGAGGCTCGCGCCTGCTATTCGTGAACGGGGGGTGGCGCAGCGGAAGGGATGACCGAGGCGGGCAATTGGGTCCCCAACTAGCTGGAACTAGGGATGGATTTGCGAACCAGGAAAGGGTTCGAGATTTTAAAAAAAGGCACGTGGCAGATTACAATTGGTCCTAAAGGTAATAATATTGCAAAATTCATAGAAGATAATTGGTAGCTTAGTTTGGCACATATAATATATGAATTTTGATCAGAAAAAAATGCAAGGAACCCATTAAAAATAGTTTTATAGCATGAATATGATCTTAGTTCGAAAAGGAGATAAAGTTGCTAACTTTAATGCTTTAATATGAGAAAAACCCTAACTTGATGATTCTATGGAATAGAGATGATTAATATGGATAATCTACGAACATATTAACTTGTTGTTAATAAAGATATGTACTGAATGTCTAAGAAGATAATCCATGGGCTAAATAGCTTAATTTGCGGTTTTGATATGTTAATATGTATTAATGGGCTTAGAAACCGAAATCTAGGTGTTAATGCGTTTTAATGAGAAATAACTTGAGATCTTTTATATAAAACTAATGTTAGGTTAATCTCAAGCCTAGTAGATGATAAAAAGGATCTAATGCGATTAAGTTAAATAATTAGGGTTTTACCTCTAGATATGTTGTTTTTAGGGTTTTGCCTCTTGATATATAGTTTGTAGGGTTTTGTGGTTATAATGGAGAAAATGGGTAGATAAACCCTAATGAAACCCTAATTTGGATTAGAAAC
This sequence comes from Alisma plantago-aquatica, assembly GCA_963693085.1. Classification (NCBI taxonomy): domain Eukaryota; kingdom Viridiplantae; phylum Streptophyta; class Magnoliopsida; order Alismatales; family Alismataceae; genus Alisma; species Alisma plantago-aquatica. The sequence goes on along the minus strand of OY856409.1, from coordinate 1,062,805,491 downwards.
CCTAGAAAGTATTTCCAAGTCAATAAAGTAGATTCTTGATAGAGTGTGTAGTAAATAGGTTACATATGCTTTTTAGGAATTATGTGATTGTTGACTTGCTTTCTTGGATTGAATTGCTTGATTGATTGGACTTGCTTATTGCTTGTGAAATCTACAAATCAGGTATGTGGTTACTTTATGAATAATTTCCTTTAGTTTCATGGTGTTTCCCAAGTGTTTCTCGATTGATTGCAACCTAAACTGTTGGATGTTTAATTCTACAATCCTATAAAGTCCCTATGAATATCACAATTAAATATGGGTGTGCTTCTCGAACCTACATGCCACCCTAATGTATGTTGCAAGACCAACTCCCGGAGGGAAGGTATGATTGGGTCAAGCCCCATAGGGAAGACCATTGGGCACCTCAAGAGGTGACCCCAAGCACCAAGCTCAGGATGGAGAAGGTGGCCTTATGTCCCTTGCAAGGACAAAATCCTAAAAGAGGGTAATCCAGGGTTTAGGGCAAAAGCGGTTGAGAATGTCACATTGAAAATGTAATTTGCATTGTTACTAACTTATTTGTGATAATTAGGTTGTTAGAATCTATTTGTGAAAATTTTGTTTGTCCCCACATACCGGCATATTCATTTATGCTGACTGACATTTTGTTTGTCAACATTTTAGTGATTATCTAAAATTGGTCAAATAGTAAAATATAATCTATGAAGATAAAGTTAATTAACCAAAGGAGGATTCACTAGTTAGATTTCTACTGTGGATAGAAGACTTAGTACCTATTTTTGCAAGATATGTAAAAGTTAATTTTATTCCATCTTTCAAGTTTAGTTTTTATAGAATTTGATAATTATTTCTAATTAATTGTTAAACCATTGATCATGTATTTGGGATAACGCCTCCGACCTCTTGGTCTCCCATGATTGGGGGTTACTGGGAAGCGGGGTCATTACATTTGGTATCAGAGCCAATGGTTTCTCATTTAATCCTTAATAATTATAAAGTTTTACAAACTCTATAGAACCTGAGGGAGTTATTAGCGGATTTTTTGATGATGGAGGTGTCTAGAAAAGGATCACGGTCCAGGGGCTGGCAATATTTTCCTCTACCCCTCTAGTTGGTCACTAGGACTCCTGGATGCGGTGTGACTGCCTGGCCAAAGTCTAAGGTCTTAAATCAAAATAATATACCTTTAGAACTCTCATCTTTTTCGTCCCTTCTCAACCCTAATTCAAGTAAGGTTCTAAGATTTAGGGTTTCTCTCTCTCCACACCCCTCTTGTATTTGGGATAAGAGTAATAAGGATTAAGGAATCCTCCACCAAATAATGTAAAGCATGTAAATAAGATGTCATGGACATAAGTTTAATAGTTTAAACTAAAGATTAGTTACATGCTTAGGTGGCATGGTGTGTCTTGTCATGCCCTTAGGAGAGCTATGAAAAAGACCTTCTTATAGGAGGATGAGGAGAGAGTTATCCTTGGAGGCAGAGTTCTCCAAGAAGAGGCAGAGACCTGACGCATCCTCTGAGGACAATACTAACCCTAACCCTAAGTGGAAGTTAGAGAAAGGGATAACAAGATGAGTTGGATATCATAGTTAACCGTGCAATATGTATGTGGGTTGACATGCATAGAGGTTTTGTGCATCCATGAGAAGCTTGAGCTAGGTTTGACTTAGTGCCTTTTGTGACCTGACCATGGGTGGTCGTGCTTGTAAGGGTGAGGGATAGCCCCTCATTGAAAAGATTAGTGGTGACCATATAGAAACCCTTATGGGCATATATGAGCATAGAAGAGCATGCACCTATGTAGGAGAGAATGTCAGTAGTGTTGGTAGTAGGTTGAGGCTTAGGTTAGAAGAGTTATGCTTGACAGGTTAGGAGATGAACAAGTAAATCTTTGGATAATCTTGATCAAACATAGGTTTGGATCGTACGTTTCACCCATGTAGGTGTATGCATGTATCCTTAAGAGCTTGATCCACCTTCTTAGAACCTCCATTGGTAGTACCAGTTGTAGGGTTATCTCTAGAAAAGAGGGCAAGACCTGATAAAGAGGATTCGAGACCTAGACTATGAGACATGAGGAACAATGAGATGTTGGATATGACATGGCCTAGAATGGAAAACCTTAAATAGATGTATGTGGTTGCCTCATGCATGATCCTTGGAGGCTTGTCGTACCTTAGATGATTTTAGAGGAACTAAACCCTATATGAGAACAGGCTTCCTGAACCGGTGTATAGAGGTTATAGGTACCTACATCTAGGTATAGAAAGGAGGGTTCTTTAGACCCTGAAGAAGTTTAGTAACAAGTTATGAGGTCTCACACCAGGTTGGTTGTCCTTGTGTAGGACTCTAAGATGTTGTTCACGTAGAAGAATAGTAGGAAGTGCATGTTACACCTTGTATATGTTTGGTTCGTGGTTGAAAAGTTGGGCATGCAGTTAGACAGTTGGTGCATAAGAAGTGAACCTAGGGTTCCTAGACCTAAGAGGGGAAGTAGTAGTACCCAGTGCACATGATTCTCACAAGGATGTATGAGTTTATGGAAATTGAGCATGGCACCCCCTCAGGTTTAGAGGAAAAGGAAACCCCTTCAGTAGGGTATATGTTTGATGAACCCCTCACACATGTTGGTGATATGTGTATGAGATTGGCCAACTTCGAAGAATAAGGAACAAGTGTGACATACCAAGAACTCAGGATGGCTTAGTATGTTGTCTTCTTTCTAGTTACATGGATAAGTAGCATGATAAGGCTAAGCATGTATATGATGATGTAAACCCTGGAAGTAAGGACGATTGTGACCTTTGTAACTATCAAGTGTTAGTTTTCTCCCATCTTGGGAAGGGACCCTTCAGGTAGGGTGAGTACCAGCTTTTGGGTAGGTTCTAAGTAACCTAAAGAGGTCCCTCATAAGAGCTTGATGGGATAAGTGGATAGAACATGGTATGAGCACAAATCTATAGACCCTTGCATGACCATCTCTAAGGGGCATGAAGATATGTGGCCATGGAGGTAACCTTATGGGGCTTGACCAAGTTTGGTAGGTCTCCATGATCCCTATGAAAGGATGTAAGTTTGACCATGAGTATCCAGAGAGATGATGGAGTATTGGGTAAAGATTTAAGAATGAGATGTGCTATGATGGAATCCTAAGTCAATACTAAGGTCATGAAGGGATAAGACCGATGGAAGTAGGAGTTGTCTATTCTTTAGATGCACGAGACCATAGGGTCGGGAGGTAACAGCTACCTTTGCCCAAGGACCATGGGTTAGGAGGTTGGCCACCTTCATGAGTTCATGGGGCCTAAGGGGTAAAAGTGAGAGGCACTCCTTAGATGCATAAGGGTCAGATCACCCCAAAAGTGTCGGCACCCTAGGGACCTTGAGGTAATGACTAAGGATTGTACATAAAAGAGATATGTTAAGATTCAAAAGGTAATGGGAAAAGTATTCCCATGGGCGTAGACCCATAATTGAGTTGTTTATGATGTGGAGACATGTGATGTACGTTTCAACTTAGTTTGGAAAGTGTACTGACGATGTGTGATGCACCATCTCTACTTTTGGAATGGGATGAACTTTGTATTTGGACTACAGCCAAATGCTTATTTCCTCTCGTTGTGAAGGTGAGAGATAGGGCAATACACATGCCATACACATGATAAAGATGATGTGAGTTGAAACATTGCTATGATGTTTGAGGATAGAGAAAGTATCATACCTTTTGAAAAGTATGGTTAATGGATGGTTTACAAACACGAAGATAACTAAGGTAGTCATCATATGAGGACGTTTGTATCAAGAGTAGTATGGAATTTATGAGTTATATAAGTTTGAGCTTGATAACCAAGATGATGAGCTTGGAGTTTGCTTGACTCAGTTAATCCTAAACTCGAGATGAGGATGATGACTGGAGTATATGAGGGTTTATGTCTTACCTAGCACATAAAGATGTAAGGTGGTAATGGATGCTCTTAGCTAAGATGCACCTATCTTATTTATCCAGTAGAGAGGCTAGAAGAGGTTGCTAGGTGAACCTAAGTTTGTGAGACATATAGGGCTAACACTTTGATACAACCAAACCCGTTGGTCGAATTAGTGGTTGCTTGGTTAGCCAGCCTAGAGCTTGATATGAAAGAATGATGGTTGTAAGCACCTCATATACACCTCTCGAGAACAAGAGGTGGTGAAACTTGCTACTAGAGTGTTTTAGGGTTTCTGAGGAGACAACCTTGAGGAATCATGACAAGTAGAGGCTCATGATGTTAAGTACACCATAGTACTACAACGATAGTTAAAGTTTGCAGTAGTACTTTGAATATCCAAGATAGAAGAAGTAAATAAAGTTGCATGTGGCTTCTCACCAAGCATGCGAGGAGGTGAAGGATGAACATCCGTAACTCGGTAAGTTGCTATAGATAATGAAGAATCTCCAAGAGGGAATGGGAGTGGATCACCATGGACATTGTAGTGAGTCTCCCCTGGACCAAGAGAGGTTAGGATGCAATATGGGTTATGGTAAATTTCCTTACCAAGTTGACCTAACCCCTTGCCTAAGAGAGAGTGTTGTCAATGTGATAGATATGATTGAACTATATGCATGAGAGAGATAGTTCAACAACACTGTGATCCAAGTTCAACTTTTGGAGCATGACCTCAAGTTCACTTCCATGTGGTGGAAGTAGGTGTGTAACGAACTCCATGCTAGATTGAAGTTTAGTACCTCGTATCACCCCTTGCTGATAGACAGTCAAGAGAGTATGATCCAAACTAGAGGGTCTGATGAGAGTGTGTGTTCTCGTATAAGGTGATACATGGGGACAATTCTTATCCTATGAGAGTTTGTGATGAAAGCCACCATAGCCAGTATCGGGATGTAAGAAGCTCTGAAAGGGAGACAGTGTCAGTCACCGCTTCATTAGGATGACGTCGGTGAAAGAACCTTGTGAAGGTCAGAGAGACCACCGTGTATGTAGATGAAGTCTATTTGATCGTGCGATGGCTAAGAAAGCCCAGGGACAACATGAGTCATGAACTGATGCAAAGCAGACTGACATGTAGTTCACCATGGGAGAATATGTGTTATAAAAACTCGACGCCTCTGAGCTATAGTTGATAAACATGAGTCCCTGATACATTGGTCCATTTGAGATGGATTGGTGGAGTTGCTTATGTGTAGCCTTACCCCTCAGGATAACCTAATGTATGATGTGTTCCATGTGTTCGATCTAGAGCACTAAGTGATGAACCCGAGCCATAAGTTGAGCCATGAACCTATTGATCTTTTAGGGAGGCTAAAATATTCTGAGTCACCTATGAGGGTATGAGATACCAAGGTGAGAGAGAACTCAGATGTAAGAATATAAGATGATAAAGGTTCTTTGGAAGCATCGTGGAGAGGATGAAGCCACATGGGAGTCGATGATGGACATGGAAAGGTTTTATCCTGATTGTTTGTATGCTTGGTGGAATTTTGAGGGAAAATTCCTATAAGAGGGGAAGGATGTTACAACCCCAATTTTCGGTATATTTTGGTTGGAAATGCAATTTCCCCAATAAATGAGTACTTTTGTAATTTGTATGATTTAAGTAAATTGAGTGGTTTCCTTTGATAGATAGCCTTGTTTGATTTTGTGGGCCTTATTGGCTATTGGGCCCAATAATAAGAAAAAGGAAATAAAAAGGAAAAGAAATCAATTAATAAAGAAATAACTAAGATAATAAGAGAAGAAAGATGTAGAAGCATCTAGAAGGCTAAGAATTATCCTTCAAAGAGGGATTTCATATCCTTAGGATTTCTTGGGTTCCAAGGAGTCCAAGTTGCAAAGACAATAGGAGAAGAAAGAGATAAAATCAAATAAAGCATTATTAAGAAGGAAAGTTGATATAATGATGAAAATATAAGAAATATGTGGAAATATTGATAATGGAATCATTATGAATGGGATTTCGACTCCAAATGGTTTATAATGTTAAAAGGAATCAAAATAAAGAAAATAAAAGATTAAGAGAGAGAAAATATGCTTAAAATATGCCTTATTAAGAGATAACTTGCATATGAAGAAAAGTCCATCATACTTTCTATTTTGAGTCCCAAATTTTGCACACAAGTACTTTAAGTCATTATAGAATTTCCTCTAAAATTTGAGATTAAAAGGATAAACTTTTTGGGAGATATGAATTTTGAAAGTTTCCTAAAGTGTAAAGGATAACATTAAATGTCACAATTCGATTTTGATTCATGATCTAATACGAGGCTCGATAGCCGTTGGATCTGGATCCAACGGTGGCTTCTTCTCATTCAAAATTGGAAAAAAGGAATAGATAAGGATGTTTTCTCAATTGATTTTCTCAATATACAATCCCTGTACGAAGCTGGGAATTGCTCCATTGACTTTGGGAGATTAAAATAGAGCCAATCATCCCTGGTTTTTACTAGTTTCGGGTGAGTTTGGGATTATCCCCAAATCACAGTTGGTTTAAAACTTCTTTGAAACCAAGGTACTGGAATTTTGGGAATTCATTGCCTATATAAGGGGCCTTATGGATGCCCGAGGTGAGTAAGATCATAGGACGGATGCCCTAAGATGGTGTTGCAATCAATCGCCAGGAAGTAGCTTTGTACCCTTTCACGACGTTGCTCTATTTTGCCCCAGAAAAAGTGTTGTGGATTGAGGACCACCACAACTTGGGACTCTCGACCGGCTAGGAGCTTTCAGAGTTGGGAGGTTCGAAGAAGGTGGGGCCGAGTAGGCGCCCTGATCGCGAAGAGAGCGACCTTCGGACGTCGGCATAGCAGTGCCAGCGGCACTCTGTTTCTATGAAGAAACAGAGGCTCGCACCTGTTGTTCATGAATGGGGGTGGCACAGTGGAAGGGATGACCTAGGTGGGAAACTGGGTTCCCATCTAGCCGGATCCAGGGATGGATCTGCGAACCAGGAAAGGGTTCGAGAGAAGAAAAAAAGACATGTGGTAGATTACAATTGGTCCTAAAGGTAATAATATTGAAAAATTTGTAGAAGATAATTGGTAGCTCAGTTTGGCACATATAATATATGAATTTTGATTAGAAAAATGCAAGGAACACATTAAAAATAATTATATAGCCTAAATATGATCGTAGTTCTAAGAAGAGATAAAGTTTCTAACTTTAATGCTTTAATATGAGAAAAACCCTAACTTGATGATTCTATGGAATAGAGATGATTAATACGGATAATCTACGAGCATATTAACTTGTTGTTAATAAAAAGATGTATTGAATGTCTAAGAAGATAAATCATGGGCTAAATAGCTTAATTTGGGGTTTTGATATGTTAATATTTATTAATGGGCTTAGAAACCCCAATCTAGGTGTTAATGGGTTTTAATGAGAAATAATTTGAGACCTTTTATATAAAACTAATGTTAGGTTGATCTCAAGCCTAGTAGATGATAAAAAGGATCTAATGTGATTAAGTTAAATAATTAGGGTTTTGCCTCTAGATATGTTGTTTTTAGGGTTTTTCCTCTAGATATGTTGTTTGTAGGGTTTTGTGGTTATAATGGAGAAAACGGGTAGATAAACCCTAATGAAACCCTAATTTGGATTAGAAACCCTAGAAAGTATTTCCAAGTCAATAAAGTAGATTCTTGATAGAGTGTGTAGTAAATAGGTTACATATGCTTTTTAGGAATTATGTGATTGTTGACTTGCTTGCTTGGATTGGATTGCTTGATTGATTGGACTTGCTTATTGCTTGTGAAATCTGCAAATCAGGTATGTGGTTACTTTATGAATAATCACCTTTAGTTTCACGGAGTTTCCTGAGTGTTTCTCAATTGATTGCAACCTAAATTGTTGGATGTCCAATTCTGCAATCCTATAAAGTCCCTATGAATATCACAATTAAATATGGGTGTGCTTCTCGAACCTACATGCCACCCTGATGTATGTTGCAAGACCAAGCCCCAGAGGGAAGGTCTGATTGGGTCAAGCCCCAGAGGGAAGACCATTGGGCACCTCGAGAGGTGACCCCAGGCACCAAGCTCAGGATGGAGAAGGTGGCCTTATGTCCCTTGCAAGGAAAAAACCCTAAAAGAGGGTAATCCAGGGTTTAGGGCAAAAGTGGTTGAGAATGTCACATTGAAAACGTAATTGGGATTGTTAATAACTTATTTGTGATAATTAGGTTGTTATAATCTATTTGTGAAAATTTTGTTTGTCCCCACATATCGGCATATTCATTTATGCTAACTGACATTTTGTTTTTCGGCATTTTAGGGATTATCTAAAATTGGTCAAACAGTAAAATAGAATATATGAAGATAAAGTTAATTAACCAAAGGAGGATTCGGTAGTTAGATTTCTACTGTGGATAGAAGACTTAGTACCTATTTTTGCAATGTATGTAAAAGTTAATTTTATTCCATCTTTCAAGTTTAGTTTTCATAGAATTTGATAATTATTTCTAATTAATTGTTAAACCATTGATCCTGTATTTGGGATAATGCCTCTGACCTCTTGGTCTCCCATGATTGGGGGTTAACGGGAAGCGGGGTCGTTACATGTACCAAGGTGGGTTAAATCTGCACAACTAGACTATATGTCACTGGAATCAGTTGACTTATGATAACACTGAATTTTTGTGAGAACCCATTACACTAACGAGATTACTCAAAACATAAAGAACAATTAATAACTAATTAATCACATACCCAAAAATATGGGTAAATTAAAACTGATTTCAACATCGGCACTCGCTCTGAAACATTTGCATAAGATCTCAACATCTTTCTTATATCCATACTATGCCAAGAATTTGATACAATTGTTCTATTGCCTTGGCCACAACATATATACATAGGAGAACAATATTCATATATGCCACACAAACAAGCATTAACATGCTAACAAAAGTTCAATTTGTTTGAAACACAATATACAAACTATTCCTTCCCGGACCTGAGAGTACAGGGACGACGCTAGGATATACTAGACATCTAATCAACTTTCTCAAAGATTTGTTATTGTAGCTCCTCTTCTTGCTACCACAGGTTTGTTTTCGTCACTTCTGATTACCTAAAAAAATGTGGCAAACCACAAGGGTGAGACCCATGTCCCAACAAGAGATATAACCTCCAACAACATTTATTGATTACAACATTTTTTAAGTAATTAAATAGTTAAGCAATTTAATTAGATATAACAAATAAGCTCAGCAGTACTGATGATTAACAAAATACATAACAGAGAAGATAATAACTATCATCATTAGCCAGATTACCATCCTTTATCTTGTTGACAATATGAGAAATTCAGTATCATATGCATATCTAGTATCATGAGTAAGTCTAGTAACATAGAATCTCTATCATTATAAATAAGTCTAGCCACCTAAGCATAGCTAACAACATGAGCATGTCTAATTGGTTGAACATATCAACGTCATAAGAAGAGCAAACAACATAAGCACAACTATCTGGATAAGCATGATTAGCTGCATATGCATCTCTAGTTACAAAGGCATGGCTAGCATGTTAAACATAACTAACAACATGAGATAGCTAGCACCATGATTATAATCAGTAGTAGCAGTATAGTTATCAACACAAGCATAGCTACTATATGTACACATCTACAATCTTAAGCATATCCACAACCTAAGTATATCTATTATCTCTTAATTGCACTAAGCATCATCTTTATGTAAAGATAACAAACAAGGGTTATCATCCAATGTGAAACGTTATGTATAACCTAAACAAATATTCTACACAGTTGTATTACATCTTTTATTATGCCTTGGGAAATTTGAATTGTACCATTCAAAGTCAAACTGACCCCTATGAAGGGCTATTTGGTTCCGGACAAGATCTAGGAGTGTTGGTATCCTAAGATCTCTTCCCCTCGGTCAGTACGAGTAAAAAGGTAGTGAAATATCACTCAAAGTTGCCACTACAATGACATATAGTCCTGTAACTAGCCCACCTTGGTACAGGTCACGATGCTAGCATCTAGGGTATTCAAACCCAATCACTGAGGTACAACTACAGTTGTCCTCTAATCACATCATGTTATAATCACCGAGACACGATCGCAATCATTCTCAATCACATCAGATGTATGAGGCATGACCATAGTCATCCTCCACAATCTACATTGTGGATGACAAGGATATATCCTCAACCTGCCACTCCCACATACTCAACAGTATGTGAATTGAGTTTCCCTTAGGAATACTTGTTTCATCATCCAGCAAGTTCTGACACTGAAGATGGATCTACAACATAGGGCACTACATGATTAGAGTTTCACTTGATTAGTTATGCCAATTGGGTGAATTAAGGCTGAATCAAACAAGTGGACATGCTAACCCTAATTCACTTCTATCAAGCATACAAATATCACAACTTTTAAAAGATATAAAACATATGAAACATAATTTCTCATCTCATCATCACATGATATTATTCACTTGCCATTCATGAGACCACACTAGTCATCATACTATCACAAAATATAAATCCTTTTTCACAATATCATAGGGTATCAACCCTTATCAACATCAGAGGATTACACCTCATTTAGAGCTCAACCAGGCCCAAAGGTCATTAAGACCATCATACTATTCCCTTCAAGATCATCATTACCTTTACATGCCTTATAACAAGGCTCAACAACATCACTTACATATAATATACCATATTAGCACAATATTGCATTAATGATCTAGGAGATATTCATAAACAATCATAGTAGGGTTATATTAACATTAAGAACATTCCTTTATTACATAAACATGCAAGGAATATAGATATGATTAACACTCATCATATTCATAATGCACATGTTTAGCATAATAAAGTATCAACCATATGGCTACAATAACCACCAATTAACACATTAAGGTTATGATCATGTTAAGGAGGTTATTCCACCATCATTCCATTATATAAGAATGTTAAACATGAATACTCATCTTTATCTATTTGCATTAGGGTGAGGTTCAACATGATAAATTATATCAATGTTACTAATCAACATTTATAACCAATCCCTAACTCACGGCATCCCCGTTGGATTATGGATGCATAAGGTGAAGCATAACCATCACATTCCATACTATTCACAAGTATGAACCCACACATAAATCAAGGTGTAACCATTGGGTTAAAGCATACTAGGGTTTCAACAACAGTAACAGAGTACTCCATGATTATATTAGTCATTCAAGGACTATTCATACCCAATTACCATCATTTAGTGATATTAAAGCTAACAAGATATACCTCATTAGGGTTACATATCAACACAATATGGTTATAATCCCTTATATTCATATGAGTGAATATGGTATACTACCTTATTAAAAGGAACCCTCCATTTGTTCCATCATCATTCAACCCATATCACCGTACCACAATGTCACCCAGAACCATTGGATGTTTAAAAGGTAAGACCATTGGTTGTTTACATAAGTAAACACCTTCGATAAACCACATATGAAGTCCTTGATTTGTGCTCTAGAAAGAGCCACCATCTAACCCTAGAAATCCCTTAATTAATAACACAAAAAGTTCCATTGAGAGTAGGGTAAAACCCACAATCGATTGTTCAATTAAAATATGCCATTCATTGTCAACAAGTAAGCTCCTTAAGTTGATCATATAAAGGAAACCATATAAATCACATTATTAGGACCAACATATTACATTATCCATCATTCCACTTTTTGGAGGAATAAACATTAGATCTTGACCATTGGGTCAAGTTCATATGTTAAAACCATCAATTATAGTATTGGTCCGACCATTGCATCAAGTGACCCAAGAAATCATTTGTATAAGGCTTAATTGATGCTACAACTATATGATTAACTCACCATAGGTTTTAGAGATCTAACCCATGATGAAACCAAATTCATCATGATTATTAGTCACCATTTTGGGCCCAATTCGACTAAATACATTCGATTTCATTTCATTAAATCTTACAATGTGCAATTTTGCTTGGTTGATCAGATTATCAAGTTATTAACTAATTCCATATTGATTTCATGCAGATTGAGCAAGCCATGATAAAGACAGATCTTCATTTGGGATCCACCTTCACTCAACCCTGGATCCTCCTATCATCGCCACATTCTTGATCAACTTCATCTCCTCCGTTGATCTTGCACACATCTTAATTCACCATCATCACCACCCTAAACCACCATCATCACCACCGCCAACTGTCTTAGTGGTTTGCCCTAGCGGTCTTGGCCTCTCGGTATTGCCCTAGTGGTTTGGTACTCCATTTGTTCTAGCAATTTTTCCCTCACGATCATCCATTCGGTCTTGGGCCTTCTCCTCACCACATGATCTTCCCTAGTGGTCTTGGTCTATTAATTTCCTTCATTCGGTCTTCACCTCCTCCATTCGGTTTGGGCCTCACCTACCCTAACGGTTTGCCCCCCCCCTCGCCCCCTTCACAATCTCACACGGTTTGCAAACTATGAGAAGGCTTCGTTGTTTCCAGACCATGTGAAGACATCCACCCGCGGTCTCTTCTCTGCCCAGGTCCCGACACACCAGCACCTGCTCGACGCTCCTCTGCCCTCATCATCCTCTGACAACCTTCATCTCTAGCCATAGCATCATGACCGATCACCCTCTACTCCAGCAACCCTAACCAAAACTGTGAGGACCCCTAGACCTGCCCACCTTCTTCCATCGTCATTCGTGACCTGCTTCCAACACACCTGCAACCCTAGCAGTGGCACGACTACCTCCATTCACCCGCACCCTCACCATGGTGACTGTGATCGGTCATGACCTCATCACCTCAAGGGATCATCTCCACCTTCCTTCTTCCTCCTTCTTGGTCTGCAGCAGCACCTGCCCGCCGGACCGCCCTAGCGGTTTCAAGACCGCTAGCATCCTAGCAGTCTTCCGAAACTATGAAGAGGCTATGATCCTTTCTCCAAACCGTGAAGCTGAAGATGTTTGGAGGCTGTAAAGACCATGAATCAAGCAAGACTGCGAGGTGGATAATCACCCAAAACTGATTGGGCAGTGAAGACCCTCACAATCTCAAGACCGTGAGGATTTTTATCGGTTTCCAAACCGTTAAAGCAGAACCGCAAGGGAATAATTAGGCTAACAAATCGTGAAGAACCAAACTGGTTTCCTAAATCGTGAAGAGCTAACTCACACCAAAACCATGAAGACCTGACCAAGCCTATAAATAGAACCACAAGGGTCCTCATTTGGGCATCGGATTCGGGACGCCTCCAGGTTGCTCCTTTGTGAGCTCGACCCCTGCTCCCTCCGATCTGCAGTAACGACACCACCACCAGGCTACACCTAGTGTGCTTGACCCCTGGGCAAATCCTCCACCTATGTATCACCTCATCCTCCACTCCACCACCAGGTTGTGCCTAAGAAGCACTTGACCCCTGGTAGAGGACGATCTCCACAACCAAGTTGAGCGGCAGGCTTGCGCATCCGCCCATCATCCACTCTGCCTACGCATCCACAACCTGCTCCTCCTACTGCGAGAAAGGAGGATGAGATGAGAAGGAAGGTGGAGAGAGAAAGATTGCCCGATCTATCTTGGTGTCCCTCACTCCTCGTCCATATCTGCCCCGACATTATGTAGAAGACTGCATCATCTTCACCGAGCTGTGACACTCTTCTACACCATGCTCATGGCAGAACCTTCCCTCTCCATTGTTCTTCTTATTTCTCACATCATGAGCGAGTATGTAGTTTCATTTCACTGGGGTGCGGGGACTAGACCCGCTACCCATGCTTTCATGTCCTTTCATTTTGACATTCCATGGCAATCTATATAACTTTTCATTTCATTGTTAATCGTCGATGTTTGCTTGTAGACTGATCACCTACTTGCTTTTATCTTATTCTTTCCTATGTTGCGAGAACTTCAATATGTAGGATAGAATGTCGATTAACGTGGTTGACTCCCTGACTAGAAATAGAAAGGGATTCCTTGAGGTCGTAAGTGTATGATTCATGAGGGGACGAGCCATCTAGCCCACGGTGATGCTTCTGTGTGCCTAAACATCCCTCAGGGAGGGCCATAGCTTCAGTTGGATATTCGTATCTTTGGAACAGTAAGTGCATGATCCGGATGGAGACGAGAAATAGGATGCCTAAGGTGATGCTTACGGGAACCTAAACATCCCTCCGGGAGGGTTCATATTAGTTCTATTTGGATATTTAGATCTAGTCTAGATGTTTGTGATTGGATATGTTTGCATGTATAGCGGTGGTGAAACTCGAGACCACCCCAGTGATCCCCATCATTAATCTAGATTCAACTTTAATTCTGCTCTTTACTTTCTTGCAATTAGTTTAGCTAAACTCAAACCAACCTTTGTTCTAAATATTATCCTTACTTGAACTAGACTAGACTAGCAATGATTCTTAAAAATGTTGTCCCTTGGGAGTCGATCCTTAACTATATTGCAATAAAACCCGTCCACTTGCAGGTGGTATTATTGCACAAGGTTTTGGTAAAAGCTCTGGGATTTCAACCCCGAGTGAATTTGTTAGTGCAATAATAAACCACGTCAAATTCCGGTGTTGTTATCGGGGACAACGGAATCAGTTAGTCAAATCTAGTTCTTTTGAGGCTAATCTAGGATTTTGCTTTTTCTTTTGATAAAACCAATCATCTACTTGAATTCGGTTCTACTCCATCAATCTCACTTCTGAAAAATCTTTCCATCTCAGGTACCCCCAAAGCATATTGTATGCACCGCTCAAACAATCTTGGTCTCACTGCTAGTTTTGATCATGAGATAGATAGAACCTTTCGTCGTTAGAACAGAGAGAACCAAGCAAGGATGGCTCAAGAGGAGGAAATAGCCCAAAGGGTTGCTCAAGCCCTTGCTACACAAAGAGATAGGCTTATGCAAGAAGCCAGAGCTATTGTTGAAATAGAGATTCGAGCGGCACAAGAAGAACTGAAAAAGGATCTTAGGGAGTTTTCAATCCCTAAAGCTACCGACATTTATCACCCAGTGCAACCTCCTCCCATCAACGCTCTAAACTTCGAGATCCAGGCACATTGGATCACCTTGCTTCAAAACAGCCCATTCTATGGTAAGCAAGGAGAAGATAGTTAGGAACATCTTCTGAGGTTTACTGATCTATGTACTATGACAAAGCAAAATGGAGTATCCGATGATGCCATTCGAATCCATCTCTTTAAGTTTTCTCTCGTTGATAGAGCTATAAGTTGGTACAACTCCTTGCAATGTGAATCCATCACTAGGGAACAACTTCAAAATGTTTTTCTGGAAAAAATTTACCCTCCTCTCACATATGAAATCTGGGGATGTATAACTCAATTCACTTAGGTCCCTGGAGAATCCCTTGCTGAAGCATGGGAAAGATACAAAGAGCTTCTACGCAAGTGTCCACACCATGGAATTCCTAAGAATCAACTCATCAAGATCTTCTATAGGGATGTGGATGACGATATCAAGAGGTTCTTAGACTCCCCATTAGGAGGAAACTTCATGCATCAAAGTTATCACAGTGCATCGAAGGTTGTTACCCTTGGAGCTGAAAATCAAGCTAATTGGGGTAGATTTGTGTGACGCACCGTTCTAACAAAACGTAATTAACTAAGCGGAAATGATAATTAACAGTGGATTACTTAAAATCACTAAAAATTAAAACCATTTACAAAGAGTTCCAAACACAGGAAAACTCTTTTATCAAGAACCAATGTATTTTATTTAAATCCTGGTTTATAAGTATATATTTTGTGCCATCCCTTCTTGAGGATTACACGCATCAACTACCCTGTTAAAACTATACATAGGAAGCATAAGAACCTCGAGGCATCAAGCCAAAATATCAGATTGATTCATTAAAAGTATTAGCTACAAATTTCGAGGACCTGAGAGTACAGAGACGACACATATGACTCTCTATACAAAAATATGACAGCCGGTGTCTCCACCTAGAATATCACTACTGTCCTTGTTGCTACTATCCTTCTCCTATTGTATGGTTTCTACCTCCTCGTCCTCGTCCTCCTAAAAAGGTTGGATCCCACGGGGGTGAGACAATTGAAAATTGTCCCAGCGAGAGATATAACACTCTGCCAGAAACATTATTATTGGAGATGAACAATAATAAACTGAACAGAGGAATCTTTAATAGACAATAGGATTTAATCATTATCAAGCAGAATAGAGTAATATCATCTTTTAAGGCATTACAGCTACAATGATAAAGCAATAAATCATCTATTCAGTTTAATAAGGAATATGAAGAACATGTATAATATTTATCCACTTTAGGATACAATAAGAAATGTAACATCAACCAATGATTTCCGTATTTCATTCTTAAGTAAATACACTACATGGCTGATTACATTTTACAATCATACATTATGCCCAAAGCAGATGAAGTATATTGTTCATGCTCCAACCGACCATGATTACATAAAGCATCAGTTCCATACATAGGTCAATGGAAGAGACAAACTCCATCACCTCATCTGTCTCAGTCAGTACAAGACTATATGTAGGACATATTGTGTCTCTGCTAAATAGCTTTCTAGGGTATACTGGCAACTTTGCTATAGAGTTATAGCCCGTAGCATATACTCTCTTCAGGATATGGCGCGTAGCCAATGCCTGGTATTGTGGAGTTATGACCCATAGCCATACTCATATTGAGATATGGTCCATAACCATTTCTGTGCATAGGATATGGCCCACAGTCATTCCTATGAGGCATAAGGATATATTTTCCCATTACCCCCACATATTCAAAAATATGCATTCAAAGAGTTCCTGAAGGAAAACCTATTTCACCATCACCAACTTCTGACGATGATGGATCTATGGACAGGGCTCTACATGATAATATTCCACTTGATTAGTTAAGTGCATTACCACATTCTTTTAACATCAATCAAGATTCCAAACAGGAATTATTATAACAATTGCTACAAAGAAACATGTAATGCTTTCATCAAGTGCTTGTCAATACTTTATAAAACATGAGAATCTCAATTCCTGATCTCATTACTAGGATTCCACATCCCTCAACAATGTCATCATCATGTTTACTGAATCTGGGTATTCAAACCCTTAGTTCATCAGTGATCAGGGTTACCACTATCAGGTAACTATTACCTCTAGGTCATCTGACCAAGGTAAGCATGATACTTGCTACATAGGCATCTCTCATGGCTTTCAAGGCCCATTTAATTTCTTGTTACCTCTTACTAGGTAACAAAGCATATTATGGCTCAAAAGGCCCATAAAACAATTTCAATAATAAAACATCATAGCTCATACATGGCTATGCCCAACATCTCATGATACCTGCATAGTTAGTACACATGATAACAACCATATCAATTACTTATCAGCATTATGAAATGCAAAGATAATGTGACTATTCCCTCATTAGAATTAGGATTTCTCATGGCATTCACCCTGTATTGGGGTTTCACATAACATCACCCTATATTAGGGTTTCACATAACATCACCCTGTGTTAGGGTTTCTCATAACATCACCCTATATTAGGGTTTCACATAACATCACCCTGTATTAGGGATTCTCGACCCATTACTCATGATTAGAGTTTCATGATCACATTGTCCAAGATCAATACCCTAATTCAGGACTCCATGCATTTTAGAGAATGCATTGATATTATAATTAATATCTAAAACCTAACACATTGTTCCATATGTCTAGAATTACATAATACCTTCATAAGTATCCAATTAAACTTATGCATTGTAATTTCCCTTATTAATTAAGGTTTCCATTTTCCATTGATTAGGTATTTAGGATTACCTCACTAATCCAAACCCTAAATCAGTGCTTCCACATATCTTGGAGCACAAATCATTATCTATGTATTAAATCCTTCTTATCATTATTCCATGTACTAGGAACACACATCACCATCATACATTATCCAATTGACTTAACCTTTTACCAAGTTCATGCACCTATGCTTATCATAGTGCATTGAATTAATTGCTTTCATAAGCATCAATTGATAATCACTCCAATTATACTAATCACCTAGGTACTTTTAGAAGTATTTCCATTGAAGTCATCCTTGATATACTCTTCAACCATTTATGGGGTTAATAGTACTTACATGGATTGAATCAATTAGACCTTCAAACGGTCTTGAACCAATCGACCCTTCAAACAGTCTTGGACCAATTGACCCTTCAAACGGTCTTGGACCAATCGACCCTTCAAACGGTCTTGAGGATCGTTAGACCTTAAATAGTCTTGGTTCAATTGAATCTCCAAACGGTCTTGAGGTGCTTGACCTCCAAACGATCTTGATCTCAAAATCCCTAAACGGTCTTAAGACCGTTAGACCTTAAACGGTCTTGATCTCAATTCTTCAAACGGTCTTGCCCTAATTCCTTCAATCAGTTTTTGAAACCGTTTGATTTAAATATTATTAAACCCCAAATGGTTTGAGACCGTTTGATCCTCAAACGATTTGAGACAGAATGGTCCTCAAACGGTTTGAGACCGAATGGTTCTCAAACAGTTTAAGACTATTTGATCATTTCAGCAATGAAATCGATTAAACTTAAATTAGGGTTTAAACTTCAATCAATCTAGGGTTTGTAATCAAGGAACCATCAAATGCTGGAACCTTTGGAACCAGATCAATTGCAACCATTGGATCTCCATCCAACCATGACACCACTTGACCTCAAACAGTCTTGAGACCATTTGGTTTCAATCGGTCTTGAGACTGTTTGACCTCAAACGGTCTTATGACCGTTTGGTCACCAAAAGGTGAAACCGTTTGCTCATGATTTTTCTTGAGGTGTGTGCTAAGATGACATCATCATCTTCAAGATTCAAACCTTCGAAATTTGTTGTGATCTTTGTGGTGATTTCATCAATTAATAAAAAGGAAATCGAGAAAGGAAAAAGGAACCAACATATGATGAAGAAATGGAATCAATAATGATATTTAAGGGTTCAAGTTATATAACCCACCTTCAGAGTTGAATCCAAGCTTCAAGCTTCACGTCCTCAATGGTGAATGAAGCTTTCTCAACTGTCCAAGGTTCATTCTTAAGTCTTTGAGTGCAAAGAATGATCAAGGTTGAACATTGAATGGAGAAAAGAAGAGAATGAGTGTTGAAATTTGATTTCCACCATGAAATCAAGGTTGAAGATGACTATGGAGCTTACCTACAGGTTGAGGCACGTCCTCCTGTTTCTCCTAAGCTCCCTTATGCACGGCCAACGTAAGGAAAGAAAGAAGAGTCGAAAAAGCCTTTCATGTGGGTGAAAAATGGAGTGTATATAAGGGAATTTCAAGAGAGAGAAAGTGTTATAAAAAAAATCCTTTAATTCCCAAAATTGGTGCCACTTATCCCCCTCACTTCCTTGCATAATAAGACATCATCTTATCCTTCAAAATCCTCTTCTTTATCCATGAATTAAAGAAAACAAATTAAGCACCTTAATCAATATAATAATAATATCCAAAAATGAGTGGATATTACTTTTTCTTTAACTAATGTGAGTGGGATCTCCACTCACTTTAGATATTTCGGTGCCATTGCAAGGCACAAGGACGTCCATACTTATGTAAATTCAACCATCACACTTTTGGTTGAAAGGCACTTCCATTAATATATTTATTTTTGCATTAAATTGAATTAGGGTTTCAATTATGCTTAAATCTTGATTATTTTAATATCAAGATTCTCTCTCTTCCAAAGAGATTCAAATGAGATGCCCCTCTGATTTTCTTGTCTCTAATTAATATCAAGAAACATTAGGGACTCTCTAAAAGTGGTATTTTGCATATTGAACCCTAGGTTTTGGGTAAATTGTACATTACACCAAAACTAGGTTTTAATGCTCAAACATTGCTTAATAAGCTCTTTCTTCATGCTCAGGCTGTCACAAGCCATACCTCTACATAATTTTCATTCTTATGATGCTTCAACACTTGAGGAACATTTATCATGTAACATTTTCAAGTTAACCCCTCAACTTGAGAAATTTGCACTTTAATCCAAAACAGGCAAAACATTATTTTCAACATTATTCGAAAAGGACTAAAATTGAAACATAAGCTCCTCTTGAGCCTTAATTAATTTTCAAAAGATAAGAATAAACATATAATTATCTTTCTTAAATAAAACATCTAGGGTTAGAACATAACCCAAGTCTGGTATGTTACAATCTGTAGGCAAAGGAGTGTTGAAGGTAGCTATGGCTGAAGCCATTCATGAGTACAAGTCTATCAGTAAAACCCTCAAACTCTTAGTTGCAAAGAAAGACCATATTGAATCATACCTTTTCACCTATGAAAGAAGACACTCACTTCCTCAACAACAAGAACAAGTCAAATTTGCCTCTCTATTTTGTGAAGCATGTAAAGGCAATGACCACTCTACTGTATCCTACAATGTTCTTTATGATGTTGTTTTAAGCAAAATCAATGGACAAGGAGATAATGTCCAGATGGAAAATCTTAATTTTATCAACACCATCCCTGGTCAAGGATACTACAATCCTAGTCATAATAGGAACCATACCGGTTTTCAATATGGAAATCCTTTGGGAGCGGTAAACTCACATCAATTTGGTTCCAACAACCAACAACGGAAATTCGGGAATCAAGAGAACTTTAGGGGTAACTTCCTTAAAAGGAACTACAACAATTACCAGAACAACCCTCAGTTCCAAGACCCCAATCAAGTCCCTTACCAGAGTCAACAATAAGGGCAACAAGCTAGACCCATCTCTCCTGATGATAAACTATTAGCCATTGAGAAGATGTTACAGTCGCAATAGATGATGATAGCTAACCAGCAAGCCCATCAGAAGGCTATTGAATCTCAACCAGCTCAACTTGCAGCTAGCATGAAGCCACCTGCTAGAGCTTTGGCTGACCAACCAGAAGATAATCCAAGGCACGTGGAACAACTTAAGGCTGTGACAACTCATTCAGGCTTTGTCTTACTAGAACCTATGATCCCTATCACCGTGACATATGTCCAACGTGCTGAGCATGGCATAGTGGCTACTCAGAATGATATGATAGACAAGACAAGTTTTGAGGAACCTATTGTTGCTGATGTAGAAGACTCACATGAGCCATTTGTTCTAGTGTACAAACCTCGTGTTTCGTTTCCAAATCGACTGAATTTTACCCAGCTCGATACTAGGTTCAACAAATTCAAGGAAATCATGAAAAAATTGTATGTCAATATCCTGCTCCTGGATGCCATGGCTGAGATGCCCCAATGGTCAAAGTTCATCAAACTCCTACTCAGTCAGAAGCATAAAATTGAAGAGCATCAGACGATGAAATTGGCAGAAACCTCATCTTATTTAGTAATGGATAGGATGCCTCGCAAACATAAGGATCCAGGAACCTTCAGAATTAACTGCTCGATAAGCGATTCCATCAACCGAACAGGCCTAGCCGATCTTGGAGCTAGCATTTCTATCATTCCTCTCAGCCTATGCAACAAACTGGGCCTCACCAACTTCTTGCCCACTAGAATGTCCATAGAGCTTGCTGGCTCTTCAATGATCAAGCCAGTTGGCATTATAGAAGATATTCCTATAAGACTTGGGGATCTATATGTCTCGTGTGATTTCATAGTTATGGACATTAGGGAGAATCCACGCTACCCCCTCCTTTTTGGAAGACCTTTCCTCTCAACCGCTAGAGCTCTAATCGATGTTGAAGTTGGATTCTTGACCCTGAGGGTGGGAAGCCAATCTTTTGACTTCCATGCATCTAAAAGTGCCAAGGAGCACAATCAAGAAGAAGAGGGATATTTTGTTGACTTTGTTAATCAATTCAATCAGATGCAGCAAAAATTATTTTCTTTAAAATCTGATGTGCCCTCAGAAAAAGTCCATGATGAAGAGAAGACTGAGAGAAAACCAGTCTATGTAGAGATAAAAGAAATATCGTCAACTATAGAGGAGACACATCTTTACCCTATTTTTACATATATCGAACCTTCTGCAGGTGTCCATGAGCCTCCTCATCTAGAAACAACCATCCTTTGGAATGCACCAGTAGCCCAACAGACAGAGACTACTAATTTCATCTTCCCTCTACAACAAGATTTAGACTGTAGTTTCTACCGAGAACATCCCCCAGATCCATATCTAATTGACATCAATGACCAGCATTGCTATGATGAAGGGATAGTGCATCAATAAATGAACTTTTCTTCCAAGCCTCAACAACACTACTTTATCAATGAAGCCATTTAGATCCCCTACAACTATTCTCCACCTTGTATGGAGCAACAACGAACAATTCAACATAACTCAAGTTGTTTCCCTACGTGTTCTAACAATGCTCGCTCTGTATGGGGAAGAATACAAGAGGCCAGAATCATATCAAAGATAAATGAATGGCTGAGAAAGAAACCACCAAGAGAATATGTCAATCCACTTCAAGCTCCACCCAAAGCCCCACCATGGTGATAGTATCCACATCAAGCCATCGACGTAAAACAAAGGCATTTTTCAGGAGGCAACCCGATCAATAATTTCATTTTTACTTTTAATTTTGAATTAGAAATTTTCCTTAATTTTGTTTTTACTTTTTAGAAAATTTTGCACTAAATAAAAATTGCATCACGAGATGTTGTCTTAAGCTTTGACTAGTCTTCATTTTTGAAATTTTCAGATGGAGGATGCACGCTGATTAGAACACAACCACATCTGGTGGTCCAACCAGCATGAATTTTCCCCTCCATCTCGGATTTAGAGTTTGCTCGGGACGAGAAAATTTCTAAGTTCAGGGTAGAGGGTGAGTGGTACGTACTTCACTTTCCACCCACTCCTATCTATTTCAGACTTAAGATTTCATCGTTGCATTTTTGAGCTAATTTTTCAAAAAAATTCAAAAAATTTTGAAATTTTGAAGTTTTCAAAGTAGTTTGTATAGAAACTTGATGAAGTTTTGACGCCTTCTGTTTCAATAAAAGCAACTACCTTGCCGGCTAGTTTCTCTCTCTATGTATTTTGAATCATTATACCCTCCTTATTCGAAGCAAATCCTCAAGAGGATCACTTTTTAAAACTAGCCTATTGATTGCAATCATCTTGTGAAGCTTATGAATCCTAACATCATGATCCCTCTGCAAAAATGGCAAGTGTTTGTCGAACTGATAGCGATCAAACACGTCATGCTTCCTAACTGATAAGTGGAACAATAACATGGAATCTCCACCAGATCCTCATCAAGTTATTATTTGAGCAGAGTACGATAAAGAGAATCACCTGGTGCACTGAATTGTAAATCAAGTTGCATTTTGATATGAACTCTCTTCTACACTTCTTCTATCATCTTCGTACCCCTCCGTCCATCAAAAAGAAACAAAAATAGCCAAAATAGTGCCAAACCCTAAGTTCGGGGTGGCACACCACCTCCCTCTATATCCGCTTCTTCCATACCCCTAGCTAATTAATAGGGGCATACCACCAAGAAAAGATGCCAATGTTCACACAAAAATAAAATGCAATCTCGAGTCAAATAGAGGAGAGATTTGCACAAAAAAATGCAATCAATGAAATTGCAATCATAAAATAAAAATCTCGAGTCAAATAGAGGAGAGATTTATTTCTTCCTTCCATACCACCATTCACTCCCTTTTCTACCTAAAGGCACAATGAATGCCTCCACTATCCTGAAATACACCAGTGTCAGATCAGGTGCACACTTGTTGTTCAGCGGGTATCTCTGGACTCTTACGAAACTCTTAGAAATGCTTGTTGTTGGAAAAAGTGAGGAGGAAGTGATGTTGGAAAACAAACTCAGGAACGAAGATATGGTAAGATGTGTTTAGCGATCTCAGGAAGTTGAGATGCTTAGTCATACTAAGCAGAAAGAAAACAATCGTGATGTGAAGAGGAGGCAATCACACAACTTAAAAGTATTCATTTGATGACTATTTCAGATTTTGTGTTACTCGAGGACAAGCAACGTTTAAGTTCGGGGTATTCTGATGAAACCAAATTCATCATGATTTTCAGTCGCCATTTTGGGCCCAATTTGACTAAATACATTCGATTTCATCTCCTTAAATCTTACAATGTGCAATTTTGCTTGGTTGATCAGATTATCAAGTTATTAACTAATTCCATATTGATTTCATGCAGATTGAGAAAGCCATGATAAAGACAGATCTTCATCTGGGATCCACATTCACTCAACCCTAGATCCTCCTATCATCACCACATCCTTGATCAACTTCATCTCCTCTGTTGATCTCCAGCACATCTTAATTCACCACCATCAACCATCATCATCACCACCGCCAACTGTCTTAGCAGTTTGCTCTAACAGTCTTGACCTCTCAGTCTTGCCCTAGCGGTTTGCTCCTCCATTTGTTTCTAGTGGTTTTGCCCTCACGATCATCCATTCGGTCTTGGGCCTTCTCCTCACCACACGATCTGCCCTAGCAGTCTTGGGCTATCGATTTCCTTCATTCAGTCTTCACCTCCTCCATTCGGTTTGGGCCTCACATGCCTTAACGGTTTGCCCCCCTCACCCCCTTCACGATCTCACGACCACGTGAAATCTTCACAGTTTGCAAACCATGAGAAGGCTTCGTTGTTTCCAGACTGTGTGAAGACATCCACGCACAGTCTCTTCTCCACCCAGGTCCCGACGCACCAGCACCTGCTCGACGCTCCTCTGCCTTCACCGTCCTCTGACAACCTTCATCGCCAGCCACAACATCATGACCAATCACCCTCTACTCCAGCAACCCTAACCAAAACCGCGAGGACCCCTAGACATGCCCGCCTTCTTCTACTGCCATCTCGTGACCTGCTTCCAATGTGCCTGCAACCCTGGCAGTGGCATGACTACCTCCATCCACTCGCACACTCACCATGGCGATTGTGATCGGTCATGACCTCATCACTGCCAGGAATTGTCTCCGCCTTCCTTCTTCCTCCTTCTCAGTCTGCAGTAGCATCTGCCCACTGGACCGCCCTAGCGGTTTCAAGACTGCTAGCATCCTAGCAGTCTGCCAAAACCATGAAGAGGCTACGATCCTTTCTCTAAATTGCAAAACTAAGGACGTTTGGAGGCCATGAAAACATTGAATCAAGTACGACCACGAGGCAGCTAATCACCCAAAACTGATTGGGCAGTGAATACCCTCACGGTCTCAAGACCGTGAGGATGTTTATCGGTTTCCAAACCATTAAAGCAAAACCGCAAGGGAATATCAGGTCACCAAACTATGCAGAACCAAACCTGTTTCCTAAACCGTGAAGAGATAACTCACACCAAAACTGTGAAGACCTAACCAAGCCTATAAATAGAACCACAAGGGTCCTCATTTGGGCATCGGATCTGGGACACCGCCAGGATGCTCCTTTGTGAGCTCGACCCATGCTCCCTCCGATCTATAATAACAACACCACCACCAGGCTACACCTAGTGTGCTCGACCCCTAGGCAAATCCTCCACCTACGTATCACCTCATCCTCCACTCCACCGCAAGGATGTAACTAAGAATCACTCGACCCCTGGTGGAGGACGATCTCCACAGCCAAGCTGAGTGGCAGGCTTGCGCATCCGCCCATCTCCACTATGCCTATGCACCCACAATCTGCTCCTTCTACTGCAAGCAAGGAGGACGAGATGAGAAGGAAGGTGGAGAGAGAAAGACTGCCCAGTCTGTCTTGGTATCCCTTGCTCCTCATCCAGATCTGCCCTGATACGACGTAGAAGACCGCATCATCTTCACCAAGGTGCGACACTCTTCTACACCATGCTCATGGCAGAACCTTCCCTCTCCATTGTTCTTCTTGTTTCTCACATCATGAGCGAGTAGCTTCATTTCACTGGGGTACAGGGACTAGCCACGCTGCCCATGCTTTCATGTCCTTTCATTTTGGAATTCCATGGAAATGTATATAACTTTTCATTTTGTTGTTAATCGTCGATGTTTGCTTGTAGACTGATCACCTATTGATTTTATCTTGTTCTTTCCTATGTTGTAAGAACTTCAATATGTAGGATAGAATGTCGATTAACGCGGTTGACTCCCTGACTAGAAATAGAAAGGGATTCCTTGAGGTTGTAAGTGTATGATCTGTGAAGGGACGAGCCATCTAGCCCACTGTGACACTTCTGTGTGCCTAAACATCCCTCAGGGAGGGCCACAGCTTCAGTTGGATATTTGTATCTTCGGAACCGTAAGTGCATGATCCAGATGGCGATGAGAAATCAGATGCCTAAGGTGATGCTTACGCGAACCTAAACATCCCTCCAGGAGGGTTCGCAATAGTTCTATTTGGATAGTTATATCTTTCCTGGATGTTTGTGATTAGATATGTTTGTATGTGTAGCGGTGGTGAAACCTGGGACCACCCCAGTGATCCCCATCATTAATCTAGATTCAACTTTGATTCTGCTCTTTACTTTCTTGCAATTAGTTTAGCTAAACTCATACCAACCTTTGTTCTAAATATTAGCCTTACTTGAACTAGACTAGACTAGCAATGATTCTTAAAAATGTTGTCCCTTGTGATTTGATCCTTAACTATATTGCAATAAGACATGTCCGCTTGTGGGTGGTATTATTGCACAAGGTTTTGGTAAAAGCTTTGGGATTTCAACTCCGAGTGAATTTGTTAGTGCGATAATAAACCACGTCAATCCACCATCATTAGTGACCATTAAGTCACCATAGGTTGTTAGATCAGCACTATATTCATTAATCAGCAACAAATATTAAGCTAATGTCATCATTGATTGATAACATTATTAGGGTACTTAATGGTTGATCATTAAACTTCTAATTGATCCAAAACCTGACCTAAGGGGGTGACGATAGGTTGTCACCATCATCTGACACCTTTGATCCCGAACATCAGTTGTCATGAAGACAATACCATAGGGTTGTTGCAATGGTACCATCATCGGGTCATGGGTTTATAGAAGAAATCAGCTTTAAACCCTAAAATTGACCATTGGTTGATAGGTGCTTAGTACCATAAGTTGCCAAACCAACCTGATCCAAGTCATATTATACCTTAGGAATAATGCACACATGATCACATGTTCATCAAGAACTGAAATCAGAACAGGGAACATTATAAAAATCAAAATCCAAGTCAAGCATAGCTTTTTTGTACATGGATCATCATTTTCAAGCAAGAACATGAGCTAGCAAGCTTATGGTAAGCAATAAACGTGGAGAAAGTTATAAAACTTGCCTATAATGAGAAGATGAAACCCCACACAGAATAAAACTCGAGTAGGTAGGGTAGAAAATCCAAGTATAAGCTATGAACTCATCCATCTAGCACCTTTCTTCATCAAATGAGCAAACCCTAAGCACAAGGAGCAAGAAAGGTAGGGTTTTAGAGCTTTTGATCAATTTGTACCATCCAAAAGCAAGGTTCTGACCTCGAGAAGGTAGGAGGAAGGATAAAAAAGAAATAAATGGAGGAAAGAAGGAGATTCTTACTCTTTTAGGTCAAGATCACTAGAAGGAAGCTTTTTAAACCCTAAAAGGAAGTCAATTGCAACCTTAGATTCTTTTTCTAAGAAGATCCTCTCTTTCTTCTTCCTTGGACAGGAAATTTAGAGAATAACAGTGGGAGGAAGATTTATTTAGAAGGAGGGAAGTGGTGGAGAAAAAATGGCTCATTTTGGTGCTTAGGGATAAGTATATGAAACTTTAAGATAAAGAAAAAGAAAAAGTTGAAGTTCTAGTATCTTTCCAAGTGTCCATAGCCTTAAACTATTAAGAATATACAAGAAAACACAAGCATATCCCACACCATCAATAGAGACATGATTATCCCTCATTTCTTGAATTTCCAAGCAAAACAAATAACTCATTATTTGATAGCTACTAAAGGTAGCTCATCTATGAAGGGGCAAACCCTAAAATACCCTTGGAGAAAACACCTTCAAACCCAGGTTTAAATAGGTGCCCCATGGCTCAAAAAGATCAATAATGATGAGATAATATCCAAGGAACATAATTCAAATGATAAATTGCAAAGAAACCTCTCAATTGGGTAAATTGCAGATAAGTCCAAATGTGCATAAAATTGCATAACTTGCTCAAACGGTGTCCAAACTGGACCAAATTGAAACTTAAGACGGTCTTATGATTTAAAAGCATATAAAAAGGTTAAATTAGGGTTATAATAATTCAATTATGATAATTAATCTTATTCAACTCATTAAGCAATTTTAGGGGCCTTACAACTATAAACCCCTAATAGGGATTTCACCCTCGAAAACCAAGGTAAACAAAGATGGGTACTTCCTCTGCACCTCATCCTATTAACTTCACATGGTTACTTGCATATCATGGTGATGTCACCTCATTCATACATATCTCATCTTGGGTCAACATAAAAAACCCCACATAAGAAGACATTCTCAATATGGAATGTAGAAACTTATTGTGTCATCTGTATAACTCTAGTAGTAATGTTCAACTTTAAATTCTAGCTATCATCCTAAAATATCTATTGTATCAACACATTACTCAAAAGTCATACTTGCTAGTTTTTTACCAATCATGGCATGTCTCATACCATTCCTTGAAGCATAAAAAAGGTGATGTATCCATCCTTTTTTTTCTAGATACACTGACACTGGAACACTTGTCAGTTCTTTTTTAGCATCAAAATAAATGCTAATGTTGGCACCTGTCATTCCATACAAGGAAACATCATTCCTAGTCAACCTTATTAGTGGTGAAACAAAAACACTATTTTCACCTTACTAGGATTTACACAACCTACTTAGAAGACGTATCATGATCCCATAAAGACATTTAATCAACCCCATATCACTCTTGTTCAACTTGTCTCATAGCTATTGCTGCTTTGGAAACCCTAAGGTTTTTGAAGAAATGTTGAACATATTTTTGACCATATTTGAAATACTTTGACATGTCATCATTCAAAGCTTGATATAACTTGTATGACATGACTGGAACACTCTGTTCCTCCTATTCATAAATTCTATTTGTACATTGGTTAGTCTAAAGGACATAACTCTAAACTCATCATGGTCATGTGAATTATGTCATCCAATATAATTCTTATGCATTGATATTTGATCATAGGTTTATCTTAAAGGAACACAGTATCACATATCTATTGACCAACAAACCATCTATCCTTGATAGTGGTCTTTCCCAACTATCACTGAACCATACACAACATTATAGAATCACTTTTTTTTCCTTCCAAACAACATTTTGAGGGTCATCATCAACTCTCTTTATACCTCTCTTTGGGGAGGAATACTTGATATGTTCATCTAGTAAACATCTCCACCTTCACATACTTCCCATACTATTGATACATCTTGGATACTAGTATTCATTACCTTGGTATCCACCTCATGTCTTATAAGGAACTCACATCATTATCTCATCCACTTTTACCAACATAACAAATATCAAGACATATAAGAAGAGTCTTCCTAATTATTGGAAGGCTCAAAAGCAAAGTCATCACAAACTTTATGATCTTGGAACCATAGTCCAAGCAACCTTATGATATAATAAGCTATCCACCCTCATGTTTGCAACAAATCCATGCATACCAAGTGGCAATGATCCACTTGAAAGTTGTTCTCTAGAAAGGAAAGACACAAAGGAGAAAACACTTCCCACGTCATAGAAAATTTGTTCAAGGGTCACTAGCAAAAAGGTAACCAATTCTATTTTCATTATGTAGGTTACAACTTCTTATGTATCATTTTACCTTTTTCATTTCGAGTTTCTTGCCATTAGCATATGAATCATCATGATTAACACATATCATTACTCCTTCCTTGATGACTATTTATCACACTTGGGTATTGTAACGAACCACACTTTTGAGTGTCTAAAAGACCTTAAAGTCGCATATCGTTAATCATATACTCCAGGATTAGATTCATGAAATAATACAAAATAGTAAACAATTTCCATTAATGATCAAATATTTACATGTTTACATAAAAAGCTCCTCTAAGGAGTTACATAACTTTTAAACAAAATAAACTTTTACATGTGTGAAGATAAACCATTAAGACTAAACATTCATGATTAAACTGTAGTGTCTTCAACATATCTATATGTACCCTCATGTCTACAAATCAAGTATATCTGATACCTAAAATGCCGACAAATAAATACACGGTCAGTATATTTCTATACTGGTATGTGGGTTCAAACAATAATCACAAGTAACATATAAGCAAACATCTTTTTGCATTTGTCGCCACTAGCGCAACGAGTGCCACAAACACCTCAAGCGGGTGCCGCAATTGTGAAAATGACTCGACATATAGTCATTAGGCATCATTATATGGATGTCTATCCATTCATCCCAAATCCCAAAATTGGTTGGTCGACTCCCCCCATACCATCTTTATCTTGCATATAAGAAATAAACTTGTTTTCATATTCTAACCCATATCTGGTCAACTACCTCAGGTGTAATCACTGTCCCTCCGGGGCTCGTGTGCATTACCCTTAAGATCAGTCTAACCCAGGGTTCAGAATACTATTATTTACTTTACATTATACTCATAAGAACGTTATAGTTTGAAAGAACTAAATAAACAAGCAAGCAGTTTATTTATCGTTCAATCTCATTGAGAAACCTCGGCAATCTCGAAATTCGATACAAGTATTCATAAGCGTCACCACATACCTTATGCCATTATAGAAACCATGCATAATATATCACATGTACTTTAAGAGTGTATCCAAACATCCAAGCAACAAGCATTCAACCAACATAATCTGAAACAAGCATACTACATATGTGTCACCATGTATTCGCATTACATTATTCAGATCTAGATGCGCTCCTAAACTAGGGTTTAAGACTATCTCAGGTTTGGACTGTAAGTTAGGGTTACAAACCCAAATCTGATCATATTATGGTTTCTAAGATTACCAATTCCATTATGCATATTAGATGAAATCCTAATTATCAACTTAAGCATATAAGACTACTCATAGCATTAAGATTATATCATGATGTCTACATTGGTTTCAAACCCTAAATCAACATATATAAGCTTACTAATGTAGAAACATCGGTTATACATCATTATAAAGGATTTCCTTATTATACATGGCAAGATCCAGTGTTAGCCTAACATGAACGAACATACTCAATTAAACCTCAGATTAACACAAATCTAAGTTTTCCTTTTCATTAAACACATTAAGACGTGTATAGCTTATACTTTTTGAACAGAAAGTATAGTCAGGTTTTGAGAGTATTTTATTTGGATTCCTCTCGTTCTCCTGATCAATTTTTATATATAATATATCTCCATCTAAGTGACCGATTATTTTCTATGATTTCTGCAAGCTAAACTGATATGAATCAATCAAATGCTGACACGCCAGCATCTCGACAAGCTAATTTGCCAAGTGGGTGGCTACTTAAAAACACAATTAAATGATGTATCTTCCCTTACCTTGATTGTTCAGGTTGTTGTGTATCTGGGGGCATAATTGTCCAATGGGATGTAACCTGTACTCAACATCATGAGCGTCATGTAACCCTCGACGGAGGTCGACTTGCGGTCGCGGCTGCACACCTTTTATAACCTCAATTTCTTGAAAAATGTAATTATCTTTTAATGAATAAATGAAATCTTTTTATTTGATTTGCAATGGATTTCGTATGTAATGGCCTTGATTTATTGATGGTGGGCTTAGTTGGCCATTCAGCCCAATTGAAAAGAAAAGAGAATTAAAAAGGAAAAGAAATTGATTAATAAGAGGGAAATATGAGTAATTGACAATTAAAAGAGGATAAAGGGAAATAGATGTTCCCCAATATGGGATTCCATGCCTTTGAGATTTCTTG
This sequence comes from Alisma plantago-aquatica, assembly GCA_963693085.1. Lineage (NCBI taxonomy): Eukaryota > Viridiplantae > Streptophyta > Magnoliopsida > Alismatales > Alismataceae > Alisma > Alisma plantago-aquatica. The sequence goes on along the minus strand of OY856409.1, from coordinate 1,062,773,603 downwards.
AGGTTCAAGGGACCCAAAATAATAAGATAATCACAAAGGAAAAAGGAAAACAAATTAATTTGGATTTATTAATGAGAGAACTTGGGAGAGAAGGAAGCCTTCTCATCCGGTGAGTAGGGAACGGCCTTAGCATGTCCTTGGAAAGCGATTGGAGGCGTCGTCGAGTTCGAAGAGGGGACGTAGAGCTTCCTGGACAACCAGCGTGAGCAAAGGAGGAGAGGAGCCCAAAGTCAACTCATAGGTTGACCACCGAAGCCTGTCTCTCTCGCGCGAGGTTGAAGAAGAAGAACCAGAGAAATTACTAAGCTACCCCCGCCGCGCCTTCAAAATGGATAAGGGAAAGTTCGGTCTATCGCTTATCTGATCGCTAACTTAGGTGCGCGTGTCCATGGCCGTTGTATCCTCAGTGGACCGCGGACCATGGATCGAGCGATCCACAAATTTCCTAATTAGCCAATAAATCAATTAAATGGAGTTTTCTTATAAAAATCGTACCTGTTGATAGAAAACTCGGATGAAGAAAGTTAATACATGAAAAATGATCAAAAAAATATGAGGAATGTGGTTTGAACACCTAAATCTGTATATTTTTGCAAAAGTGCATATTTTGAATGGAAATGTGTTAATTTGTTGTTAGAAACCCTAATTGTTGATAAAAGATATACTTAATCTTACAATTAGGATAATTCGAGCATAGTTAACTTGTTTAATGATTAAGATGGTTTTTAACCTGTTTTGATTATAGAATTACAAGGTTTAGGGTTTTTAACTCATTATGTTCATTAATATGTTTAGAAACCCTAAATTAGAGGAAAAGAAAAAGAAAAGTGCTCATAATTTGAAATTAGGGTTTCCTGATGCTAAAAGATAATTTTAGAATCTTTTGTAAAATAAAAGTGAAATAGTTAGGGTTTGTAAGGGATTTTGTGAAATTAGGGTTTAAAGTAATAAAGATGAAGTGGAATCCTAATCATGCTCAAAACCCTAAAAAGGGCAAATAACCTAAGAAACAACTAGGATTAATGGATCAAGATGACATGATTAATAATAGACAAATTGGATGCCTTTTCAGGAACAATTGTGTGTGTGCTTGCTTGATTCCTAATTGATTGAGTTACTTCTGCATTCAAGTCTGCTTACCAGGTATGTGGTTAATTATGAATAACCGCTTTACTTTCCCGATGGATTCCCGGATGTTTAATCGCATTGAATGCAACTAAATGGTTTGGATGTTCATATTGCAATTATAAAGTGACTATGATTATCACAATTTAATATAAATGTGTATTCCCACACCTACATGCCACCCTAATGGAAGATGCCATAAAGGTCAGGCCCAGGAGGGTAGACCAATGGGCACCATGAGAGGTGACCCCAGACACCAAGCTAGAGAATGAGAAGGTGGTATATGATGCATGACTATTGAGCATCATGAGAGGTGACTCCCAGGCACCAAGCTCGGGATTGAGAAGGTGGCCTTAAGTCAATGGAAAAAGAGAAACCCTAAAGGGGGTAATTCCAGGGTTAGGGCAAAAGCGGTGGGGAATGTCACATGGAAAATGGTAATTTTACTTGCTAAATACCTTGATTGCAATATTTAAATTGTTATACTTAATTGTGAAATTTTGGTTGCCTCCACATACCAGTAATTGTTGACCGACGTTTTTTTTGTCAGGGTTTTTGGTGTAATCCTGAAAGCACAAACAGTAAAGTGACACATCATGAAATCAAGAAATAAAGTACAAGGAGGATTAGATAGACTAATTCAAGCTGTGGATAGATAGATTTCCAAAGTTTTAAAAAGGTAAAAAAAGTTTTATTTTTCTACCAAATTTCAGTTTACTTAGTAGAATTTCATAATTATAATTGATTATTTGTTGAACCTTTGATCCTGTTAATTGTATAACGGCTCTGACCTTTGGGTATCCCTTAATTGGGGGTTACCGGGAGGCGGGGTCGTTACAATTAGTATCAGAGTGTAGGTTCTTCATCTAATCATTAATAATTAATAAATTTTACAAATTCCAAAGAACGAGGGAGTTATTAGAGGATTTTTTGAAAGACTGAGGTGTCTAGAAAAGGATCACATTCGGGGGCTGGCAAAATTTTCCTCCACACTACTAGTCAGAATACGAGGACTCCTGAATCGTGTAACTGCCTGGCCGATGTCTTAGGATAAGACTTGAAATAAGATACCTTTAGGACTCTCTCATCTTGTTCATCCTTTCTCAACCCAAATTCTCTTAAGGATTTTAAGGATTAGGGTTTTTCTCTCTCTTCCTCACCCTCTTGAGGTATGGGTTAAGGTTGATAAGGTCTAAGGGATCCTCCACCAATTTAATAAAAGATACGTAATTAAGATGTCATCGACATAAGTATAAAGGGTTAAATTATAGACTAAAAGTCTTTTTGTGTACCTGTTCAAATGGCTCGTACAAAAATCGTGGCTATCCCTTTTTCCACCAGTGGTGGTGGACCACCCCGTAAGGAGAATGGATCCTATGAGAAGAGGAAGCGGAACCATGGTGGAGAGACCTCTAAGAAAAGAACGAGGCCTGAAGAAGTTGTGCACGAGGCCCCAAACCCTAAACCAATGCCCGGCATCAACCAAGAGCAGGGGGAAGGGCTAGAATATGAGGAATACCAGGTGTATGAAGAGGAAGCCCGAATGGAGGAGAACCAGCCTGGTGGTCAAGAACCAGCCATGGTGGTTCACACAACAGATGTAGTTTGGATGGAATAGCAAAAGCAACTAACTGAAGCTATCTGTTCCCTGGCCCTTAGGGACATAGCTAGGGCTGAGAATGGTGACCCACTTCCAGTTCGTCCTCGACTTGGAGCCACCATCCTAGACTTCATCAAGCTGAACGTCGAGAAGTTCTGGGGAGAAGACAAGTCTAAAGTGGTCGACAAGGCCGAAGCTTGGCTGCTTGCAGTCGAGAATGGGTTGCGTATGCTCGAGGTGCAGTCGAATAAGAAGGTTCTATTTTCTACTCACCTTTTGGAAGGTGCAGCCAAGATATGGTGGGAGAACCATATCATGGGAAGAGACTTAAGTGAGGAACCGATGGCGTGGACCGACTTCAAAACCATCTTCATCACCAGATTCATCCCCGTCTCAGCAAAGAAGGAGAAAGAAAGGGAGTTCACTAACATGACCCAGGGAAGTTCTTCAGTTGTGGACTTTGGTCATAGGTTCTTCCTCCTGGAACGTTTCAGACACATGTTGGATGAAGAGAGGAGGGTGGACCACTTCGTAGAGCACCTGAACCCTGCCATCAAGCCGCATGTGATGGCTAGTAAGCCAAAGACCTTCGCTGAAGCCTACAACACCGCCTTGGACATGGAAAGGATGGTGATGCCTGCATAGAATCAATCCAAAGGGTACTTGGGTTTCACTGAAGGAGCTCAAGAGCAGAGGAATGAACACGAGAAGGGACAAGGATGCAACCACAACAAGAACAAGCATGGGCACAAAGGCAAGCCCCGTGGTCGCCTCCAGCAGTGTCGCACCTATGGATGGGCACATCCTGGGAAGTGTCACTTTGAGAAGAAGGTGTGCTTCAGATGTCAACAAGAAGAACACTTCATCGCCAACTTCCCTCAGCTTGACCCAAGAGGACCTTTAGGGTCACAGCCTATGGCAGCACAACCCATAGTTGCAGCACCCCCAGTGGGAGCACCAACCGGAGCACCTCTAGCTGGAGAGAGGAGACAAGCTAGAGTGTTCGCCATCGACAATGAAGAAGTTCGGGTGAATTCTACTAAGTTGATTGAAGGTAATAACCCATAGAGTTTTTCCTTTTAGTTCAGTAGACCATGTAATAGATTTCTGATATGGAATAACTATGTAGGCTTGCTAGAAGTCATGGGACAAAATGTAAAAGCACTCTTTGATTCTGGTTCTACAAATACGTTTATTTCGAGAAATCTGGCAACTATGCTTGATTTGGATATCAAGGATTTGGGTTATGTTTTGGATGTCACAACCCCGAGTGGTCGTATTTATACCTCTCTTTTGAAAACCCCTATCTTGCTAGTAAAGTATCTGAACCATGAGCTTCCCACTGACTTTATCCTTCTCGATATGAATGATTTCGATGTGATCATCGGTATGGATTGGCTTTCCACCTACAGATCCCAGATTGACTATACAGAGAAGAAGATTCTCATTAGGAAAACTGGCTATCCACACCACCATTCGAGGAAGGAAGGATGCAACAACCAGGCTTTATGTGTCCGCCTTGAAAGCTGAGTGGATGCTATCCAAGGGTTGTCGAGCCTACCTAGCCATAGTTACCGTACCCGAGGTTAAGCGGAAATCCTTAGAGGATATAGAGGTGGTTCGGGAGTATGCAGATGTGTTTCCAGATGAGCTACCAGGGATTCCCCTTGAGAGGGAGGTAGACTTCTCGATTGAGTTAGCTCCTGGGACTAACCCTATATCTAAGGCACCCTATAGAATGGCCCTTATAGAGTTGCTTGAGTTGAAAACCCAGGTGAGTTGTTGGATAAAGACTTTATCTGACCTAGTACATCACCATGGGGAGCACTAGTCCTCTTTGTGAAAAAGAAGGATGGATCACTTCGGATGTGTATTGACTATCGGATGATCAACCAGGAAACCATTAAGAACAAGTATCCTTTGCCTAGAATAGATGACCTGTTTGACCAACTCAAATCAGCTCGAGTCTTTTCCAAGATCGATTTGATATTAGGATACCACCAGTTGAGAGTAAGGAGTGAGGATATACCTAAAATGGCTTTCAGAACCCGCTATGGCCACTATGAGTTTGTGGTCATGCCGTTTGGATTATCCAATGCACCTAGTGTCTTCATGAACCTCATGAATAGTGTGTTCCAACCTTTCCTTGACTCTTTTTTGATAGTGTTCATAGATAACATTTTGGTATACTCAGATGACCTAGCCCAACACCGTGACCACCTGGGTAGAGTCCTTAATATCCTGAGAAAGCATAAGTTTTTTGGAAAGTTCTCGAAATGTGAGTTTTGGTTGGACCGAGTCATGTTTCTTGGACACATCATCTCAGGAGGAACAATCGTCGTAGATCCAGCCAAAGTATCGGCAGTTCGAGACTGGCTGGCACCGAAGAACCCCTTCGAGATTCACAGCTTCTTGGGGTTGGTCGGATACTACCGTCGCTTCATCAAGGATTTCTCTGAGATTGCTTTACCGCTAACCATGTTGACCCGAAAGGATGTGAAGTTCATGTGGTCTGAAGTATGTGAAGCTCGATTCCAAGAATTGAAGGAGAAGCTAACCACCGCTCCTGTGTTGACTCTGCCTTCTGGAAATGAGGGTTTCATGATATTCACTGATGCTTCCAAGATGGGACTTGGTTGTGTGTTGGAACAAGATCGGCATGTGGTTGCATATGCTTCCCGACAGCTCAAGCCGAATGAGGTGAATTACCCGACACATGACCTGGAGTTAGCTGCTATAATCCATGCCTTGAAGATATGGCGACATTACCTGTACAGTGCTACCTTCAAGATCTTCACTGACCATAAGAGCTTAAAATACCTACTGACACAGAGAGACATGAACTTACGACAATGACGATGGATGGAGTACATGAAGGATTACGACTTCACCATCGCCTACCATCCTGGTAAGGTGAATGTTGTGGCTGATGCTTTGAGTCAGAAATAGCTTAAGTGTGCAGTTGTTCTATCTAGTCAGTGGAAGAGTTTGGAGGAGCTTGTGGAATGGACTCCACAACCGTTAGAGGACTGAGTTCGGTTGGCTAATATCCAGATTCAATCTGAGTTGTTGAGTGAGATCATAGCAGCACAGTTGACCAGTGAAGAGTTGGATAAGATGAAAGGTTTGATGTTGAAGCCACAGACTCATCTATCTGTGGGAGTAGACGGAGGAATCAGGTTTGAGAATCACATATGGGTTCCTGTGGATTCACCAATAAAGGAGTGTATTCTACAAGAAGCCCATGGATCCAAATACACAGTACACTCAGGAACTACTAAGATGTTCAAGGACTTGCAGAGGTTTTTCTGGTGGCCAGGAATGAAGAAAGACATTGCGTCATGGGTGGCCAGTTGTCTTACGTGCCAGATGGTGAAGGTTGAACACCAACGACCCGGCAGGCTTTTACAGTCAATGGAGATTCCAGAATGGAAATGGGAGCAGATCACCATGGATTTTATGGTGGGTCTACCCCGGACTAAGAGAGGTCATGATGCGATATGGGTCATGGTAGATCGTCTTACCAAGTCAGCACACTTCCTCGCCCTAAAGACCACTGCTAAGGTGACAGACCTAGCTGAACTGTACATCAGAGAGATAGTATGTTTGCATGGCGTACCAGGGTCAATTATCTCTGATAGAGACCCAAATTTTACTTCCAAGTTGTGGAAGCAAGTTCAAGAGTAACTTGGTACCTGGTTAAAGTTTTGTATTGCTTATCACCCCCAAACATATGGTCAGTCAGAAAGGACGATCCAGACATTAGAAGATCTTTTGAAAGCTTGTGTGCTCGATTGGGGTGGCTCATGGGAACAATATTTACCGTTAGCAGAGTTCGCCTACAACAACAACTACCAAGCCAGTATCGGGATGCCTTCGTATGAAGCTTTGTACGGAAGACTGTGTCGGTCACCACTTCTCTAGGATGATGTGGGTGAGAGGACCCTGTTGAGGTTAGATGAGCTCCAAGTGTATGTTGATAAAGTGGCTTTGATCAAGCAAAGGCTGAAGAGAGCCCAGGATCGACAGAAGTTGTATGCTGATGCAAAGTAGACTGATGTGCATTTCACTGTGGGAGAGCATGTGTTTTTGAAAATCCGACTGCTCCGAGCTATAGCCAAGAATAAAGGAAAGTTGAGTCCCCAATACGTGGGTCCGTTTGAGGTGTTAGAACGGATTGGTGAAGTTGCATACCATTTGGCGTTACCCCCTCAGTATAGCATTATGCATGATGTGTTTCACGTGTCTAACCTGAAGTGATATGTGCAAGATCCGAGCCATGTGTTGAGAAATGAACCTATTAAGCTTCAAGGGAAGCTGACTTAACCTGAGTCACCTTTGTGGATTCTATATACCAAGGTGAAAGAGCTCAGATGCAAGAATATAGAGAAGGTAAAGGTTCTTTGGAAGCACCATGGAGAGGATGAGGCCACATGGGAGCTAAAGGCAGACATGGAGAAAACATACCCTGAATTGTTTGTTTGATTGTTTGAATTTTGAGGGCAAAATTCCTATAAGGAGGGGAGGATGTTATAACCTCAATTTCTTGAAAAATGTAATTCTCTTTTAATGAATAAATGAAATATTTTTCTTTAATTTGCAATGGATTTCATATGTAATGGCGTTGATTGATTGATGGTGGGCTTTGTTGGCCATTGAGCCTAATTGAAAAGAAAAGAGAATTAAAAAGGAAAAGAAATTGATTAATAAGAGGGAAATATGATTAATTGACAATTAAAAGAGGATAAAGGAAAATAGATGTTCCCCAATATGGGAATCCATGCCTTTGATATTTCTTGAGGTTCAAGGGACCCAAAATAACAAGATAATCACAAAGGAAAAAAGGAAAACAAATTAATTTGGATGAATTAATGAGAGAACTTGGGTGAGAGGGAAGCCTTCTCATCCATTGCTTTTTGTTTCCCAAATAAAGTTAGGAAATAATAAAAGGAACGTTCCCTTAAAATTTGAGCTAAATAGGAGTTATGGTTTGGGAGATATCAATTTTCCAATTTATCTCCAATTTGGGAATTATTCTGAATTAAAGCAATAAATCTTTTCCTTTGTTTGAACGTGGAGTATGAGGTCTGTTGGATATTAATCCAACGATGGACACTCATCATCTAGTCCCAAGTAGACTGGGACTCTGCAAGTTCCAGGGGAACTTTCCCACCCTGTTTTCTCGTGATCCAATGGACATGCCAACTTGGTGTTGGTCCCATTGGATCCAGGAGGGGAAATCGTGAAGGTTCCTCCCTAATTTTATTGGGTTTAGTCGTCATTTGTGGAAACGCCCAAAACTGACAATGCCTGCCTCAACCCTATATACAAGGGAGGGTGATCCAAGGCACCAGCATCCCTTTTTGTTAGTCCAAACTCTGTGGAGGGAAGCAAGGAGTGCTTTGGTGTGTTCAATTGCCATGTTCGTCTTGACCTGCACCCTCAGCATCTCGGAGACCATCGCCAGAGTCCGACAAGTAGGGGATGGCCTTAGTGTGTCCTTGGCAAGCAATTGGAGGGGTCATCTAGTTCGAAGAGGGGTCGTAGAGCTTCCTAGACAACCAGCATGAGCAAAGGAGGATAGGAGCCCGAAGTCAACTCATAGGTTGACCACCGAAGCATGTCTCTCTCATGCGAGGTTGAAGAAGAAGAACCAGAGAAATTACTAAGCTACCCCCGCTGCGCCTTCAGAATGGGTAAGGTCAAGTTCGGTCTTTCACTTAACTGATCGCTAACTTAGGCGTGCATGTCCATGGTCGTTGGATCCTCAGTGGATCACAGACCATGGATCGAGCGATCCACAAATTTCCTAACTAGTCAATAAATCAATTAAAGGGAGTTTTCTTATAAAAATCATACATGTTGATAGAAAACTTGGATGAAGAAAGTTAATACATAAAAATGATCAGAAAAATATGAGGAATGTATTAAAAATGGTTTGAACACCTAAATCTGCATATTTTTGCAAAAGTGCATATTTTGAATGGAAAATGTATTAATTTGTGGTTAGAAACCCTAATTGTTGATAAAAGATATACTTAATCTTGCAATTAGGATCATTCGAGCATGGTTAACTTGTTTAATGATTAATATGGTTTTTAACCTATATTTATGATAGAATTACAAGGTTTAGGGTTTTTAACTCAATATGTTGATTAATATGTTTAGAAACCCTAAATTAGAGGAAAAGAAAAGAAAAGTGCTCATAATTTGAAATTAGGGTTTCCTGTTGCTAAAAGATGAATTTAGAATCTTTTGTAAAATAAAAGTGAACTAGTTAGGGTTTGTAAGGGGTTTTGTGAAATTAGGGTTTGAAGTAATAAAGATGAAGTGGAACCCTAATCATGCTCAAAACCCTAAAAAGGGAAAATAACCTAAGAAACAACTAGGATTAATGGATCAAGATGGCATGATTAATAATAGAGAAATTGGATGCCTTTTTCAAGAAAAATTGTGTGTGTGCTTGCTTGATTCCTGTTTGATTGAGTTATTTCTGCTTTCAAGTCTGCTTACCAGGTATGTGGTTAATTATGAATAACCGCTTTACTTTCCCGATGGATTCCCGGATGTTTAATCGCATTGAATGCAACTAAATGGTTTGGATGTTCATATTGCAATTATAAAGTGACTATGATTATCACAATTTAATATAAATGTGTATTCCCACACCTACATGCCACCCTAATGGAAGATGCCATAAAGGTCAGGCCCAGGAGGGTAGACCAATGGGCACCATGAGAGGTGACCCCAGACACCAAGCTAGAGAATGAGAAGGTGGTATATGATGCATGACTATTGAGCATCATGAGAGGTGACTCCCAGGCACCAAGCTCGGGATTGAGAAGGTGGCCTTAAGTCAATGGAAAAAGAGAAACCCTAAAGGGGGTAATTCCAGGGTTAGGGCAAAAGCGGTGGGGAATGTCACATGGAAAATGGTAATTTTACTTGCTAAATACCTTGATTGCAATATTTAAATTGTTATACTTAATTGTGAAATTTTGGTTGCCTCCACATACCAGTAATTGTTGACCGACGTTTTTTTTGTCAGGGTTTTTGGTGTAATCCTGAAAGCACAAACAGTAAAGTGACACATCATGAAATCAAGAAATAAAGTACAAGGAGGATTAGATAGACTAATTCAAGCTGTGGATAGATAGATTTCCAAAGTTTTAAAAAGGCAAACAAAGTTTTATTTTTCTACCAAATTTCAGTTTAGTTAGTAGAATTTCATAATTATAATTGATTATTTGTTGAACCTTTGATCCTATTAATTGAATAATGGCTCTGACCTTTGGGTCTCCCTTGATTGGGGGTTACTGGGAGGTGGGGTCGTTACAACACCCCACCTCTGGTGTCACACCCCGATGCCTCCTGCATAGAGATTGTCAGCTCTGAGGTTCTACCCTCCCCTCTCACGGAGCCTAGCCTTGTTCGCGATCTACAGTGGTGCAAGACTCGACCGGCGACTCCCTTTCCTGACCTCCTCTCTGGCAAAGCCTCGCCATCACCACCTATAGCCATTGTCGTCTTCCTCTTCGCTCAGCACACCACTGGGACGTCGACTTGCCTACAGTTGCTGCCTGTCGGTGAGGCAGGGTGCCTCTCCTGCCCAATCTCTCTCCAATGAACCCCGGTGTGACTTCCCCTGTTCGCCTACTTCCTCTCTCTTTCAGCCCCACCCTCTCACCCGATGGAGCACCTCCTCTTCCTCACCAGAGGGTTCAAGGTTCCAGAGCTCTTGGCTACTCCCTGGTCGTTGGGACTGCAAAGTTGATCTGCCCTCTAGCGGTAGAGGCAACCCTCTTTGTTCAAAAGAGAAGAACAGAAACACATTGTTCAGGTGTTCCTCAAACATCACCTGCTTTCTGCTATCCATCTACTCATACATGGTGACCTAGGACCGAGAACTTGATGGTAGAGGACCATGGAAGATCTCCTGGTGATCCCTGGAGTTTCCCTTAGACCTGCAGGTCAGGAACTTCTGCCATCTAGGAGGAGAGGGTTCTGTGGTCTGTGCATGTGTCCTAGGCAAAACCCTAGGTTAGGAAGAAGAAAGACAACGGAAGAGAGGAGCATGGGAACGGGTTGGATGTCACGAGAGAAAGAGAATAGGGTTGGGTCATGTGTGACACTTCTTACCCATATATATACATCTTTTCTCACAATTTTCCTAAATATACAAAAGAAATCTCTCCTTTCCTTTTGTTCCAACATCTTCTTTTGTGTACAAGCAATATGTGAAGAGGCAAGGCACATCATGACTCTCTTTCCAATTATCCTCTCATTATCTTATATTCATATTATCCTTCAACATACTAAAAAGGCAATCCAAGGTAACACTATTTGGTGTCCCAACCATCGTGGTTCCAATAATGGAAAGATAAGTATTCTTTTAACTATCTAACAAATTATAAACTTTATTATCCTTTGGAAAACGTTTATCAATATCCAAAAGTCATTACTATTTATTAATGTGTGAATTCCTTTTATCTACTTGTCTTATGCCAAAAGCACTTGTGTAACAATGGCAATTATCATTATTATTCCACCAATAAAATCATTGAGGAATTATCAATTTAATTCATGCATCATATTTTATAGTTCAATTTTACCAAAATTTGAGGATATTACATTCACCCCTCCTTAAAAGAAATTTTGCCCTCAAATTTTACACCCAAAAGAAAAAGGTAAATTATACCTCATCTTAGTTTCAAGTCTTAGGGTTAGCACCCTACGTAGACATCTTTAACAAATTTTTGATAGTATAGCAAATTTTTTCTTATTACTAAGATTGGCACTTGAATCTAAATTCAAGTATATCTACATCTTTAGTATACACATCTTATCATTACTTGATGATTTCATTATTACTTGGTGATTTCTCTTTTCACCTAGGTTTCCAACCTGTTATCCATTATTTCACATAAGGGTGAGGTAACACCTCTAACCCTAGGTCAAGTCCTCACACATTAAATGTAGGATATTCATCCTTGTTATCTCAATTTTTAAGCATAATGTGTGTCTATCCAATCTCCCTCCCTTATAATGAAATGAAATAAGCATTTGGCTGCAGCCCAAACACAAAGTTCATTCCATTCCAAGAGCGGAGATAGTACATCCACACATTACCTTTCAATTTTGCATATTAAGTTGAATCATAATCTATATGACTCTAAACTTACTTATTCTCAATTTCACGGAATTCTTATATCCCATGAATCAAGTGCCCCTTTTCTTACTCTTAAGTTAGGGAACAACTTCTCTCAAGTTTTCATGACTTCTTTTATATTTACATCTCATGTATCATTATGAGCCTTAGGAAAATCCTCGAGGTCTCTAGGGGTATTGGTACTTTTGGAGTGATCTCATCCTTATGCATCAAGAGAGTGTCTTTCACATTCACCCATTAGGCTACATGTTCCTCATGGAGGTAGCTAATCTCCTGAGTCATGTACCTTGGATAAACATAGTTGTTACCTCCCGACCACATGGTCATGTGCATTCATGGCATATCAACTCCCAACCCATCAGTCCTATGTACCTCTAATACACCCTTCTTGACCCTAGGATTGCATTAGGACTCTAACCTCCCTAAGGGTTTCTTTTGAGATGTCATATCTTTTAAGAACATTATTCTCTTATTTAATTCTTTAACCCGGATTGCCTTCATCTTTCTTTTTTGAGTACACATAATGTCGTGTCGTCCCATCATTGGGCTCAGGCCACCTTCCCTCCAGGGCTTGGTGCCATGTCGGTCTTCCCTCTTGGGCTTGACCTCTATGATCTTGCCCTCCAAGGGCTTGATCCTAAACAACTGCATTGTGCACTTAGGCCACCTTCCCTCCTGGGCTTGGTGCCTTCCTGGTCTTCCCTCTTGGGCTTGACCATTTCATGACCTTCCCTCCTAGGTTTGGTCATCCACTTAGGACACCTTCCCTCCTGGGCTTGGTGCCTTACGAGTCTTCCCTCTTGGGCTTGACCAGTTGTATCACTCAGAGTTGGCATCCTTGGGTTCAAAGAATTTAGGTACTTTCATTTTTTTATATCTTTAACTCTTCACTCCTCTAGGTGAGGATTAAGGTTATTTCAATTCTTAAATATGTTTATTCACTTACCTTTTAAGGGAAAGTCCTAGCCTACGGTGCTAATGAATGCATATTCATCATGGAATTCATAGATCACTTTGGGACAAATTCAACTCTATATATACTATTTCACTCATTAAATATCAATATGAATCGTAATGTGCAAAACTACTTAATTGATTCGATTATCAAGGTCTTAAACAAATTTATGTTGACTTAATGCAGGTCTTGATAAAGCTGAACAATCAGCTGGGGCCCATCCTCACTCACCCTTGGTTCTGTCCAATTGATCTAACCAAGCGAATCCATCCATTCAGTTTGAGCCCATTCGGTCTCAAGACCGTTTGAGCCCATTCGGTCTCAACACCATTTGAGCCCATTCGGTCTCAAGACTGATAGACCAGCAGAAACCGTTTGGAGTCTAATTCAAGCCTATGCGACAACAGATCAAGATCATGAAGCAAAACAATCGCCGCAACCATGTTCTCCTCACCACGACCGTGGCGCATCGCCAAACAGTGCCAAGCCTCCAACCGCCATGACCGTGTTTGACACACCATGGCCGTGGCGCGCCACCAGCATCGACCCTCTTTCACCCGCCACGCCCGTGCGAGGCAGCACGGCCATGTGAAAGCTACCACACCACGACCGTGGTATCACACCAGGACCGTGGCACAATGCCATCAGAGCCCAATTACTCACCCACCACACCCGTGCAAGGCGGCACGACCATGGGACAACAACATTACCACGAATGTGGTGCCTCACCATGGTCGTGGCGCATCATCTTCAACCTCCAACCAGTGATCATTTGCAGCCCCAAAGCAAGACCGAATGGAGGTGGTTCACATGCCAAATGAGGTCGCCCCAAGGCCGTTGCACCTGCATATGAAGGCCAAAGATCGTTTGATAGATCGGAGGGCTACTAGATCGATTTACCCAACAGACTGTCTGCTGCTCATTTGTGGAGCATTGACCGTTTGCTCAAACTGTTCACAGCTGTGCATAGGGACTGAATGAACACCAAGACCGTTTGATATTGTTGCCCGAAGACCGTTTGCATGTTTGCACAAGATCGTTTGGAGAAAAACAAACGGTCTGTGAGACCATTTAGTCTCATTCAATTTCCAAACTATTTGTTGCTCAAGACCGTTTGGTCTCATTCGGTTTCCAAATCGTTTGCTGCTCAAGATCGTTTGGTCTCATTCGGTTTCCAAACCGTTTACTGCTCAAGACCGTTTGGTATCATTCGGTTTCCAAACCGTTTGCTACTCAAGACCGTTTGGTCAAACTCTACAAGACCGTTTGAGCACAAATATTAGAAAAACCGTTTGGACTGAAAACACACCAAAAACGTGAAGACCAGCCCCGTGCCTATAAATAGGACCACTAGGATCCTCATTTGGGGCATCGGTTCTGGAACGCCAACAGGCTGCCTGTACGCAGGTCCGATCCAAATCCAGTCCAGTCCACGCCAGTTTCATTCCACCTACTGCCTGTATTGCAACCAAGGAGGCTGAAGAGAGAAGGAAGACGGAGCGAGGGAGACTGTCAAGTCTGTCTTGGCAGATCCCATTTGCATCCAGATCTACTCCGACACGACGTAGAAGGTCGTATCTTCTTCACTGATCTGCGACTACCTTCTGCACTGAGTTCATGGTAGATTTCTCTCTCTTTCTCATTCTCCTTGTTTCTCGCATCATGAGCGAGTAGTACCTTTTCACTAGGGTGTGGGGACTAGCCCCCTGCCCATGCAAATCGTGTTCTTTTGTTAAACTCTCCATGGCAATGTATATAACTTTCCATTTCGTTGTTAATTGGTATGTTTGTAGTTGATTATCTCCTTGCTTTCATCTTGATCTTTCCTATATTGTGAAATCTTCTATGTATGGGATGGAATGGTGGTTTACAAGTTCGAATCCTTGACGAGAACTTATAAAAGGATTCCTTGAGGTCGTAAGTGTATGATCCATGAGGGGACAAGATATCTAGCCTACGGTGACGCTTTTGTGGTCTAAACATCCCTCAGGGAGGACCACATCCTTATTTGGATTTTGTATCATCTTATTTATCGTCGATGTTAGTTTGTAGATCTATCACCTACTTGCTTATTAATTAATGAGGTTGACTCCCAAACTAGAAATAGAATGGGATTTCTTCGGAGCTGTAAGTAAGTGATATGGTTGGTGATGAGACATCTGATGCCTAAGGTGATACTTATATGAACCTAACGCCCTAACGGGGGGTTTTGCAGCAGCTCTGTTTAGATTGATATATCTTGCCTGGATTGTTTGCGATTGTATGTGTTTGCATGTGTAGTTGTGGTGAAACCTGATACCATCCCAGCAATTCCATATCATTGATCTAAACCCAACTTTAACTCATCTTTTACTTTCTTGCAATTAGTTTAAGTAACCTCAAATCAACCAATCGCTTTAAATATTAGTTTTACTTGAGCTAGATTCGACTGACAAAGATTCTTAAAAACATTGTCCTTTGGGTTCGATCCTTAACAATACTGTGATAAGACTCGTCCGCTTGCAGGTGGTATTATTGCACATTGGTTCAGGTAAAAGCTCGAGGATTTCAACCTCAAGTGAGTTTGTTAGTGCGATAAAATCCCACATCAAATTCTGGCACCGTTGCCGGGGACAACGGAATCAGTTAGTCAAATCTAGTTCTTTTAAGACTAATTTAGGATTTTGCTTTTTCTTTTGACACAATCGATCATCTACTTGATATTTGACTCTACTCTGTGGTTCTCACTTTCAAAATCTTGATAATTTCAGGTACAATCCAAGGCGTAGTGCATGCACCGTTCAGACAGTCCCGGACTAACAGCGAGCTTTGATCCTGAGATAGACAGAACCTTTCATCGTCAGATCAGAGAAAATCAAGCAAGAATGGCCCAAGAAGAAGAGGTAGCCCAAAGGGTGGCTCAAGCCATCAATGCGTAGAGAGAGAGGCTCATGCAAGAAGCCAGGGCAGTGGTCCAATAGGAAATCCTAGCAGCGCAAGCAACTGAACTACAAAAGGATCTTAGAGAGTTCTCAATCCTGAAAGCTGTGAATGTTCATCATCTTGTACAACCTCCTCCTATCAATGCTACTAATTTTGAGATAAGAGCGCATTGGATCACCCTGCTTCAGAATAACCCTTTCTATGGCAAGCAAGGAGAAGATAGCTAAGAACATCTTCTGAGATTTATTGATCTATGCACCATGACAAAACAAAATGGAGTCATAGATGATGCTATTAGACTCCGTCTCTTCAAGCATTCCCTTGCTGATAGAGCTATAAGTTGGTACAATTCATTGCAAAGTGAAATCCCCATCACCACCTGGGAACAACTCCAAAATGTGTTTCTAGAAAAATTCTACCCTCCATCTTTTACCTATGAAATTAGAGGGCGGATAACAAATTTCACTCAAGTTCCTGGAGAAACCCTTGTTGAAGCTTGGGATAGATACAAAGAGCTTCTACACAAGTGTCCACACCATGGAATTCCCAAGAACCAACTCATTGAGATTTTCTATAGGGGTGTGGATGATGACATTAAGAGATTCCTCGATTCCTCGTCTGGAGGAAACTTCATGCGTCAAAGTTATGACAGTGCATGGAGAGTCATCACCCTGGGAGCAGAAAATCAAGCTAATTGGGGTAGATCTGTAGGTAAAGGAGTTTTGAAAGTAGTTATGGCCAAAGCTACTCCTGAGTACAAGTCTATCGCTGAAACCTTGAAGCTTTTAGTTGCCAAGAAAGACCATATTGAATCATCTCTTGCTGCTATTGGAAAAGGACGTTCACCCACTCGACAACCAGAACAGGTCAAGTCCACTTCCCTATTCTGTGAAGCATGTAAGAGCACCGATCATTCCACTTTATCATGCAATGTTCTCTATGATGTTGTTCTGAGCAATGTATGTGGCCAAGGAGACAGTGGTCAGATGGAAAATCTTAATGCTATCAACACTATTCCTGGTCAAAGTTATTACAATCTGAATCAGAATAGGAATCATCTTGGGTTTCAATATGGAAACCACTCTGGAGCAGTAAACTCACATCAATTTGGTTCAAACAATCAATCAAGAGGCCCACCAGGATTCCAGTATAATCAACAACAAAATTTTGGAAATCAAGGAAATTTCAAGGGGAACTTTCAGAATAGGAACTCCAATAATTACCAAAATAACTCTCAGTACCAGAATCTTAATCAACAGCAAGGATAGCAAGCAGGTCCAATTTCTCCTAATGACAAGCTATCAGCCATTGAAAAAATGTTGCAAACTCAGCAAACCATGATAGCTAACCAACAAGCTCAGCAGAAGGCTATTGAATCTCAACTAGCTCAACTCGCAGCTAGCATAAAACCACATGTTGGAGTCTTTGCTGGCCAACCCGAGAACAATCCTAAGCATCCTGAGCAGTTGAAGGCAGTCACCACTAGGTCAGGGAAAGACTATTTGGATCCCCCCGAAAAGACACATGTGGTTATTACAGACGAGGATGAACCTGTGAGTGCTCAAGACTCAACAACACAAGAGACTCAATCAGAAGAGGATAAGTCAGAAAAAGGAAATTTTGAGAAGCCTGCTCAAGAAGATGAAGAAACTGAGACTCCAGAACCTGGTATCCCTGTGTACAAACCTCGTATACCTTTTCCAGCTCTTCTAAGGCAAACAAAGCTTGATACCAGATTCAATAAGTTTAAAGAAGCTATGAAGAAACTTCATGTTGATATCCCCTTTCTCGATGCTCTAGCTGAGATACCATCTTGGACAAAGTACTTAAAGTCACTCCTCACCAGGAAGTATATAATTGAAGAGTATGAGACAGTAAAACTGGCGACAACTACATCTGATATCATATTGAGCAAGATGCCCAAGAAACAAAAAGACCCGGGATCCTTTGGAATTTCATGTCACATTGGCGACTCATCATGCAAGAAAGGATTGGCAGATCTCAGTGCAAGCATCTCTATTATGCCACTTAGCCTGTGCAAAAGACTAGGGTTTGTAGAATTGCTTCCTACTGGGATGACTATACAGCTTGCAGACAATTTGATAAAACATCCGTTAGGAATCCTCGAAGATGTTCCGGTCAAGGTAGGTAAGGACACATATGTTCCATGTGATTTTGTCATTATGGACATAAAAGAAGACGCCAGATATCCTCTCATCTTTTGTCGTCCATTCCTCACCACTACAAGAGCCATGATTGATGTTGAAGATGGTACCTTACTGCTCAGATTAGGCAAAGAAACTCTCGAATTCAAGGTTTTTGAAAGTATGAGAAGACCAAGTATGCAAGAAGAAGTATATCTGATTGACTGCATTGAGCAAATGTCACTTCTGACTCAAGAGCATCATGAATTAGATGATCCTTTAGAAGTTTCTCTAACGAACCCATCAGTTGGTGAACCAATTGAAGAACAAGTAAAAGATTGCGTCGAATCCCTCGACTGCGCTAAAGAAGATGTTGAAGCCACGAGTGAAGAACTCAAAGCCATGGAAACTACAGAAGAAAATGTGAAAAACTAGAGGCTCCCGAAATGAAGCCCCTACCCGAAGGACTGAAGTACGTGTTTTAAGACGACCTCAAAGTTTGCCCAGTTATTATAAATTCCGATCTAACAGTTGAACAAGAAGATAAACTCCTGAAGGAATTAAGGGAAAGAAAGAAAGAAAGCCATCAGTTATAAAATAAGTGGCCTAACTGGGGTTAGTCAAGCGTTGTGTATGCACAAGATCCCTATGATGGAAGATCACAAGCCTACTATTGAGCATCAATAGAAATTGAATCCAAATATGAAGGAAGTGGTCTGTCACGAGGTCATCAAACTGCTCACAGCTGGAATAATCTATCCAATATCAGATTCGCTGTGGGTGAGCCCAGTGCATGTAGTCCCGAAGAAAGGTGGAACAATTGTTATACGGAATGAAAACAATGAACTTATCCCCACTTGAATAGTCACAGGGTGGAGGATTTGCATAGATTATAGAAAATTGAACAAAGCAACTCGAAAAGATCATTTTCCAATGCCCTTCCTTGATCAAGTCCTAGAAAGGTTAGCTCACCAAGAATATTTATGTTATCTTGACGGTTACTCTGGATTCTATCAAATACCCATACATCTAGATGACCAAGAGAAAACAACTTTTACCTACCCATTCAGAACATACGCATTCAAAGGGATGTCGTTTGGTCTCTGTAATTCACTCGCAATATTCCAACGTTGCATGACTGCCATATTTGCTAGTCTTGCTAAAACAATTATGGAGTTTTTCATGGATGATTTTTCTATATACGGAGATTCATTCGATTCATGTCTAAAGCACCTCTCCCTTCCGTGCTTTCCTAGGTCATGCAGGATTTTATAGAAGATTCATAAAGGATTTTTCAAAGATAACCAATCCAATGACAAATTTGTTACTAAAAGATGATGAATTCAATTTTGACGAGGAATGTGTCAAAAGCTTCAACACACTAAAGCAGGCTCTCACAACAACACCCATCATTAGAGCTCCCGACTGGGCCCACCCTTTTGAAATCATGTGTGATGCCAATGACTATGTTGTGGGCGCTATTTTAGGGCAATATATAGAGAAGAAACACTATGTGATCTATTATGCATCAAAAACTCTCGATGAAGCCCAGAGGAATTATGCAAATACTGAGAAAGAACTTCTAGCAGTCGTGTATGCCTTTGACAAGTTCAGATCCTATCTAATCGATTTGAAGGTCATTGTCTACACAGACCACGTTGCCATTCGTTACCTTCTGGCAAAGAAAGATGCAAAACCCAGGTTGATCAGATGGATCCTCTTATTATAAGAATTTGATTTAGAGATAAGAGATAAAAAAGGTACAGAAAATGTTGTAGCAGACCATCTCAGTCGCATCCACACTCTGGATACTGAGAAGATTCCGATCAATGATTCTCTGCCGGATGATCAACTAATGAAAGTCTCAGAAGCCATACCATGGTACTCGGATTTTGTGAACTACCTTGTTGTTGGGGTTATTCATCCTCAACGCACCGGAAATGCACTGAAGAAATTTATGCATGATGTGAAACAGTACTACTGGGATGAGTCGTACCTTTTCAAACTATGTGTTGATGGTCTTTACAGACGATGTATCGCTGAGGAAGAAACCAAACTCATTCTAGAGCACTGTCACTTAGGACCAGTGGGAGGACATATGAGCTCTAAAAAGACTGCCTTGAAGGTTTTGCAATGGGGATTCTTCTGGCCAACCATATCCAAAGATTCCTACGGCTTTATCCTATCATATGACAAATGTCAAAGATCAGGCAATATAACAAAGAGAGATGAGATGCCACTGAATCTATGGCAAGAAGTAGAGATATTCGATGTTTGGGGGTGGACTACATGGGTCCATTCCCATCTTCTCATGGATTTTCATACATCCTAGTGGCAGTGGACTACGTCTCAAAATGGGTTGAAGCTATACCAACCGTCACTAGTAATTCCAAACTAGTCATCAAATTGTTCAAGGATATTATCTTTCCCCGTTTTAGCACCCCACGCACGGTGATATCTGACGTAGGTTCCCATTTTCTTGAAAGAAGCTTTGAAGCATTGCTAAGAAAGTATGGTGTTACTCACAAGATAGCCTCACCTTACCACCCACAGACAAGTGTACAGGTGGAGGTTTCTAATCTTCAACTCAAGAGTATCTTAGAAAAGATAGTTAGCCGCAATCGGAAAGATTGGTCGGAGAAAATCAATGACGAATTATGGGCCTATCGAACTGCTTATAAAACCCCCCTCGGGACTACACCTTTTCGATTAATATATGGAAAATCTTGCCACCTACCAGTCGAACTGGAACACAAGGCATGGTGGGCAATTAAACAAATGAACTTTGATATGAAAGAAGCAGGCCAAGCCAGAATTCTACAACTCTAAGAGCTGGATGAACTCAGGATGACAGCTTATGAGAATGAATGAATCTACAAAGAACGCACAAAACTTTGGCACGATGGACATCTGAAAAAAAAAAGACATGCAAGTGGGAGACCAAGTTCTACTATTTAACTCAAGATTGAAGTTATTCCCAGGAAAATTCCGCTCACGCTGGTATGGACCATACATCATCAAGAGCATCTCCCCGCATGGTGCCTTCTCATTATGGAGTGAAAAGTCAGGAAAATTTGTAACAAATTGTTACGACCCCTTCTAAGCTTAATTGGTAAACTAGGGTTTACCTAGACAATTGCAAAGATTAATTGGAATAATCATTCTTGAAATCTAATTAATGACGATAACACAATTAGGATGTTTTAACTATGATAAGAAGTTTAAGTGTTCGTTTGTCTTGAGAATTAGGGTTTGATAAGCATAGACCCTAATCGATCCAAAATAGGGTTTTAATGATACATGAATACAAAATTTGATAAGTATAGTGTTTTAGTAAATTATTTTTAGTATTTTATGTGTAACTCTGATTTACTTCAAATTTGTATATGATTTGGATATATAAAATGTGAACAACATTGGAAAATATCAGAATTTTTGAAGAATGTTCTGACCTGTTTATCGGTCAAGTTTCAAACTCGACCGATCATATTTCCAGATTTATATAGCAGTGTGGTAATTGAATTTTATCTTTTTATTGGTATATCCAATTGATCTCAAATTTCAACTGTGCTTGAAAAACACAGTTTTAGACACTCTGTTAAATTGGAGTAATTTTTGGATGACTTTTGATCTCTACTGTGAGGGTGTCGGTCGAGTTCTGTGCAGGACAAACTCGACCGAATCTGCTGCAGACTGCAATATAGCAGTGCACTGTTTGATTTTTAATTATTTATTGGTAACTATAAATGATCTCAAATTTTTAATGGAGGTCTAAAACTTCATTATATATAACATATAAAATTTCCAGAATTTTTGGAGCTTCTGTTAGCTATTCAGTAGGTGAATTACAGAAACTATTGTGAAACTGAATATTCAGCCAATATAATTAAAGTTGAGTGTTGGGTCAGTATGCAATTGACCCAAGCAGCTCAAATTGACTTATATGATCGACCACACACACACACAGCTCTCATTCTTCGTCATCCACCCCAGAGAAATGAAAATCTAGGGAGAGAGGGAGAGTTAGGGTTTGAGTGGAGAAAGAGGAGGAATTGCTGACCTAGGGTTTTGCGGTCCAAGGAATGGTGAAATCAAGTAAGTTTGGATTCTTTGCATAGAATTTTATGGTGAATCTTCTCTCTCATGTCAAGATTCCGTCCATGATCTGATTTGATCCAAGATGATGTCGAAATTCCCTCTTTTCTCACCCTTTCTTCATAGTCCCTCATTTTCAAGGTTTCTGAGTTGAATGGAAGAAGAATTGGGAGATTTGCTAGGGATTTGATATGAATTCGAGATCCCCTGACTTGAGCTGCAGTTTTGAGGTGTTTTCACACCTTAGGGTGAGTGGGTTCTTCCTTCAAACAGTGTAATGCACGAAACTTGATTATAGCATCCAAAACCCTAATTGCTTAGTATGTGATTTTCAACCTTGAATGTCCATTTGTTC
The DNA here is from genome assembly GCA_963693085.1 of Alisma plantago-aquatica. Lineage (NCBI taxonomy): Eukaryota > Viridiplantae > Streptophyta > Magnoliopsida > Alismatales > Alismataceae > Alisma > Alisma plantago-aquatica. The sequence continues at coordinate 1,062,751,238 of OY856409.1, read as the reverse complement.
TGTGTAGTTGCAATTTGATATGAAATGGGCTCCTTCTCTGTTTGAACGACTCTCTGATGATAGAATCATATTAGAAATGTATACAACACCTTCTAGAAAGAATGCCTTTCGGATTCATATTGCATGATGTAATTAGGGTTTAACCTAACTGAGATCTCACTAGAGTTTTAATCCAATTGAAGAGATATCTAGACTTAAACCAAACCTAGGTCTAAATGTTCTCAATCAAGCTTAAGGCTATCATATTTCAATATCTAAAACCATTGGGATTCGTCATTAAGTCTATGACTTTGATTTCACTAGTTTAAGCTCGAATGACCTGTGCCACGGCCGTGGGGTGATACCATGACCGTGTTGGAGCAAACCCTAATTGAACACTTAAAGATCAAAGTTAAATAAAGAGGATTAGTAATCCTATTAGTGGTTAGGATGTACCTCATGGGTTATCTTAATTGAATTTTATTCTTGATACATGATATCTCAGTGAATGGTATGGAAAACCTAAATTTAGTTAAATTTCCATGGTTTCATATTTATATTGATTGTATATGATTTGTTGAAAACAATCTTTATTTAGTGAATGCTTATATCCTATGAAATCCTTATGAGAGCCATGTGACAAGTGAATGAGGTAAATGAAAAGGTGAATGAGGCGAATGAAACCCTAAGAGTAGGGTGTTGGCATGTGATGAATGAATAAGGCAAATGAAACCCTAAGGATAGGGTGTTCAATGAATCATGTTATGGTGATATGAAAGGTCTCGATATGAGATGTGGTGATACTTAACTGTTGAATGGTATGTTTCTAGTGCATTTAACTTTATATGCTTGTTCTCTCTGAGTTGATATCTACATACTGTAGGGCTTCTTATTTTCAATACATATCTCGTAAATTGCAGGTGATGAGATATGACATGCCCTAGAAAGGGATGTTACTGAGACATGATATATGTTGAATACATGAGTTATGATGTTTCTTATGATATGATATGGCAGGCCATGTGAGCCTTGTGAGAAATGTTAAATGAGTTATGATTTCTGTTTAAAATGTACCTATAATGTTAATGTTAGACTTAGGTGCCCTAAACACCATAGAAGTCAGAGCATCAGCGTAGATCTTCCACAATAGTTAAGTACAAGATTAGTTGAGTCAGTCGGTCCTTGTCACTCTAGGTCCTCAGTAAGAGATAAGAGAGAGAGTTGTAATTACGATGTGTAATATTATTCCTCTTTTGAAATTGTATGCTATTAGTAGGTCTTATGTGCATAAGGTGTGAGAGACATCATGAATGTTTATACATGTATCTTTACTATTAAAGTCTGATTAGTAAAAGAAATGTTCAAATTTCCTTGTTAAAATGATTTATGTGGTTCAATGTGAAGAAACAAGAGTTTTAAAGAAAGAAAAGAAAAAGAAAAAAAAAGTTAAGGGTGTTCTTTGTATTACATATAAATCCTATCTTATGCCCTAATCTCATGATTTGAGGAAACTGTGAGATCGGGGTGTAACAGCTTGGTATCAGAGCTTAGGGTGAGTTGTCAAGGACCATTAAGTTAGTAAGTTAGCGTCATAAGTGTGGCAGATAGGAGATGTTTTGATGTTAGCTTTGGGGATTTGAGTATTTGGATATCCTGGCCTGATATCTGAGTACTTGGATCAACCAGTACAAGCTACTCGGTCTATTCTCTCACGTATACCCTGGATAGGTATACAGTGGAAGAATGGGCTAGAGAGGAACCCTAGAAAGGTTAGGGTTAGATAACGAGAAAAGAAACAAGAATTAAGAGCATAAATGTAAAAGGAGATAGAATTTACATTTCATAATGTTGTTTTTGTTGGAAATGTATAGAAATGGTCTTATATGTTTGAATTGAAATATTCAGTACTTTGAAATATATATGGGTCTTTAAGATTTTTTGCACACTATGCAGTTGTAGCATTTATTGATTTCATTCTTTGTAACATGTATATTAGAAATCATCTTTGAATGATCTTTCCTTAGTGGATAAGTTTTCTTCCACACTTCTGAGATGAATAGGAGTTGAGTAATCCTTTGTAGTTCTTGGCTTCAGGACTTCAGGTTTGTCCTGGTCCGGTTGGTAGGATGCGTTACTAGGATCTAATGAATCTTATCAATAGTATAATAAGAATAGAATTTGAATAATTAGACCCACATCAGAGTAAGAATGTACATACAGTTAGATGTTGAAACATATGGGCAAGATCAGAACAACTAAGAATCAATTGAAACTGGTATCTGAGGTTCAATTTTGGGGCCTCATATGAGAAACCCTTAATTGGGAATAAAGGAACATGATATAAGGTTCATAATCAGTTTATTGATTAATATTATATGAGCTATACATATGAAATATAGAAAAGATATGTGAAATGTATGTATGGTTCTAGATAGCAAGAATCGATCATGAAGAATGGATCATATAATTGAGTTTAATGCTTTTATGAACTCTAAAGCAAAGGCTGAGTAGAATAATAGAGTTGAGCATTCAATAGGTCCATAGAAGTGAAGAGTCTTCAAAAGGGTAAAAGTGAAGAGAATCATAGGATCGTATAATTCATAAGACTAGAACAACAAACTAGTTCCTAAGTGAAGAACGTAGGTGTAGTTTAACGAATGAATAAGTCATACAAGGGTAGACAATATTCAGGAGGGAAAACTTGATTGAAAGAGAAACTGTGTTTGATCCATGCATGATCCCTTTGATTTAAAAATGAAGAATATTTAAGGTATTAAGGGAATGTTTGAATACAAGAATTCTAAGTCTCAAAATCATCTTCTCTCTCATATATTCCTTAATAATAGCAAGGTGGGAATGAAATGATAAGAAAATGAATCATATATGATGCATAACTACCTTGGTAGGGTCATCTAGTGAATGTAATAGTGACATACATTACGATGAAGTGCGATAAGAAATAAATTCTTGTGTGATAGAAAGAATGATGAATAATCTATTTTTACCTTGAATGTTTTAATGTTAGGGATGTTTATTGTATATGATCAAAATGAGAAGGAGAGGTAGCAAAACATAAGCAGTAAAGAATGAGGAGAGAGATAAAGGAAAACACTAACTTTGTGTAATATGTGAACTCATTTTTAGAAGTATGCTTTGTTGAAGGCATACTAAGGTATGTAAGTTGGTTCTATGTATGATTTCAGTGTATTTGTGCAAGCTATATGTTAATTAAAGGTGTATGATAGTTGTAGTAATTCATACCAGATATGCATCCTAGTATTGTGTATTTGTAATATGGTGATACAGTTTGGATGATGACGGAAGACATGGAGGGATATCCTGAATAAGGTAGTTATACCTATTCACTCATATTAATAAGAAGGGATGATAATCAGATTGTCTGGACAAGTAACCCTAATGAGGTGTAGCTTGTTATACCTAGCTCTAATATAACTGAGTGATGGTAATTGAGTATGATTAATGCTTGAATGACTGATACAATTGTGGATTACTTTATTACTGTGGTTGAAACCCTAAAATGATATAATACGATGGTTACACTTTGAATTGTGTGTGGGCCCATAACCCACAGGTCCCAGGATCGAAACAGGATAGTATGGAATGAGGTGGTAATGCTTCACCTCATGCATCCATGACCCAATGGGGATGCCAAGAGTAGTATTGTGCAATTGATTGTTGAATCTAGCCTTTTAATTCAAGACTGTTTTGCTATTTGAATAGCACTTTATTAAAGTTTAAAATAGCATGGTGAACTCGCTTTTGTCACTTAAAGGTGATACAGAACAATAGAACTTTCTGAGCCGCATAAGTTGAGATAATTGTATCAGAGTATCAGAGTTGCGCAGCGAAAGCGTGGGGGTTTATCTTTGCATTCTATGTTTGACTGCGGCATAAAGAATTTGCTTGATATCATTGAGAACGATTTGAAATATGTTGTGATTTAGTAAAGAATTAAAAGATCTAATGTTGAAAACTACATTCAGGTATGAAATACAAGAATATAATGACATGGAAGGCTTTAGAAGCTTAGAATAACCTTAAATGTATCTTTCTTGTAGGTTTATGTTTCGAGGACGAAACATTCTAAGGGGGGGAGAGTTGTTACGTCCCCATCTGAGCTCAATTGGTAAACTAGGGTTTACCTAGACAATTGCAAAGATTAATTGGAATAATCATTCTTGAAATCTAATTAATGATGATAACACAATTAGGATGTTTTAACTATGATAAGAAGTTTAAGTGTTTGTTTGTCTTGAGAATTAGGGTTTGAGAAGCATAGACCCTAATCGGCCCAAAATAGGGTTTTAATGATACATGAATACAAAATTTGATAAGTATAGTGTTTCAGTAAATTATTTTTAGTATTTTATGTGTAACTCTGATTTACTTCAAATTTGGATATGATTTGGATATATAAAATGTGAACAATGGAAAATATCAGAATTTTTGAAGAATGTTCTGACCTGTTTATCGGTCGAGTTTCAAACTCGACCGATCATATTTCCAGATTTATATAGCAGTGTGGTAATTGAATTTTATCTTTTTATTGGTATATCCAATTGATCTCAAATTTTACCTGTGATTGAAAAACACAGTTTTAGACACTTTGTTAAATTGGCGTAATTTTTAGATGACTTTTGATCTCTACAGTGACGGTGTCGGTCGAGTTCTGTGCAGGACAAACTCGACCGAATCTGCTGCAGACTGCAATATAGCAGTGCTCTATTTGATTTTTAATTATTTATTGGTAACTATAAATGATCTCAAATTTTTACTGAAGGTCTGAAACTTCATTAGGTATAACATATAAAATTTCCAGAATTTTTCGAGCTTCTGTTAGCTATTCAGTAGGCGAATTACAAAAAATATTATGAAACTGAATATTCAGCCAATATAATTAAAGTTGAGTGTTGGGTCAATATGCAATTGACCCAAGCAGCTCAAATTGACTTATATGATCGACCACACACACACACATCTCTCATTCTTCGTCATCCACCCCAGAGAAACGAAAATCTAGAGAGAGAGGGAGAGTTAGGGTTTGAGTGGAGAAAGAGGAGGAATTGCTGACCTAGGGTTTTGCGGTCCAAGGAATGGTGAAATCAAGTAAGTTTGGATTCTTTGCATAGACTTTTATGGTGAATATTCTCTCTCATGTCAAGATTCCGTCCATGCTCTGATTTGATCCAAGATGATGTCGAAATTCCCTCTTTTCTCACCCTTTCTTCATAATCCCTCATTTTCAAGGTTTCCGAGTTGAATGGAAGAAGAATTGGGAGATTTGCTAGGGATTTGATATGAATTCGAGATCCCCTGAGTTGAGCTGCAGTTTTGAGGTGTTTTCACACCTTAGGGTGAGTGGGTTCTTCCTTCAAATAGTGTAATGCACGAAATTTGATTATAGCATCCAAATCCCTAATTGCTTAGTATGTGATTTTAAACCCTGAATGTCCATTTGTTCTGTGTAGTTGCAATTTGATATGAAATGGGCTCCTTTTCTGTTTGAACGACTCTCTGATGATAGAATCATATTAGAAATGTATACAACACCTTCTAGAAAGAATGCCTTTCGGATTCATATTGCATGATGTAATTAGGGTTTAACCTAACTGAGATCTCACTAGAGTTTTAATCCAATTGAAGAGATATCTAGACTTAAACCAAACCTAGGTCTAAATGTTCTCAATCAAGCTTAAGGTTATCATATTTCAATATCTAAAACCTTTGGGATTCGTCACTAAATCTATGACTTTGATTTCACTAGTTTAAGCTCGAATGACCTGTGCCACGGCCGTGGGGTGATACCATGACCGTGTTGGAGCAAACCCTAATTGAACACTTAAAGATCAAAGTTAAATAAAGAGGATTAGTAATCCTATAAGTGGTTAGGATGTACCTCATGGGTTATCTTAATTAAATTTTATTCTTGATACATGATATCTCAGTGAATGGTATGGAAAACCTAAATTTAGTTAAATTTCCATGGTTTCATATTTATATTGATTGTATATGATTTGTTGAAAACAATCTTTATTTAGTGAATGCTTATATCCTATGAAATCCTTATGAGAGCCATGTGACAAGTGAATGAGGTAAATGAAAAGGTGAATGAGGCGAATGAAACCCTAAGAGTAGGGTGTTGGCATGTGATGAATGAATAAGGCAAATGAAACCCTAAGGATAGGGTGTTCAATGAATCATGTTATGGTGATATGAAAGGTCTCGATATGAGATGTGGTGATACTTAACTGTTGAATGGTATGTTTCTAGTGCATTTAACTTTATATGCTTGTTCTCTCTGAGTTGATATCTACATACTGCAGGGCTTCTTATTTTCAATACATATCTCGTAAATTGCAGGTGATGAGATATGACATGCCCTAGAAAGGGATGTTACTAAGACATGATATATGTTGAATACATGAGTTATGATGTTTCTTATGATATGATATGGCAGGCCGTGTGAGCCTTGTGAGAAATGTTAAATGAGTTATGATTTCTGTTTAAAATGTACCTATAATGTTAATGTTAGACTTAGGTGCCCTGAGCACCGTAGAACCCCTTTGGGAGGTCTGCACCTTAGGGGTGAAACTCGTGTCCAACATCAACCGGTTGAGTAATTCTGGTGGCACGAGGGTTGATAGGGTTATCCAACACCAACCAGTTGAGTAATTCTGGTGGTAACCCAGTGTTGACTCCCTGCGCCTGTGTGCTCAGGCTAGAGGAGGAGTCCAGAGCACTCATGGTGAGTGCAGAGAAGGCCAGAGAGCCTGTGGGCCGGAGAGCCCGTGGGTCCTGTAGCAGAACAGGACTGGCAGTCAGACTTAGCATTTCCCGGGTGTGTCGCTAAGTCTTGTACGGTGTGGCCGTAGTGCACTGCGAGTCTCTATGCAGAGTACACTGCATAGATCAGGGCATAAGTTAAAATATGATCATATAGGTTCACAGAGTTCCTTATAAATGAAAGAGTTAAGGAAGACTAGAGCATAGTCTTCTAGTAGTTATTCTTTGGATGCAATATTTACATTCTTTGTTATTTCAATTATATTGTTTTAGAACTGCTCAGTGTAGTATTTATTGTTGTTAAATTTTATAACGTTTATTCAAAGTTATATCTATAATCACATTAGTGCGCTAGATTGTTTCTTTGAAGTACTCATTCACTGAGCGAGTAGGCTCACCCCTCTACTCAAACATTTTAGGGTTAACCGCGTGGACTTGAAGATGGTCAGAGCATCAGCGTAGATCTTCCACAAGAGTTAAGTACAAGATTAGTTGAGTCAGTCGGTCCTTGTCACTCTAGGTCCTCAGTAAGAGATAAGAGAGAGAGTTGTAATTACGATGTGTAATATTATTCCTCTTTTGAAATTGTATGCTATTAGTAGGTCTTATGTGCATAAGGTGTGAGAGACATCATGAATGTTTATACATGTATCTTTACTATTAAAGTCTGATTAGTAAAAGAAGTGTTCAGATTTCCTTGTTAAAATGATTTATGTGGTTCAATGCGAAGAAACAAGAGTTTTAAAGTAAGAAAAGAAAAAGAAAAAAAAAGTTAAGGGTGTTCTTTGTATTACATATAAATCCTATCTTATGCCCTAATCTCATGATTTGAGGAAATTGTGAGATTGGGGTGTAACACAAATGGTCACCGCTTAAAGAGATCTTTTACCTCAACTAACATAGGCACTAAAGCAATGCTGGAACTCACCGATCCAAAGGATCCACCATGAAGCTGAAGGATTCAGTCGAGCCATCGACATAAAATAAAGGTGCTTGTCGGGAGGCAACCTGATCAATAAATTTGTTTTACTTTTCTTTTCAAATTAGAATGTTTCTTCGATTTTGCTTTTACCTCCTAGTTAATTTTTCAATAAATAAAATTTGCATTGCAAGATGCTATCTCGAGTACTGATTGATCTTTCTTTAGATTTTCAGATAAGAGGATGCACGCTGATTGGAACGCAACCACATCTGGTGGTCATTCTGGCATGAATTTTCCCCTCCATCTTGGATTTAGGTTTGCTCAGAACGAGCAAATCTCTAAGTTTAGGGTGGAGGGTGGGTGGTACGTACCACACTTTCCACCTACACCCATCCTTTTCATACTTAAGTGTTCATTGTCACATTCTTGATAAAAAAAATCAATTTTTCTTTTTCAAAATTCTTTAAAGTTTTCCAAAGAAATTGAACAGATACTTGATGAATTTTTTACACTTCCTAATTCACTCTGTAACTTGCTATGCATTTTAAATCATTATATCCTCCTTATTCAAAGTAAATCCTCAAAAGGACCACTTTTTGAAACAAAGCCTTTTGATTGAAATCATCTTGCGAAGCTTATGATTCCTAACATCATGATACTTATGCAAAAATGACAAATGTCTGTCGAACTGATAGGGATCAAACACGTCGTGCTTCCTAACAGACTAGTGGAACAATAACATGGAATCTCCACCGGATCCTCATCAAGTCATTATTTGAGCAGAGCATGATAAAGAGAACGACCTGCTGCTCTGAATCGTAAATCAAGTTGCATTCTTATCTGAACTCTATTCTATCATCTTTGTATCCCTCCATTCATCAAAAAGAAACAAAAATAGCCAAAATTGTGCCAAACCCTAAGTTCGGGGTGGCGCGCTACTTCCCTCTTTATCTGCTTCTTCCATACCCCTAACAAATAAACAGGGGCGTACCACCAAAAATGCAATCTTAAGTCGAATAGAGGAGAGATTTGCAAACAAAAAGATGCCAAAGCGCGCACAAAAAAAAAAGAAATGCAATCTCGAGTCGAATAGAGGAGAGATTCGCACACAAAAAATGCAATAAATGAAATTTCACTTCATAAAATAAAAATATCGAGTCGAATAGAGGAGAGATTTATTTCTTCCTTCCATACCATCATTCACTCCCTTTTCTACCTAATGACACAATGATCGCCTACCCTTCCTAAAAAACACCAGTGTCAGATCAAAATCACACTTGTTGTTCCACGGGCGTCTCTGGACTCTTACAAAACTCTTTGACATGCTTGTTGTTGGAAAAAGTGAGGAGGATGTGATTTTGGAAAATGAACTCAGGAATGAAGATATGGAAAGATGTGTTTAGTGGTCTGAGGAGGTTAAGATGTTGAGTCATATTGAGCAGGAAGAAAATATTCGTGATGTGAAGATGAAGCAATCACATGAATTGAAAGTATTCATTTGGCGACTGTTTCAGATTTTGTGTTACTCGAGGACGAGTAATGTTTAAGTTTGGGGTATTTTGATGAATGCATATTCATCATGGAATTCATTTATCACTTTGGGACAAATTCAACTCTATATATACTATTTCACTCATTAAATATCAATATGACTCGTAATGTGCAAAACTACTTAATTGATTCGATTATCAAGGTCTTAACCAAATTTATGTTGACTTAATGTAGGTCTTGATAAAGCTGAACAATCAGCTGGGTCCCATCCTCACTCACCCTTAGTTCTCTCCAATCGATCTAACCAAGCGAATCCATCCATTCGGTCTGAAGACCGTTTGAGCCCATTCGGTCTCAAGATCGTTTGAGCCCATTCGGTTTCAAGATCGTTTGAGCCCATTCGGTCTCAAGACCATTTGAGCCCATTCAGTCTCAAGACCGTTTGAGCCCATTCGGTCTCAAGACTGTTTGAGCCCATTTGGTCTCAAGACCATTTGAGCCCATTCGGTCTCAAGACCGATAAACCAGCAGAAACTGTTTGGAGTCTAACTCAAGCCTGTATGACAACAGATCAAGATCATGAAGAAAAACAATCACCATGACCGTTTTCTCCTCACCACGACCGTGGCGCATTGCCAAAAAGTTCCAAGCCTCCAACCACCATGACCGTGTTTGACACACCACCAACATCGACCCTCTTTCACCCGCCACGCCCGTGCGAGGCAGCACGGCCATGTGAAAGCTATCTCACCATGACCGTGGTGTCACGCCATGACCGTGGCACAATGCCATCAAAGCCCAATTACTCACCCACCACACCCATGCAAGGCGGGACGGTCGTGGGACAGCAGCATTACCACGACCTTGGTGCCTCACCACGGTCGTGGTGCGTCGTCTTCAACATCTAACCAGCGCTCATTTGCAGCCCCAAAGCAAGACCGAATGGAGGTGGTTCGCATGCCAAATGAGGTCGCCCCGAGGCTGTTGCACCTGCAGATGAAGTCTGAAGATCGTTTGATAGATCGGAGGGCTACTAGATCGATTTACCCAGCATACTGTCTGCTGCTCATTTGCAGAGCGTTGACCGTTTGCTCAAACCATTCGCAGCTGTGCATAGGGACCGAATGAACACCAATACCATTTGATAATACTGCCCGAAGACCATTTGCCTATTTGCACAAGATCGTTTGGAGGAAAGCAAGTGGTATGTGAGACCGTTTGGTCTCATTTAGTTTCCAAACCATTTGCTCCTTAAGACCGTTTGGTCTCATTCGGTTTCCAAACCGTTTGCTGCTCAAGACCCTTTGGTCTCATTCGGATTCCAAACTGTTTGCTACTTAAGACCATTTGGTCTCATTTGGTTTCCAAACCATTTGCTGCTCAAGACCGTTTGGTCTCATTCAGTTTCCAAACTATTTGCTACTTAAGACCGTTTGGTCTTATTCGGTTTCTAAATCGTTTGCTGCTCAAGACCGTTTGGTCAAACTATACAAGACCGTTTGAGCAAAAATATCAGCAAAACCATTTGGACTGGGAACACACCAAAAATGTGAAGACCAACCCCGTGCCTATAAATAGGACCACTAGGGTCCTCATTTGGGGCATCAGTTTTGGGACGCCGACAGGCTGCCTGTACATAGGTCCGATCCAAATCCAATCCAATTCATGCCAGTTTCATTCCACCTACTGCCCATGTTGCAACCAAGGAGCTGAAGAGAGAAGGAAGATAGAGTGAAGGAGACTGTCTGGTCTGTCTTGGCAGCTCCCGTTCGCATCTAGATCTACTCCGACGCGACGTAGAAGGTCGTAATTTCTTCATCGAGCTACGACTACCTTCTGCACCAAGTTCATGGTGGATTTCTCTCTCTTTCTCATTCTCCTTGTTTCTTGCATTATGAGTGAGTAGTACCTTTTTGCTGAGGTGCGGGGACTAGCCCCGCTGCCCATGCAAATCATGTTCTTTTGTTAAACTCTCCATGACAATGTATATAACTTTCCATTTCATTGTTAATTGGTATGTTCATAGTTTATTATCTCCTTTCTTTCATCTTAATCTTTCCTATATTGCGAAATCTTCTATGTATGGGATGGAATGGTGGTTTACAAGTTCAACTCCTTGACGAGAACTTCCGAAAGGATTCCTTAAGGTCGTAAGTGTATGATCTGTGAGGGACGAGACATCTAGCCTACGGTAACACTTCTGTGGTCTAAACATCCCTCAGGGAGGACCACAACCTTATTTGGATTGTGTATCGGCTTGTTTATTGTCGATGTTAGTTTGTAGATCTATCACATGCTTGCTTATCAATTAATGTGGTTGACTCCCAAACTAGAAATAGAATGGGATTTCTTCGGAGCCGTAAGTAAGTGATCTAGTTGGTGACAAGACATCTAATCCCTAAGGTGATACTTACGCGAACCTAACGCCCTAACGAGGGGTTCTGTAGTAGCTTTGTTTGGATTGATATATCTTGCATGGATTGTTTGCATGTGTAGTGGTGGTGAAACCCGATACCATCCCAGTGATTCCATATCATTGATCTAAACCCAACTTTAATTCAGCTTTTACTTTCTTGCAATTAGTTTAAGTAACCTCAAATCAACCAATCATTTTAAATATTAGTTTTACTTGAGCTAGATTCGACTGACAAAGGTTCTTAAAAACGTTGTCCTTTGGGTTTGATCCTTAACTATACTGCAATAAGACTCATCTGCTTGCGGGTGGTATTATTGCACATTGGTTCTGGTAAAAGCTCAAGAATTTCAACCTCGAGTGAGTTTGTTAGTGTGATAAAATCCCACGTCAGGTGCCTTCTTGGCTCGTAGGAGGGGGTTAGGCTTTCTAGCCACAACCTGATCTCAAGATCTAAGGTTTTGCCTCCCTCATAGGTCATCTTCCCACTCTTTGGGTTGACCCACCCCAGGTTGGCACACTAACCGTAAAGGTTTCATAGATGCCTCCTTTTTTTCATTAGGAATCACTTTTATCATTATAACATATCAACCCATGTTTCCTCAATCTTTGGAATACCCCCTCATGGTCTCTGTCCATTCAATGAGCTTAGGTCACCTTCCCTCCAGGGCTTGGTGCTACCTCGGCCTTCCCCTCCAGGGGCTTGGCCACCATCACTAAACTTCTAGAGACAACATGAGGAGTTTGAGAAAGTTATATTCCAACTTTTCATTTTCTTATATATACATCTGTTGGGTTTTTATATCTCTTAAGACTTATCACATAAGTTTTATGCTCCTCATGCCCACATGCATGGGAGATTGGGTTACCTAGACCATCCCTTATCTTTCTTATTCATGATTTCAAGTTTTACATGGGCAGTGTCCCATACCACCACACCATGTTGATTACCAATTTCAAGATTCACATGGGTAGTGTCCCATACCACCACACCATGTTGATTACCGATTTCAAGTTTCACATGGGTAGTGTCCCATACCACCACACCATGTCCATTAATTAGGATTAAGGTTTTAGGGTTAGGGTTAGGGTTAGGGACTATACTCTACCTCTTAGAGTTTTCATATCCCTTGACTCTCTAGAGTTTTCATACCTGAATCCAAGGCCTTCCCTTATGAAAGGGCTTACCCATACATGTATCTTTCTCATGTCTACCCTCTCTAGAGGGACCTACATGAAAGGTTACATCTTTTCACATTTTACTTCTCTTATTAATATTTTCTTTTCAAATTTTTTTTAAGCAAGAGATGAGAAGTAGATGAAAATGTGAGATGAGAAACCTAAAAGACACATTAGGCTTTACGAATTTTTCTCTTAAATTTTCTAAGGATGATTTGAAATTATAAACTATTAAGTATTAGTTGATGAAATGTGCTCTGATACCAAATGTAACAACCCGTACTTTTGAGTGTCTAAAAGACCTTAAAGTCGCAGATCGTTAATCATATACTCCAGGATCAGATTCATGAAATAATACAAAATAGTAAACAATTTCCATTAATGATCAAATATTTACATGTTTACATAAAAAGCTCCTCTAAGGAGTTACATAACATTTAAACAAAATTAACTTTTACATGTGTGAAGATAAACCATTAAGACTAAACCTTCATGATTAAATTGTAGTGTCTTCAACATCTCTATATGTACCCTCATGTCCACGAATCAAGTATATATGATACCTAAAACGCCGACAAACAAATACACGGTCAGTATATTGCTATACTGGTATGTAGGTTCAAACAATAATCACAAGTAACATATAAGCAAACATCTTTATCCTGCATATAAGAACATAAACTTGTTTTCATATTCTAACCCATATCTGGTCAACTACCTCAGGTGTAATCATTGTCCCTCTGGGGCTCGTGTGCATTACCCTTAAGATCAGTCTAACCTAGGGTTTAGAATACTATTGTTTACTTTACATGATACTCATAAGAACTTTATAGTTTGCAAGAACTAAATAAACAAGCAAGCAGTTTATTTATCGTTCAATCTCATCGAGAAACCTCGGCAATCTCGAAATTCGATACAGGTATTCATAAGCGTAACCAGTACCTTATGCCATTGCAGAAACCATGTAGAATATATCACATGTACTTTAAGAGTGTATCCAAACATCCAAGCAACAAGCATTCAACCAACATAATCTAAAACAAGCATACTACATATGTGTCACCATGTATTCGCATTACATTATTCAGATCTAGATGCGCTCCTAAACTAGGGTTTAGGACTATCTCAGGTTTGGACTGTAATTTAGGGTTACAAACCCTAATCTGATCATATTATGGTTTCTAAGATTACCAATTCCATTATGCATATTAGATGAAACCCTAATTATCAACTTAAGCATATAAGACTACTCATAGCATTAAGATTATATCATGATATCTACATTGGTTTCAAACCCTAAATCAACATATATAAGCTTACTAATGTAGAAACATCAGTTATACATCATTATCAAGGATTTCCTTATTATACATGGCAAGATCCAATGTTAGCCTAACATGAACGAACATACTCAATTAAACATCATATTAACACAAATCTAGGTTTTCCTTTTCATTAAACACATTAGGATGTGTATAGCTTATACTTTTTGAACAAGAAGCATAGTCAGGTTTTGAGAGTATTTTATTTGGATTCCTCTCGTTCTCCTGATCAATTTTTATATATAATATGTCTCCATCTAAGTCACTGATTATTTTCTATGATTTTTGCAAGCTAAACTGATATGAACCAATCAAATGCTGACACGTCAGCGTCTCTACAAGCTAATTTGCCAAGTGGGAGGCTACTTAAAAACATAATTAAATGACGTATCTACCCTTACCTTGATTGCTCAGGTTGTTGTGTATCCGGGGGCATAATTGTCTAATGGGCTGTAACCTGCCCTCAACCTCACCAGCGTCCTACGTCCCTCGATGGAGGTCGACTTGCGGTCGCAGCTGCGCACCCCACCTTCAGTGTCACGCCCTGACGCCTCTTACGTAGAGATTGTCATCTCTGAGGTTCTACCCTCCCCTCTCACGGAGCCTATCCTTCTTCGCAATCTACTGTGGTGCAAGACTCGATCGACGGCTCCCTTTCCTGACCTCGTCTCCGACAAAGCCTCGCCATCACCACCTACAGCCATCGCCGTCCTCCTCTTCGCTCAGCACACCGTCGGGACACCGGCTTGCCTACAGTTTCTGCCTGTCGTTGAGGCAGGGTGCCTCTCCTGCCCAATCTCTCTCCAACGAACCCCGGTGTGACTTCCCCTGTCTGCCTGCTTCCTCTCTCTTTCAGCCCCGCCCTCTCGTCAGACGGAGCACCTCCTCTTCCTCACCAGAGGGTTCAAGGTTCCAGAGCTCTTGGCTGCTCCCTGGTCATTGGGACTGCCAAGTTGATCTGCCCTCTAGTGGCAGAGGCAACCCTCTTTGTTCATAAGAGAAGAACAGAAACACATTGTTCAGGTGTTCCTCAAACATCACCTACTTTCCTCTATCCATCTACTCATACATGCCGACCTAGGACTGAGAACTTGATGGTAGAGGACCATGGCAGATCTCCTGGTGATCCCTGGAGTTTCCCGCAGACCTATAGGTCAGGAACTTCTTCCACGTAGGAGGAGAGGGTTATGCGGTCTGTGCATGTGTCCTAGGCAAAACCTTAGGTTAGGAAGAAGAAAGACAATGAAAGAGAGGATCATGGGAATGGGATGGATGTCGAGAGAGAAAGAGAATAGGGTTGGGTCATGTGTGAGACTTCTTACCCATATATATACATCTTTTCTCACAAAT
Source organism: Alisma plantago-aquatica (assembly GCA_963693085.1). NCBI lineage: Eukaryota > Viridiplantae > Streptophyta > Magnoliopsida > Alismatales > Alismataceae > Alisma > Alisma plantago-aquatica. Next base: position 1,062,735,778 of record OY856409.1, on the reverse strand, counting down.
TTCCTGAATATACAAAAGAAATATCTCCTTTCCTTTTATTCCAACCTCTTCCTTTGCGTACAAGCAATATGTGAAGAGGCAAGGTACATCATGACTCTCTTTCCAATTATCCTCTCATTATCTTATATTCATATTATCCTTCAACATACTAAAAAGGCAACCCAAGGTAACACTATTGGGTGTCCCAACCATCATGGTTCCAATAATAGAAAGATAAGTATTCTTTTAACTATCTAACACATTATAAACTTTATTCTCCTTTGGAAAACATTTATCAATATCCAAAAGTCATTACTATTTATTAATGCATGAATTCCTTTTATCTATTTGTCTTGTACCAAAAGCATTAATGCAACAAAAGTAATTATCATTATTATTCCACCAATAAAATCATGGAGGAATTATCAATTTAATTCATGCATCATATTTTATAGTTCAATTTTACCAAAATTTGAGGATATTACAGGTATGTTGTCTTGTTTTATTATGTTTTTCAACCACTTTTCAATAAGTAAATCATCATATTCCACATTTTCTTCATTAAACATGGATCATCTCCCTTAATTTCTTTCACATGCCATGCTGATTTTTCATTAACACTTTCTTACACACATAGGTTGGTTCCTTATTTCTTTGTCATTATTTGCATTCATTTTCTAATTTTGTACTTGTTATAGGAGTTCTCTCTATCTTATGCGGATTTCATACCTTGATTCACTTTATAAGCATAGACTTATTTGTCTTTTACCTTATTATCTTCTTCAATCACATCTTCAAGAACTCCTCTTTTTGCTTATTTTTATTCAGATTCAGATTTCTTGGTGTTGTGTCGTTATCTTTAGCTATCAAACATTCAAGTTTTGATAGATTATGATGCAATTCTCATCTTCTTTAAGGTAGGATTGAGATATTCACACCATGATTTCTTATTTATTATGCTCTTTAGATTATCTCAAAATGACTACTTGATCAGAATAATCAGAAAGATAACAATTTAAGAGTTCCATACTTACCTTTATTCAATAATTGAGTACCTAGCCAGAGCATCCAAGTACTGAGATTAGGCAATATACACCATGTTTTTGTGTCACGTTACTAACTTAGACATCATCCTAGTCTTAAGTCCTAGTGTCCCTATAGACTCAGTGAACCTAAAGCTCTGATACCAACTTGTGAGAACATGTTACACTAAATGCGATTACTTAAAACATAAAGCACAATTAAGCACTAATTAATCACATATCCAAAAATATGGGTAAATTAAAACTAATTTCAACATCAGCACTCGCTCCGAAACATTTGTATAAGAGCCCAACATCTTTCCTATATCCATAATATTCTAAGAATTTTATACAATTGTTATATTGCCTTAGCCACAACATATATACACAAGAGAACAATATTCATATATGCCACACAAACAAGCATTAACATGCTAATAAAAGTTCAATTTGTTTGAAACACCATATACAAATTATTCCTGCCTGGATCTGAGAGTACATGGACGACTCTATGACACACTAGACATCTAATCAACTTTCTCAAAGATTCATTATTGTATCTCCTCTTCTTGCTACCATGGGTTTGTTTTTGTCACTTCTGATTACCTAAAAAAATGTAGCGAACCACAAGGGTGAGACCCATGTCCCAGCAAGAGATATAACCTCCAACAACATTTATTGATTACAACATTTTTTAAGTAACTAAACAATCAAGAAATTTAATTAGATATGACAAATATGCTCAACAGTACTGATGATTAACAAAATACATAAAGGAGCAGATAATAACTATCATCATTAGCCAGACTATCATCCTTTATCTTGTTGACAATATATGCAATTCAGTAGCATATGCATATCTAGCATCCTGAGTAAGTCTAATAACATAGAATCTCTATCATTATGAATAAGTCTAGCCACATAAGCATAGCTAACAACATGAGCATGTCTAATTGGTTGAAAATATCAACATCATAAGAAGAGCTAACAACATAAGCACAACTATCTGGATAAGCATGATTAGCAGTATATTCATCTCTAGTTATAAAGGCATGGCTAGCACGCTAAACATAACTAACAACATGAGATAGCTAGCATCATGATTATAATCAGCAGTAGTAGTATAGTTATCAACACAAGCATAGCTATTGTATGTATGCATCTACAATCTTAAGAATATCCACATTCTAAGTATATCTACTATCTCATAATTGCACTAACCATCATCTTTATGTAAAGATAACAAGCAAGGGTTATCATCCAATGTGAAACTGTGGGCTCTGATCTCCAAAGTCCGAGATAAACACATAAACTTCGAAGTAAACATAGTGGAAGCGATTCGTTTAGCAGCGGAATACCAAAAATCAGCGGAAATTAAAACTTTTTGAGATAAGACATTGAAACCATAAAAACTCCTTTCATAGATTCAAGATAAACTATTTGCATCTCTGTTAATTACTTCTTGAGTAATTAAACACAGCATGCTACAAAATCTCAAGGGATGAATCAAAACTCATACCATGACCCCAAGGACCTGAGAGTACAGAGGACGCATAGGACTGACTATCTATCTATATAACTCAGCAGTCTGAATCTCCACCTGAGATTTACTATTGCTCCGGGTACTATTGCTGCTGATACTGGTCACCTGGAGATTGGTCCCTTCGTCCTTGGCGACCACCTAAAAAGTTGAAATCTACGGGGTGAGACAATTTTAAATAATTGTCCCAGCGGGAGTTATAACTCTTTGCCAGAAACATGATTATTACAGAAAAGGAGAATAACAGTACACAAAGAAGTCATATATATTTTAAGAGTAGTTAGAACAATGTTTCACAGATTGTAATCTATTCCTCCTACTAGAAGCAAAGCATCTCTAAGTCAACCCACATATCTCTTTTCTTTTAGAAATAAAAGGACATGTATAACATTTATTTATTATAAGTCCATCATCACCATACTGGCTCTCTTCAGGCTTAGATCATATATCCATCACCTGACATTATAATAAGGGATATCATGGCCTGTAGCCATACCCTTTTTGTTACGACCCCACCTCTCGATAACCCCCAATTAAGGGAGACCGAGAGGTCGAAGCCGTACCCATGACTTCCGGATCAAAGGTTCGACAATTAACCAAGAATAATTATCAAATTTTAACATACTAAACTAAAAAGCTGTAAGAAAATAAACTTTGCATACCTTTTGAAATTTTGAATTTCTAACTTCTATCCACATAATTATTCTATGCTAACTAATCCTCCTTGTATTTTTCTTCATGTATTTCACAATGTGACGATTTACTGTTTGTCCTTTTGGCTTGTACCTAAAACGCCGACAAATAAAACGTCAGTCAGCCGAAGCTGGTATGTGGGGGAAACAATAATCTTGCAACTATGATAACCATGTAATCATTCAATTAATCATTAATCAATCAAGATTACGTTTTAAATATAACGTCCGCGATCCACGAGTACCCTATCCTCTGTACTATCCCTGGAGTGGACCTGGATCCTACCTTCCTTATGGTAGATCCCCATTAAACCCCTCATGGTTCCCCCTATAGGTGAACCAGTTTCTAGGGTTGAGTGACATGGCACTACTCGTAAGTAGCCCACTCCTTAACTCATGGCAGGCTAACGAGTCGCATGGCACTACACGTAGGTAGCCCAATTTCTAATTCTCGGTAACCTAGACCTTGCTCTAGGATTACCCCCTTTTTAGCCTTTTCAAAGTAATAGAGGTGGACCCAGATCTAGCCAGTTATATATACTCATTTATAGTGATAATCATAGTCACTTTATAATTGCATGAAATAAATAGACATCCAACAGTTAATTCATGCATTGAGGGAAACGTCGATAAAATCCTCGAGAAACTATTCGGTATAGTCATAAGCGTAACCACATACCTGATTTGAAGAGACATGCAGATTATTCAACATATACTTCATGTATATACAATCAAGTCAATCAACAGATCCAAGCAAGTAATCCAATCATCACATAATTCCTGAAAAGAATATGTATTCTATTTATTACACACTTCATCAAGAATTTACGTTATTGACTTGGACTCTCTTTCTAGGGTTTCTAATACGCATTAAGGTTCCATTAGGGTTCTTAAATCAATTTCTCAAACTTTATCCCTTTTAGATCAACAAACCCTAAAATACTCTTTTCCATTTATATGAACCTTAATTGCTCAACTATCCATTTTAATAGTCTTTTATGCCCAAATTGACTTAGGTTCATCATATCTTTGTTTATTCATGTATTTGAACAATTAAAACAATTATAAGACATATTCTCCTAAATTAGGGTTTTTAAGTTCATTAATGCATAAACATGCACGAAACCCTAAATTACGCCAACTATATAAAAAGAACATCTTTTTAGATCCTATTTTCACTTTTATTAACCATTGGCTTGAATTATCCAAATAACGTCATTAAGTCCATTTATTATCAAATCTAAGGGTTTTTCCCTAATTAACTCATTAAAGATGATAACTTAATGTACTTTTCACATTTTAAGTATATTTATGCATATCAACTCTAAATTGAACTAATCATGTGCAAATTTCTTCCTTTTTGAACATAATGTATCGTTTTACATCTAACAGGTTAATATCAACTCTAATGATCCATTAAACCCTATTAAACACTTTATCTATTTCAAAATAGGGTTTCTTAATTATCATTACATTAAAGTTAATAACCTCTATTAGTTTTCGAATTTCAAACATAAAAAGGCTCCAATTATATTTTTAATGGATTCCTCTCGTTCTGAGGATCAAAATTCATATATAATTTGTGTTGATCGGAGCTACCAATTAGGAGTTATGATTTTATGAAGAAATTACCTTTCCAGCCAATAGGGAAGCGCCACGTCATCTGTTTCCATGCAAAGCTCACGCAATGGAAAACATTTCGAAAAGTCATCCGTGCCCCTGGTTAAGTTGATCATTCCTTTAGCCCACGAAGGGAAAAAGCGTCCAACACCGCTTTCCCTTTTCTTCAACCTTGAGCGATCAGAAGCCGCCGCCCTAGCTGCCATTATGCAGACTTGGCGCAGCTCTTCCCCGCCTCTCTCGACCTCGAAGGCCATCGGAGAGGGGATGCTACCCCTGCCGTACCCTGACGCACGCAAGGGACCTGGGATACATGGCCATGACGGCCGTGAGCACGCCCAGATCGTCCGCCGCGCACTGCCACGATGCAGCCGTGCTGCGGTTGGTCGTAAGATCTCTATCCATCTTCCAAGGTACTAACTTCTTCGGGAACTCTTTCCCTGCCTCCGCCGCATCCCCACGTGTCCAACCACACCACGAACCATGGCCGAGACGTCCGATCTATGGAGAGCCAATGCTGCGAGATGCAGCTAGGTCGCAGCCCCTTTTGCAGGTGTTGCGCGGGTTTAGAGCAGGAAGATAAGGGTAGAGCTTCCCTAGATCACTCATGGGAGCATCAAGCCACCAACCAGGACCCTCCTTGATCCTTCGTTGACACCAAGGTTCTCCCTACCTTCTTGGTTAGGGTTTGCTCAAAGAAGAATAAGAAGAAGATGGGGGGGAAGAGAAAAACGTGTGGGATATCCCCTTGGGGTCGACCCTGGGCTATTCCCTCATATAGGGTAAGTAGCAATGCCCTAGGACGTTTCTCAAAGAGAAAACAACTTCTCTCCCATAAGGAATCCCATTCCTTCATGGAGAAGTAGTTCTTCTCTTTCCTATCTACTTCCTTGATATTCCTTATCTCGTGGACCCATTGAAAAACGAGAATTATTTCTTTTACTCACCTTATGCGTGCCTTTTAGTCATTGGTCATGAGATTGTGTTTTCTTTTAATAGAAAATACCCCCTTTTCCTCAATATTACTTAATCCCTTAATAAAGCATCACATTATCCTCTTATTTTGCAATTTTTGGTATTTTCTCTCTCTTTCCTCTTTATTGGGACTCCTTGGATCCCAAGGAACTCTATTATTTCGAAATTCTATTTATTGGATACTTATTATCCTTCTAGATGCATCTTTACGCATTATTTCACATTATCTTGTTTATTTCTCATTTAAATATCTCTTTTGAGGATTTATCTTTATTTCTCTTTTATTTTCCTCATTGGCATTCCTTTTATCATTAGAAATCTCATGGATACGAAATTTTCCCCAAGAAATCTCATTTATGCCTCTTTCCACTTATTTTCCACATTATATCATTATTTTCCAATTTCTTTCTTCATAAAGAAATACTTAATTAATCTTTTCGTTTCTTATTGATTTCTTTTTGCAACCTTGGACTCCTTGGTATCCAAGGAACCCAAGAGGCACGAAATCCTCTTTGGATTTGCCTTCTAGAGGTTTCCACATATTTCTTTTCTTAGAATTTCGATTATTCATTTACTAGTTGAATTTCCTCGGTATTTGGGCCCAATGGCCAACAAAGCCCAAAACACAACCAATCAAGGCTATTGTGAATGGAATCCATTTAATCAAAACAAAACATATCATTATTTGTTCAATTAGCTTTAATATGAGAAATTACATTTCTCACTATTTGAACCTAAAAATTGGGGTTATAACATCCTTCCCCTCTTATAGGAATTTTGTCCTCAAAATTCAAACAAGCAAACAAACAATTCAGGATAAGATTTTTCCATGTCCATCATTGGCCCCTATGTAGCTTTACCGTACCCATGGCGCATCCAAAGAACCTTTATCATCACATATTCTTTCCTCTGAGTTCTTTCATCCTGGCGTCTATGAACTACACAGGTGACTCAGGCCATTTCAGCCTCCCTTGGGGCTCATTAGGTTCATTGTTCTGCACATGGTCGGGATACCTCACATAGTGCTCTAAATTGGACACATGGAAAACATCTCACATAACTCTATCCTGAGGGGTAGGGTCAAAACCTAACCATCTCCACCCATCCATCTCTAATGGACTCAGGTATCGGGGACTCATCTTTCTCAGCTGCAGCTCAGAGGGGTCGGATTCTCACATTATATTCTCCCACAGTGCACTGCATGTTAATCTACTTTGCATCTGCTCACGACTCTTGTCGTCTCTAGGCTCCTTTCATCTATTGCATGATCAAAGTGACTTCATCTACACACACTGTGGTCCCTTTTCTAACCATCATATGGTTCTTTCACCAACATCACCTTACTGAAGTGGCGACCAACACAACCTCCCTTACAGAGCTTCTTATAAAACCCGATACTGGCTATGGTGGTCATCATCACATCTTTCTTAGGACAAGAACTGTCTCTAGCTATCACCCTGAATGAGCTCATATGCTCTCATCAGACCCTTTAGTCTGGATTATACTAACCATTAGTTAGGGGTGACAAACTGTACTAACATCGAGTCCTTCATGCACCTACTTCCATCTTTTGGAAGTGAACCTTTAGGTTAAACTCGAATACCTTTGAACTCACTTCATAGTTGAACCATCTCTCTCTCATGGGTAGTTCAACCAGATATGTCCCTTGATAGAACTCTTTCTTTCTCATGTCATCTAGGTAAGGCGAACTACCATAACCCATATTGCATCTCGACCTTCCCTGATCCAGGGGACTTACAACATCCATAGTGATGAACTCCCTTTCTCTCTCGGGAACTCTTTATCCTCTATATCAATGCACTAGGTTACCGGTGCTCATCCTTCACCTTCGGTCATGCATGGCAACATATCACATGCAGCCTCATTATAAGCATCTCAAGTACTATTGTCACTTACTATCTTGGTAGTACTACGGTATATGGTGATCTTCAATCATGATTTCCTATTTGCCATGATTTCCTCAAGATCGATTCCTCAGAAACCCTAAACCACTCTCATCAGGGTTTCCTCACCTTCCTATCCGAAGAGTGCACTTGAGGTTCTACAACTCTCCTTTCATAGCATCAAGGTCTAGACCGGCTAATCCAAGCAACCATCAACTTGTCCAATAGATCTCATTACATATGAGTGTTATCCAAACACCTCTCCTTTCCAAACTTAGGGTTAGCCAAACAATCCCTTCTAGCTTCTAGTCAAACAAGTCAGATGTATCTCAACCAGAGCATCCATTACCACTTCATATCCTTAGGTATTAGGTAACATGGATGACATACACTTCCATGTATTTCACTTATCATCTCACCTCAACTCCATGTCTATCCTCATTAAGAACACTCTCTGATTTCATCATCATGGTGATCAACTCAACCTGGTATAACTTGTAAGTTCCACTTAGCTCAGGATAAAAACATCCTCATAAGGTGACTACCTCATTCCTCCTAGTCTTTGCAAACCATGTATCATTCAATTTACCTGGGTAGGTTATCTTCTCTATCCCCATTTCTCGTGGCAACGTTCCAACCTACATCATCTCTTGTCCTTGATGTATGGCATGCGTAATGTCCTATCTCTCACCCCCATAACAAGAGGAAATAAGCATTTGGCTGCAGTCCAAATATAGAGTTCTTCCTATTCCGAGAGTAGAGATGGTACATCCCACCTTACCAATACACCTTTATATCTAAGTTGCAACGTGCCACATATGTCTCTACATCACAGACATCATGATAACAAACTAATCTTAAACCTACTGGGATTTATATCCTTGGTCATCCCCTCTAGGTCTATAGGGTACCGGCTCTTTTGGGGTCATCCCTCTTCCCACATGCATCAAGAGAGTGCCCTACTCATCTGCCCTTTGGGTCCCATGAGTTTATGAAGGTGATCAATCTCCTAACCCATGGCCTTCAGACAATGATAGTTGTTACCTCCCGACCCTATGGTCATGTGCAACTGGGGAATTAGGCAACTCCTACTTTCATCGGTCTTATCCCTACCTGACCCTAGGATAGACTTAGGATTCTCCATCATAGTACATGTTCACTTAGAACCTTACCCAAGTCTTCATCATCTCTCTTTCTGCATTCATGGGCTGACTTTCATCCTTTCATCAGGATCATGGCAACCTGCCTACCTTGGTCAAGCCCTATACCAGTTACCTCCATGGTAACACATCTGCATGCACTTAGAGATGGATATCTATGGGCCTACGGGTTCATTCTCATACCATGTACTTCTCACTTAGCTTCTCAAGATCCTAAGAGACCTCTTTAGGTTACCTTAAACTAACCAAAACTGATATACACCCTACCAAAGGTGTCTCTCTCCCAAGATGGGAGGAAATCTATCTCTTGACAGCAAGGTCACAAAAGCTCTTAGGTCTAGGGTTTACATCCACATGAGCCTACTTAACCCTAGCAAGCTATTAAGGCATAACCAGATCACCTACTGAACCATGCTAGGTCATACTTGTCCTCTTTCCTCAATGCTGGATCAAGATCATACCTTCCTTTATCATCAACCTAGCTATGAGGGGTTCATAACACATACCTTAAACTTAAGGGACTTCCCTTTTCCTTTATTCATGAGGCGTACCATGCTCAAAACTATAGAAACTTAATTCTCATCATGAGCATTAGGTATACCACTTCCCCTCTTAGGCCTAGGAACCCTAAGTTCACTTGTAGGTGTCCAACTGCATGCTCTATCTCTTAGCTACGAACCAAGCATGCAAAAGGCATGACATGCACTTCTTGTCATCCTTCAACTCGAGCAACACTTAGGGTTGGATCCTCCTTAAGGACAACTCACAAGGTACAAGGCCTCATAACCTACTACTAAACCTTTCTAGGTCTAAGGAACTCTTCTTCCTACCTCAGAAGATAAACACATATACCGTAGGCACATAGGCACCATATGCTTCATCTTCTATCTCTAGGGTTTGGTCCCTATAAAGGCAACCAAGATATCATCAACTTTCAGGGATCGATCATGAAGCAACCACTATCATCCATTGTTTAGGGTTTTAGGCTTCCAACCTTCTTGTTGGGTTTCCTGCTCTCTCTAGGGCTAACCCTACATCCAACCTCACCATTAGAGGTCCTCTCTTCATGAAGGATCAACCTCAAAAGCATGCCCTACATAGGTGAAGCCTAGGTTCGAACTTATGTTTGCTCAAGATCATCCATAACCCTTTATGCTCCATCATAATTCCTTATCTAGGGTTTCACCCTACTGTCAGCACTATGACGTGCCCTAGGTGCCATCTATACCCTACTTGCACAAGCCCATAGGGTTTCTAAGGTCCTTCACTAACCTCACCATCTAAGGAGCTATCCTTTACCCTAACATGCACGACCCTTCCCAGGGTTGGGTTGCCAAAGGTGTTAGGTCACCCATGGATCATATGGCATCCCAAAGGCATGTCCTTTCAAACACCTGGTCCAACTCATCTCTCTCTAACCTTCACTTAGGGTTAGGGTTAGCATCATCCTCAGGGGATGTGCCAGGTCTCTACTTGCAATGGAGATCTCTATATCCAATACTAACTTATCCTCCTGACAAGAAGGTCTACTCTCAGGTCTATTCTGAGGACATGACAACTTACGTCATACGACCTAAGCATGTATCTATTCTTTAATTTGCACTTAATCTATTAAGCTTATGTCCATGACATCTTATTTACATGCTTTTCATTAATTTGATGGAGGATTCCTTAGACCTTATTAACCTTACCCATACCTCAAGAGGGTGAGGAGAGGAAATAAAACCCTAATCCTTCAAGTCCTTAACAAAATTTTGTGATGAGAAAGGATGAATAAGATGAGAAGTCCTAAAGGTATCTTATTTCGATTCATACCCTAAGACTTTGGCCAGGCAGTCACACAGATCCGGGAGTCCTCGTATTCCGACTAGCGGTGCGGAGGAAAATATTGCTAGCCCCCGGTCGTGATCCTTTTCTAGACACCGCCATCTTTCGGACAATCCTCTAATAACTCCCTTGGGTTCTATGGAGTTTGTAAAATTTAATAATTATTAATGGTTAATTGAGGAACCCAGGCTGCACGATATCTTGTTTCGATTCATACCCTAAGACTTTGGCCAGGCAGTCACACAGATCCGGGAGTCCTCGTATTCCGACTAGCGGTGCGGAGGAAAATATTGCCAGCCCCCGGTCGTGATCCTTTTCTAGACACCTCCATCTTTAGGACAATCCTCTTATAACTCCCTTGGGTTCTATGGAGTTTGTAAAATTTAATAATTATTAATGGTTAATTGAGGAACCCAGACGCGATCCACGAGTACCCTATCCTCTGTACTATCCCTGCAGTGCACCTGGATCCTACCTTCCTTATGGTAGATCCCCATTAAACCCCTCATGGTTCCCCCTATAGGTGAACCAGTTTCTAGGGTTGAGTCACATGGCACTACTCGTAAGTAGCCCACTCCTTAACTCATGGCAGGCTAACGAGTCGCATGGCACTACACCTAGGTAGCCCAATTTCTAATTATCGGTAACCTTTGATCCGGAATTCATGGGTACGGCTTCGACCTCTCGGTCTCCCTTAATTGGGGGTTATCGGGAGGTGGGGTCGTAACACTTTTCTACAAGGTGTTAGGAATTCCAAATCCACAACATAACTGTATGATTAGTACACATGAAATCATACTTAACCATACTCAAGTGACACAAGGGTTATTTACATTCATCACCCATAAGTCTGCAGTTAAGCCTTTCATAGGATTATCTTGTAATAGACTTTCACATAGTAACACTCTATATTAGGATCACATTTCATAATTTAACATTGGGATATTAATACCTAAACATCTTATCACTAAGAATCCGGAAAGTGAGAGTCCAAATCCCTAGACTAATTATAACATTTATTACCAATAACATATTATTTTATCTGGTCATCTAAATAACATGACCTTTGATGATCATCAGTGCATATTACTCATGACTCATTCAACCTATCAAACTCATAAGTTATCACTTATCAGATAGCATACATGTTTTTGAACATTAAACATTAGCATAGCAGCTAAGAAAGAAGGATACTAAATGTAACAAGTCTAACTTACATCAATTACCATTTCTCAATTCTCTCATCACAAGTCATCTGTTAAGCATGACCTTGATGGTACTCATGTCTCTCACAGACCATCAATCTCATAAGTTGCCACTAATAGGGCACCAGGATATATCACTATTCATAAAGCTAAAAACATGCTTTCAATAAATATAGCATCATCATCCATACCTGGATATGATCATCCTCATATAGGAACCTGCATGGTCGATTCAACGGATAACAATAAATAATCATTTAAAGAAGTTGTATCTCCCTACTCTTACAAGAGCTAGGTTTCCCTGGTTTTCATCAAATAGTGTTTACTATTCACAATACATGTCATCACCCTAGAATTAGGGTTTACTATTCATCATACATGTCATCACCCTAGAGTTAGGGTTTACTATTCACCTCATGGTGAATTGATCTCATAACATCACCATGTATGTGAACCACCACCATTAAAGCCCTCAAATAAGATTAAGATTCATCAGTTATCATAATTAGGGTTTCCATGATCTCACTTAGTGGATCATACCCTAATCATGCACATTCATGTATATTGAAGGTATTTTACTTGAGTTTCCACCATAAATGGTACTTTCTCTCTCCTCTCACTAGTAGATGGTGATTACACCACTCTATATTAGGTTGGGTTAAGTCCCCTTTGATCTTCATAAACCAAATCACCACTATCAAGTGATTAGGGTTTGATTAGAACAAGGTATCACTGAATTGAACCTCTCAGGGGCATTAGGTAAAAAAAATTACCCATTGATCATCATCATGGGTCGATTCATTAGTCACTTAGTCCCTTAGTATTTTAAGTTACCATTATGGTTTAGATTAGATCATCATTGAACCAATTATACCTTTAAGTGGTTAATTATAAACAATCATGAAAATCTCCAATTAGGTTAGGGTTTAACCTTCAACCTTCAACCCATTTGAACCCTCAAACGAGTGTGGACTCACTGAGTTGAAACGGGTGTGAACCCATTTAAGATGAAACGGATGTGAACTCGTTTGAGATGAAACGGGTTGAACTCGTTTGGATTGAAACGGGTTGAACTCGTTTGGATTGAAACGGGTTGAACTCATTTGGATCTAAACGAGTGTGGACTCGTATGGGTCTAAACGAGTGTGGACTCGTTTGGGTCCAAACCGCATGGATATGAAAGGTGATACAAAGGTCATGATTGAAAAGGATTTCTTAAGTTGAAGCCTTCAATTGGCCCAAGCCATGTTAACCACTTACAAATTGAGTCAATTAGGATGAGCCTCAAACAATTGGACACCAATTTGACCTTCAATTGAAAGCCAATTATGGTTAAGTCTAACTCAATTAAGGTTTCCAATCGGCTACTCATCAATTTTCAACAATGTGAATCAAGACAAGGTTGAACCTATCAAATGAACTCCAATTGGGCCCAAACTTGGCCCAAACGGTCTTGGGATCGTTTGGATGATATCCAAATGGTCTTGAGACCGTTTTCTCAAAGTTTGACCAAAAATATGTTGAGTTTATAAGGGTTGAGTCCTAATTAAATTACAATTCAACACTTTTCATCAATTTATCAATATCTTGTGATTGGACCCTCAAACCATCACATTTCTTTAACCCTAGACCTTAAAACGGTCTAGGGGTGTCACTAAATGAGTGTGAGATCGTTTGGATCAACCCCCAAATGGGTTTGAACTCGTTTGGGTCCTTCAACCCAACACTCATCAAAATCTATATGAAAAAAATCAGCAAATTTAACCCGATTAGGGTTAGGGTGTTGAAATGCCTTCAACTCTTAATTGGTTAGGAATTAGATCATAATTATAGAAATGAAATTCAATATATTATGAACAGGAATCCCAAACGGTCAATGCTTGGTCAACTCCATCAAACGGGTTGGAACCCGTTTGCCCCAAAGATTCAAGTTAATCAGTTTAGAAAACAGCACTTAATTCAATTCGATTGCCTAATTGATTGGCCTTCAACCTATGATTCCTTTGGAGTTAACCCCTCAAATTTGGTGGGTCATTAGCCTACATAATTGTGAACAGAAATCCCAAACGGTCAATGCTTGGTCAACGCCCTCAAATGGGTTGGAACCCGTTTGGCCAAACCGACCTATTGAACCCGTTTGGATTGAAACGAGTGTGAGATCGTTTGACCTATTGGTCAAAGATCGTTTAGTAAAGTTGGATAAGGACCAACATAGGTATTAACGCCCCTTGTCTTCAACCTTGAAAACAAGGTCTGTTCTTCAAGAAAAAGCTTGCAAGGGTGCAAAGAAGGATGGGGAAGAAGAAGAACTAACTATTATTTGCACGAATAAAAGTATGCATAACAAAGAAAAAGGTTTAGAATTATAAAACCCGCCTTAAGGTCGTTCCTTGAGCTCCAAGCTTCCAAGATTCAAGTCTTTAATGGTGTGTTGAGAACCACAGGTCGGCCAAGGGTGTTTCTCCAAGGAAAGGTTGGGAAGAGATGGCTAGAACGAGAAAGCTAAGTGAGTTATCCACAAAACCAAGCTTGCATGATGAATTCACCCAAGAATCCGAGCTTGAAGATGGTTCTTCTCACCTTAGAACTACTTGGTCACCTCCCTGAGCTCCAGATATTGCCTTAGACGTTTTGTGAAAGAAGAGAAGTGAAGAGAAATGAAGGATCGTTCACTTGGTTTACAAGGAAAAGGGCTTATATACTTTAGGCCATTTTACACCATAAGGACCTCTAAAGCATGGGATTTTCATCTAAGTCCCTCCTTGCTTATTAGGCACGTCCAAGCCATCTAAACTCAAACCAAGTTCATCAAAGCTCAAGATTTAAGGGTAGAAAAGGTCAACTTTCAACTAGGGTACACATATGAAGGTCTTCATACCCATACATGGTGAATTTTATGCACAAGGATTACTTTTCTTATCTGATTATTTATTGATGCATCTCTTTCATCATTTCTACTCTAAATGATGCCAAGAGTCATATAAGATGCTCTAGAAGGTGTACTTCCCAAGTTTTACCCATAATTTGGGTAAATTGCACTTTACTCCAAATTAGGGTTTTTAAGCACCAGGATCATTCCACAAGCTGCATCTGAACGCCCAAGCTTGGAAAATCCATCATGCCTCATCAGATTCACTCTTATGATGTTTCATCATCAAAGGTACATCTTAACCTGTGAACTCTGCAAGTTAAACCTCTTAACTGGATAATTGCACATAGGTCCTTGTATTGCAAAACAATACTACCACATTGTTCCTAGGGGACAGGAATGGAAACATATGTTCCTTAGGAGCTTTTATTACCTGCTAAAAGATGATTACATGTGTTTAATTACCTATTTAAGCAAAACTTCTAGGGTTAGGTTATAACCCATGTTAGGGATGTTACAAATTATAAACCCCTAACAAGGATTTCGTCCTTGAAATCCCAGGGAAAGGAAGAACAGATTGATCATTATGATGATATTATGGGTTTGTAATTCATACAAAGTCCCTTTTGTTAATTACTTCTTATCACTGTTTATGCTTGTGTAAAGCATAAACCCCTAACATAAGGTGTCCATACTTTTTGAAAGGAAAAAGCATAAAAGAACATTCTTCCAATATTACTCAAGAATGCTTACCATCAGAGGAACATACATACCTTAACACAGATATTTTACTCAGTATATTGTCTCAAAGGCTTCACTGAAGGATTTCATTGAGTATGCTTACTAAGTAGTTACTGAGGAAGTTCACCAAGTATATTCACTAAGTTTGTTCACTAAGTATTCACTGAGGAAATTCACTGAGTATATTCACTAAGCATTCACTGAGTATGTTCACTAAGTATTCACTGAGTACATTCACTAAGCATATTCACTAAGTATTCACTGAGTATATTCACTAAGTATTCACTGAGTATATTCACTGAGCATATTCACCAAGTATTCACAGAGTATATTCACTAAGCATATTCACTAAGTATTCACTGAGTATATTCACTAAGTATTCACTGAGTATATTCACTAAGCATTCACTGAGTATATTCACTGAGCATATTCACTAAGTATTCACTGAGTATATTCACTAAGCATATTCACTAAGTATTCACTGAGTATATTCACTAAGTATTCACTGAGTATATTCACTGAGCATATTCACTAAGTATTCACTGAGTATATTCACTAAGTATTCACTGAGTATATTCACTAAGTATTCACTGAGTATATTCACTGAGCATATTCACTTAAGTATTCACTGAGTATATTCACTAAGCATATTCACTAAGTATTCACTGAGTATATTCACTAAGCATATTCACTAAGTATTCACTGAGTATATTCACTGAGTATATTCACTAAGAATTCACTGAGTATATTCACTGAGCATATTCACTAAGTATTCACTGAGTATATTCACTAAGCATATTCACTAAGTATTCACTAAGTATATTCACTAAGTATTCACTGAGTATATTCACTGAGCATATTCACTAAGTATTCACTGAGTATATTCACTAAGTATTCACTGAGTATATTCACTAAGTATTCACTGAGTATATTCACTGAGCATATTCACTTAAGTATTCACTGAGTATATTCACTAAGCATATTCACTAAGTATTCACTGAGTATATTCACTAAGCATATTCACTGAGTATATTCACTATGTATTCACTGAGTATATTCACTAAGTATTCACTGAGTATATTCACTAAGCATATTCACTAAGTATTCACTGAGTATATTCACTAAGCATATTCACTAAGTATTCACTGAGTATATTTACTAAGCATATTCACTAAGTATTCACTGAGTATATTCACTAAGTATTCACTGAGTATATTCACTGAGCATATTCACTAAGTATTCACTGAGTATATTCACTAAGCATATTCACTAAGTATTCACTGAGCTTTTGTTATTTAATTTTTCCTTATTCCCTCTAGATTGTTATAGAATATTTACCTGATCAGAGTAATCAAAAGATAACAATCTAGGAGTTTCATACTTGCCTTATCTACAATAACTATATACCTGGCCAGGGTATATAAGTATTGAGATTAGGTAGTATGTATTTTACTTATCAACATATTCCTCGTTCTTCATATCATTATACACACAGAATTTACCATACTAGATTATTCTTCAGGTATCACATCTATATTTCATCCTTTTCATACACAGTTAAGGGAGATTATAAATTGTTTTAAAGAATACTGAGTAAGATACAAGTTCTTATCTCCCTTGTGTTCTTCCAGGATCTAGTCAAGGAATTCAGAAGCAGCAAAATTACATATTTTTAACACATAGAATCCTGATATGTAATATTAAAACAAAACTTATTTCATCTGACATGTATGGGACGTTTGTCCACGTCCTCTATTATTATAGAGCCTCCCTTGTGAGCCTTGCAGACTCTGTCCTTGGGGCTGAGTCATTATTGTATTCCTGTCTGGACAATCCCTTGCCAGGTGTCCCGGCTGTCTACATAGGTAACAGATCCTGGGTGCAAAGTGTCTATACGATCCAGTTACCAATGTTGATGCTATGTCGGAGGGTCCTCTTGGAATACTACTATGATACCTACTTCCACTTGGCACCCATTGTGTCTGGGTAGGAAATCCTGACAAATTTGATGGTGTAGAAAATCTTGGTTTCTTAAAACTTTCAGGCCCTTGTTCTTGAGGGTGGGTGTACATCTTCTTACTACTTGTCTGTTGTTTCATGGTTTCTGACCTCTCTATCCTTCTTACTGACTCCACAAAGGTGGCAAACCTTTCTCTATTCTCTAGAGCAGACACAGGAGTGGCTAGTTCAGATTTCAAACCCTTTTCAAAATGTCGAATTCTTTCTTCATCGGTAACTGCCATTTTGGACAAAACTGTAGTAACTCCATGAACTTAGCTTCATACTCGCTAACGTTCATGTGTCCTTGTGTGATCTTCTCAAATTGAAAGATCTTCTCATCTAGATACGTCTTAGGGAAGTATCTATTGATGAATTCTCATCGGAAAACCTCCCATCCTATTTCTTCGCCTGGTCTCTTATCCTCCTCTATCATCCACCAATTACCAGCACTCCCTGTTAGGAGGTATACCGCATGTTTTACCTTTTCATCTTTAGGAATATCAAGGATCTTGAAAGCCTTTTCCTGCTCTGTCAACCATAGATCAGCATCTGCTGGGTCAGATGTACCAGCATAGTCTATGGCTCCCACCCGGCGAAGTCTCTCGAAAGTCTTGCCAGCTCCATAACCTTCCTGATGGGCTGGTACCCTAGGTGCAGACGGTGGCACCCTATCTGCTATGTGTGTTATGGCTGTCAGAAACATATCAAATAAGGCATGGACAGCTGGGGTTTTCTATCTCAGCTGGGTCAAACTGGGGTGGCTCCCTGGGTTGCTCAGGTAAGGGTTGCTCCATTTCTGGGTGCCTTGCACCTCCCTGTGGTGCAGCAATGCTACTTTCCGCCACGTACTCTTCATGTGGCTCAGACATCCTTATATATCTTCTTCTCCTGAGGAGCAGAAGGTTCTATTAGATAAGGAAGGAACACTAAGGATAGACTCGACATCCTAAGTCCTATGTCTCTGTAGACTCAGCGAACCTAGAGTTCTGATACCACTAATTGTGGGCTCTGATCTCCAAAGTCCGAGATAAACACATAAACTTCGAAGTAAACATAGTGGAAGTGATTCGTTTAGCAGCGGAATACAAAAAATCAGCGGAAATTAAAACTTTTTGAGATAAGACATTGAAACCATAAAAACTCCTTTCATAGATTCAAGATAAACTATTTACATCTCTATTAATTACTTCTTGAGTAATTAAACACAGCATGCTACAAAATCTCAAGGGACGAATCAAAACTCAGACCATGACCCCAAGGACCTGAGAGTACAGAGGACGCATAGGACTGACTATCTATCTATATAACTCAGCAGTCTGAATCTCCACCTGAGATTTACTACTGCTCCGGGTACTGCTGCTGCTGATACTGGTCACCTGGAGATTGGTCCCTTCTTCCTTGGCGACCACCTAAAAAGTTGAAATCTATGGGGTGAGACAATTTTAAATAATTGTCCCAGCGGGAGTTATAACTCTTCGCCAGAAACATGATTATTACAGAAAAGGAGAATAACAGTACACAAAGAAGTCATATATATTTTAAGAGTAGTTAGAACAATGTTTCACAGATTGTAATCTATTCCTCCTACTAGAAGCAAAGCATCTCTAAGTCAACCCACATATCTCTTTTCTTTTAGAAATAAAAGGACATGTATAACATTTATTTATTATAAGTCCATCATCACCATATTGTCTCTCTTCAGGCTTAGATCATATATCCATCACCTGACATTATAATAAGGGATATCATGGCCTGTAGCCATACCCTTTTCTACAAGGTGTTAGGAATTCCAAATCCACAACATAACTGTATGATTAGTACACATGAAATCATACTTAACCATACTCAAGTGACACAAGGGTTATTTACATTCATCGCCCATAAGTCTGCAGTTAAGCCTTTCATAGGATTATCTTGTAATAGACTTTCACATAGTAACACTCTATATTAGGATCACATTTCATAATTTAACATTGGGATATCAATACCTAAACATCTTATCACTAAGAATCCGGAAAGTGAGAGTCCAAATCCCTATACTAATTATAACATTTATTACCAATAACATATTATTTTATCTGGTCATCTAAATAACATGACCTTTGATGATCATCAGTGCATATTACTCATGACTCATTCAACCTATCAAACTCATAAGTTATCACTTATCAGATAGCATACATGTTTTTGAACATTAAACATTAGCATAGCAGCTAAGAAAGAAGGATACTAAATGTAACAAGTCTAACTTACATCAATTACCATTTCTCAATTCTCTCATCACAAGTCATCTGTTAAGCATGACCTTGATGGTACTCATGGCTCTCACAGACCATCAATCTCATACGTTGCCACTAACAGGGCACCAGGATATATCACTATTCATAAAGCTAAAACATGCTTTCAATAAATATAGCATCATCATCCATACCTAGATAAGATCATCCTCACATAGGAACCTGCATGGTCAATTCAACTGATAACAATAAATAATCATTTAAAGAAGTTGTATCTCCCTACTCTTACAAGAGCTAGGTTTCCCTGGTTTTCATCAAATAGTGTTTACTATTCACAATACATGTCATCACCCTAGAATTAGGGTTTACTATTCATCATACATGTCATCACCTTAGAGTTAGGGTTTACTATTCACCTCATGGTGAATTGATCTCATAACATCACCATGTATGTGAACCACCACCATTAAAGCCCTCAGATAAGATTAAGATTCATCAGTTATCATAATTAGGGTTTCCATGATCTCACTTAGTGGATCATACCCTAATCATGCACATTCATGTATATTGAAGGTATTTTACTTGAGTTTCCACCATAAATGGTACTTTCTCTCTCCTCTCACTAGTAGATGGTGATTACACCACTCTATATTAGGTTGGGTTAAGTCCCCTTTGATCTTCATAAACCAAATCACCACTATCAAGTGATTAGGGTTTGATTAGAACAAGGTATCACTGAATTGAACCTCTCAAGGGCATTAGGTAAAAAAAATTACCCATTGATCATCATCATGGGTCGATTCATTAGTCACTTAGTCCCTTAGTATTTTAAGTTACCATTATGGTTTAGATTAGATCATCATTGAACCAATTATACCTTTAAGTGGTTAAGTACAAACAATCATGAAAATCTCCAATTAGGTTAGGGTTTAACCTTCAACCTTCAACCCATTTGAACCCTCAAACGAGTGTGGACTCACGGAGTTGAAACGGGTGTGAACCCATTTAAGATGAAACGGATGTGAACTCGTTTGAGATGAAACGGGTTGAACTCGTTTGGATTGAAACGGGTTGAACTCGTTTGGATTGAAACGGGTTGAACTCATTTGGATTGAAATGGGTTGAACTCGTTTGGATCTAAACGAGTGTGGACTCGTTTGGGTCTAAACGAGTGTGGACTCGTTTGGGTCCAAACCGCATGGATATGAAAGGTGATACAAAGGTTATGATTGAAAAGGATTTCTTTAGTTGAAGCCTTGAATTAGCCCAAGCCATGTTAACCACTTACAAATTGAGTCAATTAGGATGAGCCTCAAACAATTGGACGCCAATTTGACCTTCAATTGAAAGCCAATTATGGTTAAGTCTAACTCAATTAAGGTTTCCAATCGGCTACTCATCAATTTTCAACAATGTGAATCAAGACAAGGTTGAACCTATCAAATGAACTCCAATTGGGCCCAAACTTGGCCCAAACGGTCTTGGGATCGTTTGGATGATCTCCAAACGGTCTTTAGACCGTTTTCTCAAAGTTTGACCAAAAATAATTTGATTTGATAAGGGTTGAGTCCTAATTAAATTACAATTTAGCACTTTTCATCAATTTATCAATATCTTGTGATTGGACCCTCAAACCATCACATTTCTTTAACCCTAGACCTTCAAACGGTCTAGGGGTGTCACTAAACGAGTGTGAGATCGTTTGGATGAACCCCCAAATGGGTTTGAACTCGTTTGGGTCCTTCAACCCAACACTCATCAAAATATATATGAAAAAAATCAGCAAATTTAACCCGATTAGGGTTAGGGTGTTGAAATGCCTTCAACTCTTAATTGGTTAGGAATTAGATCATGATTCTTGATAGAAATGAAATTCAATATATTATGAACAGGAATCCCAAACGGTCAATGCTTGGTCAACTCCATCAAACGGGTTGGAACCCGTTTGCCCCAAAGATTCAAGTTAATCAGTTTAGAAAACAGCACTTAATTCAATTCGATTGCCTAATTGATTGGCCTTCAACCTATGATTCCTTTGGAGTTAACCCCTCAAATTTGGTGGGTCATTAGCCTACATAATTTTGAACAGAAATCCCAAATGGTAAACGCTTGGTCAACGCCCTCAAATGGGTTGGAACCCGTTTGGCCAAACCGACCTATTGAACCCGTTTGGATTGAAACGAGTGTGAGATCGTTTGACCTATTGGTCAAAGATCGTTTAGTAAAGTTGGATAAGGACCAACATAGGTATTAACGCCCCTTGTCTTCAACCTTGAAACCAAGGTCTGTTCTTCACGAAAAAGCTTGCAAGGGTGCAAAGAAGGATGGGGAAGAAGAAGAACTAACTATTATTTGCACGAATAAAAGTATGCATAACAAAGAAAAAGGTTTAGAATTATAAAACCCGCCTTAAGGTCGTTCCTTGAGCTCCAAGCTTCCAAGCTTCAAGTCTTTAATGGTGTGTTGAGCTCCACAGGTCGGCCAAGGGTGTTTCTCCAAGGAAAGGTTGGGAAGAGATGGCTAGAACGAGAAAGCTAAGTGAGTTATCCACAAAACCAAGCTTGCATGATGAATTCACCCAAGAATCCGA
Organism: Alisma plantago-aquatica; assembly: GCA_963693085.1. NCBI lineage: Eukaryota > Viridiplantae > Streptophyta > Magnoliopsida > Alismatales > Alismataceae > Alisma > Alisma plantago-aquatica. The sequence goes on along the minus strand of OY856409.1, from coordinate 1,062,713,416 downwards.
GCTTGAAGATGGTTCTTCTCACCTTAGAACTACTTGGTCTCCTCCCTGAGCTCTAGAGCTTGCCTTAGACGTTTTGTGAAAGAAGAGAAGTGAAGAGAAATGAAGGATCGTTCGCTTGGTTTACAAGGAAAAGGGCTTATATACTTTAGGCCATTTTACACCATAAGGACCTCTAAAGCATGGGATTTTCATCTAAGTCCCTCCTTGCTTCTTAGGCACGTCCAAGCCATCTAAACTCAAACCAAGTTCATCAAAGCTCAAGATTTAAGGGTAGAAAAGGTCAACTTTCAACTAGGGTACACATATGAAGGTCTTCATACCCATACATGGTGAATTTTATGCACAAGGATTACTTTTCTTATCTGATTATTTATTGATGCATCTCTTTCATCATTTCTACTCTAAATGATGCCAAGAGTCATATAAGATGCTCTAGAAGGTTTACTTCCCAAGTTTTACCCATAATTTGGGTAAATTACACTTTACTCCAAATTAGGGTTTTTAAGCACCAGGATCATTCCACAAGCTGCATCTGAACGCCCAAGCTTGGAAAATCCATCATGCCTCATCAGATTCACTCTTATGATGTTTCATCATCAAAGGTACATCTTAACCTGTGAACTCTGCAAGTTAAACCTCTTAACTGGATAATTGCACATAGGTCCTTGTATTGTAAAACAATACTACCACATTGTTCCTAGGGGACAGGAATGGAAACATATGTTCCTTAGGAGCTTTTATTACCTGCTAAAAGATGATTACATGTATTTAATTACCTATTTAAGCAAAACTTCTAGGGTTAGGTTATAACCCAGGTCAGGGATGTTACAAATTATAAACCCCTAACAAGGATTTCGTCCTTGAAATCCCAGGGAAAGGAAGAACAGATTGATCATTATGATGATATTATGGGTTTGTAATTCATACAAAGTCCCTTTTGTAAATTACTTCTTATCACTGTTTATGCTTGTGTAAAGCATAAACCCCTAACATAAGGTGTCCATACTTTTTAAAAGGAAAAAGCATAAAAGAACATTCTTCCAATATTACTCAAGAATGCTTACCATCAGAGGAACATACATACCTTAACACAGATATTTTACTCAGTATATTGTCTCAAAGGCTTCACTGAAGGATTTCATTGAGTATGCTTACTAAGTAGTTACTGAGGAAGTTCACCAAGTATATTCACTAAGTTTGTTCACTAAGTATTCACTGAGGAAATTCACTGAGTATATTCACTAAGCATTCACTAAGTATGTTCACTAAGTATTCACTGAGTACATTCACTAAGCATATTCACTAAGTATTCACTGAGTATATTCACTAAGTATTCACTGAGTATATTCACTGAGCATATTCACTAAGTATTCACTGAGTATATTCACTAAGCATATTCACTAAGTATTCACTGAGTATATTCACTAAGTATTCACTGAGTATATTCACTAAGCATTCACTGAGTATATTCACTGAGCATATTCACTAAGTATTCACTGAGTATATTCACTAAGCATATTCACTAAGTATTCACTAGTATATTCACTAAGTATTCACTGAGTATATTCACTGAGCATATTCACTAAGTATTCACTGAGTATATTCACTAAGTATTCACTGAGTATATTCACTGAGCATATTCACTTAAGTATTCACTGAGTATATTCACTAAGCATATTCACTAAGTATTCACTGAGTATATTCACTAAGCATATTCACTAAGTATTCACTGAGTATATTCACTAAGTATTCACTGAGTATATTCACTAAGCATTCACTGAGTATATTCACTGAGCATATTCACTAAGTATTCACTGAGTATATTCACTAAGCTTATTCACTAAGTATTCACTAAGTATATTCACTAAGTATTCACTGAGTATATTCACTGAGCATATTCACTAAGTATTCACTGAGTATATTCACTAAGTATTCACTGAGTATATTCACTAAGTATTCACTGAGTATATTCACTGAGCATATTCACTTAAGTATTCACTGAGTATATTCACTAAGCATATTCACTAAGTATTCACTGAGTATATTCACTAAGCATATTCACTGAGTATATTCACTATGTATTCACTGAGTATATTCACTAAGTATTCACTGAGTATATTCACTAAGCATATTCACTAAGTATTCACTGAGTATATTCACTAAGCATATTCACTAAGTATTCACTGAGTATATTCACTAAGCATATTCACTAAGTATTCACTGAGTATATTAACTAAGTATTCACTGAGTATATTCACTGAGCATATTCACTAAGTATTCACTGAGTATATTCACTAAGCATATTCACTAAGTATTCACTGAGCTTTTGTTATTTAATTTTTCCTTATTCCCTCCAGATTGTTATAAAATATTTACCTGATCAGAGTAATCAAAAGATAACAATCTAGGAGTTTCATACTTGCCTTATCTACAATAACTATATACCTGGCCAGGGTATATAAGTATTGAGATTAGGTAGTATGTATTTTACTTATCAACATATTCCTCGTTCTTCATATCATTATACACACAGAATTTACCATACTAGATTATTCTTCAGGTATCACATCTATATTTCATCCTTTTCATACATAGTTAAGGGAGATTATAAATTATTTTAAAGAATACTGAGTAAGATACAAGTTCTTATCTCCCTTGTGTTCTTCCAGGATCTAGTCAAGGAATTCAGAAGCAGCAAAATTACATATTTTTAACACATAGAATCCTGATATGTAATATTAAAACAAAACTTATTTCATCTGACATGTATGGGACGTTTGTCCACGTCCTCTATTATTATAGAGCCTCCCTTGTGAGCCTTGCAGACTCTGTCCTTGGGTCTGAGTCATTATTGTATTCCTGTCTGGACAATCCCTTGCCAGGTGTCCCGGCTGTCTACATAGGTAACAGATCCTAGGTGCAAAGTGTCTATACGATCCTGTTACCGATGCTGATGCTATGTCGGAGGGTCCTTTTGGAATACTACTATGATCCCTACTTCCACTTGACACCCATTGTGTCTGGGTAGGAAATCCTGACAAAGTTGATGGTGTAGAAAATCTTGGTTTCTTAAAACTTTCAGGCCCTTGTTCTTGAGGCTGGGTGTACATCTTCTTACTACTTGTCTGTTGTTTCATGGTTTTCTGACCTCTCTATCCTTCTTACTGACTCCACAAAGATGGCAAACCTTTCTCTATTCTCTAGAGAAGACACAGGAGTGGCTAGTTCAGATTTCAAACCCTTTTCAAAATGTCGAATTCTTTCTTCATCGGTAACTGCCATTTGTGGACAAAACCGTAGTAACTCCATGAACTTAGCTTCATACTCGCTAACGTTCATGTGTCCTTGTGTGATCTTCTCAAATTGAAAGATCTTCTCATCTAGATACGTCTTAGGGAAGTATCTATTGATGAATTCTCATCGAAAAACCTCCCATCCTATTTCTTCGCCTGGTCTCTTATCCTCCTCTATCATCCACCAATTACCAGCACTCCCTTTTAGGAGGTATACCGCATGTTTTACCTTTTCAGCTTCAGGAATATCAAGGATCCTGAAAGCCTTTTCCAGCTCTGTCAACCATAGATCAGCATCTGCTGGGTCAGATGTACCAGCATAGTCTATGGCTCCCACCCGGCGAAGTCTCTCGAAAGTCTTGCCAGCTCCATAACCTTCCTGATGGGCTGGTACCCTAGGTGCAGATGGTGGCACCCTATCTGCTATGTGTGTTATGGCTGTTAGAAACTTATCAAATAAGGCATGGACAGCTGGGTTTTCTATCTCAGCTGGGTCAAACTGGGGTGGCTCCCTGGGTTGCTCAGGTAAGGGTTGCTCCATTTCTGGGTGCCTTGCACCTCCCTGTGGTGCAGCAACGCTACTTTCCGCCACGTACTCTTCATGTGGCTCAGACATCGTTATATATCTTCTTCTCCTGAGGAGCAGAAGGTTCTATTAGATAAGGAAGGAACACTAAGGATAGACTCGACATCCTAAATCCTATGTCTCTGTAGACTCAGCGAACCTAGAGCTCTGATACCACTAATTGTGGGCTCTGATCTCCAAAGTCCGAGATAAACACATAAACTTCAAAGTAAACATAGTGGAAGCGATTCGTTTAGCAGCGGAATACCAAAAATCAGCGGAAATTAAAACTTTTTGAGATAAGACATTGAAACCATAAAAACTCCTTTCATAGATTCAAGATAAACTGTTTACATCTCTGTTAATTACTTCTTGAGTAATTAAACACAACATGCTACAAAATCTCAAGGGACGAATCAAAACTCAGACCATGACCCCAAGGACCTGAGAGTACAGAGGACGCATAGGACTGACTATCTAACTATATAACTCAGCAGTCTGATTCTCCACCTGAGATTTACTACTGCTCCGGGTACTGCTGCTGCTGATACTGGTCACCTGGAGATTGGTCCCTTCTTCCTTGGCGACCACCTAAAAAGTTGAAATCTACGGGGTGAGACAATTTTAAATAATTGTCCCAGCGGGAGTTATAACTCTTCGCCAGAAACATGATTATTACATAAAAGGAGAATAATAGTACACAAAGAAGTCATATATATTTTAAGAGTAGTTAGAACAATGTTTCACAGATTGTAATCTATTCCTCCTACTAGAAGCAAAGCATCTCTAAGTCAACCCACATATCTCTTTTCTTTTAGAAATAAAAGGACATGTATAACATTTATTTATTATAAGTCCATCATCACCATACTGGCTCTCTTCAGGCTTAGATCATATATCCATCACCTGGCATTATAATAAGGGATATCATGGCCTGTAGCCATACCCTTTTCTACAAGGTGTTAGGAATTCCAAATCCACAACATAACTGTATGATTAGGACACATGAAATCATACTTAACCATACTCAAGTGACACAAGGGTTATTTACATTCATCACCCATAAGTCTGCAGTTAAGCCTTTCATAGGATTATCTTGTAATAGACTTTCACATAGTAACACTCTATATTAGGATCACGTTTCATAATTTAACATTGGGATATCAATACCTAAACATCTTATCACTAAGAATCTGGAAAGTGAGAGTCCAAATCCCTATACTAATTATAACATTTATTACCAATAACATATTATTTTATCTGGTCATCTAAATAACATGACCTTTGATGATCATCAGTGCATATTACTCATGACTCATTCAACCTATCAAACTCATAAGTTATCACTTATCAGATAGCATACATGTTTTTGAACATTAAACATTAGCATAGACTCTAAGAAAGAAGGATACTAAATGTAACAAGTCTAACTTACATCAATTACCATTTCTCAATTCTCTCATCACAAGTCATCTGTTAAGCATGACCTTGATGGTACTCATGGCTCTCACAGACCATCAATCTCATACGTTGCCACTAACAGGGCACCAGGATATATCACTATTCATAAAGCTAAAAACATGTTTTCAATAAATATAGCACCATCATCCATACCTGGATATGATCATACTCACATAGGAACTTGCATGGTCAATTCAACTGATAACAATAAATAATCATTTAAAGAAGTTGTATCTCCCTACTCTTACAAGAGCTAGGTTTCCCTGGTTTTCATCAAATAGTGTTTACTATTCACAATACATGTCATCACCCTAGAATTAGGGTTTACTATTCATCATACATGTCATCACCCTAGAGTTAGGGTTTACTATTCACCTCATGGTGAATTGATCTCATAACATCACCATGTATGTGAACCACCACCATTAAAGCCCTCAGATAAGATTAAGATTCATCAGTTATCATAATTAGGCTTTCCATGATCTCACTTAGTGGATCATACCCTAATCATGCACATTCATGTATATTGAAGGTATTTTACTTGAGTTTCCACCATAAATGGTACTTTCTCTCTCCTCTCACTAGTAGATGGTGATTACACCACTCTATATTAGGTTGGGTTAAGTCCCCTTTGATCTTCATAAACCAAATCACCACTATCAAGTGATTAGGGTTTGATTAGAACAAGGTATCACTGAATTGAACCTCTCAGGGGCATTAGGTAAAAAAAATTACCCATTGATCATCATCATGGGTCGATTCATTAGTCACTTAGTCCCTTAGTATTTTAAGTTACCATTATGGTTTAGATTAGATCATCATTGAACCAATTATACCTTTAAGTGGTTAAGTATAAACAATCATGAAAATCTCCAATTAGGTTAGGGTTTAACCTTCAACCTTCAACCCATTTGAACCCTCAAACGAGTGTGGACTCACGGAGTTGAAACGGGTGTGAACCCATTTAAGATGAAACGGATGTGAACTCGTTTGAGATGAAACGGGTTGAACTCGTTTGGATTGAAATGGGTTGAACTCGTTTGGATTGAAACGGGTTGAACTCGTTTGGATTGAAATGGGTTGAACTCGTTTGGATCTAAACGAGTGTGGACTCGTTTGGGTCTAAACGAGTGTGGACTCGTTTGGGTCCAAACCGCATGGATATGAAAGGTGATACAAAGGTCATGATTGAAAAGGATTTCTTAAGTTGAAGCCTTCAATTGGCCCAAGCCATGTTCACCACTTACAAATTGAGTCAATTAGGATGAGCCTCAAATAATTGGACACCAATTTGACCTTCAATTGAAAGCCAATTATGGTTAAGTCTAACTCAATTAAGGTTTCCAATCGGCTACTCATCAATTTTCAACAATGTGAATCAAGACAAGGTTGAACCTATCAAATGAACTCCAATTGGGCCCAAACTTGGCCCAAACGGTCTTGGGATCGTTTGGATGATCTCCAAACGGTCTTTAGACCGTTTTCTCAAAGTTTGACCAAAAATAATTTGGTTTGATAAGGGTTGAGTCCTAATTAAATTACAATTCAGCACTTTTCATCAATTTATCAATATCTTGTGATTGGACCCTCAAACAATCACATTTCTTTAACCCTAGACCTTCAAACGGTCTAGGGGTGTCACTAAACGAGTGTGAGATCGTTTGGATGAACCCCCAAATGGGTTTGAACTCGTTTGGGTCCTTCAACCCAACACTCATCAAAATCTATATGAAAAAAATCAGCAAATTTAACCCGATTAGGGTTAGGGTGTTGAAATGCCTTCAACTCTTAATTGGTTAGGAATTAGATCATGATTCTTGATAGAAATGAAATTCAATATATTATGAACAGGAATCCCAAATGGTCAACGCTTGGTCAACTCCATCAAACGGGTTGGAACCCGTTTGCCCCAAAGATTCAAGTTAATCAGTTTAGAAAACAGCACTTAATTCAATTCGATTGCCTAATTGATTGGCCTTCAACCTATGATTCCTTTGGAGTTAACCCCTCAAATTTGGTGGGTCATTAGCCTACATAATTTTGAACAGAAATACCAAATGGTCAAGGCTTGGTCAACGCCCTCAAACGGGTTGGAACCCGTTTGGCCAAACCGACCTATTGAACCCGTTTGGATTGAAACGAGTGTGAGATCGTTTGACCTATTGGTCAAAGATCGTTTAGCAAAGTTGGATAAGGAACAACATAGGTATTAACGCCCCTTGTCTTCAACCTTGAAACCAAGGTCTGTTCTTCACGAAAAAGCTTGCAAGGGTGCAAAGAAGGATGGGGAAGAAGAAGAACTAACTATTATTTGCACGAATAAAAGTATGCATAACAAAGAAAAAGGTTTAGAATTATAAAACCCGCCTTAAGGTCGTTCCTTGAGCTCCAAGCTTCCAAGATTCAAGTATTTAATGGTGTGTTGAGCTCCACAGGTCGGCCAAGGGTGTTTCTCTGAGGAAAGGTTGGGAAGAGATGGCTAGAACGAGAAAGCTAAGTGAGTTATCCACAAAACCAAGCTTGCATGATGAATTCACCCAAGAATCCGAGCTTGAAGATGGTTCTTCTCACCTTAGAACTACTTGGTCGCCTCCCTGAGCTCCAGAGCTTGCCTTAGACGTTTTGTGAAAGAAGAGAAGTGAAGAGAAATGAAGGATCGTTCATTTGGTTTACAAGGAAAAGGGCTTATATACTTTAGGCCATTTTACACCATAAGGACCTCTAAAGCATGGGATTTTCATCTAAGTCCCTCCTTTCTTCTTAGGCACGTACAAGCCATCTAAACTCAAACCAAGTTCATCAAAGCTCAAGATTTAAGGGTATAAAAGGTCAACTTTCAACTAGGGTACACATATGAAGGTCTTCATACCCATACATGGTGAATTTTATGCACAAGGATTACTTTTCTTATCTGATTATTTATTGATGCATCTCTTTCATCATTTCTACTCTAAATGATGCCAAGAGTCATATAAGATGCTCTACAAGGTGTACTTCCCACGTTTTACCCATAATTTGGGTAAATTGCACTTTACTCCAAATTAGGGTTTTTAAGCACCAGGATCATTCCACAAGCTGCATCTGAACGCCCAAGCTTGGAAAATCCATCATGCCTCATCAGATTCACTCTTATGATGTTTCATCATCAAAGGTACATCTTAACCTGTGAACTCTGCAAGTTAAACCCCTTAACTGGATAATTGCACATAGGTCCTTATATTGCAAAACAATACTACCACATTGTTCCTAGGGGACATGAATGGAAACATATGTTCCTTAGGAGCTTTTATTACCTGCTAAAAGATGATTACATGTGTTTAATTACCTATTTAAGCAAAACTTCTAGGGTTAGGTTATAACCCAGGTCAGGGATGTTACAAATTATAAACCCCTAACAAGGATTTCGTCCTCGAAATCCTAGGGAAAGGAAGAACAGATTGATCATTATGATGATATTATGGGTTTGTAATTCGTACAAAGTCCCTTTTGTTAATTACTTCTTATCACTGTTTATGCTTGTGTAAAGCATAAACCCCTAACATAAGGTGTCCATACTTTTTGAAAGGAAAAAGCATAAAAGAACATTCTTCCAATATTACTCAAGAATGCTTACCATCAGAGGAACATACATACCTTAACACAGATATTTTACTCAGTATATTGTCTCAAAGGCTTCACTGAAGGAGTTCATTGAGTATGCTTACTAAGTAGTTACTGAGGAAGTTCACCAAGTATATTCACTAAGTTTGTTCACTAAGTATTCACTGAGGAAATTCAATGAGTATATTCACTAAGCATTCACTGAGTATGTTCACTAAGTATTCACTGAGTACATTCACTAAGCATATTCACTAAGTATTCACTGAGTATATTCACTAAGTATTCACTGAGTATATTCACTGAGCATATTCACTAAGTATTCACTGAGTATATTCACTAAGCATATTCACTAAGTATTCACTGAGTATATTCACTAAGTATTCACTGAGTATATTCACTGAGCATATTCACTAAGTATTCACTGAGTATATTCACTAAGTATTCACTGAGTATATTCACTAAGTATTCACTAAGTATATTCACTGAGCATATTCACTTAAGTATTCACTGAGTATATTCACTAAGCATATTCACTAAGTATTCATTGAGTATATTCACTAAGCATATTCACTGAGTATATTCACTAAGTATTCACTGAGTATATTCACTAAGTATTCACTGAGTATATTCACTAAGCATATTCACTAAGTATTCACTGAGTATATTCACTAAGCATATTCACTAAGTATTCACTGAGTATATTCACTAAGCATATTCACTAAGTATTCACTGAGTATATTCACTAAGTATTCACTGAGTATATTCACTGAGCATATTCACTAAGTATTCACTGAGTATATTCACTAAGCATATTCACTAAGTATTCACTGAGATTTTGTTATTTAATTTTTCCTTATTCCCTCTAGATTGTTATAGAATATTTACCTGATCAGAGTAATCAAAAGATAACAATCTAGGAGTTTCATACTTGCCTTATCTACAATAACTATATACCTGGCCAGGGTATATAAGTATTGAGATTAGGTAGTATGTATTTTACTTATCAACATATTCCTCGTTCTTCATATCATTATACACACCGAATTTACCATACTAGATTATTCTTCAGGTATCACATCTATATTTCATCCTTTTCATACACAGTTAAGGGAGATTATAAATTGTTTTAAAGAATACTGAGTAAGATACAAGTTCTTATCTCCCTTGTGGTCTTCCAGGATCTAGTCAAGGAATTCAGAAGTAGCAAAATTACATATTTTTAACACATAGAATCCTGATATGTAATATTAAAACAAAACTTATTTCATCTGACCTGTATGGGATGTTTTTTCACGTCCTCTATTATTATAGAGCCTCCCTTGTGAGCCTTGCAGACTCTGTCCTTGGGGCTGAGTCATTATTGTATTCCTGTCTGGACAATCCCTTGCCAGGTGTCCCGGCTGTCTACATAGGTAACAGATCTTGGGTGCAAAGTGTCTATACGATCCAGTTACCGATGCTGATGCTATGTCGGAGGGTCCTCTTGGAATACTACTATGATCTCTACTTCCACTTGACACCCATTGTGTCTGGGTAGGAAATCCTGACAAAGCTGATGGTGTAGAAAATCTTGGTTTCTTAAAACTTTCAGGCCCTTGTTCTTGAGGGTGGGTGTACATCTTCTTACTACTTGTCTGTTGTTTCATGGTTTCTGACCTCTCTATCCTTCTTACTGACTCCACAAAAGTGGCAAACCTTTCTCTATTCTCTAGAGCGGACACAGGAGTGGCTAGTTAAGATTTCAAACCCTTTTCAAAACGTCGAATTCTTTCTTCATCGGTAACTGCCATTTGTGGACAAAACCGTAGTAACTCCATGAACTTAGCTTCATACTCGCTAACATTCATGTGTCCTTGTGTGATCTTCTCAAATTGAAAGATCTTCTCATTTAGATACGTCTTAGGGAAGTATCTATTGATGAATTCTCGTCGGAAAACCTCCCATCCTATTTCTTCGCCTGGTCTCTTATCCTCCTCTATCATCCACCAATTACTAGCACTCCCTTTTAGGAGGTATACCGCATGTTTTACCTTTTCAGCTTCAGGAATATCAAGGATCCTGAAAGCCTTTTCCAGCTCTGTCAACCATAGATCAGCATCTGCTGGGTCAGATGTACCAGCATAGTCTATGGCTCCCACCCGGCGAAGTCTCTCGAAAGTCTTGCCAGCTCCATAACCTTCCTGATGGGCTGGTACCCTAGGTCCAGACGGTGGCACCCTATCTTCTATGTGTGTTATGGCTGTCAGAAACATATCAAATAAGGCATGGACAGCTGGGTTTTCTATCTCAGCTGGGTCAAACTGGGGTGGCTCCCTGGGTTGCTCAGGTAAGGGTTGCTCCATTTCTGGGTGCCTTGCACCTCCCTGTGGTGCAGCAACGCTACTTTCCGCCACGTACTCTTCATGTGGCTCAGACATCCTTATATATCTTCTTCTCCTAAGGAGCAGAAGGTTCTATTAGATAAGGAAGGAACACTAAGGATAGACTCGACATCCTAAGTCCTATGTCTCTGTAGACTCAGCGAACCTAGAGCTCTGATACCACTAATTGTGGGCTCTGATCTCCAAAGTCCGAGATAAACACATAAACTTCGAAGTAAACATAGTGGAAGCGATTCGTTTAGCAGCGGAATACCAAAAATCAGCGGAAATTAAAACTTTTTGAGATAAGACATTGAAACCATAAAAACTCCTTTCATAGATTCAAGATAAACTGTTTACATCTCTGTTAATTACTTCTTGAGTAATTAAACACAGCATGCTACAAAATCTCAAGGGAGGAATCAAAACTCAGACCATGACCCCAAGGACCTGAGAGTACAGAGGACGCATAGGACTGACTATCTATCTATATAACTCAGAAGTCTGAATCTCCACCTGAGATTTACTACTGCTCCGGGTACTGCTGCTGCTGATACTGGTCACCTGGAGATTGGTCCCTTCTTCCTTGGCGACCACCTAAAAAGTTGAAATCTACGGGGTGAGACAATTTTAAATAATTGTCCCAGCGGGAGTTATAACTCTTCGCCAGAAACATGATTATTACAGAAAAGGAGAATAACAGTACACAAAGAAGTCATATATATTTTAAGAGTAGTTAGAACAATGTTTCACAGATTGTAATCTATTCCTCCTACTAGAAGCAAAGCATCTCTAAGTCAACCCACATATCTCTTTTCTTTTAGAAATAAAAGGACATGTATAACATTTATTTATTATAAGTCCATCATCACCATACTGGCTCTCTTCAGGCTTAGATCATATATCCATCACCTGACATTATAATAAGGGATATCATGGCATGTATCCATACCCTTTTCTACAAGGTGTTAGGAATTCCAAATCCACAACATAACTGTATGATTAGTACACATGAAATCATACTTAACCATACTCAAGTGACACAAGGGTTATTTACATTCATCACCCATAAGTCTGCAGTTAAGCCTTTCATAGGATTATCTTGTAATAGACTTTCACATAGTAACACTCTATATTAGGATCACATTTCATAATTTAACATTGGGATATCAATACCTAAACATCTTATCACTAAGAATCCAGAAAGTGAGAGTCCAAATCCCTAGACTAATTATAACATTTATTACCAATAACATATTATTTTATCTGGTCATCTAAATAACATGACCTTTTATGATCATCAGTGCATATTACTCATGACTCATTCAACCTATAAAACTCATAAGTTATCACTTATCAGATAGCATACATGTTTTTGAACATTAAACATTAGCATAGCAGCTAAGAAAGAAGGATACTAAATGTAACAAGTCTAACTTACATCAATTACCATTTCTCAATTCTCTCATCACAAGTCATCTGTTAAGCATGACCTTGATGGTACTCATGGCTCTCACAGACCATCAATCTCATAAGTTGCCACTAACAGGGCACCAGGATATATCACTATTCATAAAGCTAAAAACATGCTTTCAATAAATATAGCATCATCATCCATACCTGGATATGATCATCCTCATATAGGAACCTGCATGGTCAATTCAAATGATAATAATAAATAATCATTTAAAGAAGTTGTATCTCCCTACTCTTACAAGAGCTAGGTTTCCCTGGTTTTCATCAAATAGTGTTTACTATTCACAATACATGTCATCACCCTAGAATTAGGGTTTACTATTCATCATACATGTCATCACCCTAGAGTTAGGGTTTACTATTCACCTCATGGTGAATTCATCTCATAACATCACCATGTATGTGAACCACCACCATTAAAGCCCTCAGATAAGATTAAGATTCATCAGTTATCATAATTAGGCTTTCCATGATCTCACTTAGTGGATCATACCCTAATCATGCACATTCATGTATATTGAAGGTATTTTACTTGAGTTTCCACCATAAATGGTACTTTCTCTCTCCTCTCACTAGTAGATGGTGATTACACCACTCTATATTAGGTTGGGTTAAGTCCCCTTTGATCTTCATAAACCAAATCACCACTATCAAGTGATTAGGGTTTGATTAGAACAAGGTATCACTGAATTGAACCTCTCAGGGGCATTAGGTAAAAAAAATTACCCATTGATCATCATCATGGGTCGATTCATTAGTCACTTAGTCCCTTAGTATTTTAAGTTACCATTATGGTTTAGATTAGATCATCATTGAACCAATTATACCTTTAAGTGGTTAAGTATAAACAATCATGAAAATCTCTAATTAGGTTAGGGTTTAACCTTCAACCTTCAACCCATTTGAACCCTCAAACGAGTGTGGACTCACTGAGTTGAAACGGGTGTGAACCCATTTAAGATGAAACGGATGTGAACTCGTTTGAGATGAAATGGGTTGAACTCGTTTGGATTGAAACGGGTTGAACTCGTTTGGATCTAAACGAGTGTGGACTCGTTTGGGTCTAAACGAGTGTGGACTCGTTTGGGTCCAAACCGCATGGATATGAAAGGTGATACAAAGGTCATGATTGAAAAGGATTTCTTAAGTTGAAGCCTTCAATTGGCCCAAGCCATGTTAACCACTTACAAATTGAGTCAATTAGGATGAGCCTCAAACAATTGGACACCAATTTGACCTTCAATTGAAAGCCAATTATGGTTAAGTCTAACTCAATTAAGGTTTCCAATCGGCTACTCATCAATTTTCAACAATGTGAATCAAGACAAGGTTGAACCTATCAAATGAACTCCAATTGGGCCCAAACTTGGCCCAAACGGTCTTGAGATCATTTGGATGATCTCCAAACGGTCTTGAGACCGTTTTCTCAAAGTTTGACCAAAAATAAGTTGATTTGATAAGGGTTGAGTCCTAATTAAATTACAATTCAGCACTTTTCATCAATTTATCAATATCTTGTGATTGGACCCTCAAACCATCACATTTCTTTAACCCTAGACCTTCAAACGGTCTAGGGGTGTCACTAAACGAGTGTGAGATCGTTTGTATGAACCCCCAAACGGGTTTGAACTCGTTTGGGTCCTTCAACCCAACACTCATCAAAATCTATATGAAAACAATCAGCAAATTTAACCCGATTAGGGTTAGGGTGTTGAAATGCCTTCAACTCTTAATTGGTTAGGAATTAGATCAAGATTCTTGATAGAAATGAAATTCAATATATTATGAACAGGAATCCCAAACGGTCAACACTTGGTCAACTCCATCAAATGGGTTGGAACCCGTTTGCCCCAAAGATTCAAGTTAATCAGTTTAGAAAACAGCACTTAATTCAATTCGATTGCCTGATTGATTGGCCTTCAACCTATGATTCATTTTGAGTTAACCCCTCAAATTTGGTGGGTCATTAGCCTACATAATTGTGAACAGAAATCCCAAACAGTCAATGCTTGGTCAACGCCCTCAAACGGGTTGGAACCCGTTTGGCCAAACCGACCTATTGAACCAGTTTGGATTGAAACGAGTGTGAGATCGTTTGACCTATTGGTCCAAGATCGTTTAGTAAAGTTGGATAAGGACCAACATAGGTATTAACGCCCCTTGTCTTCAACCTTGAAACCAAGGTATGTTCTTCACGAAAAAGCTTGCAAGGGTGCAAAGAAGGATGGGGAAGAAGAAGAACTAACTATTATTTGCACGAATAAAAGTATGCATAACAAAGAAAAAGGTTTAGAATTATAAAACCCGCCTTAAGGTCATTCCTTGAGCTCCAAGCTTCCAAGCTTCAAGTATTTAGTGGTATGTTGAGCTCCACAGGTAGGCCAAGGGTGTTTCTCCAAGGAAAGGTTGGGAAGAGATGGCTAGAACGAGAAAGCTAAGTGAGTTATCCACAAAACCAAGCTTGCATGATGAATTCACCCAAGAATCCGAGCTTGAAGATGGTTCTTCTCACCTTAGAACTACTTGGTCGCCTCCCTGAGCTCCAGAGCTTGCCTTAGACGTTTTGTGAAAGAAGAGAAGTGAAGAGAAATGAAGGATCGTTCACTTGGTTTACAAGGAAAAGGGCTTATATACTTTAGGCCATTTTACACCATAAGGACCTCTAAAGCATGGGATTTTCATCTAAGTCCCTCCTTGCTTCTTAGGCACGTCCAAGCCATCTAAAATCAAACCAAGTTCATCAAAGCTCAAGATTTAAGGGTAGAAAAGGTCAACTTTCAACTAGGGTACACATATGAAGGTCTTCATACCCATACATGGTGAATTTTATGCACAAGGATTACTTTTCTTATCTGATTATTTATTGATGCATCTCTTTCATCATTTCTACTCTAAATGATGCCAAGAGTCATATAAGATGCTCTACAAGGTGTACTTCCCAAGTTTTACCCATAATTTGGGTAAATTGCACTTTAATCCAAATTAGGGTTTTTAAGCACCAGGATCATTCCACAAGCTGCATCTGAACGCCCAAGCTTGGAAAATCCATCATGCCTCATCAGATTCACTCTTATGATGTTTCATCATCAAAGGTACATCTTAACATGTGAACTCTGCAAGTTAAACCTCTTAACTGGATAATTGCACATAGGTCCTTGTATTGCAAAACAATACTTCCACATTCTTCCTAGGGGACAGGAATGGAAACATATGTTCCTTAGGAGCTTTTATTACCTGCTAAAAGATGACTACATGTGTTTAATTACCTATTTAAGCAAAACTTCTAGGGTTAGGTTATAACCCAGGTCAGGGATGTTACAAATTATAAACCCCTAACAAGGATTTCGTCCTCGAAATCCCAGGGAAAGGAAGAACAGATTGATCATTATGATGATATTATGGGTTTGTAATTCGTACAAAGTCCCTTTTGTTAATTACTTATTATCACTGTTTATGCTTGTGTAAAGCATAAACCCCTAACATAAGGTGTCCATACTTTTTGAAAGGAAAAAGAATAAAAGAACATTCTTCCAATATTACTCAAGAATGCTTACCATCAGAGGAACATACATACCTTAACACAGATATTTTACTCAATATATTGTCTCAAAGGCTTCACTGAAGGAGTTCATTGAGTATGCTTACTAAGTAGTTACTGAGGAAGTTCACCAAGTATATTCACTAAGTTTGTTCACTAAGTATTCACTGAGGAAATTCACTGAGTATATTCACTAAGCATTCACTGAGTATGTTCACTAAGTATTCACTGAGTACATTCACTAAGCATATTCACTAAGTATTCACTGAGTATATTCACTAAGTATTCACTGAGTATATTCACTGAGCATATTCACTAAGTATTCACTGAGTATATTCACTAAGCATATTCACTAAGTATTCACTCAGTATATTCACTAAGTATTCACTGAGTATATTCACTAAGCATTCACTGAGTATATTCACTGAGCATATTCACTAAGTATTCACTGAGTATATTCACTAAGCATATTCACTAAGTATTCACTGAGTATATTCACTAAGTATTCACTGAGTATATTCACTGAGCATATTCACTAAGTATTCACTGAGTATATTCACTAAGTATTCACTGAGTATATTCACTAAGTATTCACTGAGTATATTCACTGAGCATATTCACTGAGTATATTCACTAAGCATATTCACTAAGTATTCACTGAGTATATTCACTAAGCATATTCACTAAGTATTCACTGAGTATATTCACTAAGTATTCACTGAGTATACTCACTAAGCATTCACTGAGTATATTCACTGAGCATATTCACTAAGTATTCACTGAGTATATTCACTAAGCATATTCACTAAGTATTCACTGAGTATATTCACTAAGTATTCATTGAGTATATTCACTGAGCATATTCACTAAGTATTCACTGAGTATATTCACTAAGTATTCACTGAGTATATTCACTAAGTATTCATTGAGTATATTCATTGAGCATATTCACTTAAGTATTCACTGAGTATATTCACTAAGCATATTCACTAAGTATTCACTGAGTATATTCACTAAGCATATTCACTGAGTATATTCACTAAGTATTCACTGAGTATATTCACTAAGTATTCACTGAGTATAGTCACTAAGCATATTCACTAATTATTCACTGAGTATATTCACTAAGCATATTCACTAAGTATTCACTGAGTATATTCACTAAGCATATTCACTAAGTATTCACTGAGTATATTCACTAAGTATTCACTGAGTATATTCACTGAGCATATTCACTAAGTATTCACTGAGTATATTCACTAAGCATATTCACTAAGTATTCACTGAGCTTTTGTTATTTAATTTTTCCTTATTCCCTCTAGATTGTTATAGAATATTTACCTGATCAGAGTAATCAAAAGATAACAATCTAGGAGTTTCATACTTTCCTTATCTACAATAACTATATACCTGGCCAGGGTATATAAGTATTGAGATTAGGTAGTATGTATTTTACTTATCAACATATTCCTCGTTCTTCATATCATTATACACACATAATTTACCATACTAGATTATTCTTCAGGTATCACATCTATATTTCATCCTTTTCATACACAGTTAAGGGAGATTATAAATTGTTTTAAAGAATACTGAGTAAGATACAAGTTCTTATCTCCCTTGTGTTCTTCCAGGATCTAGTCAAGGAATTCAGAAGCAGTAAAATTACATATTTTTAACACATAGAATCCTGATATGTAATACTAAAACAAAACTTATTTCATCTGACCTGTATGGGACGTTTGTCCACATCCTCTATTATTATAGAGCCTCCCTTGTGAGCCTTGCAGACTCTGTCCTTGGGGCTGAGTCATTATTGTATTCCTGTCTGGACAATCCCTTGCCAGGTGTCCCGGCTGTCTACATAGGTAACAGATCCTGGGTGCAAAGTGTCTATACGATCCAGTTACCGATGCTGATGCTATGTCGGAGGGTCCTCTTGGAATACTACTATGATCCCTACTTCCACTTGACACCCATTGTGTCTGGGTAGGAAATCCTGACAAAGCTGATGGTGTAGAAAATCTTGGTTTCTTAAAACTTTTAGGCCCTTGTTCTTGAGGCTGGGTGTACATCTTCTTACTACTTATCTGTTGTTTCATGGTTTATGACCTCTCTATCCTTCTTACTGACTCCACAAAGGTGGAAAACCTTTCTCTATTCTCTAGAGCAGACACAGGAGTGGCTAGTTCAGATTTCAAACCCTTTTCAAAACGTCAAATTCTTTCTTCATCGGTAACTGCCATTTGTGGACAAAACCGTAGTAACTCCATGAACTTAGCTTCATACTCGCTAACGTTTATGTGTCCTTGTGTGATCTTCTCAAATTGAAAGATCTTCTCATCTAGATACGTCTTAGGGAAGTATCTATTGATGAATTCTCATCGGAAAACCTCCCATCCTATTTCTTCGCCTGGTCTCTTATCCTCCTCTATCATCCACCAATTACCAGCACTCCCTTTTAGGAGGTATACCGCATGTTTTACCTTTTCAGCTTCAGGAATATCAAGGATCCTGAAAGCCTTTTCCAGCTCTGTCAACCATAGATCAGCATCTGCTGGGTCAGATGTACCAGGATAGTCTATGGCTCCCACCCGGCGAAGTCTCTCGAAAGTCTTGTCAGCTCCATAACCTTCCTGATGGGCTGGTACCCTAGGTGCAGACGGTGGCACCCTATCTGCTATGTGTGTTATGGCTGTCAGAAACTTATCAAATAAGGCATGGACAGCTGGGTTTTCTATCTCAGCTGGGTCAAACTGGGGTGGCTCTCTGGGTTGCTCAGGTAAGGGTTGCTCCATTTCTAGGTGCCTTGCACCTCACTGTGGTGCAGCAACGCTACTTTCCTCCATGTACTCTTCATGTGGCTCAGACATCCTTATATATCTTCTTCTCCTGAGGAGCAGAAGGTTCTATTAGATAAGGAAGGAACACTAAGGATAGACTCGAAATCCTATGTCCTATGTCTCTGTAGACTCAGCGAACCTAGAGCTCTGATACCACTAATTGTGGGTTGTGATCTCCAAAGTCTGAGATAAACACATAAACTTCGAAGTAAACATAGTGGAAGCAATTCGTTTAGCAGCGGAATACCAAAAATCAGCGGAAATTAAAACTTTTTGAGATAAGACATTGAAACCATAAAAACTCCTTTCATAGATTCAAGATAAACTGTTTACATCTCTGTTAATTACTTCTTGAGTAATTAAACACAGCATGCTACAAAATCTCAAGGGACGAATCAAAACTCAGACCATGACCCCAAGGACCTGAGAGTACAGAGGACGCATAGGACTGACTATCTATCTATATAACTCAGCAGTCTGAATCTCCACCTGAGATTTACCACTGCTCTGGGTACTGCTGCTGCTGATACTGGTCACCTGGAGATTGGTCCCTTCGTCCTTGGCGACCACCTAAAAAGTTGAAATCTACGGGGTGAGACAATTTTAAATAATTATCCCAGCGGGAGTTATAACTCTTCGCCATTGAGGTACAACCCAATCATTGAGGTATTCAAACCCAATCATCGAGGTACAACTGCAGTTGTCCACTAATCACATCATGTTATAATCACCGAGACACGACCACAGCCATTCTCAATCACATCAGATGTATGAGGCATGACCATTGTCATCCTCCACAATCTGCATTGTGGATGACATGGATATATCCTCAACCTGCCACCCCCACATACTCAATAGTAAGCGCTCGGAGTTTCCCTTAGGAATACTCATTTCACCATCCAGCAAGTTCTAACACTGAAGATGGCTCTACGGCACAAGGCACTACATGATTAGAGTTGTACTTGATTAGTTATTCCAATTGGGTGAATTAAGGTTGCATCAAACAAGTGGACATACAAACCCTAATTCACTTCTAGCTAGCATATAAATATCACAACTTTTAAAAGATATAAAATGTGTGAAACATAATTTATCATCTCATCATCACATGGTATTATTCACTTGCCATTTATGAGGCCACACTAGTCATCATACTATCAAAAAATATAAATCCTTTTCACAATATCAGAGGGTATCAACCCTTATCAACATAAGAGGATTGCACCTCATTTAGAGCTCAACCATGCCCAAAGGTCATTAAAACCATCATACTATTCCCTACAAGATCATCATTATCTTTCCATGTCTTATAACAAGGCTCAAATACATCACTTATATATAATACACCAGATTAGCACAATATTACATTAATAAGCTAGGATATATTCATAAACAATCATAGCAGGGTTATATTAACATTAAGAACATTCCTTTATAACATCAACATGCAAGAAATCTAGATATGATTAACACTTGCATTGTGACTCTCGTCTCCTTGCGGCCCATCACTCTGGCGATTAGGGCTCCAAGTCATAGACGTTCCTCCACCCGTCTAGGGTTATGACTCTTGCATGTTCAAGTTTTGGTTCTCTTCTAGTCCTATCTCCGGGATGGCGTCAGAGTTAGCGGATAGATATGCAGGTCTCCGATTGACGGAAGATAAGGAAGAACCCATCGAGGTTCAGCCTATTGGGAGCGGCGATGAGGAAGATCATACAGAATTGACCTTGGTAGGAAAATTACTGACGAATCGCACTTTCAACCTCAGAGCGTTGGAGCGTACACTGTCACAGGTGATAGACAAAGAGTCATAGACGGTGCACCATGGAATTTCACGCACTTGCCTATTGAGCGAGACATATTCATTATGTAATTCATGCACTTGCGTGATAGGCAAAGAGTCATAGACGGTGCGCCATGGAATTTTGATGGGCGCCTTCTACTGTTTAAGGAAATCTATAAAGAGGAGCAACCGGGATAGATCGTCATTAACAAAAGCTCTTTCTGGATACAGTTATGCATTCTTCCTCTAGGGTATCGGGGGGACAACACAGACCATAACATCACTGAATGAGTGGGCGAGGTGATACAAGTAGACTCTGACAACATGGGTGGGATGCCTCCATCCATATCAGGATCTTTCTTGACGTCTCAAAACCTTTGAAGCGAGTGTTGCGAATCAAGATTAAAGGAGGCAATGTCCTCAATATAGAGGTCAAATATGAACGTCTATCAATTTTCTGCTTTGTGTGCGGGATGCTAGGGCACGTGGACAAGGATTGCCAGTGTGATACGGCTGAGATCGAGCAGGTGTAGAGGTGGGGAAATTGGTTGTGAGCGTCACCATGGAAGAAACGATGCCTGGACCGAGATGATATGGGGACTGCAGGGAATACGAGATGCAAACTCACTTTTAGGAACGGCAGTCTCAGAGCATCTACCCAACATGGAAGCAGGCAGCGCAATGACTCTGGCGATGGGTGGAGTGGGCGTCAGCAGGAGGGGGAGGACAATTCATCACAAGGCCAGTACGGGTAGAGTGTCGGGGATGGTCTCAGTGATACCGATCATGTGTTTGAGAAAGGAGAGGACAATGGACATACAGTGAGGGGAGAATAGGGCGTCTGGAAGGCCGTAATAACGGATGAAACAGCCACGCTGCATGTAGGGATGCAAACTCAGTGGGCAGATGAACTATCGGGGTCCAATAGAAACCATCTAGTAAGGCATTTCAATAGGGAGGAGGTTCTTGCACTCCGGGAGATGCACAGAATCGATGAGCAGGCACCAACAGTTGAGGAGGAGGAGGTCAACAGGGAAACGACACAGCATCCACTCGCTACACAACCCACTGGTGAACCAATACACAGAGGAGGGGATCCTAAGTTAGGGGATATGCATAAACAGGTACAACAACATGATGGCAGCAACGTCTCAAAGTCAAAGGGAGAGCATCGGGCAGTCACGAGATCACAGAGAAGGAAAGCAGCGGGGCAGAAGACAAAGAAAGGTGTTAGTTCAGATCGAGTAAAGAAAAAACACCAACCCTGGGTTTATAAGATGAGCAGAGGTGCACGTCTTGGCATTCCATAGGAAAAGGTTGTGTGGGAACAAACGACTGGGAAGAGATGCAGAAACTCGGAATGGTGTGACATGGAGCTGGATGACCAATCAATCACTGGAACTGGGGAGAAGAAATCAAAGCAAAATGATGCAGGTGGACTGGATACATAAAGGGCCTTTATGACCCAAGTAGCAGAGATTGGCGGTGTCCAATCCTGCGAAGAACAATGAAAATCTTCAGCTGGAACGGTCAGGGATTGGGCGACCCTGACACGTGTATGGCTCTCCAATCTTGGTGTTGGAGAGAACATCCAAATATAGTTTTTGTCATGGAAACTATGATTGCTAATAAAAAACTGGAAGTTGTACAAAAAAGTTGTGGTTACAAAGACGGTTTGTGAGTCTCCAGCAATGGCCGGGCGGGGGGCATTGGCTTCTGGTGGAAAGAAGAAAAGGTGGAGATTCTTAACTACTCCAACAGGCATGTAACTAGTCTTATCAAAGATGTTGTGATAGAGACCAGATGGCATGCTATTGGTATATATGGATGGGCAGAACAGCAGAGAAAGACAAAGACCTGGGACTTAATGAGGAAATTAAAGAATGAGGCTGATGAGCCAATGCTTTTCTTTGGTGATTTTAATGAGATTGTTTCTAACGTTGAGAAGGAAGGGTGCCACCAAAAGAAGAAAAGTTCATGCAAAATTTCTGAGATGCAATTGATGATTGTGGCTTGTTGGATCTTGGTTATGAAGGAAATATTTTCACATGGAGAAGGGGGTTATCTAAAAGGACTCTTGTACAAGAACAGCTTGATAGGTACCTAGCTGAGCCTCGCTGGAGAGACCTATTCAACCATTGCAGGATCATCCATCTGCCTATCTATGAGTCAGATCATGTGCCTATCATTTTGATAGTTGATAATAGGGATAGAAAAGGGATAAAGAAAATAAGCCACTTTGCTTTTGAACCCATGTGGGCGGGTGAAGAGGACTGTGAAAGTACTATCAAGGAAGCATGGTCATATGCAAGTAGTGATGACCTTAGGGGAAAGTTGAATAAATGCAAAGATCACCTCACAATGTGGGCCATGAATAAGTTTGGGAACAGGAAAAAGAAGATCCAAGCACTAGAAGTTGATCTAAAGAAAATCCAATCTCTCCCCCCTGATCAAGAAATTCTCCAAAGGGCTGAAGATACTTCTAAAGAACTCCAATATTGGCTGTTGAAGGATGAGGAGTATTGGGCAGCACGTGCACGTGTAAAAGAATTAAAAGAGGGGGACTGTAACACAACCTATTTCCACCAAAAAGCTATCAACAGGAGGCGCAGAAACCATATTGAGGGTCTTGAAGACGAACAGGGTGTTCTCAAAAAAAAAGGAAGAGGAAATTGCAGCCATCATCTCTGACTACTTCTCCAAACTTTTTCATACAAGTAATCCTATGGGGTTTGAACAAGCAACGGCGAGAATAAGGAAGTTGATAGATGAGCCACAAAACAACGACTTGGAAAGAGACATTTCTAATGAAGAAATTTGGGCAGCCCTACAACAGATGCACCCGAACAAGGCTCTGGGACCAGACGGAATGAAGGCTATGTTCTACCAAAAATATTGGAACATTGTGGGCCAAGGTGTGGCAAACTATATTAAGGGATGGTGGAAAGGAGAAAGAAGCATGGAGGAGATAAATGACACTCTGGTGGTGATGATCCCAAAAATCGAACAGCCCAAATCAGTAGGGGAGTTCAGACCTATCAGTCTTTGCAGTGTGTTGTACAACATTGCTTCAAAACTTATGACAAACATATTAAAACCAGTCATGGACAACATCATATCAGAAAACCAGAGTGCCTTCATTCCAGGAAGACTGATTATGGATAATGCTCTTATAGCTTATGAACTTTTCCATGTTATGAAGAGGGATAGAGGAAGAAAGAAAGGCAACCTCACTCTAAAGTTGGATATGTCCAAAGCATATGACAGAGTTGAGTGGAGTTTCCTTAATCATGTCATGGAGAGAATGGGTTTTGGGTTGAAATGGAGGGATAAAGTACAGAACTGCATCACATCTGTCCAACACATGTTTGCCATCAACGGAGACTGGACTAGGAGAACAAAGCCATCATGAGGACTTCGCCAGGGTGACCCTCTCTCCCCTTACCTCTTTATTATGTGTGCTGAAGCTTTTTCCACTATGTTAGGCATTGTTGCACATGACAACCTCATACACAGTATTACGTCGTGGAGAGGGGTGCCACGTATCTCTCACCTTTTCTTTGCAGACGAAAACATCCTTTTTGCTAGAGCAACCTTGTAAGAATGCTTGAAGATAGCTGAAATTACCAGCCAGTACGAATAGGCATCCAGACAACAGATTAATCTATCCAAGACAGAGGTAGTTTTCAGTAAAGGGATGACTACAGCAAAGAGGGAGGAACTTAAGGGGCTGCTGAAAGTGAAGGAGGTTGACCAGCATGCAAAATACCTAGGCCTCCCAATGACCATTGGCAGGTCAAAGAAACAGATTTTCAGCTTCATAAAGGAGAGAATATGGAAAAATTGCAAGGATGGTCAGAGAAACTTTCGTCTAAACCAGGGAGGGAGGTCCTTATCAAAGTCGTGGCACAGGCGATCCCGACTTACGTGATGAGCATTTTACAGATTCCAGCAGGCACACTGGATGAGATTCAAAGCATAATAGTAAGATTTTGGTGGGGCGAAAGGGAATGAGAGGAAGATTGCATGGACAAGCTGGGAAAATATGTGCAAGCCAAAAAGAATGGGAGGTCTTGGTTTTAGAAATTTTCATATCTTTAACCAAGCCCTTCTAGTAAAAAAAAGATATGATTAACACTCATCATATTCATAATGCACATGTTTAGCATGAGAAAGTATCAACCATGTGGCTATGATAACCACCAATTAACACATTAAGGTTATGATTATGTTAAGGAGGTTATTCCACCATCATTCCATCATACAAGAATGTTAAACATGAAAACTCATCTTTATCTATTTGCATTAGAGTTAGGTTCAACATGATAAATTATATCAATGTTACTAATCAACACTTATACCCAAACCGTAACTCACAGCATCCCCATTGGATTATGGATGTATAAGGTGAAGCATCACCATCACATTCCATACTATTCTCAAGTATGAACCCACACATAAATCAAGGTGTAACCATCGGGTTATAGCATACTAGGGTTTCAACAATAGTAACATAGTACTCCATGATTGTATTAGTCATTCAAGGACTATTCATACCCAATTACCATCATTTAGTGATATTAAAGCTAGGTATAACAAGTTATACCTCATTAGGGTTACATATCAAAACAATATGGTTATCATCCCTTATATTCATATGAGGGAATAGGTAAGACTACTTTATTAAGGATAACCCTCCATTTTTTCCATCATCATTCAACCCATATCACCATACCACAATGTCACCTAGAACCATTGGATGTTTAAAAGGTAAGATCATTGGTTGTTTACATAAGTAAACACCTTAGATAAACCACCTATGAAGTCCTTGATTTGTGTTCTAGAAAGATTCACCATCTAACCCTAGACATCCCTTGATTAACAACACAAAAAGTTCCATTTAGAGTAGGGTAAAACCCACAATCGACTGTTCAGCTAAAACAAGCCATCCATTGTCAACAAGTAAGCTCCTTAAGTTGATCATATAAAGGAAACCATATAAATCACATTATTAGGACCAACATTTTGCATTATCCATCATTCCACTTTATTGGAGGAATAAACATTAGATCTTGACCATTGGGTCAAGTTCATATGTTAAAACCATCAATTACAGTATAGGTCTGACCATTACATCAAGTGACCCAAGAAGCCATTGGTATAAGGCTTAATTGATGCTACAACTATATGGCTAGATCACCATAGGTTTTTGAGATCTGATACACCATCATTAGTGACCATTAAGCCACCATAGGTTGTTAGATCAGCACTATATTCATTAATCAGCATTAAATATTAAGCTAATGTAATCGCTGATTGATAACATTATTAGGGTACTTAATGGTTGATCATTAAACTTCTAATTGATCCAAAACCTGACCTAATGGGGTGACCATAGGTTGTCACCATCATCTGACACCTTTGTTCTCGACCATCAGTTGTCATGAAGACAACATCATTGGGTTGTTGCAATGTTACCATCATCAAGTCATGGGTTTATAGAAGAAATCAGCTTTAAACCCTTAAATTGACCATTGGTTGATAGGTGCTTAGCACCATAAGTTGCCAAAACAACCCAATCCAAGTCATATTATACCTTAGGAATAACGTACACATGATCACAGGTTCATCTATAACTGAAATCAGAACAAGGAACATTATAAAAATCGAAATCCAAGTCAAGCATAGCCTTTTTGTACATGGATCATCATTTTCAAGCAAGAACATGAGCTAGCAAGCTTATGGTAAGCAATAAACATGGAACAAGTTATAAAACTTGCCTCTAATGAGAAGATGAAACCCCACACAAAAGAAAACTTGAGCAGGTAGGGTAGGAAATCCAAGCATAAGCTATGAACTCGTCCATCTAGCACATTTCTTCATCAAATGAGCAAACCCTAAGCACAACGAGCAAGAAAGGTAGGGATTTAGAGCTTTAGAGCAATTTCTACCATGGAACAGAAAGGTTTCGACCTAGAGAAAGGTAGGAGGAAGGATAAAAAAGAAATAAACAGAGGAAAGAAGGGGGTTCTTACTCTTTTAGGTCAAGATCACTAGAAAGAAGCTTTTTAAACCCTAAAAGGAAGTCAATTGCAATCCTAGATTCTTTTTCCAAGAAGAACCCCTCTTTCTTCTTACTTGGACAGGAAATTTGAAGCAGCACAGAGGTAGGACGAGGTTTGTAGAAGGAGGGAATTGGTGGAGAACAAATGTCTCATTTTAGTGCTTAAGGATAAGTATATGAAACTTTAAGAAAAAGAAAAAGAAAAAGTTGAAGTTCTAGTACCTTTCCAAGTGTCCATAGCCTTAAACTATTAAGAATATACAAGCACACACACAAGAATCTCCCCCACCATACATAGAGATATTCTTATCCCTCATTTATTGAATTTCCAAGCAAAACAAATAACTCATTAGTTGATAGCTACTAAAGGCAGCTCATCCATGAAGGGGTAAACCCTAAAATACCCTTGGAGAAAACACCTTCAAACCAAGGTTTAAATAGGTGCAACATGGCTCAAAAAGCTCAATAATGATGATATAATATCCAAGGAACATAATGCAAGTGATAAATTGCAAATAAAACCTCTCAATTGGGTAAATTGCAGAAAAGTCCAAAATGTGCATAAAATTGCATAACTTGCTCAAACAATGTCCAAATTGGACCAAATTTGAAACTTAAGCTTGTCTTCTGATTTCAAAGCATATCACAATCTTATATTAGGGTTATAGGAATTCAATTATGATATTTAAGCTTATTCAACTAATTAAGCAAGTTTAGGGGCCTTACAATTTTCACTCGTACTGACCGAGGAAGGTGAGATCATGGATTTTGGCTCTTCCATTAGACCTTGTATGGCACCAATTCTAACTTATCAAGTGGTTGGTTGGATTTGAGTGGTACGAATCAAATCCTCGAGGCATAATAAAATATGTAATCAGCCATGTAATATAATTATATAGGATCAAATACGGAAACATTGGATGAGGCCTTGCTTGATCTTTATATAATGTTGTTGATAGGAATTATACATGTTCCTCATATTCCTTTTAAATTGTTAAGATGGTTCATAAATTCAATATTACTTGCTCTTCCTGTTAATGATTGTTACCTACTTCACTTAGCTGTAACTTTACTGCTGCTTAGTTTATCTTATCTTTGATAATAATAGAGTTGATGGTGAGTTATATCTCCCGCTGAGATTTGGAATCTCACCCCGTGAGTTTCCCACACCTTTTTTGGTGGACAATCATGAAGAGGTAGAGATCATACAATGGAGTTTGAGGAGCAGTAGGACGGCCAATAGCTGAAGAGGTTGGCAATGTTGTTGGATGTCTTTTGTTGATAGAGTCCTAGAGTCATCCCTATACACTCGGGTCTTTGGGAACATTTTGTAGACATTTTGCGAATGTGCTTTCTTTATGTGGATGGCTTGTATACTTGTTATGTATGAATGTGGTGGAATCATGTATATATGTTATGGAATAGTTGTTTAGTTATAGGTTTATAGCATGCCTTGTATGTGCTTTGAGGTATGAAAGGACTTATATGTGAAGATTTTTGCTATTTGGCAGTCTTATGAAGACAATTTTAATTTTTAGTGATTTCGGATAATATGTTTGTTAATTTCTCCTCCGCAATTATATTTTGAGTAATCTCGCTTTGTGTGGCGTGGGGCGTCACAAACATGGAATAAGTTCTTCAAGTAACTTTTATGGGTAAATTGTGATAGAATGTATGTATTGGAGTTTTACACCCAAGTAAGTGGAAATGTTCTTGAATATCTCAACTTCACATAGATGAGGAGGAAGTCCAGTTGTTTTCATCTCTTAAAAATGTAGAGGATTTCATCAAGGATCCAAATAGTGCACAAAATAATATAAAAAATATATTAGTTACCGTCTCTATGTGGGCAAGTACGAAAACCCAATATAAGACCGATTATTTAATAAGACAAGGAAGATCCTTGACCTGATATCTAGTCAAGCTACATGGTTGCGCATGGGGAAAGGTTTACACATTCCCACACTCCTATGACAATATATTGCATGTCCTAAGGATAAAAGAGAAAATTATTGATCATACTAGCACGTATGGACGAGAAAGATGGATGAAAACTTTAGTAAAGATGATAAGATGACTGATATTTGAATTAAGAACAAGAAGAAATTATAAGTGTTATTTATATCATGTTCTCATGTCACTACACCACTTGAGACCAATGGAATGGGGAAAATAAGTACATATCTACATTCAAATGGTGTGTTTTACCTTCTTTGGACCTTGGGGGTCTAAAGAGGACGTATATAATTGTTTTCTTTAATAAAAAAATGGGTAGAGACCTTGAGATCTGTACTTACCACTAGGAGAGTGATGTAGATCCCTAATCATATATGCAAAGGTCAAATTTTTGAGGGAAGGAGATTGTTTTATAGGAGAGGAAGGCTTTTAAGGGTAATTAGTGGTGCATACCTCTCTAAAACCTATCTTTTCTATAAATGATAGTTTTTGGTTCATATTTATAGTGTTATAGTGTTGAATTAGGGTTTTCTTAGGTTTTAACCATGTATAATCCATTAGTTTTGAAATCTTTCCAAAAATTGAACAAACATGCATGTGGAGGATGACTATTGTGCACTTTACGTTTAGAAGATCATATAAGATGAAGTCATGATCAATGTTTCTTGATGACCCGTGAGTGTGTGTGTGCTCCTGCTGTACACTACACAAGGATGTTTTAATTAACTGTAAGGACTCCATTTGTTATTTGTACCTCATGAAGATTTGGTAGGCTAAGTAAGTGTCACATCATGTAGGATACCCATATCAAGAGTCGGGCCTTCATATGGAGTATATTTGGCTTCAATTTGGTGTAGATCAAATGTTTATGGGTAAGTTAGTGTTGTAGGTATCTTAAATCCAGTGATGTTGGTACCCTATTGGAGAAATTCCAAGGCTTTAATCACATCTATGGCATCAACTGAGAGATTTATAATGGATTGGGTGAGAGACATCATGGTGTGAAGTTGTATAGGACTTAACTAAGACACATGGAATTAATTGGAACATTAATGTATATATTTTCAATAAAGAGTTGTGATGAAGTGTTCTCATATGCCATCATAAAGGGACATGGGAGGGTTCTAGAGGGTAGTAACAAATAAACATAGTTATTGAATGAGGAATGTTTGCAATTTGTTGTGAGGTGGGGAAGTTGGCAGCATACTTTTATATGGGATTTTGTGTTGTGTTATAGGGGTTAGGTATGGGCTTGTCTTGATAACAAGAAATAATGAGACAAAAATGTTGAATCAGATGTTGACCTTTTTTTTGGAAAGTTGAACCATGTTAAAGTGTTGCTATAATTTAAAATGATGGAGATTGTAAAGTTATGGATGTAGTGTTTTTAGGATCAAATGAACATGAGGGAGAAATGTCCAAGATCCCTACAGTTGAAGTAATATTTTGACTTTTCACATCCTTAGTACTTCTAGATTATTTTGTTTACATATACAGGAATGTGAAGCCTAAGGATTCTATTCATAACAACTTCACACAAAATATTACTGTAGGGACATATGGCAATAGAACAGGTAGCGGAAACAAAAATCTAACTGCCATATTCCTCTTAAACCAATGGAATGTGTCAATAACTATGCAATGGTAAGGATGGCTTAGAGGATATACCTAGTCATGGAGAAAGTCCAGCAACTATCTCCTTATTGTGGTTGTGTGCCCTTTCCTGGAATTGCACTCAAACATCGTCTATGTCGCCCTCCTAGTTGATCACCATGAACAACAGGTTGAAGTTGTCCTCCTAGAGAAAAAAGGATCCACACCTCTAGAATAGTCCACACATGCCACCAAGAACTCTTATCGTTCTAGTAGAACTGAGACGATCTGATCCATAAACCACGACATAAACTCAGCGGAAGCATTCAATTAGCAGCGGAATACAAAAATCACCATAAATTAAAACTTTTTGCGACAAGATCTTGAAATCATAAAACTTCTTTTATAGAAACAAGATAAACAGTTTACATATCTGTTAAATCACTTCTTGAGTGATTATACACAACCATATACAAAATCTCAAGATTCAAAACCAAAAATCTCAGACCAACTAACTCCAAGGACCTGAGAGTACAGAGACGACATAGGACTAACTAACTACATGGCTCAGCAGTCAGTATCTCCACCTGAGATTCACTACTGCTCCTGGTGCTACTGTTGCTGATACTGATCACCTACAGACTAGTTCCTTCGTCCCCGACGACCACATAAAAAGTTGAAATCTACGGAGTGAGACAATTATAAATCATTGTCCCAGTGAGAGTTATAACTCTCCGCCAGAAGCTTTATTATAGAAATCAATAAACAACATAAGCAATAAAATCTTTTAAGGTAATCAACAGCATATTGACATTAAGTTGGACCACAACATTTAAGAAATATGAAAAACATATATACTAGGAAGTATAATTTCAGTCATTTTATCTCGTAGTTTTAACCTAAGCAAATATGCTAGGTGGTTGATTATGTTTTACAAACATTATTATACCCTGCGGAGATGAGGTATACCGCTCATACTCCAACTGATCACTTATTAAGTCGCATCGGTATCATACCTAGGTCATCAAAAGAGTTGAATTATTATGACCTCATCTTCCTCAGTCAGAGTGAGGATAAACATGCAGGACATCTAGTGTCTCTGCTACTATAGCTTACCAGGGTATTCTGGTACTTTGCTATTAGAGTCACAGTGGCATTCTGTACTCTCTTCATCATCGAAAGATTTCTTGTTTATCTCTCATCTATGCGGTATAAAAGATTTCCTCTGGAGATTAGTGTTACATCACCCCGGTAGAAACATATAGTGAAGGATTGATAGATTAAGATACATCTACATCAATTCCTATACTAGGATGTAAGGATATACACATCCATATTCCCCCACATACTCAAAAGTATGTGATCCAAGAGTTCCCTTAGGAAAACATGTTTCACCATCATTTAACTTCTGACAATGATGGATCTATGATCAGGGCTCTACATGGTATGATTATACTTGATTAGTTAGGTACATTTCAATATTCTTTTAACATCATACATGTTTCCAAGCATTTAAATATTAAAACACTGCTATACAAGAAGAATACTAAAAGTATCAAGTTTAACTCATATCAGTTACCAAAGGATATCAACTCATCATAAGTCATTTAATCAGCATGACCTTGATGTTACTCATGGCTCTTACAGCCTATCATCTCATATGATGCTACTTAAACTTAGGCATCATAGCATATTCACTATTCATTAAGATAACAATATGCTTTCAATAAATGTGGTATCATAATCCTTACCTGGATATGATCATCCTCATATAAGAACCTACATGGTGAATTCAACTAATAATAATAAACAATTTATTTCAAGAGTTGTACCTTCATACTCTTACAATAGCTAGGTTCCCTGATTTCCATAAATTAGGGTTATCCAATCCCTTCCATTATGATAAGAAATAGTGGTTCCTCCTTTCATACTTAAATTATGAAGATTCATGCTTAAAAGCATAACCTGGAATTAGGGTTTATTGTACATTTCATCATATTACCCTAGAATTAGGGTTTACTGTTCACTTTATAGTGAATTAAGCTCATAGCATCATCATGTATGAGAAACATCATCATTGATGCCTTCAAATTAGGTTAAGATTCATCAATTATCATAATTAGGGTTTTCATGATCTCACATAGGTGGATCATACCCTAATCATGCACATTCATATCCATTGAAGGTATTTTACTTGAGTTTCAACCATAAATGGTACCTTATCTCTCCTCTTACTAATAGATGGTGATTACATCACTCTAGAATAGGTTAGGTCAAGTCCTCATTGATTAACATAAGCTAAGTCACCACTATCATGTCATTAAGGTTTGATTAAAACAAGGTATCATCTAGTTGAACCCTTCAAGGGCATATTGGTAAAGTACACCATTGATCACAATCATGGGTCAATATATTAATCACTTAACCCCTTAATGTCTTTAAGTATCATTAGGGTTTGGATTAGACCACCATAGAACCAATTTAAACCTTCAAAGTACTAAGAAAACACAACCCTAAAGTCTCCAAACGATTACACACTTTCAACCTTCAAACGGTCTTGAGACCGTTTGGATGTGTTGACCGTTTGCTATAGTTGACTTCAAGACCACATGACACTCAAGACCGTTTGCCCTTAAACGGTCTTGAGACTGTTTGAGTGCGTTGACCATTTGAGAGTGTTGACTTCCAAACCGTTTGGATGAAACGACCTTGAAACCGCATGAGTTGAAACGATCTTGAGATCGATTGGACTAAACGACTGAGATCGTTTGAGTCCAAACGGTCTTGAGACCGTTTGGCCCCAAATGGTCTTGAGACCGTTTGGCCTCAAATGGTCTTGAGACCGTTTGGATCCAAACGGTCTTGAGACCGTTTGGTCCAAATGGGCTCAAAACCGCATGGACCTCAAAGGTGTATCAAAGGTTATAATCGATTATGGTTATCTATGTTGAAGCCTTTGATTGGCCATAACCTTGTTAACCACTTATAAATTGAGCCAATTAGGGTTAACCTTAATCAATTGGACACCAAATTGACCCTCAATTGAAAGCCAATTAGGGTTAAATCCAACTCAATTAGGGTTTGCAATCGGTTAACCCTCAATGTTCAACAATGTGAAACAAATTGAAGTTGAACCCATCAATTGATACTCAATTGGGCCCAAACTTGGCCCAAACGGTCTTGAGATCGTTTGGACACCCTCCAAGCGGTCTTGAGACCGGTTGCCCAAAGTTTCATCAAAATCTAAGTCGATTTGATAAGGGTTGAACCCTAATTAGGTCTAAAATCAGCACTTTTATTCAATTCATCAACCTATTGTGATTGGACCCTCAATTGATCAAATTACCTTAACCCTAGACCTCCAAATGGTCTTGGGTTGTCACGAAACAGTCTTGAGACCGTTTGGGTGAACCCCCAAATGGGCTTGAGACCGTTGGGGCCCTTCAACCCAAAGTTCACCAAAATCTATCCTTGAAATCAGCAATTCAACCCGATTAGGGTTTAGAAGGTTGAAGTGCCTTCAGCTTGTGATTGGTTTGCAATTAGATCATGATTCTTTATAATTGATTAATTCAACATGTGTAAAACAGAACTATAAATGGTATTCACTTGGTAAACCCTACCAAATGGTCTTGGAGACCGTTTGAATCTAAATGGTCTTGCAAGACCGCATGAGATCAAACTGTCTTGAGACCGTTTGATTTCAAACGGTTTGCAAACCGTTTAGACCAAATGGTCCAAGGTCATTTGGTAAAGTTACCTAGGAATTCACGCCTATCATCTTCAACCTCTGTGCAGGTCGGTTACTTCATGGATTGCTTGCAAAAGTGCAAGAAAGAGTGGGGAAGAAGAAAAACTAGGTACTAACTTGCAAGAACATGGATATGCATAATAAAGCAAAGGTTTAGAGTTATAAAACCCACCTTAAACGTTGTTCCTAGAGCTCCAAGCTTCCAAGATTCAAGCCTTTAATGGCGTCTTGAGCTCCACAGGTCGGCCAAAGAAGTTTCTCCAAGAAAAGGTTGGGGAAGGTCGGCTAGAACAAGAAACCTAAGTGAGATAACCATAAAACCAACCTTATACAAGGAATTCCTCCATGAATCCGAGCTAGAAGATGGTCTCTTCTCACCTTAGAACAGGTTGGTCGTCTTCTTGAGCTCCACAGCTCTACCTTAGTCAGTTGAGAAAGATGATAAGTGAAGAAGAGAAGGGAATACGTTTACTTGGTTTGCAAAGAAAGAAGCTTATATAGCTTGGGTTAGTTTTCAACATAAGGACCTATAGTTTATGGGTTTCTCATCTAGGTCCCTCCTTAACTTCTAAGGCACGTTCAATCTATCATAACTTTAAGCAAATCCCATCAAAACTCAAGAGCTAAGGGTAAAGAAAGCCAACATGCAAACTAAGGTACATATATAAAAGGTCTCTTTACTTATACTAGGTGATTCTACTACAAAAGTCATTCTTCTTATCTGATTATCTAATTGAAGCGCCCCTTTCATCATTTCTTCTCTAAATGATGTAAATAGTCATAAAAGATACTCTAAAATGTGTATTTTACAAGTTGCACCCCACATTTTGGGTAAATTGCACTTTACTCCAAAATTAGGGTTTTTAAGCACAAAGATTGCTCCACAAGCTGCATCTTGATGCCCAAGCTTGGGAAATCCATCATACTTCATCATATCCATTCATATGATGTCTCATCATGAAAGGAACATCTTAACGTGTGTAATTTTGCAAGTTAACCCTCTAATTAGGTAATTTTCACATAGGTCCCTGTTTCACAAAACAATACTACAACATTGTTTAAAAAGGACATAATGAAAATGTATGTTCCTCAGAAACTTAATTACATGCCAAAAGATAATCACAAGTATTTAATTACATGATTAAGCAAAACACCTAGGGTTAACTTATAACCCTGGTCAGGGATGTTACAAATTATCCACCCCTTACAAGGATTTCATCCCCGAAATCGATAAAACAAAATTAGAAGAAAAGAGCAGGGTATTTCCTTCTCATCTCTTCCTCTAGTTCCCAAGGGGCTTCTTCAACACCACGGTGATTCCATAGGACTTTCACAAGACTTATGTCTTTCTTCTTTAGCTTTTTAATTCTGTTATCAAGGATTGACACTGGTCCTTCCTCATAAGTTATATCATCATTCAATTCTACCTCCATAGGTTGTAGAACTGACTCGGTATCAAGGTGACATTTCCTCAGCATAGAAATGTGAAACACATGGTGTAACTTCTGCAACTCTTGAGGTAACTCTAGTCTATAGGCTACCTTTCCAACCCATTCAATGATTGGATAAGGCCCCATAAATCTAGGAGCCAACTTCCCTTTCCTTCCAAAACGAAGGACTCCTTTCAAAGGCGAGACCTTGAGGTACACTCTGTCTCCAACTTGGAACTCTAAGGGTCTATGACGTCTGTCGGCGTAAGATTTCTGCCTATCATGTGCAGTCTTAATTTGTTGTTGTATTACTTTAATCTTCTCTGTGGTCTGCTGCACAAGATCAGGACCTAACAACTGATGTTCACCAGTCTCATACCAACATAAGGGTGATCTACAACGTCTACCATACAAAGCTTCATAAGGTGCCATATCAATGCTATGTTGATAGCTATTGTTATAGGCAAACTCTATCAAGCTTAGGTGTAGATCCCAACTCCTGGTAAACTAGAGAACACATGCTCTCAACAAGTCTTCCAAGGTCTGTATAGTCCTTTTCGACTGTCCATCAGTCTGTGGATGAAAGGTTGTACTAAACCTTAACTTGGTGCCTAAAGCTCTGTGTAACTGCTCCCAAAAATGACTTGTAAACTGGGGACCTCTGTCAGAAACTATAGTGACTGGAACTCCGTGCAATCGCACTATCTCTTGAACATACAGTTGTGATAACCTTTCAGCAGTATAGGTTGTTTTGACAGGTAAGAAATGTGTTGTCTTTGTCAACCTATCAACTATTACCCAGATGGAATCATGTCCTTTGCTTGTTCTGGGTAGGCCAACAACAAAGTCCATGGTCACATGGTCCCACTTCCACTGTGGTATGGGTAAAGGTTACATTGTCCCTGCAGGCTTCTGGTGTTCAGCTTTAACTTGCTGACACACAGGACACCTCAGAACAAACTCAGCAACATCCTTTTTCATCCCAAGCCACCAATACATATCTTTCAAGTTTCGATACATCTTGGTGCTCCCTGGATGCATGGAATACATCAAAGAATGAGCTTCTTCCAGGACTAACTTCCTCAAGTTATCCACATCCGGTACTATCATCCTCCCATGATAGCATGCCACCTGGTCATCTGAGTCATGGAAACCATCCCGCTTCTCATCACCATACTCAGACCTAATTTTCTGAACTGCAACATCAACTCGCTGTGCCTCCTTGATCTGCTCTCTTAGGGTAGGTTTAATATGCATTTCAACTAACAACCCGGATAACAATGACACCTTCAACTGTACATTGTCCTGCCTTAAAGAGATAATCATATCTCTCCTAGAGCATACTAAAGAGTTTAGTTGTGCCCTATCCATGGTTGATGTTGCTGATTTCCTACTCAAGGCATCTGCAACCACATTAGCCTTCCCTGGATGGTAATCGAGTATACAATCGTAGTCCTTGATTAACTCCATCCAGTGACGTTGCCCCATATTAAGTTCATATTGAGAGAAGATATACTTAAGGTTCTTGTAGTCAGTGAATATCTGGAATGTCTCTCCGTAGATATAATGTCTCCAGATCTTCAAGGAATGAACCACAACAGCTAACTCCAGACCGTGTGTCAGATAATTCTCCTCGTGTTTCTTAAGATGTCGGGAAGCAAAAGAAATCACTTGCTTATCCTGCATCAACACGCATCCGAGTCCATTCTTGGAGGCATCACAGAAAACTACATATCCCTTACCTTGCTCAGGTAGCACAAGTACAGGTGCACTTGTCAACCTTTCCTTCAACAGCTGAAAAGATTGTTGGCACTTATCACTCCAGGCAAAAGGAACGTCTTTTCGGGTTAACTTGGTCAAGGGTAAGGCTATAGAACTGAAGTTATTGATGAACCTTTAGTAGTAGCCAGCTAACCCTAAGAAACTACGAATCTCTGTCGGTGTCTTCGGTTGTTCCCACTGTAGAACAGATTCTACCTTTTTAGGGTCAACACGAATACCCGAGGCAGATACCACGTGTCCAAGAAAAGATACTTCCGGCAACCAGAACTCACACTTGCTAAACTTAGCGTATAGCTTATGTTCCCTTAGCAAGTTCAAAGCTTGGAGAAGATGCTATTCATGCTACTGAGCATCTCTACTATAGATCAGAATGTCATCTATGAAGACAACAACACACTGATCGAGGAAAGGTCGGAAAATTCTATTCATGAGTTCCATAAATGCAGCTGGTGCATTAGTTAGTCCAAACGACATAACTGTGAACTCATAGTGACCATACCTTGTCCTAAAGGCAGACTTGGATATGTCACTATCCTTAATACGAAGTTGATGATATCCTGACCTCAAGTCTATCTTCGAGAAGACGGTTGCACCACGCAACTGGTCAAAAAGATCATCAATCCTCGTCAGAGGGTACTTGTTCTTTATTGTTACTTTATTGAGTTGTCTATAATCAATGTGCAACTGCATTGACCCGTCTTTCTTTTTAACAAACAAAACCGGAGCACCCCAAGGTGAAGTACTCGGTCGGATGAAACCCTTCTCAAGTAACTCTTGAAGTTGTTTCTTGAGTTCTGCCATCTCGGCAGGCGCCATCCTATACGGTGTTTGAGCTATAGGTTGTGTATCTGGGATCAAATTGATTTCAAAATCAATTTCCCGAGGCGGTGGTATACCTAGAAGTTCTTCAGGAAACACGTCTTCGAATTCCCTGACTACAGGAACTTCAGCAGGGTTAGGACTTTCCATGGCAGTATCTACTACATGGGCCAAGGATGCATAACATCCTTGCCTCATCAGCTTCTCAGCAACCATAGCTGACACAAGACAGGTGGGTAGAATCTTTCTCTCTCCTTGAAAGATCCATATGTCGCTTTCATCAGCAAACACAGCCTGCTTGGATTCACAATCCAAGACAACTCTATACCTTTCCAAGGTATCCATCCCAAGGATTATATCAAATCCTTGCATATCAAGTGGTATAAGATCCACTTGAATGCGATGATCAGAAAAGAAGAGGATGCAGGGAGAGCATACCTCCTACAACACAACAGACCTTCTCAAAGGAGTCTCAAGAAACAAGTTATCTGCTCTATGACTGACCGTCATATTGTAGTTTCGAATCACTCTCCGAGTGATAAAGGAGTGCATAGCACCCAGGTCAATCAAAACAGATACAACACAAAATGTAGACATATCAGAATATAACAATTCCATCTGACCTACCACAACCCGTGGATTGATCACTGCATCAAGTGGGTTCATTGCATAGAACCTTGTTGTCACCTGAGGTTGAGTTGGTGCTGATGATCCAGCTTGGGACGCTTGTCCACGTCCTCTAGCTGTTCCTTGAAACTGTCTTCTCTGTGACCCCTGTTGACTCTGTCTCTGAGACTGTGTCACACTGACAGGCCTAGACCTGCAGTCCTTCATCAGATGTCCCACCTTCCCACAGTTGTAGAAGCTTCTTTCCAATTGTTGTGGTCTTGGTGGTCCTGTGACTGACATTGATGCTGAACTGCGAGTCTCTTGTAGTGGTAGGCTTTGTCCTCTACCTCTACTCGGTGTCCACTGTGTCTGAGCACTAGATCTGGGTGGTGGAGGTGTAGGTGCAGAGAATCTAGGCTTCTTAAAGTCTCTAGATGAAGAACCCTGTAACTGCGGATATCTCTTATGGGTTTGCCTCTTCTCGGCTACATATCTCTCTATCCTTCAGACTGACTCAACGAAGGTAGCGAACCTCTCTCGATTTTCTAGGGCAGACACGGGAGTAGTCAAATCGGCATTCAAACCCTTCTCAAACCTTCTAATCCTTTCTTCTTCTGTGGCAGTCATGTGCGGACAAAACCACAGCAACTCCATGAACTTAGCTTCGTACTCGCTAATGTTCATCATGCCTTGCCTCAATCTCTCGAACTGAGAGATCTTCTCATCTAGGAATGTCTTTGGAAAGTATATGTTGACAAATCCCCGACGAAAGTCTTCCCATGAGATCTCTACTCCAGGCCTCTTCTGCTCTTCCATGGTCCACCAGTGACCAGCACTTCCTTTGAGAAGATAGACAGCATGTCTAACCTTCTCAGTTTCAGGGATGTTCAAGATTTTGAAGGCTTTCTCCAACTCAGTTAACCACAGGTCGGCATCTGCGGGGTCAGCTGTCCCAAAGTATTCGGTTTCTACGACACGACGAAGTCACTCGAACGTCTTATCGATACCTTGTCCTTCAGGATGGACAGGTGCCCTTGGTGCAGGCATGGGCATCCTGTCGGTGATATGTGTCATGGCAGTCATAAACTGTCCGAACATGGTTTGAACAGCTGGGTTACCCATGTCAGCTGGGTCAAACTGAGGTGGCTCCCTGGGTGGCTCAGGTACGGGCTGTTCTATCTTTGGGTTCCTTGCACCTTCTCGAGGTGCAACAACGCTACTCTCAGCCACGTACTCCTCATGTGGCTCAGACATCCTTATATATCTTCTTCTCCTGAGGAGCAGAAGATTCTATTAGATAGGAAAGAAACACTAAGGATAGACTCGACATCCTAAGTCCTATGTCTCTATAGACTCAGCGAACCTAGAGCTCTGATACCACTAAATTGAGACGATCTGATCCATAAACCACGACATAAACTCAGCGGAATACAAAAATCACCGAAAATTAAAACTTTTTGAGACAAGATCTTGAAATCATAAAACTTATTTTATAGAAACAAGATTAACAGTTTACATCTCTGTTAAATCACTTCTTGAGTGATTATACACAACCAGATACAAAATCTCAAGATTCAAAACCAAAAATCTCAGACCAACTAACTCCAAGGACCTGAGAGTACAGAGACGACATAGGACTAACTAACTACATGGCTCAGCAGTCAGTATCTCCACCTGAGATTCACTACTGCTCCTGGTGTTGTTGCTGTTGATATTGATCACCTGCATACTGGTTCCTTCATCCCCAACGACCACCTAAAAAGTTGAAATCTACGGAGTGAGACAATTATAAATAATTGTCCCAGCGAGAGTTATAACTCTCCGACAGAAGCTTTATTATAGCAATCAAAGAACAACATAAGCAATAAAAGCTTTTAAGGTAATCAACAACAGATTGACATTAAGTAGGACCACATCATTTAAGAAATATGAAAAACATATATACTAGGCAGTATAATTTCAGTCATTGTATCTCGTAGTTTTAACCTAAGCAGATATTCTACGCGGTTGATTATGTTTTACAAACATTATTATACCCTGCGGAGATGAGGTATACTGCTCATACTCCAACCGATCACTTATTAAGTCGCATTGGTATCATACCTAGGTCATCAAAAGAGTCGGATTCTTATGACCTCATCTTCCTCAGTCAGAGTGAGGATAAACATGCATGACATCTAGTGTCTCTGCTACTATAGCTTACCAGGGTATTCTGGTACTTCGCTATTAGAGTCACAGTGTCATTCTGTACTCTCTTCATCATCGAAAGATTTCTTATTTATCTCTCATAGATGCGGTATAAAAGATTTCCTCGGGAGATTAGTGTTACATCACCCCGGCATAAACATATAGTGAAGGATTGATAGATTAAGATACATCTACATCAATTCCTACACTAGGATGTAAGGATATACACATCCATATTCCCCCACATACTCAAAAGTATGTGATCCAAGAGTTCCCTTAGGAAAACCTGTTTCACCATCATTTAACTTCTGACAATGATGGATCTATGATCAGGGCTCTACATGGTATGATTATACTTGATTAGTTAGGTACATTTCAGTATTCTTTTAACATCATACATGTTTCCAAGCATTTAAATATTAAAACACTGCTATACAAGAAGAATACTAAAAGTATCAAGTTTAACTCATATCAGTTACCAAAGGATATCAACTCATCATAAGTCATTTAATCAGCATGACCTTAATGTTACTCATGGCTCTTACAGCCTATCATCTCATATGATGCTACTTAAACTTAGGCATCATAGCATATTCACTATTCATAAAGATAACAACATGCTTTCAATAAATATGGTATCATAATCCTTACCTAGATATGATCATCATCATATAAGAACATGCATGGTTAATTCAACTAATAATAATAAACAATTCATTTCAAGAGTTGTACCTTCATACTCTTACAATAGCTAGGTTCCCTGATTTACATCAATTAGGGTTATCCAATCCCTTCCATTATGATTAGAAATAGTGGTTCCTCCTTTCATACTTAAATTATGAAGATTCATGCTTAAAAGCATAACCTGGAATTAGGGTTTATTGTACATTTCATCATATTACCCTAGAATTAGGGTTTACTATTCACTTTATAGTGAATTGAGCTCATAGCATCATCATGTATGAGAAACATCATCATTGATGCCTTCAAATTAGGTTAAGATTCATCAATTATCATAATTAGGGTTTTCATGATCTCACATAGGTGGATCATACCCTAATCATGCACATTCATATACATTGAAGGTAATTTACTTGAGTTTCAACCATAAATGGTACCTTCTCTCTCCTCCTACTAATAGATGGTGATTGCATCACTCTAGAATAGGTTAGGTCAAGTCCTCATTGATTAACATAAGCTAAGTCACCACTATCATGTCATTAGGGTTTGATTAAAACAAGGTATCATCTAGTTGAACCCTTCAAGGGCATATTGGTAAAGTACACCATTGATCACAATCATGGGTCAATCTATTAATCACTTAACCCCTTAATGTCTTTAAGTATCATTAGGGTTTGGATTAGACCACCATAGAACCAATTTAAACCTTCAAAGTACTAAGCAAACACAACCCTAAAGTCTCCAAACGATTACACACTTTCAACCTCCAAACTGTCTTGAGACCATTTGGATGTGTTGACCGTTTGCTATAGTTGACTTCAAGACCGCATGACACTCAAGACCATTTGCCCTTAAACGGTCTTGAGACCGTTTGAGTGCGTTGACCATTTGAGAGTGTTGACTTCCAAACCGTTTGGATGAAACGACCTTGAAACCGCATGAGTTGAAATGATCTTGATATCGATTGGACGAAACGACCTTGAGATCATTTGAGTCCAAACGGTCTTGAGATCGTTTGGTCCAAATGGGCTCAAAACCGCATGGACCTCAAAGGTGTATCAAAGGTTATAATTGATTATGGTTATCTATGTTGAAGCCTTCAATTGGCCATAACCTTGTTAACCACTTATAAATTGAGCCAATTAGGGTTAACCTTAATCAATTGGACACCAAATTGACCCTCAATTGAAAGCCAATTAGGGTTAAATCCAACTCAATTAGGGTTTGCAATCGGTTAACCCTCAATGTTCAACAATGTGAAACAAATTGAAGTTGAACCCATCAATTGATACTCAATTGGGCCCAAACTTGGACCGAACGGTCTTGAGATCGTTTGGACACCCTCCAAACGGTCTTGAGACCGTTTGCCCAAAGTTTCATTAAAATCTAAGTCAATTTGATAAGGGTTGAACCCTAATTAGGTCTAAAATCAGCACTTTTATTCAATTCATCAACCTATTGTGATTGGACCCTCAATTGATCAAATTACCTTAACCCTAGACCTCCAAATGGTCTTGGGTTGTCACCAAACGGTCTTGAGACCGTTTGGGCCCTTCAACCCGAAGTTCACCAAAATCTATCCTTGAAATCAGCAATTCAACCCGATTAGGGTTTAGAAGGTTGAAGTGCCTTCAACTTGTGATTGGTTTGCAATTAGATCATGATTCTTTATAATTGATTAATTCAACATGTGTACAAAAGACCTATAAATGGTCTTCACTTGGTCAACCCTACCAAATGGTCTTGGAGACCGTTTGAATCTAAACGGTCTTGCAAGACCGCATGAGATCAAACGGTCTTGAGACCGTTTGATTTCAAACGGTTTGCAAACCTTTTAGACCAAATGGTCCAAGGTCGTTTGGTAAAGTTACCTAGGAATTCACTCCCATCATCTTCAACCTCTGTGCAGGTCGGTTACTTCATGGATTGCTTGCAAAAGTGCAAGAAAGAGTGGGGAAGAAGAAAAACTAGGTACTAACTTGCAAGAACATGGATATGCATAATAAAGTAAAGGTTTAGAGTCATAAAACCTGCCTTAAACGTTGTTCCTAGAGCTCCAAGGTTCCAAGCTTCAAGACTTTAATGGTGTCTTGAGCTCCATAGGTCGGACAAAGAAGTTTCTCCAAGAAAAGGTTGGGGAAGGTCGGCTAGAACAAGAAACCTAAGTGAGATAACCATAAAACCAACCTTATATAAGGAATTCCTCCATGAATCTGAGCTAGAAGATGGTCTCTTCTCACCTTAGAACAGGTTGGTCGTCTTCTTGATCTCCACAGCTCTGCCTTAGTCGGTTGAGCAAGATGATAAGTGAAGAAGAGAAGGGAATACATTTACTTGGTTTGCAAAGAAAGAAGCTTATATAGCTTGGGTTAGTTTTCAACATAAGGACCTCTAGTTTATGGGTTTCTCATCTAGGTCCCTCCTTAACTTATAAGGCACGTTCAATCTATCATAACTTTAAGCAAAGCCCATCAAAACTCAAGAGCTAAGGGTAAAGAAAGCCAACATGCAAACTAAGGTACATATATAAAAGGTCTCTTTACTCATACTAGGTGATTCTACTACAAAAGTCATTCTTCTTATCTGATTATCTAATTGAAGCACCCCTTTCATCATATCTTCTCTAAATGATGTAAAGAGTAATAAAAGATACTCTAAAAGGTGTATTTTACAAGTTGCACCCCAGATTTTGGGTAAATTGCACTTTACTCCAAAATTAGGGTTTTTAAGCACAAAGATTGCTCCACAAGCTTCATCTTGATGCCCAAGCTTGGGAAATACATCATACTTCATCATATCCATTCATATGATGTCTCATCATTAGAGGAACATCTTAACGTGTGTAATTTTGCAAGTTAACCCCTCTAATTGGGTAATTTGCACATAGGTCCCTGTATCACAAAACAATACTACAACATTGTTTAAAAAGGACATAATGAAAATGTATGTTCCTCATGAACTTAATTACATGCCAAAAGATAATCACAAGTATTTAATTACATGATTAAGCAAAACACCTAGGGTTAACTTATAACCCAGGTCAGGGATGTTACAAGAAC
Organism: Alisma plantago-aquatica; assembly: GCA_963693085.1. Classification (NCBI taxonomy): domain Eukaryota; kingdom Viridiplantae; phylum Streptophyta; class Magnoliopsida; order Alismatales; family Alismataceae; genus Alisma; species Alisma plantago-aquatica. The sequence continues at coordinate 1,062,668,566 of OY856409.1, read as the reverse complement.
AGACATGAAGGAGTTGTCCCTTCACGTTAGCGTACTAGTCACCAACTTGCTCTCCCATAATTGTGCTCCCTTGCTATCCCTCCCTTGATCAGGTAGGACTTGCTCGGGTTCTCTCGGCTACCACAACTAGAGAAGATAAACAATTATTAGAAATAATTGAATTGTATCTCTGGGAAGCCCCTAGTACCCCTCCATTTATAGGAGGGTCAGGGTTCCCAATCTGTGCTAGAATAGAAGGGATCATAATCTTATGAGTTTTTGCAGCCTACAAGCAGTGAAATGATTGGTTCACCAGTGAATTGATCAGTTGGCATGTGAGCCAATCGGTTTTCCCAGTGAACCAGTCATTTCATCATGTTTCTCAATCATAATTGTATTGGCAATTCTAATCCAATTAACATGTCATATGATGTCATCACTTATTCTTGATGTAATGGAATTGCTCTTGTGAACCAAGTGGTTCATCTCATGAATCGAGCATTTCATGACCATTAGCCGATCAATTCACTCAATGAACCAGTCGATTCATACCCCAACTCATATAGAATTCAGCCAATGCAATATCCAATCAACTTGACACTCCAATCGATCGATTCAACACTTGAACCGGTTGATTTAGAGTCCAATCAGTTAGTTGTTATTTACTTCATACATAAACACTTTAGTAATTAATTTAATTATAATTCATGATTAAAATCCTAATCCAAGTGAATTCCTTTGTGTGTGACCCTATAGATCCCATATTATGTTGGCAGTGAATGTCCATAACCAATTATGACATCATAAGCAAAGAGTGGTGCCTAGTCACACATCATTGCTACCCAAGTAAATAGAAAGTTAGAGAACAACTTCAACCCACAATTTGTGATTGGTGTTATAATGTTTGTATAGTTCCTTTGTCACTAATATCCAGATTGAACTCGAGGCATGGAATCGTCATCCTCCCCAATCATTCAATCCATGTTCCTTAAATCTTAGCAGACTGTATGAGATATATATAAGCTCAATATCACATATTGACTCACATCAACATGGTCATGCATTTCTCAGTCTCACTTATCAAGTTGACATGATATTACACTCCTTTAGGAGGAAAAAATCCCATCTACATCACTCACAATCATCCCCATGTGTCACATTGCACCAGATCATCACCTTTATGGAAACCCTTATTCAGGATCATGGTGGATGATGTCAAAGTATAGCAAATGACATGTGATGAGTGTATTGACTTCAGGGCTAAGAACCACAATCACCACCAACACTATAAGATATGATTTTGACTACTAATTATGGTCTCCATGTATCACTCTTATGGTGAGTCTGTCTGATACACTATTCTCTAACAAGTATCTATGTTCTTGGTTTGATATCGCATATCATGACTAATGAGATTCTATTATCAACCAACATACACTCTAGTCTTATGTGTTATTTTTGTCTGTCTGCCTTCCATAATAGCATCTGACTAGGGACATAACAAGAATGCATGTACTCTTAACATCTCTATGATCTCATTGTTCAAGTCACGTACTTGAAGATCGTCATTTAGTAATATCATTCTCTAGACATTTATTATGTTACTTCATATCTCATAACTGAATAAAATAGAATAAATTGGAAGCATGCCTTTATTATTAATCAAATCATTTACCAGTTATGCCATTACAGTCATCATATGATTGGCTCTCTGGGCATACATACCAACAGACTCCCACTTGCACTTAGAGCCAATCACCCTTGAATCTTATTCCAAGTGATATAACATGACCATCATGCTTCTACTATGAAAGTTCTTTTATCAAGGGGTCGACAACATTATTCTCGACTAGTACTCTACAAATGTTCACATCTTCTTGTTGTACGATCTCTCATATGAGATGGAAATGCCTGTGTATATGCTTAAAATGTTCATGCGATCTGGGTTCCTTAGCTTGTGCAATATCTCCATTGTTACCCCAAGTTCAGAGATGAACTTCTTGATCCATACAACCTCCTTTGTTGCAGTCAATGCAACAATATACTCAGCCTCTGTTGTAGAATTGACAACTGTTTCTTGCTTGGAACTCTTCCAACCCACAGCTCTATTGTTAAGGAAAAACACAAATCCAAATTGCAATATGTAATAATATTTGTCTGTTTGGAATCTTGCATCGGTGTAACCCGTTACCACCAACTCTTCCTCTCCACCGTAGACAATGAACTAATCCTTAGTTCTTCTCAAGTACTTAAGGATGTCCTTGACAGCTGTCCAGTGAGCATCACATGGATTTGACCAATATTTGCTAATCATTCTCAAGGAATATGAGACATCAGGATGGGTATACAACATTGCATACATGATGGATCCAATTGTAGATACATATGGAGTCATACTCATGTCCTACCTTTCTTTACAAGAACTAGGACATTGAGCTTTAGAGATGATAACTCCATGACAAATGGGTAGGTTTCATATCTTTGAGATCTCCATGTTGAACCTCTTCAACACTTTGTCAATGTGTGTACTCTGACTTAGTCCAAGAATCCTTCTAGATCTATCTCTAAAGATCTTGATCCCCAAGATGTAGGATTCTTCTCCCAAGTCATTCATAGAAAATGCATTTCCTATCCATGTATTTATCTTTTATAAAGTAGGGATGTCATTCCCCATAAATAGTATGTCATCCGCATGCAATATGAGGTATATAACCATGCTCCCACTAACCTTCTTGTACACATAAGGTTCATCTTCATTTTGAGTAAAGACAAACTCTTTGACTGTCTCGTTAAAACAAAGATTCTAGCTCCAAGATGCTTGCTTTAATCCATATATTGACCTTTTTAGCTTATAAACTATATTTGCATCCTTTGGATTTATAAATCCCTCAGGTTGTGTCATGTACACATCCTCAAGAAGATTCCCATTAAGAAATGTAGATTTAACATCCATCTGTAAAATTTCATAGTCATGATAAGCTACAATAGCAAGCATGATCCTGATGGACTTAACCATGGCAACTAGAGAAAAAGTTTCATCATAGTCAACACCTTGAACTTGTTTGAAACCCTTTGTAACCAATCTGCTCTTATAGGCTTATACTTTACAATCCATGTCGGTATTCTTCTTGAAGACCCATTTGTACCCTATGGGTTTTACCCCTTCAGGTGGATCCACCAAGGTCCATACCTTGTTGGCATACATGGATTTCATCTCAGATCTCATGGCCTCAAGCCATTTCTAAGACTCTGGTCCCTTAGTATATTCCAGATAGGTTGTTGGCTCATCATCGATGACCAACTCACCACCTTCCTGAGTCACAAGATATCCAAATCTTTTAGTTTCAAGGTGTGCCCTACTAGATCTACGAGGTCCCTGTGTTACCTAAGGAATTTGAAATTCCACAACACTTTGTGATTCTCTTTGTTCCTCTTGTGCATCTATTAATTCAATGCTTTCTTGATGGTCTCAAACTTCTTTGATTTCCACTTTCTTCCCACTGATTCCTTTGGAAATAAATTCCTTTTCTAGGAATGAAGCATCTTTGGCAACAATCACTTTGCTGCTAGATAGGGAATAAAAGTAATATCCTTTAGTATCCTTGGGATATCCAACAAAATAGCATTTATCAGATTTAGGGCCAAGCTTTTTAGGAAATATTTTCCTCACATAAGCTTCACATCCTTAAATCCTCATAAAAGACACATTGGGACGCTTCCCATACCATATATCATATGGTGTCTATTGAACCGATTTAGATGGTACTCGGTTAGTGTAAATGCGGTAGTTTCAAGAGCATAACCCCATAAGATAGTTGGAAGTTCAGCTAAACTCCTCATTAGTCACACCACATCCAACAATGTGTGATTCCTTCTTTCTAATCACCATTATGTTGTGGTGTTCTAGATGGAGTCCATTGTGGTACAATACCATAAACTTGTAGAAGGTCCTCAAACTCTTAGCTTAAGTATTATCCACGTCGATTAGAATGAAGTGCCTTAATACTTTTTCCATGTTGGTTTTGTACTTCATCCATAAACTCCTTGAACTTTTCAAGAGGTTCTGGCTTATGTTTCACCAAGTAAACATAACCATACCTACTGAAGTCATCAGTGAAGGTATGAAGTACTGATACCCACATCTAGCAGTTGTTCTAAAAGGGCCACATACATCAGTATGTATGATTCCTAATAGATCACTATCCCTCTCATTGTTACCAGTGAAAGGAGTCTTGGTCCCAACAAATAAGATTCACATGTCTCTATTGATTCAAAATCAAAAGAGTCCAAATAACCATCTTTATGGAGTCAAGATATGTGATTCTCATTTATGTGCCCTAGACGACAATGCCAAAGATGTGTTTTGTTTGAGTTGTTAAGTTTTAGTCTTTTGGTATTTATGTTATAAACATCTATCTTAATATCTAGCAAATGAAGACCATAAGACATTGGGGTATTGCCATAAAAGATCCCATCTTTTGAAATAGAACATCGAAATTATTGATATGGAATTAATATGCATCCTTGTCCATACAAGATACATAAATGGTGTTTCTACTTATGGCAGATACATAACGAAAATTCACTAACTCTATTACAAGCCATGTGGGCAGAGATAAATTATAGGTTCCAACTCTAGTGGCATCAACTCTTGCTCCATTTGTGACTCATAGTTCAACCTCACCCTTTCCTAAAGGCCTACTTCTTTTTAGATCCTTCATTTTTGAGCATATGTGAGACCCGCATTAGGTATTTAGCACCCAAGATGAAGAAGTAGATAAGTTTATCTCAATAATGTATATAGCTAAAATGGAGATCACCATCTGCATCTTCTTCTTCCTAAATGCCTTGAAGTACAAAGGATATATTCCTATTGTACTTTTCTTTCTCCTTATCTTGAGTGTTGAAGATCTGGATTTGGGCTTAGCCTCAGAATTCTTCATGGCCTTGTTTTCATCCTTGGACTCAAATCTGTTGATCACCATCATGAGTTTGTCTTTCTTCATTCTTTCTTCGACATTAATCAACATCCCAAACAAATATGGCAGTAGTATGGCCATATTATTCAAGTGGCTATATGATTCAGGCAATAATTGTAGAATCTTATCCATGACTAACTCTTGGCTCAAGGAGAATCCCAGTTCTTCTAGATGTTCCACATCTCCAATCATATTGAGTGCATGGGTCTCTACTGAGTCTCCCTTTGCCATCTGACACTCAAAGAGCACCTTTGAGATATTGTACCTTTCTTGCTTTGTGTGCTTATGGTTCAAGTATTTAAGATGTGTTACCATCTCAAGTATCCCCATGTCCTCACACTGCTCACGCAACTCATAGTTCATGCAACTTAGAATAAGGTGCTTTATATCTAAGGGATCGTTGGCATGCTTTCAGTAAGCATCCACCTCAGCCCTAGGCACATCAGGAGCAGGTATTTCTGGCACTGGCGTTTCTAGGACATACAACTTGCACTCTTCATTGAGAACCCTTCTCGAAGTCTAAAACTAGTCATGGAAATTTGTCCCATTAAATATGTCCTTCCTAAGGACCAATCACAATGATGATTTGATTGCCATTTATTTCTATAAAAGAAAATTTTGCATTTGTCAAAAACCCTTTTTGATTTGAAAATTGACGATATTCATTTAGGCCTTGAATTAATCATCACTCCCACTATTTTACTCAAATTGGCAGCCCTTGCATATCAACTCAGAAGATTGCAGTGTGCGACCTTATAGTGAGCCAAGATCCAAAACAATTCAACTATTACCCGACCAATGCCAACATCCATAATCAATTATTAAGGTAGGAAACTTTTTCCAATTGCATCTTATGCAATTCTTAGATATATGTTATGCACAACTCCTTTCGATAGTCATTTGCATGCCTATGGCGCTTAATCTCATTAAAGACACACAATTAAACTTGACCCAAAACCCAACATGATAATGATGCATCAAACTTGGTAGACCCACATTAGTACCATCACACTTCCACGAGATAGACAAAGTGCCACCCTTGGGGTTCTGTCACGACCTCCTTTTTAAAAATAAAAATACAACCATAGCGGAAGCATTTGAACATAATGGAGATCATGACAAATTGTGGACTGATATCATTAATCAAGCAAAATCCATAGAATAGAAGGAAAATCCACCAGAGTGCCTTATTACAAGCCATAAACAAAAGACTCTAAGTCCAACATAAAGAGTTCAAAGAATGAAACTCCAACATAACATAACAAAAAGGAAAGACATCTATCTAGAATGGCACCCCACCAAGTAGGATTCACGAACTATCCTTGAGCTTGAGCTGACGTCTCTGAAGTCTACTTCTTCTCCTCCTTGTCTGTGGACATCTTGTCCCCAGCCCATGCAAGGCAACGTAAAACTATGTGAGTGGCACTGAGCAGTTATATAAGAAAATAGCTTATAATTGAAATGGCATGAGAAATAACTTGGAACATAAATACATAACATAATTAACATGATTGCATGAGAACATGATTAACTTAACATGATTTCATAATAAGATGGTTTTTACTTGAGTTGATGTAGTCCCTCTCCTGATTTGCACCCACAATGCTCATAAGGCCATTTAAGGCTCACATAAGGCCAATCAAGGCTCACATAAGGCCAATTAAGGCTCACATAAGGCCAATTAAGGCTCACATAATGCTCCCACAGAGCTCATAAGGCCAATTAAGGCTCACATAAGGCCAATTAAGGCTCACATAACAGGATTGAGGGGACTATATCAACATACATGGTTTAATACACTTGAACATAGTTATCATGATTTCTTGATCAATTAGCATAGTAGTGATTCATAATGTTCAAAATGAAAGCATATCCATTAAAATAGTAGAAAACGTAAATTCATAGCATTTGCATGGTTTTCATAAGCATAAATTGAATAATAGAATAATTGCACTTTATTGAGTAATCATAACCAATAAACGAATAAAATAAACCCATAACCCTAGAATTATGCTCAGTGTGCATGATCCACTCACCTGATCCTGAAGGGATATACTAACAGTAGATGCAGTCCTGAACAATCCTAATATCCTGTGAATAATATAATTATGAATTAATTACATATGCTTAACATAGGTGTATCATTCTCTAATTAAATTTGAAAATTAGGTTGGAAATCTAGGTCTGAAACTAGGACCATTGGATATATCTCGAAAAACTGATCAAAAACCATATATGGATCATCCCCATCTGAGCTCTAGATTATTTTCTATGATTTTGTAAAGATTAGAGATATTCTAACCAATCAGAGGCGAGGAAAAATCATTCAAGACATTTATGAGAAATCCAGAAATCAGAGTTTGAAATACGACTTTTCCCTCGCATTATAAATCTGGGATAGGGGCGTGACATGGCATATGGGTAAAACAAACATTCAAAATTTGCACAACTAATATCACTATACAAACACGAAAGTGTGAATTCGCCCTAATAAACGTGACAAAAAAAATACCAACGTCTCAATTGTACAACAGTAAAACATAAGCCAGGCTTCTTCTTACAGCCATGGCTTGCGAACGACTCACCTGGAGCTTTGGAGTTCCGATCAAAAAATAGAGATTGGTAAGGATCGCGACTGGGAAACCTTTCCAGTGCCTTCGTCTTTCTTTTCCGAGCTTGGCAAGCCCAGGAACGAGAGGCGAGGTGGATGGGGGCCTGAGAATGGCAAGCCACCATGGCCAGAGCAGGGGACTCAACTCGGAAAATGAGTTCCAGTCAAACAACAAAGGGGACATCATAGTTGAGGGCATGACTAGCTTCGGCCCAAATCACTGAAGGTGTGAGAAGCAAAATCCCGAAGAAACCATTACCAGAATGGCCTGGTAGTGACTAATCTAACCTAGGCGGAGGCTGCGTTCCGACGGTCTGAAACTGGATTCGTGGGCGGAGCATATGGGTGAAGAGCACAGGCTAAAGGCATAAGGGAAACCACTAGTGGAGTCTGTCGAAGCTTACAGGGGGTCAAATTCCGCTGGGATGGTCGGAGGCTCGCGCTCAAGCTCGCCGGCGGCAGTGAGGTAGATCGACTCCGTGACGGTCCCTCAGTTGAGCTCAGCCCAAATTGGTGGCGGAGGAAGGTCGAGCGATGCCTGAGTGTGCTTCCTAATTCGCTAGCTCTTTGTGCGATGGTCCCTCGTGACCTGGAGATGGTGGCGCCGTGGACTAGAGGGAGAGGTCTTTTGGGCGTTTCCGCTGCGGGCGCTTATATGGGTCGAGCTAGGGTTCGTTAGGTTCGTAGGGATCTCACAAATTGATTGGAGTTGAGATAAAGGCAAGCTGTTGACGAGGGAGAGGGATATCTCGGGCGAGGAATGGGACTCTGTTTCCCCCTTCCGCGCGGATTCTGCGGGAGGTTAGGGATGAGGTCCCTGCCCTCAGATCCCCATCCAACGGCTCACAAGGAGCCCGGTTCATTCAAGCTGCGCGTGACGCACAAAAATCTGGAACTTTGATCAAAACGTGACAAACACATGTATTATTAAGTTGATTACTCAAATAAATCACATTATCTACTAATTTCTTCCTAATAACATTTGGGGCATCTATGATTATCCAAATCTAACCAAATTTGATATACAAGCTAATTCGACCATGAGGAATCTAATTATCCAATTAGATTTTGGATATGAGTTAGGGAAATATGTGTTTTACATTATTAGTTACTTAGGGTAATTAACACATTAATAATCATTGCAAGGGAATTTTATTACCAAAATCCGAGGGGAGCTCTATTATTATTTTATCTACTCATATACCAATCAATGGGATGCACTTTACATGTATGTGTGCCGAAATTATCAATTAACCCCTAACTAGTCATTATTGCATAATTATGGTTAAATTATCATGCATTATTCATGACATTAATATGACTAATTATTGATGTAAATGATTCCATTCAAGGTCCACTTGGCACATTTAGCTCATTTTGAAATACGAATTAAGCATGGTCTGTACTTAAGTCATCATATAAAAAATGGGTTCTTTCAATTTAGGATTTCACCTTTATTAAATAACAAAAATTTTGGGACTAAAATTTGAGGGTCGTTACAGGTTCCCACTCTTAGTCGATTAAGGTTCATGTGTGTTGCTTATGGAAAACATCTAATACTTAATATTTTTATTGAGGGAGTTTGTATTTATAAATACATTTACATTATCCAATCACCACATATATACTATGTTTTTTATACATGTTATATCCCACAATAAAAACATGTGATAAACATAAGAGATGGTTATGGCCATTCTATTATAATTCCCCAGGGACACACAAAATTACCACCACCTAGGTCTATATCTCATGTAATAACATGTTTTTGATGAAGAATTATGCCTGCCAATATGGGTTGATCGGTTCAACCCTTGAACCGGTCGGCTTGCCTCTTGGCCAGTCGGTTGGTCGTCACACCAGTCAATTGGTCCACAGTCCACCATCAATTGGGTCCTCCAGTCGATCGGTTAGGTGTACCAGTCAAATGGTTTAGCTCATCCTCCTTGGTCCTCCAGTCGACCGGCTCACCTTCAAGACCGTCAGTTGGCCTGGTACTGAGCGTCTTCTTCTTTTTCATAACAAAAAGACTATCCTAATGCTATTACTATTACTTGGTGTACAAAAAACTCGATTTACATTTGAGGGAATCATAGGTAGGAGAGAATAATACTTTTACAATTAGAAGATAAGGTAGAGGCTCAGTATGCAAACTAAGATAAAACCAACCACACAACCACACACACATATATAGGGTTATTGGCCATAACCATGCTTCACATCCACCATCAAAACTCCCTTTTAGGGCAACACACATAAGTTATATATATATATATATATATATATATATATATATATATATATATATTGGGATCTTATGTGGTGTTTAAGTGGATATGTAAATTAATTAGTTTAACTATTCACATAGTATTCGATTATTCCAAAATATAGTAGCTTGATATGGCTCTAATACTACTGTAGGGAAATATGACGACAGATAAGGAAACAACAACAAAAATTTAACTACCACATTCTCTTTAAACCAATGGAATGTGTCAATAAATATGTAATGGGAAGGATGGTTTAGATGATATACCTGGTCCTGGAGAAAGTCTAGCGACAATCTTGTTGTTGTGGTTGTGAGACTTTTCCTGAAGTCGCACTCGAACAACGTCTGTGTCATCCTCATGGTCAATCACCATGGACAGTAGGTTGACGTTGTCCTCATAGAGGGAAAAGGATCCACACCTCTAGAGTAGTCCACATGGACCATCGGGAACTCTTGCCATTCTAATAGAACATACAAGAAGGAGTTGTCCCTTCATGTTGGCATACTAGTCACCAACTTGCTCTCCCACAATTGTTCTCCCTTGCTATCCCTCCTTTTATCGGGTAGGACTTGCTCGGGTTCTCTCAGTTACCACAACCAGAGAAGATAGACAATCGTTAAAAGTAATTGAGTTGTATCTCTGGGAAGCCCACAATACCCCTCTATTTATAGAAGGGTCTGGATCAAGCTTCCCAATTTGTGTGAGAGTGGAAGGGATCGGAATCTCGCAAATTTTCACAACCTACAGTGATAAAATGACCGATTCACCAGTGAACCGATTGGTTGGCATGTGAGCCGATCGGTTCACTCAATGAACCAGTCATTTCATCATGTTTTTCAATCCCAATCATATTGGAAATTCTAATCCAATTAATACGCGATATGACATCAACACTAATCCTTGATGCAATCAAATTGCTCTTATGAATCTTGAAGTTCATCTCATGAACTAGTTGTTTCACGACCATGAGCCAATCGGTCCACTCAGTGAACCAATTGATTCGTACCTTGGATCATCTAGAATTCATCCAATACAATATCCAATCAAACTGACACTCCAACCAATCAGTTCAACACTTGAACCAGTCAGTTCAGAGTCCAGTCAGTCAATTGTTGTTTACATTGAATATCTAGACACTTTCATAATCAATTTAATTATCATTCATGATCAAACTCTTATTCCAAGTGAATTCCTATGTGTGTGACCCTATAGGTCCCATATTACATTGGCAATAAATATCCATAACCAATTATGACATCACAAGCAAAGGGCGGTGCCTAGTTACACATCATTGTTATCCAAGTAAATGGAAAGTTGGAGAACAACTTCAACCTACAATGTCTGATTGGTGTTACAATGTTTGTATAGTTCCTTTGTCACTGATTTCCGGATTAAACTCGAGTCATTCAATCCATGTTCCTTGAACCTGAGCAGAGTGCCTGAGATATATGTAAGCTCAATATCTCATACTGACTCACATCAACATGGCCATGCATTTCTTAGTCTTGCTTATCAAGTGGACAAGATATCACACTTCTGTAGGAGGGACAAATCCCATCTACATCACTCACTATCATCCCCGTGTGTCACAATACACCCGATTATCACCTTTATGGCAACCTTTATTCAGGATCATGGTGGATGATGTTAAACTATACCGAACGACATGTGATGAGTGTAGTGACTTCAGGTCTAAGAACCACAATCACCACCAACACTATAAGAGGTGATTCTGACTACCAATTATGGTCTCAATGTATCACTCTTATGGTGGGTCTGTCGATACACTGTTATCTAATAAGTATCTATGTGCTTGGTTTGATATCAAATATCACGAATGATGAGATTCTGTCATTAACCAGCATAGACTCTAGTCTTATGTGCTATTATTGTCTATCTGCCTTCCATAATAACATCTGACTATGGACATAACATGAATGTATGTACTCTTAACATCCATATGATCTCACTGTTCAAGTCACGCACTTGAAGACATACGACATTGAGTAATTTCATTCTCTAGGATTTATTATGTTATCTTACATGCCAATTTAACTAAAATTAGTAAATATTCCAATTTCTAATTAGAATATTCATTATTAATAGAAATTTGTATGATTTATAATCAAATAATCATCCAAATTCTAATCAATCCAATATTATTCATTATGTCATAACTGAATAAAACATAATAAATTGGAAGCATGCCTTTATTATTAATCAAAACATTTACAAGTTATGCCAATACACTCATTATATGATTGGCTCTTCGGACATGCATACCAACAATAACAACCATTCTCTAAAGTTGATGGTGTTGTATGTATTTGGAAAACATTTATTTTTTCATCTGGAAAAGAATATGCTATTGGATGAAGAATGTTCCACATCTTCAGTGGTTCAATAGTCTTCGTCGCTATTGATGGGACCTTGGTCACTATAGGGACAATGGGTTTTCCATGCACGAGGAAATGGAGTGTGAGACGAGAATGCACTTCATTATGATATAGACTATGGAAACTGACTAAGCTTCAAAGTGAGAGAGTGGAACCATGTGTGGATCATCCTTAATATCTTGGTGGGGAGATGTCTATTTAAACCTTTCGTGTCATATACATGCATGTAGATCTCATTAGTGCTTGAGGGGTGAGCTCCATGGTTCATTCCCCTACACCTAAAATCTTGATTTCAAGGCAAATCTAGACCACTAAGATCCTATAGTGGCTATCCCACAAGAAGAGGTCATATGCATATTTCCCGTCAGCCAAATGCAGACACATACATGTCCAACATCATAGCTATGACACCTCTATATGTATGGAAGTTGGTGAAGTATATAGATTCTAACTTTGTATATCATCTGGAGGCCTCTTGGATTCATGACAATGTTGTAGGGCAAAGATTTACGGTGTTTAATGGTTATTCTGGAGAACTGATTTTGAATTTGGTATTGTCCCTATTGTCTTCACCTCCTTGTTTTTTTATCAACAAACAAATAGATGCCATATGTTGGCCCAATTCCCATACAACGACATGTCTATTTGCCTGAGTAGACTTCCCTCTCTTGGATAGTGTACTATGAAGGAGAGTACATGCTAGGTGTAAAGTTCTACAATTATATTAAGGGTTGTATCTTTTGGTGACGTGTCATAAAAAATCACCACCAATCATCATAACTCCAGTGTGTTGTTGACCAAGAATGACAAAGGAAAAATTAAGAGGTGGTGTTATTAGAATAGATGTGGAAGATAGTCAAACTTGAACCGTGGAAAGACATATCATACAATGTTGTTATGTTCAGCAAGACAACTACCACCTCTCCAAAGGCTTGTCACATTGCTATCACTAATCCATGGATGACATCCAAACATGTGCTCACTGGTTGGAAACCTCAACACAATAAAATAAATTGTTTGGGATGGTGACTGCTCTTAACAATTTGAAGAATGTATGTTGAGCAATTGATATATTTTCCCCTTCCATTTTTCTTTTGACAGATGTCATGTCTTGAGATCTGTATTCAAAGTGGTATGTGAATAAGCCTTCTTATATGAAATGACAGGTGAAATGAACACATGAAGTACATATAATCGTCCTGAGTTGATTTAGTGATTAGGATGGAATCGTTCCTTATAGTTATGAGATCTCATATGATGGGATTAGCTATACAGATGACTAGTCTGTATGAGAACCTGGACGACTAGGCTTCCCAAGGTGTCGTTATTTGTAGATGGTTTTCCCAATGTGCGAACACGTCGCCCAAAAAGTTAAATGCACATAAAAACGTGGGAGAGAGGGAGAGGAGAGAATGAGTTTAGTAAGTGACAATTGGAGAGAGAAAAAAAATGCAAAGTTAAAATTTCTAATAACTTTCGAACCGTAACATATTTTTTGGAAAAATAAACACCATTGCACTCCTTACAAAAAAATAGTATTATAAGATCAAGTTTGACATATTTAAAAAAATGAAAAAAATATTTTAAAACATGACAAATGGATAACATGAGATACATGTTATGACACATGGAATAACATGAGATAAAATAATACATGAAACAACATGTTATAACAACATGTATACCATGTGTTATAACATGTTTTAACATGTTATCTCATGTTATCCCATGTGTTATCCCATGCTATGACATGTGTCATGACATGGTTATAACTCTCAAATCGTAATCAATTTTCTAACGAAATAAAAATAGACGAGTTAGTAACTAAAAATACTTTAAGATAATACTAATGTCAACTGACTTTATTAATGATTTTTTTAACAAAATAATTATCATATATGAGATAACATGTTATGACATGGGATACCACATGAGATAACATGGTATAACGAATGATATAATATGAGATAACATGGGATACATGTTATGACACATGGGATAACATGGGATACATGTTATGACACATTGGATAGCATGGGATAACATGGAATACATGTTCTAACGCATGAGATAATATGAGATACATGTTATGACAAATGAATAACATGGGATACATGTTATGACATGTTAGCTCATGTCATAACATGTTATCTCATGTTATAACATGTTATAACACGTAACATCATCACATGAACTACACACATGTTATAACATGTTATCTCATGCGTTATGCTTATTTCATTTAAAAAATTCATCGTCAAAGTATATCAAAATTAGTCTTATTTTAAATTTTTTTGTTAGTAATTGTCTACTTTTTATTCCGTTAAAAAAATTATTACGGTTTGAGAGTTATAAGCTAAATAAATTTATCTCTCCTCTTTTTTTTACTTTTTACAATCACAATATCTCTCTTCTTTTAACATCGTAGCAAAAACTACTCTCATGTTATAACATGTTATGTGCTATGCTTATTTCATTAAAAATATTACTAAAATATGTCGATATTAGTCTTATTTTAAAATATTTTTATTAGTAATCGACCATTTTTTATTTCGTAAAAATATTCATTACGGTTTGAGAGTTATAAGTTAAATAATTTTTTCTCTCATTTTTTTTTGACTTTTTTACAATCACATTATCTCTCTTCTTTCAAATTTTAAATTATATTTTTATAAATAACTATGATACTACTTCCCTCCTATTATATATATATTTAAAATAAAATTAGGCCGGATATAATGTACATTTGGACCGAAGATACCATACATTTCGATCAGAGATAACATACTTTTGGTCCAGAGTTAACATAAAAATAGACCAGATATAACATCCAACTGGATCGAAGATTACATCTAAATGATCCGGAGATAACATCTAACTAGAACGGAGATAACGACCAATTAGATCGGATATAACATCTAATTGGACCAGATATAACATCCAATTAGACCAGAGGAATACAAAGAATACAAAGAAGGTAGTGTTATGTGTTTTTTATCAAACACATGTTGACATTGATCTTATTTTTATAAGAAATAAATCCTTTTTTATTTTAATAAAAGATTCATTACGGATTGTAAGTTATAAGAAAAATAATTTTCTCTCTCATTTTTTTCTTATTCAAACCACATCGTCTCTCCTCTTTTGTATTGTATATTTAATTTTTTAAAATATGTCGAGATTAATCTTGTTGTAACATATTTTTTGTAAGCAATTCAACAATGTATATTTCGTCAAAAAATACATTGCGGTTCAAAAGTTATTAGCAAAAATAACTTGTCTTTTTTTTTCTCTCTCTTGCTACCACTTTATCTACCCACTCTCTCTTTCATCACATTTTAAAAGAAACAACATCAACGGATTTTATACAACACAACAACAGCTGATGGGAAATGTGTACTTTGGCTAGGTGGGTAGGCGTGGGGTATGGAGCTAAAGGACAAAGTTCGTCCCTATTCTCGTCCAGTTTCTACTCCGTGTATCATTTCTTGAGAAAAATCCGCTTTATAAAATTTTAAAACAGAATATATTGTCTGAACGTACTTGACATTGGAAAAAATGTTTAAACCCCAGCTCTCAAAGACATGTAGAAACGACAAAATCAATTTTAATTATAGGTAACATTTTCCTACAAACATATGAGAGTGCGTCTATTCTATATATAACTATATAAATAACAAGGACGGGTATGTGGAAAAAAGTTAAAACTGTACGACGAAGGACCAGACTGTTATTTCGCACAATGGGGCGTGTCTTCTAATAATGTAATAATGTAATAAGAAAGAACCGCGTCGGCTTCGCGCAACCTTCGGACCTTTCAAACCCTTCTTCTGAAAGAAAGTCCAACAAATCGTGGTCCGGAGAAGCCGAGAGACGAGCTATTGCGGGAGGAAGAGAGAGAAAAAGGAGGAAAGAGAATTTGGGGATGGCGACGAGGCAGTCGTCTTCCGGTAGCGCGACGATAACCATAGTGGAGGACCGGCCCTCCTCCTCAGCTGCTCCTCCACCGGAGGTTCTCGTCCTTAGGCTCAACCACCCCAAGAAGAAGGTCTCGTGGAAGGAAGGCACGGTCGACAACGAGTTTCTCCAGAGAAAAAGCTCCAAAAAGTGCTGTATCTTCCACAAGCAGAAGTCCTTCGACGAGGACTTCAGCGACGACGAGGGGGACGGCGACGGGGAAAGCTGCGGTGGCAAGCCGGGAAAAGGGGGTGAACCTGCTGGGCCGTCCGACGAATGCTGCTCCCACGGCCATGAGGCGTGCTCGGCAGGATCAGCAGCTTGACCAATGGATTTGTGAGTTATCGTGCGTAGATCTAATCGCTTCTGTGTTTTGTCCGATTGCTATGTACGGCCTGCAAATTGAGAATCAAGTACGATATTGATTCCTCGTGCCCTTGTATGTCATGTCTGTATTCCAATGAATAACCTGGTGATCGACTACACGTTTAATAGTATATATATTTCCTGGGCAACTTCTTAATCATCTTTTTCATTTCCCCAAGGATTAAGCACATGCCTGTTTTCTTCATACATTAAGCTTTCAAGTATTGAAGTTTCTCCTTCATTGTGTTGTTTTGCTTATCTTATTTGGGAATGGAAATTTTCAGACATGTGCTTTTTGCTTGCATTGTTCCAAATTGAGGTTTGAGATCAACACACCATTTTACCTGCGTTGAGGGAGGTGTACCAGACAAGGCTACAGTTTTTTGAATTATATGTTTTTCGACAATGACGATTTCAGACACTAGGTTCACCAACCCGAATTGCAGCCAACATTTTAATTAGCTATCAGCAGTAGCTCCTGCAATACTATTACAGTGGGCGCAGTCACCCCATCAACCCTGAATTTTGTTAACGATTTCTTCTTCCCTTTTCCTTTCCTATTCCCTTCCCCTTTTCCGTCTTATTTTTTCCTTGTACCATTGCTCAGGTGGGCAATGTTTATAATCTATACAATTGAACATGGAAAGGGCCACTTCTGATGTATGTTGGAGGTGCATGATGCTTGATAGAAGGGTTTTAAGATACTTGAATGACTCATTGCCTCATAGTTTTTAAGGCGGCCAGGCGATGGTCAGCTGGGCGCCTAGCCGCCTAGGGTGCTGGCCTATATATATATATATATCCTGTGAAAAACATCTTACGGTGAGAGCATGAGAGGCATTTGAATAACTATAAATTTAGAACTGTTTTTTAAAATCCAACCGTATAGATGGAAAAAGCATCGTTTCATTTACCTTCTCACAAAAAATCGTTGCATTTAGACATTGTTTACATGTCCATATGTACAATATACACTTTTTACATCCAACGGTCAGCCTGAAATTCAATATGGAGCGTCGAAAAGTGTTTTGTTGTTGTGAATGATCTACAAATCGGATGGTGATGAAATTTGGTAGGAAGGTAAGTATTAAGGTATACTTGTAATCTATACGGTTGGATTATGAAAAATTGATCTATGTGGAGAGTTATTCAAATGCCTCTCATGCTCTCACCAAGATATGTTTCTCACTGGATCGTTGTCTCTCTCTCTCTCTCTCTCTCTCTCTATATATATATATATATATATATATATATATATATATATATATATATATATATATATGTATAGTCAGGCTAGAATACACTAGAGTGTACAGATCGCACGAATACACTCAAGTGTGTTTGCATATCAAGACTATTTTTTGCAAAATGTAAACCATCGATCTTCACCGTCATACTATAACTTACAATACAGACTTTGAGCCCATTGGATGAGTGTAAGTCACTCATCTGAGGGCAACAAAACCGACACACGAAACTAATTTTGCGGTCTTTATAACATGACTTATAAATGTCCAAATGTGCTCAAATTTTTCATATGAGCTATACACAAGATGTTTAAGAAGATCAACAGATTAAATTTAAAAAAAATATTGCATCATGAAAAACTATTTTAGTGTATTCTGCTCACTCGAGTGTATTCGGAGCAGAATACACTCAAGTAGTTTTTCATGATGCAATATTTTTTTTTAAAAATCTAATCTGTTGATCTTTTTAAACATCTTGTGTATAGCTCATATAAAAAATTTGAGCACATTTAGACATTTATAGGTCATGTTATAAATACCGCAAAAATTTTGCATTTCAAATTAATTTCACGCGTCGATTTTGTTGCCCTCAGATGAGTGACTTACACTCATCCAAATGAGCTCAAAGTCTGTATGTAGCATAATTATAGTATGACACTGAAGATCAATGGTTTACATTTTGCAAAAAAATAGTCTTGATATGCAAACACCACTTGAGTGTAGCACGTGATCCGTACACTCGAGTGTATTCTAGCCTGACACTCTCTCTCTCTAATCTATACACACACACACACGTACATATCATCTAGCCTAATGGACTTATAAACATAACACGATAAGAGCTCTACTATGCACTTTAACCAATCTTGGCTTTCTGGTTTTTCTGTATGGTGTACATTTGAGACTTTTCCAGTCAATTCAACCATTCATGTCAATTATCATCTTGAATTACTTGCATTTGGGCACTTACTTGTAGCTGTACTTGTAAAGCTCATGGTCACCCTCAACTAAGACTCCAATCCCATAGTTCAAAGTGAGTTTTCTTCCTTTGATTCCCTGACCCCTCTACTTCCCAACCACCTCAGTCTATCAGGTAACTACTTGGGCTGATTTTGGCCAAGCTAGAAGAAGGTCAACAACCAACTAAGACCACATATCTAATCACATGTATTCCATGAATTGGTCATCAGTGATCATTTTAGCTTCAACTAATACACATCATATTCCCCTATTAAAATTTAATAAAGTCTATATATTAATAATATAATGCATAACTAAAAAAGAGATATTTAAAAAAATATTAGGACCAACTAGGTTGATTTATTTAATCATGAAATATTTATGACCCTGGGCGCCCAGCCTAATTAGGCTGTTGGGCGACCTTTTAGGCAGGGGCTAGGCACCTGCTGGGTTTAGATTTTGGGCATTATTTTCTTTTTTCGTATCTTCTCACATCCTTCTTTTGCTTTTCTTTTGACATTTGTTCTTCCTCCATCTCTTCTCTTGCTTTTTCTTTTCCTCCACATTTCCACCAAGCGACAAAGTTGGTGCACTGTTACTGCATGCTGCACTCTTTATTTTCGTTTTTTTGGCTCTACCAACCAGCAAAATTGCTGCCATGTTACAGAGTCACTGTTGCTCGAACATTAACCATTTACTGCTGCTCCACTATTATGGATTCACTGCATACTCCATGATTTTTACTTCCTTTTGTCTTCATCATCCTCCTATTTGTATTTACTGTCTCTAAATCTCTTCTATGAATGTACTCACATTAATACAATGCTAATTTCTTGCTTGCATTTTCAGTTTTCTTACTCTAGCATTCCTATATTATATTCACATGTATAGAATCAACGGAATTGCCTCCAATCTTATTTTCCACACTCCTTAACTCAATTAATCTTCTTTTTCCTTTTTTCCTCCTCTTCCTAATTCCTAGTTTCCTACTGATTGGTGGTTTATTTTTGCTCATAGGTTCACACATAACTATATAAATATGTCTATAACTATATATATAAATATATAAATGGAAAATAAAGGAAGCCTAGAAATGCTTAGGCGCTAGCCCCCCCCGGTCGCCCCTGGGGAATATCTGGGCGCCTAGCCACCTGTACAACCTTGGTAATGCATCTTCTAGGAGTGTCAAGGTACCCTAAGGCGGTAATGCATCTTGGGCTATGTTCTGGACCGTTTTCTGTGAGTCTGCAAATATCCTCACAGGTATCAATGGCTTTTTGAGGTCCTAATGTTCAGAGTAAAGATTATTAGCCTTAGTACTGGACCTTTTAGTACTTGCAGTGCCCGTATTCTGCTTTACCTAGGCATATATGTCTTGAATCTGGTTTGCACTAGGAACTATATTCACTTAGCTTTGATTGCAACATAAAGATCATGATACGTGATATCCAAATCCCTATTGTCTATTCTAGGAACTCCAACTACCTATGGTAACCAATAAATTATGGCTTGAGGAGGTAACAGCTTGGAACTTTCAGAGAAGAAAAGGCTTTTTAAGGCACCCTTGTTGCATAAGTGTGGGAACCTCCGAGCTACCTATGTTAACTAATTAATATTGACTTTAGGAATGGAGGGTGGGTGGGTGGAGCTAGGAACTTTTAGAAGAAAAGCAGTAAGGCACCAAACTGAAGCACCTTTACACATTACTGCCTCAAAAGTATGAATGCATCATCTTATAGATGCTCTAAATAGAAGTAGAAGCAGTATAATCAGGACATAATCAAATGCCCGAGGTTGATGTTTTCATTTTGTACTTAACTTTATGAAGCGGGGTGGGGGGGGGGAGTTGGGGGAGATGGCGCCTTCTGCTATAAGTTGGGCTTCTCAGTTCAATTAAAATAAAATACTGACCCGTCCTAGTATTGGCCGCAACACAGGAATGGCTCAGTCTGGTTGTAACTAGAGAGTAGTTTTGTTCTAGAGGAAATGGTTTTTCTTTTTCACCACTATTCTGTTGCTGACACTCTTTAGCTGTAGTGTCTTGCCATGGTTTGTGGTATTTTTAGATCAATTTAAGTTAAAACCCTCCTGAATAGAACAACTAGTTTGTGACCAATTTCTTATTGAAACAAAATTTAGTTGAATTGGAAACCTAGGTTAAGCCCATAACTTAAGCCCTAACTGGAGAGATAGTGAAACCATTCCGCCTTGCAGCGAGAGATATGATTCATCCTTCCTGACAGGTACATACTCTAGTTATTAATCTACCGTTTACCTCTTCTGTCCCATTCACAACTTCCCTGACAACCATATCTCTAACAATATCCACAACTTTTTCTACAACAACAGTTGATCCACACAGCATGCTCAACCCTGGCGCCTTTACAAGTATGCAATCTATGCGGTAGAACCTGAAAGCTGTACGTCCCTTGAAGGGCATTGGAGGTTTCTCTCACTAGAGGAGTAATAAATTGCAGGAGGGGAGCAGGGGACCGTGTCCTGATGAGGTGCACTAGCCACCAGCAGCTGGGCTGTTAGATTAATTAGAGCGTGGGGCGTTGTCCTCTAGGGTCCCCCGACTAGCTGCATCTAGGTCCCATAGCCTTCCTGTTACGTATAAAGGAAAAATTAGAGCAATTTCAAATGTGCCTTTGATTATATCTAACAAATATAAACAATAGACACCGTATCTACTACAATTTGGTATATTTTTGCTTTTTATTCTGTCTAAGATGTGCAATTTCATTTATTAGTTGTGTAACTAACATATAAAAGCCAGAGTCTAAAATACAAACCACATGATTGTGTACCTTATATTTGAAAAAATAAATATATTTTCTTTATAGTAATTTATTGATCACATGATTTTCATTTTTTAAAATTATTAGGTTGGTCCAAGACATGCACGCCCATCAGCTTGTTTACGTACATGTGTGCTGAGTGCAGCAGCTTGCACAAGGGATGACTAGTCTTGATGGTTAGCTAGTGTTTGCTGTTACCCAGCTCTGCTGGGTTCTAATCCCATCCTTTGTTGTCTTTTTTCATTATGGGAAAAACTATCCTGTATGGCGTCTAGCAAGGTTCCCGTTTGCCTCATAATCTAGAAAGGTAATTCTCTCATTGGTCCCTTTGTGCTGGACTCAGCAAGCTAATTGTGCCAGTAACCAAAGTAAATTGTTAGCATATGCTGAGAACTACATGCTGCAGTATGCTATTTGTGAGGATATATACCTCATACCTGATCTGTACAATAATTGCAGATACTCTGCTGGTTGAGAGGGAAAGCTGTCTGGCATGTTGGTTCCTGTCTAGGGAGCACAGACACTTCGCGGAGGCTGCCGTGTCTGTGTCCAACATGGACACACATTGGACATGCCTGGACACGTGGCGGAAACGCCTTTGGAGTGTCCACTTTGATTTCTTTTATTGCAGTGTTGGACACGTGGACACATCCAAGGCACTCCAACCCAACCCACTTAAGCCTAAGCGTATGAAAAAACTCAAGCCTTCTCGAAATCCTCATCTCCTGTCCTCCACTACTCCTTGCCCTATGAACATCAAGTGGTTAAGCTTTAGCTGCTACAGGTAAGCCGTCCACACACTTCTTTAGCAATTGTAGTAGCCATAATCATCTCCACCAATTGCTATAGCATTCAGGGACAACCACATCAACCACGAGGAGAAAAGCAGTTGGATTCACCGCCTTCTCATCCAGTTCCATGTAACTCTCCTCCTTTGCTTCCCCTTCCCCCCTCTTCCTCCTATTCCTGCTTCTCCTTGTCCCCTTCTTTTTTCGTACTTTAAAGCTGTATTAGCTGCAAAAATGTTCCTTCACCTCCTCTTTTTCCCGCTCTATCTCTGCTTCTCCGTCGTCTACTTTACCTTCTGCCCCGCTTGTTCCTCTCCTCATTCCTGCCCCTCCTCTTTTTCCTATTTGAATGTGACAGAAGCCGTTGCTCCCCAACCCCTTCTCTTATTTCATGTCGGTCCTCCACATCCCCTTTTACCTTTTCTTGCCACTCCCCTCTACTCTTCTTCTTGCCCTCCTCCTCCAAGATAAAGTAGCATAGTATTGTCCTCCCTACGCCTGCTCTTTTTATTGCTTCTCTACATTTTCATCTCCACTCTTCTCTTGTCCCTCCATCTTAAGTAGCTCTCTGACGCATTCCCCTTCTTTTTCTTCCCTCTCAACCTCCCAAGATACCTTCATTTTCCATCTCCTTCACCACCACCACCAACATATTTCCTCACCCTCTCCCCTTCTTCCTCTTGATAGTGTATGTTGTTCACCATTACTTCCACAAACAACAGAGTTCACAAAATTCTATTGCTCTTAATTTTCACACTTCCGTATCTGTCTACTGCAACAATTTATAATCAAACATGAAAAATCTAGGAAATGCATGAAAAATCTAGGAAATGCTTAATATATGTTGTGATTTAATCCATATCATGACTGGTGTATATAATGTATATATGTTGACTGCTTGTTGAGCTTCACGGTGATTGCCCATGCGGATAATATATTTAGATCATTTTGTGTGTTTATACATATAGCTTATTGTATGTCATATTATGTCCTACAAGTATATATATTTATTTATACATATGCTGTGTCCAGTGCCGTGTCCATGTCCTATATTTTTGGAACTCATCGTGTCCCGTGTCCATGACAAAATCCTTGGACGAGTAGTGACATATACATATTTATTTTGGTAAGAAAACATGGAAACTTATAGTTTCCAAAAAAGTTTACTTAGCATTGCCAAAACAAGAAAATAATTCCAAATAATGTAAGAGATTGAGATTTAATACATAATAAAGATTAATCTATTGCTAAGTATTGATATCTTTAATAATATTTCCACTAAACAAAAACTAAATTTAAGGCAACAAGGTAAAATATGAAAAATCTAGGAAATGCTTAATAAAAAATGATAATTGGCACATAACAATCACAAAAATGTACTTTTTGAACAATAGGACACATAATCAGATCATTAAAAATCATACATACAAAAAATGCACGAAAATAACTTAAGGCAACAAATTAGGCGAAGCGCAGGGCAAACCCCCCCCCCCCCCCCCCCCCCAAAAAAAAAAAAAAAAAAAAGCGCGAAAATAACATAAGGCGACAAATTAGGCTAAGCTTTCTGCATTGTGCCAAAGCAAAAGTTGGTAAGGGTTGAGCTGGATTGTCCAACAATGTGAACCTGCAATCTGGACTTTGATGAATCATGTATACATGATCAGTATTTGACCTTTTTATCTGGATAAGAGACCTGATTACTACAACTCGTATCTCGTTTTTCTCACTCATGAATGCCCGAGGTTTATATTACAACAATAATCGTTTGTAACTGATGCTAGGCAGTTTGCTTACGCTGTTTCTTTCTAGCAGTTCTCTGAAAGTGGACTGCTTAATTCATATGCCACGGAGCTGAATGCGCTAAAAAGGAGTGGATCTGAAGTTGGTCCTTTGTTAGACTTCCAATGCCAATAACAAGAAGTGCAACACAATTCTGCAACTCATGTGCTTTAGAAAACTTGTGTTCTCTGTAACTGCGTCACATTGGCATTACTTTCTTGCTGATTCAGCTTAATGTCCTTATGTCCATATGCCCATAGCTGCTATATGGCGGAAATCTTATTGTGATTGACAGTCAGTTTTCTATGGCAGTGTAAGTTGTACATATAATCCCGACTGCACGCTGGCTTGTGTTTCCATTTAGTGTCTTAGTTAATAACTACTAGTATTTGGTTGACGACAACTTTGGAATGTGGAAGATTTTGCCTATGCAGCTAGTAGGCTCGTAGAAGCTAGGACCTATTTCTAGCTATGCTTTCTTTTGTTTTAATTTTTCTGAAAAATGCAGAAACTATTCCGCTTAAGCCTTTTTTACATCAAATTTATGGAATCCTGCATCAAGCTGCCCATGAAACACCTACATGACCTCAAATGCTGCTCTATGATAGGAAGGGACGCTGTGGCTAGGTTGGGAAACTTTTTCCACTCATCATTTGTTGGATTGTTACTTTTCATGATCTAACCCACCATATGGATAGACTGGTTATCGCCTGGGTTCTTTTGTGTTGGGGCTTATTTAATAAAATTGGAGGTTGTCATGATTTATGTATATCATTTCCTGAAACCTGCCATACTATTTTGAATTTTTTTTGGAGTAATCAGGAGGCTATTTATTTCTTTTACCTAAATGTCCAGCTACTTCTACACTATTCTAACTTGCCTATTTGAGCTCCTATCTAGAGGTAGCTTCTAGAGTTATAGGACAAGATGGAAAATGCAAGCATAGACCAGGCTGTTACAGGCACCATTTGGCTAAACCATCCGCTAGTGTGCTTGCTTTGCTTCTGATGTGTTGAATTGTTAAATGACCATGAACCCAAACAAGCCTTCGTTCTCTTTAATGCTTTTAATCCTGGCTTTATACTTTTGAGAGTTCTTTTCTGTTGTAGTTCACTGCTGGCAAGACATTAGTGTTGACAATACATTTCTTCATGTTCATTTGGATTGCCTGAGTATAATCTTTTTCAATAGTTAGAAGATTACCTTCCAATGATTCTGCGCCTGGGTGTTTCCTAGCTCCTCCACCCATCTATTACCCTTGATCGTTTCTCATAATGAAGTGGTGCCTCATTAGCTTTAAATTCTTTCGCATTGTTGTATCAGCGTTTATTAATCCCCACTTGGACAAAGGAGTTCGTTCACTCTTTCTGGTTCTGAACTCTTTGCCGTTCCCTACTCTCGCTTTGTTGGCACTAGTTTCCCATGAAGGCTCGATAGATATTTTCTACTTTTGTGTTAACTTCAGTGATTGATTTGATTATGCTCTTGTTGATGTTTCTAAAAATATGTTTGCTCCTCAAATGCCTAGCACACTCTGGTCATATCATGACAAATTTCTGTCTTCATGATCTCCTTGCAACCCACCGATGTCATATTGTACTAAATCTACTGTCAGTCCAGTTGTCTTGAACAATCTTGTAGCTCATGTTGGGGGCATGTTATGTTGGAATGGTGCAATCCCTTCGTAGTCCTTGATAGCATGCACGCCATGTTTTAGCTTTCTGATCGCAACTTGTGCAAAGTTCGTTACCTGCCATCCTCTGCTTTTATTCTAAGAGAGTTCATCATTAAACGACCATGCTGCAGTAACCACAAGAACATTTTGATCCATTGCGGTAATCTTGCCTTCCAAACATATTTCTAATTTCCATTAGTAGTTTTGTTGAGTCAATGAGTTGACGATTGTGTCAATGCTATCAACACAGAGGGAAAGTCAATGGGATAGCAACACCACACATGTTAGTGCATTGACAGGGAGGGTAATGTAATTAACCTTATGACGCCCAAATGGCTCAAATTTATTAATGACGATCTTACAATTGTCATTAATCCATTTGGGACATCCATTCAAGACCTAATGATGTCGACTTAGAGATGGATCTCAATATTGACTTTGCATGATGGTTGGGAGCAAAGGGCAGAAGACTGCCAAGGCACTTACGAAGCAACTAGAGGCAAATTCAAGAAGTGGAAGTGGATCATACACATGTTGATCCTCTCACCCGATGTTCTTCACTAAGTTTCTTCTCTTTTCTCATTGTATTACCATGAAAATTGTGATCTCTCTTCTTAACTATATGGAGAAATCTGAATTTATGATGAACAAATCCTCCATCTCTAGGATCTGCGAGTAGCCCTAATGAGAATACTGGCATGTTTGAATTCATGAGGAACTAAACCTCTATCTCGAGGATCTAAAAGTAGTCCGATGTGTATTGATATTTTCTTTGGGTTTCATGAAATTGAAGGTATATTATCTTTGATTATGCCTGATCATCGTTGTTGATTAGTTAGATAGGAATTGTCATTACAAAATGTCAATTGTGATAGAATACCATTATAATAAACAATCATGAGAGCGTGGAAGTAGCCTCATGTTTGTGAGATTTTGTCATCGTAAGTAGGTTTTTGAATGAACTTGAGTATGTACGGTATTACTGTTTGGAATGGCGTAATATTATTGTGCAACACCTATGTAATTAAGCATTACTAGTGTGTTTATAAGTCAATTTAATTGATAGTAGGGAATTTTCATGGTGAATCTAGCATTTTAGAGATTCTTAGCATTGCAAGTTAATCAAAGTTAGCCATTCACCTAAGTTTCATTGTTAGTAGTTTAGTAACTAGAATTTTTACCTCCTTTTAACATCGTAGCTGGCAGGTGATGACGATAGCAATTACTGGTGGGTCAATTTCTTGTGGAAATTATATCTCAGGTCTTTTTGGTCCTATATTACTTGACTGTGCACTTGCATTTGCACTTTTTGTAAATGAGTGTCATATTTTTGACACTAGTGTTGGGGAATTGGTGAATGGAACCACTACTACTGTGAAAATTGAAGTACCACTCTAGGCCAATATAATTTGATAATTCCATATAACTTTTTATCTTTTGATTCTTATGCCTTGGTTGTAATCTTTAGGTACTAGTGCGTGGTGAATACATGATCCACAACTGTCAGTGAATTAACACCATCAAAGTCTAATCCATAGTGCATTCTTAGCTTAGGTAGAAGTTCAAATGCTCCAATGCTCGAACAAGTTATATCACAACCAGAGAAAGAGGGACCAACATATATAAGTAACATGAATCCTAATGTGAATTCAGAAATGATGATATGGGACAAATTCAAAGGCTCATCATCTTTTGTGCAATGCAGACCCATTTGAAGATAGAAAATGAATGTTGGAAGTTTTAAAATTGATCCAACCTTGGTGGTGCTTGTGAACTTGCATGCATTCCATGGCCATCTTCATGAGGACCTCATGCTAGACATATATACATTGTATTGTTGTAATACACTAAAAATGACTGAGTATCAACTAAATTAGTCTATCAAAAGTTGTTCCAATTTTCTTTACAAGATATGACAAAGACTTGGTACAACAACTTCACACCTATTCCATAGGTTCATGGGACAAGATACTGACTTTGTAATTTACATTGTTCTTATTTTGATAATGAATGCACCATTCCATTCTTGTGTATCTAATATTATTGTTAGAAATATTTCTAGATTTGTAAATACTCTACTCTTGCCCCAAATTGAAAATCCTAGAATTGAAGAAAACAAGGCAAGTCATTGACAATGATCAAAGTTGAAGAATAGATAGAATTCTCTATAGTTTTTTGTTGTAAATCATTCGTATTGATTCTATGGCTAGTAAGCTCAAATATGTAATATATTAAGTTAAAAAACTAATTGCATTTGGGACTTTAGACGAGCCTCAAACAACAAGGAACATCGATTGAGTTTTCCTTGGGAAATGTGTCCGGTGCCCCAGACAAGCTTTCTCTAAATATCTATGTCGGTTGAAATTTCCATGACGAAACTCAACTGACTAGTAAAAATCCATATACCTAGTGTAGGCTGTTGGTTGAGATTTCAAAGGAGAAATTTACAGACCGACCTAACTTGGTCATTGCACAAGTGACCATCAATCTAGTTTTCCCTAAGAAAATTATTCGACTATGCTTTACTTATGTCTTTCTTCAAGTGAAAAGTAGTTGTCAGAGGGTGGGGGGGGGTAAAAAGTGAAAACATATCCGTTGGAAATCTGCCAAAAGGGCTAAGAATTAATCCTAAACAAGTCGATGCACTATACTCTCAACTATAAAAAGGACCTATATAGAAGCTTTCCAAATGACCAAGTTGCTCCTAAGCAATAGTTGAGAGAAAAGGTTAAAGAGCCCCTAGTCACTCCGTTGAACTCGATCAATTGCTTATATCAATTCAAGTGAATATTTTACTTGAAGTACACTATTCCTAATTGTTTATTCTGAAGCTCTCATCTTTCTTCTAATCTCTCTAGGTTACAATGGTTGCTTGGATAAGGAAGGTGCAGGGTAGGAAACCCTTGGTAAGGGTAGGTGAGACCCTTGTAAGGTTCTTGTCTCCTTGTACTAGAAAAAGAAGCTACTTACTATTAATATGAAAAGAGAGGTTTCTTTGTGTATGCTCTTGTGGTGGAATACAAGGTGGTATTCAAGGTTTTCAAATCCTAGAGGTTGACCTCTCTTGATAGTGGACCTATGGTCATTGAGATGGAACCACTCTAAATAATTGTTTTTTTTGGGTTTGTTCAATCTCTCTCTCCCTTTCTTGTTTTACTTATTGCATTTAACTTGTGATAAAATTTGAAGTCTGACAAGTTTATTTTAATCTTTTAAATATCTCAATTCACCCTCCTTCTTGATCCCATAGATCCTACAAATGGTATTAGAGATAATTATTCTAAAAACAAATACTAGACCACAGGAGAAGACAAACAACATCATGTTTGGTCACTCAACTTTGAGGGACGCTATATCGCCTGTCCACTGATATTCGATAGAACCGACTACAAATATTAGAAGAGGTGCATGGAATTATAAATGTAAAGCATATTCCTTGAAATGTGGAAGATGATGGCACTCCCCTACATCATGCCCACTAGAAACTTGACCCCATGGGATGTGAGAACCATGAAGATAGCTCAACAAAATTGCTAAGAAAATTAGCATCCTCTACGAGGCCCTTTATCCATTTGAGTTCAACCAGATCTCTTCTTGATAGACGGTGGCGGATATACACAAGAAGCTCTCAATTGCTCATGAAGGGGTAGGGCAAGTGAATGATTCTAGAAAATTAACATGCTTTAACATCAACTTGATTTGTTCCAGATGACCAAGATTGATTCCATAGGTGATTTTTACTCTAGGTTCTCCACCCTCATTAACGGACTTGGAGATCTCTAGAAGAATGTGGAATAAAAAGATTAAGTGCCAATATCCTCTTCCATCCCACTGCTGCAAGAAGAAGATGACAACCAAATGGGAATTCTCCATCCTTCAAATGATGGTAGACCTCACAAATAACCTCCAAGCCAATGAAGTTAGACTCAAGGATACAAATGAAGAAAAAAATGAGGATTCATATAGGAAGAAGATTGGCTTCAAAGAGCAAGACTCCCATCAAGTGAAGACTACTTTCTGAATGATGAAGAAGCCATGTACACCAAGGGCAAGCCGAACTCCTTTTCCCGATGCTATAATGTAGCCAAAAGGAACACTTCAAGAATGAATGTCAAAGATGAATAATCATAAACACTACAAGATCCATAAGAAGAGGGATATGTATACAAGGAGTACAAGTACAAGATAAGGGATAGAAGGAAAATAAGGGAAAGGAAGTTTCCCACAATGCTTCTTTGGATTCTTCTCAAGCCTCAAGCTGCTCAAGTGAATGTGAATGAGATGAGTGAAACATGCCCCTCATGGAAAGATCAAGTGAAGGTCATGAGGTAACTCTCAATGAAGTGTTTAAAAATGCTTCAATTGATATCATACTAGCATCTCACGTCTCTCTTGATACTTTTAAGGCTAAGAAGAAGAATCTTGCTAAAATTATTTATGTTTTATATGAGAAGAAGGATAAGGTAAAAATGTTACCTATTTCATGTTGGAAGATAGATAATTGTAAGCAGATCAACATTGATTTAGTATTAAAATACAATGGTGTTGAGGTAAAAAATAATGCTTATGTTAGTTACTCAAATGCTCAAAAAATTGAAAATGCTAACTTTGTTGCTTATATTAGTGATCTTGAATCTCAACCTAGCTTGCCTAGTAGGGATGCAAAATCCTATTTTTTTGGAGGGTTTGGACGAAATAGAGTTCAAGTAGACCAATATATCTCACCATGTTCAAAACTATGTATGAGTTTGATCAAGAGTATTTATTGTGTTACCTTGAAATATGGGATGGTTACCTTAGATCTATTTTAGAATGAATGTTCGATTTTGTGATGGGTCGTGTAAGCATAATATTTCCAAGTGATTCCTTTGTATCTATAAACTAAGATGAACAAATGTTCCATTTTATATGGTCACATGGGTATCAAACTCTTTTATACCTAAATTTGTCATCGAATTTATGCTGAGGTTCTTTACAAGCTGATTTAATGGACAACTTAGTGACATAATTGATGTGGATAAGTGACCACAATGACATGAATATATCAATACAATTGAAAAATCTAGACAAGCGGTGTCACATGCATATATATAAAGGCACCAAAAGATTGGAATTTTTTATGGCTTCATAATGTTGTTGGTAACATCCCTATGTCCTTATACTTTTTTGTTTAACACCTTCGTTAAAATGATACATATTAGAAATATTGGTTGCAAGGTAGACTAGGATTTTGAAGCATGAATATTTTTTTTTGAAAATACACAATGATGATAACTAAATTGTAGTTTTTAAGGTGGAGACATAGGATAAAACCAAGATACTATGATGGTAGTAGGCCAATAGACTAGAAATTGTACTGGGTGTGGAAACCTATTCGTGGGGAGATATCTTCCTCTCATAATAGTCAACCTATCTTAACATGGAGGAGATTAAATGAGGACATTATCCAAAGAGTTATTACGAGACCCGATTAAATTTTTTAGTTAACTACAAATTGAGGCTAGTATGATTAAGCCCAATGTTGTTGTATCTAGCACGTTTGACTAAAAGATATAGTGGTTCATGTCTATTGTGTGTATGGGAGAGAAGTTTAATCCTACATTGCCTAGCTCTAAATTTGAGCAATGCCTTTTATGTAGGAAGTACATGTGACATTAGCATCCAAAAGATATAGAGGGAGGTATGCCTACCTTTGTGGTGGGTATGGTGTCCATAACAAACACATATGCACATGTGCCACGCCTCGCCTAGTCTGACTTGACATGGTTGGACATACATGAGATTTATAACATATCCAAAACTAACGTCTAAGCCCTGAAAACCCGACTCTTAAGCTTTAGGTACCATTGGGATTTGTTCAGTATTTAAACCCCAAACATGGTATAAGTTATACACATCGAGACTCAAATAGGAAAAACAATAAAGTGTTTGAAAAGAAATATGGATAAATGATCCAAATCCATAATAGTGATGAGGAAATATCCTAATGGGCATAAAAATGATATATAGAATATGTAAGAATTGGGTTGTCTCTAATGGGAAAACTAATGTCAATATATAACGTTTAATATGAATCTTGTATTAATTATGGGATATAGTTTCATATTTCAAATAATGAATGTTGTTCATGTGAATATAATCCTAAAACGAATTTAATTCCAAGATATTATCCATAAATACTGATTTGGAAAATAAATATGAAAATGACACCCCTTTTACCATAATCCATTATATAACCTAACAAAATAGTCTTAGAAGAAGAATATCAACCCATATTCGGAATCCAGGATATTTTATTTGGCTTATGGGCCAAGTTTACTATTAAACAATTAATCCTAGATGCTTCAATTTCATTAAGGAAAGAGATTATAAGACAAAATCTAAAGTATTAAATAATAGAATGGATGCTGTCAAATGTAGAAACTAATGAAAAATTTGGATTCTTAATGCCTTAATCAGCATGTGTCAAATTTCACTTTATTTGAACTTTGTTTGAGCCCTCAAATAAAATAGGCTTAAAAAGATATGTTTTGAAACTTAATTCTCAAAATATTTAATCGATGTACTTGTTTCCATATTGTGTCTCGCTATTTCTCGGTCATGATGGTTTCTTGATTTAGTTAAAACTCAGTCTCTCTCTCAACTGCTGGATATTGATTATGGGGTGGCCTGAACTTCTTCTTCCTTGGTCTAAAGAAGGAATCTCAGCACACTATACCTCTTCCCCTCTCTAATTCTTCTCTCCAATCTCTCTCCATATCTATAATTACTCACAATTTCCTTTCCTTTTCTCCATCGCTCCTTTAAGCTTGAGAACAACCCCAGGGTGATGCTCCATCTTCACCTATATATATATTCCGCACACCTGACCGTCCTCTTCCCATGTCTCCACCTTCGTGCCATCCCCTTCCTTCTCCAAGATTTCACATCTATGGGTATGAATCCAAGAACCAACACCACATTCCCCGAAACACGATCAAATCGCCAAAAACCCCTCCTCCACTCTCTGATGTTTCTACCAACTCAATCTTCGTTGCCCTTCTTCCATGTGGGGTTCAAACGAGCAACTCTAGCCGCCACGAAGCCTGGGAGTTTTAGAACCATTCCTTAAAGTACTATGAAGGTTCCTGAACCCTCATGCAACAAACATTTTCCCTTTTAAATTGCTCCTTCTGGTTGTCTGCCTCCGACAATGTTGTGTCAACTTTCACATCTGATTTCGTTGAGATTTCTCCTTCTTTGGTTTTACTTGATTGTCATGAGCCTTTATGAGTCTCTAGGATCATCATGCTTTGCTTCGTCATGATTCTAAGCTTTTGTCATCCTATTGGTTATGATGAGAACTAATTCTAGAGTTCCTATTGCCTCACCACCTCTGGCTTGCCTTGTCGACCCGACAAAGGACAAAGAAATACCTCTTGGGTTAGTTCTCGTTGTTGTGCACCTTAGCTAAGGATATAAATCTAGGATCAAACTTGGTGAAGGTGTGCATCATCACAAGTTACACATCAATGAGAAGAAGATATACATTTGGGTTTTGACTGGCTAGCCCTCAATTAATTTGATTTCACATCACACCATCATGGAAAAAATTGTCTTTTCACCATATATTTTGTTTTTTATCATGCTGAGCTATATGCATGTGTTTGTTGTAGGCCCAAACTAGATGACTCACCTTGATTGATCCCTCTCATTTGGATTAAAAATATGCATAATGCTATACATGTGGCTTACTCAAAATTTTTGATTGGTCAAGAATTGTAAATTCATAGTAAATTATTTATAGATCAAAAAAATAAAGTAAGATATATGTTGAAATTGTGAGATTTATCTCTATCCAGTGGTACCAATTTGATCACTTAATTACAAAGTAATAAATATGTGATGTTTAGGTAATTTTCTTATTGGACAAAATATCCACACTCCATATCTAATATTTTATGAATTAGAAAAATAAGATATAATATGCTATGGATTTAGAAAACATAATCTACAAAATGGTATGATTTTCATAATAAAATTAACTAATAATAAAAAGGTGATTTTAGGATTTATGTAATTAATGTGAACTTAAACCTATATTGGATCTTGGTATATTGTATATGAGGTTGTTGCATTCCGTCCATGTATATTAATCAATTGATTTGATTTCTCTCTTAATGTATGTTGCATCCCCTATGAGTCATATTGAGAAACTACTCTCTCGTTTATCTCTTTTGAACCTCTATGAGGTATTAGTATATTGGAATCCCTCTTTCATATTTGATTGGCTTAATTAGATCAAGTTTATTGAAATAGATCTTGTGATCTTCTTATTTTGTTAGATATGGCTGTTGGATCCTAAGTTGTATTTTGCTCATACTATTCCACATGGAGGCCCTAATTTGAGATAATGAACTAAATGAAACCCTAACTTTCATTTTGTGGGCTTTTATGGTCTTATGATGTATCTTAATTGTGGAGGTTGGTTCCACATTGTTTATGGGTCCTATGAACCCACTTGATAATGATTGTAAGTTCTCATCCATTTTATGAGATTGAATATACCTTATCTTACCCTCCCTATTTGCATGATTGATTGACTAGTCATAGATAGAAGTAGTAACACCATATTTTAGGAACTGGGTTTTATTCCCATGCCATGTGTGATATTAGGGATTGGGTTTTATTCTCATGCCAGACATTGGGGTTTATTCCCCTGCAACATCTGATATTAGGCACTAGTTTTTATTCCCACGCCATGCACTTAGGTTTTATTCATCTTGGAAAATTCTATATATGTTTGGCACTAAGGTTAAGTCCTCCTACCACATGGTATGGAATATATGGGTTCCTACTTTGCTAATAAGTATATGCTGGTATGCTTATTACTGACCCTACAACTATTTTTTTTGATGTTATTGATGTGATATTGTAAAAAGGAAACCGTTCTCTTATTGATTCTCTTATTTAGATGTTCTCTTTAATATCCATTTGGATGTTCTTTTTCCCTCTTGATCCAGAAAGACTTGATAAACTTTAATTGTTGTCCTTTTTCCATACTGTTGCTTAATTCCTATTCATATGCCATACCGAAATTTTTATACTAAAAACTTCCATTTTGTCTTCTCTTGTGGGTATGCTTTGAACCCCTTAGGTGAAGAACATGGAAGACGTCAAATGGTGAAACGAACTTGGCTTAATGGAGATGAATCTTGGGAGATAGACTTAAAAATATTGGACAACCCTCTGCCCAGTGAAGAATTTTTTTTCTTTCATGTAAACCCCAAGTGGGAGCTCATTGTGTACTCTTGCAAATAAAACATAGTCATGGCATTTTATTCTGTTGTTATTCTTGTATACCAATCTTAAAAAAAAATACATCTATTATATCATACTTGTTAGTGTTTTTTAATTATATGGGTTTATTACTCAAATTGAGTAAGGAGTGTATCCCCTCTCAGGTCCCACTCCTTACACGATGGTATCAGAGCATTGGCGGTAAAAATCTTACTATTCAATTTTAACTCCCTAGATAAAATCCTTACTCCATGTGAAAACCCTAGATGGGATGTATACCTTAGAATTGACCTGAGTTATTCATGAGATGATGAAAGGAAGTCCTATAATCATATAAGATGCACCTAAAATCTTGATTAGTAAACCCAAATGTGATGAGGATTTAGGTGCTCTTACCCTATGGTCTAGGTTAGTTGTGATATTTTTCTTTGAAAGTTATGATTTTTGTCTTAGGATGGAGTTGGGTATTGAGTATGTTAAAGTAGTATGATAAGGAGATCCTAAGTTCTAACCTAAAAAATTTGTGACTTAACTCTCAAAATCGATTTTGGATCCATCTTTGTTTTTATGTCGAATGGATTCTGTCACCAAAAATTATTTAACATTATACTATAATATGCACAAAAGAAAAAGTTATGGATTTTAAATATGATTTCTCAAACTGAGTCACAAGAAATAGATGTATGAAGCTTGGAGGAGAAGCTCTAGAACTAGTTATAATAGAAATCTTAAACCCAAATTATGAGTATGGAGAGATGACTAGGATGATGTGTTTGGTAATAAATGTTTAGTGGACCTACTCTTTTGTTCCCCTAAGATATGGAGAGTTGTACCTACTAACTTTTTGGAGGCTAATGTGAATCTTAGGCCCTATTTGGTAGGATGTTGTGGGGGAAGTTTGATGAAAAGAAAAAACTAACAAGTATAATCAACTCTTTCAAATTGTTTCAGATATATTTGGTAGAATGCAATATAAAATTATTTTTTTGTTTGCAATTATTTGGTAGAGAAAAAATGTTGTAGCAACAACCCAACTGCACGTGTCGTCGCTTGTCTGAGATATGTAACAGATTGGTAATAGCCCTTTAAAATACTATTTTCTAGGTTGATGCGATACAGGAGATACCAGTAGTAGTTTGCGTTCATGCATAACCGGCGTGCGGGGCAACTTCCGGAAGCTAACATGGTATTGGTCATAGTTCTCCACAACACTAACTACACCCGACCGCTAAATTTTTTGGCACAGTACATCTTCATCACTTTTGGCCCTTCCTGGTCACAAGATGGGAAATAGAACTTCACCTACTACACCTGACTTCAATGTACCAAATACCATTTCATCAAAAAAATCTAATCATTCAAGTTCTATGAATTTGAGCACAGTCTTACCATACAGGCCCTTAGGGTTGTTTGGTTAGAATCACATGGTCCTAAAATTCAACCCTAGGTGGATATGACCTATTAGTTAGGTGCATTCCATATGAAAATATAAACACCCAAGGTATGCATAAAATTGCATAGGTGATCCTAATACCTTAAAGAGTTGTTTAGTTTGACTTATTAGGTCGACCTTTCTAAGGGGTGGGGATTAGTTGGTAGTTACTGTATGGATGGTTGGATTTTGGGGTTGAAATCCTCTTTCAGGGTGGAGTCTTGTAACATACCAAAACCTACCCTCTTAGCCCTGAAAACCCTAATCTTAAGCTTTGGATACCCCTCGGATTTGTTCAGGAATAAAACCCCAAACATGATATAAGTTATACACTTCAAAACTTAAATATGAATAATAATAAAGTGTTTGAAATGAAATATGGATAAATGATCCAAATCCATGATAATGATGGGAAAATATCCTTATGAAAAAAAGGATATATAGTATAAGGAGGTTATAGTTTTTTAATGGAATAATAATAATAATAAATAAACCTTAATAGAAATCTTGGATTGAATATGGGATATGGTTTCATATTTCAAAAAAGGAATGGTGTTCATGTGAACATAATCCAAAAATGTATCTAATTCCAAGATATTATCCATAAATATTAATTTGGTAAATAAATATGGAAATAAAACCCCTTTTACCATAATCCACTATATACCTAATAAAATAGTCTAAAAAGACAAATATAACCCATAGTGAGAATCTTAATATTTTATTTGGCTTATTGGTCAAGTTTCACATTAAATAACTAAACCTAGATGCCTTAATTGCATTAAAGAAAGAACCTACAAGATAAACTATTAAGTATTAAATAATATAATGGATGTCCTCCATAGTGGGAAGCATTCAAAAATTCAGATTCTAAACTCCTTATTTAGCATATGTGTCAAATTTCACTTTATTTGAACTTTGTTTGAGCCCTCAAATAAAATAGTCAAGAAAGGATATGTTTTAAATATTCATATTCAAAATATATAATCAATGTAAATGTTTCCATATTGTGTCTTTCTATTTCTCTATCACATTAGTTTCCCTAATTAGCTAAAACCTAAACTCTCTCTACACTGGATTTTGATTGTGGGGTGACCTAGTCTTCTTTTTACTTGGTTTAAAGAAGGAAACCTAACACATTGTGCAACTTCCCCTATTTGATTATTTCTCTCCAATCTCTCTCGGTATTCTCTATTTACTCAAAACATTATTTCCTTTGTCTTTGTTTCTCCTTTTCACTTGGGAACAACCCTAGGGTGATGCTCCATCGTCACCTATATATATTCTATGCACCCAATTGTCCTCTCCCCTATTTTCCCCTTATCTCCTCCTCCATGCCATCCCCTCGCTTCTCTAGACTTTCAGATCTATGGACATGACTCCAAGAACTAACACCATGTTCCTCCTAACATGATTAAATCACAAAGAACCCTTCTTCCACTCTTCGATGTTGCTAGAAACTCAATCTTCCTTGGCCTTCTTTTGGTTGGGGTTCAAACCCACCACTGCAACCATGACAGATCCTGGGAGTTCTACAACCATTCCTTGAAGTTATCTAAAGGTTCCTAAACCCTCAATTCCAAGGATCAAAATGCAACAAGAGTTTCCTCTTTTGGATTGATCCTTCTCTGCCTCAAGTGATGTAGTGTTGACTTTCACATCTAGTTTTGTCGAGATTTCTCCTTTGGTTTTACTTGATTGTCATTGAGCTTTTATGAGTCTTTGGGATTTCTGTGTTGTGCTCCATTAGGATTCAGAGCTTCTAGCATCCTCCTGGCCATTATGGGAACTGATTCTAGAGTTCCCATTCCCTTGCCACCTCTAAATTGCCTCGTTGAGGCCAACGAGGGACAAGGAACTCCCTTTTGGGGTTAGTTCTCATTGTTGTGCACCTTAGCTTAGGATCTAAATATAGGATCAAACTCAATGAAGGTGTGCATCATTGTGAGTTCCACAATAATGAGAAGAAGATGGTCATTTAGGTTTTGACTTGCTAGCCCTCGATTAATTTGATTTTTCATCGCACCATCATAGGAAAAATTTTCTTTTTGCCACATGATTTGTTTTTTATCGCATTGAGCTGTACACTTGTATTTCCTGTAGGCAATGACTAGATGGATAACCCCAATAGGGCCATATCATAAGGATTCAAAAAAATTAATAATAATAACTCATGACTTATTTAGATTTTTTGATTAGTTAGGAGCTATAAAATTCCTAGTCAACTATTTGTAGACCAAAAAAATAAAATAAATAAGTTTTGAAATTGTGAGATTTTTTCTATCCAATTATACCAGTTTCATCAGCTAATTACAAAGTGTTGGCTAAATTGGACATTATTATAATCCCTTTGTTTTAATGATGACAAACATTTCATTCTTGTGGATCTAACATGCTACTTGAGTGTTGCAGGAACTAGGTGGATGACAAACCCTTGGAAGATCTATATGCTCAAAATGTCTTAATTTCATGATTGTAATCAAATGTAAAAACTTGTACAAGTATATAATGTACAAGTACTTAGATATCATGTAAATCAAGTGTTTAGATCTTCCCTAGCCAATAACAACACTTAGATAGGTCATCCCCTGCAATAGTGTCACAACTACACACTGATACACACACTTAGTACATAATTTAAAACATTGAAACAGAGTCATTTTCAGTCGACAAACTTCTCGATCGAGACACTCTCGGTCGACAATCTCCTCGATTGAGAATGACCCAAGTAGCCGTTAGACACAACAGACAAGGTAGTTGGGAGTTGGAATCAAACGTTATACACACTTACTCCCGACTGTCCCTCGGTCGACAAAAACTTCGACCAACATGATTCTCGATTGATAATTCCTCGACCGAGAAGAGCTCTGTCTGCACTTTTCAGAATTAATTAACTAGCCGTTGCTAAAGCAATTAGTGGATATCTAATGGCTAGTTAAGCACTAAGAACTCCCTAGAAAGTGTCTAGAACATCCTTAAGCACTCATAGACCATTCCTATAAACAGGACATGCCTTAGGACACCCAATACGCACTTGTGCAATACTTGAGCATACTACTTGCAATTGGCAATCATTTCTTGTGAGAAATTGAGCAACACTAGCATTTGCTATTCATTTC
This sequence comes from Alisma plantago-aquatica, assembly GCA_963693085.1. Classification (NCBI taxonomy): domain Eukaryota; kingdom Viridiplantae; phylum Streptophyta; class Magnoliopsida; order Alismatales; family Alismataceae; genus Alisma; species Alisma plantago-aquatica. Next base: position 1,062,628,928 of record OY856409.1, on the reverse strand, counting down.
CACTGCTCCAAATTCGTGTCCTATATGCTAGAATCTCCTACCCACTGCACTTACACTTCCATACACATTGGTTAGGAGATCAAAACGCTTGATATAGGAAATCAAGCCTTGTGCTACAAGCGGTAATTGTAATTTCTATTTTCCCTTCTTGTTCTTTCTTATTGCTTGTACTCTCCTTGCTACTCCTAGGGTTGGAGGCTGCGGATTGGATAGGGTTTGATCTTCTCAGTGGAGAAGGAGGACTTTGGACTACTTCAAGAAGGCTGTCTCAACGGGAAGCTACTTCAAGAGGAAGGCTACTTCAAGGGGGAGCTTGAAGTTACTTCAAGGAAGGCTGCTTCGAGGTTGGTGAGACTACTTCAAGGTGAAGGCTATCCAAAGGGTGGTGAAAGTGTTTGTAATTTTATGTAACATTCTTACGAGGTAATACAATTAAATACTTTCAAAATCCCAATTGGAAACAATTGGGTAGTGGACTGACTCCTTTAGTTTTTGCTAAAGGTGGAACCACTCTAAACACCTTACCTCCTTCTTATTATCTCAATTGTGATTGTTTGTTTTGAAATATTGTCAAAATATTTATAAAACCCTATTCACCCCCTCTAGTGATTTTTCATTTGGTATCAGAGCAGGCTTCAAGGAGCTCTAATCAAGTCTTGAAGAATGAAGGGTGGTGGTGTCTACAACCGCAAGCAAAGGAAAAGCATGGACTAATCTTCAACAAGCTGTAATTGGTGCTTAGGAATAAGGCACACATCACCGAGCTGTCCATGGAGGTTAAACAAGGAAGATAAGCATAAAGAATGCCTTATTGCTACAATAAGTGAAGAAGAAGAAGAGGTAAGCTTTTTTGATTTATCAAAAGAAGATTTAATTGCTAGCCTTCAAGAAATACATGATAAGTATATTGAGTGCAAGAAGAAATTAAAGAAATCTAATAAAACAAATGATGAGTTACATGCTAATCTTTTTGCTCTCACATATGAAAATGAAGATCTTAAGGAGACATTAAACTTAACTATTAAAGACCATGATATTAAGATGAAATCAATAGAGGCAAATTGTAATCTTCTCTCTCTAGAAAAGATAAACTTGCAAGCCCAAATTAATGATCTTAAAAAACAACCAATCCTATGCAATCATCTAGATTATGATACTATTGTGCAAGAAAGAGATTCTTTATTATATAATCTAGATCAAGCAAGGTTAGATGTCAAAAAGAGAATGGATGAGATTTCTAAGTTACAATTAGATGTTAGTATCTTAAGAAACAATGATGCTCTTGATAAGATCTTGAATGATTCTCATGGTCAAATTGGAAGGAGAGGACTAGGTTACAAGCCTAAAGGAATATCCTATCAAAAACCTAGTGGGGGAAGGACACAAATGACAAAGACTCAATCTATGTATGTACCTAAAGGCAACTATACATATGTACCCAAGAACAATCTAGATCAAACTCATAAAAAGAGAAATGAGATTGATTCTATATGTTGCCATTATTGTTTACGTCTTGGACATTATTCCTTCTCATATCCTTACAAGAAAAAGGATGTTGAGTTGGAATGGATTCCAAAACCCCCAACCTAAATAAATTAAATTAAGTTTAGATATGACCAAAGACTCTAAATTGTATATCTTTATGTCTATCTCAACTTAACATAATGATATAACAATCTGATTAAAATTTATGGTATCAAGGACATTTGCAGAGACACATATTTAATAACTTGTCTTAGTTTAGGTTCCTAAAACCTAAAGAATTGAATATGATTAGTTGAGATTTGACTCAAATGTTACTTTGATACTTACATGTTTATCTCAACTAAACTGATTTTTAAATTGCATCAGAAGTGATCTATGTTTTACTTGGAAATAACTACTAAAAACTGTACAGAAACAATCTCGGTCGACAATATCTTCGACCGAGACCATGTCGGTCGAGACAATAGTCGACCGACATGATTTCTTCCTTAAATCTGTATTTCTTTATGGAGAAATAGTAACATTCTCGGTCGAAAAAGTTATCGACCGAGACAATGTCGGTCAAGAACTTTGTCGACCGAATGAAACTCTGACAGAACTATTTAAAAAAACAAGACACTTAAATATAAATCAACTTAAGTATGTAATGACCTTTACATATTCTTGTGCTTTAAATATTTGAATGATCCAAATCAAAAGGAAGAATATATGAGCTTCAAAACTTAATACTCTTCATGATTAAATTGTATCTATCAAATATACAAGAGAAAAAGATTGATTTTACTAAATTGCTACTAAAATGATTAAGCATGTTCATGGCTTATCTTAAATTTAAAAATTCATGAACCATGATGGTTTAATCAAGGAAATTACTATTTTATCATAATCCACATGGTTTGTCCTAAGTATTCCTTGGTCTATCTATATGAAAACCATGTGTCTTGAAATTTGCTTTTAAATGATCATAATCATTGCATTATGGATATGCTTCTATTGTTATATCATAATCATGGATATGTCTTTACTGTTTCACCATAATCATTGTGTCTTCATCTTTTACTCAGTTTTCCTAAAATAATCTTTGATCTATATATACAAACCATGAATGGATATTGCTTTTAAAATGATCATTAAGATGAATCTCTATGGCATAAATGCATCTTTGACATACTAGTTAAATGATTATCTTATGCTTAGCTTATGGAAAATGATATTCTTATTATACATGATTAATACTCTGTAAGCTATGAAAATGCTTAAATTGGAAATCTGTAGAAATTGCCTCTTGGTTGAAATCAAATTTGACCAAGGGGCGCTAAGGTCGAAGTCAAGGTCGACCTAAAATAATCTGGAAAAAATTCTTAATTGGAAATTATATTGTGCACTCAGCATTAGTATAAACTTGCTCATCATTGGTTGACATATCTTTCCTGATTCTAATGTGTTCTTAAGAGATCTCATATCATTTTTAGGATTAACATTCATCATGAGAAATATATGAATGTCAATAAATTCTATTATTTCTAATGGTTATTTCTAAACATGGACATTATATTTTGGAAAATACTCTTAATAATGTGCTCCAAACTCTTAAAATATTACAGTCTCTGATTTGCATTCATAACTGTTATTAAAAACTATCTCAAAATTTTATGTACAATGCTCAAATACAGCAATCCGGTCGGTCTACAAAAATCTCGACCGAGACAAACTCGGTCGACGAGTTTGTCGACCGAAGATATCTCAGTTGGTCACCTCTCTCGACCGACACTCTCCAAGAAAATGCCACACTCAAACTCAGCTCGGTCGACAAATTGTTCGACCGAGTCTATCTCGGTCGACAAAATTATCGACCAAGACCAACTTGGTGAACCCCCCAATTCGCTTAAATTAAAAGGCAAATCTTTCTGATTAAAATAATTAAAAAAAACCACAACGGCTATTTTTCGATCGATCGTTGGACGACCGAGAAGAGCGTCTACAGAATCGATTGTTGCGGTCCTCGGTCGACAAATTGTCGACCGAGCAGGGTCCTGTTTTGCTATAAATAGACCCCAAAACGGCCCCATTCTTCACAAACTCACATTCTAACTTCTCTAGCTCTTCTCTAGTGCCTTCTTATGCGAATTTTTAGCTCTTCTCCACCCCAATCTTGTCTTGCTTCTTCTCCACTTCAAATCCTCAAGATGGCTTCCTCATCATCACGTGGAAGAAGTAGGTTGTGGCTCGGAAGGGAAGGACGGTCTCCCCGGCACTGGCGATCATCAACGACATTCCATTCAATGACATAGCTGCCGCAGATCGCTAGCTCAGGCTGTCCTCAAAGACTCCTCTTCCTCGACGACCGGTGGATGTCATTGACTTCATAAACATTGTTGATCTTGAAGAACTCTTTGAGGTGCAACATCTTTCTGAATTCATAAAACCATCCTTCCGTTCCTACTCCTCCCAAGCAGTCAATGAATTCTATGCCAATCTAGCCACACATCCTGACCATGATAATTCCTTCTCTTCTATGGTTAGTGGGTATGGATTTCACTTTTCTGAGGAGGATGTTCTTACTATGCTCAACATTAATATAGATGAATATAAGGAGTTTATTGATCTCACCACTGGTAATCCTCTCAATAAGCTATCCCAAGATAACACTACCACTAGTTTGAGTGATATCAAGAGAGCCATTTTTCTATCCAATACAACTTGCCATGAAGAAAGGGGTACCTATTATGCCATCAATTTAAAATCCGAAGCTAGGATAGTCAATCTAATTGTTGCCACAAATATCTATCCTAGAGCAAACAAATCCGAAGTACCCACCTTTCACATGTATCTTATTTATGGCATCCTAAATAGTATACCTATCAATTTTATTTGTGTTATTCTTAAGAACATGGTTGAGTTTTCTGGCAATCCACCCTATGCTAATTTTGTTTGCCAAATTACGCAACATTGTCTTAAGAAAAGCATTGAGGACTTAGGCTTCAAATATGATAGGAAACCCCAAAAGATCACTAGCAATACAATAGAGAAGATGGGGATTGACTTTGGACACAAGAGGGCTAGGACTGAAGGGGAGCCATCCACCCAAGATACACCTCCACCACCTCCTCCTTCTAGACTACCTTATGATCCAATCACAAATACATTAACATACATTGCCGGTTCTCAATATCATTTAAGTAGGCAATTAGACTACAATCATCATGCCATGTCTTACTTAAATCAAAGGATGCAAGCTCTTTCTCCTGATACACCTGACGCATATCCTTATTCACTTAATCCCGGCATGCTCTACCCTTACAACCCATCCTACAACTACACTCAAATCCCATCACCACCATCTCATGACCTCAGCCACACTCAATTTTCCCCAGTCCAGCTCCAAGACATTGCTGCCCACTTTCGATTCGATCGTGTTCCCACCTTCTTGGAGGCTTATGCTTTGACCAAGACAGGTGCCTTGGAGTGGCAGACACTGGTCAAATACTATGGAGTTGAGCCCTTTCTTGGGAAAGACCCAGAAATTGATGTAATTCTTCGGTCTTTTTCAGTGAGATCATGAGATTTATGGCTATCTTTGTAATGTTTGTAATGGCTATTTCTTTTTGTTATAAGCTAGTATGCCGTCTTAAGAGTTGTATGAGCACCGAGTTACTATGAATAAAAAGGGTTTCCTATGGCTTCAATTGGATATATCCTTGTTAAATAAGAATATTAAGGGGGAGCTCACAAAAACCATCTTGACTATAAGGAGGATCTTACAAAACAAAGAAAATTTGAGGCCAGTTATGACCTTAGTATTTTTAAGGTAATCTTGGCTATGAAAAGGAGCCTACAATATTCATGAATGTGATATATATCTTGTTCTTAATGGAATTCTCTAAACAAATTTGGGCTTAACATCCCGTGTAATTGGTTAGAGATACATTCATGAACTCTAAGCTTAAAGGATCTCATATAATTTCAAGGCTTAACACCCTTTTACAAATGATTGAGAACTAAATTGTGGCTAAATTTGACAACACATGTTTCACATTCATATTAAATCCCTTACTCTTCAAGTTCTTCTCTAGTGAATATCTTGTTAAGGGGGAGCAAAGCAATAAAATTAAGGGGGAATGATAAAATTCATACTTAATGATTATCTTGGTTATCTTTTTGAAATGACAAAGGGGGAGAAATAATATAAAATCAATAACATAAAGAAAAATGAGTTTCATAATCTCTCTTCGGCCAGCACACACTTGCAAATAAGAAAATGGCTACAAAAGGTAAACTTCATGTATGAAACCCATATGATTTATATTTCCTTATTTTATATTTTGGAAATGTTTGTCATCTTCAAAAAGGGGGAGATTGTTGGCTAAATTGGACATTATTATAATCCCTTTGTTTTAATGATGACAAACATTTCATTCTTGTGGATCTAACATGCTACTTGAGTGTTGCAGGAACTAGGTGGATGACAAACTCTTGGAAGAAATATATGCTCAAAATGTCTTAATTTCATGACTGTAATCAAATGTAAAAACTTGTACAAGTACTTAGATATCATGTAAATCAAGCATTTACATCTTCCCTAGCCAATCACAACACTTAGATAGGTCATCCCCTACAATGGTGTCACAACTGCACACTGATACACACACTTAGTACATAGTTTAAAACATTGAAACAGAGTCATTCTTGGTCGACAAACTTCTCAACCGAGACACTCTTGGTCGAAAATCTCCTCGACCAAGAATGACCCAAGTAGTCGTTAGACACAACAGACAAGGTAGTTGGGAGTTGGAATCGAATGTTATACACACTTGCTCCAGACCGTCCCTCGTTCGACAAAAACTTCGTCCGACAGGATTCTCGACCGATAATTCCTCAACCGAGAAGAGCTGTGTCTGCACTTTTCAGAATTAATTAACTAGCCGTTGCTAAAGCAATTAGTGGATATCTAACAACTAGTTAAGCACTAAAAACCCCCTAGAAAGTGTCTATAACGTCCTTAAGCACTTGTAGGCCATTCCTATAAATAGGACATGCCTTAGGACACCCAATACACACTTGTGCAATACTTGAGCTTACTACTTGCAATTGTCAATCATTTCTTGTGAGTAATTGAGCAACACTAGCATTTTCTATTCATTTCCACTACTCCAAATTCGTGTCCTATAGTCTAGCATGTCCTACCCACTGCACTTACACTTCCATACACATTGGTTAGGAGATCAAAACACTTGATATAGGAAATCAAGCCTTGTGCTACAAGCGGTAATTGTAATTTCTATTTTCCCTTCTTGTTCTTTCTTATTGCTTGTACTCTCCTTGCTACTCCTAGGGTTGGAGGCTATGGATTGGAGAGGGTTTGATCTTCTCAGTGGAGAAGGAGGACTTTGGACTACTTCAAGAAGGCTGTCTCAATGGGAAGCTACTTTAAGAGGAAGGCTACTTCAAGGGGGAGCTTGAAGTTACTTCAAGGAAGGCTGCTTTGAGGTTGGTGAGACTACTTCAAGGTGAATGCTGTCCAAAGGGTGGTGAAAGTGTTTGTAATTTTATGTAACATCCTTGCGAGGTAATAAAATTAAATACTTTCAAAATCCCAATTGGAAACAATTGGGTAGTGGACTGACTCCTTTAGTTTTTGCTAAAGGTGGAACCACTCTAAACACCTTGCCTCCTTCTTATTATCTCAATTGTGGTTGTTTGTTTTGAATATTGTCAAAATATTTATAAAACCCTATTCATCCCCCCTCTAGTGGTTTTTCACAAAGTAATAAATATACGATTTTTAGGGAATTTTCTTATTGGTCATAGTTTCTAAACTCCATATCTAATAAATATTATAAATCATAACAATAAATTAGAAAATGCTATGGATTCATGAAAATATAATATACATAATGGTTTGATTTTCATGACCTAATTTATTAATAATAAAAAGGTATTTTTTAGGGTTTATGTAATTAATGTGACCTTACCTCATTTTGAAATCTATAGTCCTTCTCAAGAGACTTCCAAGGATGGTGCTAAATATATGCTTACTTTCATTGATGATTTCTCAAAGAAAGTTTAGGTGTATTTTTTGAAGCATAAATCTGATGTTTTTGATTAGTTTAAGAAATAAAAAACACTCATTTAAAAGAAAATAGGAAAGTGCATCAAAAGGTTGAGGTCGAATTTTGTTCTTCCAAATTCAGTGAATTTTGTCAATCTGAAGGTATTTGTGAACATTGCATAGTTAGACATACATCTAAGCAAAATAGTGTTGCAGAATGTATGACTAGAACTCTTCTAGAGAGAGAACAATGCATGTTGATTAGTACATGTCTTACCAAAAGTTTTATGGATGAATCATATCTAATGCATCTTATCTTGTTAATAGTTTCCCATCTAATCCACTTGGTTTTGAAACTCCATAAGAGGTATGGCGTGATCATCCTACAAATTACTCAAATATGTGTACTTTTGGTTTCCATGTATATGTCTATTCAAATGAAGAACAACTTGATCCTAGAGTGAAAAAGTGCATTTTTTTGGGTTATGTTGATGGTGTGAAGGGATACGGATTCCCAGGTACTGAGCTCAAAATCATCAAAGTTCTTGATTGAAAGAATATCACATTTGATGAGTCTGATATGTTTTTTATAAAACATGAAGGTGGTACTTCTTTTATTGCAGGATCTTCTCATGATTCCATTGAGCAGTAGGACAAAGTTAGTGCACACAACCCAACACCTCCTCTTGTTACACAAGAAAAACAAGACGATGATGAAGATGTCACTCCTATAGAATAGAAATGGATCATTCCTTGTAGAAGAGAAAGAAGATAGATCACTCCACCCACAAGGCATTCAGATTATGTTGTTGCGTATGTCTCGTCTACTGTAGAAGAGAAAAATGGTTATGGTGAACCATCTACCTATCCTGAAGCTATGTATAATCTAGATTTACTAGTATAGAACTGACCTTTAGTGTCGGTTATTTATGGCCTTTGGTGATGATGAAAAAGTGGCACATATGCGGGTGACGCTAAAAGGTGAACCCTTAGGCGTCGGTTTGCAAACCGACGCCAGAACCCTTCGCGCCACCCAAAACGTGCCAACAAGGGCACTATAGGCATCAATTATTAGTGGGGAAACTGACGCCAGAACCCTTCCCGCCACAAAAAGGGCGCCAGTAGGGGCACTATAGGCATCAATTATTAGTAGGAAAACCGACGCACAAACCCTTCACGCCACAAAAAGGGCGCCATCTAGGACACCATAGGCGTCAGTTTCTTAGTAATAACCAATGCCATATCACCGTGTTGTCTGGCCACATTAGGCGGAAGTTTTTTTCTATTAACCGACGCCATATCCCCCACGGTCGTGCTTCCAAGCACGACCGTGGTGCCTAGCCACATATACGTCAGTTTTGTGCTAATAACTAACGATGTATGTGTTTGTTGTCGGTTTTATACTAATAACTGACACCTATGTTTTAATTTTTTTTCTTATCAGTTTGCCGGCCTGCTGTATGACTGGTCGTAGGATGCAGAACCTGTAGTTCAGTTCTAAACTATAGGTTTACAACATCCATTGATATCAGCCAATAACATGCCACAAACCTGTAAATTTAACAAGATTCATTTTCACACATTTAGCAACCTGTAGTTCCATTCAATTTTCACATTCACACATGTAGAAACATTCATGTAGCAACCTACCGTTCCTTTTATTTTCACATTCACACATGTAGAAACATTCAGACACATGTAGAAACATTCTTGTAGCAACTTGTAATTCCATTCATTTTCACATTCACACATGTATAAACATTCTTTAGTCATTATCTCTATCAACATCCCAATTATATTTTAAAATCCCCACTACTTGTATGGCTTTTTCCCATTCTTATCTTACATCATTTAATTCTTCCGTCATTTAGGGAGCATGTACATCTGATAAGGCCTTACCTGTAGTGGGGTCAGTTTTAAACACATGCAAAGAGATTGATGTATATATATAATTAATAATATATAAATAAGATTGATATATTTCATATTATCTAATGAGACTATATATATATAAATGTGTACCACGTATTCCATTCTTAAACACCTAATCTCACTAGTAAGTGTATAATGTGTATTGGGTTTTCAAGAAAATTTTGGCAGCATTTCCCTGATGTTCTCCAAGTACATACGTGCTTAGAGAACAAATGGGGAAATGATACTGGAATTTTCTTGAAAACCCAATACACATTATACACTTACATCCTAAGTGAGATTAGGTGTTCAAGAACAGTCCCAAACTGGAGACTATCTAAGATTTACTCCTATTGAGTAAATCTTGGATGAGTTTCTAAGCCAACAATTACATGTGCTGTCATTCTTGTATATAATAAATGTGTACCACCTATCCCATTCTTGAACACCTAATCTCACTAGTAAGTGTATAATGTGTATTGGGTTTTCAAGAAAATTTCAGCAGACCGAAATTTTCTTGAAAACCCAATACACATTATACACTTACATCCTAAGTGAGATTAGGTGTTCAAGAACAATCCCAAACCGGGGTCTATCCAAGATTTACTCCTAATGAGTAAATCTTAGATGGGTTTCTACGCCAACAAATACATGTATGTTGTCATTCTTATACCTACAATCCTAGTTTCACCATTCATATCCTAAGTTTTTTGTAACATCATTTAATCATGCTTGTCAGTAAATACTAAACAGTAAATAAACCATGATTCCATATATTAAAGATTTGAATCAGGGGTCAATCTTGAAGTTTTAACTAGATCTTTTTTTGGTCGGTCAAAAAATGTGTTACTATTAAAACCAAAAACTTTGGGCACTAAGTACCCCATTACAACGACATGAGCTGAAGCTCAAATAAGGGTCAAAATCCCCATGCAGGGGGATGCACAAGCAAAAAACAAATCTAAGAGAATCAAACAAACTAGACAAGCTAGGTCCAGACGGACCAACCAAGACTACAACAAACCACTATTACATGCATTCTGCGTACCCACAAATAGTAATAGCAACTTGACATAGAACCTAGTAGGTCAGCCTGTAGCTAGACATGAAATTTATGGCCATCTCAACGATCCAACTCCAAGCACGAACCAGCGCGCATGACAACAAAGGTTGGGAAGGAAAAGCCAGCTCCACATCACTCCTTCATGCAAAGCACAACACCAACTGTCTGATGAAAGTACCCACAAATTGTGGTACTAAGCCACGATTAGGGAGATCCATCGAGATACCATCCCGCCACACCACCTAGAAGCACACCCGCAAGGTTCTTGACCAAACAGCTTATCTGTTTATTCAACGACAACCAAACACAGCCCCAAAGGCTTCTACTACACACAGAGCAAATGGGCAACAGAGAAATATACCTGAATGCAATGAAGCATTTCAACAAACACCTAACAGGTGTTTCCTACCAGCATAAGCAAAGCCAGATCAACTTGGGGCTACCCCAACCGTGGTAGTAGAGACTGCCAAAGTATCACACTGTGGCAGGGATGGTGCAGGAGAAAACCCACACCCCCCGTCGATGAGACACCCAGCGTCATAGACAAAGAGGAATAGGCTACCCTCGAGCGGCAAGAACAGACCCAGGCCACCTGTGAGCCACCGGACCTGAGGGCACCGCTGGTGGAGAAGACACGCGCCTGAGTGCATGCCGCGCATCGGTAGCCAGAGCCCCGAGCAAGGGGACGCCGCCATGTCGATGCCGCTGGGACGCCATTGGAAAAAGTGCAGCTCAATGCCTCATCACGAACCTGTCGGAGAAGGGGAACCAGGTTGCCCAGCCAGCTAGGCGAGTGGACACACCCACCGCTAAGATCTGTGAGGATCTAGTTGAGTCCGATCCTAGGGGCCTCTTCGCCCTAGAGCTAGGAGCCCTCAGCCACTGGAAGAGAGGCAGTTACATAGGCGATGCAGGCACTCCAAGCTTCGTCGATGAAGCTGGAGCGGCACCACGAGAGCCCAGAGCCGGAAAGGGATAGTTCCTATCCACCCATCACGCCTGAATGGAGTGGATTCGATGTTGTCGATACACCGAACCCCCACTCTAGGTCAACCTCGCAGCGCAATGCCTCCGGTTCAACCAAACCAGTCGGGAAAAGCTCCTATGACTCGACCAGGGCGCCGACTCCTAGCTCCAAAGTAGACCACTACCACCATCAGGATCTGGCCTACCGAGGTGAACGCCAGGGGGAGGAAGGCTCCGAGGAGGCACCCCCTCCCCCCAGCGGCGGCCACCGGGGACGAACTAGAGAGAGGGCAGAGCAGAGAAACCTAGAGAGAGAGCACCCCCATTCTGTGATGTCAGTTTTAACTAGATCTGCATATATCAAAATACATACTAGGTCATATTTCAAGTCAAGATTTAGACATTTAATCACCTTAGGGCGCATACATGATTCACAAGGTATTTGGGTGCACAAAGAATAATATATGTTACTGATTTAGGAGTTCACATAATCATTTTAGAAATAGAAGATCCACATGTGAGTTAATTTTGACATTCAACATCAATGTATCTTTAACACACATGTTTCAAGGTTCAAAGCACATAATCAAATCAAATTAGGATGCTAGAATGGACAAGTTTGAATCTTATTTTAACATGCATCAAAATTTATTGAATTAGGTCAAGCATGAGAATTAGACAAGTTAAAACATTACATTAATACTAATCTATAAATAAATGAATAAAAACTAGTAGATAATAAATACAAATCAATAGATAAGTAAATACAAATCAGTAGATAAGTAAATACTAATCAATTGATGGAAAAATCAAGATATGTAACCTACCTAGTAGTAGGGGAAGTAGAGGCTAGCTCTGGCGATCTGACATTACAGCAGCTCCTCCGGTGACCTCAGGCTCGAGATCAGACAGTGTGAGGAGCAGGGACGATGACTTGATCAGGCGGCGACAGCTTGGCCACAGTCGTGCGGGAGGAAGAAAAGAGCAGGGGGCGACGACTTTATCACAGCCGTGCGGGAGGAAGAAGAGAGAACATGAGCTTTGGCGGTGGTGGCGGTGTCGACCACAGGAGCTTCAGGGCTAATTTCGACCACATGAACTTCAGCGGTGGCGGCGACGTCGACCACAGGAGCTCTGGCGGTGTCGAGAGGGGAACAACAGAGGCTAATTTCATGATGTAACAGAGAATGGGGATCGAGTCTGTGTCTCGCAGGGGTTATTAAGTTAACAAAGGCATCAGTTATCTAAGAAATCGACACCTAATATCCATCAGCGTCAGTTGCCAGAAAAAATTGACGTCTATTGGACAATCTTAACCCTAAAAATTTTTGCGAGGACGGAGCGCGAAACCTTATCAACATCGGTTTTTCTACAAAAACCGACGACCTTTGGAGGAATTTTTTTTGTTAGGCATCGATTATTTGATAAAAAACTGACGCCGTATGTGAAACTTTGGGGGTAAATTTTTTTCCACTCAAAAAATTGGATTTGGTAGGCTATTTTAGGCGTCGGTTCATGATAGGGAGCCGACGCTAAATAAAAAGTGATACCCGTGTCTGGCTGGTCTTCAAATATAGATGTTGGTCTCTGTAATTATCCGACGTTGTAGGGTTTAGGCGTCAGTTTTCGGTAATAACCGACGTCTCTAAATGTGACATTATAAGCTATTTCTGTAGTAGTGATTCTGCTATGTGGGTTGCAATTATGAAAGAAGAGATGGAGTCTCTTCATAAGAACAACACTTGGGTTCTTGTAATTCTTCCTACTAGAAAGAATATTGTTAAATGTAAATGGGGTCCATAAGAAAGGAAGCTATTCCTGGAGATACTACTACAAGGTTCAAAGCGTAGTTAGTTGCAAAAGGCTATAACCAGGTGGAAGGCATAGATTACAATGACATTTTTTCTCCCATTCTCAAATACACCTTATCATATCTATATTGGCGTTAGTTGCTACATGTGATTTTGAGTTGGAGCAACTTGATGTAAAGACCACATTCCTCCATGGTGACTTAAATGAACACATCTACATGTGACAACCTAAATGTTATGTTTATGTTGCAAATAAGGATCCTGTGTGCTTATTGAAGAAATTTCTTTATGATTTAAAGCCATCCCCATGATATTGGTATTGTATATTTATTTCCTTCATGGTAAAGCATGGTTATTCCAGGAGAAGATATGATACTTGTGTCTACTTGAAGAAACTTCATGATGTTTCTCTTATTTACCTCTTGATTTATGTTGATGACATGTTGATTGCAACATGAGATATTTTCAAAATCCATAGGCTAAAACACTTACTTAGTGGTGAATTTAAGATGAAGGATTAGGGAGAAGCAAAGAAAATTCTGGGGATGGAAAATGTCAGAAGCTACAAAGCTGGAAGATTATTATTCAATCAAAAGAATTATGTTAAGAAAGTGCTACAAAGTTTTTATACATAGATGCATCCCTTGTATCTATTTCTTCAGATGACTAGTTCAAGAAGCTTTCATCTGTTGAGTCTGCATAATTTGAAGAGGACAAAAACTATGTCTGATGTTCCTTATTCGTGTGCAGTTGGTAGCATAACGTATGCCATGATATGGAACCATCTAGTATTAGTCAAGAAATTAGCATTGTGAACAAATACATGTCGAATCCAATAAATATACATTGGTAGGAAATAAAGTGCATTCTTAGGTACCTCTTCTACATGGCTTGGATTTGGACAAAACACAGAGACACTTGTCGATTATGTTGATTTTGATTTTGCAAATGACTATGATAAAAGATGTTCTCTAACAAGCTGTTTGTTTACTGTTGCTAGCTGTTTTGTAAGTTGAAAAGCTACATTATAACCCATTATTTCTTTGTCAACCACTGAGGCTGAGTACAAGGAATCGATAGAGGCCATAAAAGAAGCTACATGGCTTAGAAGATTGTTTGCATAATTATATATTCTTGAAAAGACAATTGTCATCTATTGTGATAGTCAAAGTGCAATCAACCTCAGAAAAGACCAGATAGTTTATATGAGAACAAAGAACATTGATTTCAAGTGTCACTTCAATAAAGAAATGATAACATAGAAAAATATTATAGTAAAGAAGATTGCCAATAAAGAAAATCCCGCTGATATGATGACAAAGCTATAGATAGTTTCCAAGTTCAGACACTCTCTAGACATGGTTAGTCTACACAACTTGCAATGATGCCCTTAGGAGCTGGAGGAGAAGAAATGATCTACTATTCTTATTTTTTAGAGAGCTAAAAACTTTGAGTTAAAATGGAGATTTTTATGTGCCTTGGAGAATTATTTTGATTTGATGGTAGATCCAATCCATAATGAAATGATTTTTCCTAACCCGATCAATGGGTGTAAGGGGAGAAGCCCGCGTGGTATGGTATGGTTTGTTTTATGGATCTGAATGAAGGATGTAATTAGAGTTCTACACATATATGTATGTGTGCCCTTGTTAGGGTTTAATATCATCATGTATTCTATATTCGAGATGGATGTTGACCGTACTCTAGGGTGTATTATGTCTCCTTCGAGAGTGCTCCAAATGTATCCTTTTCTTTGATATAGTAAATATCTAGTGTCTTCTCATGGAGTAGGTCATCCAAGTTGAACCATGTAAATCCCATGTTCTCTTCTTATGCGATTGCTCATTTCTTATTGTCTATGTTTTTACGCACAAACATAGAATAATACCTCATTCGAAATCTTAACAAGACAAGTTTTGTTGTTCTCATCCTTTCTTTTTTCTTGTTATTTTCCTATAACTACTAGTATAATTAAACCATACTAATCAATTTGCAATTCATGAAGACATATTTTCAAACATACCTGGATCCTCATTGTTTTTTGCAAGGAGGCTCGTATCCCAATAAATATGTAATGAGAGATGCTGGAGAAAGTCAAAACAAAAGCAAGGAGAATGGACCGTGGTCTAGGAGAGATGATATCCATGTAAAGAGAGATGGACCACATACATTGTGAGGGACAAGAGAAGCCACCTCATGCTTGCCTATAGATATACAATGATATCGACTGGCCATAAGGAAGCTTGGGCGCAAGCTCTAGTGGTTGCCTTACAGACGGTGGATAATCAAAACCTTAACGTTACAGATCCTAATAAAGACTCAAAACCAATTTATGGGATGTCTTGAGGGGAAGCTAAAAAATCTTAGAAGATAGCCCATTTCACCAGGGAGATTGTGGAGAAGGTGCAAGAGTTCTATATCATTGGCTAATTGATACCTCTGATTACCGATACGTTTGCTAGAGCTATTGCTAATTGGGAGAGTGTTCATAATACCTCTTATGTTATGAGGAAGCCTATTTTTTCTCCATGAGAATAAGAGGACTTCTTATGTTGGATATACAAGACTTACCTTACATATACACATGAGGGGTAGATACTTATATAGGTAGTTAGTAGTTTCTTTTTGATTTGGGTCTACTCCTAGAGTTTGTTTATGGATAGGGCTGGAGGTAGTTTTATGTTGTTGTTCTTTTTTCTTAGGTTACGTCTGTTAGGAAGATGTTTGATCCACATTAATGAGTGGTTGTGGTTTATTGCTTGATGCATTTTCCTACATGAGGAGAAGAGGATGAATAAAACAACCTCCTGGCTTGTTAAAAAAAGATTCTCTATTATATGTATATTTGCAAAAATCATATCCTGTGATCTATATATGTTTTAGATACATGAGGTACTGATATCATAAAAAATATGAAATTTCTTTCCATGTCACTAGATCTGGCTTTTGATGCATGAATTTACAAAAAAAATAAATGATAAGTAATTCATGTAGTTTGATAATGGTTAAGGATTATAAACTGCATGCAATGGAGATAATATGTAAGAGTTGTTTTTAGACTCATACTAATGTATATAAATTATGTTGTACCTCTGATCATGATGCTTTATGCTAGAATACACATATACAACTAGGAACTCTAAAATGAGCTTAGGAAATGCAGTTATCACCAATAAATTTCCATATATTCAAATTAAGCTTGATTATACATATGGTGCATGTTTATAACTCTCCAGATCTATAAAAATGTTTAATACTATGGTTATATGTTCCTTAACCTCTATCTACATGTTCCAAAACCTCATACTGAACAAAAACCCTAGATGTATCCTGGAAATACTTAGATCATTATATTAATATCCTATTTGGGGGGGGGAATATGATTAGGAACAAGACAATGCGCATTGATGTCTAACTTAAACAAATTAAGATGAATGACTTAACCATGAGTTATAAGCCTTAACTAGAGTTAAAATCTAAGTTGTATACATATGTGGTATATGCCATTAATATGCTAATTACGGTTTTACACAAAAACAATGGTCATGATCAATGAGACAATTGATGACATAGAGTTCGTTTATGAATAACCTGAATGGATTATGCAACTGTTACACTTATCAAACCCTAGTGACCCTAAAGTTTAACCCAAAGGAGTAGATTTTGAAGGTAATAGACACTTTTTATGTTTTTCCATGAGAATTAGACCCAAGATAAGATTCTCATAACAAGTTAGGATATTTTTTTACAATACCAGTGGGCCATGCCATTGAAGTCATTTTTATATATGTATCCTCAGATAATTAGTTTAAATAATCAATTTCAGAGTACTTCCTTTTGTGGAGTCATCAAACTTCCATATATATATATATATATTACATTGATCTTTACAAATTTTATATTCCACTTAATCTTCTACATGTGATGAATATACCACTTGAAAATAATAATATCAATTTAGAATTTAATTCTAGTATTTTAATTCATTATCACTATACATAATTTTGAACTTTTCCACAAGATATGAAATAGAATTTTTGGTATCAAAATTATCTTAATTGCTTAACATTTCAGATTTAGAATCACAAACATATTTAAAACATAAACAAAAACCATGACATAAGAGAATATTATATGATAATTCCTCATAGAATACAAGTAATTTTGCACAAAGAAGGCATATTGAGCTATTAGAAGTCATTTCATACCACCAAAAGACACATAAGTGTTATAGAAAGTATTTCATGCTACAAAAATCAATTTGTGCCAAAAGAAGGCATTTCATGCCATAAAAGGGGAATCATACCAAGAGAAGGCACATCATGCCACTATAAGGTGATTCAACTGTATAAAAGAAGACTTATTGTATAATGATAGTTGCAAAAAGATAGTCATAACTAAAATATGTTTTCTTCAGTTTAACGGTAGTACCGAAAGCTGATACATTTATAGTAGATCCCCTGTCATAGTACAACACAACATTTGATGCAACCATGTTATCAATAATCTCCTTGGAGGTACTATAAAGTCACTTCCAATTGATGTGTTGACAGAAGTTCTCTCGTTTGGAGTAATATCATTGTATAAGGTGGTAACCAGATATCCATCATCAACGCCATGGTGTGGGAACTCCCTCTAATATTTTTGGTACCTTTCTTAAGCCTCATTCAATTTTCACCAGCCTTTGCCTAAAGCTGGTAATTTTGTTTCTTGAACAAATGGTCTTCTTAATTGTGAAGAACTTTTTGAGAAAAGCTTCAACCAATGGTTGGAAACAAATGATGCCCTCATGCTTCAAAAATTAGTACCACACAAGAGCCTTATCTCTCAAAGATAAGTGAAAACCCTTGTAGTAAATGACCTCCTATGGAACTCCATTGATCTTGAGAGTGTCATAAAGGTTATTGAAAGTCCATAAGCGGCAATAAGGATTTTCCTCAACCAAATTTCTTTAAAATGTCTACTTTTGAATAATATCTTGGAAAGCTAGTTTCAGCTTGAACTCGGCGACTGTATTTGGGGAATCACCATGGGTTGCCTATTTTCTTTGTCACACATAGTCACATAAAAACAAAGGAAGGACCATCAGGTTTAGTGTACTGCTCCACCTTGAGCATCCATTGTTTATGTAGTAAATGAAGAAAGGAGAATGAATAAAGATCTCATTAATTATACCTAAAGAATCATACTAGTCATGTTTAGTCAGTGGAAACACAAAGCAAAATTTCAAGATAGAATGATATTCAAATAAAGGACATGTAATTAAGTACAATTCTAAAGTTTATAACAATGACTAAGTCTAAGTAGACTTCGGGTCCTTAGTGGTTGGTTGTTGCCTTATCTTCAGCAACAATGCCAAAAGTAGGTTGCCCTTAAATGTGGGTCAAAAGTGTGAATAAAATTATTTGGTCGAAGGTATCAAACCTTAAATTTATACCTGACTTCAAGAGATGGCCACAACTCAATACAAAGTCTTTTATAGTAGTACAAGGTCAAACACAAGGATAAGGAGAAATAAATACATAGAGACTTAAAGAATTAGCTTAACTTAGCCAAATCACAAAGGATGAATATGGTGTTCCAGATAAGGAACAAATTAATCTACTCAAAACAACTACCTAAGTTATAAAACTCAAACAAAATGAGGATAATTATAATTATAATAAAGGGAACTTGGATTGGGTTTCAACAATCAAATTAGCCTTATCCATGTAAAACCTTCTCTTCTAATTTATATATATTCTTGACATTTAGGCAAGCAGTCATAAAAGATATCTAAAACCTTCCTTCTCTAGAGATCAGGGTATATTTCTATCTAAAGTTACCTCTCTCTCGAGAAGATAACCAATAGATCAAGACCAAACATACAACTTTTGCTATTGTAACTCCTCACTCTCATGGCTTGTGAGGTTGATAGCCCTTGACTTTGATGGCTTTTCTCCATGAAAATGCTTTGCCTTCACACTGAAGGCAAGCGATGCCCTAGTCCTATTTATAGGGTTCAGTCGGCCTTGTGTCGACTTGTGATCGAACCACATGGCATCAACCCTAGCTTCAGGTTATTGAGATGTGGGAACTCTATGGTCTTCTACTCACTAAAAAAAGTATATTGGAAGATCAAACTCAAGTCAAACTTGCTTGAGAGGTTGATTTTTAGAGTTGATTGAGCATTGATGAATGCATATTCATCTCTTATTTTTGCTTCATTTAGAATAATTAATTAGGATTTTTTTATTAATTTTAGCTAATTCAAAAATAAATAGCACTTTCATTTTCTTGATATACTTTTCCTGAATTCTTATGATATTTTTCTTAATTTTTAGGAATTATCTAAGTAATTAATCGAGAAAATAAAAGATGAAGATATGCGGCTTTTCAAATATTCTCGCAGTGCCTGAGATACTCGTCACCAAGATAGCCATATCTTTTGCGTCTAAAGGAGAAATTTCAAGATAAAGTATGGAATGAAAATAGAATTTTATTGGATACAAAAACGATATATTTTACGGCAATTTTGGTGTTTATTTGGCTGCACAATTAACCAGTGAAAGTAGCCTCATGTTTTCCTGCAGAGTCTGATTTCAATATATACCTTTCACCAAAATTGGTATAACTCTCACATCCCAAGGTGGAATTTATTGTGCAAGTATGAGTTGGAAAGATAATTCAATTATCCATAGGAAAACTATATTTTCGGGCCGCTTCCGAATTTTTGACTGGCCCAAAAATATTCTCGAAATCACTGTTACGGGAAATTACTGCAGAAAGAATGTAAAGCAAGCAATTGTTTCCTCTATTGATTAGATCCAGAAAGTTAGCAGCAGTCGCCGACCATTTATTTTGCCCTAAACCTAATGTATACCCCCCTCCTTCTCCTATAAAAGGAGGGGCACTTCCTCCTCATTGGGGCATCTCTTTTGCACCAGAATTCTGAGCATCTTATTTCTTGTATTCTTTTTCTAGTTCTGCAATAAAGTAAATTTTCTTGAAGCATTGTTCTTTCTTATTTTGTTCTTGGCGCTTTCATTCCTCTTTAGTTCTAGATATTCTTTTCTCCGTTCTTTAGTTATGGAGTAAGGAATTAAGAACCTGGCCATTTCATTGTCTCTAGCATAAGGATTAACTTTCTAATTTTGGGCTAGACTATGGCCAAAGTACTTTCTTCCTCCGTCTCCCCCTTCTCCTCAATCATGGGTGAGTAGTTCCATATCGAGACAAGGGGAATATCCCCTTAGCCATGGCTTGATCGAATCGGATTTAATAGACTTCTTTAGATGGTGATTGGTTTATTTAATCGATGATCTCGCGAAGTAATTACTCGCTTAGATATATATGTTAGCTCGGATGGAAATGACCAATGAAATTCGGGTTTAGAACGATTAAATCAATTCGCATAGAGATTCTGACATGACCACAAATTTATCTCTTTTCGGATGAAGAACTAGGAAACATGAGCACCAGGGCCAATGGGCTCATGTGGAGTTCATCTTTTGTGGGTTTTTGTGATTCACATGCCGTCGCCTATTTGTCGATTAATTGTTAATTCGTTTTCTTATCACGGCTAAGGTGGTGAAAACCCCTAAAGCCTCTATTATATTCCTTTAATTTAAATCACCGACTGTCTTGTTTTCTTTATTTTTAGTCTTTTCAATTCACAATAGTTTCTTGTGCTAACAACAATCTTTGTTTACCTTTTTGTAGGGAAAATAAAATTCTTGTTTAGTGCTTCTTTAATTTCAGCAATTTCCTTCCTTAGAGTAACCATTCATCACCCAATCCGATTTTATTTTATGTTCCAAATCTAAAAATACCAAAAACAAATAAAAAAGTTCTTCAAACAATTGGGTTTTTAAGAAACAATCTTTAAAAGTTGTCCTTTGGGATTCGACCCTTTCTATACTAGCCTTAACTGGAAAGTTAAAAGGTTTAAACTCTAGGATTAACAATCTTAGTGATTGGTGTGTTAAGCGACGCATATCAATTTGGCGTCGTTGCCGGAGACAACAGATTTATTTCTTTGAACGCCAATATTTTTTTTGAAAAACTTTTTTTCCTTTTTTTTATGCCTTCCGAGTAACATTCCGGAAGTGCTATTCCTCCTTCTGCCGAGTTTCCATTCTGACAGTTCATTTTTTCTGCACACGATTAACTACTTCATTTGTGCATGTGACGCTCGCCAAATGCCAATTCCGTGGCGTGATTTTTTAATCTAGAACCAGAGAGGCTAAGGATGATTTTAATAGATGATGATGACGATGATTATATCATCTTCAAACAAGTAGAACCAACTCCAGTACCTAAAGATCCACCAATCACTTCCATTGTGGATGTTAATCTAGTTGATTCTAATGGCCAATCTTCTTCATTGGAACCCTTTCTCTATAATGAATCGCCACCCTTAGAAGAAGTCCAATGTGATATAGCTGAGATTCCACACAACCTTGATCAGGAGATGGATAGGTGTTTTAAAGAAATTCAGGATGCCACAAATGAAGAACTTTGTTTAGCTAGGGCCGTAGCTATATGGGGCTCTGACTATCCATATAAGTCAGAAAATGAGTGGATGGAGGCCTATGTTGATAAATTCATGAATCAAGAATCTTTTAACAAAAAGGTTAAAGACTGGTGGGCTCAAAGAATGTCCCAAAAACCTAAGACTCCACCACCCTTCTTCGTTGTAGGCCCATATTTGGATGTTTGCAATAATCATCCCATCTTGGTTGAGCCTATTGTGACCAATGTACCATCACCTCCCCAACATGCACTGATGGATTCTTTTGAAAGGCTTCCTCATCAAGAGCACTATGACCTCACTCAACCACCTCTTTTTCCACATCTGGTTGAACCTGATGAGGTGATTCTACCACCGCAAGAACCTTACATTACACTGTTATATTAAGAGGTGATCCCTTCTGAGCCCATTGAGTTGGGCACATGTCCTATAAAGGAATCGGATCTCCCCTTCAACATAGTAAAGGATCCAATTGATTCCATAGACATCCATGTTGATGAGATCTTTTATTAAGAAGAGATGGAGAACTCCCCAATAGAGATGGAACAACCTAGATTGATCATTTTTGATAATTATGACGACAATTATGCCATTTGTGACTCTTCCACACCAAATCCACTGGCTTCCATTTATGGGGTAAAGGATCCGGGCGCACCTTGTTGCATAATCCACCAAGAAGACATACATCCCCATATGATTATTTACTCATCTAACAAACCAGTTCTTCTTATACAGGCACCCGCTTCACCAATGTAGATCTAGGCGGAAAAAAATACTCGAGCCAGATTCTGTCCAATCTTCCACATCCAACACTACATTTGTTACCCAATTGGCACCTGTCAATCTCCCCCAATCCACATTCATCTCCAACACTGCTTTCACTGTTGAAGGAAGATATATGGATCCTACTCGAAGGACTACGAGGTGATACACAACATCATTCAAAAAACCTTTTTAGGATTCTATGACTACCCATCCATTGGGTGTACCATGAATCTCCTCTGTTCAAAACCCCAGCCATCATCGACATTCCCTTCAGATGGACATATTTTGAGCTACCAGGACCTCCTAGTGAACCCAACAAATTTCTTCCCTCCATCTCGGGTTTGGGTTTTTCTCGGGACGAGAAAAAATCTAAATCCGGGGTGGAGGTGGGTGGTATGATTCTATTCCACCCCCTTATCTTTTTATTCTTGCATTATTTCCACTTTTTTTTTGGTTTTGCATATAGTTGCTTTGTTCATGGTCATTATCTAGTCGGCCATATTTTTATTTCTTTTGTTGCAAAATGACCTTTATCTAGTCGGCCTTGATATGATCATTTGTCAAAATACTCCCCTTAATGATGTAACTGCCTTGCAACTAAAATTTTGAAACTTTCATGACTAGAAATCCTCGTGTCACTTAGGATCTCAAATAATAATCACTCCTTGGAAAAGATGACAAGCCATAGAGGACTGATAGGATTCAAGAGTGATGCTTTCTTATCATGTATAACTTGTATAAATTTTCTTGATTTTTCGCATGATTCAGTAATAGTTGAACCAATGCATGGTACTAAAAAAAAGAGATGGAAAAAAAGTTGCACAAGAACAACCTCTTCTACTCTTCTTCCACCACTTCCAAATCTTTCCATTCGTCAAAAAGAAAAAAGCCAATAGTTCCCAAAATGCTAAGTTTGGGGTGGCACCCCTTCCCCCTCTTCCGCTTCTTCCATACCCACACAATTGGGTGTATCACCAAAAATCAAAGAAAAAAATACGGTCAATGTAACTGCATGTCTACTAAATAAAAGGTCTCGAGTCGAATAGAGGAGAGACTGTCCTTCTTCCATACATCCTTCACTCCAATTTTCTACCCAGGGGAAAAATTCAAAAACCGCAACCATCCAAAATTAGTCATGTTCTTATGTAAAACTTTTAAAAAAAAATTTAGAGTACCAAATGCAAAGGTGAATTGAAAATCTGTTTTATTACAGGTCTTGAATAAATGCAAGTTTGTGAAGTAGGAAATATAAAAGTCACTTTTCATGAATTCAGGAAGTCAGGGTCGCTTGGTCATATTTTGGTGGAAGGAATCAAGTGGTTGTTAGGAGAGTGAGGATGGTAGGTTGAGAGTATGTCTTGATTTTAATGTTGCTTGGGACGAGCAAAGTTTAAGTTTGGGGTATTTTGATGATTCCATATTCATCACTTATTTTTGCTTCATTTAGAATAATTAATTAGGAATTTTTTTTATTAATTTTAGCTTATTCAAAAATAAATAGCACTTTCATTTTCTTGATATACTTTTCCTGAATTCTTATGATTTTTTTAAATTTTTAGGAATTATCTAAGTAATTAAATTGAGAAAATAAAAGATGAAGATATGAGGCTTTTCAAATATTCTCGCAGTGCCTGAGATACTCGTCACCAAAATAGCCATATCTTTTGCTTCTAAAGGAAAAATTTCAAGATAAAGTATAGAATGAAAATAGAATTTTATTGGTTACAAAAAAGATATATTTTGCGGCAATTTTGGTGTTTATTTGGCTGCGCAATTAACCAGTGAAAGTAGCCTCACATTTTCCCACAAAGTCTGATTTCAGTATATACCTTTCACCAAAATTGGTATAACTCTCACACCCCAAGGCGGAATTTATTATGAAAGTATGCGTTGGAAATACAATTCAATTATCTACAGGAAAAACATTTTTGGACCGCTTACGAATTTTTTACTAGCCCAAAAATACGCTCAAAATCGTTGTTACGAGAAATTACTGCAGAAAGAATGTAAAGCAAGCAATTGTTTCCTCCATTGATTAGATCCAGAAAGTTAGCAGCCACCACCGACCATTTCTTTTTCCCTAAACCTAATATATACCCCCCATACTTCTCCTATAAAAGGAGGGACACTTCCTCCTCATTGGGGCATCTCTTTTGCACCGGAATTCTGAGCATCTTATTTCTTGTATTCTTCTTCTAGTTCTGTAATAAAGTAAATTTTCTTGAAGCATTGTTCTTTCTTATTTTGTTCTTGGCGCTTTCATTCCACTTTAGTTCTAGATCTTCTTTTCTCCGTTCTTTAGTTCTGGAGCAAGGAATTAAGAACCTGGCCATTTCATTATCTCTAGCATAAGGATTAAGTTTCTAATTTTAGGCTAGACTATGGCCAAAGTACTTTCTTCCTCTGTCTCCCCTTTCTCCTCAATCATGAGCGAGTAGTTCCATATCGAGCCAAGGGGAATAGCCCCTTATCCATGGCTTGATCAAATTGACTTTAATTGACTTCTTTATATGGCGATTGGTTTATTTAATCGATGATCTAGCGAAGTAATTACTCACTTAGATATATATGTTAACTCGGGTAGAAATGACCATGGAAATCCAGGTTTCAAACGATTAAACCAATTCACATAGAGATTCTAATGTGACCACAGATTTATCTCTTTTCGGATGACGAACTAGGAAACATGAGCACCGGGACTAATGGGCTCATGTGGAGTTCATCTTTTGTGGGTTTTTATGATTCACATGCCGTCGCCTATTCGTCGATTAATTGTTAATTCGTTTTCTTATCATGGCTAAGGTGGTGAAAACCCCTAAAGCCTCGATTCTCTTCCTTTGATTTCAATCACCGACTGTCTTGTTTGCTTTAGTTTTTAGTCTTTTCAATTCACAATAGTTTCTTGTGCTAACAACAATCTTTGTTTAACTTTTTGTAGGGAAAATAAAATTCTTGTTTAGTGCTTCTTTAATTTCAAAAATTTACTTCCTTAGAGTAACCATTCATCACCCAATCCAATTTTATTTTCTGTTCCAAATCTGAAAATACCAAAAACAAATAAAAAAGTTCTTTAAACAATTGGGTTTTCAAGAAACAATCTTTAAAAGTTGTCCTTTGGGATTCGACCCTTTCTATACTAGCCTTAACTGGAAAGTTAAAAGGTTTAAACTCTAGGATTAACCATCTTAGTGATTGGTGTGTTAAGTGACACATAACAAGCACGAGTCCTTAATTTAAGATGGATTGGTTACTTTGGAAATGATCAACTTGTACGTTGATAGGTAGGTGGGACACAATGGCTAGATGAGTCTTTAGCTCAATGATTTGATTATCAAACTTGAGAGCTTTATTTCTTTGTCGAGTTAAGCTAGTGATGATTGAGTTAGAGGTCGATAGCTTTGAGAGGCTCTAAGAATGGTGAATTAGTAGACCTGGAGGTCAATTGGTGTGGTAGCTTGATCAACTGTCGATCAAACTCTATGCTTAAATATTCCTTGATCAACCTTTAGAGGTAGATTGAGTTAGTTTGCTCTCACTCTAGATTTTTGTATCCTACATGCATAATGATCAAATTGTAGGTCGATAGATTGTCAATCAAGATTCACGACTAAGAGTTCAACTTTCTACATTTTTCAAAAGGCAATTTTATATGTAAAGACCTAATACTTATGATCAAATATCTACACAATTGCATCAAAAAATATAAATAAATCTGTTCACAATCATGCTTTACATCACAGAGTCGTAGAAGCTTATACATAGGATTTCAAAATTAAGAATGGACATTTATTCTTATGTACTCTTCAATAGGGGGCAACTCTTACACATCTCTTCTAGGTCTTGCTTTGGCAACCTGCCCATGAATCCCCAGAGGGAATGAAACCACACATGGACCCCAAGAAGGGAAACATAGCTCAGTTAAATAACTAAAAAATAGTAATATTTGGAAAGTAAAAGTATGAAACTATCTACAAAGGATTTTCATGACATCATGTAAAGAGTTAACTAATATAGGCAAGTGTCGATTATAATAATGACTTTTCAAATTCAATAAAGATTCAATATCAAATCTTGAGATTAATAATTCAAATTTTCAAACAGATATAGAATATGTCAATATTTGTTTGTTGGGGAAGCCATATGCACTCTCCTGTGGAGAACAAAAACACATTAATTAAAATTCCCAATACTGTGAGGGATCCTATGTCCTTTAACTCTGTAGATAGGTGTGGAAGCATAATTCCAGTAAATTAATGGGCACTAACCTACCCTTTTTTAACATTTAAAAAATGTGCTATTATTTTCAAAAGTTATATGTTGGTGGACTTTCAAAGAGGAAGGTAAAGTTTAAAAACTTTTAGACCAAGCAACCTATCTACTATGCATGATTTCAAGAGGAAAAATGAGCTTTCCAAAAGTAATAGAAATTCGGTACCTTAAACAAAATCTTATATAATAAGGTGATTCCAGGTGTAGAGATCCAAAGTTTTCATGATCAAGATTCAAACATCTCCAAGAATTGATGAAGAAGGTATCCATAATTTGGAATGATGTGGTTATTAATGTCTTGGCATTCCATGTTTGTTCAATCATAGTTATTTAGGATTTGTTTTTCCATATTGGATTATTATTCCATATTTAACCATTATTAGCACTTCTAGATTTTTAGTTAAGTCATACAAATAATCAATGTTACATATTCAATTATTTTTTATAATTTTTTCAAGATTAGAGATAAAATATTGTTCTCCCTTATATCATTCAATTACTAGGCTTTGAGACGTTCATTTACCAATATTTTCTTATTGGAAATATCTAAGGTTTATATTTGAAATTTCTTAACACATACTTGATGATATTCTCATACCTATGTTTCAAATATGTATACAAGTACATCAATATATATATATATATATTAGCTTCATTTATAGTTCATTAAACCCTTTTGTATTTATATTACATGATGTACTAATGTATTCCATATATGTACATAACTTTTAGAGATTCATATTTATCTTATAAAAATAGTAAATATTTACTAGGGTGTGGTTTTCATATTTTTAGGGGTTGTAATAGTACCATAGTTGAAAAATACTAAATTCAATTTCTTTGATTTGTTCCTACACATCATAAATAACAATACTTATTTCTAGTTCAATTTATCAATGAGTATGGTATAAATTCATAGATTGTACAAATTAGGGGTTATCCTTATTATATAATTCTATCGAAAGATTTATTCACATATGGTTAAGTATTTGGAATTGTATCTTAAAACATATTATATTATTTTAGTATTCCCTTAACTCTTCATTATATCTTAAGTTTCTGTATTCACCTTGTATTTTTGTCTACATATTGAGGTACTTAGTAAATCTATTTGAGAACTATGTCAAATCATCTTGTGTACTATAGTATTGAAATCATATCACATGTGTGAATGTTACAATGTGAATGATCAACTACAAAATGGTGGTTTACTATTTTATTTCATATGTGTCATACCATTTGGTCGTGGGATGAAGAAGAACTAAGGAGCATGATCGTAGAGTACCTTGTCGCTGGGGATGTGTTTTCTATGACACTTCTTTCTATGCTCGAGGAGGTGTCTAGATGGTGCCAAGGTTCATATGATCACTACTTTCACTGGGCACATCAGTATGGCAAGCTGTGAGGAGGCCAACCACCAATGTGTAGTGGCATAGCCTATATTTGTACTCCTGGCCAAAAGTAGGAGAGGGCATGAGATCTAACTCATAGCAAGGTGCATATCTAGGACGGGTGGTTCTGTGAAGGGTTGTGGCTGTTGATCAATGCTTCTCAAGGAGGTGGTAATGGCATAGTGACATGCTGCCTATAGTCGGTGGTGATTGAACACTCGAGTAGGCCAGAGGGGAAGGAGTAGGGTGGTGGTGAGGCTAATTCATAGATGGAGGATGACTCGATAGTTCCTTGAACTCATACAAATCAATAGAACCACTTAGGAGGGTCTTTGAGGGTCTAACAAATGGTGTCAAGTTCAAGAGAAAACCATGAAAATTTGCTTTTGGTCCTACTTGTCATATGAGCATCCACCTTAATAAGTATACGCTATGCCAAGCCAATGTACTCGAACATCATTAGTACACACATGGAGTGTAAAGTTTAGTATGTGTACCCAAGATACAATCAACTCAAGATAAGATTCCCTTGGTTGGAAAGTAGGATACCACTCCCATACTAAGAGGTTAAGGCTAAATATCTTCCATGGACCTCCCGTTAGGGCTTCCTTGAAGTCCTTTCAAAATGAATGTTGGATTACAAAATGTCCCTTCTCCAGTTCGTACATGTTGAACCTTCCAGTTATCTTCCGTAACACCTTTAGGTGATCTCTTAGGGTCATGTAACCTATGTCATAATTGAGGATATGTAATACCACTACAAATTTCCATGGTTTCATCAAATCATCCTCTACTTCTGGTATGATAGACAGAGCATGCTTTCCTTCGACACTCTTCGGGTTACTTCCTTCATGGATATGGCATTTTCAAATAGTTTATCTAGAAAATAATCATTTCTACAAGTGTAGTGATTCCCTATAACCAGGATACTAAATGAAGGTGGGGTTACCTGATCTATTGTCCTCAGTAGGTTCTGCTCACTCCAATTAGGGTTGATGGATGTTGTCATTTCTTAGTTAAATGCACTTGCCTCCACTCCTGTGGTGGTTTTCCTTCCAGCCAGAGTGCGCTCTGTAGAATGCAGATCTGTGTCTCCTACATCCTCTGATGTACCCTTTCATCCCTGTAAAATTGAATTCCAAGTCGATCTTAGGGATATTAAATCCTACCTTTCATTCATCTAAGGCCGCGTCAGAGATATTCCTCACGTTTTCCCCATGTACTTGTAACATATCCAAACCTAGCATCTTGACTGTACAAATCCTATTCTTGTGATTAGGAAATCAGAATGTTTGATTCTTTATATTTGACCAAACAAGGATAAAAGTTATACTTCAGTGAACATTGTTAATGTATATCACATATTATGTGGCAATAGGTTCTATAATCAACATCACATATCATATTACACTCATATTAACATAATAGCTTAATTATGTGCTAACATGTAAGTAAATTACATATGTTTCTTTTGCTAACTAAAATGCAAATAATAGTTAAAATATGTTTAATAAGAGGTGCAATGTTCTTTGTAATAAAAATTGGTATATCCATGTCCACAAATATGGATAATGTTCCAAATTTAAATGAATATTGAATTAATGGACCAAATAAGTAAAATAAGTAAAATATGGAAATTTGTTTAGAATAATATAGAGAAACTCTTTTGGAAAAATGTGAAGATAATGAGATTTTAAATAATAAATAATGATGGTAATGATGGAATGTTATAATTATATAATGGTGACCAACCTAAAACTCTAATTGCATTGGAAGTCACATAAAGAAATCTCAAAAACTCGAATATAATGGTAAAATCATGTTCCTTAAGTCCCAATTAGATAGGGTGCCAAGTTTCACATTATTTGAACAATGATAACTATCCTAATTTAAAATATGAGTTTTTCACCAAAATATTAGATAGTATTTTCAATGAATTCATAAGTAAAATAAATCCCAAATTCGAATTCTACATACCAAAATTATTCTCTTTGTGAATTTTCATATCTATTGAACAATCTTATCTATCCTAGTTTTACTTAGGAGAGAAAATGTAATTTATAGTAAACATATTAAATTAATTATTATTAAAAATCTAATATATTAAATAAATAGTACAAACCAACTACTATGATTTACGTATATAATTTAGGTGAAGTTGTAATAATAGAATTGTGGTATAACATAAATGGAAACAACGTTGTACATGCATGTTAAATCTATCAAAAATTTACACTTGATCTGGCATGCTTGTCAATATGTTTGGAATAGATGGACTTATTTCTCAAATTAAGTAGGGAGTAGATCCCCTCTTGGGTCACACTCTTTACAAGATGGTATCAAAGCCATAGTAGTCAGATTCTGACGATTTCAATTTTGTCTCCCAAGTTAGAAACCTTATCTTACATATTACATTCTAAGTGAAATGTTTACCCTATAATTGACCTATAATATGCATGAGATAATAAAAGGTCGATTTAGGATCATATGAGGTACACATAATCATGATTTGGAAACCCTAATGTGATGAGTTTCTAATTTCTCAAACCCTATGATGTAGGTTAATTATGACATGTATCTCTGAATATAATGAGGTTTGATTTGATGATGGAGTTAGGTTATGAGGATGTTGTAGTGGTAGGATAAGTATATCTTTAATGGAAATTACGACTTGGTTTTGCAATGATTTTGGTGCCAATTTTAGTTTTACATAACAAAGTTTTGCCATAAAATTATTTTTTCATTGTAATACTATATGTATAAAAAGTTTTTCTAGATTTATCAAGGCTCTCTTAAAATAAGTCACAATGAAAATATGTGTGAAGTCTTGATAGAAAAACCCTAGAATTAGTTAGAATAGAAACCTTAACCCTAGTTTTGGCTATCAAGTGGTGACTAGGAATATATAGCATTATCTAAAGGTTTAGTTGATCTAGTATTTTGTACGCTATGATCATTAGTATTGAGATGTGAACCTTACGGTTGATAGGTTAGCATCACAACAAACTAAAATTCAACCCTAGGTGAGTATAACCTGTTGGTTGGATGCATGATCTATGAACAACATAAACACCTAAAATATTCACAACTAAAAGATACATAAGTAACCCTAGTACTTTGATGTTTCTTAGTTTGGATTATTAGGTTCAACCTTTTTAGGGGCAAAGAGTTATTAGTTAGTGTAGTAAGGATGGTTGGATTTCAGGGAAGAAATCCTCTTTTAGGGGTGGAGTGTTGTAACATACCCAAACCTATCATCTTGACTCTAGAAATCCTATTCCCATGATTAGGAGATTAGAATGTTTGGTTCTTTATATTTGACCAAACAACATTAACAATTATGCCTTAATGAATATTATTAATGCATATCACATATTATGTGTCAATATGTTCTATAATCAACATCACATATCATATACACTTATATTAACAACATAACTAAATTATGTGCTACATGTAAGTAAATCACATATGTTTATTTCTCTAAGTAAAATGCAAATAAGGATAAAATATGTTTAATAAAAGGTACAATGATATTTGGAATAGAAATTGGCATTTCAATGTCCACAGATATGGATAATGTTCCATTATTTAAATAAATATTGAATTAATGGACCAAATATATTCGATAAGTAAAATATGGAAATTTGTGTAGAATAATATAGAGAAACTCTTTTGGCAACAATGTGAAGATAATGAGAATTTATATAATGAGTGATGATGGTAATGATGTAATTTATAATAATATAATGTTAACAAGCCTAAAACTCTAATTGCATTGGGACTCACAAAAGGAAATCTCAAAACTCAAATATAATGGTAAAGTTGAGTTCTTGGGTCCCAGTTAGATTGGATGCCAAGTTTCACATTATTTGAACAATAATAACTATCTAAAAAAATGAGTTATGCTCCAAAATATTAAATAATATGTTTCATGGCTTCAAAGTGAAATACATCCCAAATTTGATCTATACATACCAAAATTAGTATGTGTGTGAATTTTCACATTAATTGAACAATCTTATCTATCCTAGTTTTATTTAAGAGAGAGAATGTAACTTAAACTCAAAAGTATTAAATTATTTTTTATGAAGGCATCTAATATACTAAATAAATAGTACAAACCAACTGGTATGATTTATACATATATAATGTCGGTGAAGTTATAATAATAAAATTTTGGTATCACATAAAGAAAAATAATGTTGTACATGCATGTTAAATTTATAAAAAAATTATAATGGTGGAAAATCTAAAAATAATTTACTTTCCAAATACAATGTGACCAAGGTAATTGCAACAATGTGGAATATGTGAGACATTTCAACAAATTATAACAAACTTTAAAGAACAAATTCTCTCTACTTAATGTTTGAAAGTAATAAATAGATGAAAACAATCAAGTTAGCATATCATAAAGGAAACAAATATTTCAATTCGATTATGTATTTGTTTGGAAACAAATAAGCCCTCTGAAATTTATATAATCAATTTATTAACTCAAGTAAGAAACTATAATAATCTTTATTAAATGACTTCCTTAGTAAACAGCTCCTATTACCTTCTAAAATTGTTAACAACAAGGAAAAAAGGAAAATGGTTTGATAGATAACGTTTACACCCTTTTGATTTTGAAATTCATGTGTCTATAATAATTAGTGTTGGATATATAAATTTATTATCAGCTATCTCTTCCATAATTAATTAATGTAAAATACTTAGCAATATATATGGTTGCCTCAAATTTGGAATTTTAGATCTAACTTAATATGCATTAAATAGATTGTTTTTATTAAAATAAAGTTCTTATGCATGCTTTTATTGACTCTAACATGAGAAGAGAAACATTGTAAGGAAGTCATTTTGTAATGGAATGGATAAGTGTATATAAGAGGCTGATAAGTGGAACAATATAAAAGGAAGTTGATAAGTATATCCTATACAATTGTAAATCAAATTATTAAAAACATTTACATTGATAAAATAATTACACAATGCGATAACTATAAGTCTCTTCATAATGAGATATTTATATGTCTCTTTATTCTACCTATAGTAGTCAATATTTCTGTGATTAGGTTGTTAGAAAAATGGGAAATATATGACAAAACATAGAAATAAATAAATGGAAGGAAATGCCATTTTTATATTTATCATTTCCTATTATTTGTTAAAGAATGCATAACTCTTCTCCTTTTACAATATATGTTACATATTTTACATGGTAAATAAAAATAGATATTTTTTTTCTAACAGGAAGAAATACTTCTATATATAGACCCCTCTCCATGTCATTCACACACATATATCACTTAACCAATAGGAAATGACTCCTCACCTTCTCCCTTATCTCCTATTCAAGTTCTTTGGAGAAGCCGTCAAATCTCAAAAAATAATTCATATGGTGACCCCTTCTCAACCACCATGTTTCAATCTTGGATGTATTGTTTTGAGAAGTTGACTCAAATCTAGAGGTATGTTGCATCCCTATTACTCATATTGAGCAATCAACTATATTGCCTCTCTTTTGGTCTTTTGAGACATATACCTTATACAGTTTCTATCTCTTTAGAGAATTTGATTTATGAGTGGTTCTTGCGATCCACTCAACTTGATGGATAATCTTGTTGGACTCTGATTTATATATTGATAATCTTTTACATATGGAAATCCTATTTTAAGCACTCGATATCCTAAAATTCTTGTGGTGAATTTTTATGATATTTGATTTATCTTCACTGTGGAACTTGTTACATACTTGTTTATGGTTCCACTAACCCCACATTATAACTGTTGGATGTTCTTATCATGTTATTTCAGATTGACTAAACTTATTATTGTCTTTACATTTTTTTCATGTAAAAATAGACTGAGTTTAATTAATGTAATAGTACATTTGTACTTCCATAATATTTGGACATATGTATTACATCCCAAGTGCACGTATTCCACTCGTTCAAATACAAAGGGCACATATATTTCACCCAGGGTGTTCTTTTTCCACCCAAATACTTAGGCTTGACATTTTATGGCTCTCAGCCCTACATAAACAAAAGCAGTCTAATTGTTTACACTCACTGATTATGATTTGATAATGTTTTTATATGGCAAGAAATCATTTTGTCAATCATATCCTTTTAATAAATGTATCATCTATTGAATTTCTTATCATCATTTTGAAAGTCATATCCTCTTAATATCCACTTGGATAGTACTTATCCTCTTCTATGGGAAGCCTTGTTAAATTTGATGTCCTTTCTCCCTTACATTGCTCAATCTATATTTTATTGCACACACCAGTTTTTATGTTGACAACATCCATTTTTGTCTTCTCTTGTGGGGTAAGCTCCCAACACCAAGTGTAAGACATGGTCAACATGACAAGTAGA
The DNA here is from genome assembly GCA_963693085.1 of Alisma plantago-aquatica. Taxonomy (NCBI): domain Eukaryota; kingdom Viridiplantae; phylum Streptophyta; class Magnoliopsida; order Alismatales; family Alismataceae; genus Alisma; species Alisma plantago-aquatica. The sequence goes on along the minus strand of OY856409.1, from coordinate 1,062,594,317 downwards.
TGTGGACCTAGCTTATGGAGTGCATTCTTGGGGAGACAGACTTGAGATAGTTAAGATATCTCTTTACTTAGATCCTGACAATGTTTTACTTTCATGTAAGCCCCTTAATAGGATATTCTTTTGTAATCTTGATAAATTGAAAATAGTCATGAAATGTTATTCTACTAATATACTTTGCTCTTTTATATACCATCATTTGAAAAATGAAAAATTTATACCTATTCCAAAATCCTTGTTAGTATGTTTGAAATAGATGGACTTATTCCTAAAATTAAGTATGGAGTGGATATCCTTTTGAGTCCCATTTCTTACAAACATACTTGTGAGATTTCTCCATCATACTATTTTGTCCTCCATGATCTACCCCTAGACCGGTTTCACATTCCATGCCCCTCTACTGCCAGAGCCCCATCATCCCCTAGGTTTCCCCATCATTTATTTTGGACATAGAAACTCATTTGCATTATGGAATAATATTTGGGGTATTTAATAATATCCATTTTACATGTATTTAGGTTTTTATTTTACTATTTTCCTAATGTATTGTTGATTTTTTTGTAGAAATAACCATGTCAAAATAGGAGAAAATTGGTACTGTTGACTTGTGGCAGTGGCACCGCGTGAGAAGAAAGGAATTAACAAAGATGAATGGACAAGGAGGGGAACATCAAAGAGGTTCTTGTTGTTACTGAACCAAGTTGGTGGCACTGACATTTGAAGCCCTAATCCACAATAAAAATTAATAGTCAGTGGCATAGACTCAATTCGGCAACATGAACATTTATCTGACAACCAAGATTAAGAAAAAGGTACATCTGGCGATCAATGTCCATGTAGTGCCCTAATTTACCCTATATAAACCAAAAGGGGGCAGCTACCCAAAGGCATCTCATTTGGGATATCTTATGTGTGGACAAGACATCTCATTCAAGAGAGATCACACTAACAAAGAAATATCTCCTTTTTTCTTTATTCTGTACTCAAATGAAGTTCGAATATCTTTTGGTAGAAAATACACTATCAAAGTGACAATATTTACAAAGAGATGAATATGTAACCATGATTCTAGTCTAGAATAACATTTTAATTTACTTTGTCTTATGTATAATATAAGAAACAATTTCTTGTCTAAAAGAATTAACATTATTACAAAAATAAGCTTAAATAAAGTTTTCTTTACAAACTCCATATAATTAATGGTATAAAAACATTTTAACGTAAAAGAATTGATTTATCTTTCTTGTAGATCATCATTTTACACATACAAACTGTAACGACCCCGCCTCCCGATAACCCCCAATTAAGGGAGACCAAAAGGTCAGAGCCATTATCCCAATTAACAAGATCAAAGGTTCAACATTTAATCAGTAATAATTATGAAATTCTACCAAACTAAACTGAAAACTGGTATAAAATAAAACTTTGCATACCTTTTTCAAAAATTTAGATATCTACTTCTATCCACATTTGGAGTCTATTCTAACTAATCCTCCTTTGTACTTTAATTCTTATTTAATTCCACATATGCTACTTTACTGTTTGTCCTTTTCAATCTTGTACGTAAAACGCCGACAAATAAAACATCGGTCAGCATAAATGAATATGCCGGTATGTGGGGACAACCAAAATTTCACAATTATGGCTAACAATCTAGATATCACAATCGAGTTAATTAACAAGCCAAATTATGCTTTCCGTGTGACATTCTCCACCGCTTTTTCCCTAACCCCGACATACCCACCTTAGGGTTTATCTTTTGCCAATGACTGAAGGCCACCTTCTCAATCCCGAGCTTGGTGCCTGGGGTCAACTCTCATAGTGCCCATTAGTCATTCTATAAAGACCACCTTCTCAATCCCGAGCTTGTTGTCTGGGGTCACCACTCATGGTGCCCATGGGGCTTCCCTCTTGGGCTTGACCTTTTGGCATCATCCATCAGGATGGCATGTAGGTGTGAGAATAGACACTTCTATTATTGTTGTGATAATCATAGTGACTTTATGATTTGCAAGTATGAACATCCAAACTGATAAGTTGCATTCAATGTGATGAATCATCTGGGAAACTCTTCGAGAAACTAATGTGATTAACCATAATTAACCACATACCTATCAAGCTGATTTGAGACATAATTAATCCAATCAATGTAAGAAATCCAATAGGCAAGCAAGCACACAAAGAGATCGTAAAACATGCATACAATTTCCTATCATTGATCATGCCATCAAGATCTATTAAACTTAGCTTGCTTCCTAGGGTTTCTAGTCCACTTTTAGGGTTTCTATTGAAATTAGGGTTCCTCTTCATTTTTATTCTTTTAAACCCTAATTTTATACAATTACTCACAAACCCTAATTATCTCATCTATTCTTCACAAAAGATATTAAGGTTACCCTTTAACAACATATAACCTTAATTTCAAATTAAACTCACAATTAACCATCAATTAATTCCATTATGCTCTTTTACATTAAGACTACCATTTTTATCCTTTTAATTCATGACATGATCATTAAGCCTAATTATCATCTTTGGTTCCTTTTGGATTAACAACTCATAGTTCATTATGATCTAATTCACATATGAACTCTATTTATCATTAATTCCACCTTTATCCATTAGAAAACCCTAATTACCATATTAAGGGTATTTATCCACAATTAGGAACTCTTATACTCAAAATAGCTTAGAACCATCATATCTCATCTTATTCATGAATTTGAACAATTAAAGCCATTAAGAGTCACAATGACTAACATTAAGGTTTCGAGGCCCATTAAAGCTCATTCATGTACATGGAACTCTAAATTAAACCAATTACATGCAAAGTTCATCCTTTTTGATCTTAATGTATCTTTTTATGATTAACAGGTTAATATCAACTTTAATCATCCATAAAACCCTTCTTAATACATTAATCATATCAAATTAGGGTTTCTTAATCATTAATGCATTAAAGTTGATAACTTCCACTACTTTTCGAATCACAAGAGGAATTAGCTTCTAAATCTATTTTTAATGGATTCCACACATTTTTCTAAGCAAGATTCATATTTTATATGCATCCATCCGAGCTACCAATAAAAAGATATGAATTTTGCAATATTTACTTACTTGGGCCAATCATTGAGCGCCACATCATCTCCTTCCATGCAACGTAGCCGATTTGGAAATATAACTAAATGACGTTATTGCCCTCATTTAAGTGATGGTTCCTTCAACCCACGGAGGGGCATTTTTGTCCAATGCATGTTTGGTCATCTTCAAGCTCCCGACGCCCCACCTGGCACCGGTTGTAGCCCTACGCGGGGCTGCCCACCCCTTCCCCAGGGCTCGACAACCGCCGCCACTCCTTGCCCTAGCTCTACCGCATATCGCCGCACCTGGGGTGCCACCCAACTCGTGGCCTAGGTGGCTAGTTCAAGAGAACCCGACCTGCAACGTGTGGCCGGTTTGCAGACCTCCTACGGCACTACGCAGGGTCAAGGTGAGTCGATGGGGGTCGCGATCCTTTCTAGCGGTGTGGGTGCATCATTCGTCCATCATGAACTTTGTCATGGCTTCTCGTTGTTCCAGGGGTTGGACTACCCCCTTGGTTAGGGTTTGCGTACAAGGAATAAGAAGAAGGGAGAGAGGGGTGCGTGGGATCTCTCTTGAACTCAAACCAGAGGGTCTACCCCTTATATAGGGGAGGGTATCCATGCCCTAAGGTATTCATCCATAAGTAAACAAGTTCAACTCTCAAAAGGAAACCTATTCCTTCATTGAGAAGCAATCTTCTCTCTCCTAATTATCTTCTTAATAAACCATGTTCATTGGATATTTAGGAATTCAAAAATTCTCTCTCTTATTCTCTTTATGCTTGACTTTTAATCCATTGGCACGAATTTATATTTTCTTTTAGTAGAAAATACCTCTTTTTTAACAATGCCACAAAATTCATTAATTATGCATCACATTATCCTCTTATTTTGTATTATTTGTATTTTCTCTTTCTTTTTCTCCATTGGGGATCCTTGAACCCCAAGAAACTCTAATATTTTGAAATCCTTTTTAGTGGATACTCATTATCCTTCTAGATGCATTTATATCCATTATTTCTCATTATCCTTTTTATTTCTTTATTAAATAACTCTTTTTGAGGATTTCTCTTTATCTCGCATTTTATTTTCCTTATTGGAATTCCTTTTAATATTAGAAACCTTATGGATATGAAAATCCATCAACGATGACTCAATCTTACCTCTTTCCACTTATTTCCCATATTTTATCATTGTCTCCAATTTCTTTCTTAATAAGGAAATATTTGATTGATCTTTTCTTTTCTTATTACATTATCTTTGCAACTTTGGACTCCTTGGAACCCAAGGAACCCAAGAGGCATGAAATCCAACTTTGGATAACATTCCTTTGCCTTCAAAAAGTTTCTACATCTTTCTTTTCTCTATTTTCTTATTTACTCATTTCATAATGGACTTCCCTTCATTTTTTCCTTGTTATTGGGCCCAATAGCCAACAAATCCCACAAAACAACCAACAAGGCCATTGTAAACGAAATCCTTTTATTTAAAACAAATTATATCATTATTTGTTCAAATATCTTTAATAGGAGAAATTACATTTCTCACCAAAAGAACCCAAAAATTGGGGTTGTAACACAAAGATATACAATAATTCCATTTAAATCATCCATATAACAAAACACAATGATATACAAGAAATATCCATTAGTCATGGAAAGACAATATCATTTCGCTGCAACATAGGAAGTTATGATTTATTTCTTGTGACTCAGTTTTAACACATAACCATCTTAGTGATCATTCTACCAACAGTTTGAGATATTATCAACTTCAAAAGAGATAAAATAAACAAAGATAATTTTACATATTCATGATGCATGGCCAGATACATAACCATAACTAGATCCAAAACCACCTCCTCTTCTGCCAACTCTAGCACCGCCCCCTCCCCCTCCACCTCCACCACCACCACCACCACCTCCTCCCCTCCCCCACCCTTGCCATATCCTACACTAGAGACATAACCTGAACTAGAGCCAAAATCAAGTCCTTACCATCACCACCACCTCCAACACCGCCTCCACCTCCATCTCCACCACTAGCTTTTGACACACCCTTACTATGACCATGACCATCCACGTGTCTATGATCATGTTTGTTTTCTTTCTTATGTTCATGTTTGTTCTCTTTCTTATGCTCATGTTTGTTCTCTTTCTTGTGTTCATGCTTGTGCCCATGCCCATGGTTGTGCTCGAATCCAGAGCCAAATCCTGCCCCCGAACTAGAGCCATTACCTCCACATCCACTGCCTCCACCTCCTCCACCACCAGTTTTACCTGAACCGCTACCATATCCATAGCCACTCCCATATCCTGACCCTGAATCAGATCCAGAGCCTCCACCTCCACCCCCTCCGCCACCTCCACTGCCACCATCACCACTTGCACTAACTCCACCCCCTAATCCATATCCACTTCCAGAACCAGACCCTGATCCTGATCCCGATGTAGAGCCCCCTCCCCCACCTCCACCTCCACCTCCACCTCCACCTCCACCTGCCCCACTAGCTCCGCTTAGTCCAACACTACTGCCAAATCCAGATCCACTCCCACCCCCAAAACTTGATCCCGTTCTGTTTGTGGAACTCCTACCTCCACCACTGCCTCCGCCCCCGCCTCCTCCACCACCACCACTTTTGAACACAAGTCTTGTTGCTGACGAGACACCCACGAACAATAATACATAGAAAGAAATAACTACAATCTTCGTAGCCATTGTTGCTATTGTACTTGATGTTCAATGAGTTGGTGAAGGTAATGAGAAGAGATCAGACTACTATTTATGCTCTGTTTGAACAACGTGGGCATCAGTATTAGGAAGTCTTTTTGACTAGACACTCTCTAAGACCACCTTGTTGTTTATCACGTATAGAAAATATTCCGGCCAGATCTTTTGTTGGTATGCTTGTTCTTCTCATGTAGTATTTATCTATTTGAGATAGACTAAAATAAAAGAAAACGTGCAAGAATAAAATAATAACTAAAACATAACTCCACGGCCAAGTTGAGTTCTCAGTCTCAACCACTAGTCGTTCTTGAATGAAATGTGTACGTGGTCATTAAAAACGTTTACACGGGCCTCCCTGGACCGCGTAGTAAGATAGGATAGTATATATCATTATCTTTCGTGTTTGTGTATTTCCTTCACTAGAAATCAGGTGTCTTAATTCACTTGTCACCCTTGAAAGATTAACCAGAAATAGAAATGCACGAATCCTCTATAAAGTAACACTAGTATTTGCACGTGTCATTCATTGTATGTGTGCCAATTTATTTGTATGGAAAAATGATATTCTTCTCATAAATGATGCATGAAATTTCATCCATGTTTTATCAACTTATAACATGGTTTAGATAAATGTGATCGAATGTTTCCTTATGTTTGTGTTTACGGGATATGTCAGATAGACATGTTGTGTCAGACGGATATTATTGAGGGATAATAATGAAAATTTGTTTAATGATGACTCTTTTTTTGAATAAATTGTTGGATGGCGAAAAATGGGTTTGTAATGGTGTACAATAAAAAATATCTTTTAGAAAATTCATTATATTTCCTAGAAATTATTTAATGATAATAATTGGGTTTGTATTGATAGGTATATGACATTATTTTACAGTGAGAAATATATATCTTTATATACATATGTGATTATTTATGATTGTATAAATGGCGATTTGAATTTTTCTCTCTAGTACTTTAAACTTATATATACAAATATTACATTTATCACAATTTTTGTACTTTTCTACATAATCCAGACATAGCTAGACATGGTTACACCCAATCTGGCCTCCATGAACCATCCAATGTGAGAAAATGTATATATTTTGACAGACGCTAAGTCACAAAATATGTAAAAACCATTATACAAGTTTTAGTTGTATCTGATGATATAATGGAAACACAATTATGATTTTTTTTAGCATCAAGTGTCAAGTATTATCATATAATTCCTACAAGTTGATGGAGTTAACAAATTTGTATGTGGCAAGTAACTTTCTCTCTCGCTAATGTACACACCTAAAGGCACAAACTTATACACACACCACACATATATATACAAGTATGAAAAAAGTTTTATATATTAGTACATGTAACTCGTCTACCCATTTTAAATTTGTCATGTTTGAATAAACACGTCTATATATTTGTATATGTAACTCTTCACCTATTTTCAGTAGTGTCTTGTGATATATATGAAATATAATTGTGGTATTTTTCACACATAATCTAGACTATGTGCTTACAATCTCTAAGTTTGTTTTGTTTTAAAAAATATATGTATGCCATTGGTATGGCCATGACACATAGCATTCTGTACACACTTCCTCACCTAGTATAAAAAAACTACTATAGCTTAAATCAACATCAAAGTAAAAAAATCAAGATAACTTTTCTCTATTACAAAAAATAAAGACCAAAAAATTCAACCTTACTTTTGTTGTGATCTTTGTAAATACTCCAAAAAAGGTAGAACTAATATAGAACACTAAGAAATCTTTTAGGAACTATCTTTAGTACTACATCGACCAATTATTTGTTAAAATTGTACAAAATTGCATTGTGATGATTAACTTAAAAGGTAGACCTATAGATGATTGCTTATAGATACCTAAAAAATATTCAAATCAATCTTAGGTTGGGTCATATACATAAACCGTCTCAGAGTTTTTAGTAAAGTAGTTTAAATGATGTATATTGTTTAAATTATGTATGTTGTTGTTGTTGATATTACTATAACTTAATTGTTTACCTTTTAACTTGGACAATATTTCAAGATCAGTCGTACACGATAAGCCACTCATATAATAGATATTACTTTGATTTTACTAAATATTAAAGGTCCTAATAAAATATCCAAAATTGTCTACTCCTTAACAATATCTAACACTTCTATAAGGATCGGTTATGCTGAGGTATATGCATCATTTGACGTGGTTGAGATATGTTTGACAGAGAAACTGCAGGCCATGATGATTGACGTGATGTCTAACTTTTAGTGTGAGAAATAAAGTGTAAAACAGTTAGTAGGGATGCGTAATACATAATGCTAGTAATAAAATTGTCCAATACAATTAACGTGTGATAAGTAATATGTAGTGAATGTAAAGTTCATTATTCTGTGGATCTATTCATGGTAGCGAGAGGGAACTTGTTCTGTGGCTAGTTAGCCATGCTATCACACATTCAATCATCTCTAATGCTATAATCGAAGAGCTACACTTGCATTCTATGTGACATCATGTTAAGTAATTACTGTCAGTGACCATGATAATTGAAGGCATAATGATATTCCATCCATAAATCAGTAGAGGAGGACATTACCTATTCAAGCCTTTGTCAGAATGAATCGCATCAACTTCAAGTCCATATGCATCTAATGTTCTTGACAGCATTCTTGGTACGGATCACATCCTTAATGAAGCAAGATATTTTCACCCTTGTGTCCAGGAAACTAAAACGACCAATGAGGGCATGGAGGGTGAACTGAACTATTGCGAAAGCCGTACGTGGATATAGCAAATGTGAAGGGTAACCGGACAAGACTCATGACTCATAATCGTCACCATGACTGCATTTAAATGAAAGGATGGAGAAGCAACGATATGTAAGGAGGGGAACCACAGTCTTATTTGCCTTTTTCCAATACAAAGCGGAGAAGATTTTGAGCATGTACATTAGACATGTATGCTTTTTGTAGTCACGATCAGATAGCTATCTGTCTTCAGTTGGCTGCAAGGGACAACGACGATGGCTTTGGCGATACTTACGGTTATCCAAGATGATGGGTGAAATGAATACATTGTGAAGGGGGCCAAAGAATACTTTCAGGGTTCTGGCATTGTCATCGTCCGACATAAACAAGTTCCCCAACACCGCAAAATAAGTATCTAGGCAAAGAATTGCCTTTGGGCTCAGTGGTCATTGCATTAGGCAAAGAGGCGGTTTCCTAGGAAAGGCAACACCCTCCAGTTGTGCTCCATCGCAGTGAAGTAAGTGGCCAAGGGCCTACACTTCTCATCTTTTGGTGCATATGGACTCAGGGAATCCGAGCAGCCTTGACAACGGCCTCGTTAATCCAAATAATGGATGGAAACGATGGGCAGGTTCATCGGTGGTTTTGGCAGGATTGGAGGTGGAGCCATGAAATCAGACGTACCAGAAGTGAATAGCAGATGAGAATATGAGGTCCGTGGTTACGGTAGGATTGAAAGCGGAGCATGAAATCAAACGTTCCAACGGCAAACAACATATTCCTGGCGAACAGGGGGTTGTAGTTGACGCCAGCAAAGAACAACGGATTTACTTGGGGAACGGAGGGTTGCCGCAGACGACGACCAGGTTAGGTTGAAAAAGAACTCGCTTCCTGTACGGGACGGAAACTAAAAGAGAACTCATGCCCGGATCACGTGATAGGACGGAAACGAGGGTGACGTTTAGGCCCTGTTTGGTAGGGTGTATTAAGATGTAATTTTTTGTGTTGAAATTTCCTAATTCCTACTGCATGTTTTTTTTTTGAAAGACACCACATTCATTACATTAAAGCCATACGACATCTACATGTAAAGGGAGATGCACCAACCGAACACAAAAAGTAAAGAGCAGATAAATAACCAGAAACTCATATCGGAACGTGATAAGTACAATGATGTATTGATCTCTCTTCTATATCGCTGACCAAAACAACTTTTTATGAGAGATTCCTTCAACTTGAGATTATATCTATACTACTATAAAAAGAGCGAGTTTGATGGTGCACTCTCCTTGATTCACTCTCTTCTCTCCTTTTTGCAAGGAATTTTGCTCCTACAAATATTTATTCTCACACTCTCCTATTAACTTTTATTATCTTTAATAATATATTTCTCTCTCCAACCCACAAAAACGGTTCCTTGATTCTCTCCTTTCAAACAACCAACACAAATATCTTTTACCGTAGAAACCTTTCACAGACGAATTCTTTCCCCGCATATTTCCAACAAATTTTATATGTCACGTGCATGTGCACGTGTGCATTCACTAGTCTGATATAAAGTATATGCTCCAAACCAGTGACCGAAGAAGAGATCACCTTCACACTTGCTGCCAAATAACAAAGAAACAAAAAAAGACCTAACATGAAAGGAGGATACAAACCACACGACAACATAGAACCTATAACTCACTAAAAAAACTACAAACAGAGAGAAAGATAACAGATAACAGGCCGCACTACGACACCGGCAGAAAAAGCCACTACGGATCATTTTCAAGGACAAGCAAAGGAACAGAAAAGGCTGGAGGAAGAACAAGGATGGGGGATAGAAAACACAGCAGAACCCCACCACCACTCACCAAGAATCCTCACTCGATTGCAATCGAGAGAGGAACGGAAGCAACACCTCCAAACCCAAGACCCCTGATTATCCCCTACTCCAGCAAGCCAACAGAGAAACCGAGGGCACACCCACCAAACCTCAGACGACAGAACAAACACTGACAAGACATAAAAAAAAGGAAGACCCCAACAACCTAGACCTACGAACGACACAAAAAAGAAACAACAAGATGAAAAGAAAGGAAGAAGGAAAATCAGAGCCGAAGGAACCCAAAAGGAAAATACAAGCTAGATCCGTCCAAAGATGAAGCACCGACATGACCACGCCGATGGAAGTAGCCGCCGCCACCGCACAGCTGTCGACGCACCAGCCCCGCAAAACAAAAAACTGGTCGAGTAGACCAAACACCGAGAAGCAGAAAAGAACGGATTCAAAGCGTACCACCCCGTGAGAACCACCAGCTCCGGCGAGAGGGCCAGGGGGAGAAGGCCGGCGCCGAGAGGCGGCAGGCGCCCCTCCCCCAAGCCGGCGAGGCACAGAAGAGGTTTCCCTAGGGCCGACGCTCAGCACAGCCCGCTACCGCTCGAGATTGGAATTTATTAAGATGTAATATGCTGTCCGGATCAGCGTGGCTATACTTTTCTCTACCAAACTGTTGTAAACAAAAGTAAAGAACCTATTATGCATCAAAAGTAAAGAACCTATTATGCATCTTACCAAATAAATCTGTCTGAGTTGAAAAGACATGATTATGTTTTATTGATTTTTTAATTCATTTAATTATGCAGTTGATTTCTATCTTTCATCCAGGATTGGGAAGCGCAACTAGATTAATATGCTGATGGTGGCAAATCTTGGTGGGGGCAAGAGTCCAAAGGCATATTGCATATGCCATACTTATTACAATATATACTTCTGTGTATGATTTTGACTAAAAATATATCTTTTATATAAAAAATGTTTTTAGGTATTTTGTTGATCCTAATGTTTTTTTGGAATAAACAACGTTTAGCGACTTTTATAGACTTGTCAAGATTTTATTGACTATTCAAAGAAATTCATGAACTTTTAAGATTTCCTCTATTTTTATGTAATTTTCTAAAATGTATAGTCCATTGAGTTTTTTAACCCAACCTACTGTCATGCATATGTTAGCTCCCTCCCCGTAACTATAGAGGTTTCCTCTTGCTTCATGTTTGATGAAATATTTTATATTGTGCACACAAAGTTTTGCATGTGTGTGGCCATACTCATATATTATACATATATACATTATTGGAGTTTTTTATTAAGTTTTATTCTGATCCTCAAGTCAGGGGATAAAGCAAAAAAATTTGCATTACACTAAAATCAAGAAAAAAGATCGAGTAACTGCTCCCTAGTTCCATATGTTTTGGTATAGTTTAAGCCCTCTTGCATAGAAGATCAACTACTTTTCCATGGACCTCTAGGCCACTTTCAAAATATCCATCACTTAGGCTCCTATTGGTTTGGTGTAAGTCATAAGTTATGTGAAACTCATTTTCTGGGAACTCTAGTTCAATTTCTGGAACTTGAGTTCCATTCATTTCCATCTGATTGGTTTGTTGTTAGTATAAATATACAAATTATTAAAAATATTATAATTTTTACTATGTAATATAAATAAGTAAAGATGGAAAAGACATAAAAAAAGGATATCCGTGGTAAATTATAATATTCTTAAATCATAATAACCTCATCAAGTGGTTATGATGCAAATGTTTCTCCTTTATGAATATTTTATTACGGTACAATTATAATCTTAATATAAAATATTATAATCAAAATCACACCATAATATTTTTTCTTTCACTTTTCATGTAAAAACTATCGTAATAATTTCCGCATTTTATGTGTTGGTAAATATATGCTTTGGTTGATCATTGTTCAACACAATGTTGAATATTAGTTTTTACATTATTTTTTGTAGGGAATTTTCACTATATTATTCGTGTATGGTTATAGTTACTTATCATTTTCATATCACATGTTCAAACATGCAAAATAAAAATATATTAGGTAAATCACATTATTTTCACATTGTGTGGTGTATTATTTCATGATGTTTGTATTTTTTTATTTTGTAAATTACACTGATAATGGTTGTTATAATGTAAAATGTTTTACATAGTGTGATTACAATGTAAAATATTTTTTCAAGTTATGTTATGATTTTCGCAACAAGCTATATCCACATCGTTAATATTTTTAGTCATAAATATTTTAGTTGTGTCACTTATGACAAATGAAGAATATAATTGTATAAGAAATATTTTTAGTTGTCTCGGAACTCGTTTTCCGTTCTTTTTAAGAGGGAACTCAGGAACTGTATTTTGTATGCAAGTCTGCAACTCACCGGAAGTCATAGAACTCAAGTTCCAACACTTACTTTAAACCAATCATGAAAAATTTCTTAAGAAACTCCAATTCATGAGTTTTCCGGACCAGTTATGACAAACCAATCGGAGCCTTACATGCATACATACATAATCCATACACCCACACACACCAGAGTCAGATACATACATATATGCATGCATTAGCACCAGGTGAGGAACGATGTCCATGATGATGGCTTCGACCATGGATGCCCCCTCCAACTCATCCTGCAATTTTGCTAATCTACCTCTACCTACTCCATCAAAAAACCCTAATTATGAATCCTCCTTGGAGATCCTAGCATGTTCTCTGGTTGGCGGGTGAGAAAGGTATTGGAGCAGAAAAACCTTGGAACATAGTTCTTTGCGAAAGAATAGAGAATGCACGGGATCTCTCTTTTCCAGAGCTGAAAGTTAATAATGGAAATGTCATGGAGACTCTAGAGAAGGAAGAATTTGACCTTCCGTGAAACGTCTGGGAGCACATGTTGCTTGTTTATGTGATGGGGAAGCTCCCATACTTTCCTCACCTTAATGTATAGATTTTTAGGACGTGGAAAGAGAAGGGTGACTATGAGCTTTCAATGCACTGATTTCAAGTCACTTTTCGTATCCTATTTTCCTTGCATTTATTGCATATCTGTTTATTTAGAAATATATTTATTTATTGTTTCTCATCATTAGCATGTGAACCACTATTGTATCAACTATTGAGTATTTCTATTGAATCATGCTAAATTATCACTCATAACTGGGACTTATGTTATTTTTCCCTTATTTTAGGGAAACTGAATACTTATATGACAACTCAGTACTATCGACATATGTGTCGTTGGTACCTACATGACACAAAATTTCAAGAAAGAAATCTAGAAATCTCAACACTATCGAGATAGCTCTTGATACTACAGAGGACATAGTCGATGCTACAGAAATTAGGAGTAGGTGCTACCGACTCACCATCTAGAGAGCATCAGTAACTGATTTTATTTGCCTATGTGCCATCGACATATCTGTCATTGGTACCAATGTCAACACTCAAATCAAATCTAACACATACAATACAACTCAGTGCTATCGACACATATGTTGGTAGTACCGACACAGTTTGAGGATTGCAAGTTAGCCAACAACTCGATACAACTAACACCCTATTAGCGGTACCGACATTATGTGTTCAGTACAGATTGAAAATGACATCAGATCCAACAATTGTGACTTAATGATAGCCAAAGCCCCACTTATAACCTAAGGAGAGTATGTACAAAAGAGGAGACCATGTTCGATCACATTGCAACAGAACAAAAATTTGGGAGAGGAGGTGACAAAGGAGATAGCCATGGACTGGATGCTCCGGGCACTTCTAGAGGGAAAATTTGCCGTCAGAACGATGCAAATCAAGGTTTCTACTAGAGGAGATCGTCTTCTCCAGGGGTTTTTATATTGGTTTACTAATGTTTATCTTATTTTCTACCTCTTCCTCTCTTTGTATGGTGACAAAAATTGTGCAGGGCTAAATCACATATTCCTTAAGACCCAAAAGTAGCCTAATATATCTTTGTATTTTTTATTTTATGAATAGATGGATGATTTCCTTCACTCTAGACGTGAATGTATGATCTCTCATTGAATTGTTAATGTTTGATCACCAAAATCTATATAAAAGATTGCTAATTGCTTTGGGAGAGGGATTAGGGGTTTGAAAAATCATAGGTCTACACAGCTCATATTCTGTCTTGGGAGAGGGCTTATGTGTGTGTAAGAACAACCTAGAGATATCGATAATGCATTTATCTAATTCTTAAACCACTATGGAAGCATGATTTATTTTAGACTAAGAAGTGTATTAACTACGGGAGTGGGTAATACTTACTACATGTCTTTAGTCCAGAGTTAAGGGTGAATAATTATTAATTAAATATAATTAAAAATATAATGCATGTCGAGGTGAAATCATAGTATCGAGGAATCCATTCATTCCTTATCACACTCATTTAATTTAGAATTGATTCTTTGCTCTTAGTAATAAAATAATCACACAACCATTTTTTCTAGGCCTAATTGATTAGGTTACACTTAGTACTTGTCTCAGAACGTTTCCCTGAGTTTGACAATGGGGCCTCATAGGTATGTATTACAAGACACGTAAACATGTGTTTTACACGCATGATTTAAGAGTTTCAAGTTTGTGGCATCGTTTCTAGAGAAATGGCAACACAAACACTATGACCGTTGTGACCGATCACTCTAGGACATTTCTCTTTCTTTATTTATTTTCAATCTTTTCATTTGTCAATTTTTTTTTCTCTCAACTTACTAGTAATTTGTGTTATCATATTTCCAATAAGTTTCAGATACTAGTGCATTGTACACACTCGAACCACTGATTTCGGAGAGTCTACTCCAAGTAGTGTATATCAAGAGGAGATTTTTCACATTGTATGAGAGTCTGGGGCTTCAGCCGAGAAGCTCATTCAAACTCCATCACTACATCCAAATCAAGCACATGCAATAGACATGGACGAGAACGTTGATGATCATGTTGAGGAAGGGCATGATGAACATACTGTCTGGGAGAAGATAAAGGCATAATCTTCTATATCTTAGTTAGGTCCAATAAAACATCAAGAAGTTAATGTTGATAGATATAAGATAGATCACGGATTTGTGGCATTTATAAAATCATAGTCGTTCCATGGCCACAACATGGAGGACCCGATGCAACACATAAACAACTTTGTTGAAAGTTTTGACATGCTGAAATTGGACAGGGTTCCAACCCCAATGATTTATCTGAAGTTGTTCTTGTACTCTTTATCAAATAAATCCAAAGTTTTGGTACCTCAATCTACCGCCAGAATCCATAGAAACCTAGGACGAGATGATTGGCGCCTTCTTTGAACGATACTTTCCACCCTAGAAAACCAATTTAATGATTGGGAAGACCCAAAACATCAAGCAACATGCCGAAGTGTCATATTAAAAAACATGGGAGAGATTTCAAAACATGCTCAGGTTGGTCCCTCATCATGGGATTGATCTAAATAGACAAGAAAAGACATTCCATTATGGCCTACACAAAGGTGAGAAGACTGCTCTTGATAGTGTTGGGACAAGATTCTTTCGAAAAAACAAGGTTTCAAGATGTCATAAGAACTTGAAGAAAATTGTCAACAACTATTCTCGTGGAGAGGATAGAGAAGCACTAGCAATAATAAAAATGCTATGGAATCAAGAGAAATCATAGAAATCAAAGCTTAGATGGACAGACTCACAAAGAAGCTTGATCAAAATCTGGTACCTCATTTGGAGGTGAAGAGGAGGAGTGCATGTACTTGCATCAGCAATATAAACAAAACAGGGGTCCTAGTAAAATAGACAGGATTGAAGACATGATGGGCAAACTTGGGAGTCATAAGGAGGCCTTATTGGACCAGACAAAAAGGACGCAACAAGATCAAGGGGCTCAGATCCATAATATTGAAAATCAAATAACTTAGTTAGAAGTGGAGGTGGCATCCATAAAGAAGTCCATTCAGTGGGGATTTCTTAAAAACAAAGAGATGGATCAAGAGCATCATCAAGTAAATTATGTCTCTATTTTCAAGGATCAGACCAAGTTATTGAAGATCTAAAAATCAACACACTCTAGAGTCAGGATTGGGTGTAGGTGCCAAAAGTTCTATTTGCTCGCATCCTATACGGAAGACTAGGGGGTGTAAAACTCTAGGGTATATTATTCTCACACATGAACCTTAGTCAATATGGTATCTGCAAAAATCAACAAGGACACCCCATCTGCACTAGTTTTGCAAGACAAGAAACTTCAAGTTTCCACCATTGTTATGTCCATGTTCCCAGTTCCATAAAAGGTTTTCATGCAACAAGAACATGTAAAGATTCTACTTCGTAGTGGAGCAATCATAATCAACAAGGAAGCACCCATAATCAAGAAGAAGCCACAAGTTATCCTATCTATAGGAGACATGACACTTTCTGTCCCAGGAGGTGGTGTTGATGAAAGCATATGGGAGGAGATCCCTAATGTGACATACATCCCACACACAAGTGTACATAGAAGACACATTTTCCATTATCAGATAGTCTGAAGTTGAGGGAAAGTAATTAAAAAAATTCGTAGACATCTTTTGAAAGCTCCACATCAACATCCCACACATGGAGGAAATAGAGAAGATACCAAGATATGGAAGATTATTGAAGGATATCATCAATAAGAAATGACGGATAAAAGATGAAGATGTCTTGCAAATTGATGAAGTGATGAGTGCTATGATCCGGGGAAGGCTGTCATTAAAGAGAAAGAGCCCATGACATTTCCAACAACCATAATGTGACTCTAGGGAAAACATAAATCTCAAGCCTCTCTCTACCTTTTAAAAAGTGGGATTGGAGAAACCAACTAATATGTCCATGAAAATCCAATTGATGAACGAATCAACTATGAGGCCTTAGAGGATATGCAAGGATGTTTTAGTCAAAGTCGACAAATTCATATATCTCATTGATTTTGTGTTCATAGATGTGCACAAGATATGAGGATATGACATGTTGTTAGGAAGTTCGTGTTCCAAGATACGACAGATGTGATCATTACCATGGGGAGAGGATACTTGACATTGGGGATAGATGATGATAGAGTGGAGCTTAGACTGTCAGATGAGTCTTCATAACCATCCTGTAACAACCCAAATTGAAGAAAATCAACTTGTTGAGCCTAGGAAACTAAACAAGGGCACTTATGGGAGGCAACCCAATTTTATTTCTATTATTAACTTCTGCTAGGTTTTTTATTTGTTAGATTTCATATTTGTCTAGTTAGATTAATTGATGTATAGAAGGTGCCTTGATGTTTTTATGTGGTGTGCACGAAGAGTCATTCTAGGTACCATAGACACATGTGTCAGTGACACTGACCTACTCAAAATTTTCAACATGGGTTTTCAAAAATTTTGGTACCAATGATAGTCAGGCTGGTGGCACTAAATCCTTGATAGACTAAGTCTGTAGAAAGTCACTAGCACCAAAGTATTGTAGGTACCATTGAAATTTTTATGAGTAGAACTCCAGTGCTATAAAAGATTGACCTTCTATATTTTGAGAGACTTCTTTGTGGCACCGACACATCTATTTCAAAGTACAAATGATGTCATATTTTGATACCACCACCACACATGTTGGTAGTACCAACGTAGAAGGATTGATGCCAGGAGAACTTATTTGTATATGCTTCCAGGAAGTTTCCACCCACCACGACCATACCAAACATTTGGTACCCATGTTCCACCTCTTAATTTGAGTTTTGACTATGAGGGTATAGTCACGTTCAAGCTTAGAGGGGTGACGAAATGGCTTTATCTTGCTTTTGTTTTCTATCTTGTTTTAGTTTTCTTATTTTCAAGCAATAGGATCCACAATCTATATAGTGTATTCATGGAGCTTAGTTTATCATTATTGCATCTATCATTGAAAAGAATGTGTTTCATGCTCTTAGAATAAAACTAAAAAGGATCATGTCTTTTTAAGATAATTGGTGAAGTCTAAGATAACACCAAATGGAGGAATGTTTGGGCTATTTAGCTTGATGACACTTGATATGAATGAAAATCTTAAATTATCCGTGACTTGTGTATGATGATGAGGTTTGAGCCCAAACCAACCAAAAAAATAATGATATCATCGAAATGGAATTGTTAGAACAAATTTTAAGGTCACCCTATGCACAAGTTTATTGGAGATGGATATATCATAGTTAAGAAGGCATCATCTCTTATTTATGTGATTCTATCCACCTTTCATGATATTTTATTCACCATAAAAAATGATCAAGTAATCCAAATTATTTTATATTGAATTCATTGCTTACCATAGTAGGTAGCATAGTTAGTTTCTTTGTGAATGCATTAAAAACTTTTTTGAGATGTGCATATCATTGTATCAAGTAGAGAAATTGTAGTGGCATGATAAATCTCATGTAGATTGCATTTTTCTTGTTCACCAATTTGCATTTTGTGTGCAAGATGTATCTATGTAGATTTCTCCACAAACAAAGAGTTAAAGGATCTACATCCATATCCCTCCTAATGAAAAAGAGAAACATCAGAGAAATAAATGATAAAGAAAGACTGAGCATTAATCATAAATCATGCTAAAATAAGAGGGTAGAAAAAAAAGGAAATTAAATAAAAGGGAAAAAAGGATGCCTTTAACTCAAAAATGAATTTTCCTCATGGAGAAGGTGAAAATATTTATATGTATGCATCCTTTTTCCCACACTCATTTAGGATGAAACATTCAATGTGTTAATCATTTCCACCATAATAGTAGGCATTAGGAGTCATGTATTTTTATTTTATTTTCATTTTGTAGGTTCATCATATTTTTCTTATGCATAATAATTTGGATGCTTGTGATTCCTGTTCATAGCCACCTATTTCGTTTCCACCCATTTCTCTGTAAGGTAGGCCAAATATATGACTATTCCCTTGATTCATTTCTATATAGGGAAGATCTTCCAACATAGTTGTGTAGGTAGATCAGAGCATTTTAAATAGGTAATCACATGGTTCATCAAGCATATGCCCTATTGACTATGATGTTAACTTCTTTTTATTAATAGTCTTTTATTTATCTTATGGTGAACATATTTAATGAATATTTTGGTCACTCCATAGTAGTTATTTGATCTGTGGTTGGTAAGGGAAGATTTCAGACCATTATGTGGGGGAATTGAGAAGCGTAGTTCATAGGACTTGTCCTCCTACTAACTATTTTAAATAAATCCAAAAGTAGTTTTACTCATGGGCAAGCAACATTCAAGCTTAGGGGATTTTAATGTACTGATTTTTTTTTAATATGATACTTTCCTTGCATTTATTACATATTTGTTCATCTAGAGATACATTTATGTATTGTTTCTCATCATTAACATGTAAACCACTATTGCATCAATTATTGAGTATTTCTATGAGATCATGCTAAATTATCACTCATAGTTCAAACTTATATTTTTTCCCTTGTTTCAAGCAAACTAAGAACTTATATGACAACTTGGTGCTACGAGATATGTGTCAGTCGTACAGACATGACATGAAGTTTCAACAAGGAAATATATATTTCTTAGAGCTATGGAGACAACTCTCGGTACAACTGAGTACAAAGTGGATGTTACCAAAATGAGGAGTTGGTGCTACCGACTCACCATACAGAGAGCATCCATAATTGAGTTTAATTGCCTTAGTGCCACTGACATACCTATCGGTGATACCAAATTTGGTACTCAAATCACGTCAGAACTTACAAAATGCAACTCGGTGCTATCAAAACATATGTTGGTATTATCGAAGTAGATCAGGAATTTCAAGTCAGTCGACAACTCGGTGCCACCGACACCCTTTTGGTGAAACTGATATTATATAATTAGTATAGACTGATAATCACGTCACATCCAACGCTACAAATCAATGATAGATAAAACCCCAATTATGACTTAAGGGGAGTGTGGCCAAAAGAGTAGACCATATTCTATCTTGTTGCAACATAGCGTGAAGTTGGGAGAGGAGATGGCAAAGGAGGGCCACAGTATGAACACTCTAGGCACTTCTATAGGGAAAATTGGCAGCCAGAACACTACTGATCATGGTGTCTTCCAGAAGGGATCACCGAGACGACTTCTCCTGGGGTTTTTACATTGGGTTTCTAGTATTTATCCAATTTTTTTCCTCTTCCTCTCTTTGTATGATGATAGAAATCATACGAGGCTAAACCCCATATTCCTTAGGACCACAAAGTAACCCAATATTACTTTGTATTTGAATTTTATAATATATAAATTATTCCCTTCATTTTGGAGGTGAATCTATGATCTCTCATCGAATTATTTATTCTTGATAGTGATTATCAGTATAATAGACCGTGAATTTCTTTCCAAGAGGGATTAGGGGTTGGAAAAATATAGGTCCGCACAGGTCATAGTGTTCCTTGGGAGATGGCTTACGGCTGTGAAAGAACAACCTTGAAATATCAATTTTGCACTAAACCAATTCCTAAACCGCTATGGAATTGGAGTTCGTTTTGGTCAAAGTAGTCTATTACATTATGGGAGCTACAAGTCTTTAGTTCAGAGTTAAGGGTGAATAATTATTAATGGAATGAAAATTGAATGCAATGCATGCCTTGGTGAAATCACAGTCATGAGGTATGCATCCATTCCTGATCAGAATTATTTAATTCTGATTTAATTCATTGCTCTTAGCTATAAGACAACCACTCAACCATTTTTTCTAGGGCTATCTAATTAGATTATAGTTAGAAGTATTCTCTACTAAACCTTTTCCTGATCTCAACACTCAGGCCTCACATGTATGTATTAAACAATGTGTACACTTGTGTTTTACACACATAGTTAAGTTTGTTAAGTTTTTGGGGTCATTTTTGGGGAAACGACAACACCAACACTACGAGTGTTATAACCAGACACTCTAGGCCATTTCTCTTTCTTTTATTTATTTTCAAAATTTTCTTTTGTAAAGAACATAACTAAAAAAATCTTTTATCAATTTACCAGTATTTTGTGTTCTCACATTTGCATTAAGTGTCAGGTTATAGTGCATAGTCCACACTCGAACCATAGATTATGGAGAATCTACTCCAACTAGTGTGGATCAGGGGGAGATTTTTGGCAAGATATGAGAGTTTGGGGCTTCACCTGAGAAGAAAATGCAAGCTCCACTACCATATCCAGATCAAGCACATGAAATAAACATGTATGGGAACAATGAAGATCATGTTGAGGAAGGGCATGATGAACAATTGGTCTGGGAGAAGACAAAGGCATTATCTTCTATAGCTCAGTTAGATCCAATTAAACATCAAGCAGTAAATGCCGGTAGGTACACGATAGATTACATATTAGTGGCACTAATAAAATCATATTCGTTCCATGGCCAAAGCATGGAGGATCGGATGGTGTACATAAATAACTTTATGGAAAGTTGTGACATGTTGAAGATGGACAAGGCTCCAGTCATGGTGATTTATCTAAAGTTGTTATTGTACTCTTTGTCAAATAAATCCAAAGCATGGTTCCTTAGTCTACCTACAGTCCATAGTAACCTAGGACGAGATGGTTTATGCCTTCTTTAAATGATACTTTCCACCCCCAAACGATCAATGAATTGGTTAGGAAGATCCACAAAATCAAGCAGTGTGCCAAAGAGTCATATTCAAAATCATGGGAGAGAATTCATGACATGCTTAGGAAAGTCCTTGATCATGGGATTCATATCTGTGTGTAGGCGAAGACATTTATTATGTCCTACACAAAGGAAGAGGAGTACTCTTGACAATGCAGGGGTATGATTCTTTCTGAACAACAAGGCTACAAGATGTCATGAGATTTTGAAGAACATGGACAAGAACCAATCCTGGGGAGAGTAGAGAGAAGCACTAGAAACTATCAAGAGTGTTATGGAATCAAGAGAAATCATAGAACTCAAAGCTTAGATGGACAGACTCACAAAGAAGCTTGATAAAAAATTTGGCCCCTAAACTGGAGGTGAAGAGGAGTGCATGTACTTTCTTCAACAATATCAGTAGGAGAGGGTTCCTAATAAAATAGACAGGATTGAAGATATGCTCGATAGACTTGTGAGTTAAAATGAGGCATTACTAGACCAAACAAAAAGGGTGAAGCAAAATCAAGGGGCTCAGGTCTGCAATATTGAAAATCAAATCTCTCCTTGGCATCTCAACAACATCATCAAGTAAATTTTGTCTCTATTTACAAGGAAATTGAACAAGTTATCAAAGAGTCTATATATCCACACACTCTAGAGCTAGATTGGGTGTATCACCAAAAGTTGTATTTCCCCATAGCCTATACGAGAGTCCATGGGGATGTAGAACGCTAGGGCAATTTCATACATGCACCTCAATCAATATAGTGTTTGCAAAAACTAACAAGGACACCCAACTGCACCGATTATTAAAGTCAAGGAACTTCAAGTTTCCACCATTACTATATCCACACCCCCTAAAAATAGTGTTTGTGCAACAAGAACATGTAAGCTTCTTTTAAGATCCTCCAATTTGGTAAATTTGTATTCTACAAATATAGGACTTGAATTGATAAGAAAATTCCCTGAATGTAATTGATAGAATAATAAAATGCCCATTTTTGTGGCATGGGTTCAACCCATTACCCAAGTGAGGCCCATGGGACTATTTGCATTTCAAATAGGGCCTTGTGGCACAAGTTTAAAAGATAATAAATTCCACACATAAAGTAATAATAAAAGAATTATGGTTTGTTGGATAATTGAAATATTAAATAATATGCAAGTTTCCAAAAAATCTAATTTGGGTAGTAATTTTGATAAGACTTAAAATACAATTTCTAAGGTGCCAAATAAGAATATCTTGGTCGGATCTTTGGGAAATGAAGAGAATTCTAGAAATTAAGGTAAAAACACTTTCCATGAGTTGTGAGTAATTGGTTTAAAAAAATACTTAAAGATCAAGTTTCTTATATTATAGTCATCCCAAAAATTAGATATATGTTGGGAAAGGTATTAATCAGATTTCCTCCAGATATCATAGAAAAAGGATGCTCCTAGAAGCCTATAGAAAATCATAAAGGATGAGGGATCTACTTGTGATAACTAAATGGTCTTCCCTTGTTTGAAGTGAGAGAAAAAGATATTTAGAAACATATTATTTTTACCAAACTTGGATCAATATGATATTATATAATAATAAGAGAAATATCCAAATTTGGAACCAATTAGAGAAATTATGAGTGAGATATGGATTTTCTAAGTTTGTGTGAAGTATATGATTAAATGGTTAATAATTATGTCTGTCACACTTATTGTGACTAGGATCTTAGGGCCTAACCTTTATGATGTCACATGGCCCAATAGCCCTAAGATCCTATATTAATGATTAGAAGATCATTCTCTACCACCAATCCTGAATAGGAAAGGTGCTACAGTAACTTGATTTCTATATGACTCCTCTATCTCTCCCAGATCAAAGCTATGCACGAGACTAATCCCCTTGAATTCCTTATGAAAAACCAAACCTAATCATGTCTTTTTTTCTACCGTTTTGGTAAGGCATTAAGAATTTCCCAAACTGGAAATTGGGAACTGAGATTTTCCCTATAAAGCAGCTGACATCCCTACCTCCCATGCCTATACAAGGCTCTTCTCCATGAGACTAGAGTAGAAGATTGTGATCTGAAGGAGACATGAATCCCCAAAACCCCTTTCTTCTCTTCTCTTGAATCCTTTATGATGCCAATGCAACTCCCTAGCTTTGATAAGGGCATCATGCCCTTTTTGATTTGACATTGAGCACCTGAACATCATGGTGCCAAGGTGATTACAAGGAGGAGAAGTCATTGTAGCCACCACACAGTCAGCTTTACGTAGCCACAGGGAGAGCGGACCTCCTTTCCGCATTGGGTGATATGTGAATATAAGAGACAAGCCAGATCCATGTTCCTACATGAACAGTCCCACAACAAAAATCTATGAGTCTAGAGTAGAAAGGTAATATGAATAAAAGGGTATTTATCACTGATGTGGCGGCGTTCTATATATTGGACCAAGCTCAGTATACTTGTATTAATTCTATTAAATTATTGGTAGATCAGATTATAGAGAAAGTATATATCAAATTGATCAGGAAAATGTGAACTCAAGTAAAATGATATCATGACCTAGATCAAATCCTAATTCCAATGTTATAGGTAATTCATCAATGTAAGGTAGCTAATACATGGATACCCTAAATATTTTTATTAAAGTGTAGAATACGTTAAATGCTTTCAGTTCATGTTAGAAATGATACATATGAATATTATGGGAATCCAAGATGATGATGATAATGATGATGAATATTTAGGGATTCTAATGTGGATAATCACATACATGTACAATTATGATTATGAAACCAATGTATATCTAGCTATGACCCTAATGCATGTGATCTGATCTAAATGTCCATAATAAGCTAATATGTTCAACGTGATGAGAATCTAAGTCCTTGATGCATTTTGGATAATAATTATCATGATTAAGGTTTTGAGTCATGAATATAATAATTAGGGTTTACAACCTAATCTACCTTATCATTGTGATCTTGATTTCATAATCAATATAGCTGCTCTTAGTGACACAAAATGCTTAAATTGATAATTTGAATTTCTGGACCAATAACCATACATATGAGTAATTAGGGTTTTGAAACCAAAGGTCATAACTTGCTACTATATTAAGACACATAATCCAATCTAGGTGTTCACAATGAAAATATATTATGGATATGATAAATAGAGTTTCACCTAATGTTTAAAATGGGTTTATAATCCTAATGAATGATGGTGTGATGGAGATAGGGTTTGTATCCTTATTTGTTGTCCAAACTTGAGACAACTGTAAACCCTAGTTTAAAACATATGATAGATTAGTATGTCTTTAATATGTATGGTGACACTTTAGACTCTACGTACATGTAGATAAGGATGATTAATTATGTTGAATGCATGGATATATGCTATAAATACATGATACATGATACATGATTTCCTCATGGAAATGTGGTACGTGGTTACTTGTAAATAACCACTCTTATTGAATTTTGATTTTTTTCCGAAGTTTCACGAATGAATTATAGTTGTACTACTTGATTGTTTATTTACTTCCTGCAAATTATAAGGCCCTATGTTTATCACCTCATTGAACATAACTTGCTCAAGCTGAAGATGCTATCTTTGTAGGGTTGGATGTATGGAAAGAAAGTCATTATAGAGATTAGCCCTAGTGAGAGGGTATGCCATTGAGATTACCCCCATGAGAGGGTATGCCATTGAGATTACCCCCAGTGAGAGGGCATGCATTAGAGACTACCCCCCAGTGAGAGGGTATGTCATAGAGATTACCCCTGGTGAGAGGGTATGCTATAGAAGTTACCCCCAGTGGGAGGGTATACCACAGAGATTGATCAAGTATGGATTGAGAAGTTATAACAAAAAAATGCATGTTCAATTATTTCATGATATTGTTGATATGGTTGTTATGTTGTTACACCTACATGCACATATTTTGGTTACACCATGTACATAGTATATAAATATACTAACCGCATTTTGGATTGTTAGTGTTTTAAGTAAGCCATATATCAATATATGAGGACATGGTGAATCAATGAAATCAGTTAGAGATATTAAAGTTAAGAAGGATTAGTTAGATGTTTCTTCTCATATGTAATAGTTCTCATGTTGAAAGTTTATGTAACTCCTTAGACAAGCATCATTACACACCTTGTAAACAATATTTATGAAACAATAGAAATTATTTGCTATTATGTATTATTTGCTAAATCTAGATCTTGGAAATTTAGGTAATGACTATCCACTTTAAGGTCCTTATTATTTGGGGGAAACTAAAAGTGAGGTCGTTACAGTTCTATTTCATAGTGGAACAGATAAAATCAATAAGGAAGCACTTATAATTGAGAAGGAGCAGCCACATGTCATCTCATCTATAAGAGATGAGTCAGATTATGTCCTAGGAGGTGGCATTGATATAAGATTAGGGTAGGATATTCCTAATGTGCCATACATTCCTCCACACAAGAATGTAGAGAAGCTACATTTGTCATTCATAGATAGTCTAAAGCTAAGAAAGGAGGAAAAGCAAAATAAGAAATTCTTATACATCATCTAAAAACTAACATCAACATTTTTCTCATGGACACAATAGAGAAGATCCCTACATATGGAAGATTCTTGAAGGGTATCATCAACGATAAAAGATAGATAAAAGATATGAATGTCCAGTGTGTCGATGAAGTGGTGAGTGTTTTGATCTAGGATAAGTTGTCGGTGAACAGAAAGGACCGAGGATGCTTCTACATCCTTTCTTCCATATGCCACAAACATTTCCAACTAGCACAATGTCATGTATACTATTTGATACCCTAGCCCACACTCCTAATGACTACAAAGCCAAAGACAAGTGTACTTGGGTGTCCGTTCGTAGAATGGAACAATTAATTCACACATGCAATATATATGTAAAAGCAGTAACAATAATAGATAACAAGATACTAAACAAGGAGATACGAGATATGTACCCATTTCTAGATTTAAGAAAAATTGTTTGTATTTTGTTTCAAAGCTTAGAGTCTTGAGTGCAGCGGATCTTCATTTGGAAACTACAAATTTGATAAACATAATATATTAATGCTAATGCATTAAGTACGCTATGAAAGAGGCAAGTAAACAATTTAAGAGTATAGTAAAATTTACTTGGCTAGAAACATCATACTAAGCAAGAATTAGAAACAAGGTGTGAAACACTTGACGAAATTCTTTTGTACAAAGTGTGTTCTAAGTGTATTACCATTATACTCAACAATGTATCATGGCCATTGACCCATTGGAAGGGTCTTTAAGGGTGCTCAAGATTAGCCTACCATTTTGTCAACATGGTCCTCATCTTGACATCTCAAGTAAGGCGCCCAATCTCGTGCCCTTACCTCAAGAATATAGGAAGGTAGACTATGTTTGTATAATGGAAAAGTTCAATTATGTTGAAGGTTTGTTCAACATATTTCAAGAAAAATGAATGAACTAATCATAGGGAAAAAGTAGCTCAATCAAGTAATTAACTAGCCAAGCATTTATACGAGTATACATACAAACAAGCCAATACCATAGTAGGGTCAAGAGAGTAAGCATACCTTGTGAGTACATTACAAGATTAAAAACTTGATTTAGAAGACCATATAGTAAGCTTAACCAGATCTTTGCAAAAGAGTCCACAAAGAGATCTTGAGATTACAAGTAAGTGTAATTAAGTTATCATTAGTAAGATTAGGTTCATGAATCATATCATGGTAGTCGGATATGTCACCTAAGTCTATATATCATATCTTTCATCATTGATTTCATGGTCTCTACTAGTCATGCATGTTCCTATGAAAGCTACATCATGTAACATGGGTTCACTTAGATCTTAGGGTGACACATTACTACCATTTCATATATCTAATATTAGGGTTCCAAGATCGTAGATAGAGAAATCATAAGATTTGATCAAACTTAGTCAACTTAAGCATTAAGATTGGCATAACTAGTCATGTTGAGTTATAATCATGTAAGATTGTCATAATTGCAGTATAGATGTGTTCTACTTGAGTTGTGATTCATAAACATCATCAATATATTGATTTGGATTCATAAAGTAGCATAGATCATCATTAAAGTAAGATTCATACAAGGTTGAATATTTAGTTATCAACATGCATACTAGATCACATTTCAACTCAAGGTTCTAGCATATAGTCACATAAGAGAACAACGATCAACATGTCATTTGGGTTTATAAAGCATGTAAGATTACTAATTTTGAGTCCACATGATCATCTTGGACATCAAAGTCCCACGTAGGAGCAAGGGTTGAGATTCAACACATATGTATCCATATAAAGCATGTTTTGGGGTTCAATGTCATTATTAAGTCAAAGTAGGGTACAAGCATGAACAAGTTCGAATCTTAGTCAAACATGCTTCAAACTGTAATGATTTAGGTCAAGCATGAGGATTTGAGGAACATTCGATAAGGTTTAGTATTAAAGAAGTCGTCTTTAATATTAAAAGCCCATTTTAGGTCATTCATGCAACATTAGATCATTTTAGGGTGCAAGGATGGATAAGGCTCAAATCTTGATGTATAAGGTCGTTCAAGTTACTAATATAAGTCTAACATTAAAGTTTGGGTCATCAAGGATCAATATCATGAATTCAAAAGCACAAGCCATCATAAAAGACATCAAAAGCATATATTTTGAGATATTAGTAGATGTACGAGAAGAATTAGTTCCTAAAACTTAGCTCATCAGGTAGACCTTGTTTTTTTGGTAAAGATTCATATATAATATGTCCAAAAAGGCCCAAGGGATCATTCATTATGATTTTTACAAAGACTACCTTTGGATATTGGATTTTGGACCCTTGGATCAAGATCCAAGGGTCATGATCATCTGGACTTGGGCATATGCCCCCTGGATTGGGCCCGTGAGCGCTGGGCTACCATGACCCAGTTATTTTCCACCCTCTTGTGGTTGTCAATGAATAGACATCACGGGCTATCTCCCCACTGGCGGTCTCCAATGCTTTGCAAGAGTCGCCAACCGTTGCCAATACAGTGTTTCTCACACAGGTTGCAACAACAGGCTGTCAAAAATAGCTCGCCGGATCCATGAAGGAAGGGGGGGTTGAAGGCATGTGTAGGGCTTGGGACCATGCCATACACCTTCGTCCACCAACCATGGATATGTAGGGTCTCCTCATCTGGGATGATAAGCTCTAGGGAGAGGATGCCAAAAAAGGAGGGCGGCAGTGCTGCTGGGAGGAAAGTAGTAGAAGAAGGAGGGGAAATAAGGTGCTAGGGCACCTGAGCCACCACGAAAAGAGGTGGTAAATAAAAGAGAGGATGGAAACAAAGTAAGGGTATATATATTTGGTGATAATAATCAAGGTGGGATGTGATTGGAGGCGCAAAAGGGGTAGGTGAGGCTGCCCTAGCTCCATCAACACTGGTATTGTACGAAGCTTGGGGATGAAATCCTAGGCGTCGAATTGAGGTTCGATCCCTGGAAAAAAGACCTAATGGATACGAATAGAAGCCCATGAAAACATAGGTTGTGATTGGTCGTGAGAACAAGAGCTGCATGGATGAGGGGACAAAGTGGGCCACACAACCCCCCCCGATTGGGCATAAATTAGTTAAAGAAATGATTAAATCAAGGTAAAATCAAAGACCAAAAAGCAATATTCACTTGGTCATATATTGGGCTACGAGGGTCCGATTTAGGTGATTTTTTACCATTACAAAGATAATTGGAAACTATACAACTTGAAATATATTATAGATTACTTTGATGATATTTTTTGGTTCAAAATAAATTGCAAGAGTGATACATGTTAAGGATTTGAAAGATAGGTCAAAAATAAAATTGAGTGTCACCCCTAGACACATATATCCAAGATGATTCAATTTAGCATCAAAGAATATTAGATCATGGAATTAAGGTCAATAATGAGATAATTATGCAAGGAGGAAGTTCATAGCACATGTATGAGGAGAAAGAACAAATCTAAGTTGTCACACACAATGTGACTCTAGGGCGAGCATAAATATCATGCCTCTCTCTACCTTTCAGAAGGTGGTATTGAAGAAACAAACAAGTACATCATGAAAATATGATTGGTGAAGACATTAATTGTGGGACATTATGGGATATATAAGGATATTTTAGTCAAAGTCGACAAATTCAAATATCTCACCAATTTTGTGACCATGGATATGCACTAGATGTGAGGATCTTAGATGTTGTTAGGAAGGTTGTTCCAAGCTACGACCGATGTAATCATTGCCATGGGTAGAGGCTACTTGATACTGGGAATAGATGATGATAGAGTGGAGTTTAGATTGACAGATGACTCTTCGTAACCATCCCATGACAACCTAGGCTGAAGAAAATCACCTTGTCAAGCTTAGAACACCAAACAAGGGTGCTTATGGGAGGAAACCCAATTTTTATTGTTATTTATCTTTTATTAGGTTTTTTTATTTTTAACATTTTGTATTTGTATTGTTAGATTTTTAGATAATGTATAATAGGTACCTTGATGTTTTTGTGTGGTGTGGAGGTAGAGTAATTGTCGGTATCACCAACACCTATGTTCGTGGCACCGACCCACAAAAAATTTTCAATATGGATTTTGAAAATTTTCAGTACCACCAACAGTCAGGTCGGTGGCACCAAATTCTTGATAGATCAAGTCTGTTGAAAGTTGGTAGCATCGATAGTTTGTAGGTACCACTGAATTTTTTCAAGAAGAAGCCCAATGCTACAAAAAATTGACCGTGAATACACCAAGAGACTTCTTAGTGGTACCTACACATATAGATCAAAGAATAAAGGACGTCATATGTCGATACCACCTAATTTGGAAAAATCAAGTCATATAAGACAAAGATCAACATTGAAGAATAGATAGTTTTCTCCTTAGATCTTTGATGTAAGTCACTCATAATAATTTTTGACTTGTAATTAAGATCACACGTATAATGGAGTCAATGGGGATGAATTAATATGCACTTGGGAGGGTCTTGAAACACTCAAAACAACAAGTGCAGTCGACTGAGTTACCCATGTTATAACTCGACTGACAACATTGTTCATTAGTGTTTCCAACGCCCTCTATTGGTTGAGTTTGGTCCCAAGGTAACTCAATCAACCAACACAGTTGGTAAGATAGAAAGTCTTGTTGGTTGAGTTTCCTTTTGATCTAACTCAACTGAAAACCATTTCTACTGTGCAAAAACAAGCCAACAGAGAGACCTAAAGTAAAATATATTTGTTGGACTCTCCCAAAAATGGCTAGAATTCATCCTAAATGGTTCTAACGACTAGGAGGCATCCTCAACTATAAATAGGACTCCTTGGGCTTCTACCCGTGGTTACCAAGCACTATCAAGGTCCTTGTACTATAGTTGAGAGACATCTACCTTCAAGAGCCTTGATCCACTCTCACAAGCTTAATCACTTGCTATATCCATTAGAGTGGGTAGGAGAACTGTAAGAGATCTAATCTACATGTATATCTTGTGAGGCACTCACTTACTCTACATCCCAATCTCTGATTCCACCATGAATATAAAGATTATCTCTCTTGGCTAAGAGAGGTGAAGAAGAATAAGGGAAGGAGTCCCTTAGTGATGAGCTTCTCCTTTGTGAAGGTGAAGTCAAAGGTAGAATATCCAATTCAAGAGTGGGTAAGTCCTTAAAGGATGAATGCTTGTTGTAAGAGTGGGTATGTCATTGGAGAAGGTCGAAGACTCATTGCAAGAGTAGGTAAGTTATTGGTAAGTCAAAAGACTCTTGCTCATGGATAGGTAAGTCCTTTGTAATGGTTATTGTCTCCTTGATACAAAAAGGAATGCTAGTTTAGCCCTTGACCTAGAAAAGGGTAATCTTATGTTATAAGTCTTATAATGGAATATAAGGAGTGTGACATGGTTGAAAATTCTATAGATTGACCCCTCTAGGTACTGGATGTACATCTCCTAGTTAGAAGGTTGCAACCACTATAAACAACTTGTGTTATTTGGTACTTATTCATTATCTCTCTCCCTTGCTATGTATGTTTAGTTGCACTCAACCTTCATACTTGTGATATTGTCTTAGAAAATATTTGAAGGTCTAATGAATTTAGTGTAAGTGGTTTTAGATCTATTCACCCCCTCTAGAGCCCATTATAGATCCAACAATTGGTATTGGAGCTCGGTATTCTACAATCAATACTTCAAAATATTAGGAAAAGAAGGGTGATAATCTAGGAGGAAATACCACTTCAACATTCCCATCTTTGATGGGGAATCTTACTCTATTGGAAGAGAAAAATGCAATATCACATTCAAGGATCAAGTTTTGAGATATGGAGAATGGTGGATTTTCCATATAGGTAATCAGAGGCAAAGATAGAAGAATGGTATGATGCTACATTGAAGAAATCAACCTTGAATGCAAGATCCATCAACATCTCCTATGCCCCTCTTTCCCCACCAAGATCAATCAAATTTCATCTTATGACACATCTTATGAGATATGGACAAAGATATGTGTCACTTATAAGGGGACAAAGCAAGTGAAGGAAAGTAGAGTATACATGCTCAATGGTCTCCTTGAAAACTTCAAGATGTGAAATGAGGGGAGTGTGTCTAAAATGTTCTCAAGGCTCAACACCATTATAAATGGTATTGCCATCCTATGCCATATCGTGGATCAAGGAAAGGTAAACTCTAAGTTCCTTTGTACTCTTCCTTGCCATTGGCAAACAAAGGTGGCTATGATAGAAGAAACAAAGTCTCTCTTTGGAATTCCTATGAAGAACTCATAGGAAATCTTCAAGCCCGTAAAGTTAGACTCAACCAACTAGAAGAAGGAGAGATTGAGGAAAAGAATCAAATGAAGAATGAGAAGATGATTGATTTACATGCTTCATAAAGTCACAAATCCTCTCAAGTTGAAAAACATTCCATGAACTCTACAAAGGCAAATCTTCTTCCTCTGCTTGGTGATTCAAATGTGTAAATAAGGGTCACTTCAAAGTTGATTTCCCACGAGGACAAAAGACCCATCATCACAAGAGGAAGGAAGACAAGTACAATAAGAATGAGAAATGGCCCAAAATCTCTAGTGACTCCTCCAACTCATGTCAAGTGAATACTCTAGTGAAAGATCTTTCTCAAGCTCTAGTAGAAGTGGAGGATGCCACTTTGCTCAAATGGAAAGTTCATATGAAGATTCAAATGAGGTACATCTAAAAAATTTAGATAAAGAATACACATTTGTCATTATTCATGCCACTTGTGCATCTCTTAAGTCTTCCAATCATAAAAAGAAAAAGCTTGCCGTGATTGTTCAAAACTTGTATGAAGAAAAATATTGTCTTAAACATGCTAACATTTTCTTCCAATATGATGTTAACAATCTCCAAAAGCTTTATCTAGATCGTGAATTGAAATTTAGTGTTATTGAAATAGAAATCAATTCCTATTAGCCAAGCAGGTGCTCTTAAACTTGAAAATGCTATCTTGTTGATAAACACATTCATCTATTTTTACCACATCTTTTATGTCATTTATTTAGGACATTTTGTTATTTCTTTCCCAATTTTAGGAATAAATTTCCTTTGTTTGCTTTTATCTCATTAAATGGAATTCTAATTAGTTTGTTCATTAATTGCATAAAAAAACTAAATTCCACTCCTTAACTCTTAAAGATGAAGAACCTGCAATGATTTCTCAAGTATTAGAAGTTTAGGAGGCTTTATTTGCATAATCGCAACCTCCCTAAAGACCAATCAGTCAATTGGCCCCCTCTGGTTGCTGACATTGTAGCATGACAAGGAAGGATCCTCAACCATGATTGATTAGCACATTGTTAGACTGACATAACTCAATTAAAAAGGTGTAATTTCACTGAAGAACCGTCGACTCACCTTGAGTTGATTGACTGACGTACCTTCACCACAAAGAACCATTTTAGTCAACTGACCAATTAGCCTTGAATTTATCAACTAATCTACTCAAAGGCGACACACCAGTACCTCCCATTTGATCGGTTGGATCACCAACTGACCGACACAAGAGCCGAACCCAGCTCTTCCAGCGCCACCGATTGCATTTTTTAGTGTTTCATTGGGACATCCTTCCCTACAAAATGAGGGGGAGTGACCAAATAGTACATCTCATATCATATCATTCCAAAGACTCCCATAGTTGTAGAAGAAAGGGAGGAAAGTAGGAGCCTATGCGTCCCTCACGAAGGCTGTCAACATGCTGCTAGATCTTTCAAGCAACATGATTTCTTCCCCCTTTCTTAACTATTCTTTTATCACCATTATGGAGTAGTTCCTTCTATATCAGGGCTTGGGGAGTAGCCCCATAGCCAATATTCTGTCTTCTTCTTCATTTGTTTCTTCTCGTAGCCTATATTCTATCTTCTTCTTCATTTGTTGCTTCTCGTAGTATGGTTGAAGATTCTATCTTGTCCTTTCATAAAGGCACAACTTAGAGTGTGATGGATTTTTTACACAACACCTCTTGGATGGTATGCGGGGTGCGGCTACTGTAATGAAGGACATGTTCTTAGATGTGGTATTTGCTGTTATAAATGTTTGATTGGTGGGACATTGCCCTATATCTTTTCCTCCTTATGTTGCTAGTGATCCCTTGAAATCTCCTCTCAATCCTTACAATGGCATTTGTCTCATTGATATGGGATCCATTTGGCGTCATCTTGTTTTTAAGATTGCAGCTAAGGGAGTTACTTTTGAGTTTGTCTCTTATCTTCAGGATCACCAATTTTGGTGTCAGTGTTTTTGGGGGTGTTGAATCTCTTTTGCATGCCATGACATGCATTGTCCATGATAAGAGACATGTTCATACACACATTGGCTCTTGTGGACTTCTCGAATGCCTTCAATATGGTTGATAGGTGAAGCATTTTTCAAGAAGTTCATCACCATTGCCTAGCTATTGCATGCTCACTTGAATTATATTATTCTTCTCTTTTTCGTCTTTACTTGGATTAGGGTGAGCCTATCTTGTCCTCCGTCAGTGCCCTACAAGGTAAACCACTTGGTCTACTTCTTTTCTCATTGGCTCTTCACCGCTTCTCTTTACAACTAAAGGATGCATGTCACCTTGATTTATTATCTTTCTACCTTGACAATGGCCCTCTCATCAGTGACACTTTTGAAGTGTCGAATCCCTTATTCCTATTGTAAGATTTGGGCCCAAGTTTTGGACTTCATCTCAATATAATCAAAATTGAAATCTTTTGGTCTTCTGATGACCCTAGATAGGCTCTAGGTTGCGACTTATTTCCTCCTAGCATTTCTCAACCTATGAGTGGTGTCAAGCTTGTTGGTGGTCCAGTTTCCAGTGATCCTAGTTTTGCTTTGGATTTATTGAGGAAGCATGTGGCCAAATCTTTTGTTTTGATGGACCTCCTTGCCTCACTTAATGATCCAAAAAGTGAACTTCTCCTTCTTCAATCTTGTATTGGGATGCAAAAGCTTATATTTTCTCTTTGAACAACACCACTTGGATTTGTTTCTTCCTTCATAGAATGCTTTGATTGTGGACTCCTTCATTGCCTTTCACGCATTGTTGTTGGTGAAGGTCAAGGTTTTGGTGATCTACAATGACGTCTTTCCACCCTACTGATGCATCTTGGAGGGCTAGGTATTATAGCTATGGAGGGCTAGGTATTACAGCTACCAATGATGTGGGAAGTTATGCCTATGTTGCTTCTCAGATTCACAATATAAAGCTTCAAGATCATATTCTATATGATGTCGGTCCTATTCCTATTTGTGACACTTTCGACATAGTCGTTGCTTCCACTTGTGAGATTCTCCCATCCTTTTTCTGGTTCAAGCAGTCATGTACTACTTCTGCCACCCCTAAGACACAACCTCTTTTGATAGAAACCTACTACAGCATGGTCTTCCAGTGCTTCAAGATGTTAAAGATTCTGGATTTCCTATAGGCTGACCATGCACAAGACTTTCTTCTTGTTGTTCCTATTAATGGTCTTAGATTATCTATGACATTGGTCGAGTATTGATCTATTCTATGTTATTGGTCGATGATTCCCCTATATCTTGGCTGTGAGCTTTGCCCCCTCTATCATTCTACTAATCTTGATTCCTTCAGTGACCACACAATGCATTGTTGCATCCGTCTAGGATTCAAGTTCCATCAAGATCTCATTCGAGATTCACTCTTTGACATTGTTTCTCATGCTAGTATAAAATACTTGAAAGAAGCTCCATTTTCCTTTCTAGGGACATGTAGTGATGGACTCTATACCCA
Organism: Alisma plantago-aquatica; assembly: GCA_963693085.1. Classification (NCBI taxonomy): domain Eukaryota; kingdom Viridiplantae; phylum Streptophyta; class Magnoliopsida; order Alismatales; family Alismataceae; genus Alisma; species Alisma plantago-aquatica. The sequence continues at coordinate 1,062,558,030 of OY856409.1, read as the reverse complement.
GAGACCTATTGACATATTGTTATTTGATTGGACTGATGGAAAGAAAACTTGTGTTGATCTTATTGGTGTCTCCCCATTCACTAGAAATGGTTTTAATAACTTCAAGGCAGGCCAATAGCTTCTGATGTGGCCACACATAAAGATTGTAAACATGGGTCTGCATGTGAAGCTATCCATCATCATTTCCTCCCCTTTTCCTTTGATATCTTTAGTGTGCTCACCTATGAATCAATTTCCCTCTTGCGACGCATACAACATATCATAAATAGGAATGTGATGATTCCATCATCTATTTCTTTAGATTTTGTCTTTACATCATTAAGTTTCTCCATACTGAAAGGATTGGCAACCAAATTTGTAGATTGGACCTCTATGAAGGTGTTTATTTAGGGAATTATTTTGTATACATGTAAATTAACTTTATTTTAATCTTCCCAAACAAATACATCTATTCATACTGCTTGATTAATGAATTGATCCCTCATTTTTCTTGAACATTATAATTTATGGCGATGAAATAAGTTAATCCATGTGTTTGAACCCTAGATGGAACATGCAAGCTCTTGATGAAATCCCTAATAGATTCATGCGGTATGGTTGAACAATGATGCTCAAAACGCTACATTATTCAACTTTGGATGAAGTCCAATCTTTGCCAGATTTGTGTTCTTGTGAGGATACAAGTCTGCATAGTGCTAATTTGACTAATAAAATGAATGAGTTAAATCAATAATGGTTAATACATGTTTATGGTGGTGAATACTCAGAACCCCAATATCTCTTAAAATTGATTATATCTTAGAGTTGATTATCCTTTTACTTCTGCAATTCTTGATTTCTATTTTAGTTTAATCCCTCTCTACAAACTAGATTATGTATTGTTCATAGCAAGTGCTCCAATTAAATCTCTTAAAAATGTTGTTCCTTGGGACTGATAACTTCCTATACTAAGAATTTACTTGCTTGTTTAAAAGTGGGTTGTTTTCCATTAAAAGGCTAAACTCTAGGAATAATTTCTCTAGTGAATTCTTTGTGTAATCAAAGTGCATCAACTTTTGGCACCGTTGTCGGGGACAACAAAGTTTCTTTTGGGCCCCATTGCTTTTAATATTTGGACTTTTTCTTTTGAATTTACAATCATCCTTATATTCTTAACTATTTTTTCCACATAAGGCATACATGTTTTGATCTCTTTTTCGGGTACTAACGGTTTATATGATGCTCTCAAGGAGTTGATTCTACACCTTTTGTATTTGATCCTGAGATGGATAGAACCTTCCATCGCCTGAATCAGATCCATCAGTACAAGATGGATCAAGAGGAAGTCAATCAGAAAATAGGACAAGCCTTAGCTGCGTAGATACAAGACATCTTAGTCGAATCAAAGGCAGTGACAATTGCCAAATTTTGAGGTTGTCCATCGCTAGGAATAAAGCAAAATGGCAGAAGCAACTTAAGGACTTCTCAGTCCATACTACTGTTGACGCACTACATCTCACTGTGCTTCCTGCTATCACCACTCCACAATTCGAGATCTACACACAATGGTTCACTATCCTCCAAGGCAATCCATTTGCTGGTAAGATGGGATAAAATTGTCAAGACCATCTCCAATGCTTCATTGCCATGTCTGCCTTGTACAAAATATCAGGTGTTTTAGATGATGCCCTCAAACTGTAGCTATTAAATATTCCCTAACAAATATAGACGACAGCTGGTATAATTCTATGGAGAGGGATCGCATCACCACATGGGAGGCCCTATATGAAAAATTCCTTGAAAAGTATAACCCCCCATCTCTCACCTATAAAATCAGGGGACAAATTACATAGTTCACCATGGTTCCAGGAGAAACCTTGGGTGAAGCTTGGGAGAAATTTAAAGAACACCTTCATCATTTCCCATATCACAACATATCCGATGTACATTTAATGAAAACATTTTATTGGGGTGTCGAAAAAGATGCCAAGACCTTTCCTGATACCCCATATGTAGGTAACTTCACGTTAGAAAGCTTTGACCATCCCTAGGAAGTTGTAAAAATAAGTTCTAAGATAGAAGCCCAATCTAATGGAGGGTAAGGGGAAGTTTTCAAGGTTTCTAGTGCCGAAGAAAGATCTAAACTCAAATCTATTTCTAAAAGCCTCATGATGCCCACTCTGAAGAAAGATTGTATGGAGTCCTCTTTCAACACCTATGAAAGAAAGGGACAACCACAACAACATATCAATATCTACAACAACAAGTAAAATATGCATAATATCTTTGTGGAATTTACCAAGTCTATGATCATTCCACACAGAAGTGCCAACTGCTCTACAACACTTCCATGAAACTTGAAGATGGGCAGTAGATGGAGGATCTCAACTCCATACATAGCATTCCTGACAAAGCCTTTTACAATTCGAATCAAACAAGAAATCATCTTAGTTTTTAGTATGGAAACCCACCTGGTGTAGAGAATGTGGCACAACAATGACCTCCTCAAATTAACTACAAAGGTTATCCACCCCCCAGGGTTCCAATACGACAATCAACAAAGTTTTAGGAACCAATGCAACTGTCAGGGTAATTTCCATAATCGTGGATAGAAGTTTCAAAACATGAATCAAGCACCACAAATGTAGCAATCCACCCCCAGTTCTTCCACATATGAAAATATTTCTAGGATACAACAATTAATCCATTCAGATATGTCCCAACAAAAGGTGGTAGATTCTCAGCTGGCTCAGATCATAGCCAATTGACGCCCTCCTGTTGAAACTTCTACTAGACAATGTCAAAATAATCTAAGCATCCCAAGCTGCTAAAGGTCATGTCTACACAATTTAGCAATGTGTATGCAACACCTACCACTATGCAGAAGGTGTATGCTATGCCCATAGACTTTGAAGAAGACGATACTTTGATGGTTGAGAAAGAACAAACACCTGAGGTACTTATCATCAATTTTAGCACAATGAAGACTCCCATTGTCAAAAATCGACAAGTTGACACTATTGATCCTGATGTTCCAGTCTAAAATTCATGCCCCCTATCCTACCAAGAACATCTCAAGCAGAAAATGTGGGACGTCATATCATGAGATTTAAAAAATCCTTGAAAAAGCTTTATGTTGACACCCCTTCTCAGATGCCCTTTTTGAAATGCCAGCATGGTTAAAATACCTAAAGACAGTATTGACTAGGAAATACACCACCAAAGAATATGAAACCGTGAAACAACTACTTCAAATATTATTCTAAACAAGATGCCAAAGTGGTAGAAGGACCTTGGATCCTTTGGGATTGGTATTATCTAGGTGACAAAACTTGTGGAAAAGGACTTGTAGACTTAGGAACACATATTTCCATCATGCCTTACAGTCTATGCAAAAGATTGCACTTTGTAGATATGTTCCTCACAATGATGACTATTCATCTTGTAGATTCTTCTATGAAAAATCCTATGACCATCGTTGTAGATGTCCCAGTGAGAGTAGGGAAGGAAGCCTACGTCCCTTACAACTTTGTAATCATGGACATTAAGGAAGACCTCTACTACACTCTTATTTTGTCTATCTCTTTTTAGTTATGACATGTGCCTTTACAGATGTAGAGGCAGGCACCATGCTCCTACGTCTAGGAAGGGAAGAATTGGTGTCTGTGTTCTTGAAAGTATGAAAGGCCCAAGCTTGCAAGAGGAATTTTATCTACTCTACTATATGGACCAGATTTCCCAACTTAGACAAGAATGGAAATTATATGAAGATCCACTACATATAGCCTTCATATATCCAACCAAGTCATACTTTGATGATGAACAAGTCTACTAGTGCAAGGTCCATCTAGATACTTTTGAGAATGTATTACACACTAAATTTGAAGACCTAAAGATGGTTCTCTATTATGGAAGAGAAGGCTGCACCATCAAAAGCTCCAGAAATGAAGGACTTACTTGAAGGAATCAAGTATGTCTTCCTTGATGAGCAAGAGACTTGTCTGGTGATCATTAACTCTGACCTTACACCTGATCAAGAAGACAAGTTAATGACCAAGTAAAAGAAAAAAGAGTTTCCTTGGGATATAAGATGACTGAACTAACATGGGTCAATCAAGCCATCTATAGGCATAAGATCCCCATGGTCAAAGAATACAAGCCTTCTAGGGACCCTCAGTGCAAACAAAGCAGGTTGTCTATCTGGAAGTCATCTAACTTCTCATTGCAAGGATCATCTATTCAATCTCTAAGTCGCCTTTGGTTAGCCCTGTCCAAGTCATTCCCAAGAAGGGAGGCACCCAAGTGGTGAAAAATGGTAACAATGAGATCATACCCACAATACTGTCCTTAGGTGGAGGATGTGTATTGATTGAAAAAAACTAAACAAGGATATAAGGTAAGAACACTTCCTTCACCCCTTTCTTGATGAAGTGATGGATAACCTCACACATCAAGAATACTTTTTATACCTTTACGTCTACTTGAGATTCTACCAGATTCCTATCCATCCTGAAGACTAGGAAAAAATCCACCTTTATCTGCCCCTTTGGCACTTAGACTTTCAAGAGGATGCCTTTTGGACTCTACAATGCTCCAACCACTTTCTAGCAATGCATGAGCACCATTTTTTCCAGGTTGATAGAAACTATGAAGGAAGTCTTCATGGATGACTTATCTATTTATAGAGATTGCTTTTATTGTTGTTAGAATCACCTGTCGTCATTCTAAAGAAATATGAAGACCCATTTGTCAGATCTGAATTGGGAGAAGTGCAATTTTAAGGTAAGAGAAGGCATCGTCCTAGGCCATAGAGTGGGAAATAGAGGAATAGAAGTCAACAAAGAAAAATTTGAAGTAGTGAGGATAAAGATGATATACATAGGAGCTCTCTCACCCTAGCGTCACTAGGGTTCCTTCCTCCATAGGTGGTTGACTGGGGGGAGGGGGTTTGGCCGCCGCAAAGCGGTGCCCCGCTCCCCTTGGCCTCTTCTTTCCCATCATCAGCAGGGTCTCTTCTTGGGGAGGTGTGTGGATGTGGTGTCTTTGGAGGCAGAGGTCTTCCTCCTCCCTGCCATTGAGCCCGAATGCGACGAGTTTCCGATCCCCTTTCTCTTTTACTGGCTTTCTGTTTAGGCTAGATTGCTCTCTTGTTTTGTCTATCTCGCTGTTAATCAACGCTTCTTTCTCTTCTCGTGGTAGATTTTTGTTTCTCGGTCAATTTTTTTGTGGAGTTTGTATGGCAAAAAGTGTGGGGAAAATATCCTTTTGGGTCACCTATTAGGTGTAGGTACCATATATACATACTCAGGTTGAAGGTATTCCTCATAGAAAGCTGCATTAGTCAGTGAAGGAGAAGAGGGATCTATACATCATTGTCCTTATCATATTCTGACATGAGTTTTTGTGGTGGTTTGTATATGTTCTTGATCTCTGTGTGGTCTTTTAGTTTGTTTATCTCCTAATGTAGATGTCGTATGGCTACTCCATAATGAAATTTGTCTGTTTAACTTAAAAAAAAGCAAAATTTGAAGTGTTCTCAAAACTTACAACCCCTACCTCCATCCCAAACATTTATTCATTACTTGGGAACACCAGATTCTATTGAAGATTCATTCGAGATTTCTCAAAAATTGCCAAACCTCGTACTAACCTTCTATTGAAACATCATGTCTTTAGCTTTGAGCAGGCTTACATGTCTAACTTCAACAACCTAAAAACAAACCTCAATTCCACTCATGTTACTACATGCTATTATTGCTACCATGTGACATTATGTGTGATGCCAACCACTACACAGTAGGATCTATTCTTGGGTAGCGGATTGACAAGAACCACCAAACACTTCAACGACCGTAGACGATGTGCAACAAAACTACACCTCTATAGAGGAAAGAGTTGTTGGAAATCATCTACTATCTTGACAAATTATGATCTTAACTGGTAGGTACTAAGGTGATAGTCTACATTGATCACATTGACATATGCTATTTGATGATCAAGAAGGATGCAAAGCCCAAGCTCATTCATTGGTTTGTGTTTGTTCAAGAATTCAATCTAGAAATCCATGACTAAAGATGCTCTGAGAATGTTGTTGTAGATCATCTCAAACACCTTAGTTTTGACAGGACTCTAATTAATGGTTCATTTCTAGATGATCATTTACTAGAATTTGAATCCCATATTCCATGGTTTACTGCTTATGTAAATTACCTTGTGCTGGTGTCCTACAACCCGAGTGCAAATGGCATTCAAAGATAAAGTTCTTGCATGACATCAAGAATTTCTATTGGGATGACCCCTATTTGTTCAAGTTATGTCTGGATGGCCTTTACTGCAGATGTGTTATAGAGGAAGAAGGTCACAGTAGTCTAGAGCATTGCCATTGACACCCGATTTGTGGACACATGATCTCACAAAAGATGGTAAAGAAGTTACTTCAATGTGGATTCTTTTGGCCCACACTATTTGAAGATTCCTATGATTTTGTTATTCCATGTGATTAATGTTAGGGATCCAGAGACATATCAAAGAGGGGCCAGATCCATATAACTTCATGACAAAAATTAGAAATTTTTGACATTTGGGAAGTTCATTACATGGAATGCTTTTCCTCGTCCTGTGGGTTTACATATATTTTTGTGGTTGTAGACTGTGTCCAAATAGGTAGATTTTGTCCCCACAAAAACTAGCAATTCTAGATCTGTGATGAAACTTTTCCATGACTATTTCTAGGTTTAGGGTTCCTGACACTGTGATTTATAATGGAGGATCACACTTTATAGGAAAGAACTTCAAAGCACTTCTCAGGAAATATGGTGTTCATCACAAAGTCACTTTTCCCTACCACCCTAACACTAGTGTCGTGGCAGAGGTCTCCGACCGCCAAATCAAATCTATCATTGAGAAGACTGTGAATCATACTACAAAGGGATGGGCTTTGAAACTGAATGACATGTGATGGGTGTATAGAACCACCTTCAAGACGCCTCTGAGAACCATGCCCTTTAGATTAATCTATGGGAAAACTTTCCACCTCCCATAAAAATGGAACATAAAGTTAATTGAGCCTTCAAGACCCTCAATTTTGATTTATCTACAACTAGAGAAAAATGTATCCTCCAGTTGCAAGAACTTGAGGAATTGAGAATATATGCCTATAAAAGTGCAAGAATATATAAAGATAAGACAAAAATTTAGCATGAAGGGAACCTAAGAAGAAAAGAAATCAAGTCTAGTACAACTCCAGACTAAAACTCTTCCTTCAAAACTCGGATTCAGGTGGTATAATCCTAACCTAGTGAAACATGCCTATCCACATGGAGCCTTTCCGTTATGGAACAAGTAGGGTTGTAAATAAGTACGAGTAGCCCCACAGATCTACAAATCTGGACCCTTTAAATCCTATCACGGGTCTAAATATTTGGACCCCATAGAATTGTGGCCCCGTATAGTGGGTCCACTAATGGGTATGCTTGGACCCAGACCCGCAGACCCATGTACCCGCTATACATTAATAAGTACTTATATAATATGTATATATGTCATAGTTTACTAGTTCAATTAATATAATACTTGATATTACATATTACTCTAATTAAAATAAGGTTAAGACTATTCATCTAATTGAGAATTAACTACTCTAATTACAATCATAAGAAACATATGTAAAATCAAAATAAAATAGATACATGATATGCTACATAATTAAAACACTACGACAATGACTATATGTAAATAATTACTCAACCAATCTTAAATCTTCGAAGTATTACATTATTTAATATAACTAGTGCATGTTTATATCCTATATAATAGGAATACCTCATCATATTAGAACAAATAGAACATAGTAGTAATTTTTCTTACATAAACAATATCATGATTATATAGAACATCTTACCCGCATACCTGCACCGCAAAACCACAATTATTGCAAGTATGGGTATGGTGTGGATCTAGAATCACAACCAGACCCGCTAAATTAAGTGGTTATGGGTATGTGTATGGCTAAACCCGCACTGTACCTTCTTCATTTACACCCCTAGGGACAAGTTCAAGGGAAAATATACTGTGAACGAACATCGACTCAAGTGCTACCTTATAGCTGAAAACTTTGTAGTGCAAGGAGTAAGGCTCTATTCCACAATTGAAGATTTGAAACTAAGAGAGTCTCCACCCTTGCCCACTTTGGAATCTGAACCAACAATGACATGATCACAAGTGTTAGGCCTTTGACATTAAATAAGGCTCTTATTGGGAGGCAACCTAACACTTCATTTCCCTTTATGTTTAAGCCTTGTTTTTATTCTTAGATTTTATAAGTAATTTCCCCATTTCTGTTGTTAACTATTGTTACTTTTCTCTTGTAGGATTGTTCAAAAAAAATGTGTTGAATTTTGAACTGATCGACTAGATGTCCAAATGATAGGCTGATACTGGCCTGTGATCAATTTGGAATTTGAAGTGGTTTTTTTTCTCAGTGTCATCTGAATCTAGAGTCTGGGAAACAAGTTGATTAACTAGCAGGTCATGTATCCCCTATATAGAAGACCACTTTGGGGGTCCACTCATCCTACTCATATCAGCCCTAGCCCCCCATGAAATCGTATCCCAACACCACCGTCGATCCAGTCGCTCGAACTGCTCCCAAGCAGGCTACATTGTCACCTTCAACAACAACATATTGACAGCTAGCAAGTCACTGCTCCAGTAGCCACCTTGCCCCCGTTCCACCATCCATCAACTTTGCCTCACTACCATCCTTCTTCCCCAACCTCCTCTATCCCACCTCGGCATCCCAATAGTTCATCTAGCCGCCACTAGTGGCAACCTTCTCAGCCATCCTTTTGACCCATGAACCAACCAACCAGCACCAAGCCATCACTATTATAGCACCCTTACAAATGTTGCCTCCTCTCTACCACTGTCAAATTTCCTATCCATAGGTTGTCCTTTATCCCAGCTCAGTTAACCAATTGGCACAACCAACTATTAGTTGGTTAGAGAGAAAGCTAGCTCCCCTTTCCTACCAGTCAATTGATTGATACTCCAGTCGACTATTTGGAGTTTTCTTAGCAACATCATTCCTTGTACCCAATCTACTGACTCAATTATTAGTCGAACAATTGACATCACTCCCAACAAAAAAAATGTTTGAGGACGGCTCTGATCAAGGATTTTTCAACCACCTTCACAAGGGGAAGGGGAAGGAGAAATCTTGGAAACACACCCCTCACAACCCTCATCACCATCATTCTATAGGGTAGATTCACTTTGAGGAACCCTGAAACACTACCCACTCCCTGATCCCTGATGACATGGAGTCCGACCGACATGATCGATGAGCTTATTTATCAAGCTGAGGCCAACCATACCACCTGCCCAACTTCCACGATGTCCTTCTCTACTGGGAAGCATATCTACCCCTTCTGGGAAAATATGTTCAGTTCACCAAAGATGACCATTTTTAGCATTATGGAGACATGGAGACAATGGGTGTTACACTTCCAAGATGGGCATGGAGAGTCACCTTTTCATCTCTCAGTATATGTTAATGTATCAACAACATACTATGACTGAATCACATCTCGTAGTTCCAGACTGGATGTACTCTGTCTATGCCTACCTAACACTGGAGTTCTTAAGAACCTTCCACAAGCTCTTAAATTTGCAAGAGGGACCCAGTTGTTTCTTTAGAATCTTTGGGAGAACTAAATCCTCACTGTCGACCAGATTACTTATCTCAACCTCAATGACCATGACTCATCATGGAATGAGGACGGCATAAAGTGTAGTCATCTCAACGTCCACCATTGGTAGGATACTGCAAATTTTGGGAAGAAATCACTAGCCTTCTCCTTACCTTTTCCCCAGGGGCAAAGGCCTCATAGTTGCACAAACTAGTGGTCCTCTAGCAACAATAGATCATGTCTTGTAACATCTATGGTCAGTTTGGAACGTAGTACATCGTGAACATCACATATATCTCACCTTATGGCCCCTTCTCAAAGAGGATCCTTTTAACCAGGGTAACACTATTATTGGCCACATTCATATCCAGAAGGTCTGCAACACCATCTATCCATTCATGTTGAACCACTTTGTCATGGTCATCATTGTCTCCATGGGCTATATCGACATCCCCTTTGAGGTCATCCAGCCTAAGGGCAGTCAACACCTTATTGACCTACATTACCTCCAGGATAGCCACATTCTACGCTCTAGCATCTAAGAAGTTACTTATTCCATCATTATTTATAGTCTCACCATTAAGGTCAAATTTCCCCCTTCATGCCAAGTTCACTGCGATGACCCTCTGCTGTGATCTCGACAACCTATCAACCTATATAAAAATTTTTCTCCACAAGCGTCCACTTCCTGAGGATGCCATTCCTAAGCCCACAACTCACTACCAGGGCATCTCTTTCTAGATGAATGATGATGTGCACATACTTCTTCCACCACCAAAAAGATGCACCAGGAACTACACCACTGAGGATGAGGATCATGAGGAACCTTACTGATTCTACATGATCCAGTAGTCTCTGGACCAAATTGAGCATTCCTAGAAGCACATAGAGCATGAGAAGTAGTGATAGGACCATCAGATTAATCATTTATATCTATGTAGCATTCACATGAGATGTGGCATGTCAACCATGGCCATTACCCTGCCATCAGGACACACTACGAGAGGTTGGGGATCGCCAAACATACCCTTGTCCTACTTTTAAGTATTGGGGATGTGACTATGACGAGCCCTCTTCTACAAACTGGTCCCCTTGGGAATTGCATGGCACTTCAATTGATCCTGATGCATCACCTGCCCCCATTGGCCCTCCACCTCCTCCATCACCACCAAGAGACTATGGTGCCTGGTATCCACCCTAGTAGTTATCTTCCCTCCATCTCAAATTTAGTTTTTTCTCAATATGAGTGAAATTCTATGTTTGGGGTGGAGGTGGGTGGTATATACCCATTCCACCCACTCTATCTTATCTTTATCTTTTTAGCATTTCTAGCTTGATATCATGTTTTCATGCAGTTTTAGTAAAGAAATTCATTTCTATTTATTTTCTTGTTTGGGTTAAGGTCTATATCTAGTCGGCCAATAGTTTCATATGCATGTAATAAATATATAACCATAATTGAAGTTAGTTTCTTACAACATCTTTATAACACTACCTTTGTTAGAAATAATTTTTCACCTAAAACCATAAGTATCCGTACCCTTGGAAAAGTTGACAAGCCTACATGGATGTATAGGAATCAAACACAATGTGTATTCATCTGATTTGTGGGAATAGCTTGTAATGTTTCTAGATTTTTTCTTGCGATAGAATATTTTGAATTGATGTTACTCCCAAAGAGTTTTACAAGTTTATTTTCTTCTACACTTTTTGTACCACCTTCTTATCCCTCTATTTTTCCAAAAAAAAATATCAAAAGCCAAAGTTATGCCAAACGCCATGTTTGGGGTGGCACGCCCATCTCCCTCCTTAGGTTTCTTCCATACGCCTTTTATTTAAAAGGGGCTTACCATCAAGAAAAGATGCCAAAGTACACACTATAAAAATGCAATCATTATAATTACAACAAAGAAAATAAAGATCTGGAGTCAAATAGAGGAGAGATCATCTTCTTCTGTAGCTCCCTTCACTCTATCTATCTAACTAGGGGAATCTACATACCCCCAATTCACCAATAAGAAAACCCTTGTCTTGTGCAAACCCACATAAGAAAATGCAACATTACCAATAAAAGAAGGGATATACCATCTATTTCTGTAAAAGTCTTAAACTAGAAGCAAGTTGTGAAAAAAAATTAAGTTAAAATGTGTAAAAATTGTTTTTCCTGATTCTAGGAAATCAATATCGCTTGGCCATGAAAGGATGTAAGGAAAAAGTAGTACTATGCAGACAAGGAGGACTAGATGTCAATATTAATTGGTGGGTGTCTATGATTTTGTGTTTCTCAAGGACGAGCAACACTCAACTTTGGTTTATTTTGATAAATGCCCATTCATCCATTTTTACCGCATATTTTAGATCATAAATTTAGGAAATTTGTTTATTATTTCTCAATATTAAGAATTAATTGGTTTTGTTTGCTTAAATATACTTATAGGAAATTTTAATTATTTTTTTCATTAATTGCAGAAAAATAGCTTGATTCCCCACTCTCAAATATCAAGAACCCACAATGATTACTCAAGTATTAGAAGTTCAGGAGGTTTTATTTGCATAATCTTAGCCTCCCAGAAGACCAGTTGTTCAATTGGCCCCCTTTGGTCTGTCGACTCTGTAGAATGAGAAGGAAGGAGACACAACCCCAACTGGTCTATTGGCATACCAGACGACTGACACAACTCAACTGAAAAGTCATGATTCCATCGATGAAATGGTCGACTCACCTCGAGTTGATTAATTGATGTGCCTTCAGCTCAAAGCAACATTTCATTCAACTGACAAATTAGCCCCCAATTACTCGACTGATCTACTCAAAGGAAACACACTAGTTCCTCCCAGTCAACTAGTTGGATCACCAACTGACCAACAGGAGCGTATGATCTAAACTCTTCCAACATCTTTTACTACATTTTTAGGGTTTGTTAGGCACTTCCTTCCCTATAAAAGGAGGGGGTGAGGGCCAAATCAATACATATCATATCATATCATATCATTACAGAGACTCCCTCGGGTGTAGAAAGTAAGGGAGGAAATAGTGTGTTCCTCACAGAGGCCGTTAGCATGCTACTAGATCCTTATGACAACATGATTTCTTCTCCATTTCTTACATGTTCTTTTATCATCATGACGGAGTAGTTCATTCTATACAAAGGAATAAGGAGTACCCCATAGACTATATTCTATTTTAGTTGTAATTGACTCGGAAGTTTATATTAATATATGTGTTTCCATCCGTTCATATGGCTTGACTGATGAGTTTATTGACTTGTTTTTCTTGAATGTTATAATTCATGGCGATGAAATAATTTTATCCATGGGTTTGAAACCCGTATTAAACATGCAAGTTCTAAACAAAATCCCTGATAGAACCTTGTGGGATGGTTGAACAATGTTCCTTAAAACATTGAAATCCATGAGTTTGAGAGGAGTCTAACCTTTTCTAGATTTTTGTTCTTACTAGGACTCCATTGGCTAGTCCTAATATTATTAACAAAAATTAAGGAGTTAAATCAATTAATGCTAATACATGGTAAATGGTGGTGAACACTGTCTAAAATTGATTAGTTCTTATATTTGATTAACCTTTTACTTCTGCAATTCTTGATTTTTGTTTTAGTTTAACCTCTTTCTACATACCAGATTCTAAATATTATTCATAGAAATTGGTTTTATTAAATTGCTTAAAAAATGTTCCTTGGACTGATACCTTTCTATGCTAAGAATTTACTTGCTTGTTTACAAGTGGGTTGTTTGACGCTGAAAGGATAAAATCCAGGTATAATTTCTCTTGTGGTTTTTTTGTGTACTTGACATGAATCACTTGTTTGATTAGATTAGATTTTTAGAAGCTCAACCTTTTATACCTAGTTCTAATGAATATCATACTAAAAAATTTAATTATCTAATGTTGGGTATTGATGATCTTAGAATTGAAAAGGAGGACCCAAATTTTTTTTGTAAGGAATTGAATATGAAAAAAGAGTTTATATTTTGAAGTCACTATGCTTGAAAATGGAAATTCATCTTTTCTTCATAAAATCAATGTTATTCAATCTTGCTTTAGTTCCACCTGTAGAGAGAACTATGTTTTCCCTCTCCATATTGATAAAGTTTCTTATATGACAAAATCTCTATGCTTAGAAACCAATCTTTTGCATGTTCGAGATGATATTAATCAATTGTCTTCTACTACTACTTATCTTATGCATGATAATCATAGTTTTAGATCCTCTTTGAAAATATTCTTAGATGGTAAAAAGAATCTTAATGATATCCTACACCATACTACTAAACAAATTGGGAGACATGATGTAGGGTATGATAGTATCCAAAGGAACAACAATATTTCATGGAGAATCCACTACTTCCAAGGCTGAGTTACTAGCAACTATTGCAAAGAAAAGGGTCATTATTCTACATATTGCCCCCTTAGGAAAGCACCCAAAAGAAATAGTACTTGGGTTGCAAAGCTAACCCGTTCGGACCCAAAAATACGATTGGGGACCATTTCATCTTTCTTCTTTTATGTCACTTGCAAATAGATTGACACGAAATATTGATTTACAAATCAACTTCTCAATCCACATAAAAGAAGAAAGATGAGATGTGTATGGGGTGGCAACAAGTAGAAAAGAAATGGTAAAAGTAGAAGTCATGATATTCTTGCTCATATCCAATCATTGCTTTTTTTTTGCCAAGTTTGTATGCACTTTACATAATCTTTTTGAGTTTAAATTGATATATTGTGATCTTCATCCCTTTATTGCTCAAAAATTGTACTTGATGATTTTGTAGTGCATTACTAGATTGCATGTATATGTTTGGATATTGTTTACATTTTGATCATGCCTCTAGATATATTTTTCTGAAATATATGTGTTTTTTGACAATAGTTATTTTCGGCCAAGTTTATCCTGAGGAAAATCGACCAACATGCATTCTTTGGTGTTCCAGTAGTTGTTATCGAACAAGTTTGTTCTAAATGAACTCAAACAACAAGTATCTTGGGGTCTTGCCAACAACTATTGTCTTCTGATTCTCTCTCAGTAACTCGACTGACAACATTGTGCACTGAATTTATAGATAGCATATTGAATGATAATTTCCCTCTCAACTAGACTTTCTCAACCAATAGACTTATTCTATGACACTCCCCTTAGTATGTTTATATTATATTCATAGTTCATGCTTTGAATTAACTAGTATGTTTATATTATATTCATATTTCATTCTTTAAATTAACTATCTTGCTTCCAACTCTACCTTTCTAGTTGATCTATATTGGTATCTCTATATCTTTCAATTATATGTCTTTAATATTTATGCATGTTTTGATGATCCCTTTGAAACTTATGTTTGTGATTAAGTTTCTTCCGTTTTCCTCTAATTTGCTACATCTATCTACCTGTATATCATGTTTTGATACAACCTTGTATTTCTTAATGGTGGTTAGCTTTTGGTAATGATGCACATTTGCTAATGAGAAATATCCTTTCATGCTTCTTAAATTACATACTTATTTGTATGGATATTTGTCTACATCTAGTCATAGCTTGTTCTTAACTTGTGCATCTTTTTCTATGACCTATATCCTACTAGTAATCCTAACTTGTGATATAATCTACTAGTAGTGCATTTATATGTAGTTCTAGTTTTGTTCATCTATTGGTATCCAACTATATGCTATGCTTGTATCTTGTTTTGTACATACTCAAGCTTGTTCCTTGATTTGCAAATCTCGTATCTTGAGTTACTTGCTGGAATAGTCATTGCATTGATTTTTCTATAATTACATCTCTAGGGTAGTTCAATTGCATGTCTTGATTTTCTTCACATACATTGCTTGGACAAGCCCTTAGTATTATCTCTTCTACTCATTTTCAATAAAAAATTGTGATTTAACTCTTCAACCCCCTAACTTTTTTAAATGACAAAGGGGGAGAAGACCGGTCTTGTATAAAGGGAAGAAGACATATATGTGGAGCATATATGAGGAGAAGATATAATTTCTACAAAAGGTATGAAAGCTAACATTATAGGAGAAATTGCATACATTGATGGGGAGTATATGAACTCAATTAGCATATGTTTATGGGAATAATATGTACTCAATTAATTGAATACCCTAGGTTTATCTAAAGGTATGACTTTATTTATCTTACTTAAAAAGAATTCAATACATTTTTTGAATGGTTTGTCATGTTCAAATGGTGCAGAACGTTAGATCAAGGTCTAAAGTGACTAATCTATTATTTTGATGATGATGAAACCATTCCATATATTTGTGTCTAATACTTATACTTGAGTGATTTCAGATTGGATAGACACATTCAATATGCCTAAACTTACACATCCTAATTTGGAAAAACCAAGTCATACAAGCACAAAGATGAAGATTGAGGAATATATAGTTTTCTCCTTAGATCTTTGATGTAAACCTCTTGTAATGATTGTATAACATGTAATCAAGCTATGTGTAATAGAGTCAATTAGGATGAATTAGTATGCACTTGGGAGGGTCTTGCAACACACAAAATAGCAAGTGTAGTCGGGTGAGTTACTCCATGGTATAACTCGACTGACATAATTGTTCATTAGTGCTTCTAGCAACCTCTGTTGGTCATGTTTGGTCCCAAGGTAATTCGACTGACCAATAAATCTGGAAAGACAAAAAGTCTTGTCAGTCGTTGCTTTTTGACCAAACTTGACTGATATCCAGTTCTATTGTGCAAAAACTAACCATCAGAGAGAATCCCAAAGTGAAATGTATTTGTTGGACTCTCCCCAAAATGGCTAGAGTTCATACTAAGTTGTGGTTCTAATGGCTATAAGGCATCCTCACCATAAATAGAGATTAACCCCTCTAGGTAGTGTATGTATATATCCTAGTTTGGAGGTCGCAACCACTATAAATAACTTGTATTATTTCGTGCTTATTCAATATCTCTCTCCCTTACTATGTACTTTTAGTTGCACTCAAATTTAATACTTACAATACTGTCTTAGGGGAATATATTGAAGGTCTAATGAATTTTTTTATGTGGTTTTTTCTCTATTCACCCCTCTTTATTGATAAGTATATTTATACCTATATTTACATATAGTTTTATTTGCTTTTTGGGGGGTTGTTGTGTTTCTATTCCCCAGTTTCTGCCTTAGATTTACTTAAATGTAATTATCTTCCCCTATTCTGGACTTTAATGCACTTTACATACTTTTCATGCAAAAAAAACCAAAAATACACTCCATTGCCTACAAGGATGATCAATCCCTCATGTTTCCATACCTCAAGGGAAGGAAGGCCCTAGAAACTGTCCAATGTCCACCTTCCAATCACCCAGTCAAGAGATCGACTCCACCAGTCACCCAACTCGAGCCACTCTCTACTTGGAGTCTTCCAGATTCTATAGTTCTAATGTACACTCTCTGCATCTAGCTGACCCCGATTCAACCCATGCTGGCCAGCCATAGAACCACATACAAGGTCCATTGAGTAACCCACGTGACTCGCCTGTTGGGCCAAGTACGGGCCATGCAATAGATGCCTTTAGCCACAAGTATTTAACATTAGGGTTTTGACAGTGAGGAATGCATCTATAAAAGGAAACCATTATTGTCCATTCTAAGGGTCTATGATCGGTGATTAGAAGCCACAGTTGCACAATGCAAACCCTAGCGAGGAGCAAAGTGACGAAAGGCGTAGTGGAGAGACTGGTCTTCCCACACTAGGTATCATGGCCCCTCCATTGTTCTATCTATCTTTCCTTTGTTGTCTCTCACCATGAGTAAGTAGACATTTGTGTTGGGACATAAGTACTAGCCCCAACAGCCCATATTTCATTCTAGTTTGCATCTAAACTCAACAATACTATTGCTAAATAATGTATCGTTCTGCTTATTTCCATGCCTTGGAAATTAACATCTTGCTTCACATATATCTTATAATCGTGGATGTGCATGTTGTTGTAACTGTAATTAGCACTATGGAATGATCTTATTATCACCCTAAAGTGTTATCAAGGAATAGTGAGGTGATTGGGTTATAATCTTCCAACATGTCATAGTTAGGGAGTCCAATCAAATGAACTAGGAGTTTAGGTACCGAGATTGGTTGGTTCTAAGGAATTTTAATCCATGTAATGATATGTATCTTTTGAGGTTGCAATATCTATGCTTCTATTTAGTATAATGTTATTTAGGAGTTAAAATCTTGCTAGAATAATTATGCATGCTTTGGTGAGTGAAACACCCATGCCCTAATCCTTTTTATTATCATTTATTTAATTATGTAATCATTGTTGCTACTGAAAACAATTTAGTTTAATCAATCAATCAACTTTCTAGGTGATAAATATTACTCTTAATACTTATGAATATATATAACTTCTTAAAAACATTATCCTTTGGGTTCAATCTGTAAGTATACTGCATTAAGACTTCAACTTGTGTGGAATGGGTAATTCGTACACAGCTTTTGGTTAAACATAAGGGTTATTCCCTTAGGGTTTTTATTGGTGCGGCGTTCGGAGCCCCATCAAAAATTGGTGTTGTTTCCAGGGACAATGGTAGTTATATGTTATATATTTTGGAAGTTTATTTTAATTAGGGTTTTCCTTTTTATGCTTGATATTGTTGAAAAACTTCTAAAAACTCTACTCATTTACTCACGATCACTCTGCCCTTTTTAGGTACTCCTAGCACATGAAAAGATCCAAAGGTCAGGACTCCAGATTGTTGTTTGATTCTAAAATCAAGATAACTCTCAATAGACTTAGCAAGGAGAAAACCATGGCAGACACATAAGATATTGATGTATGGGTTTTGAGTCGCTTATTACAGGCCTAGTTTACCATGGTTTTGTGCATTTGTTAGTCAATTCATTGATCATATCTGCATACATCTGTATAATTGGCTTGTATAATTTTCTTGCATCAAACTATGCTTATTTAATCATAATTTAAGTATTTTATATATTTCTCGGCTTGATACATGATTTTTGTCAATTTTCAAGAATTTCAAATATTTGAGGAGTCGGTGCCACCAACCACACTAGCTGGTGCCACCGAGATGACATCAGAGATGAGCCTTGATCAACCAACTGAGTCAATGGCACCGACCACCCAGGTCAGTGCCACCGAGATAGCATCAGAGAGGAAGGGAAAAACTCACATCAGGTTGGTGCCATCGACATACCAGTCGATGGTACTGACTCATCCAGAGAGAAACCAAAACCTAATACTGTCGGTGCCACTGACTCTGACGGATTTCAACAATCTAAACCGGCCACCCCGATCCAACGGTCCACGTTATGTGGTACCGTAAGTGTGCTAGGAAAAAAGGGAGGATGGACAGATCTAAAGGGGATCTATTTTTGCACCACACGACGACCAGATAAGGGAGGGATAGAGCATGGAGCCAAAGGATGACAACCGAACGATTCGAGCACCTCCGACGGAGGTTTTTGCTGTCGGAAGACTGCAGGATGCACATTTCTCAAGGATGATCATCTAGAGCACCTTCTTTCCAGGGGTTACATGAATCTCCTTCATGTTTCCCACGTTTTTCTTCTCTCCTTCTTAGTGTTTTCAACTAAAAACCATGTGGGGCTAAACCCCTCTTTTCCTTAGGACCTAGGAGTAACTCGGGGGATCGTTGCATTAACTTTCTACATGATTTAGTATAAATTTCTCTTTATTCCTGGAAATATAAGTGTGGATTTGAACAACTTATCACTGCTTGATGACCAACGATATGATTACATACCAATAATTACTCTAGAAGGGGGATTAAAGGTTAGAAAACCATAACTTGTACACTTTCCTTCGCGTTCCTTGGAGAAGGTGACACATGGTTAGTGGAAAGAACCTAGAGTTTTCATTAATGCACCTAAACTGAGAAATAAATTACCATAGACATGGAATTGGCTGAGGTTTAGGTAGTGAATTGTATCGTGGAAGTGAGCAATTCTAGCTGCAGGCTTTCTATCCAGGTTAGGAGTAGGAATTTATATTAATACGGTAGAAACAATATACAATGAGACCCTGTGGTGAAACTGGTAACCCTAAGAATTCAACCATATTTGAATCAATCATTTTTATTTTCTCTTAATTTTTCTTTTGTTTTGTTAAAAATTCAATTCAACATTTTCAACCGGCTTAGCTGATTGTACCGTAGTTAGTAGTAGTCACTGAGACTATGTATCCCTGAGTTTGACTCGGGTCTCACAAATGTCTACATTACTTGACGTGTGCACTTGCATTTTTGCACACGGTTTTGGCGTGTCAAGTTTTTGGCATCGTTTCCAGGGAGACGGCGACATCTCAGTACTACGAGTATTGCAGTCGTCCACTCTAGGTCACTTTTTAATTTTTGTGCAATTTAATTGAAAAAAAACATTTATTTCATATTCATATATTGAATTTTCTCTAAAGGTACCTTGGCTAACTATTTTCAATTTTTCAGGTACTACTGTATGGTGACAATGAGAACCACAGACTACAGAGAAGCTACACCTGAGGTTCCAATCGCTATTGAGGTTCCGATCCAAACTACTTCATTAGAAGGCATACCAGTGTCACCCAGGCGACGAGAAATGGGGGATGAAAATCTAGGAGCAGAGAGGACCATCTAGGAGAGGATAAAGACATCCTCTTCAGCTGCACAGACAATGTCAATCAAAAAGCAACATGTGAATGTAGCTCAGTATAAGATTGATCTGGGTTTGATCGCACTCGACAAGTCACAGGTGTTCTATGGGAACGCTCATAAAGACCCAATGACACATATTAGTAATTTTGTGGAGATTAGTGATATGGTCAAAGTCAATAGGTTTCCTTAAACTGCCATCTATCTGAAGCTGTTTCCATCATCACTGGCTAATAAGGCAAAGGAATGGCTGCAAAACCTGCCAAAAGAGTCAATCGGGGCTTGGGAAGAAATGGGTAGAGGCATTATTTGAAAGATATTTTCCTCTAGAGAAGATAAATGAGTTGATTAAGAATATCCACAACTTCATGCAACATGCATCTGAATCTTATTCTGAGGTGTGGGAGCACTTTCAGATAATGCTCAGGAAGGTTCCACACCATGGGATAGATTTAGAAAATCAAGTGAAGATGTTCTATTTTGGGCTGTGAAAAAGCAAACAGACTACTTTGGATAGTGTAGGCTTGGGGTTCTTTCTTAGTAACCCTCCTTTAACATGTTAGGATATTTTGAAGAATATGGCAAAGAATCAGGCTTGGGGCAATGAGAGGGACAATCCAGAGCAGATCAAGAGCATACAGGAATCCAAAGTCATCACATCCTTAAATGAAAAGCTGGACTGGATAGCAAAGAAGTTGCTTGAGAAGGACAATAATTCATCAGATGAAGAAGGCCAGGTAAAGTATATGTGGCAACAAGGCTACAGGAACAATGACTATGCGTAGAGAAAGGATCCTAAATTCTCTTGGAAAGACTGGAACAATTTTCTTTAGGACCCTGATCAATAACACCAGCATAGAAATAACCACCAACAGTGACCTACAGCAGAGGAGACCAAAAATGAGATTCTCAATCCCATAGTGAATCAAAATGAGCAATTGATAAACAATTTCCAGAATGATATCTAGAACCAAGGGGCCCATATGAGGAGCTTTGAGACAACTTTGTCTCAACTAGAAGCAGATGTGGTGGCTCTAAAAAAGCCTTCTCAGTAGGGGTTACCAGTAAATACTGACACTCCAATGGGGAACTAGCAGGTCAAGGCCATACTACTGGGAAGTGGGAAGAAGACATTGACCCCACAAACTGAGGAGACTAGGGTGATCAAGCCCGTTGACAGTGGTGACTCAGTGTAAGAACAGGCGCAAGAAGAACCCGAGGCAGGAAACAAAGGGGAGGAGCAAAAGCAAGAATCTAAGGTGGAAAATAGGACGTCATATGTGCCACCACATCATAGGACACTTATAGTACTGGTTCTATATCCTAATAGTTTGAAGGCAACCAAGATGGATCAACAATTCAAGAAGTTTCTGGACAGTTTTAGGAAGCTTTCTGTAAATATACCATTGATTGAGGCAATTGAACAAATACCCTCATATGGGAAGTTTCTAAAAGATATCATAAAAAAGAAGAGGAAGATCCCAGATTTTGAGGTGGTTGTACTAAGAGAGCAAGTCAATGCCTTCATCTTAGGTACGCTTGCAGCAAAGAGGCAAGACCCCGGTTGTTTCAACATCACATGCTACATCGGGAAGACAAAGTTTGGTGAGTCACTCTGTGATTCGGGGGCAAGCATCAACTGGATGCCCCTATCCACTTTCAAAAAGCTTGGTCTCAAAACATCAAGGAAGAGTAGTATGACGATTCCGTTAGCGGACAACTCGGTAGTGACACCGTATGGCATTTGCGAGTATGTGCTTGTCAAGGTGGACCAGTTTGTTTTTCCTGTAGATTTTGTAGTGATGGAGATGCAACCCGAACATGGCAACAAGCTTATACTAGGAAGGCCCTTCCAATCAAGAGCCGACATGATCTTGGAGATGGGAAGAGGCCTCTTGACTATGGGAATTAAATACGATAGGTTTGAGATAACCATGTCGAATAATTCCAAGTCATCCAATGCTCAGGAGTAGTGTAATATGATGCAACCCATGAATAACAATATTTCTTTGTTCTTGGGAAAACCATTTTTGGACATGGTACATGTTGTGACAGAAGTGGACAAGGGTACACTTGTTGTGGACATCATGTAGAATACTAAGGTGGTCTCACTTGCCAAGGCGGTAGGATACCCGGATGATATCGAAGAAGAAGTGAGCTTATCTACTGTGGATGATGACGCAGAGGATTCCATACTACAGGTCCATCTTCAGCTTCCCCTAGAGGCTTGTCTAATGAACATAATGGATGATTGTGTTTGGGACCGGTCACTGGAGGAGTGTGCAAGGTTACTGAAGGCTTTGCCATGTCATTACATGAGGAATTTTGAGGACTTAAGACCACTACCACCGCCATTGGTTTCTTCACTTCTAAACCCACCTGGGTTAGAGCTCAAGCCACTGCCGCCTCACCTGAAGTATGCTTTTCTAGCCATAGAGGAGAAGCTACCAGTCATCATATCAGCATCATTGAGTATCTCAGAAGAAGAACAATTGATCATTGTGTTAAAGAATCACCGAGGTGCTTTTGGGTGGTCCATGGCCGACATCAAGGGGATTTCTCCCACCTTGTTCCAACATAAGATTCAGCTAGAAGAAGGAGCGAAGCCACTCATTCAACCTCAACGTCACTTAAATCCAATCATGACAGAGGTGGTGAAGGAGGTAATCAAGCTACTGTCGGCAGGTATAATCTATGCTATTTTAGATTCTATGTGGGTTAGTCTGACGTAGGTAGTGCCTAAGAAGGGGGGAATTACGGTCACTACTAATTCATCTAATGAGAAAATCACCACTAGATTAGTGACATGATGGTGAGTTTTCATTGACTATCACAGGTTGAACATTGCTACACTTAAGGACCATTTTCCGTTACCGTTCATTGATCAGATTTTAGAGCGACTCACCAATCACTCCCATTTTTTTTTCTCAATGGATATTCAGGCTACAATCAGATTTCAATCGAGCCTAAGGACCAGGAGAAGTCTACCTTCACCTGCCCTTATGGCACCTTTACATTCCACCGCATGCCTTTCGGGTTGTGCAATGCACCCGTGACTTTTCAAAGGTGTATGTTGGCAATTTTCTCAGATATGGTGGGGAGATGTCTCGAGGTTTTTATGGACTATTTTTCGGTATATGGGACGTCTTTTGATGTGCTTGAAAAATTTGGATAATGTTTTGCAGAGGTGTGAAGACACACATTTAGTTCTTAATTGGGAAAAATGTCACATGATGGTCAGCGAGGGCATAGTGTTAGGCCACAAGGTGTCTAACAAGGGCTTGGAGGTGGATCCAATTAAAATAGAAGTGATCTCAAAACTCCCTCCACCAACGTCGGTGAAGGCAGTTTAGAGTTTTCTAGGCCACACTAGGTTTTATCACCACTTTATTAAGGATTTTTCAAAAATCGCTAAACCATTCTCTGAGCTTTTGGAAAAGGATGTAAAATTCAATTTTGATGAGAGGTGTTTAAAGGCTTTTAAGATTTTGAAGGAAAAATGCATATCCGTACCAGTTGTGTAGGCTCGAGATTGGAACCAACTGTTTGAGCTGATGCGTGATGCATCAGATTATAATGTGGGTGCAGTGTTGGGGCAACGCCTAGACAAGGTTCCTACGGTCATATACGATGCATCTAAAATACTTAATGATGCACAACTTAATTACACTACAACTGATAAAGAGTTACTAGTTGTTGTCTTTGCTTTTGAAAAATTTAGACAATATCTTGTGGGAGCAAAAGTGGTGGTGTGCACTGACCATGCGGCTATTAAGTACTTACTACAGAAGAAGGATGCTAAGCCAAGATTGATTAGATGGATCCTTTTATTGCAGGAGTTTGATATTGAGGTCAAGGATAAAGCAGGAGTAGAGAATGTGGTGGCTAATCACCTATCTCGTTTGGATAGGGTAGATGAGAAGGACATGAATATACCCATTCTAGAGATCTTCCCTGCTGAGTAGTTGTTCACCCTTAGCAAAGAGATCCTTGGTTTGCTAATATTGTGAATTATTTAGCTTGTAAGGAATTGTGTGCAGATTGGGGTTATTAAGAAAAGAAAATATTTTTTCATTCTTTACGATATTACTTTTGGGATGATCCTATTTTATTGAAACAGTGCAGGGATGGAATTTTGAGAAGATGTGTACCTGAAGGTGAGTATGAGAGTGTGTTGAAACATTGCCACACACTACCTACAGGTGGACACCATGCTAGTTCTAGGACAACCGCAAATGTATTGGAGAGTGGATTGTATTGGATGACCCTATTCAAAGATGCATATGACTTTGTGTGTAGGTGTGATGCGTTTCAACGGTCAAGGAACATATCAAAGCGGCAGGAGATGCCCTTAAATGTGTTCCAAGAAGTAGAGGTTTTTGATTTGTGGGGTTTTGATTTCATGGGACCCTTTGTGTCCTCTAACTCCAACCTTTACATCTTGTTGGCTGTAGATTATGTGTCAAAATGGGTGGAAGCAATTCCAACCCAAACCAATGATGAAAATGTTGTGTGCAAATTTGTTAAGGATCACATTTTCTGTAGATTTGGAGTTCCAAAGGATGATCATAAGAGATGGAGGAACTCATTTCAAAAATCGGAAATTTGGGGAACTTCTGAACAAGTATGGAGTGACACACCGTGTGGGTACACCATGTCACCCACAAACACAAGGACAAGTAGAGGTTTCCAATCGTGAAATTAAAAAGATCCTTGAAAAGACGGTGTCGTCTAGTAGGAAGAATTGGAGTGATTTGTTAATTGATGCTCTATCAGCCTATATCAAATCCTACAAGACACCCATAGGAACCACACCTTTTAGGTTAGTCTATGGCCGAGCGTGTCATCTTCCTGTGGAATTAGAATATAAGGCGCATTGGGCATTAAGAAGGATCAATTTTGATCTTGATGTAGCAGGAAAGATAAGGATGTTAGAGTTGAATGAGCTTGATGAAATTTGGATGAATTCTTATGAGAACTCTAGATTGTACAAGGAAAGAACTAAGAGCATTCATGACAGCAATATAGCTAGGAGAGTCTTTTTACCGGGAGAGAGTGTGTTTCTCTTTGACTCAAGGTTGAAATTGCACCCCGGGAAATTGAGATCTAGGTGGAGTGGGCCATTTATAATAGAGGAAGTGTTTCCCCACGGAGTTGTTAGGATCAAAGAGGGAGAGAGATCCTTCTTGGTCAATGGCCAAAGACTGAAGCATTATTTTGGGGAAGATTTTGTTAGAAAGGAGCATGAGGTGAAACTTAGTACCCATAATTAATCTCGATAATGGAGTTGTCTAGCCTAGGACATTAAACAAGGGTGCTTGTTGGGAAGCAACCCAACCATTAGGGTGTTCGTTTCTTTCATTTCCATTAAGTTGTTTTATTAGTACTTAGTTTTTGAAAATTTTCTGTAAAAATGATACCCTGACTCAGTTGTTGAGTGTGCAGACTGTGGTTGAGTCGGTGGCACCAAGATAGGGTCAGAGAGATGGGCAGATCAGCTGACAGTAGTCAGTACCACCGACATACATGTCAGTGCCACCGACATTTCTGAAGAAAGTGCAGAACTTGGATGCGGTTAACTGATGATCCATCGGTACCACCGACAACCAAGTCAGTGGCACCGACTCGGCATGAGGTCCCAGGCTCCGTGGGTGCATTAATGCACTGAAAAAAAATTGACCATCAAGTCGGTACCACTGATCCTTCGTCAGTGCCACTGACCTAAGAAAACATCGATCCGTGGACAACCCCGATCTATGGCCTAGATGTGCCTATGTGGATAATTTGTGGATTCAATCCCGCCAAAAAATTGGTGCCACAAACCTCATGTCGGTGCCACTAACTCATCAGCAATCCAAAAAAAGAAGATCGCACACCGACAACCGTTGATGCATTGAGGTCCCATATTTGACACAGAAGTCGGTGCCACCGACATCATGTCGGTGCCACTGACTCTGTCACAGCAGGTCAGCGCCAGTCCTATAAATGGGAGGTTGTGGTTTGTTTCTTTCTCACAACTTGAAGAACCATGACTCTTAAGAACACGAGTGGCTACTCCGAGCATCTAGAGGCTTCATCGAGCTCTTCCTTTCTTATTCTTCTTCCCCACTCACTCCATCCTCATGGTAAGACAATGAGGACCCCCTGGTGCTCTTACGCCATGACCACACCTCAGCCACCCCTCGACGGAGGTGAGGAACATCTATGAGGACCTTGCCAAGAGGCGATCGTCAACTACTGGAGGATATGGGCTTCACCGACAACATGGTGTATGTCCTCAAGCAACATGATTTCACAGGAAGGTCTATGAATCCCATCTTTGGTGGATGACCGACATATAAAGAAATTTTCATTGAGTTCATGGTGTCCTTGGAGATATGAGTCACCCCCAACCAAGCGCAACCATCGAGCAGCGAGTGGAGAGAAGGAAGTGTGGATTTTCATTTATACAACATGAACTACGCCCTTACTCTCTGTGCCTTCAATGACATTTACAAGTGGCCACATATGCCCTGCCTTCAGCCCGAAAATGTTGATTTGGACACCATCTGGAAGGGTTTTGTGACAACGCTAGAGGGTGAAAAGCTAAACTTCCACCATAGTTCTTTGGCAGACTTTGAGCATCCCTTTGTTCGGGTGCTCCATCAGATGCTAAGCAACACACTATTCACCAAGTCAACCCAAGGACAAGCCAAGGTACAAGTGCTAGACTTGTATTTTCTGTATCAACTTATGGAGGTTGAGCCGGTCAACTGGGGAGCATTCTTTATCCAACACATTATCGCAGTGAGGCGTAATGTTAGGCGGGAGACACCCATACTTTTTGGGGGACTTATCACCCCATTGCTCTTCACTTGGGCCTTGATCTCTCTACTCTGGAGCCACTAAACTCCATGCTACACATTGACTATCTTCATTTCAACCAGTCCAGCCTCATCACTATGGAAGATGATGTCATTTATGCCACATGCTCGGTCAATGATACTTTCTACAAGCGTCGACTTCCTCATTCCATCTTCAACATCAGGGGATTCAGTCACTATAAATGGCCGGCTGTGGACGAGGAAGACAATGATGGATAACAGGAAGGCAATGCTGAGGAGGAAGAAGAGGATAGCAAAGACATGGAGGAAGTGGAGCCCACCATTCCTGTGAGACATAGAGTATCTCCACAGAAGCGTCCTCGCCATTACGCTGCCTCGTCATCTTCTACCCCGCCACCCTCCTCAAGAAGGAGAGGATGCCTATTCTATGGCGGGTATGTATACTATGCTGTAGGACATCCAGACACATCAACAACAGTAAACCCAATCTCTGGCTAGCATTCAGGACGTGTAAGGTCGGCTGTATAGAAACCAACAAGCGATCTATGAAAATGAATGCCTTCTCTTGGCCAACCAAGAGAATATGCATCAGCGTCTACAACAGATGGAAAATTATCAGTAGCCTTTCTTTGATCATTACTGGAGCTAGGGGTATTTTGGAGGTTACGTGATGCAGCCCGACATGCCCCCGTTTGATCCTACCTTTCAAGGGTTGTTTCCTCCCCAGGACCCCACACAGCCACCGCCACCACCATTTTGAGTCAGGTATCACTATTCCACCTCTTAAGTTGGGATGTTGACTATGAGGCCATAGCCATATTTAAGCTTAAGGGGGTGATGGAACAATTTCTATCTTAGTTTTATTTTCTTTTATTTTAGCCTTTTGTTTGTTTTATTTTGAGAAAAGTAGTTAGTTTTCTTGTTAGTTTTTCCTGTTATACAGGATTCACAATCTATCTAGTGTAATCTATGGAGAAGTAAATGCATGGTTTCAATTGAGAATATCAATATCTGGGATGGGTGAAATTTTAAAAATTATGTGTGAGCTTATTTTGCAAGTAATCAAGTCACATAACTGAGGATGTGCTTGAGTAAGTCAGCTTTAGGACATTAGAGCATAAATGACCATCTAATTTGTATAAGAAAGTGATTGACAAGGATTGTTGAGACTAAACACATCAAACACTAATGCAACCTTAAATTAAAATTTAAGAAAGAAACCCCTTGATTACCCTGTACACAGGTCATTAGAGAGGGACATATGATTTTTTCTGAAGGTTCTATCTCTTAGTCGTGTGATCTCTTTTTTTTGGTCGATCAAAAATGTGTGTTGCTATATATCCAAAACTTTGGGTACAAAATATCAACGCCCCCTCATCCTAGTGCATCAAAGCACTGGAACTAATTAAAAGCTTCACACAGGAAGCCCTCACCAAACAGAAAAGGAAGAACAGAAAGACAAAGGAGAAAAACACCAGGGCTAAGAGTCCTACACTATTCTACTTGTCATCCACCTCAATTGCATTATCCTCATCTTAAAAAGTATGAGAGTTGGCAGGCAGGCTAGAGTATTCATGGAAGCATCAGGTATCCAGATTGTCTTTAAATTTCCTATCTGAGGGCCACACAACATCGAGATCTGAACTGGCCAGAGTGATTGTTCTTAAAAGAATACCACTGCAGTAGCAGTCCTTTCTTACAAAATCTGCTGCCAAATCAAAACCCCGTTGTTCATAAAAGGATGGATCTAACACCACCCTAATTCTGATCTAGCTTCCCAACCAATGACATTATCCACATATTCTGAAAGAGTGGAGTGAAACCAGAACGTGATCAGAGATAGTCAGCTCCAGGCTCTTGTGAAACGAAATCTTCCATTTAGGCATTAGAAAAGTAAGAAAATGTTCCATTTAGGCATTTTGAGTCATGTGATCTCACCCACTGCATACCTTTAACTCACACCCCACCATAAGAGGATTGAACACATGTTGTCATTCTTTCTCTTGATTGCATTTACATTGCATAATAGATTGTGCATAATAGTTGTTTATTTTTGTTTGCATTAGTGCATACAAAATATAGAAAAAGTATACATGCACAACAAATTCATGCTGCATGTCATTTAGTTGGATAACACCTTTGTTCGTATAGTTGCATATGCATTACATATCTTCTTTCATAAAGATCTTGTCTAACTTTTTCTCTTTTCATAAAAAGGCAGTGATTGTGCCCATTCTTTGAAAAAAAAAGCACTTACAAAAATTAAAGGGGTAGTGCAATTCATGATTGTAAAGGGGGCTTAAATGAAAAAAAATACAGATATTTTTGAAAGTTCAAAGGCATAATTCTACCTAATTATAAAGAAAGTTTTCATAT
This sequence comes from Alisma plantago-aquatica, assembly GCA_963693085.1. Taxonomy (NCBI): domain Eukaryota; kingdom Viridiplantae; phylum Streptophyta; class Magnoliopsida; order Alismatales; family Alismataceae; genus Alisma; species Alisma plantago-aquatica. The sequence goes on along the minus strand of OY856409.1, from coordinate 1,062,528,518 downwards.
GATGTAGTTTTTTAGATATTTTGTCTTATTTTGAGATGAAATAATATTTGCATGAATCATTCCACCACAATGATTAGGAATTAGGAGCATTCTTTAAAAAAATTGAATCATTATAGGTTCATCATAATTTTTGATTTAATGAATGATTTTATGTGCTCATGATTCTTCCACAACCACCTATTTCAGCCACCCATTGCTCTTACTAGTAGGCCACTCAGATGATTTTCTCCTCATTCATTACTCGATTAGGAGAATTACTTCCTTGTAGATGGTAGGTAGAGAAAAGAGCAATGTAGATAGGAGATCACACGATGCATCAAGTATGAACCGAATGATTCTATTATATTAACTGCTCTAACTTATAGTGTCTCATTGATTGGGGGTGGACATCATGGATAGAGGTTTATGGTCACCTATAGGGAAGTTAGTGTTCAGTGGTCAGTAAAGGCCGGAAGGAGGACCGAAAGGTGGAGACTTTTTAGATGTACCTTATGCATATGTCCTCTAGATGACTTATCTCAATCAGATCCAAAGATGTTGTTGCTCGAGGACGAGCAAGATTTTAGCTTAGGGGAGTTTGATGTATGGGTTTTGAGTCACTTATTACAGGCCTAGTTTACCGTGGTTTTGTGCATTTGTTAGTCAATTTGTTGATCATATCTGCATAAATCTGTATAATTGGCTTGTATAATTTGCTTGCATCAAACTATGCTTATTTCATCATAATTTTAGTATTTTATATATTTTTTGGCTTGATACATGATCTTTGTCGATTTTTAGGAATTTCAAATATTTGAGGAGTCGGTGCCACCGAGATGACATCAGAGATGAGCCTTGATCAACCAACCGCGTCGATGGCACTGACCACCCTGGTCGGTGCCATTGAGATAGCATCAGAGAGGAAGGGAAAAACTCGCATATGCTCAGTGCCACCGACATACCAGTCAATGGTACTGACTCAGCCAGAGAGCGACCAAAACCCGATACTGTCAGTGCCACCGACCACCAGGTCGGTGCCAGCGACTATGTCAGATTTTAGCAATCTAAACTGGCCACCCCGATCCAATGGTCCAAGTTATGTGGTACCGTAAGTGACCTAGGACAAAAAGGGAGGACGGCCAGACCTAAAAGGGACCAGTTTTTGCACCGCACGATGACCAGAGAAGGGAGGGAGAGAGAACGAAGCTGAAGGACAACAACCGGACGATTTGAGCACCTCTGACAGATGTTTCTACTGCCGGAAGACTACATGATGCATGTTTCTCGAGGAGGATCATCCAGAGCACCTTCTTTCCAGCGGCTACTCAAATCTCCTTCATATTTCCCACATTTTTCTTCTCTCCTTCTATTTGTTCTCAACTGAAAACCATGCGTGCTAAACCCCTCTTTTCCTTAGGACCCGAGAGTAACCCGGGGGATCGTTGCATTAACTTTATACATGATTTAGTATAAATTTCTCTTTATTCCTGGATATAAAAGTGTGGATTTGAACGACTTATCACTGCTTGATCACCAACGATATGATTACAGACCAATAATTATTCCAGAAGGGGGATTAAAGGTTAGAAAACCATAACTTGTACACTTTCCTACGGATTCCTTAGAGAAGGTGCCACATGGTTAGTGGAAAGAACCCAAAGTTTTCATTAATGCACCTAAACTGAGAAATAAATTACCATACACATGGAATTGGCTTAGATTTAGGTAGTGAATTTTATCGCGGAAGCGAGAAATTCTAGCTACATACTTTCTATCTAGGTTAAGAGTAGGAATTTATATCAATTCGGTAGAAATGACATACGACGAGGCCCTGTGGTGAAACTGGTAACCCTAAGGAATTCAACCATATTCAAATCAACCATTTTCATTTTGTCTTAAATTTTCTTTTGTTTTGTTAAAAATTCAATTCAACATTTTCAACCAGCTTAGCTGATCGTACCGTAGTTAGTAGTAGTCATTGAGACTACGTCTCCCTGAGTTTGACTCGGGCCTCACAACTCGACGTGTGCACTTGTATTTTTGCACATGGTTTTGGCATGTTAGATACGGAAGCTGCTATTCAAGTTTAAATTAAAAGTGGCTATCACCGCCCAATGAGAATTACTCACCATAGAAGCTAGGACACAAGTGCAAGCCAAATTAAAGACTAATCTAGAATCCACCCAAGCCACAAAACATGCCAAAGAATTAAGGTATTTTTCTACCCCCAAATGCACCAACTCGACTCATCTAGTCCAACATCTAGGCAATTCGAGCAAGATTAGGGCCCATGTTGTGAGTCTATTGCAAAATTTCACCTTCACAGGAAGGATTGGAGATGACTGTCGAGAACATCTCCTCAAATTCATCAACCTTTGCTCAATGATGAAGCCATTAGGCATCACTGATGACACCATTAATCAAAACTCTTCAAATACTATTTAACTGATAAAGGCAGATCATGGTACAACATTTTTCAAGGAGATCTAATCACAACATGGGAAGATCTAGAAAGCCAATTTCTAGAAAATTTATATCCACCCTTTGTGATATAATCGATCAGAGGACAAATCACTATTTTTAACCAAGTGTCTAAAGAATCTCTATATGAAGCATGGGAACGTATCAACGAACTCCTATGCAAGTGCCCACATCATGCCAATCCTGAAAACCAAATCATTGAATTTTTCTATCTGGGTGTTGGCGATGAGACTAAGAAGTTCCTTGACTTCTCCTCCAATGGGAACTTTATGCGGTAGAGTTCTGACAATACTTGAAGATCGTCAACCTTTCTACAAAAAATTAGACTCATTGGGGAAGACCTTTGGGTAAAGGCATTCTTAACGGTGGAAGATTTTTTGCAACTCAAATCCATATCCAAATCACTAAAGGCTTTCTCACTAAAGAAGGACAATCTTATAAAATCTTTCAATGCAATGAGAGGAAGAACAAAATGCCACAGGTACAAATCATTGTGCCTTCCTATGAGTTCTGCCATGTAGTAGATCTTAGAACAATTCATTGGCAACAATTATATGTTGTATTCCACAAACACAAAGATGAGGAACAATATATAGTCACCCAAGTTGAAGGTGTGAATTTGATTCATACTATCCCAAGATAGGAGTAATATAACCCAAATCAAGATCACCACCACCTAGGTTTCCAATACGGGAACCCAGCTGGATCTGAGAGCCCCACTCAACAGACCCCGTCACAGGCTACTCAAGCCAGAAGACCATCAAACTACACTGGTCGACACAATTAGGGAAAGTACATATTTAATTTCCCAAGTAGTAACTACCAATAATGGCAGTACTATCAAAATCCGAATAAAGCCCCACCACTGTAGATAGAACCAACACCAGAACAAAATCCAATAAAGACACTCCAGCAGATGATGGAGACATACCAGACTCAATTGGCCAACAACATGGCCAATAAAAAGGTGTTGGAATCACACATTTCTTGCCTAGAGGCTAGTCAACAACTCCTAATAGGAGTTTGCATGTCAACCAGAAAAAAAAACCAAACATCCATAGCAGTTCAATGTTGTAATGACAAGGTCGGTGAACATGTACCCCACATCCTAGACCCCTACTCTTGCATCAATTTCTCTGACTGGAAAACAATGCATCCCAACTGAGACCTTGAGTCACTCAATGACCAACCAGTGGTTAGTCTAGCAAAAGCCCAAACACAAAACCCCCCTATGACATCAACTCATACAGGAATCAATGAGAACTCAACCATTATAGCACCATCAGTCAACTCTAGACCATCAAAAACACCTGAAGCACCCACGTATAAACCTCGTATACCCTATCCAATTTTCCTAATGCAGAATAAGCTAGATGATAGATTCATGAAATTTAAGGATACTATGAAGAAACTCCACATCAATATCCCATTCCTTGATGCAATACCTAAAATGCCAACCTTGTCTGAGTATCTCAAGACCCTTCTATTTAGATAGTATATGACCAAGGAACATGAAACTGTAAAGCTAGAACAAATGGCCTCTCATATCGTTCAGAACCACATGCCTCAAAAGCACAAAAAATCTCTGCTCATTTGGGATTAGATTGTTTCTTAGGAGACATCACATGTTGTAAAGGACTTGCTAACCTAGGCGCACACATATCAATTATGCCATACACTATATGCCAACTGTTACAACCCCAATCTTTGGATTCTTTTGGTGGGAAATGCAATTTCTCATATTAAAGATATTTGAACAAATAATGATATAATGTGGTCCGAATAAATGGATTTTGTTTACAATATCCTTGATGTTTGTGTTCTGGGCTTTATTGGCTATTGGGCCCAAATAACAAGGAAATTCAATTAGTAAATGAATAATTGAATTTTTAAGAAAGAAATATGTGGCAACCTCTAGAAGGCAAATCCAAAGAGGGATTTCGTGCCTCTTGGGTTCCTTGGGTTCCAAGGAGTCCAAAGTTGGAAAGAAAAGGCAATAAGAAAAGAAAAGATTAATTAAGTATTTCTTTATTAAGAAAGAAATTGAAAATAATGATAAAATGTGGAAAATAGGTGGAAAGTGGCATAAATGATATTTCTTGGTGAATTTTCATATCCATGAGGTTGCTAATATTAAAAGGAATACCGATGAGGAAAATAAAAGAGAAATAAAGAGAAATCATCAAAAAGAGATATTTTAATGAGAAATAAACAAGATAATGTCAAATAATGCATAAAGATGTATCTAGAAGGATAATAAGTATCTAATAAAAAAGAATTTCGAAATAATGGAGTGTCTTGGGATCCAAGGAGTCCCAATAAAGAGGAAAGAAAGAGAAAATACCAAAATTGCAAAATAAGAGGATAATGTGATTCATTATTAATGGATTTTGTGATATTGATAAAAGGGAAGTATTTTCTATTAAATGAAAATAGAATTTCGTGCCAATAGTTTAAAAAGCAAGAACCACAAGGATAATAAAGATGATTTTCGAAATTCTAATATATCAAGGATAGAGAATATCAAAGGAATAATAAGCAAGAGAGAGAAGATTGTTTATTCATGAAGGAATATACTTTCTTGGTAAAGAAGAGACTTAGATCTCGTGGATAGCCGACCTAGGGATTCGTTTCCCACCCCTATATAGAGGGGTAGAGCCCAGAGTTGAGTTCATAAGGATTCCATGTATCCTTCTCTTCTTTCTCTTCTTCTTCTTCCTCATTTTGTCCATAAACCCTAGTCACAGAGGGAGGAACAGCCCTGGGGCAAACGAGGGGCCAAAAACGAGTTAGGAGGGAAGCATGATGCTCCCATGATGCCATGAAGATACTCTAAGGTGGTTCCTACATCTTAACCAGACGCATCAGCAACTGCACTGCTTCCAGAGAGGTTTGGCGCCATTGCTGCGTCGCATGCTTGCCAAGCTCGAATCAACCATTGAAGTCACCTGATGGGCGGCGCCCTAGGTGCGGCAGATGAAGGCTAGCCTAGGGCGGCCATCGGCGGCGGTTCACAACCCTAGGATGGAGAGGGGCGGACCCCCGAAGAAGCAATAGGGCGGCGCTCAAACAGAGCTTGCGGAGGTTGAAGATGATGTGGCATTGGATGGTTCTGCCCTCCGTGGGCTAAAAGAATGCTTAACTTAACCTAGGGCATTTCGGACATTTCAAAATGTTTCCGAGCAAGGCAAGCAACATTGCATGATAAAGGCTACATGGCGCTTCCCTATTGGCCGAAGTAAGTGATTTATTGCAAAAATCGTATCTCCATATTGGTAACTCCGATTAGGACAAGTCATATATGCATTTTGATCACAAGAACGAGAGGAATGCAATAAAAATATGTTTAGAAGAAAATTCCTCTTGCTATTCGAAAAGTAGTGTAAATTATCATCTTTAATGAATTAAAGATTAAGAAACCCTATTTTTAAACAAATAAAGTGTTTAATAGGGTTTAATGGATCATTAAAGTTGATCATAACCTGTTCATTGTAAAAAGGTACTTTAAGATCGAAAAGGATGATCTTTGCATTAATTAGTTTAATTTAGAGATTATGTGCATAAATATGCTTGAAATTTGAAAAGTACATAAAGCTATCATCTTTAATGATTTAATTAATGAAAAACCCTTAGATTTGATGATAGTAGGATTTAATGTTGTTTAATGGATAATTCAAGCCAATATTAACCTGTTGTTGATAAATGTATAGATAGAATTCTTTTTATATAATTGGCTTAATTTAGGGTTTCATGCATGCATATGCATTAATGAGCTTGAAAACCCTAATTTAGGTGAATATGTCTTTTAATTGTTTTAATTGTTCAAATCCATAAATAAATAGGGATATGATGATCCTAAGTCAATTTGGGTATAAAAGACTATTAAAATGGATAGTTGAGCAATAAAGGTTCATATAAGTAGAAAAGAGTATTTTAGGGTTTGTTGACCTAAAAGGGATAAAGTTTGAGAAATTGATCTAAGAAACCCTAATGAATATTAATTAAACCTTAATGCAGATTAGAAACCCTAGAAAGTGAAACCAAGTCAATAAAGTAGATTCTTGATAAAGTGTGTAATAAATAGAGTACATATTCTTTTCAGGAATTATGTGATTGTTGATTTGCTTGCTTGAATTGCATTCTTGGTTGGATTTGCTTAATGCTTGTGAAATCATCAAATCAGGTATGTGGTTACGCTTATGATTATCCTGACTAGTTTTTCGAGGATTTTATCGATGATTCCCTCATGGCTTGAAATAACTATTGGATGCTTTTATTTCATGCAACTATAGAGTGACTATGACTATCACTATGAATATACATGTATAACTGGCTAGATTCGGGTCCACCTCTATGGCTTATAAAGGCTAAAAAGGGGTAACCTAGAGTAAGGTCTATGTTATCGTGGGTTAGAAATTGGGCTACCAAGTGTAGTGCTGTGAGACCCATTAGCATGCCATTAGTTAAGGAGTGGGCTACTTACGAGTAGTGCCATGTGACTCAACCCTAGAAACTGGTTCACCTATAGGTGGGACCATGAGGGGCTTAATGGGGATCTACCATAAGGAAGGTAGTATCCGAGTCCACTACAGGGATAGCACAGAGGATAGGGTACTCCTGGATCGCGTAGTTATATCTAAAATGTAATCTTGGTTGTTAAATGATTAATTAAAGAATTATATTTTTATCATAGTTGCACGTTTATTGTTTCCCCCACATACCAGCTTCGGCTGACCGACATTTTGTTTGTCAGCGTTTTAGGTGTAAGCCAAAAGGAAAAACAGTAAATCGTCATATTGTGAAATACATGAAGTAAAATACAAGGAGGATTAGTTAGAATAGAATCCATAAGTGGATAGAAGTTTAGAGATCTAAGTTTTCAAAAAGGTATGCAAAAGTTTATTTTCTTACAGTTTTCCCATTTAGTCTGTTAAAATTTGATAATTATTATTGGTTAATTGCCGAACCTTTGATCTGGAAGTTATGGGTGCGACTTCGACCTCTCAGTCTCCCTTAATTGGGAGTTATCGGGAGGTGGGGTTGTAACATTTGGTATTAGAGCATAGGTTCCTCACTTACCCATTAATAATTATTAAATTTTAGAAACTCCATAGAACCCAAGGGAGTTATTAGAGGATTATCCGAAAGACAGACGTGTCTAGAAAAGGATCACGACCGGGGGCTGGCAATATTTTCCTCCGCACCGCTAGTCAGAATATGAGGACTCCTGAATCTGTGTGACTACCTGGCCAAAGTCTTAGGGAATGAATCGAAATAAGATACATTTAGGACTTTCTCATCTTATTCATCCATTGTCATCACAAATTCTATTAAGGACCTTAAGGATTAGGGTCTTCTCTCTCTTTTCCTCACCCTCTTGAGGTATGGGTAAGGTTGATAAGGTTTAAGGAATCCTCCACCAAAATTAATGAAAAGCATGTAAATAAGATGTCATGGACATAAGCTTAATAGATTAAGTGCAAACTAAAGAATAGATACATGCTTAGGTCGTATGACATAAGATGTCATGCCCTCAGGAGAGACCTTAGGATAGACCTTCTTGCCAGGAGGATAAGTAAAGAGAGTTTGTCTTGGAGGAAGAGGCCTCCATTAAAAGCAGAGACCTAGCTCATCCTTTGGGGATGATGTTAACCCCAACCCTAAGTGAAGGTTAGAGAGAGATGACATGTTAGATGTCATGTAGACCAGGTGGTTGGATGGACATGCCTTGGATGACGTATGAGCCATGAGAGGTTGGATGACCTAGTACCTCAGGCGACCCAACCCTGGGAAGGGTCGTGCATGTTTGAGTGAAGGATAGCTCCTTCATTGATGAGGTTAAAGAAGAACCTATGGAAACCCCATGAGATTATGTGGGCATATTAGGCACCCAGAATGTATTAGTAGTGCAAGCAATAGGTTGAAACCCTAGCCAGGAGAGTCGATGGATAGCTTATGTGATAAGCATAAAGAACTATGGTTAACCTTGAGCAAACATAAGTTGAACATAGACTTCATCCAGGTAGGGGCATGCTTTCAAGGTTGATCCTTCATGAAGAGAGGACCTCTAATGGTGAGGTTGGTTGTAGGGTTAGCTCTAGAAAGAGAGAGAAGGAACCAAACAAGAAGGTTGGAATCCTAGACACTAAGATACGAGGAAAAGTAGGGAGTTGAGGATGATGCGACCTAAGTGGATGATAGTGGTTGCCTTATGCTTGACCCCTGGAGGCTGATGATATCTTGGTTGCCTTTAGAAGAACCAAACCCTAGAGAGAGGATGAGGCTTCTGGAACCTATGTGCATATGGTATAAGTGTTTACCTTCTAAAAAAGGAAGAAGAAGTTTTGTATACCCTGGAGAGGTTTAGTAACAGGTTATGAGGCCTTGTACCTTATTGATCATCCTTGAGGAGGACTCAAATTTAAAGTGTTAATCAAGGAAAAAGGATGATAGGAAGTGTATGTCATACCTGTTACATGATTGGTTTGTGGTTAAGAGGTTGAGCAGGCAACTGGACATCAAGAACATGAACCTATGGTTCCTAGGCCTAAGAGGGGAAGTGGTATACCTAATGCTCATGATGAGAATTAATTTGCTATAGTTTTGAGCACGGTACTCCTCATGTATGGAGGAAAAGGGAAGCCCCTTAAGTTTAAGGTATGTTCGATGAACCCCTTACAACCAAGTTGACGACATGGGAAGGTATAATCTTGACCCAATGTTGAGGATGAGAATAAGTGTGACCTGGCCTGGTTTAGTGGTCTGCTTGTGCCTTAATAGCTTACTAGGGTTAAGCATATGGATGTAAACCCTAGACCTAAGGGCATTTGTGACCTTATTTTCAAGAGATAGTTTTCCTCCCATCCTGGGAGAGGGACCCTTTGGTAGGGTTTATAACAGTTTTGTTGGTTTAAGGTAACCTAAAAAGGTCTCATAGGATCCTGAGAAGCTAAGTGAAAAGTACTTGGCATGAGAATGAACCTATAGATCCATAGATAACCATCTCTAAGTGCATGTGGATGTGTTACCATGGAGGTAACTGATATGGGGCCTGACCAAGGTAGGCAGGTCACCATGACCCCTATGAAAGGATGAAAGTCCGCTCTTGAATGCAGAAAGAGAGATGATGAAGGCTTGGGTAAGGTTCTAAGTTGGACATGTACCATAATGGAATCCTAAGTCTATCCTAGGGTCAGGTAGGGATAAGGCCGATGGGAGTAGGAGTTGCCTAATTCCCTAGTTGCGTAGGACCATTGGGTCGAGAAGTAAAAACTATCATTGTCTGAGGTCCATGGGTTAGGAGATTGATCACCTTCATGAACTCATGGGTCCCAAAGGGCAGATGAGTAGGGCACTCTCTGGATGCATAAGGGAAGAGGGATGACCCCAAAAGTGTCAGCACCCTATAGACCTAGAGGTGATGACCAAGGAATATGTGTGGACCCAAGTATGTTCAAAACCAATTTTTCATGGAGGTAACTTTGATATCAAGATGATTGTAATATAGAGGCATAAACGACACGTTTCAACTTAGATTTAAAGGTGTACTGGCAAGGTGGGATGTACCATCTCTACTCTTGGAACAGGAAGAACTCTGTATTTGGACTACAGTCAAATGTTTATTTCCTCTTGTTATGGGAGAGAGAGATAGGACAGTAAGCATGCCATACACCAAGGATAAAGATGATGTGGGTTGGAACGTTGCTACGAGATATGGGGACATAGAAGATAGCATACCCTGGTAAAGTGAATGATACATGGATGGTTTGCAAACACTAAAGAGAGATAAGATAGTCATCTTATAAGGATGTTGTTAGCCTGAGCTATGTGGAATTTGCAAGTGATGCAAGGTTTGTTTTGATCATCATGAGGATGAGCCCAGAGTTTTCTCGATGAAGATAGTTTTAGAGTTGAGATGAGATGAAAAGTGGAATACATGGAGGTGTATGTTCTCAATAACACCTAACAACTAAGGATAAGAAGTGGTAATGGATGCTCTGGTTGAGATGTATCTGACTAGTTTGGCTAGAAGAGGTTGTTAGGCTAACCCTAAGTTTGGAAAGGAGATGTGTTTGGCTAACACTTAGATGTAATGTGTTTTGTTGAACAAGTTAATGGTTGTTTGGTTAGTCATCCTAGGCCTTGATGCAATGAAAGAATGGTTGTAGAGCCTCAAATGCACTTATTTGGAAAGGGAGGTGATGAAACCCCGACTAGAGTGGTTTAATTAGGGTTTCTGAGGAATCTATCTTAAGGAATCATGACAATACAGGAGATCATGACTTAAGATCACCATATACCGTGGTACTACCAAGATAATAAGTGATAGTGGTACTTTAGATACCAAAGATAAGGCTGTATGTGGTATGTTGCCATGCGTGATAGGAGGTGAAGGATGAGCACCGGTAACCCAGTGCATTGATATAAAGGATAAAGAGTCCCTAAAGGGGAAAGGGAGTTCATCTCTATGGATGTTGTAAGTATCCCTAGGACCAAGGAAGGTTGAGATGCAATATGGGTTACGGTAGATCGCCTTTACCTAGATGACATGAGAAAGAAAGAGTTCTGTCGAGGGACAGATCTGGTTGAACTACCCATGAGAGAGATGGTTCAACTACACCATGATGCGAGTTCACAGGTTCTTGAGTTTGACCTAAAGGTTCCCTTCCAAAAGGTGAAAGTAGGTACATGAAGAATTCGATGTTAGTACAGTTTATCACCCCTAACTAATGGTTAGTATAATACAGACTAAAGGGTATCATGAGAGCATGTGTGCTTGTTCAGGGTGATAGATAGAGACAGTTCTTATCCTATGAAAGATGTGAAGATAACCACCATAGCCAGTATCAGGATTTAAAGAAGTTCTGTATGAGAGGTTGTGTTGGTCACCACTTCAGTATGGTGATGTTGGTGAAAGGACCATGTGATGGTTAGAAAAGGGACCACAGGGTGTTTAGATGAAGTCGCTTTGACCGTGCAATGGCTGAAAGGAGCCTAGAGACAACAAGAGTCGTGAGCAAATGCAAAGTAGACTGACATGCAGTTCACTGTGGGAGAATATGTGACATGAAAATCTGACCCCTCTAAGTTATAGCTAAGAGAGTTGAGTTCCCGATGCATGGGTTCTTTTGACATGGTTTGGTGGAGAAGGTTAAGATTGACCTTACCCCTTAGGATAAAGTAATGGGTGATGAGTTCCATGTGTCCAATTTAGAGTACTATGTGAGGTACCCGACCATGTGCTGAGCAATGAACCTAGTGAGCCCCAAGGGAGGCTGAAATGGCCTGAGTCCACCTGTGCAGTTTATAGACGCCAGGATGAAAGAACTAAGAGAAAAGAATATGTGATGATAAAGGTTCTTTGGAAGCGCCATGAGTACGGTAAAGCCACATAGGGGCCAATGATGGACATGGAAGAGTCTTATCCTGAATTGTTTGTTTGCTTGATAGAATTTCGAGGATAAAATTCCTATAAGAGGGGAAGGATGTTACAACTGCAATCTTTGGGTTCTTTTGGTGGGAAATATAATTTCTCATATTAAAGATATTTGAACAAATAATGATATAATGTGGTCTGAATAAATGGATTTTGTTTACAATATCCTTGATGTTTGTGTTCTGGGCTTTATTGGCTATTGGGACCAAATAACAAGGAAATTCAATTAGTAAATGAATAATTGAATTTTTAAGAAAAGAAATATGTGGAAACCTCTAGAAGGCAAATCCAAAGAGGGATTTCGTGCCTCTTGGGTTCCTTGGGTTCCAAGGAGTCCAAAGTTGCAAAGAAAAGGCAATAAGAAAAGAAAAGATTAATTAAGTATTTCTTTATTAAGAAAGAAATTGAAAATAGTGATAAAATGTGGAAAATAAGTGGAAAGAGGCATAAATGATATTTCTTGGTGAATTTTCGTATCCATGAGGTTGCTAATATTAAAAGGAATACCGATGAGGAAAATAAAAGAGAAATAAAGAGAAATCCTCAAAAAGAGATATTTTAATGAAAAATAAACAAGATAATGTGAAATAATGCATAAAGATGCATCTAGAAGGATAATAAGTATCTAATAAAAAAGAATTTCGAAATAATGGAGTATCTTGGGATCCAAGGAGTCCCAATAAAGAGGAAAGAAAGAGAAAATACCAAAATTGCAAAATAAGAGGATATTGTGATTCATTATTAATGAATTTTGTGATATTGATAAAAGGGAAGTATTTTCTATTAAATGAAAATAGAATTTCGTGCCAATAGTTTAAAAAGCAAGAACCACGAGAATAAGAAAGATGATTTTCGAAATTCTAATATATCAAGGATAAAGAATATCAAAGGAATAATAAGCAAGAGAGAGAAGATTGTTTATTCATGAAGGAATATACTTTCCTGGTAAAGAAGAGACTTAGATCTCGTGGATAGCCGACCTAGGGCTTCGTTTCCCACCCCTATATAGAGGGGTAGAGTCCAGAGTCAAGTTCATAAGGATTCCACATATCCTTCTCTTCTTTCTCTTCTTCTTCTTCCTCATTTTGTCCATAAACCCTAGTCACAGAGGGAGGAACATCCCTGGGGAAAACGAGGGGCCAAGGATGAGTTAGGATGGAAGTATACTGCTCCCACGACACCATGAAGCTACTCCGAGGTGGTTCCTACATCTTAGCCAGACGCAACAGCAACTGCACGACTTCTAGAGAGGTTGGCGCCATGGCTGCATCGCATGCTTGCCAAGCTCGAATCAGCCATTGAAGTCACCTGATGGGTGGCACCCTAGGTGCGGCGGATGAAGGCAAGGCTAGGGCGGCCATCGGCGGTGATCCACGACCCTAGGATGGAGAGGGGCGGACCCCTAAAGAAACAGTAGGGTGGCGCTCAAACAGAGCTTGCGGAGGTTGAAGACGATGTGGCATTGGACGGTTCTACCCTCCACGGGCTAAAAGAATGCTTAATTTAACCTAGGGCATTTTGGACATTTCGAAATGTTTCCGAGCAAGGCAAGCAACGTTGCATGATAAAGGCTACGTGGCACTTCCCTATTGGCCGAAGTAAGTGATTTATTGCAAAAATCGTATCTCCGTATTGGTAACTCCGATTAGGACAAGTCATATATGAATTTTGATCACAAGAATGAGAGGAATGCAATAAAAATATGTTGAGAAGCAAATTCCTCTTACTATTCAAAAAATAGTGTAAATTATCATCTTTAATGAATTAAAGATTAAGAAACCCTATTTTGAAATGAATAAAGTGTTTAATAGGGTTTAATGGATCATTAAAGTTGATCATAACATGTTAATTGTAAAAAGGTACTTTAAGATCCGAAAGGATGATCTTTGCATGTAATTAGTTTAATTTAGAGATAATGCGCATAAATATGCTTGAAATTTGAAAAGTACATAAAGCTATCATCTTTAATGATTTAATTAATGAAAAACCCTTAGATTTGATGATAGATGGATTTAATGTTGTTCAATGGATAATTCAAGCCAATATTAACCTGTTGGTGATAAATGTGAAGATAGAATCTAAAAAGATGATCTTTTTATATAATTGGCTTAATTTAGGGTTTCGTGCATGAATATGCATTAATGAGCTTGAAAACCCTAATTTAGGGGAATATGTCTTTTAATTGTTTTAATTGTTCAAATCCATAAATAAATAGGGATATGAAGATCCTAAGTCAATTTGGGTATAAAAGACTATTAAAATGGATAGTTGAGCAATTAAGGTTCATATAAGTAGAAAAGAGTATTTTATGGTTTGTTGACCTAAAAGGGATAAAGTTTGAGAAATTGATCTAAGAAACCCTAATGAATATTAATGAAACCTTAATGCGGATTAGAAACCCTAGAAAGTGAATCCAAGTCAATACAGTAGATTCTTGATAAAGTGTGTAATAAATAGAGTACATATTCTTTTCAGGAATTATGTGATTGTTGATTTGCTTGCTTGGATTGCATTCTTGGTTGGATTTCTTAATGCTTGTGAAATCATCAAATCAGGTATGTGGTTACGCTTATGATTATCCCGACTAGTTTTTCAAGGATTTTATTGATGATTCCCTCATGGCTTGAAATAACTGTTGGATGTTTTTATTTCATGCAACTATAGAGTGACTATGACTATCACTATGAATATACATGTATAACTGGCTAGATCCGTGTCCACCTCTGTGGCTTGTAAAGGCTAAAAAGGGGTAACCTAGAGTAAGGTCTAGGTTATCGTGGGTTAGAAATTGGGCTACCAAGTGTAGTGCCATGAGACCCATTAGCATGCCATGAGTTAAGGAGTGGGCTACTTACGAGTAGTGCCATGTGACTCAACCCTAGAAACCGGTTCACCTATAGGTGGGACCATGAGGGGTATAATGGAGATCTACCATAAGGAAGGTAGTATCTCGGTCCACTGTAGGGATAGCACAGAGGATAGGGTACTCGTGGATTGCGGAGTTATATCTAAAATGTAATCCTAGTTGTTAAATGATTAATTGAATAATTATGTTGTTATCATAGTTGTACATTTATTGTTTCCCCCACATACCAGCTTCGACTGATCGACGTTTTGTTTGTTAGCATTTTAGGTGCAAGCCAAAAGGACAAATAGTAAATCGTCATATTGTGAAATACATGAAGTAAAATACAAGGAGGATTAGTTAGAATAGAATCCATAAGTGGATACAAGTTTAGAGATCCAAATTTTCAAAAAGGTTTGCAAAAGTTTATTTTCTTACAGTTTTCCCGTTTAGTCTATTAAAATTTGATAATTATTCTTGGTTAATTGTTGAACCTTTGATCTGAAAGTTATGGGTGTGGCTTCGACCTCTCGGTCTCCCTTAATTGGGAGTTATCGGGAGGTGGGGTCGTAACACCAGCGTCTTGGATTCACCAATCTCCTACCAACAACTATAACCATTTAGCTAACCAATGCATCAATTAGAAAGCCTTTAGGGATAATTGAAGACATCCCAATTAAGTTAGGATACGAAATCTATGTCTCATGTGATTTTGTGGTAATGCAAATAAAAGAGGATAATCGATTTCCACTAATTTTAGGGAGACCATTGCTAGCCACCATGAGGGCTTTAGTAGACATCAAAGCCGACAAACTCATCCTTTGACAAGGAAAGAAGACTATTAAGTATAGGGTTCTCTAAGATTTGAAGAAAGTGCATAACTCGATCGAAATCTTCAAGAAGGAAGGTAATTCAAAACCAAAGCCATCAGATCTCCAAAACACTCCCAAAGGTAACAAGGCCCAACCACAACACAAGTTATGTACATCATATGACCATGATCCAGGTCTAATGAGCCCAAAGAAAACATGCAGTCAGTGTAACTATAACAAATTAGGTCTTGAGTCCAATAGAGGAGAGGGAAAATTTTTATTGTAACCCAATAAGACGTCGAGTTGAATGGAGGAGAGATCAGGGAAATGGGTTTGTGCCACACAATTTTCTCCCCCTTTCATCCAATTTTCATACCTAGGAGACCTATCAGAACTCTCCCAAAAATACCCAATCATCTTGGACTTGTGATCTTATATACCTTGTGCAAACAGTAAAAATAGGATTATTGAGATGAAATCAGTTCTTTGCAGGTTCTGGAGTCTAGTGAGTGGAGAAAAAATTCCCCTATTAGGGATATCCATGTGTGGTCATGTGACCTCTAAGGACTAGGGTTGCTTGATCATGTTTAGTGGAAGGGGACCACAAAGTATGCTCAGTTGGGAAAGGAAGCCTGGATCCTAGTATCAATTGTTTTTTCTCCTTTTTATTTCGCTTTTCTCAGGATGAACAAATATGTAAGTTTGGGGTAGTCTGATGAGTATATTTATACCCATTTTTACGAGCGATTTTATTTGATTTTTTGGGGTTGTTGTTTTTCTATTCCCTAGTTTTAGCCTTAGATTTACTTAAATGCAATTATATTCCCCTTTTCTTGACTTTAAAGTACTGTTGATACTTTTCATGCAAAAACAACAAAAAATACACTTCATTGCCTAGAAGGTCGATCAATCCCTCAGAATGCCATACCTCAAGGGAACAAATGTCCCAAAAGTTGTCCACTGTCCACCATCGAATCACGCAGTCAAGCTATCAACTCCACTAGTCGCCTGACTCAAGCTGCTATCTACTCGAAGTCTTCCATATTCTGTAGGTCTAACGCACACTCTCCATATCCATCCTTCCTCTATTCATCCTTATTTGGACAACTAGAGAACTTGATATGAGGTTCAAATTGAGTAACCCAAATGAGTCCTCTGGTGGACCAAGTATGGGCCATGCAATTGGCTTCCTTCGACCACAAGTATTCAACATTAGGGTTTTGGCAGTGAGGAATGCATCTATAAAAGGGAACCCCTATTACACATAAGGGTATCTAATTAGTGATTAGAAGTCACATTTGTACAACACAAACCCTAGTGAGAAGCAAGGAGGTAGTGAGCACAGTGGAGAGACCGGTCTTCCTACACCAGGCATCATTGCCCCCTCCATCATTCTATCAATCTTTTTGTTGTTGTTTCTCACCATGAGCAAGTAGACGTTTGTGCTGGGGTATAAGGACTAGCCTCAACAACCCATATTTTATTATAACTTGTATCTAAAATCAACAATACTATTGCTAGATAAAGTATTGTTCTTATTATTTTCTTGCCTTGCAAATTGATGTCTTGCTTCACATATATGTTATAATTGTGGATGTCCATGTTGTTGTAATCATGATTAGAACTTTAGAACAATCTTATTATCCTCCTGATGTGTCAGCAAGGGATAGTGAGATGATTGGGTTCGATCTGCTAACATGTCGAGACTAGTTGGTCATAGCTAGGAAGTCCAATCGGATGAACTAAGAACTTGGGTACTGAGACTGATCAGTTCCATAAGAGCTTAATCCATGCAATGTCATGTATCTCATGCATGTGTAATATCTAAGCTTATATCGAGTAAACTATTATATAGGAGTTAAAATCTTGCTAGAATAATTACACAATCTTTGGCAAGTGAAACCCAATACCCTAGTCCTTTTTTATCATTTATTTACTTCCTTAATCATTATTTCTACTGCCAGTAATTTAGTTTAATCTATCAATCAACTTTCTCAATGATAATTATTACTCTTAATACTTTTGAATATATAACTACTTAAAAAGGTTGTCCTTTGGGTTCGTTCCTTACATATATTGCAATAAGGCTTCCATTCATGTGGAGTGGGGAATTAGCGCACAACTTTCTATTAAACCTAAGGGTTATTCCCTTAGAGTTTTTATTAGAGTGACGTTCGGAGCTCCATCATATATCCCATTACATATCCAAAAACCTTGAGTTAATGAGGGGGTAAATGCAATCCTAGATGGAAGTCTCTTTGATAGTCTTATCAACTCTAATAAAGAGGAGGAAAATATAATGCACGAAGTTGTATCAAAAATGAAAAAGAAGGCAATGAAGAATAGATTGGAGACTTGATGCCCCTGTTTGAATGAAATACAAAGGGTTCATGAAAACCCGCAAAGAAGAGGAAAACAATAGGTTGGCTTTCTAATTATAGAATTTGTATTGAAACTTTATTATCAAATGAAAATTGAAAAGGAAATTAAAGAAATTGTTATTAATGTGCTCATGTATGACTACACTTGCACATGTGTTCATGAAGAGGTTGATCTGGGGAGGGCATGTGTGGATAGGAACCCCAATGTGTGGAAATATGACATTCTCAAAATAGATACCTAATGATCCATATGAAGTGTGTTAACAAAACTAGGTTGAAATTTAGTAACACTATAGTGTACTCTTTCAACAAAGTACATTAAAAAAAGAGTTTATAGTGATATCTAGCCTATCTAGATAAGGATGTATACCTTCCTTGGCTAATTTTTGGTGATTTTAATAATGATTTTAGGACGAGAAAATTGGTGTCCTAATACCTACTATTTTCATCAATGATTTTAATGAGGGGGTAGACAAAGATGATTCATTTGAGCCCCCGATGGTTAGGGGTGACTTCTACATGTGGAAAAATGAATATGATGTTGAAGACAAGATTTCAAGAAATGTGCATAGAGTGTTAGTGGATGATACTTGGATGAGATTATTTCCTACAACTTTGTTAAATGCAAAGGCATACAACATAAGTGAGAAATCTCCTATTATTGTTGATGTGACTAACAAAAATTAGAAAAGAAGACCATTCAATATCTTGAGCTACTGGACCAAATTGGAGGATTTCAACAAAAATGTAAAAGAAGCGTGGAGCATCCCCATTAAAGGTAGTCCAACTTTCAGATTTATGAAAAAAATTAACAAATACCAAACAAGTTATCTAGATGTGGTAAAAGAGGTAAACATTCCTAGAATGTTGGATGTAACTAGATGTAAGTACAATAAGATAAAAAGGGACCTAATGAAAGATCCTTTGAATGAAAATCTAATCGAGAAAAAGAAAAAATTCTTATTTATAAAGATGTGAATGAATGAAACAAAGATGCCTTATGGAGGATAGGGTTCAATAAATCACCCGAATCAGATGAGTTTAATGCTTTCTTTTATAGAAAATCCTAGCATATCAGCAAAGATGACCAAACAAAAAGCATAAAATGGTTTATGAAAGATGGAAACATATTGAGATAGGTTTATTATGCGTGATTGGTACTCATTCCAAAGAAAATGATGACTTCCTCTCTTTCTCTCTCAATATTATACTTATAACATATTGCACTCCCCAATACAAAATTATCACAAAAAAATTGGCAAATATGCTAAAACATGTTCCTCTATACCTTATTTCTAATAATCAAGGAGATTTTGTACATTGTAGAAGTATTAATGATCGTGCCTTATTAGCAGGAGAATTTCTTCTAGACTTAAATGTGCAAAGAGGAAGCAAAAAATCATTCCTAAAGTTGGATGTATAAAAAGTATATTATAGTGTAAAATAAGAGAAATTGTGGTAGATACTGAAATAGATGGACTTCAATCACACATAATTTGATGGATGAAATGGTGTGAATGTGCTCCAAACTTCTCAATCATAGTGAATGGTGTGTCTGTAGGAATGTTCAATGGAAGAATAGGCTTGAAGATGAGGGGACACCATATCATCTCTCTAATTTATATTGGTCATGGAACACTTTACATAGTTGATGAAAAAGGCATAACAAGTTTCAATGTGCACAATCCATGGTACCATAGCTCTCAGCCACCTTATTTCTATAGATTACATTCTTACTTTTGTAGCATAAAAGAAAAAGAATATGGAGGCTTTGAAACTTTGTTTTTCATATTTTGGGAGCAAATAGGTATATACATAAATGAAAAAAATACAAAACTCTTTCTCTTTAAAAATATTCTACATGAAGTTGATAGGTTATCTCTTGTAATGCTTGCATAGATAGGTTCTCTACCTATAAGATATTTGGGATTTATGTTAGCATGAGGCAATCTAATGCTTAAATATTTTGAAGAGTGTATTTAAAAGTTGGATGAGATGATCTGTAGACGGCTGACAAATAAAACTTCCATGGTTGGTAGAATCACTCTTATATTTTCTTTCATTTAAAGATTTCTTATCATAACTTCAATATTATTATATCATGACAGTTGAAGCATTTTTTCTAGGTACAACAATGAGAAATACCAAATGTGGTTCTTGAAAGGATACAGAGGAATGTATCAAATTTCTTCTAGGGTGGTTCCTATCTTCTAATAATGTATGGGAGTGTGACAGTGCCAAAACAAGGTGGA
Organism: Alisma plantago-aquatica; assembly: GCA_963693085.1. Lineage (NCBI taxonomy): Eukaryota > Viridiplantae > Streptophyta > Magnoliopsida > Alismatales > Alismataceae > Alisma > Alisma plantago-aquatica. The sequence goes on along the minus strand of OY856409.1, from coordinate 1,062,508,332 downwards.
GTGAAACTAAAACTTCCTAGTGAAATAGCTAGATGGGGCATAGTAAGAAGGACTTGCAATTTTCATGTGAGTGAATCAATATAGGTGAGATGGATGAACAAACACTAACCCCATAGTTCTTGACTTAATCCTGAAATAAGAGAAGGCTAGTCAAGATCCATAAATAAGGTGATAACCATGTGGCAAGAAGTGAAGCATCATTTTAGGTCCTCTCGATAGGGAAACTAGGAGTTGATAAACCCAAGGAATTCAATCTGGGAAATAATCAAAGATAGGGCTTATTCCCATTCCAAGCATGGAGTATGCTTATTTTAAAGGCCATGTACCTCATTGAAGTGGTGACCTATAAATGATATACCACCAAATACTATCTACCAAAGATTGTTTAGGTGACAGAACACCTCAATCAAAGAATTTTTATTCCTTTATGGAATTGAGGAAAAAATCATTTCCATTTCTTTTATGAGATGCAGATTCTCTTTGGAATGTTGGTTACTCATTTGTAATGTTCGAGGAGTTACATTCAAATTTGAAGATTTCAAGATTTTGCTGGCCTATTACCATAACTACAGTTCACATGATAAAGGCAAAGGAATACTAGTCTTTTCTAGTCTTTTCATCATGTATGCTTGGAGAGGAATTAATTTGTGCATGAAGGGAAATCAACAAACATTGAAAGATTAGAAAAGAAAATTGGTAAATGAGTCATATGTAGGATCAAATATAAGAAGTTTATTTCATTGTCATTCTCTATCTTGAAATTTGTTATGGTGTATGTTAGCTATATGTAATTCTAGACCCGTTCCATGTGTAGGGGAGTCATAACAAAATTTACCTGATTTACATACATACATACTTCACCAAACACATTTGGAATGAGTTTGAGATTCCCAAATGGAGTTTGTGTATCTATCGAGCTGCTTATGAATCTTTTCCAACAATGGATAAGATTGAGAAATGGTACCCTGGCACCTCTAATCTCTGCTTGCTATGCAATGAAGAACCAGAAACCCATGAACATCTTTTTCAAACTTTCTCATTCATCAAAGATCTTTGGTGTTGTGTCTGTGCCAAACCAAATCTCAACCATTCACAACTGCTATTCACGAAGGAGATGATTGTCAATCTTGGTCCAAGCCTCTGCATTCAGAAGAAAAAACTACTAACAGTCTTAATAACAATATATTACTATACTTGGCAGGAAAGAAATACAAGGAAGCATAAATCTAAAGTCAATAACATAGAATACATTGGGAAACAGATTTATAAAGTTCTTATTAATAGGCTCAATGTATAGATAGTTTTGTTTTTGAACTGATTAGTAGTGAGTTTGGGCTACTATGTATTCTTTGTCCCAACTTAGTTAGGGATTAGGAATAAAACTTACCACATTCCGATACATACATACATACATACATACATGCCGTCAAGGAGTGGCTCAAGTGGTCAAGCACGGTGTCCCCTAACAAAGGGACCCGAGTTCAAATCCCAGTTGTCACCTTGATTTACCACCCTCCTAGGCGTTCGTCCTCCCCCAAGGGCATGGGATAGGGGGAAAGAATGCCTCTCTTAATCCCATACATACATACATACATGCATGTATACTAACACCTCTGCCCCCTCCTTTCTCCTAGGGTTTCCGGGCGATTGCCTGGGCAATCCTGAGAAGGACCGATGGCCATGGTGGCCTCCACTGCCACCACCACCACCAACCCACCATCCAACCCACCCACCAATCCATCCACCCCACCACCAAACAACCATAACCAGGAGACACTGAAGGAGAATGATGCCGAGAAGAAGAAGAATCCCTGGACAACGATCATGAAGAGCACTCTGGCACAAGAAAAGGAGTGTGCGGGACTGATATTCCCAAAACCAACCAAGAAGGACGGAAAGGTGATGGTATATCTTGACGCTGAGGAATATGGACGTATGAAAGACGTCTGAGAATTCGCGGTCTTGATCTACATCGTGGGAAAATGCCCATTTTATCCCCATCTCTTGGCTTGGATACGACGAGTTTGGAAACCCAAAGGTGACTTTGATGTTGTGTCCAAGGAAAATGGTTTTTTCATAATCTGATTCTCTAATGAAATGGACAAGAAGACGTGCCTCAATAGCGGGCCCAGATGGCTTGATAACCATCTGGTTATCATAAAACACTACTCCTTTGGTGAATCATTGGAGAAGATGGATGTGACCTCGCTTCCAGTCTGGATCTGCATCCCCTCTAATGGTAAGATGTGGACTGAGAAGGCAGTGGGAACTGTTGCTTTGGGAGTAGGCAAAGTATTGCATGTGGAGACTAGGGCAAAAGAGACAACAGGCACTGATGAAGCCAGGGTCCTAGTGGAAATTGAGGTGGAAGACTCAAACCCGGATAAAGTCTAGGTGAATGTACCAGGCAGGGAGGCGATCCCATTCACCGTCAAATATGAGTTCGTCCCCAAGAAGTGCTCAAAATGATGTGTCTTTGGACACGATGATGACAAGTGTCCACAAAACAAGGTGATAAAGTATAAAAATAATGATGATGGATTCTGAGCACCCAAAAAGACTTGGAAGGAGAGAAATTCTATCAACACCAACACATCTGAGAAAGACAGCACATCGGGAGACAAGGAGGAAGGAGAAGTTGATGCTAACTCTTTCTACTCTCTAAGTGAGTCAGAGGAGAAAATAGAGAAGATCTTAGAATCTCAAAAGAATCCCAACTCAGCACGCAAGGAGAAGGTGAAAGATAAACCCAAGGAGAAGGGGAGGAACCATGGAGGGGAGAAAGAGAAAGAACCAGAAACAAGTGTTAAGTTATTAAATGTCAGTACTCATATGGAATTTCAAGGGGGTGTGCGACCCTGACAAGAGATGTGAGGTGAGGAACTGGATTAAGTCCAGTGGAGTTTCTATGGCAGCCGTCTTGGAGACAAAGATTATAAGAATAAATACCAAGAGTGTGACATCCATTTTCCCTAATGGATGGAAACATATTACCAATCACGAGTCTATAGAATGGGGCAGGATTTGCATGGGGTGGAACCCAAATGCATGGGAGGTTGAGGTGGAGGTAAATGTCGACCAAGTTATCTCAGCTATCTGTAATAACAAATGAGGTTTAAGGATGTTTATCTGTGATGACCCCAATTTCAATATACTTTCCGTAGTGACATTCACAGATATGCATGCACTCATATCTATAGATGCCAAAAGGGAAAATATAAGAGATTCAGGTAGTAAACTAAAATCAGAGATTGAGTGAAGATCAAAGTCCACATCATCTCCTAGAGCCACACAAACAGTAATTCATAAGGATAAAATAAAGTCATTACATAAAGAGAGAAAATATTGTTCTAGAGAAAGATAACTTTATTACATAGGATCTCAGTCATCCTCAACATCAACTATGAAAATAAAATAACATCTAGCAAGAATAAGATAAGAGGAATAGATCAATCTAATAAATCCTCCATTCTTATTAATTTCTGCCTTCAGGTACATTGATCATACATTTCACTTTATTTGTCAATTGTTCCTTGCACCTAGAAAATACGAGAAATAAGAACATCAAAAAAGTTGGTACATGGTAAAAAGTTACACTAATAAGGTTGCATAAAGGAAAATATTTGAAAAGGAAGAAAGAGAGATCAAACCATTTCTTAAGGTGAAAATCAGGTAAACATTCCTTTTATTACATTTATTTTGATGCGGTTGTACTACACATATTGCACTTTACTTACATCTAATGTGGGAAATATAACATCATCATACATCTAACATGGGCTAAGGAATCATACATCCATGTTAGGCAACATACATTCACACCAGGCTATGTGCTCTAGTAGTTAAAACCCATCACAATCATTTATGTTCTATTAGATTTGGCGAAGTATAACTCATACTAATTCAACAAAGCAATTATATCCAAATATGAGCATTCAAGATATTACATATCATAGGCAACCAAAAATCTAGTCTTATACTTATAAGACCACGTACCTGCTTGTTTAGGTCAGATATCCAAGAATTTAGAATCAACAAGAATTAAGTCACCCTGCAAGGAAAGTAAGGGTACAACATTAGCATTGGTCCATATGACCAAGACTACAATATGTTCTTAATTATTATTCTTTTCATGTTATTTTGTTCAAATTAGGGATTTTCCATAATTAAATTGAGTTTTGAGATATTATCAGGTCTGATCCATCATACAATAGTTTGATTAAAAGATAGTATTTAGTTTTTTTTTTGAAAAAAGATAGTATTTAGTTAAACTAACAGAAGATTTTCATAAATTAGGGTTTCTAGGATGGTCGGAAAAAAGGGAAAACAACCCTTAGGATATTAAGGATTTCATAAAATCTGGGTTCGATTCAAAGTTTAGGACTATTCATGATCACTAACCATCATCTAATAACATTAGATTTAATATAAAGATGTACATTTAATTTGATGTAGAGAGAGAGAACTAGATTTAGGGTTTCTTATAATCATTTCATCATTTATCAACTTAGACTAGTGTTTCGAGTTATTTAGAAAATAGGGTTTCATCTAGGGTTAAATATATTGTAGAAAGTCAGATATCATCAAGGAAACTATTATTAATAATTAATCATAATCAAGCACACAAGCCATAAAGAGCTTCATATGGTGGCATCCCAATACTCGCCTGATAGCTATTATTATAGGCAGACTCAGCTAGAGGCAGGTAATGGTCCCATGAGCCTTCCCAGACAAGCACACAAGCTCGTAGAAAATCCTCCCTGCACTGTTCATTCTGACTGTCCATCTGTCTGCGGATGATAAGTTGTACTAAAGTTCAACTTGGTGCCCAATTCTTCTTGAACATGTTTCCACAGCTTTGAAGTGAACTTTGGATCCCGGTCTGAGACAATGGATGCTGGCACACCATGCAGACATACAATCTCCCGTATGTAGAGGTCGGCCAGCTCACACACTTTCGTAGTGGTTTTCACATGGAGGAAATGAGCTGACTTGGTGACATGATCCACTATGACCCATGCAACGTTGTATCCTTTCCTGGTCCTGGGTAATCCTACCATGAAGTCCATGGTGATGTGTTCCCATTTCCATTACGGGATCTCCAGGGGTTGCAGTAGACCACCTGGTCTTTGATGCTCGACCTTGAATCTCTGGCATGTCAGACATCTGGACACGAAATTGGCGATATCGCGCTTCATGCCTCTCCACCAAAACTGACGTTGTAGGTCCTTGTACATCTTCATTGTGCCGGGATAAATGGTGTATTTGGACCCACGTGCCTCAGAAAGAATCTTCATCTTTCCAGTTGACTGTTCAGGAACCCATATGCGGTTCTTATATCGAAGACCACCATCAAGACCCACAGACAGATGTGTATGAGGTTTATCTAGGAGAGAGGAGAGCTCTGCAAGCTCGGGACTAGCATTCTGTGCCTCTAGAAGTTTAGAATGCAAGTATGATGTGATAGAGATGTTATTGACATGCATACGATCAGCCAGGAATTGTGGTTTCCAGCTTGCTAGGTTCTCCATGTTCCTCCATTTGGGTACAGATAGGGATGCACCCATAACTCTTTCCCTGCTAAGAGCATCTGCAACTACATTGGCCTTACCTGGATGGTAGCCAATAGTGAAGTCGTAGTCCTTCAGGTACTCGATCCACTGTCATTGTTGCAGATTCAGATCCTTTTGTGTCAGAATGTACTTGAGGCTTTTGTAGTCAGTGAAGATATCAAATGTTGTCCCATAAAAGTAGTACCTTCAAATTTTGAGAGCATGGATGATAGCAGCTAACTCCAAATCATGTGTGGGATAATTCATCTCATTGGGTTTCAACTGTCTAGAAGAAAAGGCCACCACTTTCCCATTCTACTGTAGAACACACCCTAGTCCATGTCGGGAAGCATCAGTGAATATCACAAATCCTTCATTGCCAGATGGTAGAACAAGGACAGGTGCTGACGTCAATTTCTTCTTGAGCTCTTGGAAGCTAGACTCGCAAGCAGCTGACCATATCAAATGCTCATCCTTCTGAGTCAGCTTGGTCAGAGGTAGTACGACTTTGGAAAAGTTTGGGATGAAACGACGAAAATATCCTGCCAGACCCAAGAAACTCTAGATTTTAGAAGGATTCCGGGGAGGTTGCCAATCAACTACAACTGAGATTTTGGTGAGATCGACAGATATATTTCCCCCAGAGAGACATGACCAAGAAACATGACTTTATCAATCCAGAATTCACATTTAGAAAGCTTTCCATAGAATTTCTGGGCTCAAAGAATCTCAAGCACAGACTTCAAATGCTCTCGATGTTTCTCCATAGAATCATAATATATCAGAATATCATCAATGAAGACGACCACAAACTCATCAAGATAAGGTTGGAAGACTTTGTTCATCAAGTTCATGAATACGCCAAGTGCGTTAGTCAACCCGAACGGAATCACCAGAAATTCATAGTGCCCGTAACGAGTTCAAAAAGTAGTCTTAGATATATCTGAATCCTTGACCTTAAGTTGATGGTAGCCAGAATAAAGATCAATTTTGGAGAAGACTTTAGCAGTACAAAGTTGATCAAAGAGGTCATCGATATGAGGGAGGGGATACTTGTTTTTAATGGTAGCTTGGTTCAACATGCGATAGTCAAAACACATCCACATTGGACCATCTTTCTTTTTAACAAAAAGGATAGGTGCACCCCAAGGGGAAATACTAGGGCAGATAAAACCCTTATCAATAAGTTCTTGTAATTGTTTCTTAAACTCCAAAAGCTCAGCAGGTGCCATCCTATACGGTGCCCTAGAAATGGGATGATTCTAGGAAGAAGGTCTATGGAGAACTCAATGTCTCTATTTGGAGTCAGCCCAGGAAGCTCCTCCAGAAATACGTCAAGGAAATCACGTACCACCTCCAGTCTTTCTACAAGCCCATTGTCAGGACTGTTCTCTGAGATGAATGCGAGGAAGACTTTACATCCTTTAGATATGAACTTTTTAGCTTTAAGAGAGGAAATTATTACATAATTCACTTCCCCGAGGGATCACCATAATTTCAAATGCTTATATCTCTTAATTGAGTTGTCCAATTGCAATAAAATTTTAGGGGTAGTTTAATAATGTCAAAATGTGACTATGGTATAATTTTGGGGTCCAAAGTCAAATATTTGATATGTTCATTTACTAAATACACTAACACATGTATTTTATCATCATAGCACACTCGGGTTTGCATTTTGTAACACATCTTATTCAATTGAGTGAGGAAAGTATATGAGGGTATATTGGTCAACAAAATTGATAATAAAACTTTTAAGAGAGAGAAAAAATATTATAAAAACTCACTTTGTCACATTCTCCCCTCCTTTTAAGAATTTTGCCCTCAAAATTCAAGCAGCCTGAAAGAGATGTGGATATTTCTTCTCGACTTCGGACTTGAGCTCCCATGTAGCATCAGTTTGATCATGGTGGCTCCAGAGAACTTTCACCATATCTATACGCCGATTATTGCGAAGCTCCTTTGTCTTGAAATCAAGGATTTTGACAGGAAATGGGAACACATCACCATGGACTTTTTGGTTGGATTACCCAGGATCAGGAAAGGATACGACGCTGCATGGGTCATAGTGGATCGTCTCACCAAGTCAGCACATTTCCTCCCTATGAAAACCACTGTGAAAGTGTCTGAGCTGGCCAACCTCTACATACAGGAGATTGTATGTCAACATGGAGTTCCAGCGTCCATTGTCTCATACCAGGACCCAAAGTTCACTTCAAATATGTGGAAATAGGTTCAAGAAGAATTGGATACCAAGTTGAACTTTAGTACATCTTATCATCCGCAGACAGATGGATAGTTAGAATGAACAGTGAAGATTCTAGAGGATCTTCTATGAGCTTGTGTGCTTGACTGGAAAGGCTCGTGGGACCATTACCTGCCTCTAGCTGAGTTCACCTATAATAATATCTATCAGGAAAGTATTGGGATGCCACCATATGAAGCTCTTTATGGCCGACTGTGCAGATCTCCATTACATTGGGACGATGTCGGAGAACACACCTTGATGAAATTTGAGGAGATGCAGCTGTATGCAGATAAATTTGCACTAATTAGGCAGAGAATGAAGCGAGCATAGGATAGGTAGAAATCATATGCAGATGCTCACCGACAGGAACATCAATTCAAGGAAGGTGATCATGTCTTTCTGAAGATCTGACCTATTTGAGCTTTGGCTAAGAATAAGGAAAAACTCAGTCCTTGTTACGTGGGACCCTTCGAGATCCTTGAAAGGGTTGGAGAATGTGCCTACCATCTTGCTTTGCCACCTCAGTATATTTCCATGCACAATGTCTTTCATGTATCTAATTTGAAGCCTTATGTCAAAGACCCCAGTCACATTCTGAATTATGAGCCTCTTGAGCTGAAAGATGATCTGTCTTATGTGGACACACCAGTCAAAATCCTAGATTTTTGGATGCCTATGATATGTAATATCTTAAATTCTCATATTTGGATATAATTGCTTGGTTGAACAACTGTGACGACCCCAATTTCTATATACTTTCCATAGTGACATTCACAGATATGCGTGCACTCATATCAATAGATGTCAAAAGGGAAAATATAAGAGATTAAGGTAGTCAACTAAAATTAGATATTGAGCCAAGATCAAAGTCCACATCATCTCCTAGAGCCACACAAACATTCATTCATAAGGATAAAATAAAGTCATTACATAAAGAGAGAAAATATTGTTCTAGAGAAAGATAACTTTATTACATAGGATCTCAGTTATCCTCAACATCAAATAGGAAAATAAACTAACATCTAACAAGAATATGATAAGAGGAATAGATCTATCTAATAAATCCTCCATGCTTATTAATTTATGCCTTTAGGTACATTGAGCATGCATTTCACTTTGTTTGTTAATTGTTCCTTGCACCTAGAAAATATGAGAAACAAGAACATCAACAAAGTTAGTACGTGGTAAAAAGTTACACTAATAAGGTTGCATAAAGGAAAATATTTGAAAAGGAAGAAAGAGAGATTAAACCATTCTTAAGGAAAAAATCAGGTAAACATTCCTTTTATTACATTTATTTTGATGCAGTTGTACTACACATATTGCACTTGACTTATATCTAGTGTGGGAAATATAACATCATCATACATGTAACATGGGCCAAGGAATCATACATCCACGTTAGGCAACATACATCCACACCAGGCTATGTGCTCTAGTAGCTACAACCCATTACAATCATTTATGTTCTATTAGATTTGGTGAAGTATAACTCATACTAATTCAACCAAGCAATTATATCCAAATATGAGCATTTAAGATATTACATATCATAGGCAACCAAAAATCTAGGATTTTGACTGGTGTCTCTGCATAAGACAGATCATCTTTCAGCTCAAGAGGCTCATGATTCAGAATGTGACTGGGGTCTTTGACATAAGGCTTCAAATTAGATACATGAAAGACATTATGCATGGAACTATACTGAGGTGGCAAAGCAAGACGGTAGGCACATTCTCCAACCCTTTCAAGGATCTCGAAGGGTCCCACATAATGAGGACTAAGTTTTTCCTTATTCTTAGCCAAAGCTCAAATAGGTCAGATATTTAGAAAGACGTGATCACCTTCCTTTAGTTGATGTTCCTGTCGGTGAGCATCTACATATGATTTCTGCCTATCCTATGCTCACTTTATTCTCTACCTAATTAGTGCAACTTTATCTGCATATAGCTGCATCTCCTCAGATTTCATCAAGGTGTGCTCTCTGACATCATCCCAATGTAATGGAGATCTGCACGGTCGACCATAAAGAGCTTCATATGGTGGCATCCCAATACTTTCCTGATAGCTATTATTATAGGCAAACTCAGCTAGAGGCAGGTAATGGTCCCACGAGCCTTCCCAGTCAAGCACACAAGCTCATAGAAGATCCTCTAGAATCTGCAATGTTCATTCTAACTGTCCATCTGTCTGCGGATGATAAGCTGTACTAAAGTTCAACTTGGTGCCCAATTCTTCTTGAACCTGTTTCCATAGCTTCGAAGTGAACTTTGGGTCCCAGTCTGAGATAATGGATGCTGGAACTCCATGCAGATGTACAATCTCCCATATGTAGAGGTCGTCCAGCTCAGACCCTTTCATAGTGGTTTTCACAGGGAGGAATTGTGCTGACTTGGTGAGACGATCCACTATGACCCATGCAGCATCGTATCCTTTCCTGGTCCTGGGTAATTGTAACGTCCCCGGATTTTGACTTCTCCAAACCCTATCGGGAATGAGATGTCAGAATCTGAAAACATCATCCAATCATATCAGAAAGCAATGCGGAAGCATAATAAGCATACATGAACATACAAACATAACATTTCTCAATATTCAACATATACATTATTACAACCTGAATTACAATTGTATATTGAAAGAGAATTTTTACAAGTCTATGAACATGTATGCTAACAGGATCTTAGACAATAGGTACAACCTAGACAACTGCTCACTTCCCGTCTTTTATCCCAAGCTAGCTCTGAACCTAAAACATACGTGAAACAATGAATCAACACACAAGGTGTTGTGCACGTGGGTAGAAAGATACATACTAGTATGCTTGCATAATTGAAATAACTTGAGAAAGAAAGAGTAAAAGAAAACATTGTTTTAAAGTGATAATCAGGTAAACACATATTTTTAGATGTCTTTTGATGCGTTTGTACTACTAAGTGGTGTTGCACTTCATTTTTCCCCACCCCTTGGGCTATGGGGACCGAGTGCCAACCTTATATTTAGAGGGGAGAGAGAGATGTCACACTTCATTTTTCCCCGCCCCTTGGGCTATGGGGACCGAGTGCCGACCTTATATTTAGAGGAAGAGAGAGAGGATTGAGGGAGAGAGAGAGAACATATATCCACTTAGTAGCTATAAACCATCTATACTCTTTGTTGTTCTTATTGACATGGCGAAGATACTACAATCATAGTACATCCAAGCAATATTCTCAAATAAAGATAAGCAATACATCATAGCTATTGCACACAAGAAAACTAGTCATATACTTAGATAAAGCCCACGTACATGAGTTCAGAGAATTCTAATCATATCCATGATCATCTAGATAAACTGGTCAGCACCTGATTAAAACAAGACCACATACTATCATCAAATTCTCATCATCTTAACCCTAGTCGTGTTCATTAGGGTTCATATTATCTCATTAGGATATTCCAACGTTTACTTGCATTATTGTCTTATATTTATCTTACTGATGTCATTTTCTAGATTATGATTCATTATCTGAATATTAGGTTTTATATCCTTTTTGTGCACATAATAACCCTAGTTTATATACATTATTCCAGTTAGGGTTACAACTCATGTATTAAGGGTCATCTTCATATAACATGAATTCTATGCATATAACTGATCTCAAATTTATATATTATATTTCAGTTATAGATATGAGGGTATTCTGTAAGTCTCATCATTTATTGAGCATGCATGTATTAATTGCATTTTATTTAGGGTTAAAAGCCCTAATTATCCATATGGAGCAAATTACATGATTTCGTAAATCAACATGTCCATAACAGATATCATATGCATTAAAAACATAATTATGAATCTACTGACATGTTCTCATAATTTTAGAACATCGTTTGATATTTATTGTCCATGAAAAGACCATTTCACATCTTACATGATTACTCTGATATTAGTTCGTCGAAAGCCTGATATTATGCTTCTATTGTGTTCTACGCATTGTTCTGAGAATTTTGGTATATTATATGTATTTTTCTGATCAACATGCTATTTTCTACGAATTATATAAGATCTGGACAAAATCTGGGGGTTTACCTTTTTCAGCCAATGGTGTGTTGCCATGTGGCTAACAAGGGTGCGCATCCTCTCTTGGTCTGACATTAATGAACTGGCCGAAACTCAATGGTTCACTAGTTGGGCCGGCGGTCTGCTGACTAGACCCGGTCCGCTCTCTTTCTTCCTCGCACGATGCCTGTGTGCATCCGTTCTCGGCGCCGCACGACACCCACAACCCAGGTGTGTGTCGCCTCCTGGAAAATGGCCGCTGCCGAGGCGCCCTCCTCCACCGACTGCAAGGGAGTTCGACGATTCTATCTATGTGAGTCCGCGGTGACAGGGATCTGTGGTGCCGCCATCGTTGGCCTCTTCTCCAGCGAGTAAAACGGCTGCCCACCTGCAGACCTCCAGGGCTTGAGTCGCCACCTTCCAAAGCAAGGAAGCAGCGAGGTCAGGGTAACAAGGAAAGGGAGGACGACATCTCCTTCTCAACGCGTGCCACCAGACGAAACTTGCCTATGGTTGTGCTCCACGGTGCCATGAAAACCACCTTGGCACCTCGCTGCTACCACCACGGATCCTCCTCTCCGGCGTGCATTCGACCGTCATGTTCTACCCCTCATCCATGGATCGGGCATCACCAAAGTCATTCCTCCTTTACTGCTCTCAAGCTCCATGCCCGTGAGCTGTTGGTGATGGCTGCCTCCGAAACCAGACCACTGACCTCCACACGGTTGATCCGCAGCCTGCACGACCTCCATGTGAGGTCTACGAAGTCACCGCCAGTGGCTCTGCTCCACGCCGCCACCTTGAGGGAAGATCTTAGACGGCATGCGATCCGCCCTGGCTCCACCTGATCTCTACTTCACATCGCTGGACTAGTGCCCCCCCTTTCTGCGGGTGTGGGTCTCGTCCTTCACAGAGGCGTCGCCGCCCAGCTGCTACCATGGCAGACCTTGGATTCGACGGGGCTCTCATCACCTAGCCAGCAAGCTATCACCAGCGCTGCTTTTCTCCTCGTCTCCTTCTTTCATATTTGACCTACAACTTGCTGCGGAGAGGAGTCGAATATGTGAAGGTGGATTTCCCTTTTCTGTAGATCCGACGTCCTCAGCTTATGGGTTGTTGAGAAGATCCTTCAACCACGGAGTGACATGCTCGGTCAAAAGAAGATAGATCACTATGATTCGAGCTTCCCAGCCATCAGGCTCTTATCTCTAACAACTCCACTATTTTCGGAGGCTAGGTGATGACCGATTCTCTACTTAACCCTCCATCTAACCCCCGCATGACGTATAAAAGCATCTAAAGGTCTAAATCAATAAATCAATGACTAGATCAAAATTTCAAACAACAATATTTCTAGCATGTTTAGTGCAAAAGATATGAAGTTTTAGCCGTTAGTTCCTCATCATCCAACCGACATTCAGCCAAGATTGACACCAAAAGTCCATCATTTATTCATGTGTATATAATTCTTCAAAAGAATTTATTTCTCTACTCAACATATCACTAAATGAAAGATTGGTCTCATGAGGACTTAATCAATCAAAAAGGGTATTCATTCACAATTGAATTCAATTAGGTATCGTAGTCCTCCATTGTATCTCAAAACACCTAATTTGGGTGAAGGAATCCATGATTGTATTACCAATTCCTCAATTTGGTATTTGTCCTCTACATAGAATGCTCGCCTCTCAAATATTGTATTAGTTATTAAAACTCAAAAGTCTAGGTTATCACAGTAATCCTACCACAAAGTCCATGGTGATGTGTTCCCATTTCCATTCCGGGATCTCAAGGGGTTGCAGTAGACTGCCTGGTCTTTGATGCTCTGCCTTGATTCTCTGGAACGTTAGACATCTGGACACAAAATTGGCAATATCGCGGTTCATGCCTCTCCACCAGAACTGACGTTGTAGGTCCTTGTACATATTCATTGTGTTAGGATGAACAGTGTATTTGGACCCATGTACCTCAGAAAGAATCTTCGTCTTTTTAGCTAACTATTCAGGAACCCATATACGGTTCTTATATCGAAGACCACCATCAATACCCACAGACATATGTGTATGAGGTTTAGCCAAGAGAGAGGAGAGATCTACAAGCTCGGGACTAGCTTTCTGTGCTTCTAGAAGTTCAAAATGCAGTTTGGATGTGATAGAGATGTTATGACATTCATACGATCAGCCATGAATTGTGGTTTCTAGCTTGCTAGGTCCTCCATGTTCCTCCATTTAGGTACAGATAGGGATGCAACCATAACTCTTTTCCTTCTAAGAGCATCTGCAACTACATTGGCCTTACCTGGATGGTAGCCAATAGTGAAGTCATAGTCCTTCAGGTACTCGATCCACCATCGTTGCCGCAAAATCAGATCCTTTTACATCATAATGTACTTGAGGCTTTTGTGGTCGGTGAAGATATCAAATGTTGCCCCGTACAAGTAGTGCCTCCATATTTTGAGAGCATGGATGATAACAGCTAACTCCAAATCATGCGTGGGATAATTCATCTCATTGGGTTTCAACTGTCTAGAAGTGAAGGGCACCAATTTCCCATTCTGCTGTAGAACACACCCTAGTCCATGTCGGGAAGCATCAGTGAATATCACAAATCCTTCATTGCCAGATGGTAGAACAAGGACAGGTGTTGACGTCAATTTCTTCTTGAGCTCTTGGAAGCTAGACTCGCAAGCATCGGACCAGATGAAATGCTCATCCTTCCGAGTCAGTTTGGTCAGAGGTAGTGCGACTTTGAAAAGTTTGGGATGAAACAACGATAATATTCGGCCAGACCCAAGAAACTTCAGATTTTAGAAGGATTTCAGGGAGGTTGCCAATCAAGTACGAGTGAGACTTTGGCGAGATTGACAGATATATTTCCCCTAGAGATGACATTACCAAGAAACATGACTTTATCAATCCACAATTCACATTTAGAAAGCTTGCCATAGAATTTTTGGGATCGAAGAATCTCAAGGATAGATTTCAAATGCTCTCGATGTTTCTCCATAGAATCAGAATAGATCAGAATATCATCAATGAAGATGACAACAAACTCATCAAGATAAAGTTGGAAGACTTTGTTCATCAAGTTCATGAATACACCAGGTGCGTTGGTCAACCCGAACGACATCACCAGAAATTCATAGTGCTCGTAACGAGTTCGAAAAGAAGTCTTAGATATATCTGAATCCTTGACCTTAAGTTGATGGTAGCCAGAACGGAGATCAATTTTGGAGAAGACTTTAGCAGTACGAAGTTGATCAAAGAGGTCATCAGTACGAGGGAGGGGATACTTGTTTTTAATGGTAGCTTGGTTCAACATGCGATAGTCAATACACATCCACATTGAACCATCTTTCTTTTTAACAAAAAGGAAAGGTGCACCCCAAGGGGAAATACTAGGGCGGATAAAACCCTTATCAAAAAGTTCTTGTAATTGTTTCTTAAACTCCATAAGCTTAGCAGGTGCCATCCTATACGGTGCCCTAGAAATCGGAGTGGTTCCAGGAAGAAGGTCTATGGAGAACTCAATGTCTCTGTTTGGAGGCAGCCCAGGAAGCTCCTCTGGAAATACGTCAAGGAAATCACGTACCACCTCCAGTCTTTCTACATGCCCATTATCAGGACTAGTCTCTGGGACGAATGTGAGGAAGACTTTACATCCTTTAGATATGAGCTTTTTAGCTTTAATAGAGGAAATTATTACATTATTATAGAATATGCTTCCCCGAGGGATCACCACAGGAGAGGAATGAGACTGAGAGAGAACTACCATATTATTTCTACAGTCAATGTGAGCATGATATGTGTATAGCCAATCCATGCCAAGAATAATATCAAAGTCTTCCATGGTTCAGAGAATGAATTCAAAGGGCATCTCATGATTTTCTAATATTAGAGGGAGGACATCAGTTTTCAGCAATGTAGTGAATATTTTTCCACTAGGACTTGACACATCCAGAATATAACTCAAGTCCCTTATATGTAAGTGCAACATTGAGGCTAGATTTCGAGAAATGAATGTATTTGTTGATCCCGAGTCAAACAATGCTTTAACATGATGTCCATTCAAGAAAACAATGCCTACACACGATAATTATATTTTAAATAATTGAAGGAATTGAACAAGATATCACATATATGAAAAATATTTAAGGTTACCTTCAACAAGCTGGTTCAGATTTTCTCTAGCCTCTTTTGTTGTTACTGCGAACACTCTAGCATTGCGGTGTCCCTGAGGGGGTGGAGCATCTACTGGAGGTTTGCCAAGGATAGATACATTGGGGCATTTGGCAAGGAAATGTCCCTCCTTCTTGTAGTTGTAGCAGACCGGCTTGGTGTAGCGACAGGGCCCATCATGTCTGCGTCCACAAGTCTTGCATTTGTTGCGGTAATCCATCAGCTTGCTATTGTTCTGTCCTTTCTTCCCTGAACCTTCTCATTTTCCTGATCCTTTATTATGGCCGGGTGGAACTTCTTGAACTTCTCTTCCTCAGTGGTGGTCAACCCTAAATATCCCATACTAGAAGGCTTCTGCAATCCCTGCTCCCTTTCCTGCTTAAGGGCCATGTCTAGGGCTTCATATATACTTCTGGGACGAGAGGTTATAACTAGGGTTTTCAGATGGGCAACAAGGCAGTCTACATAATGTTCAGTGAGGCGGTCCTCAGTCTGAATAGGGACATAGCGTTCTAGAAGACTAAACTTCCAAGTATAATCAGCCACTATGAGATTGCCCTACCTAAGCTCTATGTACATCTTCTCTTTCCTCTTCCTCTCAGCTATAGGCATGAAACGGTCGGTGAAGAGTGTCTTGAAGGCTTCCCACCCCAAGTTGTCTACTTCCTCACCCCGGTTCCCACCATAGCTCTCCCACCAGATCTTCACCCCTCCCTTAAGCAGATGGGTGGTGAATTTGACCTTCTTTTCCTCTGGTACTTCTAGGGTACGGAAGGCATTCTCTATAGAAAGGACCCAGGGCTCAACCTTGTCCATGACTTTGGGTTAGTCTTACCCCCAAAAGCTGTCAGGGTTGAGCTTGATGAAGTCTATCACTGTCACTTCCTTTTCCTAGAGGAGCTAGGTTCAGGGGTTTCTTTAGTGGCAAGGGTTTCCATAAAGTCTAGAAGGATTTTCTTCTATTCCTCCCACCTTTCCTTGGCTGTGGAATCAGGATTAGGTACTTTAGAGGTTTCAGGCTCTTTTCTCTTTTTAGAGGACCATTCCTCCGAGGCCTTTGAGTTGCGAGTTTTAGGAGGCATCCTAAAATTAATTTGAACATATTATATTTATTACTTCAACAATTATTCTCATCATAATCATTATTATTACATGATATTTCATTATTCTCCTTTATCAATTATTAGTGTTATTAATGTTATAATTTATGGAGGATATCCTAAAATCCTTATCAGTCATTCCTTAGGACTTTCTAAATAGAGAGACTCCTTCGTAACCTTATAACAAAGGTAAGAGGGAAAATTTATTTTTAAAACATAGATGATAGGGAAATTTTTCCTATAGAAGGGATGAGAGGGAACATCTATAGATGAGAAGGTTCCTAAATTAAGGTAAGCCCAAGAATAGGGGACATTGAGGGTATTGACCAGGTAGACTTATACTGCCATAAAGGTAGCCTCGTGATTGCCAAGCAAAGTGGCTCAGAGACTTTAGTCAGACCCATGGCAGATGCTATCCTAGACACTTCCACCCTTCACATCCCTAACTCAAGGACTACCCTTGACTCAAAATAGGATGAATGAAGTTCATGTGACTTGATGTGTGAACATTGGCTCTGATACCAACTGTGACGACCCCAATTTCTACATACTTTCCATAGTGATATTCACAGATATGCGTGCACTCATATCTATAGATGTCAAAAGGGAAAATATAAGAGATTAAGGTATTCAACTAAAATCAGAGATTGAGCCAAGATCAAAGTCCACATCATCTCCTAGAGCCACACAAACATTCATTCATAAGGATAAAATAAAGTCATTACATAAAGAGAGAAAATATTGTTCTAGAGAAAGATAACTTTATTACATAGGATCTCATTCATCCTCAACATCAACTAGGAAAATAAACTAACATCTAGCAAGAATAAGATAAGAGGAATAGATCTATCTAATAAATCCTCCATGCTTATTAATTTATGCCTTCAGGTACATTGAGCATGCATTTCACTTTGTTTGTCAATTGTTCCTTGCACCTAGAAAATATGAGAAATAAGAACATCAACAAAGTTGGTACGTGATAAAAAGTTACAGTAATAAGGTTGCATAAAGTAAAATATTTGAAAAGGAAGAAAGAGAGATAAAACCATTTCTTAAGGAAAAAATCAGGTAAGCATCCTTTTTATTACATTTATTTAGATGCAGTTGTACTACACATATTGCACTTGACTTACATCTAGTGTGGGTAATATAACATCATCATACATCAAACATGGGCCAAGGAACCATACATCCATGTTAGGCAACATACATCCACACCAGGCTATGTGCTCTAGTAGCTACAACCCATCACAATCATTTATGTTCTATTAGATTTGGCGAAGTATAACTCATACTAATTCAACCAAGCAATTATATCCAAATATGAGCATTCAAGATATTACATATCATAGGCAACCAGAAATCTAGTCTTATACTTATAAGACCACATACCTGCTTGTTTAGGTCAGATATCCCAGAATTTAGAATCAACAAGAATTAAGTCATCCTGTAAGGAAAGCAAGGGTACAATATTACCATTTGTCCATATGACCAAGACTACGATATGTTCTTAATTATTATTCTTTTCATGTTATGTTGTTCAAATCAGTGATTTTCCATAATTAAATTGAGTTTTGAGATATTATCAGGTCTGATCCATCATACAATAGTTTTATTAAAAGATATTATTTAGTTAATTAAATAGAAGATTTTCATAAACTATGGTTTCTATGATGGTCAAAAAAAAGGGAAAGCAACCCTTAGGATATTAATGATTTCATAAAATTGGGGTTTGATTCAATGTTCAGGACCATTCATGTTCACTAACCATCATCTAATAACATTAGGTTAAATATAAAGATGTACATTTAATTTGATGTTGAGAGAGAGAACTAGATTTAGGGTTTCTTATAATCATTTCATCATTTATCAACTTCGACTAGTGTTTCGAGTTATTTAGAAAACATGGTTTCATCTAGGGTTAAATATATTGTAGAAAGTCAGATATCATCGAGGAAACTATTATTAATAATTAATCATAATAAAAAAGTTCATATAATCTCTAGACAACTATTTTTAAAAAAGGAAACGGATATAGGTCATGATCATATTTTATTTGGATAGAGAATATTTTTCTGATCAAAATGGCATATAGGTTTGATATTTTCTTATAATTCTAGCATTTACTATGATTTTTCTAAGTTAAGCTATTTTCTTGAGTAAAAGAAAAAGTAAAAAGAAAATTTTACCTAGATCAACAGCCGGATCCGACTGGATCAACGACTCAGGTTGATCCAAGACTTTGCAAGATCGATCCTGGGCCACCGACGTGGCGTTCGCTGATAGGTCCAAAAGGGTTTATGTTGGCACCTCCTTTTCCTCTACTGCTGCTTGCTCGAGCAACAAGGTAGGTACTTCGACGAGGCTTTGCTCGCTCTTGGGTGACGTTGGAGACTGGATGAAGGTGCCCTCACCTTTGCGAGGCTGCCTCAATCGGAGGAGTGAGGTTTCCGATATGTGGCTCCCTCTAGAAATCAATGCCACCACAGTGACGGTGAGGTCGCCGACGAGGTGGAGGTCAGGGAGGAAGGGGTGTTCTAGGGTAGTGTGTTCTAGCAGGGAAGCTTGGCAGTCGAATGGGGAAGGTGTTGGTAATGAGGAAATGGTAGATGGAGACCAGAAGTAATGGGGCGGTGAGGGCATTGGAGGTTGAATAAGGTGGAATGGGGATGGCTATTCGAGGTAGCTCGACTGACAATTGGTAGTGGGAGATGAGAAAAGGAGGTATGAAGGAGCTATTGGAGGGGTTAAGTAGGCGTTTGGGGGGCTAGGTGATGAAGCCCTAAAATCCCTGCCACCAGAGTGAGAAGGTCATGATGTTGGGAGGTTGGGAGGTTGCAACATTGCATGAAACTCAGTCAAAGATGGTATGGCTGGCTGTGAAATCACAAGATGAAGATATCTACGTGGATAGATATTCAAGAATGTGGATGAGGTGGAGTTTGGCTGGAGCTCAGGCTCACTCTCTCCTCCCCGCCTTTTTTGGGAGGTAGAAGATAGGTTCTCGACCCTTGGATCCCCGTGTGATCCAAAGGGGTGGGATCCTAAGGTCAGAAACACACAGACCAGCTATAGAAGCCGCATGACACATTTATGTGTCACGGCCTGGTCATTTAATACAAAACTTAGTTCCTAAGTGTGAGAACAAAGCAAATATACACATAATTGCAAATGCTTATATCTCTTAATTGGGTTGTCTAATTGCAATAAAATTTTAGGGGTAGTTTAATAATGTCAAAATGTGACTATGGTATAATTTTGGGGTCCAAAATCAAATACTTGATTTATTCATTTACTAAATACACTAACACATGTATTTTATCATCATAGCACACTAGGGTTTGCATTTTGTGACACATCTCGTTCAATTGAGTGAGCAAAGTATATGAGGGTATATTGGTCAACAAAATTGATAATAAAACTTTTAAGAGAGAGACAAAATATTATAAAAACTCACTTTGTCACATTCTCCCCTCCTTTTAAGAATTTTGCCCTCAAAATTCAAGCAGCCTAAAAGAGATGTGGATATTTCCGCTCGACTTCAGACTTGAGCTCCCATGTAGCATCAGTTTGATCATGGTGGCTCTAGAGAACTTTCACCATATCTATACGCCGATTATTGCGAAGCTCCTTTGTCTTGAAATCAAGGATTTTGACTAGTGTCTTAGCATAAGACATATCATCTTTCAGCTCAAGAGGCTCATGATTCCGAATGTGACTGGGGTCTTTAACATAAGGCTTCAAATTAGATACATGAAAGAAATTATGCATGACACTACACTGAGGTGGCAAAGCAAGATGGTAGGCACATTCTCCAACCCTTTCAAGGATCTCGAAGGGTCCCACATAATGAGGACTACGTTTTCCCTTATTCTTGGCCAAAGCTCGAATAGGTCGGATCTTCAGAAAGACGTGATTACCTTCCTTGAATTGACGTTCATGTCGGTAAGCATATGCATACGATTTCTTCCTATTTTGTGCTCGCTTCATTCTCTACCTAATTAGTGCAACTTTATCTGCATACATCTGCATCTCCTCAGATTTCATCAAGGTGTGTTCTCTGACATCTTCCCAATGTAATGGAGATCTGCATGGTCGGCCATAAAGAGCTTCATATGGTGGCATCCCAATACTCACCTGATAGATATTATTATAGGCGAACTCAGTTAGAGGTAGGTAATGGTCCCACAAGCCTTCCCAGTCAAGCACACAAGCTCGTAGAAGATCCTCCAGAATCTGCATTGTTCATTCTGAATGTCCATCTGTATGTGGATGATAAGTTGTACTAAAGTTCAACTTGGTGCCCAATTCGTCTTGAACCTATTTCCATAGCTTTGAAGTGAACTTTGGGTCCCGGTCCGAGACAATGGATGCTAGAACTCCATGCAAACATACAATCTCCCGTATGTAGAGGTCGGCCAGCTCAGACACTTTTGCAGTGGTTTTCACAGGGAGGAAATGAGCTGATTTGGTGAGACGATCCACTATGACCCATGCAACGTCGTATCCTATCCTGGTCCTAGGTAATCCTACCATGAAGTCCATGGTGATGTGTTCCCATTTCCATTCTGGGATCTGGAGGGGTTGCAGTAGACCGCCTGGTATTTTATACTCGACCTTGATTCTCTGGCATGTCAGACATCTGAACATGAAATTGGCGATATCGCGCTTCATGCCTCTCCACCAGAATTGACGTTGTAGGTCCTTGTACATCTTCGTTGTGTCAGGATGAATGGTGTATTTGGACCCATGTGCCTCATAAAGAATCTTCGTTTTTTCAGCTGACTGTTGAGGAACCCATATATGGTTCTTATATCAAAGACCACCATCAAGACCCATAGACAGATGTGTATGAGGTTTAGCCAGGAGAGAGGAGATCTCTACAAGCTCGATACTAGATTTTTGTGCCTCTAGAAGTTTAGAATGCATGTTGGATGTGATAGAGATGTTATTGACATGCATACAATCAACCAGGAATTGTGGTTTCCAGCTTGCTAGGTCCTCCATGTTCCTCCATTCGGGTACAGACAGGGATGCACCCATAACTTTTTTCCTACTAAGAGCATCTGCAACTACATTGGCCTTACCTACATGGTAGCCAATAGTGAAGTTGTAGTCCTTCAGGTACTCGATCCTCCATCGTTGCTGTAGATTCAGATACTTTTGCGTCAGAATGTACTCGAGGCTTTTGTAGTCGGTGAAGATATAAAATGTTGCCCCGTACAAGTAGTGCCTCCAGATTTTGAGAGCATGGAAGATAGCAGCTAACTCCAAATCATGCGTGGGATAATTCAGCTCATTGGGTTTCAACTGTCTAGAAGCAAAGGCCACCACTTTCCCATTCTGCTGTAGAACACACCCTAGTCCATGTCGGCAGGCATCAATGAATATCACAAATCCTTCATTGCCAAATCGTAGAACAAGGACAGGTGCTGATGTCAATTTCTGCTTGAGCTCTTGGAATCTAGACTCGCAAGCAGCTGACCAGATGAAATGCTCATCCTTCTGAGTCAGCTTGGTCAGAGGTAGTGCGACTTTGGAAAAGTTTGGGATGAAACGACGATAATATCCGGCCAGACCCAAGAAACTTCGGATTTCATAAGGATTTCAAGGAGGTTGCCAATCAAGTACAACTGAGACTTTGATGAGATCGACATATATATTTCCTTCAAAGATGACATGACCAAGAAACATGACTTTATCAATCCAAAATTCACATTTAGAAAGCTTGCCATAGAATTTCTAGGCTCAAAGAATCTCAAGGACATACTTCAAATGCTCTCGATGTTTCTCCATAGAATCAGAATAGATCAGAATATCATAAATGAAGACGACCAAAAACTCATCAAGATAAGGTTGGAAGACTTTGTTCATCAAGTTCATGAATACGTCAGGTGCGTTGGTCAACCCGAACAACATCACTAGAAATTCATAGTGCCCGTAATGAGTTCAAAAAGCAGTCTTAAATATATCTGAATCCTTGACCTTAAGTTGATGGTAGCCAAAATGAAGATCAATTTTGGAGAAGACTTTAGCAGTACGAAGTTGATCAAAGAGGTCATCAATACGAGGGAGGGGATACTTGTTTTTAATGGTAGCTTGGTTCAACATGCGATAGTCAATACACATCCACATTGAACCATCTTTCTTTAAAAAAAAAGGACAGGTGCACCCCAAGGGGAAATACTAGGGCAGATAAAACCCATATCAAGAAGTTCTTGTAATTGTTTCTTTAACTCCATAAGCTCAGCAGGTGCCATCCTATATGGTGCCCTAGAAATCGGAGTGGTTCCAGGAAGAAGGTCTATGGAGAACTCAATGTCTCTATTTGGAGGCAGCCCAGGAAGCTCCTCCGAAAATACATCAAGGAAATCACGTACCACCTCCTGTCTTTCTACATGCCCATTATTAGGACTAGTCTCTGAGACGAATGCGAGGAAGACTTTACATCCTTTAGATATGAGCTTTTTAGCTTTAAGAGAGGAAATTATTACATTATTACAGAATCTACTTCCCTGAGGGATCACCACAGGAGAGGAATGAGGCTGAGAGAGAACTACCATCTTATTTCTACAGTCAATGTGAGCATGATATGTGTATAGACAATCCATGCCAAGAATAATATCAAAGTCTTCCATGGTTAAGAGAATGAATTCAAAGGGAATGTCATGATTTTCTAATTTTAGAGGGGGGGCATCAGTTTTTAGCAATGTAGTGAATATTTTTCCTCTAGGAGTTGACACATCCAGAATATAACCCAAGTCCCTTATATGTAAGTGCAACATTGAGGCCAGATTTTGAGAAATGAATGTATTTATTGATCCTGAGTCAAAAAATGCTTTAATCGGATGTCCATTCAAGAAAACAATGCCTACACAGGACAATTATATTTTAAATAATTGAAGGAATTGAACAAGATATTACATATATGAAAAAGATTTAAGGTTACCTTCGACAAGATGGTTCAGATTTTCTCTAGCCTCTTTTGTTGTTACTGTGAACACTCTAGCATTGCGGTGTCACTGAGGGGTTGGAGCACCTACTGGAGGAGTTTGCCAAGGATAGACGCATTGGGGCATTTGGCAAGGAAATGTCCCTCCTTCTTGCAGTTGTAGCAGACCGGCTTGGTGTAGCAACAAGGCCCATCATGTCCTCATCCACAAGTCTTGGATTTGTTGCGATAATCCATCAGCTTGCTATTCTTCTATCCTTTCTTCCCTGAACCTCCTCCTTTTCCTAATCCTTTATTATGTCTGGGTGGAACTTCTTGAACTTCTCTTCCTCAGTGGTGGTCAACCCTAAATATCCCATACTAGAAGGCTTCTGCAATCCCTACTCCCTCTCCTGCTTAAGGGCCACGTCTAGGGCTTCATCTATACTTTTGGGATGGGAGGCTATAACTAGGATTTTCAGATGGGAAGCAAGGCAGTCTACATAATGTTTAGTGAGGTGGTCCTCGGTCCGAATAGGGACATAGCATTCTAGAAGCCTAAACTTCTGGGTATCATCAGCCACTGAGAGATTGCCCTGCCTAATCTCTATGTACATCTTCTCTTTCCTCTTCCTCTCAGCTATAGGCATGAAACAGTCAGTGAAGAGGGTCTTAAAGGCTTCCCACCCCAACTTGTCTACTTCCTCACCCCGGTTCCCTCCATAGTTCTCCCACCAAATCTTCGCCCTTCCCTTAAGCAGATGGGGTGGCGAATTTGACCTTCTTTTCCTCAGGTACTTCTAGGGTACAAAATGCATTCTCTACAGAAAGAACCCATGCCTCAACCTTGTCCATGACTTTGGGTTGGTATTCCCCCCAAAATCTGTCGGGGTTGAGCTTAATGAAGTCTATCACCGTCACTTTCTTTATCCTAGAGGAGCTAGGTTTAAGGGTTCCTTTAGTTGCGAGGGTTTCCATAAAGTCTAGAAGGATTTTCTTCTGTTCCTCCCACCTTTCCTTGGCCGCAGAATCAGGATCAGGTACTTCATAGGTTTCAGGCTCTTTTCTCTTTTTAGAGGATGATTCCTCTGAGGCCTTTGAGTTGCGAGTATTAGGAGCCATCCTGAAATTAATTCGAACATATTAGATTTATTACTTCAACAATTATTCTCGTCATAATCATTATCATTATTTCATGATATTTCATTATTCTCCTTTATCAATTATTAATGTTATTAATGTTATGATTTATGGAGGATATCCTAAAATCCTTATCAGTTGATCCTTAGGACTTTCTAAATAGAGAGACTCCTTCCTAACCTTATAACAGAGGTAAGAGGGAAAATTTATTTTTAAAACATAGATGAGAGGGAAACTTTTCCTATAAAAGGGATGAGAGGGAACATCTATAGATGAGAAGGTTCCTAAATTAAGGTAAGCCCAAGAATAGGGGACACTTAGGGTATTGGCCCAGTAGACTTATACTTCCATAAAGGTAGCCTCGTGATTGCCAAGCTAAGTGGCTCAGAGACTTTAGTGAGACCCATGTCATATGCTCTCCTAGACACCTCCACCCTTCACATCCCTAACTCAAGGACTACCCTAGACTCAAAATAGGATGAATGAAGTTCATGTGACTTGATGTGTGAACATTGGCTCTGATACCAACTGTGACGACCCCAATTTCTATATACTTTCCATAGTGACATTCACAGATATGCGTGCACTCATATCTATAGATGTCAAAAAGGAAAATATAAGAGATTAAGGTAGTCAACTAAAATCAGAGATTGAGAAAAGATCAAAGTCCACATCATCTCCTAGAGCCACACAAACATTCATTCATAATGATAAAATAAAGTCATTACATAAAGAGAGAAAATATTGTTCTAGAGAAAGATAACTTTATTACATAGGATCTCAGTCATCCACAACATCAACTAGGAAAATAAACTAACATCTAGAAAGAATAAGATAAGAGGAATAAAGTTATCTAATAAATCCTCCATGCTTATTAATTTATGTCTTCAGGTACATTGAGCATGCATTTCACTTTGTTTTTCAATTGTTCCTTGCACCTAGAAAATATGAAAAACAAGAAATCAACAAAGTTGATACGTGGTATAAAGTTACACTAATAAGGTTGCATAAAGGAAAATATTTGAAAAGGAAGAAAGAGAGATAAAACCATTTCTTAAGGTGAAAATCAGGTAAACATTCCTTTTATTACATTTATTTTGATGCGGTTGTACTACACATATTGCACTTGACTTACATCTAGTGTGGGCAATATAACATCATCATACATCTAACATGGGCCAAGGAATCATACATCCATGTTAGGAAACATACATACACACCAGGCTATGTGCTCTAGTAGCTACAACCCATCACAATCATTTATGTTCTATTAGATTTGGCGAAGTATAACTCATACTAATTCAACCAAGCAATTATATCCAAATATGAGCATTCAAGATATTACATATCATAGGCAACCAGAAATCTAGTCTTATACTTATAAGACTACGTACCTACTTCTTTAGGTCAGATATCCAAGAATTTAGAATCAACAAGAATTAAGTCACCCTGTAAGGAAAGAAAGGGTACAACATTACCATTGGTCCATATGACCAATACTATGATATGTTCTTCATTATTATTCTTTTCATGTTATCTTGTTCAAATCAGGGATTTTCCATAATTAAATTGAGTTTTCAGATTTATGATCCATCATACAATAGTTTGATTAAAAGATAGTATTTAGTTAATTAAACATAAGATTTTCATAAACTAGGGTTTCTAGGATGATCGGAAAAAAGGGAAAGAAACCCTTAGGATATTAATGATTTCATAAAATTAGGGTTTCATTCAAAGTTCAGGACCATTCATGATCACTAACCATCATCTAATAAAATTAGATTTAATATAAAGATGTACATTTAATTTCATGTAGAGGGAGAGAACTAGATTTAGGGTTTCTTATAATCATTTCATCATTTATCAAATCAGACTAGTGTTTCGAGTTATTAAGAAAACATGGTTTCATCTAGGGTTAAATATATTGTAGAAAGTCAGATATCATCGAGGAAACTATTATTAATAATTAATCATAATCAAAAAGATCATATAAGATCTTGACAACTATTTTTGAAAAATTAAACGGATATAGGTCATGATCATATTTTATTTGGATAGAGGATACTTTTTTGATCAAAATGGCATATAGGTTCGATATTTTCTGATAATCCTAGCATTTACTATGATTTTTCTAAGTTAAGCTATTTTCTTGAGTAAAAGAAAAAGGAAAAAGAGAATTTTACCTAGATCAATGGCCAGATCCGACTGGATCAACGACTCAGGTTGATCCAAGACTTTGCAAGATCAATCCTGGGCCGCCGATGTGGCATTCGCTGATAGGTCCAAAAGGGTTTATGCTGGAACCTCCTTTTCCTCTGTTGCTGCTTGCTCGAGCAGCAAGGTAGGTACTCCGGCGAGGCTCCGCTCGCTCTTAGGTGACGCTGGAGACTAGATGAAGGTGCCCTCACCTTCACAAGGCTACCTCAATTGGAGGAGTGAGGTTTCCGATCTATGGCTCCCTCTAGAACTCAACGCCACCGCAGTGAGGGTGAGTTCACCGACAAGGTGGAGGTTAGGGAGGAAGGGGTGTTCTAGGGTAGTGTGTTCTAGCTGAGAAGCTCGGCAGTCGAATGGGGAAGGTGTTGGTAATCAGGAAATGGTGGATGGAGACTAGAAGTAATGGGGTGGTGAGGGTGTTGGAGGTTGAAGAAGGTGGAATGGGGATGGCTATTTGAGACAGCTCGGCTCGCAATTGGTAGTGGGAGATGAGAAAAGGAGGTATGGCAGAGCTATTGGAGGGGTTAAGTAGGTGTTGGGGGGGGGCTAGGTGATGAAGCCCTAAAATCCCTATCGCTGGAGTGAGAAGGTCAGGATGTTGGGAGGTTGGGAGGTTGCTATATTGCATGAAACTTGATCAAAGCTGGTATGGCCGTCCATGAAATCACAAGACGAAGATATCTACACGGATAGATATTCAAGAATGTGGATGAGGTGGAGTCTGGCTGGAGCTCAGGCTCGCTCTCTCCTCCCCACCCTTTGTGGGAGGTAGAAGATAGGTTCTCAACCCTTGGATCCCCGTGCGATCCAAAGGGGTGGGTTCCTGAGGTTAGAAACACGCAGACCAGCTATAGAAGCCGCGTGACACATTTATGTGTCACGGCCTGGTCATTTAATCCAAAACTTAGGTCCTAAGTTTGAGAACAAAGCAAATATACTTATAATTTCAAATGCTTATATCTCCTAATTGGGTGGTCCAATTGCAATAAAATTTTAGGGGTAGTTTAATAATGTCAAAATGTGACTATGGTATAATTTTGGGGTCCAAAATCGAATATTTGATATGTTCATTTACTAAATACACTAACACATGTATTTTATCATCATAGCACACTAGGGTTTGCATTTTGTGACACATCTTGTTCAATTGAGTGAGGAAAGTATATGAGGGTTTATTGGTCAAAAAAATTGATGATAAAACTTTTAAGAGAGAGAAAAAATATTATAAAAACTCACTTTGTCACATTTTCTCTGTAGTCTATGCCTTAAACTTGCATACTCAGAGGCAGTCCTTGTGGAAGGAGTTGCTGGCCCAAGCGAGGTGGACAAACCTTCCATGGTTAATCATGGGAGAATTTAATAACATCGGACTTCAAGAAGAGAAAAGGGGTGGTAGGTTGGTACCGGAGGTGGTGTTGAGATCTTTCAACCAAACGATTAGTGAAGTGAAACTATGTGAATTGCCAATGCAAGGGGACGACACGTTCACATGGAATAATGAAGGTAAACCAGGAAAAAGAATTGCATCTAAACTTGATAGAGCCCTAGTTAATGTCAGGTGGTTGGATTTGCTCGGGAACATCAACATCAAGGCTGTTACTCCAGACATAAGTGATCATGCCCCATTGTCAATGTAGATGAGAGAGAAGTCTAGAAGAAATAGACCCTTTCACTTCATCAATTTTTGGACTAAGTGAGACAGCTACAAGGAGCTGGTGAACCGAAGTTGGCGTGAACCCATCCAGGGTAACCCCATCTATGTTTTTGCCAATAAACACAAGAGACTAAAAGGTGATCTCAAGAAGTGGTCGAAGGAGCATGTCAACATCCCAGTACTTATTGAATCAAACAAAAAGGAGTTAATGGAGGTTAGAAGTAAGCTACTTAGGGATCCACTTAATCCAACTCTCATCGAAACTGAGATAGGATTAAAGCATATACTGGAGGACCTGAAGAAGGTGGAGGAAAGCTTCTTATGGCAGAGGAGTCACCAGAAGTGGATCCAAGATGGGGATAGGAACACAAAAATCTATCATAACTCCATCAAGCATAGAGAAGCCCTTAATACTATTTCGGAGTTGATTGATGAAGAAGGCATAACGCTTAACATCCAGGAGGACCTGTGCAATGAAGCCACACAGTTATACACAAAGTTTTATAGCAAGAATTATAATGAAGCAAGGGAGATTGAGGAGGAGGATCTTCAATGGAGGTACAAACTCACCACTTCCCATAATACTATCCTTTGCAGGCAGGCCCTTGAAGAGGAGGTTAAGGAGGCGTTATGGAGTATAGGGACTGACAAATCGCCCGGACCAGATGGATTTAATTCACACTTCTATAGGGAGGCATGGGAGGTCATTAAGGACGATCTCTGTGAGTCAGTTAAATGGTTCATGGACGGTGGTTTCCTACTTAGACAAGTTAATCACGTGTTCCTGGTGCTTATACCTAAGAAGAAGACAACATCATCACTGGCTAATTTCAGACCAATCACATGCTACAATGTTCAATATAAGGTGATAGCTAAGTTGTTGGCTGAGAGGTTGAAGATGGTGCTTCCACTGATAGTTTTTGACAACCAAGGAGCATTCATATATGGCCGTAGTATTAGAGACTATGCGTTGTTGGACAGAGAGTTCTTGCTAGATTTCAACATCTTGCAGAGACATAATAAGGCTTGCTTGAAACTAGATGTCTCAAAAGCCTATGACAATGTCAATTGGAGTTCGCTTTGGTGGATTATGTCAAGAATGGGATTCCAGGAGAAGTGGATAAATCTAATGAAACAATGTGTAACGACGACAAGCTTTTCGGTGCTTGTTAATGTCTCCCCGTGTGGTATCTTCAAAGGCAGCAATGGTTTGAGGCAGGGTGACCCCCTCTCACCATTGTTGTTCACAATTGTGATGGAGTATTTCAACAGGCTGATGGACAAAGAAGAAAGGGAAATGAAGGTAGCTACTTATACTGTCCATGGTATGAGGGTGCTGAGTCATCTCATTTTTGCAGATGATGTACTAGTGTTCATGCAAGCGAAGGCCACATACATGTCTCAACTGAAGCTACTAATGATGAGGTTTGGGGATGACACTAGACTAAAGACGAACATCCAGAAGATACAACTGTTTCTATCCAAGAATGGGGAGCAAATAGTAGGAGATATTGAAGAGGTGATGGGCATCACAGTGAGCAACCTCCCCACTAAATACCTCGGGTTCCTGTTAGCTGGAGGTAATCTGAAAGTCAGTGATTTCACAGAATGCTTTGAAAAGCTAGAAAATATGATTAGTAGGTGGCCCTTGATGAAAACATCCATGACGGGAAGAATCACCCTGACAAAGTAAGCCATTGAAGGCCTGCTAATCTTCTGGTCTCAACAAGGAGAGATCCCGGGTGCAGTTTTAGACAGAATGGAAATGACGATTGCTAACTTCATGTGGGAGAGTAACATTCATCCTATGAAGTACAATAGACTGGAGAGACCTAAGGAGGAAGGAGGGGTTGGCCTAAAAACACCAAGATACATAGATACTTGGGGCACAACAAAAAGGATTTTCAAGTACATGCAGAATGATACTTTGTGGGCAAAGTGGATGATGACGAGATACCCCAAGGGTTTTGACTTTAAACCGAAGACCAGGGAGGGATACTCGAGAGTCATCAACAGAATGAATGAGGTGTGGCAAGAGATCAAGAACATTAATGATGAAAGAAGTTCCTGGATGATGAAGGAGAAACAAGACAAAATTTGGGAGCTTATTGAACCGAGGGTTGGAGAGCACATATCCAATAAGATATGGACTGATATTGGAATCCCGAAATGGGAAATGTGCTTATACAAGACAGTGCATAACTCACTTGCCACCCTAGATAAAACCTCTAGGTGGTATCCTGGAACGGATACAACCTGCTATCTCTGTGATGAGGAACATGAGACAAAGGAGCATATCTTCAAGTCGTGCAAGTATACAAGGAAAGTCTGGGATCAATTGTGAACAAAAATGAAGTTGAGGCCGAGGCAGCTGAATGATATAGAAGGAATGAGTGCCACCCTAAATAAGATGGAGGTTTTGTTGTTGTCAGCTCTATACTTCCATATTTGGAAGGAGAGGAACAACAAAAAGCACAATGTGAATAAGAAGGGGGATGATGGTCTAGCCATAAAAATCCACAAAGTTCTATACAATAGGATACAATGTATAGATAGATAGAAAGTTATTTTCTTTTGGGTGAGTAATGTAGTGTTTGGACTACGTTGTATCTTTGCCCCAAGAGCTATTTTGCTTGAGGGTTTCAGAATATATTTACCTAATTCTGATACATACATACATACATATGCTGACAAGGAGTGGCTCAAGTGGTCAAGCACGATATCCCCTAACAAAGGGACCCAGGTTCCAATCCCAATTGACACCTTGATTTACCACCCTCCTGGGCATTTGGCCATCACCATGGGTGTGGGAGAGGGGGAGAGAATGCCTCTCTTAATCCCATACATACATACATACGTACATACATACATACATACATACATACATACATACATACATACATACATACATACATACATACATACATACATACATACATACATACATACATACATACATACATACATACATACATACATGCATGTACAGGTGATGCAAATAGTCATCCTATCCCCCTAGGTTTGTATATTGCAATCAACTAATTGATCATGAGATGACTTGAAGCCAAGGTACACACTCATGATTGATGACACCCACTCATACCACAAAAAAATTTACCTTCACTCCAAACGTAAACCCTAACAACAAGTATGAGTATGATATGCAAAAATAGTCCCCTAAAGAGTCTAAAGCTATAAGGTCAAAAAAATGTAAGTGTTGGAGAGAGTACAATCAATATGTTAATATAGAGTTAGTTATAATTATTCTCAGAACCAATTAAAAAAAGAAGAAAAAATATTTGTCAATCTAGAATACAAAAATTTTGAGCTAGTGAAGAATGTATGAGAACATATGATCCTCATCTACATTCTAGGCATCACTGTTACAAACATGTCTCTTCCTAGATATGGTGGACATGGAAAGAGAACATGTTGATCTAATATCAAAGGAGAAAGGCTTTTTTTATTAATATTCTCAAATGTGGAAGATAAACAAATAGCTCTTTGTGAATAACCGAAATCGTTTGACATCTTGACATTGTAAACAATATATACATTATCATATGTGCCTACTTTTATTAACATCACATCAACAAGAAGAATTTGGATGAGAAGAGAAAAAGGTACCATAGATTCTAAAGTAGGGAAATTCATTCACAATTTCACCAAAACCTCCATCTTAGGTGAAGCTATGGTATTTTTAGAGTTGGAGATGGCATATATGCAAAATGATACCATATGGATGGATGTATGGCATAAAGAATAAATGTTAATCGATCTCATGTTAGTTTCATGCTATGTAGAGCATATGGGCATGAAGATAAGCATCATCAATCAAAGAGGAAACAGAGCAACAAAATAAGGATGAATTCACCAGCCCTAACCCATAGAATATGTAGAAACTAAAAAGAAATCTCATGATGTGTATGAGATATCAAAAGTAAATGAAAGCAACATGGGGACATCAAAAGAAGTTGTTGTATACATGTAGAGATAACAAGACCTACCCAAAAAGGCAATCACCATTGTCAAGCAAGGAGAGGTAATCACCCTAAGCAGGAAGGATATACATGAGCCTATAACTCTAGAAAAATAAGGGGAACTTTCTATCCTTCAAATTGGGAAAAACTTCTAACTCTTAGATTTTCCAGATAAGAAGGGGAATTGGTCATGGAACTATAGATAAAAAGCATAGACATTAGACATAGACCAATTAGGAATCTCCCACATGAAAAAAAATTGAAACTAGATAAGTGTGTTGACGATATTATGGGATGTTAGGGATGTTTGCTCTCTTGTGATGAAAGGGTGAAAAGGTGTTACTATAAGTCTATCAAAAAAGTGTTTATTCAATCATTGAGAACAATATAAAGTGGGATAACATGAATAATATGAACATTTTTCCTAATGGGTGGAATTATGTATCTAATTATGATAAAGTGGGTATTCAATGGGTGTGAATTGTTTGGATCCCTAACAAGTGGATCGTGATAGTCAAGAATTTTTATTTTTGTGGCGAGACAAATAAGAGGACTATGAAGAGATATCAAATAATTTTCAAAGGTTATTAATATGTCTTACATTGTTTTAAAGACTTACATTGTCTGGATATGGACTAAGAAGAATGAATGAAGCCCAATCCCCAAATTGTTACTAAATGTTTTTAAGTAGGCCGGTGATACATATTGCAAAAGAACATGATTTAATGAAGTAGTTTAATAAAAAATTAGAAGAGGAAAAAATAAACAACCCATTGTATGTCTTTATTGAAAATTTATTAACATTAAAGTTTCTTTAAAGAATTGGGTAAAATATGAGTTCAGATCAAGCATATTCTTGCAAATAACAAAGTAATCAATTGACTTGATCAAAATCTTTCAGAGTGACCACTGAATGAGAATATGTTAAATAAGAGGAAGAATTGAAACGAAGAGTAAATGATCTCAAAAGATAAAGAAATATTCAACTAGAGGAGAAGCAAGAAAAAATGTCTCAAAGGTGAGTTTAGATTTATGAAACTCTACTACACAACTTTTGATAATAACAAGGGGAATTTTCTGGCTAGAAAAGAACTTTTAGAACAACAGTTTTTTGGATTATATACAATACTATACAATAAGGAGACAAAGGAAAAAATTGTTCGTATTGTCCATGATTAGAAATTTCAAAGTCTTAGCCACACACAACTCTCTACTATGTAGGGAGGCTAATGTTAAGAATTTAAAGTTGTAGTTTGGAACATAGGGACCAATAAGTCATAGAATAGAAAGTTTTGATGCATATTTATACAAAAGCATATATGGTACAAAAATAAAATATTAGGTGAAACTGTGCATTGGTTCATGAGGTCACATGGAAGAAAATTAGTCATGATTTTAAGATATTAATCCCTGAATAGAACATTACTTTATAGGTATTGCCACTTCTTTTTTGGCCCACCTGAATTGGTTATTGAGTGCATTAAAACTCGTGATATATGTCAAATGAAGTGATAGTGAATCAAATTAAGATATCTTACAAGCTTCAACATCACAAAAGATTTAATGATGAACTATGGGAGTAATTATACTTAATTAATCTGGTCATAACACACTAAAATTCACTCTGAAGTGAGATAAAGCTTTAAAAACATCTTGGATCCACAAGTGATGTACTAATGGCCATTAGGGCATGTAGAGAAGATTCAATGCAATAATCAACACATTCAACAAGAACAAGACTTCTCAAAGGATTTCTAATCATTTATCAAGATACAAAATGACAGTCATTACAATTTATATTCACCAAATGAGTTTAATGAAAGAAATCCTAATCTTTCATTGATAAAGGTAAGCACTCAATATGTACAATAAGCACACACAATGGGAAGGGTGCTAACCAATATGAACATCCAATTGTTAGATGTTCTACCATAGATTATCTTTTAGACATTATCACAAGGTCCCTAACCCAAAACATTTCAATAACCCAACCCCAAACCATCCAAACATGCTACCTAGATCAAACAACCTACAAGTACAGTCTTTAGAGTATACCTGGATACACAACCTTTTTCTATCTCTAGTCATATCCATGGTTGTCTGTCACCTAAGACTAACTGGTATTTTGTAGAGATAGAGGTTAGATGGGACGCCTATAAAGTGTGTGCACAACTTGAGTAGTCAGACCCCACTAGAGAAAAATCAACATATCCATTTTAAAATGCTCTTGTATATGAAAAGCATTAAAAATACAAGCATGTGTCTGACTTCCCCCATGATCAAGGAATTGCCATTAAAGTGCTCCAAAATGACCTAGAAAGTGGGACTCACAAAAAATACGTGCCCCACTCCACTCACATCAACCCCATCCTGCACACTTACTAGACATGGCCCACTATCCTAAAAGTCTCCAAATAGTAGAGTTATCCTTAGGTAGGCATCCTGCCTAGTTCAAGTCTCTATTTTTTCCTAAAGATGGGTTTAGTCAATTACTAACCTTAGGAAGACCCCATCCCCTATAAAAATATCCAAGGATATCATTTATAGAAAAAGTATAGAAACTATCATTTGGAGTTGGCATGTAGTTCGACTTTGGTTGGCACCTATTGATTCAGGTTGACAACTAGCCACCACATAAAAACTTAGGAACTCTAGCATCAACCTATGGAACCCTACAATGGATTTAAGACCCTAGTTCATCTCATTTAGTGAAGAAATAAGGAAAATGATCATATTTTACTTTCTAATTAAGTAGGGAATTTCTTATTAAGGCTTTTTTGAACATTTCCTTTTTGTCCTAATAAAGTAGGGATACATACAAAAAAATCATGTGTGATAGATTTCAAATTCTAGCTTCTTATGTATTAATCTCTACCATTCAATGAAGGAAACTCATCCAAATCTAGACAAAAATGAGTGTGAGTTAGATCTCAGACCACCAATATGAATTTTTAGAAGGATGACATAGAAATAGTTTATCAAGATGCAAACAAAATATGTTGTGTGTGAAAGGTAGATGAAAGATAGATACCATTGTGGGTTAAACTATAATCAATACACAAGAGAGTATGGGTATTAAAGGCTCATCAACTTGATGAGAATCATGTAGAAACATGTTAAATGCAAGTTCATCCAAGATGGAGAGGAAATGGAGACTAATTGATCAAAACTTAAATCCTTGGATCATGTTAGGTTTGTTGGATTAGACATATATGGTTTGATGAACATATTCTAAAAATATAGTTTGTGTGCATCTAAAGAATTGCATGTGATTTTTATCATATTAGATCATGTTTGTAGGTTGAACCTAAATAATGACAAGACCACACACAAAGTAAAAATGAAAAAGAAATGCATGACCACATCGTCAATATGTGTGAGTGTATGTATAAAGTATGGAGTTTAGGTTGCATGAAATTAAAGTTAAAGATTTAGTTGAACTCAAGCTTTAAAGTCATGATGGTCAAATGTAGAAGGAAAGATGAAATATATATGAAGGGCAGTGGGTTATGTATGGCAAGAAAGGAATTCAAGAACTCACTAAAAAGTTATATGTAGGTGCAAGAAATTTTGTAAATCAGTAGAAGCACATGGTTGGTATAAGCAGATGTAATAATATGATGTGTTAACATGGTAATGGGTTCCTGCATGGGATATATGTAATTTTGACCCATTTTAGGGACACAAAACTAAAAGTTACCAAGTTTTGGTACATGCATGCATATTCTACCATGTACATAGATTTGTGTATTTGTGGAGATACATATTGTAACGACCTGGGCCCATCACCCAATGCTCTAGTAGAGTTTCAGGAATGACGACTGGCCCCACAAACCACCACTATCCTTAACTACGCACTTTGTCCACACTAATGCTCAAGCTAGGATCAACTTCCCGACTAGTCACCCATCCTAGTACTACTCCAAGCTGAGCATGCTTAACTATCGAGTTCTTTAGTGATGGGCTCCTGAAAAAGGAGGTGCACCTTGGTGATATGGGTAGTCCAATCATTCCTTATAAGATCATTTTATCTGAGGCCTCAAATCCAAGGATGTTATAATCTCCCCCACTTAGACTCTTGACGTCCTCGTCAAGGCTCAACTATATGGCCTCATAATATCACCCCATTTCAGTGGAGACCCACAACGACCCATGGACACCCAACTCCCGATCACGGAATACCAACACAAGGGTGGCTACGTCTACCATGGACAACCCTTTCCAACATGCCTGGACCGCACGACTCTGATACCATTTTTAACGACCTGGGGCCATCGCCCAATGCTCTAGTAGAGTTTCAGGAATGACGACTGGACCCACAAACCACCACTAGCCTTAACTGCACACTTTGTCCACACTGACGCGCAAGCCAAGATCAACTTCCCGACTGGTCGCCCATCCTAGTACTACTCCAAGCTGAACACACTTAACTATGGAGTTCTTTAGTGATGGGCTCCCGGAAAAGGAGGTGCACCTTGGTGATATGGGTAGTCCAATCATTCCTTATAAGATCATTTTATTCGAGGCCTCAAATCTAAGGATGTTACACATATATTCACACTGCAAGGCTAGCTTACATTAGGAAAATACAATGCTTTGTATACATTAACAATTAGTAAACTAAAATATAGGAATGCTTTTATATTCAAAGACTTCAACAATAGTGTTGCCAAGATCAATAATGATATCCCAAAAATCAACAATGTCAATTTGACTAAACAAAAAAGTAGGTAACATTGATTACTTATGTTGATGTTGACCAACCTCACATGTTTTGACAGAAGGAAATGTAGCGGTAGAGTAATGATTGTAATGCGTAGATGAAGGATGAAACTACCCTTCGATCAAAATTGAGTTTGATTGAATAGTACTGGGTCGAACTAGGAGCTCAATTGGGAGAAATTTTGAGGTATATATTATCTCAATAGACGTCTCTTGGATGAACGACATCATCATGGTCAAACTATGAGTTCAACCTAAAATCCTACTAGCTTAAAAGTATAAAAAGTTTATTTCAACTTTAGACATGTAAGTAATAAAATATAACAATTTTATGACTACCTAAATACCTACCTAACAAAAAATGTCTAATGGACTCAACAACATTAATTCTTCTATATGATAGAAAATAAATGGATAGATACAAGGTCTATAATGCTTTAGAAAATCAAATTTATGTAAATATTCAATACTTACATGTGATAAGTCCATTGCATTGATCTAACTCATATTAATTTAAATACATAATAATGTAGTTAGAAATAAAAAAAATAGGAAACATGTCATTGGCAAATATAGGTCTACATAATGCTCTATAGGGCTAACAATTTTATCTTAATGCTATTTAAGTATGAATAAATTTTCTCTTAAACATACTATTTTTTGGGTGTCAAATTATACCCATTTTAGCCATTAGGAAATATAAAATTTCCTCCTATCTACCACCTTTAAAATTGAATATATCTAAATATCAAATTAATATATCACATAGATTTTTTTTCTTACTCCAAATGTTCAACATGCTTTAAAAAACCAAATCTACTAACACTTCCCATGGACATGAAATCCCTTCTGTGTCAATGGATTGTTGTTTTACTTGTAATTTTTTTTATATATGTCTAAAATCTCATCTTTGAGTTTATTTGTTTGAGGATTTTCACCATTTCCAAACATCACCTATTCCTAATAAAGAAACATTTCCTTTAATCTATAATGTGTGTTGAAGCAAAGTTCCAATTTATTTTGATAGACAATGAACAATCAAAGTAAAGATACTTATCAAGAAAAGATTCTATAACTGTGATATCAGGAAAGGATGTGATTTTAAATTATTTTTACAAATATAAAATCTTAGAAAAAATCTTTTTGTGAAAAAATAATTGAAAATAATATAAAGATAAGCTTAAATAAAGTTGTTTTAACAAGTTGTTGTGTTAACTCATGGTAAGAAAACTATTCTAACTTAAAATCATTCATTTATCTTTGTTGTAGATCACCATTTGGAACGATACAAACCTATATAAGAATTCCACATCCAAATACAAAGGAAAACAAGAAATATGAGGAAAATTCATAAATCATGGAAAGACAACGTCATTTTGCCACAATAGATGAAACTATCATTTATTACTTAAGCCTCAGGTTTGACACATAACCTCTTAGTGTTGATAGCTCCAAACTATTTGAGATATTAAAAACTTCATAAGAGATATAATGAGCATAGACGTTTTGGCATTTTCAAACTCCATGGCCGGATCCATAGCCATAAGCAGATCCAAAACCATCTCCTTTTCCGCCTACACCACCCCCTCCCCCTCCACCACCACCTCCCCCTCCACCAGCATTGCTATATCCTACACCAGAGCCATAACCTGAACCAGAGCCAAAACCAAGTCCTTTACCAGCACCGCCTCCACCTCCGCCACTAGCTTTTGGCACACTCTTACTATGACCTTGACCATCCACATGTCCATGATCATGCTCATGCTTATGCTCATACTTGTTCTCATGATTGTGCTCTTGTTTGTACTCTTGCTTGTGCTCATGTTTGTGCTCTTGCTTGTGCTCATACTTGTGCCCGAGCCCATGCCCAACAGCAACTCCACCACCAAATCCATATCCACTTCCAGAACCATGACCTGATCCATTTGTAGAACCCCCTCCACCTCCCCCACTAGCAGCGCCTACTCCACCACCACTACCAAATCCGAATCCACTCCCACTCCCAAAATTGGACCATGTTCCATTTGTGGAACTCCCACCACCGCCTCCGCCTCCTCCACCACCTCCTCCACCACCACCACTTTTAAACACAACTCATGTTGCTGATGAGACACCCACGAACAACAATACGAAGAAAGAAATAACGACAATCTTCTTAGCCATTTTTGCTACTGTACTTTGATGTTCAATGAGTTTGTGAAAGCAATGAGAAGAGAGGCTACTATTTATACTCTCTATATGAACGACGTGGGCAACAGTATTACGAAGTCTTTCCAACTAGACACCCACTAAGACCATCTTAGTGCTTATCACGTAGCGAAAATATTCCGTCCAGATCTGTAATGTTGTGCTTGTTCTTCTCATGTAATATCAATCTACTGAGATAGGCTATTAATAAAAGAATCCGTGCAAGATAATAATAACCAAAGCATCATTAGACGGTCAAGTTGAGCTCTCAGCCTCAACCACTAGTCTTCTTGAAAGAAACGCGTACGTGATCAAAAAAATGGTGTACAAGGGCCTCCTCCTTGGACCGTACGTGGAGTATGAAAAAAATTCTTGCGCGCTGTAGTAGTAGAATATCACTATCTTTCATGTTGTCTATAGAAATCCGAAGTTCTTATTCAACTTATCTTACTACAAAGAGAAAATCAGAAACTTACATTCGTCCCTTGACAGATATGCGACCATTTAAATCTTTTCTAGCGTTGACAAAGAAGCAGCAGTTTCTACTTTGTAAAGTAACATGTATTTTCTTAGCAACACCAGTTATTCACATTTACTGGACATGTATCCTTGTTGTGATTTCGTTTCCAGAGGGGATTGATGGTAGTTTTGGGCCATGGCAAGCTAGCCGCCTTATCATGTGGCCCAGAATTCCGGCTTAAAGATTACATGAGATTGCAAAGTGGTGCAATATCCCTAATTTCTACTGCCACCTTACCACGATTCCATGTATTTATGACTTGCATCCTTATCCAACACTAGCCCTCATAATTTCTTCAGCTCTGGGCAAAATAATTTCCATTTCTGTTTATGAGATGCAACTACTCTTTGGAACGTTGTTTACTCATTTGTAATTTTCTGGGAGTTATATTCCAATTTGAAAATGTCAAAATTTTGCTGGCCTATTAGCACGACAGCAGCAAACATGATAAAGGCAAAGGAATACTAGCCGTTTCTAGTCTTTTCATCATGTACGGTTGGAGAGGAATCAATGTGTGCATGAAGGGAAGTCAACAAACCTTGAAAGATTGGAAGAGAAAATTGGTAAAGGAATCATATGTAGGCTCAAATATAAAAAGTTTCTTTTTCTGTCATTCTTTATTTTGAAATATGTTAGGGTGTACGTCGACTATATGCAGGGGCGGAACTAGAAACTGACAACAGGAGGGGCTGAATCATATTTACCAGCTATTAGTTGAAATAGTAGTGGTTGAGTGTAATAAATTTTGTGTTGTTATGACATATAATATCTTTGTTGGGGTTTGAACCCAGGTCTACACTCTATGCAAATAAAGTACCTACTAATCCGCCTAGAACTTTCATTTGGTACATGTTCGCAAACTTGTAATATGTATAAAACATTCACGATAAACATGTATATATACATTACTTAGGACTGTATTTTTTTTTGGGGGGGGGTAAAGTCCCACCAGCCTCTTGGCTACGCCCCTGGCTATATGTAATTTTGGACCCCTTACAAATGTAGGGGAGTCATTATAAAATTTACCTGATTCAGATAAATACATACAGTCGTGCGTACATGTACATGTGATGCAAACAATCACCCCTAGGTTTTTATAAGGCAATAAACTAGCCAATTATGAGATGACTAGAAGCCAAAGTACAAACTCATGATTGATGACACCCACCCATACCACAAAAAAAATTACCTTCACTCCACATATAAACCCTAACAACAAGTCTAAGTACGTTATGGGTAAATAGTCCCCTAAATTATCAAAAGCTATACTGTTAAAACATGTAAGTGTTGGAGAGAGTACAATCTATAAGTTAATACAAAATTCATTATAATTCTCAAAGCCTGTTAAAAAAAGAAGAAATGATATTTGTCAACCTAGAATAGGAAAATTTTGAACTAATTATGGATGTACGAGAACATATGATCCTGATCTACATTCTAGGAAACCATCCTTGTTACAAACATGTTTCTTCCTATATTGGGAGGACATAGCAATCTAGAGCACACTTCGATCTGATATCAAAGGAACAAGGCTTCTTTCTAGAAAGATTCTCAAACGTGGAAGATAAACAAATAGTTCGTTTAAAAGATCCCAATTAAATGGTTTGACAAACATCTTGTAATTGTAAACAATATATATTATCATATGTGCATGCATTGATCAACATCACATCAGTGGGAAGAACTTAGATGAGGAGACTAAATGGTGTCATAGCTTCTAAAGTAGGGAAATTCATTCACATTTACGCCAAAACCTCCATCATTAGGTGAAGCTATGGTACTTTTAGAGCTGGAGGTGGCATATATGCAAAATGATACCATATGGATGGATGGATGTATGGAATATCTCATGCTAGTTGCATGCAATGTAGAGAATGTGGGCGTGAAGATAAGCATCATCAATCAAAGAAGAAACATAGCTACTAAATAAGGATGAATTCGCAAACCCTAACCCATAGAAAATATAGAAACTAAAAAGAAATCTCAAGATGTGTATGATATACCGCATGTGGATGAAAGCAACATGGGGACGTCAAAAGAAGTTGTTGTATACAGGTAGAGATAACAAGACCTACCCAAAAAGGCAATCACCATTGTCGAGGAAGGATAGATAATCACCCCAAGTTGGAAGGAGATACATGAGCCTATAACTCTAGAAAAATAAGGGGATCTTTCCATCCTTTAAATTGGTAAAATCTTCTAAGTCTTAGCTTTTCCAAATAAGAAGGGGAATAGGTCATGGAACTATAGGAAAAAAGCACAGTCATTAACATATACCAATTAGGAACCTCCCACATGCAGAAAATTTGAAACTAGATAAGTGTGTTGACGATAGTATGGGACGTTAGGGATGTTTTCTCTCATGTGATGAAAAGATGTTACTATAACTCTATCAGAAAGTTTTTATGCATTCATTAAGAACATTATCAAGAGGGATTACATAAATATTATGAACATTTTTCCTAATGGGTGGAATTATGTATGTAATCATGATAAAGTGGGTCTTCAAAGGTTGTGCATTGATTGATCCCTAGCATGTGGATCGTGATAGTCAGGAATAAGACTGATCAATAGATCAATTGGAATGCAATAATAGAGTAGGTCTGAGGAAATTCTTTATATATATTTTTTAATTTATGTGGCAAACCAAAGAGGACTATTAAGATATATCATAGAAGGTACATAGGTTATTAATAGTACTTACATGGTTTTAGATACATACATACATACATTTATTCATACATACATACATACATACATGCATACATGCATACATGCATACATACATACATACATACATACAAAATGAAAGGTGGGAATATGGTGAGGAAGGTTAATTACTCATTTGTTGTTCTTATTCTGAAGGAGAAGGTTACTTCCTCTCTTGATGATTTTTGACCTATAGTGTGTTGCTCGGTACAATATAAAATTATTGTAATAATTTTGGCTGCCCGTTTGAAGATGGTATTCCCTTATCTTATTTCTGTGAATCAAGGAGCCTTCATAACCAGTAGAAGCATCAGTGATTGTGCTCTTCTAGCTGGAGAATTTCTTCTGGATTATAATGTCATGAGAGGGAGTAGAAATGCCAGCCTAAAACTTGACGTCTCCAAAGTTTATGATAGTTTTAGATGGGAAAAATTATGGTGGATCATACAACAGATGGGATTCAATGAACAGTGGGTTGGCTGGATGAAACAATGTGTTGGGACTACTAGCTTCTCTACCCTGGTTAATGGCACATCTGCATGTTTCTTTAAGGGGGGTAATGGGTTGTGCCAAGGTGACCCCTTATCTCCTCTTCTGTTTGTGATCGTGATGGAGTATTTTTCAAGGAAGATGCAACAAGTTGATGAATGAAAGGAAGTTAAGCCTTATACAGTCCACGACACAAAGGTAATGATGCATTTAATTTTTGCGGATGATATCCTGGTCTTTGTAGAAGACAAACAACAATACCTTAGAAATCTTAAAAGTTTGTTGGGGGATTTCAGAAAGCAAATGGGGTTGTGTATTAATGAAAGCAAGACTTAGATTTTCTTATCAAAGAACTGCTATCAGATGGAGGACAGACTTATCTAGACTATAGGAGTGGAAAGGGGTGAATTCCCAACAAAATATTTGGGATTTCCCCTTGCTGGTGGCAACCTTCACGTCAAAGATTTTACCGATTGCATTGATAAAGTGGAGGAGATGATTAATAGATGGCCAACGTAGAAGACATCCATGGCGGGACGCAGGACGTTGATAAAGGATGCCATAGAGGGATTTCTCATTTTTTGGGTACAACAAGGTGAAATTCCCAAATCTGTTCTGGATAGGATTGAAATGAAGATGGCTAATTTTCTGTGGGGAAGTGAATATCATCCTATGAAGTGTTCCAGATTAGCTTTTCCTACAGATGAGGGAGGGATGAATCTAAAGACCCCTAGAGACATTGCTAGATGGGGAACCATGAGAAGGCTCATTACTTTTCAAGAAGGCATGTCTACTTGGGGGAAGTGGATGAGAGACAGATATCCAAGGGGGCTAGATTTTATACCAAAGATAAGGGAAAGATACTCAAGGATCATCAATGTCATTAGAGAAACATGGCCACAAGTCAAACACTTGTTTGTCCCTAATGATTCTGGTGGATGGCAGCTGAAAGACAAGAAGATTTGCATATGGGAGGTGACACGGACAAGGGATGAAAAGGGCCTATTAAGCAAACAAATTTGGGCTGGTAGGTATGTGCCAAAATGGTGCATGTGCGTTTATAAATTTCTGCACAATATCCTTGCTTGGATAGAATAAAGGGT
This sequence comes from Alisma plantago-aquatica, assembly GCA_963693085.1. Taxonomy (NCBI): domain Eukaryota; kingdom Viridiplantae; phylum Streptophyta; class Magnoliopsida; order Alismatales; family Alismataceae; genus Alisma; species Alisma plantago-aquatica. Next base: position 1,062,463,563 of record OY856409.1, on the reverse strand, counting down.
TGGAACTATGATATCTCTATTGTTTTTTTACTATGCATAGGGAAAGAAGAAATCCACAACCATCTTGTAGGAGATTGTGAATTCACAAAGGAGATCTGGGAATACATACGCAGTGAATTCAGATTACATATTCAACTTTCTGCTGATATGAAAAAAATGCTTGCCAGGTGCAGCCATCATGAAAAGAAGATCCTCCTATTTGCTAGTTTATGTTATCATATTTGGGAAGAGAGGAATGCTAGAAGACACCAAGAAAAGTCCACGAATGCAATATGCATAGCTATAAAAATATGTAAATATGTTTGACGTAGACTATGCATTAGCTAGTTGTGTGAGTTGTAGATTTTCTTTGGGTGTATGGCGTTGGGCCTACATGTAATCTAGACCCCTATAGTTTTAGGGGGGAGTCAGAATATATTTACCTGATGTCGATACATACATAAAAAACACACAAAGAGTGTCATCCCCTAGGTTAGCTCTAGCGAAATGTCAGGCGTCTTCCTAGGCGATGATGCCAATGATGGGGCATCAAATCCTCATTCTCCAGCCCACATCTACGTCCACCTCCATCAACAACTTCCCAACTTCGTCCAACCCTACCCCTTCCCCTAACATATCCACCCTTGAGAGAGGAGAGAAGAACTAATTTGAGAGGAACCCTAAATGTGGGGCACAAAGGACATACACTAATGTCGATGTGTCACATAGAAAGAATACTAACAATGCGTCAAAGAAAGTGAGTGTCGTCAATGCATCACAGAAGAAGGGAAGTGACACTTCATCACAAGGGGGAGCTGACACTACGTCGAAGGGGGGAGCCGACACTACATCACAGGGGGGAGCCGACATTGCATTGCAACAGTGCATCGACATCGAAGCATCCTAAGAGGGACCCGATGATGCATCATAGGGGGGAGCTGACGTTGCGTCGCTGGAGCAGGATGTCGATGACGACGTGTCAAAGTAGAGCATTGATGTCGTCACATCATAGAAGTTGGGCATAAAGGTAAATTCATCACATAAGATGGTAGACAATGCTGGTGGGTCACAGAAGGAGGGAGCCAGTTCAGGATGATGAGGAGTTGCTTGGAATTAAATTCTTAAGCAACCTGTGAACAAGAACAAAAAAGAGTTGGAATTCCCAAAACCTAGGGTTGCAGATAGAGAAGTCCATGTAGAATTGGATGAGGAGGAGATCTACAGGATGAAGAATGTATGGGAGTTCACCATCATGGTGTACATCTTGGGGAAGGGTCCATTCTACCCTCACTTGCTGGCCTGGGTGAAGAGGACATTGAAGCCTAAAGGGGAGTTTCAGATGCTATCATGAAATAATGGTATTTTTCTTATCCAGTTCTCTACAGCGGCGTACAAGGAAGCAACACTGGCCATGGGCCCTCAGTAGTTTGACTAGAAGATGGTAATCACCAAACACTATCAACATGGCGATGAGCTTCACAAGGATGCTTTTCTTACAATCCCAACTTGGATAACATTGAAGGCTTTTGGGAGAACATCGACTAGGAAAGCTGCCGACACCATCGTAACGGGAGATGAGATAATTCTACATATTGATGAATGTTCCTTGGAGGGCGATGAACCAACAGTCCTGGTGGAGTTGGAGGTTGATGGACCTCAGCCCAAAGTGGTCTGGCTTAATGAGAAGGGAAGAGACCCGATCCCAGTGATGATCAAATATGATCACGTTCCTATTTCTTGCAGCAAGTGTCATACCTTCAGGCATGGCACATAATAGTGTGAGAAGCAGGAAGCAAAGAAAGTGGATGAGGAGGTTGCCGTAAAGAAGTTCTGGAAGAAATTAGATGAAGGGACTCATGTTGTGGAGAAGCCATCGACTAAGATGACGAACCATATGCAACCAGCAGATGGCAAGAAGGCTTCAAGCTCACAAGAAGGGAATGAAGGTAGAGAAACACCAAAAAAAGGTAAAGGGACTCCTGAAGACACTAGACATGAAGAAGGAGAATCCATCTCCTCAACAAGGAGGAAAGGGACTAAGACAATAGGTATGCCAAAGAGTGTGGGTATGAGTACCATCCTTGATACGAAAAATAGTTTTGAAGCTCTTTCTAACTCAGATAATGAGGAGGGAGATGGTGTGGAACAAAAGGAGTAGGAGGTGAGAAGGAATGACAACAAGAAGGAGTCAGTGAGGCGTACAAGGTCACACAAAAACCTTTGATATGTCCACGATCTTATGGAATATTAAGGGTGGGTGTGACAGGAACAAGAACAAGGAAATCCAAGAGTGGATTTCTTCTTGTGGGCACTCATTGGTTGCTTGGGTAAAAACAAAAATAAAGGTGTAAAATAAAAACAATATCTGGTATTTATGTCCACAGGGATGGGAGCAAATATCTAACATAGATTGTGTTGAGGTAGCTAGAGTTTGCATGGCATGGAAGCCAAGTGCATGGCAGGTGTCAGTGATACAAATGTCAGACCATCATGTTATAGTGGATTGTAGCAATAATGGAGGATTACACATATGGGTGACAGTTGTATACGATCATAATGATGCCAAGGACATATTAGATTTGGGTAAGGATTTGGTCTCTCTATCCAAATAGGTAACTCTACCATGGTTGGTGATTGGGGACTTTAATAATATTCGTTTGTAGGTTGAAAAGAGGGGAAAAAGATTAGCTTTGAATGTGGAGCTATATGCTTTCAACTGAGCTATTGATAAAGACAATATTTTTGAACTATCAACGTTGGGAGGTGATATCTTTACATGGAACAATGTGAGGAGGCCAGAGAACAGGATAGCAAGTAAACTGTATAGAGCTTTAGTGAATGATGAATGGTTGTGAATCTTTTCTTATGTACAAGTGAAGGTAGGTAGATATGATCTAAGTGATCATGCGCCTATCTCAGTTCAAATCATAGAAAAGAAACAAAAAAGAAAACCTTTCAGATTCCTAAATTACTGGGCCGAATGGAAAGCTTTTGAAGATGTAATAAAAGAAGGCTAGAGCATACAAGTTACAGGAAATCCGATGTATGTTTTTGCAAAAAAGCTGGCAAGCACCAAAACTACACTCAAGACATGGGCCAAGGCTGAAGTGAACATTCCAAATCTGATTAAGGAAACAAAAGAACAATGCACAGAGGTCAGGGAAAAATTGGGGGTTGACCTTCTTAATCCTTTACTGATAGAGAAGGATAGGGAACTGAAAAGGATGCTTGAGGATTTGATTAAAGTGGAGGAAAAATTCTACTAGAAAAGAAGCAGGGAAAAATGGATGGAGGACGGGGACAAAAACACTAAAATCTACCATACCGCTATTAAAAGAAGAGAGTTGATAATATTATTTCTGAGTTAATTGATGCTAAAGGGAGAGTGGTCAACAAATAGGAGGATCTGGAGGAGCAACCCATAAACTTCTATATTTCATTATACAACAAGAGTTTCAAAAATGACATAGAGGAGGAGGAGTTGGAATGGAGGTTCAGACTTACAAGCACACATAATAATATTCTTACAAGAAGAACCAATGAACAAGAAGTCAAGGAAATAGTATGGGGCATTGGCAGCAACAAGTCTCTAGGGTCAGATGGTTACAATGATTTCTTCTACAAGAAGACATTGGATATCTTGGTTGCATATGTAATCTAGTTCCTAGAAGGAGGAAATATGGTGATACAGGTTAATAATTCTTTTCTGCTACTCATTCCTAAGAAAAAGGTTATTTCCTCTCTTGTTGATTTTAGACCTATTGCATGTTGCTCGGTATAATATAAAATCATTTCTAAGATTATGGCTGCTAGATTGAAGATGGTACTTCCCTATCTCATTTATGCAAATCAAGGAGCCTTTGCGTTGGGAGAAGTATAAGTGACTATGCACTGCTGGCAGGAGAATTCCTACTGGACTACAATGTCATGATAGGAACTAGGTAAGCTTGCTTAAAGTTGGATGTTTCCAAAGCCTATTATAGTGTCAGATGGGAGAAGTTGTGGTGGATTATGACACAAATGGGGTTCAATAATCAATGGATCTGCTGGATGAAGTAATGTGTAGGAACTACAATTTTTTCTATTCTTGTTAATGGCACATATGTAGGTATGTTTAGAGGAGGTAATGGTTTGTACCAAGGAGACCGCCTTTCACCTCTCCTCTTTGTGATTGTTATGGAGTACTTTACACACAAGATGTAGCAAGCTAAAATTAAAAAGGAGATCAAACCCTACACAGTCCATGGCACGAAGGTGATGACCCATTTGATTTTTACAAATGATGTCTTAGTGTTTGGTGAAGCCAAGCATCATTCTCTATAAAAAATTAAAATCTAATAGGGAAGTTTAGAGAGTAGATGGGTCTTTATGTGAATCCTAACAAGACACACATTTTTCTATCAAAAAACTACTACCATATAGAAGACTGGTTGGTAGATGCAATGTGTGTGGAAAGGGGAATCTTCCCAACAAAATGCATTGATTTTCCTTTAGCTGGAGGCAACCTACAAGCCAAAGACTTTACTAAATGCATGGATAGAATGGAGGAAATGATTAAAACATGGCCAACATAAAAGACATCCATGGCGGGAAGACAAACACCGATAAAGGCTGCTACAGAAGGTCTTCTCATTTTCTGGGTGCAACAAGGGGAGATCCTCGAATCTGTTCTGGACAGAATGAAGATGAAGATGGAAAATTTCCTATGGGAAAGTGAGCATCATCATCCTATGAGATATACAAGAGTGGAACTGGAAAAATATGAAGGAGGGTTGAACTTAAAAGTTCCAAAAGACATATAAAAGTGGGGGACAATGCGGAGCATAATCATTTATCAAGAAGGCTCATCAACTTGGGGGAAATTGTCACGGGTTAACAACCTAACTCCACTCTACACCTCAGGAACCAACATAAGGTGTAGAATAGAGTTAAAGTTGCCCGTCCCTGAGTGGATCAAACACATGAATATATAAATGCACTGAATAAAGAGCTTCCATACATAAACCAAATTGTTCATTACATAGGGGCCCAAAGGCATAGGAGTTCTACAGAAGAAAACTTAATACATGAGAAACTAATTACAGAAGAAAAGAACATAATATAAGAGTCCCATTTAGCTTTAGCATCCCCATAATAGATCTGATATTTGTGAGCCAACATATAGAGTAGTGACATCATCTTCCTTTCATCATGAGCATCATAAGCAGACGGTACCTATAAAACATATGCAATTGGTACACGTCAGCACAATATATAAATATATTGTACTGAGTACACCTCCACGTCATTTAATTTAACTCTCATCATATCTTGGCAATAACATTAAAATTAACTTGGCAGTAATAAGCAATATGGCAAAATCAGGCTTGAACAAAAGTAAGTTTATTAATAACAGAGAACACATACCTTTTAAGCATATTTTCCATTATATCATCCATGCATTACTACCAAAGAGTTGAATGCATTAAAGCCTTTATGATCACTACCAAAGAGTTGGATCATATGTACAATGTGACCACTACTGAAGAGTTGGGTCCAAGCACACTACCAAAGAGTTGGTGCTACCATATGTACAATGTGACCACTACCAAAGAGTTGGGTCACCTCCAAGCACACTCCCAAAGAGTTGGTGCTTTCCATATAATGGATAGAAATATATTATGTTTAGGTTTTGCAAAATATTTATATAAAGCACACATCATCAAAGTTGGATACTCATATAGCTCTATTTCAAACAATACCATATGCCAAGTTCTTACACTATTTTACAACCATACATTATTATAGGCCAAGTGAGAGTTAATGGCGTACCTTCTACTTAGAAATGGGGAGTCCAAAGATGCTCCTCACTGGTACCTTTGATTTCCTGAAATTATTGGAGATTTGGTATTTATTAGATATATTGTTCAAATTACCATTATTCTAAAGAGTATATAAAAGGCCCTTTTATAGATTTAGAGTCATGAGAGTTGAGTACGAATCTTAGAGTATGGATTTGAGTCCAAGATTATTATTGTCACATTAGAGTAGGTTCATAAAGTCAGAATCATGGTCTTTAGATCATATTAATTAATTATGCACATTTTGGTAGATCAAGAGAGGGAAAGGAGTGATAAATAGGTTTTATTGATAATTGAGCCATAATAAAAGGATCTGATCATTCCATAATTACATAGATGTGAAAATATGATGATCACATGTTGTTGGTGATTTAGATAGGTTCGAGTATTTTTCCAAATAAATAAACAAGATATAGACAAAATAAACATGAGTATTTATTTGAGTTAGATGTAGGGTCCAAGGATGTCATATTCATGACCCTTGCATTTTTTTGATCAAAATGGAGTATTCATTCATATTTTTCTGACGCTCCTACTATTTTTAACAAATTTCCCAAGATTGGGTCATAAACTAAATTTCGAGTTACTAAACGAAAATAGAAAAAGTGTGGATCGTTGGATATTCAGATCCAACGGTCGAGATCTCATGCGCACAAGTTTGAGACGGCTGTGGTGGGTCAAAGATTGCTTACTTGGTGGATCGTGGTTCGTCCACTTGGATCAGAGTCAGCTCGAGCGGGTCCCTCTTTCTTTATTTGGCGCTTCATAGCAGGTAGACAACCCGATCTCTGGCGAGCTTGTGCGATGGATGTGTTATTCCTCGTGCGCGGGTATTGATTGGGTCAGCTTCGTGTGAGCTTCCCACAGCTAGTCGGCTAGTTGCTAGGTCGTGGCTCCTCCTGGAATGCCAGATCGGCTAGAAGACCAGCGAGTTACACAGCTCACGGTGGAGGGAAAGGATAGCAGGAGCAGGAGGTGGTTTCAAGGTGGTTCAGGGTGCCGCAGAGGTGGGTGAAGGTGCCCCGAGGCTAGTTGGTGGGTTGATTCGAGTCAAGGAGGTAGGGAGCAGCCGGGCCAGTAGTTTGGCGGCTGCAGATAGAGAGGAGAGGGGAGAGCTCGGGGTTGATGGTCTATGAGGCTCATTCTAGACAAATTGAAGGAAGAAAAGTGTCAAAGGAAGGTCGTGGAGTGATGTGGTGAGCTTAAATATAAGAAGGAACGAGTGTGTTGTAGATGCCCAAATGTGCTCAGCAGTAGTTGGAGAACGTTGCTCATCGGTGAGGTTGTGGTGAGGGTTGTGGTCGCCTTTGGAGGTCGTGCGAGGGGTCAGTGGGTTCGTGGAGGTGAGAGGAGTCCATTCCCTTGGTCAGTTCCTTGCAAGGTGGCGTGGTGTGGTGGGTAGTGGCTTGCCTTCACACGAGGTGGTTGTAGCCATGTACTCCCGGGTCAAGCGGAGGTAGAGGATGACCAGATGGCCGTCCGATCCATCCTGGATCCGTGGATGCACCATCGGGTGGCCAGGGTGGCTCGTGGGGAGAGAGCCACAGATCTCTGACTTGAGCTCCGCGTGATAGGGTAAAATACCCCTGAGATGATGAAAAACAATAGGTTGTATAATGATACGATTTTAAAAAGGAAAGAAACATTGTGAAATCTTTGAAAATTCATAGAGAGGGCTAGGAATGTCCAAATGACATGTAATTTGGAACACAGCTTCACCATAGCATACCCCATATTGTGGTAAAGTTTGGGATCGAGATTCCCATCTTTGAGTGGCCAATTAAACTTTAGGAGAATTAGGGTTTTGAAATATATTAAAGATTAAAGGAACAAAGTATAAAAAATTAGAAAACTCACTTTATCACATCCTACTAACCTTAAAAAGAAATTTTGTCCTCAAAATTAAACTGGATGAAAGTGGTGAGGAAAATGTTGCTCCATATCTGTTCCTAGCTCCCAGGTTGCATCTTCAGTATCATGATGGTTCCATTGCACCTTCACCATCTGGATCTGCTTGTTCCTGAGCTCTTTGACCCTAGAGTCGAGAATCTTTGTAGGCTATTCTGGATAAGAGAGATTCTCCCACAACTCAAGAGGCTCATGATTCAACACATGACTTTCATCCTTCACGTATTGCTTCAGATTGGATACATGAAAAACATTGTGCATCATACTATACTGTGGAGGCAGAGCAAGCCGATTAGCACATTCACCAATGTGCTCCAGAACTTCAAAAGGACCCACATATCTTGGACTAAGCTTCCCTTTGTTCTTGTCTATGGCACGGATAGGTCTAATCTTCAAGAAAACATAGTCACCAACTTTAAACTGTCTGTTGGACCTGTGCGCATCAGCATATGACTTCTGACGATCCTGGGCCCGTTTCAACCTCTGCATAATTAAGGACACCTTATTAGCATAAAGTTGCAACTCCTCAGACTTTAGCATCTTCCTTTCTCATACTTCATCCCAATGGAGAGGGGATCTACATGGCCTACCATAGAGAGCTTCATAGGGTGGCATATCAATGCTTGATTGGTAGCTATTATTGAATGCGAACTCTGCTAATGGACGATAGTAATCCCAAGATCCTCCCCTATCTAAAACACATGCTCTGAGAAGATCCTCTAAGATTTGGATAGTACGTTCTGATTGGCCATCAGTTTGGGGATGATATGTAGTGTTGAAATTCAACTGTGTACCCAGCTCATTCTGTACCTACTTCCATAGATGTGATGTGAACTTTGGATCCCGATCTAAAACAATAGATACTGATACTATGTGCAACCGTACAATCTCCTTAATATACAACTCAGCAAGCTCAGGAACCTTGGTCGTAGTCCGCATAGGTAAGAAATGTGCGGACTTGGTCAACCGGTCTACTATAACCCAAACCGCATCATAACCCTTCCTGGTCCTGGGTAGTCCCACCACGAAATCCATGGTGATATTTTCCTATTTCCATTCAGGAATTGGTAAGGGTTGCAATAGACCACCAGGACGTTGGTGCTCGACCTTAATCTGTTGGCAAGTGAGACACTTAGAGATAAACTCAGCTATATCATTCTTCATACATCTCCACTAAAAGTGTCTATGTAGATCCTTGTACATCTTAGTAGATCCAGGATGTATGGAATACTTAGAGCCATGTGCCTCTTGCAGTATACACTTCTTAATCTCTGACTCTTCAGTTACCCACATCCTATGCTTGTACCTAGTCCACCGTCCATACCCATAGATAGATGCGTTTGGGGTTTAGCCACAAGAGCGATCATCTCCTCCAAGCTAGGGCTGTTCTTTTGAGACGTCAAAAGTTCAGAAAGAAGACTGGGAATAATGTTGATATTTTCTAGAATAATAGAGCCAGATTCCACTGGATATGACCCAAGAGATGAAGGTTCCAGATGCATTGATGCACAAATCGACTTCTTACGACTAAGAGCATCAGCTACAACATTGGCCTTGCCTGGATGATATGCAATAGTGAAATCATAATATTTGAGATACTCCAACCATCTCCTCTGTCAAAGATTGAGGTCCTTCTGAGTCAAGAGGTATTTGAGACTTTTGTGGTATGTGAATATATCAAAAGTAGCACCATATAGATAATGTCTCTAGATTTTGAGAGCATAGACAATGGCAAATAATTCCAAATCATGAGTTGGATAATTGCCCTCATTAGGTTTCAATTGTCTAGAGGCATAGGCAAAAACTTTACTATATTGCATGAGGAAACAACCCAGACCCATTTTAAAAGCATCAGAATATATTACAAAGCCATCATTCTCAGAGGGTAGGGTCAAAACAGGAGCAGAAGTCAAGAGGGATTTCAATTCTTGGAAACTAGCTTCACACTCAGGAGTCCAAATGAATTTGGCATCTTTTCTGGTAAGTTTAGTCATGGGTAGGGCTATTTTGCTAAAATTCAGGATGAAACGATGGTAATATCCTGCTAGGCCAAGGAAACTATGAATTTCAGAAGCATTGGTAGGGGCTTTCCAATCAAGGACACCTAGAACTTTGGCAGGGTCAACAAAAATTTTCCCACCCAAAATGACAGGGCCAGGAAACATAACTTGGTCAATCCAAAACTCACATTTAGATAATTTAGCATACAATTTTTGGGCTCTCAAAACATCAAGGACAGTAGCACCCCAAGGAGAAGTACTAGGACGGATGAAGCCTTTATCAAGAAGTTCCTCTAATTGTTTCTTGAGCTCTGCAAGCTCGGAAGGTGCCATCCTATAAGGTGCCTTCGAGACTGGTGCGGTGCCCGATGCTAACTCAATTGAGAACTCAATCTCACAAACTAGAGGCAGCCCTGGAAGCTCCTCAGGAAAAATGTTCGGGTAATCTCTCACCACATCCAAGCTCTCTAAAGGTCTCGCCTTAGGGTCAGGCACGGATACAACAACAAGATAGGCTCTACATCCCTTGGCTATCAAAGTTTCAGCTTTAAGAGAAGAAATAATCATATTTCAGTTTCTTTCTTTTCTCCCAGAAATAGTCAAAGGTTTAGAATTGGGTGCACAAAAGACTACTTTCTTTCCTCGAAAATCAAGCATAGCAAAGTTGGAAAAGAGCCAATCCATCCCCAAAATTATGTCAAAATCTTGCATATCGAGGAGAATGAAAGCAGATTGAAGTTGATGACCACCAAAAGAAAAAGGCAAGGTTTTGGTTTTCTGAAGAGAAGTATAAATTCTGCCACTGGGAGTTGTCACATCCAAGATATAACCTAGATTATTAATTTCTAACTTGAGCATAGAAGCAAGATTTCTAGATATGAAGGTATGTGTTGATCCTGAATCAAATAGGGCCACAACATGATGATCTTGGAGACATATCATGCCTACATTATGATTTTTGTATGAGATTATGGTTTTCAATGATTTGTTATAATAAAAAAATTGTCAAAATTATTACCTTCAATCAGACGGTTTTCATTGGCCTTAGCTTCCTCTGCGTCAATTGCAAAAACTCGGACCTGACGATGTTCTGGCTGAGCCTGAGCTATAGGGACAGCTGGATGAGTAGGTGGGGCTCCAGGCTGAGGTAATGGGGCAGGACGGTTCTGAGGTGCCCCCCCGGATAGGAATTTGGCAATTGAACTTCATGTGCCCCTCCTTCTTGCAATAGAAACAAATTGGATTTTCAAACTTACATTTTCCAGGATGAAACCCACCATAGATTTTGCATTTGGATCGCCCGTATGATCCACCTTGGCCTCGGCCTCCTCGATTTGGTCCTCCTCGATATGATTGACCCCTATGGTGATTTAATCCTCTTCCCATGCCATGGCTGTTAGGCTTCTTCTTATCATTCTCCTTCTCCTTGCCCTTGGTGATGGATGCATCGGTTAGACCTAGGTATCCCAAGCTTGGTGTTTTGCTCTTCCCTAAGGTTCTTTCTTGGGTAAGGGCATTGTTGATGGCAGCTTCAAAGGTAGGATGGGTGGAGGTGCAAAGGTGAACTTTGATTTCTTGGTTAAGGCCATCTATGAAGTGTTCAATCTTTTCATCTTCCTCAAGGTTACGAGCATGATGCTCTAGGAGTCTAAAGGCCCTAACATAGTCAGCAACAGAAAGGTTTCCTTGAGTTAGGTTATTGAACGGTTTATTCTTCTCCTTCCTAGCGGATATGGGCATAAAACGGTTGGTGAAGATCCCCTTAAACTCCTCCCAACCTATGGGGGCATATGGAATTTCTCATGTGTGGTAATAATTTTCCCACCACAATTTTACGGACCCCCTAAGTTGGTAGGTAGCAAAGGTGACCTTATCTTCCTCAGGACACTTAAGGGCTCTAAAGGCATTTTCAATAGATATGATCCATGCATCAGCTTTATCTAGGACTTCACCTAAGTCTTCTCCATGAAAGGCTTCGAGTTTGAGCTTAAGGAAGTCACTAATGGTGGTTTCAGAGTTGGTCCTAGAGGAGGAGGCACTATTTTTTGTTTCTTTTAGGGCTAGGGCATGCATGCATTCCAACATCACCTTCTTTTATTCTTCCCAATTGCCTACAACCATGGTCTTACTAGGGCGTGATTGAGATTCATCACCAGAGCCATCATTAGATCTTGTTCTCTTGGATCTAGTTTTTGGAGGCATCTGCAAGTTGGTATAATAGATAGTTTAGAAGTTTATTTGAGATAGATCATAAAGCAAGCAACACAGATTTAGCAATCATGGCATGTTTTTTTTTCCAATTTTTTTCATGTCTTTTAGTTGTTCCCATTTCTCCTAATCTACCCACATAATAGAGAGAGTATATCATTGATCATGGTCATGAGAGAGAAAGTAGATGAGAAGCCTAATGTGTATTATTCACTAAATAGGTTGGCTGGGGGGGGTAGTCCTTAATTGAGAAAAGATGAGGGGAAAGATTTTTCTAAGGTAAGGGTGCCCAATTTAACAATAATTGTGTTAGCCAGGAAGATAGCTTGCGGCGGGAACCCTCACACTGTGCAAATGGATGGGGAGAGTGATTATGTCAGAACCTTCCGCAAGGTACCCTTCTAGACACCTTAGAAATTTACTACTAAATGTGGGTTACCCCAAGTCTAGGTAAGGTTACTAATTATTTGGTACACCTATATTGATTCATGTGCTCGCTCTGATACCATCAGTCATGGGTTAACAACCTAACTCCACTCTACACCTCAGGTGCCAACATAAGGTGTAGAATAGAGTTAAAGTTGCCCGTCCCTGAGTGGATCAAACACATGAATATATAAATGCACCGAATAAAGAGCTTCCATACATAAACCAAATTGTTCATTACATAGGGGCCCGAAGGCATAGGAGTTCTACAGAAGAAAACTTAATACATGAGAAACTAATTACAGAAGAAAAGAACATAATCTAAGAGTCCCATTTAGCTTTAGCATTCCCATAATAGATATGATATTTGTGAGCCAACATATAGAGTAGTGACATCATCTTCCTTTCATCATGAGCATCATAAGCAGAAGGTACCTATAAAACATATGCAATTGGTACACGTCAGCACAATATATAAATATATTGTACTGAGTACACCTCCGTATCATTTAATTTAACTCTCATCATATCTTGGCAATAACATTAAAAGTAACTTGGCAGTAATAAGCAATATGGCAAAATCCGGCTTGAACAAAAGTAAGTTTATTAATAACAGAGAACACATATCTTTTAAGCATATTTTCCATTATATCATCCATGCATTACTACCAAAGCGTTGAATGCATTAAAGCCTTTATGATCACTACCAAAGAGTTGGATCATATGTACAATGTGACCACTACCGAAGAGTTGGGTCCAAGCACACTACCAAAGAGTTGGTGCTACCACATGTACAATGTGACCACTACCAAAGAGTTGGGTCACCTCCAAGCACACTCCCAAAGAGATGGTGCTTTCCATATAATGGACATAAATATATTATGTTTAGGTTTTGCAAAATATATATATAAAGCACACATCATCAAAGTTGGATACTCATATAGCTCTATTTCAAACAATACCATATGCCAAGTTCTTACACTATTTTACAACCATACATTATTATAGGCCAAGTGAGAGTTAATGGCGTACCTTCTACTCAGAAGTGGGGAGTCCAAAGATGCTCCTCACTAGTACCTTTGATTTCCTAAAATTATTGGAGATTTGGTATTTATTAGATATATTGTTCAAATCACCATTATTCTAAAGAGTATATAAAAGGCCCTTTTATAGCTTTGGAGTCATGAGAGTTGAGTACGAATCTTAGAGTATGGATTTGAGTCCAAGATTATTATTTTCACATCAGAGTAGGTTCATAAAGTCAGAATCATGGTCTTTAGCTCATATTAATTAATTATGCACATTTTGGTAGAAAAAGATAGGGAAAGGAGTGATAAATAGGTTTTATTGATAATTGAGCCATAATAAAAGGATCTTATGATTCCATAATTACATAGATGTGAAAAGATGATGATCACAGGTTGTTGGTGATTTAGACAGGTTCAAGTATTTTTCCAAATAAATAAACAAGATATATACAAAATAAACATGAGTATTTATTCGAGTCAGATGTAGGGTCCAAGGATGTCAGATTGATGACCCTTGCATTTTTCTGATCAAAATGGAGTATTCATTTGTATTTTTCTGACACTCCTATTATTTTTAACGAATTTCCCAAGATTGGGTCATAAACTGAATTTTGAGTTACTAAACGAAAATAAAAAAAGTGTGGATCGTTGGATGTTCAGATCCAACGGTCGAGATCTCGCGCGCACAAGTTTGAGACGGCTGTGGTGGGTCAAATATTGCTTACTTGGTGGATCGTGGTTCGTCCACTTGGATCAGAGTCAGCTCAAGCAGGTCCCTCTTTCTTTGCTTGGCGCTTCACAGTAGGTAGGCAACCCGATCTTCGGCGAGCCTGTGCGATGGCTGTGCTATTCCTCGTGTGCGGGTATTGATTGGGTCAGCTTTGTGTGAGCTTCCCACAGCTAGTCGTCTATTTGCTAGGTCGTGGCTCCTCCTGGAATGTCGGGTCGGCTAGAAGACCGATGAGTTACACAGCTCGCGACGGAGGGAAAGGATAGCAGGAGCCGGAGGTGGTTTCAAGGTGGTTCAGGGTGCCGCAGAGGTGGGTGAAGGTGCCCTGAGACTGGTTGGTGGGTTGATTTGAGGCAAGGAGGTAGGGAGCAGCCATGCCAATAGCTCGGCGGCTGCAGACAGAGAGGAGAGGGGTGAGCTCGGGATTGATGGTCTCTGAGGCTCATTTTAGACAAATTGAAGGAAGAAAAGTGTCAAAGGAAGGTCGTGGAGTGATGTGGTGAGCTTAAATATAAGAAGGAACGAGTGTGTTGTAGATGCCCAAATGTGCTCAGCAGCAGTTGGAGAATGTTGCTCGTCGGCGAGGTCGTGGTGAGGGTTGTGGTCGCCTTTGGAGGTCGTGCGAGAGGTCAGTGGGTTCGTGGAGGCGAGAGGAGTCCATTCCCTCAGTCAGTTCCTCACAAGGTGGTGCGGTGTGGTGGGTAGTGGCTTGCCTTCGCGCGAGGTGGCTGTAGCCACGTACTCCCGGGTCAAGCGGAGGTAGAGGATGACCAGATGGCTGTCCGATCCGTCCTGGATATGTAGATGCGCCATCGGGTGGCCAGGGTGGCTCGCGGGGAGAGGGCCAAAGATCGCTGACTTGAGCTCCGCGTGAAAGGGTAAAATATCCCTGAGATGATGAAAAACAATAGGTTGTATAATGATACGATTTAAAAAAGGAAAGAAACATTGTGAAATCTTTGAAAATTCATAGAAAGGGCTAGGAATGTCCAAATGACATGTAAGTTGGAACAGAGCTTCACCATAGCATACCCCATATTGTGGTAAAGTTTGGGATCTAGATTCCCATCTTTGAGTGGCCAATTAAACTTTAGGAGAATTCGGGTTTTGAAATATATTAAAGATTAAAGGAACAAAGTATAAAAGAATTAGAAAACTCACTTTATCACAGAAATGGATGAGGGAGAGATATCCAAGGGGACTGGACTTCAAGATGAAGACAAGGGAATGATACTCACACACTATTAATGTTATGATAGAAGTATCGCAACATGTTATACACCTATTTGTGGCCTAGGATATGGGGATATGGAGTCTTAGAGATCCAAAGGCATGCTTATTGGAGGTGACACAGTCAAGGGAAGAAATAGACATGTATGGGGAGCAGATCTGGACTGGTGTGCATGTGCCAAAATGGAGCATGTGCGTATACAAAATTCTGCATAGTATTCTTGCTACTCTTGACAGAATAAAGGGGTGGAACTATGATGTATCTACTTTGTTCTTACTATGGAAAGGTGCTGAAGAATCCCACAACCACCTTGTGGGGGAATGCATATTCACAAGGGAGGTGTGTGATACATTGTGCAAGGATTTCAAAGTACACCTCCAACTAATAGATGATCCAAGAAGGATCCTGACAAAGTGTGGGAATGATGATAGGAAGAAGTTGCTATTTTCTTCTCTATGCTACCATATTTGGGAGGAACGGAATTCCATAAGACATCGAGATGTTGCTACAAATACAATGAGTGTTTTTGTAAAAATTTGTATATGTGTCGAACGTAAGTTGCACATTAGTTAAATGTGTGAGTTGTTGCTCTGTGTTGTGGTGTACATCGTTTGGCCTACATGTAACTTTTGACCTCCTATTTTTAGGAGGATGTCATAATATATTTACCTAATTCTGATACATACACACACATACATACATGCATATGCCGACAAGGAGTGGCTCAAGTGATCAAGCACGGTATCCCATAACAAAGGGACCCAAGTTTGAATCCCAATTGCCACCTTGATTTACCACCCTCCTGGGTGTTTGGCCACCACCACAGGTATGGGAGAGTGGGAGAGAATGCCTCTCTTAATCCCATCCATCCATCCATCCATCCATCCATCCATACATACATACATATGCGGATAAGGAGTGGCTCAAGTGGTCAAGCACGGTGTCCCCTAACAAAGGGACTCGGGTTTGAATCCCAGTTGCCGCCTTGATTTACCACCCTCCCGGGCGTTCGGCCTCCGCCACATACGTGGGAGAGGGGGGGAGAAATCTTTCTCTCTTAATCCTATACATACATACATACATACATACACATACATAAATAAGACAGGGAGATCCCTTGTCCCCCCTTTTATTCACTATACTTATGGAATACTTCTCTCAACTTATGAAGAAGGTTGAATCCAACAAGGAAATATCTACCTACACTGTGAGGGGAACAAAAACCATGAGCCATCTCATTTTTTCAGATGACGTCTTAGTTTTCCTGGAAGCTAAACCTATGTACCTCGCAAATCTCAAAGCCCTCCTTCAAAGATTTGGTACACAAACTGGACTACACATCAATGAAACCAAAACCCAAGTGTTCACCTCCTCCAACTATGATTGCATCAAACAAGAAATAGAGGATGCACTGCGGATGAACATCAGCTCTCTACCCACCAAATACCTCGGCTTCCCATTAACTGGTGGCAAACTCCAAGTGAAAGATTTCACAGAGTGCACCGACAGGATAGAGAACATGATTAGCAAATGGCCTCTTAATAAAACATCCATGGCAGGGCGAGTTACCTTAACCAAATCTGCCTTAGAAGGTCTGCTCATCTACTGGGTTCAGCAAGGAGAAATCCCACCTGCAGTACTCAACCGATTCGAGATGATTGTGTCCAATTTTATTTAGGCAGGAGGCACCCATGCTATGAAATACTCAAGACTAGCCTTACACAAAGACAAAGGTGGCATTGGTCTGAAAACATCGACGGTGATTGCCAACTGGGGCACCATAAGACGTATCATCAACTTCCATAAGGGAAATACAACTTGGGCACGCTGGATGAGAGTCTGTTATGCAAAAGGACTGGATTTTGAACCTATGACCAGAGAAGGTTACTCTTGAGTTATCAACAGAATGACTATGGTTTGGACGCATATCAAATACGCTTTCAGATTCACTTCCGGCAACTAGCAGCTTGACAACATCGTCGACCCTTGGGAGTTGGCCAATCTAGGAGATAATATCCTACCTACTCCACCTCTCTTCACCAAACATATCTGGAATGATTATGAGATTCCTAAATGGAGTCTATGCCTTTACCGAGCTGCCTTTGAGTCTTTCCCCACTCTAGATAAAATCGATAGATGGTACCCAGGAACCTCCTCGAGCACCTGTCTCTTATGTAATGAAGAACCAGAAACTCACGAACATCTTTTCCAAAACTATCCCTTTATCAATGCACTATGGAGATGGGTTTGTGATATTACAAAACTAAGCCACATGCAGCTTCTCTCTACAAAGGAGATGATCTCAACTCTCGGTCCGAGCCTCAACCTGCAGAAGAAAAAGTCCTTAACAACTCTTTCAGCAGTCTGCTACCACACTTGGAAGGAAAGGAACGCCAGGAAGCATAAGTCCAAGGCTTGCAATATAGAGTACATTGGGGAGACAATCTATAAAATCTTAACCTATAGACTCAATGTATAGTATTTTTCTCCTTTTTCTATTTGCTTAGTAGTGTGCAGGGGCTACTATGTACTTTGTCCCAACTTTATTGGGGATTTCGGAATAAAATTTACCAAATTCTGATACATACATACATGCATGTACATGTGATGCAAATAGTCATCCTACCCCCCTAGGTTTGTATATGGCAATCAACTAGTTGATCATGAGATGATTGGAAGCCAAGGTACACACTCATGATTGATGACACCCACTCATACCACCAAAAAATTTACCTTCACTCCACATGTAAACCCTAGCAACAAGTATGAGTATGTTATGTAGAAATAGTCCCCTAAAGAGTCTAAAGCTATAAGGTCAAAAACATGTAAGTGCTGGAGAGAGTATAATTAATATGTTAAGATAGACAAAGCCAGTTAAAAAAAGAATATTTTTTTTTGTGAATCTAGAATATGAAAATTTTGAACTAGTGAAGGGTGTATAAGAAAATATGATCCTCGTCTACATTCTAGGCATCACTGTTACAAACATGATTCTTCCTAGATATGGTGGACATAGAAATCCAGAGCACACTTTGATCTGACATCAAAGAAGCAAGGTTTTTTTTATTAAAATTATCAAACATGGAAGATAAACGAATAGCTCTTTGTGAAGAACCCACATGGTTTGACATCTTGCCATTGTAAACAATATATATTATCATTTGTGCATACATTGATTAACATCACATCAATAGGAAGAATTTTGATGAGAAGAGAAAAAGGTACCATAGCTTCTAAAGTAGGGAAATTCATTCACAATTATGCCAAAACCTCCATCTTAGGTGAAGCTATGGTACTTTTAGCATATATGGAAAATGATACCATATGGATGGATGTATGACATAAATAAGCAATGCTAATTGATCTCAAGTTAGTTGCATGCTATGTAGAGCATGTGGGAATGAAGATAAGCATCATCAATCAAAGAGGAAACTGAGCAACAAAATAAGGATGAATTCACCAACCTTAACCCATAGAATATGTAGAAACTAAAAAGAAATCTCGAGATGTGTATGAGATACCGAATGTGGATGAAATCAACATGGTGACGTCAACAAAAGTTGTAGTATACAGGTAGAGATAACAAGACCTACCCAAGAAGGCAATCACCATTGTCAAGGAAGGAGAGATAATCACCCAAAGCAAGAAGGAGATACCCAAGCCTATAACTCTAGAAAAATTAGGGGAACTTTCTATTCTTCAAATTGGGAAAAACTTCTAACTCTTAGCTTTTCCAGATAAGAAGGGGAATTGGTCATCGAACTATAGGAGAAAACACAGTCATTAGACATAGACCAATTAGGAACCTTCCACATGCAGAAATTTTGAACTAGATAAGTGTGTTGATGATATTATGGAACGTTAGTGATGTTTGCTCTCCTATGATGAAAGGGGTGAAAAGGTGTTATTATAAGTCTATCAGAAAAGTGTTTATTCAATTATTGAGAACAAAATCAAGTGGGGTGACATAAATAATATGAACATTTTTCCTAATGGGTGGAATCATATATCTAATCATGATAAAGTGGGTTTTCAAAGGGCGTGAATTGTTTGGATCCCTAACAAGTGGATCGTGATAGTCTAGAATAAAACTGATCAATAGATCAACTAGAATGCAATAATAGAGTAGGTCTGAGGATAGTAGTTAATTCTTTATATGTTTTTTATTTTTGTGGCGAGCCAAAGAGGAGGACTATGAAGGGATATAAAAGAATTTTCAAAGGTTATTAATATGTCTTACATGGTTTTAAAGACTTACATTGTCTGGAGATGGATTGAGAAGAATGAATGAAGCCCGATCCCCAATTTTTTACTAAATGTTTTTAAGTAGGTTGATGATAGATATTGCAATAGAAAATGATTTAATGAAGTAGTTTAATAAAGCATTAAAAGTAGAAAAAATAAACAACCCATTGTAAGTCTTTATGGAAAATTTATTAACATTCAAGTTTCTCTAAAGAATTGGGTAAAATATGAGTTTAGATCAAACATCTTCTTGCAAATAACAAAGTAATCAATTGAAGTGAACAAAATCTTTCGGAGTGACTACTTAATGAGAATCTTATAAATAAGAGGAAGAATTGAAACAAAGAGTAAATGATCTCAAAAGATAAAGAAATATTCAACTAGAGGAGAAGCAAGAAAAAATGTCTCAAAGGTGAGGTTAGATTTATGAAACTCTACTAAATTACTTCTGATAATAACAAGGGGAGTTTTGTGACTAGAAAAGAACATCTAGAACAACAAATTGTTGGATTATATACAATACTATACAATAAGGAGACAAAGGAAAAAATTGTTCATATTGTCCATGATTAGAAATTTCAAAGTGTTAGCCACACACAACTCTCTACTGTGTAGGGAGGCTAATGATTAAGAATTTAAAGTTGTAGTTTGGAGCATAGAGACCAAAAAATCATAGACTAGATAGTTTTGATACATATTTATACAAAAGCACAGATGGTACAAAAATAAAATATTAGGTGAAACTGTGCATTGGTTTATGAGGTCACATGGAAGAAAATTATTCATGATTAAAAAGTATTAATCCCTGAATAGAACATTACTTTATAGGTATTGACACTTACTTTTTTGGCCCACCTGAATTGATTATTGAGTGCATTAAAACTCGTGATATATGTCAAATGATATGATAGTGAATCAAATCAAGATATCTAACAAGCTTCAACATCACAATAGATTTAATGATGAACTATGGGTGTAATTATAGTTAATTAATCTAGTCATAACACACTAAAATTCATGCTGGAGTGAGACAAAGCTATACAAACATCTTAGATCCGCAAGTGATGTACTAATGGACGTTAGGGCATGTAGAGATGATTCAATATAATAATCAACACATTCAATAGGAACAAGACTTCTCAAAGGATTTCTAATAATTTATAAAGATACAAAATGACAGTCATTACTATTTATATTCACCAAATGAATTTAATGAAAGCAATCCTAATATCTCATTAATAGAGGTAATAAACATTCAATATGTACAATAGGAACACACAATGGGAAGGCTGCTAACCAAAATGAACATCCAATTGTTAGATGTTCCACTGTAGATTATCTTTTAGACATTTTCACAAGGACCCTAACCCAAAACATTTCCATAACCCAACCCTAAACCATCCAAACATGCTACCTAGCTCAAACAACCTACACCTACAGTATTTAGAGTACACTTGGACAAGCAACCCTTTTTATCTCTAGTCATATCCAAGGTTGTATGTCACCTAAGACTAACTGGTATTTTGTAGAGACAGAGGTTGGATGGGACACCTAGAAAGTGTGTGCACAACTTGAGTAGTCAGACCCCACTAGAGAAAAATCAACATATTCATTTTAAAATACTCTTGGATATGAAAAACATTATAAATACAAATATGTGTCCGACTTCTCCCCTTTAAGATGATCAAGGAATCACCATTATATTTCTCCAGAAAGATCTAGAAAGTGGGGCTCATAAAAAACATGCACCCCACTCCACCTCACCTCAACTCCATCTTGCACGCTCACTAGACATGGCCCACTATCCTAGAAGTCTCCAAAAGATAGGGTTCTCCTTAGGAAGGCGTCCTGCCTAGTTCAAGTCTCTATTTTTTCCTAAAGATGGGTTTAGTCAATTACTAACCTTAGGAAGACCCCGTCCCCTATAAAAATATCCAAGGATATCATTTATAGAGGTTTCCACTTTTGGAAAAATTATAGAAACTACCACTTGGAGTTGGCATCTAGTTCACCTTTGGTTGGCACCTATTGATTCAGGTTGACAACTAGCCAAAACATAAAGACCTAGGCACTCTAGCTTCAACCTACGGAACCCTACAATGGATTTTGAGACCCTAATTCATCTCTTTTAGTGAAGAAATAAGGAAAATGATCATATTTTACTTTCTACTACATCTAAGAAAGGTAAATTTGGGTCTAGCATGGTCCTAGTCACTTTTTCTTAAAATGTGCTTACTAAGATACTTACCGCAGGCATCCCCCATCCCATATAAAATAAATCCCCCATATGCCATTTATATAGGTTGTCACTTATTGAGAGGCTAGCAACTACCACATGACTTGGCATCTAGTTAACATCTATTTGGCACCTATTCACTTTGGTTGACTGCTAGATACCACCTAAAAACTGAGGAAATCCATCTTCAACCTCCAAAACCCTAGAAAGTAAATTCTTTGAGGATCATGATCCATTTCCTTTGGTGAATAAATAAGAAAAAGACTGTCTTTCACTTCCTACAATATTCAAGCATAAATTGGATCTAGACATAATGTAAATACCTTTCCACCGCACCACCCCCAATACCAAAGATATTTGATGATACAAGCAGGATCATGAATGATTATATATATATTATTATTGTGTTAACCCTCATTTATTATGCCAATATCATGTATTGCATGTTTCTTGTTGTATTTATTCCAATAGTGCTAATTCTAAAAAGAAAATCTCACTTTTATCTTATTATAAATTGGCAATAGACATTTTGGGCATTCTGGGAGTGCCTAACACATTTTTGTGTGTAATATAATGTCTTACCTGAATGTTTTGTGATCTCTCTTGTCTTATATGCCGGCTTACCAAAGCAACTTTATGATTTTACTCATTTTTCCTTATAAATGTAGTGGCAACTCAGTTTTCCAGTAACCCACTATTTTGTTGTCAAAATACATCAAAACATAATAAGCCTATAGATTTTACTTTATTAAATGTAATATCATGTCAATGATCTAAGTACAAAGTGTTGGTTATATGCCCTAGGAAGCATCATGCGATGATTGTTAAAGGGATGTATTCTACTTGATTTGACTATTAAAAAAAGCCAATTTCACCTATCGCGTTTATTTCATTGTTGAGATAAAGACTAAACTAATCAATGTCCTAAGAATATTTTGACTCATGACATTTGGTTTGGGTTAAGGACCTAAACATGAGATCATATGTATAATAAGAGTTATTATTCTTGTTATGTTCCTATTTGGTTACTATTGTGGATAGTATAGGACAAAAATAATACAAAATACTAGCATGTATGGTGAGTTATGACTATGTATCTTTAGTCATGATATTGGATATCAACTCATATACATGGGTACATGTTAGAGAACAAGTTGTATTAGAAGGAGCTACCTTGAGATTGACACGTGGAAGTCATGCCATGACAGGTTAGAGTCATATCTCAATGTGACAATGGTGATTGTGATTCTTAGACCTAAAGTCATTATAGTTACACATGTTGTTTAGTGTACTTTAACACTTATACAACATGATGTGGAATATAAGTTGCCAAAAAGTTGGAGATTGGGTACATTGTGACACATAGGGAATATTGTGAGTGATGTAGATGGACTTTGTCCCTCCTTTGGAGTGATATCCCTAGCCACTTGATAAGAGAGACTATGAAATGCATGGCCATGCTAATGTGAGTCAATATATGATATTGATCTCATAATATCTCGAATAGTCTGATCTAGTTCAAGGAACATATATTGAATGTCAAGAAGATGAGATTTGGTGCGATTCCTCTAGAGGTGCAACACACTAGCCGATTTGACCCGACTAGATGTGCCCCACGAGGTCGGAACACACAGGATGGGATTTTTACTTTCGATATTTATAATACCTAAACTAATACACCTACATCTACTAAAACAACTACACCCGCAAGCGCACAGGGTCGTGTCGTAGTATAGGAAGGTGGCAAGTATAGGGTCGATCCACAGGGAAAAGAGGGGGCACTAGAGCTAGGTTAGTTTGGCTAGGTTCCTACTGCGGAGACTAGGGTTAAGGGTTTAAAGGTTGATTTGATTGTTAACTAAGGATGAACAAATGAGGAATTAAATGCAAGAATGAAATCTATGTTAACCCTAGGTTAGATTAAGACTAAGCAAGCAAGGAAAGACTAAGCTAGGTATGAAAAGGAAAGTTACACTAAGGCAAGAAAGAGAGAAGAAGTGCAATTAAAGAACTAAACTAACATGAGCAAGGCAAGTACAAGGCAAGCAATTGACTAAGCAAGAAAAGAACTAATTAAGCTAAGCAGGCACAAAACTAGGGTTTTAAGCAATAAAGAGAGGTGTGGGCTGTTTAGGGGTATGAACTAATCACTTAAGTTGGGGGTGACATGAACATTATGATTTCATTTAGATCATCCAAACCAAACAACAAGTTAGAGTCTAATGGATTAACCTAAGCTACTAACTGGCCATGGATATGCTAGGTTGTGTATAGGGGAACTAGTCCCTAACACCCCCTACTACCCTTACGCGGCTCAATTGGGTTAGGGGTTAGGTTCAATCCAATTAGAGTCTAATCAAGTCTAGGTTTCTAGATTAGACATTCCTAGGGAAATTAGGGGCAGAGGGTAGTAATGGGGGGTGAAATTAGGGTTTTGGACCCCAATTCCCCCACATTCTAGCCTTGAGAAGGCTCCATGCTAATTGCACTAGAACTACCTAATCTAGCTACTTAGATCTCTCACATAGGTTTAGGGAGATTGATTAGGATGTAGGAAGATGGGAGGCAACCTAGGGATCCAAGAATTGGACCTAGGGGCAAATCCCAAAATTCACACATATAAGCAATTTGCCTAAATTCCTAAGTGATTTCACACACAAATCAACAAGCAATCCATGGAGAATGAGATGCAAATAGAATATAATCATTAACAAATGGAATTACAACGTTTATGTGTCATTATCCCCCAACATGGTATCAAAATAACATAATTTCCCCCAAACAGCCCACCCAAGGGGACTAGCTACTCATAGACATGGAAAATACAAAAAGAGAGAAAATAGAGGAAGAAGTAGCCATGGAGCTCGGTGTAGATGAAGGACTCCTCCTCTCCAGTAGTTGCAAGGTCGTCCTCCTCCTTCTTCTTGGATAGAATGGTGTAAAATGGTGGTAGGAAGTGGATGGAAGGCTTAGATATGGGGGGTTATGTGGTGGAAATGGTGAAATGGAGTGGATTTGAGGTGGAGGTGAAGTGGAATGGAGTGGAGGTGACAAGGGGGAGAAAATGGGACTCTAAGCATCCAACCCCCCGACACTCAGCCGCCACTAGGGCTTATATAGGGATCTAGGGGGTCTAGTGTTAAGTTAGGGGCAAAATGGGGAAAATAGTGGAAAACTGGGTGGATTCTGTGAGTAGCACGGCCGTGGTGGGGTACCACGGTCATGGTGGGTGGGGTAGGCCACGGCCGTGGTGGATGGGCACGATCGTGGGAATTAAAAATGGCAGAGTTACAGGGTTTTTGTCAAAACGGCCACGGCCGTGGTGGGTCAACACGGCCGTGGTGGAGGTGGTGTGCCACGGCCGTGGTGGCTGGCACGGTCGTGGTGCTCTGCTGTGCCACAACCATTTTATGGTGCACGGCCGTGGTGTCTATCACTGGCACGACCGTTTTGTTCCACCGCGGACGTGCTACCTTTTGCTTGATCTGGAGGTTGAACCTGTCGATTTCTAAGTGACCTAGCATGACCGTTTTGTTGTACCACGGCCGTGCTGGGTCCTGGATCAGCACTTTAACTTGGATCTTTGGCTTTTCTTGGACTTCTTTGCTTCAATTGATCTTTGGCCACTAGGGTTAGGTCGAGGGAGCATTGGACTTCACTTTGGGTCTCTCCAAGTGCAGAGGAATCCTAGGATCGCCCCTTCTCTCTCTCTTCCATCAAGCGTGGTCCAAATGCCTAAAAAACATGCAAATAATGTCCATAAGTGCATTTTATACAAATAAGCATATTAGGGGGAATGACATGCAATCTAATAGGTATAGATGTGATTGAAGAGAAAAAAGACACAAGATTAAGCCCTAAAATAGGGCTGAATCACCACCCCAAACTTGAAACATACTTGTCCTCAAGTATGCTCCAACTCAATCTCTCTACAAACTTTCACAAAAAGAAATGACAAATGCAATATAAAAGACGATTGTTGCTGAATGGGATCAAAGATGACTAAGTACATGCATTTCACCTCTCTCCTCTCCTTATTTCACAATCAAATCATGAAAAGAGCACAAAGCATATGAACTTCAAATATAGCGCATAGAATACACAAGTTATCCATATTTCTTCCATTAAGTTCTGGGTAAACCGTTTCATGGTGGCGTTACTCAAGAATGACTAGGAGTGTTGTTTCACATTCATGCATTCAATCTTATATCTCAAATCACACCAAATGACCCATATGGCTGCGGAAAAGGGTAAAGTGAGCTAGGTTTAATGTTTCCTAGCTCCACGGGTATGAAAGAAGAAGAAAGGGTTGCAGTAAGATTTGGAGTGCTTTTACACACTCTTCTTTTCTTTATTTGAATGCTCTTAAACATGAGCATCCTTTTATTTTATTTTGCTTTTCTTTTTCTTTTCTTTTCTTTTTCTTTCCCTTTGTGTAGATAGGGCATATGGTGGATAAAGTGAAGTGGGGAGATAAATATATGGCCACCCCAAACTTTTGGAGGTGGCCAAGGCTGATTATGTGCACTAGGGCATCTTTCTATGAGGCGGAGGGGTATGAATATGGTGGAAGAATAGTCGGGTCAAAGAGGGGTCATTGGTATGATTTTCCACATAAGACATCCTGCATGAGAATTAATCCAACACTTCATCCAAGATATCACACCACATGAATGAACAAAATGAAATTGATATATCAAACAAGTAATTCCACAAACACTAAGCGTTCAAAGCTTGCTCAGTTTCACAATTTAACCAATTCAATCACAATCCTAAGAGAGGTGATGCACATGTAAAAAGTCAAACATTGATACCACTTAGCAACAAAAAATGGTGATTCACTTGCATTTGTCAAAGATCAACATTTTAATTCAAAACAGTAGAGATTGGGTCAAAACACAATTTTTAGACAAGAAGTTCCAAATTTGGGCAAAATTGGCCAAAATGGTGCCAAGTTGCCTCCAATCACATCTAAACATATATTATTGAAATTAAAGCAGTAAACAAGCAAATCCTAACTAAAACATGCAAAAATTACCAAAAATCTACATGGTATGCAATGCATGGAAAAAGAGCAAAATTTTTGAAAATTACGCAAAAAATGGCAATAAGGTAAACTACATGGAATGCAGATATGCAAAGCAGTAAAAATCTAGACTAGATAGCAGGACAAGCAAAAGAAATGAAAAACAACAAACAAAAAGTAAAATAACAGATGAGATGCAAAAATGAGTGAAAGAAGAATGAGGGCATACCGTCCTACCACCCCAAACTTTTGAACCATGTTGTCCTCTGCATGACACTAAAGTCTAGGGTGATAGGGTAGATGATCACTGCAAATGTGGTGGAGGTGCTCCTCCCTGCCTGTAGTAGGCACCCCAGTAGTCGGATTGTGGAGGTAGATAGTTGTCCTGGAATGCTGACAAAGAACCCCACCAATCTTCACCCCACTGCGGGTTCCTCTGGGCCTGTGCAATTTGGAACTGATAAAGGTGGTTGACCTGATAATGCATCTGTTGGTGGTCCAACCACATGACATCCTGAGTCCTCTGAAAGCCCTCCCGTGTCTGTAAAATCCTCTCCTGCATCGTCTGAATGTTCTCTAGTTGTGCATGAATGGTACCCATGTCATATGCATTCACTGAAGGCTGTTGTGGCTCTGACGCTCCCATCCTTTCTTCTCTTTGCCTCACCCATCTTTCCGCTCTTTCCTCTGCCGTCCGCCTCTGCTCTTCCGCCTGTGAAGGCTCTCCTAAACCCCCTGCAAACCTCACCTCAGGGATTTCCTCTCCTTTGGGGTTCTCCTCCTCGTACCTCCTCAACTTTTGTAGAAAATCTGGCATTGGTCCATACTGTTCCATGAGGGGAGGAGTATGGTATGGCAGCTCTAATGTGACTCCTGGGTAGGGTGGGTTGATTTGGTAAATGATCTTCTGATCCGTAACCGTAATCATGGATGAGCGAGCCAAGTAGTTCAAATCAACCAACTTGCCACCCTCTGCCTTTGTATATCCTGTCATGTCATGCCCCAAGGCAGTGGCAAGAGATGTTACAATCCCTCCCATTACAAATGGATTTGTGCTCTTGGACGGGATTGTCCTCATGTGATCGATCAATAACGCCCCCAAGTTCACATGTCTCACTTTTGTCATCCAACCAAGCACAAAAAGATCTTTGTTGGTGCAGCTGCCTTGATTTTCATACCTGCCAAAGATGGTGTTTGCCAACACCTTCTGAACATAGCGGAGAAATGGGCTATGAATACCACTTGTCTTTGATTTCCCTGCTACAAATGTACTTTGGCCGGTGAAGCACTTCCACATGGTTGGATACGTGGAACTAGAGTCATTTTCTGTCCTTCCTCCATCTAGGAGGGCAACCATCTCTCCACTTGGGGAAAAAATCTGATTTAGCATCTCTGAGGTTATCTTCCACTTCTTATCCCCAATTGTTACCTTAATTGCATTCTTGCCATCATTTGTTTCTTTCTCTAGAGTGGCGAAGAACTGCTATGTTAACTCGATGTATGATTCCTGCTGCAGCATCAATATCTCAAATAGCCCCAATTTTTCCATCAATTCTTGAAAATAGACAAAGAACCCCATTGCCTCTATTGACGCTTGGCATGCGTATCGAGTAGCTAGCACTCTGCGTGTCAGGCACCCAGGGTGCTTGGGCTCCTTTGCCCTTCCTGTAGTAATCTCTGGCTGTGAAAACGGGCGTTGTGGCAGGCTTGGTTGCTGCTCAATATCAGGCATCTCAGTATCATCTTCATCAGCTAGCACGAGCCGTCGACATGGTCGTAGTCGTGGCCGCGGCTCGGGCTGTGGCGGTGCTGCGGAGGAGACGGACAGATGTGCGGCTGAAATTGACGGTCGCGAAGTTGAGGCAGAAGGTCTCTCAGATGAGACGGAGTGTCGGGAGGCAGACAGCGGTGGCTACGGTGAAGATGGTGCCCCCCGCTGTGGTTGTACGGTGGCTTCTTCAGTGATAGGATCCACTATGGCATCCAATTCTGCCTCCGTCAACTGGGGGTGGTTGTTCCTTAGCTTCCTTTGGTAGGGGATGACACCCATAGTCTTCTCTACTGCCTTCCTTGCAAACTTCTTCATTCTTGCTCAAAAAATGAAGTGGAATTAGAAAATTTCGGATTTCTCCAAAGAACAGGGCTGTTGGGGAGGAATGGAGAAAAAGTGGTGTGTTTGTGGATGGAAATGGGTGGGATTAGGAGATTAAGGTAGTGGAAATGGTAGGGGAATGATTGGGAATGGTTTGGGAGTGATTTGGTGAGGATACGAGGGTTGGAGAAGGCGGGCAGAGTGCTGCATAGGTGCTAGGGCGCGGAACACAGCCGTTCTGTTCTTCGGAGAAATGAGTAAGTGAATAGAAATTTTGCAAAATTTGAGTTTAAGTTGCTAGAATCGGGTTGCGGCACGGCCGTGCTGTGCGGCATGACCCTGGTGGCTTCATGTACCATGACCGTGTTGCCTTGCATGACCGTTCTGCCCTGGTTCAAAACTTAGTCGATTTTCTCAATTTTCTGATCATTTCCTTGTTGAATGTGAGTGCACCACCACGGCCGTGTTGATGTACCACGGCGGTGTTGGGCACTGTAACAGCAGTAGGATACTCAAATCTTGTTCAAACATCAAAGATTGATCTCAAGCTGATATTCTATTTACTCTTTGTCAAAATTTCATCTATTCTTCTTCTTTTCACTCTGTTCTCACCTGCACATATCAAAACTATACAAAAACTATCAAATACGAGTGTGTGTGTGTGTGCTTTCTTGGAAAAATGTAAAAACAAAGCAAACGTATTAAAAACATAGATTGGGTCAAAAATTCCCAAACCTAGGTGGGTTGCCTCCCACAAGCGTTGAGTTTCTTGCCTTCTGCGAGGCTTCTTGTTGATTCTTCAAAATTCATCTGTTTGGCATTCTCATGTGTCCATTCTTGCAAAACATGCATCCTTCCTTTGCACTCAATCTGTTTTACTCATCCCTTTGATCACAATAATCATCATTAACTTCTTCACCTTGATGTCCTTCTCTCAAATGCCCATTTGGACTTGTGAAGTGACCATGTCCAATATCCCTATCTCGGACTCCCCGGGTTGGGGTCTTGTACATGTTAATGTTGATCTTCATGTCCATGAATGAGACTGTCATGGTGCCACTGCGTACATGAATGTCGGCATCAGATGTAGATAAGAACGGCCTCCCCAAGATGATGGGAATCTTCCTATCCTCCGACTCCATATCAAGTATAATGAAATCCGCCGGGAACACCACACCTTTTTCCTTGTCTATCATCACCAAGACATCATCCACTCTACCCCTAGGCACTTTTATGGATCTATCTACCAACTGGAGAGTGCAATGTGCCGGCTTCAACTTGCCTAAGCCTAGCTCAATATAGACATGATATGGCATCAAATTCACACTAGATCCCAAATCAAGTAAGGACCTGTCTATGCGATGTCCCCCTATGTAACTAGGTATGAGTGGGGCTCCTGGGTCTTTTCTCTTTACGGGAAGTGAGTGTTGTATGATGGAGCTCACTTGTTCATTCAGTCTCACCTTCTTTGGAATCCTCCCCGTTGACCTTCTTTTCACAGTGCATAGGTTCTTGAGGAACTTGGCATATGATGGGATTTGCTTGATAGCATTCAAAAGTGGAATGTTCACCTTTACTTGGCAAAACACCTCAAGAATGTCAACATTGTGCTTTTGCCTCCTTTTTAATTCCGGTGGCTCATCTAATCTTTCTATAAATGGAGTATCACTAGTTTTTCCCGCACTTACATGAATATGAGGCAGAACGCTAGGGATGGTAGGACCTGCAAAAGGGATATGTGGTGGATCACATTGAATCCCAAACTCAACATGCGGTATCACAACATCATCTTCAGCAATATCAATCACAGTATCACCACTTGGCTGCCTTTGCTTTGCTTTATCAACCTTTCTTTGACTTGCGGGCTGCTCAAGAGTTTTCCCACTCCTTAGAACTGTCACAGAACTACCTTGCTCATGAAGGGGAGGGGGAGCATGTTGTGGCTGTGGAGGAGGTGGAGGTGGCACTTGGGGTTGAAATTGAGGTGGAGAAGAGAATTGAGGAGGAGGAGAGAATTGGGGCTGGAAAGTGAAGTTTTGTGAAATTTGAGGTGAGGGAGGTGGTGGAGGAGTGTAAGGCTGGGGATAGCCTTGGAAGGAGTGAATGGGATGTACTTGTATGGGGGGTGGACTGTAGAAAACTTGTGAAGAGGGCATGGGTCCACTTGCTTCATGGTGGCTCACGATGGGTCTTGAAGACAATTTTTCCTCTTGGAGAGCGATTATAGAAGATAGTTGCTCTATTCTCTCTTCTAACCTTGCAACATCCCTTTGAACATCATCAAACACTTTCAATATGGAGAGAACCTCTTCCTCAAACCTTGATCTGTATGTAGGACTTTGTGGTTCCTGGTAGCTATAGGAGTGAGGTGTCTTCTTTTCTTCCCCATAGAACTCAATAGAATTGATCGGGTGGCAAGGAGCATTTGTCACCTGGTTCTTCATGAAGCTCATCATGTCACCAAGAATCTTCATCACTTGCGGGCTTGAGTCATCATGAGTAGGGGGTGTCACACCAAAGGCATACCCTCTTTCATTCATCATGCTAGAAGCTCGAATTCTTGATCCTTCAGCCAACTGCTCAAACAAAGGCCATATCTCCTCAGGTGGCCTCCCCATAAGAAGAGTCCATTGTGTCTTTGTCTTTTAGAGACAAACTAGAGTAGAATGATTGAACTAGCTTCCATAAAGGGATCTCATGGTGAGGACAATCTCTCAACAGCTTCTTGAATCTCTCTCATGCATTATGAAACTACTCATCTCCCATTTGACTAAAATTTGTCACGGAACGCCGCATTTGTGTCAACCTTGCTATAGAGTAGAATTGTCTCAAGAAAGCATTCTTCATTGTTTCCCAACTCATGATGTCCTTTCTTGAGTCATACCAGTCTTTGGCTCTATCTTTGAGGGAGAAAGAGAACAAGGTCAACCAAATTGTATCATCACTAGCCGTCGACGTCCTGAAGGTGGAGCATACTTCAAGAAAGGACTCCAAGTGCTTATAAGGGTTCTCACTCTCTGAGCCATAGAAGATGGGCAGGAGCCCAAGAAGACCTAGAGGAATAGAGAATTTCTCCCCTGGCATTTGATCAACCCTGCTAGCAATAGGCGATTTGTAGTTGCTAGGAATGAAGTAATCTTGAAGTGGCTTGTGAGGTGCACTTTGGTCTTCCATCTTGTTTCCTCCCGAATGGCTTGTCACATGCATAAAGCACAACCAAACAAAAGAGAACAAGTTAGCAAACCAATATACACAAGAAATGCAAAGAAAAATGAATAAAGAATAGCAATGATGAGGGCAGTATGAAAAGTCAAAGCAAACTAACTAGCTAGGTTGAACGCCTCTGATCCCCGGCAACGACGCCAGAAAGCTTGGTGTGATTCCGCTAGAGGTGCAACACACTAGCCGATTTGACCTGACTAGATGCGCCCCATGAGGTCGGGACACACAGGATGGGATTTTTGCTTTCGATATTTATAAGACCTAAACTAACACACCTACATCTACTAAAACAACTACACCCTCAAGCGCACAGGGTCGTGTCGTAGTATAGGAAGGTGGAAAGTATAGGGTCGATCCACAGGGAAAAGAGGGGGCAATAGAGCTAGGTTAGTTTGGCTAGGTTCCTACTGTGAAGACTAGGGTTAAGGGTTTAAAGGTTGATTTGATTGTTAACTAAGGATGAACAAATGAGGAATTAAAGGCAAGAATGAAATCTATGTTAACCCTAGGTTAGATTAAGACTAAGCAAGCAAGGAAAGATTAAGCTAGGTATGAAAAGGAAAGTTACACTAAGGCAAGCATGAGAGAAGAAGTGAAATTAAAGAACTAAACTAACATGAGCAAGGCAAGAACAAGGCAAGTAACTGACTAAGCAAGAAAAGAACTAATTAAGCTAAACAGGCACAAAACTAGGATTTTAAGCAATAAAGAGAGGTGTGGGCTGTTTAGGGGTATGAACTTATCACTTAAGTTGGGGGTGACATGAACATTATGATTTCATTTAGATCATCCAAACCAAACAACAAGTTAGAGTCTAATGGATTAACCTAAGCTACTAACTAGACATGGATATGCTAGGTTGTGTATAGAGGAACTAGTCCCTAACACCCCCTACTACCCTTACGCGACTCAATTGGGTTAGGGGTTAGGTTCAATCCAATTAGAGTCTAATCAAGTCTAGGTTTCTAGATTAGACATTCCTAGGGAAATTAGGGGTTGAGGGTAGTAATGGGGGGTGAAATTAGGGTTTTGGACCCCAATTCCCCCACATTCTAGCCTTGAGAAGCCTCCATGCTAATTGCACTAGAACTACCTAATCTAGCTACTTAGATCTCTCACTTAGGTTTAGGGAGATTGATTAGGATGTAGGAAGATGGGAGGCAACCTAGGGATCCAAGAATTGGACCTAGGGGCAAATCCCAAAATTCACACATATAAGCAATTTGCCTAAATTCCTAAGTGATTTCACACACAAATCAACAAGCAATCCATGGAGAATGAGATGCAAATAGAATATAATCATTAACAAATGGAATTACAATGTTTACATGTCATTATCTCCCAACATGGTATCAAAGTAACATAATTTCCCCCGAACAGCCCACCCAAGGGGACTAGCTACTCATAGACATGGAAAATACAAAAAGAGAGAAGATAGAGGAAGAAGTAGCCATGGGGCTCGGTGTAGATGAAGGACTCCTCCTCTCTAGTAGTTGCAAGGTCGTCCTCCTCCTTCTTCTTGGATGGAATGGTGTAAAATGGTGGTGGGAAGTGGATGGAAGGCTTAGATATGGGGGGTTATGTGGTGGAAATGGTGAAATGGAGTAGATTTGAGGTGAAGGTGAAGTGGAATGGAGTGGAGGTGACAAGGGGGCGAAAATGGGACTCTAAGCACCCAACCCCCCGACCCTCATCCGCCACTAGGGCTTATATAGGGATCTAGGGGGTCTAGGGTTAAGTTAGGGGTAAAATGGGGAAAACAGTGGAAAACTGGGTGGATTCTGTGAATAGCACGGCCGTGGTGGGGTACCACGGCCATGGTGGGTGGGGTAGGCCACGGATGTGGTGGATGGGCACGGTCGTGGGAATTAAAAATGGCAGAGTTACAGGGTTTTTGTTAAAATGGCCACGGCCGTGGTGGGTCAACACGGTCGTGGTAGAGGTGGTGTGCCACAGCCGTGGTGGCTGGTACGGTCGTGGTGCTCTGCTGTGCCATGACCGTTTTGTGGTGCACGGCCGTGGTGTCTGTCACTAGCATGGCTGTTTTGTTCCACCACAGCCGTGCTGCCTTCTGCTTGATCTGGAGGTTGAACCTATCGATTTCTAAGTGACCTAGCACGACCGTTTTGTTGTACCACGACCGTGCTGGGTCCTGGATCAACACTTTAACTTGGATCTTTGGCTTTTCTTGGACTTCTTTGCTTCAATTGATCTTTGGCCACTAGGGGTAGGTCGAGGGAGCATCAGACTTCACTTTGGGCCTCTCCAAGTATTGAGGAACCCTAGGATTGCCCCTTCTCTGTCTCTTCCATCAAGCGTGGTCCAAATGTTTGAAAAACATGCAAATAATGGTTATAAGTGCATTTTATACAAATACGCATATTAGGGGGAATGACATGCAATCTAACAGGTATAGATGTGATTGAAGCACAAAAAGACACAGGACTAAGCCCTAAAATAGGGCTGAATCAAGATTCCATACCCCAATTTCAATATGGATATTTGTGACAATGGGATTTTATGATCATGGTAACATTCGTCATCTTATAAGTTGTATTTGTTCTCCAATTCATTCTTGAAACTTGAGTGGCAATGATGTGTGCCTAGACACCAATCTTGGCTTGTATTGTTTCAAACATCACTACCAACATAATTAGGAACCATTTGTATTACACGGATAAGGATGCATAAGGTAATTGAAGTTCACAATCAAACTAATGATTAGAATGTTTCCGAATCATGAACAAGCTAATTAAACTTCGAGTTGGGCTACTAGAATGCCTGATCACTTGAACATATTGGTTGGGTCGACACATGAATTGATTTTCAATTGGTCAACTAAGTTTTCCACTAGACTGACGTGATTGGATGATCAGCCAACCTGTTTGGCGATCACAACGTAATGGTGAATGTATCAAATTGGATAAAAATTTAGATCTAGATTTAAAATATCCCAATCGTCTGGTCAACTAAGATGATCCAACAATTAGAGTGCCCAACAGGACCATGATCAGGCAATCAAGTAATGTGATCGGAGGTTAGAATCCAATCTGAGTTTTTCAACATTAGACTTCTTTTAAGATTGTGATTAGGAAAGACATTGGAATTAGAATTTTCAAAGCCCATGAGTTTCCTATATAAAGGAGGCACAATATAAAGGTTTTAATAGAACACTTGAGACAATTTATAAGAAAAGTTAGCCGTCAAAATTCTCTCTTGGAAATAAGAAATCACC
This sequence comes from Alisma plantago-aquatica, assembly GCA_963693085.1. NCBI lineage: Eukaryota > Viridiplantae > Streptophyta > Magnoliopsida > Alismatales > Alismataceae > Alisma > Alisma plantago-aquatica. The sequence goes on along the minus strand of OY856409.1, from coordinate 1,062,428,157 downwards.
CTAAGGACTGATGCCCAAGATAGGAGAAGTAAGGGGTTTTAGGATGACTAGCACATCAACAACTCCTATTCCTCTTGTATTTGGTGTCCAAGATGGTGTACCACATCCTCGCTCATCGATATGGACAAAAATAGTTGTTAAGGCACATGTATGTAGGATTGGATAAGTTGTTCAACAAGAAGACAACCATGTAGTAGGTTGGTGGCCAATACAAATCTCTTTCTCATCCATCTGTATTTCTTATTGGTCATTATGGATCTAGATGGAGAAGATTGTATTCGTCATTGACAAAGACACATCTATTTTTTAATAACTAGTGTTAGAAAAGGTATAATATTTATCCCTTATTATGTCTTTTGATCACTAACATTTTATAGATATGATGGATACTACGTCTAGGGTGTGCAAATTTGTTTTAGTTATTTTTCTGCCCCCCTTCCCGAAAACCCTACATTGGTATCAAAGTAGATGTCATACACTTTTAAAACTAGTCTGGGTTTTGAAATATATATATATATATATATATATATATATATATATATATAAAACATATATATTACATATACATATGTGACACCTTGAAAATCAATTTGTTTTTTGGATGTGGATATGAAAATTAGATCATTGTCGTATGAACTAAGACATGTAATATATTTATTTTGATTTTGATCAAACATCATGTAACATTTATATGGCTTTCATGTCATGCCTCTCTATATTCATTCTTTATGTAAACTTCAATTCTACAGTTAGAATAGGATGATGTGAAAACAACATTGGTGGACCATGCTAGAGGAGGAGAGTATCAAAATCTACACCAAAGAGAATTGTCCTTTGTGGGTTTGTGATCAAGAAGAGATGATAGATCAACCAAAAAAGAACTATCCAAATTAGGGACTATTGATCCACTAACTAGCTTCCCTGATTGGGCGACCAAAAACCCTAAAAGGACAGATTAATGATTACATTTAGATGTGAATCTTGGATGTTTTGTACAACAATTGTTGGCTCAAGTTGCAATCTTCTGAATTGATAGTGAGGGCTCTCAATTTTTATATAAAATATCTAGAGTGTAATTAATTGATATCCAAATTAATTTTGTCATAATAGATTTTTAAATCAAATTAATTTTCAAATCAAAATATAGACTCATGAAAAATATCTTCTATGTTGATCAATGGAAGACACTAGCAACAATCCATTTTTATTGTGATTAATGTTTGAGGAAAATAAAGTTAACGGGAATCACTTTGATGACTGGTTCAGGATGTTGAGAATTGTTCTCACATGAGTGTAAGCTCAATGTCCTAGACAAACTAGTTCCTAATAAACCAACTCCAAATGAACCTAGGCTGGATAGGGAAGCTCATAATAAGCATTTTGATGATGCCATGGACACCAAGTGCCTACTTCTTTTCTCCATGAATCATGAGCTTCAAGACCGACATGAGAACATAGATGTTTTGATATGATAACACATCTCAAGAACATATATCAAGAACAAGAAAGACAAGAGAGGTGTGATGTGTCCAAATCCTTGTTTAACCCTATGTACTCAAGTTAATTGGTTTGTGAAAAGTCTTGCAAGACTAGGTTTTCCTGTAAAGCAAGAGTTCGCATTATATATAATCCTACAATCATTTTCAAACTCATACAAGCAATTTTTCATGAATTACAACATGAACAAATTTTGATAAGTAATTGACTGAGCTACTTGGCATGTTGAGAACTATCTAGGGCCAAATAAATGACAACAACAAATCCATTTTAGTGGTCAACAAAGGAAATGAGAAGTCCAATGGCAAACGAAAAGATAAGAAAAGTTATAAAGTTAGCCAAAAGTTTCATGCACTTAAGTCCAAAGGAGGGAGTGGCTAAGGGAGGCAATTGTCACTATTATCACCACGATGGACATTGGAAGAGAAATTCCCTTCTCTACCTTAAGCAACTGAAGAAGAAGAAGTAGAGGATAGATATCTCTACTTCAGGTTTATATGTTATTAAAATAAAATTATCTACTTCTTCATCATGGGTATTTGATACCAGATGTGGATCTCACATATGTTCAAATATGCAAGATCTGAAAGGAAGTAGAGTTTTTTTTTTTGGAAAAATTTTGGTAAATATATTCCAAAAACCCTAAAAGGGGGCAAAATTACAAACCACATCCATACATGTGGTTAACCAAAAAGGAAGTAGAGTTTGGATAAAGGGGAGGTGGAACTATGTGTTACAAATAGAGCAAGATTTGCTTCCACTACAATAGGCACCTATTGTCTATCTCTATACAATGGGCTTGTAATAGAGTTAGATAACTACTATTATATACCTTCCATAAATATAAATATTATTTTTCTATCTTGTTTGGACAAGAACAATTTTGATTTTCTAATAAAGATTGGTCATATTTGTATTTCTAAATATGAGATCTATGATGGAGGGCCCCTATGTCTCATGGTATTTACTTATTAGATTGTGACATGTGTATATAACATTAATACAAATAATTTGAAACTCAATGATTCAAATAAAAATTATCTTTAGAACTAGGGCACATAAATGAGAAGCACATTTCTAAACTTCATGAAGATGGATATTTGGACTCTTTTGATTTTGAATAAATAGAGACATGTGAATCTTATTTATTGGGAAAGATGACAAAAGCACATTTCACTAGTAACCATAAGAGAGTTAGCGACTTCCTATGAGTCATACATAGTGATGTATGCAAAACTTTTATCACAAGTTCTAGTATTAGATATCAATTTTCATCACTTTTACTGATGACTTCAATAGATTTGGCTATGTGTATCTAATGGAGCACAAGTCAGTATCCTTTGAAAAGCTCAAGGACTTTATAAGTGAAGTACAAAATCAACATGGAAAAAGATTTAAATGACTTCTATTTGATTGAGGTAATGAATACTTAAGGAAAGAGTTTGAGGTCCTTCTAAGGGATTATAGTTACCAGGAACACCACAACATAATGGTGTATTAGAAAGAAGGAAGTGTACCTTGTCGGACATGGTGCAATCAATGATGAGTTTCATTTATCTTCTGATATCCTTTTGGGGTGTTGTCTTAGAAATGTCATGCTTACACTTAAGCGAGAACCTTTCCAATCCATTGAAAAGACATCAGATGAAATATGGACTAGGAAACGATTGAATATGTCGTTCATGAAAGTTTGGGTATGTGAAGCTTATGTCAAGAAGTATTTTGTGTAAAGCTTGGACCCAAATTAGATAAATGTATCTTTGTTGGATACCCTAAGGAAACTAAGTGTTACTACTTCTATTTTCCATCAGAAAACAAAGTGTTTATTGTTGGAGATTTTGTATTCCTCAAAAGGGATCTCATTTAAAGATGAACCAGTGGGAGGCAAATAGAACTTAAAGAAGTTCGAGACCAACAAGATAACATTGAACCTATGGAGGTAGATAAGGAACAAAAGGAAGCACAAATTGTTGTGGAACATCAAGTCCCTATTTTAACACAGGAACCACAAAGTTCAATGGGGAACATCTTGAGCCAAGGAGATATAAATATCTCATGAATCAAGGAGATATTGTGTTGGTCATCAAGGATGGTGATTCAACAACTTACAATGAGGCTATTTAAGGACTAGATTCTAAAAAATGGCTTCCGACCATGAGATCTGAGATGGACTTCACTACAACAACAAGGTATGGACCTTGGAGGGTAAAACCCATAGGATGTAACTGGTTCTTCAAGAAGAAAACCAACATGTATGGTAATGTATAATCCTACAAAGATAGGTTGTTGCAAAATTCTTTAAACAAGTTCAATGTGTTAACTATGATAAAAATATTCACCAGATGCCATGGTTAAATCCATCGGATCACGCCTACCATTGCAGCTTACCATACTATGATATTTGGCAAATGGACATTAAAAATACTTTACTTAATGGGAATATTCTAGAGGATGTGTATATGACACAACCAGAGGGTTTTATCAGTCCAAATGAAGAGGATGTGTATATGACACAACCAGAGGGTTTTATCAATCCAAAGAAGCCAATCAAGTATGTAAGCTTCAAAGGTCAATCTATTAATTGAAGAATGCACCCCAAAGTTGGAATCTTTATTTTGATGAAATAGTCAAACAATTTAGATTTATCTAGAATGAAGATGAACCTTGTGTTTATAAGAAGGTTACTAGGAGCATGATTGTATTTCTACTATTATATGAAGATGACATGTTACTGACGGGAAATGACATACCTACTCTATAATCGGTTAAAACATGGTTGGGTAATACCTTCTCTATGAAGGACTTAGGTGAAGCATCCTATATTCTAGGAATCAAGATCTATAGAGATAGATCTAGAACGATTCTTGTCCTAAGTCAAAGTGCATACATTGAAAAAGTGCTATAGAGGTTTAGCTTGAAGAATTCTAAGAGAGGAAACGTACCCATGTCTACAGAATAAGTCTCTCTAGAACTCATTTTCCTAGCTCATTAGAAAAGCATGCATGCATAAATAAATATTTTGTATGATATATGGTTTCGGTTGAGGATGTACTAAGAACATTTTATTATTAATGAACATAAATAATTGATTTTATTATTAATAAAAGGTGTTATTATATGTCCTAAGAACATATAATAGTGGAAAAACTTAATAATGTCCTAAGAACATCTTAACTCGAGGATATATGGTTTGGGTTGAGGATCTGAACATGAGATCATATGTATAATAAGAGTTCCCATTCTTATTATGTCCATATTCGTTTACTATTGTTGATACTACAGAACAAGAAAATACACGAGACTAGCATGTATGCTGAGTGATGACTATGTCTCTTTAGTCATGATATTCGATATCAACTCACATACATGGGTACATGTTAGAGAACAAGTTGTATTGGATAGACCCACCTTGAGATTGACACATGGAAGTCATGTAATAACATGATAGAGTCATATATCAATGTGAAGTGGTGATTATGATCCTTAGAACTGAAGTCACTATAGTAACACATGTTGTTATGTGTACATTGACACTAGCCTAACATGTTTTGAATATAAGCTACCAAAAAGGTGGTGATTGGGTAGATTGTGAAACATGGGGAATATTGTGAGCGATGTAGATGGAACCTTACCCTTCTTTGGAATGATATCCTTGGACACTTGATAAGAGAGACTATAAAATACACAATGACTTTCAAGTGAGGCAATACATGATATTGATCTCACATATCTCAAATAGTATACTCTAGTTCAAGGAACATATATTGAATAGTAAGAGGATGACAGTGCATGCCTCAGTTACAATATGGATATATGTGACAAAGGGATTATACGGTCACAGTAACATTGGTCACTTTACAGATTGCATTTGTTCTCCAATTCATTCCTACTACTTTTGTGGAAATGATGTTGGGCTAGACATCAGTCTTTTCTTGTGTTATTTTGAACATCACTACGAACATAATTAGGAACATATAGGGTCACACACATAAGGATGAATAAGGGAATTCCAGCTTGCAATCAAATATACGATTAGAATGGTTCTAAATAATGAAAAAACCAATTAACCTCTAATAAGGTGAGTAGAACATCTGTTCAGCCAATCGAATTGGTTGGGTCAATAGATCAATTGATTATCAATTGGTTGATTTAGTTTTTGATGACTGGAATAACATGATTTGTTGATCAAGAAACCTTGTGAGGAAATCATAACGAGAAAAATCTCAAATTGTAAGCAATTCGAATATGGATCCAAATTGTCCTAATTGGCAGATCATCTAACTTGATTGGGCAATTAGAATTTCTAATAGGACCATAATCATCTGATCAAGTAATGTGATCGGGCGGTCAGGATCCAATTTGAGTTTTTTAGCATCAGATTATTTTTGGAATTGTGATTAGGAAAGAGATTGGAAGTAGAGTTTTCCAAGCCCATGACTCTCCAATATAAGGTGGGCACATCTCGAAGGTTTTAACAAAATATTTGGGACAACTTATGAGAGAATTTGTCCATCAAAGTTCTCTCTTATAGAGAAAGTCACCTCAAGGATTATTTCCCAAGATCAGATAAGAAAGATAGTTATAAGATGACTAACACATCAATAACTCAGGTTCTTCTTTGACTTGGTGGTCAAGGTGATGCACCATGTTCTCATTCATACGCATGGACAAAATAGAGGTTGAGGCACACATTTTGAGGTTTGGAGAAGTTGTTCCACAAGAAGATAGTCGTACATTAACTTGGTTACTAATTGATGTCTCTTTCTCATTTATCAAGATTTCTTGGTGGTAGTTCCAAATCTAGATCTGAATGATCATATTCTTTACTGTAAAAGATGTGTCTAGCTTTAGACAACTAGTTTTCACAAAGGTATAATCTTTATCCCTTCTTATATGTTTTGTTCATTGATGTTTTATAGCTACCACAAATCTTACGAATAGGATATAAAGGGAATATTTTTGTTTGTTTGTTATTCTACTATGTCCCTCTCTCAAAACCCCTATACAAATATCAAAACTACTTCTACCTAATATAAATTCTAAGAACCAAGGAGCTCATGTGGTGGGAATGAGCATAAGAAATTGCATACTGCTTGTAGGAGAATTCCAATTAGATTTCATTGTGCAAGAGGAGACAAAAAGTTGTCTTGAGATGGAAACTTAAAATCCTATGGAAATATTAGATGGAATAGAATTTGGGTATAATAGACCAAATGAGTTTTAAGGAAACGTGGAAAATGGTCTTCCAAAAAATTTTATGCAATACAATCTTTTTTATTCTAGTTAATTGTATGCCTATAGGTCTTTATCAAGGAGGATAGGATATAGGATGGTCCACTCTCTCCATATCTCTTTATATTATTCTTGGATTTATTAACACACATGATGTGAAATTAGAGAAGAAATATATATAATATTTTTTGTAGAACAAATACTTTTAAAACAATTTATTTTTTTAGATGTTGTATTGGTGTTAGTGGAAGAAAAACCACACGGGTTAAAGATATTCAAGAAATATTAGATTTCTTTTGTGATCTAACATGTGTTTTCATGAATGAAACTAAAACACAAATGTTTCATTCCAATAATTGTAGAACCTAGGGTACATTTTCTCAGAATATGTAGTTTAAATAAGTTTTATTTCCATAAATTTTATGGTTTCTCCTTGTAGATAGCAATTTAAAAGTGGTTGACTTCACAAATTATATGTACAATCTTGAGGAGTTGTTGGAAAGATGGTCAACAACTAATAATTTAGTTGCATGGAGGGAAACTCTTATCAAGGCTTTTTTGAACATTTCCTTTTTGTCCTAATAAAGTAGGGATACATACAAAAAAATCATGTGTGATAGATTTCCAACACATATATCTAATTTCTTATGTATTAATCTCTACCATTCAATGAAGGAAACTCATCCAAATCTACACAAAGATGAGTGTGAGTTAGATCTCAGACCACCAATATGAATTTTTAAAAGGATGACATAGAAATAGTTTATCAATATGCAAACGAAATTTGTGGTGTGTGAAAGGTGGATGAAAGACAGATATGATTATGTGTTAAACTATAATAAACACACAAGAGAGTATGGGTATTAAAGGGTCATCAACTTGATGACAATCATGTAGAAATAAGTTAAATGCAAGTTCATCCAAGATGAAGAGGAAATGGAAACTAATTGATCCGAACTTATATTAGGTATGTTGGATTACATATATATGGTTTGATGAACATATTCTAAAAATATAGTTTGTGTGCATCTAAAAATTGCATGTGGTTTTTATCATATTGGATCATGTTTTTAGGTTGAACTTAAATAATGACAAGACCACACACTAAGTAAAAATGAAAAATAAATGCATGACTACATCGTCAATATGTGTGAGTGTATGAATAAAGTATGTATTTTAGGTTGCATGAAATTGAAGTTAAAGATTTAGTTGAATTCAAGCTTTAAAGTCATGATGGTCAAACGTAGAAGGAAAGAGGAAATAAAAATGAAGGGCAGTGGGTTAGCTTATATTCCTCTCAACTATCATGTATGGCAAGAAAGGAATTCAAGAACTCACTAAAAAAGTTATATGTAGGTGCAAGAAAATATGTAAATTAGTCTAAGCTCGTGATTGGTGCAAGTAGATGCAATAATATGATGTGTTAACATGGTATTGGGTTCTCACATGGGCTATACGTAATTTTGACCCATTTTAGGGACATATAAATAAAAGTTACCAAGTTTTGGTACATGCATGCATATTCTACCACGTATATAGATTTGTGTATTTGTGGGGATACATGTATTCACACTGCAAGGCTAGATTACCCTTACATTAGGCAAACATGATGTTTTGTTTACATTAACAATTAGTGAATGGAAATATAGGTATGCTTTTAATTTCAAAGACTTCAACAACAGTGTGACCAAGATCTAGAATGATATCCCAAAAATCAACAATGTCAATTCGATTAAACAAAAAAGTAGGAAACAATGATTACTAATGTTGATGTTGACCAACCCCACCTGTTTTGATAGGAGGAAATGTAGAAGTAGAGTAATAATTGTGATGTGTAGATGAAGGATGAAACTACCTTTCGGTCAAACTAGAGTTTGATTGAATAGCACTGGGTCGAACTAGGAGCTCAGCTGGAAGAAATTTTGAGCTATTCATTATCTCAATATACGTCTCTCGGATGAATGACGTCATCATGGTCAAACTATGAGTTTGACCAAAAATCCTACTAGCTAAAAAGTTGAAAAAATGTATTTCAACTTTAGACATGTAAGTAATAAAATATAACTATTTTATGACTACCTAAATACCTACCTAACAAAAAATGTCTAATGGACTCAACAACATTAATTCCTCTATAAAATAGAAAATAAATGGATAGATACCAGGATTGTAATGCTTCAGAAAATCAAATTTATGTAAATATTTAATGCTTACATGTGATAAGTCTATTGCATTGACCTAACTCATATATTCATGTAAATACATAATAACATAGTTAAAATTACCAAAAATAGGGAACATGTCATTGGCAAATATAGGTCTACGTAATGCTCTATAGGGCCAACAATTTTATCTTAATTTAATTGAAGGATGAATAAATTTTCTCTTAAACATACTATTTTTTGGGTGTCAAATTATACCCACTCTAGCCATTAGGAAATATAAAATTTCCTCCTATCTAATGACATATACAAATCCCACCTTTAAAACTAAATATATCTAAATATCAAATTAATATATTACATATATTTTTTTCTTACTCAAAATGTTCAACATGCTTTGGAAATCCAAATCTATTAACACTTCCCATGGACATGAAATCCCTTCTGTGTCAATGGATTGTTGTTTTACTTTAAAGTTTTTTATATATGTCCAAAATCTCATCTTTGAGTTTATTTGTTTTAGGATTTTTACCATTTCTAAACATCACTTGTTCCTAACAAAGAAACATTTCCTTTAATCTATAATGTGTGTTCAAACAAAGTTTCAATTTATTATGATAGACAATGAATAATCAAAGTAAAGATACTTATCAAGAAAAGATTCTATAACCGTGATGTCGGGCAAGGATGTGATTTAAATCATTTTTACTCATATAAAATCTCACAAAAAAGTTTCAACTCATGGTAAGAAAACCATTCTATCTTTAAAGCATTCATTTATCTTTCTTGTAGATCACCTTTTGGAACGATACAAACCTATACACGAATTCCACATCCAAATACAAAGGAAAACAAGAAATATGAGGAAAATCCATAAATCATGGAAAGACAACGTCATTTTTCCACAAAAAATGAAACTATCATTTAATACTTATGACTCGGGTTTGATACATAACCTCTTGGTGTTGATAGCACCCAACTGTTTGAGATATTGTTAACTTCATAAGAGATACAATGAGCATAGATGATTTGGCATTTTCAAGCTCCATGGCCAGATCTATAGCCATAACCAGATCCAAAACCACCTCCTTTTCCACTTGCACCACCCCCTCCCCCTCCACCACCATTGCTATATCCTACACCAGAGCCATAACCTGAACCAGAGTCAAAACCAAGTCCTTTACCAGCACCACCTCCACCTCCACCACTAGCTTTTGGCACACTCTTACTGTGCCCATGACCATCCACATGTCCATGATCATGCTCATGCTTGTGCTCATGCTTGTTCTCATGTTTGTGCTCTTACTTGTGCTCATGTTTGTGCTCTTTCTTGTGCTCATGCTTGTGCCCGAGCCCGTGCCCAGTAGCAACTCCACCACCAAATCCATATCCACTTCCAGAACCAGACCCTGATCCATTTGTAGAAACCCCTCCACCTACACCTCCACCTCCACCTCCTCCGCTAGCACCGCCTACTCCACCACCACTACCAAATCCGAATCCACTCCCACTCCCAAAATTGGACATTGTTCCATTTGTGGAACTCCCACCACCGCCTCCGCCTCCTCCACCGCCTCCTCCACCACCACCACTTTTAAACACAACTCGTGTTGCTGATGAGACACCCACGAACAACACTACGAAGAAAGAAATAACTACAATCTTCTTAGCCATTGTTGCTACTGTACTTTGATGTTCAATCAGTTTGTGAAAGCAATGAGAAGAGAGGCTACTATTTATACTCTCTATGTGAACAACGTGGGCATCAGTATTACGAAGTCTTTCCAACTAGACACCCACTAAGACCATCTTAGTGCTTATCACGTAGAGAAATATTCCGTCCAGATCTGTAATGTTGTGCTTGTTCTTCTCATGTAATATCAATCTACTGTGATAGGCTATTAATAAAAGAATGCGTGCAAGAAAATAATAACCAACGCATCATTAGACGGTCCAGTTGAGCTCTCAGCCTGAACCACTAGTCTTCTTGAATGAAACGCGTACGTGATCATTAAAATCGTGTACAAGGGCCTCCTTGGACCGTACGTGGAGTATGAAAAAAATTCTTGCGCGCTGTAGTAGTAGAATATCACTATCTTTCGTGTTGTCTATAGAAATCAGATGTTCTTATTCAACTTATCATACTACAAAGAGAAAATCAGAAACTTACATTCGTTAATCCTGTGACAGATATGCGACCATTTAAATCTGCTCTAGCGTTGACAAAGAAGCAGCAGTTTCTACTATGTAAAGTAACATGTATTTTCTTAGCAACACCAGTTATTCACATTTACTGGACATGTATCCTTGTTGTGACTTCGTTTCTAGAGGGGATTGATGGTAGTTTTGGGCCATGGCAAGCTAGCCGCCTTATCATGTGGCCCAGAATTCCGGCTTAAAGATTACATGAGATTGCAAAGTGGTGCAATATCCCTAATTTCTACTGCCACCTTACCACGATTCCATATATTTATGACTTGCATCCTTATCCAACACTAGCCCTCATAATTTCTTCAGCTTTGGGCAAAATGATTTCCATTTCTGTTTATGAGATGCAACTTCTCTTTGGAACGTTGTTTACTCATTTGTAATGTTCTGGGGGTTATATTCCAATTTGAAAATGTCAAGACTTTGCTGGCCTATTACCACGACAGCAGCAAACATGATAAAGGCAAAGGAACACTAGCCTTTTCTAGTCTTTTCATCATGTACGGTTGGAGAGGAATCAATGTGTGCATGAAGGGAAGTCAACAAATCTTGAAAGATTGGAAGAGAAAATTGGTGAAGGAATCATACGTAGGCTCATATATAAAAAGTTTCTTTCTCTGTCATTCTTTGTCTTGGAATATGTTAGGGTGAATGTCGGCTATATGCAGGGGCAGAACTAGAAACTGACAACAGGAGGAGTTGAATCATATTTACCAGCTATTAGTTGAAGTAGTAGGGGTTGAGGATAATAAATTTTGTGTTGTTATGACAAATAATATCTTTTTTGGGGTTTGAACCCAGGTCTACACTCTATGCAAATAAAGTGCCTACCAGTCCGCCTAGAACTTTCATTTGATACATGTTGACAGCCATGTAATATGTATAAAACATTCACGACAAACATGTATATATACATTACTTAGGACTGTATTGGCGGGGGGGGGGGGGTAAAGCCCCACCAACCCCCTGGCTATATGTAAATTTGGTCCCCTTACAAATGTAGGGTAGTCGTTATAAAATTTACCTGATTCAGATAAATACAAACACATGTGTGTACATGTACATGTGATGCAAACAGTGACCCCCTAGGTTTGTATATGGCAATCAACTAGCCAATCATGAGATGACTGGAAGACAAGGTACAAACTCATGATTGATGACACCCACCCATACCACGCAAAAAATTACCTTCACTCCACACATAAACCCTAACAATAAGTCTAAGTACGTTATGGGGAAATAGCCCCCTAAATAATCAAAAGCTAAAAGGTCAAAATTATGTAAGTGATGGTGAGAGTACAATCTATAAGTTAATATAGAATTCATTATAATTCTCAGAGCTCGTTAAAAAAAGAAGAAACGATATTTGTCAACATAGAATAGAAATTTTTTTAACTAATGAAGGATGTATGAGAACATATGATCCTCATCTACATTCTAGGAAACCATCATTGTTACAAACATGTTTCTTCCTATATATGGAGGACATGGAGATCCAGAGAACACTTTGATATGATATCAAAGGAACAATGTCTTTTTTGTAGAAAGATTCTCAAACGTGGAAGATAAACAAATAGTTCATTGAGAAGATCCCAAATAGTTTGACAAACATCTTGTTATTGTAAACAATATATATTATCATATGTGCGTACATTGATCAGCATCACATCAGTGGGAAGAACTTAGATGAGAAGAGCAAAAGGTACCATAGCTTCTAAAGTAGGGAAATTCATTCACATTTATGCCAAAACCTCCATCATTAGGTGAAGCTATGGCACTTTTAGAGTTGGAGGTGGCATATATGCAAAATGATACCATATGGATGGATGTATGGCATAAAGAAGTAGTGCTAATTGATCTCATGCTAGTTTCATGCAATGTAGAGCATGTGGGCATGAAGATAAGCATCATCAATCAAAGAGGAAACATAGCAACAAATAAGGATGAATTGACCAACCCTAACCCATAGAAAATGTAGAAACAAAAAAGAAATCTCAAGATGTGTATGAGATACCACATGTGGATGAAAGCAACATGGGGACGTCAAAAGAAGTTACTGTATACAAGTAGAGATAACAAGACCTACCCAAAAAGGCAATCACCATTGTCGAGGAAGGAGAGATAATCACCCCAAGCTGGAAGGAGATACATGACTTTTAACTCTAGAAAAATAAGGGAATCTTTCTATACTTTAAATTGGGAAAATCTTCTAACTCTTAGATTTTCCAAATAAGAAGGGGAATTGGTCATGGAACTATAGGAAAAAAGCACATTCATTAGACATATACCAATTAGGAACCTCCCACATGCAAAAAATTTGAAACAGATAAGTGTGTTGATGATATAATCGGACGTTAGGGATGTTTTCTCTCCTGTGATGAAAAGATGTTACTAGAAGTCTATCAGAAAGTGTTTATGCAATCATTGAGAACAATATCAATATGGATAACATAAATAACATGAACATTTTTCGTAGTGGGTGGAATTATGTATCTAATCATGATAAAGTGGGTCTTCAAAGGTTGTGCTTTGATTGATCCCTAACATGTGGATTGTGTTAGTGAGGAATAAGACTGATCAATAGATCAATTGGAATGCAACAATAGAGTCAGTCTGAGGAAAGTAGTTAATTCTTTTTTTTATTTTTTTTTATTTCTATCGCGAGCCAAAGCGGACTATGAAGATATATCATAGAAGGTACATAGGTTATTAATTATACTTACATGGTTTTAAAGACTTCAACATTGTCAGGAGATGGACTGAGAAGAATGGAGGAAGCTTGAGCTCCAGTTTGGTACTAAATATTTTAAGGTAGGCTGGTGGTAGAAATTGCAGTAGAAAAATATTTAATGAAATAGTTTGATAAAACCTTAGAATTGGAAAAAAATAGTCAACCCATTGTATATCTTTATGGAAAATTGATTAAGATTCACATTTATTTACAAAATTGGGTTAAAGAGGCAGTTAGAGATTCAAACATGCTCTTGTAAATAATTAAGTAATCAATCGACCGGAACAAGATCTTTCAGAGTGACCACTTAATGAGAATCATATAAATAAGAGGAAGAATTGAAACAAAGAGTAAATAATCTCAAACATAAAGAAATATTCAACTAGAGAAGAAGAAAGAAAAAATGTCTCAAAGATGAGGTTAGAAATATGAAACTCTACTACACAACTCTTGATAATAACAAGGGGAGTTTTGTAACTAGAAAAGAACATCTAAAGCAACAGATTGTTGGCTTCTATACAATAGTATACAATAAGGACACAAAGGAAACAATCGTTCATATTGTCCATGATAGGAAATTTCAAACTCTTAGCCACACACAATGCTTTACTATGTAGGGAGGTTAATGGTTAGGAATTTAAAGATGTAGTTTGGAACATAAGGACCAATAAGTCATACACCAAATGTTTTCATGAATATTTATGCAAAAGGACATATGGTATAAAAAATAAAATATTAGGTGAAACTACGCATTGGTTCATGATAGTTAATGGAAGAAAATTAGTCATGATTTTGAGGCATTATTCCCTAAATAGAATATACTTTATATGTATTAACACTCCTTTTTTGGTTCAATTTAATTGGTTATTGAGTGCATTGAAACTTGTCATATATGTCAAATGAACTAATAGTGAATCTAATCAAGATATGTAACAAACTTCAAAATCATAAAATATTTAATGATGAACTATGAGTGTAATTATAGTTACATAAATCTGGTCATAAAGCACTAAAGTTCATTCTAGAGTGAGACAAATCTATACAAACATATTAGATCCACAAGTAATGTAGAAATGGATGCCAGGATATGAAGATATGATTCAATGCAATACTTAACACATCTAATAAGCCAAAAGACTTCCCAATAGATTTTTAATCATTTATCAAGATACAAAATGAAATTCATTACAATTTATATTCACCAAATGAATGTAATGAAGGATTCTTAATCTCTCATTAATAGAAGTAATATTTATTCAATTTGTACAATAAACATGCATAATGGGAAGGTAGCTAATCAAGATGAACACCCAATTGTTAGATGCACAAGGACCCTAACCCAAGACATTTCCATAACCCAACCCAAAACCATACAAACATGATACCCATCTCAAACCACCTACACCTAGAATCTTTAGAGTATACATGCACATGCAACCCTTTTTTTATATCTAATTATATTTAGGCTTGTCTACCACCTAAGATTGACTGGTATTTTGTAGAGAATGAGGTTGAGTGGGATGCCTAGAAAGTGACCACACTACCTAAGTAGTCAGACCCCACTAAAGAACAATTTCAAATTAGTTGTAAAATTCTCTTGGATCTAAAAAGCATGACAAATGAAAGCATGCGTCTGACTTTACCCCTTTGAGATGATTAAGGAATCACCATTAAATAGCTCTAAAAAGACCTAGAAAGTGGGTCTCAGACAAAACACACGCTCCACTTCACCCCACCTCAACCCCATTTTGTATGCTCTTTGGACATGGCCCACCATCCTAGAAGTCTCCAAAACATAGGTTTATCCTTAGGTAGGTGTCATGCCTAGTTGAAGTCTCTATTTCTTCTTAAAGATGGGTTTATTCAATCCCTAACCTTGGGTAGAACGCATCCCCTATAAATATAGCAAGGATGTCATTTATAGAGGTTGTCACTTGTGCAAAATATTGAGAAACTACCAGTTGGGGTTGGCATCTAGTTTGTCTTTGGTTGTCACCTATTCATTCAGGTTGACAACTAGCCACAACATAAAAACCTAGGCACTCTAGCTTCAACCTATGGAACTATGAAAAGGATTTGGGGACCCTAATTAATCTCCTTTAGGGAAATAATAAGAAAATTTATCATGATTTACTTTTTACAACATCCAAGAAAGGTAAATTTTGGTCTAGCATGGTCCTCATCGCTTGTTTGCTAAAACATGTTTAGTAAAATACTTATCCCAGGAATCCTCCATACCCTATAAAAAACCCAACTATCATTTAAATGGGTTGTCACTTATCGAGAAACCAACAACTACTACATGACTTGACATCTAGTTAGCCTCTATTTGGCAAATGTTCACTCAAATTGACTACTAGCCACCACCTAAAAACCTAGGAACTCCATCTTCAACCTCCAAAACCCTAGAAAGTAAAATATTTGAGGATCCTAATCCATATCCTTGGTGAATATATATGAAAAATGACCCTCTTTCACTTCCTACAATGTTCAAGCATAAATTGGGCCTCGTTGTAATGAAAATACCTTTCCATTGCACCACCCTCAATACCAAAGATATTTGATGATACAAGCACAATCATTAATGATTTTACATATGTTATTATTTTATTAACCCTCATATCTTATGCCACTATCATGTATGCATGTTTCTCATTGTATTATCTTCATTTGATCTAATCCAAAAAGAATTATCTCACTTTTATCTTGTTAGAAATTTCCAAGACACATTCTGGGAGTGCCTAACACCTTTCCATGTGTAATAAAATGTCTTAACCTAATGTTTTGTGGTATCTTCTTCCTTATATGTTGGGTTAACTTAGTTTTCCAATCGCCCACTATTTTGGTGTCAAAATGCAGCAAAGCATAATAAGCCTATAGACTTTACTTCATACAATGTAATGTCATGTCAAAGATCTAAGTACAAAGCGATGGTTGTATGCTCTAGTAAGTGTCATGTGTTGATTGTTAAAGGGATCTCATATACTTAATTTGATTATTAATAAAAGCAAATTCCAGTTATCATGTTTGTTTCATTCTTATGATAATGAATAAACTTAATAATGTATTCATAATATTTTGACTCATGACATATGGTTTGGGTTGAGGACCTGAACACCGGATCATATGTATAATGAGAGTAATTGTTTGTTATTATCCTATTCAATTATTATTGTGGATAGTATAGGAAAATAATTATACACAAGACTAGCATGTATGGTGTGGGATAACTATGTCTCTTTAGTCTTGATATTGGATATCAACCCACATACATGTGCATGTGTTAGAGAACAAGTTGTATTGGATAGACCCACCTTCAGATTGACATGTGGAAGCCATGTAATGACATGTCAGAGTCATATCTCATGTGAGAATGGTGAATGTGATCCTTAGACTTGAAGTCACTATAGTAACACATGTTGTTATGTCTACTTTAGCACTAGTCCAACAAGCTCTGGAATACGAGTTGCCAAAAATTTTGTGATTTGGTACACTACAACACATGGAGATTACTGTGGGTGATGTAGATGGAATTTGTCCCTCCTATGGAGTGATATCCTGAGCCACTTGATAAGAGAGACTATCAAATGCATGGCCATGTTCACGTGAGTCCATATATGATATTGATCTCATAATATCTCAAATAGTCTGCTCTAGTTCAAGGAACATATATTAAAGGTCAAGAGGGTGACATTTCATGCCTCAGATTCAATTGAAATATTTGTGATAATGAGATTATATGGTCATGGTAAAATTGACCACCTTTCTGGTTTTATTTTTTCTCCAACTCACTCCTACAATTTGGGTGGCAATGATGTGTGTCTAGACACCAATCTTTTCTTGTATTGTTTTGAACATAACTACCAACATAATTAGAAACCTACCGGGTCACACGCATAAGGACGCATAAGAGAGTTGAAGTTCGTAATCAAAGATATGATTAGAATGGCCCTAAATCATGAATAGGCTAATTAACCCTTTGATTGGGCTACCAGAATGTTTGATCGGTTGATTAAATCTATTGGGTCATGTCAATTGGTCGACTGCGTTTTCCACTGGACTGACGTGATCAGTCGATCAGGAAACTTGGTTGGGTGATCAAAATGTAATGGTGGAACTCTCAAAATGGATAGTAATTCAGATCTAGATTTGAACTTTCCAAATCATTCAGTCAGCTAAGATGATCAGATTATCATAGTACTGAACATGACTATGATCGGGCAATCAAGTAATGTGATTAGGCGGTTAGAATCCAGTCTGGGTTTTTTAGCATTGAGCTTATTTTGAGATTGCAATTAGGAAAGGGACTAGAATTACTATTTCCCGATCCCATGAATCTCCTATATAAAGGAGGCATGACATAAAGGGTTTAATAGAACACTTGAGTCAATTTGTGAGACAAGTTATCCTTCAAACTTCTCTCTTGAAAAGAATAAGTCACCCTAAGGATTGATGCCTGAGAGAGGAGAAGAAAGAGAGTTTTGGGATGACTAGCACGCCAACTATGATGAAGTGGACTTTTGGAAGTCTTAAATGTCCAATGACATAAGAGAAATCATGTGCTTGAGTTATATTAAGAAGTCCAAGTGTTTATCGTGACATTACATGTGATGTCCTAGATATATGTACCTTTTCCAAGGAATTAATTGACCAATCTTTTGGTGTATTATCGGGACCAAGTTAAGTATAAGGTGCATTAATGGTTTGTAAACCCATGGTTAGAATTTGATGATTGATGATCCTACAAAAGTTATGAAAGCTTGAAGTTACCTAATTAATTGATTAATTGATGTATTACGTATGATGGATAAAGATATATGATTATTCATGACCAAAGTTATGATATATATTTCTCACGTGCCTTTGAGAAGGGAGGAACCGTGAATTCTGTATGGTGGAGACTCTTTTACAGCCGCACAAGAGGATGAACAACTAAGATTGTATCATCGACCTAGCAGTCAAGGTTATGTAGTAGGTAGTGATAGACCACATCGTGGTACTCATGAATCATGGTTTATCTCATGATCTCAAGTAAGAAGTTACATTCAGAGCCATTGCTCGCACATATCTATGTTGAGAACAGTCCGAGAGAGATCCCTTCTCCCACAACTTCTCTGACGCTTCCATAGTGCTCGAGTAGGGAGTTATAAGAAGGCCTCTAGGAAGCATAGGTAGAAGAGTCTAGCCGCCAATCACACACCATAGGGACTAGAGAAGTAGAACCACAACTTTCCTTACCTAGCAACTTTTGGAGGTGGTGAGGCCATCGTCTTGAAGCTCAGGCCACGCAGCTGTGGAGACCTATGGTGAGAAGGTTTTGGCAGTTGAACACACGCTAGAGAGAGATCATGGAGACATGACGCTTGCGTGAGGAACCTTGGACCCGAACGATTCATCACCTGAACCCCATCAACAACGGAAAGATATAAGCCACAAGGAGGACGTCTGATGGCTAACGAGAGAGGCTGGAGAAGGAGAGGTGATCTGGGCAGAGATGTTCGTGGAAGAGTGTTGTGGCTCGGGTGATCACTCACTGGATTGGAGTCCAATGGTGGCTTTGGTGCCCCACGAATGACTAGAGTCCCGCTCAGGACTCTAGTGGCACTCGCACAGACTTGTGAGGAGGAGGATGTGCGCAAAGACTCCTGTTGGGATGAGGACGTGATCAGAGATGAGGACAAGTCGGTTGTCAAACTTGCATGGGATTAGAGACATACAGAGGCGAGAGGGGCGGCGCCGATCTCTCACTGGAGATCCAATCCTGGAGACGCAAGACTAGCTAGTGGTGACACGTCGGCGTCTTAAGAACGGAGGAGTGCAGGTGCAGGTGGATACGGCTTGGAGGAGATTGTTGGAGCAGAGCCCAGTAATGACGATGGTGCTAGTTCATCGCTAGAGTCTGTTCCCAGTCACGACGGCGGCTGCGGGATAGACCCAGGCACATTGTGTCGGGCAAAGAACGAGAAGTGAGAGAGGGAGAGTCGGGTTAGTGGATCCATAGATGTGCGGATCCCACCCCCAGATCCAAATAAAGTGGAACCCCCACTCGGCCATGTGGCAGTGTCCCATTGGCCGCAAAAGGTAAATCTTTAATATATACCAGGATCTTCAATAATTCATAGAAAATAGCCCGATTATCAGGAAAATACACGTAAGGTACCAAAATTTCTCAGAAAAATGAGTAGAAAAGCATAATATTAGGCTTTTGATGAATTAATATCAGAGTAATCATATAAGATGTAAAATGGTCTTTTCATGCCTAATAAATAATTAACGTTGGCCTAAAATTATGAGAATGTGCCAGTAACTCCTTGATGTGACTTATAATCCATTTGATGTCAGTGTTTATGATGTTGATGCACGGAATCATGCAATTTGCTTAGAATGTCAATTTAGTGCTAATAACTCTAAATAAAATGTAATAAATACATACATGCTCAATAAATGATGACATTTATAGAACACCCTCATACCAGTAACTTAAAGATAATATGTAAATCTGAGATCAGTTTTATACAAGAAATCTATGTTAAATGAAGTTGACCTTTAATACATGGTTTAAAACCCTAATTTAGGTTAATGATGTAACCTAGGGTTAATGTGTGCACAAAATGACATGAAAGCTAATGTTTAGATGATGAACCATAATTTAGAATATGATATCAGTAACATCAATCCCAGATAACAAGATGATAAGACAAGTAATGAGGGCAATATCATAAGACCAAGTAAAACCCTAATATGAAC
The DNA here is from genome assembly GCA_963693085.1 of Alisma plantago-aquatica. Taxonomy (NCBI): domain Eukaryota; kingdom Viridiplantae; phylum Streptophyta; class Magnoliopsida; order Alismatales; family Alismataceae; genus Alisma; species Alisma plantago-aquatica. The sequence continues at coordinate 1,062,407,580 of OY856409.1, read as the reverse complement.
ACATTTAGGGTTAAGATGAGATGCAATATGATGAGAACCTGATAGTGATATGTGATCTTATATTTATCAGGGTTTGAACTAGGATACATAGTCGACATCAGGAATGTTGTTTAGGTTATCTCTTGATCAAGGTACGCCATTACCTCTCACTTGGCTTACTATACAATATGCTTGTTTTATATGAGTAGTAAATACTTGGCGTAAGGTATTGGATGAAATGATTGTTCTTGTATGATATCTTACTTGATTTTCCATATTTATGGCTATGAATACATGAAACATAAGATATATGATCCATTATATAATAGCACTAAATCTCTTTGGTAGAATAGTACATTGATGAAAGTACTAAATCTCTTTGGCTGAATAGTACATGTGAGCACTAAAGTGTGGTGTTTAAATTGGGATGCTCGCTGAGGTGAGGGTTTCAATTTGGATGTCACACATCAGATTAAGTTTTAGAAAATCTAGGGACATCACATCAACAACTCATGTTCCTTTTCTACTTGGTGGCCAAGGTGGTGCACCACATTCTCCCTCATTTGTATGGAAAAGTTAGACATTAAGGCACATGTATGGAGTCTTAGAGAAGTTGTTCAACAAGAAGACAACTATGTAGCAGGTTGGTGATCAATATAGATCTCTTTCTCATCCTTTTGTATTTTGGATATATATCCAGAAGATCGTGTTCTTTAGAGACAAAAGAGACATCTAGTTTTTGAACAACTAGTGTCCACAAAGGTATACCATTTATACCTTATTATGTCTTTTGTTCACTGACATTGTATAGCTATGATGGATACTATGGCTAGGGTATACAAAGATTTTCTTTATTATTCTAATGTGCCCCTTTCCCAAAAACCCTACAATGGTATCACATCATACACTTCTAACGCTAGTACGCTAGTTCATATTTTGCAATATATATATATATATATATATATATATATATATATATATATATATATATATATATATATATATTACATATACATATGTGATGCCTAGAAAATCATTTTTTGGTAAATGTCGATGTGGAAATTAGATCATTTTGGTATGAACTAAGACATGTAGTATATTTGTTTTGATTGTGATCAAACAACATGTAACATTTATATGGCTTGCATGTCATGCCTCTCTCTATTCATTCTTTATGTAAACTTGAACTATGGAGTTATAATAGGATGATGTGAAAACACAACCGGTGGACTGTGCTAGAGATGAGGAGACTATCATAATCCCACACCAAAGAGGATGGTCCTTTGACGGTTTGTGATTATATAACAGGATGATAGATAAACAACAACACAAGATATCCAAATTAGGAACTATTGATCTACTGACCAACTTATCTGATCGGGTGACCAGAAACCCTAAAAGGACCGATTTAGGATTGCATTTAGATGTGAATCTCTTAGTTGTTTTTCTGCAACAATTGTTTTCTCTAGTTGTTGTACTATTTACCATATCGTGTTTGACCACATGTGTTGATTGTAATATGTGTTATAATGTATATATAAATGTGACTCAAAACATATGAATATATATATATATCACTCTATATAATATCAATGTTGAAGATTCCTTCCAAGTGCATTACACATGAAAACTTTGTTCAACTAATTGTGGGCATGCCAAGTGTGGTGCACTGTCTACCTCGATGAAGTGTGTAAGTATGTTTCCGTACTAAGAAGGGTGCATATATTATTATATTGGCCTTGGGTTGGACTTGAATAGGTAATGTTAATGGGGTTAAGCGCCTAAAGGCAAAAGCATAGCATATAATTCATACAATGAACTATTGACAGGGAGTTTTGCAAGTGTCTGTCTAAGAATTGTATATGATGCAATTGTTAATTGTTGTCTACCTTACTAATTAAGTTATGAGCATTAGTGATGGTTGATTCATGACTTAATGTATTTTAGGTCTTAGCTCGCTAGAATATTTCTTGTTGTAATCTTTATAAATGATAGTGAGGGCTCTTAATATTTGTATAAAATATCTAGAATGTAAGTTATTGAAGTCCAAATTAATTTTGTCAAATCAAAATTTTTAAATCAAAATTATTTTTCAAATCAAAATATAGACTCATGCAAGATATGTTCTATGTAAATAAATGGAAAACACTAAGAACAAAATATTTCATGTGATCAATCCTTGAGAAAGAGAAAGTTAATGACAATCACATTGATGACTAGTTTAGGTCATTGAGAATTACTCTCACAAGAGTGTAAGATATATGTCCTAGACACACCAATACCTAATACACAACTCCAAATGTGCCAAGGCTAGAAATGGAAGCCCATAAGAAGCATTATGATGACTATATGGACATCAAATGCGTAATGCTTTTCTCCATGAATCATGAACTTTAGGACCAACATGAGAACATGGATGTTATTGATATGATAACACATCTCAGGAACATGTATCAGGAACAATCAAGGCAAGAGAGGTATGATGTGTCCAAATCCTTGTTTAATTATAAAATGGAAGAAGGTGATCCACTTAGACCCTATGTACCCAAGTTAATTGATATGTGAAAAATCTTGCAAGGCTAAGTTTTCCTTTAGGTCAAGAGTTGGTAGTATATACAATCCTGCGATCAATGTCGAACTCATATAAGAAAATTTTCATGAATTCCAACATGAACAAATTATGGTAAGTCATTTATTGAGCTCGTTGGAAGATTTAGGCAAGAGAGGTATGATGTGTCCAAATCCTTGTTTAATTGTAAAATGGAAGAAGATGATCTGCTTAGACCCTATGTACCCAAGTTAATTGATATGTGAAAAATCTTACAAGACTAAGTTTTCCTTTAGGTCAAGAGTTGGAAATATATACAATCTTGTGATCAATGTCAGACTCATATGAGAAATTTTTCATGAATTAAAACATGAACAAATTATGATAAGTCATTTATTGATCTCTTTGGAAGATTTAGAACTATTGAGGGGCAAATGAATGACATGCAAAAAATCCATTTTATTGGTTAGCAAAGGAAAAAAAGTTCAATGGCAAAGGAAAATCTAAGAAAGGTTATAAAGTTATCCAAAAGTCTTATGCACTTAAGGCAAAAGGAGGAGTGGCTAAGGGAGGCATTTTTCACTACTGTTGAAGACCCCTGACCTTGATTTTTTGTTGAACATGCTTTCTTATCATAATTATATTCTTAAAACCTTAATCAAACCTTTTGACGTTCTTTGATATCATGTGACATGCTTATGTTTCATGTTTTGTCCAATTTGGACATTGTTTGAGCTGGTTATTCATATATGTGCTTGTTTTGGTCCAAATTGCAATTTACCTATATCTAGGATTTTTCTTGCAATTTGTCACATTCTTGTTGTGACTCACATTTTTTCACATCATGTTTTATATGGTTGAGCTTTGGGGCTCCTTGTTACATCTTGGTTTGAGTGGTGACATCTTGTGTTGAGATTAGGGTTTGCATGAATGCCCTAAGTCAATGTTTGACCTTGAGTGAGAGCTACCTAGTTTGGAGATGGAAAAGTTTTCCTATGGAAATAAGTTTTGGCACTCTATGAAGTTTTCTTGAGCCATCTAAGGTTGGCGTTGATGAGGTTTGTGACTCATCTTGGTCGCCAACATATAGGGTTTGCAATCGATGAAATTTCTGATCACTTTGGTCGATGAGTTTTCTTAGTGGGGACTCCTTGTTTGTGTTTGACTTAGTTGCATGGAGGGGAAGCTTGCATGGATGAGATCTCTTGGATATATGGAAAACTTTACTAGGCACCTATGCCTTTTCTTTCCTCTCACCCATAGCCATATATACCTCCCTCCTCTCATGCAACCAAACCCTTTGAACCCTCTTTCTCTCTTCTTGCTTTTAGAGTTCATCCCCTATTTCTTAGTGGCGAAGGAGGAGCTCATGGTTGAAGAAGGAGGCCGATCTACCTTTCATGTTGAACTAGGGTTTGAATCTACCCTTCTTGAGGTCATTTGGTGCTTCCTTTCTTTGCTTCTTCATCTTAGTACTTGAGATCCACCTTCCTTTCTTCGTTTTTCTTTCTATCCTATCTTCTTCTCTTTTCTTCTTGACCGAATACATGATTTTCATGGTAGATCTTGAGTTTGATCTTGAGGAACATATCTTTCTTTCTTCTTTGACCTAGGGTTGATTCCTTGTTGAAAGAAAAGCTAGCTTGGCTGAGAGGAGTTCTCAAGCTATGTTTTTCTACTCTCTTTCCTTCGAGCTACCTTATTGTTGGAGTTGCTTCATCATCTCTAAGACGAGTTATATAACTTTGTCCATGATTATTGCTTACTTTCCCCTTGCATGTACATGATCTAACCCTAAAATGTTTTTCCAAGTGGAAAGATGATGTCCTTAACTAGGGTTTTTGTTTTAAGATGGTTCTTGAGTATTTATCCTCTTAGATGAACCCTAAATCTTATGCATGATGTTCTTTATGGAAGTGGGAATCCTATACACTGTTTGCATTTCTAAAATGATGGCTTTTTCTCTCTCAAAAGATGGTTTATTTCTAGGGTTTCCATCTAATTTTTCCTCCTTTTACTTGAACCAGATGGTCTGGTTTTGGTTCAATTTTGCTTGACCTTATTATGCTAATTGATGCCCTTGACATAGTGACTATTTTGGATTCTATGTGATTACCAATTTTTTGGACTCATGATGGTCACCAAGGTTTCCTTTATGTGGGTGATGAGACCTTGATGTTATGTTGTCACCAATGCTTGGATTTCCCTGAATAGTTTCTAAGATGTGACACAATGAGTGGTCATCAAGAATTTTTGATCTTTGATGGTTGGTATGTTTGGTAACCCTAGTGATTTCCAAGGTAACCTAACCCTAGAGGTTGTCAATTCCCTTTACTATTAGTGGTCGATGAAGTTTCAAACTTGATGGTTGCCAAGTTTTGAATTCATAATCAAACACCAAGTTTTGTGTCTCTTGATGGTCACTGAAACCCCTAACCCTAGTGGTCGATGAGGTTCTTTGACCTAGGTGGTCGCTAATGATCTCTAATTCTAGAGGTCACCAAGAACCTCTGACCCTAGTGGTCGATGAAGTTTCTGATTAAGCGTGAGGGCTTAATCGTCCATTTGAGCATCGCGACGCAACTTTTGCTGATTCGACACGAAAATACATATAAAAATGCATTAAAATACAAAAAAAGGAAAATAATTACATTTAAGTAAATATAAAGATAGAACTAGGAAAAAAAGACACAACAACCTCTAAAAAGTAGATAAAACAACATCTAAAAATGAGTAAAATATACTCATTAGTTGTGCTTTGGGGTGTCTTGTTACATCTTGGCTTGAGTGGTGACATCTTGTGTTGAGAATAGGGTTTGCATGGATGCCCTAAGTCAATGTTTGACCTATAGTGTGAGCTACCTAGTTTGGCGATCACCAAGTTATCCTATGGTCCTAAGTTTTAGCGTTCGATGAAGTTCTCTTGAGCTATCTAGGATTGGCTCTCGATGAGGTTTCTGACTCATCTTGGTCACCAACATCTCAGGTTGGAGATTGATGAGATTTCAGATCACTTTGGTCATCAACATCTTAGCTTAGTAGTCACTATGTTTTTTGGACCACCTTGGTCTATGAGTTTTGTTAGTGGGGTCACCTAGTTTGTGTTGACTTAGTTTCATGTATGGGATGCTTGCATGGATGATATCTCTTGGACACATGGCAAACTTGGCTAGACACCTCTACCTTCTCTTTCCTATCAGCCATAGCCATATATACCTCCCTCCTCACATGAAACCAAACCCTTTAAACCCTCTTTCTCTCTTCTTGCTTTTAGAGTTCGTCCCCTCTTTCTTGGTGGTGAAGGAGGAGCTCAAGGTTAAAGAAGGAGGATGATCTAGCTTGCATGTTGATCTAGGGTTTGAATCTACCCTTCTTGATGTCATTTGGTGCTTACTTGATTTGTTTCTTGGTCTTGGTAAGTGAGATCCCCCTTCCTTTCTCTATTTTTCTTGTTGTCCTATCTTCTTCTCTTTTCTTATTGGCCAAATCCATTGTGTTCCATAGTAGAGCTTGAGTTTGAGCTTACAGAACATCTCTTTCTTGCTCCTTGACCTAGGGTTGTTTCCTTATTAGAGGAGAAGCTAGCTTGGTAGAGAGGAGTTCTCAAGCTAGGGTTTTCTACCCTCTTTCCTTTGAGCCACGTTGTTGTTAGATTTCCTTCATTTTATCTAAGGCAAGCTATATAACGTTCTCCATGATTATTTCTTACTTTCTCCTTGCATGTACACGATCTTTCCTTAAAATGTTGTTCCAAGTAAAAAGACGATGTCCTTGTCTAGGGTTTGTGTTGTAAGATGGTTCTTAAGTAGTTATCCTCTTAGATGAACCCTAAATATTATGCATGATGTTCTTGATGGAAATGGTCATCCTAGACCTCATTTGCATGCAGAAAATGATGGCTTTTGCTCTCTCAAAAGATGGTTTATTTCTAGGGTTTCAAGCTGATTTTTTCTCCTTGTATTTGAACCTGATGCTTTGGTTTTGGTTCTATTTTTCTTCACCTTCTTGTGCTAACTGATGGCCTTGACTTAGTGACTATTTTGGAGTACATGTGATCACCGATGTTTTGGACTCATGATAGGTGCCAATATTTTCCTTATGTGGTCGATGAGACCTTGATGTTATGTGGTCACCAATGTTTGGATTTCATGAATGGTTGCTAAGATGTGACTACATCAAGTGTTAGGAATTGTTAAAATGGTGAATGATTATTCCTAAGGGAAACTCTGAGCACATATTGTTGAGTATGTGGGCTGCATGAGACTATGTGTCCTTATCATCCTAATCACAAGGTTATGGAGGATGTTTGCGATCATACCTCGGTAGAAGAACGGTTGGGGTCATATCTCAGGTTTTTGTATATATGATGAGATAGAGGACAGTTGTGGTTGTACCTTGGATGATAGGGTTTTGTATACCTTCGTTACTAGTGTCGTGACCTATATACCAAGGGTGGACTAGTTTGTTTTGTATCTAGACTATAATGTCGTTGTGGCTGACTCGTACTGCTTGAGGGAGGATGAGATCATAGGAGTCCGACTCTCCTAGATCTTGTATGGAACCCATTTCGACTTAACAATGGTCAGTTGGATTTAGATGGTATACCTAAACTCCTAAGAGTTTAATAAAAGACATAATCTAGACATGTAATATATCTTCTTAGGGTTAAACATGATTCACATTGGTTGATAACCCTTTCCTTATTTTTTATATTGCCTAGTTGTTATCTAATCCAGTAAGAGAAATTAACTATTTAGTAGATGATAGTATTACATGTTCCTTCATATGCTTGCTAGTCATGCATGTTTCTATGCCTATCTATTTAACTGGCTTAGTGTATTTCATATGCTCAATATGCTTAACCTGCTTAATTAGTTTAACCTTCTTAATCTATTTAATAATAATGATACATGTTATAATCAATAATTGTTGGTTGAGAGTAATATCTCTTGTAGGGTTGTTGGTTTCATCTTGTAGGTCACCACATCGTTTTACGTGGTCATCAGGGACATCATTAGGATCATGGTGGTGAGGGAGATCAGCCTGAAGAGCAGTAGAAGTAGAAGGTTGGTTAGTTTTAGTGTGTCCTAGAGTTGTCCATGTACTCTCAGGTCTAGGTAGGGGATGTTTTGTTGATTATGTATACATCAACTCAAGTTTGTATAGTATGCATATGTGTTTGTATATGGCATTTATATGTGGAACATATCTTTTTTATATAGGTTGTGGTTGATGTCACTGGTCATACATGTAAAAACTTGATTTGGTAAAGTGTTGATGAGCAGGATGTTGGACCTCTATGTAAATGTTTAAATTTATGATGATGATGATGTTGAAATTGGTTTTAATTTACACATTATTATGGTAATGTGGTTAACAAATAGTTGATCACATGTTTTGTTTTGAGTAATTTCATTAGCGTGATGGGGCATCACATGATAGGTTGATATCAGAGCTCTAGGTTCACTAAGTCTACATGGAGATAGGACTAGGGTTTGTGTTTGATCTTACGTCATCCAAAATATATGATCATAGCTTATGCTTATGTAGATATGTCTGGAGAATGTAAAGAACATGCTGAGAGTAGGTACATTGTTCTAGGAGGTGGTACTAGGAGGCATGCAACAGATGAGAGAGTGCCTGAGATGGGGCCAGAGCAGCCCGTGCTGCCTCAGTTTGACCTTGTAGCCATGTAAAATCATACTTTCCAGTCCATGTTTGGACAACTCAAGGTGACGATTATGCACATAGCGGATAGAGAGACTGTGCCTCAAGCTAGGGTTGTTGTCCCTAATGCATAATCTCATAGTTCTGGGAAGACTATTGAGTGGTTGAGACATGTCAGAGCCATGGGTATAGCATACCCAACTGACATAGATATGTGGTTCTTGGAGCTTGAAAAGGTGTTCAAGATCCTCAATATATTGGAAGAGGACAAGGTGAAGCACGTGGTTGACATGCTAAAGGGCAATGTTGGCCATAGACGAAGATAAGAGACTAGGAGTTGTGATAGGTTAGGAAGAGTTTTAGCAGAATTTTTTGAGTCGATACTTCGTTGAAACATATCTGGACAATAAGACAGTGCAGTTTAAGAAGATATGGAAAGGTTCCATGACCATCAACGAGTATGAGGCCAAGTTCATGGAGATTTGAAGGTTCTATCCTCATATGGTGGAGATAGATAAAGAGAGGATTTAGAGGTTCAAGAATAGCCTGAGCATGGAGTTGACAATGAAAACGTTTGCTTTAGAGAACAGAGAAAGATTCTCTACCTTTGCAGAGTCGGTGAGGATGATTAAGAGGTCCTCTATTGAGAAGCGTGAAGCCAAGGTCATGGAACAAGCCAGCTCAGTCACAACAGTGAGGATTAATCATCCATTTGAGCATAGCAGCACAACTTTGGTTGATTCTACATGAATTGCATATAACAATGCATTGAGATACGAAAAAGGAAAAATAATTAAATTTAAGTAAATATAAAACTAAAACTAGGAAATAAAGACACAACAAACCCTTAAAAAGTAGATAAAACAAAATGTAAAAATGGTTAAAGTTATACTCATCAAACTACCATGGACTTAATCCTTTTCTCGTCCCAATTAAAGAAAAATAACAAGGATATCAACAATTGATTCTAAGTTCCAGGCTTTCCTCTCCCAATTAGGCAAACCTCATAGTCCCATTTCCACCAATCATGATCAAGTGACCCTAATACTTCAGGGTCACATAGTCACACTTAGGTATCCCCCAACTGGGGCTTGTTCCTCTAATCGCTAGACCCAAAACATGCAAGAAACTACTTTCATATCAATAATACTCCAGATCTGTCCATGCAAGTAGAATTAAGCACAAGCCAAGACTATTTGGCTGAATGGAGATGATTTTTATAAGTCCCCTAGGTATGAAAACTAGACAAAAAGGGGAGAAAGACGTGGCATGAACTTGATTCCATGATCTCTCCTCTATTTAACTCAATATCTTATATGGGATTCATTTATTTTATTTTGTCCCTCCTTTATGTGACTTGGGAATATTTATTTGTTTACAATTACATTGACCACATGTTTTCATTTGGGTTCATTGGCCTCTTTTGTTCATGCATGCTTGTCGATAAAAAATGGAAAGATAGAGTGTTTGTGAAATGGATTCCACCCCAGGTTTGACATATAGTAAAAATTTAATTATTATTTCTTTTCTTCATGGATGACAAAGAGATAAGAAGTGATGGAAGAAAATTGGGGTTAAGAGGCTGACTTGTGCTTCTCTAGTTTATTATTGCATGGATAAAAAACCAAAATAGCACACTTTGATAAAAATATGTACTGAAATAGCACCAAACCCATCTTAATTCTCGAAATAGCCCACTTTCAAGAGAAAGCACCAACACTTTTGGCGTTTTACTGTTTCCAGGACCAAAAGCGCCAAAAAAATGGCATTTTCAATTGGAAGCGCCAAAAAAATGGCGTTTTCACCTGAAAACGCCAAAAGCTAGGCATTTTTCATGTAAAACCGTTAAAAACGCCTACTTTTTGGCTTTTTCAACAGAAAACGCCATTTTTTTGGCGCTTTTAGTTGAAAACGCCATTTTTTTGGCGCTTTTGCTGCTGGAAACAGTAAAACGCCATTTTTTTGGCACTTTTGGTCCTGGAAACAGTAAAACGCCAAAAGTATTTTGGTCCTGGAAACAGTAAAACGCCAAAAGTATTGGTGCTTTCTCTTGAAAGTGGGCTATTTCGGGAATTAAGATGTGTTTGGTGCTATTTCAGTACATATTTTTATCAAAGTGTGCTATTTTGGTTTTTTATCCTTATTGCATTGGAATCAGATCATCATATTATATCAGTTAATTCAATTAATATATAGGGTGGACAGGTGTTCACGTGTATTATTGCAAGTCATGTTGGAGGAGCATGTGCTTTGACCATTCAGATTCCATGTGCTTATCATCACTTCCAAGGGGGAGGGATGCTCGATTGTTGTCATTGGGGCCCAAAACTATTCAAAAATTGTCTATTAATTAATGTTTCCTTTTTCACGGATTAGCTTAAGAAAAAGAGAAAAAGGGACAGTTCATTCATATATTTTATGTTTTTTAACATACATCAAAGTCACCAACTAGGTAATGGTCACAACTCACATAAATGGAGATGAAAAAGAAAACAAAAAAGGACAAATCCAAATAAAAGGAAAAGGAGAACAAGTGTTAGAGGATGAAAAAGAAAGGGAAAGGTTAGAGTTGAGGTGGTGGACAAGGATGACGTACCACCCACCCCCAACTTTAAAATTCTACCCATCCTTAGGGAGAAAGAAGTTAGAGATGGAGGGGAATTTCTAGGGAGAGTGGGGGAGGAGGATATGTGGGGTGTTTCTCATCCAAGACCACACAATAGAATCATGGATGAGGGTTCATCTTATATTGGCAGTGCCCTCGTCTCAACACAGTCATGGCCACTAGTTGCACTAATCTTCATTGGGTGGACGTGATGGTGTCGTGGTCCGCATGCCCCATTCTCCACAGCCCGCCCCTAACCAACACTCTTCTTCTAGGGTGATGGCTAGATGATCATGCATCCAATTGATCAATGGGTTTGGGTCTGGTGCTGACATCTACCGACAATGTGTCGGGTGCATGAATCAGAGATCACAGGGGATGTATGTATCCTAGGAATAGTAGTGTTGTAGATGTTTGTCGGAGGGGATCTCATCGGCTGGTGGAGAGCCTCTACCTCCTTGTTGGAGTCTTCCATTCATGTTGATGTTTGTTGCCTCCATGAGTGGCATCAATGTAGAAGAGAGATGGAAGCATGTGATTTGCTTGATCGTTAGAAAGTTTTGGTGTTTCCAAGCCCTTGCGCTTCTCCCATTATATAGCTGCATTAAGGAGACCTTATGAATCCCCCAAAGGGAACCAACGATTACACCTTGCACGCATTATCCCTAGCATATAGAGTCTTCAGGTCAACCTTTCCCTCAGAAAATGTTGATCAAAATATGAAAATGATTATTGATAACTAGAGTGAGATAAAAATGGCTGCTATTTCCAAGGAATAATATTTATCAAAAAAGATAAGGACAGTTTATTTGTGAGAAAGAGATAAAATTAGTTATGGTAAATAAAATGATCAATCCCATTGGTCCATTTATTCCACACGCCACATTGCTTATCAATTCACAAGATTGTGAGATCTCTATTCCATCAGTTGAGCGACTGGAAGCCTGGAGTTTATGGAAGGGCAAGAGAATATCATCATGAAATTTTCCCGTCACTTTGGCTTACCCATATATAGTTTTCAAAGGTGTGGTACTCCAACATATCCTCCTTTTCTCCTCACCCTATTATTTTTTGAATGAATTTATCAATAGAAAATTGGATGAAAAAAGGAAACAAACAAAAAACAAAAAACAAAAATATAGAAAAAGGAAAATGGGTTGGGTTGCCTCCCAACAAGCGCCCTTATTTAGCATCGCAGACTTGATGATAGTAATGTTTTTCAAGTGGCACTAGTGGATGGGGTATCTAAAACCTTGTCCTTAAAACCAGTGATATTTGGATCATGGTTAGGTGATGTGCATGGATTGGCTATGAGTATAACTCTATCATCTTGATCTGCATCTTACAAGCATGATTGTTGTAATTCTTGGTTACTTTTCACCTTAAAAGCTTCCATCAAACTGTGTACCCTTTTTAGGTCTTTAAGAACTTAGTATTCATTAGTCTTCTTCCCTGGTTGTAGAACAAGTTTTCCGGCTTCGACGTCTACTAGAGCTCATTTGTGGCTAGGAATGGTCGTCCTAAATGAAGCAGGAACAAGTTCTCTTCTTTGACGTGCATGACCACAAAATCATAGGGGATGTAGGTGTCATGACCTAACTTCACATGGATGTCTTTGATAATCCCCATGGGCTAGGTGATGGATGCATCCACCAACTGAATGGTCATTGTCATGGATAGAAGATCTGTGAACCCTAGGTGCTGGTATAAGGTGTAGGGCGTAATGGATATGCTTGCACCTAAGTCAGTGAGTCCCTTTCGACACATGTCATCACCAAAGAAGTATTCTATCCATAAGGATCTTGATCACTTTTCCTTTAGATTGGCGATGAATTTGGTGTCTTTTTTTCTGGAGTCAAATGTTTACCTGACAAAATTGCCTTCAAGTGCTTGCACCAAGTTGGTGTTTTAGTCAAAAAATTTAAGAATGGTATATTACTATGGACCTTCTTCATGGTGTCCTTGAATTTCTTGAATCGGTCTCTGAACTTGGTCTGCATGGAGCACCTTGCATGCGATATGCATGGTGTATATGTTAGTACTACAGGAGCTTCGGGGTTGCCTAATAGAGTTTCTTCTATTCCATTCTCACTAGAGTTTGATTGTACTGGTATCACGTGGGATTTTTTCTCTAATTCTCAAGATGGTTGGTTGAGTATTATGGAGTTTCAATTGAGGTGCTCTCAATTTCGTTGGTAGGGGTGGAAACGAAAGGTGGGATATACACATTCCCTGACCTAGTTGTCACTGCATTCAACTTCTCTGACTACTCTGGATGCTTGGGGTTGTTTTCTTGTTGGATAGTGATGTGCCCCTTGGAGGTTGTTAGCTAGAGGCCAATCGAGCGATCTGAGATTCCAACACCTTTGGTTTGCCATGGCATTAGCAAGTTGAGTTTGGCATGACACCATCATCTCCTAGAGTATTTTCATTGGTAATGTAGGGTTTTTGAGTCGCATTTATAGGCTAATTTCATACTTGTTGTATGTGTTCGTTTGTCATCTTTGTGACTATAATGGCATGATTCAATTCCTTTAGCCTATAATCATTGTATGCATCAAATTTATCTTATTTTATCCTATTTTGAATGAATTACTAAATTCCATCAAACTGTGTTTTTCTCTCTGTTTCAGGTACTTTATATTCCAGAACCTGTCGATACCATCGACAGGTCTGTCAAAACTATTGACATGGCAATAGTAACCAAGGCATAGGGAAAACATCCATGTCGATACTATCGACGCTCTCCTCGATAATATCAAGAAGTCGTCAGGTTGATCTCAGTTTTGAAGCGACGGAAGCACACCCTAAGGTGTTGATAACATCGATACCCTGTCGATGGTATCGACGCTGTCAGATCAGGATTTTGTCCAGAATTGTCACGATCGAACGGCTGCAGTTTTTTGGTGGTCGTAAGTGATACTTATACCTAAGAAAAGGCGGCCCAAAGGGAAGTATCACATTCTACAGAGCCGCACAAGTCCCGAAGGAAGGAGAGCAAAGAACATAGCCCAGAGCTATGCCTCAGACGATTCTAGAGTCATAGATGGATGATTCTACTTCCAGAAGGCTACGAAACGTGCATCTCGCATCAAGGATCAACCAGATCTTCTCCATTTTAGGGGTTACATATATTTCTCCTTCGATTCTCCATGTTTTCCTCTTTCTTCTCCATGTATATAGTTGAGATGAACATGCGAGACTAATCCCCATTATCCTTAGGACTGGGAGTAGCCCGGGGAATTGATGTATGACAATTTTCCATTGATTAGCATAATTTGTCTCAATTCTCCCTGATATGTTATCATGTTTCTATCGCAATTTGCTATGCTTGATCACTATAGTTGATTTCTAATACTATTAATTGCTCTTGACAGAGGATTAGTGGTTGGAAAGGCACAACTAATACATTAACCAATAAATTCCTTAGACAAGGTAATGTACGGTTAATGGTGGATTACCAGAGTATTAATTAATGCACTTAGATCTACGGTATAAGTTAATACTGGTGTGGAACTGACCTAGAACTAGGTAGTGAATCGTATTACGGAAGCAAGCAATTTTAACTACAGGCCATAATCCAGGATAAGGCACAAATTATCTTAGTTGTGTAGAATTGCATGCAGCGAGACCTTGTGGTGAAACCGTAACCCTAAGGATTCCCATTCCATTTGATTAAACTAAACATTTAATCATCGCCCATTTTTGTTTTCTCTTTGTCTTATTTTTATTTTGTTTCAAAACCAACAATCAACTTTTCCAATCGGTCTAGCTGATCACGACCATTTAGTAGTAGTCTACTAAAATTTACATTTCCCTAAGTTCAACTTGGGCCTCACAAGGCCTATATTACTTCGATACGTGAACTTGAGTTTAAAGCATGCCTCAAGTGTGTCAAGTTTTTGGCACCGTTGCTGGGGAATACGACAAATTTCAGCAATACGAGTGCTGCAAGCGGCCATTCTAGGTCACTTTTTTATAGGAATTTTAATTTTTGAACTTAATTGTCTATCTTTCAGATTCTCTATTCGCTCTAGCAATGTACTCAATTATTCTTCATATTTTAGGTACTAGTGCATGGTGAAGATGCGTAGTACGGACTACGCACAATCAACACCTGAGATTCTGCCATCGAGTGAAGAAGATGAACTGATAAATACGCCACCTGAGGAAATCAAATAGGAACTCGAGGCTTTCACAATGGCAGAGAAGCAAACCATTTGGGAGAAGATTAAAGCTTCTTCTTCCTCTGTGCAGAAGGGGCAATCAAGAAACATGCTATCAACATACCCAATTACAAGATTGACCCAAGGCTTATTCAATTGGTCAAGTCGTAGGCATTCCATGGACTCAAAAATGAGGATCCAGTGGCCCACATCAACACATTTGTGGAGAACTATGATATGGTGAAGGTGGATAGGTTTCCACAGGAGGCCATTTATCTGAAATTATTTCCATCTTCTCTAGCAGGAAACACAAGGGAGTGGCTCTACAATTTGGATGATGAATATGTCAAATCATGGGATATGATGATTGTGGTGTTCTTTGAAAGGTATTTTCCGCCCGAAAAGACAAATGATCTCATGAGCAGGATCCACAATTTCAAATAGAAGGCCAGCGAGACATACTCCGAGATAAGGGAGTGTTTCAATATCATGTTGTGGAAATGCCCACATCATGGGTTGGATTTAGAAACCCAAGTGAAGATCTTTTATTTTTCTCTTAATGAACATGATAGGATTAATCTATACTCAACTGGAATAGATTTCTTTCTAAACAACAAAGGTTCCAAGTGTTGAGAGATATTAAAGAATATGGCTAAGAAGTAGTCTTGGGGTGAAAGAGATGCACCAGAACATGTCAAAGTTGTAGGGGATGCAAATACCATTAAAGAATTAAATGAGAAGATGGACTTGATAGAGAAGAGGCTTCTAGCAAAAGATGATGAAGGGTATGATGATGAGGCACAAGCAAAGTTTATGCGCAAACAATAGGGCTATAAGAACAATGACTACTAGTGGAGGAAGTACAAGAAATTTTCATGGAAGTATCCAAACAATTTTCTGCAAGACCCGGATCAAAATCCACAATCTATTGTGGAAGACAAAAGCAATGAGTTTCTCAATCAAGTAATAAAGCAAAACCAAGAGCTAATGAATACATTCGGCAAGCAAATTCAGTCACAGGGGGAATTTATGAACCAATTTGGTTAGACTCTACAAATCCATGGGGCACAGATGGCAGCTGAAATTGCAATCTTGAAGAAGCCGACACATCAGGGTTTTCTAGAGAATACAAATGTTCTAGGAGGGAACCATCACACCAAGGCTATCTTGTTGAGGAGTGGAAAGAAAATTTTAAACTCTAACCCGATGAACCAAACACATCACAGCCAGAAGCTACAGGTGAGACCGTAGAGGAAGCCGAAGTCATAGAAACTACTGAGAATAGTGCAGAGATTGTTGTGGAGGAGCCCATTGTTGAGAAAGATGTAGAGAAGAGGACACCATATGTTCCACCACATCAGAGATCACATACAGTCTTGGTGCCATATCCGAACAGCCTTAAAGCAAAGAAGGTGGATCAACAATTTAAGAAGTTCTTGGACAATTTTAGGAAATTATATGTCAATATTCCATTGCTTGACGCAATTGAGCAGATACCTTCTTATTATAAGTTTCTAAAGGACATTATCACTAAGAAGAGGAAGATTCCAAACACAGAAGTGGTGGTGCTCAAAGAATAGGTGATTGCATTCATTCTCGGTACACTACCACCAAAGAGATAGGATCCAGGGTGCTTCAACATTTCTTGCTACATTGGGAAGGTAAAGTTTGGAGAGGCTCTTTGTGACTCAAGAGCAAGCATTAACTTGATGCCTCTCTCTACCTTTAAGAAGCTTGGTCTTAAAGAATCCCGGAGGAGCATAATGATGATCCAGCTTGTAGATAATTCAGTCGTAAGACCTTATGGGATTTGCAAGGATGTTCTAGTCAAGGTGGACAAATTTGTTTTTCTGGAAGATTTAATTGTGATGGAAATGCAATATGATCAAGGGAATGAGCTTATACTAGGTAGACCCTTCCAGGCTACAACTGACATGATTCTGGAACTAGGTATAGGTTGTTTAACCATGGGCATAGTTGATGACAAATTTGAAATAAAAATGCCAGCTAACCCAAAATCATCACAAGAGAAAGGACAGTGCAATAAGGTCAGAAACTTTGATCACAATGTTTCCATTTTTCTAGGGAAACCCATTCTCGACATGGCACATGTCATGACCAAGATAGATAAGGGAACACTTGTTGTGGATATCATGGAGCAAACTAAGGTAGTTTCTCTTATTAAGGCAGTGGGATATCCAAATGATGAAGATGAAGAAGTTTGTTTGTCTACTGAGGATAATGTTGTGGAGATATCAATGCAAGAATCTTATCCTCAATTGCCTCTTGAAGCTTGTCTGTTCAATATTATGGATGACTGGATGAGGAGCACATCACTACATGACTGTGTGAAGATGCTTCAACTTTTTCCTTGTTACTATTATAGGCACTTTGAAGATCTGGGACCACTACCACCCCCATTGCAACCTTCTTTGGTGAATCCATCGGATTTGGAGCTAAAGCCATTGCCCCCTCATTTGAAGTATGCATTCTTAGCCATAAATTCAAAGCTACCGGTCATTATCTCTGCATATCTGAGTGCCACAGAAGAAGAACAATTGATGGTCCTATTGACGAACCACCATGGTGCTTTCGGGTGGTCAGTCTCCGACATCAAGGGGATCTCCCCTACTCTATGCCAACACAAGATCTGACTTGTTGAAGGAGCTAAACCTGTGATTCAGCCCCAACGCTGCCTCAACCCTATCATGATGGAGGTTGTCAAGAAGGAGGTGATCAAGTTGCTTTCAGCGGGAATTATCTATGCCATCTCAGACTCTATGTGGGTAAGCCCGACACAGGTAGTCCCTAAAAAGGGGGAATTACGGTAACTACAAATTTATTAAATGGGCCAATCACCACCCAGTTGGTTACTGGGTGGTGGGTTTTCATAGATTACCGTATACTAAACACTACAATGCTAAAGGATCATTTTCATTTACCTTTCATTGATCATATTTTAGAGAAACCGGCTGGTCGCTCTCATTTTTGTTTTCTAGACAGATATTTTGGCTAAAACTAGATTTTGATTGAACCTAAGGATCAAGAGAAATCTACTTTCACTTGTTCTTATGGTACCTTTTCTTACCACCATATGCCCTTTGGACTGTGCAATGCACCGACCACTTTTCGACGTTGTATGCTTACCATTTTCTCTAACATGGTTGAACGTTGTTTAGAGGTGTTTATGGATGATTTCTCGATCTACGGTGCGTCTTTTGATGAATGTCTTTATAATCTTGATAAAGTTTTGCAGAGATGTGAGGACACTCATTTGGTCCTCAATTGGGAGAAATGCCACATGATGGTTTGCGAGGGTATCGTGCTAGGACATAAGGTGTCTAGCAAGGGACTGGAGGTGGATCCAGTAAAAATTGAGGTTATTTCCAAATTGCCTCCACCAAACTCGGTGAAGGGAGTTAGAAGTTTCCTTGGTCACACGAGGTTTTATCGCCAGTTTATTAAGGATTTTTCTAAAATCTCTAAGCCACTATCTGAGTTGCTTGAGAAGGATGTGGTTTTTTATTTTAATGGAAAATGTATGAATGCTTTTGAGATCTTTAAACAATGCTTGATTTCCGCACTGATTGTGCAGACTCCAGATTGGAGTCAACCATTTGAGCTTATGTGTGACACATCTGATTATGCCGTTGGGGCTGTTCTTTGGCAGCGCCTTGAGAACAAACCCACGGTCATTTATTATGCGTCGAAGACATTAAATGATGCAAAATTAAATTATACCACCACCGAAAATGAATTACTTGCAGTGGTTTTTGCTTTTGAGAAATTTAGGCAATACTTAGTGGGATATAAAGTGGTGGTATGGACAGATCATGCTACAATAAAATATTTAATGGAAAAGAAAGAGGTGAAACCTAGACTCATTAGGTGGATACTTCTTTTACATGAATTTGACATTGAGGTTAAGGATAAGGTGGGCATTGAAAATGTGGTTGCGAACCATTTGTCTCACCTTGAAAGGGTAGATGAGAAGGATACCAATATACCCATTACTGAGACTTTTCCAGATGAATAGATTCTTTCCATTAAATCCAAAATCCATGGTTTTCACACATAGTAAATTATCTTGCATGCAAAGAACTACCCGAGGATTGGAGTTATCAAGAGAAGAAGCAATTTCTCCATTCATTGAAATTTTACTTTTGGAATGACCCTATTCTTTTGAGACAGTGTAGGGATGGTGTTCTATGCAGGTGTGTGCCAGAGTTTGAGTATGATAGTGTGCTCAGCCATTCTCACACATTACCCACCGGCAGCCATCATGCTAGCTCAAGGATGGCTGTGAAGGTGTTGGAGAGGAGCCTATATTGGCCCACACTTTTTAGAGACACCTATCATTTTGTAAGAAAATGTGATTCATGTTAGCGGGCAGGTAATATCTCAAAAAGACAAGAAATGCCCCTAAATGTGTTTCAAGATGTTGAAGTCTTTGACTTATGGGGTATAGATTTCATGGGACCCTTTGTGTCCTCAAATTCCAATATGTATATTTTACTTGTTGTTGATTATGTTTCAAAGTGGGTAGAAGCGATACCTACTAGGACTAATGATGTTGCGGTAGTGTGCAGGTTCGTAAAGGAATACATCTTCAGCAGGTTTGGGGTGCCCCGCATGATTACCAGTGATGGAGGCACGCATTTCACAAACAGGAAGTTCGCTATACTTTTGAGCAAGTATGGGGTAAAGCACAATGTGGGCACCCCATACCATCCGCAGACACAGGGTCAAGTAGAAATTTCCAATAGGGAGATAAAGAAGATTCTGGAGCGTACTGCCAATGCATCAAGGAAGAACTGGAGCATGCTCCTACCAGACACATTTTGGGCATATAGGATTTCCTGTAAGACTCCTATTGACACTGCACCATTTAGGTTGGCTTATGGGTGTGCATGCCACTTGCCAGTGGAGCTAGAGCACAAGGCACATTGGGCACTAAGGAAGTTGAATGTGAACATGGATGATGTAGGGAAGCGAAGGTTTCTCAAGCTCAATGAGTTAGATGAGTTGAGAATGAATGCTTATGAGAGTTCTCGGATTTACAAGGAATGGACGAAACAATTACATGATCGCCACATCCAAACGAGGATTTTCTCCAAAGGTGAGAATGTCTTGCTATTCAATTCACGGCTAAAGCTACATCCCAGGAAGTTGAAGTCTTAGTGGAGTGGACCATTTGTTGTGAAGGAAGTGCGTACACATGGAGCCGTGATGGTGAGAGATGGTGAAAGGATGTTCTTGGTGAATGGCCAGCGTCTTAAGCACTACTATGGAGATGATTTCACAAAAAAGGTGCATGAAGTTAAACTCATTGCACTTGATGAAGAATGAGCATGTTTGCATCTATCCTAAGATGTTAAAGAAGGGTGCTTGTTGGGAGGAAACCCAACCTTGGTAGATTGCATGTTTATTTGCTTTATTTTTTGTTTTCCTAAATAGTTTTCATTAATTTTGTACTTAGTTTATAAAAATGATACCCTGATGTGTTTGTTGAGTGTGCAGGACTGGAATGATGTCGATACCATCAACACATGTGTCTCTAGTATCGAGTTTGAAACAGTGAAGCAACTACAAAAATTTCATTCCGTCGATAGTATCAACGACCTCGTCAATAGTATCGACAAGTAAATAGAGCAAAAGAGGATCGAGACTGGAGAGGGTCGATAGCATCGACCAGTTCATCGATGGTCGTGAGATGTCTGGAGATTTTCAAAAATATCTTCTCAGCAATGTCGATACTATTGACACCCTTGTTGATTGTATCAACAAGATAATAGTGCGGATAGCAACGCCCTCACCTTGCGAGGATCAGAGGTATACACAAGTGTTAATACTATCAACACCCATCGATGGTATCGATGTGCCACATCAGTAATCTATGTGTCTTCATCGAGCGGTCCACAATGTCGATCCGTGGATAGTGTCGGTGGTATCGACGACCGTCGCTACCATCGACACTTCAACGATCCTGACCCCATCCATCCAGTCATTGAGGGCCGTCGATAGCAGCGAGGCATGGATTCCACCAGCTGTCGATACTATCGACACTTTCATCGATAGTATCAATGCACCAACAACAGAGATGACCATCCCTTATAAAAAGGGATGTATTTCTTCAATCCAACTCACACATTCAAGTTCATATGCACCATATCCGAGCCCTAGCATCTCCGAGCACCCGAGAGCTACAAATATGTTCACTGAAGGTCATCTTTGAGCATCTCCATTGACTTTGAGGATCTCCATCTTCTCCGATCTTCACTGACCATCTTCTCTGAGTTGTTTTCTCAATCCTTATCTCCTTCACCTATTGCCCTTGACAACAATGGTGAGATCTGGTGCTTCATCGTCTAGGGTTTCCCCACCTTCCCTACCTGTCCCACAACAAGGATTAGTTCCTCGCCCGAGGCTAGTCCACCCCTCACCTGAGATCAAGAAGGTGTACGAAGAGCTATGGAAGTGCTCAATAGAGCCTACCCAGTATGGAGACCGACAACTGATTAAGGACCTGGGATTCGAGGCCAACATGGCCCATGTGCTTCAGGGGTAATTGAGTGAGTCCCCAATGTTATGTCGTGACCACGAAGAAGGTCATCTATTTTTCAGTGGGTGGCTAACTTACAAGGAGATTGTCATAGAGTTTATGGCGTCTCTAGATATATGTGTCATTCCCAATGAGCTACAACTAGCACAAACAGAATGGAAAGAGGGGCGAGTTTATTTCCACCTCTACAACAAAGATTACACAATGACTCTTTGCGATTTCAATAGAATATATGGGTGGACACATAGTGACCTGCTCCAGCCACTGCATAGTCCCAACTACAACACAATGTATTCTACATTAGTCACTTTACCTACTGGTTATTCGATCAGCTGGCACCATGCCACTATAGCTGATTTTGAGCATCCGTTTGTTAGGGTCCTACACCAGATTTTATCCAACACATTCTTTACAAGATCTAGACTGTCACAAAAAAAATTTCAAGAAACGGATCTTTTATTCCTCTACAATCTGTTGGAGAGGAAATGTATCAACTTTGGAGTGTTCTTCCTCACACGTGTCATGGCGGTGAAGAGGAACACTTCTCACAGGGCCCCAATCTACTTCAGGGGCCTTATCACTCCAATCATCATGCACCTTGGATTGGATTTGTCCGGGTCACCAAAGATGGAATGCAAGAATACACTCAATATGAGCCACTATGTAAATGCAGGGCTCATCGAAGTCCGCCATGGCACTGTCTACGCCACTTTCCATGTGGGAGGTGTTTTCAAAGGAGGTGTAACATCCCCAAATTTTCACCTTCTCAAAACCCCATGGAGATGAGAAGAAGAAAAAAATATGAAAATGTTAGGCAATTGTATCAGAGTGCATTGCGGAAGCAATTTGTGCATACATGAACAAACAACTATACATACACCATAACACATCTCAGCATTCAACATGTACATTATTACAACATGAATTACAATTGTATATTGAAAGAGAATTTTATAAGTCTATGAACATGTATGCTAACATGATCTACACAATAGGTAACCTGAACAACTTTCTCACACCCTATTCTTTTATCCCATTCTAGCTTTGGACCTAGAAAATACGAGAAACAAAATCATCAACAAAAGTTGGTACGTGGAATCAAAAGCTACACTATGTTGGCATATAAAATACTCAAAATTGAAGGAAGAGAAAGGAAATATTATTTAAAGGCAGAAAATCAGGTAATCCCAAGTTATTAGCCACATTTAGAATGAATATGCATTACTATGGTGGACTTAGCACATAATCACATAAATGGTGAGCCCTTCCTCATGTACCTTGTACTCTAGGGATCTCCCCGTATACCATGTACTCTAGGGAGGTGCTAGTCAACATTAAAGCTTTCCCTCTCTAATAGGGAGTTTAATGAGAACCACTAGTAACTAAATTTCATTTATCCTCATTTATGTTCAAGGCAAAAAAAATTCAATATACATACATCTACGTCCAACAATGTATTTCAAATATAATAAAGCAAGTACATATATTTAACATCCAGCAAATCTAGTCATATAATTATATCCACATACTTGAGTTCAGATATTCCTCACATATCCATGATCATCTAGATAAAATGGTCAACACCTGATTTAAAGAAATTACTCATCATTAATATATGTACACCATATTCTTTGTATTTTAGGTCCAAATTAGGGTTTTGTCCAAACCTAAGTTCAAACTGACCTTAACTGGTCTATGATTTTTTTTTACTGATCTAGAGGTCATTGTTTAGGTATGGTTCAATTTTCATAATTTTCTATTGATAGGTCTATTTTTTGGAATTAAAATGAAGCTAAAAGCATCTAATCAGTCATTAATAGGAAATGACCTATTGTTGAGGTATATTACTCATATTAAAGTCTAGAGATGGATTTAAATCATCATTAGGGTTCTATAAGAATTTTCTCAGAATTTATGTCAATTGTATACAATTTATTTCATTTAATGAAACCTAAATGGGGTATTATCATCTAAACTATATATGATCAGTAATTTTGCATCAGAGGACTAATCTAGGGATTTCATAATAAAGAGAGCATTTTTCTAATTCTATGGATATTTTTGGGAAATTATTTGTCCATGGGAGCTATTTTCTATGTCTTTTCTAAGAGAAATACTATTTCTACAATGAGGCCATTGATTTAACTTATTAGGATTATTGTTGCCGTCAGATCTTCACATGTAGAAGCGTTAGATGACCATCATGTTGCCTTCATGGGATGCGACTCGGTAACTTGTCCAACTTAGACTGGCCAGTCTATCAGGCATTGGGCCCGGTCCACCTCATCTCCCATATATTCTGCGAGCCACCTGCAGCGCCGCCGCATGGAAGAAGTCTGGCGCACTGGTGAGTGGGTGCAAGGGAACATAGCAGCATCTATGTCCCTCTTATATGTACGTGGTGGTGGAGGAAACCTTGGTGGCAAACCTCCAATCAAACGAGGCTCCCTGAATCCCTGGGACAATGAGAGATCTCCATCTCTTGCGATCTACTGACATCAACCAGAGGAAGGACGAACACTTCAAAATCATCGGAGCTCATGGAAACCTGATGACATGTTGGATCCTCATATATAACTGAGGATCCTAATTGGACTAGGTAGCCATGCCCCCCCAGCTTATGAGGTGCTCTATTCCCTATGCCAAATAGAGCTCCGCTGATCTACAGTTGCCGCGGGATTGCGGCGGCTCTCCAACAACCTTAGGTTCTCAGAAGGAACATCTGGATGCAAGAACCTCCCCACATCGTATCCATATCTGATCGGACCTCTGTGGGGCCTCCCA
Organism: Alisma plantago-aquatica; assembly: GCA_963693085.1. Lineage (NCBI taxonomy): Eukaryota > Viridiplantae > Streptophyta > Magnoliopsida > Alismatales > Alismataceae > Alisma > Alisma plantago-aquatica. Next base: position 1,062,383,269 of record OY856409.1, on the reverse strand, counting down.
TGCTGCCCAATGATGGAAGCTTCTTAAACCTGTAGAATTTCCTCTTCGTCCTTCCTCCTTTGCCACTTCTTTGTTATGCAGTTGCTGACAAGTCTTCTTGCTCTAGGAGCTACGTCACGAGGAGTCTTCTTACAGGCAGTCCCGTGTAACCTCTCCCATATGAGCTTATGACCTGCTTTCATCCATGACAACAACCATTGTGGATGGGCACCAAGGGGATCTAGGATAGATGATGGAGAGGGTGGGGATGAGGACTCAGGGTCTCCAACGTCTAGTGAGGGTTCAATTGGTTCCAAGTGTTGAGTAGGTTATGGGTTTCCCACGAATTTCACTTAGGTTGCCCCACTATCATCAGATCTAGAGGATGCCTAACTTGTAATATGTTCCTCCATATGCGGAGGTGTGCGAAGACCAGGGAGCTATTCATCTACTTCGGATCAGTACCTTAAACTATGGTATCCTCTAGCACAAAAATCCAATAGAACTGATATTTGAAACATGGGGTCATCCCACAAACTCTCTTATTCACAAATTTGAAACCAGAAATCCAAAATTCAGTCATCTAACTTAAATCATTGAATGTGTATAAACCTTGATCTCAAATCAAATAATAATTGAATATTGATCCCACAAGTCCTAAATGCACATTATAGTCATAGCATACATCAAGTCTTATCAGTTTTCCACTTGTGTTCATTATGACTACTAAATGAACCTCCTAGCCTCTTAAGAACCCAAGTCGGTGAATAAAAAGATATTCATTGTAATTGAACTAAATTATATCTAATAATCATTCATGATCTTCAGATTCTATATGTGGTGTCAAAACCCTAAAATTATGGGTCATCACATTCACCCCATCTTATATGGAATTGCATCCTCAAAATTCAACTAATCTCATGTTGAAGGAGATATTGAAGAATATATACTAATTCTAGGCTACCACTTGTATGCGTCTTAGGATTTTACAAAACCTAGGATGTACCCACCCCATCTTATATAGAGTGAAGTACCATTTCACATCTTAGTCATGCCATGGCATTCTTGCATTATAAGATTTACATCCTCATAGACCCTCAAGGATACGTGTTTCATTTGCTTGTAAGAAGTTAAGGAGTTATTACTAAAGTTTTCATCTTTCATTATACTTGCCTATATAAGATGATGTCACGATCTCACATCTTTAGTCACTAGAACTATCATGTTTACATCATTAATGTGGTTTATGATCAACATCATACTATGATTTCATCATTAGAGAAAGGCTTGCTTATCATACTTAAATATTAGGGTTTCACCCTATTCAACGAGTTATCTTCAAGAAGAATCTTAGATTTAGAAGGATTGATCCTAGGCACTATATTTTGTGATTATTAGTCTATGAGACAAAGATATCTTTTTTTAAGCTCAAGATTTCAAACTTATATCATTCATGCGTGACATAGAGAGAAAGAGAAAATACTAAGCCAATTTTATCATGCTTTCACACTTGGATATCACATGTATGATATGGGGAGGAAATATAGAATAGGTCAAGCTTCTATGAGTGACTCCTCATGTATAATAATCTATGTAGCTCAAGTGCGGTTTCTAACATCATATATTAAGAACCTTGGTGGTGGAGGAAACCTTGGTGGTGTAGGTCATAGCAGCATCTATGTCCCTCTTATATGTTCGTGGTGGTGGAGGAAAACTTGGTGGCAAACCTCCAATCTGACGAGGCTCCCTGAATCCTTGGGACAGTGAGAGATCTCCATCTCTTGCGATCTGCTAGCATCAACCCGAGGAAGGATGGACACTTCAAAATCATCAGAGCTCATGGAAACCCGATGACGTGTTGGATCCTCAAATATAGCTAAGGATCCTAATTCGGCTAGGTAGTCGCGCCCCCCAGCTTGTGAGGTGCTCTGTTTCCTCTACCAAATAGAGCTCTGCTGATCTACAACTGCAGCGGGATTGCGGAGGCTCTCCAACAACCTTAGGTTCTCGGAAGGAACGTCTGGATGTAAGAACCTCCCCACATCGTATCCATCTCTGATCGGACCTCTTTGAGGCCTCCCATGCTGCCCAATGATGGAGGCTTCTTAAACTTGTAGAATTTCCTCTTCGTCCTTCCTCCTTTGCCACTTCCTTGTTATGCAGTTTCTGACAAGTCTTCTTTCTCTAGGAGCTACTTTACGAGGAGACAAAAAGGCTCACTATCCACATGACCCCCTTACAGGCAGTCCCATGTAACCTCTCCCATATGAGCTTATGACCTACTTTCATCCATGACAACAACCATTGTGGATGGGCACCATAGGGATCTAGGATAGATGATGGAGAGGGTGGGGATGAGGACTCAGGGTCTCCAGCATCTAGTGAGGGTTCAATTGGTTCCAAGTGTTGAGTAGGTTATGGGTTTCCCACAAATTTCACTTAGGCTACCCCACTATCATTGGATCTAGAGGGCTCCTAAGTTGTATTATGTTCCTCCATATGCGGAGGTGTGCGAAGATCGGCGAGCTATTCATCCACTTCAGATCAATACCTTAAACTATGGTATCCTCTAGTACAAAAATCCAATAGAACTGATATTTGAAACATGGGGTCATCCCACAAACTCTCTTGTCCACAAATTTGAAACCAGAAATCCAAAATTCAGTCATTTAACTTAAATCATTAAATGTGTATAAACCTTCATCTCAAATCAAATAATAATTGAATCTTGATCCCACTAGTCCTAAATGCACATTATAGTCATAGCATACATCAAGTCTCATCAGTTTGCCACTTGTGTTCATTATGACTACTAAATGAACCTCCTAGCCTCCTAAGAACCCAGGTCAGTGAATAAAAAGATATTCATTGTAATTGAACTAAATTATATCTAATAATCATTCATGATCTTCAGATTCGATATGTGGTGTCAAAACCCTAAAATTCTGGGTCATCACAGGAGGGAACTGTTTGACCCTGCATTTAACATCTGGCCTGGCCAAGATTATAGGTTTCCCATAATTGATATTGATCAAAATGAATAAGAACAACAAGCTGAAGAAGTAGAGGTACCAGAAGATGACAATGATGAAGAAGAGGAGTAGGGAGCTACCATTCCTCTTCAACGATGAGTTGCTCCATGAAAGCGACCACAACACTTTGGAGCCTCCTATTCTTCCCAGCCGCCGCCACCACAACCCTGTCAAGGTGGAGAGGATGTCTATTCAATGCAATGCATGTACACCATGCTCCAGGACATTCAACAAACATAGCACCAGCATACTACATCTTTTGCAGGTATTCAGGAGACGACAAACAGGCTGTACGAGAATCAACAGTCCATCTACGAGAATGAGTGCCTCCTCCTCGCCAACCAAGAAAACATCCACAACTGGTTGCATAGGATGGAGATGCATCAATAACCATTTTACAAGCATTATTGGAGGTAAAATTACTTTGGAGGATACCCACAACCACCACTGATACCCCCATCTAACATGTTGTTCCAGGGGCATTATCCTACTTGGGATCCCAACGGTCATTAGTACCCACCACCAGAGCAGTAAAGGGGTATCATTGTTCCACCTCTTAAGTCTAGATTTTAACTATGAGGCCATAGTTGAATTCAAGCTTGGGGGGGTGCTGGAACAACATCTATCTAGTTTTTATTTTATTTTACTTCACCTTTTGTTTTGCTTTTGCTTTTTTCATCTTTCGTTATCTTAGCTTTCTTAATTTCTAGATTTACTATTTTCTAGGATCCGCTAACTATCTAGTGTAATTAGTGGAGTCTAATGTAATTGCATGTCATCTTGATGTTTTCATTTGGGGGTTTGTGAGAAAATGAATTTAAATGAAAAATCTTTAAGAAATTGTAAGTTTGTCTTGTGAGAACTTGAGGACATCACTTATGGAACTAATTGGGTACGTAAGTTTTAAAACATATGAACATGATTGTATATCCTTATGGTTCATGTTAAGAGGATTGATACGGATGTTGAGCCTAAACTGACCAAACATTAACGTGACTTTAATTTGAAGTGAGAGAGAGAAATCCCTTGATTGATTGGTACAAATGTTAGTAAGGAGGGACATATAATTCTTTCTAAAGGTTCTGTCAGTTAGTCTTGTGATTTGATCCACCACAATTTCATTTCCACTTCACCATAAGAACTGGGAGCACATTACTGTCTTTCACTCTTTGATTGCATCCCATGTAGACATGTCATTAAAATGTTTCTCGCATATTTTTGCATGAAATGAAAAAAAAATAGATAGAGTAGTATACATGCACTTCATCCTTAGGTGCATGTCATAGTAGTTGCATGATTGCCATTATGTAGTTGCATTCGTAGCTTTTGAGCATATAGCACATCATGTGTTTTATTTTCTTCTAAAAGCAGTAAAGGTGGTGAACTTGTTCCATACCCTTCAAATAGAATGCATCAAATGTACAAGTTATGTAACAAGAAGGGAGCCTGGAAAATAATCCATTGTCATTTATGACAATGAGGGCTTGATAAAAAAACAAGATTGAAAAATAAGTATGAATAAGAGGGAGAAAGGAACATGTTCTTACCCGCATATCAGGAAGAATAAGCACATAGTGTAGCTTTCTTAGATATTCCATCTCACCTTGAGACAGAATGATAGTGCATGCACCATTCCACCAAAAATGTAGCATTAAGACATTTTCATTTGCATTCGCATCATGATAGGTCATTTATTTTTGTTTTTGCATGATCGACTGTACTATGCTTCCATTTCTTCAATGGCAACCCATTCCATCCACCTGTTGCTCTAAGTGGTAGGCCACCCATGATTTCTCCTCATTCATGTACATCAGGAGAGCTGCTTCCATTTAGATGGTAGTTAGAGAAAATGAGCAATGTAGATAGGAGATCACAAGATGCACCAAGCCTAAACCCGAGGATATTATTATATTAACTGCTTTATTTGATAGTGTTCATTGATCTTGGGGTGGATATCTTTCATGGATGAATATTGTCACCTAAAGGGTAGTTATCATTCCGTGGTTGGTAAGGGTCGGTATGTGTTTTGCAGGTGGGAATCATACCGAGATATCATTTATGTGATTATGTTCTTTAGTAGGCCCTCTCAATCAGATTTTATAGTTTAGTGCTCAAGGACTAGCAAGATTCAAGCTTAGGGGAGTTTGATGCAGGGTTTTTGAGTCACATTTATAGGCTAATTTCATACTTGTTTTATGTGTTCATTTGTCATCTTTGTGACTATAATGGCATGATTCAATTACTTTAGCCTATAATCATTGTGTGCATCAAATTTATCTTTTTTATCCTATTCTGAATGAATTACTAAATTCCATGGATTGACTTGTGTTTTTCTCTCTATTTCAGGTACTAATTTATATTCCAGAACCTGTCGATACCATCGACAGGTCCGTCGATACTATCGACATGGCAACAATAACCAAGGTGGAGGGAAAGCATCTAGGGTGATACTATCGATGCTCTCATCGATAGTATCAAGAAGTCATCAGGTTGATCTCAGTTTTAAAGTGAAAGAAGCACACCCTAAGGTGTCGATAGCATCAACACCCCGTCAATGGTATCGATGCCATCGGATCAGGATTTCATCCAAAATTTCCACGATCGAACGACTACAATCTTTTGGTGGCTGTAAGTGATACCTATACCTATGAAAAGGCGGCCCAAAGGGAAGTATCATGTTCTACGGAGCCGCACAAGTCCCAAAGGAAGGAGAGCAAAGAATAGAGCCCAGAGCTACACCCCGGACGATACCAGAGTAGCAGATGGATGATTCTATCGACAGAAGGCTACATTACATGCATCTCCCATCGAGGATCATCCGAATCTTCTCTGCTTCAGGGGTTACATCATGTTCTCATTCGTTTCTCCATGTTTTCCTCTTACTTCTCCCAGAGTATTAATTAATGCACTTATATCTAGGGTATAAGTTACTACTGGCGTGGAACTGACCTAGAACTAGGTACTGAATTGTATTGCAGAAGCAAGCAATTTTAACTACAGGCCATAATTAGGGATAAGGCACAAATTATGTTAGTTGTGTAGAATTGCATGCAGCGAGACCTCGTGGTGAAATTGTAACCCTAAGGATTCCTATTCCATTTGATTAAACTAAACATTTAATCATCACTCGTTTTTGTTTTCTCTTTGTCTTATTTTTATTTGTTTCAAAACCAACAATCAACTTTTCTAATCAGTCTAGCTGATCGCGACCAGTTAGTAGTAGTCTACTAAAATTTACATTTCCCTAAGTTCGACTTGGGCCTCACAAGGCCTATATTACTTTGATACGTGCACTTGTGTTTAATGCATGCCTCAAGCTTGTGAATTGGGTCATGCACAGGTGCAACTTCGATCTGCAGTGGAGTAGCTTGATTTGGATTATGGAATTGCTACTATTGCTAGTAGTTCCACTGGGAAAGTTGAACCTGAAGTTACCATGGTTGCACAGGCTATTGTTTTACATTGGCACTCTCACCTAAGCATTTTGCATCGAGGATTGATTTGGTCCTTCGACTCCCCCAGGTTTCTCGTATTGGAAACCTAGATGAGTACGAGCTTGGTTTGGATTATAATACTCTTTCCCTAGAATGTTGTGGATTGATTTCATGTCTTCAGCTTGAATAATTATGTACTGATGCCCTGTCTAATGTTCGTAGAATGCAGTGTATAACAACTAGTAGTGACTGGTGCTATGGTCTACTACATGGAAGAATTCACTCGAAGGTGTGATGATTTGTACTTTGGGAGTCTGATTGTTTCTCTCATACACACTGAAGGACTTCTTGAGATTTTCTTGCTTAAGGAAAGGGCTTTCAATGCTTCAGAGATAGATTTGAGTTCTTATCAATCTTCTACCCTGGCTACCTTAAGAATGCCCTTGATCGAAGGCCTAGTCTAGTGGGTCTAATTTTCTTCCACAAGGTTGAAGATCTTTAGGGCACTATCAAAACTCTACTGCATGAAATTGCCTTTGGAAGAGGACTCAATAAATTTCTTCATCTCATCGTAAATTCCTGGAAAATATAATTCAATAATTTGATTCTCAGGGATGCTGTGATGCAAGCACTTGTATAGGAGTTCATTGAATATATCCCATGCTTCATATAGAGATTTATCAAGTACTTGGATGAACCTTATAAATTCCATCAGATCAAGAAAGTCATTGAGGGAGGATAAAAGTTTTCTAGGAATTTGTTCTCTAGGGCCACCTAGGTATTTAATCAGATCTCCTCGAAGAGCATTGTACCATACTCTGGCTTTGTCTATCAGGAAGTACTTGAAGAGTTGGAGTCACATGGCGTTGTCAGTGGCACCTTCTAGCTTCATCATCGAGCAATGTTCAATGTATTTAAGAAGATGTTCTCAGCAATCGTCTCCTATTCTTCCTGTAAAGGTGGATGTTTGCAACAATCTGACCCATTGGGCTATGATCTCAATTAGCTTGCTTGGGGGTTGGACTAGATGAGTCAAGTCAGTGTCGTTGGGGATGAAGAAATCCCACAGTTCTTTCACACGCTCAGTGGCTTGGGTGGCTTCTGAGTTGGTCTTGAACTTGGCTTCCACCTATTCTCTAGCTTCCACAGTGAGTAATTCTCACTCGGCCGCAATTTCCACATTGATGCATGCCGGGATTGCTACTGATCTAGAGTTAAGACTCCCAGATCTTCACATAGGCTAGAGGTGCCTAAAAAGAGAAAGAATGCTTGTGAGAGATGTTCTTAGTTCTAGATGATTTTCAATAACATCAAGAAAAATAAATAAAAAATAAAATTGCTAATTAAACTTATACTTTATAAAATATTTAGCTATCGTTGTCCCTGGCAACAACACCAACTTTTGGTGGGCTACAAATGTTGCACCAAGAAAAACCCTAAATGAATAATCTCCTAGGTTTACCAAAAGTAGTGCACTAATTCCCCACTCCAAAAGAGTGGAAGACTTATTGTAGTATACTTAAGGATTGAACCCAAAGGACAACCTTTTTAAGTAGTGAAATATGATTCGGGAGTAAAAAGAGTAATATTTATCACCAGATAGTTGAAATATTGATCAAATTGTTGCCAAAAGCAACATAGATTATATAGGTAAAGAACAGATAATAAAGAGCACTAGGGAATGAAGTTTCTCTACTCAAGCCTACGTAATTATCCTAACAAGATCTAACCCTCAAGGGATACATGTCGATGACTAGTACAGACTCCCTTGGAACAGACCGTCCTTGACACCCAAGTTCCTTGCCTATGCTACTGAACTCCTTTACTTACAAACGACCATCCTCGGCATGTAGAAGTCAAAGTTCAAACACCTCACTATCCATTGCTGGAAGCTCATGGGGATAATAAGATCATTCTATTGTTCTAATCACAATCACAAAAACCTACATATCCTTGATTATAACTAATATGCAAAACAATTTGTCAATGTGCAAAGCAAGGCATCGAGCAGAATGATACTTTATTTAGCAACTATATTATCGAATTTTCAATACAAGATAAGATAAAATATAGGCAATCGGGGCTAGTCCCCATGCCCCAGCACAAAGAGTCTCCTCATTCATGATGAGGTACAACAACAAATAGATAGTAGGAATGATGGAGAATGCCATGACGCCTGGTGCAGGAAGACCAATCGCTCTGTTGCAGTTACTGCCACCTCACTCCCTACTAGGGCTTGTACTGCAAAATTTGGCTTCTAATCACCTATCATAGACTCCTTAAATGGACAATGAGGGTTCACTTTTATAAATGCATTACTTGTCTTTGAAACCCTAAAGTTGAATGCTTGCGGTCAAAGGCATCTGCTTGCATGGCTTGTACTTGGTCCAACAGGTAACTCATGTGGGTTGCTCAATTTGAACCTCATGTCCGGTCCTGTGGCAAGCTAGTGTGGATGAACTGGAATGGGCTAGATGATGAGAGCTCACGCTAGGTCAACAAAGTCAAGAAGACTCCGGGAGAAGAATGGCTGGAGTCGGGCAAATGGTAGAGCCACTCATTAGACGAGGTGGTTGAAAGGTGATCAAAAGGAAATATTTTGTGGTTAATGAAGTTCTCTTAAGACATCTAGCGTTGGAGTTCGATGAGGTTTCTGACTCATCTTGGCCACCAACATCTAAGGTTGGAGATTGATGAGCTTTCTGATCACTTTGGTTGCCAACATCTTGGCTTAGTGGTTTTTATGTTTTTCTAGACCACCTTGATCGATGAGGTTTCTTGGTGGGTTGTCCTTGTCTGTGTTTGACTTAGTTTCATTTATGTGATGCTTGCATGGATGATATCTCTTGGACACATGGAAAACTTGGCTAGACACCTCTACCTTCCCTTTCCTCTCACCCATAGCCGTATATACCTCCCTCCTCTCATGCAACCAAACCCTTTGAACCCTTTTCTCTATACTTGCTTTTATATCTCGTCCCCTCTTGCTTGGTGGTGAAGGAGGAGATCAATGTTGAAGAAGGAGGATGATCTAGCTTGCATGTTGATCTAGGGTTTGAATCTACCCTTCTTGAGGTCATTTGGTGCTTCCTTTCTTTACTTCTTGGTCTTGGTAAGTGAGATCCGCCTTCCTTTCTCCATTTTCCTTGTTGTCCTATCTTCTTCTCTTTTCTTCTTGGCCAAATCCACGGTGTTCAATGGTAGAGCTTGAGTTTGAGCATAAAGAGAATCTCTTTCTTTCTCCTTGATCTAGGGTTGCTTCCTTGTTGGAGGAGAAGCTAGCTTGGCTGAGAGGAGTGCTCATGATAGGATTTTCTACCCTCTTTCCTTTGAGCTACCTTGCTATTGGATTTGATTCATCATCTCTCAGTCAAGTTATATTCCTTTTTCCATGATTGTTTCTAACTTTCCCCTTGCATGTACATGATTTTGCCTTAAAATGTTGTTCCAAGTATAAACATGATGTCCTTATCTAGGGTTTGTGTTGTAATATGATTCTTGAGTAGTTATCCTCTTAGATGAACCCTAAATCTTGTGCATGATGTTCTTGATGGAATTTTTCATACTAGCCCTTATTTGCATGCAGAAAATTGTGGCTTTTTCTCTCTCGAAAGATGGTTTATTTCTAGGGTTTCAAGCTGATTTTTCTTCCTTATATTTGAACCCAATGGCTAGGTTTTTGTTCAGTTTATCTTGAACTTCTTGTGCTAACCAATGGACTTGACTTAGTAACTATTTTGGACTCCATGTGATCACCAATGTTTTGGACTCAGGATTGTTGCCAAAATTTCCCTTATGTGCTAGATGAGACCTTGATGTTATGTGGTTACCAATTTTTAGATTTCCTGACTGGTCGCTAAGATGTGACATCATGAATGGTCACCAAGAATTTATGATCATGGATGGTCACTAAATTTGTAACTGAAGTGGTCTCCAAGGTGACCTGACGTTAGAGGTCATTGATGTCCTTACTTATTAGTGGTCGATGAAGGTTTTAAACTTGATGGTCGCCAAGTTTTGAATTCACAGCTGGTGGCCAAGTTTTGTGTCTCTTGATGGTTGCTAAAAACCCTAACCCTAGAGGTTGACGAGGTTCTCTGACCTAGGTGGTCAACAATGATCTCCAATCCTAGAAGTCTCCAAGGACCTATTTCCCTAGTGGTCGATGAACTTTCTGGTTCATATTGGTTGCTAAGGCACCTAAACCTATCGATCTCTAAAGTGCCTCTAACTTGTATGGTTACTATGTTTTCCTATCCTAGTGGTCAATCAAATTCCTAGCTCTATGGTCAATGGCAATGTTTGACCTAAATACTTTCATGATTGATGGGGATGATAAAAAAATGCTATTTTGAAACTCTATTTCACTTACCTTGTTGAACCTAACCCTAATAAAAGTAAGTGATGATAATACATAGCTTCTTGTGTAAATACCATGATGATGGAGTAATTTTTCTCTCTATGTTTTTATAACCCTAAGTTGTTGTCATATGAACATCATGGTTCCTTAATGCAAAGTTATGTTTAACTTATATGTGCCACATGTATGGTGATGGTTTGATGAGCCATGATGAGGCATGGAAAGATTATGATACTCTTATAGGGAATGATGTGATGGTCTTAATGACCTTTGGGCATGGTTGAGCCCTTAGTGAGGTGTTATCCTCTTCATGATGCAACATGGATTTGATCATCTGATGGTATCATGATGAGTATGATCTCATGTATGGTAATGAAATTGTAGAATATGATGATGTGATAAACATTATACCTCATACATTTTGTTTCTTGTGAAATTGCAATCTACCCATGATTTCATAGAAATCTTTTAGGGTTTGTATGCAACTTGATTGATGTAGTTAAAATATACCCATTTGGCATTAACTAATCAAGTGAAATGCTAATCGTGTAGTGCATTGTGCCATAGATCCATTCTAGTGTTAGGACTTGTTGGATAGTGAAACGAGTATTCGTAAGGGAAACTCGAAGCGCATACTCGTGATTCCAAGATTATTGAGGATGGTTGCGGTTATACCTTGATAGGAGAATGGTTGCGGTTGTATCTCAGGTTTTTGTATATATGATGAGATATAGGATAGTTTTGGTTGCACCTCAGATGATAGGATTTTGTATACCCTGGTTACTAGTGTCATGACCTATATACCAAGCATGGACTAGGCTATTTTGTAGATGGACTATATATGTTGCTGCAACTGACTCATATTGGCCGAGGGCAGATGAGATCTTAGGAGTCTGAGTCTCCTAGATCTTGTATGTCATTGATTTTGACTTAGTAGTGGTCATTTGGAGTTGAATGGTATACCTCAACTCGTAAGGGCTTAATAAAAGATGTAATCCAGCCATGTAGCATATCTGTTTAGGGTTAAACATGATTCACATTGGTTGATAACCCTTGCCTTGTTTCTTATATTTCCTAGGTATATAATGTGGTAAGATAAACTAATTGTTTTATAGATGATAGTCTTACCTATTCCTTCTAATACTTGATAGTCACACCTATTTCTATGCCTATTTGTTTAACTAGCTTAGGTTATTTAATATGTTTAATCTGCCTAATTAGTTTAACCTGCAAATCTATTTAGTAATAATGATACCTACTATAATCAATAACCATTAGTTGAGAGTTATATCTCTCGCTGGGATGTTGGTCTCATCTTGTGGGTCACCAAATATATTTAGGTGGTCGTCTACGACATCGTTAGGATCATGGTGGTGAGGAAGATTAGCCTGAAGATAAATAAAAGTAGAAGGTTGGTTAGTGTTAGTGTGTTCTAGTGTCGTCCATGTACTCTCAGGTCCAGGCAGGGAATGTTTTGTAGATGTTCTATACATAGACTCGAGTTTTCAATTTATCTATTTTTCTGGTAATGTGCCTTAAGCAGCTAAAGAAAAAGAAGTTGTGGATAGAGATCTTCACTTCAAATATGTATGTTATTAAAATAAAATTATCTACTTCTTCATCATGGGTATGGAATACCAGATGTGGACCTCACATATGTTGAAAAATACAAGATCTAAAAAGAAGTAGCCCTTAAATAAAGGGGAGCTGGAACTACATGTTGCATACGGAGAAAGAGTATTTGCCACTATAGTAGGCACCTATAGTTTATCTCTACCTAGTAGGCTTGTAATAGAGTTAGAGAACTACTATTATGTAAATAGAAACATTATTTTAGTATCTTGTTTGGACAAGAATGGTTTTGAGCTTCTAATAAAGATTGGTCGTATTTTTATTTTAATAAATATGAGATCTTTTATGGTAGGCCCTATGTCTTATGGTCTTTAATTATTAGATCTTGAGACATTTTTGTACCATAAATACCAATAATTTGAAACTCGATGACTCAAATAAAACTAATCTTTGGAACTATCATCTTTGGCACATAAATGAGAAGCACATTTCTAGACTCCATGAAGATGGTTGCTTGAACTATTTTGATTTTGAATCAATAGAGACACATGAATCTTATTTATTGGGAAAGATGACAAAAGCACCTTTCAGTAGTAATAGTAAGAGAGTTAGTGACTTATTATGACTCACACATAGTGATGTATTTGGAAATTTTATCACGTGTTTTAGAATTGGATATTAGTATCATCACTTTTACTAATGACTTCAGTAGATTTGGTTATGTGTATCAAATGAAACACAAGTTAGAATCCTTTGAAAAGTTCAAGGACTTTATGAATGAAGACATAATAAGGTTGGAAAATGATTTAAATAAATTATATCATATCAAGGTTGCGAATACTAGGAGAGAGGTAATGTTATTATGTTTGATCCAAATAAAATATTATTTGTAGGTTGTAATAGTGCTAAATAAATGTGTTGAATACTTAAGGTAAGAATATAAGGTCCTTCTAAGGGGTTGTAGTTACTAGGAACACCAAAACATAATGGTGTGTTAGAAAGAAGGAATTGTAACTTTTCGGACATGGTACAATTAACGATCAGTTTAGTTTATCCTCTGATTTCCTTTTGTGGTTATTATCTTGAAACAATTGTGTTTAGACTTACTTAGTACCTTTCAAATTCGTTGAAGAGACACCCTATGATATATGGAATGGAAAACATCTAAATATGTCATTCATGAATGTTTGAGGATGTGAAGCAACGTGGCCTGAACCCACTAATCCATGGTGAGGGCCCGCCAAGCATGGATTACTACTAATAATCTACTTCTAATGACAATGAAAACCATCCATAACTTTTTCTTTTCTCATATATATAGTTACATAACTTCCTAACGGTAACATCTTGTTTAAGAATAACATTAAAGGACACAACAGAGTTCAACTATTATATAGAAGAAAGAGTTTCACACTTAATATACATCACACACATTTCATTACAAACTTCTCTCTTTCCTCACTCTCTTATTCCTAGGATCCATAGGAAGAGATTTTCTATCTATTTTAACTATTTCATTTTTAGGACCTCCATTCTACTCTTGATAAAATTGACTTCCCAACTCTTCAGGAAGAGGTGGTCCTTTACTTGAAATTTTTTTAGTAGGTTATGAGATATTGGCTCAGCGAGTAGAAAATCAACAGGTAACCAAGATATTTATAATGTTTACAATTGTTAGAACTTAAGTGCAGAAGTGTGGAAGCATTGGTAGCTTAAAACTATAAATCAATCATCATAGAAGATGGTTTGATATTAAATACAGAAAAAGGATAACCTAAAGACATTCCTTTGATTTTTAATCCACTTGTTATGCCACATGACCCACATGAGGTGTACCATAACATGTGAAAGTATCACAACAAGATACAATCTCATTATACAGTAAGTAGCATAGCCACCTATTTCATTTCCACCTGTTTCTCTGTAAGGTAGGCCAAATATATGACTATTCCCCTGATTTATTTCTATATTGGGAACTACTTCCAACATAGTTGTGTTGGTAGATCAGAGCAATGTGGATAGGGAATCACATGGTGCATCAAGTGTATGCCCTATTGACTATGATGTTAAATTCTCTCCATTAATAGTATTTTATTGATCTTAGGATGAACATATTCAATAAATATTTTGGTCACTCTAGAGTAGTTATTTGATCAGTGGTCAGTAAGGGCTGATTTCAGACCATTAGGTGGGGGTAATTGAGAAACATATTTCATAGGACTTGTCCTCCTACTGACTATTTTAAATAGATCCAAAGGTAGTGTTACTCATGGGCAAGTAACATTCAAGGTTAGGGGATTTTGATGTACTAATTTTCATTTGCTTTTAATATGCTACTTTCCTAGAATTTATTACATATCTGTTCATCTAGAGATATATTTATGCATTGTTTCTCATCATTAACATGTAAACCACTATTGCATCAATTATTGAGTATTTCTATGAGATCATGTTAAATTACCACTCATAATTTGGACTTATATTTTTCCCTTGTTTCAAGAAAATTGAGCACTACAACTTGGTGCTATGAGATATCTGTAAGTGGTACAGACAGGACATGAAGTTTCAACAAGGATATATATATATATATATATATATATATATATATATATATATATATATATATATATATATCTTAGATCTATCGAGACAACTCTTGGTATTACTGAGTACGGAGTGGATGTTACCAAAATGAGGAGTTGGTTCTATGAATTTACCATACAGAGAGCATCAATAATTGAGTTTAATTGCCTTAGTGTCACTGACATACATATCAATAGTACCAAATTTGGTACTCAAATCACGTCAGAACTTATAGAATGCAACTCTATGCTATTGACACATATGTTATTAGTATCGACATAGTTTAAGAACTTCAAGTCAGTTGACAACTCGGTGCCACCGACACCATTTTGGTGAAACTGATATTACACAATAAGTATAGACTGATAATCACATCACATCCAACACTACAAATTGGTGACGACCAAAACCCCAATTATGACTTAAGGGGAGTCTGGCCAAAAGATTAGACCACATTTTATCATGTTGCAACATAGCATGAAGTTGGGAGAGGAGAAGACGAAGGAGAGCCACAGACCGAAAGCTCTAGGCACTTCTATAGGGAAAATTGGTGGCCAAAACATTGTTGATCATGGTGTCTTCCAAAAGGGATCACCGAGATGACTTCTCCTGGGGTTTTTACATTAGTTTTCTAGTATTTATCCAATTTTCTTCCTCTTCCTCTCTTTGTATGATGATAGAAATCATATGGGTCTAAACCCCATATTCCTTTGAACCACAAAGTAACCCGATATTGTTTTGTATTTGAATTTTATGAATAGATAAATTATTCCCTTCATTTTGGATGTGAATCTATGAGCTCTCATCGAATTATTTATTCTTGATAGAGATTCTAAATATAATAGACCATGAATTTCTTTGGGAAAGAAATTAGGGGTTGGAAAAATATAGGTCTGCACAGCTCATATTGCTCCTTGGGAGATGGCTTACGGGTGTGAAAGAACCACCTAGAGATATCATTTTTGCACTTAACTAATTCCTAAACTTCTATGGAATTGGAGTTTGCTTTAGTCTAAGTAGTCTATTGCATTGTGGAAGGTACATGTCTTTGCTTCAAAGTTAAGGGTCAATAATTATTATTGGAATGAAAATTGAATGCAATGCATGCCTTGGTGAAACCACGGTCATGAGGTATCCATCCATTCCTGATCAAAATCATAAAATTTTGATTTAATTCATTGATGTTAGGTATAAAACAACCACTCAACCATTTTTTCTAGGGCTATCTGATTAGATTATAGTTAGTAGTATTCTCTACTAAGTGTTTCCCTGATCTCGACACTCGGGCCTCACATGTATGTATTAAGCAATGCGTCCACTTGTGTTTTACACACATAGTTAAGTTTGTCAAGTTTTTGGGGTCGTTGTCAGGGAAACAACAACACCAGCACTATAGGTGTTACAACCAGACACTCTAGGCCATTTCTCTTTCTTTTATTTATTTTCAAAATTTTCTTTTGTAAAGAGCATAATAAAAAAATCTTTTATCAATTCAATAGTATTTTATGATCTCACATTTGCATTAACTTTTAGGTTTTAGTGCATAGTCCACAGTCGAACCACAAATTATGGAGAATCTACTCCAACTAGTGTGGATCAGGAGGGGATTTTTGGCAAGCCATGAGAGTTTGGGGCTTCAGCCTAGAAGCAAATTCAAGATCCACTACCATATTCAAATCCAACACAAGAAAAAGAGATGGATGGGAACAATGAAGATCGTGTTGAGAAAGGGCCTGAGGAGCAGTCGGTCTGGGAGAAGATAAAGGCATTATCTTCTATAGCTCAGTTCGGTCCAATTAAATGTCAAGCTGTTAATGTTGGTAGGTATAAGATATATTACATATTGGTGGCACTAATAAAATCACATTCATTCCATGACCAAAGCATGGAGGACCGGATGGCACACAAACAATTTTGTGGAAAGTTGTGAGATGTTAAAGATGGACAAAGCTACAGTCATGGTGATTTATCTAAAGTTGTTCTTGTACTCTTTGTTAGATAAATACAAAGTAGGGTTCCTCACTCTATCTATAGTCCATATAAACATAGTACGAGATGATTCACACCCTCTTTAACAGATACTTTCCACCCCCAAAAGATCAATGAATTGGTTGGGAAGATCTACAAATTCAAGCAGTGTGCCAAAGAGTCATATTTAGAACCATGGGAGAGATCTCACGACATGATCAAGAAAGTCCTTGATCATGGGATTGATCTCTATGTGTAGGTGAAGACATTCTATTATGGCCTACATAAAGGAAGAGGAGTACTCTTGATAGTACATGGGCATGATTCTTTCTAAAAAATAAGGCTACAAGATGTCATGATATTTTTAAGAACATGGACAAGAACCAATCCTGGCGAGAGGAGAAAGAAGTACTAGCAATTATCAAGAGTATTATGGAATCAAGAGAAATCACAAAACTCAAAGCTTAGATGTACAGACTCGCAAAGAAGGTTGATTAAAAATCTGGCCCCTAAAATGGAGGTGAAGAGGAGTGCATGTAATTCCTTCTACAATATCATTAGGAGAGGGTTCCTAGTAAAATAAATAGGATTGAAGATATGCTTGATAGACTAGTGAGTCAGAATGAGGCCTTACTTGTAACGACAATTGCCAAACCGACAAACAAATTGTTACTAGTTAAGCAGGATTTCAACATAAACAACAGATTAGCAAAAATCACTAAAAAATTAAAACAATTTTGCAAAGAGATCCATTTCTAGGAAAACTCTTTAAGGCAGAACCAAAACTTTATATACATCATTGTTCACATTGTACATTCACTATACCATCTCTTCTCGAGGATAACATATAATAGTTGCTTTGTCAAAACATATAATGAAGTAACATAAAACCTCGAGCCTTACAAGCCAAAAACCTCAGATCATTCATGAAACCATAACGAACCAACTCCAAGGACCTGAGAGTACAGAGACGACATATAGGACTTCTATCTATAAGACATGACAGACAATACACTCAACCTGAGCTATCACTGTTGTCCCTGCTGCTGTTGTTCTTTTTCTACAAAAAGGTCTTCACCTCCTCGTGTACGTCCACCTAAAAATGTTGGATCCCACGGGGGTGAGACTGTGACGACAATTGCCAAACCGACAAAAAAATCGTCGTTAATTAAGCGGAATTAAACATAAACAACAGATTAACGAAAATCACTAAAAAATTAAAACCATTTTTCAAAGAGATCCATTCCAAAGAAAACTCTTACTGAAAGGTCCAAAACCTTATATACATCATTATTCACATTGTACATATCCGGTACATCTCATCTCGAGAATAACATATAACAGTTGCTTTACGAAACTATACATGAGCAACATAAAACCTCGAGGCACGTAAGACAAAATATCTTATTGATCATAAAACTAGTACGAACCAACTCCAAGGACCTGAGAGTACAGAGACGACACATAGGACTCATATCTACAAGACATGACAAACAGTACACTCAACCTGAGCTGTCACTGCTGCCTCAACTGTTATTCTTCCTCTACAGAAAGGTCTTCACCTCCTCATGCACGTCCACCTAAAAATTTGGGTCCCATGGGGGTGAGACAATTGTAATTGTCCCAACGAGAGATATAACTCTTCGCCGACCATATTATTATCACAGATTAAGCATTTATAAACTGAGCAGAGGTTCTTTTTATATTAACAGGCAGGATAAATCATTGTATAAACAAAATGAAGTAATCTCTTTTCTTAAGGAGAACATTGCATCTACCCTTGGTAGAGTTATAAATCATCTATGTATTTTGCAAGGAATGTAAAGAAACATAAACCACATCTATCCATTAAGGATGCATAAAAGAAATGTAACATCATCCAATGATTTCCGTATTCAATCCTTAAGCAAACAGGCTATACGGATGATTACATTTTTGTAACATCCCTGACCTGGGTTATGAATTAACCCTAGAGGTTTTGCCTAATAAGGTTGAGTAGATTCTTAATCTTACCATGTGAAAAGTAATTAGGCCTCAAGCGGAACCTATGTTGCAATTCTAGTCCTTTTTGAACATTGTTGAAATCAATGTTTTGTTTGTTTTGGACTAAAGTGAAAATTACCCAAGTTGAGGGGTTTAAGTGCAAATTGTGCATGATAATATGTTCCTCATGTGTTGAATCATCATGAGAATTAAGATGATGTAAAGGTATGGCTTATGGTAGCCTGAGTACCAAGAAAGAGCTGATAAATCAAGGTTTGTGCATTAAAACCTAGTTTTGGTGTAAAGTGCAATTTACCCAAACCCTAGGGTTCAATATGTAAATTACCACTTCAATAAGGTCCCCAATGTTTCTTGACATCAAGTAGAGCAAAGAAAATGAGAGGGGCACCTCATTTGAATTAAGTTGGAGGAGAGAGAATCTTGATATTAAAATAATCAAGATTTAATCCTAATTGAAACCCTAATTCGATTTAGGGCAAAAATAAATGTATTAATTAAAGGACCTTCAACCAAAATTAAAATTTTTGGATTCAGATGTAGGTGTGACGTCCTTGAGCTTTGCAAGGACCACCAAAATATCCAAGGGAGTGGATAACTCACACACAATTTTATAAGAAAAAGAAATATTCACTCACATATGGATATTAATATAATATGATTTAATGTGCTTGATTTGCTTTTCTTTAAATCATGGATAATTGAGAGGGATAAAAGGAAAACAAGATAGCCTCGTCCCTAAGGAAGATAAGGGGGAAGAGGCGGCCACATCTTTGGGATTAAATGAATTTTTATAAGGCATTTTCTCTCTCATCAATTTCCTTATAAAAGTGCCATTTCGAAGCCCAAACCAAGGCCTTTTCGGATTTCCTTCTTCCCCTTGATTGCAAAACCGACCAAGGAGCTAGGGAGGAGCAGGAGGACGACTCCCAACCTGTTGGTAATGTTCTTGATTCATTTCTCCTTGATTCCATGGTGGAAATCAAAAATAAATTATGGATTCCTTCCTATTTCGATCTCCTCTTCAATCCTAACCAATTCTTTTCACTCAAAGCTTGAGGAAGACCCTTGGAATAGTGAAGGGAGCTTCATTCACCATTGTTTCCGTGATCTTGGAGCTTTGGATCTCAATTGGAGGTGGGTTTTATAACTTGAACCCGTAATCTTATTATTGCAATCAATTCTTTATCAAATGGTGAACATTTCTACATTTCCAAAATTAACTTTAGTTGATTGATGCAATTTCCATGGAAATCACAGTAGATTTCGTGAGTTTGGAGCTTTATGATGTTGACATCATCATAAGCACACACCTCCCCAGATATCTTGGGCAAACGGTTTCAAAGTTTGGTTGGACCAAACGGTCTCACCAAACCGTTTTGCAAACCGTTTGGGAGAAAACGGTTTCAAAACCGTTTGAGATGGTTGACCAAGGGTTGACCATTTGGGATTCCTGTTCATAATTTTTTTTATAACCCTACAAATTTTAGGGATTAACTCCAAAGTAATCATAGGTTGAAGGCTAATCAATTAGGGGAATCTAATTGAATTAAATGCTGATTTTCAACCTGATTTATTTGACCTAGTTGGTAAAACGGTTTCAAAACCGTTTGAGATGGTTGACCAAGGCTTGACCGTTTGATTTTACTGTTCCTAATGATATTTTTTAGTGACCCACCAAATTTTATGGGTTAACGCCAAAGGAATCATAGGTTGAAGGCTAATCAATTAGGGAAATCTAATTGAATTAAGTGCTGATTTTCAACCTGATTTATTTAACCTAGTTGGGAAAACGGTTTCAAAACCGTTTGATATGGTTGACCAAGGGTTGACCGTTTGATATTACTGTTCCTAATGATATTGTTTAGTGACCCAAAAACTTTTATGGGTTAACTCCAAAGGAATCATAGGTTGAAGGCTAATCAATTAGGGAAATCTAATTGAATTAAGTGCTGATTTGCAACCTGTTTAATTTGACCTTTTTTGGCAAACGGTTTCAAAACCGTTTGCGTGAGTTGACCAAGGGTTGACTGTTTGGTATTAATGTTCCTAATGATGTTGGTTAATGACTCACCAAATTTTATGGATTAGTTTCAAAGGAATTGCGAGTTGCAGGCTATTCAATTGGGAAAACCCTAATTGAAATCAGTGCTGAAATTCCAATGAGTTAATTTGAGATTTTGGGTTGATTAGCCCAAACGGTTTCAAAACCGTTTGGGGATCACCCAAACGGTTTCAAGACCGTTTGGGGATCACCCAAGACCGTTTGGAGGTCTGGGGTTAAGCATAGTTGACCAATTGAAGGTCCAAAGGTACCAAATCATATTACAATTAAGTGCTGATTTGTTGATCAAATCGATAGACCAATCCTTGATGATTTTTCACTAGAATCCAAAGGTTGGATGAGCCAAACGGTTTCAAAACCGTTTGGAGCTCATCCAAACGGTTTCAAAACCGTTTGGTGGTCACCCAAGACCGTTTTGAGGTCAAGGGTTGAGTATGGTTAGGTGTTTGAAGGTCTAAAGGTACCAAGTTGATTTGCAATCAAATGCTGATTTGGTGATCAATCCAATGATCCAAACTTTAATTGGTTGACTTGGATTATGATGTGTACATGGGAAAACGGTCTCAAGACCGTTCGGAGGTCATCCAAATGACCTCAACACCGTTTGGGGTCAGGTCATACCCAATTTGGATGATGGTTCAATGGTTTCAAAGTAACTAGTCTTACATTGATTAGTATTGAAGGATCATCGATTCCAAACCCTAATTCAATTGATTCAAACCCTATTTGATGATCAATTGAGGGTCAAATCAGTTGAAGGTTGACCTATTAAACTCAATTGAAGTATGAGTATAGGTCCAATTGATGATTGGTTCCATGAATTCAATGATTGAAGGAATCAACATTGGAAACCCTAATTCAATTGGATACCTCATGTTATTGAAGGTCCAATTGATCAAACCTTTTTGGAAACCTAATGTAATTAGGTGAGAGATACCCTTAATGGTACTAATAAATAATGCATAACAAATGCATTGATCCAATACTTGATGTAAACCCTCATTGAGGCCGATTCCATGTATAACCCTAATAAGAGGTTGTCTACATGTGAAATCACTAATTAGAATGAATAGTAAAACCCTAGTTGAGGGTGTATCCATGTAAAACCATAGTTGAGGGAGTATCCATATGAAACCCTTACTGAGGGTGTATCCATGTGAAACCCTAATTGAGGGTGATTTTATGAGAAACCCTAATTGGGAATGATTAGTAAACCTTAATTATGGGAAATGTGATATGAAACCCTAATGAAGGGTGATGCTATATGCAATCCCTATTCTAAAGAAGGGAGATGGTATTTGAAACCCTAATTCCTAATGAAAGAATAGAATATATACTTGAATATGATTCATGAGGTGAACTCTAGTAGCACGACCGTGCAAGGTAGCACGGCCGTGGTGGATTCACTTTGCATGATCGTGCAAGGTAGCATAGCCGTAGTGTCTTCCCTTTGCACGGCCATTCCTGGCTGCAGGGCCGTGGTGCTCTATGATTGATTTAGAGTTGATTTGAAAAGAACCTAACATGATAAATGTGATGAACTTGCACACAAAGTATTATGATGGGTAGTACCCTAATACAAGCTAAGTACATAAACTCAAATAAGATAAAGGTGATGAGGGAAGTGATACATCAAGATATGATAGATATCATATCCAACACCCCAAATACTGGTATACCTTGTTGTGTTATAAGTCCAATATAATTGGATGAATGATACATGAGATGTATGATGGAAATTCTAATCCTGGTAAGGGAATAAGGGTGATACCCTTAAATCAATAGTACATTTGTTTCTGCATGGTGCTGATAGATAATTGATGTAATGTTATCATATGTGCTAACCATGCAGGTATCATGAGATGATGGACATAGCCAAGTATGAGCTATGATGTGTTTTTAATTTGAATTTGTTTATTGAGCCTTGTGTGCCATAATATACCCTGTTGCCTGGTAAGAGGTAGAAAGAGAGTTAATGGGCCTCAAGTGTCATGATGGATGCTTGTGTAACAAGGATCATGCTTATCTTGATCAGATGACCTAAAGGTGTTAGTTACTTGAGAATGTGGTAACAATGCTCAGGTGATGAGATAAGGGTTTAAATTCCCAGAATCACATGGTTAGGGTATTGAAATTGTGAAAGGATGAGAATTCCCAGTGGTGAATTGAGAGATTAAGATCCCAACACTTTATGAAAAGAGTATGGCTACGGGCCATGACTCCACAATGATAATGCCAAGCTTTAGATATATGATCTAAGCCAGAAGAGAGTTAATGCAGTGGTAATGATTTTGTAGTTTGAATAGATGTTATACATGTTCTTCATATTCATTAAAGGATAAGCGACATGTTGATTCTATCAAGTTATGGCTACAATGCTTCTGATATAGAATAATGTTCTAATCTGTTAGACATTAAAATATCTGTTGTGAAATGAATATGATTCCTCTGTTCATATTTATCTTCTTAAGTTGCAATAATAATGTTACTGGCGGAGAGTTATATCTCTCGCTGGGGCAATTTTTATAATTGTCTCACCCCCTTGGGAACCACATTTTTAGGTGGACGCGGACGAGGAGACAGGAATCCTTCAATAGGTAAAGGACAACAGCAGCAGCAGGGACAATAGTGAAGTCTCAGGTGGATACATTGGCTGTTATGTCATGTTCATATGTATATAGAGTCCTATGTGTCGTCTTTGTACTCTCAGGTCCTCAGAGTTTTAGTTGGTATTTTAATGAATCGATCTGAGATTTTGGCTTGATACACTCAGAGCTATATGTTGTCTATATTTCATTTTAGAGACAGATGATGTTGTAAATCTCAAGAAGAGATAGTACAAGACATGTACCTTTGATCTAGAATGTAATTGTGTTATACTTTGGCTCTTGAAGAAAAAGATTTCCAATGTGTGGATCTCTTTGCAAAAAGTTTTAATTTTTAGTGATTTTTGCTAATCCGCTGCTTGATGAACGCTTCCGCATTAGTTAATTATGATTTCGCGAGACGGTTATTACAATAGTGGTATCAGAGCTCTAGGTTCGCTGAGTCTACAGAGACATAGGACTAAGGTTGTGAGTCTGTTCTAAGTATCTTCTAGTTTATCTGATAGTATCTTCTGCTCACAGAGGAGAAGAACTTGAAAATGACTGGAGAACATGAGGAACACATTTCTAAGGGCAATGTTGCAGCACCAGGAGAGGGTGCAAGGGACCAGGCAAGAGGAGAACAAGTGCCTGAGAATTCCCACCTTGACCTAATCAGGATAGAGAAGCCTATGTTATGCTCTTGAAGGGCAGGATAGGACAACAGTGATGCATATAGAAGACTGGATACTAGTATTACAATCTAAGTTACCAGTCTTTAATGCATAAAAGTTGGGCTTTGAAAGGATTCCTGAGTGACATGGTCATGTTAAAACAGTGGAAATGTGGGAAAGATTAATATATGGTGAGAAAGTAGAGTCTGCCATAAGTTGGGACAAATAGTACATCTGTGATGGTAGTGCCCAAGGAGGGACAATAAGTTTAGAATTGAGGTATGGTCTCTATAATTATAGAGACATTTGCCTAAATATTCTGAAAAGCCAAAGTTTTTAGTGTCACCAGTGCAATAAATTCCTAGTACACCTGGGCAATAGTCACTAAGAAAAGCCAAAAGAAGCAACATGAGATAACTGGACACTATGTGATGAAATCAGCCTAATGTGGTAGGTGACCTTGAGCAGTAATACTTAGATGAAATATATTCATCATGATACTTCATTTCATGTTTCTATGTGATAAAGATATGAAAATAGTTGTTTTTGAATTCCTTTGACTAGTCCTATAAGGACACAAGGGAAAGGAGAACTTATATCTTACTTAGTGTTCCTTAAAATGTTTTATAATCTCCCTTATCTCTGTGTTGAAAGATGAGATATAAAAATGATGCCCGAAGAAAATTCAAGAATGGAAAATTCTGTGTGTATAATGATATAAAAAGTGAGGAATATGATAGCAAATACAATGCATACTACCTAATCTCAATACTTGTATACCCTGGCCAGGTATATGATTATTGTAGATAAGGCAAGTATGAAACTCTTAGATTGTTATCTTTTTTATTACTTTGATCAAGTAGTCATTCTGAAACAATCCAGAGAGTATAATGAAATTAAATAGGAAGAGCTAAGTGAAATATTTTCAACAAACTTAGTGAACTTGCTCCGTGAATACTTAGTGAACTTGCTCCATGAATACTTAGTGAACTTGCTCCGTGAATACTTAGCGAACTTGCTCTGTGAATACTTAGTGAACTTGTTGCGTGAATACTTAGTGAACTTGCTCTGTGAATACTTAGTGAACTTGCTCCGTGAATACTTAGTGAACTTGCTCTGTAAATACTTAGTGAACTTGCTCCATGAATACTTAGTGAACTTGCTCCGTGAATACTCAGTGACCTTGCTCCGTGAATACTCAGTGAACTTGCTCTGTGAATACTCAGTGAACTTGCTCCGTGAATACTCAGTGAACTTGCTCCGTGAATACTTAGTGAACTTGCTCTGTGAATACTTAGTGAACTTGCTCTGTGAATACTTAGTGAACTTGCTCCGTGAATACTTAGTGAACTTACTCCATGAATACTTAGTGAACTTGCTCCGTGAATACTTAGTGAACTTGCTCCGTGAATACTCAGTGAACTTGCTCTGTGAATACTCAGTGAACTTGCTCCATGAATACTTAGTGAACTTGCTCCGTGAATACTCACTGACCTTGCTCCGTGAATACTCAGTGAACTTGCTCCGTGAATACTTAGTGAACTTGCTCCGTGAATACTCAGTGAACTTGCTCTGTGAATACTTAGTGAACTTGCTCCGTGAATACTTAGTGAACTTGCTCTGTGAATACTTAGTGAACTTGCTCCGTGAATACTTAGTGAACTTGCTCCGTGAATACTTAGTGAACTTGCTCCGTGAATACTCAGTGAACTCGCTCCGTGAATACTCAGTGAACTCGCTCCGTGAATACTCAGTGAACTCACTCTGTGAATACTCAGTGAACTTGCTCTGTGAATACTCAGTGAACTTGCTCCGTGAATACTCAGTGAACTTGCTCCGTGAATACTCAGTGAACTTGCTCCGTGAATACTTAGTGAACTTGCTCCGTGAATACTTAGTGAACTTGCTCCGTGAATACTTAGGGAACTTGCTCCGTGAATACTTAGTGAACTTGCTCTGTGAATACTTAGTGAACTTGCTCTGTGGATAATAAGTGAACTTTCTCCGTGAATACTTAGTGAACTTGCTCCGTGGATACTTAGTGAACTTACTCAGTGAATATTTAAAAAAAAAAAACAAATAAAGGAGTGGCGAATGAATTATCTCTATTAGATATATATGTTTCTCTTTTAGTAAATATTCCTGGGTGATGATAGAAGTATGTTGTTTTATGCTTCTTCTTTTCAAGGATATGAACATCATATGTTAGGGGTTTATGCCTTGCATAAACAATAAACATTGATAAGGTTGAATTAATGAAAGGAACTTTGTAGGAACCACAGATCCATAGTATCTCCATAATACTAATATGATATGTGGAGACTTGAGGCCATGATTAATGAACAATTGTCCCTCCTTTTCCTGGGATTTTGAGGACGAAATCCTTGTTAGGGGTTTATAATTTGTAACATCCCTGACCTGGGTTATGAATTAACCCTAGAGGTTTTGCCTAATAAGGTTGAGTAGATTCTTAATCTTATCATGTGAAAAGTAATTAGGCCTTAAGAGCAACCTATGTTGCAATTCTAGTCCTTTTTTAACATTGTTGAAATCAATGTTTTGTTTGTTTTGGACTAAAGTGCAAATTTCCCAAGTTGAGGGGTTTAAGTGCAAATTGTGCATGATAATATGTTCCTCATGTGTTGAATCATCATGAGAATGAATGATGTAAAGTTATGTCTTATGGTATCCTGAGTACCAAGAAAGAGCTGATAAAGCAAGGTTTGTGCATTAAAACCTAGTTTTGGTGTAAAGTGCAATTTACCCAAAACCTAGGGTTCAATATGTAAATTACCACTTCAATAAGGTCCCCAATGTTTCTTGCAATCAAGTAGAGAAAATAAAATGAGAGGGGCGCCTCATTTGAATTAAGTTGGAGGAGAGAGAATCTTGATATTAAAATAATCAAGATTTAATCCTAATTGAAACCCTAATTCGATTTAGGGAAAAAATAAATGTATTAATTGAAGGGCCTTCAACCAAAATTAAAATGGTTGGATTCGGATGTAGGTGTGACGTCCTTGAGCTTTGCAAGGACCACGAAAATATCCAAGGGAGTGGATAACTCACACACAATTTTATAAGAAAAAGAAATATCCACTCACATATGGATATTAATATAATATGATTTAAGGTGCTTGATTTTCTTTTCTTTAAATCATGGATAATTGAGAGGGATAAAAGGAAAACAAGACAGCCTCTTCCCTAAGGAAGATAAGGGGGAAGAGGCGGCCACATCTTTGGGATTAAATGAATTTTTATAAGGCATTTTCTCTCTCATCAATTTCCTTATAAAAGTGCCATTTCCAAGCCCAAACCAAGGCCTTTTCGGATTTCCTTCTTCCCCTTGCTTTCAAAAGCGACCAAGGAGCTAGGGAGGAGCAATAGGACGACTCCCAACCTGTTGGTAAGGTTCTTGATTCATTTCTCCTTGATTCCATGGTGGAAATCAAAAATAAATTATGGATTCCTTCCTATTTCGATCTCCTCTTCAATCCTAACCGATTCTTTTCACTCAAAGCTTGAGGAAGACCCTTGGAATAGTGAAGGGAGCTTCATTCACCATTGTTTCCGTGATCTTGGAGCTTTGGAGCTCAATTGGAGGCGGGTTTTATAACTTGAACCCTTAATCTTATTATTGCAATCAATTCTTTATCAAATGGTGAACATTTCTACATTTCCGAAATTAACTTTAGCTGATTGATGCAATTTCCATGGAAATCACAGTAGATTTCATGAGTTTGGAGCTTGATGATGATGACATCATCATAAGCACACACCTCCCCAAATATCTTGGGCAAACGGTTTCAAAGTTTGGTTGGACCAAACGGTCTCACCAAACCGTTTGGTGACCAAACGGTTTGCAAACCATTCGGGAGCAAACGGTTTCAAAACCGTTTGAGATGGTTTACCAAGGGTTGACCGTTTGGGATTCCTGTTCATAATTATTTTGGTTGATAACTCTCCAAATTTGAGGGATTAACTTCAAAGTAATCATAGTTTGAAGGCTAATCAATTAGGGAAATCTAATTGAATTAAGTGCTGATTTTCAACCTGATTTATTTGACCTAGTTGGGAAAACGGTTTCAAAACCGTTTGAGATGGTTGACCAAGGGTTGACCGTTTGATATTACTGTTCCTAATGATATTGGTTAGTGACCCACCAAATTTTATGGGTCAAATCCAAAGGAATCATAGGTTGAAGGCTAATCAATTAGGGAAATCTAATTGAATTAAGTGCTGATTTTCAACCTGATTTATTTGACCTAGTTGGGAAAACGGTTTCAAAACCGTTTTAGATGGTTGACCAAGGGTTGACCGTTTGATATTACTGTTCCTAATGATATTGGTTAGTGGACCACCAAATTTTATGGGTTAACTCCAAAGGAATCATAGGTTGAAGGCTAATCAGTTAGGGAAATCTAATTGAATTAAGTGCTGATTTTCAACCTGATTAATTTGACCTTTTTGGGAAAACGGTTTCAAAATCGTTTGAGTGAGTTGAAAAAGGGTTGACCGTTTGTTATTACTGTTCCTAATGATGTTGGTTAATGACTCACAAACTTTTATGGATTAGTTCCAAAGGAATTGTGAGTTGAAGGCTATTCAATTGGGCAAACCCTAATTGAAATCAGTGCTGAAATTCCAATGAGTTAATTTGAGATTTTGAGTTGATTAGCCCAAACGGTTTCAAAACCGTTTGGGGATCACCCAAACGGTTTCAAGACCGTTTGGGGATCACCCAAGACCGTTTGTAGGTCTGGGGTTAAGTATAGTTGACCAATTGAAGGTACAAAGGTACCAAATCATATTACAATTAAGTGCTGATTTGTTGATCAACTCGATAGACCAATCCTTGATGATTTTTCACTAGAATCCAAAGGCTGGATGAGCCAAACGGTTTCAAAACCGTTTGGTGGTCACCCAAGACCGTTTGGAGGTCTAGGGTTGAGTATGGTTAGGTGTTTGAAGGTCTAAAGGTACCAAGTTGATTTGCAATCAAATGCTGATTTGGTGATCAATCCAATGATCCAAACTTTAATCGGTTGACTTGGATTATGATGTGGACATGGGAAAACGGTCTCAAGACCATTTGGAGGTCATCCAAACGACCTCAAGACCGTTTGGGGTCAGGTCATACCCAATTTGGATGATGGTTCAATGGTTTCAAAGTAACTAGTCTTACATTGATTAGTATTGTAGGATCATCGATTCCAAACCCTAATTCAATTGATTCAAACCCTATTTGATGATCAATTGAGGGTCAATTGAGGGTCAAATCAGTTGAAGGTTGACCTATTAAACTCAATTGAAGTATGAGTATAGGTCCAATTGATGATTGGTTCCATGAATTCAATGATTGAAGGAATCAACATTGGAAACCCTAATTCAATTGGATACCTCATGTTATTGAAGGTCCAATTGATCAAACCTTTTTGGAAACCTAATGTAATTAGGTGAGAGATACCCTTAATGGTACTAATAAATAATGCATAACAAATGCATGGATCCAATACATGATGTAAACCCTAATTGAGGCTGATTCCATGTATAACCCTAATAAGAGGTTGTCTACATGTGAAATCACTAATTAGAATGAATAGTAAAACCCTAGTTGAGGGTGTATCCATGTAAAACCATAGGTTAGGGAGTATCCATATGAAACCCTAACTGAGGGTGTATCCATGTGAAACCCTAATTGAGGGTGATTTTATGATAAACCCTAATTGGGAATGATTAGTAAACCTTAATTATGCGAAATGTGATATGAAACCCTAATGAAGGGTGATGCTATATGCAATCCCTATTCTAAAGAAGGGATATGGTATGTGAAACCCTAATTCCTAATTAAATAATAGAATTCATACTTGAATATGATTCATGAGGTGAACTCTAGTAGCACGACCGTGGTGGATTCACTTTGCACGACCGTAGTGTCTTCCCTTTGCACGGCCGTTCCTGGCTGCATGGTCGTGGTGCTCTATGATTGATTTGGAGTTGATTTGAAAAGAACCTAACATGATAAATGTGATGAACTGGCGCACAACATATTAGGATGGGTAGTACCCTAATACAAGCTAAGTATATGAACTCAAATAAGATAAAGGTGACGAGGGAAGTGATACATCAAGATATGATAGATATCATATCCAACACCCCAAATACTGGTATACCTTGTTGTGTTATAAGTCCAATATAATTAGATGAATGATACATGAGATGTATGATGGAAATTCTAATCCTGGTTAGGGAATAAGGGTGATACCCTTAAATCAATAGTACATTTGTTTCTGCATGGTGCTGATAGATAATTGATGTACTGTTATCATATGTGCTAACCATGCATGTATCATGAGATGATGGACATAGCCAGGTATGAGCTATGATGTGTTTTTAATTTGAATTTGTTTATTGAGCCTTGTGTTCCATAATATACCCTGTTTCCTGGTAAGAGGTAGCAAGAGAGTTAATGGGCCTCAAGTGTCATGATGGATGCTTGTGTAACAAGTATCATGCTTATCTTGATCAGATGACCTAAAGGTGTTAGTTACTTGAGAATGTGGTAACAATGCTCAGGTGATAAGCTAAGGGTTTAAATACCCAGAATCACATGGTTAGGGTATTGAAATTGTGAAAGGATGAGAATTCCCAGTGGTGAATTGAGAGATTAAGATCCCAACACTTTATGAAAAGAGTATGACTACGGGCCATGACTCCACAATGATAATGCCAAGCTTTAGATATATGATCTAAGCCTGAAGAGAGTTAATGCAGTGGTAATGATTCTGTAGTTTGAATAGATGTTATACATGTTCTTCATATTCATTAAAGGATAAGCGACATGTTGATTCTATCAAGTTATGGATACAATGCTTCTGATATAGAATAATGTTCTAATCTGTTAGACATTAAAATATTTGTTGTCAAATAAATATGATTCCTCTGTTCATATTTATCTTCTTAAGTTGCAATAATAATGTTACTGGCGGAGAGTTATATCTCTCGTTGGGGAAATTTTTATAATTGTCTCACCCCTGTGGGAACCACATTTTTAGGTGGACGAGGAAGAGGAGACAGGAATCCTTCAGTAGGTAAAGGACAACAGCAGCAGCAGGGACAACAGTGAAGTCTCAGGTGGATACATTGGTTGTTATGTCATGTTCAGATGTATATAGAGTCCTATGTGTCATCTCTGTACTCTCAGGTCCTCGGAGTTTTAGTTAGTGTTTTAATGAATCGATCTGAGATTTTGGCTTGATGCACTCAGAGCTATATGTTGTCTATATTTCATGTTGGAGACAGATGATGTTGTAAATCTCGAGAAGAGATAGTACAAGACATGTACCTTTGATCCAGAATGTAAATGTGTTATACTTTGGCTCTTGAAGAAAAAGATTTCCAATGTGTGGATCTCTTTGCAAAAAGTTTTAATTTTTAGTGATTTTCACTAATCCGCTGCTTGATGAACGCTTCCGCATTAGTTAACTATGTTTTCGCGAGACAATTTTTATATATAATCACACTTATGCCCTGAGGAGATGAGGTATACCGCTCATCTCCAACCGACCATTGCAAAGTCAAAATCGGTACCATACAAGGTCAATGGAAGAGCCGGCTTCCAAGACCTCTACCGTGTCGGATAGTACGAGACCACAAGCAGGACCATGTCAACTGCTTACATAGCTTTCCAGGGTATACTGGCAACTTTGCTATAGAGCTATAGCGGAGGCTGCACTCCTTCAGCGATTGAGAGATCTCGTGTTTATCTACCATCAATCCCAGCATTAAACATCATCGGGAGATTCGTGATACATCCATCCTGGTCTTTATAATGAAGGATTGAGAGATCTCGTGTTTATCTCACATCAATCCAACATTAGGGCGTACATATATTTTTGCCCATCACCCCCGCATATTCAAAAATATGCGGTCTCCAGGAGATCCCGTGGGAAAACCTGTTTCACCATCACCAGCTGCTGACGATGATGGATCTATGGTCAGGGATCTACATGATAAGATTCCACTTGATTAATTAAGTGCATTACCATATTCTTTTAGCATCAGTAAATTTTCAAACAAGAATTATTATAATAGATGCTACAAAGAAAGGCGTAATACATTTATCAAGTACTTTCAAAATCTTTAAAACACATGATACTTGGGATCTTAGTCCCTTATCACATTATTGGGAATTCTCATCCCTTTACATCATCATTATTATGATTACTGGATCTAGGTAGTCAGACCCTTATTTCATCACAGAATACTATTACCACTTATCAGGTAACTACTACCTCTAGGTCCTCAGACCAAGGTATACATGGTACTTGTTATACAAGCATCTCACATGGCTCACAAGGCCCATTAAATATCTTTTCACCTCTCACTAGGCAACAACTTATTCACATGGCTCGCAAGGCCATTACACATCTTGTCACCTCTCACTAGGAAACAACTTATTCTCATGGCTACACAAGGCAATTACACATCTTGTCACCTCTCACTAGGAAACAACTTATTCACATGGCTCACAAGGACATTAGTCATTATACTTTTTATACAAGTATTTAACATGCCTTACAAGGCTCATGCAATAAGTGAATTACAATCTTCCCATCATTGGGTTAGGGTTTCCCCTTTATAACCGATTAGGGTTTCATATTCATTTTATTGATGCAAACCCTAATTCATTGCTCCACGCATCTAGGAGCATATATTGATATCATAATTATTCTATCATACTTATTTATTCTCATCATTTATCATTAA
Organism: Alisma plantago-aquatica; assembly: GCA_963693085.1. Lineage (NCBI taxonomy): Eukaryota > Viridiplantae > Streptophyta > Magnoliopsida > Alismatales > Alismataceae > Alisma > Alisma plantago-aquatica. The sequence continues at coordinate 1,062,350,247 of OY856409.1, read as the reverse complement.
ATGATCATCAACACAAGGTATGAGTTTCTCTCTCATCCTTACCAGAGAATGATTACATCATACTTTATTAACTAGGCTTAACCCTTTTTCAAGGTATGTTAGCCTACACTTATCAAAGTGCATTAATCCCATTACATCTCAACATAACAATTGACATGACACACTTCATGTGTTACTCATCTAAGTATATTGGATTTAAGGTGCATCAACCTTGAAGTGTTGGATGTGATATCTATCATGTCTTGATGTATCACTTCCCTCATCACTTTTAACATACTTAAATTCATCAACTTATCTTGTATTAGGGTATGTCCCATCCTAATATTTTATGCACTAGCTCATCACATTTATCATGTAATGTATTGGTCATAAGTCACACAATTGAATTATTCAACCATCATTAATGATATGGACTCATATCGGGTTAAGGCATTATTGATATAAGGTTGTCCATTATCAACCACTCCAGGTGCTTCACCTATCAAGGTATTACCCACACCATTACTTGGTGTTACACTCATCACTCCTAAGAGTGTCTTTCTCTCACTTTTACAAGGCATCTCGGGTTAGAAGTGTGCATATGTTCACCATATCGGGTTGTAAGTGTATAGGCACCACCATATCGGGTTGGAGGTGTATGAGCACTCACCATATCGGCTAGAGGTGTTTGTATGTGTTACCCATGTCGTGCATGAGGTATTAAACCATCACCATGTCAGACTATAGATGCATTAAATCACCATATCGGGTGGCACACCATCTAGGGTTGGCTGTGACGGGTTAGGGTTTTCCATATCGGGATCAACCCAATATACAAGTCAATTGGAGTGTAGGGCACCGAACCATATTGTCTAGGGTTGTGTATCGTGCAACCCTATCGTGCAAGGTCATGTGTCATGCAACCATGTCTTTCAAGGCCATGTAGGCCTCATGATACTAAGTACCAATGATGTATTATATTATCATACCATGCATTAGCACTTGTTACTCTTCACTTATATCAGATTATAACTACTTGTATTTATACTTGAACCCGATATCACTTTTACAAAGTGACACCGTCTTATTCAAGTTCTACACCTTTGTTATCACGGATATAATTCATGGTAACAGGTCTAAGAAACTACTAGAACTCATAATTTCATCAACTATTTCAGGAAATTTCAGTATTAAAAGTATTTAATTAATTATAACAATTTAGGTGAAGAATAATAACATGGTTGAGTTCAAGTTATATAACCCGACTTAAGAATGACTTCAAAGCTCCAAGCTCCAAAGATACACATTCCTAAGGTTGAATATGAACTTCAAAACTCCTCTATATACAAAGAATCACCATGGATAAGCAATTGGTGAAGAAGAAAAGAAAGGTTGATCATAACCCTAATTCCATGCTTCAATTCAAGCTTGAAGACAACTATATCTTACCATAGGGTTAAGTTTTAAGTTCCTTAGCTCCTTGGCTGACACCCTACCACTCTTGGGCGATATGGACTTCCTCTTGGCTGACACAACTTTGCTTGTGGCCGATACCCCCTCACTTGTGGCCAAAATCACTTCAATTGGCCGATATCAACTTGTTATGGGCAATATCAACATGGTATGGCCGATACCCAAGGCCTATGCACGATACCCTTGTGCTCTTGCACGACATGCCACCCCTCTTGCACAATATGATACTCACTTGCATGATATGGAACTCACTTGGAGTCAAAGCACTTCACTCTATGGTCGATATCACCCTATATGGCCGATATCACCTACTTGGGCGATATGGTCTTGCCATGGGCGATATCCCAAGGCCCATGCACGATACCACAACATCCCTTCACGATATGGGAGCTCTATGCACGATACCTTAGGGTAGGAGGGGGCAAGGGTCGCAAAATTGCACCAAGGGGTGAAACTAGGGGTATATATACTTGTTGTTTATGAAGAAAGGCAAAAATGAGGTGTCAACATTTTGAGCTAGTAGGTGCCACGTGTCATGCATGGGTGACGCATTTACATGCATGCATGAACATTTATATTGTCTTGAAAAATGGTTGAGTATCATCTAGGGATGCAAATTCGTCCAATGCTTATCCATTTTGATAAGTCATCTAGGTTTAATCACTATTTTAAGTCAAGCCGATACACTTTTACTAAGGAAACTTGTTGGCTGTCACACCTCACCTCCTTGAGGTGCTTCGAACGATATGGCCTTTTCCAAGAGTTCAAAAAACGATATGGGACACCTCCTTGGGCTCCATGCCCGATAGGCACTCATATATAAGCTTTTCAACTTGATACAACTCAAGTTAAGCTTCCAAATTCAACCCTTTTTCTTGGTCATTTCCTCACCAAGATTACCATCATTCATAATGGAATAAAACATGGTGTATAATTCATTCTATCTCCTCTAAATGATACATAGAGGAATTAGAAATACTGTAGAGGTGGTAATTTTCATATTAACCCCGCATTTTGGGTAAATTACAATTTGTACCAAAATTTGTGCACAAGGTACCAGCATTGTTTAAACAAGTTCAAACTTGGAATTTAGGCTTTCCACAAGCCACCATCATGTATCATTCTCTCAATAATGATGATACAACACATGAGGCATGTTCAACATGTGACATTTTGCATTATAGCTCCTCAATTTGGGTAAATTGCAGTTTGGTCCAAAACAAAGGAAAATTGCTCAAACAACATTCAATCGGGACCAAACTTGAAACATGAGTGTGTCCCATGATAAAAAAGCACCTTAGAGGATTATATTAAAGTTATAATCAACTTAATTAGCCAAAAAATAGGGTTACTTTATAACCCAGGTCAGGGTCGTTACAAGTTATAAACCCCTAACAAGGATTTCGTCTCCGAAATCCCAGGTAAAGGAAGACATATATTATTCATTCATCATACCATCAAGTCTCCACATAACATCATAATATCATGGAGATGACATAGAACTTTGATCAACACAAAGTTCTTCCACACATGGTTATCATTGAATCTGTCACACATGGCACATATTCCACTGTCTTTTTCATTATTGACTGTAGAGTCAACTTTATGTCAGGTAATACTTTTCTTAGTCAGGGAAACATCATTCATACCTTATTTAACTCAGGTGTCATACCTTACTTATTTGTCACCTTTCTCAACTTACAACTTTATGTGACAAGATTCTGGGGAGTCTCTTATACTCCTCATTTAGCATTTTTACTTTTAAAGGAAAGACCAGAGTTATGTTCTGTCACCCACTTGTGACTACAGGTCTTATCATATATATGTTGTGTCATCTAATCTACTGATACAACATTAAACTTTCTTACTACTTGTACCAACTATCTCATTAGTGGTACACTCTCTTATTATAAAGGGAGGTTACTTATCAATTAAGAACTTATCTTAGAGGTATCTTTAGATGTTATGTATAAGTTGCCTTAACAGATCTAGATAGGGGTATTCTAAGGAATTATTTTTTAGCTTGATAAGCATTTCCCCCAATGATTTTACAATTGTTCCTTTAATAATACATCCCTATCGCTATTATTTTTATGCAAAGCATAAACCCCTAACATATGATGTCCATGCTATTTTATATAACTAGACTGATTTCACAGTTGTCCATTCCAGGTAACCAACATAAATCATATGATTAGGAGTTATGTTTTTACTTTGCCATATCACCTGATGCTTCTTAGATACCATAATTTCTTACCTTAGTATCTGTCACATGTGTCAAAAACACATCACATCCTCATCATTGTCTCAGAATGACTACTTGATCAGAGTAATCAGAAAGATAACAATCTAAGAGTTCCATACTTTCCCTTTCTCCAATAATTATATACCTGGCCAGGGTATATAAGTACTGAGATTAGGTAGTATGCAATTTGTTTACTATCATATTCCTTACTTTTCGTATCATAACCAACATATGATTTAACATTCCTGGATTTTCTCCAGGAATTACCTCTACACCTCATCCTCTTTCACAAAGATAAGAGCAATTATAGAATATTTTAAAATAATACTGAACATAATATAAATTCTAATTCTCATCATATCTTCCCTATGTCCCTATAGGACAATCAATAGGGAAATCGATAACATCAATCCTTTTTAGGATTATCAGATAGCATCAAGATAAGGCATATTGAAATGAAAAATCTATATCTGACTGTTATCCCTCACGGTCATCCACCGCTTGAGGTTGACTCAACACATAGAGTCTAGTTATTTCATGTTGTTTCTCTTGCCTTTTTATGTTATTGGGTTGTAACTTTCATAAGCCCTTCCGAGTCTACCTCATTTGTTGAGTCATTTCCTCCCTTCTTTTCAAAGAAAAGAGTTTAGTATGCTCAACATGTCCATAACTATAGCATGTCTTATCCTCGTACCATGGTCTTATCGATCTTATTACCGATGTAGAGACTAAACCATGTGTTCTTACATGTGGAAAGTTAGGACCTTTGCCTTTACTTAGTGGCTACTGCCCTGGTACACTAGGCATTTATTGCATTGATGGCACCAAAAACTTTGTCTTTTTAGAACAACTAGGCACATGTCTCTAGAATTGTAGAGACATTTCCTTAATTCTCAGTTTATTTCCCCTTCTTGCGCATTACCATCACAGGTATAATATCTGTCTATACTTATGGTAGAGTCTATTTTCTTGCCATATGTTAATCCTTCCCACATTTCCATTGTTCCAACATGACTTTGTCATTCAGGAATCCTTTCAAAGCCCAAAGTTTCTATATTAAGGACAGGTAACCTAGGTTGTAATGCTAGTATCCAGTCTACTATATGCATCATTGTTGTCCTAGCCTATCCAACAAGAGCATAAACATAGGATTCTCTATCCTGATCAGGTCATGATGGGAATTCTCAGGCACTCATTCTTCTCTTGCATGATCCCTTGCACCCTTTCCTGGTGCAACAATATTGCCCTCAACAATGTATTCCTCATGTTCCCCAGTTATTTTTAAACTTCACCCTTTCTTCTGCACAAGCAGAAGTCACTATAGGGTATATTGGAGGACACTACACAGACTCAACACCTTAATCCTATGTCTCTGTAGACTCAATGAACCTTAAGCTCTGATACCAAACTTTATGACGAAAATCACCAAATCGACAAACAAATCGTCATTAATTAAGCGGAATCAAACATAAACATCAGATTAAAAAAAATCACTAAAAATTAAAACCCTTTTTCAAAGAGATCCATTCCAAAGAAAACTCTTACTGAAAGGTCTAAAACCTTATATACATCATTATTCACATCGTACATATCCTGTACATCTCATCTTGAGAATAACATATAACAGTTGCTTTACCAAACTATACATGAGCAACAGAAAACCTCGAGGCACATAATCCAAAATCTCTTATTGATCATAAAACCAGTACGAACCAACTCCAAGGACCTGAGAGTACAGAGACGACACATAGGACTCATATCTATAAGACATGATAGACAGTACACTCAACATGAGCTGTCACTGCTACCTCAACTGTTATTCTTCCTCTGCAGAAAGGTCTTCACCTCCTCGTGCATGTCCACCTAAAAATTTGGGTCCCACGGGGGTGAGACAATTGTAATTGTCCCAGCGAGAGATATAACTCTCCGCCGACCATATTATTATCACAGATTAAGCATTTATAAACTGAGCAGAGGTTCTTTTTATATTAACAGGCAAGATAAATCATTGTATAAACAAAATGAAGTAATCTCCTTTCTTAAGGAGAACATTGCATCTACCCTTGGTAGAGTTATAAATCATCTATCTGCTTTGCAAGGAATGTAAAGAAACATAAATCACATCTATCCATTAAGGATGCATAAAAGAAATGTAACATCAGCCAATGATTTCCGTATTCAATCCTTAAGCAAATAGGCTATACGAATGATTACATTTTACAATCACACTTATGCCCTGAGGAGATGAGGTATACCGCTCATCTCCAACCAACCATTGCGAAGTCGAAATAGGTACCATACAAGGTCAATGGAAGAGCCGGCTTCCAAGACCTCTACCATCTCAGTCAGTGCGAGACCACAAGAAGGACCATGTCAACTGCTTACATAGCTTTCCAGGGTATACTGGTAACTTCGCTATAGAGCTACAGCGGCGGCTGCACTCCTTCGGTGATTGAGAGATCTCGTGTTTATCTACCATCAATCCCGGCATCAAACATCATCGGGAGATTCGTGATACATCCATCCTGGTCTTTATACTAAAGGATTGAGAGATCTCATTTTTATCTCACGTCAATCTAACATTAGGGCGTACAGATATTTTTGCCCATCACCCCCGCATATTAAAAAATATGCGGTCTCCAGGAGATCTCGTAGGAAAACATGTTTCACCATCACCAGCTGTTGACGATGATGGATCTATGGTCAGGGCTCTACATGATAAGATTCCACTTGATTAATTAAGTGCATTACCATATTCTTTTAGCATCAGTCAAGTTTCAAACAAGAATTATTATAACATATGCTACAAAGAAAGGCGTAATACATTTATCAAGTACTTTCAAAATCTTTAAAACACATGATACTTGGGATCTTAGTACCTTATCACATTATTGGGAATTCTCATCCCTTTACATCATCATTATTATGATTACTGGATCTGGGTATTCAAACCCTTAGTTCATCACAGAACACTATTACCACTTATCAGGTAACTACTACCTCTAGGTCCACAGACCAAGGTATACATGGTACTTGTTATACAAGCATCTCACATGGCTCACAAGGCCCATTAAATATCTTATCACCTCTCACTAGGCAACAACTTATTCACATGGATTACAAGGCCATTACACATCTGGTCACCTCTCACTAGGCAACAACTTATTCTCATGGCTACACAAGGCCATTACACATCTTGTCACCTCTCACTAGGCAACAACTTATTCACATGGCTCACAAGGACATTAGTCATTATACTTTTTATACAAGACTTTAACATGCCTTACAAGGCTTATGCAATAAGTGAATTATAATCTTCCCATCATTGGGGTTAGGGTTTCCCCTTTATAACTGATTAGGGTTTCATATTCATTTTATTGATCCAAACCCTAATTCATTGCTCCACGCATCTAAGAACATATATTGATATCATAAGTATTCAATCATACTTATTTATTCTCATCATTTATCATTAAATGATCATCAACACAAGGTATGAGTTTCTCTCTCATCCTTACCAGAGAATGATTACATCATACTTTATTAACTGGGCTTAACCCTTTTCCAAGGTATGTTAGCCTACACTTATCAAAGTGCATTAATGTCACTACATCTCAACATAACAATTGACATGACACACTTCATGTGTTACTCATCTAAGTATATTGGATTTAAGGTGCATCAATCTTGAAGTGTTGGATGTGATATCTATCATGTCTTGATGTATCACTTCCCTCATCACTTTTAACATACTTAAATTCATCAACTTATCTTGTATTAGGGTATGTCCCATCCTAATACTTTATGCACTAGCTCATCAAATTTATCATGTAATGTATTGGTCATAAGTCACACAATTGAATTACTCAACCATCATTAATGATATGGACTCATCTCGGGTTAAGGCATTATTGATATAAGGTTGTCCATTATCAACCACTCTAGGGGCTTCACCTATCAAGGTATTACCCACACCATTACTTGGTGTTACACTCATCATTCATAAGAGTGTCTTTCTCTCACTTGTACAAGGCATCTCGGGTTAGAAGTGTGCATATGTTCACCATATCGGGTTGTAAGTGTATAGGCACCACCATATCGGGTTGGAGGTGTATGAGCACTCACCATATCGGCTAGAGGTGTTTGTATGTGTTACCCATGTCGTTCATGAGGTATTAAACCATCACCATGTCAGACTGGAGATGAACTCAATCACCATATCGCGTGGCACACCATCTAGGGTTGGTTGTGACGGGTTAGGGTTTGCCATATCGGGCTCAAACCAATATACAAATCAATTGGAGTGTAGGGCACCAAACCATATTATCTAGGGTTGTGTATCGTGCAACCCTATCGTGCAAGGTCATGTGTCATGCAACCATGTCTTGAAAGGTCATGTAGGCCTCATGATACTAAGTACCAATGATGTATCATATGATCATACCATGCATTAGCACTTGTTACTCTTCACTTATATCGGGTTATAACTACTTGTATTTATACTTGAACCCGATATCACTTTTATAAAGTGACACCATCTTATTCAAGTTCTAGACCTTTGTTCTAACTGATATAATTCATGGTAACAGGTCTAAGCAACTACTAGAACACATAATTTCATCAACTATTTTAGGAAATTTCAGTATTAAAAGTATTTCACTAATTATAACAATTTAGGTGAAGAATAATAACATGGTTGAGTTCAAGTTATATAACCTGCCTTAAGAATGACTTCAAAGCTCCAAGATCCAAAGCTCCACGTTCCTAAGGTTTAAGATGAACTTCAAAACTCCTCTATATACAAAGAATCACCATGGATAAGCAATTGGTGAAGAAGAAAAGAAAGGTAGATCATAACCCTAATTCCATGCTTCAATTCAAGCTTGAAGACAACTATATCTTACCTTAGGGTTAAGTTTTGAGTTCCTTATCTCCTTGGCTGACACCCTACCACTCTTGGACGATATGGACTTCCTCTTTGCCGACACAACTTTGTTTGTGGCCGATACCCCCTCACTTGTGGCCAAAATCACTTCAATTGGTCGATATCAACTTGTTATGGGCAATATTAACATGGTATGGCCGATATACTTGCTATGGCCGATACCCAAGGCCTATGCACGATACCCTTGTGCTCTTGCATGAAATGCCACCCCTCTTGCACGATATGATACTCACTTGCACGATATGGCACTCACTTGGAGTCAAAGCACTTCACTCTATGGCCGATATCACCATATATGGCCGATATCACCTACTTGGGCGATATGGTCTTGCCATGGGCGATATCCCAAAGACCATGCACGATACCACAGCATCCCTTCACGATATGGGATCTCTATGCACGATACCTTAGGGTAGGAGGGTGGTAAGTGTCACACAATTGCACTAAGGGGTGAAACTAGGGGTATATATACTTGTTGTTCATGAAGAAAGGCAAAAATGAGGTGTCAACATTTTGAGCTAGTAGGTGCCACGTGTCATGCATGGGTGACACGTGTACATACATGCATCAACATTTATATTGTCTTTAAAATTGGTTGAGGATCATCTAGGGATGCAAATTCGTCCATTGCTTATCCATATGGATAAGTCATCTAGGTTTAATCACTATTTTAAGTCAAGTCGATACACTTTTTCTAAGGAAACTTGTTGGTTGTCACACCTCACATCCTTGAGGTGATTTGCACGATATGGAATTTTCCAAGAGTTCACAAAACTATATGGGACACCTCCTTGGGCTCCATGGCCGATAGGCACTCATATATAAGCTTTTCAACTTGATACAACTCAAGTTAAGCTTCCAAATTCAACCCTTTTTCTTGGTCATTTCCTCACCAAGATTACCATCATTCATAATGGAATCAAACATGGTGTATCATTCATTATCTCTCCTATAAATTATACATAGAGGAAGTATTAATACTCTAGAGGTGGTAATTTGCATATTAACCCCACATTTTGGGTAAATTACAATTTGTACCAAAATTTGTGCACAAGGTACCAGCATTGTTAAACAAGTTCAAACTTGGAATTTAGGCTTTCCACAAGCCACCACCTTGTATCATTCTCTCAATAATGATGCTACAACACATGAGGCATGTTCAACATGTGACATTTTGCATTATAGCCCCTCAATTAGGGTAAATTGCACTTTGTTCCAAAACAAAGGAAAATTGTTCAAACAACATTCAATCGGGACCAAACTTGAAACATGAGTGTATCACATGATAACAAAGCACCTTAGAGGATTATATTAAAGTTATAATCAACTTAATTAGCCAAAACAAATAGGGTTACCTCATAACCCAGGTCAGGGTCATTACAGAGACAATTGAAAATTGCCCCAGCGAGAGATATAACTCTCCGCCAACAATGTTATTATCACAGTTAAATAGTATTAAACTGAGCAAAGGATAAGCAGTTTAGAACATTCTCATATTTTAAAGCTAGGCAGATGTCTATGGTAGAGAAGTAATTCATCTATTCACTTTATAAGAATATGGAGAACACGTATATCATTTACCCATCTTATTATCTCAAGCTTATCCTGTGATGCTCATTATCATGACATGTCATCCATGAATCATTCTCATTTCTATCTGTTGGCCTCAACCAATCTGCTAACCAGATATTGAATTGTACCAGTCATGTGAGTATACATCATCATATCCTTTCCAAGCATTGGACTATGCCAATCATATGCATTATTCCAGGCATTGGGATTTAACCAATCATGTGTTATTATTCCAGGAATTGGGATTTAACCAATCATGTGTTATTATTCCAGGCATTGGGATTTAACCAATCATGTGTTATTATAGGCTTCATGCCTCTGCTAGGTATTGGACTTTAACCAATCCTGATTACACAGCCAGGCAGTGGACTCTAACCACTCCTGATTACAGGCTTCATGCCTCTACCAGGCAGTGGACTCTAACCACTCCTAATTACAGGCTTCACGCCTCTGCCAGGTATTGGTCCATAACCAAACCTGATTACACCACCAGGAAGTGGACTCTAACCACTCCTGATTACAGGCTTCACACCTCTTCCAGGTATTGGACTTTAACCAATCCTGATTACATGCTTCACGCCTCTACCAGGAAGTGGACTCTAACCAATCCTGATTACGGGCTTCACACCTCTGCCAGGTATTGGATTTTAACCAATCTTGATTACACCGCCAGGCATTGGTCTGTAACCAATCCTGATTACAGTCATTCGTTATGGGATATCAATCCCTTAAATTCATCATTGGTTATCACATCCTTTTACTAGGAATTATACCTTGGGGCAAGCCATCATATCAATTCACATTCTTTACGTACTACAAGTGTTCCTCTTATCTCCTTTAAGCATATTGAAAGCACTATAGCCCTTATTTGGCTATAATCATAAAGCATGTATGATCAAGATTTCATTATTATTATAACCATTTATTATTATTATGAAGTTATTGGTTTTCATTTCCCTTAGTTTATTTTGCACATTACCATTCCTTACATTAGACTTTTATAAGCATCCTGTCACCTCTCATTAGGCAAAAATTATTCACATGGCTCACCAGGCCCATTAAACATCTTGTCACCTCTCACTAGGCAACAACTATCCACATGGCTCACAAGGCCATTAAACATCTTGTCACCTCTCACTAGGCAACAATTATTAGGGTTAGGGTTTCCCTTTATATCCGAATAGGGTTTCAAGTTCATATTATCAATCCAAACCCTAATCAATTATTCCACACATCTAGGAGCATACATTAATATCATAAGTATTCAATCATACTTATTTATTCTCATCATTTATCATTAAATGAATCATCAAAAAAAGGTATGAGTTCCTCTCTCATCCTTATCAGGGTATGATTACATCATACATTATTAACTTGGCTTAACCCTTTCTCAAGGTATGATAGTCTACACTTATCAAAGTGCATTCCATCTCAATGTAACAATTGACATGACACACATCATGTGTTACTCATCCAAGTATATTGGATTTAAGGTGCATCAAGGTGTAACAACCTTAAAGTGTTGGATGTGATCTTTACCATGACTTGGTGTATCACTTCCCTCATTACTTTTAATTTACTTAAGTTCCTCAACTTATCTTGTATTAGGGTATTTCCCATCCTAATACTTTATGTACTAGCCCATCACATTTATTCTGTAGTGTATTGATCATGAGTCATACATTTGAATTGTCCAACCATCATCAATTGATATGGACTCATCTCAGGTTGAGACATTGTTGATATAGGATTAACCATTATCAATCACTTTAGGTGTTTCACCTATCAAGGTATCAGTCATACCATTACTTTGTGTTACACTCATTACTCCTAAGAGTGTCTTACTCTCACCTTTACAAGGTGTCTTGGGTTGGAGGTGTATGAACACTCAACATATCACGTTAGGATTTGTACTTGTCTCCATATCGGGCATGAGGTATCTTCTTGACCTCGTATCGGACACAAGGTATATGTATGTGTCGCCCATGATACTTATGAGGTATCAACCCATCACCATGTCGGGCTAGAAGTACATTCAATCACCCTATCGGGCAAGTCACCATCTAGGTTTAGCCATGATGGGTTAGGGTTACCATATCATCTAGGGTTGTATATGGTGCAACCCTATCATGCAACCATGTCGTGCAACCATGTCGTGCAACAACACTTGTTATACTTCACTTATATCGGGTTACCCAAATTAGGGTTTCATGTCAACTTTTAAGTATTCATTCAACCTTGTATCATGTATGGAGTCTATACTTGACTCCCTATCGTGCAAGAAGTGTATACTACACCCCCATATCGTGCAACAATGTATTCATTCATATCCATATCGTTCAAGTGAAGTAGGTGCATCATCATATCAGGTTAAAGGTGCTATCTTGTGTGCTTGCACCCGATATCACTTTTATAAGGTGATACCATCATCTTCAAGCTTAGACCTTTGTTCTAACTGTTATAGTTCATGGAAACAGGTCTAAGTAATTATTAGAACTCATAATTTCATCAACTATTTCAGGAAGTTTCGGAATTCAAAGTATTTCACTAATTATAACAATTTAGGTGAAGAATCATAACATGGTTGAGTTCAAGTTATATAACCCGCCTTAAGAATGACTTCAAAGCTCCAAGCTCCAAAGTTCCACATTCCTAAGGTTGAAGATGGACTTCACAACTCCTCTATATGCAAAGAATCACCATGGATAAGCAATTGGTGAAGAAGAAAAGAAAGGAAGATCAAAACCCTAAATTCATGCTTCAATCCAAGGTTGAAGATGATCTTATCCTCACCTTAGGGTTAAGTATGAGCTCCTTCTTGCTCCTTAACACCTTTGCACGATACACTAGTGTCCTTGCACGATATGCCACCCCTCTTGAACGATATGGCACTCACTTGCTCGATATGACACTCACTTGGAGTCAAAACTTCACTCTATGGCCGATATCACCTTTATATGGCCAATATCACCTACTTGGGCGATATGCTCTTGCCATGGGCGATATCCCAAGGCCCATGCACGATACCACTGCATCCCTTCACGATATGGGAGCTCTATGCACGATACCGTAGGGTAGGAGGGTGGTAAGGGTCGAAAATTTGCACCAAGGGGTGAAACTAGGGGTATATATACTTGTTGTTCATGAAGGAAGGTAAAAATGAGGTGTCAACTTTTTGAGCTAGTAGGTGCCACGTGTCATGCATGGGTGACACGTGTCCATGCATGCATCAACATTTATTTTGTCTTGCAAAACGTTTGAGGATCATCTTGAGATGCAAATTCGTCCATTACTTATCCATTTGGATAAGTTATCTAGGTGTAATCACTATTTTAAGTCAAGTCGATACACTTTTTCTATGGAAACTTGTTGGCTATCACACCTCACCTCCTTGAGGTTCGTTGCATGATATGGCCTTTGCCAAGAGCTCTCAAAACGATATGGGACACCTCCTTGGGTTCCTTGGCCGATAGGCACTCATATATAAGATTTTCAACTTGATACTACTCAAGTTAAGCTTTCATATTCAACCCTTTTCTTGGTCATTTCATCACCAAGATTACCATCATTCATGAATGATTCAAACATGGTGTCTCATTCATTCTCTCTCCTCTAAATTATTCTAGGAGGGAGTAGGAACACTCTAGAGGTGGTAATTTGCATATCAACCCTACATTTTGGGTAAATTGCACTTTGTACCGAAATTGGTGCACAATGCACCAGCATTGTTCAAACAAGTTCAAACTTGGAATTTAGGCTTTCCACAAGCCACCACCTAGCATAATTATCTCTCTTATGATTCTAAAACATATAAGGCATGTTCAACATGTGACATTTTTCATTATAACCCCTCAACTTGGGTAAATTGCAGTTTGGTCCAAAACAAAGGAATATTTCTCAAACAACACTCAATCAGGTCAAAACTTGAAACATATGTCACATGATAACAAAACACCTTAGAGGATTATATTAGAGTTCTAAGCAAATTTATTAGTCAAAACAAATAGGGTTACCTCATAACCCAGGTCAGGGTCGTTACATTACTAGACCAGACAAAAAGAGTGTTGCAAAATGAAGGGGCTCAATTGAAAATAAAATCTCTCCTTGGCATCCATAAAGAAGCTTATTCAGAAAGGATTTCTTGGGAACATAGATACATCTCAACAATATCATCAAGTAAATTTTGTCTCTATTTTCAAGGAAATTGAGCAAGTTATCGAGGAGTCTATAGATCCACACTCCAGAGCTAGATTGGGTGTATTGCCAAAAGTTGTATTTCCTCACAGCCTGTACAGGAGTCCATGGGGATGTAGAATGCTAGGGAATTATTCTCGCACATGCAACTCACTCAGTATAGTGTCTCCAAAAATCAATAAGGACACCCAACTGCACCGATTTTACAAGACAAGGAACTTCAAGTTTCCACCATTACCATATCTATACCCCCCAAAATCAGTGCATGTGCAATAAGAACATGTAAGGTTCTTATAAGATCCTCCAATCTGGAAAATTTATATTCTAAAAATATAGTTCTTGAATTGATAAGAAAATTCCCTAAATGTAATTGATAGAATCATAAAAATATCCACTTTATGGCATGGGTTCAACCCATTGCCCAAGTGAGGCTCATGGGACTATTTGCATTGCAAATAGGTCATCATGGAACAAGTTTAATAGATAAGATATTTTGTGCATAAAGTAATAATAATATATTTATGGTTTGTTGGATAAATTGAAATATTGGATAATATGCAAGTTTCCAAACAATCTAAGTTGGGTTGTAATTTTGATAACTAATAGAGTCATTATCTAATCGTGACTTGAAATACAAGTTTTTAGGCACCAAATAAGAATATCTTGGTTGGATTTTTGTGAAATTAAGAAGATAATAAAACTAAGAGAATTCTATAATTTAAGGTAAAAAGAACTTTCCATGAGTTGTGAGTAATTGATTTTAAAAAATACTTAAAGAGAAAGTTTCTTATATAAGAGTGGTCCCAATAATCCCAAAAATTAGATATAAGTTGGGAAATGTATTAATCAGATTTCCTCAAATATCATAGCAAAGGGATGCTCCTTGAAGCCTATAGAAAATCATAAAGGATGATGAATCTACTTGTAATAATGAAATGTTCTTCCCTTGTTTGAAGAGAGAAAGAAAAAGATATCTAGAAACAAATCATTGTTACCAAACTTGGCTCAATATGAGATTATATCATAATAAGGGAAATATCCAAATTTGGAACCAATCAGAGAAATTATGATAGAGATATGGATTTTTTCTAAGTTTTTGTAAAGTATATGATTAAATGATTAATAATTATGTTTGTCACACTTAATTTGACTAGGATCTTAGGGCTTGCCCTTTGTGATGTCACACGGCCCAGTAGCACTAATATCCTAGATCAATGATTAGAAAATCATTCTCTACCTCCAAACTCAAATAGGAAAGATGCTACAGTAACCCAATTTCTATATGACTCCTCTATCTCTCCCTAGATCAAAGTTGTGCACGGGACCAATTCCCTTGCATTCCTTACAAAAAACAAACCTAATCATGTCTTATTTCTGCCTTTTTGGTAAGGTATTAAGAATTTCCCAAATCGGCAGCTAGGAATTGGGATTTTACCTATAAAGTATTTAACATCCCTACCTCCCATTCCCATATAAAGCTCTTCGCCATGAGGCTAGAGTAGGTTACCACTATCTGAAGGAGACATGAATCCCCAAAACCGCTTTATTCTTTTCACTTGAATCCTTGACAATGTTAGTGTATCTCCATGGCTTTGACAAGGGCATCATGCCCTTTTTGATTTAGACATTGAGCACCTGAACATCATGATGCCAAGGTGATTAGAAGGAGGAGGAGGAGGAGTCATTGTGGCCACCACATAGCTAGCTTTATGGAGCCACAGGGAGCGTGGATCTCCTTTCCACATTGGGCGAGATGCGAGGAGAAGATACAAGCCAGATCTAGGTTCCCACTTTAATAGACCCACAACATAGATCCATGAGTCTAGAGCAGAAAGGTAATGAGAATAAAAGGGTATTTATCACTGATGTGGTGGCGTTCTATATATTGGCCCAGGTTTAGTAAACTTGTGTTAATCCTATTAAATTATTGGTAGATCAGATTATAGCGAAAAGATATATCAAATTGATCAGGAAAATGAGTAGAACCCAAATAAAATGATATCATGACCAAGATCATATCCTAAATCCAATGTTATAGATAATTCATGAATGTAGGGTAGCTAATACATGGATACCTTAGAATTGAGGATTAAAGTATTGAATACATTAAATGCTTTCAGTTCATGTTAGAAATGATACATATGAATATTATGGGAATCCAAGATGATGATGATAATGATGATGAATATTTAAGTATTCTAAAGTCGGTAATCACATACATGTACAATTAGGGTTATGAAACCAATGTATATCTTGGTTATGACTGTAATTCATGTAATTTGAACTAAATTTCCATAATAAGCTAATATGTTCAACCTAATGAGAATCTAAGTCCTTGATACATTTTGGATAATAATGATCATGATTAAGGTTTTGAGTCATGAATATGATAATTAGGGTTTACAACCTAATCGACCTTATCATTGTGATCTTGATTTGCATAATCTAATATAGTTTCTCTTAATGGCACAAAATGCATAAATTGATATTTAGGGTTCTGGACCAATAACCATGCATATGAGTAATTATGGTTTTGAAACTAAATATCATAACTTTATGTGATATTAAGACACATAATCCAATCTAGGTGTTCATAATGAAGAGATATTATGGATCTGATAAATAGAGTTGCACCTAATGTTTAAAATGGGTTTATAATCCTAATGAATGATGATGTGATGCAGATAGGGTTTGTATCCTTATTTCTTATCTAAACTTGAGACAACGGTAAACCCTAGTTTAAGACATGTGATAGATTAGTATGTCTTGAATATGTATGGTGGCACTTTAGACTATATGTACATGTAGATAAGGATGGCTGATTATGTTGAATGCATGGATATATGCTAGAAGTACATGAAACGTGATTTCCTCATGGAAATGTGGTACGTGGTTACTTGTAAATAACCACTCTTATCGAATTTTGATTTTTTCTAAAGTTTCATGAATGAATTGCAATTATATCATCTTGGTTGTTTGTATAATTCCTACAAACTATAAGACCCTATGTTAATCACCTTATATGAACATAACTTGCTCAATCCCAAGATGCTATCTTTGGAGTGTTGGATGTATGGAAAGAAAGTCATTATAGAGATTACCCCCAGTGAGAGGGTATGCCATTGAGATTACCCCCACAAGAGGGGATGCCATTGATATTACCCCCAATGAGAGGGTATTCATTAGAGACTACCCCCAGTGATAGGGCATGCCATAGAGATTACCCTTTGTAAGAGGGTATGCTATATAAGTTACCCCCAGTGTGAGGGTATACAATAGAGATTGAGCAAGTATGGGTTGCGAAGTTATAACAAAAAAATGCTTGTTTGATTATTTCATTATATTGTTGATATGGTTGTTATGTTGTTACATCTACATGCACATATTTTGGTTGCACCATGTACACAATATATAAATATACTAACTGCAATTTGGATTGTTAGTGTTTTAAGTATGCCATATATCAATATATGAGGACATTGTGAATCAATGAAATCAGTTCGAGATATTAAAGTTTAGAAGGATTAGTTATATGTTTCTTCTCATATGCAATAGTTCTCATGTTGAAAGTTTATGTAACTCCTTTGATAAGCATCATTACACACCTTGTAAATAATATTTGTGAAATAATAGAAATAATTTGCTATTATGTATTATTTGCTAAATCTACATCTTAGAAATTGAGGTAATGACTCTCGACTTTAAGGTCCTTTATTATTTAGGGGAAACTAAAAGTGATGTCATTATAGTTCTATTTCATAGTCAAACAGATACAATCAGAAAGGAAGCACTTAAAATCAAGAAGAAACAACCAGATGCCATCTCATCTACAGAAGACAAGCCAGATTATGTCCTAGTAGGTGGCATTGATATAATATTAGGGTAGGAGATTCCTAATGTGCCATACATTCCTCCATACAAGAATGTAGAGTAGCTACATTTGTTATTCACAGATAAAACTAAGAAAGGAGGAAAACTAAAATAAGAAATTCTTATACATCTTCCAAAAGTTGACATCAACATTTTGCTCATGGACACAATAGAGCAGATCCCTACATATGGAAGATTCTTGAAGGATATCATCAATGATAAAAGATAGATAAAAGATATAAATGTCCTGTATGTTGATGAATTGGTGAGTGTTATGATCCATGAAAGGTTTTCGGTGAAGAGAAAGGACCCATGATGCTTCTACACCCCTTCTTCCATATGCAACAAACATTTGCAACTAGCACAATGTCACAAATACTTTTTGTTACGCTAATCCACACTCCTAATGACTACATATCCAAAGGCGAGTGGACTTGGGCGTCCATTTGTAGAATGGCACAAATAATTCTCATAGGCAATATATATATATATATAAAGCTGTAACAACAATAGATAACAAGATACGAAACATGGAGATAAAAGATATGTACCCATTTTTAGATTCAAGAAAACTCATTTGTATTTTGTTTCAGAGTTTAGCATCTTAAGTGCAGTGGATCTTCATTTGGAGACTACAAATTTGATAAACACAATATATTAATGCTAAAGCATTAAGTATGCTATGAAAGAGGCAAGCAAACAGTTTAATAGTATAGTAAAATTTGCTTGGCTAGAAACAACATACAAAGCAAGAATTAGAAACAAGGCATGAAACACTTAACGACATTCTTTTATACAAAGTGCATTTTAAGTGTATTACCATTATACTCAACAATGTATCATGTCCATTGACTAGCTTTCCATTGGAAGGGTCTGTAAGGGTTCTCAAGATTAGCCAACCCTTTTATCGACATGGTCCTCCTTATCTTGACATCTCAAGTAAGGCACCCAACCTTGTGCTCTTTGTAACGACAGTCGCCAAACCGATTGACAAATCATTACTAATTAAGCGGAATTTAAAACATTACCAGTGGATTAACAAAAATCACTAAAAATTAAAACCATTTTGCAAAGAGATCCATTTCTAGGAAAACTCTTTAAGGCAGAACCAAATCTTTATATACATCATTGTTCACATTGTACATACACTTTACCATCTCTTCTCGAGGATAACATATAAAAGTTGCTTTGTCAAAACATATAATGAAGCAACATAAAACCTCGAGGCTTACAAGCCAAAACCTTAGATCGTTCATGAAACCATAACGAACCAACTCCAAGGACCTGAGAGTACAGAGATGACACATAGGACTTCTATCTATAAGACATGACAGACAGTACACTCAACCTGAGTTGTCACTACTGTCCCTGCCGCTGTTGTTCTTTTTTTTCTACAGAAAAGGTCTTCACCTCCTCGTAGACGTCCACCTAAAAATTTAGATCCCACAGGGGTGAGACAATTGAAAATTGCCCCAGCGAGAGATATAACTCTCCGCCAACAATGTTATTATCACAGTTAAATAGTATTAAACTGAGCAGAGGATAAGCAGTTTAGAACATTCTCATATTTTAAAGCATGGCAGTTGTCTATGATAGAGCAGTAATTCATCTATTCACTTTGTAAAGAATATGGAGAACACATATATCATTTACCCATCATACTATCTCAAGCTTATCCTGTGATGCTCATTGTCATGGTATGTCATCCATGAATCATTCTCATTTCTATCTATTGGCCTTAGCCAATATGCTAATCATATATTGAATTATACCAATACTATAGGTATACATCATCATATCCTATCCAAGCATTAGACTATGCCAATCATACGCAACCATTCCAGGCATTAGACTATGCCAATCCTGTGACATTATTCCAGGCATTGGGTTATTACAAATCCTGTGCAATTATTCCAGGTATTGGGTTATGACCAATCTTGTGACATTATTCCAGGCATTAGGTTATTACCAATCCTGTGCAATTATTCCAGGTATTGGGTTATGACCAATCCTGTGACATTTTTCCAGGCATGGAGTTATTACCAATCCTATGAAATTATTCTAGGTATTGGGTTATGACCAATCCTGTGACATTATTCCAGGCATTGGGTTATGACCAATCATGTGCATTCCAGGTATTGATCTATGTCAATCCTATGATATTATTCCAGGTATTGGGTTATTACCAATCCTGTGCAATTATTCTAGGTATTGGGTTATTACCAATCCTGTGCATTCCAGGTATTGATCTATATCAATCCTGTGACATTATTCCAGGTATTGGGTTATTACCAATCCTGTGCATTCCAGGTATTGATCTATGTCAATCCTGTGATATTATTCCAGGTATTGGGTTATTACCAATCATGTGCATTCCACGTATTGATCTATGTCAATCCTGTGATATTATTCTGGGTATTGGGTTATTACCAATCATGTGCAATTATTCCATGTAATGGGTTATTACCAATCCTGTGCATTCCAAGTATTGATCTATGTCAATCCTGTGACATTATTCCAGGTATTGGGTTATTACCAATCATGTGCATTCCAGGTATTAATCTATGTCAATCCTGTGACATTATTCTAGGTATTGGGTTATTACCAATCCTGTGCATTCCAGGTATTGATCTATGTCAATCATGTGACATTATTCCATGTATTGGGTTATTACCAATCTTGTGCATTCCAGGTATTGATCTATGTCAATCATGTGATATTATTCCAGGTATTGGGTTATTACCAATCCTGTGCAATTATTCTAGGTATTGGGTTATTACCAATCCTGTGCATTCCAGGTATTGATCTATGTCAATCCTGTGATATTGTTCCAGGCATTGGGTTATTACCAATCATGTGCAATTTTTCCAGGTATTGGGTTATTACCAATCCTGTGATTATAGGCTTCATGCCTCTGCCAGGTATTGGTCTGTAACCAAACCTGATTACACTTCCAGGCAGTGGACTCGAACCACTCCTGATTACAGGCTTCACGCCTCTGCCAGGTATTGGTCCGTAACCAAACCTGATTACACATTCGTTATGGGATATCAATCCCTTAAATTCATCATTGGTTATCACATCCTTTTACTAGGCATTATACCCTGGGGCAAGCCATCATATCAATTCACATTCTTTAAGTACTACAAGTGTTCCTCTTATCTCCTTTAAGAATATTCAAAACACTATAGCCCTTATTTGGTTATAAGCATAAAGCATGTATGATCAAGATTTCATTATTATTATAACCATTTATTATTATTATTATGAAGTTATTGGTTTCCATTTCCCTTAGTTTATTTGCACATTACCATTCCTTACATGAGACTTTTATAAACATCTTGTCACCTCTCATTAGGAAACAATTATTCACATGGCTCACCAGTCCCATTGAACATCTTGTCACCTCTCACTAGGAAACAACTATTAGGGTTAGGGTTTCCCTTTATAGCCGAATAGGATTTCAAGTTCATATTATCAATCCAAACCCTAATTCATTGCTCCACACATATAGGAGCATACATGAACATCATAAGTATTCAATCATACTTATTTATTCTCATCATTTATCATTAAGTGAATCATCAACACAAGGTATGAGTTCCTCTCTCATCCTTATCAGGGTATGATTACATTATACTTTATTAACTTGGCTTAACCCTTTCTCAAGGTATGATAGCCTACACTTATCAAAGTGCATTCCACATCATGTGTTACTCATCCAATTATATTGGATTTAAGGTGCATCAAGGTGTAACAACCTTAAAGTGTTGGATGTGATATTTACCATGCCTTAGTGTATCACTTCCCTCATTACTTTTAACTTACTTAAGTTCCTCAACTTATCTTATATTAGGGTATTCCCCATCCTAATACTTTATGTACTATCCCATCACATTTATTATGTAGTGTATTGATCATGAGTCATACATTTGAATTGTCCAACCATCATCAATTGATATGGACTCATCTCAGGTTGAGACATTGTTGGTATAGGATTAACCATTGTCAACCACTTTAGGTGTTTCACCTATCAAGGTATCAGTCATACCATTACTTGGTGTTACACTCATTACTCCTAAGAGTGTCTTACTCTCACCTGTACAAGGAGTCTTCGGTTGGAGTTGTATGAACACTCACCATATCGGGTTAGGATTTGTACTTGTCTCCATATCGGACATGAGGTATCTTCTTGACCTCATATCGGGCACAAGGTATATGTATGTATTGCCCATGATACTGATGAGGTATCAACCCATCACCATGTCGGGCTAGAAGTACATTCAATTACCCTATTGGGCTAGTCACCATCTAGGGTTAGCCATGACGGGTTAGGGTTACCATATCATCTAGGGTTGTGTATCATGAAACCCTATCATGCAAAGATGTCGTACAACCATGTCGTGCAACTATGTCATGCAACCATGTCGTGCAATATCACTTGTTATACTTCACTTATATCGGATTACCCAAATTAGGGTTTCATGTCAACTTATAAGTATGCATTCAACCTTGTATCGTGTATGGAGTCTATACTTGATTCCCTATCGTGTAAGAGGTGTATACTACACCCCCATATCGTGTAACAATGTATTCATCCATATCCATATCGTTCAAGTGAAGTAGGTGCATCATCATATCGGGTTAAAGGTGCTTTCTTGTGTGCTTGCACCCGATATCACTTTTATAAGGTGATACCACCATCCTCAAGCTCTAGACCTTAGTTATACTGTTATAGTTCATGTCAATAGGTCTAAGCAACTACTAGAACTCATAATCTCATCAACTATTTCAGGAAATTTCGGAATTAAAAGTATTTCACTAATTATAGCAATTCAGGTGAAGAATAATAACATGGTTGAGTTCAAGTTATATAACCCGCCTTAAGAATGACTTCAAAGCTCCAAGCTCCAAGCTCCAAAGCTCCACATTCCTAAGGTTGAAGATGGACTTCACAACTCCTCTATATGCAAAGAATCACCATGGATAAGCAATTGGTGAAGAAGAAAAGAAAGGAAGATCAAAAACCCTAAATTCATGCTTCAATCCAAGGGTGAAGATGATCTTATCCTCACCTTAGGGTTAAGTATGAGCTCCTTCTTTATCCTTAACACCTTTGCACGATACACTAGTGTCCTTGCACGATATGCCACCCCTCTTGCATGATATGGAACTCACTTGAACGATAGGACTCTCACTTGGAGTCAAAACTTCACTCTATGGCCGATATCACCCTATATGGCCAATATCATCTACTTGGGTGATATGCTCTTTCCATGGGCGATATCCCAAGGCCCATGCACGATACCACAACATCCCTTCATGATATGGAAGCTCTATGCATGATACCTCAGGGTAGGAGGGTGGTAAGGGTCGCAAAATTGCACCAAGGGGTGAAACTAGGGGTATATATACTTTTTGTTCATGAAGGAAGGCAAAAATGAGGTGTCAACATGTGACATATTGCAATATAACCCCTCAACTTGGGTAAATTGCACTTTGGTCCAAAACAAAGGAAAATTGCTCAAATAACATTCAATCGGGACCGAACTCGAAACATAAGTGTGTCACATGATAAAAAAGCACCTTAGAGGATTATATTAAAGTTCTAAGCAACTTTATTAGACAAAAAAATAGGGTTACCTAATAACCCAATTCAGGGTCGCTACACTCTTACCCCAAGAATACAAGCAGGTACACTATGTTTGTATAATGGACAAGTTCAATTATGTTGAAGGTTTGTTCAAAATATTTCAAGCAAAATGAACAAACCAATCATAGGGAAAAAGTAGCTCAATCAAGTAATTAACTAGCCAAGCATTTATACGGGCATACATACAAACAAGACAATACCATAGTAGGGTCAAGAGAGTAAGCATACCTTGTAAGTACAATATAAGATTAGAAACTTAATTTAGAAGACCATATAGCAATCTTAACCAGATCTTGGCAAAAGAATCCACAAAGAGATCTTGAGATTACATGTTATTTTAATTAAATTATCATTAGAAATATTAGGTTCATGAATCATATCATGGTAGTTGGATATGTCACCTAAGTCTATATATCATATCTTTCACCATTGATTTCATGGTCTTTACTAGTCATGCATTTTCCTAAGCAAAATACATCATGTAACATGGGTTCACTTAGATCTTAGATTGACACATCACTACCATTTCAGATATCCAATATTAGAGTTCCAAGATCATAGATAGAGAAATCAGAAGATTTGAGCAAGCTTAGTGAACATAAGAATCAAGATTGGCATAACTAGTCATGATTAGTTATAATCATGTAAGATTGTCATCATTAGAGTATAGATGTGGTCTAGTTGAGTTATGATTCATAAACACCATCAAGATACTAATTTGAATTCGTAAAGTATCATAGATCATCATTAGAGTAAGATTCATACAAGGTTGGGGATTTAGTTATCAACATGAATACTAGATCGCATTTCAACTCAAGTTTCAAGCATATAGTCACATAAGAGCACAAGAACGATCAACATGGCATTTGGGGTTATAAAGAATGTAAGATTACTAATTTTGAGTCTACAGGATCATCTTGGATATCAAAAGCCCACATAGGAGCAAGGATTGAGATCCCACATAAATATATCATATAAAGCATGTTTTGAGTTTCAATGTCATTATTAAGTCAAAGTAGGGTACAAATATGAACAAGTTCGAATCTTAGTCTAACATGCATCAAACTTTACCAATTTAGGTCAAGCATGATGATTTGTGGCACATTCAACAAGGTTTAGTATTAAAGAAGTAGTCTTTAATATTACAAGCTCAGTTTAGGTCATTCATGCAACATTAGATCATTTAAGGGTGCAAGGATGGATAAGGCTCAAATCCTGATGTATAAGGTCGTTTAAGATCCTGATATAAGGTTAACATCAAATTTTAGGAAATCAAGGATTAATATCAAGAATTCAAAAGCATAAGCCATCATAAAAGACATAAAAAGCATATATTTAGAGATATCAGTAGACATATAAGAAGAATCAAGTAGGCCTCATTTTCTTGGTAAAGATTCATATATAATATGTCCAAAAAGGCCCAAGGCGTCATTTATTATGAATTTACAAAGACTACCTTTGGATTAGGGATTTTTGACCCTTGGATCAAGATCCTAGGGTCGGGATCATTTGAACTTGGGCACCCACTGGATTTGGCCCGTAAGCGCTAGGCCACCATGACCTGGTTCTTTGCCACCCATTTGTGGTTGTCAATGATTAGACATTGTAGGCTATCTCCACACTAGCAGACTCCAGCGCTTTGCAAGAGTCACCAACTGCTGCCAACACAACGTTGCTCGCACGAGCTTCAGTAACAGGCTATCAGAAATAGCTCACTGGATCCATGAAGGAGGGATGGAGGCACATGCAGGGCTTGGGACCCTTCCGTCCACCTTTGTCTGCCCACCATGGATTTGTGGGGGCTCCTCATCATTGCTGACGAGCTCTAGGGATAGGACACCAAAAAAGGAGGGTGGCGGCTCCCCTGGGAGGAAGGTAGGAGAAGGAGGGGAAACATGGTACTAGAGCACCTGAGCCACCAAGAAAAGAGGGGTAAACAAAAGAGAGGATGGAAAGTAAGTAAGTATATATATATTTGGTGAAAACACAGCTTGTGATTGGTTATGAGGAGAAAATCTGGATGGCTGAGGGGATAAAGTGGGCCGCACACCCCCTGACTGGGCTCAAATCGGTTAAAGAAACGATTAAATCAAGGTAAAACAAAGTCCAAAAAGCAATATTAACTTGGTCATATCTTGGGCTACGATGGTCCAATTTAGACGATTTTTTTGCAATTAGAAATATAATTTGAAGGTATGCAACTTGAGATATACTAGAGATTAATTTTATGACATTAGTTTGGTTCAAAATAAATTTCAAGTGTGATACATGTTAAGGATTTTAAAGATAGGTCAAAAAGCAAATTAAGTGTCACCCCAAGACACATATATCCAAGATGATTCAATTTAGCATTAAAGAATTTTAGAACATGAAATTAAGGTCAAGAATGAGATAATTATGTGCGGAGGAAGTTCATAGAACATGTATATGGAGAGAGAAAAAATCTAGGTTGTCACATACAATGTGACTCTAGGGCGAGCATAAATCTCATGCCTCTCTCTCCCTTTCAGAAGATGGTATTGAAGAAACAAATGAATACATCATGAAAATCTAATTGTTGAAGGGATTAATTGTGAAACTTTACAGGATAAACAAGGATGTTGTAGTCAAAGTCAACAAATTCAAATATCTCATCGATTTTGCAACCATAGATATGCACCAGATGTGAGGATCTTGGCAATTGTTTGGAAGGTTGTTCCAAGCTACAGCTGATGTAATCATTGACATGGGTAGAGGCTACTTGACATTGGGGATAGATGATGATAGAGTGGAGTTTAGATTCCCAGATGAGTCTTCTCAACCATCCCATGAGAACCCAGACTGAATAAAATCACCTTGTCAAGCTTAGAACACTAAACAAGGGCACTTATGGGAGGAAACCCATTTTTTGTTGTTATTTAATTTTTATTAGGTTTTTTTATTTTTAACATTTCGTATTTGTATTAGGTTTTTTTATTTTAACATTTCATATTTGTATTGGGAGGCAGAGTAATTTTTGATACCACCGACACCTGTTTTGGTGGCACCGGCTTGAAAAAAAATTTCAATATGGATTTTGAATTTTTTTAGTACCATCAACATTCAGATCGGTGGAACCTAATTCCTGATAGACCGAGTCTACCAAAATTTGGTAGCATTGACATTTTGTAGGTACCACCGAATTTTTTTGAGTAGAAACCAATTCTACAAAAAATTGAATGTGAATACACCAAGAAACTTCTTAGTGATACTGACACATATGGATCAAATACAAAGGACGTCATATGTTGGTACCATCTAATTTTGAAAAATCAAGTCATACAAGACAAAGATCAAGATTGAAGAATAGATAGTTTTCTCCTGAGATATCTGATATAAGCCACACGTAATCATTTTAAACTTGTAATTAATCTCACAAGTATAATGGAGTCAATTAGAATGAATCAATATGCACTTGGGAGGGTCTTTGACACTCAAAATAGCAAGTGTAGTTAGCCGAGTTACCCATGCTATAACTCAACTGACAACATTGTTCATCAGTGTTTCCAACACCTTCTATTGGTTGAGTTTGGTCCCAAGGTAACTCGATCAACTAATGTAATTGGTAAGATAGAAAGTCTTATCAGTTGAATTTCCTTTTGATCTAACTCAACTGATAGCCATTTCTGCTATGCAAAAACTAACCATCAGAGAGACCTAAAGTAAAATATATCTGTTGGACTCTCCCCAAAATGGCTAGAATTCATCCAAAATTGTTCTAGCGGCCTGGAGTCATCCTCAACTATAAATAGGACTCCTTGGGCTTCTACCCATGGTTATCAAGCACTATCAAGGTCCCTATACTATAGTTGAGAGAGATATGCCTTCAAGAACCTTGATCCACTCTCACAAGCTTAATCACTTGCTATATCCATTAGAGTGGGTAGGAGAACTATAAGATATCTAATCTACATGTATATATTGTGAGGCAATCACTTCCTCTACCTCCCAATCTCTGATTCCACCATGAATATTAAGATTCTCTTTCTTTAATAAGAGAGGTGAAGAAGAAGAAGGGAAGGAGTCCCTTAGTGATGAGCTTCTCCTTGGTGAGGGTGAAGTCAAAGGTAGACTATACAAGTCAAGAGTGGGTAAGTCCTTGAATGTTGAAGACTTGTTGCAAGAGTGGGTAAGTCATTGGAGAAGGCCAAAGACTTGTTGCAAGCATAGGTATGTTATTAGTAAGTCAAAAGACTCTTGGTCATGGATAGGTAAGTCCTTTGTAATGGTTATTGTCTCCTTGATTCAAAAAGTAATGATAGTTTAGCTCTTGACCTGGAAAAGATTGGTCTTATGCTGTAACTCTTATAATGGAATATGAGGATTGTGACATGGTTAAAAATTCTAGAGATTGACCCCTCTTGGTAGTGAATGTACATCTCCTTGTTTGAAGGTTGCAATCACTATAAACAACGTGTGTTATTTGGTGCTTGTTCTTTATCTCTTCCTTTCTATGTATGTTTAGTTGCACTCAACTTTCATACTTGTGATATAATCTTGGAAAATATATGAAGGTCTAATGAATTTAGTATAAGTGGTTTATATCTATTCACCCCCCTCTAGAGACCATTATCGATCCAACAATTGGTATTAGAGCTCGGTCTTCAACAATAATTACTTCAAAATATTAGGAGAAGAAGGCTGATAATCAAGGAGGAAATACCACTTCAACATTTCCATCTTTGATAGGGAATCTTACTCTATTGGAATATAAAAATGCAATATCAAATTAAAGGATCAAGTCTTGAGATACGGAGAATGGATTTTCTGTACAGGTAATGGGAGACAAAGATAGAAGAATGGTATGATGCTACTTTGAAGAAATCAACCTTTAATGAAAGAGCCATCAACATATTCTATGCTTCTCTTTTTCCACCAAGTTCAATTAGATTTCTTCTTATGACACATCCAGTGAGATATGGAAAAAGATATGTGTCACTTATAAGGGGGCAAAGCAAGTGAAGGAAAGTAGAGTATACATGCTCAATGGTCTCCTTGAAAATTTCAAGATGGGAAATGAGGAGAGTCCGTCTAAAAATTTCTCAAGGTTGAACACCATTATAAATGGTATTTCCATCCTACACCATACCATGGATCAAGGAAAGGTAAACTCCAAGTTCCTTCGCACTCTTCCTCTCCATTGGCAAACAAAGGAAGCTACCATACAAGAAACAAAGTCTCTCTTTGGCATTCCTATAAAGAACTCACAGGAAATCTTCAAGCCTGTGAAGTTAGACTCAACCAACTAGAAGAAGGAGAGCTTGAACAAAAGAATTAAATGATGAATGATAAGATGATTTCTTTAAATGTATCATCAAGTCACAAATCCTCTCAAATTGAAAAACATTCCATGAACTCTACAATGGAAAATCTTCTTCCTCTACTTGGTGCTTCAAATGTGGAAAGAAGGGTCACTTCAAGGATGATTTTCACATGGAAAAAAGAACCATCATCACAAGAGAAAGGAAGACAAGTACAATAAGAATGATAAATGGCACAAAATGTCTAGTGACTCCTCCAACTCAAGCTCAAGTTGAATACTTCAGTGAAAGATCTAGCTCAAGCTCTAGTAGAAGTGGAGGATGCAACTTTTGTCTCATGGAATGTTCAAATGAAGATTAAAATGAGGTACATCTAAACTCTTTAGATAAAAAATACACAATTGTCATTATTCATGGTACTTTTGCATCTCTTAACTCTTCCAAGCATAAATAGAAAAAGTTTTCTGAGATTGTTGACAAATTGTATTAAGAAAAAGATTATCTTAAACATGCTAACATTTTCTTCCAATATGATGTTAACAATCTCCAAAATCTTTATCAAAAACTTGAATTGAAATTCATTGTTGTTGAAATAGAAATCAATTTCTATTAGCCAAGTAGGTGCTCTTAAACTTGAAAATGCTATCTTGTTGATAAATACATATTCATCTATTTTTACCACATCTTTTAGGTCATTTATTTTTGGACATTTTTTGTTTCTTTCCCAATTTTAGGAATTAATTTCCTTTGCTTTCTTTTAGCTCATTAAATGGAATTTTAATTAGTTTGTTCATTAATTGCATTAAAAAAACTCAATTCCACTCCTTCACTCTTAAAGATGAAGAACCTGCAATGATTACTCAAGTGTTAGAAGTTTAGGAGGCTTTATTTGCATAATCTCAACCTCCCGGAAGACCAACCAGTCAATTGGCCCCCTCCGATTGCTGACTTAGTAGCATGACAAGGAAGGATCCTCAACCATGATTGATGTATTGATTGGAACATTATTAGATGGACATAACTCAATCAAAAATGTGTGATACCACCAAAGAACCATCGACTCACCTTGAGTTGATCGACTGGTGTACCTTCACCATAAAGCACCATTTTAGTCAACCAACTAGTTAGCCCCCAATTTCTCAACTAATCTACTCAAAGGCGACACATCAATACCTCCCATTTGATCAATTGGATCACCAACTGAATGAATCGAGAGTCGGATCCAACTCTTCCAGTGCCACCAACTGCATTTTGTAGGGTTTCATGGGGACTTCGTTCCCTACAAAAGGAGGGGGGAGTGACCAAACAATACATATCATATCATATCATTCCAAAGACTCCCAGAGTTTCATAAGCAAGGGAGGAAAGTAGGAGCCTATGCGTCCCTCACAGAGGCTGTCAACATGCTGCTAGATCTTTCAAGCAACATGATTTCTTCCCCCTTTCTTAACTATTCTTTTATCACCATTATGGAGTATCTCCTTAACGGGGCATGGGGAGTAGCACGATAGCCTATGTTCTATCTTCTCCTTCATTTGTTCCTTCTCATAGTATGGTTGAAGATGCTATACTTTCCTTACATAAAGGCACAACTTGTGCATGTGATGGCTTTTGTATGCAACACCTCTTGGATGTTATGTGGGGTGTGGCTACTTTAATGAAGGACATGTTCTTAGATGTGGTAATTGCTATTATAAATCTTTGATTGGTGGGACATTGCCCTATATCTTTGCCTCCTTATGTTGCTAGAGCTTGATTGACACCTCTTCTAAATCCTTACAATGCCATTCATCTCATTGATATGGGATCCATTTGACATCATCTTGCTTTTAAAATTATGGCTAAGGGAGTTATTTTATAAATAGTCTCATATCTTCAAGATCACCAGTTTTGGCGTCGGTGTTTCTAGGGGTGCTGAAGCTATTTTGCATGACATGACATGCTTTTTCCATGATAAGAGACATGATCATACACACACTAGCTCTTTTAGACTTCTTGAATGCCTTCAATATGGTTGACAGGTGAAGCATTTTTCAAGAAGTTCATCTCCATTGCCTAACTATTGCATTCTGGCTTGAATTCTATTATTCTTCTCCTACTCATCTTTACTTGGATTAGGTTGAGCATATTTTGTCCTCTGTTGGTGTCCAACAAGGTAAAACACTTGGGCCACTTCTTTTCTCATTGCTCTTTACAACTTGGTTCTATAACTAAAGGATACATGTCACCTTGACTTATTATCTTTCTACCTTGACGATGGCAGTCTCATCAATGACACTATTGAATCCCTTATTCCTATTCCAAGATTTGGGCCCAAGTTTTGGACTTCATCTCAATATAAAAAAAACTAAAATCTTTTGGCCATCTAATCACCCTAGACAGGCTCCAGGTTACGACTTATTTCCTCCTAGCATTTCTCAACCTATGAGGGGTGAGAAGCTTCTTGGTGGTCTAGTTTCCAGTGATCCTTATTTTTCTTTGGATTTATTGAGGAAGCATGTGGCCAAATCTCCAATTATGATGGACCTCCTTGCCTCACTTAATGATCCACAAAGTAAACTTCTCCTTCTTCGGTCTTGTGTTGGGATTCCAAAGCTAATATTTTCTCTTTGAATAACACCAGTTAGATTTGTTTCTTCTACCTTATAATACTTTGATTGTGAACTCCGTCGTTGCCTTTCACGCATCATTGTTGATGAAGGTCAAGGTTTTGGTGATCTACAATGGCATCATTCCAGCCTACTGATGCGACTTGGAGGGATAGGTATTACAGTTACCCATGATGTGAGAAGCTATGTCTATGTTGCTTCTCGGATTCACACTATAAAGCTTCAAGATCATATTCTTCATGATGTTGGTCCTATTCCTATTTGAGATACTTGTGACATTGTCGTTGCTTCCACTTGTGAGATTCGTCCATCTTTTTGCTGGTCCATGTTGTCATGTACTACTTCTGCCACCCCTAAGACACAACCTCTTTTGGTAGACACCTACTACAACATGGTCTTTGAGCGCTTCAAGACATTAGAGTTTTATCAATGACAAGTGGTTGTCCTGGCTTCCCTATAGCCTGACCATGCACAAGACTTTCTTCTTGCTATTCCTATTGAAGGTCTTGGATTATCTATGACATTGGTTGAGTATCGAGCCATTCTATGTTATCAACTGATGATTCCTCTATATCCTAGAAATAAGTTTTGCCCCCTCTGTCATTATGTCGATCTTGATTCCTTTGGTGACCACGTAGTGCATTGTCTCATCCATCTAGGATTTAAGTTTTGTCATGAGATTGTTTGAGATTCACTCTTTGACATTGTTTCTCTTTCTAGTATAAAATCCTTGAGAGAATATCCATTCTCCTTTCTAGGGACATGCAGTGATGGCCTCTATGCCTAGAGACTTGTTGACATATTATTATTTGATTGGACCGATGGAAAGAAAACTTATGTTGATCTTACTGGTGTCTCCCCATTCACTAGAAATGGTTTGAATAACTTCAAGGCAGGCCAAACAACTTATGATGCAACAACACATAAAGTTCGTAAACATGGGGTTGCATGTGAAGTTAACCATCATTATTTGCTCCAATTCTCCTTTGATATCTCCAGTACGCTTACTGATGACTCAATTTCCCTCTTACGACACATACAACATATCATAAATAGGATTGTGATGATTCCATCATCTATTTCTTCATATTTTGTCTTTACATCATTGGCTTTTTCCATAAAAAAAGGAATGGATGCCAAATTTGTAGCTTGGGCATCTATGAAGGTGTTTATTTTGGGAATTATTTTGTATACATGTAGATTAAATTTATTTTAATCATCCCAAACAAATACATCTATTCATACTACTTAATTAATGAATTGATCCCTCATTTTTCTTGAACATTATAATTTATGGAGATGAAATAAGTTGATCCATGTGTTTGAACCCTAGATGGAACATGCAAGATCCTGATGAAATCCCTAATAAATTCTTGTGGTATGGTTGAACAATGATGCTCAAAACACTAAAATATTCAGCTTTGAATGAAGTCCAATCTTTGCAGAATTGTGTTCTTGTGAGGACACAAATCTTCATAGTGCTAATTTGACTAATAAAAAATAAGGAGGTAAATCAATAAAGGTTAATACATGGTTATGGTGGTGAACACTCATAACCCCAATATCTCTTAAAACTGATTAGATCTTATATTTGATTACCCTTTTACTTCTGCAAATCTTGATTTCTATTTTAGTTTAATCACTCTCTACAATCTAAATTCTATATTGTTCATAGAAATTGTTTCAATTAAATCTCTTAAAAATGTTGTTCATTGGGATCGATAGCTTCCTATACTAAGAATTTACTTGCTTGTTTAAAAGTGGGTTGTTTTCCATTAAAAGGATAATGTATAGGAATAATTTCTCTAGTGAATTTGTTGTGTAAACAACGTGCATCAACTTTTGGCACCATTGTCGGGGACAACAAAGTTTCTTTTGAACCCCATTACTTTTAATATTATTACTTTTTCTTTTTAATTGACAATCATCCTTATCTTCTTGAAGCTTTTCTTCCTCAAAAACGTTATGTGTTGTGAACTCATTTTCAGGTACTAACGGTTTATATGACGCTCACAAGGAGTTGATTCTACACCATTTGTATTTGATCCTGAGATGGATGGGACCTTCCATCTCCTAAATTGGATCAATCATTACAAGATGGATCAAGAGGAAGTCAATTGGAAAATAGAATGAGCTTTAGCCGCGTAGAGAGAAGACATCTTAGCCAAATCAAAGGAAGCCACAATTGCCAAATTTTGAGGTCGTCCATCGCTAGGAATGAAGCAAAATGGTAGAAGCAACTTAAGGACTTCTCAGTCCATACTACTGTCGATGCACTACATCCCAATGTGCCTCCTGCTATCACCACTCTACAATTTGAGATCTACACACAATGGTTCACTATCCTCCAAGGAAATCCATTTTTTGGTAAGATGGGAGAAAATTGTCAAGACCAACCCCAGTGCTTCATCGACCTGTGTGCCTTGTAGAAACTGTCAGGTGTCGTGGATGATGCCCTCAAACTATAGCTATTAAATATTCGCTAACAAATCTAGACAACAACTGGTATAATGCTATGGATGGGGATCAGATCACCACATGAGAGGCTCTCCAGGAAAAATTCCTTGAAAAGTATAACCCCCATCTCTCACTTATAAAATTAGGGGACAAATTACACAGTTTACCATGGTTCTAGAAGTAACCTTGGGTGAATCTTGGGAGCGATCTAAAGAATGCCTTCTTCGTTCTCACATCACAACATATCCCAAGTACATTTAATGAAAAAAATTTATTGGGGTGTCAAAGAATATGGCAAGACCTTTCCTGATACCTCAGATGTAGGTAACTTCATGTCCGAAAGCTTTGGAAATTGCTAGGAAGTTGTAAAAATAAGTGATAAGATAGAAGTCAAATTTAATAAAGGGAAAGGGGAAGTTCTCAAGATAGCCAAGGTTGAAGAAAGATCTGAGCTCAAATATATTTCTGAAAGCCTCATGATGCTTATTCTGAAGCAAGATTTTCTAGATTCCTCTTTCAACACCTATGAAAGAAAGGGACAACTGTAACAACATCTCAATATCTGTAACAACAAGTAAAATTTGCAGAATATCTTTGTGGAATTTACCAAGTCTATGATCATTCAACGTAGAAATGCCAACTGCTCTACAACACTCCCATGCAACCTGAAGATGGGTAGTACATGGTGTTGGGCCTACATGTAATCTGGACCCCTATAGTTTTAGGGGGAAGTCATAATATATTTACCTGATGCCGATACATACATAAAAAACACACAAAGAGTGTTGTCCCCTAGGTTAGCTCTGGAGAAATGCCAGGCGTGTGCCTAGGTGATGATGCCAATGATGGGGCATCAAATCCTCATTCTCCAGCCCATGTCTACGTCTACCTCCACCAACAGCCGCCCAACTTCATCCAACCCTACCTCTTCCCCTAACCCATCCACCCTTGAGAGAGGAGAGAAGAACTGATCTGAGAGAAACCCTAAATGTGGGGCATAAAGGACAGACACTAATGTTGATGTGTCACATAGAAAGAATGCTAACAAATGTGTCAAATAAAGTGAGTGTCGTCGATGCGTCACAGAAGAAGGAAAGTGACACTTCATCACAAGGGGGAGCTGACAATGCGTCGAAGGGGGGAGCTGATGCTACGTCGCAGGGGGGAGCTGACATTGCATTGCAGTAGTGCATCGACGTCGAAGTGTCCTAAGAGGGAGCTGATGCTGCATCATAGGGGGGAGATGACGTTGCATCGCTGGAGCAAGATGTCGATGACGACGCGTCACAGCAGAGCATTGACGCCATCGCATCATGGAAGTTGGGTGTCAAGGCAAATTCATCACAGAAGATGGTAGACAATGATGGTGGGTCATAGAAGGGGGACGCCAGTTCGGGACGATGAGGAGTTGCTTGGAATCAAATTCTTAAGCAACATGTGAACAAGAAGAAAAAAGAGTTGGAATTCTCAAAACCTAGGGTTGCAGACGGAGAAGTCCATGTGGAATTGGATGAGGAGGAGATCTATAGGATGAATAATGTATGGGAGTTCACCATCATGGTGTACATCTTGAGGAAGCATCCATTCTACCCTCACTTGCTGGCCTAGGTGAAGAGGACATCGAATCCTAAAGGGGAGTTTGAGATGCTATCATGAGATCATGGCATCTTTCTTATCCAGTTCTCTATAGTGGTGGACAAGGAAGCAACACTGGCCATGGGCCCTTGGTAGTTCGACTAGTAGATGGTGATCACCAAACACTATCAACATGGTGATAAGCTTCACAAAGATGCTTTTCTTACAGTCCCAACTTGGACAACATTGAAGTCTTTTGGGAGGACATGGACTAGGAAAGCTGTCGACACCATTGCGACGGGAGCTGGGATAATTCTACATATTGATGAATGTTCCTTGGAGGGCAATGAACCAAGAGTCCTAGTGGAGTTGGAGGTTGATGGACCTAAGCCCAAGGTGGTCTGGCTTAATGAGAAGGGAAGAGACCTGATCCCAGTGACGATCAAATATGATTATTTTCATATTTCTTACAGCAAATGTCATACCTTTAGGCATGGCACATAGTAGTGTGAGAAATAGGAAGCAAAGAAAGTGGATGAGGAGGTTGCCTTGAAGAAGTTTTGGAAGAAGGTAGATGAAGGGACTCATGTTGTGGAGAATCCATAGACTAAGATGATGAACCATATGCAACCAGTAGATGGCAAGAAGGCTTCAAGCTCGCAAGAAGGGAATGAAGGTAGAGAAACACCAAAAAAAGGCAAAGGGACTCCTGAAGACATAGAACATGAAGAAGGATAATCCATCTCCTCAACAAGGAGGAAAGGGCCTAAGGCAATAGGTATACCAAAGAGTGTGGGTATGAGTACCATCCTAGATACCACAAATAGTTTTGAAGCTCTCTCTCTGACTCAGACAAGGAGGGGGGAGATGTTGTGGCATAAAAGGAGTAGGAGGTGAGAAGGAATGACAACAAGAAGGAGTCGGTGAGGCGTATAAGGTCACACAAAAACCTTTTATATGTCCATGATCTTATGGAATATTAAGGGTGGGTGTGACAGGAACAAGAACAAGGAAATCCAAGAGTGGATTTCTTCTTGTGGGCGCTCATTTGTTGCTTGGGTAAAAACAAAAATAAAGGTACAAAATAAAAACAATATCTGATATTTATGTCCACAGGGATGGGGGCAGATATCTAACATAGATTGTGTTGAGGTAGCTAGAGTCTGCATGGCATGGAATCCGAGTGCATGGCAGGTGTCAGTGATACAAATGTCAGACCATCATGTTATAGTGGATTGTAGCAATAATGGAGGATTGCACATCTGGGTGACAGTTGTATACAGTCATAATGATGCCAAGGACAGATTAGATTTGGGTAAGGATTTAGTCTCTCTATCCAAACAGGCAAATCTACCATGGTTGGTGATTGGGGACTTTAATACTATTCGTTTGTAGGTTGAAAAGAGGGGGAAAAGATTAGCTTTGAATGCGGAGCTAGATGCTTTCAACTAGGCTATTGATAAAGCCAGTATTTTTGAACTATCAATGGTGGGCGGTGAAATCTTTACATGGAACAATGTGAGGAGGCAAGAGAACAGGATAGCAAGTAAATTGTATAGAGCTTTAGTGAATGATGAATGGATGTGAATTCGTCCTGATGTACATGTGAAGGAAGGTAGATATGAGCTAAGTGATCATGTGCACATCTCAGTTCAAATCACAGAAAAGAAACAAAAGAGAAAACCTTTCAGATTCCTAAATTACTGGGCCAAATGGAAAGCTTTTGAAGATGTAATCAAAGAAGGCTAGAGCACACAAGTTACAAGAAATCCAATGTATGTGTTTGCAAAAAAGATGGCAAGCACCAAAACTACACTCAAGACATGGGCCAAGGCTGAAGTGAACATTCCAAATCTGATTAAGGAAATAAAAGAAAAATGCATGGAGGTCAGGGAAACATTGGGGGCTGACCTTCTTAATCCTTTACTGATAGAGAAGGATAGAGAACTGAAAAGGATGCTTGAGGATTTGATGAAAATGGAGGAAATTTTTTACTGGAAAAGGAGCAGGGAAAAATGGATGGAGGATAGGGATAGAAACACTAAACTCTACCATGTCGCTATTAAAAGAAGAGATTTGAT
Source organism: Alisma plantago-aquatica (assembly GCA_963693085.1). Lineage (NCBI taxonomy): Eukaryota > Viridiplantae > Streptophyta > Magnoliopsida > Alismatales > Alismataceae > Alisma > Alisma plantago-aquatica. The sequence goes on along the minus strand of OY856409.1, from coordinate 1,062,312,315 downwards.
AATATTATTTATGAGTTAGTTGATGATGAAGGGAGAGTGGTCAACAAATAGGAGGATCTGGAGGAGCAAGCCATAAACTTCTATATTTCATTATACAACAAGAGTTTCAAAAATGACATAGAGGAGGAGGAGTTGGAATGGAGGTTCAGACTTACAAGCACACATAATAATATTCTTATAAGAAGAACCAATGAACAAGAAGTCAAGGAAGCAGTATGGAGCATTGCAAGCAACAAGTCTCTAGGGTCAGATGGTTACAATGCTTTCTTCTACAAGAGACATTGGATATCTTGGTTTCATATGTAAGCTGGTTCCTAGAAGGAGGAAATATGGTGATACATGTTAATAATTCTTTTCTGGTACTCATTCCTAAGAAAAAGGTTATTTCCTCTCTTGTTGATTTTAGACCTATTGCATGTTGCTCGGTACAATATAAAATCATTGCTAAGATTATGGCTGCTAGATTGAAGATGGTACTTCCCTATCTCATTTATGCAAATCAAGGAGCCTTTGTGTCGGGAGAAGTATAAGTGATTATGCACTGCTAGAAGGAGAATTCCTACTGGACTACAATGTCATGATTGGAAGTTTTGCTTAAAGTTGGATGTTTCCAAAGCCTATTATTGTATCAAATGGGAGAAGTTGTGGTGGATTATGAAACAAATGGGGTTCAATAATAAATGGATCAACTGGAGATGTTTAGAGGAGGTAATGCTTTGTTCCAAGGAGACCCCCTTTCACCTCTCCTCTTTGTGATTGTTATGGAGTACTTTACACAGAAGATGCAACAAGAAAAAATTGAAAAGGAGACCAAACCGTACACAGTCCATGACACGAAGGTGATGACCCATTTGATTTTTATAGATGATGTCTTAGTGTTTTTTGAATCCAATCATCTTTCTCTAGAATTTTTTTAAAATCTACTAGGGAAGTTTAGAGAGTAGACGAGGCTTTATGTGAATCCAAACAAGACACATTATTCTATCAAAAAACTACTACCATATAGAAGACAGGTTGGTAGATGCAATGGGTGTGGAAAGGGGAATCTTCCCAAAAAAATACCTTGATTTTCCTTTAGCTGGAGGCAACCTACAAGACACACACTTTATTAGAATGCATGGACAAAATGGAGGAAATGATTAAAACATGGCCAACATAAAAGATATCTATGGTGGGAAGAGAAACACCGATAAAGGATGCTAAAGAAGGTCTTCTCATTTTCTGGGTGCAACAAGGGGAGATCCTTGAATCTATTTTAGATAGAATGAAGATGAAGATGGAAAATTTCCCATGGGCAAGTGAGCATCATGCTATTAGATATACAAGAGTGGAACTGGCAAAAGATGAAGGAGGGTTGAACTTAAAAGTTCCAAAAGACATATAAAAGTGGGGGACAATGCGGAGCATAATCATTTATCAAGAAGGCTCGTCAACTTGGGGGAAATGGATGAGGGATAGATATCCAAGGGGATTGGACTTCAAGCTGAAGACAAGGGAATGCTACTCACACACTATTAATGTTATGATATAAGTATGGCAACATGTTATACACCTGTTTGTGGCCTAGGATATGGGTAGATGGAGTCTTAGAGATCCAAAGGCATGCTAATGGGAGGTGACACGCTCAAGGGAAGAAAAAGACATGCTTTGGGAGCATATCTGGACTGGTGTGCATGTGCCAAAATGGAGCATGTGCGTATACAAAATTCTGCATAGTGTTATTGCTACTCTTGACAGAATAAAGGGGTGGAACTATGATGTATCTACTTTGTTATTACTATGGAAAGGTGCTAAAGAATCCCACAATCACCTTGTGGGTGAATGCATATTCACAAGGGAGGTGTGAGATATATTGTGCAAGGATTTCAAAGTACACCTCCAACTAACAGATGATCCAAGAAGGATCCTGACAAAGTGTGGGAATGACGATTGGAAGAAGTTGCTATTTTTTACTCTATGCTACCATATTTGGGAGGAACGAAATGCCAGAAGACATCGAGATGTTGCTGCAAATGCAATGAGTGTTGCTATAAAAAAATTTATACGTGTTAAACGTAAGTTGCACATTAGTTAAATGTGTGAGTTGTTGCTTTGTGTTGTGGTGTTTAGTGTTTGGTCTACATGTAGCTTTTGACCTTCTATATTTTTAGGAGGATGTTGTAATATATTTACCTAATTCTGATACACACACATACATACATACATATGCCGACAAGGAGTGGCTCAAGTGGTCAAGCATGGTATCCCATAACAAAGGGACCCAAGTTTGAATCCCAATTGCCACCTTGATTTACCACCCTCACGAGAATTTGGCCACCGCCACAAGTGTGGGAGAGTGGGAGAGAATGCCTCTCTGAATCCCATCCATCCATCCATCCATACATACATACATACATACATACATACACGGACAAGGAGTGACTCAAGTGGTCAAGCATGGTGTCCCCTAACAAAGGGACCCAGGTTCGAATCCCAGTTGCCGCCTTGATTTACCACCCTCCCGACGTTTGGCCTCCACCACCGGTGTGGGAGAGGGTGGGAGAAATATTTCTCTATTAATCCCATACAAACATAAATACATACATACATGCATGCATGCATGTACATGTGATGCAAACAGTCATCCTATCCCCCTAGGTTTGTATATGGCAATCAACTAGTTGATCATGAGATGATTGGAAGCTGAGGCACACACTCATGATTGATGACACCCACTCATACCACCAAAAAATTTACCTTCACTCCACATGTAAACCCTAGCAACAAGTATGAGTATGTTATGCAGAAATAGTGCCCTAAAGAGTCTAAAGCTATAAGGTCAAAACATGTAAGTGTTGGAGAGAATATAATTAATATGTTAAGATAGATAGAGCCAGTTAAAAAAAGAAGACATTTTTTTTTGTGAATCTAGAATATGAAAATTTTGAACTAGTGAACGGTGTATGAGAACATATGATCCTCATCTACATTATAGGCATTACTGTTACAAAAATGTCTCTTCCTAGATATGGTGGACATAGAAATCCAGAGCACACTTTGATCTGATATCAAAGGAGCAAGGCTTTTTTTATTAAAATTCTCAAACATGGAAAATAAACAAATAGCTCTTTGTAAAGAACCCACATGGTTTGACATCTTGCCATTGTAAACAATATATATTATCATTTGTGCATACATTGATTAACATCACATCAATGGGAAGAATTTGGATGAGAAGAGAAAAAGGTACCATAGCTTCTAAAGTAGGGAACTTCATTCACAATTATGCCAAAACCTCCATCTTAGTTGAAGATATGGTACTTTTGGCATATATGCAAAATGATACCATATGGATGGATGTATGACAAAAAGAAGCAATGCTAATCGATCTCATGTTATTTGCATTATATGTAGAGCATGTGGGCATGGAGATAAGCATCATCAATCAAAGAGGAAATCGAGCAACAAAATAAGGATGAATTCACCAACCTTAACCCATAGAATATGTAGAAACTAAAAAGAAATCTCAAGATGTGTATGAGATACTGAATGTGGATGAAATCAACATGGTGACGTCAAAAGAAGTTGTTGTACACGGGTAGAGATAACAAGACCTACCAAAGAAGGCAATCACCATTGTCAAGGAAGGAGAGATAATCACTCAAAGCAAGAAGGAGATGCCTGAGCCTATAACTCTAGAAAAATTAGGGGAACTTTCTATCCTTCAAATTGGGAAAAACTTTTAACTCTTAGCTTTTCCAGATAAGAAGGGGAATTGGTCATGGAACTATAGGAAAAAAGCACAGTCATTAGACATAGACCAATTAGGAACCTTCCACATGCAGAAAATTTGAAACTAGATAAGTGTGTTGACGATATTATGGGATGTTAGGGATGTTTGCTCTCCTATGATGAAAGGGGTGAAAAGGTGTTATTATAAGCCTATCAGAAAGGTGTTTATTCAATCATTGAGAACAAAATCAAGTGGGGTAACATAAATAATATGAACATTTTTCCTAATGGGTGGAATCATATATCTAATTGTGATAAAGTGGGTTTTCAAAGGGTATGAATTGTTTGGATCCCTAACAAGTGGATCGTGATAGTCAAGAATGAAACTGATCAATAGATCAACTAGAATGCAACAATAGTGTAGGTTTGAGGATAGTAGTTAATTCTTTATATGTTTTTTATTTTTGTGGCGAGCCAAAGAGGAGGACTATGAAGGGATATTAAAGAATTTTCAAAGGTTATTAATATGTCTTACATGGTTTTAAAGACTTACATTGTCTGGAGATGGACTGAGAAGAATGAATGAAGCTCGATCCCCAATTTGTTACTAAATGTTTTTAAGTAGGTTGGCTGATAGATATTGCAATAGAAAATGATTTAATGAAGTAGTTTAATAAAGCATTAAAAGAGGAAAAAATAAACAACCCATTGTAAGCCTTTATGGAAAATTTATTAACATTCAAGTATCTCTAAAGAACTAGGTAAAATAGGAGTTTAGATCAAACATCTTCTTCCAAATAACAATGTAATCAATTAACGTGAACAAAATCTTTCGGAGTGACCACTTAATGAGAATCTTATAAATACGAGGAAAAATTGAAACAAAGAGTAAATGATCTCAAAAGATAAAGAAATATTCAACTAGAGGAGAAGCAAGAAAAAATGTCTCAAAGGTGAGGTTAGATTTATGAAACTCTACTAAAAAACTTCCAATAATAACAAGGGGAGTTTTGTGACTAGAAAAGAACATATAGAACAACAAATTGTTAGATTATATTCAATACTATACAATAAGGAGACAAAGGAAAAAATTGTTCATATCGTCCATGATTAGAAATTTCAATGTTTTAGCCACACACAACTCTCTACTGTTTAGGGAGGCTAATGATTAAGAATTTAAAGTTGTAGTTTGGAACATAGGGACCAAAAAGTCATAGACTAGATAGTTTTGACACATATTTATACAAAAGCACAGATGGTACAAAAATAAAATATTAGGTGAAACTATGCATTGGTTTATGAGGTCACATGGAAGAATTATAATGATGAACTATGGGTGTAATTATAGTTAATTAATCTGGTCATAACACACTAAAATTCATGCTGGAGTGAGACAAAGCTATACAAACATCTTAGATCCGCAAGTGATGTACTAATGGACGTTAGGGCATGTAGAGATGATTCAATGCAATAATCAACACATTCAATAGGAACAAGACTTCTCAAAGGATTTCTAATGGTTTATAAAGATACAAAATAACAGTCATTACGATTTATATTCACCAAATGAATTTAATGAAAGCAATCCTAATCTCTCATTAATAGAGGTAATAAGCATTCAATATGTACAATAAGAACGCACAATGGGAAGGCTGCTAACCAAAATGAACATCCAATTGTTAGATGTTACACTGTAGATTATCTTTTAGACATTTTCACAAGGACCTTAACCCAAAACATTTCCATAACCCAACCCCAAACCATCTAAACATGCTACCTAGCTATAACAACCTACACCTATAGTCTTTAGAGTACACTTGGACAAGAAACCCTTTTTATCTCTAGTCATATCCAAGGTTGTATGTCACCTAAGACTAAATGGTATTTTACAGAGATAGAGGTTGGATGGGACACCTAGAAAGTGTGTGCACAACTTGAGTAGTCAGACCCCACTAGAGAAAAATCAACATATTCATTTTAAAATGCTCTTTGATATGAAAAGCATTATAAATAAAAATATGTGTTCGACTTCTCCCCTTTAAGATGATCAAGGAATCACCATTACATTTCTCCAAAAAGATCTATAAAGTGGGGTTCACAAAAAACATGCACCCCACTCCACCTCACCCCAACTCCATCCTGCATGCTCACTAGACATGGCCCACTGTCCTAGAAATCTCCAAAATATAAGGTTCTCCTTAGGAAGGCGTCCTACCTAGTTCAAGTCTTTGTTTTTTCCTAAAGATGGGTTTAGTCAATTACTAACCTTAGGAAGACCCCATTCCCTATAAAAATATCCAAGGATATCATTTATAGAGGTTGCCACTTTTGGAAAAATTATAGAAACTACCACTTGGAGTTGGCATCTAGTTCACCTTTGGTTGAGACCTATTTATTCAGGTTGACAACTAGCCACCACATAAAGACCTAGGCACTCTAGCTTCAACCTACAGAACCCTACAATGGATTTTGAGTCCCTAATTCATCTCCTTTAGTGAAGAAATAAGGAAAATGATCATATTTTACTTTCTACTACATCCAAGAAAGGTAAATTTGGGTCTAGCTTGGTCCTAGTCACTTTTGCTTAAAATGTGCTTACTAAGATACTTACTGTAGGCATCCCCCATCCCATATAAAATAAATCCCCCATGTGTCATTTATATAGGTTGTCACTTATTGAAAGGCTAGCAACTACCGCATGACTTGGCATCTAGTTAGCATCTATTTGGAACATATTCACTTTGGTTGACTACTAGCAACCACCTAAAAACCTAGGAAATCCATATTCAACCTCCAAAACCCTAGAAAGTAAATTCTTTGAGGATCATGATCCATTTCCTTTGGTGAATAAATAAGAATAACATTGTCTTTCACTTCCTACAATATTCAAGCATAAATTGGGTCTAGACATAATGTAAATACCTTTCAACCACACCACCCCCAATACCAAATATATTTGATGATACAAATATGATCATGAATGATTTTATATATATTATTATTGTGCTAACCCTCATTTCTTATGCCATTATCATGTATTGCATGTTTCTTGTTGTATTTTTTCCAATAGAGTTAATTCTAAAAAGAAAATCTCACTTTTGTCTTATTATAAATTGGAAATAGACATTTTGGGCATTCTGGGAGTGCCTAACACATTTTTGTGTGTAATACAATGTCTTACCCGAATGTTTTGTGATCTCTCTTGTCTTATATGCCAACTTACCAAAGCAACTTTATGCTTTTACTCATTTTACCTTATAAATGTAGTGGCAACTCAGTTTTCTAGTCACCCACTATTTTTTTTGTCAAAATGCATCAAAACATAATAAGCCTATAGCTTTTACTTCATTAAATGTAATATCATGTCAATGATCTAAGTACAAAGTGTTGGTTATATGCCCTAGGAAGCATCATGCAATGATTGTTAAAGGGATGTATTGTACTTGATTTGATTATTAAAAAAGGCCAATTTCACCTATCGTGTTTATTTCATTGCTGAGATAAAGAATAAACTCATCAATGTCCTAAGAATATTTTGACTCATGACATGTGGTTTGGGTTAAGGACCTAAACATGAGATCATATGTATAATAAGAGTAATTATTCTTGTTATGTTCCTATTTGGTTACTATTGTGGATAGTATAGGACAACAATAATACACAAGACTAACATGTATGGTGAGTGATGACTATGTATCTTTAGTCATGATATTGGATATCAACTCGTATACATGGGTACATGTTAGAGGACAAGTTGTATTAGACAGAGCTACCTTGAGATTGACACGTGGAAGTCATGCCATGACATGTTAGAGTCATATCTCAATGTGACAATGGTGATTGTGATCCTTAGACCTAAATTCACTATTGTTACACATGTTGTTTAGTGTACTTTAACACTTATACAACATGTTGCGGAATATAAGTTGCCAAAAAGTTGGAGATTGGGTACATTGTGACACATAGGGAATATTGTGAGTGATTTAGATGGACTTTGTCCCTCCTTTGGAGTGATATCCCTAGCCACTTGATAAGAGAGACTATGAAATTCATGGCCATGCTCATGTGAGTCAATATATGATATTGATCTCACAATATCTCGAATAGTTTGATCTAGTTCAAGGAACATATATTGAATGTCAAGCAGATGAGATTCAATACCCCAATTTCAATATGGATATTTTTGACAATGGGATTTTATTATCATGGTAACATTCATCATCTTATATTTTGTATTTGTTCTCCAATTCATTCTTGAAACTTGAGTGGCAATGATGTGTGCCTAGACACCAATCTTTGCTTGTATTGTTTCAAACATCACTACCAACATAATTAGGAACCATTTGTCTTACACGGATAAGGATGCATAAGGGAATTGAAGTTCACAATCAAACTAATGATTAGAATGGTTCTGAATCATGAACAAGCTAACTAACCTTCGGGTTGGGCTACCAGAATGTCTGATCAGTTGAACCTATTGGTTGGGTCGACACATCATTTGATTTTTAATTGGTCGACTAAGGTTTCCACTAGACTGACGTGATTGGATGATCAACCAACCTGTTTGGCAATCACAACGTAATGGTGAATGTCTTGAACTGGATAAAAAATTTAGATCTAGATTTAAACTATCCCAATCGGCTAGTCAACTAAGCTGATCCAGCAATCATAGTGCCCAACAGGACCATGATCAGGCAATCAAGTAATGTGATCGGAGGTCAAAATCCAATCTGAGTTTTTCAGCATTAGACTTCTTTTAAGATTGTGATTAGGAAAGGAATTGGAATTAGAATTTTCAAAGCCCATGAGTCTCCTATATAAAGGAGGCACGATATAAAGGTTTTAATAAAACACTTGAGACAATTTGTAAGAAAAGTTAGCCGTCAAAATTCTCTCTTGGAAATAAGAAATCACCCTAAGGACTGATGCCCAAGATAGGAGAAGTAAGGGGTTTCAGGATGACTAGCACATCAACAACTCCTATTCCTCTTGTAATTGGTGTCCAAGATGGTGTACCACATTCTCGCTCATCGACATGGACAAAAATAGTGGTTAAGGCACATGTATGCAGGACTGGATAAGTTGTTCAACAAGAAGACAACGATGTAGTAGGTCGATGGCCAATATAGATCTCTTTCTCATCCATCTGTATTTCTTGTTGGTCATTATGGATCTAGATTGAGAAGATTGTATTCTTCATTGACAAAGACAGATCTATTTTTTAATAACTAGTGTTAGCAAAGGTATAACATTTATCCCTTATTATGTCTTTTGATCACTGACATTTTATAGCTACGATGGATATTACATCTTGGGTGTGCAGATTTTTTTTGGTTATTTTACTTCCCCCCTTCTCGAAAACCCTACATTGGTATCAAAATAGATGTCATACACTTTTAACACTAGTCTAGGTTTTGAAATATATATATGTATATATATATATATTACATATACATATGTGACACCTTGAAAATCAATTTGATTTTTGGATGTAGATATGGAAATTAGATCGTTGTGGTATGAACTAAGACATGTAATATGTTTATTTTGATTTTGATCAAACATCATGTAACATTTATATGGCTTGCATGCCATGCCTCTCTATATTCATTCTTTATGTAAACTTCAATTATGAAGTTAGAATAGGATGATGCGAAAACAACACTGGTGGACCATGCTAGAGGAGGAGAGTATCAAAATCTACACCAAAGAGAATGGTGCTTCGTGGGTTTGTGATCAAGAAGAGATGATAGATCAACCACAAAAGAACTATCCAAATTAGGGACTATTGATCCACTAACTAGCTTCCCTGATCGGGTGACCAGAAACCCTTAAAGGACATATTAAGGTTTGCATTTAGATGTGAATCTTGGATGTTTTTCTACAACCATTGTTGGCTCAAGTTGCAATCTTCTGAATTGATAGTGAGGGCTCTCAATTTTTATATAAAATATCTAGATTGTAATAAATTTAAGTCCAAATTAATTTTGTCATAATAGATTTTTAAATCAAATTAATTTTCAAATCAAAATATAGACTCATGAAAAATATCTTCTATGTTGATCTATGGAAGACACTAGCAACAATCCATTTTTATTGTGATCAATGTTTGAGGAAAATAAAGTTAACGAGAATCACTTTGATGACTGGTTCAGGATGTTGAGAATTGTTCTCACATGAGTGTAAGCTCAATTTCCTAGACACACTAGTTCCTAATAAACCAACTCCAAATGAACCTAGGCCGGAGAGGGAAGCTCATAAGAAGCATTTTGATGATGCCATGGACACCAAGTGCCTATTTCTTTTCTCCATGAATCATGAGCATCAGGACCAACATGAGAACATAGATGTTTTGCTATGATAACACATTTCAAGAACATATATCAAGAACAAGAAAGATAAGAGAGGTGTGATGTGTCCAAATCCTTGTTTAACCCTATGTACTCAAGTTAATTGGTATGTGAAAAGTCTTGCAAGACTAGGTTTTCCTGTAAAGCAAGAGTTTACATTATATATAATCCTACAATCATTGTCAAACCCATACAAGCAATTTTTCATGAATTACAACATGAACAAATTTTGATAAGTCATTGATTGAGCTACTTAGCATGTTGAGAACTGTCTAGGGACAAATAAATGACAAGAACAAATCCATTTTAGTGGTCAACAAAGGAAATGAGAAGTCCAATGGCAAACAAAAAGATAAGAAAAGTTATAAAGCTAGCCAAAAGTTTCATGCACTTAAGTCAAAAGGAGGGAGTGACTAAGGGAGGCAATTGTCACTATTATCACCACGATGGACATTGAAAGAGAAATTCCCTTCTTTACCTTAAGCAACTGAAGAAGCAGAAGTATAGGATAGATATCTCCACTTCAGGTTTATATGTTATTAAAATAAAATTATCTACTTATTCATCATAGGTATTTGATACCAGATGTGGGTCTCACATATGTTCAAATATGCAAGATCTGAAAGGAAGTAGAGTCTTTTTTTTGGAAAAATTTTGGTAAATATATTCCAAAACCCCTAAAAGGGGGCAAAATTACAAACGACATCCATACATGTGGTTAACCAGAAAGGAAGTAGTGTTTGGATAAAGGGGAGGTGGAACTACGTGTTGCAAATAGAGCAAGATTTGCTTCCACTACAATAGGCGCCTATTGTATATCTCTATCCAGTGTGCTTGTAATAGAGTTAGATAACTACTATTATGTACCTTCCATAAATAGAAATATTATTTTTCTATCTTGTTTGGACAAGTACAATTTTGATTTTCTAATAAATATTGGTCATATTTGTATTTCTAAATATGAGATCTATGATGGAGGGCCCCTATGTCTTATGGTATTTACTTATTAGATTGTGACACATGTATATAACATTAATACAAATAGTTTGAAACTCAATGATTGAAATAAAACGTATCTTTAGAACTAGGGCACATAAATGAGAAGCACATTTCTAAACTTCATGAAGATGTATATTTGGACTCTTTTGATTTTGAATAAATAGAGATATGTGAATCTTATTTTTTGGGAAAGATGACAAAAGAACATTTCACTAGTAACTGTAAGAGAGTTATTGACTTCCTATGAGTCATACATAGTGATGTATGTGAAACTTTTATCACAAGTTCTAGTATTGGATATCAATTTTCATCACTTTTACTGATGACTTCAATAGATTTGGCTATGTGTATCTAATGGAACACAAGTCAGAATCCTTTGAAAAGCCCAAGGACTTTATAAGTGAAGTATGAAATCAGCATGGAAAAATATTTAAATGACTTCTATTAGATTGAGGTAATGAATACTTAAGGAAATAGTTTGAGGTCCCTCTAAGGGATTATAGTTACCAGGAACACCACAACATAATGGTGTATTAGAAAGAAGGAAGTGTACCTTGTCGAACATGGTGCAATCAATGATGAGTTTCATTTATCTTCTGATCTCCTTTTGGGGTTGTTGTCTTGGAAAATTTCATGCTTACACTTAAGCGAGAACCTTTCAAATCCATTGAAAAGACATCATATGAAATATGGACTGGGAAACGATTGAATATGTCATTCATGAAAGTTTGGGGATGTGAAGCTTATGTCAAGAAGTAGTTCTGTGTAAAGCTTGGACCCCAAATTAGATAAATGTATCTTTGTTGGATACCCTAAGGAAACTAAGTGTTACTACTTCTATTTTCCATCATAAAATAAAGTGTTTGTTATTAGAGATTTTGTATTCCTCAAAAGGGAATTCATTTCAAGATGAACCAGTGGGAGGCAAATAGAACTTAAAGAAGTTCGAGACCAACAAGATAACATTGAACCTATGGAGGTAGATAAGGAACAAAAGGAAGCACAAAATGTTGTGGAACATCAAGTCCCTATTTTAACATAGGAACCACAAAGTTCAATGGGGAACATCTTGAGCCAAGGAGATATAGATATCTCATGACTCAATGAGATACTGTGTTGGTCATCAAGTATGGTGATTCAACAACTTACAATGAGGTTATTTAAGGACTAGATTCTAAAAAATGGCTTTCGACCATGAGATCTGAGATGGACTTCATTACACCAACAAGGTATGGACCTTGGAGGGTAAAACCCATAGGATGTAACTGGTTCTTCAAGAAGAAAACCAACATGTATGATAATGTATAATCCTACAAAGATAGGTTGTTGCAAAATTCTTTAAACAAGTTCAATGTGTTAACTATGATAAAACTATTCACCATATGCCATGGTTAAATCCATCAGATCATGCCTACCATTGCAACTTACCATACTATGATATTTGGCAAATGGACATTAAAAATACTTCACTTAATGGGAATATTCTAGAGGATGTGTATATGACACAACCAGAGGGTTTTATCAGTCCAAATGAATCCAATCAAGTATGTAAGATTCAAAGGTCAATCTATTGATTGAAGAAAGCACCCCAAAGTTGGAATCTTTATTTTGATGAGACAGGCAAACAATTTTGATTTATCCAGAATGAAGATGAACCTTATGTTTATAAGAAGATTAGTAGGAGCATGATTGTATTTATGCTATTGTATGAAGATGACATGTTACTGACGGGAAATGACATACCTACTCTATAATCCGTTAAAACATGGTTGGGTAATACCTTCTCCATGAAGGACTTAGGTGAAGCATCCTATATTCTAGGAATCAAGATCTGTAGAGATAGATCTAGAAGGATTCTTGTCCTAAGTCAAAGTACATACATTTTCAAAGTGTTATAGAGGTTTAGCATGAAGAATTCTAAGAGAGGAAACATACCCATGTCTACGGAATAAGTCTCTCTAGAACTCATTTTCCTAGATCATTGGAAAAGCATGCATGCATAAATAAATATTTTGTATGATATATGGTTTGGGTTGAGGATATACTAAGAACATTTTATTATTAATGAACATCAATAATTGATTTTATTATTAATAAAAGGTGTTATTATATGTCCTAAGAACATATAATAGTGAAAAATATTAATAAATTCCTAAGAACATCTTAACTCGAGGATATATGGTTTGGGTTGAGGATCTGAACATGAGATCATATGTATAATAAGATTTCCCATTCTTATTATGTCCCTATCCATTTACTATTGTTGATATTACAGGATAAGAAAATACATGAGACTAGCATGTATTCTAAGTGATGACTATGTCTCTTTAGTCATGATATTCAATATCAACTCACATACATGGGTACATGTTAGAGAACAAGTTGTATTGGATAGACCCACCTTGAGATTGACACATGGAAGTCATGTAATAACATGATAGTGTCATATATCAATGTGAAGTGGTGATTATGATCCTTAGAACTGAAGTCATTATAGTAACACATGTTGTTTTGTGTATATTGACACTAGCCTAACATGTTTTGAATATAAGCTACCAAAAAGGTGGTGATTGGGTACATTGTGAAACATGGGGAATATTGTGAGCGATGAAGATGGAACCTTACCCTTCTTTGGAATGATATCCATGGACACTTGATAAGAGAGACTATAAAATACACAACTATGCTCAAGTGAGGCAATACATGATATTGATCTCACATATCTCAAATAGTATACTCTAGCTCAAGGAACATGTATTGAATAGTAAGAGGATTACAATGCATGCCTCAGTTACAATATGGATATATGTGACAAAGGGATTATATGGTCATAGTCACATTGGTCACTTTATAGATTGTATTTGTTCTCCAATTCATTCCTACTACTTTCATGGAAATGATGTGGGGCTAGACGTCAGTCTTTTCTTGTGTTATTTTTAACATCACTACGAACATAATTAGGAACATATAGGGTCACACACATAAGGATGCATAAGGGAATTCAATCTTGCAATCAAATATACGATTAGAATGGTTCTAAATAATGAACAAAATGATTAACCTCTAATAAGGTGAATAGAATGTTTGTTCAGCCAATTGAATTGGTTGGGTCAATAGATCAAATGATTATCAATTGGTCGATTTAGTTTTTGATGACTGGAATAACATGATCTGTTGATCAAGAAACCTTATCAGGAAATCATAATGAGAAAAATCTCAAATTGCAAGCAATTCGAATATGGATCTGAACTGTCCTAATTGGCACATCAGCTAACTTGATTGGGCAATTAGAATGTCCAATAGTACCATAATCATCTGATCAAGTAATGTGATCAGGCGGTCAGGATCCAATTTGAGTATTTTAGCATCATATTATTTTTGGAATTGTGATTAGGAAAGGGATTGGAAGTAGAGTTTTCCAAGCCCATGACTCTCCAATATAAGGTGGGCACATCTCGAAGGGTTTAACACAATATTTGGGACAACTTATGAGAGAATTTTTCCATCAAAGTTCTCTCTTATAGAGAAAGTCACCTCAAGGATTATTTCCCAAGATCATATAAGAAAGATAGTTATAAGATGACTAACATATCAATAATTCAGGTTCTTCTTTGACTTGGTGGTCAAGGTGGTGCACCATGTTCTCATTCATACACATGGACAAAATAGAGGTTGAGGCACACATTTGGAGGTTTGGAGAAGTTGTTCCACAAGAATATAGTTGTACATTAGCTTGGTTACTAATTCATGTTTCTTTCTCATTTATCTAGATTTCTTGGTGATAGTTCCAAATCTGGATCCGAAAGATCATATTCTTTACTGTAAAAGATGTGTCTAGTTTTAGACAACTAGTTTTCACAAATGTATAATCTTTATCCCTTCTTATGTGTTTTGTTCATTGATGTTTTATAGCTACCACAAATCTTACGACTAGGATATAAAGGGATGATTTTTTTATGTTATTCTACTGCATCCCTCTCTCAAAACCCCTACACAAATATCAAAACTACTTCTACCTAATATAAACTCTAACAACCAAGGAGCTCATGTGATGGGAATGAGCATAAGAAATTGCATGCTTCTTGTAGGAGAATCCCTATTAGATTTCATTGTGCAAGAGGAGACAAAAAGTTGTCTTGAGATGGAAACTTAAAATCCTATGGAAATATTAGATGGAATAGCATTTGGTGTATAATAGACCAAATGAGTTTTAAGGAAAAATGGAAAATGGTCTTCCAAAAATATGTATGCAGTACACTCTTTTTTATTCTGATTAATTGTATGCCTATTGGTCTTTATCAAGGAGGATAGGATATAGGATGGTCCACTCTCTACATATCTCCTTACATTATTCTTGGATTTCTTAACACGCATGATGTGAAATCAGAGAAGAAAATAGATATTATATTTTTCGTAGAACAAATACTTTTAAAACAATTTATTTTTTTAGATGTTGTATTGGTGTTAGTAGAAGAAAAACCACATGGGTTAAAGATATTTGAGAAATATTAGATTTATTTTGTGATCTAACATGTGTTGTCATGAATGAAACTAAAACACAAATGTTTCTTTCCAATAATTGTAGAACCTAGGGTACATTTTCTCAGAATATGTAGTTTAAATAAGTTTTATTTCCATAAAATTTATGGTTTCTCCTTGTAGATAGCAATTTAAAAGTGGTTGACTTCACAAATTATATGTACAATCTTGAGGACTTGTTGGAAAGATGGTCAACAACTAATAATTTAGTTGCATGGAGGGAAACTCTTATCAAGGCTTTTTTGAACATTTCCTTTTTATCCTAATAAAGTAGGGATACATACAAAAGAATCATGTGTGATAGATTTCCAACACATATATCTAATTTTTTATGTATTAATCTCTACCATTCAATGAAGGAAACTCATCCAAATCTACAAAAAGATGAGTGTGAGTTAGATCTCAGACCACCAATATGAATTTTTAGAAGGATGACATAGAAATAGTTTATCAATATGCAAATAAAATATGTGGTGTGTGAAAGGTGGATGAAAGACAAATACCATTGTGTGTTAAACTATAATCAACACACAAGAGAGTATGGGTATTAAAGGGTCATCAACTTGATGGAAATCATGTAGAAATAAGTTAAATGCAAGTTCATCCAAGATGGAGAGGAAATATAGACTAATTGATCAGAAATTATATTAGGTATGTTGGATTAGATATATATGGTTTGATGAACATATTCTAAAAATATAGTTTTTGTGCATCTAAAAATTGCATGTGGTTTTTATCATATTGGATGATGTTTTTAGGTTGAACCTAAATAATGACAAGACCACACACTAAGTAAAAATGAAAAATAAATGCATGACTACATTGTCAATATGTGTGAGTGTATGAATAAAGTATGTATTTTAGGTTGCATGAAATTGAAGTTGAAGATTTAGTTGAATTCAAGCTTTAAAGTCATGATGGTAAAACGTAGAAGGAAAGAGGAAATAAAAATGAAGGGAAGTGGGTTATCTTATATTCCTCTCTTCTATCATGTATGGCAAGAAAGGAATTCAAGAACTCACTAAAAAAGTTATATGTAGGTGCAAGAAAATTTCTAAATTAGTATAAGCTCGTGGTTGGTGTAAGTAGATGCAATAATATGATGTGTCAACATGGTATTGGGTTGTTACATGGGCTATACATAATTTTGACCCATTTTAGGGACATAAAAATAAAAGTTACCAAGTTTTGGCACATGCATGCATATTCTACCACGTATATAGATTTGTGTATTTATGGAGATACATGTATTCACACTGCAAGGCTAGATTACCCTTACATTAGGCAAACACGATGCTTTGTATACCTTAACAATTAGTGAATGGAAATATAGGTATGCTTTTATATTCAAAGGATTCAACAACACTGTGACCAAGATCTAGAATGATATCCCAAAAATCAACAATGTCAATTCGACTAAACAAAAAAGTAGGAAACAATGAATACTTATGTTGACGTTGACCAACTTCACCTGTTTTGATAGGAGGAAATGTAGCAGTAGAGTAATGACTGTAATGCGTAGATGAAGGATGAAACTACCCTTCAGTCAAACTAGAGTTTGATTGAATAGCACTGGGTCGAACTAGGAGCTCAACTAGAAGAAATTTTGAGCTATTTATTATCTAAATAGACGTCTCTCAGATGAACAACATCATCATGGTCAAACTATGAGTTTGACCTAAAATCCGACTGGCTAAAAATTTGAAAAAATGTATTTCAACTTTAGACATATAAGTAATAAAATATAACAATTTAATGACTACCTAAATACCTACCTAACAAAAAATGTCTAATGGAATCAACAACATTAATTCTTCTATAAAATAGAAAATAAATGGATGGATACCAGGATTGTAATGCTTCAGAAAATCAAATTTTTGTAAATATCCAATACTTACATGTGATAAGTCTATTGCACAGACCTAACTCATATATTCATGTAAATACATAATAATGTAGTTAAAATTAACAAAAATAGGGAACATGTTATTGGAAAATATAGGTCTACGTAATGCTCTATAGGGTCAACAATTTTATTTTAATTTAATTTAAGGATGAATAAATTTTATCTTAAACATACTATTTTTTGGGCGTCGAATTATACCCACACTAGCCATTAGGAAATATAAAATTTCCTCCTATCTAATGACATATACAAATTCCACCTTTAAAATTGAATATATCTAAATATCAAATTGATATATTATATATATTTTTTTCTTACTCAAAATGTTCAACATGCTTTGGAAAACCAAATCTATTAACACTTCCCATGGACATGAAATCCCTTCTGTGTCAATGGATTGTTGTTTTACTTTAAATTTTTTTATATATGTCCAAAATCTCACCTTTGAGTTTATTTGTTTTAGGATTTTTACCATTTCTAAACATCACATGTTCCTAACAAAGAAACATTTCCTTTAATCTATAATGTGTTTTCAAGCAAAGTTTCAATTTATTATGATAGATAATGAATAATCAAAGTAAAGATACTTATCAAGAAAAGATTCTATAACTGTGATGTCGGGCAAGGATGTGATTTAAATCATTTTTACTCATAAAATCTCACAAAAAAGTTTCAACTCATGGTAAGAAAACCATTCTATTTTTAAAGCATTCATTTATCTTTCTTGTAGACCACCTTTTGGAACGATACAAACCTATACAAGAATTCCACATACAAATACAAAGGAAAACAAAAAATATGAGGAAAATTCATAAATCATGGAAAGACAACGTCATTTTTCAACAACAAATGAAACTATCATTTAATACTTATGCCTCGGGTTTCATACATAATCTCTTGGTGTTGATAGCTCCCAACTATTTGAGATATTTAAAAATTCATAAGAGATACAATGAGCATAGACGATTTGGCATTTTCAAGCTCCATGACCAGATCCATAGCCATAACCAGATCCAAAACCACCTCATTTTCCGCCTGCACCACCACCTCCCCCTCCACCACCATTGCTATATCCTACACCAGAGCCAAAACCAAGTCCTTTACCAGCACTGCCTCCGCCTCCACCACTAGCTTTTGGCACACTCTTACTGTGACCATGACCATCCACATGTCCATGATCATGCTCATGCTTGTGCTTATGCTTGTTCTCATGCTTGTGATCTTGCTTGTGCTCATGTTTGTGCTCTTGCTTGTGCTCATGCTTGTGCCCGAGCCCATGCCCAGTAGCAACTCCACCACCAAATCCATATCCACTTCCAGAACCAGACCCTGATCCATTTGTAGAACCCCCTCCACCTCCACCTCCACCTCCCCCGCTAGCACCACCTACTCCACCACCACTACCAAATCCGAATCCACTCCCACTCCCAAAATTGGACCATGTTCCATTTGTGCAACTCCCACCACCGCCTCTGCCTCCTCCACCGCCTCCTCCACCACCACCACTTTTAAACACAACTCGTGTTGCTGATGAGACACCCACGAACAACACTACGAAGAAAGAAATAACTACAATCTTCTTAGTCATTGTTGCTACTGTACTTTGATGTTCAATGAGTTTGTGAAAGCAATAAGAAGAGAGGCTACTATTTATACTCTCTATGTGAACAACGTGGGCATGAGTATTACGAAGTCTTTCCAACTAGACACCCACTAAGACCATCTTAGTGCTTATCACGTAGAGAAATATTCCGTCCATATCTGTAATGTTGTGCTTGTTCTTCTCATGTAATATCAATCTACTGTGATAGGCTATTAATAAAAGAATGTGTGCAAGAAAATAATAACCAACGCATCATTAGACGGTCAAGTTGAGCTCTCAGCCTGAACCAATAGTCTTCTTGAATGAACCGCGTACGTGATCATTAAAATCGTGTACAAGGGCCTCCTTGGACCGTACGTGGAGTATGAAAAAAATTCTTGCGCGCTGTAGTAGTAGAATATCACTATCTTTCGTGTTGTCTATAGAAATCAGATGTTCTTATTCAACTTATCATACTACAAAGAGAAAATCAGAAACTTACATTCATTAATCCTCTGACAGATATGCGACCATTTAAATCTATTCTAGCGTTGACAAAGAAGCAGCAATTTCTACGATGAAAAGTAACATGTATTTTCTTAGCAACACCAGTTATTCACATTTAATGGACATGTATCCTTGTTGTGACTTCGTTTTCAAAGGGGATTGATGGTAGTTTTGGGCCATGGCAAGCTAGCCGCCTTATCATGTGGCCCAGAATTCCGGCTTAAAGATTATATGAGATTGCAAAGTGGTGCAATATCCCTAATTTCTACTGCCACCTTACCACGATTCCATATATTTATGACTTGCATCCTTATCCAACACTAGCCCTCATAATTTCTTCAGCTTTGGACAAAATGATTTCCATTTCTGTTTATGAGATGCAACTTCTCTTTGGAACGTTGTTTACTCATTTGGAATGTTCTGGGGGTTATATTCCAATTTGAAAATGTCAAGATTTTGCTGGCCTATTACCACGACAGCAACAAACATGATATAGGCAAAGGAATACTAGCCTTTTCTAGTCTTTTCATCATGTACGGTTGGAGAGGAATCAATGTGTGCATGAAGGGAAGTCAACAAACCTTGAAAGATTGGAAGAGAAAATTGGTAAAGGGATCATATGTAGGCTCATATATAAAAAGTTTCTTTCTCTGTCATTCTTTGTCTTGGAATATGTTAGGGTGTACGTCGGCTATATGTAGGGGAAGAACTAGAAACTGACAACAGGAGGAGCTGAATCATATGGGTGAAGCTTATGTTCAAACTTATGTTCGCTCAAGATTACCTTTATGCTTATCTCATAAGCTCTCCAACATACTCTCCTGGCCAAGGTTTCAACCTACTGCCGCACTACTGACATAATCTAGGTGCATGTTATGCCCTACTCACATAAGCCCATAGGGTTTCTATAGGTTCTTTAATAACATCATCATTGAATGAGCTATCTGTTATGACCCCACCTCCCGGTAACCCCCAATTAAGGGAGACCCGTAGGACAGAGCCGTTATTCAATTACAGGATCAAAGGTTCGACAAATAATCATTAACAATTAATAAACTTAACCAACTAAACCGAAAACTGGTATAAAATAAAACTCTTCTTACCTTGGAAAAACTGGTATTTCTAAACTTCTATCCATGAAGATGCTAAACTAACTAATCCTCCTGTGTACCTTATTTCTCGTTTAATTTCACATCTTCCACTTTACAGTTGTTCTTT
The DNA here is from genome assembly GCA_963693085.1 of Alisma plantago-aquatica. Classification (NCBI taxonomy): domain Eukaryota; kingdom Viridiplantae; phylum Streptophyta; class Magnoliopsida; order Alismatales; family Alismataceae; genus Alisma; species Alisma plantago-aquatica. The sequence continues at coordinate 1,062,291,503 of OY856409.1, read as the reverse complement.
TCATTTGTACCTAAAACGCCGACAAACAAAACGTCGGTCAGTAAGAAGCTGGTATGTGGGGGAAACGATAATCATGCAACTACAATAACAAAGTAATCAACCAATTATCATTTAACAGCCAAGATTACATTTTAAACCATACTACTCAATCCTTTCCTATCCCCTATCTCTGTGTTGTCCCTGAAGCGGACTGAGATACCACCTCTCTCTAGATAGATCCTTATTGGACCCCGCATGATCCTACCTAATAGGTAGATCAATATCTAGGGTTGAGTTGCATGGCACTACCCATAGGTAGTCCAATCTCTAACTCAATGTGACTTGATGGACCTACCCCATTGGTAGACATTTACTAAGTCATTCAATGACCTGATGGGCCTACCCCATTGGTAGCCATTTACTAGGTCAACCCATTAAGCTATAGAGGGGACTAGGATCTGAGCTAGTAGGCATATTTCTTATGTGATAGTCATATTCACATTATACTTTGCATGAATTAAATACATCCAACAGTTTAATTCAAGCCACGATGGAAACATCGATAAAATCCCAGAAAATTAATTCGGGTAGTCATAAGCGTAACCACATACCTGATTTGATGATTTCAGAAGCATTAAGAAAATCCAACCAAGCATGCAATCCAAGTAATTCAACAATCACATAATTCCTGAAAAGAATATGTACTCTATTTATTACACACTTTATCAAGAGCCTACTTTATTAACTTGGATTCACTTTCTAGGGTTTTTGCATCAATTTTAGGGTTTCATTTTGCAATTAGGGTTTCCCTTCATCTTTTACCATATTAAACCCTAATTTTATGCCATTACTCATAAACCCTAATTATCTCATCTATTCTTCAACATTAAGGTTATCTTAACAACATATAACCCTATTTTCATATTACAGGCACATTAATCATCAATTTAGCTTCTTTTTCATTAAAGCTACTATTTTTATCCTTTTAATCCATGACAATATCATTATACACATTTATCATCAATTCATAGTTCATTATGGTCTAAATCACATATGAACTCGATTTGCTATAAATTCCACCTTTTATTCATGAGAAAACCCTAATCACTACATATAGGGTATTTATCCAGAATTAAGAAATTTTATGTGCAAATAACTTAGGTCCATCATTTTACAACATATTTTCACATTTTCAAATCATATACAATCTCACCTCTTTTACCTTAAATTTAGGGTTTCTAAATAATCATTCTCATATGGGGTAAAAACCCTAAATTATGCAATTTTACATCTAGATCAGGTTCGAATCTAAAATTATCATTCAACAGGTTATTAACACTTCAATTTACCCATTAAGCTTACTAGATTCAACCTTTAATCACAAATAGGGTTTTTAACTTAACTTTAATGCACTTTTCATCATATTAATATAATTTTGCAATTCGGAACGGAATTATGATTTCATATCATTTTTATTGGATTCCTCTCGTTCTCCTGATCAATTTTCATATATAGCATGTCTTTATTCGACCTACCAATAGCTAACTACAAATTTTGCAAGAGAATCGAATTTGGACCAATCAGACGATGCCACACCAGCTTTTATTATCCCCTTTTGTTATTCTCGCAAGTTGTAACTAAAATGCCCAGAATTACCTTTTTGCCCTTGAGGGCGACGCATGGCACCAGGGGCCCTCAGGTTTTTTGCCCCTTATCTTCTTCCTCGTTGTGTTGGATAAATTGGATATTATGATAAATCCCTTTGTTTCGATGATGACAAACATTTCATTCTTATTAATCTAACGAGCTACTTAAGTGTGCAGGAACAAGGTGATGACAAAGTTCTAGGGAATCCTTACGCTTGAATGTTTATAAATGTCATACAATGTAATCATTTGTAAACTTGTACAAATATATAATGTACAAGTATTTAGACTTCATGTAAATCAAGCGTTAGATCTCCCTAGCTAAACACCACACTTAGTTAGGTCATCTCCTTCTAATAGATCACATAATGCACACTCATGCACATACTTAGTATCTTAATCAAAAGATTGAAAACAGAGTCAATCTCGGTCGACCACACTCCTCGACCGAGACACTCTCGGTCGACAAACTTCTCGTCCGAGATTGACCAAAAGTAGCCGTTAGACACAGCAGTTGACAGTTGCAAATCAACGTTAATCCAGAGAGCATGTCGGTCGACAAATCCTCGACCGACTGGGCATCTCGGTCGACAAGTTCTCGACCGAGATGATCTCTGACAGCAACTGCAGAATTAATTAACTAGCCGTTGCTAATGCGCCTAACTTATTCCTAACGGCTAGTTAAGCACTAGGAACCCCCTAGAAGTTGTCTAGAACGTCCTTAAGCATACTTAGGCCATTCCTATAAATAGGACAAGCCATAGGACACTAAAATACACTTGTTACACTTGAGAATACACTTGAGCACACTTGAGCAATCTTTTGCAAGCAAAATTTGAGCACTGTGATCATTGGCCTACATTCTCCTTAGCTCAATCTCGTGTCCTATAGGCTAGATTCTCCTACCTACAGCAATCACAAGTTCACATACTTGGCTAGGAGATCTTACGCTTGACCTAGGCATATCAAGCCTTGGGCTTAAAGGATAAGTTGTAATTTCTGTTTTCCTTTCTTGTTCCTGTTTATCTTGTGTACTCTCCTTGCTACTCCTAGGGTTGGAGGCTGTGGATTGGAGAGGGTTGACTTCTCAGGTGGAGAAGGGGACTTCAAGCTACTTCAAGAAGGCTGTCGCAGGGGAAGCTACTTCAGAAGGCTGGTGCAACGGGAGTTGGTGCATCTACTTCAAGGGAAGGGTGCTTCAAGGTTGGCGATTACTTCTAGGTGAAGGCTGCTTGAAGGGTTTAGGAAAAGAGATTGTATTTTATGTAAATTCCTTGAAGAGGTAATAAAATAAATTTCTTTTCAAATCCCGGTTGGGTAAGCAACCGGGTAGTGGACTGACGGCTATAGTATTTGCTATAGTTGGAACCACTCTAAACCCTGTGTCTCCTTGTCCAATTTTCTCTTTGTGGTTGTTGAAGTGCAATAATTGTTAAATTATCTATAAAACTCTATTCACCCCCCCTCTAGAGGTTTTCAATTGGTATCAGAGCAGGCTTCAAGGAGCCCTAACAAGGTCTTGAAGAGATAAAGGGAGGAGGTGACTACAACCACAAGAAAAGGAACATGGACCAAAGTTCGACAAGTTGCAATTGGTGCTTAGGAACAAAGCACTCTACGTCTAAATGTCCATGGAGGTCAAAGAAAGGAGATGCACATAAAGAGTGTTTCGTTGCTACAATAAGTGAGGAAGAAGAAGAAGAGGTAAGCTTGCTTGATTTACCCAAGGAGGAGTTAGTTGCTATTATTGAAGAAACACATAATAAATATGTTGAATGCAAAAAGAAGTTAAAGAAATCCAGTAAAGAAAATGATGATCTAAATGCTAGACTTTTTGCTCTTACATCCGAAAATGACGATTTATATGCTAAATTGAATACTCTTGGTTTTGAAAAAGACAGCATTATGTCTGATAATCGTACCTTGAAATCATCTCTAAGTAACAGTGAAGTAAAGATCTTTACTCTAGAAACAAACTATGATCTTCTATGTCAAGAAAAAGCTGAATTGCTTACAAAATTAAATGATTTTCAAAAACAACCTATATTGTGCACCCATGTAGATTATGACAATATAGTGAAAGAAAGAAATATGTTATCATCCAATCTAGACCAAGCAAAATTAGATATCAAGAAAAGAATGGATGAGATCGTTAAGTTGCAACAAGAAGTTAGTAAGTTAAGCAACAATGGAATCCTTGATAGAATATTAGAAAATTCCTATCATCAAATAGGGAGAAGAGGACTAGGTTATAAGCCTAATGAGAAATCCCATCAACAACCTAGAAGAACACAAGCGAGTCAATCTGCTTATATACCTAGAGGCACAAAAATGTATATACCCAAGAATAACCTAGATTAAAACCATAGAAAAAGGCTTGAGGTTGATTCAATTTGTTGTCATTATTGCTCACGCCTTGGACATTATTCTTTTTCATGCCCATACAAGAAAAAGCATGTCGAGATGGTATGGGTTCCAAAAACCCCAAATTAAATAGGTTCGACTAAGTTGAGATATGACCAAAGACCTTAATTTGTATATCCTTATGTCTATCTCAACTTAACATTTAGGGATAACAAAATCAAAAATTAAAAGATTTAATAGCACCTTGATACACATATGTTTATCTCAAACTGATCTCTGAATAAGATACATCCTATATTGCACTTGAAATATATTTCTGAAACAGTTTCCAGAAACTTGATCGGTCGAGAAGTTGTCGACCGAATAATCCTCGGTCGAGCAATTGTCGACCGAGCATATCACTGTTCTCAGACTGCTGTAAATCTTTACATTGTATGTGAAAATTATTCTTAACTGATCATGCTTACATTTCTATTTAATCATTCCTTTATTGCACATTTATTTTTCAGAAATACTTGCAATGAATAAAATGTTTCAAATAAATTTTTGTGTGCTTTTATATTAAGCATCACTTATTTTAGTCTATCCAAAGTAATCTTAAATTCATGAATGGATATTATTCTTGAATATGCTTCATCATATTTGATGTCCTTATTAAGCTCTCATAATTAGTACACTTTAATGAGTCTCAAATTGATATTTGCAAGCTATCTGCAGAACTTATACTTCGCATTTGAATGATTCATACTGGAAACCTGCAGAATATGCCTCTTGGTTAAAATAAAATTTGACCAAGGGGCGCTATGGTCGTAATCAAGGGCGACCTAAAATAAACTTTGATAAAAATTGTTTATATGAACATTATTTTATTGAACTTAATCTTAGCATATTTTTAAATCAAAACGTCAAATCATTTGTGGTAATTAGAAACCTTAAATATTATTACTCCCTTGGAATATACATATACATATGCTCTACAAAAATGTTCTATGATTTGCATTAAAATTCAGTCAAAAAATTTTGAACTCAGTAAGTCTGTCGGTCGACGACTTCGTCGACCGAGAATCACTCGGTCAGCCCATCTCACTCGACTGACAAATTCTAAACAGACTCAGTATCGGACGAACTATCGGTCGACGAGTGCTCGACCGAGACAACGTCGGTCGACAAGTGCTCGACCGAGAAATAGCCGTTGGATATGACCGTTACGACCCGACCGTTATGACCGTTTTCTTTACCGTTGGAGGACCAAGTGGTGCGTCTGCAACTCGACCGTTGCGGACGCTCGGTCGACGAGTCGTCGACCGACCGGGTCACTGGAATTCTATAAATAAGTGCAAAAACGAGCCACTTACTCACACTTGCATTTCCTTGCTTCCATAGTCCATCTCTAGTGCAATTTCGTGCAATCCTTCAGCACTCTTACCCTCAAATCTTCCTTGCTTCTTCTCCACTCTCAAGAAACACAATGGCCTCATCATCAACTGTCCGTGGGAAGAAGAAAGTTGCCGGAAGAAAAAGAAGAGAAGATCGGGAAGCCACTCCGCCACTGACGATCATCAATGACATCGCCTTTGTCGACGGAGATGCTGGAGATAGATACTTTCGGCTTTCCTCTAAAGCTCCTCTTCCCCGACGTCCGGTCGAAGTGATGGACTTCATCAACATAGTCGACCTGGAGCATCTCTTTGGAGTACAAAAGCTGAAGGACTTCATCAATCCATCCTTTCCTTCCTATTCTATTAAGGTAGTCAACGAATTCTATGCCAATCTTCTATCCCACACCGAAAATGACACCACATTCTTCTACACCATGGTCAATGGGCATAGTTTTAAATTTTCCGAAGGGGATATTCTTGACATGCTTGAAATTGATATAGATGAATATCAAGATTTCCTTGACCTTTCCACCGACAATCCAATAAATTTATTTTCCCATGATGACCACACCACTAGTCTTAGTGATATAAAAAGAGACATATTTCAAGCCAATACCACTTGTCATGAAGATAGGGGAACCTATTATGCAATAAACCTAAAACCGGCATGTAGAATAGTAAACCTCATTGTTTCCACCAACATACATCCACGAGCCAATAAATCCGAGGTTCCTATCTTCCGTATGTGTCTAATTTATGCTATCATAAAAGAAATTCCCATCAACTTCATTCGCATAATACTTAAAAATATGCTTGAGTTTTCTGGCAATCCACCATATGCCGATTTTGTATGCCAGATTACTCAACATTTTCTTAAGTCAAACATTGAAGATATGGGATACATATGGGAGAGTAGACCACCAAAGATAAGTAAGAACACCGTAGAGAAGATGGGAATTGACTTTGGCCATAAAAGGGCAAGAGTAGAAGGAGAGTCATCACATCAGGATATACCACCCCCTCCTCCTACTAACCTTTCCATTGATCCCATCCAAAATACCCTTACTTATATTGCTGGCTCCCAATATCATCTTAGTAGACAATTAAACTACAATCACCATGCCATTACATACTTAAATCAAAGAATGCAAAACCTTTCTCCTGGCCAAACCGATGAATATCCGCATTCTTTAAACCCTGGCATGCTCAACCCATTTAACCCCTCATACAACTACTACCAACCTCCATCTTCACCATCAATGGATCTTGCACATACTCAATTTTCTTTCATACAATTGCAAGACATAGCTGCTCACTTCCGATTTGACCGAGTTCCCACTTTCCTGGAAGCATATGCGTTGACTACAACTGGTGCTTTGGATTGGCAAACTCTGGTCCAATACTATGGAGCCGAGCCATTTCTTGGGAAAGATCCAGACATCGATGTCATTCTTAAATCTTTCCTGTGAAGTTTTGGAGTTGTAATAGTTGTAATGAAAATGATTAGTCAAATTCTATATGACTGTAATCTTCTTCATGCTCTTGAATGAAATTTGCCATTTTTATTCACATGGTTATTTGTTTGGCATATGAGACATCTTCAAAACATGGATTATAAGTTCATTATTGTAGAGCATAACAAATAAGGGAATAATAATTCAAACAGGCAACTATTACAATCAAAATTAAATTTTCAAATAACAAAACAGTTCTCCAGAAACATTCTCGGTCGAGCAACTAGTCGACCGAGAACATTGTCGGTCGAGCAACTGTCGACCGACTGGGTTTCTGTTTTTCAGATTAACATAAATTGCATACATCTTTGTTAAATCTTGGACATCTTATATATTTGCTTAGTATTCAAACTTTCATCTATCTAAGGGGGAGCAAAGCATAAAAGGGGAGATTATCAAAACTTTGACCATTTGATTAAAGAAGCTTACAAAAATATTATGTGTAGCTGAAAATTTTCAAGAAATTTATGAATTTATTGAAAATGGTATCTTGTATTTACAGGAATTCTCTACCCAAAATAGGGCTTTTAGATGGAGACATTTTTTATGTAATCTAAGCTTAGAGGATTCTCATTTAATCTAGGGCTTAACATCCTTTGATTCATGAGAAATCAATATACATTCATCATATGCTTAAAGGAATCTCTTATCATTTCAAGGCTTCACATCCTTTGTGAATGATTAAGAAACAAATTGTGGATAAATTAGATAAAAATCCATGTTCCTAATAGGATATCTAATTAAGGGGGAGCATTATATTAAGGGGGAAAAGAAAACTAAAACATTCAACTTGGATATCTTTTTGAAATGACAAAGGGGGAGAAAGAATATAAAAGAGTTTCATCACATCTTGGCCAGCACTCACTTGAAAAACATAAAAGGTAAATTTTCAGGTATGAAACTCACATGCTTTATATTTCCTTATTTCATATTTAGGAAATGTTTGTCATCTTCAAAAAGGGGGAGATTGTTGGATAAATTGGATATTATGATAAATCCCTTTGTTTCGATGATGACAAACATTTCATTCTTATTAATCTAACGAGCTACTTAAGTGTGCAGGAACAAGGTGATGACAAAGTTCTAGGGAATCCTTACGCTTGAATGTTTATAAATGTCATACAATGTAATCATTTGTAAACTTGTACAAATATATAATGTACAAGTATTTAGACTTCATGTAAATCAAGCGTTAGATCTCCCTAGCTAAACACCACACTTAGTTAGGTCATCTCCTTCTAATAGATCACATAATGCACACTCATGCACATACTTAGTATCTTAATCAAAAGATTGAAAACAGAGTCAATCTCGGTCGACCACACTCCTCGACCGAGACACTCTCAGTCGACAAACTTCTCGACCGAGATTGACCAAAAGTAGCCGTTAGACACAGCAGTTGACAGTTGCAAATCAACGTTAATCCAGAGAGCCTGTCGGTCGACAAATCCTCGACCGACTGGGCATCTCGGTCGACAAGTTCTCGACCGAGATGATCTCTGACAGCAACTGCAGAATTAATTAACTAGCCGTTGCTAATGCGCCTAACTTATTCCTAACGGCTAGTTAAGCACTAGGAACCCCCTAGAAGTTGTCTAGAACGTCCTTAAGCATACTTAGGCCATTCCTATAAATAGGACAAGCCATAGGACACTAAAATACACTTGTTACACTTGAGAATACACTTGAGCACACTTGAGCAATCTTTTGCAAGCAAAATTTGAGCACTGTGATCATTGGCCTACATTCTCCTTAGCTCAATCTCGTGTCCTATAGGCTAGATTCTCCTACCTACAGCAATCACAAGTTCACATACTTGGCTAGGAGATCTTACGCTTGACCTAGGCATATCAAGCCTTGGGCTTAAAGGATAAGTTGTAATTTCTGTTTTCCTTTCTTGTTCCTGTTTATCTTGTGTACTCTCCTTGCTACTCCTAGGGTTGGAGGCTGCGGATTGGAGAGGGTTGACTTCTCAGGTGGAGAAGGGGACTTCAAGCTACTTCAAGAAGGCTATCGCAGGGGAAGCTACTTCAGAAGGCTGGTGCAACGGGAGTTGGTGCATCTCTTCAAGGGAAGGGTGCTTCAAGGTTGGCGATTACTTCTAGGTGAAGGCTGCTTGAAGGGTTTAGGAAAAGAGATTGTATTTTATGTAAATTCCTTGAAGAGGTAATAAAATAAATTTCTTTTCAAATCCCGGTTGGGTAAGCAACCGGGTAGTGGACTGACGGCTATAGTATTTGCTATAGTTGGAACCACTCTAAACCCTGTGTCTCCTTGTCCAATTTTCTCTTTGTGGTTGTTGAAGTGCAATAATTGTTAAATTATCTATAAAACTCTATTCACCCCCCCTCTAGAGGTTTTCACGTTGCGCTAGGCGATTCCCTGCCCGACGGAGGGATTCCAGCGCTCCATCGCGCAGCTCCTCCCGCGTCTGCAAGATCGCGTGAAGATTTCCCTACCACCGCCGATCCCCGCTGGGTCACCACTAGCCACCAGTGGTAGCTTTTCATTGCTGAAGACGAGACCAGCAGGTCCCCTCCCGATCCACAGGTTTGCAGGAGGATCTCGGTAGCGAAGTTACCACCTACTAGAATTGAGATGGGATGCCTCCAGTCGCAAACTCCCCCACGCCATGGTCTGCTGCCACCTCCCTTGGGCACAACCACCACCGTGCCTAATCCATTGTTGTTCCATGGTTCTCCTCCAAGCACCAAGGATGAAGACGCAAGTTGCTGCCATCGTCTGTTTTGCTCCGGTGGCACTGTGCAATCCTTTGCACACGATCGTCAGTTGGCCCCGTTGTGCTTGGACGTGAAAGCAGGCCTTGTTGTAAGGTGCCTGATCAAGCCTTGGCCATGAAGGACTTCCTCAAAGAGCATTCTTCAACCGCCCCACCCCAGCCGTGGTGACGCTGATGAACGTTGGAGAGAGGAGCGCAGAGAGCAAATAATATCAAAGCTAAGATAGTTAGGCCGGGGTTCCTTTGATCCATTCAAGCTTCGGTCCTTTATATATATCTATATCCAAGGAGGCTCTAGGGTTAAGAGTACGAGGATAGGAGGGAGAGAGATAGGCAAAGGCCCGTTCTCATCTTTCCTGCACAACGAAACCTCCCTCTTTCCTACTTGGATTTAGTAGAAAGATACTACCAACATTATTTCCATCCTATTGTATAAATATGGATTTGGTTGAGATAATCCAATATGCAATACTTGCCCTCCAAGCAAGTAACTAGTTACAATTATCGTATGGGATTTATTTTTATGTGAAAGGTGTTTCTAAAACACCATTAATACATATCCATTAAAAGACATTTCTTTTGACAAAAATTAAAGGTCATTAGTGATTTATCACTTTATCCTCTTATTTTGCCTTTTCTCTTTCTTGTTCTTCGTTGGGACTCCTTGGATCCCAAGAAATCCTTTTTAAGGATACTCATTATGCATATATTTCTATTTCTTATTAAAATATCTCTTTTTGATTATTTATCTTTATTTCTCTTTTATTTTCCTCATTAGTATTCCTTTTGACATTAGGAATCCTTGGGATACGAAATTCCACCAAGGATAACTCAAAAATACCTCTTTTCACTTGTTTTCCACTTCTTATCATTATTTTCAATTTCTTTCTTAATAAAGAAATGTGTAATTGATCTTTTCCTTTCTTATTGCACTCTTTATGCAACTTTGGACTCCTTGGAACCCAAGGAACCCAAGAGGCAAGAAATCCCTCTTTGTATTTGCCTTCTATAGGTTTCCATCTCATTCTTTTCTCAAAAACTCAATCATTCACTTACTAATTGAATTTCCTTGTTATTGGGCCCAATAGCCAAAAAGCCCACGAATAAATCAACAAGGCTATTTTAAATGAAATACATGCATTCAATCAAAAGACATCATTATTTGTTCATTTATATTTATCATGAGAAATTACATTTCTCACCAAATGAACCCAAAAAATTGGGGTTGTAACATCCTTCCCCTCTTATAAGAATTTTTTCCTCAAAATTCTATCAAGCAAACAAACAATTCAGGATAAGCCTTTCTTATGTCCATCAGGGCTCCCATGTGGCTTCACCCTTCCCATGGTTCTTCCCAAGAACCTTCATCATCTCATATTCTTCCATCTGAGTTCTTTCTTACCTTGGTATATCATACCCTCATAGGTGACTCAGGACATTTCAGCCTCTCAAAAGTTGAATAGGTTCAGGGCTCAGCACATGGCTTGGGTACCTCACATAGTGCTCTAGATCGGACTCATGTAACACATTATACATCATGTTATCCTGAGGGGTAAGGCTAAACACAACCATTTCCACCAATCCATCTCAAATGGACCCATATATCGGGGACTCAACTTTCTCAGTTGTAGCTTAGAGGGGTCGGATTTTCACATCACATATTCTCCCATAGTGAACTGCATGTCAGTCTGCTTTGCATCAGCTCGTGACTCATGTCACCCTTGGGCTCTCTCTCAGCCATTGCACGATCAAGCGACTTCATCTACACACTCTGTGGTTCTGTTCAGACCTTCGCGAGGCCTCCTTCACCAACATCATCTTAATGAAGTGGTGACCGACACAACCTCCTTATAGAAATTCTTACATCTCGATAAAGGATATGGTGGTTAACATCACATCATAAGAACTGTCTCTTTGTATCACCCTGAACAAGCACACTGGCTCTCATCAGACCCTCTAGTCTGGATTATACTAACCATTAGTTAGGGGTGATAGACTATACTATCATCAAGCTTGTCATGTATCTACTTCCACATCATGGAAGTGAACCTTGGTCATATCCAAGAACTTTTGAACTCGCATCATGGTGTGGTTGAATCATCTTCTCTCTCTGTCTCGTGACAATACTCTTCCTTTCTCATGTCATCTAGGTAAGGTGATCTACCATAACCCATATTGCACCTCGACCCTCCTTGTTCTAGGGGAGCCTTACCACAAAATCCATAGTAATGAACTCCCATTCTCTCTCGGGGACTCTCTATACTTTATATCCATGCACTGGGTTACTAGTGTTCGTCCTTCACTCTTGGCTTGAATGACCGCATGCTACATGCAACTTCACATCAAGCAACCAACGTGCTACTATCACTTACTATCTTTGGTGATCTTAGATCCATGATCTCCTGTAGGTCATGATTCCTCAAGATCGACTCCTCAAAAACCCTAAACCAGTCTCAACAGGGTTTTATTACCTTCCTATCCAAAGAAGTGTGTCCAGGGTTCCACAACCATTCTTCTGGCTATCCAAACAACCACTAATCTTGTTCAACATATCTCATTATATCTGAGTGTTAGCCAAACTTATCTCTTTTTCTCAACTTAAGGTTAGCTTGACAACCTCAATCTTCTTCTATATTCCAGCTAAACTAGGCAGCTATACCACTCCTTATCCTTAGGTGTTAGGAAAAGTCGAAGACATACACCTCCATACATTATACTTATCATCTCATCTCAAACTCTAAGTTTGTCTTCATTAAAACTATGAGTCATCCTCATGGTGATCAAACTCAACCTTGCAAATTTCCACATAGCTCCAGATAAAACATCCTCATAATCTGATTACACTACTTCTCTGAGTGTTTGTAAACCATCAATGTATCAGTTACTTCACTAAGGTATGTTAACCTTTCTGTATCAATGTCTCAGCTCACTCCATCTTTATCCTTGGTGTATGGCATGCGTACTATCCTATCTCTCACTCCCATAACAAGAGGAAATAAGCATTTGGCTGCAGTCCAAATACAGAGTTCTTCCTATTCCAAGAGTAGAGATGGTACATCCCACCTTGCCAGTACACCTTTAAAGTTGAGTTGAAATGTGCCACACCTGTCTCTACGTTAAAAACATCTTGATATCAAAGTTTCTTCCATGTAAAACTAGTCTCTACTTGGGTTACTACACAATCCTTGGTCATCTCCTCTAGGTCTATAGGGTGTTGGTACTTTTGGGGTCATCCCTCTTCCCTCATGCATCATAGAGTGCCCTACTCATCTGCCCTTTGGGTCCCATGAGTTCATGAAGGTGATCAATCTCCTAACCCATGGCCCTCAGACAATGATAGTTGTTACCTCCCGACCCTATGGTCATGTGCAACTAGGGAATTAGGTAACTCCTACTTCCATCGGTCTTATCCCCACCTGACCCTAGGATAGACTTAGGATTCTATCATAGTACATGTCTGACTTAGAACCTTCCCCAAGCCTTCATCACCTCTCTCTCTACATTCTTGGGCTATCTTTCATCCTTTCTCAGGGATCATGGTGACCTGCCTACCTTGGTCAGGCCCCATACCGGTTACCTCCATGGTAATACATCCACATGCACTTTAGAGATGGCTATATATGGGTCTACAGGTTCATTCTCATGCCATGTACTTTTCACTTAGCTTCTCAAGATCCTATGAACCTCTTTAAGTTATCTCAAAACCAATAAAATTGGTATACACCCTACCAAAGGGTCCCTCTCCCAGGATGGGAGGAAACTACAACTTTTGACAACAAGGTCACAACTGTCCTTAGGGTTTACATTCACATGAGCATGCCTAACCCTACAACTACTAAGGCATAAGCAGATCACCTATTAACCATGCTAGGTCATACTTGTTCTCATCCTCAACATTAGATCAACTTAGCTGTGAGGGGTTCATCACACATACCCTTAACTTAAGGGATTTCCTTTACCTCTACACATGAGGAGTACCATGCTCGAAACTATAGAGAATCAAGTCTCATCATGAACATCGAGTACACAGATTCCCCTCTTAGGCCTAGGAACCCTAGGTTCTCCTTTGGATATCCAACTGCATGCTCAAACTCTTAACCACGAATCAAGCATGTCCAAGGTATGTCATGTACTCCCGTGAACCTTTTATACGAGCAACACCTCAGGGTTGAGTCCTCTTCCAGGACAACCAACTAGGTACAAGGCTTCACAACTTGCTACTTCATCCTCTTCAAGGTCTAAAGCACGCTTTATCTCATCCAACATGTAATTACCTATACCATAGGTACTAGAAGCATCCCCACTATTCCTCATGTCTCAGAATCTAAGCTTCCAACCTCCTTTCTTGGGTCCTGCTTTCTCTCTCTAGATCAATCCTTACTTCATGAAGTTGGATCAAGCTTACCAGCATATCCCTACCGGGGTGAAGCCTTTAGCTCTCATAAGACATCCACCATGATTCCTTGTCTAGGGTTTCATCCTACTGTCAGCACCACTGACGTACCCTAGGTGCAAGCTACACCCTACTTGCACAAGCCCATAGGGTTCTATAGGTTCTCCTCTAACCTCATCCACGAAGGACCTATCCTTCGCTATGGCATGCACGACCCTCTCCAGGGTTGGGTCGCCAAAGGTACTAGGTCATCTACCCTCTTATGGCATCCCAAAGGCATGTCCAACCAAACACTCAGTCAACCATGACATCTAACTCATCATGTCATCTTCCTCTCTAGCCTTCACTTAGGGTTAGGGTTAACATCATCCTCAGAGGATGTGCTAGGACTCTACTTTTAATGGAGGTCTCTACCTCCAAGACTAACTCTCTCTACTCATCCTCCTACCAAGGAGGTCTATCCTCAGGTCTCTCCTGAGGGCAATGCCAACTCGTGTCATACGACCTAAGCATGTATCTATTCCTTTATGTTTACTCTATTAAGATTATGTCCATGACATCTTATTTACATGTTTTTTTATTAATTTGGTGGAGGATTCCTTAATCCTTATCTACCTTACCCATACCTCAAGACGGTGAGGAGAAGAGAGGAAAAACCCTAATCCTTATGATCCTTAACAGAATTTGAATTGAGAAGGGATGAACAAGATGAGAGAGTCCTAAAGGTGTCTTATTTCGATTCAGACCCTAAGACTTTGGCCAGGAAGTCACACGGATCTGGGAGTCCTCGTATTCTGACTAGCGGTGTGGAGGAAAATATTTCCAGCCCCCAGTCGTGATCCTTTTCTAGACACCTCTGTCTTTCGGATAATCCTCTAATAACTCCCTTGGGTTCTACAGAATTTGTAAAATTTAATAATTATTAAAGATTAAGTGAGGAACCTATGCTCTGATACCAATTGTTATGACCCTGCCTCCCGATAACCCCCAATTAAGGGAGACCCGTAGGACAGAGCCGTTATTCAATTACAGGATCAAAGGTTTGACAAATAATCAATAACAATTAATAAACTTTACCAACTAAACCGAAAACTGGTATAAAATAAAACACTTCTTACCTTAGAAAAACTGGGATTTCTAAACTTCTATCCATGAAGATGCTAAACTAACTAATCCTCCTGTGTACGTTATTTCTCGTTTAATTTCACATCTGCCACTTTATTGTTTGTTCTTTTCATTTGTACCTAAAACGCCGACAAACAAAACGTCGGTCAGCAAGAAGCTGGTATGTGGGGGAAACGATAATCATGCAACTACAATAATAAAGTAATCATCCAATTATCATTTAACAACCAAGATTACATTTTAAACCATACTACTCAATCCTTTCCTATCCCCTATCTCTGTGTTGTCCCTACAGCGGACTAAGATACCACCTCTCTCTAGGTAGATCCTTATTGGACCCCGCATGATCCTACCTAACAGGTAGATCAATATCTAGGGTTGAGTCACATGGCACTACCCATAGGTAGTCCAATCTCTAACTCAATGTGACTTGATGGACCTACCCCATTGGTAGCCATTTACTAAGTCATTCAATGACCTGATGGGCCTACCCCATTGGTAGCCATTTACTAGGTCAACCCATTAAGCTACAGAGGGGACTAGGATCTGAGCTAGTAGGCATATTTCTTATGTGATAGTCATATTCACATTATACTTTGCATGAATTAAATACATCCAATAGTTTAATTCAAGCCAGGATGGAAACATCGATAAAATCCCGGAAAACTAATTCGGGTAGTCATAAGAGTAACCACATACCTGATTTGATGATTTCAGAAGCATTAAGAAAATCCAACCAAGCATGCAATCCAAGTAATTCAACAATCACATAATTCCTGAAAAGAATATGTACTCTATTTATTACACACTTTATCAAGAACCTACTTTATTAACTTGGATTCACTTTCTAGGGTTTCTGCATCCATTTTAGGGTTTTGTTTTGCAATTAGGGTTTCCGTTCATCTTTTACCATATTAAACCCTAATTTTATGCCATTACTCATAAACCCTAATTATCTCATCTATTCTTCAACATTAAGGTTATCTTAACAACATATAACCCTATTTTCATATTACAGGCACATTAATCATCAATTTAGCTTCTTTTTCATTAAAGCTACTGTTTTTATCCTTTTAATCCATGACAATATCATTATATGCATTTATCATCAATTCATAGTTCATTATGGTCTAAATCACATATGAACTCGATTTGCTATAAATTCCACCTTTTATTCATGAGAAAACCCTAATCACTACATATAGGGTATTTATCCAGAATTCAGAAATTTTATGTGCAAATAACTTAGGTCCATCATTTTACAACATATTTTCACATTTTCAAATCATATACAATCTTATCCTCTTTTACCTTAAATTTAGGGTTTCTAAATAATCATTCTCATATGGGGTAAAAACCCTAAATTATGCAATTTTACATCTAGATCAGGTTCGAATCTAAAATTATCATTCAACGGGTTATTAACACTTCAATTAACCCATTAAGCAAACTAGATTCAACCTTTAATCACAAAAAGGGTTTTTAACTTAACTTTAATGCACTTTTCATCATCTTAATATACTTTTGCAATTAGGAATGGAATTAGGATTTCATATCATTTTTATTGGATTCCTCTCGTTCTCCTGATCAATTTTCATATATAGCATGTCTTTATTCGACCTACCAATAGCTAACTACATATTTTGCAAGATAATCGAATCTGGACCAATCAGACGATGCCACACCAACTTTTATTATCCCCTTGTGTTATTCTCGCAAGCTGTAACTAAAACACACAGAATTACCTTTTTGCCCTTGAGGGCGACGCATGGCACCAGGGGCCCTCGGGTCTTTTGCCCCTTATCTTCTTCCTCGTTGCGCTAGGTGATTCCCTGCCCGACGCAGGGACTCCAGCGCTCCATCGCGCAGCTCCTCCCGCGTCTGCAAGATCGCGTGAAGATTTCCCTACCACCGCTAATCCCCGCTGGGTCACCACTAGCCACCGGCGGTAGCTTTTCATTGCTAGAGACGAGAGCAGCAGGTCCCCTCCTGATCCACAGGTCTGCAGGAGGATCTCGGCAGTGAAGTTACCACCTACTAGAATTGAGATGGGATGCCACCAGCCGCAAACTCCCCCACACCATGGTCCGCTGCCACCTCCCTTGGGTACAACCACCATCGTGCCTGATCCGTTGTTGTTCCATGGTTCTCCTCCAAGCACCAAGGACGAAGACGCAGGTTGTTGCCGTCGTCTGTTTTGCTCTGGAGGCACTGTGCAATCCTTTGCACATGATCGTCAGTTGGCCCCGTTGCGCTTGGACGTGAAAGCAAGCCTTGCTGTAAGGTGCCTGATCAAGCCTTGGACATGAAGGCCTTCCTCAAAGAGCGTTCTTTAACCTCCCCAGCCATGGTGACACTGATGAACGTCGGAGAGAGGAGCGCAGAGAGCAAATAAGATCAAAGCTGAGATAGTTAGGCCGGGGTTCCTTTGATCCATTCAAGCTTCGGTCCTTTATATATATCTATATCCAAGGAGGCTCTAGGGTTAAGAGTACGAGGATAGGAGGGAGAGAGATAGGAAAAGGCTCGTTCTCATCTTTCTTGTGCAACGAAACCTCCCTCTTTCCTACTTGGAATTAGTGGAAAGATACTACCAACATTATTTCCATCCTATTTAATAAATGTGGATTTGGTTGATATAATCCAATATGCAATACTTGCCCTCCAAGCAAGTAACTAGTTACAATTATCGTATGGGATTTATTTTTATGTGAAAGGTGTTTCCAAAACACCATTAATACATATCCATTAAAAGACATTTCTTTTGACAAAAACTAAAGGTCATCAGTGAGTTATCACTTTATCCTCTTATTTTGCCTTTTCTCTTTCTTGTTCTTCGTTGGGACTCCTTGGATCCCAGGAAATCCTTTTTAAGGATACTCATTATGCATCTATTTCAATTTCTTATTGAAATATCTCTTTTTGATGATTTATCTTTATTTCTCTTTTATTTTCCTCATTAGTATTCCTTTTAACATTAGGAATCCTTGGGATACGAAATTACACCAAGGATAACTCAAAAATACCTCTTTTCACTTATTTTCCACTTTTTATCATTATTTTCAATTTCTTTCTTAATAAAGAAATGCTTAATTGATCTTTTCCTTTCTTATTGCACTCTTTATGCAACTTTGGACTCCTTGGAACCCAAGGAACCCAAGAGGCACGAAATCCCTCTTTGGATTTGCCTTCTAGAGGTTTCCATCTCATTCTTTTCTCAAAAACTCAATCATTCACTTACTAATTGAATTTCCTTATTATTGGGCCCAATAGCCAAAAAGCCCACAAATAAATCAATAAGGCTATTTTAAATGAAATACATGCATTCAATCAAAAGACATCATTATTTGTTCATTTATATTTATTATGAGAGATTACATTTTTCACCAAATGAACCCAAAAAATTGGGGTTGTAACACTATCCTTCACTCTAACATGTACGACCCTTTCCAGGGTTGGGTTGCCAAAGGTACTAGGGCATTCAACCTCACATGGCTCATAACATCATGGGCATCCAAAAGCATGTCCACCCACACACCTGGTCTATCATGACATCTAACTCATCGTGTCATCTCTCTCTAACCACCACTTAGGGTTAGGGTTAGCATCATCCTCAGAGGATGTGCCAGGGGTCTATTTATAATGGAGGTCTCTACCTCCAAGACTAACTCTCTCTACTCATCCTCTTGATAAGAAGGTCTAGTCTCAGGTCTCTCCTGAGGGCATGACAACTCATGTCATACGACCTAAGCATGCATCTATTCTTTAATACCCGCTTAAACTATTAAGTTTATGTTCATGACATCTTATTTACATGCTTTTCATTAATTTGGTGGAGGATTCCTTAAACCTTATCAACTTTACCCATACCTCGAGAGGGTGAGGAAAGAAAAAAAAACCCTAATCCTTATAATCCTTAACAACATTTGAGTTGAGAAGGGATGAATAAGATGAGAGAGTCCTAAAGGTATCTTATTTCGAATCAGATCCTAAGACATCATCTAGGCAGTCACACAGATCCGAGAGTCGTCATATTCCGACTAGCGGTGCCGAGGAAAATCTTGCCAGCCCCCAGGCGTGATCCTTTTCTAGACACCTCTGTCTTTCGGAAAATCCTCTAATAACTCCCTTGGGTTCTACAGAGTTTGTAAAATTTAATAATTATTAAAGATTAAATGAGGAACATATGCTCTGATACCAAATGTAATGACCCTGCCTCCCGATAACCCCCAATTAAGGGAGACCAAGAGGTCAAAGCCGTTATCCCAATTTCTAGATCAAAGCTTTGACAAATAATCAAATTCTACCAGACTAAACTGAAAGCTGGAATAAAATAAAACTTTTCATTCCTTTTTCAAAAACTTGGATATCTAACTTCTATCCACATCTGGACTCTATTCTAACTAATCCTCCTTGCACTTTATTTCTTAATTTCACAATCTGCCAGTTTACTATTTGTCATTTTCAATTTGTACCTAAAATGCTGACAAACAAAATGTCGGTCAGCATATAGGAATATGTCGGTATGTGGGGACAACCAAAATTTCGCAGATATGGCTAACAATCTAAATATCACAATCAAGTTAATTAACAAGCCAAATTACACTTTCAGTGTGACATTCTCCACCACTTTTGCCCTAACCCTGGCATACCCACCTTAGGGTTTATCTTTTGCCAATGACTGAAGGCCACCTTCTCAATTCCGAGCTTGGTGCCTGGGGTCACCTGTCATAGTGCCCATTAGTCAATCTATAAAGACAACCTTCTCAATCCTGAGCTTGGTGTCTGGGGTCACCACTCATGGTGCCCATTGGTCTTCCCTCATGGGATTGACCTTTTGGCATCATCCATCAGGGTGGCATGTAGGTGCGAGAACACACACTTCTATTATTATTGTGATAATCATAGTGACTTTATGATTTGCAAGTATGAACATCTACACTGATAGGTTGCATTCAATGCGATGAATCATCCTGGAAACTCTTTGAGAAACTAATGTGATTAACCATAATTTACCACATACCTGTCAGGCTAAATTGAGACAGAATTAATCCAATCAATGCAATAAATCTAATAGGTAAGCAAGCACACAAAGAGATCCTGAAATATGCATACAATTTCCTATCATTGGTCATGCCATCAAGATCTATTAAACCTAGCTCGCTTCCTAGGGTTTCTAATCCACTTTTAGGGTTTCTATTGCAGTTAGGGTTCCTCTTCATTTTTACTCTTTTAAACCCTAATTTTATACAATTACTCACAAACCCTAATAATCTCATCTATTCTTCACGAAAGATATTAAGGTTACCTTTTAACAACATATAACTTCAATTTCAGTTTAAAGGCACAATTAATCATCAATTAAGTCCATTATGCTCTTTTACATTAAAACTACCATTTTTATCCTTTTAATTCATGGCAATATCATTAGGCCTAATTATCATCTTTGGTTCCTTTTGGTTTAACAACTTATAGTTCATTATGATCTAATTCACATATGAACTCTATTTATCATTAATTCCACCTTTATCCATTAGAAAACCATAATTACTATATTGAGGGTATTTATCCACAAATAGGAACTTTTATACTTGAATTATCTTAGAACCATCATATCTCATCTTTATTCAGGAATTTGAATAATTAAAGCCATTAAGAGTCACAATTACTAACATTAGGGTTTCAAGGCCCATATAAGCTCGTTTATGTACATGGAACTCCAAATTAAACCAATTACATGCAAAGTTCATCCTTTTTGTTCTTAATGTACCTTTTTATAATTAACAAGCTAATATCAACTCTAATCATCCATAAAACCCTTGTTAATACATTAATCATCTCAATTTAGGGTTTCTTAATCATTAAAGCATTTAAGTTGATAACTTCCACTACTTTTCGTAATGCAAGAGGAACTAGCTTTTAAATCTATTTTTACTAGATTTCTCGCATTTTTCTGAGCAAGATTCATATTTTATACGCATCAATCCGAGCTACCAATAAAAAGATATGAATTTTGCATAATTTACTTACTTGGACCAATCACTGAGCGCCACCTCATCCCTTGCATGCAACATAGCTTGTTTTGGAAATATAAGTGAACTATAGTTTTGCCCTCATTTAAGTGATTATTCCTTCAGCCCATGGAGGGGCATATCGGTCCAACGCCCTGGTCTACTTCTTCCTCCCGGATGCCTTCCTCTACCGTTAGGTCAGGGGTTGAACGCGGCCTGACTGCTGCTTCCCAGGCCTCGACAACCACCAGGGGTGGTTCCCCTTCCTCTACCATACCTCTACGCACAGGGAGGTTCCCTTGGGTCACATCTAGGGTGGTTGAGTTGAGCCTTCTTGGTTTGCAACTGCATCCAACCTGCAACCCTCTTTCCAATGTTACGCAGGTCCTAGGGCTAAAAGATGGTGGCCGAGCTTCTCTCCAGTGACATGGGAGCATTGTTCCCCCATCATACTCCCGTCCAAGGCTCCACATCACCCTGGGGTCGCATTATCCCCCATGGTTAGGGTTTTGAACAAAAAGAAGAAGAAGAAGGAGGAGAAGAGAGAGAGAGATGTGTGGGATTTCCTTTGGCTTGGCCATGGGCTATACCCTTATATAGGGGAGGGTAATGAAGCCCTAGGATAGCTATCCACGAGTTAACAAGTCCTTTTCCCAATAGGAACCCAAGTTCCTTCGTTAGGAAGCAAACTTCTCTCTGCTAATTATCCCCTTAATAAACCATGTTCATTGGATATTTAGGTATTCGAAAATTTTCTCTCTTATTATCTTTATGGTTGACTACTAATCCATTGGCACGAATTTATATTTTCTTTTAGTAGAAAATACCTCCTTTTTAACAATACCACAAAATTCATTAATTATGTATCACATTATCCTTTTTTTGTATTATTGGTATTTTCTCTTTCTTTTTCTCCATTGGGGCTCCTTGGACCCCAAGAAACTCTAATATTTTGAAATCCTTTTTAGTGGATACTTATTATCTTTCAAGATGCATCTATATCCATTAATTCTCATTATCCTTTTTATTTCTTTATTAAAATATCTCTTTTTGAGGATTTCTCTTTATCTCTCTTTTTATTTTCCTTATTAGAATTCCTTTTAATATTAGAAACCTTATGGATACGAAAATCCATCAAGGATGACTCAATCTTAACTTTTTCCACTTATTTCCCACATTTTATCATTGCTTTCAATTCTTTCTTAATAAGGAAATATTTGATTGATCTTTTCTTTTCTTATTGCATTATCTTTGCAACTTTGGACTCCTTAGAACCCAGGGAACCCAAGAGGCACGAAATCCAGCTTTCAATAACATTCCTTTGCCTTCTAGAGGTTTCTACATCTTTCTTTTCTCCATTTTCTTATTTACTCATTTAATAATGGAGTTTCCTTTGTCTTTTCCTTGTTATTGAGCTCAATAGCCAATAAAGCCCACAAAACAACCAACAAGGCTATTGTGAATAAAATCCTTTTATTCAAAACAAATTATATCATTATTTGTTCAAATATATTTAATAGGAGAAATTACATTTCTCACTAAAAGAACCCAAAAATTGGGGTTGTAACATCCTTCCATTGTTATAGGAATTTTGCCCTAAAAATTCCACCAGGTACACAAATAAACAGGATAAGCCTTGCTTATGTTCATCACGGCTCCCATGTGGCCTCATCCTTTCCATGGTGCTTCCCAAGAACCTTCATCATCTCATATTCTTCCATCTGAGTTCTCTCTCACCTTGGTATATCGTACCCTCATAGACGACTCAGGACATTTTAGCCTCTCATAAAGCAAAATAGGTTCATAGCTCACCACATGGCTTGGGTACCTTACATAGTGCTCTAGATCATACTCATGGGACACATTATACATCATGTTATCCTGAGGGGTAAGGCTAAACACAACCATCTCCACCAATCCATCTCAAATGGACCATGCAGTTGGGACTTAGCTCTCTTAGCTATAACTTAGAGGGGTCAGATTTCACATCACATACTCTCCCACAGTGAGCTGCATGTCAGTCTGCTTTGCATCAGCTAACGACTCATGTCACCCCTGGACTCTCTCTCAGCCATTGCACGATCAAAGGGACTTCATCTGCACACACGGTAGTTCTTTCTTGACCTTCGCGAGGTCCCTTCACCAACATCATCTTAATGAAGTGGTGACCGACACAACCTCCCTTACAGAGCTTCTTTACATCCCAACACTGGCTATGGTGGTTATCATCACATCTTACAGAGGACAAGAACTATCTCTAGATATCACCCTAAATGAGCACCCATGCTCCCATCATACCCTCTAGTCTGGTTCAGACTAACCATTAGTTAGGGGTGATAAATTGTACTAGCATTGAGTTCGTCTACTTCCACCTCATGGAAGTGAATCTTTAGGTTAAACTCAAGAACATTTGAACGCGTATCATGGTGTAGTTGAACCATCTTTCTCTCATATGTAGTTCAACTGAATCCATCCCTTTGACAACATTCTTTCTTTCTCATGTTATCTAGGTAAGGCGATCTACCATAACCCATATTGCGTCTTGACCTTCCTTGGTCTAGGGGAGACTTACCACAACATCCATAGTGATGAACTCCCATTCCCTCTCGGGGACTCTTTATCCTCTCTATCAATACACTGGGTTACTGGTGTCTGTCCTTCACCTCCTGGCTTTCATGGCGACAAGCCACGTGCAACTTTATCTTAAGCATCCAAAGCACTATTGTCACTCACTATCTTTGTAGTACCACGGTGTATGGTAATCTTAAAATCATGATCTCTTGTATGTCATGATTCCTCAAGATTGATTCCTCAGAAACCCTAAACCACTCTAATCGGGGTTTCATCACCTTCTTTTCTAGAGAAGTGCATATGAGGTTCTACCACCATCTTTTTATTGCATCAAGGCCTAGGCTGGCTAACGAAACAACTACTAACTTGATCAACAATCTCGTTACATCTGAGTGTTAGCCCAAACATATCTCACAAACTTAGGGTTAACCTAACAACCTTTTCTAGGCTCTAGCTAAACTAGGCAGTTGCATCTCAACCAGAGCATCCATTACTACCTCATATCCTTATGTGTAAGGTAATGTTGAAGACATACACCTCCATGTATTTCACTTACCATATCATCTACGATTGCAGGTCTATCTTGAACAAGAAAACCAAGAGCTCATCTCCTTGGTTACCGAACTCGACCTTGTATATCTCACAAATTCCATATAGCTCATGATGTAAGCATCCTCATAAGATGACTACCTTAGTTCTCTTGATGTTTGTAAACCATCCACATATGGTTTACTCCACAAGGGTATGTTATCATCTCTGTCCTCATACCTCATAGAAACATTCCAACTCACATCATCTTTATCCTTGGTGTATGGCATGTGTATTGTCCTATCTCTCACTCCCATAACAAGAGGAAATAAGCATTTGGAGGCCATCCAAACACAAAGTTCTTCCTATTCCAAGAGTAGAGAGGGTACATCCCACATTTTTAGTACACCTTCAAAACTAAGTTAAACATGCAACTTATGTCTCTACATCACAATCATCTCGATATCAAAGTTACTTCCATGGAAAACTGGTCTCGAACCTACTTGGGTCACCATACAATCCTTGGCCATCTCATCGAGGTCTGTAGGGTGCAACACTTTTGGGGTCATCCCTCTTCCCTTATGCATTGAGAGAGTGCCCTCCTCATCTTCCCTTTGGGTCCCATGAGTTTATGAAGGTGATCAATCTCCTAACCCACGACCCTCAGATAATGATAGATGTTACCTCCCGACCCTACGGTCATGTGCAACTAGGGAATTAAGCAACTCCTACTTCCATCGGTCTTATACCGACCTGACCCTAGGATAGACTTAGGATTCTAACATAGTACATGTCCAACTTAGAACCTTACCTAAGCCTTCATCATCTCTCTCTCTGCATTCCTATGCTGACTTTCATCCTTTCATAGGGGTCATGGCGACCTGCTTACCTTGGTCAGGCCCCATACTAGTTACCTCCATGGTAACACACCCACATGCACTTAGAGATGGTTATCTATGGGTCTACAGGTTCATTATCTTACTATTTACTTTTCACTTAGCTTCACAAGATCCTATGAGACCTCCTTAGGTTACTTCAAAACCAACAGAAACTGGTATACACTCTACAAAAGGGTCCCACTCCCAAGATGGGAGGAAACTATCTCTTGATAGAAACAAAGGTCACACATGTCCTTATGTCTAGGGTTTACATCATGCTTAACCCTAGCAAGCTACTAAGGCACAAGCAGACCACCCACTAAACCATGCTAGGTCATACTTGTTCTCATTCTTCAACATCAGACCAAGAACAAACCTTCGCATGTCACTAACTTATCTTTGAGGGGTTCATCAAATATACCTTAAACTTAAGGAGTTCCCCTTTCCTCTAAACATGAGGAGTACCCTACTCGAATCTATAAAAACTCAAATCTCACCATGAGCATCAGGTACACCACTTCCCTTCTTAGGCCTAGGAACCCTAAGTTCACTTCTTGGGTGTCCAACTGCATGTTGAACCTATTAACCACGAACCAAACATGTACAAGGTATGACATGCACTTCCTGTCATCCTTCTACTCGAGCAACACTTCAGAGTGGATTCCTCCTCAAGGACAACCTACTAGGTATAAGGCCTCACAACCTGTTATTAAACCTCTTCAGGTCTAAGGAACTCTTCTTCCTAGCTCAGAAGGTAAGCACCTATTTGCATATAGGTACTAGCAACCTCATTCTCTTTCTAGGGTTTGGTTCCTCTAAAGGCAACCAAGATATCATCAGCCTCCAGGGATCAAGCATGAGGCAACTGATATCATCCACTTAGGTTGCATCATCCTCAACTCCCCACTATTCCTTATATCTCAGAGTCTATGCTTCCAACCTTCTTGCTTGGGTCCTGCTCTTTTCTCTAGAGCTAACCCTACAAACAACCTTACTTCTAGAGTTCCTCTCTCCATGAAGGTGGATCAAGATCACAAGCATACCCCTACATGGGTGAAGCCTATGTTCAAACTTATGTTTGCTCAAGATTATCTTTATGCTTATCTCATAAGCCCTCCAACATACTCTCCTGGCTAGGGTTTCAACCTACTACTGCACTACTAACGTACTTTGGGTGCATGCTATGCCCAACTCACATAAGCCCATAGGGTTTCTATAAGTTCTTTACTAATCTCATCATTGAAGGAGCTATCCTTCGCTCTAACATGCACGACCCTTTCCAGGGTTGGGTCGTTAAAGGTACTAGGTCACTCAACCTCACATGACTCTCAACGTCATGGGAATCCAAAAGCATGTCCACCCACACACCTGGTCTATCATGACATCTAGCTCATCATGTCATCTCTCTCTCTAACCACCACTTAGGGTTAGGGTTAGCATCATCCTCAGAGGATGTGCCAAGGGTCTACTTATAATGGAGGTCTTTACCTCCAAGACTAACTCTCTCTACTCATCCTCTTGACAAGAAGGTCTAGCCTCAGGTCTCTCCTGAGGGCATGACAACTCGTGTCATACGAACTAAGCATGCAGCTATTCTTTAGTTTACGCTTAAACTATTAAGCATGTGTCCATCACATCTTATTTACATGCTTTTCATTAATTTGGTGGAGGATTCCTTAAACCTTATCAACTTTACCCATACCTCAAGAGCGTGAGAAAAGAAAAAAAAACCATAATCCTTATAATCCTTAACAACATTTGAGTTGAGAATGGATGAATAATATGAGAGAGTCCTAAAGGTATCTTATTTTGAGTCAGATCCTAAGACATCAGCCAGGCAGTCACACAGATCTGGGAGTCCTCGTATTCCGACTAGTGGTGTGGAGGAAAATCTTTCCAGCCCCCAGGCGTGATCCTTTTCTAGACACCTCTGTCTTTCAGAAAATCCTCTAATAACTCCCTTGGGTTCTATAGAGTTTGTAAAATTTAATAATTATTAAAGATTAAATGAGGAACTTATGCTCTGATACCAAATGCAATGACTCTGCCTCCCGATAACCCCCAATTACGAGAGACAAATAGGTCAGAGCCTTTATCCCAATTTCCAGATCAAAGGTTCGAAAAATAATCAAATTCTACCAGACTAAACTAAAAGATGGAATAAAATAAAACTTTGCATACCTTTTCCAAAAACTTGGATATCTAACTTCTATGCACATATGGTCTCTATTTTAACTAATCCTCCTTGCACTTTATTTCTTAATTTCACAATATGCCACTTTACTGTTTGTCCTTTTCAATTTGTACCTAAAACGCCAAAAAACAAAATGTCGGTCAGCATATAGGAATATGTCGGTATCTGGGGACAACAAAAATTTCACAGATATGACTAACAATATAAATATCACAATCAAGTTAATTAACAAGCCAAATTACGCTTTCAGTGTGACATTCTCCACTACTTTTGCCCTAACCCTGGCATACCCATCTTAGGGTTTCGCTTTTGCCAATGACTGAAGGCCACCTTCTCAATCCCGAGCTTGGTGCCTGGGGTCACCTCTCATAGTTCCCATTAGACATTCTATAAAGACCACCTTCTCAATCCTAAGCTTGGTGTCTGGGGTCACCACTCATGGTGCCCATTGGTCTTCCCTCCTGGGCTTGACCTTTTGGCATCATCCATCAGGGTGGCATGTAGGTGCAAGAATACACACTTCTATTATTATTGTCATAATCATAGTGACTTTATTATTTGCAAGTATGAACATCCAAACTGATAGGTTGCATTCAGTGTGATGAATCGTCTGGGAAACTCTTCGGGAAACTAATGTGATTAACCACAATTAACCACATACCTGTCAGTCTGATTTGAGACAGAATTAATCCAATCAATGTAAGAAATCCAATAGGCAAGCAAGCACACAAAGAGATCCTGAAATATACTTACAATTTCCTATCATTGATCATGCCATCAAGATCTATTAAACCTAGCTCGCTTCCTTGGGTTTCTAATCCACTTTTAGGGTTTCTATTGCAATTAGGGTTCCTCTTCATTTTTACTCTTTTTAACCCTAATTTTATACAATTACTCACAAACCCTAATTATCTCATCTATTCTTCACGAAAGATATTAAGGTTACCATTTAACAACATATAACCTCAATTTCAGTTTAAAGGCACAATTAACCATCAATTAAGTCCATTATGCTCTTTTACATTAAAACTACCATTTTTGTCCTTTTAATTCATGACAAGATCATTAGGCCTAATTATCTTCTTTGTTTCCTTCTAGTTTAACAACTTATAGTTCATTATGATCTGATTCAGATATGAACTCTATTTATCATTAATTCCACCTTTATCCATTAGAAAACCATAACTACTATATTAAGGGTATTTATCCACAATTAGGAACTTTTATACTCGAGTTAGCTTAGAACCATCATATCTCAACATTATTCATGAATTTGAATAATTAAAGCCATTAAGAGTCACAATTACTAAGATTAGGGTTTCAAGGCCCATTAAAGCTCGTTTATGTACATGGAACTCCAAATTAAACCAATTACGTGCAAAGGTCATCCTTTTTGTTCTTAATGTACCTTTTTATAATTAGCAGGCTAATATCAACTCTAATCATCCATAACACCCTTCTTAATACATTAATCATCTCAATTTAGGGTTTCTTAATCATTAAAGCATTTAAGTTGATAACTTCCACTACTTTTCGAATTTCAAGAAGAATTAGCTTTTAAATCTATTTTTAATGGATTCCTCGCATTTTTATGAGTAAGATTCATATTTTATACGCATCCATCCGAGCTACCAATAAAAAGATATGAATTTTGCATTATTTACTTACTTGCAACAATCACTGAGCGCCAAGTCATCCCTTGCATGCAACGTAGCCTGTGTTGGAAATATAACCGAACTATGGTTTTTCCCTCATTTAAGTGATTATTCCTTCAGCCCGCGGAGGGGCATATCGGTCCAACGCCCTGGTCTTTTTCTTCCTCGCGGATGCCTTCCGCCTCATCTAGGTCAGGGGTTGAGCGCAACCCGAACCTCGACGACCACCATGGGTGGTTCCCCTGCCTCCGTCGTGCCTCTACGAACATTGAGGTGCCCTTGGGTGTGGCTAGGGTGTCTGAGTCAAGCCTGCTTGGTTTGCAACTGTGGCTATCCTGCAACCCTCCTGCTGGCATTGTGTAGGTCCTAGGGCATAGAGATGGTGGCCGAGATTCTCTCCAGTGACATGGGAGCATCGTTCCCCCATCATACTCCCGTCCAAGGCTCCACCACCCCGAGGTCACATTATCCCCTATGGTTAGGGTTTTGAACAAAAAGAAGGAGAAGATAGAGAGAGACGTGTGGTATCTCCTTAGGCTTGGCCATGGGATCTACCCTTATATAGGGGAGGGTAATTAAGCCCTAGGATGGCTATCCATGAGTTAACAAGTCCTTTTCCCAATAGGAACCCAAGTTCCTTCATTAGGAAGCAAACTTATCTCTCCTAATTATCCCCTTAATAAACCATGTTCATTGGATATTTAGGAATTCGAAAATTCTCTCTCTTATTCTCTTGATGCTTTACTATTAATCCATTGGCACGAATTTATATTTTCTTTTAGTAGAAAAATACCTCCTTTTTAACAATACCACAAAATTCATTATTTATGTATCACATTATCCTTTTTTTGTATTATTGGTATTTTCTATTTCATTTTCTCCATTGGGGATCCTTGGACCCCGAGAAACTCTAATATTTCGAAATCCTTTTTAGTGGATACTTATTATCCTTCTAGATGCATCTATAGCCATTATTTCTCACTATCCTTTTTATTTCTTTATTAAAATATCTCTTTTTGAGGATTTCTCTTTATCTCTCTTTTTATTTTCCTTATTTGAATTCCTTTTAATATTATAAACCTTATGGATACAAAAATCCATCAAGGATGACTCAATCTTACCTCTTTCCACTTATTTCCCACATTTTATCATTATTTTCAATTCTTTCTTAATAAGGAAATATTTGATTGATCTTTTCTTTTCTTGTTGCATTATCTTTGTAACTTTGGACTCCTTGGAACCCAAGGAACCCAAGAGGCATGACATACAACTTTTAATAACATTCCTTTGCCTTCCAGAGGTTTCTACATCTTTCTTTTCTCCATTTTCTTATTTACTCATTTAATAATGGAGTTTCCTTTGTCTTTTCCTTGTTATTGGGCCCAATAGCCAATAAAGCCCACAAAACAACCAACAAGGCTATTTTGAACAAAATCCTTTTATTCAAAACAAATTGTATCATTATTTGTTCAAATATCTTTAATAGGAGAAATTACATTTCTCACCAAAAGAACCCAAAAATTAGGGTTGGAACATCCTTCCCCGCTTATAGGAATTTTGCCCTCAAAATTCCACCAGGCACAAAAATAAAAAGGATAAGCCTTTCTTATGTCCATCACGGCTCCCATGTGGCCTCACTCTTTCCATGGTGCTTCCCAAGAACCTTCATCATCTCATATTCTTCCATCTGAGTTCTCTCTCACCTTGGTATATCGTACCCTCATAGGCGACTCAGGACATTTCAGCCTCTCATAAAGCTGAATAGGTTCATGGCTCAACACATAGCTTGGGTACCTCACATAGTGCTCTAGATTGAACTCATGGAACACATTATACATCATGTTATCCTGAGGGGTAAGGCTAAACACAACCATCTCCACCAATCCATCTCAAATGGACCATGCAACTGGGACTCAGCTTTCTCAGCTATAACTTAGAGGGGTCGGATTTCACATCACATACTCTCCCACAGTGAGCTTCATGTCAATCTGCTTTGCATCATCTCATGACTAATGTCACCCTTGGGCTCTCTCTCAGCCATTGCATGATCAAAGCGACTTCATCTACACACACTGTGGTTCTTTCTTGACCTTCACGAGGTCCCTTCACCAACATCATCTTAATGAAGTGGTGACCGACACAACCTCCCTTACAGAGCTTCTTTACATCCTGACACTGGTTGTGGGGGTTATCATCACATCTTATAGAGGAAAAGAACTGTCTCTAGATATTACCCTGAACGAGCACCCATGCTCTCATCAGACCCTCTAGTCTGGATCATACTATCCATTTGTTAGGGGTGATAAACTGTACTAGCATCAAGTTTTTCTACTTCCACCTCATGGAAGTGAATCTTTAGGTTAAACTCAAGAATGTTTGAACTTGTATCATGGTGTAGTTGAACCATCTTTCTCTCATATGTAGTTCAACCAAATCCATCCCTTGACAGCAATATTTCTTTCTCATGTCATATAGGTAAGGTGATCTACCATAACCCATATTGCATCTTGACCTTCCTTGGTCTAGGGGAGACTTACCACAACATCCATAGTGATGAACTCCCATTCCCTCTCACAGACTCTTTATCCTCTCTATCAATACACTGGGTTACTGGTGTTCGTCCTTCACCTCCTGGCTTGCATGGCGACAAGCCACGTGCAACTTTATCTTAAGCATCCAAAGTACTACTGTCACTTACTATCTTCGTAGTACCACAGTGTATGGTGATCTTAAAATCATGATCTCCTGTATGTCATGATTCCCCAAGATTGATTCCTCAGAAACCCTAAATATGTGACATCTATCTCGAGAAAACAAGATTAACTAATGCGGAAGCATTCACTAAGCAGCGGATTACCAAAAATCACTAAAAATTAAAACCTTTTTTGAAGAGATCTTTAAATGGTAAAGCTTTTTCATAAAGCAACATGATAAGTTATTTACAAACTGATCCATCAGTACATCTCTGTAAGGTCATATCTCGAGATTACAATCATCAACTACCATGTTAACTATATAAGGCAAGATACAGAAATCTTGAGGTACTGGACCAAAAACTTGAAAGCACTAACTATTACTCTGAGGACCTGAGAGTACAGAGACGACACATAGGACTCTAACTACATCTATATGTGGCATAATAGCCAGTTCTCCACCTGAAACTTCACTGCTGTCCCTGGTACTGTTGATGCTGCCCTTCACCTATTGAAGGATTTCTGCCTCCTCGCCCACGTCCACCTAAAAATATGTTTTCCACGGGGTGAGACAATTATAAAATTGTCCCAGCGAGAGTTATAACTCTTCGCCAGAAACATAATTATTACAGCTTAAGAGAATAAATGTACACAAAGAAGTTATATTTGTCTGGGAGTAGTTAAAACAATGTTTAACAGATTAAACCATTCTTCCTATCAAAGCAATACAGCTATACTTTGATAAACCCATATGTCATTTATCTTCTAAGAAATAGAAGAACATGTATGGCATTTATTTACTATAAAACCATTATTACAACACTAACTCTCTTCAGACTTAGATCATATATCTAATGTCTGCCATTATTATTGGGGAGTCATGGCCTGTAGCCATACTTTTTCTCACAAAGTGTTAGGATCTCAATTCCTCAACTTATCAAGTACCTTTCTAAATTTATCATCATGATTATAGAATCTAGGTACTTGAACTCATAATTTACCATTCACTAGGTATCATAGCATATCATTATACTTGAAGCATGTAAAGTAATTTCAATACATAAGATATCATAATCCTTACCTGGATATGATCACCTCTTAATGAAAACCTGCATGATCAATATTTACTAATAACATGCATATTGTATCATAACAGCACCATACAGGTTCTTCTCAAATTATATAAGTGATACCACGGTCGTGCTACCTTGTACGATCGTGCCACAAAGGACTCACCACGACCGTGTCATAATACCACGGCTGGTGTTTAGGGTTAGGATTCTCATTTAATCCAAATAGAGTTATTCAACCTCTTAACTAGATTAGGAATAGTGATTCCTATCTCATTTCTCAATCATGGAGTTTCATGCTTAAAATCATAACTCAGAATTAGGGTTACTTGTTCATATCATTACATCTCCCTAGATTAGGGTTTACTATTCACATAGCATCACATTACCCTAGATTAGGGTTTACTATTCACATAGCATCACATTACCCTAGATTAGGGTTTACTATTCACATAGCAGTGAATTGAAATCATACCATCATTATGTATGAAGATTACTTCCATTCATGTCTTCACTTAGGTTACGATTCATTGATCTTCATAATTAGGGTTTCCATGATCCCATTGTAAAGGATCATACCCTAATTATGTGTGTTCATACATGTTGGAAGTATATTACTTGATTCTCATTCATATTAGGAGTCTTCTCTCCCCTCTTATTATTAGATGATGTTTACATCTCTTATGATTAGGTTAGGTCAATTCAACCTTGATAACATAAGTCACATTATTACTACAATGTTCATTAGGGTTTGCTTGATCAAGAGGTGTTGACTACTTAAACCCATCAAGGGTACTTTGGTAAAGTCCACCATTAGTCATAGCATGCATCAACCAACTAATTACTTGTTCCCTTAATGTCTTTGGATATCATTAGGGTTTAGATTAATGAACCATTGAACCATCTAAGCCTTCAAAGCAATAAGCATTCTTGACCTTAAAAGATCCCAAACAATTTTGCACTTTCAACCTCCAAACGGTTTTGAAACCGCATGAATCCAAACGGTCTTGAGACCGTTTGGTCCAAACCTCCTCAAAACCGCATGGACCAAAGAGTGTCTTAACCACTCCAAATGAGTTAGGGTTTCCAATGTTGAACCCCTCAATCGATCATGTACTTATTATCCACTCATCAATTGAGTTAATTAGGTCAACCCTTAACTGATTTTACCCTCAATTGATCATCAATTAGGGCTTGAATCATTTGGATTAGGGTTTGGAATCGTCAACCCTTCAACA
Organism: Alisma plantago-aquatica; assembly: GCA_963693085.1. Taxonomy (NCBI): domain Eukaryota; kingdom Viridiplantae; phylum Streptophyta; class Magnoliopsida; order Alismatales; family Alismataceae; genus Alisma; species Alisma plantago-aquatica. The sequence goes on along the minus strand of OY856409.1, from coordinate 1,062,257,525 downwards.
TATTTCAATGGAAGTCTAATTGATTTGAACCCATTGAACCATCATCCAATTTGAACATGACCTGACCCCAAACGGTCTTGAGGTCGTTTGGATGACCTCCAAACGTTCTTGAGACCGTTTCCCCATCAAATCATCAAAATCTAAGTCAACCAATTAGGGTTTGGATCATTGGATTGATCACCAAATCAGCAATTGATTACACTTTAACTTAGTATCATTAGATCATCAATTGCTTAACCATACTCACCCCTAGACCTCCAAACGGTCTTGGGTGGCCTTCAAACGATCTTGAGACCGTTTGGATGAGTTACAAACGGTCTTGAGACCGTTTGGCTCATCCAACCCTTGGATTCTAGTGAAAAAAATCATTAGGGTTTGACCTATTGAGTTGATCATCGAATCAGCACTTGATTGCATTTCAATTTGGCATTTTTAGACCTTCAATTACTCAACCATACTTGACCCCAGACCTCAAAACGGTCTTTGGTGACCTCCAAACGGTCTTGCGACCGTTTGGGTAATCCCCAAACGGTTTTGAAACCATTTGGGCTCAATCACCCAAAACATCATCTCAATACTTACAAAAATCAGCACTTAGCCGATTAGGGTTCATGCCATATATTTGGATCTTCAAACACTTAACCATATCCAACCCTAGGCCTCCAAACGGTCTTGGGTGACCCCCAAGCGGTTTTGAGACTGTTTGGGTGATCCCAAACGGTTTTGAAACCGTTTGGGCTACTCAACCCAAAAATCTCAAATCAACTCATTGGAATTTCAGCACTAATTTCAATTAGGGTTTGCCCAATTGATTAGCCTTCAACTCATGATTCCTTTGGAAAAAATCCATAAAATTTGGTGAGTTATTAAAAAATATCATTATTAACAGGAATCTCAAACGGTCAACCCTTGTTCAACCCTCTCAAACGGTTTTGAAACCGTTTGCCCAAAAAGGCAAATTAATCAAGTTGAAAATCAACACTTAATCCAATTAGGCTTTGCCTAATTGATTAGCCTTCAACTCACGATTCCTTGGGAGTTAACCTATAAAATTTGGTGAGTTAATAACCAACATAATTATGAACAGTAATATCAAACGGTCAACCCTTGTCCAACTCCCTCAAACGGTTTTGAAACTGTTTTCTCAAACCAACCTTGCAAAACCGTTTGCCCTTCAAACGGTTTTGAAACTGTTTGCCCCAAACGGTTTTGCAAACCGTTTGGTCAAGGGGTGCAATACCATTTTCTAAAGTAGCATTGGTATTCACACCCACTTCTTCTACCTCCAGATCAAGTCCTCTTCTCCACGGTTTTGCTTGCAATAATGCAAAGAAGGATGGAGGGAAGAAGAACTAGCAACGTTTGCAAGAAAAGAAGATGCATAATCAAAGCTTTAAGGTTTAGAGTTATAAAACCCGCCTTAGAATCTGATCTAGAGCTCCAAACTCCATATATTTAATGGTGGCTTGAGCTCCAGGGGTCGTCCAAGGTCCTTTCTTCAAGAATTGGATGGAGAAGATGGCTAGAAGCAAGAGTTGTGTAAGGAATACTAGCAAACCAACCTTGTAATGGAATTTCCTCCATGAATCCGAGCTAGAAGATGACCAAACTTACCTAGATAAACTTGGTCGTCCTTCTCTTCTCCTAACCTCCTCCTTAGTTGGACCAAAGCAAAAGGATGAGAAGAGGAAATGAAGGGAACGATCCCTTGATTGTTGAAAGAGCTTGCTTATATATTTTTGGGCATATTTCCAAGGCAATGATAAATACTTCTTCTCTTTTACATCTATATCCCCCACGCCCCTCTCCTACTTATTTGCCACGTTCCTCCCTTATCATAAAATGCAAATTTATCTCTCAACCTTGGTTTAGAGGAAAAGAAGCCAAACATTTTATTAAGTCATACATATATAAGGGTCATTTTGCATACATCTTGATTATTCAATTACAATGATTATCCTTCTTATATGGTTACTCAAATGAGGCGCCCCCTCATTTTCTTTACTCCAATTGATGCTAAAATGCATGATAGGTACTCTAGAGGGTATATTTTACATGTTGCACCCTATGTTTTTGGTAAATTGCACTTTTACACCAAAACTAGGTTTTAAAGTACAAGGATTGCTCTACAAGCTATATTTTGGTGCCCAAGCTTGGGGAATCCATATAACCACATCATATTCATTCTTATGATGTCTCATCATCAAAGGAACATCTTAACATGTGCAATTTGCAAGTTAACCCCTCTAATTGGGTAATTTGCACATAGGTCCCTATTAAACAAAACAATCTTACAACATTGTTAAAAAAAGGGCAGAAATGAAAATATAGATTCTTCTAAAGATTTAATGACATATCAAGGGTTAACCACAAGCCTCTAATCATAATTTTAAACAAAACACCTAGGGTTAGTTCATAACCCAGGTCAGGGGTGTTACAAAGCCACTCTAATCGAGGTTTCATCACCTTCTTTTCCAGAGAAGTGCATCTGAGGTTCTACCACCATCCTTTTATTGCATCAAGTCATAGGCTGGCTAACCAAACAACTACTAACTTGATCAACAATCTCATTACATCTGAGTGTTAGCCCAAACATATTGCACAAACTTAGGGTTAACCTAACAACCTTTTCTAGCCTCTAGCTAAACTAGGCAGTTGCATCTCAACCAGAGCATCCATTACTACCTCATATCCTTATGTGTAAGGTAATGTTGAAGACATACACCACCATGTATTCCACTTATCATCTCATCTAGGATTCTAGGTCTATCTTGAACAAGAAAACCTAGAGCTCATCTCCTTAGTTATCGAACTCGACCTTGTATATCTTGCTAATTCCACATAGCTCATGATGCAAGCATCCTCATAAGATGACTTCCTTAGTTCTCTTGATCTTTGAAAACCATCCACATATCGTTTACTCCACAAGGGTATGCTATCATCTCTATCCTCATACCTCATCACAACATTCCAACTCACATCATCTTTATCCTTGGTGTATGGCATGCGTACTGTCCTATCTCTCACTCCCATAAGAAGAGGAAATAAGCATTTGGCGGCCGTCCAAACACAAAGTTCTTACTATTCCAAGAGTAGAGATGGTACATCCCACATTGCCAGTACACCTTCAAAATTAAGTTGAAACGTGCAACTTATGTCTCTACATCACAATCATCTCGATATCAAAGTTACTTCCATGGAAAACTGGTCTCGAACCTACTTGGGTCACCACACAATACTTGGTCTTCTCCTCTTGGTCTGTAGGGTGCCGACACTTTTGGGGTCATCCCTCTTCCCTTATGCATCCAGAGAGTACCCTCCTCATCTACCCTTTGGGTCCCATGAGTTCATGAAGGTGATGAATCTCCTAACCCATGGCCCTCAGACAATGATAGATGTTACCTCTTGACCATACAATCATGTGCAACTAGGGAATTAGGAAACTTCTACTTCCATCGATCTTATCCCTACCGAACCCTAGGATAGACTTAGGATTCTAACATAGTACATGTTCAACTTAGAACCTTACCCAAGCCTTCATCATCTCACTCTACATTCCTGGGCTGACTTTCATCCTTTCATAGGGGTCATGGCGACCTTCTTACCTTGGTCAGGCCCCATACCGGTTACCTCCATGGTAACACACCCACATTCACTTAGAGATGGTTATCAATGGGTCTACAGGTTCATTCCCTTACTATGTACTTTTCACTTAGCTTCACAAGATCCTATGAGACCTCCTTAGGTTACTTCAAAACCAACAGAAACTGGTATACACCCTACAAAAGGGTCCCTCTCCTAGGATGGGAGGAAACTATCTCTTGATAGCAAAAAAGGTCACAAACGTCCTTATGCTTAGGTTTTACATCATGCTTAACCCTAGCAAGCTACTAAGGCACAAGCAGACCACCTACTAAACCATGATAGGTCATACTTGTTCTCATTATTCAACATTGGACCAAGAACAAACATTTCCATTTCACCAACTTAGCTGTGAGGGGTTCATCAAACATACCTTAAATTTAAGGGGTTCCCCTTTCCTCTAAACATGAGGAGTACCCTGCTCGAATCTATAAAAACTCAAATCTCATCATGAGCATCAGGTACACCACTTCCCTTCTTAGGCCTAGGAACCCTAGGTTCACTTTTTGGGTGTCCAACTACATGCTCAACCTCTTAACCATGAACCAAACATGTACAAGGTATGACATGAACTTCCTAACATCCTTCTACTCGAGAAACACTTCAGAGTGGAGTCCTCTTTAAGGACAACCAACTAGGTATAAGGCCTCACAACCTGTTATTAAACCTCTTTAGGTCTAAGGAACTCTTCTTCCTAGCTTAGAAGGTAAGCACCTATTTGCATATAGGTACTAGCAACCTCATCCTCTTTCTAGGGTTTGGTTCCTCTAAAGGAAACCAGGATATCATCAGCCTCCAGGGATCAAGGATGAGGCAACCACTATCATCCACTTAGGTCGCATCATCCTCAACTCCCAGTGTTCCTTATATCTCAGAGTCTAAGCTTCCAACCTTCTTACTTGGGTCATGCTCTCTCTCTAGAGCTACCCTACAAACAACCTTACTTCTAGAGGTCCTCTCTCCATGAAGGTGGATCAAGCTCACAAGCATACCCCTACATGGGTGAAGCCTATGTTCAAACTTATGTTCGCTCAAGATTATCTTTATACTTATCTCATAAGCCCTCCAACATACTCTCTTGGCCAAGGTTTCAACCTATTGTCGCACTATTGACGTACTCTGGGTGCATGCTATGCCGTACTCGCATAAGCCCATTGGGTTTCTATAGGTTATTTACTAACCTCATCATTGAAGGAGCTATCCTTCGCTCTAACACGCATGACCCTTTCCAGGGTTGGGTCACCAAAGGTACTAGGTCATTCAACCTCACAAGGCTCATAAGGTTATGGGCATCTAAAAGCATGTCCACCCACACACCTGGTCTATCATGACATCTAACTCATCGTGTCATCTCTCTCTCTAACCACCACTTAGGGTTAGGGTTAGCAACATCCTCAGAGGATGTGCCAGGTGTCTACTTATAATGGAGGTCTCTACCTCCAAGACTAATTCTCTCTACTCATCCTCCCGACAAGAAGGTCTAGCCTCAGGTCTCTCCTAAGGGCATGACAACTCATGTCATAGGACCTAAGCATGCAACTATTCTTTAGTTTACGCTTAAACTATTAAGCTTATGTCCATGACATCTTATTTACATGTTTTTCATTAATTTGGTGGAGGATTCCTTAAACCTTATCAACTTTACCCATACCTCAAGAGGGTAAGGAAATAAAGAAAACCCTAATCCTTATAATCCTTAATAGCATTTGAGTTGAGAAGGGATGAACAAGATGAGAGAGTCCTAATGGTATCTTATTTCGAGTCAGATCCTAAGACATCAGTCAGGCAGTCACACAGATCTGTGAGTCCACATATTCTGACTAGCGGTGCAAAGGAAAATCTTGCCAGCCCCCATGCGTGATGCTTTTCTAGACACCTCTGTTTTTCGGAAAATCCTCTAATAACTCCCTTAGGTTCTATAGAGTTTGTAAAATTTAATAATTATTAAAGATTAAATGAGGAACCTATGCTCTGATACCAAATGTAATGACCATGCCTCCCGGTAACCCCCAATTAAGGGAGAGCAAGAGGTCAGAGCCGTTATCCCAATTTCCGGATCAAAGGTTCGACAAATAATCAATAACAATTATCAAAGTCTACCACACTAAATTGAAAGTTGGAATAAAATAAAACTTTGCATACCTTTTTTTAAAAACTTGGATATCTAACTTCTATCCACATCTGGACTCTATTCTAACTAATCCTCCTTTAACTTTATTTCTTAATTTCACAATATGCCACTTTACTGTTTGTCCTTTTCAATTTGTACCTAAAACGCCAACAAACAAAATGTTGGTTAGCATATAGGAATATGCCGGTATGTGGGGACAACCAAAATTTTGCAGATATGGCTAACAATCTAAATATCACAATCATGTTACTTACCAAAACAAAATACTCTTTCATTGTGACATTCTTCACCACTTTTGCCCTAACCCTGTCATACCCACCTTAGGGTTTCTCTTTTGCCAATGACTGAAGGACACCTTCTCAATCCTGAGCTTGGTGCCTGGGGTCACCTCTCATAGTTCCCATTAGTCATTCTATAAAGACCACCTTCTCAATCCCAAGCTTGGTGTCTAGGGTCACCACTCATGGTGCCCATTGGTCTTCCCTCCTGGGCTTGACCTTTTGTCATCATCCATCAGGGTGGCATGTAGGTGTGAGAATAGACACTTCTATTATTATTGTGATAATCATAGTGACTTTATGATTTGCAAGTATGAACATCCAAACTGATAGGTTGCATTCAATGTGATGAATCATTTGGGAAACTCTTTGGGAAACTAATGTGATTAACCATAATTAACCACATACATGTCCGACCGATTTGAGACAGAATTAATCCAATCAATGCAAGAAATCCAATAGGCAAGCAAGCACACAAAGAGATCCTGAAATATGCATACAATTTCTTATCATTGATCATGCCATCAAGATCTATTAAACCTAGCTCGCTTTCTAGGGTTTCTAGTCCACTTTTAGGGCTTCTATTGCAATTAGGGTTCCTCTTCATTTTTACTCTTTTAAACCCTAATTTTATACAATTACTCACAAACCTTAATTATCTCATCTATTCTTCACGAAAGATATTAAGGTTACCTTTTAACAACATATAACCTTAATTTCGGATTAAAGGCACAACTAACCATCAATTAAGTCCAATATGCTCTTTTACATTAAAACTACCATTTTTATCCTTTTAATTCATGACAAGATGATTAGGCCTAATTATCATCTTTGGTTCCTTCTGATTTAATAACTTATAGTTCATTATGATCTAATTCACATATGAACTCTATTTATCATTAATTCCACCTGTATCCATTACAAAACCCTAATTACTATATTAAGGGTATTTATCCACAATTAGGAACTTTTATACTCGAATTAGCTTAGAACCATCATATCTCAGCTTTATTCATGAATTTGAATAATTAAAGCCATTAAGAGTCACAATTACTAAGATTAGGGTTTCAAGGCTCATTAAAGCTCGTTTAGGTACATGGAACTCCAAATTAAACCAATTATGTACAATATTCATCCTTTTTGTTCTTAATGTACCTTTTTATAATTAACATGCTAATATCAACTCTAATCATCCATAAAACCCTTCTTAATACATTAATCATCTCAATTTAGGGTTTCTTAATCATTAGAGCATTTAAATCTATTTTTAATGGATTCCTCGCATTTTTTTAGCAAGATTCATATTTTATACGCATCCATCCGAGCTACCAATAAAAAGATATGAATTTTGTATTATTTACTTACTTGGACCAATCACTGAGCGCCACATCATCCCGTACATGCAACGTAGCTTGTTTTGGAAATATAACTGAATTACAGTTTTTCCCTCATTTAAGTGTTTATTCCTTCAGCCCACGGAGGGGCATGTCGGTCCAATGCCCTAGCCTTCTTCTTCCTCGTGGATGCCCTCCGATGCCGCTAGGTCAGGGGTTGAACACGGCCTGACCGCTGCTTCCCGGACCTCGACGACCACCAAGGGTGGTTCCCCTGCCTCCGTCGTGCCTCTACGCACAGGGAGGTGCCCTTGGGTCGCAGTTAGGGTGGTCGAGTCAAGCCTGCTTGGTCTACAACCGCGGCCAGCCTGCAACCCTCCTGCTGGCGATGCACATGTCCTAGGGCCAAGAGATGGTGGTCGAGCTTCTCTCCAGTGACTTGGGAGCATCGTGCACCCATCATACTCCCGTCCAAGGCTCCACATCACCCCGGGGTCGCATTATCCCCCATGGTTAGGGTTTTGAACAAAAAGAAGAAGAAGAAGAAGGAGAAGAGAGAGAGAGAGACATGTGGGATCTCCTTGGGCTTGGCCATTGGCTCTACCCTTATATAGGGGAGGGTAACGAAGCCCTAGGATGACTATCCATGAGTTAACAAGTCCTTTTCCCAATAGTAACCCAAGTTCCTTCATTAGGAAGCAAACTTATCTCTCCTAATTATCTCCTTAATAAACCATGTTCATTGGATATTTAGGAATTAGAAAATTCTCTCTCTTATTCTCTTTATGCTTGACTTTTAACCCATTGGCACGAATTTATATTTTCTTTTAGTAGAAAATACCTCCTTTTTAACAATACCACAAAATTCATTAATTATGTATCGCATTATCCTTTTTTTATTATTGGTATTTTCTCTTTCTTTTTCTCCATTGGGGCTCCTTGGACCCCAAGAAACTCTAATATTTTGAAATCCTTTTTAGTGGATACTTATTATCTTTCTAGATGCATCTATATCCATTATTTCTCATTATCCTTTTTATTTCTTTATTAAAATATCTTTTTTTGAGGATTTCTCTTTATCTCTCTTTTTATTTTCCTTATTGGAATTCCTTTTAATATTAGAAACCTTATGGATATGAATATCCATCAAGGATGACTTAATCTTACCTCTTTCCACTTATTTCCCACATTTTATCATTGTTTTCAATTCTTTCTTAGTAAGGAAATATTTGATTGATCTTTTCTTTTCTTATTGCATTATCTTTGCAGCTTTGGACTCCTTGGAACCCAAGGAACCCAAGAGGCATGAAATCCAACTTTGGATAACATTCCTTTGCCTCCTAGAGGTTTCTACATCTTTCTTTTCTCCATTTTCTTATTTACTCATTTAATAATGGAGTTTCATTTGTCTTTTCCTTGTTATTGGGCCCAATAGCCAATAAAGCCCACAAAACAACCAACAAGGCTATTGGGAACGAAATCCTTTTATTCAAAACAAATTATATCATTATTTGTTCAAATATCTTTAATAGGAGAAATTACATTTCTCACAAAAGAACCCAAAAATTGGGGTTCTAACACATGTATTCACATTGCAAGGCTAGATTACCCTTACATTAGGCAAACAAGATGCTTTGTATACATTAACAATTAGTGAATGGAAATATAGGTATGCTTTTATATTCAAATACTTCAACAACAGTGTGACCAAGATCTAGAATGATATCCCAAAAATCAACAATGTCAATTCGACTAAACAAAAAAGTTGGAAACAATGATTACTTATTATGATGTTGACCAACCTCACCTATTTTGACAGGAGGAAATGTAGAAGTAGAGTAATGATTGTGATGCGTAGATGAAGGATGAAACTACCCTTTGGTCAAACTAGAGTTTGATTGAATAGCATTGGGTCGAACTAGGAGCTCAACTGGAAGAAATTTTGAGCTATTCATTATCTCAATAGACGTCTCTCGGATGAACGATGTCATCATGGTCAAACTATGAGTTTGACCAAAATCCTACTAGCTAAAAAGTTGAAAATTGTATTTCAACTTTAGACATGTAAGTAATAAAATATAACAATTTTATGACTACCTAAATACCTACCTAACAAAAAATGTCTAACGGACTCAACAACATTAATTCTTCTATGAAATAGAAATTAAATGGATAGATACCAGGACAATAATGCTTCAGAAAATCAAATTTATGTAAATATTCAATACTTACATGTGATAAGTCTATTGCATTGACCTAACTCATATATTCATGGAAATACATAATAACGTAGTTAAAATTAACAAAAATAGGGAAGATGTCATTGGCAAATATAGGTCTATGTAATGCTCTATAGGGCCAACAATTTTATCTTAATTTAATTTAAGGATGAATAAATTTTCTCTTAAACATACTATTTTTTGGGTGTTGAATTATACCCACTCTAGCCATTAGGAAATATAAAATTTCCTCCTATCTAATGACATATACAAATTCCACCTTTAAAATGGAATATATCTAAATATCAAATTAATATATTATATATATTTTTTTCTTACTCAAAATGTTCAACATGCTTTGGAAAACCAAATCTATTAACACTTCCCATGGACATGAAATCCCTTCTGTGTCAATGGATTGTTGTTTTACTCTAAAGTTTTTTATTTATGTCCAAAATCTCATCTTTGAGTTTATTTGTTTTAGGATTTTTACCATTTCTAAACATCACCTGTTCCTAACAAAGAAACACTTCCTTTAATCTATAATGTGTGTTCAAACAAAGTTTCAATTTATTATGATAGACAATGAATAATCAAAGTAAAGATACTTATCAAGAAAAGATTCTATAACCGTGATGTCGGGCAAGTATGTGATTTAAATCACTTTTACTCATATAAAATTTCACAAAAAAATTTCAACTCATGGTAAGAAAACCATTCTATCTTTAAAGCATTCATTTATCTTTCTTGTAGATCACCTTTTGGAACGATACAAACCTATACAAGAATTCCACATCCAAATACAAAGGAAAACATGAAATATGTGGAAAATTCTTAAATCATGGAAAGACAACTTCATTTTTCAACAACAAATGAAACTATCATTTAATACTTATGCCTCGGGTTTGATACATAACCTCTTGGTGTTGATAGCTCCCAACTGTTTGAGATATTAAAAACTTCATAAGAGATACAATGAGCATAGACGATTTGGCATTTTCAAGCTCCATGGCCAGATCCATAGCCATAACCAGATCCAAAACCACCTCCTTTTCTGCCTGCACCACCCCCTCCCCCTCCACCACCACCTCCCCCTCCACCACCATTGCTATATCCTACACCAGAGCCATAACCTGAACCAGAGCCAAAACCAAGTCCTTTACCAGCACCGCCTCCACCTCCACCACTAGCTTTTGGCACACTCTTACTGTGCCCATGACCATCTATATGTCCATGATCATGTTGATGCTTGTGCTCATGCTTGTGCTCATGCTTGTGCTCTTTCTTGTGCTCATGCTTGTGCTCTTGCTTGTGCTCATGCTTGTGCCCGAGCCCATGCCCAACAGCAACTCCACCACCAAATCCATATCCACTTCCAGAACCAGACCCTGATCCATTTGTAGAACCCCCTCCACCTCCACCTCCACCTCCCCCGCTAACACTGCCTACTCCACCACCACTACCAAATCCGAATCCACTCCCACTCCCAAAATTGGACCCTGTTCCATTTGTGGAACTCCCACCACCTCCTCCGCCTCCTCCACCACCACCACTTTTAAACACAACTCGTGTTGCTGATGAGACACCCACGAACAATACTACGAAGAAAGAAATAACTACAATCTTCTTAGCCATTGTTGCTACTGTACTTTGATGTTCAATGAGTTTGTGAAAGCAATGAGAAGAGAGGCTACAATTTATACTCTCTATGTGAACAACGTGGGCATCAGTATTACGAAGTCTTTCCAACTAGACACCCACTAAGACCATCTTAGTGCTTATCACGTAGAGAAATATTCCGTCCAGATCTGTAATGTTGTGCTTGTTCTTCTCATGTAATATCAATCTACTGTGATAGGCTATTAATAAAAGAATGCGTGCAAAAAAATAATAACCAACGCATCATTAGACGGTCAAGTTGAGCTCTCAGCCTGAACCACTAGTCTTCTTGAATGAAACGCGTACGTGATCATTAAAATCGTGTACAAGGGCCTCCTTGAACCGTACGTGGAGTATGAAAAAAATTCTTGCGCGCTGTAGTAGTAGAATATCACTATCTTTCGTGTTGTCTATAGAAATCAGATGTTCTTATTCAACTTATCATACTACAAAGAGAAAATAAGAAACTTACATTCGTTAATCCTCTGACAGATATGCGACCATTTAAATCTGTGCTAGCGTTGACACAGAAGCAGCAGTTTCTACTATGTAAAGTAACATGTATTTTCTTAGCAACACCAGTTATTCACATTTAATGGACATGTATCCTTGTTGTGACTTCGTTTCCAGAGGGGATTGATGGTAGTTTTGGGTCATGGCAAGCTAGCCGCCTTATCATGTGGCCCAGAATTCCGGCTTAAAGATTACATGAGATTGCAAAGTGGTGCAATATCCCTAATTTCTACTGTCACCTTACCACGATTCCATATATTTATGACTTGCATCCTTATCCAACACTAGCCCTCATAATTTCTTCAGCTTTGGGCAAAATAATTTCCATTTCTGTTTATGAGATGCAACTTCTCTTTGGAACGCTGTTTACTCATTTGTAATGTTCTGTGGGTTATATTCCAATTTGAAAATGTCAAGATTTTGCTGGCCTATTACCACGACAGCAGCAAACATGATAAAGGCAAAGGAATATTAGCCTTTTCTAGTCTTTTCATCATGTACGGTTGGAGAGGAATCAATGTGTGCATGAAGGGAAGTCAACAAACCTTGAAAGATTGGAAGAGAAAATTGATAAAGGAATCATATGTAGGCTCATATATAAAAAGTTTCTTTCTCTGTCATTCTTTGTCTTGGAATATGTTAGAGTGTACGTCGGCTATATACAGGGGCAGAACTAGAAACTGACAATAGGAGGAGTTGAATCATATTTACCAGCTATTAGTTGAAGTAGTAGGGGTTGAGGATAATAAATTTTGTGTTGTTATGACAAATAATATCTTTGTTGGGGTTTGAACTCATGTCTACACTCTATGCAAATAAAGCGCCTACCAGTCCGCCTAGAACTTTCATTTGATACATGTTGGACATTCATGACAAACATGTATATATACATTACTTAGGACTGTATTGGGGGGGGGGGGGTGATAAAGCCCCACCAGCCCCTTGGCTATATGTAATTTTGGGCCCCTTACAAATGTAGGAGAGTCGTTATAAAATTTACATGATTCAGATAAATACAAACACATGTGCATACATGTACATGTGATGCAAACAGTCACCCCCTAGGTCTGTATTTGGCAATCAACTAGCCAATCATGAGATGACTGGAAGACAAGGTACAAACTCATGATTGATGACACCCACCCATACCACGAAAAAAATTACCTTCACTCCACACATAAACCCTAACAATAAGTCTAAGTATGTTATGGGGAAATAGTCCCCTAAATAATCAAAAGATGTAAGGTCAAAATTATGTAAGTGATGGTGAGAGTACAATCTATAAGTTAATATAGAATTTATTATAATTCTCAGATCCTGTTAAAGAAAAAGAAGAAACGATATTTGTTAACCTAGAATAGAAAAATTTTGAACTAATGAAGGATGTATGAGAACATATGATCCTCATCTACATTCTAGTAAACCATCATTGTTACAAACATGTTTCTTCCTATATATGGAGGACATGGCGATCCAAAGCACACTTCGATCTGATATCAAAGGAACAAGGTTTTTTTGTAGAAAGATTCTCAAACGTGGAAGATAAACAAATAGTTCATTGAGAAGATCCCAAATGGTTTGACAAACATCTTGTTATTGTAAACAATATATATTATCATATGTGCATACATTGATCAAGATCACATTAGTGGGAAGAACTTAGATGAGAAGAGCAAAAGGTACCATAGCTTCTAAAGTAGGGAAATTCATTCACATTTACGCCAAAACCTCCATCATTAGGTGAAGATATGGTACTTTTAGAGTTGGAGGTGGCATATATGCAAAATGATACCATATGGATGGATGTATGGTGTAACACCCGGGCCCACTACCCAAAGCTCTAGTAGAGTTTCAAGAATGACGACTGTCCCCACAGACCACCACTAGCCTTAACTACGCACTTTGTCCTCACTCACTCACATACTAAGATCAACTTCCCGACAGGTCACCCATCCCAGTACTATTCCACGCTGAGCACGCTTAACTATGGAGTTCTTAGTGATGGGCTCCCGGAAAAAGAGGTGCACCTTGGTGATATGGGTAGTCTAATCATTCCTTTTAAGATCAACTTATCTGAGGCTTCAAATCCTGGGATGTTACAATCTCGCCCACTTAGACTCTTAACGTCCTCGTCAAGTCTCAACTATATGGCCTCATAATCTGACCCCATTTCAGTGCATACCCACAATAACCCATGGACACCCAGCTAGAAATCACAGAATACCAGCGCAAGCGTGGCTACGTCAACCATGGACAACCCTTTCCTACATGCCAGGACCGCACGGCTCAAGATTGACATGTCACATGCCTATGTGGGTCCCACCTACTGGAGGGGTTATGGCTCTGATATCATTTGTAACACCCGGTCCCACTACCCAAGGCTCTAGTAGAGTTTCAGGAATGATGACTGTCCCCACAAACCACCACTAGCCTTAACTGCACATTTTGTCCTCACTCACACACATGCCAGGATCAACTTCCCGACAGGGCACCCATCCCAGTACTACTCTAAGTTGAACACGCTTAACTATGGAGTTCTTAGTGATGGGCTCCCGGAAAAGGAGGTGCACCTTGGTGATATGGGTAGTCTAATCATTCCTTTTAAGATCAACTTATCTCAGGCCTCAAATCTTAGGATGTTACATATGGTATAAAGAAGCAGTGATAATCGATCTCATGCTAGTTGCATGCAATGTAGAGCATGTGGGCATGAATATAAGCATCATCAATCAAAGAGGAAACATAGCAACAAATAAGGATAAATTGACCTACCCTAACCCATAGAAAATGTAGAAACTAAAAAGAAATCTCAGGATGTGTATGAGATACCACATGTGGATGAAAGAAACATGGGGATGTCAAAAGTAGTTATTGTATACAAATAGAGATAACAAGACCTGCCCAAAAAGGCAATCACCATTGTCGAGGAAGGAGAGATAATCACCCCAAGCTGGAAGGAGATACATGACCTTTAACTCTAGAAAAATAAGGGGATCTTTCTATACTTTAAATTGGGAAAATCTTCTAACTCTTAGATTTTCCAAATAAGAAGGGGAATTGGTCATGGAACTATAGGAAAAAAGCACAGTCATTAGACATATACCAATTAGGAACCTCCCACATGCAAAAATTTTGAAACTAGATAAGTGTGTTGACGATATAATGAGACGTTAGGGATGTTTTCTCTCCTGTGATGAAAAGATGTTACTATAAGTCTATCGAAAAGTGTTTATGCAATCATTGAGTACAATATCAAGATGGATAACATACATGAACATTTTTCCTAATGGGTGGAATTATGTATCTAATCATGATAAAGTGGGTCTTCAAAGATTGTGCTTTGATTGATCCCTAACACGTGGATCGTGATAGTCAGGAATAAGACTGATCAATAGATCAATTGGAATGCAATAATAGAGTCAGTCTGAGGAAAGTAGTTAATTCTTTATATTTTTTATTTCTATCGCAAACCAAAGAGAACTATGAAGATATATCATAGAAGGTACATAGGTTATTAATTGTGCTTACATGGTTTTAAAGACTTCAACATTGTCAGGAGATGGACTGAGAAGAATGGAGGAAGCTTGAGCTCCAGTTTGGTACTAAATATTTTAAGGTAGGTTGGTGGTAGAAATTGTAGTAGAAAAATATTTAAGGAAATAGTTTGATAAAACCTTAGAACAGGAAAAAATAGTCAACCCATTGTATATCTTTATGTAAAAAATAGTCAACCCATTGTATATCAACTCTAATCATCCATAAAACCCTTCTTAATACATTAATCATCTCAATTTAGGGTTTCTTAATCATTAGAGCATTTAAATCTATTTTTAATGGATTCCTCGCATTTTTTTTAGCAAGATTCATATTTTATACGCATCCATCCGAGCTACCAATAAAAAGATATGAATTTTGTATTATTTACTTATTTGGACCAATCACTGAACGCCACATCATCCCGTACATGCAACGTAGCTTGTTTTGGAAATATAACTGAATTACAGTTTTTCCCTCATTTAAGTGTTTATTCCTTCATCCCACGGAGGGGCATGTCGGTCCAATGCCCTAGCCTTCTTCTTCCTCGCGGATGCCTTCCGATGCCGCTAGGTCAGGGGTTGAACACGGCCTGACCGCTGCTTCCCGGACCTCGACGACCACCAGGGGTGGTTCCCCTGCCTCCGTCGTGCCTCTACGCACAGGGAGGTGCCCTTGGGTCGCAGTTAGGGTGGTCGAGTCAAGCCTGCTTGGTCTACAACCGCGGCCAGCCTGCAACCCTCCTGCTGGCGATGCACATGTCCTAGGGCCAAGAGATGGTGGTCGAGCTTCACTCCAGTGACTTGGGAGCATCGTGCACCCATCATACTCCCGTCTAAGGCTCCACATCACCCCGGGGTCGCATTATCCCCCATGGTTAGGGTTTTGAACAAAAAGAAGAAGAAGAAGAAGGAGAAGAGAGAGAGAGACATGTGGGATCTCCTTGGGCTTGGCCATTGGCTCTACCCTTATATAGGGGAGGGTAACGAAGCCCTAGGATGACTATCCATGAGTTAACAAGTCCTTTTCCCAATAGTAACCCAAGTTCCTTCATTAGGAAGCAAACTTATCTCTCCTAATTATCTCCTTAATAAACCATGTTCATTGGATATTTAGGAATTAGAAAATTCTCTCTCTTATTCTCTTTATGCTTGACTTTTAACCCATTGGCACGAATTTATATTTTCTTTTAGTAGAAAATACCTCCTTTTTAACAATACCACAAAATTCATTAATTATGTATCGCATTATCCTTTTTTTATTATTGGTATTTTCTCTTTCTATTTCTCCATTGGGGCTCCTTGGACCCCAAGAAACTCTAATATTTTGAAATCCTTTTTAGTGGATACTTATTATCTTTCTAGATGCATCTATATCCATTATTTCTCATTATCCTTTTTATTTCTTTATTAAAATATATTTTTTTGAGGATTTCTCTTTATCTCTCTTTTTATTTTCCTTATTGGAATTCCTTTTAATATTAGAAACCTTATGGATATGAATATCCATCAAGGATGACTTAATCTTACCTCTTTCCACTTATTTCCCACATTTTATCATTGTTTTCAATTCTTTCTTAGTAAGGAAATATTTGATTGATCTTTTCTTTTCTTATTGCATTATCTTTGCAACTTTAGACTCCTTGGAACCCAAGGAACCCAAGAGGCATGAAATCCAACTTTGGATAACATTCCTTTGCCTTCTAGAGGTTTCTACATCTTTCTTTTCTCCATTTTCTTATTTACTCATTTAATAATGGAGTTTCATTTGTCTTTTCCTTGTTATTGGGCCCAATAGCCAATAAAGCCCACAAAACAACCAACAAGGCTATTGTGAACGAAATTCTTTTATTCAAAACAAATTATATCATTATTTGTTCAAATATCTTTAATAGGAGAAATTACATTTCTCACAAAAGAACCCAAAAATTGGGGTTCTAACACATGTATTCACATTGCAAGGCTAGATTACCCTTACATTAGGCAAACAAGATGCTTTGTATACATTAACAATTAGTGAATGGAAATATAGGTATGCTTTTATATTCAAATACTTCAACAACAGTGTGACCAAGATCTAGAATGATATCCCAAAAATCAACAATGTCAATTTGACTAAACAAAAAAGTTGGAAACAATGATTACTTATGTTGATGTTGACCAACCTCACCTATTTTGACAGGAGGAAATGTAGAAGTAGAGTAATGATTGTGATGCATAGATGAAGGATGAAACTACCCTTTGGTCAAACTAGAGTTTGATTGAATAGCATTGGGTCGAACTAGGAGCTCAACTGGAAGAAATTTTGAGCTATTCATTATCTCAATAGACGTCTCTCGGATGAACGATGTCATCATGGTCAAACTATGAGTTTGACAAAAATCCTACTAGCTAAAAAGTTGAAAATTGTATTTCAACTTTAGACATGTAAGTAATAAAATATAACAATTTTATGACTACCTAAATACCTACCTAACAAAAAATGTCTAACGGACTCAACAACATTAATTCTTCTATAAAATAGAAATTAAATGGATAGATACCAGGACAATAATGCTTCAGAAAATCAAATTTATGTAAATATTCAATACTTACATGTGATAAGTCTATTGCATTGACCTAACTCATATATTCATGGAAATACATAATAACGTAGTTAAAATTAACAAAAATAGGGAAGATGTCATTGGCAAATATAGGTCTATGTAATGCTCTATAGGGCCAACAATTTTATCTTAATTTAATTTAAGGATGAATAAATTTTCTCTTAAACATACTATTTTTTGGGTGTTGAATTATACCCACTCTAGCCATTAGGAAATATAAAATTTCCTCCTATCTAATGACATATACAAATTCCACCTTTAAAATGGAATATATCTAAATATCAAATTAATATATTATATATATTTTTTTTCTTACTCAAAATGTTCAACATGCTTTGGAAAACCAAATCTATTAACACTTCCCATGGACATGAAATCCCTTCTGTGTCAATGGATTGTTGTTTTACTCTAAAGTTTTTTATTTATGTCCAAAATCTCATCTTTGAGTTTATTTGTTTTAGGATTTTTACCATTTCTAAACATCACCTGTTCCTAACAAAGAAACATTTCCTTTAATCTATAATGTGTGTTCAAACAAAGTTTCAATTTATTATGATAGACAATGAATAATCAAAGTAAAGATACTTATCAAGAAAAGATTCTATAACCGTGATGTCGGGCAAGTATGTGATTTAAATCACTTTTACTCATATAAAATCTCACAAAAAAATTTCAACTCATGGTAAGAAAACCATTCTATCTTTAAAGCATTCATTTATCTTTCTTGTAGATCACCTTTTGGAACGATACAAACCTATACAAGAATTCCACATCCAAATACAAAGGAAAACATGAAATATGTGGAAAATTCTTAAATCATGGAAAGACAACTTCATTTTTCAACAACAAATGAAACTATCATTTAATACTTATGCCTCGGGTTTGATACATAACCTCTTGGTGTTGATAGCTCCCAACTGTTTGAGATATTAAAAACTTCATAAGAGATACAATGAGCATAGACGATTTGGCATTTTCAAGCTCCATGGCCAGATCCATAGCCATAACCAGATCCAAAACCACCTCCTTTTCTGCCTGCACCACCCCCTCCCCCTCCACCACCACCTCCCCCTCCACCACCATTGCTATATCCTACACCAGAGCCAAAACCTGAACCAGAGCCAAAACCAAGTCCTTTACCAGCACCGCCTCCACCTCCACCACTAGCTTTTGGCACACTCTTACTGTGCCCATGACCATCTATATGTCCATGATCATGTTGATGCTTGTGCTCATGCTTGTGCTCATGCTTGTGCTCTTTCTTGTGCTCATGCTTGTGCTCTTGCTTGTGCTCATGCTTGTGCCCGAGCCCATGCCCAACAGCAACTCCACCACCAAATCCATATCCACTTCCAGAACCAGACCCTGATCCATTTGTAGAACCCCCTCCACCTCCACCTCCACCTCCCCCGCTAACACTGCCTACTCCACCACCACTACCAAATCCGAATCCACTCCCACTCCCAAAATTGGACCCTGTTCCATTTGTGGAACTCCCACCACCTCCTCCGCCTCCTCCACCACCACCACTTTTAAACACAACTCGTGTTGCTGATGAGACACCCACGAACAATACTACGAAGAAAGAAATAACTACAATCTTCTTAGCCATTGTTGCTACTGTACTTTGATGTTCAATGAGTTTGTGAAAGCAATGAGAAGAGAGGCTACTATTTATACTCTCTATGTGAACAACGTGGGCATCAGTATTACGAAGTCTTTCCAACTAGACACCCACTAAGACCATCTTAGTGCTTATCACGTAGAGAAATATTCCGTCCAGATCTGTAATGTTGTGCTTGTTCTTCTCATGTAATATCAATCTACTGCGATAGGCTATTAATAAAAGAATGCGTGCAAAAAAATAATAACCAACGCATCATTAGACGGTCAAGTTGAGCTCTCAGCCTGAACCACTAGTCTTCTTGAATGAAACGCGTACGTGATCATTAAAATCGTGTACAAGGGCCTCCTTGAACCGTACGTGGAGTATGAAAAAATTTCTTGCGCGCTGTAGTAGTAGAATATCACTATCTTTCGTGTTGTCTATAGAAATCAGATGTTCTTATTCAACTTATCATACTACAAAGAGAAAATAAGAAACTTACATTCGTTAATCCTCTGACAGATATGCGACCATTTAAATCTGTTCTAGCGTTGACACAGAAGCAGCAGTTTCTACTATGTAAAGTAACATGTATTTTCTTAGCAACACCAGTTATTCACATTTAATGGACATGTATCCTTGTTGTGACTTCGTTTCCAGAGGGGATTGATGGTAGTTTTGGGTCATGGCAAGCTAGCCGCCTTATCATGTGGCCCAGAATTCCGGCTTAAAGATTACATGAGATTGCAAAGTGGTGCAATATCCCTAATTTCTACTGTCACCTTACCACGATTCCATATATTTATGACTTGCATCCTTATCCAACACTAGCCCTCATAATTTCTTCAGCTTTGGGCAAAATAATTTCCATTTCTGTTTATGAGATGCAACTTCTCTTTGGAACGCTGTTTACTCATTTGTAATGTTCTGTGGGTTATATTCCAATTTGAAAATGTCAAGATTTTGCTGGCCTATTACCACGACAGCAGCAAACATGATAAAGGCAAAGGAATATTAGCCTTTTCTAGTCTTTTCATCATGTACGGTTGGAGAGGAATCAATGTGTGCATGAAGGGAAGTCAACAAACCTTGAAAGATTGGAAGAGAAAATTGATAAAGGAATCATATGTAGGCTCATATATAAAAAGTTTCTTTCTCTGTCATTCTTTGTCTTGGAATATGTTAGAGTGTACGTCGGCTATATGCAGGGGCAGAACTAGAAACTGACAATAGGAGGAGTTGAATCATATTTACCAGCTATTAGTTGAAGTAGTAGGGGTTGAGGATAATAAATTTTGTGTTGTTATGACAAATAATATCTTTGTTGGGGTTTGAACTCATGTCTACACTCTATGCAAATAAAGCGCCTACCAGTCCGCCTAGAACTTTCATTTGATACATGTTGACAGCCATGTAATATGTATAAAACATTCATGACAAACATGTATATATACATTACTTAGGACTGTATTGGGGGGGGGGGGTGATAAAGCCCCACCAGCCCCTTGGCTATATGTAATTTTGGGCCCCTTACAAATGTAGGAGAGTCGTTATAAAATTTACATGATTCAGATAAATACAAACACATGTGCATACATGTACATGTGATGCAAACAATCACCCCCTAGGTCTGTATTTGGCAATCAACTAGCCAATCATGAGATGACTGGAAGACAAGGTACAAACTCATGATTGATGACACCCACCCATACCACGAAAAAAATTACCTTCACTCCACACATAAACCCTAACAATAAGTCTAAGTATGTTATGGGGAAATAGTCCCCTAAATAATCAAAAGATGTAAGGTCAAAATTATGTAAGTGATGGTGAGAGTACAATCTATAAGTTAATATAGAATTTATTATAATTCTCAGAGCCTGTTAAAAAAAAAGAAGAAACGATATTTGTTAACCTAGAATAGAAAAATTTTGAACTAATGAAGGATGTATGAGAACATATGATCCTCATCTACATTCTAGTAAACCATCATTGTTACAAACATGTTTCTTCCTATATATGGAGGACATGGCGATCCAAAGCACACTTCGATCTGATATCAAAGGAACAAGGTTTTTTTGTAGAAAGATTCTCAAACGTGGAAGATAAACAAATAGTTCATTGAGAAGATCCCAAATGGTTTGACAAACATCTTGTTATTGTAAACAATATATATTATCATATGTGCATACATTGATCAAGATCACATTAGTGGGAAGAACTTAGATGAGAAGAGCAAAAGGTACCATAGCTTCTAAAGTAGGGAAATTCATTCACATTTACGCCAAAACCTCCATCATTAGGTGAAGATATGGTACTTTTAGAGTTGGAGGTGGCATATATGCAAAATGATACCATATGGATGGATGTATGGTGTAACACCCGGGCCCACTACCCAAAGCTCTAGTAGAGTTTCAAGAATGACGACTGTCCCCACAGACCACCACTAGCCTTAACTACGCACTTTGTCCTCACTCACTCACATGCTAAGATCAACTTCCCGACAGGTCACCCATCCCAGTACTACTCCACGCTGAGCACGCTTAACTATGGAGTTCTTAGTGATGGGCTCCCGGAAAAAGAGGTGCACCTTGGTGATATGGGTAGTCTAATCATTCCTTTTAAGATCAACTTATCTGAGGCTTCAAATCCTGGGATGTTACAATCTCGCCCACTTAGACTCTTAACGTCCTCGTCAAGTCTCAACTATATGGCCTCATAATCTGACCCCATTTCAGTGCAGACCCACAATAACCCATGGACACCCAACTAGCAATCACAGAATACCAGCGCAAGCGTGGCTACGTCAACCATGGACAACCCTTTCCTACATGCCAGGACCGCACGGCTCAAGACTGACATGTCACATGCCCATGTGGGTCCCACCTACTGGAGGGGTTATGGCTCTGATATCATTTGTAACACCCGGTCCCACTACCCAAGGCTCTAGTAGAGTTTCAGGAATGATGACTGTCCCCACAAACCACCACTAGCCTTAACTGCACATTTTGTCCTCACTCACACACATGCCAGGATCAACTTCCCGACAGGGCACCCATCCCAGTACTACTCTAAGTTGAACACGCTTAACTATGGAGTTCTTAGTGATGGGCTCCCGGAAAAGGAGGTGCACCTTGGTGATATGGGTAGTCTAATCATTCCTTTTAAGATCAACTTATCTCAGGCCTCAAATCTTAGGATGTTACATATGGTATAAAGAAGCAGTGATAATCGATCTCATGCTAGTTGCATGCAATGTAGAGCATGTGGGCATGAATATAAGCATCATCAATCAAAGAGGAAACATAGCAACAAATAAGGATAAATTGACCTACCCTAACCCATAGAAAATGTAGAAACTAAAAAGAAATCTCAGGATGTGTATGAGATACCACATGTGGATGAAAGAAACATGGGGATGTCAAAAGTAGTTACTGTATACAAATAGAGATAACAAGACCTGCCCAAAAAGGCAATCACCATTGTCGAGGAAGGAGAGATAATCACCCCAAGCTGGAAGGAGATACATGACCTTTAACTCTAGAAAAATAAGGGGATCTTTCTATACTTTAAATTGGGAAAATCTTCTAACTCTTAGATTTTCCAAATAAGAAGGGGAATTGGTCATGGAACTATAGGAAAAAAGCACAGTCATTAGACATATACCAATTAGGAACCTCCCACATGCAAAAATTTTGAAACTAGATAAGTGTGTTGACGATATAATGAGACGTTAGGGATGTTTTCTCTCCTGTGATGAAAAGATGTTACTATAAGTCTATCGAAAAGTGTTTATGCAATCATTGAGTACAATATCAAGATGGATAACATACATGAACATTTTTCCTAATGGGTGGAATTATGTATCTAATCATGATAAAGTGGGTCTTCAAAGATTGTGCTTTGATTGATCCCTAACACGTGGATCGTGATAGTCAGGAATAAGACTGATCAATAGATCAATTGGAATGCAATAATAGAGTCAGTCTGAGGAAAGTAGTTAATTCTTTATATTTTTTATTTCTATCGCAAACCAAAGCGAACTATGAAGATATATCATAGAAGGTACATAGGTTATTAATTGTGCTTACATGGTTTTAAAGACTTCAACATTGTCAGGAGATGGACTGAGAAGAATGGAGGAAGCTTGAGCTCCAGTTTGGTACTAAATATTTTAAGGTAGGTTGGTGGTAGAAATTGTAGTAGAAAAATATTTAAGGAAATAGTTTGATAAAACCTTAGAACAGGAAAAAATAGTCAACCCATTGTATATCTTTATGGAAAATTGATTAAGATTCAAAATTTTTACAGACTTGGGTTAAAGAGGCAGTTAGAGATTCAAACATGCTCTTGTAAATAACTAAGTAATCAATCGACCTGAACAAGATCTTTTAGAGTGACAACTTAATGAGAATCATATAAATAAGAGGAAGAATTGAAACAAAGAGTAAATGATCTCAAACATAAAGAAATATTCAACTAGAAAAAAATAAAGAAAAAATGTCTCAAAGATGAGGTTAGAAATTTGAAACTCTACTACACAACTCTTGATAATAACAAGGGGAGTTTTGTAACTAGAAAAGAACATCTAAAGCAACAGACCGTTGGCTTCTATACAATAGTATACAATAAGGACACAAAGGAAACAATCTTTCATATTGTCCATGATAGGAAATTTCAAACTCTTAGCCACACACAACACTCTACTGTGTAGGGAGGTTAATGGTTAAGAATTTAAAGATGTAGTTTGGAACATAAGGACCAACAAGTCATACACCAAATGTTTTTATGCATATTTATGCAAAAGGACATATGGTATAAAAATATAATATTAGGTGAAACTACGCATTGGTTCATGATAGTTAATGGAAGAAAATTAGTCATGATTTTTAGGCATTATTCCCTAAATAGAATATACTTTATATGTATTGACACTCCCTTTTTGGTTCAAATTAATTGGTTATTGAGTGCATTGAAACTTGTCATATATGTCAAATGAACTAATAGTGAATCAAATCAAGATATGTAACAAACTTAAAAATCATAAAATATTTAATGATGAACTATGTGTGTAATTATAGTTACATAAATCTAGTCATAAAGCACTAAACTTCATTCTGGAGTGAGACAAATCTTTACAGACATATTAGATCCACGAGTAATGTAGCAATGGATGCCAGGATATGTAGATATGATTCAATGCAATACTCAACACATCTAATAAGCCAAAAGACTTCCCAACATATTTTTAATCATTTATCAAGATACAAAATGAAAGTCATTACAATTTATATTCACCAAATGAATTTAATGAAGGATTCTTAATCTCTCATTAATAGAATTAATAATTATTCAATTTGTACAATAAACATGCATAATGGGAAGGTAGCTAATCAAGATGAACACCCAATTGTTAGATTCACAGGGACCCTAACCCAAAACATTTCCATAACCCAACCCAAAACCATCCAAACATGATACCCATCTCAAACCACCTACTCCTAGAATCTTTAGAGTATACATGCACATGCAACCCTTTTTTATCTCTAATTATATTTCGGCTTGTCTACCACCTACGATTTACTGGTATTTTGTAGAGAATGAGGTTGAGTGGGATGCCTAGAAAGTGAACACACTACCTGAGTAGTCAGACCCCACTAAAGAACAATTTCAATTTAGTTGTAAAATTCTCTTGGATCTAAAAAGCATGACAAATGTAAGCATGTGTCTGACTTTACCCCTTTGAGATGATTAAGGAATCACCATTAAAGAGCTCCAAAAAGACCTAGAAAGTGGGTCTCAGACAAAACACACGCTCCACTTCACCCCACCTCAACCCCATTTTGTATGCTCTTTGGACATGGACCACCGTCCTAGAAGTCTCCAAAAGATAGGTTGATCCTTAGGTAGGTGCCATGCCTAGTTGAAGTAGCTATTTCTTCTTAAAGATGGGTTTATTCAATCCCTAACCTTAGGTAGATCACATCCCCTATAAATATAGCAAGGATGTCATTTATAGAGGTTGTCACTTGTGCAAGAAGTTGAGCAACTACCGGTTGGGGTTGGCATCTAGTTTCTCTTTGGTCGTCACCTACTCATTCATCAGGTTTATAACTAGCCACAACATAAAAACCTAGGCACTCTAGCTTCAACCTATGGAACTATGAAAAGGATTTGGGGACCCTAATTAATCTCCTTTAGGGAATAAATAAGAAAATTTATCATGATTTACTTTTTACAACGTTCAAGAAAGGTAAATTTTGATCTAGCTTGGTCCTCGTCGCTTGTTTGCTAAAACATGTTTAGTAAAATACTTATCCCAGGAATCCTCCATACCCTATAAAAAAAACCCAACTATCATTTAAATGGGTTGTCACTTATCGAGAGACCAACAACTACTACATGACTTGACATCTAGTTAGCCTCTATTTGGCAAATCTTCACTCACGTTGACTACAAGCCACCACCTAAAAACCTAGGAACTCCATCTTCAACCTCCAAAACCCTAGAAAGTAAAATCTTTGAGGATCCTAATCCATATCCTTGGTGAATAAATATGAAAAATGACCCCCTTTCACTTCCTACAATGTGCAAGCATAAATTGGGCCTCGTTGTAATGAAAATACCTTTCCACTACACCACCCTCAATACCAAAGATATTTGATGATACGAGCACAATCATTAATGATTTTACATATATTATTATTTTGATAACCCTCATATATTATGCCACTATCATGTATGCATGTTTCTCATTGTATTTTCTTCATTTTAGCTAATCCAAAAAGAATTATCTCACTTTTATCATGTTAGAAATTTCCAAGACGCATTCTGGGAGTGCCTAACACCTTTCCATGTGTAATAAAATGTCTTACCCTAATGTTTTGTGGTATCTTCTTCCTTATATGTTGGGTTACCAAATCAGCTTTATGCTTTTACCCATTTTTCCTTATAAATGTAGTGGCAACTCAGTTTTCCAACCGCCCACTATTTTGGTGTCAAAATGCACCAAAACATAATAAGCCTATAGATTTTACTTCATACAATGTAATATCATGTCAAAGATCTAAGTACAAAGTGATGGTTGTATGATCTAGTAAGCGTCATGTGATGATTGTTAAAGGGATATCATATACTTAATTTGATTATTAATAAAAGCAAATTCTAGTTATCATGTTTGTTTCATTGTTAAGATAATGAATAAACTTAATAATGTCTTAAGAATATTTTGACTCATGACATATGGTTTGGGTTGAGGACCTGGATACTAGATCGTATGTATAATGAGAGTAACCATTTGTTATTATCCTATTAAATTATTATTTTGGATAGTATAGGACAATAATAATACACAAGACTATCCTGTATGGTGTGGGATAACTATGTCTCTTTAGTCTTGATATTGGATATCAACCCACATACATGGGCATGTGTTAGAGAACAAGTTGCATTGGATAGACCCACCTTCAAATTGGCATGTGGAAGCCATGTAATGACATGTTAGAGTCATATCTCATGTGAGAATGGTGAATGTGATCCTTAGACTTGAAGTCACTATAGTAACACATGTTGTTGTGTCTACTTTAGCACTAGTCCAACAAGCTCTGGAATACGAGTTGCCAAAAATTTTGTGATTTGGTACACTACGACACATGGGGATTACTGTGGGTGATGTAGATGGAAGTTGTCCCTCCTATGGAGTGATATCCCAAGCCACTTGATAAGAGAGACTATGAAATACATGGACATATTCATGTGAGTCCATATATGATATTGTTCTCGTAATATCTCAAATAGTCTGCTCTAGTTCAAGGAAAATATATTGAAGGTCAAGAGGGTGACATTTCATGCCTCAAATTCAATGTAGATGGAAGTTGTCATGGTAAAATTGGCCACCTTACTGGTTGTAGTTTTTCTCCAAGTCACTCCTACAACTTGGGTGGCAATGATGTGTGTCTAGACACCAATCTTTGCTTGTATTGTTTTGAACATAACTACCAACATGATTAGAAACCTACCGGGTCACACGCATAAGGATACATAAGAGAGTTGAAGTTCTCAATCAAAGATATGATTAGAATGGACATAAATCATGAATAGGCTAATTAACCCTTTGATTGGGCTACCAGAATGTCTGATCAGTTGATTAAATCTATTGGGTCATGTCAATTGGTCGACTGAGTTTTCCACTGGACTGATGTGATCATTCGATCAGGAAACTTGGTTGGACGATCAAAATGTAATGGTGGAAGTCTCAAAATGGATAGTAATTCCGATCTAGATTTGAACTTTCCAAATCATTCAGTCAGCTAAGATGATCAGATTATCATAGTACCAAACATGACTATGATCGGGCAATCAAGTAATGTGATCGGGCGGTTAGAATCCAGTCTGGGTTTTTTAGCATTGAACTTATTTTGAGATTGCAATTAGGAAAGGGAATGGAATTACTATTTCCCGATCCCATGACTCTCCTATATAAAGGAGTCATGTCATAAAGGGTTTAATTGAACACTTGAGTCAATTTGTTAGACAAGTTAGCCTTTAAACTTCTCTCTTGAAAAGAATAAGTCACCCTAAGGATTGATGCTTGAGAGAGGAGAAGAAAGGGAGTTTTGGGATGACTAGCATGTCAACTGTGATGAAGTGGACTTTTGGAAGTCTTAAATGTCCAATGACATAAGAGAAACCATGTGCTTGAGTTATATTAAGAAGTCCAAGTGTTTATTGTGACATTACATGTAATGTCCTAGATATATGTGCCTTTTTCAAGGAATTAATTGACCAATCTTTTGGTGTATTATCGGGACCAAGTTAAGTATAAGGTGCATCAATGGATTGTAAACCCATGGTTAGAATTTGATGATTGATGATCCTACAAAAGTTATGAAAGCTTGAAGTAACCTAATTAATTTATTAATTGATGTATTACATATGATGGATCAAGATATATGATTATTCATGACCAAATTTATGATATATATATATTTCTCACGCGCCTTTGAGAAGGGAGGAACTGTGAATTCTATATGGTGGAGATACTTTTTTAGCCACACAAGAGGATGAACAACTAAGATTGTATCATCGACCTAGCAGTCAAGGCTATGTATTGGGTAGTGATAGACCACGTCGTGGTACTCATGAATCGTGGTTTATCTCATGATCTCAAGTAAGCGGTTACATTCAGAGCCCTTGCTCGCACATATCTGTGTTGAGAACAGTCTGAGAGAGATCCCTTCTCCCACAACTTCTCTAACGCTTCCATAGAGCTCGAGTAGTGAGTTAGAAGAAGGGCTTTAGGAAGCATAGGTAGAAGAGTCTAGCCACCAATCACACACCATAAGGACTGGAGAAGTAGAACCACAACTCCCCTTACATAGCAGCTTTTGGAGGTGGTGAGGCCATCATCTTGAAGCTTAGGCCACACAGTTGTGGAAACCTGTGGTGAAAAGGCTTTGGCAGCCGAACACACGCTAGAGAGAGATCATGGAGTCGTGACACTTGTGCGAGGAACCTTGGAGCCGGACGATTCATCACTTGAACCCCACCAATAGCGCAAAGATCTGAGTCACAAGGAGGACGCCCAACGGCTAACCAGAGAGGCTGGAGGTATATATATATATATATATATATATATATATATATATATATATATATATATATATATATATATATATATATATATATATATATATTACATATACATATGTGATGCCTAGAAAATCATTTTTTGGTAAATTTCGATGTGGAAATTAGATCGTTTTGGTGTGAACTAAGACATGTAGTATATTTGTTTTGATTTTGATCAAACAACATGTAACATTTATATGGCTTGCATGCCATGACTCGCTCTATTCAATCTTTGTGTAAATTTGAACTATGGAGTTAGAATAGGATCATGTGAAAACACAACCGGTGGACCGTGTTAGAGATGAGGAGACTATCATAATCCCACACCAAAGAGGATGGTACTTTGAGGGTTTGTGATTAAAATAGGATGATAGATCAACAACAACACAAGAACTATCAAAATTAGGAACTATTGATCTGCTAACAAACTTATCTGATCGGGCGACCAGAAACCCTAAAAGGACAGATTTAGGATTGCATTTAGATGTGAATCTCTTGGTTGTTTTTATGCAACAATTGTTTTCTCTTGTTGTTGTACTATTTACCATATTGTGTTTGACCGCATGTGTTAATTGTAATATGTGTTATAATGTATATATAATGGTGACTCAAAACATATGAATATATATATATATATATATATATATATATATATATATACACACACACATATATATATATATATATCACTCTATATAATATCAATGTCGAAGATTCCTTCCAAGTGCATTACACATGAAAACTTTGTTCAACTAATTGTGGGCATGCCAAGCGTGGTGCACTGTCTACCTCGAGGAAGTGTGTAAGTATGTTTCCCTACCAAGAAGGGTGCATATCTTATTATATTGGCCTTGGGTTGGACTTGAATAGGTAATGTTAATGGGGTTAAGCGCCTAAAGGCATAAGCATAGCATATAATTCATACAATGAACTATTGACAGGGAGTTTTGCAAGTGTCTGTCCAAGAATTGTATATGATGCAATTGTTAATTGTTGTCTACCTTACTAATTAAGTTGTGAGCACTAGTGATGGTTGATTCATGACTTAATGTATTTTAGGTCTTGGCTTGCTAGAATATTGCTTGTTGTAATCTTTATAAATGATAGTGAGGGCTCTTAATATTTGTATAAAATATCTAGCATGTAAGTTATTGAAGTCCAAATTAATTTTGTCAAATCAAAATTTTTAAATCAAAATTAATTTTCAAATCAAAACATAGACTCATGCAAGATATGTTCTATGTAAATAAATGGAAAACAATAAGAACAAAATATTTCATGTGATCAATCCTTGAGAAAGAGAAAGTTAATGACAATCACATTGATGACTAGTTTAGGTCATTGAGAATTACTCTCACAAGAGTGTAAGATATATGTCCTAGACACACCAATACCTAATAAACAACTCTAAATGTGCCAAGGCTGGAAAGGGAAGCCCATAAGAAGCATTATGATGACTATATGGACATCAAATGTGTAATGCTTTTCTCCACGAATCATGAACTTTAGGACCAACATGAGAACATGGATGTTATTGATATGATAACACATCTCAGGAACATGTATCAGGAACAATCAAGGCAAGAGAGGTATGATGTGTCCAAAGCCTTGTTTAATTGTAAAATGGAAGAAGGTGATCCACATAGACCCTATGTACCCAAGTTAATTGGTATGTGAAAAATCTTGCAAGACTAAGTTTTCCTTTAGGTCAAGAGTTGGTAGTATATACAATCCTGCGATCAATGTCAGACTGATACAAGAATTTTTCATGAATTACAACATGAACAAATTATGGTAAGTCATTTATTGATCTCATTGGAAAATTTAGGCAAGAGAGGTATGATGTGTCCAAAGCCTTGTTTAATTGTAAAATGGAAGAAGGTGATCCACTTAGACCCTATGTACCAAAGTTAATTGATATGTGAAAAATCTTGTAAGACTAAGTTTTCCTTTAGGTCAAGAGTTGGTAGTATATACAATCCTGCGATCAATGTCGAACTCATATAAGAATTTTTTCATGAATTTTAACATGAACAAATTATGATAAGTCATTTATTGAGCTCATTGGAAGATTTAGAACTATTTTGGGGCAAATGAATGACAGGCAAAAATCCATTTTATTGGTGAGCAAAAATCTTATGGAACTAAGTTTTGGCGGTCAATGAAGTAGTCTTGAGCCATCTAAGGTTGGCGTTGATGAGGTTTGTGACTCATCTTGGTCGCCAACATATAGGGTTTGCGGTCGATGAGATTTCTAATCACTTTGATCGATGAGTTTTCTTGGTGGGGACTCCTAGTTGGTGTTTGACTTAGTTGCATGGAGGGGAAGCTTGCATGGATGAGATCTCCTGGATACATGGAAAACTTTACTAGACACCTATGCCTTCTCTTTACTCTCACCCATAGCCATATATACCTCCCTCCTCTCATGCAACCAAACCCTTTGAACCCTCTTTCTCTCTTCTTGCTTTTAGAGCTCATCCCCTATTTCTTAGTGGCGAAGGAGGAGATCAAGGTTGAAGAAGGAGGTCGATATACCTTTCATGTTGAACTAGGGTTTGAATCTACCCTTCTTGAGGTCGTTTGGTGCTTCCTTTCTTTGCTTCTTCATCTTAGTACTTGAGATCCACCTTCCTTTCTTTGTTTTTCTTTCTATCCTATCTTCTTCTTTTTCTTGTTGGTCGAATACATGATTTTCATGGTAGAGCTTGAGTTTGATCTTGAAGAACATATCTTTCTTTCTTCCTTGACCTAGGGTTGATTCCTTGTTGAAAGAAAAGCTAGCTTGGATGAGAGGAGGTCTCAAGCTATGGTTTTCTACTCTCTTTCCTTTGAGCTACCTTGTTGTTGGAGTTGCTTCATCATCTCTAAGATGAGTTATATAACTTTGTCCCTGATTGCTTCCTTTCCCCTTGCATGTATATGATCTTACCCTAAAATGTTGTTCCAAGTGGAAAGATGATGTCCTTAACTAGGGTTTATGTTTTAAGATGGTTCTTGAGTATTTATCCTCTTAGATGAACCCTAAATCTTATGCATGATGTTCATTATGGAAGTGGGAATCCTATACACTATTTGCATGTATAAAATGATGGCTTTTTCTCTCTTAAAAGATGGTTTATTTCTAGGGTTTCCAGCTAATTTTTCCTCCTTTTACTTGAACGAGATGGTCTAGTTTTGGTTGTTTTTCTTGATCTTATTATGCTAATCGATGCCCTTGACATAGTGACTATTTTGGATTCTATGTGATTACCAATTTTTTGGACTCATGATGGTCGCCAAGGTTTCCTTTATGTGGGAGATGAGACCTTGATGTTATGTTGTCGCCAATGCTTGGATTTCCTTGACTAGTTGCTAAGATGTGACATAATGAGTGGCCATCAAGAATTTCTAATCTTTGATGGTTGGTATGTTTGGTAACCCTAGTGATTGCCAAGGTGACTTAAACCTAGAGGTTGTCGATGCCCTTTACTATTAGTGGTCGATGAAGGTTTCGAACTTGATGGTTGCCAAGTTTTGAATTCATAATTAGACACCAAGTTTTGTGTCTCTTGATGGTCACTGAAAACCCTAACCCTAGTGGTCGATGAGGTTCTTTGACCTAGGTGGTTTCCAATGATCTCTAATTCTAGCGGTCACCAAGGACCTCTGACCCTAGCGGTCGATGAAGTTTCTGATTAAGCGTGAGGGATTAATCGTCCATTTGAGCGTCGCGGCACAACTTTTGCTGATTCAACATGAAATACATATAAAAATGCATTAAAATACAAAAAAGGAAAATAATTACATTTAAGTAAATATAAAGATAAAACTAGGAAATAAAGACACAACAACATCTAAAAAGCATATAAAACAACATCTAAAAATGAGTAAAACATACGCATTAGTTGTGCTTTGGGGTGTCTTGTTACATCTTGGCTTGAGTGGTTACATCTTGTGTTGAGAATAGGGTTTGCATGGATGCCCTAAGTCAATGTTTGACCTACAGTGTGAGCTACCTAGTTTTGCGATCACTAAGTTATCCTATGGCCCTAAGTTTTAGCAGTCGATGAAGTTCTCTTGAGCCATCTAGGATTGGCGCTCGATGAGGTTTCTGACTCATCTTGGTCACCAGCATCTCGGGTTGGAGATTGATGAGATTTCTGATCACTTTGGTCATCAACATCTTGTCTTAGCAGTCACTATGTTTTTTGGACCACCTTGGTCGATGAGTTTTGTTAGTGGGGTCACCTAGTTTGTGTTGACTTAGTTTCATGTATGGGATGCTTGCATGGATGATATCTATTAGACACATGGCCAACTTGGATAGACACATCTACCTTCTCTTTCCTATCAGCCATATCCATATATACCTCCCTCCTCACATGCTACCAAACCCTTTGAACCCTCTTTCTCTCTTCTTGATTTTAGAGCTCGTCCCCTCTTTCTTGGTGGTGAAGGAGGAGCTCAAGGTTGAAGAAGGAGGATGATTTAGCTTGCATGTTGATCTAGGGTTTGAATCTACCCTTGATGTCATTTGGTGCTTACTTGATTTGTTTCTTGGTCTTGGTAAGTGAGATCCCCCCTCCTTTCTCTATTTTCCTTGTTGTCCTATCTTCTTCTCTTTTATTATTGGCCAAATCCATGGTGCTCCACGGTAGATCTTGAGTTTGATCTTAAAGAACATCTCTTTCTTGCTCCTTGACCTAGGGTTGTTTCCTTATTAGAGGAGAAGCTAGCTTAGTAGAGAGGCGTTCTCAAGCTAGGGTTTTCTACCCTCTTTCCTTCGAGCTACATTGTTGTTAGATTCCCTTCATTTTCTCTAAGGCGAGCTATATAACATTCTCCATGATTATTTCTTACTTTCTCCTTGCATGTACATGATCTTTCCTTAAAATGTTGTTCCAAGTACAAAGATGATGTACTTATTTTGGGTTCGTGTTGTAAGATGGTTCTTACGTAGTTATCCTCTTCGATGAGCCCTAAATATTATGCATGATGTTCTTCATGGAAATGGTCATCCTAGACCTCATTTGTATGCAGAAAATGATGGATTTTGCTCTCTTAAAAGATGGTTTATTTCTAGGGTTTCAAGATGCTTTTTTTTCTCCTTGTATTTGAACCTGATGGTTTGGTTTTGGTTCAATTTTTCTTCACCTTCTTGTGCTAACTGATGGCCTTACCTTAGTGACTATTTTGGACTCCATGTGATCACAAATGTTTTGGACTCATGATGGGTGCCAATATTTTCCTTATGTGGTTGATGAGACCTTGATGTTATGTGGTCACCAATGTTTGGATTTCCTAAATGGTTGCTAAGAGGTGACTACATGAGTGGTCACCAAGAAAATTTGATCGTAGATGGTCACTACATTTTTAACCCTAGTGGTCACCAAGGTGACCTAATTATAGTGGTCATTGATCTCCTTGACTATTAGTGGTCGATGAAGGTTTTGAATTTGATGGACGCCAAGCTCTAAATTCACAACTGGTCACCAAGTTTTGTGTCTATTGATGGTCATTGAAAACCCTAACCCAAGAGTTTGATGAGGTTCTCTGATCTAGGTGGTCAACAATCATCTCTAATCCTAGTAGTTGTCAAGGATCTCTGAACCTAGTAGTCGATGAAGTTTCTGGTTCATATTGGTTGTTATGTTTTCTGACCTAGTGGTCGCTAAGGCATATAAATCTATCAGCCGCTAAGGTGCCTCTAACCTGTATGGCCGCTATGTTTTCCTATCCTAGTTTTTGAAGAAATTCCTGGATCTATGGTCAATGGAAACATTTGACCTAAATACTTTCATTATTGATGACGCTAATAAGAATTAGGGTTTTCCTTTAATTTTTATTTTGAAACCATGATTCACTTACCTTATTGAGCCTAACCCTAATAAAAGTAAGTGATGATAATACATAGCTTCTTGTGTAACTAGCATGATGATGGAGTACTTTCTCTCTCTATGTTGTTGTAACCCTAAGTTGTTGTCATGTGAACATCATGGTTCCTAAATGCAAAGTTATGAACTTATAATGCCACATGTAAGGTGATGGTTTGATGAGCCTTGATGAGGAATGGAAAGATAATGTTTAGGATTAGATCATGGCACCATTATAATTAATTTAGTCCATCTCTTATGATTTCATTAAAATTTTGATTTTTCCCATACATTTTCTACCCAATATTACAGGGAATGATGTGATGGTATTAATGACCTTTGGGCATGTTGAAACTTAGTGAGGTGTTATCCTCTTCATGATGTGACAAGGATTTGAACCTATGATGGTATGATGATGAGTATGATTCCATGGATGGAAATGAAATAGTACCATGTGATGATGTGATAACATTACACCTCATACATTTTATATCTTCTGATGTTGCAATCTACCCATGATTTTGTAGAACTCTTTTAGGGTTTATATGTATCTTGATTGATGTAGTTAAAATATACCCAATTGGCATTGACTAATCAAGTGAAACCCTAATCATGTAGTTCCTTGTGCCATAGATCCATTCGAGTGTCAGGAATTGTTAAAATGGTGAATGATTATTCCTAAGGGAAACTCTGAGCGCATATTGTTGAGTATGTGGGTTGCATGAGACTATGTGTCCTTATCGTCCTGATCACAAGGTTATGGAGGATGTATGTGGTCATACCTCAGTTGAAGAATGGTTGGGGTCGTATCTCAGGTTTTTGTATATATGATGAGATAGAGGACAATTGTGGTTATACCTTGGATGATAGGGTTTTGTATACCTTTGTTACTAGTGTTGTGACCTATATACCAAGGGTGGACTAGTTTGTTTTGCAGCTAGACTATAATGTCATTGCGTCTGACTCGTACTACCTGAGGGAGGATGAGATCATTGGAGTCTGACTCTCCTAGATCTTGTATGGAACCAATTTCGACTTAACAATGGTCAGTTGGATTTAGATGGTATACCTAAACTCCTAAGAGATTAATAAAAGATGTAAATCCATGCATGTAATATATCTTCTTAGGGTTAAACATGATTCACATTGGTCGATAACCCTTTCCCCATTTCTTATATTGCCTAGTTGTTATATAATGCAGTAAGAGAAATTAACTATTTAATAGATGATAGTCTTACATGTTCCTTCATATGCTTGCTAGTCATGCATGTTGCTATGCCTATCTATTTAACTGGCTTAGTGTATTTC
The DNA here is from genome assembly GCA_963693085.1 of Alisma plantago-aquatica. Lineage (NCBI taxonomy): Eukaryota > Viridiplantae > Streptophyta > Magnoliopsida > Alismatales > Alismataceae > Alisma > Alisma plantago-aquatica. The sequence continues at coordinate 1,062,221,211 of OY856409.1, read as the reverse complement.
ATATGCTCAATATGCTTAACCTGCTTAATTAGCTTAACCTACTTAATCTGTTTAATAATAGTGATACATGTTATAATCAATAATCATTGGTTGAGAGTAATATCTCTTGTTGGGCTGTTGGTTTCACCTTGTAGGTCACCACATCTTTTTACGTGGTCGTCACGGAAATCGTTAGGATCATGGTGGTGAGGGAGATCAGCCTGAAGAGCAGAAGAAGTAGAAGGTTGGTTAGTTTTAGTGTGTCCTAGAGTCGTCCATGTACTCTTAGGTCTAGGTAGGGGATGTTTTGTTGATTATGTATACATCAACTCGAGTTGTTATAGTATGCATATGTGTTTGTATATGGCATTTATATGTGGAACATATCTTTTGTATATAGGTTGTGGTTGATGTCACTGGTCATACATGTAAAAACTTGATTTGGTAAAGTGTTGATAAGCAGGATGTTGGGCGTCAATGTAAATGTTTAAATTTATGATGATGATGATGATGTTGAAATTGGTTTTAATTTACACATTATTATGGTAATGTGGTTGACGAATAGTTGATCATGTGTTTTGTTTTGAGTAATCTCATTAGCATGATGGGGCATCACATGATAGGTTGATATCAGAGCTCTAGGTTCACTAAGTCTACATGGAGATAGGACTAGGGTTTGTGTTTGATCTTACGTCATCCAAAATATCTGATCATAGCTTATGCTTATGTAGATATGTCTGGAGAATGTAAAGAACATGTAGAGAGTAGGTACATTGTGCCAGGAGGTGGTGCTAGGAGGCAGGCACCAGATGAGAGAGTGCGTGAGATGGGGCCAGAGCAGCCTGTGCTGCCTCAGTTCGACCTTGTAGCCATGGAAAATCTTACTTTCCAGTCCATGTTTGGACAACTCAAGGTGATGATTACACACATAGAGGATAGAGAGACCGTGCCCCAAGCTAGGGTTGTTGTCTGTAATGCATAATCTCAGTGTTATGGGAAGACTATTGAGTGGTTGAGACATGTCGGAGCCATAGGTATACCGGACCCAACTGACATAGATATGTGGTTCATGAAGCTTGAAAAGGTGTTCACAATCCTCAATATCTTAGAAGAGGACAAGGTGAAGCACGTGGTTGACCTGCTAAAGGGCAATGCTGGCCATTGGTGGGCCATAGAAGAAGATAAGAGACCAGGAGTTGTGATAGGTTAGGAAGAGTTTTAGCGGAATTTTTTGAGTCGATACTTCCTTGAAACATATCTGGACAATAAGACAGTGCAGTTTGAGAAGCTATGGCAAGTTTCCATGACCATCAATGAGTATGAGTCCAAGTTCATGGAGCTTTTAAGGTTTTATCCTCATATGGCGAAGATAGATAAAGAGAGGATTTACATGTTCAAGAATAGCCTGAGCATGGAGTTGACAACGACAACGTCTGCTTTAGAGAATAGAGAAAGATTCTCTACCTTTACAGAGTCAGTGAGGATGATTGAGAGGTCCTCTATTGAGAAGTGTGAAGCCAAGGTCAAGGAACAAGTCAGCTCAGTCACAATAGTGAGGATTAATCGTCCATTTGAGCATAGCAGTGCAACTTTGGTTGATTCTACATGAATTACATATAACAATGCATTGAGATATGAAAAAGGAAAAATAATTACATTTAAGTAAATATAAAACTAAAACTAGGAAATAAAGACACAACAAACCCTTAAAAAGTAGATAAAACAAAATGTAAAAATGGGTAAAAATATACTCATCAAACTACCATGGACTTAATCCTTTGCTCGTCCTAATTAAAGAAAAATAACAAGGATATCAACAATTGATACTAAGTTCCAGGCTTTCCTCTCCCAATCAGGGAAACTTCATTATCCCCTTTCCACCAATCATGATCAAGTGACCCTAATCCTTCGGGGTCGCATAGTCACACTTAGGTATCCCCCAACTGGGGCTCATTCCTCTAATTGCTAGACCTAGAACATGCAAGAAACTACTTTCATATCAATAATACTCCAGATCTGTCCATGCAAGTAGAAGTAAGCACAAGCCAAGACTATTTGGCTGAATGGAGATGATTTTGATAAGTCCCCTGGGTATGAAAACTAGACAAAAAGGGGAGAAAGACGTGGCATGAACTTGATTCCCTGATCTCTCCTCTATTTGACTCAATATCTTATATGGGATTCATTTATTTTATTTTGTCCCTCCTCTATGTGACTTAGGAATTTTTATTTGTTTACAAATACATTGACCACATGTTTTCATTTGGGTTCATTGGCCTCTTTTGTTCATGCATGCTTGTTGAAAAAAATTGGAAAGAGAGAGTGTTTGTGAAATGGATGCCACCCCGACTTAGGGTTTTACATATAGTAAAAATTTCATTATTTTTTCTTTTCTTCATGGATGACAAAGAGGTAAGAAGTGATGGAAGAAAATTAGGGTCAAGAGGTTGACTTCTTCTTATCTAGTTTATTGTTGCATTGGAATCAGATCATCATATTATATCAGTTAATTCAATTAATATATAGGGTAGAGAGGTGTTCACGAGTATTGTTGCAAGTCATGTTGGAGGCGCATGTGCTTTGACCTTTCAAATTCCATCTGCTTATCATCACTTCCAAGGGGGAGGGATGCTTGATTGTTTTCATTGGGGTCCAGAACTATTCAAAACTTGTCTATTTGTTAATATTTCCTTTTTCACATGTTAGCTTAAGAAAAAGAGAAAAAGGGATAGTTCATTCATATATTTTATGTTTTTTGACATACATCAAAGTGACGTCTAGGTAATGGTCACAACTCACATAAAAAAAGATGAAAAAGAAAACAAAAAAAGTACAAATCCAAATAAAAGGAAAAGGAGAACAAGTGTTGGAGGATGAAAAAGAAAGGGAAAGGTTAGAGTTGAGGTGGTGGACAAGGATGACGTACCATCCACCCCCACCCCCAACTGTAAAATTCTACCCATCCTCGGGGAGAAAGAAGTTAGAGATGGAGCAGAATTGCTATGGAGAGTGGGGGAGGTGGATATGTGGGGTGTTTCTCATCCAAGAACACACAATAGAATCATGGGTGAGGGTTCATCTTATATTGGCAGTGCCCTCATCCCGACACGGTCGTGGCCACTAGTTGTAATGATCTTCATTGGGTGGATGTGATGGTGTCATGGTCCGCATGCCCCATTCTCCACAGCCCACCCTTAACCAACACTCTTCTTCTACGGTATTGGCTAGATGATCATGCATCCAATTGATCAATGGGTTTGGGTCTGGTGCTGACATCTGTCGACGATGTGTCAGGTGCACGAATCAGAGATCACATGGGATGTATGTATCCTGGGAATAGTAGTGTTGTAGATGCTTGTTGGAGGGGATCTCATCAGCTAGTGGAGAGCCTCTGCATCCTTGTTGGAGTCTGCCATTCATGTTGACGTTTGCTTCCTCCATGAGTGGCATCAATGTAGGAGAGAGATGGAAGTGTGGGATTTTCTTGATCGTTAGAAAGTTTTGGTGTTTCCAAGCCCTTGCGCTTTGCCCATTATATAGCTGCACCAAGGAGACCTTATGAGTCCCCCAAAGGGAACCAACAGTTACACCTTGCACGCATTATCCCTAGCGTATAGAGTCTTCAAGTCAACCTTTCCCATAGAAAATGTTGATCAAAATATGAAAATGATTATTGATAACTAGAGTGAGATAAAAATGGCTTCTATTTCCAAGGAATAATATTTATCCAAAAAGATAAGGACAGTTTGTTTGTGATAAAGAGATAAAATTAATTATGGTAAATATAAAGATCAATCCCATTGGGCCATTTATTCCACACACCACATTGCTTATCAATTCACAAGATCGTGATATCTCTATTCCATCAGTCGAGCGACTGGCAGCCTAGAGTTTATGGAAGGGCGAGAGAATATCATCATGAAATTTTCTCGTCACTTTGTCTTACCCATATATAGTTGTAAAAGGTGTGGTACTCCACCATCTCCTCCTTTTCTCCTCACCCTATTATTTTTGGAATGAATTTATCAAGAGAAAATTGGACGAAAAAATGGAAACAAACAAAAAAGTAAAAAGAAAAATATTAAAAAAGGAAAATGGGCTAGGTTGCCTCCCAGCAAGCGTCCTTGTTTAGCATCACAGACTCGATGATAGTAATGTTTTTCAAGTGGCACCAGTGGATGGGGTATCTAAACCCTTGTCCTTCAAACCAGTGATATTTGGATCATGGTTAGGCGATGTGCATGGATTGCCTATGAGTATGACTCTATCATCTTGATCTACATCTTACGGGCATGATTGTTGTAATTCTAGGTTACCTTTCACCTTAAAAGCTTCCATCAAATTGTGTACCCTTTTTAGGTCTTTAAGAACTTAGTATTCAACTGTCTTCTTCCCTGGTCATAGAACAAGTTTTCTGACTTCGGCGTCTACTAGACCTCATGTGTGGCTAGGAATGGTCGTCTGAGATCAAGCAGGAACTGGTTCTCTTCTTTGATGAGCATGACCACAAAATCATAGGGGATGTAGGTGTCATGACCTAACTTCACAGGTATGTCTTCGATAATCCCCAGGGGCTAGGTGATGGATGCATCCACCAACTGAATGGTCATTGTGAAGGATAGAAGATATGTGAACCCTAGGTGCTGGTATAAGGTGTAGGGCATAATAGATATGCTTGTGCCTAAGTCAGTGAGTCCCTTTTGACACATGTCATCACCAAAGAAGTATTCTATCCACAAGGATCTTGGATCACTTTTCCTTTAGATTGGCAATAAATTTGTTGTCTTTGTTTCTGGAGTCAAGTGTTTACCCAATAAAATTGCCTTCAAGCGCTTGTACCAAGCTGGTGTTTTAGTCAACAAATTTAGGAATAATATATTACTATGGACCTTCTTCACGGTGTCCTTGAATTTCTTGACTCGGTCTTTGAGCTTGGTCTGCATGGAGCATCTTGCATGCGGTATGCATGGTGTATATGTTAGTACTACAGGAGCTTCGGGGTTGCCTGACAGAGTTGCTTCTATTGCATTCTCACTGGAGTTTGACTGTACTGGTATCACGGGGGATTTTTCCTCTAATTCTCAAGATGGTTGGTTGAGTATTGTGGAGTTTCGATTGAGGTGCTCTCAATTTCGTTGGTAGGGGTGGAAACAAGAGGTGGGATATACACATTCCCTGACCTAGTCATCACTGCATTCAACTTCTCTGACTACTCTGGATGTTTGGGGTTGTTTTCTTGTTGGATAGTAATGTGCCCGTTGGAGGTTGTTAGCTAGCGGCCAATCGAGCGATCTGAGATTCCAATGCCTTTAGTTTTCCATGGCATTAGTGAATTGAGTTTGGCATGACACCATCATCTCCTAGAGTATTTTCATTGGTGATGTAGGGTTTTTGATTCACATTTATAGGCTAATTTTGTACTTATTTTATGTCTTTGTTTGTCATCTTTGTGACTATAATGGCATGATTCAATTCCTTTAGCCTATAATCATTGTATGCATCAAATTTATCTTATTTTATCCTATTTTGAATGAATTACTAAATTCCATGGATTGACTTGTGTTTTTCTCTCTATTTCAGGTACTTTATATTCCAGAACCTGTCGATACTATTGACAGGTCCGTCAATACTATCACCATGGCAGTAGTAACCAAGGTGGAGGGAAAGCATTAGGTCGATACTATTGACGCTCTCGTCGATAATATCGAGAAGTCATCAGGTTGATCTCAATTTTGAAGTAACGGAAGCGCACCCTAAGGTGTCGATAGCATTGACACCCCATCGATGGTATCGACATAGTCGGATTAGGATTTCATCCAGAATTGCCACGATCGAATGGCTACGATCTTTTGGTAGCAGTAACTATCACGTTCTATGGAGCCGCACAAGTCCCAAAGGAAGGACAGCGAAGAACGGAGCCCAGAGCTACGCCCCAGACGATTCCAGAGCCACAAACGGACGATTCTACTGCCAGAAGGCTATGAAACGTGCATCTCGCATCGAGGATCATCTGGATCTTCTCTGTTTTAGGGGTTACATCATATTATCATTTGTTTCTCCATGTATTCATCTTTCTTCTCCATGTATATTGTTGAGATGAACATGCGGGGCTAATCTCCATTATCCTAAGGATCGAGAGTAGCCTGGGGAATCGTTGTATGCCAATTTTCCATTGATTATCATAATTTGTCTCAATTCTCCCTAATATGTTATTGTGTTTCTATTGCAATTTGCTATGCTTGATCACCATAGTTGATCTCTAATACTATTAATTGCTCTTGATAGAGGATTAGTGGTATGAAAGGCACAACTAACACATTAACCAATAAATTCCTTAGACAAGGTAATGTACGGTTAATGGTGGATTTCCAAAGTATTAATTAATTCACTTAGATCTAGGGTATAAGTTACTACTGGCATGGAACTGACCTAGAACTAGGTAGTGATTTGTATTGCGGAAGCAAGCAATTTTAACTACAGGCCATAATCAGGGATAAGGCATGAATTATGTTAGTTGTGTAGAATTGCATTCAGTGAGACGTCGTGGTGAAACCGTAACCCTAAGGATTCCCATTCCATTTTATTAAACTAAACATTTAATCATCACTCATTTTTGTTTTCTCTTTGTCCTATTTTTATTTTGTTTCAAAACCAACAATCAACTTTTTCAATCGGTCTAGTTGATCACGACCAGTTAGTAGTAGTCTATTGAAATTTACATTTCCCTCAGTTCGATTGGGCCTCACAAGGCCTATATTACTTCAATACGTGCACTTGCGTTTAATGCACACCTCAAGCGTGTCAAGTTTTTGGTGTCGTTGCCAGGGAATACGACAAATTTCAACACTACATGTGCTGCAAATGCCATTCTAGGCCACTTTTTTATTGCAATTTTCATTTTTGAACTTAATTGTCTATCTTTTAGATTCTCTATTTGCTCTAGCATTGTACTTATTTTATTCTTCATATTTCAGGTACTAGTGCATGGTGAGGACACGTAGTACGGACTACGCCCAATCAACACTTGAGATTCCACCATCGGGTGAAGAAGACAAACTGATAAATACGCCACCCGAGGAAATCGAATAGGAACTTTAGGCTTTCACAATGGCAAAGGAGCAAACCATTTGGGAGAAGATTAAAGCTTCTTCTTCCTCTGCACAAAAGGGGCCAATCAAGAAACAAGCTATCAACATACCCAGTTACAAGATTGACCCAGGGCTTATTCAATTGGTCAAGTCGCAGGCATTCCATGGACTCAAAAATGAGGACCCAGTGGCCCACATCATCACATTTGTGGAGAACTGTGATATGGTGAAGGTGGATAGGTTTCCACAGGAGGCCATTTATCTGAAATTATTTCCATCTTCTCTAGCAGGAAACGCAAGGGAGTGGCTCTACAATTTGGATGATGAATATGTCGAATCATGGGATATGATGATTGAGGTGTTCTTTGAAAGGTATTTTCCTCCCAAAAAGACAAATGATCTCGTGAGGAGGATCCACAATTTCAAACAACAGGCCGGAGAGACATACTCTGAGACATGGGAGCGTTTCAATATCATGCTGCAGAAATGCCCACATCATGGACTGGATTTAGAAACCCAAACAAAGATCTTTTATTTTGCTCTTAGCAAACATGATAGGATTAATCTACACTCAGCTGGAACAGGGTTCTTTCTAAACAACAAAGGTTCCAAGTGTCTAGAGATATTAAAGAATATGGCTAAGAAGCAGTCTTGGGGTGAAAGAGATGCACCAGAATAGGTCAGAGTTGCAGGGGATGCAAATGCCATTAAAGAATTAAATGAGGAGATGGACTTGATAGAGAAGAGGCTTCTAGAAAAAGATGATGAAGGTTCTAATGATGAGGCACAAGCAAAGTTTATGCACCAACAATAGGGCTACATGAACAATGACTACTCGTGGAGGAAGTACAAGAAATTTTTATGGAAGGATCCAAACAATTTTCTGCAAGACCGGGATCAAAAGCCACAACCTAGTGCGGAAGACAAAAGCAATGAGTTTCTCAATCAAGTAATAAAGCAAAACTAAGAGATGATGAATACATTTAGCAAGCAAATTCAGTCACAGGGGGAATTTATGAACCAATTTGGTCAGACTCTACAAAGCCATGGGGCACATATGAGGATGCTTGAGACATCTATTGCGTAGATGGCAGCTGAAATTGTAAGCTTGAAGAAGCCAGCACAACAGGGTTTTCCATGGAATACAAATATTCTAGGCGGGAACCATCAAGCCAATGTTATCTTACTAAGGAGTGGAAAGAAAATTTTAAACTATAAAGTCGATGAACCAAACACATCACAACCAGAAGCTACATGTGAGGCCGCAGAGGAAGTCGAAGTCACATAAACTATTGAGAACAGTGCAGAGATTGTTGCAGAGGAGCCCATTGTTGAGAAAGACACAGAGAAGAGGACACCATATGTTCTGCCACATCAGAGAGCACAGACAGTCCTGGTGCCATATCTGAACAGCCTTAAAGCAAAGAAGGTGGATCAACCATTTATCAAGTTCTTGGAAAGTTTTAGGAAATTATCTGTCAATATTCCATTGCTTGACGCAATTGAGTAGATACCTTCTTATGGTAAGTTTCTGAAGGACATTATCACTAAGAAGAGGAATATTTTAGACACGAAAGTGGTGGTGCTCAAAGAACAGGTGAGCGCATTCATTCTAGGTATACTACCACCAAAGAGACAGGATCTAGGGTGCTTCAACATTTCTTGTTACATTGGGAAGGTAAAGTTTGGAGAGTCTCTTTGTGGCTCAGGAGAGAGCATTAACTTGATGCCTCTTTCTACCTTCAATAAGAATGGTCTTAAAGAATCCTGGAGGAGTGACACGATTTTACTGTGCGTAGAACGCAAGTGCACGCGTCAGTGTATATAGGCCCTTGTGAGGCCCGAGTCGAACTCAGGGACACTAAATTATCGGTAGACTACTACTAACTACTCACAATCAGCTAGACCAATAAAAAGGTTATGAGAGTTGTTTTAAAAATAAAAGAAAATAAAATAAAACAAAGCAATCGATTAAATGTTTAGTTTAATCAATTCAAGTGGAGATCTTTAGGATTGCAGTTTCACCGCGGGTTTTCATTGTATGAATTTCCATATAGTTACTCAGGTTCATCTCTCAATCTGGCTAGTGGACTGTAGTCAGAATTGTCCACTGTCGTGGTACAATTCACTACCTATGTCTAGGTCGGTTCCACCGTCGTAGTAACCTATACCCTAAACTAGGTGCATTAGAATCGACTTCTCGGTTTCCACCATTAACCTTACATCACCTTTTTCAAGGGATTTGTTAATTAATGTGAATTTCATCTCTTTTCAACCGTTAATTCTTCTTTCAAAGTAATTAAAGGCATTAGATTATCATTATGGTGATCAAGCATAACAATATAATTGAGAAAATAAAGTCATACCACAGATTTAAGAGATAAGTTATGAATTACTATGATTAAAATGTCATACAATGCTTCCCCAGGCTACTCCTAGTCCTAAAGATAAAGGGGATTAACCCCGCATGTTCATCTCAGAGCAAAACATGGTTGAAGAAAGGGGAAACATGGAGAAAAACGTGAATAAGTAATGAAACCCCTGAACGGAGAAGATCCAAGCGTTCCTCGGCGTAGAATGCACGATCTACAGCCTTTCGGCGGTGGAGAACGTCTTCTTCGGCTTCCGAAACGGCTGGGGCGTGCTTCTGGGCTCCGTTCTTCTCTCCACACCTTCTCGGGATGTGTGCAGTGGCTAATGATGTGATTCCCTACTCTTGTCCACCGTCATTAGGTATAATCATCGAGTTAGGTTGCAAAAATATCAGAACCATTGGATTAGAGCCGGTCTGAAACAAACTCTGATCTAACGGTGTCGAAACCATCGACGTGGGTCGATGGTATCAACCCCTCGTGATATCGGCAAGCCTTCTTTTCCTTTCTTCATTGCGCCTGATGCTGACTCGATACCATCAACGCAGGTCTATGGTATCGACACCCTTAGGCATCAGTTTTATCCCTTTTCTATCGCTGAAGCTAAACGTGTCGATGGTATCGACTTTGGGGTCAATAGTATCGACTGACTGGTCACCAGCAACCTGATGGAATGTCACTACCACTGACGTCCCTGTCGATGGTATCGACTCTATGTTGCTCCTCGCGGTTGGCTGTCTGTGGTTGTGTCGATAGTATCGACAGACGTTGATGGTATCGACAGCTGCAGATATGTATTTTTCCTAAAATTGCAAAACAAAACCACATAAGCCGAGATAAAACCTAATATTGTAATCATTTATGCTCAAAACAATAAAATAAGAGATATTTGACACTGAGAAGGATCATAGACTAAAGTAAGTGAATTATGCAACATTAACCACCAAAATGACCAATAAACGCATAAAACATGAGTAAAACAAGTCTATAAATGCGACTCAAAATCATCGCATCAAACTCCCCTAATCTTGAACATTGCTCATCCTCGAGCAACAAACTCTAGAATAGAATTGCGAGGGTCAACTAAAGAATAGATTATCACAACAAACATCTCCATATGATCCCTGTCGGACATTCACATTCCAGCCCTCACTAACTATGGAATGATAATTGCCCTAAAGGTGACAATAATCATCCATAAAATATATCTACCTCAAAATTGATGAACACTATCACATAAGGCAATTAACATAATAAAATTCTCTGGTCCAGACTCAGTGCATCTTGTGATCTTCTATTCTACGTTGCTCGCCCTAACTACCATCTACATGGAAGCAGCTCTCCTGATATTAACGAGTGAGGAGAAAATCACGGTGGCCTACCAATTCGAGCAACGGGTGGATGGAATGTGTGGCTAATGAAAGAAATGGAAGCATTATATAGTTTTACATGCACAAAAAACACAAATGACCAAAATGATGCATGTGCAAACAAAAATGCCCTAATGCCTACATTTGGGTGGGATGATGCATGCACTATCATTCCATCTCAAGGTGAGATGGAATATCTAAGAGAAATACATCATGTACTTATTCTTCTTAGTATGCAGTGAGAACATGTTCCTTTCTCCTTCTCATTACTCCTTGCTTCGCTTCTCAATACTCTTTTTTTTTCTTCTTTCTTTTTTTTCTTATTATTTTTTTTCAAGCCCTTATTTTCATAGATGACAATGAATTATTTTTTGGGCTCACTTATTGCTGCATAACTTGTACATCTGAAGCATTCAGAAGGTATGGAACAAGTTCATCACCTTTTATGTTTCAGAAGACATAAGATGAATGATGTACCATATGCACAAAAATGTGAATGCAGCTGCAAAATGATAGTTATGCAACTAAATGACACACACCTAAGGATAATGTGCATGTATAACTACTCTATTTTTTTCTTTCTTTTCATGAAAAAATATGTGAATATAGTTGTAATTCAAGACCTATCTACATGGTATGCAATCAAAGAGATTAAAAACCGTAATGTACTTCCAGTTCTTATGGTGGAGTATGAAAACAATGGGGTGGATACATCACAAGACTGATTGACTGAACCTTTGGAAATTATTATGTGTCCCTCCTTACTGACCTGTGTAGTAATTAAGAGGTTTCTCTCTCTCATTTCAAATTAAGGTCTCATTATCATTTGGTCAGTTTAGGCTCAAACAACCAGTTCTATCCACTTTTCATGAATCCTAGGAAGGTATAGTTGTGATTTCCTGTGTTAGAGTTGACAAACCCAATTATTTCCTTAAGTTATGTGCTCAAAGTTGAACAACACAAGCTTGCAAAAGCACTAAAAAAATTAAATTTGCCCCTGATTCCCATGTACAAGCAACAAGATGATACATGACATTAGACATCCACAATTACACTAGATAGAGTGTGGATCCTACAAACAACTAAGAAAAACAAATGACAAAAGACAAAGCAACAAAAACTAAAAACTAGGAAAAATAAAGGATAGAAACTGTTCCAACTCCCCCCCCTAAGCTTGAATTCGACTATGGCCTCATAGTCAAAAACAACCTTAAAAGGTGGAACAGTGATACCGATCATTCTTCAGGAGGAGGCGGGTACTGCGGGGCTGAGGGGTCCCAAGATGGGTATTGCCCCTGGAAGCTCGGATCATACTGGGGCATTGGTGGAGGTTGTGGATACCCCCCAAAATAATTTTGGCTCCAGTAATGATCGTAGAAGGGTTATTGTTGCATCTCCATCCTATGCAACCTGTCGTGGATGTGTTGTTGGTTGTCAAGGAGGAGGTGCTCATTCTTGAAAATGGCCCTCTGGTTATCGAAAAACCGGTTCGTTGTATCCTGAATACCGGCGTATGAGGTTGTATGCTACTGCTACGTTTGATGAATCTCCTACAGCATCGAGTACATCCCTTGCATGGAGTAGGCATCCTCTCCTTGATGAGAAGGCAGAGGTGGCGGAGGCTGCGAAGAAGATGATGCACCCGGATGCATGTGGGGACACTTCCGGGGTGCTACTAGTACCCGAAGAGGAGTGAAAGCCTCCTCTTCCTCTTCATGCTCATCGATGTCATTATCATTGTCGTCATTGCCGCCGTCTTCATCCGAGTCATCAATGGCTATGACGGGCCACCTGAAATGCTGAGTGCCCTCGATGTTGAAGATGGGGTCTGGAAGCGAACACTCTTGATATGCGTGATTAACATGGCAATGTGCATATGCCAAGCCATCACGAAGCAGGATGAGGTTGGAGCAGTGCAGATGTTGTAGGTTGACCTTGCTCCTGGTGGAAAGATGAGTAAGCTGCGAGATATCCAACCCAAGATAGATGGCCAATGGTGAAATTAGCCCTCCAAAATGGATAAGAGCTTTCCTCGTACTCCTTTTCACAGCCACCAAATGCGTCAAGAAGAACGCGCCCCAATTGCACTCCTCATGCTTCAACAGTTTGTGCAGGAAGAACAAATCCTTCTCTTGGAATTTGCTAAGAGACAGGTCGCCGCGAGTGAACAACGTGGTGCAGAGCATGTGGTGAAGAACCCACATAAACGGATGCTCAAACTCTGCAACAGCCGCATTGTGGTAGCTCACGGATTTGCCAGGGGGCGCAGTCACAAGTTGAGCAAAGATATCATCGTAGTCTGTCATGTTGTCTGGCCTCCGGTGCTGGTAAGTGTCACGATACCAGTTGTACACCAAATTGAACTGGGCAAGGCTAATGGTGTAGTTGTTGTTGAAGAATCTGAACGACACCCGCCCTTTCTTCCATTCTCTGTCGGTGGCGATCAAGTCATTGGGCAACACTTTGATGTCCAATGATGCCATGAACTCCGCCACGAGTTCCTTGTAAGTCGGCCACTCGCCAAAGAATGGCTGGCCGTCGGTGTGGAAGTCCAGCTTGTCGGGCCTCCTGGTTGTGTGTCTCGCCTGCCCCTTCAAGACGTAGGTGAGATTGTCATTGAACCCCAGGTTGTGAACCATAGTCCGATCAACATAGCGCGTGGGCTCGATCTTTCTCTTCATCAGTTCCTCGTAGACCTTCCGGACCTCCGCAGAAGGATGGACAATCCTAGGACGAGGAATAGATGCAGTAGGTGGAGGAATGAACTCGGGGATCTCCATAGGATCCGCCCGTGAAGAAGATGCACCGGTTGTACACACCATCATCGTCGAGAAAGAAGGAATAGAAGATGGAGCTTGGTGAAGGTGGGAGAAGACAATCTCTACTTGGTGAAGGCTCGGGGAAGATCGCGCTCCTTGGATGCTTGTAGCCGGGCTCTGGTTGTACAACAAGACACATGGCACAAGTGGAGGGCAAAGGCTCTGAAGGTGTGACGTCATATGACAACGATCCCTCTCTTTTATAACCACGGTCGTCATTGTTGTGCACCCTTCGATACCATCGACGCGGGTCGATGGTATCGACACCCGTAGCACAATCTGGTCTTCCGCTAGTATTGATGGTTGTCGATAGCCTGATGTGGGGGCCCGGATCGATGACATGTCGATACCATTGACGAATGTCAATGGTATCGACCCATTCCATGGATTGATTCTCTTGATGTAGCGATCGTCGTTGATTTCCTCTCACAGATCGGTGACATGTCGCGTCGATACCATCGATGCAAGTCGATAGTATCGACTCTGCTTAGGACACACACCCTCGCGAGGCCCAGCCACCGCTTTCTGCCTGTAATTGAGTCGATACCATCAACAGGCCCGTCGATGGTATTGACTTCATTGAGACAAATTTCGTCTGAATATCTCCAGAGATCTCAGGAGTATCGACAGCCATGTCGATACTATCGACCTCGTTTTTGCAATCAACCTGATGGTGGGTCGATAGTATCGACTCAAAGAAATTTTTGCAGTCGCTTAACTGTGTCCCTGTCGATACCATCGACACAAGGATCGATGGTATCGCCCCTGCTCCAGTCCTGCACATTGAACAAACGATCAAGGTATCTTGTTTACACTAAAAACAAAATCGAATCAAACTAACTTATAAATGTAAAAGGAACTAAACAAAATTACCAATGGTTGGGTTGCCTCCCAACAAGCGCCCTTATTTAACGTCTTAGGCTAGACGAAATCAAGCTCCTCATGCATCTGTAAGCATAATGAGTTTGACCTCATGCACTCTCCTCATGTAATCTTCACCAAAGTACAACTTCAATCGCTGTCCATTAACTAAAAATGTTGTCTCTCCATCACGCACCATGATTGCTCCATGTGGCCTGACCTCCTCTATAGTGAAAGGTCCACTCCATCGGGATTTCAATTTCCCAGGATGCATCTTCAACCTTGAGTTGAACAAGAGCACACGATCTCTCTTCTTGAAGAAACGCATCTGAATGTGCCGATCGTGAATCAGCTTTGTTCTCTCCTTGTAAATATGTGAGATTTCATATGCATTCATCCTCAACTCGTCAAGTTCATTTAGCTCTAACAAACGTTTCTTTCCTGCCTCATCATACTTCAAATCCAGCTTTCTCAGCACCCAGTGTGCCTTATGTTCCAATTCCACCGATAAATGGCAAGCCCGCCCATAAGCCAACCTAAAAGGTGTAGTGCCTATAGGTGTCTTATAAGCCATCTTGTATGCCCATAAAGTGTCTGGTAACAGAGTACTCTAGTTCTTCCGTGTCGAAGCTACAGTGCGCTCCAAGATCTTCTTGATCTCTCTATTGGAGACTTCCACTTGCCCCTTTGTCTGTGGGTGGTACGGGGTACCAATGTTGTGCTTTACCCCGTACTTTCTCAACAATGCCGAAAACTTTTGATTTTAGAAATGTGTACCTCCATCACTAATAATTATTCTAGGTACACCAAACCTGCAGAAAATGTATTCCTTGACAAACCTGCACACTACAGTGACATCATTAGTCCTAGTGGGTATTGCCTCTACCCACTTCGATACATAGTCAACAGCTAATAAAATGTACAAGTTAGAGTTTGAGGACACAAAGGGTCCCATGAAATCGATACCCCACAGATCAAACACCTCGACCTCTTGAAATACATTGAGGGGCATCTCCTGTGGCTTTGAAATGTTACATGTCCGTTGGCAAGAATCGCATTTCCGCACATAGTCATATGCATCTCGGAACAAAGTAGGCCAGTAAAGGCTGCTCTCAAGTACCTTGGCCACCGTTCTGGAACTAGCATGGTGGCCACCAGTCGGTAGAGTATGGCAATGACGAAGGACACTTTCATATTCCACCTTCGGTACACACCTGCACAACACACCATCCCTGCACTGCTTCAACAGAATGGGGTCATCCCAGAAATAATATCGCAAAGAATGGAAAATTTTCTTTTTCTCTTGGTATGTCCAATCATCTGGGATAATTTTGCATGCAAGATAATTTACAATATAAGAGAACCATGGATCTTTAGATTTCACAGATAGATGTTGTTCATCAGGAAACGTCTTGGTAATGGGTATATGCACGTCCTTCTCATCTACCCTTTCCAACCTAGACAAATGGTCTGCAACCACATTTTCTATTCCCACCTTATCTTTGATTTCAATATCAAATTCTTGCAATAGTAACATCCACCTAATCAGTCTAGGTTTGGCATCTTTCTTCTCCATCAAGTACTTTATGGCGACGTGGCCCGTCCATACCACGACTTTAGATCCTACAAGATATTGCCAGAATTTTTCAAAAGTGAAAATGACGACGAGAAGCTCTTTTTCAGTTGTCGTGTAATTCAGTTGTGCTTCATTTAATGTTTTGGACGCATAGAAAATCACAACGGGTTTATTGTCCACATGTTGTCCTAAAACAGCCCCCACTGCGAAATCCAATGCATCACACATCAATTCAAATGGCTTTGTCCAATCCGGTGTTTGCACAACCGGAGCAAAAATTAATTTTTCTTTAAGAACATTAAACGCACGTAAACACTTTTCGTTAAAATCAAACACAACATCCTTCTCCAGCAACTCAGACAATGGTTTGGTGATTTTTGAGAAATCTTTTATAAAGTGGCGATAAAACCCGACGTGACCTAGAAAACTCTGTACCCCTTTCACCGAATTCGGTGGGGGTAATCTAGAAATAACCTCAATTTTCATCAGATCTACCTCCAACCCCTTGCTAGACACTTTATGTCCAAGCACGATCCCTTCGCTAACCATCATATGGCATTTCTCCCAATTGAGAACCAAATGTGTGTCCTCACATCATTGCAAAACCTTATCCAAATTGTATAAACATTCATCAAAAGACGCACCATAGATGGAGAAATCATCCATAAAGACTTCCAAACAGCGTTCAACCATATCGGAAAAAATGGCAAGCATGCAACGCTGAAAGGTTGCTGGTGTGTTACACAATCCAAAGGGCATACGGCAGTATGCAAATGTTCCGTAAGGACAAGTGAACGTAGACTTCTCTTGGTCCTTAGGATCAATGGAAATCAGATTGTAGCCCGAATAACCATCGAGAAAACAAAAATGAGATTGACCTGCCAATCGCTCTAAAATCTAATCAATGAATGGGAGAGGAAAATGATCCTTAAGCATAGCAGCATTCAATCTACGGTAGTCTATACATACACGCCACCCGGTTACCAGACGGGTCGTGACTGGATCATTTAACAAATTATGTGTAACAGTAATTCCCCCCTTTTTAGGGACTACCTGTGTAGGACTCACCCACGTCGAATCGGATATAGCATAGATGATACCTGCAGAAAGGAGCTTGATCACCTCCTTCTTGACAACCTCCATCATGCTAGGATTCATTTGGTGTTGTGGCTGAATTACAGGTTTGGCTCCCTCCTCGAGCTGGATCTTGTGCTGGCACAATGTAGGGGAGATCCCCTTGATGTCTGCGACCGACCACCTGAATGCACCTCGGTGGTTCTTTAGCACGATCAGCAGTTGATCCTCCTCCTCGGCACTCAGATAAGCCGAAATAATCACTGGCAGCTTCTCACCCTCAGCTAGAAATGCATATTTCAAATGAGGTGGCAGTGGCTTCAATTCTAAATCTGGTGGGATGATCAAGGATGACTGAAGCGGTGGTGGAAGTTCTCCAAGGTCTTCATAGTATCTAGCATAGAAACACGGCATCACCTGAAGCATCTTGGTGCATTCTTGTAGTGACTTGCTTCTCATCCAATCATATGTTATATTAACCAGGCAGGCTTCAAGAGGTAGTTCTGGATATGAATTGAAAACAGAACTTTCTATAGCCTCATCTTCAGTAGAAGGAGGAATTTCCTCCTCTTCATCATTGGGAAAACCCACAACCTTGCTAAGAGACACAACCTTGGTCTGCTCCATGATGTCTATAGCCAGTGTCCCCTTCTCCACCTTAGTCATTAAATGAGCCATGTCTAAAAACAGCTTCCCTAGATAGAGAGAGATATTCTGATCAAAGTGTTTCACCATGCGGCATTGCTCTTTTATTTTTGATTGTGTTGTGCTGGAGGGCATGACCATCTCAAACCGATCATCAGCGATACCCAAGGTCAAACGACCTCTCCCCATCTCAAGTATCATGTCAGAAGTGGCTTGGAAGGGTCGTCCAAGGAGTAGCTCATTACCTTGTTCATCTTGCATTTCCATTACGACAATGTCTGCTGGAAATACAAACTGATCAACTTTAACTAACACATCTTCGCAAATACCATATGGTTTCACCACGGAATTATCCGCCAACTGTATTGTCATATTACTTGGCCTTGATTCTTTCAGTCCCAGCTTCTTAAACGTAGAGAGAGGCATCAGGTTTATACTTGCCCCTGAATCACACAGTGCTTCGCCGAATTTCACTTTACCAATATAGCATGAAATATTTAAGCAGCCCGGATCCTGCCTTTTTGGTGGTAATGTGCCCATGATGAAAGCACTCACCTGTTCCTTAAGAACCATAACCTCGGTATCTGGGATTTTCCTCTTCTTTGTAATGATGTCCTTCAAAAATTTGCCATAAGAGGGAATCTTCTCTATTACCTCTAACAATGGAATGTTGACAGAAAGCTTTCTAAAGCTATCTAGAAATTTCTTGAACTGAGCGTCCACTTTCTTGGCTTTCATGCTATTGGGATATGGGACTGGGACATTCTGTGCCCTCTGATGTGGTGGCACATATGGCATCCTCTTCTCTGTCTCCTCCTCAGCAACTGATTCGGATGTGACATTCTCCACCACATCCTCTACCGGCTCGGTGATTGGAATAGGAACCTCCTCAGTGGCCTCACCTGTGGTTTCTATCTGGGGTGTGCTTGGTTCATCGGCCCTGGGGTTTAAAATTTTCTTACCACTCCGTAGCAAAATTGCATTTGCCTGTTGATTTCCTCCTGGAATGTTTGTATTACCTGGAAAGCCTTGCTGCGCTGGCTTCTTTAAATTTGCTATTTTAGCTTCCATCTGCACCAAAGATGTCTCTATTGTCCTCATCTGAGCCCCATGACTCTGTAAGGTCTGCCCAAACTGATTCATGAATTCACCTTGTTGCTTGATCTGCTGGTCAAAAGTGTTCATTAGTTCTTGATTCTGCTTTATTACTTGATTGAGAAACACATTTCTTATATCCTCTGGTGACGGTTGGGGTTTTGCATCTGGGTCCTGCAAGAAATTATTTGGTTCCTTCCAGGAAAATTTCTTGTCTTTCCTCCATGAGTAATCATTGTTTTTGTACCCCTGCTGCTGGCGCATGAATTTTACTTGAGCCTCATCATCTGATTCTGCGTCTTCTTTTGCAAGAAGTTTCTTTGCTAGAAGGTCCATCTTCTCATTTAGCTCTTTGATGGCCTTTGACTCCCCCGCAGCCCGAACATGCTCTACGGCATCTCTGTCGCCCCAAGATTGCTTCTTAGCCATGTTCTTCAAAATTTCCCAACACCTCGTGCCTGTGTTGTTTAAGAAGAAACCTGAACCTACGGAGTCTAAGTTACTTCTATCATGCTCGGAAAGAGCAAAATAGAAGATTTTGACCTGTTTTTCTTTGTCCAGCCCATGATGCGGGAACCTCTTTAGCATGATTTGAAACTGTTCCCAGGTCTCGGAGTAAGTCTCTCCTACTTTTTGACTAAAATTATGAATTTTTCTGATCATATCATTTGTCTTCTTGGGAGGAAAGAATATTTCAAAGAACACTTCCACCATGTGGTTCCATGATTCTACATACTCATCATCAAGATTATGTAGCCATTCTCGTGCATTTTTTGCCAGAGAGCTGGGAAACAGCTTCAAGTACAACGTCTCCTATGGAAACCTGTCTATCTTGATCATATCACAGTTCTCCACGAACTGGCTTATATGAGTCACCGGATCTTCATTTTTAAGCCCGTGAAATGCATTTGACTTGACCAAGTTGATTAGTGCAGGATCAATTTTATAAGTTGGAATATTGACTGCCTGCTTCTTTATTGGCCCCTTTGAAGCAGATGAGGAAGAAGCTTTTATTTTCTCCCATATTGTCTGTTCTTTTGCCATGGCTTCTTATTCAAAATCTGAATCTATGTCTTCCAGTTGGGGTTGAACGTTGCTTTCCTCGTCGTCTGGTCCAAGTAGTGGAACCTCTGGTGATTGTTGTGTGTAGTCTGTGTTGCGCGTCCTCACCATGTGCCAGTACCTACAAAATGATAATTTTAGTTCAGTACCGTGCTAGAAGATTACACAATGTGAAAAATAAATTAAGAATTTCAAAAAATGATTACTAAATAATAAAAATAAAAAGTGCCCTAGAATGGCCGCTTGCAGCACTCGTAGTGCTGACAATTGTCATGTACCCGACAACGGCGCCAAAAACTTGACACGATTTTACCGTGCGTAGAACGCAAGTGCACGCGTCAGTGTAGTATAGGCCCTTGTGAGGCCCGAGTCAAACTCAGGGATACTAAATTATCGGTAGACTACTACTAACTACCCGCAATCAGCTAGACTAATAAAAAGGTTATGAGAGTTGTTTTAAAAATAAAAGAAAATAAAAGAAAATAAAACAAAGCAATCGATTAAATGTTTTGTTTAATCAATTCAAGTGGAGATCTTTAGGATTGCGGTTTCACCGTGGGTTTTCATTGTATGAATTTCCATATAGTTACTCAGGTTCATCTCTCAATCCGGGTAGTGGCCTGTAGTCAGAATTGTCCACTGTCATGGTACACTTCACTACCTATGTCTAGGTTGGTTCCACCGTCATAGTAACCTATACCCTAAACTAGGTGCATTCGAATCGACCTCTGGGTTTCCACAATTAACCTTACATCACCTTGTTTAAGGGATTTGTTAATTAATGTGAATTTCGTCTCTTTTCAACTGTTACTTCTTCTTTCAAAGTAATTAAAGGCATTAGATTATCATTATAGTGATCAAGAATAACAATATAATTGAGAAAATGAAGTCATACCATAGATTTAAGAGATAAATTATGAATTACTATGATAAAAATGTCATACAATGCTTCCCCGGGCTACTCCCAGTCCTAAAGATAAAGGGGATCAGCCCCGCATGTTCATCTCAAAGCAAAACATGGTTGAAGAAAGGGGAAACATGGAGAAAAACGTGAATAAGTAATGAAACCCCTGAACGGAGAAAATCCAAGCATTCCTCGGCATAGAATGCACGATCTACAGCCTTTCGGCGGTGGAGAACGTCTTCTTTGGCTTCTGAAATGGCTGGGGCATTCTTCTGGGCTCCGTTCTTCTCTCCACACCTTCTCGGGACGTGTGGAGCGGCTAATGACGTGATTCCCTGATCTTGGCCGCCGACATTAGGTATAATCACCAAGTTAGGTTGCAAAAATATCACAACCGTTGGATTAGAGCCAATCTGAAACAAACTCTGATCTAACGGTGTCGATACCATCGACGCGGGTCGATGGTATCGACCCCTCGCGATATCAGCAAGCCTTCTTTTTCTTTCTTTGTTGCACCTGATGTTGACTCGATACCATCGACGTGGGTCTATGGTATCGACGCCCTTAGGCGTCGGTTTTATCCCTTTTCCATCACTGAAGCTAAACGTGTCGATAGTATCGACTTTGGGGTCGATAGTATCGACTGACTGGTCGCCAGCAACCTGATGGAATGTCGCTACCATCGACATCCCTATCGATGGTATCAACTCTGTGCTGCTTCTCGCGGTTGGATTCTTGTGGTTGTGTCGATAGTATCGACAGGCGTCGATGGTATCGACAGCTGCAGATATGTGTTTTTCCTGAAATTGCAAAACAAAACCACATAAGCCGAGATAAAACCTAATATTGTAATCATTTATGCTCAAAACAATAAAATAAGAGAGATTTGACACTGAGAAGGATCATAGACTAAAGTAAGTGAATTATGCAATATCAACCATCAAAATGACCAATAAACACATAAAACACGAGTAAAACAGGCCTATAAATGTGAATCAAAATCATCGCATCAAGGAGCAACATGATGATCCATCTTGCAGATAATTCAGTCGTAAGACCTTATGGGATTTGCGAGGATGTTCTAGTTAAGGTTGTTTTTCTGGCAGATTTTATTCTGATGGAAACACAAGATGATTAAGGGAACGAGCTGCTACTAGGTAGACCCTTCTAGGATACAACTGACATGATTCTGGAAATGGGTAGAGGTCATTTAACCATGGGCATAGCTGATGACATGTTTGAAATAAAAATGCCAACTAACCCAAAATCATCACAAGAGCAAGGATAGTGCAATAAGGTCAGACACTTTCATCACAATGTTTCCATTTTTCTAGGGAAACCCTTTCTCGACATGGCGCATGTCATGACCAAGATAGACATGGGAAAACTTGATGTGGATATCATGGAGCAAACTAAGGTAGTTTCTCTTATTAAGGCAGTGGGATATCCAAATGATGAAGATGAAGAAGTTTGTTTGTCTACTGAGGATAATGTTGTGGAGATCTCATTGCAAGAATGTTATCCTCAATTTCCTCTTGAAGCTTGTCTGTTCAATATTATGGATGACTGTATGAGGAGCACATCACTACAGGACTGTGTGAAGATGCTCCAAGTTTTTCCTTGTTACTATTCTAGGCACTTTGAAGATCTGTGACCACTACCACCCCCATTGCAACCTTCTTTGGTGAATCTACCAGATTTGGAGCTAAAGTTGTTGCCCCCTCATTTGAAGTATGCATTCTTAGCCATAAATTCAAAGCTACCGGTCATTATCTCAGCATATTTGAATGCCACATAAGAAGAACAATTGATGGTTGTGTTGAAGTACCACTGTGGTGCATTCGGATGGATAGTCTCCGACATCAAGGGGATCTCCCCTACTCTATGCCAATACAAGATTTGACTTGTTGAAGGAGCTAAACCTGTGATTCAGCCCCAACTCCGCCTCAACCCTATCATGATGGAGGTTGTCAAGAAGGAGGTGATCAAGTTGCTTTTAGTGGGAATTATCTACGCCATCTCATACTTTATGTGGGTAAGCCCGACACAGGTAGTCCCTAAAAAGGGGGGAATTACAGTAACTACACATTTGTTAAATGAGCCAGTCACCACCCGGTTGGTTACCGGGTGGCGGGTTTGCATAGATTACCATAGACTAAACACTACAACGCTAAAGGAACATTTTCCTTTACCTTTCATTGATTAGATTTTAGAGCGATTGGATGGTCGCTCTCATTTTTGTTTTCTAGACAGATATTCCAGCTACTACCAAATTTTGACTGAACCTAAGGATCAAGAGCAATCTACTTTCACTTGTCCTTATGATACCTTTGTTTACCACTGTATGCCCTTTAGACTATGCAACACATAGGCCAGTTTTGAACGTTGTATGCTTACCATTTTCTCTGACATGATTGAACGTTGTTTAGAGGTGTTTATGGATGATTTCTCGGTCTACGATGCGTTTTTGATGAATATCTTTATAATCTTGATAAAGTTTTGCATAGATGTGAGGACACTCATTTGGTCCTCAATTGGGAGATATGCCACATGATGGTTAGCGAGGGCATTGTGCTAGGTGTCTAGAAAGGGACTGGAGGTGGATCCAGTAAAAATTAAGGTTATTTCCTAATTGCCTCCACCAAACTCGATGAAGGGAGTTACAAGTTTCCTTGGTCACGTGGGGTTTCATCGCCGGTTTATTAAGGATTTTTTCAAAATTGCTAAGCCACTATCTGAGTTGCTTGAGAAGGATGTGGTTTTTTATTTTAATGGAAAATGTATGAACACTTTTGAGATCCTTAAACAACGCTTGATTTCTACACCGATTGTGCAGACTCCGGATTGGAGTCAACCATTTGAGCTTATGTGCGACGCATCTGATTACGCCGTGGGGGCCGTTCTTGGGCAGTGCCTTGAGAACCAACCCATAGTCATTTATTATGTGTCGTAGACATTAAATGATGCACAATTAAATTGTACCACCATCGAAAAAGAATCACTTGTTGTGGTTTTCACTTTTGAGAAATTTAGGCAATACTTAGTGGGATCTAAAGTGGTGGTATGGATGGATCATGCCGTAATAAAATATTTAATGGAAAAGAAAGAGGTGAAACCTAGACTCATTAGGTGGATACTTCTTTTACAAAAATTTGACATTGAGGTTAAGGATAAGGCGGGCATTGAAATTGTGGTTGCAGACCATTTGTCTCGCCTTGAAAGGGTAGATGAGAAGGATACTAATATACCCATTACTGAGACTTTTCCAGATGAACCAATTCTTTCCATTAAACCCAAAGATCCGTGGTTTTCGTACATAGTAAATTATCTTGCATGCAAAGAACTACCCGAGGATTGGAGTTATCAAGAGAAGAAGCGGTTTTTTCATTCATTGAGATTTTACTTTTGGGATGACCCTATTCTTTTGAGATAGTGCCAGGATGGTGTTTTACACAGGTGTGTGCCAGAGTTTGAGTATGACAGTGTGCTCAGCTATTATCATACATTACCCACCGGCGGCCATCATTCTAGCTCGATGACGACTACGAAGGCGTTGGAGAGCGGCCTATATTGCCCCACACTTCTTAGAGACGCCTATGATTTTGTAAGAAAATGTGATTCATGTCAGCGGGCAGGTAATATCTCAAAAAGAAAAGAAATGCCGCTAAATGTGTTTCAAGAGGTTGAAGTCTTTGAATTATGGGGTATAGATTTCATGGGACCCTTTGTGTCCTCAAATTCCAATCTGTATATTTTACTTACTGTTGATTATGTTTCAAAGTGGGTAAAAGCAATACCCACTAGGACTAATGATGATGCGGTAGTGTGCAAATTCGTAAAGGAATACATCTTCTGCAGGTTTGGGGTGCCCTGCATGATTATCAGTGATGGAGGCACGCATTTCACAAATAGGATGTTCGCTGCACTTTTGAGCAAGTATGGGGTAAAGCACAATATGGGAACCCCATACCATCTGTAGACACATGGTCAAGTAGAAATTTCCAATAGGGAGATAAAGAAGATTCGGGAGCGTACTGTCAATGCATCAAGGAAGAACTAGAGCATGCTCCTACCGGACGCACTTTGGGAGTATAGGATTGCCTTTAAGACTCCTATTGGCACTACGCCGTTTAGGTTGGCTTATGGGTGTGCATGCCACTTACCGGTGGAGTTGGAGCACAAGGCGCATTGGGCGCTAAGGAAGTTGAATGTGAACATGGATGATGCAGGGAAGTGAAGGTTGCTCGAACTCAATGAGTTAGATGAGTTGAGAATGAACGCTTATGAGAGTTCTCAGATTTACAAGGAACGGACAAAACAATTACATGATCTCCACATCCAAAGGAGGGTTTTCTCCAAAGGTGAGAGTGTCTTGCTATTCAATTCACAACTAAAGCTACATCCTGGGAAGTTGAAGTCCCAGTGGAGTGGACCACTTGTTGTGGAGGAAGTGCGTCCACATGGAGCCGTGATGGTGAGAGATGGTGAAAGGACGTTCTTGGTGAATGGACAGTGTCTTAAGCCCTACTATGGAGAGGATTCCACGAAAAAGGTGCATGAGGTTAAACTTGTTGCACTTGATGAAGAATGAGAATGTTTGCATCTAGCCTAAGCCGTTAAAGAAGGGTTCTTGTTGGGAGGAAACCCAACCTTGGTAGATTGCATGTTTATTTGTTTTATTTTTCGTTTTCCTAGATAGTTTTCATTAATTTTGTACTTTGTATATAAAAATTGTACCCTGATGTGTTTGTTGAGTGTATAGGTCTAGAATGATGTTGATACCATTGACACATGTGTCACTGGTATCCAGTTTGGATCAGCAAAGTAGCTACATAAATTTCATTCCATTGATAGTATCGATGGCCTCATCGATAGTATTGACAAGTGAATAGAGCAAAAGAGGATCGAGACTAGAGAGGGTCGATAGCATCAAACAGTTCATCGATGGTCGTGAGATGTCTGGATATTTACAGAACGAATCTTCTCAACAATGTCGATACTATCAACACCCTTGTTGATTGTATCGACAAGCCAACAGTGTGGATAGCAACACCCTCACCTTGCGAGGATCATAGGTATATGCAGGTGTCGATACCATCGATGGGTATCGACACCCGTCGATGGTATCGACGCGTCACGTCAGCGATCTGTGCATCTTCATCGAGCGGTCCACAATGTCGATCCGTGGACAGTGTCGATGGTATCGACACCCGTCACTACCATCGACACTTCAGTGATCTTGACCCCATCCATCTAGCCATCGAGGGCCGTCGATAGCAGTGAGGCATGAATTCCAGCAGTTGTCGATACTATCGACACTTTCATCGATAGTATCGACGCACCGACAGCAACAACAACTGACCCTTATAAAAAGGTGTATTTCATCAATCCAACTCACACATTCAAGTTCATATCCACCATCTACAAGACCTAGAATCTCCGAGCACTCGGGAGCTATAGATATCTTCACCCACAGTCATCTTTGAGCGTCTCCATTGACTTCGAGGATCTCTATCTTCTCCGATCTTCACCGACCATCTTCTCTGAGTTCTTTTCTCAATCCTTTTCTACTTCACCTGTTGCCCTTTGCAACAATGGTGAGATCTAGTACTTCATCATCCAGAGCTACCCCACCTGCCCTACCTGCCCCACAACAAGGATTAGTTCCTCGCCTGAGGCTAGTCCACCCCTCACCTGAGATCAAGAAGGTGTACGAAGAGCTGTGGAAGCACTCAATCGAGCCTACCCGGTACGGAGATCGGAAATTGATCAAGGACCTGGGATTTGAGGCCAACATGGCCTATGTGCTTCATGGGCAATTGACCGAGTCCCCAATGTTATGGCGTGACCACAAAGAAGGCCATCTGTTTTTTAGCTAGTGGCCAACTTACAAGGAGATTAGCATAGAGTTTATGGCATCTCTAGATATATGTGTCATTCCGAATGAGAGCTACAACCATCACAGACGGAATGGTAAGAGGGACGAGTTTCTTTCTGCCTCTACAACAAAGATTACACAATGAATCTTCACTAGTTCAATAGAATCTATGGGTGGATACATAGCAAACTGCACCAGCCACCGCATAGTCCCAACTACGACACAATGTATTCGACATTAGTCACTATACTGGTCAGTTATTTGATCAGCTGGCACCATGCCTCTATAGATGATTTTGAGCATCCGTTTGTCAGGGTCCTGCACCAGATTTTATCCAACACATTCTTTGCAAGATCTAGACTGTCACAAAGCAAATATCAAGAAACAGATCTTTTCTTCCTCTACAATCTATTGGAGAGGAAATGTATCAACTTTGGAGCATTCTTCCTCACACGTGTCACGGAGGTGAAGAGGAACACTTCTCGTATGGCCCCAATATACTTCGAGGGCCTTATCACTCCAATCACCATGCACCTTGGCCTGGATCTGTCTGGGTTACCAAAGATGGAATGCAAGAATACGCTCAATTTGAGCCACTTTGTAAATGCAGGCCTCATCGAAGTCTGCTACGGCACCATCTATGCCACTTGCCATGTGGGAGGTGTTTTTCAAAGGAGGGAACTATCTAACCCTGCATTTAACATCCGGCCTGACCAAGATTACAGGTGGCCCATCATCGATATTGATCAAGATGAATAGGAACAGCAAGCTGAAGAAGTAGAAGTACCATAAGGCAACAATGATGAAGAAGAGGAGGAGGGAGCTACCATTCCTCTTCGACGACGAGTTACTACACGAAAGAAACCACAACACTTTAGAGCCTCATCTTCTTCCTAGCCGCTGCCACCATAGCCCTCTCAAGGTGGAGAGGATGTCTATTCGATGCATGGCATGTACACCATGCTCCAGGACATTCAACAGATGTAGCACTAGCATACTACATCTTTTGTAGGTATTTAGGAGATGACAAATATTTTTTTTGGGAGAAGTCAGAGGGTATTCTTATTCATCTCGCCCCTCTCGTGCAAGATAAATCAACTGGGATAATACAATTAGACATACTAGGAACTGAAATAAATTTGGTAGTACTACTACCATTACAAGCATCTAAATTGACTAAATCAACAAGATGATTAGGTGGCCTCCTATAGTAATAAGAGACACTGGTGTTTTTAATGTGAAACTTTGCCAGCTGGTCCGCAACCTTATTCCCCTCTCTTTTTGTATGTGACCAGGACCATCCCGGCTTTACCATTCTTTTTGCAGTTGTAACCCACCTGGCTAGTTTTGGAAAATATATCTCCTTTCCTTCCATGGCTTCCTTGGCAAGAAGAGAATCAGTTTCAATGGTAATTCTATCGATGTTCAGTTGATTTCCGACCTCTATAGCCAACTCGATCGCCTGAACCTCAGCTTCCAGGGCACTCTCTGCCTTAATGGTTCTCCCCCAACCCCCGCGCCAGGCCCCATCCGCATCGCGGAAGATGGCCACAATGGCAGACTTTTTGGTGGCTCCATGAAATGAGGTGTCGGTGTTTATCTTCAGCGTTCCTTGTTGTGGCTTAGTCCAGTACACAGTAGCTCCGTCTCTCTTTATTACCTGCTCGTTATCAGCCTTAGCCTTAATGCTTAGTAACACTTCTTTATCAATTAAGGATTTCATGTGAATAGTAGTGAGCTGCTTCTTCTCAAACAGTTGCATTTTCTTGTGTTTCCACATCTGCCAGCAGCCTACAGTGAACCTTATACTCTAAGTATAGGAGATGACAAATATGTTGTATGAGAATCAGTAGGCCATCTACAAGAATGAGTGCCTCCTCCTTTCCAACCAAGTAAACATCCAAAATAGGTTTCATAGGATGGAGATGCAACAAAAACTATTATACGAGCATTATTGGAGCTAGAATTACTTTGGAGGATACCCACAACCACCACTGATGCCCCCATCTGACATGTCATTCCAGGGGCATTATCCTACTTGGGATCCCTGCGACCATTAGTACCCACCACACCCACCACCAGAGCAGTAAAGGGGTATCGTTGTTCCACCTCTTAAGTCTAGATTTTAACTATGCAGCCATAGTTGAATTCAAGCTTAGGAGGGGGGTGCTGGAACAACATATGTCTAGTTTTTATTTTATTTTACTTCATCTTTTGTTTTGCTTTTGCTTTTTTCATCTTTTGTTATCTTAGCTTTCTTAATTTCTAGATTTACTATTTTCTAGGATCCACTATCTATCTAGTGTAATTAGTGGAGTCTAATGTAATTGCATGTCATCTCGATGTTTTCATTTGGGGGTTTGTGAGAAAATGAATTTAAATGAAAAATCTTTAAGAAATTGTAAGCTTGTCTTGTGAGAACTTGAGGACATCACTTATGGAACTAATTGGGTAGGTCAGTTTTAAAACATATGAACATGATTGTATATCCTTATGGTTCATGTTAAGAGGCTTGATATGGATGTTGAGCCTAAACTGACCAAACATTAACATGAATTTAATTTGAAGTGAGAGAGAGAAATCCCTTGATTGATTGGTACAAAAGTTAGTAAGGAGGGAGATATAATTCTTTCTGAAGGTTTTGTCAATTGGTCTTGTGATCTGATCCACCACAATTTCATTCCCACTTCACCATAAGAACTGGGAGCACATTACTGTCTTTCACTCTTTGATTGCATCCCATGTAGATAGATCATTAAAAATTGCCTCGCATATTTTTGCATGAAATGAAAAAATAGATAGAGTAGTATACATGCACTTCATCCTTAGGTGCATGTCATAGTAGTTGCATGATTGTCATTTTGTAGTTGCATTCACAGCTTTTGAGCATATAGCACATCATGTGTTTTATTTTCTTCTGAAAGCATTAAAGGTGGTGAACTTATTACATACCCTTTGAATAGAATGCATCAAATGTACACGTTATTTAATAAGAAGGGAGCCTGGAAAATAATCCATTGTCATTTATGACAATGAGGGCTTGATAAAAAATAATAAGATTAAAAAGTAAGTATGAATAAGAGGGAGAAAGGAACATGTTCTCACCCACATATCAAGAAGAATAAGCACATGGTGTAGCTTTCTTAGATATTCCATCTCACCTTGAGATGAAATGATAGTGCATGCATCATTCCACCAAAAATGTAGCATTAAGACATTTTCATTTGCATTCACATCATGATAGGTCATTTATTTTTGTTTTTGCATGATCGACTGTACTGTGCTTCCATTTCTTCAATGGCCACCCATTCCATCCACCCGTTTCTCTAAGTGGTAGGCCACCCATGATTTTCTCATCATTCATGTACATCAGGAGAGTTGCTTCCATTTAGATGGTAGTTAGAGAAAATGAGCAACGTAGATAGGAGATCACAAGATGCACCAAGCCTGAACCTAAGGATATTATTATATTAACTGCTTTATTTGATAGTGTTCATTGATCTTGGGGTGGATATCTTTCATGAACGATTATTGTCTCCTAAAGGGTAGTTATCGTTCCGTGGTTGGTAAGGGTCGGTATGTGTTTTACAGGTGGGAATAATACTGAGATATCATTTATGTGATTATGTTCTTTAGTTGTCCCTCTCAATCAGATTTTATAGTTTTGTGCTCGAGGACGAGCAAGATTCAAGCTTAGGGGAGTTTGATGTAGGGTTTTTGAGTCGCATTCATAGGCTATTTTTTACTTGTTTTATGTGTTTGTTTTTCATCTTTGTGACTATAATGGCATGATTCAATTCCTTTAGTCTATAATCATTGTATGCATCAAATTTATTTTATTTTATCCTATTTTGAATGAATTACTAAATTCAATGGATTGACTTGTGTTTTTCTCTCTGTTGTGGGTACTTTATATTCCAGAACTTGTCGATACCATCGATAGGTCTGTCGATACTATCGACATGGCAACAGTAACCAAGGCGGAGGGAAAGCATCTAGGTCGATACTATCGACTCTCTCGTCAATAGTATCGAGAAGTCATCAGGTTGATCTCAGTTTTGAAGTGAAAGGAGTGCACCCTAAGGTGTCGATAGCATCGACACCCTGTCGATGGTATCGACGCCGTCAGCTCAGGATTTCATCCAAAATTTCCATGATCAAACGACTATGATCTTTTGGTGGTCGTAAGTGATACCTATACCTAAGAAAAGGTGGCCCAAAGGGAAGTATCATGTTCTATGGAGCCGCACAAGTCCAGAAGGAAGGAGAGCGAAGAATGGAGCCCAGAACTACACCCTAGACGATTCCAGAGTTGTAGACGGATGCTTCTACCACCAGAAGGCTACGGAACATGCATCTCGCATCGAGGATCATCCAGATCTTCTCTATTTCAGGGGTTGCATCATATTCTTATTCAGTTCTCCATGTTTTCCTCTTTCTTCTCCATGTATATCATTGAGATGAACATGCGGGGCTAATCCTCATTATCCTTAGGACTGGGAGTAGCCTGAGGAATCACTGTATAATAATTTTCCATTGATTATCATAATTTGTCTCAATTCTCCCTGATATGTTATCGTGTTTCTATCACAATTTTCTATGCTTGATCACCATAGTTGATTTCTAATACTATTAATCACTCTTGACAGAGGTTTAGTGGTTGGAAAGGCACAACTAACACATTAACCAATAAATTCCTTAGACAAGGTAATGTACGGTTAATGGTGGATTCCCAGAGTATTAATTAATGCACTTAGATCTAGGGTATAAGTTACTACTAGTGTGGAACTGACCTAGAACTAGGTAGTGAATTGTATTGCAGAAGAAAGCAATTTTAACTACTGGCCATAATCACGGATAAGACACAAATTATGTTAGTTGTGTAGAATTGCATGCAGCGAGACCTCGTGGTGAAACTGTAACCCTAAGGATTCCCATTCCATTTGATTGAACTAAACATTTAATCATTGCTCATTTTTGTTTTCTCTTTGTCTTATTTTTATTTTGTTTCAAAACCAACAATCAACTTTTCCAATCAGTCTAGCTGATCGCGACCAATTAGTAGTAGTCTACTGAAATTTACATTTCCCTGAGTTCAACTTGGGACTCACAAGGCCTATATTACTTTGATACGTGCACTTGCATTTAACGCATTCCTCAAGAGTGTCAATTGGGTCCTACACAGGTGCGACTTTGATCTGTAGTGGAGTATCTTGATTTGGATTATGGAATTGCTACTGCTGTTAGTAGTTCCACTGGGAAAGTTGAACCTGAAGTTACCCTAGTTGCACGGGCTATTGTTTTTCATTGGCACTCTAACCTAAGAAATTTGCGTCGAGGACGGATTTGGTCCTTTGACTCCCGCATCTTTCCCGTATTGGAAACCTAAATGAGTAGGAGCTTGGTTTGGATTATAGTACTCTTGCCCTGGAATGTTGTGGATTGATTTCATGTCTTCGGCTTGAATAACTATGTACTACTGCCCTGTCTAATGTTTGTGGAATGTAGTGTATAGCAGCTGGCAGTGAACGGTTCTATGGTCTACTACATGGAAGAATTCACTCAAAGGTGTGATGATTTATACTTTGGGAGTCTGGTAGTTTCTCTCATACGCACTAAAGGACTTCTTGAGAATTTCTTGCTTAAGGAAAGGGCTTTCAATGCTTCAGATATATATTTGATTTCTGATCGATCTTCTACCATGGCCACCTTAAGAATGCCCTTGCTCGAAGGCCTGGTCCAGTGGGTCTAATTTTCTTCCACAAGGTTGAAGATCTTTAGGGCACTATCGAAACTATACTGCATGAAATTGCCTTTGGAAGAGGACTCAAGAAATTTCTTCATCTCATCGTCAACTATTGGAAAAGATAATTCAATAATTTGATTCTCGCGGATGTCATAATGCAGGCACTTATGTAGGAGTTCATTGAATATATCCCATGCTTCATATAGAGATTTCTCAAGTACTTGGTTGAACCTTATAATTTACCACTGGATCGAGAAATCCATTGAGGGAGGATAAAAGTTTTCTACGATTTTTTTCTCTAGGGCCACCTAGGTATTGATCGGATCTCTTTGAAGAGCATTGTACCATGCTCTGGCTTTGTATGTCAGGAAGTACTTGAAGAGTTGGAGTCGCATGGCATTGTCAGTGGCACCTTCTAGATTCATCATCGAGCAAAGTTCAATGTATGTAAGAAGATGTTCTCAACAATCATCTCCTATTCTTCTTGTAAATGTGGAGGTTTGCAGCAATCTCACCCATTGGGCTATGATCTTGATCAGCTTGCTTGGGGGTTGGATTGGATGAGTCAAGTCAGTGCCGTTGGGGATGAAGAAATCTCACAGTTCTTTCACACACTCAGTAGCTTGGGTGTCTTCTGAGTTGGTCTTGAACTTGGCTTCCACCTATTCTCTAGCATCCACGGTGAGTAATTCTCACTCAGACGCAATTGCCACGTTGATGCATGCCTGGATTGCTGTTGATCTAGAGTTAAGACTCTCGGATATTCACATAGGCTAGAGGTGCCTAAAAAGAGAGAATGCTTGTGAGAGATGTTCTTGGTTCTAGAGGATTTTCAATAACATCAAGAAAAATAAATAAAAAATAAAATTGCTAATTAAACTTATACTTCATAAAATATTTAGCTATCGTTGTCCCTGGCAACGACACCAACTTTTGGTGGGCTACAAATGTTGCACCAAGAAAAACCCTAAATGAATACTCTCCTAGCTTTACCAAAAGTAGTGCACTAATTCCCCACTCCACAAGAGTGGAAGACTTATTGCAATATACTTAAGGATTGAACCCAAAGGACAACCTTTTTAAGTAGTGAAATATGATTTAGGAGTAAAAAGAGTAATATTTATCACCAAATTGTGGAAATATTGATTAAATTGTTGCCAAAAGCAACACAGATTATATAGGTAAAGAACAGATAATATAGAGCACTAGGGAATGGAGTTTCTCTACTCAAGCTTGTGTAATTATCCTAACATGATCTAACTCTCCAATAGTCATCGCTAGATTGAGGCTTAACTGATGCACCCTCAAGGGATACATGTCGATGACTAGTACAGACTCCCTTAGAACAGACCATCCTCGGCACCCAAGTTCCTTGCCTATGCTACTAAACTCCTTTACTTACGAACGACCATCCTCGGCATGAAGAAGTCAAAGTTCAAACACCTCACTATCCATTGCTGGCAGCTCAGGTGGATAATAAGATCATTCTGTTGTTCTAATCACACTCACAAAAACCTACATATCCTTGATTATAAATAATATGCAAAACAAGTCATCAATGTGCAAAGTAAGGCATCGAGCAAAATGATACTTTATTTGGAAACTATATTATCGAGTTTAGATACAAGATAAGATAAAATACAGGCAATCGAGGCTAGTCCCCATGCCCCAGCACAAAGAGTCTCCTTGCTCATGGTGAGGTACAACAACAAATAGATAGTAGGAACGATGGAGAATGCCATGACGCCTGGTGTAGGAAGACCAATCGCTCTACTGCAGTCACCGCCACCTCACTCCCTGCTAGGGCTTGTGTTGCAAAATTTGTCTTCTAATCACCTATCATAGACTCCTTGAATGGACAATGAGGGTTCCCTTTTATAAATGCATTCCTTGTCTTTGAAAATCTAAAGTTGAATGCTTACAGTCAAAGGCATCTGTTTGCATGGCCCGTACTTGGTCCAACAGGTAACTCACGTGGGTTGCTCAATTTGAACTTCATGTCTGGTCCTGTGGCAAGCCAGTGTGGATGAACTGGAATGGGCTAGATGATGAGCGCTCACGCTAGGTCAACAAAGTCAAGAAGACTCTAGGAGAAGAATGGCTCAATTCGGGCAAATGGTAGAGCCACTCATTAGACTAGGTGGTTGGAAGGTGATCAAAAGGAAATATTTTAGACCTTCCTTCCCTTGAGGTATAGAATCGTGAGGGCTTAATCTTCCGTTTGGAAATCACGGAGCAACCTTGACTGGATTCGCACAGAATACATATAAAAATTCATTAAAATACAAAAAATAGAAAATAATTACATTTAAGTAACTATAAAGCTAAAACTAGGAAATAAAGACATAAAAAATTCTAAAAAGTGGATAAAACAACAACTAATAATGTATAAAAATATAACAATCAATTATTCCTTAGAGCACCTTGCTACATCTTGGCTTGAGTGGTGACATCTCGTATTGAGATTAAGGTTTGCATGGGTGTCCTCAGTCAATGTTGGACCTACAGTGTGAGCTACCTAGTTTTGTGATCATCAAGTTCTCCTATGGTCCAATGTTTTTGTTGTTAATGAAGTTCTCTTGAGCCATCTAGGGTTGGCGGTCGATGAGGTTTCTGACTCATCTTGGCCACCAACATCTAGGGTTGGAGATTGATGAGCTTTCTGATCACTTTGGTTGCCAACATCTTGGCTTAGTGGTTTTTATGTTTTTCTAGACCACCTTGCTTGATGAGTTTTCTTGGTGGGTTCTCCTTATTTGTGTTTGACTTAGTTTCATGTATGTGATGCTTGCATGGATGATATCTCTTGGACACATTGAAAACTTGGCTAGACACCTCTACCTTCCCTTTCCTCTCACCCATAGCCATATATACCTCCCTCCTCTCATGCAACCAAACCCTTTGAACCCTTTTTTCTCTCTACTTGATTTTAGAGCTCGTACCCTCTTGCTTGGTGGTGAAGGAGGAGCTCAAGGTTGAAGAAGGAGGATGATCTAGCTTGCATGTTGATCTAGGGTTTGAATCTACCCTTCTTGAGGTCATTTTGTGATTCCTTGCTTTTCTTCTTGGTCTTGGTAAGTGAGATCCCCCTTCCTTTCTCCATTTTCCTTGTTGTCCTATCTTGTTCTCTTTTCTTCTTGGCCAAATCCATGGTGTTCCATGGTAGAGCTTGAGTTTGAGCGTAAAGAGCATCTCTTTCTTTCTCCTTGACCTAGGGTTGCTTCCTTGTTGGAGGAGAAGCTAGCTTGGTTGAGAGGAGTGCTCAAGATAGGATTTTCTACCCTCTTTCCTTCGAGCTACCTTGATATTGGATTTGATTCATCATCTCTCAAGCAAGTTATATTACTTTCTCCATGATTGTTTCTTACTTTCCCCTTGTATGTACATGATTTTTACTTAAAATGTTGTTCCAAGTAGAAACATGATGTCCTTATCTAGGGTTTGTGTTGTCAGATGGTTCTTGAGTAGTTATCCTCTTAGATGAACCCTAAATCTTGTGCATGATGTTCTTGATGGAATTTTTCATACTAGCCCTTATTTGCATGCAGAAAATGGTAGTTTTTTATCTCTCAAAAGATGGTTTATTTCTACGGTTTCAAGCAGATTTTTCCTCCTTGTATTTGAACCTGATGGCTTGGTTTTGGTTCAATTTATCTTTACCTTCTTGTGCTAACCAATGGACTTGACTTAGTAACTATTTTGGACTCCATGTGATCACCAATGTTTTGGACTCATGATGGTTGCCAAAATTTCCCTTATGTGGTAGATGAGACCTTGATGTTATGTGGTTACCAACGTTTGGATTTCCTGACTGGTCGCTAAGATGTGACATTAGGAATGGTCACCAAGAATTTCTGATCATGCATGGTCACTACATTTGTAACCGAAGTAGTCGTCAAGGTGACCTAACTTTAGCGGTCATTGATGTCCTTAACTATTAGTGGTCGATGAAGGTTTTAAACTTGATGGTCGCCAAGTTCTGAATTCACAACTGGTGGCCAAGTTTTGTGTCTCTTGATGGTCACTGAAAACCCTAACTATAATGACCCCACCTCCTGGTAACCCCCAATTAAGGGAGACACGAAGGTCAGAGTCGTTATCTCAATTAACAGGATCAAATGTTTGACAAATAATCAATAACAATTATCAAATTCTACCAACTAAACTAAAAACTAGTATAAAATAAAACATTGCATACCTTTTTCAAAACTTGGTTAACTATTTCTATCTGCATCTGGAGTCTATCTAACTAATCCTCCTTTGTACTTTAATTCTTATTTAATTCCACATATGCCACTTTACTATTTGTCCTGTTCAAACTTGTACCTAAAATGCCGACAAACAAAATGTCGACCAACATAAATGAATATGCTGGTATGTGGGGACAACCAAAATTTCACGAATATGGCTAACAATGTATGTATCACAACCAAGTTAATTAACAAGCCAATTTACATTTTCAATGTGTCAATCTCCACCACTTTTGCCCTAACCCTGGAATACCCTCTCTAGGGTTTGACTTAAGGCCACCTTCTCAATCTTGAGCTTGATGCCTAGGGTCACCTCTCATGGTGCCCTTTAGTCATGCAACATAGACCACCTTCTCATTCCCGAGCTTGGTGTCTGGGGTCACCTCTCATGGTGCCCATTGGTCTTCCCTCCTGGGCTTGACCTTTTTTGCATCATCCATCAGGGTGGCATGTAGGTGTGAGAATACTCATTTATTTATAATTGTGCTAATCATAGTGACTTTATAATTTGCAATTATGAACATCCAAACTGATAGGTTGCATTCAATGTGATAAATCATCTGGGAAACTCATTGGGAAACTAATGCGATTAACCACATACCTGTCAGGATGATTTGAGACAGAATTAATCCACTCAATGCTAGAAATCCAATAGGCAAGAAAGCACACAAAGAAATCTTGGAATATGCATACAATTTTTCTATCATTGATCATGCCATCAAGATCTATTAAATCTAGCTCGCTTCTTAGGGTTTCCTACTTGCTTTTAGGGCTTCTTTAGGGTTCATCTTCACTATTAATACTACAAACCCTAAAATAGCAAAACTAAGCACAAACCCAAATTAACTTGTCATATTCCTCCTAACAGGCTTAGGATCAACATATCAATGTATTTCCAAATAATTTGAATTATCCAAGTTAATTATCTTCTTTACCCTAGATTAGGGTTTCTATATGCATTATCATGAATTCATGGATTAAAACCCTAAAACAAGCCAAACATTATCTAAATCAGATTCAAACATCACTTTATGTATCAATAGGTTATTAATACTCAAATTAACCCATTAGACATCTTAGATATGATCTTTAATCATTATTAAGGTTTTATCATTGCTTAATGCATAATTAAGGTTAACTTAAATCACTTTTATATATACAACCAAATTTAGGCTATGAAACTATTTTTATTGGATTCCTTGCATTTTTCTGAGCAAGATTCATGTATTATATGTCCCAATCCGAGTTATAGATCATTTTCTATGATTAATTTAACTTTAATTATATCTGGGCCAATAACAAGACACCACATCAGCATGTAAAATTACCTCTTATTATTTCGAGCAGAAAAGACTTCTCCACCCTTGCATTCTTGAACGTTATTAGAGGGGCATTAGAGTCAATTAACTCTATTCCACCTTCTACCTCGCGTAGGGCATAAACTGTCTCCCTGTCTCGCACGCGAGGCCATCATCCGCTGACCCCCGGCGGGGTGTCTTCCCCATAGGGCCCTCCTACCAGGAAGGGCCTCGTGTCCCTCCTATTCACATCATCTAGGTGAGGAACTCCCTCAGGTTTCTAGTGTGTGTAGTAGCAGAGCAGACGTCCTCTTCCATGCCTCTCAGAGTAAGCGGTTCGGCCTGTTGGACACTGGATAGATGTGCATGCCCCCACATCCATGGCTTTCAGAAGCCCTCAGATGTCTGAACCTCACCTCAGATCAGCCCAGATCTCCATGGCAGTCTGCAACTCCCACTTCCACAGTGTAGCAGCAACCACCGGTACTCCCTATCTTTTCTACGGTCTCGCCTACAGCTCCTCCCTCTAGAAACTCACAGTTGTGGCTCCCTCCTCGCAATCAACACCGCTAGTAGTGCCTCCTCATCAGGCTTCGGTTGGCCTAATGGCAGAGTGCCCCCACACACGGAACAACTCCAACGGATGATACTTAAGGCCCTCTGATGCTCTCGTTGAACAAAAGCTTGGGAGAAGAGGGCTTTGTAGTCCTTTCTTCCTTCCGGCAGAGTCGACGTCGACCTTGTTACTCGATGCATCCTCAGCACCGTCATGTGATGTATCCAGGGTTGGTAAGGTTACGAGGACCATGGCTAGGGATTGGCTCTCTACGTACAACCATGGTTGGCTCTCATGTCTCCCTAGAATGGAGGGTCATTGGGGTCCTTTTATATCTATAAACTATGTGGAACCTTGATGGTTAATATGAGATAGAGAAATCGTGGACATTGTTAATCACTGATATCCCTTGTTACTCAAAAGGCAACGTGTACCCTTCCATCTTTGTATAGAACTCTCTAAAAGTTTTCCTCTTGATTTGATGATCACCATAAAAAGTAAATATTTTCCTAATTAGATTTGGAAACTAAAAGTTGTTAAGGGAAGTCTTAAAGTGGTATTATCTACTCGAGTATTTAAATTTGAAATCCAAATTCCAAAGGAAAATGATGTTTCCTTCATATGCAAGTTATTCATTAATAAAACCAAATTAATTGATATTTCCTCTTTCGTTTTCTCCATTGGGGCTCCTTGGACCCCAAGAAACTCTATATTTTGAAATCTTTTTAGTGGATACTTATTATCCTTCTAGATGCATCTACATCCATTATTCCTCATTATCTTTCTTATTTCTTTTATTAGAAATCATATGTAAATGAATTTTACCCAATTGTGGCCATGAATGCCACTTTCTAGATATTTCCAAGTATTTCTCATAAATACTTTTCTTAATATCCATTATCATGTATCTTTTTTTTCATTATTTGGGCTTTTCTTCTCTTTTAAATTCATTATTGGATTAATATATTAATAGGAACCACAAATTCTTATCAAAAGGAAGATTTGCAAAGTAATCCATTCTTTGAAGCGAAGCATACAACCTTTTCAATTAAGTCCAAATCCACAAAATCATTATATTTCAATTATGAAAACATATGCAAAATTGAGGTTGTAACATCCTTCCCTTCTTATAGGAATTTTTCCCTCAAAATTCCACCAGTCGCACAAACAAACAAGATAAGCCTTTCCCATGTCCATCATGGCTCTTATGTGGCTTCACCCTCTCCATGGTGCTTCCCAAGAACCTTCATCATCTTGTATTCTTCCATCGGAGTTCTCTCTCACCTTGGTATATCGTACCCTCATAGGTGACTCAGGACATTTCAGCCTCTCATAAAGTTGAATAGGTTCATGGCTCAGGACATGGCTTAGGTACCTCACATAGTGCTGTAGATCAAACTCGTGGAACACATCACACATCACAATATCCTGAGGGGTAAGGCTATAAATGGGGATCTCCACCAATCCATCTCAATGGATCCATGTATCTGGGACTCGTCTGTCTCACCTTTAACTCAGAGGGGTCGTATTTTCACATCACATACTCTTCCATAGTGAACTACATGTCAATCTACTTTGCATCAGCTCACGACTCATGTCACCCCTGGCCTCTCTCTCAGCCATTGCATGATCAAAGTGACTTCATCTGCACACACTGTGGTCCTTTTCTGACCTTCGTGAGGCCCCTTCACCAACATCATCTCAATGTAGTGGTGACTGACACAACCTCCCTTGCATAGCTTTCTTGTATCCCGATACTGGCTATGGTGGTTATCATCACATCTTATAGAGGACAAGAACTGTCTCTATGTATCACCCTGAATGAGCACACATGCTCTCATCAAACCCTCTAGTCTGGATCATCCTATTAGTTAGGGGTGATAGACTGTACTAACGTTGAGTTCTTCATATATCTACTTCCACCTCATGGAAGTGAATCTTTAGGTTATACTCAAGAACTTTTGATCTTGCATCATGATGTAGTTGAACCATCTTTCTTACTTGTAGTTCAACAGGATCTGTCCCCCGACAGTACTTCTTTCTTTCTCATGTCATCTAGGTAAGGAGATCTACCATAACCCATATTGCATCTTGACCTTCCTTGGTCTAGGGGATACTTACCCCAACATCCATAGTGATGAACTCCCATTCCCTCTTAGGGACTCTTTATCCCCTATGTCAGTACACTGGGTTACTAGTATTCGTCCTTCACCTTCTGGCTTGCATGGCAACATACCCCGTGAAACATCATCTTAGGCATCCAAAGTACTACTGTCACTTACTATCTTCGTAGAACCACGGTGTATGGCAATCTTAAAATCATGATCTCCCGTATGTCATGATTCCTCAAGATCGATTCCTCAGAAACCCTAAACTACTCTCATTAGGGTTTTATCACCTTCCTATCCAAAGAAGTGCATTTGAGGTTCTACAACCATACTTTCATTGCATCAAGGCCTAGTATGGCTAACCAAACAACTACTAACTCGATCAATCGATATCATTGCATCTGAGTGCTAGTCAAACTTATCTCTTTTTCAAACTTAGGGTTAACCTAACATCCTCTTCTAGCCTCTAGCGAGACTAGGCAGCTGTATCTCATCCAAAGAATCCATTACCACCTCACATCCTTAGATATCAGGTAACGTTGAAGACATACACCTCCATGTATTCCACTTATTATCTCATCTCAACTCTAAGTCTATCTTCATCAAGAAAACTCTGAGATTATTCTCTTGGTTTTGAACTCAACCTTGTATTACTCATAGCTCATGATAAAAACATCCTCATAAGATGACTACTTTATTTCTCTTAGTGTTGGTAAGCCATCCATGTATCGTTCACCCCACAAGGGTATGTTATCATCTCTGTCCTAATACCTCATAGCAGCATTCCAACTCACTTCATATTTTATCATTGGTGTATGGTAGGTGCACTATCCTATCTCTCACTCCCATAACAAGAGGAAATAATCATTTGGCTGCAGTCCAAATACAAAGTTCTTCTTGTTCCAAGAGTAGAGATGGTACAACCCACCTTGCCAATACACCTTTAAATCTCAGTTGAAACGTGCAACATATGTCTCAACACCACAGTCATCTCGATATCAAAGTTACTTCCATGGAAAATTGGTCTCAAACCTACTTGGGTACCACACACAATCCTTGGTCATCTCCTCTAGGTCTGTAGGGTGCCAACACTTTTGGGGTCATCCCTCTTCCCTTATGCATCCATAGAGTGCCCTACTCATCTGCCCTTTGGGTCCCATGAGTTCATGAAGGTGATCAATCTCCTAACTCATGGCCCTCAGACAATGATAGTTGTTACCTCCCGACCCTATGGTCATGTGCAACTAGGGAGTTAGAAAACTCCGACTTCCATCGGTCTTATCCCTACCTGACCCTAGGAAAGACTTAGGATTTCAACATAGTACATGTCCAACTTAGAACCTTACCCAAGTCTCCATAATCTCTCTTTACATTCATGGGTTGTCTTTCATCCTTTCACAGGGGGCATGACGACCTGCCTACCTTGGTCAGGCCCCATATCGGTTACCTCCATGGTAACTCATCCACATGCACATAGAGATGCTTATCTATGGGTCTACAGTTTCATTATCATACCATGTACTTTTCACTTAGCTTCTCAAGATCCTATGAGACCTCTTTAGGTTACCTCAAAACCAACAAAATAGGTATACACACCCAACCAAAGGGTCCCTCTCCCAGGATGGGAGGAAACTACATCTTGATAATAAAGGTCGCAAACATGTTTAGGTCTAGGGTTTACACCCACCTAAGCATGCTTAACCCTAGTAAGCTACTAAGGCACAAGCAGACCACCTACTAAACCATGGTATGCCATACTTGTTCTCATCCTCAACATTGGATCAAGATCATACCTTCCCATGTCACCAACTTAGCTATGAGGGGTTCATCAAGCATACCTTAAACTTAAGGGGTTTTCCTTTCCTCTAAGCATGAGGAGTACTATGCTCAAATATATAAAAACTCAAATATCATCATGAGCATTAGGTACACCACTTCCCCTCTTAGGCCTAGGAACCCTAGGTTCACTTTTCTGATGACCAAATGCATGCTCAACCTCTTAACCATGAACCAAACATGTACAAGATATGACATGCACTTCCCATGATCCTTCTACTTGAACAACACTTCAGAGTGGAGTCCTCCTCAAGGACAACCAAGAAGTTATAAGGCCTCACAACCTGTTACTAAACCTCTTCAGGGTCTAAGGAACTGTTCTTCCTAACTCAAAGGGTAAACACCTATACCATAGGTACCAGCAACCTCATCCTCTCTCTAGGGTTTGATTCCTTTGAAGGAAACTGAGATACCCTCGGCCTCTAGGATCATGCATGAGGCAACCGCAACCATCCACTTAGGTCGCATCATTCTCAACTTCTCAGGGTTTCTCCTAACCCAGAGTCTTAAACTTCCAACCTTCTAGCTCGGTCCTGCTCTCTCTCTCTCTAGAGCTAACCCTACAAACATCCTTACTACTAGAGGTCCTCTCTCTCCATAAAGGATCAAGCTCATACCCCTACATGGGTGAAACCTATGTTCAAACTTATGTTTGCTCAAGATTATCCAAAACTTTTTTTGCTTATCTCATAAGATATCCAATATATTCTCCTGGCCAGGCTTTTAGCCTATTGTCAGCACTACTGATGTACTCTGGGTGTGTGTCATACCCTACTCGCAAAAGCCCATAGGATTCTATAGGTTCTTCACTAACC
Source organism: Alisma plantago-aquatica (assembly GCA_963693085.1). Classification (NCBI taxonomy): domain Eukaryota; kingdom Viridiplantae; phylum Streptophyta; class Magnoliopsida; order Alismatales; family Alismataceae; genus Alisma; species Alisma plantago-aquatica. Next base: position 1,062,177,879 of record OY856409.1, on the reverse strand, counting down.
TCATCATTGAAGGAAATATCCTTCACTCTAACATGCATGATGCTTTCCAGGGTTAGGTCGCCAAAGGTACTAGGTCATCCAACCTCTCATGGCTCATATGGACATCCAAAGCATGTCCACCCACACACCTGGTCTACCATGACATCTAACTCATCGTGCCATCTCTCTCTCTCTAACCACCACTTAGGGTTAGGGTTAGCATCATCCTCAGAGGATGTGCCAAGTCTCTACTTATGATGGAGGTCTCTACCTCCAAGTCTAACTTTCTCCACTCATCCTCCTGATAAGGAGGTCTAGCCTCAGGTCTCACCTGAGGGCATGACAACATATGTCATATGACCTAAGCATGTATCTATTCTTTAGTTTACACTTAAACTATTAAGCTTATGTCCATGACATCTTATTTACATGCTTTACATTAATTTGGTGGAGGATTCCTTAAACCTTATCAACCTTACACATACCTTAAGAGGGTGAGGAAGAGAGAGAAAACCCTAATCCTTAAGGTCATTAACAACAATTGAGTTGAGAAAGGATGAATAAGATGAGAGAGTCCTAAAGGTATCTTATTTCGAGTCAATTCCAGAGACATTGGCCAGGCAGTCACACTAATCTGGGAGTCCTCATATTCTAACTAGTAGTGCGGAGGAAAATCTTGCCAGCCCCCGGACGTGATCCTTTTCTAGACACCTATGTCTTTTGGAATATCCTCTAATAACTCCCTTGGGTTCTATAGAGTTTGTAAAATTTAATAATTATTACATATTAAATGAGGAACCTATTCTCTGATACCAAATGTAATGACCCTGCCTCCCGGCAACCCCCAATTAAGGGAGACCTGAAGGTCAGAGCCGTTATCTCAATTAACAGGATCAAAGGTTCGACAAATAATCAATAACAATTATCAAATTCTACCAACTAAACTGAAAACTGGTATAAAATAAAACTTTGCATACCTTTTTCAAAACTTGGTTAACTATTTCTATCCGCATCTGGAGTCTATCTAACTAATCCTCCTTTGTACTTTAATTCTTATTTAATTCCACATATGCCACTTTACTGTTTGTCCTTTTCAAACTTGTACCTAAAACACCGACAAACAAAATGTCGGTCAGCATAAATGAATATTTTGGTATGTAGGGACAACCAAAATTTCACGAATATGGCTAACAATGTATGTATCACAACCAAGTTAATTAACAAGCCAATTTACGTTTTCAATGTGTCAATCTCCACTACTTTTGCCCTAATCCTGGAATACCCTCTCTAGGGTTTGACTTAAGTCCACCTTCTCAATCCCGAGCTTGGTGCCTAGGGTCACCTCTCATGGTTCCCTTTTGTAACGCCTGGGCCCACTGCCCAAGGCTCTAGCAGAGTTTCAGGAATGATGATTGGCCCCACAGACCACCACTAGCCTTAACTGCACGCTTTTTGTCCACTCACGCGCAAGCCAGGATCAACTTCCCGACTGATCACCCATCCTAGTACTACTCCAAGTTGAGCACGCTTAACTATGGAGTTCTTTAGAGATGGGCTCCCGGAAAAGGAGGTGCACCTTGGTGATATGGGTAGTCCAATCATTCCTTTTAAGATCATGTTATCCGAGGCCTCAAATCCTAGGATGTTACAATATCCCCCACTTAGATTCTTGACGTCCTCGTCAAGGCTCAACTATATGGCCTCATAATCTGACCCCATTTTAGTGCAGACCCACAATGGCCCATGGACACCCAGCTCCCGTCCACGGCTACCAGCACAAGGGCGGCTCCATCTCGTCTCTACGGATAGCCCTTTCCAACTTGCCTGGACCGCACGGCTCAAGACTGGCATGCCACATGCCCATGTGGGCCCCACCTACTGGAGGGGTTATGGCTCTGATACCAACTGTGACGTCCCCAGATTTTCACTTCTCCAAACCCTATTAGGAATGAGAGGTCAGAATCCGAGAACATCATCCAATCATATCAGAGAGCGATGCGGAAGCAAAATACGCATACATGAACATACAACCATAACATTCTCAACATTCAACATATTTATATTACAACATGAATTAAAATTGCAACTTACATTTACATAATTTGAAGAAAAGTTTACAAGTCTATGAACATGTATGCTAACAGGATCTTAACACAATAGGTACAACCTGGACAACTGCTCACTTCCCGTCTTTTATCCCAAGCTAGCTCTGAACCTAAAACATACGTGAAACAACGAATCAACACACAAGGTGTTGTGCACGTGGGCAAAAAGATACATATATTTATGACTTTCATAATTTTTGAAAAAAAAGATTTGCAGAAGGAAAGAAAATCATAGAAAACACTTCTTTATTAAGCGAAATACGCCAATTTAAGTCATTTTCCTAGATGAATTGCATTATCAAGGTGGACTAGTACCAAAACATAAATATGGGCCCATCCCCGTGTACCAAGTACTCTAGGGAAACTCCCCGTACACCGTGTGCTCTAGGGAGGTGTACTATCCAACATTAATCCATTCCCTCGTAAGGGGGATAATGAACACCTTAAATAACTACAAAACATCTACTCATAATTTATGTTTTCAAGTGACAAAACAACGAGTACTACATAGCAATACTACATCCAATATTTTGCAAATAGAAGAGAGCACATATATACATATCATGTTTGCAAGCAAGAAAACCATAGTCATATAATTAAGTAAACCCACGTACCTGAGTTCAGAGATTTCTAATCATACCAATGATCATCTAGATAAACTGGTCAGCACCTGATTAATAACAAATTAATCATCATTAATACATGGTTCATTATGTCATTGATATTTTAGGTCTAAGTTAGGGTTTAGGCCAAACCTAGGTTTAAACTGACCTAAGTTTGTCTCTGATATTTTTATACTGACCTACATGTCATAATTAGGGTCTGATTAAATTCTCATAATTTTCTGATGCTTAGTCTATCTTCTATAATTAATATGAGACCAAAAGCATCTAATCATGACTTAGAAAGAAGATACACCGTACTTTGGCATAATAATCAAATCAGGCTCCATCATTAGTTTTAGGATAATATTAGAGTTCAGCAGTATTTTTCTCAGATATATTATTCATCATATCCTAATTATACCATTTAAAACATTCTAAAAGAAGTAATTTCATTTATATTATAAACATAAATTTATATTTCTTCAAAAGACTGATATGAGATTCTAGTAATATAGGGGATGTTTTTCTGAGTCTAGGGGTATTTTTGGGATAATTATTGGACATGGGAGCTATTTTTAATCGTAATTCTGATATATGTACAATATTTGATGTATTTACCTTTTTCATTTTGTTGTGGCCGTTGGATCTAGGGCTTGGACGCCCCAGATGAGTGTCATGCGTCCAACTAGTGTGTGGGTCTCCCCTGTTGGCTAGAGTTGCCTGGTGGATTGGGGTTGGACCAGTCCAGCGGAATCAAAGTCCCGGCGCTGGGATCGGGGGATCCGGCTCCCATCCTGGTCATCTCCCTCGCGCGGCAGAGCTCGCAAGGTGCGTCTCAGACCCGCCGCCGTCACCGTGGGGTCGATCCCTGTTGAGAGAAAAATGGCCTCGCGCTCCTCCAACCTCCATGTCTTCTCCTGCCGAAAAGTCCCCTTCTGGTCCCCCATCTCCATAGCAACCCCGACTGGACTCCGACGGTAGTGTGCCTGCCAGGTCAAGCTCCACAACAAGGAGAAGAAACGGTGACAGGTCAAGCTGCGCACGGTCCTTCTCAGTGTCAGATTTCACGCTTGCTAGCTTCACAGTGGTCATGGTAGAGCAGGCGGTCGATTGGGGGTTTCGGTCTCCTTCTCCATTGCCCGCGCCTTGGTCAGGGGGAGATCAACAAGGCTTGAAGTCGTGCACCGTCGGTCTGCCGTGGCATTTTGCCCTTAGCCGAAACGCAACCCAGACCGGGCCATCCCCAAAGTCGCTCGTTGCCTTCCTTCTCGCGTATCTCCTCCCTGTTTCCGGTGCCACCGCTGTGGTGGGCGAGAGAAGGGGGAAGCAATACAGGGTCGTTGGTGCTTCCTTTTGGTCGTCACAGGAATCGGGGAGAGCAGAAACTATTGCAGGTCTCCTCGATTGGAGAAACAAAGCCATCCATAGATTCAAGAAGCTCCCTCGAATTCATTGCATATCACATGGTTTCCACCGAATCTTCCTACGGATGCTCCATGACCTCGACCTCGTCTTTCGAAGCTGCTTGGGCCATCGTCGGCTGACAGAGAAAAGGAAGGCCAAGTCTACTTTGTGTGGTGGATCTGGGTGGAAAAGTTCCCTTCTTTGACTCCTCCGGGCCCTTCTTCCAAATCCCTCGCTCACCCTCTGTTCTCTCTGGTTGCGAAAGAGAGAGTTTTTGAGGAATGGGTTGGATTTCACACGACTGTCAACGAAAAGGGATTCTACAATGATCGTTCGTCTCCTCCGAACACTACGGATCTATGAATACTAATTAAACATGTGAATCTAAAGAATTAGTTTAGATCACATGGAGCTCGCGATTGACTGGGTAAGCAAGGTGGGTGCCCGAGCACCTGACGATTCCATAGGAATCAGAGGTCGAAGACGCAGTCACTACCCCTTTGATTCAAATCCATGGGCTGAAAGAAATCCGTCTAAAGGGAATCCGTGGCATATGCCATGTTGCCGCCACATAAAGAGAGAATGTGTGACATCACCTGATTTATCTCAATCTTAGGTCTAGAATCATCCAAAGATATTGTACAATGATTTAGTTAATCATTCAAACATTATTATATATCAATTGGCCAGTCCTAATGCCATGAGATTTTTAACTAAGTCTCATCAATCAGTTGTTCTTTCTCCCAACTAAGTTTGATACTAAAAGTCTAACATTTATTCAACAAACATGATTTCTCAAATATCCACATAAATAAATATGTAAATGTCATCCAATATTGATCAAATAAGTTCAATCCACTTCAAAAGGTCATGATTCATCCCATTGTTCTTTATTCAACCATATACAAGCATCCTTGGTCGCAAAGGATATCAAAATCCTAAAATCAAGGTCATCACATTCACCCCACCTTATTTGGAATTTCGTCCTCAAAATTCAACTAATCTCATCCTTAAGAGGCTATTTTGGGGTTGAACCTCATATACATCATTATTTCTTAGGTTCTAAGACCACCATAGTTGCATACCCTCTAATTTCTCAGCTTAGGGTCTAGAGGTTCTTGGGTGTGTCCACCCCACCATATATATGTGGAAGCATCACTTACTTTCTTAGCCATAACGTGACATGATGATATCTTAGGATTACATCACCCCTAAGGATACATGTTTTGTTCATACTTTTTAAAGTTCAAGAGGAATTCGTTTATACCATGGTATTCAGATCATTCAAATCTAACATCATTAACATCTTACAATGATTTCAGTATTAGAGGAGATTTATCTTCATCCTTGATATTAGAATTTTTCTACTTAAGAAGGGCTAACGGAACATGTTTGACCATTAGGGTTTCACCCTATGGTGTGATATTCATACTCAACTTAGAAGCATACATTGAGGAGAATCAAAGTAACGAACTATAATTCTGATCATATATCCTATGATCCAAAAATATCTTTATACCAAGTTCACGAGTTCAAATTTTTATGTCTTGCATGTATTATGTGAAGGGAAAGAGAGAATATGCTAAGTTTATCCCATGATCTCAGCATCATATATTTCCCGTTTCATATGAAGGGGAAGAGAATATTTTAAAGTCAAACTTATCATGATTTCAATCTTGGTGCTATATGTATGATATAGGTGGGGGGGGGAATATATAATAGGTCAAGCTTATACGAGTGACTTCTCATATATAAATCATCTATATAGCTCAAGTGAGGTTTCTATCATCATATATTAAGAAAGAGAAGAAGAAGGGAGAACATGTATTTTGAGTCTCTTTTGCACAAAGCATCATACTCTCATAACTAGAGTTTGTATATTACCTCACTTGCAACTAATGATGAGATTCACAAAATATGTCACTCAAGCTAGGACCTAACTCAGCCAAAGGATTGACTTTATCATATGGGTCATCTACCCATCCTTTTCTTTTACCCAATTCTCACATCTAGATTTGAATCATGCATAAGGACTCAACTCAACACTCGAGAGTAATCTAGTGTAGGACATTTTTTTAACACATATCTCATATATTGGAGGCTAGGTCCTATGACCTTCTCCCTGTGGGTCTTACTCTCTCTAGAGTTCACCACATATCTCATCCTACCACTAGATATCCTCCTTGTATAAAAGCTTGAGTCATGCACACTCATCTCTATCTTAACTTAGCTTATCTTAAGTAGGAAAAGGGAATGTACTTTCATCATCAAGATTTTTCTTAAATTCTCCAAAATTGGGTTCAACTAATATACAACTTAAACCTATATAAGGAAACTTATACCATCAGAGATCAAACTTAGATAAGATTTCACGTGCTTATTTCAACTATCATTCTATCATCTGCTCTATGTATCACATATCTTGATAAAGCTCTAGACATCTAATCTAGACTACTCTCTCTTCTAGACTGATGTCACTCCCTTTCACTTAGATTGCATGAATACTAACTACTCTCCAGTGTGAGGGACACATTTTTATATTTACATATATATAATAAAATATTATATGGTTTTTCTCTGAGAAAGAAGGCGTCAGAGAAAACTGTCGAGGCTCGAGCCGATTGGAAAACAAAACCAAATCAGCAAAATCGAGTGTCCAACACACAGTAGATAGTCTAGTGCCATGTAACCTAGTGAAACGGTGAGAACGAGATGTAGACTAGTGTAGCTACCCAATACATATGAGCTCTATATGGAAAGGGTTTCTTACACTTGTCTAAACCTAGTTCTCGAACATCTAGGTTCTAACCTAGAGGCTAAGTCAAACCTAGTTCCTATAGAACAACTTGCTATGTTTCTAGGGTTTAAACTGAAAGGTTAAATTTAGCTTTATGTTTCATGGTGAGCAATTGTTAGGTGTAGCTATTGTTCATGCTCTGATACCAACTGTAATGCCTGGGCCCACTGCCCAAGGCTCTAGCAGAGTTTCAGGAATGATGACTGGCCCCACAGACCACCACTAGCCTTAAATGCACGCTTTTTGTCCACTCACGCGCAAGCCAGGATCAACTTCCCGACTGGTCACCCATCCTAGTACTACTCCAAGTTGAGCATGCTTAACTATGGAGTTCTTTAGAGATGGGCTCCCGGAAAAGGAGGTGCACCTTGGTGATATGGGTAGTCCAATCATTCCTTTTAAGATCATGTTATCTGAGGCCTCAAATCCTAGGATGTTACACCTTTAGTCATGCAACATAGACCACCTTCTCATTCCCGAGCTTGGTGTCTGGGGTCACCTCTCATGGTGCCCATTGGTCTTCCCTCCTGGGCTTGACCTTTCTGTATCATCCATCAGGGTGGCATGTGGGTGCAAGAATACACATTTATTTATAATTGTGATAATCATAGTGATTTTATAATTTGCAATTATGAACATCCAAACTGATAGGTTGCATTCAATGTGATGAATCATCCAGGAAACACTTTGGGAAACTAATGTGCTTAACCATAATTAACCACATACCTGTCAGGCTGATTTGAGACAGAATTAATCCACTCAATGCTAGAAATCCAATAGGCAAGAAAGCACACAAAGAAATCTTGGAATATGCATACAATTTTTCTATCATTGATCATGCCATCAAGATCTATTAAATCTAGCTCACTTCTTAGGGTTTCCTACTTACTTTTAGGGTTTCATTGGGGTTCATATTCACTATTAATACTACAAACCCTAAAATAGCAAAACTAAGCACAAACCCTAATTAATGTGTCATATTCCTCCTAACAAGCTTAGGATCAACATATATCAACGTATTTCCAAATAATTTGAATTATCCAAGTTAATCATCTTCTTTACCCTAGATTAGGGTTTCTATATGCATTATCATGAATTCATGGATTAAAACCCTAAAACAAGCCAAACCTTATCTAAATTAGATTCAAACCTCACATTATGTCTCAATAGGTTATTAATACTCAAATTAACCCATTAGACATCTTAGATCTGATCTCTAATCATTATTAAGGTTTTATCATTATTTAATGCATAGTTAAGGTTAACTTAAATTACTTTTATAGATACAACCAGATTCAATCTATAAAACTATTTTTATTGGATTCCTTGCATTTTTCTGAGCAAGATTCATGTATTATATGTCCCAATCTGAGTTATAGATCATTTTCGATGATTAATTTAACTTTAATTATATCTGGGCCAATAACAAGACGCCACATCAGCATGTAAAATTAGCTCTTATTATTTTGAGAGGAAAAGACTTCTCCACCCTTGCATTCTTGAACGTGAGTGGAGGGGCATTAGAGTCAATTAACTCTATTCCACCTTCTACCTCACGTAGGGTGTAAACTGGCTCCCTGTCTCGCACGTGAGGCCATCAGCCGCTGACCCCCAGTTGGGTGGCTTCCCTACAGGGCCCTCCTACCAGGCAGGGCCTCGTCTCCCTCCTATTCACATCATCTAGGTGAGGAACTCCCTCGGGGTTCCAGTGTGCATGGCAGCAGAGTAGGCATCCTCTTCCACGCCTCTCAGAGTAAGCGGCTCGGCCTGCTGGTCACTGGATAGATGTGCATGCCCGCACGTCCATGGCTTTCGGAAGCCCTCAAATGTCTAAACCTCACCTCAGATCAGCCCAGATCTCCATGGCAGTCTGCAACTCCCACTTCCATAGTGTAGGAGCAACCACCTTTACTCCCTATCTTTTCTGCGGTCTCGCCTATAACTCCTCCCTCCAAAAACTCACAGTGTGACTCCCTCCTCGCAATCAACACTGCTAGCAGCGCCTCCTCATCGGGCTTCATTTGGCCTAATGGCAGAGCACCCCCACACGCGGAACAACTCCAACAGCTGATACTTAAGGCCCTCTGATGCTCTCGTTGAACAATAGCTTGGGAGAAGATGGCTTTGTAGTCCTTTCTTCCTTCCGGCAGAGTCGATGTCGACCTTGTTACTCGATGCATCCTCAGCACCGTCATGTGATGTATCCAGGGTTGGCAAGGTTATGAGGACCATGGCTAGGGATTGGCTCTCTACATACAACCATGGTTGGCTCTCATGTCTCCCTACAACGGAGGGTCATTGGGGTCCTTTTATATCTATAAACTATGTGGAACCCTAATGGTTAATATGAGATAGAGAAAGCATGGACATTATTAATCATCGATATCCCTTATTACTCAAAAGGCAATGTGTACCCTTCCGTCTTTGTATAGAACTCTCTAAGAGTTATCCTCTTGATTTGATTATCACCACAAAAAGTTAATATTTTCCTAATTAGATATGGCAACTAAAAGCCATTAAGGGAAGTCTTAAAGTGGTATTATCTACTCGAGTATTTAAATTTGAAATCCAAATTCCAAAGATAAATGGTGTTTCCTTCATATGCAAGTTATTCATTAATAAAACCAAATTAGTTGATATTTCCTCTTTCTTTTTCTCCGTTGGGGCTCCTTGGACCCCAAGAAACTCTAATATTTCGAAATCTCTTTTTATTAGTGGATACTTATTATCCTTCTAGATGCATCTACATCCATTATTCCTCGTTATCTTTCTTATTTCTTTTATTAGAAATCATATGTAAATGAATTTTACCTAATTGTGGCCATTAATGCCACTTTGTAGATATTTCCAAGTATTTCTCATAAATACTTTGCTTAATATCTATTATCATGTATCTTTTTTTTCATTATTTGGTATTTTCTTCTTTTCTTCTCTTTTAAATTCATTATTGGATTAATATATTAATAGGAACCACAAAACGCTTATCAAAAGGAAGATTTGCAAAGTAATCCATTCTTTGAATCGATGCATACAACCTTTTCAATTAAGTCCAAATTCACAAAATCATTCCATTTCAATTATGAAAACATATGCAATATTGAGGTTGTAACACTAACCCTAGAGGTTGATGAGGTTCTCTCACCTAGGTGGTCAACAATGATCTCTAATCCTAGCAGTCTCCAAGGACTTGTTTCCCATGTGGTTGACGAAGTTTCTGGTTCATATTGGTCGCTAAGGCACCTAACCCTATCGGTCTATAAAGTGCCTCTAACTTTTATGGTTACTATGTTGTCCTATCCTAGTGGTCGATGAAATTCCTAGCTCTATGGTCAATGGAAATGTTTGACCTAAATACTTTCATGATTGATCGAGATGATAAAAGAATTGTTATTTTGAAACTCTATTTCACTTACCTTATTAAACCTAACCCTAATAAAAGAAAGTGATGATAATACATAGCTTCTTGTGTAACTACCATGATGATGGAGTACTTTTTCTCTCTATGTTTTTGTAACCCTAAGTTGTTGTCATATGAATATCATGGTTCCTTAATGCAAAGTTATGTTTAACTTATATGTGCTACATGTATGGTTATGGTTTGATGAGCAATGAGGCATGGAAAGATAATGATACTCTTATAGGGAATGATGTGATGGTCTTAATGACCTTTGGGCATGGTTGATCCCTTAGTGAGGTGTTATCCTCTTCATGATGCAACATGGATTTAATCATCTGATGGTATCATGATGAGTATGATCTCATGTATGGCAATGAAATTGTAGAATGTGATGATGTGATAAACATTATACCTCATACATTTTGTTTCTTGTGAAGTTGCAATCTACCCATGATTTCATAGAAATATTTTAGGGTTTGTATGTAACTTGATTGATGTAGTTAAAATATACCCATTTGGCATTAACTAATCAAGTGAAACACTAATCGTGTAGTGCATTGTGCCATAGATCCATTCTAGTGTTAGGACTTGTTGGATAGTGAAACGGGTATTCATAAGGAAAACTCAGAGCACATACTATTGAGTATGAGGAGTGCATGAGATTATGGGTCCTTGTCATCGTGATTCCAAGGTTATTGAGGATGCTTGCGGTCATACCATGATAGGAGAATGGTTATAGTTGTATCTCAGGTTTTTGAATATATGATGAGATAGAGGACAGTTGTGGTTGCACCTCAGATGATAGAATTTTGTATACCATGGTTACTAGTGTCTTGACCTATATACCAAGCATGGACTAGGCTATTTTGTAGATGGACTATGTATGTTGTTGCAACTGACTCATACTGGATGAGGGTGGATGAGATCTTAGGAGTCTGAGTCTCCTAGATCTTGTTTGTCATTGATTTTGACTTAGTAGTGGTCCTTTGGAGTTGAATGGTATACCTCAACTCGTAAGGGATTAATAAAATATGTAATCCATCCATGTAGCGTATCTTCTTAGGGTTAAACATGATTCACATTGGTTGATAACCCTTGCCTTGTTTCTTATATTGCCTAGTTATATAATGTGGTAAGATAAATTAATTGTTTAGTAGATGATAGTCTTACCTATTCCTTCTAATACTTGATAGTCACACCTGTTTTTATGCATATTTGTTTAACTAGATTAGGTTATTTAATATGCTTAATCTGCTTAATTAATTTAACCTACAAATCTATTTAGTAATAATGATACCTTCTATAATCAATAACCATTGGTTGAGATCTATATCTCTCGTTGGGATGTTGGTCTCATCTTGTGGGTCACCAAATATATTTAGGTGGTCGTCTACGATGTCGTTAGGATCGTGGTGGTGAGGAAGATTAGCCTAAAGATAAATAGAAGGAGAAGGTTGGTTAGTGTTAGTGTGTTCTGGTGTCGTCCTTGTACTCTCAGGTCCAGGCATGGGATGTTTTGTAGATGCTCTATACATCGACTCGAGTTTTCAATTTATCTATTTTTCCGGTAATGTGATAGATTAGTTGTTGATTGAGTGTTTAGTTTTGAGTAATATCATTTAGCATTTGGGGCATCACAGTTGTCACCAAGATGGATATTGTAAGAGAAATTTCCTTCACTGCCTTAAGAAGCTAAAGAAAAAGAAGTTGTGGATAGAGATCTTCACTTCAAGTACGTATGTTATTAAAATAAAATTATCTACTTCTTCATCATGAGTATTGAATACCATATGTGGACCTCACATATGTTGAAATATACAAGATCTGAAAAGAAGTAGCCCTTGAATAAAGGGGAGCTGGAACTACATGTTGCAGATGGAGAAAGAGTATTTGCCTCTATAGTAGGCACATATAGTTTATCTCTACCTAGTAGGCTTGTAATAGAGTTAGAGAACTACTATTATGTAAATATAAACATTATTTTAGTATCTTGTTTGGACAATAATGGTTTTGAGTTTCTAATAAAGATTGGTCATCTTTTTATTTTAATAAATATGAGATCTTTTATGGTAGGCCCTATGTCTTATGGTCTTTAATTATTAGATCTTGAGACAGTTGTGTACCATAAATACCAATAATTTCAAACTCGATGACTCAAATAAAACTAATCTTTAGAACTATCATATTCGGTACATAAATGAGAAGCACATTTCTAGACTCCATGGAGATGGTTACTTGAACTATTTTGATTTTGAATCAATAGAGACACATGAATCTTATTTATTGGGCAAGATGACAAAAGCACCTTTCAGTAGTAATTGTAAGAGAGTTAGTGCCTTATTATGACTCACACATAGTGATGTATTTGGACATTTTATCACATGTTTTAGAATTGGATATCAGTTTTCATCACTTTTACTAATGACTTCAGTAGATTTGGTTATGTGTATCAAATGAAACACAAATTAGAATCCTTTGAAAAGTTCAACAACTTTATGAATGAAGTACATAATAAGGTTGGAAAATGATTTAAATAAATTATTTCATATCAAGGTGGCAAATACTGGGAGAGAGGTATTGTTATTATGTTTGATCCAAATAAAATATTATTTGCATGTTGTAATAGTGCTAAATAAATGTGTTGAATACATAAGGCAAGAATTTAAGGTCCTTCTAAGGGGTTGTAGTTACCAAGAACACCAAACCATAATGGTGTGTTAAAAAGAAGGAATTGTAACTTTTCGGACATGGTACAATCAACGATGAGTTTAGTTTATCCTCTGATTTCCTTTTATGGTAATTCTCTTGAAACAACTGTGTTTAGACTTAGTTAGTACCTTTCAAATTCGTTAAAGAGACACCCTATGAGATATGGAATGGAAAACATCTAAATATGTCATTCATGAAAGTTTGAGGATGTGAAGCAATGTGGCCTGAACCCACTAATCCATGGTGAGGGCCCGCTAAGCATGGATTACTACTAATCATCAACTTCTAATGGCAATGAAAATCATCCATAACTTTTTCTTTTCTCATATATATAGTTACATAAATTCCTAATGGTAACATCTTGTTTAAGCATAACATTAAAGGACACAACAGAGTTCAACTATTATATAGAAGAAAGAGTTTCACACTTAATATACATCACACACATTTCATTACAAACTGCTCTCTTTCCTCACTCTCTTATTCCTAGGATCCAGAGGAAGGATAAGAGATTTTCTATCTATTGTAACTATTTCGTTTTTAGGACCTCCATTCTACTCTTGATAAAAATTGACTGTGTAACTCTTCAGGAAGAGGTGGTCCTTTACCTAAATATTGTTTAGTAGGTTGATGAGATATTGGCTCAGCAAGTAGAAAATCAATAGGTAACCAAGATATTTATAATGTTTACAATTGTTAGAACTTAAGTGAAGAAGTGTGGAAGCATTGGTAGCTTAAAACTATAAATCAATCATCATAGAAGTTGGTTTGATATTAAATACAGAAAAAGTATAACCTAAAGACATTCCCTTGATTTTTAATCAACTTATTATGCCACATGGCCCACATGAGGTGTACCACAACATGTGAAACTATCACAACAAGATACAATCTCACTGTACAATAAGTATCATATCCACCTATTTCGTATCCACCAATTGCTCTATAAGGTAGGTCAAATATATGACTATTCCTGTGATTTATTTCTATATTGGGAACTACTTCCAACATAGTTGTGTTGGTAGATCAGAGCAATGTAGATACGGAATCACATGGTGCATCAAGTGTATGCCCTATTGACTATGATGTTAACTTCTCTTTATTAATAGTGTTTTATTGATCTTAGGATGAACATATTCAATAAATATTTTGGTCACTCTAGAGTAGTTATTTGATCAGTGGTCAGTAAGGGCCAATTTTGGACCATTTGGTGGGGGTAATTGAGAAATGTATTTCATAAGACTTGTCCTCCTACTGACTATTTTAAATAGATCCAAAGGTAGTATTACTCATGGGCAAGTAACATTCAAGCTTAGGGGATTTTGATGTACTGTTTTTCATTTGCTTTTAATATGCTATTTTCCTAGCATTTATTACATATTTGTTCATCTAGAGATATGTTTATGTATTGTTTCTCATCATTAACATGTAAACCACTATTGCATCAATTATTGAGTATTTCTATGAGATCATGTTGAATTACCACTCATAATTTGGACTTATATTTTTTCCCTTGTTTCAAGAAAATTGAGGATTACAACTTGGTGCTACGAGATATCTATCAGTGGTACAGACAGGACATGAAGTTTCAACAAGGAAATATATATATCTTAGAGGTATCGAGACAACTCTCGATACTACTGAGTACGGAGTGGATGTTACCAAAATGAGGAGTTGGTTCTATCAATTCACCATATAGAGAGCATCAATAATTGAGTTTAATTGCCTTAGTGCCACTGACATACCTATCAATGGTACTGAATTTAGTACTCAAATCACGTCAGAGATTATGGAATGAAACTCGATTCTATCGACACATATGCTATTAGTATCGACATAGTTTAAGAATTTCAAGTCAGTCAACAACTCGGTGCCACTGACACCATTTTGGTGAAACTGATATTACACAATCAGTATAGACTGATAATCACATCACATCCAACGCTACAAATTAATGACGGCTAAAACCCCAATTATGACTTAAGGGGAGTGTGGCCAAAATATTAGACCTCATCTATCATGTTGTAATATAGCATGAAGTTGGGAGAGGAAAAGACAAAGGAGAGACACAGACTGAAAGCTCTAGGCACTTCTATAGGGCAAATTGGTGGCCAAAACATTGTTGATCATGGTGTCTTCCAAAAGGGATCACCGAGACGACATCTCATGGGGTTTTTACATTAGTGTTCTAGTATTTATCCAATTTTCTTCCTCTTCCTCTCTTTGTATGATGATAGAAATCATATGGGTCTAAACCCCATATTCCTTTGAACCACAAAGTAACCCGATATTATTTTGTATTTGAATTTTATGAATAGATAAATTATTCCCTTCATTTTGGAAGTGAATCTATGATCTCTCATCGAATTCTTTATTCTTGATAGAGATTTTGAATATAATAGACCGTGAATTTCTTTGGGAAAGAAATTAGGGGTTGGAAAAATATAGGTCCACACAACTCATATTGCTCCTTGGGAGATGGATTACGGGTGTGAAAGAACAACCTATAGATATCAATTTTGCACTTAACTAATTCCTAAACTGCTATGGAATTGGAGTTTGTTTTAGTCTAAGTAGTCTATTGCATTGTGGGAGCTACATGTCTTTGATTCAAAGTTAAGGGTCAATAATTATTATTGGAATGAAAATTGAATGCAATGCATGCCTTGGTGAAACCACTATCATGAGGTATCCATCCATTCCTGATCAGAATCATAAAATTTTGATTTAATTCATTGATGTTAGGTATAAAACAACCACTCAACCATTTTTTCTAGGGCTATCTGATTAGATTATAGTTAGTGTTATTCTCTACTAAGTGTTTCCCTGATCTCAACACCCAGGCCTCACATGTATGTATTAAACAATGCGTACACTTGTGTTTTACACACATAGTTAAGTTTGTCAAGTTTTGGGGGTCATTGTCAGGGAAACAACAACACCAGCACTACAGGTGTTACAACCAGACACTCTAGGCCATTTCTCTTTCTTTTATTTATTTTCAAAATTTTCTTTTGTAAAGAGCATAATTATAAAAAAAAAATTATCAATTCACTAGTATTTTATGATCTCACATTTGCATTAAGTTTTAGGTTTTAGTGCATAGTCCACAGTCAAACCATAGACTATGGAGAATCTACTCCAACTAGTGTGGATCAGGAGGGGATTTTTGGCAAGCCATGAGAGTTTGGGGCTTCAGCCTAGAAGCAAATTCAAGCTCCACTACCATATCCAAATCAAGCACAAGAAAAAGGCATGGATGGGAATAATGAAGATCGTGTTGAGAAAGGGCCTGAGGAGCAATCGATCTAGGAGAAGATAAAGGCATTATCTTCTATAGATCAGTTAGGTCCAATTAAATGTCAAGCAGTTAATGTTGGTAGGTATAAGATATATTACATATTGATGGCACTAATAAAATCACATTCGTTCCACGACCAAAGCATGGAGGACCAGATGGCGCACATAAACAATTTGTTGAAAAGTTGTGTGATGTTAAAGATGGACAAAGCTACAGTCATGGTGATTTATCTAAAGTTGTTCTTGTACTCTTTGTTAGATAAATACAAAGTAGGGTTCCTCACTCTAAATACAGTCCATAGAAACCTAGTACGATATGATTGACACCCTCTTTAACAGATACTTTCCACCCCCAAAAGATCAATGAATTGGTTGGGAAGATCTACCAATTCAAGCAGTGTGCCATAGAGTCATATTTAGAACCATGGGAGAAATCTCACAACATGCTCAAGAAGGTCCTTGATCATGGGATTGATCTCTATGTGTAGGTGAAGACATTCTATTATGGCCTACACAAAGGAAGAGGAGTACTCTTGACAGTGCAGGGGCATGATTCTTTCTAAAAAATAAGGCTACAAGATGTCACAATATTTTTAAGAACATGGACAAGAACCAATCCTAGGGAGAGGAGAGAGAAGCACTAGCAACAATCATGAGTGTTATGGAATCAAGAGAAATCACAAAACTCAAAGATTAGATGGACAGACTCACAAAGAAGGTTGATTAAAAATCTGGCCCCTAAAATGGAGGTGAAGAGGAGTGCATGTACTTCCTTCAACAATATCAGTAGGAGAGGGTTCCTAGTAAAATAAATAGGATTGAAGATATGCTCGATAGACTAGTAAAATAAATAGGATTGAAGACATGCTCGATAGATAGGTGAAGAGGAGTGCATGTACTTCCTTACTAGACTAGACAAAAAGAGTGTTACAAAATCAAGGAGCTCAATTGAAAATAAAATCTCTCCTTAGCATCCATAAAGAAGCCCATTCAGAAAAGATTTCTTGGGAACATGGATACATCTCAACAATATCATCAAGTAAATTTTGTATCTATTTTCAAGGAAATTGAGCAAGTTATCGAGGAGTCTATAGATCCACACACTCTAGAGCTAGATTGGGTGTATTGCCAAAAGTTGTATTTCCTCACAGCATGTACAGGAGTCCATGGGGATGTAGAATGCTAAGGCATTATTCTCGCACATGCAACTCACTCAATATAGTATCTCCAAAAATCAACAAGGACACCCAGGTGCACTGATTTTATAAGATAAGGAACTTCAAGTTTCCACCATACTATATCTATACCCCCCAAAATCAGTGCATGTGCAACAAGAACATGTATGGTTCTTATAAGATCCTCCAATCTAGAAAATTTGTATTCTACAAATATAGGACTTGAATTGATAAGAAAATTCCCTGAATGTAATTGATAGAATAATTAAAATATCCACTTTATGGCATGGCTTCAACCCATTTCCCAAGTGAGGCCCATGGGACTATTTGCATTGCAAATAGGTCCTCATGGAACAAGTTTAATAGATAAGATATTTTGTGCATAAAGTAATAATAATATATTTATGGTTTGTTGGATAATTGAAATATTGTATAATATGCAAGTTTACAAACAATCTAAGTTGGGTTGTAATTTTGATACTAATAGAGTCATTATCTAATCGTGACTTGAAATACAAGTTTTAAGGCACCAAATAAGAATATCTTGGCTGGATTTTTGTGAAATGAAGAAAATAATAAAACTAAGAGAATTCTAGAATTTAAGGTACAAAGAACTTTCCATGAGTTGTGAGTAATTGATTTAAAAAAAATACTTAAAGAGAAAGTTTCTTATTTAAGAGTGGTCCTTATAATCCCAAAAATTATATATAAGTTGGGAAAGATATTAATGAGATTTCCTCAAATATCATAGCAAAAGGATGCTCCTAGAAGCCTATAGAAAATCATAAAGGATGAGGTATCTACTTGTAATAATGAAATGTTCTTCACTTGTTTGAAGAGAGAGAGAGAGAGAAAGATATCTAGAAACAAATCATTGTTACCAAACTTGGCTCAATATGAGATTATATCATAATAAGGGAAATATCCAAATTTGGAACCAATTAGAGAAATTATGAGAGAGATATGGATTTTCTAAGTTTTTGTAAAGTATATGATTAAATGATTAATAATTATGTTTGTCACACTTAATGTGACTAGGATCTTGGGGCTTTTCCTTTGTGATGTCTCCCGGACCACTAGCACTAAGATCCTAGATCAATGATTAGAAAATCATTCTCTACCTCCAAACCCAAATAGGAAAGATGCTACTGTAACCCGATTTCTATATGACTCCTCTATCTCTCCCTAGATCAAAGTTGTGCACGGGACCAATTCCCTTGCATTCCTTACAAAAAACCAAACCTAATCATGTCTTATTTCTGCCTTTTTGGTAAGGTATTAAGAATTTCTCAAATTGGCAGCTAGGAATTGGGATTTTACCTATAAAGTAGCTGACATCCCTACCTCCCATTTCCATATAAAGCTCTTCGCCATGAGACTAGAGTAGGTGACCGCTATCTGAAGGAGACATGAATCCCCAAAACCCCTTTCTTCTTTTCTCTTGAATCCTTGAAAATGTTAGCATAGCTTCTTGGCTTTGACAAGGGCGTCCGGCCCTTTATGATTTAGACATTGAGCACCTGAACATCATGGTGCCAAGGTGATTAGAAGGAGGAGGAGGAGGAGTCATTGTATCCACCACATACCCAGCTTTATGGAGCCACAAGGAGTGTGGATCTTCTTTCCACGTTGGGTGAGATGTGAGGAGAAAATACAAGCCAAATCTAGGTTCCCAAATTAACAGACCCACAACACATATCCATGAGTCTAGAGCAGAAAGGTAATGAGAATAAAAGGGTATTTATCATTGATGTGGCGGCATTCTATATATTGGCCCAGGCTTAGTAAACTTGTGTTAATCCTATTAAATTATTGGTAGATTAGATTATAGTGAAAAGATATATCAAATTGATCAAGAAAATAAGTAGAACCCAAATAAAATGATATCATGACCAAGATCATATCCTAAATCCAATGTTATAGATAATTCATGAATGTAGGGTAACTAATACATGGATACCTTAGAATTGAAGATTAAAGTATTGAATACATTAAATGCTTTCAGTTCATGTTAGAAATGATACATATGAATATTATGGGAATCCAAGATGATGATGATAATGATGACGAATATTTAAGTATTCTAAAGTAGGTAATCACATACGTGTACAATTAGGGTTATGAAACAATTGTATATCTTGGTTATGACCGTAATTCATGTAATCTGAACTAAATTTTCATAATAAGATAACATGTTCAACCTGATGAGAATCCAAGTCCTTGATACATTTTGGATAATAATGATCATGATTAAGGTTTTGAGTCATGAATATGATAATTAGGATTTACAACCTAATCGACCTTATCATTGTGATATTGATTGCATAATCTAATATAGTTTCTCTTAATGACACAAAATGCATAAATTGATATTTAGGGTTTTTGGACCAATAACCATGCATATGAGTAATTATGGTTTTGAAACTAAATATCATAACTTTATGCGATAGTAAGACACATAATCCAATCTAGGTGTTCATAATGAAAAGATATTATGGATCTGATAAATAGAGTTGCACCTAATGTTTAAAATGGGTTTATAATCCTAATGAATGATGATGTGATGGAAATATGGTTTGTATACTTATTCCTTATCCAAACCTGAGACAACGGTAAACCCTAGTTGAAAACATATGATATATTAGTATGTCTTGAATATGTATGGTGGCACTTTAGACTATATGTACATGTAGATAAGAATGGTTGATTATTTTGATTGCATGGATATATGCTAGAAGTACATGAAACGTGATTTCCTCATGGAAATGTGGTACGTGGTTACTTGTAAATAACCACCCTTATCGAATTTTGATTTTTTTCTGAAGTTTCATGAATGAATTGCAATTATATCATCTTGATTGTTTGTATACTTCTTGAAAACTATAAGGCCCTATGTTAATCACCTTATATGAACATAACTTGCTCAAACCCAAGATGCTATCTTTGGAGTGTTGGATGTATGGAAAGAAATTCATTGTAGAGATTACCCCCAGTGAGAGGGTATGCCATTGAGTTTACCCCCATGAGAGGGGATGCCATTGAGATTACCCCCAATGAGAGGGTATGCATTAGAGACTACCCCCAGTGATAGGGCATGCCATAGAGATTACCCTTTGTGAGAGGGTATTCTATATAAGTCACCCCCAGTGTGAGGGTATACCACAAAGATTGAGCAAGTATGAGTTGAGAAGTTATAACAAAAAAAATGTGTGTTCAATTATTTCATGATATTGTTGATATGGTTGTTATGTTGTTACATCTACATGCATATATTTTGGTTGCACCATGTACACAATATATAAATGTACTAACTACATTTTGGATTGTTAGTGTTTTAAGTATGCCATATATCAATATATGAGGACATTGTGAATCAATGAAATCAGTTCAAGATATTAAAGTTAAGAAGGATTAGTTATATGTTTCTTCTCATATGTAATAGTTCTCATGTTGAAAGTTTATGTAACTCCTTTTATAAGCATCTTGACACACCTTGTAAATAATATTTGTGAAATAATAGAAATTATTTGCTATTATGTATTATTTGCTAAATCTACTTCTTGGAAATTGAGGTAATGACTCTCGACTTTAAGGTCCTTTATTATTTGGGGGAAAATGAAATTGAGGTCATTATAGTTTTGTTTCATAGTGGAACAAATACAATCAATAAGGAAGCACTTAAAATTGAGAAGAAACAGCCACATGTCATCTCATCTACAGAAGACAAGCCCGATTATGTCCTAGGAGGTGGCATTGATATAAGATCAGGGTAGGATATTCCTAATGTGTTATACACTCCTCCACACAAGCATGTAGAGAAGATACATTTGTTATTCATAGATAAAGCTAAGAAAGGAGGAAAACCAAAATAATAAATTCTTATACATCTTCCAAAAGTTCACATCAACATTTTGCTCATGGACACAATAGAGCAGATCCCTACATATGGAAGATTCATGAAGGATATCATCAATGATAAAAGATGGATAAAAGATATAAATGTCCTGCATGTTGATGAATTGGTGAGTGTTATGATCCATGAAAGGTTTTCAGTGAAGAGAAAGGACCCATGATGCTTCTACACCCCTTCTTCCATATGCAACAAACATTTCCAACTAGCACAATGTCACAAATACTTTTTGTTACACTAATCCACACTCCTAATGACTACAGAGCCAAAGGCGAGTGGACCTGGGTGTCCATTTGTAGAATGGCACAAACAATTCTCATAGGCAATATATATATATATATATATATATATATATATATATATATTTATTTATTTATTTATTTATATACAGTAACAACAATAGATAACAAGATACTAAACATGGAGATAAGAGATATGTACCCATTTCTAGATTCAAGAAAACTCATTTGTCTTTTGTTTTAGAGTTTAGCATATTAAGTGCAGTGGATCTTCATTTGGAGACTACAAATTCAATAAACACAATATATTAATGCTAAAGCATTAAGTACACTATGAAAGAGGAAAGTAAATAGTTTAAGAGTATAATAAAATTTGCTTGGCTATACACATCATACTAAGCAAGAATTAGAAACAAGGCGTGAAACACTTAACGACATTCTTTTGTACAAAGTGTGTTTTAAGTGTATTACCATTATACTCAACAATGTATCATGGCCATTGACCAGCTTCCCATTGGAAGGGTCCGTAAGGGTTCTCAAGATTAGTCAACCCTTCTATCGACATGGTCCTCCTTATCTTGACATCTCAAATAAGGCTCCCAACCTCAAGCTCTTACCCCAAGAATACAGGTAGGTACACTATGTTTTTATAATGGACAAGTTCAATTATGTTGAAGGTTTGTTCAAAATATTTCAAGCAAAATGAACAAACTAATCATAGGGAAAAAGTAGCTCAATCAAGTAATTAACTAGACAAGCATTTATACAAGCATACATACAAACAAGACAATACCATAGTAGGGTCAAGAGAGTAAGCATATCTTGTAAGTACAACAAAAGATTAGAAACTTGATTTAGAAGACCATATAGCAAGCTTAACCAGATCTTGGCAAAAGAGTCCACAAAGATATCTTGAGATTACACGTTAGTGTAATTAAAATATCATTAGAAATATTAGGTTCATGAATCATATCATGGTAGTTGGATATGTCACCTAAGTCTATATATCATATCTTTCACCATTGATTTCATGGTCTTTACTAGTCATGCATGTTCCTAAGAAAACTACATCATGTAACATGGGTTCACTTAGATATTAGGTTGACACATCACTACCATTTCAGATATATAATATTAGAGTTCCAAGATCTTAGATAGAGTAATCACAAGATTTGAGCAAGCTTAATGAACATAAGCATTAAGATTGGCATAACTAGTCACGTTGAGTTATAATCATGTAAGATTGTCATCATTGGAGTATAGATGTGGTATACTTGAGTTATGATTCATAAACATCATCAAGATACTAATTTGAATTCATAATGTAGCATATATCATCATTATAGTAAGATTCATACAAGGTTGGGGATTTAGTTATCAACATGAATACAAGATCGCATTTCAACTCAAGGTTCAAGCATATAGTCACATAAGAGCACAAGAACGATCAACATGGCATTTAGGGTTATAAAGCATGTAAGATTACTGATTTTGAGTATACATGATCATCTTGGATATCAAAGGCCCACATAGGAGCAAGGGTTGAGATCCCACACAAATGTATCATATAAAGAATGTTTTGAGGTTCAATGTCATTATTAAGTCAAAGTAGGGTACAAATATGAACAAGTTCGAATCTTAGTCAAACATGCATCAAACTTTACTAATTTAGGTCAAGCATGAGGATTTGGGGCACATTCAACAAGGTTTATTATTAAAGAAGTAGTCTTTAATATTAAAATCTCATTTTAGGTCATTCATGCAACATTAGATCATTTAACGGTGCAAGGATGGATAAGGCTCAAATCCTGATATATAAGGTCGTTCAAGTTCCTGATGTAAGGTTAACATCAAATTTTCAGAAATCAAGGATTAATATCATGAATCCAAAAGCATAAGTCATCATAAAATACATTAAAACCATATCTTTAGAGATATCAGTAGACGTACAAGAAAAATTAGGTCCTGAAACTTGGATCAAGGGGACGTACGAGAAGAATCAGGTTGGCCTCATTTTCTAGGTAAAGATTCATATATAATATGTCCAAAAAGTCCCAAGGGGCCGTTTATTATGAATTTACAAAGACTACCTTTGGATTAGGGATTTCGGACCCTTGGATCAAGATCCAAGGGTTGGGATCATTTGAACTTGGGCACCCCCTGGATTCGGCCCGTGAGCGCTAGGCCACCATGACCTGGTTCTTTGCCACCCATTTGTGGTTGTCAATGACCAGACATCACAGGCTATGGCGGTCTCCAGAACTTTGCAAGAGCCACCAACCACTGCCGACACAACGTTGCTCGCATGATCTTCAGTAACAGGCTGTCAGAAATAGCTCATCGG
Source organism: Alisma plantago-aquatica (assembly GCA_963693085.1). Classification (NCBI taxonomy): domain Eukaryota; kingdom Viridiplantae; phylum Streptophyta; class Magnoliopsida; order Alismatales; family Alismataceae; genus Alisma; species Alisma plantago-aquatica. Next base: position 1,062,153,915 of record OY856409.1, on the reverse strand, counting down.
ATCCATGAAGGAAGGAGGAATGGAGGCACATGCAAGGCTTGGGACCCTTCCGTCCACCTTCGTCTGCCCACCATGGATCTGTGGGGGCTCCTCATCATTTTTGACGAGCTCTAGGGAGAGGACGTCAAAAAAGGAGGGTGGTGGTGCCGTTGGGAGGAAGGTAGGAGAAGAAGGAGGGGAAACATGCTACTAGAGCACCTGAGCCACCAAGAAAAGAGGGGTAAACAAAAGAGAGGATGGAAAGAAAGTAAGGGTATATATATTTGGTGAAAACAAAGCTTGTGATTGGTCATGAGGAGAAGATCTGGATGGCTGAGGGGATAAAGTGGGCAGCACACCCCCCCCCCCCCGACTGGGCTCAAATCGGTTAAAGAAATGATTAAATCAAGGTAAAATCATAGACCAAAAATCAATATTAACTTGGTCATATCTTGGGCTATGATGGTCCAATTTAGATGCTTTTTTCACAATTGGAAAGATAATTTGAAGGTATGCAATTTGAAATATACTAGAGATTAATTTGATGACATTGGTTTGGTTCAAAATAAATTTCAAGTGTGATACATGTTAAGGATTTGAAAGATAGGTCAAAAAGCAAATTGAGTGTCACCCCAAGACACATATATCCAAGATGATTCAATTTAGCATTAAAGAAAATTAGATCATGAAATTAAGGTCAAGAATGAGATAATTATGTGAGGAGGAAGTTCATAGAACATGTATTTGGAGAGAGAACAAATCTAGGTTGTCACACACAATGTGACTCTGGGGCGAGCATAAATATCATGCCTCTCTCTCCCTTTCAGAAGGTGGTATTGAAGAAACAAATGAATACATCATGAAAATCTAATTGGTGAAGGGATTAATTGTGAAACTTTACGGGATAAACAAGGATGTTGTAGTCAAAGTCAACAAATCCAAATATCTCATCGATTTTGTGACCATGGATATGCACCAGATGTGAGGATCTTAGCTATTTTTTGGGAGGTTGTTCCAAGCTACGGCTGATGTAATCATTGACATGGGTAGAGGCTACTTGACATTGGGGATAGATGATGATAGGGTGGAGTTCAGATTGCCAGATGAGCCTTCTCAGCCATCCCATGAGAACCCATGATGAAGAAAATCACCTTGTCAAGCTTAGAAAACTAAACAAGGGCGCTTATGGGAGGAAACCCATTTTTGTTATTATTTACTTTTTATTATGTTTTTTTATTTTTAACATTTTGTATTTGTATTGTTAGATTTTTAGCTAATGTATAACATGTACCTTGATGTTTTTGTGTGGTGTGGAGGTAGATTAATTTTTGATACCATCGACACCTATGTTGGTGGCACTGGCTTGAAAACAAATTTCAATATGGATTTTGAAAAATTTTAGTACCATCAACATTCAGGTCGATGGAACCTAATTCCTGATAGATCGAGTCTACAGAAAGTTGGTAGCATTGACAGTTTGTAGGCACCACTATCTTTTTTTTATCAGAAACCAAATCTACAAAAAATTGACTGTGAATACACTAAGAGACTTCTTAGTGGTACCGGCACATATGGATCAAATATAAAGGACATCATATGTCGGTACCATCTAATTTTGAAAAATCAAGTCATACAAGACAAAAATCAAGATTGAAGAATAGATAGTTTTCTCCTGAGATATCTGATATAAGCCACATGTAATCATTTTAAACTTGTAATTGATCTCACAAGTATAATGGAGTCAATTAGGATGAATCAATATGCACTTGGGAGGGTCTTTAACACTCAAAACAGCAAGTGCAGTTGGCTAAGTTACCCATGCTATAACTCGACTGACAACATTGTTCATCAGTGTTTCCAACACCTTCTATCGGTTGAGTTTGGTCCCAAGGTAACTCGATCAACTAATGTAGTTGGTAAGATAGAAAGTCTATTAAGTTGAATGTCCTTTTGATCTAACTCAACTGATATCCATTTCTTCTATGCAAAAACTAACCATTAGAGAGACCTAAAGTAAAATATATATGTTGGACTCTCCCCAAAATGGCTAGAATTCATCCTAAATTGTTCTAGCAGCTAGGAGTCACCCTCAATTATAAATAGGACTCCTTGGGCTTCTACCCATGGTTATAAAGCACTATCAAGGTCCCTATACTATAGTTGGGAGAGATATGCCTTCAAGAACCTTGATCCACTCTCTGCTTAATCACTTGCTATATCCATTAGAGTGGGTAGGAGAACTGTAAGATATCTAATCTACATGTATATCTTGTGAGGCGGTCACTTCCTCTACCTCCCAATCTTTGATTCCATCATGAATATGAAGATTCTCTCTCTTTGATAAGAGAGGTGAAGAAGAAGAAGGAAAGGAGTCCCTTAGTGATGAGCTTCTCCTTGGTGAAGGTGAAGTCAAAGGTAGAATATCTAAGTCAAGAGTGGGTAGGTCCTTGAATGTTTAAGACTTGTTGCAAGAGTGGGTAAGTCATTGGAGAAGGCTGAAGACTCGTTGCAAGCATAGGTATGTTATTAGTAACTCAAAAGACTCTTGGTCATGGATAGGTAAGTCCTTTGTAATGGTTATTGTCTCCTTGATCCAAAAAGGAATGCTAGTTTATCCCTTGACTTGGAAAAGAGTGGTCTTATGTTGTAACTCTTATAATGGAATATGAGGAGTGTGAAATGGTTGAAAATTCTAGAGATTGACCCCTATTGGTAGTGAATGTACATCTCCTAGTTTGAAGGTTGCAACCACTATAAACAACTTGTGTTATTTGGTGCTTGTTCTTTATCTCTTCCTTTCTATGTATGTTTAGTTGCACTCAACTTTCATACTTGTGATATTATCTTGGAAAATATATGAAGGTCTAATGAATTTAGTATAAGTGGTTTAGATCTATTCACCCCCCCCCCCACTAGAGCCCATTATAGATCCAAAAATTGGTATTAGAGCTCGGTCTTCAACAATCATTACTTCAAAATATTAGGAGAAGAAGGGTGATAATCAAGGAGGAAATACCACTTCAACATTTCCATCTTTGATAGGGAATCTTACTCTATTGGAATATAAAAATGCAATATCACATTCAAGGATCAAGTCTTGAGATACGAAGAATGGATTTTTTGTATAGGTAATGGGAGGCAAAGATAGAAGAATGGTATGATGCTACTTTGAAGAAATCAACCTTTAATGAAAGAGCCATCAACATATTCTATGCTTCTCTTTTCCCACCAAGTTCAATCAGATTTCTTCTTATGAAACGTCCAGTGAGATATAGAAAAAGATATGTGTCACTTATAAGGGGGCAAAGAAATGAAGGAAAGTAGAGTATACATGCTCAATGGTCTCCTTGAAAATTTCAAGATGGGAAATGAGGAGAGTCTGTCTAAAATTTTCTCAAGGCTCAACACCATTATAAATTGTGTTTCCATACCTACGCCATACCAAGGATCAAGGAAAGGTAAACTCCAAGTTCCTTCACACTCTTCCTCTCCATTGGAAAACAAAGGAGGCTACCATAGAAGAAACAAAGTCTCTCTTTGGAATTCTTAAAAAGAACTCACAGGAAATCTTTAAGCCCATGAAGTTAGAGTCAACCAATTAGATGAAATAGAGCTTGAACAAAATAATTAAATGATGAATGATAAGATGATTTCTTTAAATGCATCATCAAGTCACAAATCCTCTCAAATTGAAAAACATTCCATGAACTCTACAAAAGAAAATCTTCTTCCTCTACTTGGTGCTTCAAATGTGGAAAGAAGGGTCACTTCAAGGAGGATTTTCCACATGGGCAAAAGAACCATCATCACAAGAGAAAGGAAGACAAGTACAATAAGAATGAGAAATGGCAAAAATCTCTAGTGACTCCTCCGACTCAATCTCAAGTTGAATACTCCAGTGAAAGATCTAGCTCAAGCTCTAGTAGAAGTGGAGGATGCAACTTTTGTCTCATGGAATGTTCAAATGAAGATTAAAATGAGGTACATCTAAACTCTTTAAATAAAAAATACATAAGTGTCATTATTCATGCTACTTGTGCATCTCTTAACTCTTCCAAGCATAAAAAGAAACAACTTTCTGAAATTGTTGACAAATTGTATGAAGAAAAAGATTAACTTAAACATTCTAACATTTTCTTCCAAGATGATGTTAACAATCTCAAAAATCTTTATCAAAAACTTGAATTGAAATTCATTATTGTTGAAATAGAAATCAATTCCTATTAGCCAACCAGGTGCTCTTAAACTTGAAAATGTTATCTTGTTGATAAATGCATATTCATCTATTTTTACCACATATTTTAGGTCATTTATTTTAGGACTTTTTTTGTTTCTTTCCCAATTTTAGGAATTAATTGTCTTTATTTTCTTTTAGCTGATTAAATGGAATTTTAATTAGTTTGTTCATTAATTGCATTAAAAAAACTCAATTCCACTCCTTCACTCTTAAAGTTGAAGAACCTGCAATGATTACTCGAGTGTTAGAAGTTTAGGAGGCTTTATTTGCATAATCTCAACCTCCTTGATGACCAACCGGTCAATTGGCCCCCTCTGATTGCTGACTTAGTAGAATGACAAGGAAGGATCCCCAACCATGATTGATTATTGATTGACACATTATTAGCCAGACATAACTCAATCAAAAAGGTGTGATTCCACCAAAGAATCATCGACTCACCCCGAGTTGATCGATTGGTGTACCTTCACCATAAAGCACCATTTTAGTCAACTGACCAGTTAGCCCCCAATTTCTCAACTAATCTACTCAAAGGTGACACATCAATACCTCCCATTTTATCGGTTGGATCACCAACTGAATGAATTGAGAGCCAGATCCAACTCTTCCAGTGCCACCAACTACATTTTTTAGGGTTTCATGTGGACTTCGTTCCCTACAAAAGGAGGGGGGAGTGACCAAAAAATACATCTCATATCATATCATTCCAAAGACTCCTAGAGTTGCATAAGCAAGGGAGGAAATTAGGAGCCTATGCGCCCCTCACAGAGGTTGTCAACATGCTACTAGATATTTCAGGCAACATGATTTCTTCCCCCTTTCTTAACTTTTCATTTATCACCATTATGGAGTAGCTCCTTAACGGGGCATGGGGAGTAGCACCATAGCCTATGTTCTATCTTCTCCTTCATTCGTTTCTTCTTATAGGCTATATTCTATCTTCTTCTTTATTTGTTCCTTCTCATAGTATGGTTGAAGATGCTATATTGTCCTTTCATAAAGGCACAACTTGTGCATGTGATGGCTTTCATATGAAACACCTCTTGGATGTTATGTGGGGTGTGTCTACTTTATTGAAGGACATGTTCTAAGATGTGGTAATTGCTATTATAAATCTTTGATTGGCGGGACATTGCCATATATCTATCTTTGCCTTCTTCTGTTTCTAGAGCTCGCTTGACACCTCTTCTCAATCCTTTCAATGCCATTCATCTCATTGATATGGGTTCCATTTGACATAATCTTGCTTTTAAAATTATGGCTAAGGGAGTTACTTTAGAAATAATCTCTTATCTTCAAGATCACCAGTTTTGGTGTCGGTGTTTCTGGGGGTGTTGAAGCTATTTTGCATGCCATGACACGCCTTGTCCCTAATAAGAGTCATGCTCATACACACACTAGCTCTTTTGGACTTCTTGAATGCCTTCAATATGGTTGACAGGTGAAGCATTTTTCAAGAAGTTCATCTCCACTGCCTAACTATTGCATTTTGGCTTGAATTCTATTATTCTTCTCATGCTCATCTTTACTTGGATTAGGTTGAGCATATTTTGTCCTCCGTTGGTTTCCAACAAGGTAAAACACTTGGGCCACTTCCTTTCTCATTGATTCTTCACCGCTTGGTTCTATAACTAAAGGATACATGTGACCTTGACTTATTATCTTTATACCTTGACGAGGGCACTCTTATCAATGACACTATTGAATCCCTTATTCCTATTGCAAGATTTGGGCCCAAGTTTTGGACTTCATCTCAATATAAACAAAACCAAAATCTTTTGGCCTTCTAATGACCCTAGATAGGCTCCAGGTTACGGCTTATTTCCTCCTAGAATTTCTCAACCTATGAGGGGTGAGAAGCTTCTTGGTGGTCTAGTTTCCAGTGATCCTAGTTTTGCTTTGGATTTATTGAGGATGTGGCCAAATCTCCAATTATGATGGACCTCCTTGCCTCACTTAATGATCCACAAAGTAAACTTCTCCTTCTTCGGTCTTGTGTTGGGATGCCAAAGCTAATATTTTCTCTTTGAACAACACTAGTTGGATTTGTTTCTTCTACCTTAGAATACTTTGATTGTGAACTCCGTCGTTGCCTTTCACGCATCGTTGTTGATGAAGGTCAAGGTTTTGGTGATCTACAATGGCATCATTCCACCCTACTAATGCATCTTGGAGGGCTAGGTATTACAGTTACCAATGATGTGAGAAGTTATGTCTATGTTTCTTCTCAAATTCACACTATAAAGCTTCAAGATCATATTCTTCATGATGTTGGTCCTATTCCTATTTGTGATACTTGTGACACTGTCGTTGCTTCTAGTTGTGAGATTCTCTCATCCTTTTGTCGGTCCATGTTGTCATGTACTACTTCTGCCACCCCTAAGACACAACCTCTTTTGGTAGACACCTACTACAACATGGTCTTCGAGCACTTCAAGACATTACAGTTTTATCAACGACAAGTGGTTGTCCTGTCTTCCCTATAGTCTGACCATGCACAAGACTTTCTTCTTGCTATTACTATTGAAGGTCTTGGATTATCTATGACATTGGTTGAGTATCGATCCATTCTATGTTATCAGCTGATGATTCATCTATATCCTGGAAATGAGCTTTGCCCCCTCTATCATTCTGCCGATCTTGATTCCTTTGGTGACCACGTAGTGCATTATCGTATCCAACCAGGATTTAATTTCTGTCATGAGATTGTTCAAGATTCACTCTTTGACATTGTTTCTCTTGCTAGTATAAAATCCTTGAGAGAATCTCCATTCTCCTTTCTAGGGACATGCAGTGATGGCCTCTATGCCCAGAGACTTATTGACATATTGTTATTTGATTGGACCGTTGGAAAGAAAACTTATGTTGATCTTACTGGTGTCTCCCCATTCACTAGAAATGGTTTGAATAACTTCAATGCAGGCCAAACAACTTATGATGCAACCACACATAATGTTCGTAAACATGGGGTTGCATGTGAAGTTAACCATCATTATTTGCTCCACTTTTCCTTTGATGTCTCTAGTGTGCTTACTGTTGACTCAATTTCCCTCTTACGATGCATACAACATATCATAAATAGGATTGTGATGATTCCATCATCTATTTCTTTAGATTTTGTCTTTACATCATTGGGTTTTTCCATAAAAAAGAATGGATGCCAAATTTGTAGCTTGGGCCTCTGTGAAGGTGTTTATTTTGGGAATTATTTTGTATACATGTAAATTAACTTTATTTTAATCATCCCAAACAAATACATCTATTCATACTACTTGATTAATGAATTTATCCCTCGTTTTTCTTGAACATTATAATTTATGGAGATGAAATAAGTTGATCCATGTTTTTGAACCCTAGATGGAACATGCAAGATCGTGATGAAATCTGTAATAAATTCTTGCGGTATGGTTGAACAATGATGCTCAAAACACTAAAATATTCGGCTTTGAATGAAGTCCAATCTTTTCTAGAATTGTGTTCTTGTGAGGACAAAAATCTTCAAAGTGCTAATTTGACTAATAAAAAATAAGGAGGTAAATCAATAAAGGTTAATACATGGTTATGGTGGTGAACACTCATAACCCCAATATCTCTTAAAATTGATTAGATCTTATATTTGATTACCCTTTTACTTCTACAATTCTTGATTTCTATTTTAGTTTAATCACTCTCTACAATCTAGATTCTATATTGTTCATAGCAATTGGTTCAATTAAATCTCTTAAAAATGGTGTTCCTTGGGATCGATAGCTTCCTATACTAAGAATTTACTTGCTTGTTTAAAAGTGGGTTGTTTTCCATTAAAAGGAAAATGTATAGGTATAATTTCTCTAGTGAATTTTTTGTTTAAACAACGTGCATCAACTTTTGGAACCATTTTCGGGGACAACACAGTTTCTTTTGGACCCCATTACTTTTAATATTAGTACTTTTCTTTTTAATGGACAATCATCCTTATCTTCTTGAAGCTTTTCTTCCTAAAAAAAGTTATGTGTTTTGAACTCATTTTCAGTTACTAACTATTTATATGACACTCTCAAGGAGTTGATTCTACACCATTTGTATTTGATCCCGAGATGGATGGCACCTTCCATCTCCTAAATTGGATCAATCAGTACAAGATGGATCAAGAGGAATTTAATTGGAAAATAGAATGAGCCTTAGTCGCGTAGAGAGAAGACATCTTAGCCAAATCAAAGGAAGCCACAATTGCCAAATTTTGAGGTCGTCCATCGCTAGGAATGAAGCAAAATGGTAGAAACAACTTAAGGACTTCTCAATCCATACTACTGTTGTCGCACTACATCCCACTGTGCCTCCTGCTATCACCACTCTACAATTCGAGATCTACACACAATGGTTCACTATCCTCTAAGGCAATCCATTTGCTAGTAATATGAGAGAAAATTGTCAAGATCATCTCCAGTGCTTAATCAACCTATGTGCCTTGTAGAAACGGTCAGGTGTCGTGGATGATGCCCTCAAACTATAGCTATTAAATATTTGCTAACAAATCTAGCCAGCAACTGGTATAATTCTAAGGAGGGGGATCAGATCACCACATGAGAGGCTCTCTAGGAAAAATTCCTTGAAAAGTATAACCCCCATCTCTCACCTATAAAATTCAGGGACAAATTACACAGTTTACCATAGTTCCAAAAGTAGTCTTGGGTGAAGCTTGGGAGCGATTTAAAGAATGCCTTCTTCGTTCCCACATCACAACATATCCCAAGTACATTTAATGAAAACTTTTTATTGGGGTGTCAAAGAATATGGAAAGACCTTTCCTGATACGTCACATGTAGGTAACTTCATGTTCGAAAGCTTTGGCAATCCCTAGGGTTGTAAAAATAAGTGCTAAGATATAAGTCCAATCTAATAAAGGGAAAGGGGAAGTTCTCACGATAGCCAAGGTTGAAGAAAGATCTGAGCTCAAATCTATTTCTGAAAGCCTCATGATGCTAATTGTGAAGCAAGATTGTTTAGAGTCCTCTTTCAACACCTATGAAAGAAAGGGACAGCTATAACAACTCAATATCTGCAACAACAAGTAAAATCTGTAGAATATCTTTGTGGAATTTACCAAGTCTATGATCATTCCACGTAGAAATGCCAACTGCTCTACAACACTCCCATGCAACCTAAAGATGGGAAGTAGATGGAGGATCTCAACTCCCTCCATAGCATTCCCGTAAAAGCCTTTTACAATTCGAATCAAATAAGAAATACTCTCAGTTTCAATTATGGCAACCCATCTAGTGTAGAGAATGTGGCACAACAATGACCTCCTCAAATGAACTACATAGGTCATCCACCCCACAGGGTTCCAATACGACAATTAACAAAATTTCAGGAACTAAGGCAACTGTCAGGGTAATTTACATAATCGTGGATAGAAGTTTCAAAACCTGAATCAAGCACCACAAATGTAGCAAGCAACCCCCAGTTCTTCTACATATGAAAATATTTCTAAGATATAACAATTAATCCATTCATAGTTGTCCCATCAAAAGATGGTTGATTCTCAATTGGATCAGATCATAGCCAATCGACACCCTCTTATTGAAACTTTTAATGGACAATGACAAAATAATCTAAGCATCCCAAGCTACTAAAGGTCATCTCTACACAATTTAGCAACATGTATGCATCACCTACCACTATATAGAAGGCATATGCTATCCCCATTGACTTTGACAAAGATGATACTTTGATGGTTGAGAAAGAACAAATACCTGAGGTAGTCGTCAATTTTAGCACAAAGAAGACTCCCACTATTGAGACTCCACAAGTTGATGCCATTGAGCCTGATGTTCTAGTCTAGAAGTCATGCCCCCTATCCTACCAAGAATGTCTCAAGTAGACAAGGTTAGATGTCATATCATGAGATTTAAAAAATCCTTGAAAAAACTTCATGTGGACACCCCTTTCTCGGATGCCCTTTCTAAAATGCCAGCATGGTTAAAATACCTAAAGATTGTATTGACTAGGAAATACACCACCAAAGAATATGAAACCATGAAACAACTACTTCAGATATTATTCTAAACAAGATGCCCAAGTGGTTGAAGGACCCTGGATCCTTTGGGATTGTTTTTATCTGGGTGACAACACTTGTAGAAAAGGACTTACAGACTTAGGAACACATATTTCAATCATGCCTTATAGTCTATGCAAAAGATTGCTCTTTGTAGATATGTTCCCCACAAAGATGATTATTTGTCTTGTAGATTTTCTATGACAAAGCCCATGACCATCGTTGTAGATGTCACAGTGAGAGTAGGGAAGGAAGTTTAGTCCCTTGTCACTTTGTAATCAAGGACATCAAGGAATACTTCTGCTACCCTCTTACTTTTAGCCATCTACATTTAGTTATGACTTGTGCCTTTACATATGTAGAGGTGGGAACATTCTCCTACATCTAGGAAGGGAAGACCTGGTGTCCATGTTCTTAAAAGCATGAACAGCCCAAGCTTGCAAGAGGAATTTTATCTACTAGACTACATGGAAAAGCTTTCCCAACATAGATAAGAATGGAAAATATATGAAGATCCACTACATATAACCTTTATAGCTCCAACCAAGTCATACTTTGATGATGAACAAGCATGTTAGTGCAAGGTCTATCTAGATACTTTTGAGATTGTATTGCATACTAAATTTGAAGACATAAAGATGGTTATCTATTGTGGAAGAAAATGATACACCACCAAAAGCTCCAGAAATGAAGGCCTTACTTGAAGGACTCAAGTATGTCTTCCTTGATGAACAACAGACATGTCTGGTGATCATTAACTCTGACCTTACACCTGATCAAGAAGACAAGTTAATGACCAAGTTAAAGAAAAAATAATTGCCTTGGGATACAAGATGGCTAAACTAACATGGGTCAATCAAGCCATCTACATGCATAAGATCCCCATGGTCAAAGAATACAAGCTTTTAGGGACCCTCAGTGCAAACAAAGGAGGTTGTATGTCTAGAAGTCATCTAACTTCTCACTACAAGGATCATCTACCCAATCTTTGAGTCCCCTTTGGTTAGCGTTGTCCAAGTCGTGGCCAAGAAGGGAGGCACCCGAGTGGTGAAAAATGATAACAATGAGATCATATCCACAATATTTTCATTGGGTGGAGGATGTGTATTGATTGTAGAAAACTAAACAAGGCCATAAGGGAAGAACACTTCCCTCACTCCTTTCTTAATGAAGTGACGGATCACCTCACACATCAAGAAAACTTTTTCTACCTTGACGTCTACTCGAGATTCTAGCATATTCCTATCCATCCTAAAGACTAGGAAAAAATCCACCTTTATCTACCCCTTTGGCACTTAGACTTTCAAGAGGACACCTTTTGGACTGTACAATGCTCCAACCACTTTCTAGCAATGCATGAGCACCATTTTTTTCAAGTTGATAGAAACTATGAAGGAAGTCATCATGGATGAATTCTCTATTTATAGTGACTATTTTGATTGTTGTCAGCATCACCTATCATCATTCTAGAGAAATATGAAGACCCATGTGTCATGTTATGAACTGGGATAAGTGCCATTTTATGGTAAGAGAAGGCATCATCCTTGGCCATAGATTGAGAAATAGAGGAATAGAAGTCAACAAAGAAAATTTTTAAGTGTTCTCAAAACTTCCAACCCCTACCTCCATCCCAAACATTCATTCATTACTTGGGAACACCGGATTCTATTGAAGATTCATTCAAGATTTCTCAAAAATTGCCAAACCTTGTACTAACCTTCAGTTGAAACATCATGTCTTTAGCTTTGAGCAAGTTTACATGTCTAGCTTCAACAACCAAAAAACGGCCCTCAATTCCACTCATGTTACTACATGCTATTGGTTGCTACCATGTGACATTATGTGTGATGCCAACCACTACATAGTAGGATCTATTCCTGGGTAGAGGATCGAAAAGAACCACCAAACACTTCAAGGACCTTAGAAGATATGCAATGAAACTACACTTCTATAGAGGAAAAAGTTGTTGGCAATCATCTACACTTTTGACAAATGTTGATCTTACCTGGTAGGTAACAAGGTGATAGTCTACATTGATCATGTCTCCATATGCTTTTTGATGACCAAGAAGGATGCAAAGCCCAGGCTCATTCATTGGTTTGTGTTGCTTCAATAATTCGATCTAGAAACCCATGACAAAAGATGCTCTAAGAATGTTGTTGCAGATCATCTCAGACACCTTATTTTTAACGGGACTCCAATTAATGGTTCATTTCTAGATGATCATCTACTAAAATTTGAATCCCATGTTTCATGGTTTACTGCTTATGTCAATTACCTTGTGTTGGTGTCCTACAACCCGAGTACAAATGACATTCAAAGATAAAGTTCTTGCATGACATCAAGAACTTCTAATGGGATGACCCCTATTTGTTCAAGCTATGTCTAGATGGCCTTTAGTGCAGATGTGTTATAGAGGAAGAATGTCACGATATGCTAGAGCATTACCATTGACACCCGATTTGTGGACACATGATCTCACAAAAGATGGACAAGAAGGTACTTCAATGTGGATTCTTTTGGCTCACACTATTTGAAGATTCCTATGATTTCGTTCTTCCATGTGATCAATGTCAAGGATCCAGAGACATATCACAAAGGGACCAGATGCATATAACTTCATGATAGGAATTAGAATTTTTTTATGTTTGATAAGTTCATTAAATGGAACCCTTTTCCTCTTCTTGTGGGTTTACATATATTTTTGTGGTTGTGGACTATGCGTCCAAATAGGTGTAATTTGTCCCCACAAAAACTAGCAATTCTATATTTGTGATGAAATTTTTCCATGACAATATTTTTCCTAGGTTTAGGGTTCCTGACACTGAGACTTATAATGGAGGATTGCACTTTATAGAAAAGAACTTCAAAGCACTTCTTAGGAAATATGGTGTTCATCACAAATTCACTTCTCTCTACCACCCTCAAACTAGTGTCCAGACGGAGGTCTCCAACCGTGAAATCAAATCTATCATTGAGCAGACTATGAATCATACCACAAAAATCTGGGATTTGAAATTGAATGATGTGTTTTGGGTGTATAGAACAGCCTTCAAGATGCCTCTAGGAACCATGCCCTTTATATAAATCAATGGGAAAACTTTCCACCTCCCATAAAAATGGAACATAAAACCAATTGGGCCTTCATGATCCTCAATTTTGATTTATCTGCAACTAGATAAAAATGTATCCTCCAATTCCAAGAACTTGAGGATTGAGAATGTATGCCTATAAAAGTGCAAGAATCTATAAATATAAGACAAAAATTTAGCTTGAAGGGAACCTAAGAAGAAAAAATATCAAAGAAAGCAATCAAGTCTGGTACAACTCCAAACTAAAACTCTTCTTTCAAAACTCGGATTCAGGTGGTACAGTCCTAACCTAGTGAAACATGCCTATCCACACGAAGCCTTTCCTTTATGGAACAAGTAGGGTTGTAAATGGGTACGAGTAGCCCCATAGATCCGCAAATCTAGACCCTTTAAATCCCATCACGGGTCTAAATACCAGGACCCCAAAGAATCGTGGACCCACATAGTGGGTCCACTAATGGGTATGCTTGGACCTAGACCCGCTGACCCATGTACCTACTATACATTAATAAGTACTTAAATAATATATTATTATATCATAGTTTACTATTTTAATTAATATAATACTTGAGATTACTTATTACTCTAATTATAACAAGGTTAAGACTATTCATCTAATTGAGAATCAACTACTCTAATTACAATCATAAGCAACATATGTAAAATCAAAATAAAATAGTTACATGATATGCTATATAATTAAAACACTATGACGATGACTATATGTAAATAATTAACTCAATGAATCTTCAATCTACAAAGTATTACATTATTTAATATAACTAGTTCATGTTTATATCCTATATAATAGAAATACATCGTCGTATTAGAACAAATAGAACATAGTAGTAATTTTTCTTGCATAAAAAAAATCATGTTTATGTAGAACATCTTACCCACATACCTGCACCACAAAACCACAATTATTGCGAGTATGGTTATGGTACGGGTCTAGAATCAGAACCAGACCCGCTAAATTAAATGAGTATGGGTATGGGTATGGCTAAACCCACATTGTACCTGCATCGTTTACACCCCTAGGGACAAGTTCAAGGGAAAATTTACAGTGAATGAACATCGACTCAAGCGATACCTTATAGCTGACAACTTTGTAGTGCAAGGAGTAAGGCTCTATTCCACAATTGAAGATATGAAACTAAGAGAGTCTCCACCCTTTCCCACTTTGGAGTTTGAACCAACAATGACATGATCACAGTGTTAGGACTTTGACATTAAATAGGGCTCTTATTGGGAGGCAACACAACACTTCATTTCCCTTTATGTTTAACCCTTGTTTTTATTATTAGATTTTATAAGTAATTTTCCCATTTTCCATTGTTAACTATTGTTACTTTTCTCTTGTAGGATTTGTTCAAAAAAATGTGTTGAATTCGAATTGATTGACTGGATGTCCAGATGATAGGCTAATACTGGAACATGAATTTGGAATTTGAAGCGGTTCTTTTCTTAGTGACATCTGAATCTAGAGATTGGGAAATAAGTCAATTGACTGGAAGGTCATGTTTCCCCTATATAGAAGACCACTTGGGGGGGTCCATTCATCCTTTGCATTTTAGCCCTAGCCCCCCATGAAGTTGTAGCCCAAAACTATCGTCAATCCAATCGCTCCAACCGCTCCCAAGCATGCTACATCGCCACTGTCAACAACTAAACATTGACAGCTACCAATTCACTGATCCAGTAGCCACCTTACCCCCGTTCCACCATCCATCAACTTCACCTCACTACCATCCTTCTTTCGCAACCTCCTCTATCCCACCTTGGCATCCCAATAGTTCATTTAGCCACCACTGGTAGAAACTTTCTCAGCCATCCTTTCAACCCATGAACCAACCAACCAACACCGAGCCGTCATTGTTGTAGCACCCTATCGATCGTTGCCTCCTTTCTACCACTGTCAAATTGCCTATTCATAGGCTGCCCTTTGTCCCAACTCAGTTGACTGATTGGCACAACCAACTAATTAGTTGGTTAGTGAGAAATCTAGCTCCCCTTTTCTACTAGTTAATTGACTGATACTCCAATCGATTATTTGGAGTTTTCCCAGCAACATCATTCCTTGTACCCAATCTACTGACTCGATTGACAGTTGAACAATTGACATTAATCCCAACAAAAAAAAATGTTTGAGTACGGCTCTAGTTGAGGATTTTTCAACCACCTTCACAAGGGGAAGGGGAAGTGGAAGGAGTAAGCTTGGAAATATACCCCTCACAACCCTCATCACCATCATTCTATAGGGTGGATTCACTTTTAGGAACCCTAAAACACTACCCACTCTTCGATCCCTGATGACATGGAGTCTTATCGACATGGTCAATGACCTTATTTATCAAAATGAGGCCAAAAGTACAACCTGCCCAACTTCCATGATGTCCTTCTCTACTGGGAAGCATATCTTGCCCTTTTGGGAAAATATGTTCAGTTCACCAAAGACGACCATTTTAGCATTACAGAGACATGGAGTCAGTGGGTGTTCTGCTTCCTAGATGGGCATGGAGAGTCATCTTTTCATCCCTCAGTATATGTGAATCTGTCAACAACATACTATGATTTAATCACATCTCGTGGTTCCCATACCGGATCTACTCTGTCTTTGCCTACCTGACATTGGAGTTCTTAAAAACCTTCCAGAAGCTCTTAAATTTGCAAGAGGAACCCATTTGTTTCTTTAGAATCTTTGGGAGAACTAAATCCTCACTGTCAGCCAGATTACTTCTCTCATCCTCAACGACCATGACTCATCATGGTATGAGGTCTACATGAAGTGTAGTCATCTCAACGTCCACCATTGGTAGGACATCACAAATTTTGGGAAGAAATCACTAGACTTTCCCCCACCTTTTCCCCAGGGGCAAAGGCCTCATTATTGCACAAATTGGTGGTCCTCTAGCTACATTAGATAATGTCCTGTAACATCTATGGTCAGTTTGGAACGTAGAACACCATGACCATCACATATATCTCACCTTATGGCCCCTGCTCAAAGAGGATCATTTTAACTAGGGTAACACTATTATTGACCACTTTCATCTCAAGACGGTCTGCAACACCATCTCTCAATTCATGTTGGACCACATTGTCATGGCCATCATTGTCTCCATGGGCTATATCCACATCCTTTTTGAGGTCATCCTTCCTATGGGAAGTCAACACCTTATTGACCTACATTACCTCCAGTCCAGCCACATTCTACGCGTTGGCATCTAAGAAGACACTTATTTCCTCATTATTTACAGTCTCACCATTAAGGTCAATTTGCCCCCTTCACGCCAAGTTTGCTGCGATGAGCCTCTGCTATGATCTCGAAAATGTGTCAACCTATATACAAAATTTTCTCGATAAGCGTCCAATTCCAGAGGATGTCATTCCTATTCCCACAATGAATGATGATGTTAACATACCTCCACCACCAATGATAAGATGCATCAGGTACCGCACCACCGAGGATGAGGATCTTGAGGAACCTTACATCTTCTACATGATCGAGTGGCATCTGGACCAAATTGAGCATTTCTGGAAGCACATAGTGTGTGAGAAACAGTGACAGGGCCATCAGATTAATCATTTATATCTATGTAGCATTCACATGAGATGTGTCATGTCAACCATGGCCATTACCCTGCCATCAGGACACACTATGAGAAGTTGGGGCTCACCAGACATACCCTTGTCCTACTTTTAAGTATTGGGGATGTGATTATGACGAGCCCTCTTCTAAAAACTAGTCCCCTTGGGAATTGCATGGAACTTCAATTGATCCTAATGCATCACCTGCACCCGTTGGCACTCCACCTCCCCCACCACCACCAAGAGACCGCAGTGCTTGGTATCCACCCTAGTAGTTATCTTTCCTCCATCTCAAATTTAGGTTTTTCTCAGGATGAGTGAAATTATATGCTTGGGGTGGAGGTGGGTGGTATATACCCATTCCACCCACTCTATATTATCTTTCTCTTTTTACCATTTCTAGCTTGATATCTTGTTTTCATGCAGTTTTAGTTAAGAAATTCATTTCTATTTATTTTCTTGTTTGGGTTAAGATCTATATCTAATCGGCAAATAGTTTCATATGCATGTAATAAATATATACCCATAATTGAAGTGAGTTTCTTGTAACATCTTCATAACACTGCCTTTGTTAGAAATCATTTGTCACCTAAGACCATAAGTATCACTACCCTTGGGAAAAGTTGGCAAGCCTACATGGATGGATAGGAATCAAACACAATGTGTCTTCATCCAATTTGTGGGAATAGCTTGTAATGTTTCTAGATTTTTTCTTGATATAGAATAATTTGATTTGATGTTATAATACTCCCAAAGAGTTGTACAAATTCAGTTTCTTCTACACTTACTGTACCACCTTCTTATCCCTCCATTTTGCCTAAACAAAAAAATATCAAAAGCCAAAGTTGTGCGAAACGCCATGTTTGGGGTGGCACATCCCTTCTCCCTCCTTAGGTTTCTTCCATACCCCTTGTATATAATAGGGGTGTACCATCAAGAAAAGATGCCAAAATGCACACTATAAAAATGCAATCAATATAATTACAACAAAGAAAATAAAGATATGGAGTCGAATAGAGGAGAGATTATCTTCTTTTGTACCTCCCTTCACTCTATCTATCTAACTAGGGGAATCTACATACCCCCAATTCAGCAATAAGAATACCCTTGTCTTGTGCAAACCCTCATAAGAAAATGCAACATTAAGGGATATAACATATACTTCTGTACAAGTCTTAAAATAGAAGCAAGTTGTGAAAACAAATTACGTGAAGAATGTGTAAAAATTGTGTTTCCTAATTCCTAGAAATCAGGATCGCTTGGCCATGAAAGGTGGTATGGACAAAGTAGTACTATGCAGACGAGGAGGACTACATGTCAATATTAATTGGTGTGTGTCAATGATTTTGTGTTTCTCAAGGAGGGGCAACGTTCAACTATGGGTTATTTTGATAAATGCATACTCATCCATTTTTACCGCATATTTTAGGTCATAAATTTAGGAAATTTGTTGATTCTTTCTCAATTTTAAGAATTAATTGATTTTGTTTTCTTAAATATACTTATATGGAATTTTACTTTTTTTTATTAATTGCATAAAAACAACTTGATTCCACTTCCCCACTCTCAAAGATCAAGAACTTGCAATGATTACTTAAGTATTAGAAGTTTAGGAGGTTTTATTTGCATAATCTTAGCCTCCCAAAAGACTAGTTGTTCAATTGGCCCACTTTGGTCTGTTGACTTAGTAGTATGAGAAGGAAGGAGACACAACCCCAAACGGTCTATTGGAATACTAGACGACAGACATAACTCGACTAAAAAGTCATGATTCCATTGACGAACCGGTCGACTCACCTCGAGTCGATCGACTGATGTGCCATTAGCTCAAAGCAACATTTCAGTCAACTGAAAAATTGGCTCCCAATTGCTCGGCTGATCTACTCAAAGGCAACACATAATTCCTCCTATGGATCAGCAACTGATCAATAGGAGCATCTAATCTAAACTCTTCCAACATATTCAACTACATTTTTAGGATTTTTTAGGCACTTCCTTCCCTCTAAAAGGAAGGGGTGAATGCCAAATCAATACATATCATATCATATCATTCCAGAGACTCCCTCGGGTGTAGAAAGTAAGGGAGGAAATAGTGTGTTCCTCACAGAGGCCATTAGCATGCTGCCAGATCCTTCTGGCAAAATGATTCCTTCCCCGTTTCTTACATGTTCTTTTATCATCATGATGGAGTAGTTCATTCTATACTAGGGAATAAGGAGGACCGCATAGCATGTATTCTATCTTAGCTGTAATTGACTCTGAAGTTTATATTAATATATGTGTTTCAATCCATTCATATTGCTTGACTGATGAGTTTATAGACTTATTTTTCTTGAATTTTATAATTCATGGAAATGAAATAATTTGATCCATGGATTTGAAACCCAAATAAAACACGCAAGTTCTTAACAAAATCCCTGATAGAACCTTGTGGTATGGTTAAACAATGTTCCTTAAAACACTGAAATCCACAAGTTTGAGAGGAGTCTAACCTTTTCTAGATTTGTGTTCTTACGAGGACTCAATTGGCTAGTCTTAATATGATAAATAAAAATTAAGGAGTTAAATCAATTAAGGTTAAAAAAATTGTCAATGGTGGTGAACACTCTCTAAAATTGATTAATTCTTATATTTCATTAACCTTTTACTTCTACAATTCTTGATTTTTGTTTTAGTTTAATCTCTTTGTACATACCAGATTCGAAATATTATTCATAGAAATTGGTTCTATTAAATTTCTTAAAAAATGTTCCTTGGATTGATACCTTCTATAGTAAGAATTTACTTGCTTGTTTACAAGTGGGTTGTTTGACGTTGAAAGGTTAAAATCTAGGTACAACTTCTCTAGTGAATTTTTTGTATACTCAACGTGAATCATGTGTTTGAGAAGATTAGATTTCTAGAAGCTCAACCTTTTATGTCTAGTTCTAATGAATATCATACTAAAAAAATTAATTCTCTAATGTTGGGTACGTATTAATGATCTTAGAATTGAGAAGGAGGACCAAGATTTTTTCTAAGGAATATAATCTGAAAATAGTATTTATATTTTGAAGCTACTATGCTTGAAAATGGAAATTCATCTTTGCTTCATAAAATCAATGTTCTTAAATCTTGCTTTAGTTCCACCAATAGAGAGAACTATGTTGTTCCTCTTCATATTGAAAAAGATTCTTATATGAAAAAGTCTCTACGCTTAGAAATTGATTTTTTGCATGTTAGAGATGATGTTAATAAATTGTCTTCTACTACTACTTAACTTATGGATGATAATCATAGTTTGAGATCCTTTTTTCAAATATTCTTAGATGGTAAAAAGAATCTTAATGATATCTTACAACATACTACTAAACAAATTGGTAAACATGATGTAGGGTATGATAGTATCCAAAGGAACAACAATATTTCATGGAGAATCCACTACTTCCAAGGTTGAGGGAACTTGCAACTATTGCAAAGAAAAGGTTCATTATTCTACATATTGCCCCCATAGGAAAGCACCCAAAAGAAATAGCACTTGGGTTGCTAAGCTAACCCGTTTGGACCCAAAAATACGATTGGGGACCATTTCATCTGTCTTCTTTTAGGTCACTTGCAAATGGATTGACACAAAATATTGATTTACAAATTGGCTTCTCAATCCACATACAAGAACAAAGATAAGATGTGTATGGGGTGGAAATAGTAGAAAAGAAATAGTAAAAGTAGAAGTCATGATGTTCTTGCTCATATCTAATCATTGCTTGTTTTTGCCAAGTTTGTATGCACTTTACATAATCTTTTTGAGTTAGCATTAATATATTGTGATCTTCATCCCTTTGTTACTCAAAAACTATACATGATACTTTCAAAATGCATTACTAGCTTGCCTATATATGTTTGGATATTTTTTACATTTTTTTCATGCCTTTAGATATGTTTTTTCTGAAATATATGTGTTTCTTGACAGTAGTTATTATCGACCAAGTTTGTCTTGAGGAAACTCGACCAACGTGCATTTTTTGGTATTCCAGTAGTTGTTGTCGACCAAGTTTGTTCTCAAGGAACTCAAACAACAAGTATCTTGGGGTCTTTCCAGCAGCTATTGTCTGCCGATTCTCTCTTAGTAACTCGACTGACAACATTGTGCACTGAATTTACAGATAGCATATTGGATGATAATTTCCCTCTCAATTGGACTTTCTCAACAAACAGACTGTTTCTATGGAAATCCCCTTGGTAACTTTATATTATATTCATATTTCATGCTTTAAATTATCTATCTTACTTACAACTCTACATTTCTAATTGATCTACATTAGTATCTCTATATCTTTCAATTATTTGTCTTGAGTTTTTATGTAAGGCCCCTAAACTTGCTTAATGAGTTGAATAAGCTTAATTATAATAATTGAATTTTTATAACCCTAATCTAACCCTTTTGATATTCTTTGAAATCATAAGACAAGCTTAAGTATAAAATTTGGTCCAATTTGGACATTGTTTGAGCAAGTTATGCAATTTTATGCACATTTTGGACTTTTCTACAATTTACCCAATTAAGAGGTTTTCTTTGCAATTTATCACTTGCATTATGTTCCTTGGATGTTCTATAATCATTCTTGATCTTTTTGGTCCATGGGGAACCTATTTAAACCTTGGTTTGAAGGTGTTTTCTCTAAGGGTATTTTAGGGTTTACCCCTTCATGGATGAGCTACCTTTAGTAGCTATCAACTAATGAGTTATTTGTTCTGCTTGGAAATTTATGAAACAAGGTATAAGCATGTATCTATGGATTTTGGGGGATATTCTTGTGTGTGTTCTTGTATATTCTTAATAGTTTAAGGCTATGGACACTTAGAAAGATACTAGTACTTCAACTTTTTCTTTTTCTCTATCTTAAAGCTTCATATACTTATCCCTAAGCACCAAAACAAGCCATTTGATCTCCAAAAATTCCCTCCTTAAACAAACCTCGTCCTCCCTCTATTCTTCTGCGAATTTCCTGTCTATGAAAGAAGAAAGAGGGGACCTTCTTGGAAAAAGAATCTAGGGTTGCAATTGACTTCCTTTTAGGGTTTAAAAAGCTTCCTTCTAGTGATCTTGACCTAAAAGAGTAAGAATCCCCTTCTTACCTCTGTTTATTTCTTTGTTATCCTTCCTCCTACCTTTCTCTAGGTCGGAACCTTGTTGTTCCATGGTAGAAATTGCTCTAAAGCTCTAAAACCCTACCTTTCTTGCTCCTTATGCTTAGGGTTTGCTCATTTGATGAAGAAAGATGCTAGATGGACGAGTTCATAGCCTATGCTTGGATTTTCTACCCTACCTGCTCGAGTTTTCTTCTATTTTGGGTTTCATCCAAGATTTATAGTTTATTTCTTACCATAAGCTTTCTAGATCATGTTCTTGCTTGAAAATGAGGATCCATGCACTAAAAAGCTATGCTTGACTTGGATTTTGATTTTTATAATATTCCCAGTTCTAATTTAATTTCTAGATGAACATGTGATCATGTGTGTGTTATTCATAAGGTATAATATTACTTGGAACAGGTTGGTTTGGCAACTTATGGTGCTAAGAACCTATCAACCAATGGTCAATTTAGGGTTTAAAGCTGAATTGTTCTATAAACCCATGACTCGATGATGGTACCATTGCTACAACCCTATGGTGTTGTCTTCATGACAGCTTATGGTTGGGATCAAATGTGTCATATGATTGTGACAACCTATGTTCACCCCCTTAGGTCAGGTTTTGGATCAATTAGAAGTTTAATGATCAACCACTAAGTACCCTAATAATTTTATCAATGAATGATGAAATTAGCTTAATATTCGATGCTGATTAATGAATATAGTGATGATCTAACAACCTATGGTGACTTAATGGTCACTAATGGTGGTTGATCAGATATCCAAAACCTATGGTGAGTTAACCATATAGTTTGAAGCATAAATTAAGCCTTAGACCAATGGTTTCTTGGGTCATCTGATGCAATGGTCGGACTTATATTGTAATTGATGGTTTTAACATAAGAGCTTAACCCAATGGTCAAGATCTAATGTTTATTCCTCCAATAAAGTGAAATTATGGCTAATGTAATATGTTGGTCCTAATAATGTGATTTATATAGTTTCCTTTATATGATCAATTTAAGGAGCTTACTTGTTGACGATGGATGGCTTGTTTTAACTGAACAGTCGATTGTGGGTTTTACCCTACTCTCAATGGAACTTTTTGTGTTGTTAATCAAGGGTTGTCTAGGGTTATATGGTGACTCTTTCTATATCACAAATCAAGGACTTCACAGGTGTTTTATCCAAGGTGTTTACTTATGTAAACAACTAATGGTCTCACCTTTTACACATCTAAAGGTTCTGGGTGACATTGTGGTATGGTGATATTGGTTAAAAGATGATGGAAAAAATGGAGGGTTACCCTTAATAAGGTAGTATTACTTATTCACTCATATGAATAGAAAGGATGATAACCATATTGTGTTGATATGTAACCCTAATGAGGTATATCTTGTTATACCTAGCTTTAATATAACTAAATGATGGTAATTGGGCATGAATTGTCCTTGAATGACTAATACAATCATAGAGTACTCTGTTACTATTGTTGAAACCCTAGTATGCTATAACTCAATGGTTACATGTTGATTTATGTGTAGATTCATACTTGATAATGGTATGGAATGTGATGGTGATGCTTCACCTTATGCATCCATGATCCAATGCGGATGTCATGAGTTAGGGTTTGGGTATGAGTGTTGATTCGTAACATTAATATAATTTATCTTGTTGAGCCTAACTCTAATGCAAATAGATAAAGATGGGTATTCATGTTTAACCTTTTTATATGATGGAATGTTGGTGAAATAACCTCCTTAATATGATCATAACCTTAATGTGTTAATTGGTGGTTATCATAGCCACATGGTTGATACTCTCTTATGTTAAACATATGCATTATGAATATGATGAGTATTAATCATATATAGATTCCTTGCATGTTGATATAATAAAGGAATGTTCTTAATGTTAATATAAATGTAAGGACCCTGAACTCCATTTTGGGCTTATCCTATTTGCTTTGCCTAACCCTGGTGTTTAGTTGATTGCTAATCACCTCAAGTGGTGATTAGGGTTTATTTGTGCTTTGTTGAGAGTTGGAGGTGCTACTTGAAAATAACCCAAGTTTAGGGTTTGTGAGCATGTTTGTCCCCTTGAGAGATGTTTCTCTCTCTCCTTGCATCCTCTAGAGTGGAGAGGATGGGTTGGTCTCGTTGATTGAGTAGCCTTGGGCCTTGTTTTGCCTTGTTTGGGCTTTGTCTTGTCTTGATGGACCTTGTATTGGGCAAGGGAGTGTTTGGGTGCTTGTGTTGGTCATGGCTTGTGTCAGGCATGAGTGTATTGCCCAACAGGTTGTATCGACCTATGACCATTTTTTGACTCTTAGCATCATTTGTGTCACCCCCTTGTGGATACTTGGTGCTTGATGCTTGCATGTGGAAAATTCCTTGGACATGTGGATGTGGAAAAATGAGAAGGTGACATTGCCCATGGACAAGTGTCCCTAGGTGGGACGACACCTTGCCTTGGTTATCCCTTCATCCTCTTCTATATATACCTTCCCTTTCACTTGCTTAGGATCCCTTTAGTTCTTTGTTGCCTCCCTCTTCCTTGGTGCACGATACACCTTCCTTTGGTGTGCTTGGTGGTCGATCCTTTTGAAGGAGTTCTCTTATTCTTCCTCTAGCTTGGTGGTCGAACCATAGGTGGTGTGCCTTGGAGCTAGGAGCTTAAATCTTAGAGCTTTGGAGCTTGAGGATCTTTCTTAAGGTGGTTTATATAACTTCTAACCCTAACTATACTACCTTCTTTTATGTTGCATGTTCATATATGATCATGATCAGCCATGCATGTTGTTAGATATGTTTCTTTCTCTAGCATGTACCTTTAATTTTGTGGATATAGTGATCATGTTGTGGATGATGTTGTTGATTCTTGTGTACCTTTGGACCTAGTTGGCCGAACCCATAGATTAGGGTTTACTTTGGGGAAATACCCCTTTCTCTCTGTGGTTTTGAGAAGTGAGTTTGAGCTCTAGTGGTGTAGGAAAAACCCCTCTCTTCCTTAGTCGTTGAGAGGTGAATCTATGCTCTAGTTGCTTGGGCAACACCCTCCTCTCACCATGGATTTGAGAGGTGAGCCTTTGGATGAGTGATGACCTAAGTTGGATATGATCCATCATGTTGCCCGAGTTGTGATGGAGGTTGTGTGAAACCCCTCTCACTTGGTTATTGAGAGGTGATCCAACTATCTTGATCAATTAGCATTTGTTGTTAAAGAAGTTGATGTTAAATATGACCATCTTGGTGAGGTTCTTGTGCCCTTGCATGATACACCCTTTTGTGGGTTTTAGCTTGGCTGATATGTTGAGTTGAGCCTTGTTAGGCTTTGTGCCTGATATGACCCCCTTTCACCTTGTTAGTATCCTTGGACGATACGCTTTGCCCGAGATGATTCCTTGCTTTGGATGTCCCCTTGGGTGACATGGTTTGGTCTTGAGTTTCCCGACATGGAGTTTGTATGATGAAACCCTAATAGGTGCCTTAGTGGTGGACAATATAAGGTGCTTGACCTAGTTGGATGATGGGCCTTCTTGTGGTGCCTTAGTATTGTGTGTTATAGGTGGGTGACACCCTAGCCTCTTCCTTGAACGATATGAGTAAGATGGGTAAACCTTGTATCAGGCTTGGGGTTTGTGTTTGCACGACACACCCTAAGTTGAGTTAGCCAATATGATGCCTTAGTGGACACCTTTCCCATGGACGACATAATGCTTTGGGCGATAGAGTGCCTTGGCTGACATGAGGGTCCCTTGGACGACATGGTTTGATGGTTGGGCGATAGGGTGTCTTGGGCGCCATGCTCCTGGTCGATATGATCCTTGTTGAGAGGGTTGGACGATAGAAACCCTAACCCTAGTAAATGATAGGGTTCTTGGTTGATAGGATAAGTTATGATACCCTAGCTGCTTGTACATGATACACACCTCTAGTACAAGTTGCACGACACAACTCAGTGATGGTTGCTCTCTAGTGCACGATAGGGTGAAGTGTTGATGGCTGATATGGTGACATAAGTGCTTTAGGGTTTGAAAACCCTAGCCGATATGCTATTATGAGGGATAAGATCTCACATGCTATTCTTTTGGTGAGGGTGGCACTACCCGCCACACTTATAGTGAGGGAAGTTGGAATCTTTGGTGAAGGTTATGTTTAACCCAGAAATCCTAATAAATGGATTACTCACCTTAAACCCGCATCTATGTTAGTAATGGGATATGATGGTAGGTTGTGAACCAGGGTATGTTAGGAATCTAAGATGTTTCTATATAAGATGATAATATACATGGTTATGTTCACAAGAATAGGGCATAGTGTATGCTCATGTTTTGATAACAATAATATGATTGATACAGCTTATGCTTCATATAATCATGGATGTTGTTCCAAACATGATAGCATGATCATCATAAAGATCTATGTTTAGTGATTTAAGTTATATCTCTTGATATGTATACTAACCATGCAGGTATATTAAATGGATTCATAGCCAGGTAAGATCTATGAGGTATGTGTGCTTTGAATAACACTAAATGATAATAATCCTTGTTGATGAGATAACATGCATCACCATTATGATGAGATATGTTTGAGGACCTGATAAAGGATGAGTGCCTAGTTGAGGTGTTATCATATGATGATGAGATAAAGGATTGCTATCCCAGGATGTTGATGTAGGATGTTGATGCCTTGAGAGGCAGTAGTAATCTGTGAGGAGGGATTGAGATCCCATGATAGTGACAATATTAATGTAATTCGATGTTGTATAACGTGGTTGCCTCAACAACTCACTTGAAATATACTAATTAATTATAGTAGAACATATCATGTAGTTTTCCATGGCCATAGATCCATCATCGTCAGAATTTGGTGATGGTGAAACAGGTTTATCTTGCGGGATTACCTAGAGCGCATATTGTTGAATATGCGGGGTTTTCTCCTAGCCAAAAATAGGAGGATTAGAGTACAACTGTGGTTGTAGACTCCGTATGGTAAAGAGCATGGTGAATAGGCCCAGGACTCAATGAGTTAGAGCATGAATGCGTTCATGGCTCAAGAGCACAGTTATCATGCCCGTGGCTCAAAAGTATACTAGCACTTGTGTCAAGGTGAGCTAGAGATATGGGTAGCTTGCTGAGATGACCCTAAGGTTGAGGCCATATAAGAATGAGACTGCGGTCCTGTTTTGGTTTTTGTGCACTGACCATGAGGAGGTGAGGTCATGGAGTCTGACTCTCCCATTGACCTTGTATGGCACCGGTTTTGGGCTTCACAGTCGAAGGTTGGATTTGAGCAGGGACAGCTCACATCCTCAGCGCATAATAAAATGTAATCCAGCCGAATAGTATATAGTGCATAGAGAAAAACACAGGACATTGGTTGAGGCCTTGCTTATGTAGATGATCCAGTTATCTCTTACAGTTACTTATACAATCTTGATATTTTGTGATAAGTTCTTATAAAGCTTATCTTGTCAATCATGTTCCATAAAGAAATATATGGATATAGGTCTCATGGATATCTTAGTAAGATTGATGGTAATAATAGTCTTTCTCAGTATGCTTCTCTTATTATATGTCTTTACCAACTATCTGCTTTATCTTCTTTAAACCTTTTGAGGTTTTATAGTTTTGGCGGGGAGTTATGTTGCTCGTTGGGACTGTGTGTCTCACCCTGCTGGTTTACAACCTTTTTAGGTGATCACGCTAGACATGGTGGTGGTCGTGAGGTTGCGGTCGAGCATCTAGAGGAAGAGCAGTAGAAGGCAAGAGATGGACATGCTGCTATTTTGGTGGTTTTGTATTAGAGTCCTAGAGTCATCCATGTACTCTCAGGTCCTTGGAGGTGTTTTGATGACGTTTCACAATGACTAGCTATTGTAATTTTGTATATCCTGTTGTTGGCATGATGTGGCCTATAATATCTGTATAAACAGGTGATGAACTTTGGTGCTGACATGGCAGTTGGTTCCTATAAGCTGTGGACATATATCCATGCTGATGCATATTTATATAACATGTTTCCTTGTAGGATGAGGATCTGGATGTAATAGTTCTCTTTTATCTACTTTCCGCAAATGATTTTAATTAACCTATGTTTTTGGTAATATGTGGTTTATGGTGTTTCCGCACATTTTCACGTGGCACTTCATTGTCTGTGTCATAGCGGGATGTGTCATTACAAGTTTTGGTATCAGAGCCCTAGGTTTGTTGAGTCTACAGGGATCTAGGACTAGGTTGTGTATGTTCTTGTGAGTTTTCTAGATTTTCATACAATAACCTTCTACCCTCAACGGAAGATTAAGCTTAAAAATGTCTGGAAACCATTAAGAACATGTTGTCGAGAGCAGTGATGCTGCATCATTTGATGGATAAAGAGTGCAGGCACATGAAGATCGGGTGCCTGAGGTCCCCCAACTTGACCCAGCCATTCTTGAAAGCCCTGCCTATCATCACCTTATGGGGCAATTTATGGCTACGTTGAATCACATGGTGGAAAGAGTGCTAGTGCCTCCGCCAAGAGCACAGGCTCCCCATGGTAAATCATCAGGCATTAGGAAGACCTTTGAGCGGCTTCGTCAAGTCGGAGCTTCGGATTACGTTGGAACGACTGATCTGGTGGATGGCGATCTCTGGCTGACAGGTCTCAAGAAGGCCTTCTGGATCCTCGAGATCCCTGAAGCATACAAAGTAAAGCACATTGTCTACCTTCTAAAAGGTAGTACTGGCCACTAGTGGGCCATCGAGGAGGAGAAGTGACCCGGTGAGGTGATCTGTGGGGAGGTTTTCTGATAGGAGTTCGTCAGTCGATACTTCCTAGAGACATACCTAGATGAGAAGATCAACCAATTTGAGCATCTGCACCAAGGATCGATGAGCATCACCGAGTATGAAGCCAAGTTTATGGACTTGCTGAGGTTTGTCCTCACATGGCGATGACAGATGATGAGCGGATCAGACAGTTTAAGAAGGCTTTGAGTGTTGAGCTGTCAACACCTGTTGTTGCTTTGGAGAATTGGGAGCTGTTTGCCATGTTTGTGGAGTCCGTGTGAAGGATTGAACGGTCTGTCAGGGAGAAAAGGGAGTCCATGACTAGGAAAAGGCCTGCTCAGTTCCAGAGATAGAGGTTTGAAGGCTTCAAGAAGCCAAGGTATTCGACACCTTTCATGATGTAGAGTTCTCATGCACCATCTATGTGGGTCTCTGAGTAAGGGAAGAGGGCATGGATTTTCACCATCCAAAGCTCATAGTACAGCTTCGGTAACAGTGACAGGGCCATCTAGGCCGCAGATAGAAGGCAGGTCATGTTACCTCTGTGGACAGACTGGGCACTTGAGGTCAAATTGCCCAAAGAGAGATGTTGAAGTGACACAAAAGCCAAGGCAGAATCAGCAAGGGTCAGATAGACAGTAGCCCAGTAGTAGCAGAGGGCAAGGATGCACTCAAGCGTCACAAGCAGGATCGTCTGCTCAAGGAAGCAGAGGACATGGATGACATCAAGCAATGGCTTGATTCTATGCTATGAGTTAGTCGGAGGCGATAGTCAACCCGCGAGTGGTGGCAGGTCAGATGGAGTTATTTGACGTGGGATTTTATCACATTAACAAACACACTCGATGTTGAAATCCTCGAGCTTTTACCAAAACCAATGTGAAATAATACCACCCACAAGAGGACGAGTCTTATTGTAGTATAGTTAAGGATCGAACCCAAAGGACAACATTTTTAAAAATCTTTTCAGTCGAATCTAGCTCAAGTAAGGCTAATATTTTGCACGATTGATTTGGTTGAGGTTAATTAAAATAAATGCAAGAAAGTAAAAGCTAAATTAAAGTTGGATTTAGATCAGTGATATGGAGTCACTGGGATGGTATCGGGTTTCACCACCGCTACACACGCAAACACATTCCAATGCAAACAATCCAGGCAATATAAAATGATCCAAATAGAGCTTCTGTAGAACCCCCCATACAGGTGTTAGGTTCACGTAAGCATCACCTTAGGCATCAGATGACTCATCCCCATCCGGATCACTTACTTACGGCTCAGAAGATATAGAAATCCAACGAAGGTTGTGGGCCCCCTATACAGGCGTTAGGCACACAGAAGCATCACCGAAGGTTAGATGGCTCATCCCCTTGCGGATTGATGCGATGATTTTGAGTCACATTTAGAGACCTATTTCATATGTGTTTTGTGCTTTAATTACTCATTTTCATGGATATTATTGCATAATTCACTTTATTTGGTCTTTGCCATCATTTTATATCAAATCCCCTTTGTTTTACTATTTTGAGCATTATTTATCATCTTATTATAAATTGTGTGGATTTACTTGGGCTTGTTGTGAAATTTCAGGAAAAACAAGTATCTGCTTCCGTCGATACCATCGACGGAAGTCGATACCATCGACCAAGCCACAGGTTGTCAGCCGAGAAGAGGAAACTGTCGATACCATCGACCCAAGTCGATGCCATCGACACAAGGAGAGCTACAGCGTCGCTAGACGACAACAACCGACGCTAAAGGAGTCGATACTATCGAGATCACCACAGGCGCCCAGAATAAAAGAAAGGAAAGCTGCCGCTAATCCGCTGGGTCGATACCATCGACCCGCGTCGATGGTATCGACGCCGGCAGATATGCGTTGGATTTGTTTTGATTTTGATCGGACGGTTGTTGTTATTTGACGACCTAATTAGGGACTTATACCTAATGACGGCCGCCCAGACGTGATCATCATCTCATTTTTGGATTGCACGAGTGCCGAGGAGGAGAGAAAGGAGAACGGAGGTCGAGAAGCTCATCCCGGTTGATTCGGACGCTGCCGAAGACAATTTCCACCACCGACAGGCGGGGAAAGTTTGTGTTCTACGCCAAGGATCCACCGGTTCTTCTCCGTTCAGGGGTTTTTCCCATCTATTTCACGTTTTTCTTATGAATTCCCCAATTTCTACCATGTATTCGTGTAAGATGAACATGAGAGGCTAAAACCCTCAATCTTTAGGACCGGGAGTAGCCCGGGGATACATTGTATGATGATTTTAGATTGATAATTCATATTTTTCTCTCATATCCGTGGTATAAATTCGTTTTCTCTATTGCTATTGTTATGCTTGATCACCATAATAATAAATTAATGCCCTTAATCACTTCGACAGAAGGATTAACGGTTGAAAAGAGACGAATTCTACATTAATTAATAAAACCCTTGACAAAGGAGTTGTAAAATTAATGGTGGGAACTGAGGGACCGATCTTAATGCGCTTAGTTTAGGGGAATGATTACTATGACGATGGAATCAACCTAAATCTAAGTAGTGGATTACACCACGACAGTGGGTAATTCTCATTTCAGGCCACTACCTGGATAGAGAGAGAAGTGTGAGGAATTATATGAAATCTAATACAATGTTGACCCGCGGTGAAACCGCCATCCTAAAGATATCCCTTTTAATTGATTAAATTAACCTTTAATCGATTGTTTTCTTTGTTTGATTTTTATTTTCTTTCAATTTGAACAACAAAACCCTACTTTGTTAATCAGTCTAGCTGATTGCGATTAGTTAGTAGAAGTCTCCAATAATTCACGTATCCCTGAGTTCGACTCGGGCCTCACAAGGCCTATATTACTCGACGCGTATACTTGCGTTTAAGCGCGTAGTAAAATACACGTCAAGTTTTTGGCGCCGTTGTCGGGGATACGGCGAATTATTGGCACTTTGAGTGCTAAGAGCGGCCATTCTAGGCCACATTTTTTTTATTAATTTTAAAACAATTTTAAAAAATTCCTTTATTTCTCTATAATTGTGTTAACTCGTTCAAAGCATTGTACTGAACCCCTATTTCCATATTTCAGGTACTTTGCATGGTGCACACACGTAGTCGAGACTACGTGAATCGCACACCTGAGGTTCCATCTGCGGGACCAGAGGACGAGGACTACTACGAGGAGGAACACCACAGGGATATACATTCTGAATCTGAGCCAGAACAAGAAGAAGTAATGGCTGAAGCACAGACAATATGGGAGAAGATCAAGGCGTCTTCTTCCTCTGCATCAAAGGGGCCTATAAAGAAACAAGGGCTAAACATTCCAACCTACAAGATCGATCCAGCACTGATTAACCTGGTTAAATCAAACGCATTTCACGGATTAAAAAATGAAGATCCAGTGGCCCACATCAGCCAGTTCGTGGAGAACTGCGATATGGTGAAGATAGATCGATTTCCGTAGGATGTGCTCTACCTCAAGTTATTCCCGAGTTCCTTGGCTGGAGTGGCAAGAGAGTGGCTTCATAACCTCGACGATGAGTTTGTTGAATCATGGGATCACATGGTGGAGGTTTTCTTCGAGAGGTTCTTCCCTCCTGAGAAGACCAATGATATGATCCGGAAGATCCACAATTTCACCCAACAGGCGGGTGAAACTTATTCTGAGACTTGGGAGCGATTCCAAGTCATGTTGAGGAGATGTCCACACCATGGACTGGACAAGGAAACCCAAGTGAAGATCTTCTACTTTGCTCTCTCCGAGCATGATAGAAGCAATTTGGACTCGGCTGGCTTCGGATTTTTCTTGAACAACACTGATACGAGATGCTGGGAAATACTGAAGAATATGGCACGAAAGCAATCCTGGGGAGAAAGAGACAGAGGTGCAGTGGAACAGGTCAAGGCTGCTGGTGAATCCAGAATAGTGAGGGAGCTGAATGCCAAGCTAGATCTTCTAGCCAAGAAGGTGCTAACTAAAGAAGATGCATCTGAGAATGAGGAAGCCCAAATAAAATTCATGCAACAACAAGGCTATAGGAACAATGATTATGCATGGAGGAAGGATAAGAAGTTTTCATGGAAGGATCCGAATAATTTTCTGCAGGATCCGGATGCCAAACCACAGCAAAGAACCGAGGAAAAGAACACTGAATTGCTAAGTCAAATGGTTCAGCAAAACCAAGAGATTATGGCCATGTTTGGTAAACAATTACAATCTCAAGGTGACATTCTAACCAAATTTGGGCAGACGCTGCAAAGCCATGGAGCACAGATGCGGGCATTAGAGACCACCGTGGCACAGATTTCGAGTGAAGTGGCGGCCATCAAGCACGCCAATCAACAGAAACCAGCAGAGAATGCAAATGTGGGCCAAGCACACCATCAGGTCAAGTACATGTCTGTGGTGAGCAATGAGGAGGAATCTCAGGCGCAAGAAGATGTAGAAGAAAGAAAATTGACTTTCAATGTGAATGCAACACCAGCAATACCATATCCACGCACTTATTATGGATTGCCTGGTGGAAACCCTTTCTTCAGGAAATCACAAAGAGTTGTGAACACTATATCTCCTAGGCAGGAAGAACAAGTGCAAGTTGTTTGTGCACATGTGGAGACATCTGAGGCGAGAGAGGAACCACAACAAGCTGCTACTATTGAGGATGTCTTGCCAAAGTCCACGTCCGAGGGAATAATTGAAGCAAGCTTAGGGGAGGTACTCCCGAAAAGCTCTTATGTGCCACCTCATAGGCGTGTTGAAGCAGCAGATGTTTCAAATGTGGTTAATCCTAAGTCAAAGAAAGCGCATCGTCACTTTAAGAAATTTCTGGAGTTATTCCGAAAACTCCACATCAATATTCCATTAGTGGAGATGGTCGAGAAAGTACCCGCCTATGGGAGGTTCATTAAGGAAATCATCACTAAGAAGATGCGGATAAAAGACGATGAAATTTATTGGATGAATGAGACAGTGAGCTCTATGATTCATGGGAGTTCACCAAAGAAGAGAAAGGACCCAGGAGGTTTTTACATACCGTGCTCAATAGGTGGTCAACATGTTTCTAAAGCGCAATGTGATTCCGGCGCTAGTATAAATCTCATGCCTTTGGCTACATTTGAAAAGTTGGGGTTAAAAGAGATAAAGAAGTTGGCTGCAACAATTGAATTGGCAGATGGGTCTACAGTGAGACCCTATGGAGTATGTGAAGATGTTCTAGTGAAAGTGGACAGATTCATATTTCCGGTGGACTTTGTCGTTATGGATATGCCACCACTCCAAAGCTGTGAAATTCTTCTAGGGAGGCCGTTTCAAGCAACGGCGGATGTCGTAACTGCCTTAGGGAGAGGTACTTTGTCCTTGGGTATTGGAGGAGATCGAGTCGAATTCAAATTACCGAATGATCCTCTAAGCGCAGTTCCCAAGGTGAAAAGATGATGATTGTCACACCGTCTAGCCTAAGACGTTAAAGAAGGGCGCTTGGTGGGAGGCAACCCAACCATTGGTACATTAGGATAGTTTAATTCTAGTCATAGATTGTTTTCATTTCGTTCAAATTCTAGTGTAAAGAAGATACCTTGATCCGTTTGTTTAATGTGCAGGCACAGGCAGGGTCGATACCATCGACGCACTGGTCGATGGTATCGACATAGGTTCAGGTTGACAGCTACAGAAATCACTCTGAGTCGATACTATCGACGTTCCCGTCGATGGTATCGACATACCTACAGGCAGGTTGCACAATAATGGTCGATGGTATCGACATGCCAGTCGATACCATCGAGATCTCTGGAGATTTTCAGAAGAAATCGACTCAGTGGAGTCGATACCATCGACGGGTGTGTCGATGGTATCGACATTTTCAAGTGAAAAAGGCGGCGGACGGACTCGCGAGGCAGTTGCCCTAATCAGCGAGTCGATACCATCGACTTCCGTCGATGGTATCGATGGGCACACAGCAGTGTCTGTGTCAGTTATTCAAGACGAGGTTATTGGCCAAATGAAGTCACATCATCCAGAGCAAATCCGGACCCTACGGCACCGCAATACCCGCCTCCACCACCATCGGACTGATCTGGTATCTCTGTTCCACTCTTAAGATTGTTTTTGACTATGAGGCCATAGTCGAATTCAAGCTTAGGGGGGTAGCTGGAACAACTCTATCTTTTCTTTTGTTGTTTTTAGTTTTTGCTTTGCTATTTGTTCTTGCATTTTTAGCTGGAACAACTCTATCTTTTCTTTTGTTGTTTTTAGTTTTTGCTTTGCTATTTGTTCTTGCATTTTTAGTTTTTGTTTAGGATCCACATCTATCTAGTGTAACTGTGGATGTCGTAAAAGTTGTCATCTCGCTGTGTATTCATGGGAAATTTAAGGGAATTTTAAAAATTTTTGTGTCATTTGGATAGCTTTACTTGGTTGTCCTTGGGGAACTTGTCCTATGAAAATGATTGATTATGTCAACTTTGAAGCAATATGTCACACCCACACCCCCATTGACTCATGAAAAGTGGATAGTAACGGTTATTTGAGCCTAACCTAATCAAATGGTAATGAGACCTTAATTGGATATACGAGAAAGAACCCTTTGAACTACCACACATGTCAGTAAGGAGGGACACATGATATTTTTCTCAGGTTCAGTAACTTAATCTTGTGATCATTCCACTTCATATGTTTCCATAATCCACCAAAGAATTGGAGGTAAAGTACAGTTTTAATTCCTTCTTGCGTGCATAGCATGTAGATAGGATTTGCATTGTTATTTTCATATTTTTGCATAAAATGAAAAAAAGTATAGTGATTCATGAACATTACCTTTAGGTGCATGTCATGTAGTTGCACTCATAACTTTCATGATTTTCATGCATAAGTACACCATGTACCTCAGTTTGTCTTGAAAAGTGATCTAAATTGTCCCATACCCTCGAAATAGTACAAAGATTTCCAATCATGAAGAAAATAGCGTAACACATGTATCTCTAAGCAATTATGGATATGTGGGCTAAGAGGAAAAGAAAAAAAAATCTGAAATTTGAAAGAAAGAAAAAAAAAAGAAAAAAAAAGAGAATTTAGAAGGAAATGGAATAAGAGGGAGAAAGGAACATGATATCACTTACATAACAAGGAAACTGAGTACGTGATGTGGCTTAATTAGATTTCTATCTCTTTTTGAGGTGGAAGGTTAGTGCATGCATCATTCCACCCAATTTTAAGCATTAGGGCATTTTAATGTGCATTTGCATCATTTAGGGCATTTTGTTGTATGCATTTTGAAACTGTGTAATACTTCCAAATTCTTCCATGAACCACCCATTCCATCCACCCATTGCTCGGATTGGTAGGCCACCGTGATATTCTCCTCACTCATGTTTATCAGGAGAACTGCTTCCATGTAGATGGTAGTTAGGGCGAGCAACGTAGTGTAGGCGATCACAAGATGCACTAATGCTGAATCGGCAAATTTTATTATGTTAACTGCCTTATGTGATAGTGTTCATCGGTTTGAAGGATAAATTCTTTTATTGATGATTATTGTCGCCTGTAGGGTAATTACTGTTCTGTGATTAGGAAAGGCCAGTTTGAGAACGTTCAGTGGGAGTCATGTGGAATGTGGGGTGATGTGTTGATTGTTAGTTGACATCTGCAATTCTATTCTAAGGATTAGTTGCTCGAGGGCGAGCAATGTTTAAGCTTAGGGGAGTTTGATGCGATGATTTTGAGTCGCATTTAGAGACCTATTTCATATGTGTTTTGTGCTTTAATTACTCATTTTCATGGATATTATTGCATAATTCACTTTATTTGGTCTTTGCCATCATTTTATATCAAATCCCCTTTGTTTTACTATTTTGAGCATTATTTATCATCTTATTATAAATTGTGTGGATTTACTTGGGCGTGTTGTGAAATTTCAGGAAAAACAAGTATCTGCTTCCGTCGATACCATCGACCAAGCCACAGGTTGTCAGCCGAGAAGAGGAAACTGTCGATACCATCGACCCAAGTCGATGCCATCGACACAAGGAGAGCTACAGCGTCGCTAGACGACAACAACCGACGCTAAAGGAGTCGATACTATCGAGATCACCACAGGCGCCCAGAATAAAAGAAAGGAAAGCTGCCGCTAATCCACTGGGTCGATACCATTGACCCGCGTCGATGGTATCGACGCCGGCAGATATGCGTTGGATTTGTTTTGATTTCGATCGGACGGCTGTTGTTATTTGACGACCTAATTAGGGACTTATACCTAATGACGGCCGCCCAGACGTGATCATCATCTCATTTTTGGATTGCACGAGTGCCGAGGAGGAGAGAAAGGAGAACGGAGGCCGAGAAGCTCATCTCGGTTGATTCGGACGCTGCCGAAGACAATTTCCACCACCGACAGGCGGGGAAAGTTTGTGTTCTACGCCAAGGATCCACCGGTTCTTCTCCGTTCAGGGGTTTTTCCCATCTATTTCACGTTTTTCTTATGAATTCCCCAATTTCTACCATGTATTCGTGTAAGATGAACATGAGAGGCTAAAACCCTCAATCTTTAGGACCGGGAGTAGCCCGGGGATACATTGTATGATGATTTTAGATTGATAATTCATATTTTTCTCTCATATCCGTGGTATAAATTCGTTTTCTCTATTGCTATTGTTATGCTTGATCACCATAATAATAAATTAATGCCCTTAATCACTTCGACAGAAGGATTAACGGTTGAAAAGAGACAAATTCTACATTAATTAATAAAACCCTTGACAAAGGAGTTGTAAAATTAATGGTGGGAACTGAGGGACCGATCTTAATGCGCTTAGTTTAGGGGAATGATTACTATGACGATGGAATCAACCTAAATCTAAGTAGTGGATTACACCACGACAGTGGGTAATTCTCATTTCAGGCCACTACCCGGATAGAGAGAGAAGTGTGAGGAATTATATGAAATCTAATACAATGTTGACCCGCGGTGAAACCGCCATCCTAAAGATATCCCTTTTAATTGATTAAATTAACCTTTAATCGATTGTTTTCTTTGTTTGATTTTTATTTTCTTTCAATTTGAACAACAAAACCCTACTTTGTTAATCGGTCTAGCTGATTGCGATTAGTTAGTAGAAGTCTCCAATAATTCACGTATCCCTGAGTTCGACTCGGGCCTCACAAGGCCTATATTACTCGACGCGTATACTTGCGTTTAAGCGCGTAGTAAAATACACGTCACGGATCATACACTTACAACCTCAAAGAAATCCCATTCTATTTCTACTTTGTGAGTCAACCACATTAATCGATAGGCAAGCAGGTGATAGATCTACCAACTAACATCGACGATAAACAAAGACGATACAAAATCCAACTAAGGCTGCAGTCCTCCCTGAGGGATGTTTAGACCACAGAAGCTTCACCATAGGCTATATGTCATGTCCCCTCACGAATCATACACTTACGGCCTCAAGGAATCATATCAGAAGTTCTCGTCAAGGAGTCGAACTTTGTAAACTGCCATTCCATCCCACATATAGAAGATTTCACAATATAGGAAAGAACAAGATGAAAGCAAGTAGATAATCAACTACAAGCGTACCAACTAACAACGAAATGGAAAGTTATATACATTGTCATGGACAGTTTAACAAGAGAACATGATTTGCATGGGCAGCGAGGCTAGTCCCCGCACCCCAGTGAAAAGGTACTACTCACTCATGATGCGAGAAACAAGAAGAATAAGAAAGAGAGAGAAATCTGCCATGAACTCGGTGCAGAAGGTAGTCGCAGCTCGGTGAAGAAGATACAGCCTTCTACGTCATGTCGGAGCAGATCTGGACGCGAATGGGAGATGCCAAGACAGACGAGATAGTCTCCTTCACTCCATCTTCCTTCTCTCCTCAGCCTCCTTGGTTGCAACATGGGAAATAGGTGGAATGAAATTGGTGTGGACAACACTGGATTTGGATCAGACCTATGTACAGGCAACCTTTCGGCATCCTAGAACAGATGCCTCAAAAGGGGACCCTACTAGTCCTATTTATAGGCACGGGGCTGTGTTTCTAGTCCAAATGGTTTTGCAGATATTTTTGCTCAAACGGACTTGTCAAATTTTGACCAAACGGTCTTGAGAATAGAAGGGAAAATGGTCTTACATCCTTAAGACCAAATGGTTTCACAGACCGTTTGCCTTCCGCCAAACAGTCCTGTGCAGGAAGGGGTAAACGGTTTGCAAACCATTTGATATCAAATGGTCTTACATTTGATCAATGCCTCAGCCAAACGGTCTTCACCCTTGCTGATCAAACGATCTGAGGTCCGAAAGGGGCCAAACGGTCTTGCATCCAGCAGCTTCAAATGGTTTACAAACCTGAACAAGTTTGTTCGGTCTCTGCTGGCGACCAACCTCCAAATGGTCTGGCCATTCGGTGTAAGCAAGAGACCAAACGGTCTTTCTCACGTAGCTGTGACCCTTCCAAATGGTCTGAAACCATGCACTAGTGCCATGGCGGAGGTGCAGAGGTAGGAGACGACGTGCCACGGCCGTGGCGAGTGAGAGAGAGATTCGATGTTGGTGGTGTTCCACGACCGTGGTGCAACAACACGGTCGTGGCGATGTCAGTAGACCATGGTCGTGGTGGTTCAAAATGACTATGGTCTAGATTCTGCTTCGAGGTTTTGCACTACTCGATCCCTCACAGCAGGGTTATGCCTCCAATCAGCCTCTTCTAGCCTATTGGTCTTGAGACCGAATGGGCTCAAACGGTCTTGAGACCTAATGGGCTCAAACCAAATGGATGGAGTCGCTTTGTAAGATCGATTGGTCAGAACCAAGGGTGAGTGAGGATGGGCCCCAGCTGATTGTTCAGCTTTATCAAGACCTTCATTAAATCAACATAAATTTGGTTAAAAACTTGATAATCGAATCAATTAAGTAATTTTGCATATTATAATGCATTTTGATATTTAATGAGTGAAATTAAATGTGTTGAGTTGAATTTGTCCAAAAATGATAATTGAATTCCCTGGTGAATATGCATTCATCAAAACACCCCAAACTTAAACGTTGCTCGTCCTCGAGTAACACAAAATCTGAAACAGTCGCCAAATGAATATTTTCAATTCATGTGATTGCTTCATCTTCACATCATGAATATTTTCTTTTTGCTCAATATGACTCAATATTTCAACCTCCTGAGACCACTAAACAAATCTTACCATATCTTCGTTCCTGAGTTCATTTTCCAAAATCACTTCCTCCTCACTTTTTCCAACAACAAGCATGTCAAAGAGTTTTGTAAGAGTCTAGAGGCACCCGTAGAACAACAAGTGTGCATTTGATCTGACACTGGTGTTTTTTAGGATAGGGTAGGCAATCATTGTGTCATTAGGTAGAAAAGGGAGTGAAAGGTGGTATGGAAGGAAGAAGTAAATCTCTCCTCTATTCAACTCAAGATTTCATTTCTTTTTGTGTGCGCTTTGGCATCTTTTTGTGTGCAAACCTCTCCTCTATTCGACTCGAGATTGTGTTTTTGGTGGTACGCCCCTATTTATTTGTTAGGGGTATGGAAGAAGTGAATATAGAGGGAAGTGGTGTGCCACCCCAAACTTAGGGTATGGAACATCTTTTGGCTATTTTGTTTCTTTTTTTTATGGATGGAGGGATACGAAGATGCTAGAAGAAGTGTATAAGAGAGTTCAGATCAGAATGCAACTTGATTTACAATTCAGTGCACCGGGTCGTTCTCTTTATCATACTCTGCTCAAATAATGACTTGATGGGGATCTTGTGGGGATTCCATGATATTATTCCACAAATCAGTTAGGAAGCACGATGTGATTGATCCCTATCAGTTTGACAGACACTTATCATTTTTGCAAAAGTATCATGATGTTAGGAATCATACGCTTCACAAGATGATTTCAATCAAAAGGCTTGTTTCAAAAAGTGGTCCTTTTGAGGATTTACTTCAAATAAGGAGGATATAATGATTCAAAATGCATAGCAGTTTAGTTAGTGATTTTTAATGAAATAAGAAGTGTCAAAAATTCATCAAATATTTGTTCAATTTCTTTGAAAAACTTTGAAAATTTTGAACATTTTTATCAAGAATGTGACAGTGAGAACTTAAGTAAGACATATGAAAAGGACGGATGTAGGTGGAAAGTGAAGTACGTACCACCTACCCTCCACCCCGAACTTAGAAATTTTCTTGTCCCAAGCAAACTCTAAATCCGAGATGGAGGGGAAATTTCATGTCATTTGGACCACTGGATGTGGTTGCATTCCAGACAGTGCGCGTCCTCCATCTGAAAATCTAAAGAAAGATTAATCATAACTCAAGATGGAATCTCACGATGTGAATTTTATTTGGTGCAAAATTATCTAAAAGGTGAAAAACAAAATTAAGGAAAAATTTCTAATTCAAAATTGAAAACTAAATACAAATTTATTTATCGGGTTGCCTCCTGACAAGTGCCTTTGTTTTATGTTGATGGCTCGACTTGATATCTTCGACTTCACAGTGGTTCCTTTGGATTGGAGAGATCTATTATTTCTTAAGTACATATATTTGCTATGGTGAAGTATCTTTTCAAGCGTTGGCCGTTCGCCACAAATTCACCTGACTTTTCACTCCATAAAGAGAAAGTACCATGTGGGGAGATGCTTTTCACAATGTACGGTCCAGACCAGTGGGAGCGGAGTTTCCCTGGGAATAACTTCAACCTTGAGTTGAATAGTAGAGCTTGGTCTCCCACTTGTATGTCTTTCCTT
The DNA here is from genome assembly GCA_963693085.1 of Alisma plantago-aquatica. Classification (NCBI taxonomy): domain Eukaryota; kingdom Viridiplantae; phylum Streptophyta; class Magnoliopsida; order Alismatales; family Alismataceae; genus Alisma; species Alisma plantago-aquatica. The sequence goes on along the minus strand of OY856409.1, from coordinate 1,062,112,338 downwards.
TTCAAATGACCATCATGCCAAAGTTTGGTGTGTTCTTTGTAGATTCGTGCATTCTAATAAGCTGTCATCCTGAGTTCATCCAACTCTTGAAGTTGCAGAACCTGGCCTGGCCTACTTTCTTCATGTCAAAATTCAGTTGTTTTATTGCCCACCATGCCTTATGTTCCAATTTGACAAGAAGGTGGAATGCCTTTCCATATATTAATCGGAAGGGTGTAGTCCCGAGGGGAGTTTTGTAAGCAGTTCGATAGGCCCGTAAAGCGTCGTTGATTTTCACTGACCAATCCTTTCGATTGCGGCCTACAGTTTTTTCCAGAATAGCCTTGAGTTGGCGGTTAGAAACCTCTACCTGTCCACTCATTTGTGGATGGTAGGGCGATGCTACTTTATGTGTTACACCATATTTTCTCAGTAAAGCTTCTTTCAAGGAAGTGAGACCCGCCGTCAGATATCACGATTTGTGGCACTCCAAAATGGGGGGAAATAATATCTTTGAATAATTTGATGATGGGTTTGGAATCATTAGTGATGGTTGGTATAGCTTCAACCTATTTTGAGAAGTAATCAACCTCTACTAGAATGTAAGAAAATCCATACGAAGATGGGAATGGCCCCATGTAGTCCACGCCCCAAGCATCAAATATCTCAATTTCTTTCCAAAACTTAAGTGGCATCTCATCTCTCTTCATAATGTTACATGTTCTTTGACATTTGTCACATGATAGAACAAAGTTGTAGGAATCCTTGGATATAGTTGTCCAAAAGAATCCACATTGCAAAACCTTTATCGCAGTCTTCTTAGAACTCATGTGGCCTCCAACTGGGCCAGAGTGGTAGTGCTCTAGAATGAGTTTTTCTTCTTCCTCAGCGATACATCATCTATAAAGACCATCAGCACATAGCTTAAAGAGATATGGCTCATCCCAGTGATATTTCTTCACATCATGCATGAATTTCTTCAGTGCATTCCCGGTGCATTAAGGATGGATAACCCCAGCAACAAGGTAGTTCAAAAAATTTGAGTACCACGGTATAGCTTCTAAGACCTTCATTAGTTGATCATCTGGTAGGGAGTCATTGATCAGAATCTTCTCAGTATCCAGAGTGTGGATGTGACTAAGGTGGTCTGCTACAACATTCTCTATACCCTTTTATCTCTTATCTCTAAATCAAATTCTTGTAAAAGAAGGATCCATCTTATCAACCTGGGTTTTGTATCTTTCTTTGCCAGAAGGTAATGAATGGCAATGTAGTCTGTGTAGACCATGACCTTCGAACCAATTAGGTAGGATCTGAATTTGTCAAACGCATACACGACTGCTAGGAGTTCTTTCTCAGTAGTTGCATAATTTCTCTGGGCTTCATCGAGAGTTTTTGATGCATAATAGATCACATAATGTTTCTTCTCTATACATTGCCCTAAAATAGCACCCACAACATAGTCACTGGCATCACACATAATTTCAAAAGGGTGGTCCCAGTCGGGAGCTCTAATGATGGGGGTGGTTGTAAGGGCTTGCTTCATAGTGCTGAAGCTTTTGACACATTCTTTGTTGAAATTGAAATCAATATCCTTTAGTAATAGATTCGTCATTGGATTCATTATCTTGGAAAAGTCTTTTATGAATCTTCTGTAAAATCATGCATGCCCTAGAAAAGCACAGACTTCTTTTACATTTGTTGGAATAGCCAGTTTAGAAATCACTTCAATCTTGGCTTTATCTACTTCAATTCCTCTATTACTGACCCTATGACCAAGGACAATGCCTTCTTTTACCATAAAATGGCACTTTTCCCAATTTAGCACAAGATGTGCTTCTTCACAACATTTGAGGACCAGGGAGAGGTGCTTTAAACATGAATTGAATGAATATCCGTATACGAAAAAATCATCCATGAAAACCTCCATAATTGTTTCAGTAAGACCAGTGAATATGCCAGCCATGCAACGTTAGAAAGTTGTGGGTGCATTACAGAGACCAAACAACATTCTTTTAAATGTGTATGTTCTGAATGGGCAGGTAAAAGTTGTTTTCTCTTGGTCATCTAGATGTATGGGTATTTGACTGAATCCAGAGTAACCATCAAGGTAACAAAAATATTCTTGATGAGCCAACCTTTCTAGGACTTGATAAAGGAAAGGCATTGGAAAATGATCTTTTCGAGTTGCCTTGTTTAATTTTCTATAATCTATGCACATCATCCACCCTGTGACTATTCAAGTGGGGATGAGTTCATTGTTTTCATTCTGTATAATAGTTGTTCCACCTTTCTTTGGGACTACATGCACTGGGCTCACCCATGGCAAATCTGATATCGGATAGATTATTCCAGCTGTGAGCAATTTAATGATCTTGCAACAGACCACTTCCTTCATATTTGGATTCAATTTCCATTGATGCTCAATAGTACGCCTGTGATCTTCCATCATAGGGATCTTGTGCATACACAACGCTTGACTGACCCCAGTGAGGTCACTCATTTTATAACCGATGGCTTTTTTTCTTTCCCTTAATTCCTTCAAGAGTTTATCTTCTTGTTCAGCTGTTAGATTGGAATTTGTAATAACTGGGCAAACTTTGAGATCGTCTATAAACACGTACTTCAGTCCCTCGGGCAGTGGCTTCATTTCGGGAGCCTCTGGTTTTTTGCATGTTTCTTCAGTAGTTTCCATAGCTTTGAGTTCTTCACTAGTGGCTTCAACATATTCTTTAGCAGAGTCGAGGGATTCGATGCAAACCTTTACTTGTTCATCATTTGGTTCATCAACTGATGGGTTCGTTAGAGCAACTTGTAAAGGATCATCTGATTCATGATGCTCTTGAGTCAGAAGTGACATTTTCTCAATGCAGTCAATTAGATAGACTTCTTCTTGCATACTTGGTCTTCTCATACTTTCAAAAACTTTAAATTTGAGAGTTTCTTTGCCTAATCTGAGTAGTAAGGTACCAGCTTCAACATCAATTAGGGCTCTTGCAGTGGTGAGGAATGGACGACCAAATATGAGAGGATATCTGGCATCTTCTTTAATGTCCATGATGACAAAATCACACGGGACATAAGAGTCCTTGCCCACTTTGATTGGGACATCTTCGATGATTCCCATGGGAAGAGTTACTGAATTATCTGCAAGTTGTATAGTCATGCCTGTTGGAAGCAATTCTGCAAACCCTAGTCTTTTGCACAGGCTAAGTGGCATCATAGAGATACTTGCATCGAGATCTGCCAATCCTTTCTTGCATGATGAGTCACCAATGTGACAAGAAATTCCAAAGGATCCTGGGTCTTTTTGTTTCTTGGGCATCTTGTTCAAAATGATATCGGATGTAGTTTTCGCCAGTTTTACTGTCTTATACTCTTCAATTATATACTTCCTTGTGAGGAGTGACTTTAAGTACTTAGTCCAGGCTGGTATCTCAGCTAGATCATCGAGAAAAGGGATATCAACATGAAGCTTGTTCATAGCTTCTTTGAACTTATTGAAACGAGTATCCAACTTGGTTTGCCTTAGACAAGATGGGAAAGGTATATGAGGCTTATATATAGGAATATCAGGTTCTAGTGTTTCAGTTTCTTCATCAGTAGGTTTCTCAGGATTTCCCTTATCTATCTTATCAACTTGAGATTCTAGTGTTGTTGAGTCTTGGGCAATTATAGGTTCATCCTCGTCTGTAATAACCACAGGCGTATTTACAGGGGGATCTGAATAGTCTCCTGACCTGGTGGTGACTGCCTTCAACTGCTCCAGATGCTTGGAATTATTCTCGGGTTGGCTGGCAAAGACTCCAACAGGTGGCTTTATGCTAGCTGCAAGTTGAGATAGTTGAGATTCGATAGCCTTCTGTTGAGCTTGTTGGTTGGCTATTATAGTTTGTTGAGTTTGCAGCATATTTTCAATAGTTGTTAACTTGTCCTTAGAAGAGACAGGTCCTGCTTGATGTCCTTGTTGTTGATTAATATTCTGGTACTGAGAGTTGTTTTGATAATTATTGTAGTTCCTATTCTGAAAGTTCCCCTTAAAATTTCCTTGATTCCTCAAATTCTATTGTTGATTATACTGGAATCCTAGTGGGCCTCTTGGTTGATTGTTTGAACCAAATTGATGTGCTTTTATTGCTCCAGAGGGGTTTCCATATTGAAAACCTGGATGATTCCTATTCTGATTCGGATTGTAATAACTTTGACCAGGGATGGTATTAACAGCGTTAAGATTTTCCATTTGGCCATTATCTCCTTGGCCACAAATGTTGCTCAGAACTACATCATAAAGAACATTGCATGATAAGGTGGAATGATCAGTTCCTTTACATGCTTCACAGAATAGGGAAGCAGACTTGACTTGTTCTGGTTGTCGAGTGGGTGAACGTCCTCTTCTAATGGCAGTAAGAGATGATTCAATATGGTCTTGCTTGGTGACTAAGAGTTTTAAGGTTTCAGCGATAGATTTGTACTTAGGAGTAGCTTCGGCCCTAGATACTTTCAAAACTCCTTTACCTACAGATCTACCCCAATTGGCTTGATTTTCTGCTCCCAGGGTGACTACTCTCCATGCACTGTCATAATTTTGATGCATGAAGTTTCCTCCATACGAGGAATCTAGGAATCTCTTAATATCATCATCCACACCCCTATAGAAAATCTCGATGAGTTGCTTCTTGGGAATTTTGTGGTGTGGACACTTGCGTAGAATCTCTTTGTATCTATCCCAAGCTTCAGCAAGAGTTTCTCTAGGCACTTGAGTGAAATTTGTTATTCGCCCTCTAATTTCATAGGTGAGAGATGGAGGGTAGAACTTTTCTAGAAACACATTTTGGAGTTGTTCCCAAGTGGTGATGGGTATTTCATTTTACAACAAATTGTACCAACTTATAGCTCTATCAGCGAGGGAATACTTGAAGAGATGGAGTCGAATGGCATCATCGGTGACTCCATTTTGTTTTGTCATGGCACATAGATCAATAAATCTCAGAAGATGTTCTTGGCTATCTTCTCCTTGCTTGTCATAGAAAGGGTTATTCTGAAGTAGGGTAATCCAATGCGCTCTTATCTCGAAATTAGGAGCGTTGATGGGAGGAGGTTGCACTGGATGATGAACATTCACAGCTTTTGGGATTGAGAACTCTCTAAGATCCTTTTGTAGTTCAGCTGCTTGTGCTACTAGGATTTCTTGTTAAACCGCAGCCCTGGCTTCTTGCATGAGCCTCACTCTTTGTGCATTGATGGCTTGAGCCACCCTTCGGGCTACCTCTTCTTCTTGAGCCATCCTTGCTCGATTTTTTCTGATCTGACGGTGAAAAGTTCTATCTCAGGATCAAAACTCGTTGTTAGTCTGGGGCTGTCCGAACAGTGCATGCACTACGCCTTGGATTGTACCTGAAAATAGAAAGATTTCAAAAGTGAGAACCACAGAGTAGAATAAAATTCAAGTAGATGATCGATTGTGTCAAAAGAAAAGGCAAAATCCTAAATTAGTCTTAAAAGAACTAGTTTTGACTAACTGAATTTGTTGTCCCCGGCATCGGCACCAGAATTTGACGTGGGATTTTATCACACTAACAAACTCACTCGGGGTTGAAATCCCCGAGCTTTTACCAAAACCAATGTGCAATAATACCACCCGCAAGCAAACGAGTCTTATCGCAGTATAGTTAAGGATCGAACCCAAAGGACAATGTTTTTAAGAATCCTTTCAGTCAAATCTAGCTCAAGTAAGGCTAATATTTAAACGATTGATTTGGTTGAGGTTAATTAAACTAAATGCAAGAAAGTAAAAGCTAAATTAAAGTTGGATTTAGATCGGTGATATGGAGTCGCTGGGATGGTATCGGGTTTCACCACCGCTACACACGCAAACACATTCCAATGCAAACAATCCAGGCAAGATAAAATGATCCAAATAGAGCTATTGTAGAACCCCCCATACGGGCGTTAGGTTCGCGTAAGCATCACCTTAGGCATTAGATGACTCATCCCCATCTGGATCACTTACTTACGGCTCAGAAGATACAGAAATCCAACAAAGGTTGTGGCCCCCCTATACAGGCGTTAGGCACACAGAAGCATCACCGAAGGCTAGATGGCTCGTCCCCTCACGGATCATACACTTACGACCTCGAAGAAATCCCATTCTGTTTCTAGTTTGGGAGTCAACCGCATTAATCGATAAGCAAGCAGGTGATAGATCTACCAACTAACATCGACGATAAACAAAGATGATACAAAATCCAACTAAGGCTGCAGTCCTCCCTAAGGGATGTTTAGACCACAGAAGCGTCACCGTAGGCTAGATGTTTTGTCCCCTCATGGATCATATACTTACGAACTCAAGGAATCCTATCAGAAGTTCTCATCAAGGAGTCAAACTTTATAAACTGTCATTCCATCCCACATATAGAAGATTTTGCAATATAGGAAAGAACAAGATGAAATCAAGTACATAACCAACTACAAACATACCAACTAACAACGAAATGGAAAGTTATATACATTGCCATGGAGAGTTTAACAAGAGAACATGATTTGCATGGGCAGCGGGGCTAGTCCCCGCACCCCAGTGAAAATGTACTACTTGCTCATGATGCGAGAAACAAGAAGAATAAGAAAGAGAGAGAAATCTGCCATGAACTCAGTACAGAAGGTAGTCGCATCTCGGTAAAGAAGATACAGCCTTCTACATCATGTCGGAGCATATCTAGAAGTGAACGAGAGATGCCAAGACAGACCGGACAGTCTCCCTCGCTCTGTCTTCCTTCTCTCCTCAGCCTCCTTGGTTGCAACACGGGTAATAGGTGGAATGAAACTGGCATGGACGGCACTGGATTTGGATCGGACCTGTGTACAGGAAGCCTGTCGGTGTCTCAGAACTGATGCCTCAAAAGGGGACCCTACTGGTCCTATTTATAGGCATGGGGCTGTGTTTCCAGTCCAAACGGTTTTGCAGGTATTTTTGCTCAAACAGTCTTGTCAGATTTTGACCAAACGGTCTTGAGAATAGAAGGGCAAACGGTCTTGCATCCTTAAGACCAAACAGTTTCACATACTTTTTGCCTTCCGTGAAACGGTCTTGTGCATAAAGGGGTAAACCATTTGCAAACGGTTTGATATCAAACGATCTTACATTCGGTCAACGCCTCAGCCAAACGGTCTTCGCCCTTGCTGATCAAACAGTCTGAGGTCCGAAAGGGGCCAAATGGTCTTGCATCTAGTAGCTTCAAATGGTTTGCAAACCTGAACAAGTCCGTTCGGTATTTGCTGGCAACCAACCTCCAAACGGTCTGGACATTCGGTGTAAGCAAGAGACCAAACAGTCTTGCTCACGTAGTTGCAACCCTTCCAAATGGTCTGAAACCGTGTAGCAGCGCCATGGTAGAGGTGTAGAGGTAGGAGACGATGCGCCACTACCATGGCGAGTGAGAGAGAGAGTTAATGTTGGTGGTGTGCCACACCCGTGGTGCAACAACACGGTCGTGGCGATGTCAGTAGACCATGGCCGTGGTGGTTCAAAACGACCGTGGTCTAGATTTTGCTTCGAGGTTTTGCACTGCTCGATCCCTCACGTGGCTCAAGAGCACGGTGATCAGGCCCGTGGCTCAAAAGTATACTAGCACCTGTGTTAAGGTGAGCTAGAGATATGGGTAGCTTGCAGAGCTGACCCTAAGGCTGAGGCCATATAAGCATGAGACTGTGGTCCTATTTTAGTTTTTGTGCACTGACCACGAGGAGGTGAGGTCATAGAGTTTGGCTCTCCCATTGACCTTGTATGGCACCGGTTTTGGGCTTCGCAGCCGAAGGTTGGATTTGAGCAGGGACAACTCACTTCCTCAGGGCATAATAAAACGCAATCCAGACAAATAGTATATACTGCTTAGAGTAAAACACAGGACATTGGTTGAGGCCTTGCTTATGTAGATGATCTAGTTATCTCTTACAATTACTTATACGATCTTGATATCTTGTGATAAGTTCTTATAAATCTTATCTTGTCAATCATGTTCCATAAAGAAATATCTAGATATAGCTCTCATGGATATCTTGGTAAGATTGATGGTAATAATAGTCTTGCTCAGTATGTTGCTCTTATTATATGTCTTTACCAGCTATCTACTTTATCTGCTTTAAACCTTCTGAGGTTTTATAGTTTCGGTGGGGAGTTATGTTGCTCACTGGGACTGTGTGTCTCACCCCACTGGATACAACCTTTTTAGGTGATCACACTAGATGTGGTGGTGGTCGTGAGGTTGCGGATGAGAAGCTAGAGGAAGAGAAATAGAAGGCAAGAGATGGACATGTTGTTGTTTTGGTGGTTTTGTAGTAGAGTCCTAGAGTCATCCCTGTACTCTCAGGTCCTCGGATGTGTTTTGATGACGTTTCACGATGACTAGCTGTTGTAATTTTATATATCGTGTTGTTGTCCTGATGTGGCCTATAATATATGTATAAATAGGTGATGAACTCTGGTGCTAACATGGTAGCTGGTTTCTATAAGCTATGGACATATATCCATGCTGGTACATATTTATATAACATGTTTCCTTGCAGGATGAGGATCTGGATGTAATAGTTCTCTTTTATCTGCTTTCCGTAAATGATTTTAATTAACCCATGTTTTTGGTAATATGTGGTTTATGGTGTTTCCGCACATTTTCGCGTGACACTTCATTGTCTGTGTGATAGAGGGATGTGTCGTTACAATAAACCTGCTATGATTGTTTATGAATATATCCTAGCTCATTAATGCAATATTGTGTTGATCTGGTATATTATATGTAAGTGATGTTGTTGATCCTTACTATAAGGCATGCAAAGATAATGATGATCTTGTAGGGAATAGTATGATGGTCTTTATGACCTTTGGGCATGGTTGAGCCCTGAATGAGGTGTGATCCTCTTGTGTTGATAAGGGTTGATACCCTGTGATATTGTAAAAAGGATTTATATCTTGTGATAGTATGATGACTAGTGTGGTCTCATGAATGGCAAGTGAATAGTACCATGTGATAATGAGATGAGAAATTATGTTCCAGACATTTTATATCTTTTAAAAGTTATGATATTTATATGTCTGTTAGAAGTGAATTAGGGTTTGTATGTCCACTTGTTTGATGCAGCCTTAATTCACCCAAATGTCATAACTAATCAAGTGCAACTCTAATCATGTAGTGCCATGTGTCGTAGAGCCATCTTCAGTGTCAGAACTTGTTGGATGGTGAAACGAGTATTCCTAAGGGAAACGTGGAGCACATATTGTTGAGTATGTGGGAGTGGCAAGTTGAGGATATATCCTTGTCATCCAAAATGCAGGTTGTGAAGGTTGGCTATGGTCATGCCTCATACATCTGATGTGATTGAGGATAACTGTTGTTGTACCTTGGATTAGAGGGTTTTTTATACCCTGGTTTCTAGTGTTGTGACCTGTACCAAGGGCGGACTAGTGGTTAACAGCTTGACTATATGTCATTGTGGTGACAACTTTGACTGATATGTCACTACCTTTTTACTCATACTGACTAAGGGGAAGATATCTTAGGATAGGGATACTCCTAGATCTTGTACGGAACTGAATAGCCCTTTGTAGGGGTCGGTTGGACTTTGTATGGTATGATTCAAATTCCCAAGGGCATAATAAAAGATGTAAGATAGTTGTGTAGCATATCTATTTAGGGTTATACACAACACTTCATATCAGATGATAACCTTTGTTTGCTTTCTTTTCATTGAGATCATGTTTAGTACAATAAGAGATAATAGATATGCTTATGTTGTAGTTATGCTCACATTTAAACATGCTTATATTGTCAAATATATTGACACTAATGGTTAAGATGATGCTACTAGCTATGTTTAATATTGCTAGCCATGCCTATGTAATTAGAAATGCTTAAACTACTAATCATGCATATGTAGTTCATTGTGTTATGATGTTACTTCTACTTATGATATAGATCTATTCCCTTTATTTGAGATGCCAATATTGATAGCCATGTTATGTGACTAGACATATTCATGATGTCAAGGATGCTTATGCTACAAGATTGCTGGTGTTGGTAGCAAGGAATATGATGATAGTCAGATTAATGATAATGATTGTTATTAGATGAAATTTGATGATATTTGAGTAGATATCTATCCAAAGAAATGGATTTATTTGTTATCTATATATGCATTGATTATCATACTTGTTGCTAAGATTAATTGATTAATCTATTTAGCATACTTGAACTGTTCAATCTGTTAAATTGATTATTAAATACTCCAACTACTCAATTATCTACTATTTAAAATGTTGTAATCAATAAGAGTCGTTGGAGGTTACATCTCTTGCTGGAACATGGGTCTCACCCTTGTGGTTCACCACATTTTTTTAGGTAATCGGAAGTGACGAAAACAAACATGTGGCAACAAAGAGAGCTACAGGAATGAATCCTTGAAAAAGTTGATTAGATGTTTAGTGTGTCCTAGAGTCATCCCTATACTCTCAGGTCTGGGCAGGAATAGTTTGTATATGGTGTTTCAAACAAATTGAACTTTTGTGAGCATTTTAATGCTTGTTTGTGTGGCACATATGAATATGGTTTTCCTATATATATATATATATATATATATATATATATATATATATATATATATATATATATATATGTTGTGGAAAAGGTAATAAAATAATTGTATCAAATTCATGGCATAGTATGGATATAAGAAAGATGTTGGGATCTTATGCAAATGCTTCAGTGCGAGTGATGACATTGAAATCATTTTTAATTTACCCATATTTTTGGGTATGTGATTAATTAGTGATTGATTGTGTTTTATGTTTTGAGTAATCTCATTTAGTGTAATGGTTTCTCGCATTTGCATGTTTTGATCATGATCCCTTTGAAACTTATGTTTCTGATTAAGTTTCTTCCATTTTCCTCTAATTTTATACATCTATCTACTTGTATATCTTATTTCGATGCAACCTTGTGTTTCTTAGTGGTGGTCATCTTTTGGTAATGATGCATATTTGCTAATGAGAAATATCGTTACATGATTCTTGAATTACATACTTATTTGTATGGATATTTGTCTACATCTAGTCATAGCTTGTTCTTAACTTGTGCAAGTTTTTCTATGACCTATATCCTACTAGTAATCCTAACTTGTGATATAATATATTAGTAGTCCATTTATATGAAGTTCTAGTTTTGTTCATATATTGGTATCCAACTATATGTTATGCTTGTATCTTGTTTCATGCATACTCAAGCTTGTTCCTTGATTTACAAATATACTATCTTGAGTTACTTGCTGGAATAGTCATTGCGTTGATTATTTCTATAATTACATCTCTATAGTAGCTCAATTGCATGTCTTGATTTTCTTCACATACATTGCTTGGACAAGCCCTTAGTATTTTCTCTTCTACTCCTTTTTTCTAACAAGTTGTGTTTTAGCTCTTCAACCCCCTAACTTTTTGAAATGACAAAGGGGCAGAAGACTTGTTTTGTAAAAAGGGAAGAAGACATATATGTGGAGCATATATGAGGAGAAGGCATAATTTCTATAAATGGTGTGAAAGCTAACATTATAGGAGAAATAACATACATTGAGGGGGAGTATATGAACTCAATTAGCATATGTTTAGGGGAATAATATGTACTCAATTAATTGAATACCCAAGGTTTCTCCAAAGGTATGATTTTATTTATCGTATTTAAACAGAATTTGATACATTTATTGCATGGTTTGTCATCTTCAAATGGTGGAGAATGTTAGATCAAGGTCTAAACTGACTAATCTATTGTTTTGATGATGACTAAACCATTCAATTTATTTGTATCTAATACTTATACTTGAGTGATTACACAAGAAACGAACACATTCAACATGTCTAAACTTGCACATCCTAATTTGGAAAAACCAAGACACACAAGCACAAAGATCAAGATTGAAGAATATATAGTTTTCTCCTTAGATCTTTGATGTGAATCTCTTGTAATGATTGTATGACATGTAATCAATATATGTGTAATATAGTCAATTAGGATGAATTAATATGCACTTGGGAGGGTCTTGCAACACACAAAATAGCAAGTGCAGTCGGGTGAGTTACTCCATGGTATAACTCAATCGACATAACTGTTCCTAATTGTTTCCAACACCCTTTGTTGGTCATGTTTGGTCCCAAGGTAACTCGACTGACCAACAGATCTGGCAAGACAAAAAGTCTTGTCAGTCATCGCTTTTTGACCAAACTCGACTGATATCTTGTTCTATTGTGCATAAACTAGCTGTTAGAGAGAATCCCAAAGTGAAATGTATTTGTTGGACTTTCCCCATAATGGCTAGAGTTCATATTAAGTTGTGGTTCTAATGTCTAGGAGGCATCCTCAACTATAAATAGAGATTAACCACTCTAGGTAGTGTATGTACATATCCTAGTTTTGAGGTCGCAACCACTATATATAACTTGTATTATTTGGTGCCTTATTCAATATCTCTCTCCCTTGATATGTATTTTTAGTTGCACTCAAATTTTTATACTTGAATTATTATCTTAGGGGAATATCATGAAGGTCTAATGAATTTTTTATGTGTTTTTTTTCTCTATTCACCCCTCTATAACCTGAGAGTGAGATCCCAAATTGTAATGTCAAAGCCCATCTCCCTTCATTGCTTACATTGACTCAAACCCATTGTCGAATCCTACTCAGCGGAATAGGGAGGTACTTATGTTATGGTAGATCTCTTGGCCCAGAAGGGGAAGATCCTGCCTTTGCCCTGGTCCCATCTTTACATATAGTTTTATTCATATTTTGGGGGCTGTTGTGTTTCTATTCCCCAGTTTCATCCTTAGATTTACTTAAATGCAATTATGTTCCCCTTTTTTGAACTTTAATGCACTTTACATACTTTTCATGTAGAAACAACCAAAAATACACTGCATTGCCTACAAGGATGATCAATCCATCATGTTGCCATACCTCTAGGGAAGGAAGGCCCCAGAAGTTGTCCAGTGACCCACTTCCAATCACCCAGCCAAGCGATTGGCTCCACCAGTCACCCAACTCAAGCCACTCTCTACTCGGAGTCTTCAAGATTTTTTTGTTCTGATGTATGCTCTACACATCTAGCCTACCCCGATTCAACCCACGCTGGCCAGCTAGAAAACTAGATACAAGGTCCATAGAGTAACCCACATGACTCGCATGTTGGGCCGAGTACGGGCCATTCAATTAGATGCCTTCAACCACAAGTATTCAACATTAGGGTTTCAGCAATGAGGAATGCATCTATAAAAGGAAATCATTATTGTCCTTTCTAAGGGTCTATGATTAGTGATTAGAAGTCACATTTGCACAGTGCAAACCCTAGCGAGGAGCAAAGAGGCAAAAGGCGCAGTGGAGAGACTGGTCTTCCCACACCAGGCATCATGGCCCCTCCATTGTTCTATCTAACTTTACTTTGTTGTCTCTCACCATGAGAAAGTAGACATTTGTGTTGGGACATGAGTACTAGCCCCAACAACCCATATTTCATAATAGCTTGCATCTAAACTCAACAATATTATTGCTAAATAACTTATCATTTTGCTTATTTCCATGCCTTGGAATTTGACATCTTGCTTCACATATATCTTATAATCGTGGATGTGCAGGTTGTTGTAATTGTAATTAAAACTTTGGAATGATCTTATTATCACGCTAAAGTGTCATCAAGGGATAGTGAGGTGATTGGGTTATAATCTTCCAACATGTCAAGACTGGTCAACCATAGTTAGGGAGTCCAATCGAATGAACTAGGAATTTATGTACTGAGATTGGTTGGTTCCAAGGAATTTCAATTCATGTAATGATATGTATCAAATGAGGGTGCAATAGCTATGCTTCTATTTAGTATATTATTATTTAGGATTTAAAATCTTGCTAAAATAATTATACATGCTTTGGCGAGTGAAGCACCCATGTCCTGGTCCTTTTTATTATCATTTATTTACATTGTTAATCATTGTTGCTACTGACAACAATTAAGTTTAATCAATCAAACAACTTTCTAGGTGATAAATATTACTCTTAATACTTTTGAATATATATAACTACTTAAAAACATTATCCTTTGTGTTCAATCTGTAAGTATATTGCAATAAGACTTCCAATCGTGTGGAATGGGTAATTAGTGCACAACTTTTGGTTAAACTAAGGGTTATTTCCTTAGGGTTTTTTTTGGTGCGGCATTCGGAGCCCCATCAAAAATTGGTGTTGTTTCTGGGGACAACGGTAGTTACATATTTTTGGAAGTATAAGTGTAATTAAGGTTTTTCTTTTTATGCTTGATATAGTTGAAAATCTTATAGAACTCTACTCTTTTACTTACGATCACTCTGCCCTTTTTCAAGTACTCCTAAAACATGAAAAGATCCAAAAGTCATGACTCCAAATTGTTGTTCGATCCTAAAATCAAGAGAACTCTCAATAGACTTAGCAAGGAAAAAACCATGGCAGACGCAAAATCTACAGAAGTATCTATTCAAGTTCAAATTGAAGGCGGTTATCACCGCCCAATGAAAATTACTCACCATAGAAGCCAGGACGCAGGCACAAGACAAATTAATGACTAGTCTAGAATCTTCCCAAGCCACAAAACACGCCAAAGAATTAAGGTATTTTTGTACCCATAAATGCACCAACTTGACTCATCTAGTCCAACCTCTAGGAAATTTGAGCAAGATTAGGGCCCAGGAGGTGAGTCTATTGCAAAATTCCACCTTCACAGGAAGGATTAGAGATGATAGTTGAGAACATCTCCTAAAATTCATCGACCTTTGCTCAATGATGAAGCCATTAGGCGCAACTAATGACACCATGAATCACAACTCTTCAAATACTATTTAACCGATAAAGCCAGAGCATGGTACAACACCTTTAAAGGAGATTCGATCATAACATGGGAAGCTCTAGAAAGCCAATTTCTAGAAAAGTTTTATCCACCCTCGATGACATACTCAATCAGAGGAAAAATCACTAGATTTAACCAAGTGTCTGAAGAATATGTATATGAAGCATGGGAACGATTCAACGAACTCCTATGCAAGTGCCCACGTCATGGCAATCCTAAAAACCTTATCATCGAATTTTTCTATCTGGGTGTCGATGATGAGACTAAGAAGTTCCTTGACTCCTCTTCTAATGGGAACTTTATGTGGTAGAGTTTTGACAATACTTTAAGTTCATCAACCTTGCTACGGAAAACCAGACTCATTGGGGAAGACGTTCGGGTAAAGGCATTCTTAATGGTGGAACATTGTTCGCAACTCAAATCCATATCCAAATCACTAAAGGCTCTCTCACTCAAGAAGGTTAATCTTGAAAAATCTTTCAATGCACATGAGAGGAAGAACCAAATGCCTCAGGTGCAAATCATTGTGCCTTCCTATGAGTTATTCCATGTAGTAGATCATAGAACAATTCATTGCTAACAATTATATCTTGCATTCCACAAACATGAATCTAAGAAACAATATATAGTCACCCAAGCTGAAGGCGTGAATTCGATTCATACTATCCTAGGACAGGAATACTACAAACCGAACTAGGATCGCCACCACCTAGGTTTTCAATACGGGAACCCAACTGGATCTGAAAGCCCCACTTAACAGACATTGTCACTGGCTACTCAAGCCAGAAGACCATCAAACTACACTGGTTTGCACAATTAGGGAAAGTACATATTTAATTTCCCAAGTAGGAACTACCAACAACGACAGTAGTATCAAAATTCAAATCAAGCCCCACCATTGTAGATAGAACCAACACCAGAACAAAATCCAGTAAAGACACTCCATCAGATGATGGAGACATACCAGACTCAATTGGCCAACACCATGGCCAATAAAAAGTCATTGAAATCACACATTTCTTTCCTAGAGGCTAGTCAACAGCTCCCAACAAGAATTTACATGTCAACCAGAAAACAAAGACAAGCATCTATAGCAGTTAAACATCGTAATGACAAGGTCGGGGAACATGTACTCCACATCCCAGACCCCTACTCTTGCATCAATTTCTCCGAGTGTAAAAGAATGCATCCCAGTCGAGACCCTGAGTCGCTCAATGACCAGCCAGCGGTCAGTTTAGCAGAAGGCCAAACACCAAACCCCCCTGTGACATCAGCTCATCCAGGAACCTATGAGAACTCAATGATCGTAGCACCATCAGTCAACTCTAGACCATCAACAACACCTGAAGCACTCGTGTATAAACCTTGTATACCCTATCTGGGCTGCCTCATGCAGACTAAGCTAGATGATAGATTCATGAAATTCAAGGACACTATGAAGAAACTCCACATTGATATCCCATTCCTTGATGCAATAGCTAAAATGTTAACCTTGTTTGAGTATCTCAAGACCCTTCTATTAGAAAGTATATGACCAAGGAATGTGAAATTCTAAAGCTAACATAAATGGCATGTGATATAGTTCAGAACCGCATGCCTCAAAAGCAAAAAAAAAAACTTTGCTCATTTG
The DNA here is from genome assembly GCA_963693085.1 of Alisma plantago-aquatica. NCBI lineage: Eukaryota > Viridiplantae > Streptophyta > Magnoliopsida > Alismatales > Alismataceae > Alisma > Alisma plantago-aquatica. The sequence continues at coordinate 1,062,095,834 of OY856409.1, read as the reverse complement.
GGATTAGATTGTTTCTTAGGAGATGACACATGCTGCAAGGGACTTGCTAACCTAGGTGCAATCATATCAATTATGCCATACACTCTATGCCAACATCTTGGATTTACTGATATCCTACCCACAACAATAACCATTCAACTAACCAATGCATCAATTACAAAGCCTTTGGGGATAATTGAAGGCATACCAATTAAGTTAGGACACAACATCTATGTCTTATGTAATTTTATGGTAATGAAAATAAAAGAGGATAATCAATTTCCACTAATTTTAGGGAGACCATTGCTAGCCACCGCAAGAGGTTTAGTAGATGTCAAAGCCAGCAAACTCATCCTTTTACAAGGAAAGAAGACTATTGAGTATAGGGTTCTCGAATATTTAAAGAAAGTGCATAACTCGATTGAAGTCTTCAAGGAGGAAGGTAAGTTTGAACCAAAGTCATCAGATGTCCAAAATGTTCCCAAAGGTAACAAGGCCCAACCACAACACAAGTTATATACATCATCTAACCATGATCTAGGTCTAATGAGCCCAAAGAAAACATGCAGTCCGTGTAACTATAACCAATAAAGTCTCGAGTCCAATAGAGGAGAGACAAATAAATTGTTGTAACCCAATAAGGTCTCGAGTTGAATAGAGGAGAGATCAGGGAAACGGGTTTGTGCCACTCCATGTTCTCCCCCTTTCATCCAATTTTCATACACAGGGGACCTACCAAAACTCTCCCAGAAATACCCAATCATCCTGGACTTGTGATCCAATCTACCTTGCACAAACAGATCAAGAGTATTATTGAGATGAAATTTGTTCTTTGCAGGTTTTGGAGTCTAGTGAGTGGAGAAAAAATTCCCCTATCGGGGATATCCAAGTGTGGTCATGTGACCTTAAAGGACTAGGGTCGCTTGATCATGCTTAGTCGAAGGGGACCACAGAGTAAGCTTAGTTTGGAAACGAATCTTGGATCCTAGTATCAATTGTTTTTCTCCTTTTCATTTTGCTTTACTCGGGATAAGCAAAGATTTAAGTTCAGGGTATTCTAATGAGTATATGTATACCCATATTTACATACAATTTTATTCACCTTTTAGGGGCTATTTTTTTTCTATTCCCTAGTTTTAGCCTTAGATTTACTTAAATGCAATTATCTTCCCCTTTTCTAGACATTAAAGTACTTTACATACTTTTCATGTAGAAATAGCCAAAAATACACTTCATTTCCTAGAAGGACGCTCAATCCCTCATAATGCCATACCTCAAGGGAAAAAGGGCCCTAATAGTTGTCCATTGTCCACCATCCAATCATGTAGTCAAGCTATCAGCTCCATCAGTCACCTGACTTGAGCTACTATCTACCTAAAGTCTTCCAGATTCTGCAGTTCTGACGCACACACTCCATATCCAGCCTACCTCTATTCATCCCAGTCTAGACAACTAGAGAACCAGATACAAGGTTCAAATTGAGTAACTCACATGAGTCCTCTGGTGGATCGAGTATGGGCCATGCAATTGGCTTCCTTCGACCAGAGGTATTCTACATTAAGGTTTTGGCGGTGAGGAATGCATCTATAAAAGGGAACCCCTACTGTACATTATAAGGGTATCTAATTATTGATTAGAAGTCACATTTGCACAACACAAACCCTAGTGAGAAGCAAGTAGGTGGCGATCGCAGTGGAGAGGCTAGTCTTCCTACACAAGGCATCATGGCCCCCTCCATCATTCTATCAATCTTTTGGCTGTTGTTTCTCACCATGAGCAAGTAGACGCTTGTGCTGGGGCATGAGGACTAGCCTCAACAACCCATATTTTATTACAGCTAGTATGGAAACTCAAGAATACTATTGCTAAATAAAGTATTGTTCTTCTTATTTTCTTGCCTTGGAAATTGATGTCTTGCTTCGCATATATGTTATAACTGTGGATGTGCATGTTATTGTAATCATGATTAGAACTTCAGAACGATCTTATTATCCCCCATAAGTGTCAGCAAGGGATAGTGAGTTGATTGGGTTACAATCTTCTAACGTGCCGAGACTGGTCGGTTGTAGCTCAGGAGTCCAATCGGATGAACTAGGAACTTGGGTACTGAGACTGGTCGGTTCCACAGGAGCTTGATCCATGCAATGACATGTATCTTGTGTAGGTGCAATATCTAAGCTTATATTGAGTAAACTATTATATATGATCTAAAATCTTGCTAGAATAATTACACAGTCTTTGGCGAGTGAAACCCCATGCCTTGGTCCTTTTTTATCATTTATTTACTTCCTTAATCATTATTTCCACTACCAGTAATTTAGTTTAATCTATCGATTGAATTTCTCAATCATAAGTATTACTATTAATACTTTTGAATATATATACCTTTGGGTTTTTTCCTTACATATATTGCAATAAGGCTTACATTCATGTGGAGTGGGGAATTAGCGCACAACTTTTCATTAAACCTAAGGGTTATTCCCGTAGGGTTTTTATTGGTGTGATGTTCAGAGCCCCATTATATATCCCATTATATATCCAACAACCTCGAGTTAATGAGGGAGAAAATGCAATCCGAGTTGTAAATTGCTTTGATTGTCTTATCAACTCTAATTAATAGGAGGAAAATATAATTCATGAAGTTGTATCAAAAATGAAAATGAAGGCAACGAAGAATAGAAGGGAGACTTCATGCCCCTGTTTGCATGGAATACTAAGGGTGCATGAAAACCCACAAAGAAGAGGAAAACAATAGGTTGGATTTATAAATATAGAATTTCTATTGACACTTTATAAGAAAGGAAAATTGGAAAGGAAATTAAAGAAATTGTTATTAATGTGCTCATGTATGACTACACTTGTAGATCTATTCATGAAGAGGTTGATCTGGGGAGGGCATGTGTAGGGTGGAACCCCAATGTGTTGAAAGATGACATTCTCAAAATAAATACCTAATGTTCCATATGAAGTGTGTTAACAAATCTAGGTTGAAATTTAGTAACACGATGGTATACTCTTTCAATGAAGTACATTAAAAATAGAGTTTATAGTGATATCTATCCTATCTAGATAAGCATGTATACCTTCCTTGGCTAATTTTTGGTGACTTTAATAATGATTTTAGGAGGAGAAAATTGGTGTCCTATTACCTACTATTTTCATCAATGATTTTAATGAGGTAGTAGACAAAGATGATTCATTTGAGCCCCCGATGGTTGGGGTGACTTTTGCACGTGATAAAATGAATATGATGTTCAAGACAAGATTTCAAGAAATGTGGATAGAGTGTTAGTGGATGATACTTGGCTGCGATTATTTCCTACAGCTTTGGCAAACACAAAGGCATCCAACATAAGTGACCATGCTCCTATTATTGTTGATGTGACAAACAAAAATCTGAAAAGAAGACAATTCATTATCTTAAGCTACTGGACCAAATGGGAGGATTTCGATAAAAAAGGTAAAAGAAGCATGGAGCATCCCCATTAAAGGTAGTCCAACTTTTAGATTTATGAAAAAAAATTAACAAATACCAAACAAGTTATCAAGATGTGGTAAAAAGAGGTAAACATTCCTAGAATGTTGGATGAAACTAGATGTAAATAGAACAAGATAAAAAGGGCCCTAATGAAAGATCCTTTGAATGAAAATCTAATCAAGAAAAAGAAAAAAATGCTTATTCATAAAGATGTGAATGAATAGGAAACAAAGATGCCTTATGGAGGATAGGGGTCAATAAATCACCTAGATCAGACGAGTTTAATGTTTTCTTTTATAGAAACTCCTAGTATATCAACAAATATGACCAAACAAAAAGCATAAAATGGTTCATGAAAGGTGGAAGCATATTGAGATAGGTTAATTATGCGTGATTGGTACTCATTCCAAAGAAAAAGATGACTTCCTGTCTTTCTCTCTCAGTATTAAACTTATAACATGTTGCACTTCACCATACAAAATTATCACACAAAAATTGGCAACCATGCTAAACCATGTTCCTCCATACCTTATTTCTAATAATCAAGGAGATTTTGTACAATGTAGCATCATTAATGACCGTGCCTTATTAGCAGGAGAATTTCTTCTAGACTTAAATATGCAAAGAGGAAGCAATAAATCATGCCTAAAGTTGGATGTTTCAAAGGTATATTATAGTGTCAAATAAGAGAAATTGTGGTAGATAATGAAATAGATGGACTTCAATCACACAAAATTTGATGGATGAAATGGTGTGCATGTACTCCAAACTTCTTAATCATAGTGAATGGTGTGTCTGTAGGAATGCTCTACGGAAGAATAGGCTTGAAGATGAGGGGATCCCATATCATCTCTCCAATTCAAATTGGTCATGGAATACTTAACACAGTTGATTAAAAAGGCATAACAAGTTTCAATGTGCACAATCTATGGAACCAAAGCTCTCAACCACCTTATATCTACAGATGATATTCTTACTTTTGTAGAATAAAAGACAAAGAATATGGAGGCTTTGAAACTTTATTTTTCATATTTTGGGAGCACATAAGTCTATACATTAATAAAAACGATACAAAACGTTTTCTATTTAAAAATATTCTACATGAAGTTGATAGGTTATCTCTTGTAATGCATGCATAGATAGCTTCTCTGCCTGTAAGATATTTGGGATGTATGTTAGCATGAGTCAATATAATGTTTAAATATTTTGAACAATGTATTTACAAATTATATGAGATGATTTGCAAATGGTCTACAAACAAAACTTCCATGGCTAGTAGAATCACTCTTATATTGTCTTTCATTTAAAGTTTTCTAATCATAACTTACATATTATTATATCATGACATTTGAACCATTTTTCTAGGTACAACAATGAGAAATACCATATGTGGTTCTTGAAAGAATGCAGAGGAATGTATCAAATTTCTTTTGGGGTGGTTCCTATCATCCAATAATGTATGGGAGTGTGACAGTACCAAAAGAAGGTGGAGTGAAACTAAAACTTCCTAGTGAAATAGCTAGATTGGGCATAGTAAGAAGGACTTGCAATTTTCATGTGAGTGAATCTGTATGGGCGAGATGGATGAACAAACACTACCCCCAAATTTCTTGACTTAATCCTGAAATAAGAGAAGGCTAGTCAAGTTCCATAAATAAGGTGACAATCATGTGGCAAGAAGTGAAGCATCATTTTAGGTCATCTCGATAGGGAAATTGGGAATTGATAAACCCAAGGAATTAAATCTGGGAAATGATCAAAGATAGGGCTTATTCCAGTTCCAAGCATGGTGTATGCCTATTTTGAAGGCCATGTACATCATTAAAGTGGTCACCTATAAAGGATATACCACCAAATACTATCTACCAAAGATCATTTAGGTGACAAAACACCTCAATCAAAGAATTTTTATTCCTTCATGGAATTGAGGACAAAAATAATTTCCATTTCTTTTATGAGATACAGCTTCTCTTTGGAATGTTCATTCCTCATTTGTAATGTTCTAGGAGTTACATTCAAATTTGAAGATTTCAAGATTTTGTTGGCCTATTACCACAACTGCAGTTCACATGATAAAGGCAAAGGAATACTAGCCTTTTCTAGTCTTTTCATCATGTATGGTTGGAAAGGAATTAATGTGTGCATGAAGGGAAATCAAAAAACATTGAAATATTTGAAAAGAAAATTGGTAAACGAGTCATATGTAGGATCATATATAAAAAGTTTCTTTCATTGTCATTCTTTGTCTTGAAATTTGTTAGGGTGTATGTTGGCTATATGTAATTCTAGACCCCTTCCATGTGTAGGGGAGTCATAAAAAATTTTACCTGATTTAGATACATACATGCATACATCCATCCATACATACACACATACATACATACATATATACATACATACGCCGACAAGGAGTGGCTCAAGTGATCAAGCACGGTATCCACTTACAAAGGGACCCAGGTTTGAATCCCAATTGCCACCTTGATTTACCACCCTCCTGGGTGTTTGGCCACCGCCACGGGTGTGGTAGAGGGGGAGAGAATGCCTCTATTAATCCCATAGATACATACATATATAATACATACATACATACATACATACATACATACATGCATGTACATGTGATGCAAACAGTCATCCTATTCCCCAAGGTTTGTATATGGAATTCAACTAGTTGATCATGAGATGACTAGAAGCCAAGGTACACACTCATGATTAATGACACCCACTCATACCACCAAAAAATTTACCTTCATTCCAAACGTAAACCCTAACAACAAGTATGAGTATGTTATGCGGAAATAGTCCTCTAAAGAGTTTAAAGCTATAAGGTCAAAAACATGTAAGTGTTGGAGAGAGTACAATCAATATGTTAATATAGAATTAATTATAATTCTTCTCAGAGCCAGTTAAAAAAAATAAGAAAAAATATTTGCCAATATATAATATGAAAATTTTGAACTAGTGAAGGATGTATTAGAACATATGATCCTCATCTACATTCTAGGCATCATTGTTACAAACATGTCTCTTCCTAGATATGGTGGACATGGAAAGATCACACGTTGATCTGATATCAAAGGAGCAAGGCTTTTTTATTAAGATTCTCAAACATGGAATATAAACAAATCACTCTTTGTGAAGAACCCAAATGGTTTGACATCTTGACATTGTAAACAATATATACCTTACCATATGTGCATACATTGATTAACATCACATCAATGGGAAGAATTTGGATGAGAAGATAAAAAGGTACCATAGATTCTAAAGTAGGGATATTCATTCACAATTACACCAAAACCTCGATCTTAGGTGAAGATATGGTACTTTTAGAGTTGGAGGTGGCATATATGCAAAATGATACCATATGGATGGATGTATGGCATAAAAAAGCAATGATAATCGATCTCATGTTAGTTTCATGCTATGTAGAGCATGTGAGCATGAAGATAAGAATCATCAATCACAAAGGAAATAGAGAAACAAAATAAGGATGAATTCACCAACCCTAACCCATAGAATATGTAGAAACTAAAACGAAATATTACGATGTGTATGAGATATCGAATATGGATGAAAGCATCATGTGGAAGTCAAACAAAGTTGCTATATACAGGTAGAGATAACAAGACCTACCCAAAAATGGAATCACCATTGTCAAGGAAGGAGAGATAATCACCCTAAGTAGGAAGGAGATACATGAGCCTATAATTCTAGAAAAATAAGGGGAACTTTCTATCCTTCAAATTGGGAAAAATTCTAACTCTTAGCTTTTCCAGATAAGAAGGGGAATTGGTCATGGAACTATAGTGAAAAAACATAGTCCATAGACATATACCAATTAGGAACCTCCCGCATGCAAAAAAGTTGAAACTAGATAAGTGTGTTGACAATATTATGGGAAGTTAGGGATGTTTGCTCTCCTGTGATGAAAAGGGTGAAAAGGTTCTACTATAAGTCTATCAAAAAAGTGTTTATTCAATCGTTGAGAACAATAAGAAGTGGGATAACATAAATAATATGAACATTTTTCCTAATGGGTGGAGTTATGTATCTAATTATGACAAAATGGGTTTTCAAAGGGTGTGAATTGTTTGGATCCCTAACAAGTGGATCATGATAGTCGAGAATTTTTTTTTGTGGTGAGTTAAAGAGGAGGACTATGAAGAGAAATCAAAGATTTTTCAAAGGTTATTAATGTCTTACATGGTTTTAAAGACTTACATTGTCTGGAGATGGACTGAGAAGAACAAATGAAAATGAAGCCTGATCCCCAATTTGTTACTAAATGTTTTTAAGTAGGCCGGTGATAGATATTGCAATAGAACATGATTTAATGAAGTAGTTTAATAAAAAATTAGAAAAGGAAAAAATAAACAACCATTGTATGTCTTTATTGAAAATTTATTAACATTAAAGTTTCTTTAAAGAATTGGGTAAAATATGAGTTCAGATCAAACATCTTCTTGCAAATAACAAAGTAATCAATTGACTTGAACAAAATCTTTCAGAGTGACCATTTAATGATAATCTTATAAATAATAGGAAGAATTGAAATGAAGAGTAAATAATCTCAAAAGATAAAGAAATACTCAACTAGAGGAGAAGCAAGAAAAAATGTCTCAAAGGTGAGGTTAGATTTATGAAACTCTACTACACAACTTCTGATAATAACAAGGGGAGTTTTCTGACTAGAAAAGAACATCTAGAACAATAATTTGTTGGATTATATATAATATTATACAATAAGGAGACAAACGAAGAAAAAAAATCATATTGTCCATGATTAGAAATTTCAAAGTCTTAGCCACACACAACTCTCTACTGTGTAGGGAAGCTAATGATTAAGAATTTAAAGTTGTCGTTTGGAACATAGGGACCAACAAGTCATCGACTAGATAGTTTTGATGCATATTTATACAAAAGCACATATCGTACAAAAATAAAATATTAGGTGAAACTGTGCATTGGTTCATGAGGTCACATGGAAGAAAATTAGTCATGCTTTTAAGGTATTAATCCCTAAATAGAACATTACTTTATAGGTATTTAGACTTCTTTTTTGGCCCACTTGAATTGGTTATTTAGTGCATTAAAACTCACGATATGTGTCAAATGAAGTGATAGTGAATCAAATCAAGATATCCAGGGTTGAATGCCACCTACGACTAACTGGTATTTTGTAGAGACAGAGGTTGGATGGGATGCCTAGAAAGTCTATGCACAACTTGAGTAGTCAGACCCCACTAGAGAAAAATCAACATATCCATTGTAAAATGCTCTTGGATATGAAAAACATTAAAAATACAAGCATGTGTTTGACTTCCCCCCTTTATGATGATCAAGGAATCACCATTAAAGTTCTACAGAAAGACCTAGAAAGATACGCGCCCCAATCCACCTCACCTCAACCCCATCCTGCACTCACTAGATATGGCCCACTATCCTAGAAGTCTCCAAAAGATACAGTTCTCCTTAGGTAGGCATCCTACCTAGTTCAAGTCTCTATTTTTTCCTAAAGATTGGTTTAGTCAATTACTAAACTTAGCAAGACCCCATCCCCTATAAAAATATCCAAGGATATCATTTATAGAGGTTGTCATTTGTAGAAAAAGTCTAGAAACTACAGCTTGGATTTGGCATCTAGTTCACCTTTTGTTGGCATCTATTGATTCAGGTTGACATATAGCCACCACATAAAAACCTAGGAACTCTAGATTCAACCTATGGAACCCTACAATGGATTTCGAGACCCTGATTCATCTCCTTTAGTGAAGAAATAAGGAAAATGATCATATTTTACTTTCTACAACATCCAAGAAAGGTAAATTTGGGTCTAGCTTGGTCCTAGTCACTTTTGCTTAAAATGTGCTTACTAAGATACCTACTACAGGCATCCCCCATCCTCTATAAAAAATCCTCCATTTATCATTTATATAGGTTGTCGCTTATTGAGAGGCTAGAAACTATCACATGACTTGGCATCTAGTTAGCCTCGATTTGGCACCTATTCACTTTGGTGGACTACTAGCCACCACCCAAAAACCCATGAAATCCATCTTCAATCTCCAAAACCCTAGAAAGTAAACTCTTTGAGGATCATAATCCATTTCCTTTGGTGAATAAATAAGAAAAAGACCCTCTTTCACTTCCTACATGGTTCAAGCATATATTGGGTCTAGCCATAATATAAATACCTTTCAACCTCACCACCCCCAATACCAAAGATATTTGATTATACGAGTATGATCATGAATGATTTTATATATATTATTATTGTGCTAACCCTCATTTCTTATGCCAATATCATGTATGCATGTTTCTTGTTGTATTTTTTAATTAGAGCTAATTCTAAAATTAAAATCTCACTTTTATCTTATTATAAATTGGCAATACACATTTGGGGCACTCTGGGAGTGCCTAACACATTTTTGTTTGTAATAAAATGTCTTAACCTAATCTTTTATGGTCTCTCGTGTCTTATACACCGGCTTACCAAAGCAACTTTATGCTTTTATAATTTTTTTGTTATAAATGTAGTGGCAACTCAGTTTTCCAATCACCCACTATTTCATTGTCAAAATACACCAAAACATAATAATCATATAGCTTTTACTTCAGAAAATGTGATATCATGTCAAAGATCTAAGTACAAAGTGATATGCCCTAGGAAGTATCATGTGATACTTGTTAAAGGGATATCTTGCACTTGATTTGATTATTAAAAAAACCCAATTCCACTTATCGTGTTTATTTCATTATTGAGATAAAGAATAAACTAAAAAAATGTCCTAAGAATATTTTGACTCGTGACATGTGGTTTGGGTTGAGGACCTAAACATGAGATCATATGTATAATAAGAGTAATTATTCTTGTTATGTTACTATTCGGTTACTATGGTGGATAGTATAGGACAACAATAATGCACAACACTAGCATGTATGGTGAGTGATGACTATGTCTCTTTAGTCATGATATTGGATATCAACTCATATACATGGCTACATGTTAGAGAATGAGTTGTATTAGAAGGATCTACCTTGAGATTGATGTGTGGAAGTCATTTCATGACATGTTATAGTCATATCTCAATTTTACAATGGTGACGGCAATCGTTAGACCTAAAGTCACTACAGTAACACATGTTGTTTAGTGTACTTTAACACTTGTACAACATGCTCTGGAATAAAAGGAACCAAAAAGTTGGAGATAGGGTACACTCTGAAACATGGGGAGTATTGTGAGTGATGTAGATGGACTTTGTCCTTTCTTTGGAGTAATATCCCTAGCCACTTGACAAGACAAACTATGAGATGCATGGCCTTGCTTATTGAGTCAATATATGATATTGATCTCACAATATCTCAAATAGTCTGATCTAGTTCAAGGAACATATATTCAATGTCAAGAAGATGACATTTCATGCCCCAATTTCAATATGGATATTTGTGACAATGGGATTATATGATCATGGTAACATTGGTCATCTTACATGTTGTATTTGTTCTCCAATTCATTCTTGTAACTTGAGTGGCAATGATGTGTGCCGACACACCAATCTTTGCTTGTATTGTTTTAAACATCACTACCAACATAATTAGGATCCATTCAAGTTACACGCATAAGGATGCATAAGGGAATTGAAGTTCACAATCAAACTGATGATTAGAATGGTTCTGAATAATGAACAAGCTAATTAACCTTCGGGTTGGGCTACCAGAATGTCTGATCAGTTGAACAAATCAGTTGGGTCGACACATCAATTGAGTTTCAATTGGTCGATTGAGTTTTCCACTAGAATGACGTGATTGGATGATGAGGCAACCTATTTGGGTGATCACAATGTAATGGTGAAAGTCTCAAATTAGATAAAAACTATGATGTAGATTTAAACTATCTCATTCATTCGATCAGCTAAGTTGATCCAGCAATCAGAGTGCCCAACAAGACCATGATTAGGCAATCAAGTAATGTGATCAGCATGTCAGAATCCAGTCTGAGTTTTTCAACATTAGACTTCTTTTAAGATTGTGATTAGGAAAGGCGTTGGAATTAGAATTTTCCAAGCCCATGAGTCTCCTATATAAAGGAGGCACAACATAAAGGGTTTAACCGAACACATGGGACAACTTGTAAGAAAAGTTAGCCATCAAAATTTTCTCTTGGAAATAAGAAGTCACCCTAAGGACGGATGCCCAAGATAGGAGAAGTAGGGGGTTTTTGGATGAATAGCACATCAACAACTCCTATTCCTCTTCTATTTGGTGTCCAAGATGGTGTACCACATTATCACTCATCGATATGGACAAATAGAGGTTAAGGCACATGTATGCAGGATTGGATAAGTTGTTCAACAAGAAGACAACCATGTAGTAGGTTGTTGGCCAATATAGATCCATTTCTCATCGATCTATATATCTTGTTGGTCATTATGGATCTAGATCGATAAGAACATATTCTTCATTAACAAAGACACATCTATTTTTGAATAACTAGTTTTTGCAAATGTGTAACAATTATCCCTTATCATGTCTTTTGATCATTGACATTTTATAGCTATGATAGATACTACGTCTAGGGTATGCAAAATTATTTTTTGTTATTTTGTTGTGTCCCTTCCCGAAAACCCTACAGTGGTATAAAAATAGATGTCATACACTTTTAACACTAGTCCGGGTTTTGAAATATATATATATATATATATATATATATATATATATATATATATATATATATATATATATATATATATATATATATTACATATAAACATGTGACACCTTGAAAATCAATTTGTTTTGTGGATGTGGATATGGAAATTAGATTGTTGTGGTATGAGCTAAGACGTAATATATTTATTTTGATTTTGATCAAACATCATGTAACATTTATATGGCTTCCATGACATGCCTTTCTATATTCATTCTTTATGTAAACTTCAATTATGTAGTTAGAATAGGATGATGCAAAAAAAACATTGGTGGACCATGCTAGAGGAGACTATCAAAATCGTACACCAAAAAGGATGGTCCTTCGAGGGTTCGTGATCAAGAGGAGATGATAGATCAACAACACAAGAACTATCTAAATTAGGGACTATTGATCCACTGACTAGCTTGCATGATTGGGTGACCAGAAACCCTAAAAGGACATATTAAGGATTGCATTTAGATGTGAATCTTGGTTGTTTTTCTACAACAATTTTTGGCTCAAGTTGTTGTACTATTTACCATATCTTTTTCATTACATGTGGTGATTGTAATATGTGTTACAATGTATATGTAATGGGATATATATATATATATATATATATAATATCGATGTTGAAGATTCCTTCCAAGTGCATTACACATGAAAACCTTGTTTGACTAATTATGGGCAATGCAAAAATAGTGCATTGGCTACCTCAGGGAATTGTGATAGTAAGTATGTGGCCCTACCAAGAAGGGTGCATATCTTATTGTATAGGCCTTGGGTTGAACTTGAATAGGTAATTGTAATGGGGTTAAGCACCTAGAGGCTGAAAATTGCATAGAATTCATACAATGTACTATTGACATGGAGTTGTGCGTCCATCTATCCAAGAACTGTATATGATGCAATTTATAATTTTTGGCTACCTTACTAATTAAGTTGTGAGCACAAACGGTGGTTGATTCATGATTTAATGTATTTTGGATCTTGGCTCACTAGAAGAATTCTTGTTGCAATCTTCTGAATTGATAGTGAGGGCTCTCAATTTTTATATAAAATATCCAGAGTGTAATTAATTGAAGTCGAAATTAATTTTGTCAAATAAGATTTCTAAATCAAATATATGTTCAAATCAAAATATAGACTCATGAAAAATATCTTCTATGTAGATCAATGGAAGACACTAGCAACAATCCATTTTTATTGTAATAAATGTTTGAGGAAAATAAAGTTAACAAAAATCTATTTGTTGACTGGTTTAGGATGTTGAGAATTGTTGTCACATGAGTGTAAGCTCTATGTTCTAGACACACCGGTACCTAGTAAACCAACTCAAAATGAACCTATGTCGGAGAGGGAAACTCATAAGAAGCATTTTGATGATGCTATGGACACCAAGTGCCTATTTCTTTTCTCCATGAATCATGAGCTTTAGGACCGACATGAGAACATAGATGATAATGATATCATAACACATATCAAGAACATGTATCAAGAACTAGCAAGACAAGAGAGGTATGATGTGTCCAAATCCTTATTTAACCCTATGTACTCAAGTTAATTGGTTCGTGAAAAGTCTTTCAAGACTAGGTTTTCTTGTAAATCAAGAGTTGGAAATATATATAATCCTACAATTAATCATTGTTAGACCCCTACAAGCAGTTTGTCATGAATTACAACTTGAACAAATTTTGATAAGTCATTGATTAAGCTACTTGGCATGTTGAGAACTGTCTAGGGTCAAATGAATGACAAGAACAAATCCATTTTAATGGTGAACAAAGGAAATGGGAAGTCCAATGGAAAACGAAAAGATAAGAAAGGTTATAAAACTTCAGGTTTATATGTTATTAAAATAAAATTATCTACTTCTTCATCATGGGTATTGGATACCGGATGTGGAATCTTAGATATGTTCTAATATGCAAGATCTGAAAGGAAGTAGAGTTTGAATAAAGGGTAGGTGGAACTCTGTGTTGCAAAGGGAGCAAGATTTGTTGCCACTATAGTAGGCACCTATGGTCTATCTCTTCCAGTGGGCTTGTAATAGAGTTAGAGAACTACTATTATGTACCTTCCATAAATAGAAATATTATTTTTCTATCTTGTTTGGATAAGAATGGTTTTGAGTTTCTAATAAAGATTGTTCATATTTGTATTTCTAAATATGATATCTATGATGGAAGGCCCCTATCTGTTATGTTCTTTACTTATTAGATCATGACATATGTGTATAACATAAATACCAATAGTTTGAAACTCAATGACTCAAATAAAATTTATCTTTGGAACTATGGCACATAAATGAGAAGCACATTTCTAGACTCCATGAACATGGTTATTTGGACTCTTTTGATTTTAAATCAATAGAGACATGTGAATCTTATTTATCGGGAAAGATAACAAATGCACATTTCACTAGTAACAGTAAGAGAGTTAGTGACTTCCTATGAGTCATACATAGTGATGTATGCAGAACTTTTATCACAAGTTCTAGAATTGGATATCAATTTTCATCACTTTTACTGATGACTTCAATAGATTTGGCTATGTGTATCTAATGGAACATAAGTCAATATCCTTTAAAGAGTTCAAGGACTATATAAGTGAAGTACAAAATTATCATGGAAAAATATTTAAATCACTTCTATTAGATTGAGGTAATGAATAGTTAAGGAAAGAGTTTGAGGTCCTTGTAAGGGATTATAGTTACCAGGAACACCACAAAATAATGGTGTATTAGAAAGAAGGAATTGTACCTTGTCGGACATGGTGCAATCAATGATGAGTTTTGTTTATCTTCTAATTTCCTTTTGGGGTGTTCTCTTGGAAAAGTTGTGTTTACACTTAAGTGAGAACCTTTCAAATCTTTTGAAAAGGGACCAGATGAAAAAGGGAATGGGAAATGATAGAATATGACATTCATGAAAGTTTGGGGATGTGAAGCTTATGTCAAGAAGTAGTTCTTTGAAAAGCATGCACCCAAATTAGATAAATTTATCTTTGTTGGATACCCAAAGGAAATTAAGTATTACTACTTCTATTTTCCATTAGAAAACACAGTGTCTGTTGTTGGAGATTTTGTATTCCTCGAAAGGGAATTCATTTCAAGAGGAACCAGTGGGAAGAAAATAGAACTCAAAGGAGTTCGAGACCAACAAGATAACATTGAACCTATGGAGGTATATAAGGAACAAAAGGAAGCACAAATTGTTGTGGAACATCAAGTCCCTATTTTAACACAGGAACCTCAAAGTTCAGTAGGGAACGTCTTGGGCCAAAGAGATATATATTTCTCATGACTCAAGGTGATGATGTGTTGGTCATCGAGGATGGTGATCCAACAACTATCAATGAGGCTATTAAAGGAATATATTCTAAAAAATGACTTCGAACCATGTGATTTGAAATGGATGTCATGTACACCAGCAAGGTATGGACCTTGTAGGGTAAAACCCATAGGATGTAAGTGGTTCTTCAAGAAGAACACCAACATGTATGGTAATGTATAGTCCTAGAAAGATAGGTTGTTGCAAAAGGATTTAAACAAGTTCAATGTGTTAACTATGATAAAACTATTCATCAGATGCCATGGTTAAATCCATTAGATCATGCCTACCATTGCAGCTTACCATACTATGAAATTTGGCAAATGTACATTAAAACTACTTTTCTCAATGGGAATATTCTAGAGGATGTGTATATGACACAACTGGAGGGTTTTATCAGTCCAAATGAAGCCAATCAAGTATGTAAGCTTCAAAGGTAAATATATTGATTGAAGAAAGCATCCCAAAGTTGGAATGTTTATTTTGATGAGACAGTCAAAACAATTTAGTTTTATCGAGAATGAAGATGAACCTTGTGTTTATAAGAAAGTTAGTGGGAGCATGATTGTATTTCTCATATTGTATGAAGATGACATGTTACCGATGAGAAATGACATACCTACTCTATAATTGGTTAAAACATGGTTGGGTAATATCTTCTCCATGAAGGAATTAGGTGAAGCATCGTATATTCTAGGAATTAAGATCTATAGAGATATATCTAGAAGGATTCTGGGCCTAAGTCAAAGTACATACATTGACAAAGTGCTAAAGAGGTTTAGTGTGCAGAATTCTAAGAGAGGAAACATACCCATGTCTATGGAATAAGCCTCTCTAGAACTCATTTTCCAAGCTCATTGGAAGAGCATGCATGCATAAATAAGGTATCATATAATATATGGTTTGGTTTGAGGGTGTATTAAGAACATTTTATTATTAATAAACATTAGTAATTGATTTTATTATTAAAAAAGTATTTTTATATGTCCTAAGAACATATATCAGTGAAAATAACTTAATAATGTCCTAAGAACATTTTAACTCGAGGATATATAGTTTGGGTTGAGGATCTGAACATGAGATCATATGTATAATAAGAGTTCCCATTCTTATTATGTCCCTATTCCTTTACTATTGTTGATAGTACATGACAAAAAAATGCACGAGACTAGCATGTATACTGAGTAATGACTATGTCTCTTTAGTCATGATATTCAATATAAACTCACGTACATGGGTACATGTTAGAGAATAAGTTGTATTAGATAGACCCACCTTGATATTGACACATGGAAGTCATGTAATAACATGATAGAGTCATATATCAATGTGAAGTGGTGATTGTGATCCTTAGACCTGAAGTCACTATAGTAACACATGCTATTATGTGTACTTTGACACTAGCCTAACATGTTCTTGATATAAGCTACGAAAAAGGCGGTGATCGGGTACATTGTGAAACATGGGGAATATTGTGAGCGATGTAGATGTAACTTGTCCCTTCTTTGGAATGATATCCCTGGACACTTGATAAGAGAGACTATAAAATACCTTGTGATGCTCAAGTGAGGAAATACATGACATTGAGCTCACAATATCTCAAATAGTATACTCTAGCTCAACGAACATATATTGAATAGTAATAGGATGATATTGCATGCCTCAATTTCAATATGGATATATGTGATAAAGGGATTATACGATCACAGTAACATTGGTCACTTTACATATTGTATTTGTTCTCCAATTTATTCCTACTACTTGCGTGGAAATGATGTGTTGCTAGACATCAGTCTTTTCTTGTGTTATTTTGAACATCAATACCAACATAATTAGAAACATATCGGGTAACACAAATAAGGATGCATAAGGGAATTCAAGCTTGCAATCAAATATATGATTAGAATGGTTCTAAATCATGAACAAACTGATTAACCTCTGATAAGGTGAGTAGAATGTTTGTTTGGCCAATCAAATTGGTTGGGCCAAAAGATCAATTGATTATCAATTGGTCGATTTAGTTTTTGATGACTGGAATAAATTGATTTGGTTGATCAAGAAACCTTGTCTGGAAATCATAATGCAACATGAAAAATCTCAAATTGCAAGCAATTCAGATATGGATTCGAACTGTCCTAATTGGCGGATCAGCTAACTTGATTGGGAAATTAGAATGTCCAACAAGACCATAATCAGCTGATCAAGTAATGTGATTGAGCGGTCAGGATCCAATTTAAGTTTTTCAGTGTTAGATTATTTTTGGAATTGTGATTAGGAAAGGGATTCAAAATAGAGTTTTCCAAGCCCATGAATCTCCAATATAAAGTGGGCACATCTCAAAGGATTTAACACAATATTTGGGACAACTTATGAGACAATTTGGCCATTAAAGTTCTCTCTTATAGAGAAAGTCACCTCAAGGATTATTTCCCAAGATCAGATAAGAAAGATAGTTATAAGATGACTAACACATCAATAACTCAAGTTCTTCTTTGACTTGGTGGTCAAGGTAGTGCACCATGTTCTCATTCATATGCATGGACAAAGTAGAGGTTGAGGCACACATGTGGGGGTTTGGAGAAGTTGTTCCACAAGAAGATAGGCGTACATTAGCTTGGTCACTATTTCATGTCTCTTTCTCATTTATCTAGATTCCTTGGTGGTAGTTCCAAATCTGGATCCAAAAGATCATATTCTTTACTATAAAAGATGTGTATAGTTTTAGACAACTAGTTTTCACAAAGGTATAACCTTTATCCCTTCTTATGTGTTTTGTTCATTGATGTTTTATAGCTACCACAAATCTTACGACTAGGATATAAAGGGAAGATTTTTTTTGTTATTGTGTTGTGTCCCTCTCCCAATGTAAACTACTTCTACCTAATCTAAACTCTAACAACCAAGGAGCTCATGTGGTGGGAATGAGCATAAGAAATTGCAAGCTCCTTGTAGGAGAATCCCTATTGGATTTCATTGTGCAAGGAGGAGACAAAAAGTTGTCTTGAGACGGAAACTTAAAATCCTATGGAAATATTAGATGGAATAGCACTTGGTGTATAATAAACCAAATGGGTTTGAAAGAAACGTGGAAAATGGTCTCCAAAAATTTGTATGTAGTACAATCTTTTTTATTCTAATTAATTGTATGTCTATAGGTCTTTATCAAGGAGGATAGGATACAAGATGGTCCACACTCTCCATTTCTCTTTACATTATTCTTGGATTTCTTAACACACATGATGCACAATTAGAGAAGAAAATAGATATAATATTTTTTCATAGAACATATACTTTTAAAAATTTTATTTTTGTAGATGATGTGTTGGTGTTAATGGAAGTAAAACTACAAGGGTTGAAGATCATCGAGAAATATTAGATTTCTTTTGTGATCTTACATGTGTTGTCTTGAATGAAACTAAAACACAAAGGTTTCTTTCCAATAATTGTAGAACCTAGGGTACATTTTCTCATAATATGTAGCTTAAATAAGTTTTATTTCCACAAAATTTATGGTTTATGCTTGCATATAGCAATTTGAAAGTGGTTGACTTCACAGATTATATATACAATCTTGAGGAGTTGTTGGAAAGATGGCCGAAAACCAATACTTTAGTTTCATGGAGGGAAACTCTTATCAAGACTTTTTTGAACATTTCCTTTTTGTCCTAATAAAGTACGTATACATACAAAAAAATCATGTGTGATAGATTTCCAATGCATATATCTAATTTCTTATGTATTAATCTCTACCATTCAATGAAGGAAACTCGTCCAAATCTACACAAAGATGAGTGTGAGTTAGATCTCAGACCACCAATATGAATTTTCAGAAGGATGACATAGAAATAGTTTATCAAGATGCAAACAAAATATGTCATGTGTGAAAGGTGGATGAAAGATAGATACCATTGTGGGTTAAACTATAATCAACACACAAGAGAGTAAGGATATTAAAGGGTCATCAACTTGATGAAAATCATGTATAAACATCTTAAATGCAAGTTCATCCAAGATGGAGAGAAAATGGAGACTAATTGATCAGAACTTAAATCCTTGGATCATATTAGGTATGTTGGATTAGACATATATGGCTTGATGAACATATTCTAAAAATATATTTTGTGTTCATATAAAGAATTGCATGTGGTTTTTATCATGATGGACCATGTTTTTAGGTTGAACCTAAATAATGACAAGACCATACACTAAGTAAAAATGAAAAAGAAATGCATGACCACATCGTCAATATGTGTGAGTGTATGTATAAAGTATGGATTTTAGGTTGCATGAAATTGAAGTTAAAGATTTAGTTGAACTCAAGCTTTAAAGTCATGATGGTCAAACATAGAAGGAAAGACAAAATAAATATGAAGGGCAGTGGGTTAGCTTATATTCCTCTCTACTATCATGTATGGCAAGAAAGGAATTCAAGAACTCACTAAAAAGTTATATGTAGGTGTAAGAAATTTTGTAAATTAGTAGAAGCTCATGATTGGTATAAGTAGATGTAATAATATGATGTGTTAAAATGGTTTTGGGTTCTCACATGGGATATATGTAATTTTGACCCATTTTGGGGTATACAACTAAAAGTTACCAAGTTTTGGTACATGCATGCATATTCTAGCACGTACATAGATTTGGGTATTTGTGGAGATACATGTATTCACACTACAAAGTTAGCTTACCCTTACATTAGGCGAACACAATGCTTTGTATACATTAACAATTAGTGAACTGAAAAATAGGTATGCTTTTATATTCAAAGACTTTAACAATAGTGTCGCCAAGATCGATAATGATATCCCAAAAAATCAACAATGTCAATTCGAATAAACAAAAAAGTAGGAAACATTGATTACTTATGTTGATGTTGACCAACCTCACATGTTTTGACATAAAGAAATGTAGTGGTAGAGTAATGATTGTGATGCGTAGATGAAGGATGAAACTACCCTTTGGTCAAACTAGAGTTTGATTGAATAGAATTGGTTCAAACTAGGAGTTCAACTGGGAGAAATTTTTAGGTATATATTATCTCAATAGACATCTCTCGGATGAATGACGTCATCATGGCCAAACTATGAGTTCGACCAAAAATCCTACTAGCTTTAAAGTATAAAAAATGTATTTCAAATTTAGACATGTAAGTAATAAAATATAAAAATTTTATGATTGCCTAAATACCTATCTAACAAAAAATTCTAATGGACTCAACAACATTAAATATTCAATAAAACAGAAAATAAATGGATAGATACAAGGTCTATAATTCTTCAGAAAATCAAATTTATGTAAAAAAGTAATACTTACTTGTGATAAGTCCATTGCATTGATCTAACTCATATATTGATGTAAATACGTAATAATGTAGTTAGAAATAACAAAAATAGGAAACATGTCATTGGAAAATATAGGTCTAACTAATGCTCTATAGGGCCAACCATTTTATATTAATTTAATTTAAGGGTAACAAAATTTTCTCTTAAACATACTATTTTTTGGGTGTCGAATTATAACCATTCTAGCCATTAGGAAATATAAAATATCCTCCTATCTAATGACATATACAAATTCCAACTTTAAAACTAAATATATCTAAATATCAAATTAATATGTGACATAGATTTTTTCTTACTCAAAATGTTCAACATGCTTTGGAAAACCAAATCTACTAACACTTCCCATGGACATGAAATCCCTTCTGTGTCAATGGATTGTTTTTCTACTTGTAAAGTTTTTTATATATATCCAAAATCTCATCTTTGAGTCTAATTGTTTCAGGATTTTCACCATTTCCAAACATCACTTGTTCCTAACAAAGAAACATTTCCTTTAATATATAATGTGTGTTCAAGCAAAGTTCCAATTTATTTTGATAGATAATGAACAATCAAAGTAAAGATACTTATCAAGAAAAGATTCTATAACCGTGATGTCGGGAAAGGATGTGATTTTAAATCATTTTTATAAATATAAAATCTCAGAAAAAAAATATTTTTGTGAAAAAATAATTGAAAATATAATAAAGATAAGCTTAAATAAAGTTGTTTTAACAAGTTGTTGTGTTAACTCATAGTAAGAAAATAATTCTAACTTAAAAGTATTCATATATCTTTCTTGTAGATCACAATTTGGAACGATACAAACCTATACAAGAATTCCACATCCAAATACAAAGGAAAATAAGAAATATGAGGAAAATTCATAAACCATGGAAAGATAACGTCATTTTTCAACAATAAATGAAACTATCATCTAATTCTTAATCCTCAGGTTTGACACATAACCTCTTGGTGTTGATAGCTCACAACTGTTTGAGAAATTAAAAACTTCATAAGAGATACAATGGGCATAGACGATTTGGCATTTTCAAGTTCCATGGCCAGATCCATATCCATAACCAGATCCAAAACCACCTCCTTTTCTGCCTGCACCACCCCCTCCCCCTCCACCACCATTGCTATATCCTACACTAGAGCCATAACCTGAACCAGAACCAAAACCAAGTCATTTACCAGCACTGCCTCCACCTCCGCCACTAGCTTTTGGTACACTCTTACTATGACCATGACCATCCACATGTCCATGATCATGCTCGTGCTTGTTCTCATGCTTGTGCTCTTGTTTGTGTTCTTGCTTGTGCTCATGTTTGTGCTCTTGCTTGTGCTCATGCTTGTGCCTGAGCCTGTGCCCAATAGCAACTCCACCACCAAATCCATATCCACTTCCAGAACCAGACCCTGATCCATTTGTAGAACCCCCTCCACCTCCGCTTCCCCCACTAGCACCGCCTACTCCACCACCACTACCAAATCCGAATCCACTCCCACTCCCAAAATTGGACCCTGTTCCATTTGTAGAACTCCCACCACCGCCTCCGCCTCCTCCACCGCCTCCTCCACCACCACCACTTTTAAACACAACTCGTGTTGCTGATGAGACACCCACGAACAACAATACGAAGAAAGATATAACTACAATCTTCTTAGCCATTTTTGCTTCTGTACTTTGATGTTCAATGAGTTTGTGAAAGCAATGAGAAGAGAGGCTACTATTTATACTCTCTATGTGAACAACGTGGGCATCAGTATTCGAAGTCTTTCCAACTAGACAACCACTAAGACCATCTTAGTGTTTATCACGTAGAGAAAATATTCCGTCCAGATATGTAATGCTGTGCTTGTTCTTCTCATGTAATATCAATCTACTGAGATAGGCTATTAATAAAATAATGTGTGCAAGAAAATAATAACCAACGCATCATTAGACGGTCAAGTTGAGCTCTCAGACTGAACCACTAGTCTTCTTGAATGAAACGCGTATGTGATCATTAAAATCGTGTACAGGGGCCTCCTTGGACCGTACGTGGAGTATGAAAAAAAATCTTGCGCGCTGTAGTCCTCATAATTTCTTCAGCTCTGGGCATGGTGCACCTGGCGTAAAGTGTAGCATGTCCTATACGTTTTCTATAGGACGATTAATCACAGTATAGCATCGTGTCTCTCAAGTGGTGTGTAGAGGCTGTATTTCTTCTTTGTGAACCCAGTGATTCTACTATATCTGAGATTATTTTTGCATCCTATAAACCAATCACAGTATAGCATTGTCTCTCCCCACTATTGATGTGTAGAGGCCGTATTTCCTCTTTGTGAACCCAATGGTTCTACTGTAGTCTGAGATGTTCTTTCAACCAATTGTCTTATGCCATAAAAAAGGATTACGATTGTCTGCCAGGGAGACTGCTTTGCCACGTCGGTTTAGTGTGTCACTAGTACAAGGAAGGCTAGTCAACACCATTATTGATGTTGATTCTGCTTCGAATTCAACGGTGTCCACTGTTTAATGTACTCAAACCTTCTATTTTGGGCCCTCCTCTCGAGCTCCCTTAAAGCTACTATCATGACGGATAGTTGTGTTGATTTCAGCAACATCAGTGGCGGATCTTGGAGAGAAATATTGGGAGGCATAATATACTATGAAGTAGTCAAGTGTATCTATCTCAAATTTTTGAAAAACCAAGTGTCAAATAAATTTTTTTAACTTCAAGTGCAATGATAGATTAAATTACAAAAGAAAATATAATGAAATTGATGACACGATATAACTCTAAATTTTAAAATATTGCATTCTTCTCTTTAATGTTCTTGAAGTCCTCGATAATAGAATTAGTGTCGTATGAATATGGAATCTCTCTTTCAATATGAACAATGAGATTATCAATGAGAAATTCATCTTTTATTTTATTGCGTAATTTTGTCTTAGTAAGTTTCATCACTGAGAATATATGTTCTATTGTGGCGATGGAGACTGGAAGAGTCAAAATGAGACGGATCAATCTGTCAAGCATTGTGTGGATTTTGTTCTTTTCAGTTTTCGCTAGAGCGCAACATAAATCTGAAACAATCAAAAGGTTCATGAAATATGGATTGGTAGGAGCATGTGCCATGAAATGACAAAATCGATATCTCAGGTCAACCTTTTCTTGATCATTGAAAGCAAATGAGTAATTTTTTCAACAAGAATACATATATTATCAATATCGAAGTCCTTGTATGCATTTTTGGGAGCCAAAGAAGAGCTTAGTATCAACAAATCTATCACTTGGTCATTGAATATGTGACTTAGTTGATGTAATTGCTAAGTGAATATACACAGATTTTCAACAGTTATAGAGGCAAATAAGTAAGTTATATCAAACCCGATTTACGATAAATAAAAAATTAATGACAAGATAACTTACAAGATGTTTTTGACACTCCATAATACGTGGATGGCGAATAATGAAAAAATCAGCCAAGAACTGGGTATAAGAATGGACTTTGTTTCTCTTTGATATGCGTTGTTGTGCACACCTATGTGTGTTTAAAAAAGGTAGAGGTAACCAGTTTTCAAATATGATGATGGTCATTAAACAATATTGAAAGTGGCATTTGGGCAATGACGTGGAACTTTGTCTGAAAATATCCATGCCTACCAACATCTAACAGGTCATGTTGACACTTGTTTGACGAAACATGGAGTTTGACACGTTCAATGTTGGAAGTTTACGGGTCGATTATTTCATTTATTTATGTTTACTATTTTGTATAATGATGATTATCAAAAGATAGGAGAGAGAAAATTTGTACTATTAAATTGAATAGAAATTGTAATAGACATTAGCACAAGAAATCATCTTTGCAATTGCATCTAACAGGTCATGTTGACACTTTTTTAAAGAAACATGGAGTTTGACACGTTAAATGTTGGAAGTTTACGGGTCGATTATTTCCTTTATTTATGTTTACTATTTTGTATAATGATGATTATCAAAAGATAGGAGAGAGAAAATTTGTACTATTAAATTGAATAGAAATTGTAATAGACAGTAGCACAAGAAATCATCTTTGCAATTGTGGAAGCAACCCAAACTGAAAAGCAGTCTAGGAAAGCATTAATTTAGCAAGTAATTGTCAGAGAAGAATTAAAATAATAGAGATTTTTGTTTTATTATTTAACTTGGAAAGTATAAAGGAATCATTAGTGGGAAACTCTTGGGGGGCTTATCAAATAAGAAAGTGTTAACGCAATAAAGCAGATTAATTGATGGCTTTCAACCCAACCATATTTATTAATTTATAAAATTCAAAATGGAATAGAAATTGTAATAGAAAATAGCACAAAAAATCCTCTTCGCAATTGTAAAAGCAACAAAAACTGAAAATGAATATACGGATGCATTCATTTAACAAGTAAATGTCGGAAAGGAGTTAAAATAATAGAGATTTTTAATTGCATTACTTAACTTAGAAAGTGTAAAGGAACCGTCAATGGAAAACTCTTGGGGTCATATCAAATTAGAAATAGTCAACGCAATAAAGCAGATTAATTACCAACTTTCAACCCAACCATATTCATTAATTTTTAAAAATCTTTGAGGGGGTCATGCCCCTCCCCCCCCCAAAAGTCTTACAAGATATATGTCATTGAGCAACATAGACCATCAAGTATGACCTCTCCTTTAGTTAATTAAAAATGTAGAATTTGGCGGTGTTCAACCTACCAAAATAGTCAACAATGTTAGTACTAAGCAGAGTTATGTGTGTACGAATAGATTGTGTCTCTAGCATATCACAACACCTAATATCATTAGAACAAAAAATTTTAGGTAAATAGGTAGCTATTTTATTGCCTCAAGTCAGCTTGTGCTATTACAGTTACTTCGCTAAGGAAGTGTTCAGTGGAAAAGAGAGGAACATTCAAAGGTGTGCTCTAGTAGCTAAAGAAGTGGTTGGCTCTGTTAGCCTCTTTATGAATATGACTTATATTAAAGGCTTTAAGGGTTCTACAGACATCTACTATCTCCTTGATTATAAAGTCTTGATAACCTCTCACATGGCTTCCTCTCCAGACTGACTCAGATAGTAGTTTGCAATCCATTTCAACACCCAAGCAGAAGTGTGCCATCTGAGTCATCTTCTTCAGGGCATCTCCTAGTGCTACTGCTTCCTCCATGAATGTTGATGTAACTTGCACATACCTCCCTTCAAATGTGAAAATGATGTTCCCTTCCCATCTGTGAATGGCTCCCACAACGACATGAAAGCACGGCTTCAGTTGGTGTCCACCACTCAGCTTTGATATTCCTTCTGTTGGAGGCCGCCACTTGGGGTTTTGTTTCCTACTCCTTGAGGTGTTGTGCTATCATGGCCATAGTGGTACTATGTATACTCCTTCATAGTATTCAGGAAGCCTGCAACCAGTGATGGTTCATAAATTGGCTTGTCCTCAAAGAGAGCTTTGTTCTTTGTCGACCATGAGTTCGACATCAGCGTTGCAACTTTCTCCTATCGTGATGCAGTAAATCATAAAAGCAAGGCCACCGCCATCTTTGCATTCTATAGAATAGGCGAGTGACCTTTGTCTGTGCATGTCCAAATTCTCTTAGTGTGGTCACAACTAAAGAAGGTGTGGGTGATATGTTGATGATGTGATCCATTATCACCCCGGAACTAGTCTTCTAAACTCCTCCATATCCCACCTCCCTTTCTCTAGGTTGATTGGGCTGTTGACGAACTACGAAGGATTGAAAATGTCAGTGGGGCATGGAACTCTCCCACTCATACCTGGTATCCGTCGATCATCAAAGATCCTCGTGCTAGTTCCTTCTCCAACTCGTCATATGAGTCCTTCCTTCACAGCTTGAATTTTGTCTTGTATGCTTCTTCATGTGCAGCTAGGTACATGTCCAACTCCTGCCTCAATCACTCCCATATTGAAATATTTCACCCTCAGCACCCTCCCAACGGATGAGTTCGTACTTGAGGCGAGTCGCTATTCTTGCTTTGCTAGTTGTGCTTGGTTGAAAGATTATGGAGCCATTTCTGCTTGCCCTCGCCCCGTGTATTCTTCCCTCTCAGTTGGCTTTCAGTAAGGAAATGGAGAAAACCTCATCACATAATAGGAAAAGATAAGGGGAAATTGGATCACCTTGGAGTAGACCTCTTGTCGGTTTTATAGATCCCCTCTTTGATCCATTGATGATGACCGAGTGTGATATGCTAGAGACACAATCATTGACCCTGCTCCTTTGGAGGTATGGGACACCCTTCTTGGTCATGGCTTTACCTAGGAAGCTCCATTCAATTCTATTGTATGCTTTCTCATGTCAAGTTTCAAGGACATCACCCCTTCCTTCCCTTTCTTCCTATTTTTCTTCATGTGGAAAAGGTAGTATGCAACTAGGATGTTGTCAGTGATCAATCTGCCTTGAACAAAAGCACTTTGGTTCTTAGAAATCATCTTATTGACAAGTGGTTTGATTCTGTTAGCCATCACCTTGGTGATAATTTTATATGATACATTGCATAGGTTGATGGCATGGATTTATGTGATCTTGTTGGGCTTTTGTGTCTCGGGAATTAAGAAGATATATGTTTTGATAGTTTTCTCCAAGTTTTGTCCTGAATGAACTAAACCACTGACCTTTTCACTATATCCCAGAATTGTTGATAGAAGATATCTTTCATCCCATCTGGTCATGGAACCTTATTGGGAAGCATTTGGCTTATGACTCGCCACACTTCAGTTGCATTAGGAGTCTTGTTAAGTTTATATGTCTCCTCATCAAGTATAACTCTAGGCAGATCCTCAAGAATCTCCTATATACTTGTCGGGTGGAAGTAGTAAACAACTCTAATAGAAATTGATAGTGATATCCTACACCTTCTTTGGCTTTGTCCTCCACTGATTGTTGGCGTCCATGCATTCTATGAAGCTTCTTCCTCTGGATGGCTTTAGGATGGAAATATTGTGTATTTTTATCCCCGTCCTACATCTCATTCGCTTGTGCCCTTGCATGCCAGTAACTTTCTTGCTGCTTTAGAAGTTTATTTAGCTCCTCAGAAAAACTTTTCCAGTCTTGGAGCATCGTGCCATCCGGCGGTATATTTAGTGCTTCTTGGAGATTCTCCTCAGTGTTTTGTAATCTTTTCTTGATATTTATGAATTTGTTCTGCGCCCACCGCCCTAATCTCTCTCCACATATAGTTGTGTTTTGGTGTAAATACGTAACCAGTGCTTCCCTACCAGACTGGTCAATAACTTCCATGCACTCCGAAGATGACATCCATAAGGATTCAAATCTGATTTCTTTTCCCACTTCTCTCTCATTTTGGATTTTTCAGCCATTAACATAATGGGGGCATGGTCAGAGTATTGTATAGAATAGACCAGGAACCTGTCCAAACGTGATTTTAGCATGTTTTCCTTCTGTCTCCCCCCTATAACAAGTGAAGATATTTCTTGGAAACTCATGTCCTTCAAGTGGCAGTTTTCTATTGCTTCTTTGAAGTTTCTCATGTGCCACTCTGCCCTATGTTGTCCACATGACTTCCAGTGTCTCAAATACTTTTATTTAAGTCCCCATCCAGGACTTTTGGTAAATGTGATGATCTACATACTAACTTCATCAGGTCCCATGTGTAGTGTCTCTCATTGATTGTCGCCCAGCCATAAATTCCCATTAAGCCAAAAATGCAACATGTCCCACCATCCCCACCTTTGCAAAGATGTGATGGTCAGAAAATGATACAATTTTGACTACATCTCCCTTCCACCAGACCCACCCCCACCCCACCCCACCCGACCTACCTGCACTATCCACCCCAAACTCATTCTCGAACCCATCGCTTCTCATCTTCTCTTGATCCTTACTACTTGTCATGGTTTTCGAGATGATAACCATGTCAGACATCCCCCTCCAGCACCTAGACTGAAGGGAAGTATTAAGCCCAGGGTTGCCCAACCCCTAGACATTCCAACATAGGATTATTGTTGTCCTTTGCAGGTATGGCCACGCCAAGACCCACTACTTGCTTGCCTAGATCAACAATTGTAGATCTAGTACTCCTTTCTCTCTTTCCCCCTCCCTCCTCTTCTACCTCCATGTCCGTAGGATCATCACCTTCCTCCTTAGCATTCTTCCCACTCCCCTTGTTCTTCAAATCCTCCCTTCCTCCCAACTTACCTTGTTGGACTATCCTCTCCTCTAGTTTGAACTATTTATAACCCTTCTTGCGGACCCTCTACGTTCACTTACTCCTCACGGAAAGTGATACCCATCGATGGGAAGGTGGAAATTGATTTAGTGCTCAGATGTGAACGCAAAAGTAGATCATCCTAGCTATCTTGATGAAAGATTGTTTTCTCCTTCGACCTATCTTCATCTACTTCACTCCCCACCTCCAGGAAGAGGATCAATACAGCATCAAAGCCCTGATCTTGGAGAGAATGATGAGGGTCATCTACCTTTGGCGATGTCTATGGGATTTTGGTTTCCCTCCCCTACTGACTATGACCTTTTTTCTTATCTTTTTTGCCGACGTTTGCTCGTATTCTTTCTTCTTAATGAAATTGGGTCCCACAAATTTCCTTCACGCTTGTTCAGTAGCTTTGCATTGGTCCTCTTCCATGTTAAGGTTGCCTTCTCTCGTTTCTATCGTTGTGTCTCTGTGTGCTTGCAATGGTCCTCGGCTTCACTCAAGTTTTTAGGCATGTTTTCGTTCATACTCACTGGCACTCCCTATGTCTCCATAGTGGTCGCTTCCTTACCCTTTATGCTCGTATCTTCCTCCACCCCATCAAGTTTCTTGATGAAGGTAAGTTTTTGCTTGGTATCGTGTTTACCCAACAAGTCCTCCGCGATCAGTTTGACCCATCTTTTGAGAGGCAAGGCTTTTACCCATAGCCCCCATATTCATGGTTGATTAGGGTAATCTTCTTCCATTCTGCAGTCTTTCTATGTGTGTCCAGTGAGCCCATAGATTTGGTAGTAGGTTGTGAGACATATGTCGATCTGCACTAGTCTTCCTTCTTTGTTACAGATATTCTACAATTGTTTGACCAGTTTGGTGGCGTTAACCCTGGTCCTTACTCGACAGTTAAATCCCAACCCAAATTGCTTTGATCTACCATCGTCACCTCCCCCATCTTCCCTGCAATCAAGCACAAAGCCTCCTCTGATATGTACCCTAGTGACAAGTTATAGAACCGGACCCAAATGAGACAATGCGTGAGGGCTATCTCCAATGGGGTTTCTTCATATTTGATCTACTTGGTAAGTAGACGACTGTTGTCGAAGTTTCATGGCCCATCCATCATGACTTTATCTCTATCCATCCAGTGCACAAAGTGTATAATGAACAAATTATTTGCAATCTACCTTGAAGGTTGCTTCCCTCTTCAGCACCCATGCACCGATTAGGGCTCTCATCATCGTCAAGAAGTTGTAAGGTCTCTCCGTCTTCAACTTCTCAACCAACGCCGGTTCTAGATGCTTTCCATGTGTTTTCCTCTGAGATTTCCAGAAGTCAATGTTCCCTTCCTCCTCATCCTCCACGGACAAGTTGGCGCATCTGACACTCAGTTCATCTAGCATTGAAGATAGAGAGGACATTCAAAAAAGACAGTAAACATATATGACATGTTGTGAGACAAAGTAAACACTATTAGTTGGGAAAAATATATATATGACGCATGATATCAAACCCTACACAAGTTAAGACATTCAATAAGATAAAGATCAAGTTCAGTACAAATTCTTGAATGATATTCAGCACATTTTGAATGTATGGTACATTTTTAACGTTCAACGCAATTTGAAAGCTGAACAGAATGCCACATCCATATCTTGAAAAACTACAAGAATTATGTTGTAGCACTATCCCAGTTATGAATGGCAATTGAGTCTGGTTGGAAAAGGAGTTGACAAGCACAAAAATGATGACATATAGCCTGAATTTTGATCATAGATAATATAATCAACAAGCTTCTTCACGAAAAACGCAGCAAAGAAAGCACAAATTTCAAACTGGAAACCACCAGAGCAGGTGTGCTGAAAATCAACATAGACGTACGCAGCACTGAAAGGAGATGGAAAGGTGGGATTAGGAGCAGTGTTTCAGGACTCCAGAGGGGAGATCTGGGGTGTAATCCAGCAAGGATTCACTGCTAATCTTCATGTCAATCTTGCTGAAGCAAAAGTAGATCTGTTGGCTGTTGAAGATGCAAAACGGCTTGACTGGCAAGAGGTGCAGCTTGAGACAGACTCATGCTTTGCCAATGCTTTGCAAAATCCTGAAGGGGCCTCATTGAGAAATTAGAAAAGATCCTGCAGTTGGAAAACATGACATTAAATAATAAACATCAAAGCCCTCAATTCACTCGTAAACATAAGAAAAATAATTACATAATTGAGTAACACAACCAAAGACAACATATACACAATGAAAGGAGAAACATAAATGGGGGATGTACACAGTCATTACATATATGCATGTGTCAATCTAAGATGAGATTTATGTGTCAAGATTGATTTGGTTTGAGAAATTTGGTGGTGTGGAACGTCATAGTTTACTGGCTTGTCACTTTGACAAAGCATAATCAATAGAAAAATCCATGACCAATCGCAATCCCAGCAACTACCATACACAAAGAATCGTTTGTATTCCAGTTAGGAATGGCAATCGGGTCTAGTTGACTGGATTTAACTTGGAAGCAGCTCACTCAAAAAGAGAAAACAAAGATAAAATCATTAAAATAAATGATTACCAACAGTAAGATATAGTTACCACTTAACACACCTTCCTATTTTGATTAGTGTGCATGCTAAAAGAAAACGAAACCAACATGGAAGCAGAAAATGCGGAAATGTATACTTACAAATTTATCATACAGGAAATCAACTTTTTTATTTTAAAAATGTCTTTCATGCTTTCTTGAAAATTAACAGTGCAGATCCCTTAACAGTTAGTGAGCAAACGGCCAAGATGTTGCTAAAAGAATGAACTTCCTTCTCAAACTGTCTTTAAAGTATGATTGGGAGAATTCCTACAACATCTTAAAGCAAGTTTCCATATTTCTTATTCATATAAATGGAACAAATACACAACATCAGTTAAAAAAAATTGGCTGCAATTACTATATAAAACAATCACAATGATAAATATAATAAATAGTATGCTAACCATGCTTGAAGCTCAGAATTCAAAACATAGGGCCAGGCTCTCTCTGCTTTTGCTGGTTGAACTGTTGTTGATTCCATCAGGACCCAAAAAGCAGACCACTCAGGCAAATAAGAACGGAAAGATCTCATGGTGCCGAGTATGAGGTGACACATCCAGGCAAATAAGAAGTTAAACGCCTCCTTGGACAATGAATCTTCGCTCAGTTAGCCTGCAAAACAGGAACCAAAGAGAAGAACAAGCGATGCAGATGAGTGCCTACACAATATGACGAACAACAACTAGGACTGGTTTTAAACTCCTAAATGGTGGGAAGAGAAAAACTCGTGTAACAAATGATATAAGTGGGAACTGACTCAACCCAGAATTAAAAGGTTGGTAGCATCACCTCTTCAAGAATTGTAGGGATCACCTCCTATGACGCCCATACCATAGTCAGCTGTCTTGAAAAGATAGACGCATATGAAGGAGAGATTGCCAACCTTGCAAATATCAAGAGGACATGGAGGAACGACATGATAGAAGAGAAACGACCGAGGAAGACAATTTCTGATTTCGACGCTGTTTCGGTGGCCGCAGAAAGAGAAATTTTGACCAATTTCGACGGAAATTTCAACATATGCATTCCTGGCAATTCGACAACCAAATGATCGAATTATTTGATGAAATTTTACCAGAACGATCTACTAATGAAGATCTACTCCAATATGCAATAATATTTCATATTGGATATGTGGGGTGGGGCTTCACACGTGTGAGTGAAGGAATCTGAACTGTTTTGATGGGGATATTGACATCAAATTAAATAGTGAAATAAATGAAACAAGTCATTATAGTTTGCAAGCACAATATATAGACATAAAGACACAAATTTATGGAAACATGCTATGATCTAAGATGGTAGGACCTTTAGGTAGTATCACAGGACGTAGTACATAAACAATGCTGCAGTCGTATGCAAGTGAGTATTGAGGAAGCATGAGACAACTATGGGTTATGTATCTAGTTGAACCATGATGGTTGTCATCCTCCTTGTTGATTATACCTATCAACATATAGGCTCCAATTTATTTTATTTTATACAAGCATAGATGCGTCTCAAGGTTAATCTTTATATGGCTACTAGTGATAAAATGCATACTCATGGATTAACTCAAGCATTGTTCTTGGTCATGTGCTTTTGTAGCTAGAGGCTATAGGAGGCAACCATGCAGTTAGAGATGTGATTGATAATGGCATACATAAATATCTCGGTGGTCATGCTAATGTTGCGCACTAACATTACAAATTATGTGACCTCAGAGATGAAAGTAGTGGGTCATCATAGTCATAGATATAACTCCCACACTCATTTTATAATATTTCCTTAGTAGATCTTTATCGAAGTGGGAGAAATAGGAGAGAGAGGTATAATTAGGGTAGGAAGAGAAGAAACATAACTTCGTTTGCCCCTAAAAAGCCCATGGAGTCATAGCAAGAATCTGCAGATACCATGCCCCATTTCTCATATAATACCTATGTTTCTCAAAATTTTGCCAAAATGTGGATGAAATGGGCCTTTTTATCGAAATTTACCTAATTTGGTCAAATTTGAATAAAAAATGTCGAAATTTAATGCTTTCTGGTGAAACTCCCTACGTAAAGACATGTTTGGCCATTTCTATATCCGATGGCTGTCGGCACTTGTCAATTTTGAAGAAATTTTGAATATTGGAAACCATTAAGTTTATAATGACAACTTTCACACACACAAAAATCTATTTGTATTTTCATCTAAACTTAACAGAAATTCATATCTTAAAGCCTCCTGAGACTATCTCTGTATCGTTGTTCAACACTCATTCGACATCCATGGACTACCTATCTGCAAAATTCAGAAAGCTCTGTAAGAACAACATGAAGGAATAGGGAAGACACCGCATTCAAATGGACAAATGTCAAACAAGAAAATCTAGATCTGATTTATTAGCCAATCTCAATGATAAATTGGATACCAATGCCTACCAAGACGTCTCTCCATGGCAATGGCGTCTGAATCATAACAACTGACTCAGAATCTCATTTGACATGACTCGGAAGCATGAAAAATGAAAGAACAGAAAGAACGACTGATGAAAAGTTATAGAGTGAAACACTTTTATTTAGTAGAAAACCTACAGCTGCAGCTATAAAGTAGTAGCATAAATACATCTGCAATCTCAAATAAATTGTAAAAATTAAGGATCACCACAAACATAGAACAAGACATTTCTAGGAATGTGAGCAAGATTCTTAATAGATGAGAATAATGTAAAAGATTATTTTATTAGAAGTACAAATACAGACAGGTATATCAGAATATAAATATCAATTGCCGTACCACGGACTAGATTAGGCTTACAAGCTTTCTTTGCTTCCTTGGTCATGAAGTTTGATGCACATAAACATTATTTTGTAAAAGAGTATCACAAACATGAAACTATAAGCCAGCAACGGTGTATGCTAGTTATCTATTAGACAAAGCTATCAATGGCGAATTACATGAAAGGTGGGAATGGAACTTCAATGTAAAGAGGGTTGAGCAAGCAGAAGCAATTAGTCACTCAACACAGTAGGAAGGTCATAATTGGAGGAAGAAACACATTGGTTTGGAGGGATACATGGGAGCCTATGTGTATGCGGTTAATCGACGTGGCCGCCAAGATAATACTAGCCTAATGAGGTGATTGATAGTATATGCAGGCTCTCCCCCACCCACAAACTCTGTGACAGGGGACCATGGTCATGGACCCTAACAGACGACATGAGATTTACTACAGGCTCAGCCTATCGTCTGCTATGAAGCAGCTTCAATCACACAAGAACAGGCCCTTGGACAAACATTTGGACTGCAAAGGATCCAGCTAGGATGGACCTTCGGGTGGCTGATGGCTCATGAAGACATTCTCACAAACAAGAGGATGTATGAGCCAAAAATTACAGACAGCAAGACCTTTAGAGGATGCGGACAGTCTGAAGGGTCCACCATGCATGCAATTTCCAATCGTGTGATGGCACAGCGGGTGTGGTGATCACTAAGAATGCTGGATAAACCAGGGTGTTTCAAATGTACCTTGGGGTGGTTGGCTCTCTTAACCTGAAGATTAATGAGGAACACAAGCAGTTGCTCCTGATTGCCTACTTGTTTATATAGGATACTCGAAATAACGACATATTTAATCACAAAACCAGTCCTATCGACCACCAGCTGAGCATGTTAAGACAAAGGATGTGTGGAAGAACTCAGAACAACAATCGTGTCAAAAAAGAAGGAAATGGAAAATCAGTGGAAACTGCCTCTTGAAGGCTGGACAATACAGTATACAGATGTGGCTTTACAAAGACTGCTCAGGTGGCTCGAGACCACACAGCGAATTGGTCTTTCTACAGGAGAAAAGAAGACATAGGTAAGATTTGTTCTTGAAGCTGAATTAATTGCAATACATACAACATTTACCAATGCATGGGAGATAGGGTGGAGGAGGATTTATGGAGACAGATAGCTGCAAAGCTATCAAAATTATAGAAGACTGCCAAGACAAATTCCCAGGCTTGAAGCCTTGGAAGGCAAAGTAAATGCGCTGCTCCACATGAATTGGTAAATCCTTCTCTACATTGGGTGAGCTTACAATTCCGTCGCAGATGGCTTACCCAAGATGCATTTGAAAAACCAAATCAATAATACCATCTATAGTCATCCCCCTAGTAATGGGGCAGAAAGGTGGGCAGACGAGAAAGGAGCAGCTTGGGTCGGAAGGGTACCATGAGGTGGCATGGAAGCATCCAGTCACTGAAATATAGACATCACTGGAGTTATTGCTAGTGCCTTTTTAACAACTTTCCTAAAGATAATGTGCAAGAAAAACCAATTCAAGGAAATCCTATTTATGGGTTTCTTGCTGTCGTGTGAAGTAAAAATAAGGGGAAAACAACTTCATGTACATTCAAGATGTCACAAACTCACTGACAATAATATTCAGGCAATGAAGAAAGGAATAGTGGGGAAAACATTTCAGTTGTGAATTAGAGTCAATGCCATATTGGTATTGGGTTAGTTACAGTTCTCGGTGGTTGGTGGTCTATGGCTCATTCTAGGTGGTGGCACTATCTGGGTCAAGGTGGCATGTGGTTGCCTTGCTGAGGCCACACACAGTAGCTATACCTGCTTCGATGGGGGTGTCGCAGTAGTGGCTTGTCCCATGTGGTGGTGGATTGGCAGTAGCTGGTGGCAGATATGGTGTGGGGGCCGACTGTGGCTGCGATGGATTGTTACAGATGGGGTGACTGGTTGCAATGGATAATTGTTGTGGGTGATGGTGTATGTTATAGCGGTGGTAGATCAACCTTTAGGAATTAGATCGGGAGGAAAAAAGAATGGGATTGTCCTGATGTGCGAGAAGATCCTTAAAATAATGTGCAAGGAATACCAATACATGTAAATTCTATGTATTGGTTTCTTGCTGTCATGTAAAGGACCACGATTACTTATGAAGCTTTTATTTCTATTTTAATAAAAATCAGCACACGTGCTCGCCAACTTAGAAAAAGAATAAGACAATGTGAACGTGAGCAGGGCAGAAATTCACATCAGCTTGACAAAATGTATTTAAAATAAAAGAAAATCAAGCAATGGTATACAAGGAGGAGAAGCTTTCAATTGAAATGTTTGTCAAAAAATATACGGAAGAATCAACTATGAGCAATTTACATATACTGATATGATTAGAAAATTGACCAAGGGCGGCACAAGTTAATGTTTGAAGTAAGCATGAATCAACCTTAATCGTCTTTATCACACTCCCCACCCCACGAGGATGAGTGTCAAAGAAAAGCCTCCATATTGTGAAACTATAATCTCAACCAGTAGGTCAATGTTCTGGTGGTATATAGCTTCAATCAATGTTTGTCTAGTATGAAAACGATGAGCATTATCCTACTTATGCGACCTGAAAATCTCCCCCTGGCAAAGAGAGTACCAAGGTAGAAGCAGTAATTGGGCGACCTGAAAATGCCAAGTTTTCTGGCCATTTGGCGAATTTCATTATCACTAGCATACTTGTTAAGGCGGCAAGGCGACACGGCGTTGGGGCTGGACGCCTTGCGCCAAGGCGCGACTAGGCGTCGCCTAAGCGACCATTAAAAAAAATAATTTATGTATATATTTTATGTATATATACATGTGTCATGGTTTTTCCCCACTCATATACACACATTGTATAGTTATATATGTAGTTATCTACAAATTTATGGTCGATCTCCCCATATATATATATATATATATATATATATATATATATATATATATATATATTATTGTATGAAAAAATAACCAATTACATTTCTAATATATTATCATTGACAATAATGTCAAGGACACGAAAAGAATTATTATAAAGAATGTAAGAGAGTGATCAACAAATTAATATATATTTATTGTCATACATAGCTACAAGTATTAAGCAATGTAATCACTATCCTTCATAGCATAGCTACTTAATACAATCTGAATTGAAGGTACAAACTAAGAAAAATCAAATGTGTACTAAGAGTATTAGATCCAGTCAAACAAAAAAAGAGTATTAGATCCAGTCAAACCCAAAAAAGAGTATTAGATCCAATTAAAAGTGATATTTGGCACATAAAATAGGCAACACTATTAATTTTGAACATTGGTGTAGCCATATCAAACATTAAAATAAGTGAATATACAACAAGACCCACAAAACTAGGTCATTGCAGCATTATAAATAAAGCGTCCTCGCCTAGGCGCAGCCCTGGGACGCCTTGCCGCTTAGGCGGCCGCCTTGACAAGTATGATCACTAGACATGAAACAGATATAATGCCAATAAAGTACCCTTCCATGTTTGCTCCCATAAAGCAGCAACAAAAGAGTAGCAGATAAAAAAAATGTATTGCAAACTGATACCTACTAGATACTTCCCTTCAACTATAAGAATAAATTTTGGGCGCAGATTTGAAAAGGGAGTAAGAGACAGAGGGTGGTGCATCGCTGGACAGGAAGAAGTTGTACTGGCAGTTGGAGGCCCGGCGTGTGTGTGTGTGTGTGTGTGTGTGTGGGGGGGGGGGGGGGGGGGGGGATGCGGCAGGGTGAGAAGGCAAATTTTGGCGAGCATTAAATCTGCCTAGTGGATTGCTCATGCTCCAAAGGTGAAAGGTCAAATACCTTAAATTCATCGCAAGCGGAACAGATTCCTTTGGGTGGAGCCCACTCTTGAAATTAAAGGCCACACCAAGGCCCATGGGGCGGGCGTCTGAAATGTAACCCCTTATCTTTGCCATCATGTAAGATCAACGGAGATCGTCCAGACTCCAGAGAAGATGACCCTACAAACCGCAAGGAAACCCTTTCCTCCACATGTATGCTTAGGAAGACATATCTCTTTGGTATATGTTAACATACAAGGTCACGATTACACTCCAGCCAATCGGGTAAGTGGGGAGTTGAGAGTCAAATCTGAGGGTCGGTAGGCAGTGGCCGAGGAAGTGTTAGGAACTCTTGTGAAATGATGATGGAAATCTTGTGAAAGAAGAGAGAAGATGACCATATAGGATGAAAAGATGATGTCTGGCGGGCAGCCAAGCCATGAAGAGACGGTGGTCGCCTACAGGCAGAGGCTCTCTCCTTTTTCTCCCTAGGATTAGGATCAATGCTCTAATACCATGTGCAAAAAAAGATTGTAGGCTAATAAGATAGTTTCTTAGACAACCCCACTCCTAATATAGGAGAGGGGAACACTTGAAGCGGACTCATATCCTAATAGGCCAAGTATACTTGGGCCCATATATAATAAAGTAATAATTACTCGGGCTCATGTACATTATAAACTAATAAACTCGAAGGTTTGAAAAAAAAATCTCCTATCTCCTGAATATAGAACTATAGCTTTGTCGCTATGTCCTTTTGATAATAAGATCACATCGGTCTCTAGATGGATATGGCCCTAACTCCAAATTAAATGTGACTCATTTTGGTGATCTAGCAAAATTGAGATTTTTATCTCCAATTTGTTTGCATAGTTGCATGTATTTTGTCAATGTTTCATCCTAGGATTTGGATACATTTGTGTTTTGTACGCTTCAACTTAAGGGCTAGTTCAAACCTCTTGCAAGTTGGAAACAACAACAAATTTGTCTTTAGGAAGAGTTTTCTCACATAGACATTACATGAATTTACTGTGATTGATGCCTAGATAACTTGGTGATATAATAGAACAGCCAAATGAGTGCAAGAAAACATTCACTTTCCGATACTCAGTTTTTTATTTTATCTTCTTATGGCATTACTCTATCACAAAAGTAACTAATAGAACTATATATTAAACAATAATTTTGAGTCATTTTTTCTCAATAAATTCAAGTCATTTTTTCTCTTACGTGTGATACCTAATTTTGAAGATATTATGCCCCCCGAGGTCAACAACGGCAGTATGTACTCTCTATGACACCGAAGTACATGTGATGGGCCCACTAACTATGATATCCTTAACTCTTAACACATACATGAGGAGAAATGATTCTTCACAAAAGATATATAAGTATCAACAATATAACAAAAGCAAACAAAAGAACTCAATATTGTTAGTAAGAGAGTACTATAAACTAAATCTTAAAATGAAAGGAAAATGGTGTTTTTACCAAGTATTGCAAACTAGCAAATGGTACAAATTTAAATTAACAACAAAATGTTGAACAAAGTAATAGTGGTTGTTTGGGATGTCCAGAAAGTATTAGTGAAGACGACCGGCTACGATAACCACGAAATACTTTCGGTTATTCAAGAAACTGGTAATGTCCAATGACATCCAATCCAGCCATGTCATACTAATATTCTCAATAAGAGACATTTTCCTAATAAGAAGCCAAGTTGGTACTCAGGAGATAAAAATCAAGGATTGTATATTTTTCTAATGAGGATCAAGAAAATGCACTCACTGGCCCTTTTGTCTCATCAAATACTTATAATTAAAATAAAGACAACTTTAGTTGGAGAACCTCAGAAGTTGATCATAGGCATCGGTCATGATGTGTTTGTGAAGCACTTATAGACACGATATGAACAAGAAAAATTGCCAAACATCTAGTTCACGATAAAACCAACAAAAAAATTTCAGACTGTACCGATTTGAACAGAACCATTTTTGGCACCTTGGTTGTAAATTACAACCTAAAAACTGCTACACATGTTAATGAAGTTTAAATTAGTCTTAGGCTCATACATGTAATCCATCAATCATATCGAAACTTCCTCGAACTTGAAATTGTTTTTTATTTTCACAAATTAACCAATATATGATGTACATGTTGAAGTGCATCCATGTATCCCTCCCTGTTATGTTCTACCAATCAGCTCATTAACCAAAAACACAAAGAAATAGAACTAGAATGTGATACACTTGAATGTGTTTTGTTAATATATTTCATATTTATTCTATTTTGTAATTTCTATATCCTGCTGGACCTCTCTGTAAAATATCAAGTTTCTCTTATTAATAAAAAGGGAGAAGGCCTATGGCCTCTCTTAACGCTGCATTGCAGCACCACATTTCACATGGTACCAGAGCAAGATTCCTAACCTAACCCTACTCAGTCGTCACAACCCAGCGTTGCCGCCAGTCGGTCGGCCGCCAGCGTGAACAGTAACTTCGGCGGTGAACAATATGCGACGTGAACAGTGTGGCGGAGTGAACAGTAATTCCTGCGTGAACAGAACACGTCGCCAGCCTTCCCCGGCCGCCGCGCCGCCAGCCCAAAGCGGCCGGAGCAGTCGTCTCCCGGGCCAGGCACCGTAGCCGTCGTCCCCCATTCTCTTCTATCTCTGAATCGTCAGGTCCTTCGGTTGATCCAACAGATTTCTAAATCCCAAATTGGAGGGTCCGTCGGTACGCAAGACATTCCTAATCACATCTCCTCCATGTGTGAATAGGGAATTTTAGTTGGGCATTGTGGATGCGTCGGATACGCATCTGATCTTGTGATGTGACGTGTATCTCCCTGTCACCCATATCTTCTTGTGACGTGTATCAATCTGTCACTCTTCTTCTCGTCAAATCATGGAGGACGCCAAGGCATCTACCATCTACAGTGAGATGTCTCTTATCCCCTCCATCAAGCTGAACGGGAAGAATTATTTCTTATGGATGAATATTGTCAGTATTGTATTGGAGTCACGCGACAAGGCGAGACACGTTGATTCTGATCCTCCTGCACTTACTGACAAAGGCTATGCTGAATGGAAGTGTCATAACAGTTTGGTGAAGACCTGGTTGTGGGGGAGCATGGAACCTGGGATTGCCTCGAGGTTCATGCTCTACACTACCGCCAAAGAGATCTGGGATGCAATGAAGAAACATTATTCTCAAGAGAAGAATGCGCTTTGTCAATTCATGATATATGATCGCCTATTTGCAAAACGATAGGGAGACAGACCTTTAGAAGAATATTTTGGAGTGATTCAAGGTATTGCACAAGAGTTGAGTTTCTACCATCCAGTAACTGTCCAGGAACAAGTCAAAGATAGAGATGACTTGATTACAGCAAAATTCTTGTCTGGTCTGAGTTCTTCGTGCAGTTCAGCCCGCAGTGTTATCTTAGCTTTTGATAAACTTCCCAGCTTGGAAGAGGTCTATTCAAGGATTTTACAGGCAAATTTTGAACCTGTTGATCCTATCGTAGTCTCATCTCAGGGAGATTCTCATGCTTTTGTAGCTGCTGCAGTGAGAGGAGGACGGACAGGTATGGGCCGAGGACATGTAACTCGCCCTAAGTGCACTTTCTGTGACAAACCTGGACACATAGTTGAGAAATGTTGGAAGAAGCATGGTCAACCTGTTGCACCACCTGTGGGAGCACTCGCTACTCAACATTTGAGCTTGGGATCAACATCTTCAGCCAACTTGGCATCCACCACTGGTAATCAGGCTACCTCTTTATTGGCTTCTGGTTCCACTTCATCATGGGTCGTTGACTCTGGAGCGTCACAACATATGACTGGTATGAGGAGACTTCTTCACTCCATTGACTCACATATCCCTCACAAATCTGTAACAATAGCAGATGGTTCAGTGAGGAGAGTGTTAGCCAGTGGATCTGTTTCTCTGACTCCTGGAATTGATCTTAAATCCGTACATTGTGTGCCTGCTTTTCCTTTTAATCTTCTGTCTGTTGCTAAGTTGATTAATACTGTGAAATGTACGATAACATTTGGTCCTTCTTGTTTTGTGTTACAGGATCTCAAGAGTATGAGGACGATTGGTGGGGGGGCTAGGAAAGGTGTAACGCCCGGGCCCACTGCCCTAGGCTCTAGTAGAGTTTCAGGAATGACGACTGGCCCCACAGACCACCACTAGCGTTAACTGCGCACTTTATCCACACCCATGCGCAAGCCGGGGTCAACTTCCCGAATGGTCACCCATCCTAATACTACTCCAAGTCGAGCACTCTTAACTATGGAGTTCTTTAGAGATGGGCTCCCGGAAAAAGAGGTGCACCTTGGTGATATGGGTAGTCCAATCATTCCTTTTAAGATCATGTTATCCTAGGCCTCAAACCTGGGATGTTACAATCTCCCCCATTTAGACTCTTGACGTCCTCGTCAAGGCTCAACTATATGGCCTCATAATCTGACCTCATTTCAGTGCAGACCCACAATGGCCCATGGACACCCAGCTCCCATCCACGGCTACCAGCGCAAGGGTGGCTCCATCTCGTCTCTACGGATAGCCCTTTCCAGCTTGCCTGGACCGCACGGCTCAAGACTGGCATGCCACATGCCCATGTGAGCCCCACCTACTGGAGGGGTTATGGCTCTGATACCATTTGTAATGCTCGGGCCCACTACCCTAGGCTCTAGTAGAGTTTCAGGAATGACGACTGGCCCCACAGACCACCACTAGCCTTAACTGCGCACTTTATCCACACTCATGCGCAAGCCGGGGTCAACTTCCCGAATGGTCACCCATCCCAGTACTACTCCAAGCCGAGCACGCTTAACTATGGAGTTCTTTAGAGATGGGCTCCCGGAAAAGGAGGTGCACCTTGGTGATATGGGTAGTCCAATCATTCCTTTTAAGATCATGTTATCCTAGGCCTCAAACCTGGGATGTTACAAAAGGTGATCTCTACCTTTTCCATGGTGACAGTTTGTCTCGCCAAGTTTCTGCTCCTGCTCCAGTTGTCTTGTTGAGTGGCTCTCCCTTACTGTGGCACTACAGATATGGACATCCTTCATTAGAGAGCCTGAGAAAGTTAGAACCAGAATTGTCTCAAGTATCGTCTTTAGAGTCTCAGTCCTGTCAACTGGGGAAACATCATAGAATGTCTTATCCCGGTCGTGTCAATAAACGGGCGTCATGCCCTTTTGAGTTGGTCCATAGTGATGTTTGGGGTCCTGTAAAAGACCATGGTTATAATGGTTTTCGTTATTTTGTCTCCTTTGTGGATGACTTTTTGCGTATGACTTGGATTTATTTGTTGAAAAGTCGAGAGTCTGTGCTATCTATTGTCAAACATTTTCATCAAGAAATAAAAGTTCAATTTGATTGCATTTTTGGTTCTTCAATCTGATAATGCTTTGGAGTATGTTCAAAATGTCATGGCTGATTTTTGTAGTTATGTTGGGATGATACATCGTACATCCTATCCTCACACCCCTCAGCAGAATGGGGTA
This sequence comes from Alisma plantago-aquatica, assembly GCA_963693085.1. Taxonomy (NCBI): domain Eukaryota; kingdom Viridiplantae; phylum Streptophyta; class Magnoliopsida; order Alismatales; family Alismataceae; genus Alisma; species Alisma plantago-aquatica. The sequence continues at coordinate 1,062,052,143 of OY856409.1, read as the reverse complement.
GTAGAGAGGAAAATTTGTCATCTTCTTGATATTACCAGGACAATCATGTTTCAATCTAATGTTCCTAAGCGATTCTGGTCTGACGCTCTCCTTACTGCATGTTTTCTTATCAACAGGCAACCTTCTTTTGTGCTTCAAGGACGTACTCTTTTCTCTGTCTTACGTCCCAAGGATCAACCCTTCCTTGTTCCTCTTAGAGTGTTTGGTTGTACTTCTTTTGTCCACATTTTGATCCTAAGGCCGATAAGTTATCTCCTAGGTCAATTAGGACTCTCTTTCTTGGGTACTCCAACACTAGCAAAGGGTACAAGTGCTATTGTCCAAGTCTTCGTCGTATGTTTGTGTCTAGAGATGTGAATTTTCATGAATCCACTCCATATTTCTCTAGTGTTCCCAGTAAGGGGGGGCAATTGTGTGAGAGAGTGCCACCATCAGATGCTAGTGAGAGAGTACCACCGCCACATCAGAGTGAGAGAGTGCCACCTATCATTCCTGACTATACTATCATTCAGGAAGAGCAGCTAGCAGATGGTCCACAATTCAGCAATATTCACATGTTTATAGCAGACGAGGCAGACAAGATCCAGAGGAGGTAGCGACTCCAGTCTCTGATCCCTCCCCATCTTCCTCTGCTCAAGGGATTCCTAAAGAACCATCTGACCTTGATGTTCCCATTGTTGTTCGCAAAGGTACCCGTTCATGTACTATTCGGCATCCTATTACAAATGTATGTTGTTTGTCCAAGTTATCTCAGCAGACTCGCTCTTTTGCTCTTGGGATTGATTATGTGGTCATTCTAAGAAATCATCTTGATGCTATGAAGGATATTGGCTGGAAACAGGCTATGCATGTTGAGATGTCTGCTCTGTTACAGAACAACACCTGGGAACTTGTTGACTTACCTCCAGATAAAAATGTTGTGGGATGTAGATGGGTATTTACAGTAAAACATAACCCAGATGGTTCTGTGGAGAGATTGAAAGCTAGATTGGTTGCAAAGGGGTAAACTCAGACATATGGGGTTGATTTCTTTGAGACCTTCTCACCAGTGGCTCGTCTGAAATCTGTGCGTATCCTAATTTCTCTGGCTACTACATTTGACCGGACTCTATTTCAGCTCGATGTAAAGAATGCCTTCCTTCATGGTGATCTACAAGAGGAGGTATACATGGAGCAACCACCTAGTTTTGTTGCTCAGGGGGAGTGTCAGAAGGTGTGTAGGTTGAAGAAAGCCATCTATGGATTGAAACAATCTCCTAGAGCTTGGTTTGACAAGTTCAGTGATGTTGTGTAAAAGATGGGTTTTTCTCGTTCTGTACTGATCACTCTTTATTTTATTCTACTTCTTCTGGTGGATCTATTATTACTGTTGTGTATGTTGATGATATTGTTATCACTGGTAGTGATTCCACAGGCATATCTCGTGTGAAAGCGGGCTTGCAGGGGCACTTTCACACAAAGGATCTAGGAAAACTGAGATATTTTCTGGGCATTGAAGTACTTAGATCTCATGCAGGTACCAATTTGTCTCAAAGAAAATATGTGTTGGATTTACTATAGGAAACTGGTATGAGTGAGTCCAAGCTTGTGTCTACTCCTACGAACTATCATGTGAAAGAGATGACTGATGATAATGATTATCCAGATCCAGGATATTACAGGAAAATTGTGGGAAAATTGATATATTTGACAGTCACACGTCCTGACATTTCTTTTGCTATAGGAGTGGTGAGTCAGCATATGAGCTCTCCAAAACAATCTCATTGGACATCTGTCTGTCGTATTTTGAGATATCTGAAAGGTGCACCTGGTAAGGGAATCACCTATTATAGGCCAAAGACTCATGTATCCACACTGTCTCTTACTGGTTATGCAGATGCAGATTGGGCTGGTAATCTGAATGATAGGAGGTCTACGTCTGGATATTGCACATTTCTGGGGAATCATCTTATTACCTGGAAAAGCAAAAGGCAAAATGTTGTGGCAAGATCTAGCACGGAAGCTGAGTATAGAGCAATGGCACATGCATGTTGTGAGTTGCAGTGGGTTCAATCTGTACTTTCTAAATTAAAGATTCTTGTTTTGTCTCCTATAGAACTCAGATGTGACAATCAAGCGGCCATATACATTGCTAAGAATCCAGTCTTCCATGAACGTACTAAGCACATTGAAGTTGACTGCCACTTTATCAGAGACCTGATCAAGAATGGAACTGTTGTGACTCCACATGTCAAGTCTGAAGATCAACTTGCAGATGTTCTTACGAAGCCATTGAGTCCAGCAGCTTTCCAGAGTTTTTGCAACAAGTTGCGTCTACACGATGTGTACACTCCAGCTTGAGGGGGAGTGTTAATATATTTCATATTTATTCTATTTTGTAATTTCTATATCTTGTTGGACCTCTGTGTAAATTATCCAGTTTCTCTTATTAATAAAAAGGAAGAAGGCCTATGGCCTCTCTTAACGCTGCATTGAATGCTGCATTGCAGCACCACATTTCACATGTTTGAAAGATGAAAAGTGGTGGAGTTATTACTAAAAATTATATAGATAAGATACTGCACCTTTTACAGTGGCACATCCATAGTCTTACTTGTCTTCTTGTCATCCTCCAACTCTTACATAAGGTACGAATGTCTTTGGTTTAGATGTCGACAATCACAACTTCTTGAAATTGCTTAGTTCCTAGCATACAGTATCAAACAGCCATATAAGTGAAAGAAAATTGTTCATCTTTTATCACCATTTATGGAGTCAAACAATAATAGGTGATTATTGCACATTTTTTTATGATCTATTCACAATTTTACATCCACATTATGCAGAAATATTTAGACATCGGAATATAATGATACATAAGAGTCAGTAAGTATAGTAAAGTACCATCAAATGGAAAAGAAAAGGTTACTATATAAGATCTACAAATTACATCTACGGTTTCACTATCATCACATATTGCACTTCTGATGACTTGAAGCATATATTGCATGTATGAGGCCCGATATCATTACTGCTTGTGATTTCCACGTCTTTGGGTCAATGCAACTTCGATTTAAATGTTGCACAATTACAGACAAATAATTCATATTTGTATATGGCGTGATTATCTTGATGTTTTATTTCAAATATCTTAAAGTAACATGAATAGCCAATGTAATGTGGAATTCAAAAAATAGTTGAATGCAACTAGAAGGAAAAAGAAACCTAATAAAATGTGAAGGCATTCATCATTGTTGCTTGGTATGTTGCTTGGTACCAAGGACATCTTTAATTATATGTTTTTGTCGTCAAACTTTTTGCTAGTTGACGGAACCATTATTGGTAGGACATTCACATCATCTTTTCAGCCATGTCCTTAACTATATGATTTAGAGAAAGGATATATACTGCCCTACACAAGTTTCACTTGGGAATATTCTCTAGCAAGAACCAACCGTTGACTGGATTAGGTGAACATATAGGTTGTGGATGGGATCTGTGAACTGAGGTGCCGCAATGCAACGTTCAATGCAGCGTGGGAGAGGCAATAGGCCTTCTCCCTTTTATTAATAAGAGAAGTTGGAGAATTTACATAGAGGTCTAACAAGATATAGAAATTACAAAATAGAATAAATAGCTGAATATATATGAAATATATTAACACTCCCCCTCAAGCTGGAGTGTACACATCGTGTAGATCCAGCTTGTTGCAAAAACTCTGAAATGTTGCTGGACTCAACGGCTTCGTAAGAACATCTGCAAGTTGATCTTCAGACTTGACATGCGGAGTCGCAACAGTTCCATTCTTGATTTGATCTCTAATAAAGTGGCAATCAACCTCTATGTGCTTAGTACGTTCATGGAAGACTGGGTTCTTGGCAATGTAGATGGTCGCTTGATTGTCACATCTGAGTTCTACAGGAGACAAAACAGGAATCTTTAATTCAGAAAGTACAGATTGAACCCATTGCAACTCACAACATGCATGTGCCATTGCTCTATACTCAGCTTCCGTGCTAGATATTGCCACAACATTTTGCTTTTTGCTTTTCCAGGTAATAAGGTGATTTCCCAAAAATGTGCAATATCCAGACGTAGACCTCCTGTCATTCATATTACCAGCCCGATCTGCGTCTGCATAACCAATAAGAAAAAGTGTAGATACAGGAGTCTTCGGCCTATAATAGGTGATTCTCTTACCATGTGCACTTTTCCGATCTCTCAGAATACGACAGACTGATGTCCTCCTACAGCAAAAGAAATATCAGGGCGTGTGACTGTCAGATATATCAATTTACCCACAATTTTCCTGTAATATCCTGGATCTGGATAATCAGTATCATCAGTCGTCTCCTTCACATGATAGTCCATAGGAGTAGACGCAGGCTTGGACTCACTCATTCATGTTTCCTTTGGTAAGTCCAGCAGATATTTTCTTTGAGACAAATTGGTACCTGCATGGGATCTAAGTACTTCAATGCCCAGAAAGTGTCTCAGTTTTCCCAGATCCTTTGTATGAAAGTGCCCCTGCAAGCCTTCTTTCACACGAGATATGCATGTGGAATCACTTCCAGTGATAACGATATCATCAACATACACAGCAATAATAATAGATCCACCAAAAGAAGTAGAATAAAATAAGGAGTGATCAGTAACAGAACGAGAAAAGCCCATTTTAGCACATCACTGAATTTGTCAAACCAAGCTCTAGGAGATTGTTTCAATCCATAGATGGCTTTCTTCAATCTACACACCTTCTGACACACCCCCTGAGCAACAAAACCAGGTGGTTGCTCCATGTATACCTCCTCTTGTAGATCACCATGAAGAAAGGCATTCTTTACATCGAGCAGAAATAGAGGCCAGTCAAATGTAGTAGCCAGAGAAATAAGAATACGCATAGAATTCAGACGAGCCACTGATGAAAAGGTCTCAAAGAAATCAACCCCATATGTCTGAGTATACCCCTTTGCCACCAGTCTACCTTTCAATCTCTCCACAGAACCATCTGGGTTATGTTTTACTGTAAATACCCATCTGCATCCCACAACATTTTTATCTGGAGGTAAGTCAGCAAGTTCCCAGGTGTTGTTCTATAACAAAGCAGACATTTCAACATGCATAGCCTGTTTCCAGTCAATATCCTTCATAGCATCAAGATGATTTCTTAGAATGACCACAGACTCAATCCCAAGAGCAAATGAGCGGGCCTGCTGAGATAATTTGGACAAACAACACACATTTGCAATAGGATGTCGAATAGTACAGGAACGGGTACCCTTGCAAACAGCAATGGGAACATCAAGGTCAGATGGTTGTTCAGGAATCCCTTGCGTAGAGGAAGATCGGGAGGGCTCAGAGACTGGAGTCGCTACCTCCTCTGGATCTGGTTTGCCTCGTCTACTATAAACATGTGAATATTATTGAATTAGTGGACCATTTGCTGGTTGCTCTTCCTGAATTATAGCATAGTCAGGAATGATAGATGGCACTCTCTCACTCTGATGTGGTGGTGGCACACTCTCACTAGCATCTGATGGTGGCACTCTCTCACATAATTTCTCCCCCTTACTGGGAACACTAGAGAAATATGGAGTGGATTCATGAAATGTCACATCCCTAGACACAAACATACGACGGAGACTTGGACAATAACACTTGTACCCTTTGCTAGTGTTGGAGTACCCAAGAAAGAGAGTCCTAATTGACCTAGGAGATAACTTATCAGCCTTAGGATCAAAATTGTGGACAAAGGAAGTACAACCAAACACTTTAAGGGGAACAAGGAAAGGTTGATCGTTGGGACGTAAGACAGAAAGGAGTACGTCCTTGAAGAAGAAGGTTGCTTGTTGATAAGGAAACAAGCAGTAAGTAAAGATTGAAGAACTTTAATATTGCAATCAAATTGAACTTTTATTTCTTGATGAAAATGTTAGACAGTAGATAGCACAAACTCTCGACTTTTCAACAAATAAATCCAAGTCATACGCGAATAGTCATCCACAAAGGAAATAAAATAACAAAAACCATTATAGCTATGGTCTTTTACAGGACCCCAAACATCACTGTGGACCAACTCAAAAGGACAAGACGTCTGTTTATTGACACGATCGGGATAAGACATCCTATGATGTTTCCTTAGTTGATAGGACTGACACTCTAGAGACGATACTTGAGAGAATTTCGGTTCTAACTTCCTCAGTCTCTCTAATGAAGGATGTCCATATCTGTAGTGCCATAGTAAGGGAGAGCCACTCAACAGGACAGCTGGAGCAGGAGCAGATACTTGGCGAGGCAAACTGTCACCGTGGAAGAGGTAGAGATCACCTTTCCTAGGCCCCCCACCAATCGTCCTCATACTCTTGAGATCTTGTAATACAAAACAAGAAGGTCCAAAAGTTATTGTACATTTCACAATATCAATCAATTTAGCAACAGACAGAAGATTAAAAGGAAATGCAGACACATAATGTACGGATTTAAGATCAATTTCAGGAGTCAGAGAAACAGATCCACTGGTTAACACTCTCCTCACTGAACCATCTGCTATTGTTACAGATTTGTGAGGAATATGTGAGTCAATGGAATGAAGTAGTCTCCTCATACCAGTCATATGTTGTGATGCTCCAGAGTCAACGACCCATGATGAAGTAGAACCAGAAGCCAATAAAGAGGTAGCCTGATTACCAGTGGTGGACGCAAAGTTGGTTGAAGACGATGATCCCAAACTCAGATGCTAGGTAGCCAGAATAAATCTATCATATTCCTCCTTGGTCAGTGTGATGCCAGAAGAACTAGAACTCATAGCAGGAGGCTCAGACCCAGTAGTGGTAGTATAGTTTGCTACTCCCACAGGTGGTGCAGTAGGTCGACCATGCTTCTTCCAGCACTTCTCAACTGTGTGTCCAGGTTTGTCACAGAAAGTGCAATTAGGACGAGTCCCACGTCCTCGGCCCATATTTGTCCGTCCTCCTCTCACTGCAGCAGCTACAGAAGCATGAGAATCTCCCGGATATAAGACTGTGGTAGGATCAACACGTTCAAAATTTGCTTGTAAAATCCTTGAATAAGCCTCTTCCAAGCTGGGAAGTTTATCAGAAGCTAGGATGACGTTGCGGGATGAACTGCACGAAGAACTCAGACCAGATAAGAATTTTGTTGTAATCAAGTCATCTCTGTCTTTGACTTACTCCTGGACAGTCACTTAATGGTAGAAACTCGGCTCTTGTGCAATACCTTGGATCACTCCAAAGTATTCTTCTAAAGGTCTGTCTCCCTGTCGTTCTGCAAAGAGGTCGTCATATATCATGAACTAACAAAGCGCATTCTTCTCTTGAGAATAATGTTTCTTTACTGCATCTCTTTGGCAGTAGTATAGAACATGAACGTCGAGGCAATCCCAGGTTTCATGCTCCCCCACAACCAGGTCTTCACGAGACTATTATGGCGCTTCCATTCAGCATAGCCTTTGTCAGTAGACGCAGGAGGATCAGAATCAACGTGTCTCGCCTTATCGCGTGACTCTAACACTGTATGGACAACATTCATCCATAAGAGATAATTCTTCCCGTTCAGCTTGATGGAGGGGATAGGTGACATCTAACTGTAGATGGTAGATGGCTTGGTGTCCTCCATGATTTAACGAGAAGAAGAGTGACGGATTGATACACGTCACAAGAAGATTTGAGTGACGGAGAGATATACGTTACGTCACATAATCATATGTGTATCTGACGCATCCACAGCCCCCAACTGAAATTCCCTAATCACACATGGAGGAGATGTGATTAGGAATTTCCTACGTATCGACGGACCCTCCGGTTTAGGATTTTATAATCCGTTGGATCAACCGAAGGACCCGACGATCCAGAGAGAGGGGAGACTGCAGCTACTGCGCCTGGCCCGATAGGCGGCTGTTGCACCCGCCTTGGGCCGGCGGCGGCTGGGGGTGGTTGACGGTCGGCCGACCGGTGGCTGCTGGAGCCGGCGGCGCCCGCTGCAGCTGTTGTTGGCCGGCAGTTGTTGGCTGCCTTCGGCGCTGCCGGCGGCGGCGCTCGGGCTGCTGGCGGCTAGGTAGGGTTAGGTTAGGATCTTTGCTCTGATACCATGTGAACTGAGGTGCCAGCGCCGCCGCCCGGGCTGCTGGTAGGGTTAGGTTAGGATCTTTGCTCTGATACCATGTGAAGTGAGGTGTCGCAATGCAACGTGCAATGCAGTGTGGGAGAGGCAATAGGCCTTCTCCCTTTTTATTAATAAGAGAAGTTGGAGAATTTACATAGAGGTCCAGCAGGATATAGAAATTACAAAATAGAATAAATAGTTGAATATATATGAAATACATTAACAAGATCTAACTTATATCAGATTGAGGCCATTAATAAGAGACAAGTTCAAATCTCACAGATGATAAATTTAGTACCTTGAGTATAATAAGTGTTAACAATAACTTTCCTATGCATATCATTATATTTGGATGTATTCATGTATAGAATATCTATCACCATACACATGATTACGTAATAACTTGTCATATGCTTATTATGCGATACTCGAATAGAACAAATGAAAATATAGTACTTTGTATTGCTAAATGGCGCAAAGTTATAGAAAATGAAGCAACATAGACAAAATAAGAAGTAGAAAATGTTGAAAGCGAGAAGCCTTCTGGAAAGAAATCAGTGCTATGCTATATGCCTTGGTTCAAAGTTTGATATCCCTATTATGGGAGATTAAAGAGAAGTTATTATCAAGTACGAGCAGTCCATTACCTCATTTGCTGGTTCAACCATAAACTGTCTTGATACCTAAAAACAGAGCCCTCATCTGCCACTACGTCATCACACCATAATGCAACAATTGTTCTAGCAGCGGCTATCGCCGCAAGAAACTGTTCTTTTCAAGTAGCAACAAACCCTTCATATCTTCTACAAGAGCAATCCAATAAAGTTTTTTCACTGCCCAGCGATGGGAGGTGAAGGGAGCCTCCAAGCAGGGGACTGGCTACTGATAATATTAAGCTTTGTCATTTTTTCAAGAGATCATAGCTATCCCATATTATCTATAAATTTAGCGAGTAGATAAAAATTTGGGGAAGAAAGCGTCCGTCAAGCAAGGGGTGTCGAGGCAAAAAAAGGGAAAACCAATGGCTATGAAGAAAGTACGGTGATGACATCGAGATAGGGGATGTTGCAGAGGTCGGTGGCCAAGAATAAGAGGAGCACGATATGGGTCAAGGAGACGCTCAGAGTGCGGAGCAGATGCGACTATCGTTGTTTCCCAAAATCAGAAAGCAAATTAGGCACCACCGGTATCGGTCGTCTAGTATTTGCACCTCCTGCCAGTAGTTGCCCCCTGCTTGAAACCTCCGGAGCCTAAGATCTAGGACTACGCCGTCGCCGTCGAATTAGTTTGGGTTTTCTCCTACTATGTGTGTCTGGGTTCTTAGGGAAAAGAAATGGCAAGCAAAAAGGGCGTGAAGTGTAGTCGAGGGAAATGAAATCTTACGCCCTGCAACGAAATATCACGCCTACTAAGGGAAACATGGAGCGCTAGATGGATAGAGAAAGAGTAGGTGAAAGAAGAAACGTGGTGGAAGACGAAGAGGTGGTATTAGGCGGAGGGGTACGTTGATTTTTTCCCCACCGTCAAAATTAAGAACTTTGAACCGTCTAAATTGCCCCCTCTTTCCAGTAATGTGTCTGTCGACCGTAGGCAGAGTGTATGTCACGCATATATGTGGTTTTTCTTCTTTCAGCCTCTGGAGAATTTTATGATGCAACTACGCAAGGAATGTTTTATTTTTCTTGGAAATGTTATGATCCATAAACACATCGATCTACTAAGATGACAATACATGAGCTTACTGTACTGAAGTTACCAACACAATTTGATCCTAAGCATGGATGTGATAGATTGTTTTCGGTGTGATATTGTATCGATTCCAGATAACCATTTCTGAAACAAAAGGAGAAATTGGCATGGGTATCCCAATGTTGTACCCACCGCCAGTTACTCTCTTTTTTTGAGATCCTACAACCGTTTATTGCATTTGGTAACATGCCTGCATGTGCTCGGGCAGCGACAGTGGGCAGTAGGCAGCACGGAAAACGCACAGCCAAATGTAAGATTGTTGGCCGTTTTTTTTTGTAGCAGAGCTCGATTTCTAATCGCAGACAACGCAATTAGATTAATATTGTTGCCAGACAACATTAATATGGAGACAGTGGCAAATCTTGGTGGGGCTAAGGGTCCAAAGGCATATTCCATATGTCAAACTTAAAAGTGTATATACTTCCGTGTATGAGTCCCACTAAAAAGATATTTCTTTTATATAAAAAATGTTTTAGGTATTTTGTTGATCGCAATTTTTTTGGACGAAGTTCAGAGACTTTTTAAGACTTGTCAAGAGACTTTTTAGAAAATATCATTAACTTTTGAGATTTCAACTATTTTTTATATAATTTTCTAAAGTTATAGTCCATTGAGTTTTTTCAACCCAACCTTGTGCCATGTGTTTGGTTGCTCCCTCTCCCACTCTATAACTATAGAGGTTTCCCCCTTTCCACCATCACCATCATCGTCGTCATCAACTAAGCCTCAATCCCAACTATTTTGGGGTCGGCTACATGGATCCTTCTTTTCCATTCAGCTCGATCATGGGTCATATTCTGGTTGAGATGTGGAGATTCAAAATCTCCCTTTATAAGCTCTTACCATGTTAATTTAGGCCTTCCTCTTCTTCAATTAATTGTGCTTGCCTCAATAGTATTGCTTCGTATAGGCGCATTAGTCGGTATGTGTTGCACATGTCCATACCATCTGAGTCGGCCCTCGCGCAACTTGTCTGATGGTATGGACATGTGCAACGCATACCGACTAATGTGCCTATACGAAGCAATACTATTGAAGCAAGCACAATTAATAGAAGAAGAGGAAGGCCTAAATTAACATGGGAAGAACTTATAAAGAGAGATTTTGAATCTCTACATCTCAACCAGAATATAACCCATGATAGAGCTGAATGGAAAAGAAGGATCCATGTAGCCGACCCCAACGTAGTTGGGATTGAGGCTTAGTTGATAATTTGTTTTATGTTTGATGAGATATTTTATATAGTGCACGCAAATCTTTACATGTGTGCCCATACACATATTATATGAAAATACATTATTGGGGGTTTTTATTGAGATTTATTCTAATCCTTCAAACTAGGGGTTAAAGCTACAATTTTTGCACTACACTGAAATCAAGAAAAAAGTCTGAGCAACATGTATATAACCCATGTTCCATATGTTTTGGTATAGTTATAAGGCCTCTTGCATGGATGATCAACTACTTTTCCATGGACCTCTAGACCACTTACAAAATATCCATCACTTACATGCATACATACATACATTCATGCACACGCACCAGAGACACATACGTACATACATACATGCATGCATACATACATATCTCCCATAAGCATACATACACAACCCTGTAATGTCCCCTAGGGCTGGCTATCACGGAGGCGACCGCACTAGCGTTGGCGACGTCCACCAGCAACTGACACCCCGACCCGCCACCACCACCCCCACACAACCCACCTATGACATCACCCAGCAAAACCCTAGCGAGGGGGTGTAGGGAAATACGGCTGCCGCCTCCAACCCTAGTGCAAGCGCGGTTGAAGGAGGACAGAGACGGGCATGGACACAAGTGCTCAACAAGAATCTGACTGGCATTGAGACGAAGAAGTTCCCAGCACCAATGAACACGGACGGAAGAATCATTGTTGAACTGGAGGAATCAGAGTTCCAGCTGATGAGGAACGTTTGGAAATACATAATCGTCGTCTACGTGATGGGGCAGAGATCGTATTACCCACATATGGCGGCTTGGATCAGACGCACTTGGCGACCAAAGGGCAAATTCGAGCTTCTGTCCAAGGATGACGGCCTATTCGTGTTGAAGCTAACCAATGAGGAAGATATGAAGACCATCCTGGAGACAGGCCCGTGGTGAATGGATCTACAGTTGGTCATAGCGAAGAAATACAAACATGGCGAGGAACTAAGGAGAGTCGTTGTCTTTGGTTCCTGTGTGGATCACATTGGAGTCGTTTGGGCGCTCGTGGACATGAAAAGTTGTTGGTACCATTGTTGTTGGGGTCGGAGAAGTGTTGAAGATCGACGGCAGGTTTTTCACAAGAGACGATGTACGGGTCTTAGTAAGCTTGGAGTATGAGGCTCCTAAACCTGACACCGTGTGGCTGCAAGTGAAGGGCAGATCAGAACTGGGAGTGAAAGTGAAGTACGAACATATCCCTCCCTACTGCAGCAGATGCAAAGCTTTCTGCCAAGATGAGATGACTTTCCTAACCGAGTGTAGGAAGCTAGGCGGATGGATGACGAGGGATTTGAGAACCCCAAGAAAATCTGGAGGCGTGTGCAACATTGAGAAGGAAAAGGGAATGTTGGACCAAAGGAGAATAGCAGGGAAGCAGATTGATAATAATGAAGTTGATGGACTTAATGAAAGGAGGACCAGAGAACTGGGGATGAAGGGGAACAAACGGCCATGACGGATAGGGATACAACTGAACACAGAAGTGCACAGCAGGATGAGCATAACCAGAGCAAAGATGGAGGGGGTACACCTACAGCCAGGCACTGTTGACAACGGCATTGGCAATACCCTTGAAAAAAAAGGTCCAATGCTTTGTCTAACTCAGACAAGGAGGAAGGCGAGATCGTTAGCAAGGAGGGAAGAAAGGAGAAACAGAAGAAGAGGAACACGGAACAAAGGAAGCGAACCAAATCTCACAACAAATAACTATGTTTGTATTCCTTTGGAACGTGAAGGGGGGATGTGATAGAGATAAGAAGGATATCCAGTCGTGGATAGGGAAGAGTGGGGTTTTTATGCGGTGATTATAGGAACAAAAATAAAAAGGCAGAGTAAACATACAGTGACAAGTCTACTTCCTCATGGCTGGAGTTGGGTCTCCAATCATGAGGAGGTGGATCTTGGCAAGGTGTGTGTGGTGTGGAATCCCAAAGTCTAGTAGTTGCAGGTGATGGAAATGTCTGAACATGCTATCACGTTAGGATGCAAAAATAATGCAGGTTTGGAGATGGTTCTTACAGCGGTCTATGCCCACAACTTAGCAAAATAGAGAGAGATGTTGTGGGAGGAATTAGAGAGAATGTCGAGAAGGGTAAGTCTGTCGTGGATGGTTATGGGAGATTTTAATAATGTTAGACTGCAATCGGAGAAGAAAGGAGGAAGGTCGGTGCTAGCATTAGTGATTGATGCTTTTAATAGAGTCATAGATAGAGCAAATTTGTTTGAGTTGTCGATGACAAGTGAGCAGGTTTTCACATGGAACAATGAGAGGAAACCAGGCGACAATTGCATGCAAGCTGGATAGACTCTCGGTAGAATGACAGTTGGCTACAGATGTTCCCAGGTGTGCAGGTTAAAGAAAGGGGTTCAAATCTGAGTGACCATGCCTATTAATGATGCAAATATCAGAAAAAAGGCAGAAAGGGAAACCATTCAGATTTCTTAATTTTTGGGTTGACTGGGAAAGTTTTAAAGAGATTATCAGGAAGAGTTGGAGCACACTAGTTTCTGGAAATCCAATGTTTATATTCTACAGTAAGTTAATGAGCACCAAGCAGGCACTCAAAAAATGGGCTAAGGAGGAGGTGAATATACCAAATCTATTAGTTGAAACCAGGAGGGAATGCAATGAGGTACGTGAGAAACTGACTAAGGATCCCCTTGATGAGGAGTTGATTCTGAGTTGAAGATAATCTTGATAGATCTAAAGAAGGAAGAGGAAAAATTCTACTGGCAGAGGAGCTGAGAGAAACAGATGGAAGATGGGGACAGGAATACCACACTGTGCCATGCAATGGTCAAAAGAAACGGAGCCAAAAATATTATCCAGAATTGGTTGATGAGAATGGAAGGGTCGTCAACGGTCAGGATGAGTTAGAGGACCTTGCAATAAAATTTTATGAAGCGCTCTACAATAAGGAGTTCCCCAAGGAGATCAGCAATGAAGAATTGGAATGAAAGACAAGCATCGCAAGTACACACAACAATATTCTGACAAGAGAGGTAATGAGCAGGAGATCAAGGATGCACTCTAGAGCATAGGGAGCAACAAGTTACTGAGTCGGGATGGTTTCAACTCCTATTTCGACAAGAAGGTATGGTATATTATACAAGATGATCTGGTTGACTATATCAGATGGTTCATGAAGGGGGCAACATGGTGAGGCAGGTTAATCATGCTTTCTAGTCCTCATTCTGAAGCAAAAGATAACAACCTCTCTAGCTGACTTTCGGCCTATTGCTTGTTGCTCTGTACAATATAAAATTATAGCAAAGATACTCTCCTCTAGACTGAACATTGTGCTCCCATATATCATTTCTGAAAATCAAGGTGATTTGTGGAGGGAAGGAGGATCAATGATTGTGCTTTGTTGGTCAGGGAATTTCTACTTGATTTTGATGTGCAAAGAGGAAGTAGAAAGACATGTTTAAAGCTTGATATTTATAAAGCATATGACAATGTCAGATGGAACAAGCTTTGGTGGATACTGGAAACCACAATGTGAATGAAACAGTGTGTGGATTCAATGCAACATGGATAGGCTGAATGAAACAGTGTGTGGAAACCACAAGCTTCTCTAGTCTGGTGGATGGGTCTTCAGTCGGGCTGATTAAAGGGGAAAATGGGCTAAGACAATGAGATCCACTGTTGCCGCTATTGCTTACCATCATCATGGAATATCTCACACAGCTATTGAGGGAGGAAGAAAGGAGTAAGGCAGTGAAGGTATATTCAGTGCATGGGATGAAAGTGATGAGTCACTTAATTTTTGTTGATAATGTCCTGGCGTTTGTAGAAGCAAAACCCAATGTGTTGCACCAGCTGAAGACTATTCTGGAAGGGTTTGGGAAACAGACGGGTCTTTGTGTGATTATAAATAAAACGTAACTTTTTCTATCAAAGAATTGTATGGATAGGCAGGAGAGACTAAAAGAGGCCATGGATGTGAATGTGGGAGAGCTACCCACAAAATATCTGGGATTTCCACTGGCAGGGGGCACCTAATGGTGAAAGACTTTGTTGGATGTAGTGATCGGCTATAAGAAATGTTGGAAAGATGGCCAACACAAAAGATTTCTTTGGCAGGGCACATCACCCTTGTTAAATCGGTTGTAGAGGGAAACTGATTTTTTGGGTGCAACAAGGTGAGATCCCAACCCCGGTCTTGGAGAGGATGAAGATGAGAGTTGTTGAATTTGTATTGGGTGGGGAGTATCATCCTATGAAGTATGATTGGCTTGCGCTTCCACGGGAGGGAGTGGGAGTGAAAAGACTACAAGACATTGCCAAATGGGGGACTCTGAAAAGAATTATAAAATACCAGGATCCAAGGTCAATATGGGGAAGATGGATGAGACGGAAATATCCATTAGGGTTGGATTCTACGCTGAAGACAAGGGAAGGATACTCACGAACTATCAATGTAATGATTGTGGTATGGATGGAGGTGAGAAATATGTTCTTATGCTTTGAGAATGGTTGGAAATTAAGGGTGTGAAACAGCCTGCATCCCCGTCGATACTATCGACAGGAGGTCGATGGTATCGACAGAGTCACAGCAACAGAATATCATTCTGTCGATACCATCGACAGTCTTGTAGATGGTATCGACAGTCGAACAGTGGCGGAAATCGGCAATCTGCCTCCTGGTTCCATCTTTATTATATTATTTGTTTTATTGTTTTTCTATTTTTTTCTCCTTTGTACCATAATGTATCTTACCCTAATATATAAAAAGAAGAGAGACGGATATTGCCCTCTCATGCAAGCTACACCTAGCAGCCGCAAACATCGTTCGTCTCCCTTCTCTCTCGTTCACATGGTATTAGAGCGAGGTCTGCTCTAGGCCGCCGTCTCTCCCCACCGGCAGTCCTTCCCTCTCTCTCCTTCTTCCTCCTCGTCCGCCGGATCTTCTTCACCGCGGCACCAGCAGCGGCGGCTGCGGCAGAGCCGCCGCACGGCGTGCATCTGTGATCCATCGTCGGGCGTGAAGCCGTCATCAAGCGGCTCCTCCCCTCCATCACGTTGGGCCCTTGGTAGCTCTCCACTTTTGTCGTAGGCTCAGTCTCGAAGGTCGAGGGCAACGTTCTCTTCCCCGACGTTTTTCACACAGCCACCGGTCGATCCGTCCGAAATTGCTATCGTTGTTTGAGAATCTTCGGGTGATCCGACGACCATCTAAAATCTAAACCGGAGGACTAGTCTCTCTACGGTTATTATCCTAGTCACACCTCCTCCATGTGTGATTAGGAAAATCGTCCGGAGGCTGTGAATGCGTCAGTAACGCATCTCTTTGTTTCTTGTGTGACGTGTATCTCTCTGTCACCTCAGCCATCCTTGTGACGTATATCAATCTGTCACACAGTCCCGTTCTACAATGGAGGACACCAAGACGCCTATGATCTACGAGGTGTCGCCTATCGCCTCCATCAAGCTCAACGGGAAGATTTTTCTTCTATGGATGAACATTGTTCACACTGTCCTGGAGTCTCGTGACAAGGCGGGACATGTTGACTCTAGTCCTCTGACCTCTACTGACAAAAGATATGCTGAATGGAAGCGTCATGACAGTCTGGTGAAGACTTGGTAGTGGAACAGCATGGAACCTGCAATTGCGGCAAGGTTCATGTTCTATTCTACAACTAAGGAAATATGGGACGCAGTGAAGCAGCATTATTCCCAGGAGAAAAATGCTCTTCGCCAATTCATGATCTATGACCGTCTGTTTGCTAAGAGGCAGGGTGACAGATCTCTTGAGGAGTACTTTAGAGCTATTCATGCACTTGCTCAAGAGTTGAGCAACTATCATCTAGTGACAGTTGCTGAACAGGTCAAAGACAAAGATGATCTGGTTACTGCTAAATTCTTATCTGGGCTTAATCCTGCGTGCGGTTCCGCCAGGAGTGTCATTCCGGCTTCTGATAAATTACCGAGCTTTGTGGAAGCCTATTCGAGAATACAACAATCTATCTTTGAGTATGTTAATCCTGGTTCTGTTATACCTTCTGGGGAGTCTCATGCATCCGTTGCTACTGCGGTGAGAGGGGGACGACCTGGTATGGGCAGAGGAGGTGGAACACGTCCTAAATGCACTTTCTGTGACAAACTGGGACATACAGTGGAGAAGTGTTGGAAGAAACATGGGAGATCTGCTGCACCACCTGTGGGGGCAGCACATTGTGCCACTACTACAGATACATCTTCTGCTGTGGGAACTACTTCTGGTATCGGTATCACTCTCACTCAAGAGGAGTATGATCGGTTCATTCAAGCTACACAACACATGAGTATGGGATCGTCATCATCATCGTCAGCAAACCTGGCATCTACTGCGGGTAATCAGGCTACATCTCTCATAGCTTCTGGCTCTACTTCATCTTGGGTGGTTGACTCTGGCGCGTCACACCACATGACTAGTATGGGGAGATTGCTCCACTCTATTGACTCATATATCCCTCATCAATCTGTCACACTGGCAGATGGTTCAGCGAGGAGAGTGTTAGCTAGTGGATCTGTCTCTCTAACACCCAAAATTGATCTTAAATCTGTACACTTTGTGACTGAGTTTCCTTTTAATCTTCTTTCTGTTGCAAAATTGATTGACACTGTAAAATATACGGTAACATTTGGGCCTTCTTGTTTTGTATTACAGGATCTCAAGAGTATGAGGACGATTGGTGGGGGGCTAGGAAAGGTGATCTCTACCTTTTCCACGGTG
Organism: Alisma plantago-aquatica; assembly: GCA_963693085.1. Taxonomy (NCBI): domain Eukaryota; kingdom Viridiplantae; phylum Streptophyta; class Magnoliopsida; order Alismatales; family Alismataceae; genus Alisma; species Alisma plantago-aquatica. The sequence goes on along the minus strand of OY856409.1, from coordinate 1,062,034,333 downwards.
ACAGTCTGCCTCGCCCAGTATCTGCTCCAGCTCCATCCATCCTGTTGAGTGGTTCCCCCTTACTATGGCATTGCAGATATGGACATCCGTCGGTAGAGAGCCTGCGAAAGTTGGAACCTGAGTTGTCCCAAGTGTCATCTTTAGAGTGTCAGTCATGTCAGCTGGGAAAGCATCATAGGTTGTCTTATCCCAGTCGTGTCAATAAGCGGGCATCTTGTCCTTTTGAGTTAGTGTACAGTGATGTATGAGGTCTTGTTAAAGACCAGAGTTATAATGGTTTCAGTTATTTTATTTCCTTTGTGGATGATTTTTCCCGCATGACATGGATCTACCTTCTCAAAACTCGAGAGTCTGTGCTATCTATTTTGAAATATTTTCATAAAGAAATAAAGGTTCAGTTTGACTGCAATATAAAAACTCTCCAATCTGATAATGCTTTAGAGTATGTTCAAAAGGCTATGTCTGATTTTTGCAGTTCTGTGGGCATTATCCATCGCACGTCTTGTCCTCACACCCCTCAGCAAAACGGGGTGGCTGAGAGGAAAAATCGCCATCTTCTTGATATTGCTCGTTCGATCATGTTTCAATCCAATGTGCCTAAGAAATTCTGGTCTAAAGCTCTTTTAACCGCTTGCTTCTTAATTAATAGACAACCATCCTCTGTTCTTAAAGGACAAACTCCTTTCTCTGTGTTACGACCCATGGATCAGCCCTTCTCTGTTCCCCTTAAAGTGTTTGGGTGCACTTCTTTTGTCCATAATTTTGACCCTAAGGTTGACAAACTTTTTCCTAGGTCTATTCAAACCTTGTTCCTTGGTTATTCTAGTACTAGCAAAGGATACAAGTGTTACTGTCCTAGTCTTCGTCGCATGTTTGTGTCTAGGGACACCATCTGTGCAGAGTGAGGGAACGCCACCCATCATTCCTGATTATACTTTTATTCAGGACGAGCAGGCAGCTGACAGGCCTGTTATTCAGCAATACCCATATGTTTATAGTAGGAGAGGCAGACAAGATCCAGAAGAGGTAGCGACACCAGCCCCTGAGCCTTTCTCATCGTCTTCTACTCACGAGATTCCTGCAGAAGCATCAGATCTTGATCTTCCTATTGCTGTTCGGAAAGGTACTCGTTCTTGTACTATTAGACATCCTATTACAAATGTGTGCTGTTTGTCCCACTTATCTAAGAAGGCACGCGCATTTGCTATTGGGATTGATTTTGTTGATATACCAAGGAATCACTATGATGCTATGAAGGACAGTGGCTGGAAACAGGCAATGCAGCTTGAGATGTCAGCTCTTTTGCATAATGGCACATGGGATCTTGTTGACTTACATGCAGGGAAGAAAGCAGTGGGTTGCAGATGGGTTTTCACCATCAAACATAATCCGGATGGATCCGTTGAAAGGTTGAAGGCCAGATTGGTAGCAAAAGGCTACACACAGACCTATGGAGTTGATTTCTTTGAGACCTTTTCTCCAGTAGCTCGTCTAAATTTTGTGCGGATAATTATTTCTCTAGCTACTACATTTGATTGGCCCCTATTTCAGCTTGATGTTAAGAATGTCTTTCTACATGGTGATCTACAGGAAGAGGTATATATGGAGCAACCTCCTGGGTTTGTTGCTCAGGGGGGGGGGGGGTGTCAGAAGGTGTGTAAATTGAAGAAAGCCATATATGGGCTGAAACAGTCTCCTCGAGCTTGGTTTGACAATTTCAGTGAGGTTGTACTCCATATGGGTTTTTCTCGCTCCATGATTGATCACTCTTTATTCTACTCTAGCTCTTCTTGTGGCTCTATCATCATTGATGTATATGTTGATGACATAGTGATTACTGGCAGTGATTCTACAGGCATATCTCGTGTGAAGGAAGGGTTGCAGAGACACTTCCAAACGAAGGATCTGGGTAAACTGAGATATTTTCTGGGCATTGAGGTGCTTAGATCTCATGTAGGTGTCAATCTATCTCAGAGGAAATATGTGCTTGACTTACTACAGGAGACAGGCATGACTGAATCTAAACCGGTATCTACTCTCATGGATTATCACATCAAGGAGACGGTTGATGATGTTGAGTACTCAGATCTAGGATATTACAGGAGAATAGTTGGCAAGCTAATATATCTGACTGTTACACGACCTGATATTTCTTTTGCTGTAGGCGTCGTGAGTCAGCATATGCGCTCACCACGACAGTCACACTGGACAGCAGTTTGCCGGATTCTGAGATATCTGAAGAGTGCTCTTGGTAAAGGGATCACATATTCTAAACCCAAGGTGCCTCCATCTACTTTGACTCTCACAGGGTATTCAGATGCAGATTGGGCTGGTGATCATACTGATAGAAGGTCTACCTCAGGCTATTGTACTTTCCTAGGTGATCATTTGATTACTTGGAAAAGCAAGAAGCAGCATGTGGTAGCTAGATCCAGCTCTGAGGCTGAATATCGTGCCATGGCCCATGCATGTTGTGAACTACAATGGGTCAAATATGTTCTTTCTGAGTTAAAAATTACTATTATGTCTTCTATGGAGCTCAAGTGTGACAACCAGTATGCTATACACATTGCCAGGAATCCTATCTTTCATGAGCGTACAAAGAATATAGAAGTTGATTGCCATTTTATTCGTGATCAAATCAAAGATGGCACTATTGCGACGCCATACGTCAAGTCTGAAGATCAACTGGCAGATATCTTGACAAAGCCTTTGAGTGCGGCAGCTTTTCAGAGATTATGTGGCAAGCTGGGCATACACGATGTGTACTCTCCAGCTTGAGGGGGAGTGTGAAACAGCCTGCATCCCCGTCGATACTATCGACAGGAGGTCGATGGTATCGACAGAGTCACAGCAACAGAACATCATTCTGTCGATACCATCGACACTCCTATCGATGGTATCGACAGTCGAACAGTGGCGGAAATCGGCAATCTGCCTCCTGGTTCTATCTTTATTATATTATTTGTTTTATTATTTTTCTATTATTTTCTCATTTGTACCACAATGTATCTTACCCTAATATATAAAAAGAAGAGAGACGGCTATTGCCCTCTCATGCAAGCTGCACCTAGCAGCTGCAAACATCGTTCGTCTCCCTTCTCTCTCGTTCACAAAGGGCATATAAGGTCGACCTATGGGAGATTACTAGGCTGAAAGAGAAAAAGCAATGGGCTGAACAGGTATGATTCAGATCTCATGTGCCAAAATGGAGTTGTTGTGTTTGTAAAGCTATACAGGGCGCATTGGCAACTATGGGAAGATTCACAAGTGGAATAATGAGGTGAATGTGAAGTGTTTGTTGTGTGACGAGGAGATGGAAAAATCTGACCATTTATTTGGCAGGTGCAGATTCACAGTATCTATATGGGAGTGTATGAGGGAAGAAAGGAGGATTAGTTTGCAGCCACAACAGCAGCTACAGGGGTTGTTGAAAATGTGCAACAACGATGTGGAGAGGCTTCTATATTCTGCATCTTTCATATTTGGCAAGAGAGGAACAATAGAAGACATGGTGACAAAACACAAACAGCAGATATAATAGCTAGAAATATATGTAAATATATAAAGTATAGAATCAAAGCATAAGTAGCATAGAGAGTGTGTTAAGATGTAAGGGTGTAGTGTTGGGCTGCATATATTTTGTTCCCCAAAATTTTGGGTGAGTTCGGAATAAAAGTCATCAGATTCCGATACAGACATATCTCCCCCTAGGGGTTCCCAAGCAACCAAGGAACGGTGTCCACAAAGATGGCTTCGGCCATGGCTGCCCCCTCCATCCCATCCCGCAACTCCACTAACGTACCTATGCCTACTCCACCAGCAAACCCAAAGTCCCAAACAGTGAACTGTCCTTCGACATCCTGGCATGCTCTCTACCGGTGGGTGATTAACCGCAAGCCCTCATTTGTCTTGGAAAATCAAGTCCCCTCTACTATATACAGATGTGCCTCTTTTTTATATACCTCCTCGCATCTTTCGTAGCACTTGTTTTATTATGAATCTTCACCGCGAGATAACTAAACTTGATCCCCTCTCCGCTAAGTGTGTTTTTATGGGATTCTCTAGAACTCAAAAAGAATACCAGTGTTATGATCTTGCCAATCGACAATGGTTTGTTAGTGTTGATGTGGTCTTTTTTGAACACATGTCGTACTACTCTGAAAAAGGGTCTGCTTTATCTAGTGATCTACTGGATCCTACTCCGCTCCCTCAGGATGTGGAAGATGTACACAATGAAGTAACTGAAGTTCTTGCTCCTCCCCTTCAAGTTTAAAAGAGAAGACCAGAGGTTACAGTCCCTTCCATAGCCCCTCAACAACCAAATCTTCCTTCATCGGCATATCACAACACCTCCCAGGTAACTTCAGTAGATCACAACACCTCCCAGGTAACTTCTGCCCTACACCTTCCCATAAGTCAAAGGAATGTTCCTTTCCTGTACTCAGCATCCTATTAGTAATTTCTACTCTACTGCTAATCTTAGTGCTAGCTTTGCCTGCTTTATTGTTGCTATAGATGTTGTTTCTATACCAAAGAATGCTACGCAAGCACTCAAACATCCTGCCTGGCGTCAAGCTATGAAACTGAAATGACTGCTCTTCGCGATCGATAGACTCGGGATCTTGTTGATCGTCCTCAAGATTGCTCTACAGTTGGATGTCGATAGATATTCACTATTAAATACCAGTCTAATGGTTCGATTGAACTGTTGAAAGCACGCCTAGTTGCCAAAGGTTATACTCAGACCTATGGGGTGGACTGTTTTGCAACCTTTTATTCTGTTGCTAGGCTTAACTCTGTGGGTGCTTAGATTTGTTGTCGTGAGTAATGATTGGCCTCTTTTTCAACTTGATGTAAAAAAAATGCTTTTCTATATGGTGACTTACATGAGGAAGACTATATGGAGCAACAACCTAGGTTTGTTGCTCAGGGGGAGTGTTTCAAAGTTTGAAGACTTAGGAAAGTGATATATGGCATAACATAAAACCCACAAGTGTGGTTTGACAAATTGAGTCAGATTCTCCTTAAATTCAACTTTCAGTGCTCACATTCTGATCACTTTTGTTTTCATAAGAAAAAACACTTGGCTTGTTATTCTTGTGAGAAGAGATGAGGAGAGGAGACGAACACCGAGAGATTTGTCGGCTGCAAGGAGCAGCTTCAATGAGAGGGCAATAGTCGTCTCTCTTCTTTTTATATATTAGGGTAAGATACATAGTGGTACAAAGGAGAAAATAATAGAGAAACAATAAAACAAATAATATAATAAAGATAGAACCACGAAGTAGATCGCCGATTTCCGCCGATGTTCCACTGTCGATACCATCGACAGGACTGTCGATGGTATCGACTGAGTGTTGTTCTGTTGTTGTGATAATCTCGATACCATTGACCTCCTGTCGATAGTATCGACGGGGATGCAGGTTGTTTCACACTCCCCCTCAAGCTGGAGAGTACACATCGTGTATGCCCAGCTTGCCACATAATCTCTGAAAAGCTGCCGGACCCAAAGGTTTTTGTCAAGATATCCGCTAGTTGATCTTCAGACTTGACGTATGGCGTCACAATAGTGCCATCTTTGATTTGATCACGAATAAAATGGCAATCAACTTTTATATGCTTTATACGCTCATGAAAGATAGGATTCCTGGCAATGTGTATAGCAGACTAGTTGTCACATTTGAGCTCCATAGAAGACATAATAGTGATTTCTAACTCAGAAAGAACAGATTTGACCCATTGTAGTTCACAACATGCATGGGCCATAGCACGGTATTCAGCCTCAGTGTTGGATCTAGCTACCACATTCTGCTTTTTGCTTTTCCAAGTAATCAAATGATCACCTAGGAAAGTACAATAGCCTGATGTAGACCTTCTATCAGTATGATCACCAGCCCAATCTGCATCTGAATACCCTGTGAGAGTCAAAGTAGATGGAGGCACCTTGGGTTTAGAATATGTGATCCCTTTACCAGGAGCACTCTTCAGATATCTCAGAATCCGGCAAACTGTTGTCCAGTGTGACTGTCGTGGTGAGCGCATATGCTGACTCACGACGCCAACAGCAAAAGAAATGTCAGGTCGTGTAACGATCAGATATATTAGCTTGCCAACTATTCTCCTGTAATATCCTGGATCTGAGTACTCAACATCATCAACCGTCTCCTTGATGTGATAATCCATAGGAGTAGATACCGGTTTAGATTCAGTCATGCTTGTTTCCTGTAGTAAGTCAAGCACATATTTCCTCTGAGATAGATTGACACCTGCATGAGATCTAAGCACCTCAATGCCCAAAAAATATCTCAGTTTACCCAGATCCTTCGTTTGGAAGTGTCTCTGCAACCCTTCCTTCACACGAGATATGCATGTAGAATCACTGCCAGTAATCACTATGTCATCAACATATACAGCAATAATGATAGAGCCACAAGAAGAGCTAGAGTAGAATAAAGAGTGATTAGTCATGGAGCGAGAAAAACCCATCTGGAGTACAACCTCACTGAACTTGTCAAACCAAGCTCGAGGAGACTGTTTCAGCCCATATATGGCTTTCTTCAATTTACACACCTTCTGACACTCCCCCTGAGCAACAAACCCAGGAGGTTGCTCCATATATACCTCTTCCTGTAGGTCACCATGTAGAAAGGCATTCTTAACATCAAGCTGAAATAGGGGCCAATCAAAGGTAGTAGCCAGAGAAATAATAATCCGCACAGAATTTAGACAAGCTACTGGAGAAAAAGTCTCAAAGAAATCAACTCCATAGGTCTGTGTGTAGCCTTTTGCTACCAATCTGGCCTTCAACCTCTCAACGGATCCATCTGGATTATGTTTGATGGTGAAAACCGATCTGCAACCCACTGCTTTCTTCCCTGCAGGTAAGTCAACAAGATCCCATGTGCCATTATTCTCAAGCTGCATTGCCTGTTTCCAGCCACTGTCCTTCATAGCATCATAGTGATTCCTTGATATATCAACAGAATCAATCCCAATAGCAAATGCGCGAGCCTGCTTAGATAAGTGGGACAGACAACACACATTTGTAATAGGATGTCTAATAGTACAAGAACGAGTACCTTTCCGAACAGCAATAGGAAGATCAAGATTTGATGCTTCCGTAGGAATCTCGTGAGTAGAAGACGATGAGGAAGGCTCAGGGACTGGTGTCGCTACCTCTTCTGGATTTTGTCTGCCTCGCCTACTATAAACATATGGGTACTGCTAAATAACAGGCTTGTCAGCTGCATGTTCGTCCTGAATAAAAGTATAATCAGGAATGATGGGTGGCGCTCCCTCACTCTGCACAGATGGTGCCACTCTCTCACTCTGAAAATCTGGTGGCACTCCCTCTCTCAACTGCTCCCTCTTACTCATAGCATCGGAGACATATGGAGTGGTCTCATGAAAGGTAACATCCCTAGACACAAACATGCGACGAAGACTAGGACAAGTAACACATGTATCCTTTGCTAGTACTAGAATAACCAAAGAATAAGGTTTTAATAGACCTAGGAGAAAGTTTGTCAGCCTTAGGGTCAAAATTATGGACAAAAGAAGTGCAACCAAACACTCTAAGGGGAACAGAGAAGGGCTGATCCGTGGGTCGTAACACAGAGAAAGGAGTTTGTCCTTTAAGAACAAAGGACGGTTGTCTATTAATTAGGAAGCAAGCGGTTAAAAGAGCTTCAGACCAGAATTTCTTAGGCACATTGGATTGAAACATGATCGAACGAGCAATATCAAGAAGATGGCGATTTTTCCTCTCAGCCACCCCATTTTGCTGAGGGGTGTGAGGACAAGACGTGCGATGGATCATGCCCACAGAACTGCAAAAATCAGACATAGCCTTTTGAACATACTCTAAAGCATTATCAGATTGGAGAGTTTTTATATTGCAGTCAAACTGAACTTTTATTTTTTTATAAAAATGTTTCACAATAGATAGCACAGACTCTCGACTTTTGAGAAGGTAGATCCATGTCATGCGGGAAAAATCATCCAAAAAGGAAATAAAATAACGAAAACCATTATAACTCTGGTCTTTAACATGACCCCATACATCAATGTGGACTAACTCAAAAGGACAAGATGTCCGCTTATTGACACGACTGGGATAAGACAACCTATGATGTTTTCCCAGCTGACATGACTGACACTCTAAAGATGACACTTGGGACAACTTAGGTTCCAATTTCTGCAGGCTCTCTAACGATGGATGTCCATATCTGCAATGCCATAGTAAGGGGGAACCACTCAACAGGATGGATGGAGCTGAAGCAGATACTGGGCGAGGCAGACTGTCACCGTGGAAAAGGTAGAGGTCACCTTTCCTAGGCCCCCCACCAATCGTCCTCATACTCTTGAGATCCTGTAAAACAAAACAAGAAGGCCCAAATGTTACCGTACATTTTACAGTGCCAATCAATTTTGCAACAGAAAGAAGATTAAAAGAAAACTCAAGCACAAAGTGTACATATTTAAGATGAATCTTGGGTGTTAGAGAGACAGGTCCACTAGCTAGCACTTTCCTCATTGAACCATCTGCCAATGTGACAGATTGGTGAGGGATACACGAGTCAATAGATTGGAGCAATCTCTTCATACCAGTCATGTGTTGTGACGCGCCAGAGTCAACCACCGAAGATGAAGTAGAGCCAGAAGTTATGAGAGATGTAGCATGATTACCCGCAGTAGATGCTAGGTTTGCTGATGACAAAGATGAAGATCCCACACTCATGTGTTGTGTAGCCTGAATGAACCGATCATACTCCTCCTGAGTAAGAGTGATGTCGGTCCCAGAATTGGTGCCCACAGCTGAAGACGGAGAGGAATCTGTAGAGGTGGCACAGTGTGCTGCCCCCACAGGATGTGCAGCAGGTCTCCCATGTTTCTTCCAACACTTTTCCACTGTATGTCCCGGTTTGTCACAGAAAGTACACTTCAGACATGTCTCACATCCTCTGCCCATACCAGGTCGTCCTCCTCTCACCGCAGCAACTACGGATGCATGAGACTCCCCAGAAGATATAGTAGAGACAGGATTAAAAGACTCAAAAATAGACTGTTGAATTCTCGAATAGGCTTCCACAAAACTTGGCAATTTATCAAAAGCCAGAATGACGCTCCGGGTAGAACCGCGAATGGGATTAAGCCCGGATAGAAATTTGGCAGTAACCAGGTCGTCTCTGTCTTTAATCTGTGCAGCAACTGTCATAGGATGATAGTAGCTCAGCTCTTGAGCAAGTGCCTGAATAGCTCCAAAGTATTCCTCAAGAGATCTATCACCCTGCCTCTCAGCAAACAGACGATCATATATCATGAATAGCTAAAAAGCATTCTTCTCCTGGGAATAGTGTTGCTTCACTGCGTCCCATATCTCTTTAGTTGTAGTATAGAACATATACCTAGCCGCAATTGCAGGTTCCATACTATTCCATAACCAAGTCTTCACAAGACTGTCATGACGCTTCCATTCAGCGTATCCTTTATCAGTAGTGTCCAAGGGACCTGAGTCAACATGTCTCGCCTTGTCGCGAGACTCCAAGACATTGTGAACAGTGTTCATCCATAGTAGATAGTTTTTCCCGTTGAGCTTGATGGAGGGGATAGGAGACGCCTCGCTGTAGGGAGTCTTGGTGTCCTCCATTTTAGACGGGAACTTAGTGACGGATTGATACACGTCACAGAGAAAGCTGAGGTGACGGATAGATACACGTCACGGAGATAGATGAGGTGACGGAGAGATACACGTCACAACATAAAAACACGGATAAATGTGTTACTGACGCATTCACAGCCTCTAATTGATTGTCCTAATCACACATGGAGGATATGTGATTAGGATAGCACTCTGGAAGAGACGAGTCCCTCGGATTGGGCTTTAGATAGTCGTTGGATCACCCAGAGACTCCCAAATAGCAGTTCCGGCTCCCGAGAACTGGCCGAAAACTGCTGTCAATCAACCAGAAGCTTGCTAGCGGCTCCAGTCCTTGGTGGCTAGATCTACAACAGCGAGGGAAAAGTTGTTATCGATCCAGCGATGAACTGCCGACACGACGACCGAGGTGGCCGCGGTGCCTAGAGAAGCGGCGGCGCGGCTGGGAAGGAGAAAGGAGGCGGGGAGGCTGTGGCGGTGGCTTGTTGAGGAAACGGGGCGGCAGATCAAAGCCGCTCTGAAACCATGTGAGAAGAGATGAGGAGGAGAGGAGACGAACACCGAGAGATTTTTCGGCTGCAAGGAGCAGCTTCAATGAGAGGGCAATAGTCGTCTCTCTTCTTTTTATATATTAGGGTAAGATACATAGTGGTACAAAGGAGAAAATAATAGAGAAACAATAAAACAAATAATATAATAAAGATAGAACCAGGAGGCAGATCCCCGATTTCCGTTGTTGTTCCATTGTCGATACCATCGATAGGACTGTCGATGGTATCGACAGAGTGTTGTTTTGTTGTTGTGATAATCTCGATACCATCGACCTCCTGTCAATAGTATCAACGGGGATGCAGGTTGTTTTACAATTCTTATTGTAGATGAGGATAACATAATTTTGTCGGGTAGCAATACAGAAGGTATTCAAGCTACTAAAATCTATCTAGAACATTTTGTTACAAAAGATCTAGGGAAACTCAGATACTTCTGGGGGGTTGAAGTTCATGGATCTTCTTCTAGCATCGGTTTTTTCACATCCCAAATATGTTGTAGATCTTCTCAAAGAAACAGGCATGTTTGGTGCTAAACTTGTTGGCACCCTCTAGATCCCAATACAAGTTGGGATTGTGCAGAAGTGTATTCATTTTTGTTGTATTGATATGTACACCCATGTCCTATATATATAGGAGAGGAGGCAATTACAAGGAAGCATAAGGAAGCGGACTAAACCCTAATGGGCCATTAGCAATAGGCCCATGTACACAATAGACTAATTAACCTATTAACTAAATAGGCTAATATTCTAACACTCCCCCTCAAGCTGGAGTATGGGTGAACACATATCCAAGCTTGGAGTTACATGACTCGATTGAACGATAAGAAATAAATGATAAATGAAAGATAGAAGTGTCACTTCCCATTCAAAAATTGTAACCCCTCTTAAACAATACTTCCTAACTAAAAAGATATGATGACGCCTCTTTGAGATGTGTTCTGCAGGTTGGAGAAGCTCAAGCTTTGAAGAAGGTCTTTCTCTTGAAGTGCATCTGGAGTGAAGAACATTTAAAGCAGACAATCATAAGTACCACAACTACGCCATCTTCACTGGAGAGGAATGTGGGGTGGAATAAGCGCACTCAACACATCAAACGTACATAACACGGCACGAACACAGAGCAATGTTGATGTAGCAATAGAGGTGTCTTTGAATTATCTAAGAAGCGTAGCCAACTGGAATAAGCGCAGATGACCACCGACGTGCATAACGTGGCACGAACACGCTGGACGAGGTGCTAAGGTGTCGTCTCAACATGTAGAAGTAGAAGATGCAACTCAGAGAAGATGTAATGAGGTAGCTCGGTGAAGATCACTCTGGATGAATCCTTACAGAAATAAATTTTGCACAGGCTTGAAGATGACAAGCTTTGGAGATGAAGAAGCAAACATCTGGAACACCATCAACGCAACATGGATGAGCAAATGGAACGTCATCAACACCAAAGGGATTAGATGTCGGAATTAGCGCAACAACTCCTGTTCTGACGTACATAATGTTGTAAAAACGCGAAAGGCTTGGTGTCAATGTTGCAACTATGAAATCCTTCAATGTTGTCTCACATGTAAAGTGATGCTAAGTGGGAATGACGTGCCACAAAGACATCATGAAAGCAGATGTGTTGAAGAACATGAAGCTCCATGAAGATAGCTTAGAATATCATCTCATCTCATGTCTCTCTCCTCATATCCTCTCTTCTCATGTTCTCCTCATACTCTCCTCTCTCTCTCCTCTATTCCCCCCCCCCGCACAACAAATACGACGAGAGTGAGTAGACGGTGTGGAAAAAGGGAAATATGACCCCCCCGCACGTAGTTAGACGCACACATGATGGATGGAAGGGTGGAAAAGGGAAAAGGTAAAACGAGAGATGTAGTATGTAGAGAACAAAAGGACTACCGGAATGGAAACATCAGTAGAAGGAGGAGATATACTACCAGAATTTTGCTCGGTAGGGGAAGAAGTGGTACTATCGGAATGGCTCGCAACAGAAAACCAATAACCGGAATCAACATGCAAAAAACCCCGATTAAGATCCAGATAAAGAAAATAATTGATCTTTTCTTAAATAGAAAAGGACATTTGTCCGGCCCTTAAATGTTGGGGTGCGAGAGCAGAGCCCCCACAAAATTTTTTGCTAGGTCAAAAAAATAATAGACTCTGACTATCATCAAATATTGGAGAAGAGATAGACCTTTGGAGGACGTCATTACTGAAATTGGAAGTGACAGACTGCTTCTGACACGCCCGTATCTGTGACTGGACACGTCGTGTAGCTTGTTGGGAGTGAGAGGCAGACTCATGATGACACGTCGTATAAGATTGTTGACACGTTGTAGCTCTGATGGTTGATGAAGATAGGCTCCTAGCAACACGTCGTGTAGCTCTGATGGTTGATGAAGATAGGCTCCTAGCAACACGTCGTGTCGGATGTCGAAGGCGTAAACTGAATCTCTGTCGACACGCCATGTTAAAAGTTGACACCGTGTGTCTGATGTCGGAGGCATAACTCTGATCTCCGCCGACACGCCGTGTACGAAGATGACACACCGTGTATGGAGTGCAACACACCGTGTTGTTTGGACAACCCGCTGTGTCGGCGGCGGGTGATGCACGATCTCGACGGGAATTAGTGTCATCAAGGAGACAGGTACCTCGGGAATTAGCACCTTGGGTCGACAGGAATTAGCGTTGTCTTTTATACTCCTTTGATCATGACAAGTGATGACTCCTTGCTTGACCACAGTCGGATCTGGACAGGAATTAGCATTGTCTAGGATCCTCGGAGATGGTGTAGCGGTGGAGTGATGGATGGACGCTTTAATGGTTGGCGTGGCGACTCAATGCGGAGAGGACAGGGCAACAAGGCGGTGAAGATGGTTGCTAGAGACGAAGCTGGATCTGCTTTGGCATGGCTGTTTCAATGGCGGCGGTTGGAGCTGCGTGACGAATGGATCTCAGGGAAAGTGACGACTGAGAGAGAGATCTGGACAGGAAGGATGGCGTCGTCTAAAGACTCAGATAGATGGAAAAGGATATATGGTGGGCGGAAATGATGGCGTCGGCGTATAGATAAGTATCTATGTGAAAGGGGAAGATGCGACCAGCCTAAGCCATTGAAGGAGGCGGCAGCCGCCCGCAGGCGGGCTCTCCCCTTGTTGCTCTATCTATGAGAGGAAGGGGTGGCGGCTGCTACGGTTGGAGGGGGCGCTGAAGAGGAGAGGGAAGGAGGGGCGACGGCTAGGGTTCTATTCCAGGGCTATTGCTCTGATACCATGTGAAGTGTAGTCGTTGTTGTATTGATATGTACACCCATGTCCTATATATATAAGAGAGGAGCAATTACAAGGAAGCATACAGAAGCGGACTAAACCCTAATGGGCCATGGGCAACAGGCCCATGTACACAATAGACTAATTAACCTATTAACTAAATAGGCTAATATTCTAACAGGGATGATGAGTCTTCACCACCTTAACCTGACAACCACCAATAGAGAAGATTGGTTGGTAAGTTGATCTATCTCACTATCACTAGAGCTGACATTACTTTTGATGTTGAACTTGTTAGTAGGTATTTGGATGAGCCTCGACAATTTCACTGTGATGTTATTTGTCACATCCTTAAATATCTGAAGAATTCTTCAGGGAAAGGATTGTTGTATCGACGACATGGACACTACAAACTCACTGGTTATTCTGACTTTGATTATCCCGGTAGTAGATGTGACAGAAAATCTACTTCTGGCTATTGTACTTTTGTTGGAGGCAATCTGGTTACATGGTGCAGTAAGTAGACTGTGGTTGCTCAACCTAGTGAGAAGCAGAGTATAGAACCATGGCTGATATGGCTTATGAACTGATGTGGGTCCAAGGACTCCTCAAGGAATTAGATATCTATGAACCAGATCCTAATCCTATGTATTGCGACAACAAAGCCTCTATTTTTATTGTTAGCAATCCTAGTTTTCATGAGCGCACCAAGCATATAGAGGTGGATTGCCATTTTGTTTGGGAATCTATTCTATCTCGTCACATTTGCATTCTAATCTCCGGAAAGAAGATCAAGTTCCTGACATCTTCACCAAGCTACTTCCCAAGATTTGCTTTACCACTGGTGGACAAGCTGGGCATGTCTGACATATATGCTCCAACTTAAGGAGGAGATTGATATATATGTTTTATGCTTATATTTAGCATGTGCTTTAGACTTGTCTTTGACTTTAGCTTTTCTTTTATCCCATATCTACTAATTCGGTTTCTCACTCTCTTATCCTGTAAAAGAAAGTGTCTTGTATTTGTTTTAGACACATCAAATAAAGATTATTATTTTCTATACTAGCAACTACCTGTTGGGGTTGGCATCTAGTTTTGGCACCTATTCACTCAGGTTGACAACTAGCCACCACATAAAAAACCTAGTCACTCTAGCTTCAACCTATGGAACCCTAGAAAGGATTTGAGAACCCTAATCCATATCCTTTAATGAAGAAATAAGGAAAATGATCATGTTTCACTTTCTTAGTTTCTACAACGTCCAAGCAAGGTAAATTGGATCTAGCTTGGTCCCAGCACCTTTTTTGCTTAAAATGTGTTTAGTAAAACACTTACCCTATACATCCCCCATCCCCTATAAATATATCCCCCAGCTGTCAGTTATATAGGTTGTCACTTATCGAGAAGCTAGCAACTACCGCATGGGTTGGCATCTAGTTTAGCCTCTATTCGGCACCTGTTCACTCAGGTTGACAACTAGCCACCACCACCTAAAAACCTAGGCACTCCATCTTCAACCTCCAAAACCCTAGACAGTAAAATCTTTGGGGATCCTAATCCATTTCCTTTGGTGAAGAAATAAGGAAAACAATCCTCTTTCACTTCCTACGATGTTCAAGCATAGATTGGGTCTAACCATAATGTAGATCCCTTTCCACCCCACCACCCCCAATCCCAAAGCTATGTGATGATATGAGCACCACCATAAATGATCTTATAGATATTATTATTGTGTTAACCCTCTTTTCTTATGAAACTATCATGTATGTGTTTTTAATTGTATTTTTTGCATTTGAGCTAATTCTATAAAGCAAAATCTCACTTTTATCTTGTTAGAATTGTCAACACGCATTTTGGGCATTATGGGAGTGCCTAACGCCTTCCCTGTGTTACACGCAGTGTCTTACCCTAATATTTTGCGGTCTCTTCTGTCGTATCCACCGGCTTACAAAAGCAACCTTATGGTTTTACTCATTTTTCCTTATAAATGTGGTGGCAGTCAGTTTTCTAACTACCCACTATTTCGTTGTCAAAATGCACCAAAACATTATATGGCTTGTAGCTTTTACTTTGTCCAAAGTACGATTATGTCAAAGATCTAAGTACATAGATCAAAACTAGTTCTATCTTATCTAAACTCTAACAACCAAGGAGCTCCTGTGGAGGGAACAAAGATAAGAGTGCATGCTTCTTGTAGAAGAATCCCTATCGGATTTCAATAAACAAGTAGGATACAAAAAGTTATCCTGAAGTGGAAATTGAAAAATCCTATGACAATATTAGATGGGATAACATTTGGTGGATTATAAACGAAATAGGTTTGAATGAAATGTAGATAAGATTCATCCAACATTTGTATGCAGTACCATCTTTTTTTTCTCATTAGTTGTACATCTATAGGTCTTTTTCGAGGAGGAAATATATTGAGACAGGGGGTCCATGTTGGATAAATTGGATATTATGATAAATCCCTTTGTTTCGATGATGACAAACATTTCATTCTTATTAATCTAACGAACTACTTTAGTGTGCAGGAACAAGGTGATGACAAAGTTCTAGGGAATCCATACGCTTGAATGTTTGTAAATGTCATGCAATGTAATCATTTGTAAACTTGTACAAATATATAATGTACAAGTACTTAGACTTCATGTAAATCAAGCGTTAGATCTCCCTAGCTAAACACCACACTTAGTTAGGTCATCTCCTTCCAATAGGATCACAATATGCACACTCACACATATACTTAGTGCCTTAATTGAAAGGTTGAAACAGAGTCAATCTCGGTCGACAAACTCCATCGACCGAGACACTCTCGGTCGACAAACTTCTCGACCGAGATTGACTCAAGTAGCCGTTAGACACAGCTGATAAGGTAGTTAGCAGTTGCAAATGAACGTTGATCCAGAGAGCCTGTCGGTCGACAAAACTTCGACCGAGTAGGTATCTCGGTCGACAATTTGTCGACCGAGATGGTCTCTGACAGCAACTGCAGAATAAAGCAACTAGCCGTTACTAATGCACCTAACTTATACCTAACGGCTAGTTAAGCACTTAGAAGCCCCTAGAAGTTGTCTAGAACGTCCTTAAGCATCCATAGGCCACTCCTATAAATAGGACATGCCTTAGGACACCAAAACACACCTAAGCTACACTTGTGCTATACTTGAGCTTGAATACACATTGGCAATACTGTTTTGAGCAATAGAGCAATTCCTATATTTGCTATTCATTTCCATTGCTCCCATTTCGTGTCCTATAGGCTAGTATCTCCTATCCACTACAATCACATTGCCATACACATTGGTTAGGAGATCTACACGCTTGATATAGGCAAATCAAGCCTTGTGCTTCAAAGGATAAGTTGTAATTTCTGTTTTCTCTCTTATTCCTCTTTATCCTTTGTACTCTCCTTGCTACTCCTAGGGTTGGAGGCTGCGGATTGGAGAGGGTTTGACTTCTCAGGTGCAAGGAACGAGGTGACCGATACCGACGCCGTTTCGACAACTTGGAAATAGGTATTTACCGGTATACCGACGGAAATACCGACAGATGCAATCCTGGCCGTATCGACGCCAAAATGAACGAATTAATTCATGAAATTTTACAGGTGTAATCTCCACACCTAAATGCATCGTTTTATGCAATAAAATTCTATATTGGATGTGGGGTAGGGGGGGGTCCATCATGTGGGAGGTAAGGAACCTGTCCTGTTTCGTTGGGATTTCGATGAAGGATTTCGATGACAAAACATAGGAATTCAGATATGAAATTTTACAGGTGTAATCTCCACACCTAAATGCATCGTTTTATACAATAAAATTCTATATTGGATGTGGGGTAGGGGGGGGTCCATCATGTGGGAGGTAAGGAACCTGTCCTGTTTCGTTGGGATTTCGATGAAGGATTTCGATGACAAAACGTAGGAATTCAGATATGAAATTTTACTAGCACAATCCACAAACTTAAATATACACAATTATGCAACAGTATACAATTTACAACATATCAATAACATATTTACTTACCAACTCACATCAGTTGTATGTTGAGTGGCGCGCAGGTTGTCCATACTGTAATGAGTTGATACTATTGAGATATTCCGCCCATGACATGTGCATCCTATAAAGTTGGTTATATGTAGTCACATGCTCCTCATAGACAGTATCGTTGACAAATTGCATCATCCCAATCTTTGGAAAATGTTGTTCTAAATCTCTGAGATATTGTGCCTTTCTTGGAGATGTAGGTCGAGGAGCTCGAGTGAGTGGACGTTCACTTCCTTGAGGAATATGTTGAATAGCTACAGGCACAGCCATAGGAAGTATTGGGACTGGAGAAACAGGAAGAACTGAATGACCACCACTCCATGTTTGCCCACCATCCTCAGAAAATGCAAGGGAGTTGTACTGATAACTTCCATGTGGGCCTGAGACATTTGCTGTATAGGTATATCCAACATGATGTTCTACTTCTGGTTGTGGCGGTGGTGGTGGTGGCTGATTTTGATATCCAGAATACCCATATTGAGAGTGAGATGGGTATGGTTGCCCAAATAGCATATCGGCAAATCCCAATGTTGAATCATGTTGAGATTGAGAATCAGAACCTGAAATACTCATGTTGCTAAGTGACTCAGCAATATCAGAATAACGATCATTGTTGTAGCCGTAGGAGCCTGTAGCCTGAGGTGGTGCAACACCACTGTAGTCTTTGCCGGTTCGAGTTTTCCTCCTTTGAAAAGTTTTTTCACGCATGGGATATTCTTTTTCTGCTGGAGGAGGAGGAGGTGCAGCTGTCGTAACATAAGGACGATCATCATACTGAGGATCAACAGCAGGAGGATATTCAAGAGAGCGCTCACTGTCGCCGCCATCATTGCCACCATCATTATCAGATTTTGATTTTGACCCAGATGTATTTTTTGAAGAAGGAGACTCTGTGCTACCCAATGCTTCTTCTACTGCTCTATTGATCTCCATATCAACATTTTCATGCTCAGGCTCAGGCTCAAGTCTTTCAGGTGGAGTTTGGTCAACATTAGTATCAGAATCTCCTTCAAACTGCTCTTCTATGTATGGATCTGGACGAGCATCTAGATTATCAAGAATGGGACGACCTATCTCATTCATCCATTCCTCTAAAGGATCTTCTGAATCATCAACTTCTTCTATGCCTCTACGCCTGGATGGGTTGAATGTGTATGCGGTGTCAATGGGATCGTGGACGACAGTAAAATCCACTTCTTTGTAGTTGGCATCTCGTATTGCTCTAGCCCTCAACCGCATGTTGTAGTGAACATATACCAGATCTCTTAGCCTGTCTGCCCCCAACCTGTTCCTTCTCTTTGAGTGAATTAAATTGAAAGTGCTCCAATTTCTTTCACAACCTCCTGCAGATGTTGTTTGAGAAAGAATACGAACAGCCACTTTTCTTAGATGGGGGGCACCCGTTCCATTCCATACCCACCACTCACAAGGATCACCCTGATCACGGTCGGCAACTGCATTTGGATGACCAAAACAACCGAGGCCTTCACGAAACTGTCGCAACTGCAAAAATATTTAAGAACAAACTTCAGTAGAGGACCTAGAGGTAAAGAATTTGTTATGTATGTAATATATTTAGTTATATACCTCATCCATCACTATGGTGCGCTCTTCAGTAGAGGTAAAGAATTTGTTAGTTATATCTCTCACAGCAGACATTAGAGTCGCATCTAAGCCCAGTTTTCGCGAGTATTGGAACCTCGGGTTCAGATAGTAAGCTGTCACCAATTTCAAATAAGGAAATAAGATTTAGATTTATTTAACTTATAGCAAGTTATAGAGTTAGAAACTTAGAACATAAATCTGAATTTAGAAGAAATAAATTATATACCTGCTTTATGCAGTGGATGCAAAAGCATATCTGTCCAACGCTTGTCTATAATTGACAAGTATTGTGAATGGGACCTAGGAGCTGCTTGTTTAATACCTTCCACCATTACTTGCATTGCATCATACAAGTAAGGCATTGTTGCGGCTTTGTCACCATCTACTAGCCTCAACACTTTGACAACAGGTTCCATTATCCGCAGCACCTTTGTAACCTTATCCCAGAAAGCCCGACTGGCAATTAGTTCTTCAATCCTTCTGCCAACCGGGGTGTTGTGCTCCTTCATGGAGGTCCACTCCACACCATTGAAAAGCCTCCTAAGTCCATCTTTTTTGGACTTTAATGAGTTCAAGGCCAAGTAATTCGTTGCAAATCTAGTCACCCCTGGTCTAACTAGATCATCTCCACAGTACTCAGATCGCCTCATAGCATTTAACAAGAAGGAATGGTTGTAGATGAAACATGTGATCAACCTACCATCAATTGTCACACTTTTGATGTAATCAATTGAGCCCATGTCCTTGAGGATCAGATCTATGCAATGGGCAGCACATGGTGTCCAGTAGACCGGATATTTCTTCATTGTACTTTCACCGGCCTTCTTGAAGTTAGAGCCATTGTCAGTCACTATTTGCACTACATTCCCAACCCCTACCTGCTTGATGTATTTCTTCATTAAATTTTTGATGTAACTGTAATTCCTGACTGCACCAGAAGCATCAACAGAGTCTAGAAAAACAGTAGATCCACGGCAATGTACAAGAAAGTTAATAATTTGCTTTCTATTTCCAGATGTCCACCCATCACACATGAGTGTGACGCCATACTCAGACCACAATTGTTTCTGGCTTTCAATCCATACCTGTAGATCTTTCTTCTCTTTGGGAAGATACTTGTTCATCAACTCATATGCAGTGGGGGCTTTGATACCCCTACCCGACTCCCCTATGACATCCACCATGTGTTGTAGATATGGTTCGGTTGCAACATGTGCGGGTATACCATGAGCAAAGAAGAACTTACCCACTGCCTTGCCTACCTTCTCTTTCGCACCAGTAAACATTGCTTTTAGGGTTTTTTGTCTAGCATCAGGCTTCCTAACCCCTGGCTCATCAAAATGCTTCAATCTTGCACTAGCAGAACGGAAGAGTGTATCAATGCCTTTCTTTCTTTTATATTGAGCATGCTGATTTTCATCATCATCATCATCTAAGTCAACAACCGGGACACGTGCAGCCCCACTGCCTCCACCTGCACCAGATGGTCCATATCTCCTCGTAAGCCGAGCTGCCTCCTCCCTATCCCACTCACTTTTGCGGGCGTCTCTGAGAGCACGCCTATACATATGACGTGTATAAGCAGTATCACATCCTGGAGGATATGCAATATCATCATCTGATTCAGCAGAAGAACCTGTGGCCCTAACATCAAAGAGTGTATCTGTGTAAGTCTTTTCAACCTGCTTCAACTTTTGTTGTTTTTGCCTCTTTGCACCCATCAGTTTCTTGAAGTCATCCCTAACACTTGGAGGGCACTTCGTGCAAATTGCCACATTCTTGTCACCACCAGTAATGTGACGCTTGAATCTAGTAATTCCTCCACCACCAAGTGTTTTTTTACAGTAGTTGCAGACAATCTTTGCCCTATTCCCAGACCCAAGTACAGGCTTGCAGTGACTCCATGCAAAATCCACATCCTTTGATGCATGACCAGCCGCACCCTCAGCGTCACTTGAAGACGAAGAAGACATCTTCTCAAAACTCAAAAGTCAACACTGAAAAAGACAAAGACAAACAAGCAAAGCAAATGATATTAGTAACTTAGCATTTAATAAAAAAGTACAAGTAAGAAATGTACATTGTCGCATTAACTATTAAGTCTATTCTCTATTCACAATACTAATATCAAATAAAAATAAGCCATTAAGTGAACAAAATCGGTTTCTTTTATGTAATGTAGAATCAAAATCGATATTTTATAATGTATGATACTTGCTTGTAATTATAGAATCAAACACAAGATTTTTAAAGATTTTTCTTTTGAAGATAATTATTTTTTAAATATAAATAAAGTCTGAAATTATTTTTAAAATTATAAAACATGATATTTACTAATTATAAAGACAAGTGATATGCTTTCCACATGCTAGTTTTATCTTATACAACATTAACACACACAATTCTAAAGAAAAAAAATAAAAAAAAACGTTTTTTTTATTTTCAGCATTTTTATAAATAAAAAATACGAATTATTTAGATATTTTGGGTATATTTTTGTTTATATATGTTCAAGTTAGTCTTTGATAGAACTTCTTCTACTAAACCTAAATTAAATACATATTATTAATGGTACTAATTGTATTATTACTATTAATTAATGAAATAACATGTTAATGTTAATTATTAGTGAGGTAATTAGTGATAAATCAGTAGATCTATATAATATAATCATAGATCTAGTGATAAATAGCATCAATCATAAGTATTTTGGAGTAGATCTAGGATTTTAGGGGTATTTGGTGATTTTTTTAGGTGAGAATAGAATTATAAGAAGAGAAAAGAGAGGGGAGAGGTTGGAAATGATGGGAAATGCAAGAAATTAAGTAAACATACCTTAATTGGGGCTGATTTGAGCTCCAATCTTGAAAATCGCCCAAATTCTCCAAGTTTTTCCTCTTCAAACAGCAGCAGCAGAAGACGGCTCGCAAATATCGGTATGTCGGGGCGGTATGCCGCCCGTGCCGCCCTGTACCGAGGTGTTAGTGGTGCATTTTGCACCGGTACCCTCGAAATTTGGCGGTATTGGCGGTATACCCACCGGTATGCCGAAAAATGCGATCCTAACGGCAGAATTGCACGTATCTGTACCGGTACCGGTCGGTATCGGTATTTCGACCGGTATACCGCCGATACCGACGAAATCTCATCCCTTGCTCAGGTGGAGAAGGGGACTTCAAGCTACTTCAAGAAGGCTATCGCACAGGAAGCTACTTCAAGAAGGCTATTGCAACGGGAAGCTACTTCAGGAGGAAGGTTGCTTCAAGGTGGTGCAATTACTTCTAGGTGAAGGCTGCTTCAAGGTTGGGCGATTACTTCTAGGTGAAGGCTGCTTGAAGGGTTTAGGAAAAGAAATTGTATTTTATGTAAAGTCCTTGCGAGGTAATAAAATAAATTTCTTTTCAAATCCCGGTTGGGTAAGCAACCGGGTAGTGGACTGACTTCCTTAGTATTTGCTAAGGTTGGAACCACTCTAAATCCTTGTCTCCTTGTCCAATATTTTTGTGGTTGGTTGCTTGAGTTCAATAATTGTTAAAATTATATTTAAAACTCTATTCACCCCCCCTCTAGTAGTTTTCAGTCCACTCTCTCCATTGCTCTTTACATTATTCTTGGATTTCTTAACACACATGATGCACAAGTCAAAGAAGAAAAGAGATTAAGAACATACATTTTCACAGATCAAGAAACTTTTAAAACAGTTTATTTGTGTAGATGATGTGTTGGTGTTAATGGAAGAGAAACCACAAGGGTTGAAGATCTTCGAGAAATATTAGATTTTTTTTGTGATCTAACATGTTTTATCATGAACGAAGCTAAAACACAATTGTTTCTTTCCAAGAATTATAGAAGCTAGGGTACATTGTTCTCAGAATATGGTAGTTTAAATAAGCTTGATTTCCACAAAAAATGTATGGCTTCTCCTTGCAGATAGCAATTTGAAAATGGCTGACTTTGCATACTATATGTACAGTTTAGAGAAGATGTTGGATAGATGGCCAACAACCAATACTTTAGTGGCAAGGAGGAAACTCTTATCTAGGCTTTTTTTGAACGTTTGGTTTTTGTCCTAATATAATAGGGATACATACCCAAAATTAATGTGTGATAGATTTCCGATGAATATATCTAACTTCTTATGTGAAAATCCCTACCATTCAATGAAGGAAACTCATCCAGATCTACACAAAGATGAGTGTGGGTTAGATCTTAGACCACCAATAGTAATTGTCAGAAGGATGACACAAAAACAGGTTATCAAGATGCAAACAAAATATATAGTATGGGCAAGGTGGATGAGAGACAGATACCATTGTGGGTTGAACTATAATCAACACACAAGAGAGTAGGGGTATTCAAGGGTCATCAATATGATGACATCATGCAGAAACAAGTTAAATGCAAGTTCAGCCGAAATGGAGAGAAACAACTGAGGCTAATTGATCAGAACTTAAATCTTTAAATCATATTCGGTACGTTGGATTAGATGCATATGGTTTGATCAACATATTCCACAATATAGACTGTGTGCATCTAAAGATTTGCATGGGAGTTTTATCATATTGGATCATGTTTTTAGTTGGAACCGAGATAATGACAAGACCGCATACTATGTAAAAATGAAAAAGAAATGCATGACCACATCGTCAATATGTGAGTATATTAATAAAGTATGGATTTTGAGTTGCATGAAATTGAAGCTATGAAGCACGGATACGGATACATGTATGGATACGGGTACAGGTACGGTACGGGGATACGACAATTTTTGAAAATATAGGATACGGGTACGGCGTGGATACGTAAATTTTTTTTAATATTTATTTAAAATGTTTAACAAAAAATACCAATTTATCTTAAAAAAATAGAATAAGACAATCTCATTTCGTTCTCAAATCACAATATATTAGGGGGAGTCTAGAGTTGGGGAGTGACATGGTTTTGGGATTTTGAGGGATCACGTGATTGGGTCGCTGCTCCCTTGACTGCTAAATGGGCTGGCGGTATCCAAGATGTATGAGGTTGTATCCTGTAATAAAAAATGGGATACGGATTAAGCAGTATCTGGTACGTATTAGAGTATATAGGAAGTATTAGTATCACATATATATTCAGTACTAGTAGGACACCTATTTTGGAGTATTGGTGCTTCATAGGGGGAGACAGAAGGCTGGGGATGCAAATGTTTATCTATAGAGAAGATGGCATATATATTGTCTAGATAGAAATCTAGAATAAGCCAAATTGGATTTAGTCACCAAAACAAGCGGCACATTAACCAACAATACTAAACTAAAGCCTTTCAGAGAATATGGAGGACATCAACGCGTATAAAACTTGCACCTCAGCCAGGGAAAGCATATGAAAGTACCATGTAAAGGTGAGCGAACTGGTTTGCAGTAAATAACCAAGTAAAAATCCATGATTAGGCATGGAAATTCGTTTAAAAGAACTAACATCAAGGGAACAACTGTGACAACTTTGCTGCTAGCTGCTACTTATCAGAGAGGGTTGAGACATGAACTAATGTCAGGTGCTAATTGAGGCAGGCCATACCCAGATTTTTTTCTTCTAGTTTTTACCAGTTGGATATGGCCCGGATATGGCATGGATATGGCTTAAGAGTATCCGATACGTATCCCGAAATATCCACAGAGTATTGGTATCGGACACGGGTACGGCACCAGTTTTGGAGTATCTGTGCTTCATAGAATTGAAGTTAAAGATTCAGTTGAAATCAAGCTTTAAAGTCATGATGGTCAAACATAGAAGGAAAAATAAAATAAATGGGAAGGGAATTGGCTTAGCTCATACTTCTCTCTACTATCATGTATGGCAAGAAAGGAATTCAAGAACTCAAAAAAAAAGTTTCATGTAGGAGAAGTTTGCCAATAAATTTTGTAAATTAGTAAAAGCTAGTGATTTGTATAAGTAGATATAATATATGATGTGTTAACATGGTTGTGGGTTCTAGCATAGGCTACATGTAATTTTGACCCAGTTCAGGGGGTTCAAAAAAAAAAGTTACCAAGTTCTGGTACATACATACATATTCCACCACGTACATATATTCATTTATGTGTAGAGACACATTTATTCACACTACAAGGCTAAATTACATTTACATTAGGCAAAAAATGATGCTTTGTAAACATGGACAGTGAAGTCAAATATGGGCATGCTTTTATATTCAGAAACTTCAGCAACAATTTGACCCAAGATCAAAACTGGCATTCCAAATATCAACGATGTCAATTCGACTAAACAAAAAAGTAGGAAACATCCATTACTTATGTCAATGTTGACCGACCTCACATATTTCAACAGATGGGAATGTGACAGAGTAGCATAGTGATGGTGATGCATAGTCGAAGGATAAATATCAAACCAAACAAATCTCCTCTTTGTATAAAGTGTTAGGGTTCTCAACACAGTTGTTTTTTGTGTGGAATAGCTTTCCGAAAGCTACAATCTTGGGACAAAAACCTACTTGGAGCTCGATTGAAGTACATTCTCTTTTATTCTTTAACTGACCATCTACCCTGCATGTACAAGATGCGCCCTTTTTCACAGGATTCAATGTAGGTGTAAGACATTTAATACCATTTCAACTCTCTAGTTCGCCCCCTTAAAACAAATGCACTCTTTGAAATGTTATCATGATTGTGGGAAATAAACACTAAGTTTATTTACTATACCAACCACACCAATGGTTTTTTGTAGATCTATCCAAAACTTGGTAAAGTTATTGTTCTTTGCGACAATAAGTGAATAAATTCCGTAAAATATTGGAAACAAAATGACCAAAAAAGGAAAAACTTATATTCAGGAGGAACTTATGTTATATGATTTTATCTTGTATATTTCAGCTGTATTGTGTTGAATGATAAGTGTATATTTAGTTGTTATCAGCTTTATGTCTCTATATCTCAAAAAAGTTCAATATCCGTGATTTTTGTATATGTTTCAAACTTTATTTTAGACACTTAGTCACTAAAGAAGACAGTTGTATATTATGATTATATCTAAATTTTAAAGAAAAAAAAGATTGCTAAATTTCATCACAATATCATTTATCGCTCAGTTTATTCCATGACTTCCTCAAAGTTCACATACACTTCCATATCCAGATCTATCGAAGTCCACACAAAGGTGACTCTAGTGTCGTGATACAAAATCATACACAAAATGGATACAGTTCACTAATTCTCAATTTTTTCAAAAATAAATTACTAAACGTTCACCAAACTTTAACTTTATTTTCCAAACTTCCATGATTTTATCAAATATTGACTTTTTTGAGGAATCTAAAGAAATTGTTGAATCTCAAATTTGTCACTATGGTATGACATACAAAAATATAAACTATACACAATAAGAAATAGGGAACTGAAAATATTGGGATATAAATTTTCAACAATGAGAAGAGAACAACAAGCAAACAAAACACACCTTGTCAAAAGAAGTTCATAACCATAATTATTGGGTTCAATAGAATATTCACTATTTCTCTCTCTATTAATATTTTTCTTTCCTCTTTTATTCCTTATATCTTCATTTGTTCCTTTTTTAATCTATCCTTATTTATTCCTACTTCATGAGTGTTTGAGGGTCTATATGAGTGTCATGTACCACTATCCACTATACTTCCCATACGACTGGACAAAAGTTTAGGTGCAGGATGGGTTATACCAGATCCCTTGCATAATATGGGAGCCCAGCCACGCCACCTATGTGTAACTTCTGTAGTTTCAGATCTAACGCATTATATTCATGATGTTAATTTGCCACATGTTCCAATGTAGTTTTTGGGCTACCAAACATATTTTCACCACAGATTTTGAGTTCCACGCCAAGCATGGTTGGAAGCAGTAAACTACACATTTTTTTATTGTTATGTATGGAATGCAATTCATTTTAGATGCAGATTAAATATATAAATTCCTTTTTTAGTTTAATTTTTTTAGAACGCATGTTTATTTATGTAGGGTATTTGATATATCTAAAATTATATATGAAAACAATTAATTCTTTAAATTGTGAGCTACAGTAAATAGTGTCATGTACTTCAGTAGATGAAAGTACTTTTATATGCATCACATGGTATGTTTTCATACTCATTCAAGTATTATGATAAGCATAATGAGGTGTCATATATTGTTTACGAGACTTTGTAATTTTGGGTAGAGACCACAGGTTGAGTTCCGTGTCAAGCATGATTGGAAGCAGTAAACTACACATTTTTTACGGTTATGTATGGAATGCAGTTGATTTTAGAAGCAGGTAAAATATATAAATTCCTTTTTTCATTAAAAAATTTTAGAACACGTTTAAATCCTATGTAGGGTATTCGATATATCCAAAATTATATATGAAAACAATTAATTCTTTAAATTGTGCACTACACTGAATAGTGCCGTGTACTTCAGTAGATGAAAGTACTTTTATATGCATCACATGGTATGTTTTCATACGTATTCAAGTATTATGAAAAAAATAATGAGGTGTCATATATTCATTACGAGACTTTGTAATTTTGGGTAGAGACATGCCCAAATTGATGAAGACGGTTGAAAAATTATCATTAAGGGATGTTTGCGCATCATGTCATGCATGGTTACATGGTTTGGCATGAGTCACAACTCATGTTAGATGCAAATTTGTTCTTGAATTATTATGGTTTGGCATGATTCACAACTCATGTTAGATGCGAATCTGTTCTTGAGTTATTCAGTTAAAACTGCACTCCTATCAAGGAATGTAGTTCCTGGGTGTATATTGAATAATATCTAATTGTGTATGTTGTCGTACAAAAAATTGTGCCGTGTATGTGACACTGTCATTTTAAAGCCTTAAAATGCATCAAAAGATATTGTTAGTAGTTATTCAAGTACCATCATCGTCGTCGTCGTCGTCGTCGTCACACTTGCAGTTGAGTCATCTGCTAATATATATAGATAACAAACCACATAAATCGCACAACCATGCCATGTACTTAATAAGTAGCGGAGAGTAACTTTAAATCCATAAAGGTATTATTTTGTATACATTCAACTGAAGTTAGGGAAGATAAACCTAGATATTTGTACTTCTGTCATAGGTACCACCATCTTTGTTTTAGGTAATACTATTGCAACATGCGTAAATAGAGGCCAACAAGTGATGTGGAACACATCGTGAAGAAGAAGAACGAAGAAGATAAATTAAAATAATTTTATTTTCAAAACATATTCCATTGTCTGAACAAAGACCCCAAGGCTGGCTTTTTTATATAACACTACATGACTTGAATCACAAGTAATGAAACTAAACTCATATTTCATAAAATTCAGAATTAATAAAACATAAATAAAGAAAAGCAAACATTTACAAATAAGTACATTATCTAGATAATTTGCACTTACGTCCCCAAATATAAAAATAAAGCAAAAACAAGTAGATTAAAGCCTAATACGTCCTACATCAACAAGGCTTCCCAGTGAAGCCTCTTTTCTATCACTTGTTATTGCTATTGTGTTTTGACTGCTCGAGGTATTATCACAGCCATTTTGAGTACTTTTGTGCCATTGTGAGTACCATCACCACCATTGTGAGTATCAATATTATTATAATTGATATCTCAGCCAATATGGGACAGAGAGGGAAAATGCCCTTATCTAGAACCAGTAAATAGTTCATCCAATCTATGGTTGCTTCACTTGTGGCCACCAAGCTGCTTCACTAGATAAGGATAATCTTTCACTGAAGCATGCCGCTTCAGAGGTAGTTGGCTGATTAAAAATAGAGAGTTAAAGCGGGTGTGTATCTACTTGATGAAGCCATAAGTCCATGACATTTAGATTTTCTGTCATTGCGATTCCATACACACCATATTGTTGCAATGGTGTCATAGAATGTAACCCATCATCATTATTTCCCATTGTTGCTATTTTACACCACACCTCGTCTCCATTGTCCAATGCTTTTCTTGATGCACCCTATAACCTTTGTTCTCCTATGTGACATGCAGCACTAGTTTTCCACTGCTATTGAAGATGTTGATTCTAGGGAACTTGGGGTATAAAGTTAAGAAAAACTTTCATCATAGTACCTACAAAGAGAAGACAAAACATCAATGGGAGGGACGTTTGGCTTCCCATCAGTCTTGAGTATCATATCCAAGAAATCCCAACAAGTAGTATGTATTGAAAATAGAAAATAGAAAACATAAAAAATAGTGTGTTGTTATCGGTGTTTTAAAAAGCGTGCTAGGCGGCCGCTTAAGCGGCGCAAGGTCTATACCGATTAAAATGCACTCCAAGCAACTGTTGAGCGGATTTGACTTAATCGGCCGCTTTTTTCCCGCTTTGGTCGATTTTTCCTCCGTTTTTTCCTGCTTTTTCCCAAGTCTGATATTTTATACAGTAACATTAATGTCAGTAATGTAGTT
Organism: Alisma plantago-aquatica; assembly: GCA_963693085.1. Taxonomy (NCBI): domain Eukaryota; kingdom Viridiplantae; phylum Streptophyta; class Magnoliopsida; order Alismatales; family Alismataceae; genus Alisma; species Alisma plantago-aquatica. The sequence goes on along the minus strand of OY856409.1, from coordinate 1,062,004,761 downwards.
GATATTTATGTGTATACTTATATGTTTACACTAAATGAATATGAATATATAGTTAGCTGCTGATTTAATGTGTTCTTAGCTACTGATTTAATATTCATTCTATATTAATTGAATATGAATATATAGTTAGCTGCTGATTTGATATGTTCTTAGCTACTGATTTAATATATGAGTGTATACTTATATGTTTATATTAAATGAATATGAATATATAGTTAGCTGCTGATTTAATGTGTTCTTAGCTATTGATTTAATATTCATTCTATATTAAATGAATATGAATATATAGTTCGCTACTGATTTAACATGTTCTTAGTATTAATTTTAAAGGTATACATAGGTTTAATTACGTAAAACATTCACAAATCATAATATTATTTATGTATATTATTTGTATAAACTGTTAAAAATATTAGAAAAATTAAGCATCCACTTTTTAAAAAAGCACCCGCGTAATCGCCCGCCTAGCGATTAATCGGCTACAAGGTCTTGTCCACTCGCTTCCCGCTTCCCGCTTCGCGCTTTTTAAAACATTGGTTTTTATTGTGAAGATAGTAGTGATAAAGACCATTGTGTATGGATGTTGGCTAAAAGGTTACATTACGAAACCTACATTTTTATGAGGAAAGTCATTCCACTTATTTTTTGTCTAATGAACCTACTTGAGTTGATTTCATGACAATTGGACACATTCCAAAGCTTAGAATACAAAACCCTATTCTGGAGAAATCTCAGACATGTAACCAATATCAAAGATTCTTAATGATTAGATAGCTAAGTCTTTAATACTTTAATGTCAAACACTTCTATATAATGCATGTCTTATATTAAACTCGTGATGGTTAAACTTATGATGCAAACAAGATTAAGATCTAAACATACCCACAAGTCAATCATAAATTTATGAACCTGTCAATGGTACTCACTGAAATATCAACCAACCAACTCAAAATTACGATGGTGTGGCATTAGTGCTCCCTGGTTTTCTCACCAAGAAAACCAGATGACATTAATCTATTAAGAGAAACTTGACTTGTCGTCTACTGATTTTGGCTTGCAAAAAAAAGCCAATGTGTTGAGACTCCGTTTTTGGTCTTTTGAGTTCTTCCAGAGTTCCGATAATGATCTTAGTCTTCTCTATGATTAAGGCCACACTCGTAAACAATAATAACAATTCCTTGAATGGGAAGGTCGATGACCGGAGTGAACATTGAATTCATGAACGCTCCATTTCGGACTACCATACTTGATGTTGTCACCAAGGTCCCAATCTGAGAGAGTAACATGCCTTGGTCCCCAAATATACAGATGCATCGCCAGACATGCAATTAGGGTCCAAACCCCACCTGAACCTGACACGCGTGCCCACAAGGGCCAAAGATAGGCGGGGCACATGTTGGATGTGTGTCCTGCCTTGGGAGGTTGAATCTCGCCTCAAACCAACCCTGGGCTTGGCCAGCTTAAGTCAAACAAGACCTCCGAAGGAGGATATGCCCACCTACTCGCACCCATTTATCCAGTCTGCCTTCGGCCTGCCAAAGTGTTGTGCATCTGCGCCAGAAAGGGTCCAGAAAGTAGGGTGCCCATCTGTCGCATGCCACACATTCCTTGCCCCTCCCATATTGACTTGTCAGCTATAAGTAACCCAAACATTCTCCGGAAGGCTCTAGAAAGTTGGGCGCCATTTCTCGCCCTTGACCAGTCAACCACACCACGTTCAAAATGTGTATGGAAAACTCTAGAAGAAAGGCAGTTGCTTATCCCGCACCCTAACCGCTATTCAGCATCATAGGGCTTTAAGGAGGCTCCCTCCTAAAAACCCAAACCCTAGTCACCCACAGTCTGTATAAATATGGTATGTTGTCTACTAACTAAAAGGACCCAAGATTTTTGTGAATGCGTAGAGGTTGTAGGAAGATCCAAATCCCCAAGGCTAATACTTTAGACCACGACACTAGGCTACTCTAATGGATCTTCCCCTTGAGCGAAAATAATTTCTTTCCTCCCAAACAATGGTAAAGCAAGGTAGATATGTGGACCAGAGACAATGTGATCTCCTCTCCTCCCCCATTTCCAACCCCAAAATTGTGAGGATATGAGCACCCGGGGTTGATGATCATTCATATTAGATTATTGCTTCTAACCTTTATTTGTAGGTATTTTTTTGTCATTTATTTGTTATTTGTGCATGCATGCCCCATTTGTAAGAAAACAAAAAAGATTATGATTTTTTTCTAGATTTTTGATACCTTAAGGGCATCGTAGGGTTACCTAACACCTTCCCCATGCATAACCAAGTACCTTACTCTTTTCTCTATTTTTTCATAACCAAGTACCTTACTCTTTTCTCTATTTTTTTCCTTATCAACCCGATTTTTAACAGAATTCCACAGTTTTTCTTGTTTCCCTTATAAACATGATGACGCTCCTTTTTTCCTAGCTCGTCTGCCAGCGTCCACCATGGTTCCCTAAAGGCACTGAAACCACAGCGGTGACTTCGTTGGGGACTTTCAAGTTTCAATACCTAAGTCATTTGATGTTCTGGCGAACTCTTCTTTTTTGTTTCTTTTCCAGCCAAAGTGCTTGTCTAACGCATGCCCCGGTGGAGGCCAGATCCCACACCACTGTTTCGTGTATGCTCCTTGCCGAAGCCACCCTGTTTTGGATAGGGAAGCCATGGTGCTTATCTTATGGGCATCGTAGATGAGTCTGGGACCCCGACCACTGCTTACTATGCTCCATGTTGAAGCAGGCTCGTTTTGGATAGGGTAACCAAGGCGCCCATCTAACAAGCACCCAATGCCAAGTCTGGGTGTCATGTCATTCTTTCACGCCTACTACTCACCGGGCCTACCCCGTTTTGTCATGGAAGCTAGGGCTCCTGACTGATGCACTCCCCGACCGATTTTAGGCCTCATGTTGTTGTTTCATGTTTTTATTCCTTATCAGTGCCAACCTTTTTTGGACTAGGAATCCAAGGGGCCCACATGTTGTGCCCCTGATTGAGTCCAGATCTTGCTGGTGTTTCTCACCTTGCTTCCTCGCTTTGCTACACAGTGTTTTTGGTTTGCTTTAGGTTTTTTCTTGGACTGATGTCTTTGAGGAAGAAGTTCGATCAAGGTATAGCCCTTAGGGTGTTGAACCTTATGTCAGTGGAGGTCTAGGTCCATGGTCGCAACCTCTAGTTGGTGATCTTGTGACCCACCCAGAAGGACTGCACGGCCACTTTCATTCCAAGGTGAACACCATAATTTCAAGATAGAACTTGTCTACAACCTTGCTTTTCTTTATCGTGTCTCTCACCAACTTTTTGGAGAAAAAGGAGAGAAATATACCAGGTTCATGCCACATACTATCCTAGCAAGGAATAAGCAGACAGACACTAATTTAACTTGCAAATGGGAAATGGCCATGCAAGGTTTTCCATATTTGCATTAAAGATTGACACATTTTTGCAGGATGATAATTACAAGAAAGTATTATTTAGCTAATTAAATTGTAGGAAATGTTGAATGTTTCACATTATTCTTTTCTTGTTCAAATATCAAATGACTTCCCTTGTATGCACTCGTGTCTCCATATTATTGCAAACAATGAGTTTTTGGGTTTTAAATCCAACACATCACACACACCCCTTCCTACGGTGACAGGCATGATAGTGCAATACTCATGTTCCTCGGCGTGAAAGACACTAGGGTATCAGTAGTGGCACGGATCGCATGCAACTGGGATAATCCTTATCCTTGAATGTACCCACTCCCTCTTTTACCAGTAATTGATTGCGGTCTTTGTGATTGGGAGGTATATATTGAGGGTAGTACCCAGACCCGCGAACCTACAGTTTTATATAGGATGAAGTGCATTTCTCCCTCAGAGAAGCTAAGGACATCGATTTCACCCATTGCAGGCATAGGTGTGGAGATGTTGCCGATATACTTGTTAGACTCGTGAGGGCTAAAATGGGGGACGTGTGTCTTCTTGTAACACATGCAGAAATGTACCCACTCTTTCTTCAAAACGCAAATGGAATTGGAAACTTGGAACACTGCCCGAATTTTGGCTCCTTGCTAAAATCTATTTGTAAACCCAAGATACATCATGCCCGCAGAAGGATTCGATCTGTAGACCCATATTTTCCAAACCCAATCAGGTTGGAGATTCTAATATCTACCTGTTTGTAAAACCTCCTTTTGAATACATGAGATACATCATGGTTACCAAAAGGCATTGATCTTGATATTACCCAGATTTCTAAAACCCAATCAGCGTGGAGATTCTAATCTTTACCCGGTCGTAAAACCTCCGTTTTGAAAGACAAAAAGTTAGGTTATGTCATGCCCACACAAGGCATTGATCTCGACATATTCTGATGATCAAACTCCAATTAGGTTGGTAATTCCAATCCCAACCTGTTGGCGGGGCCATATCCCCGTGAACAGATTTTCAGAACCCTCAAATCAATAGGGTATTCTTCAAAATTTCTAACCACCTTATTAGTAATATAGTTCCTTAAAAAGTTTTGAAATAATCCAATGTTTCGAATCCAGAGATGGACTCATATGATCCCCATAATCTCTGAATAGCACAAACCTACATAAGCTTGGCATCATGCTGGAATGACTGATCTAAAACCTTAGACCTTTTCTAAGTACAAGGAATAAGCCCCGGCTCTAAAGCAAAGAATAAGAGATGAAGCATTTATCAACACATTCTCACAAAAAAGAATATGTACTGAATAATCACCACTCCTTCCTTCATGATCCATGTTGAGGAACATTCGACAGTCCTGATTTTGACCTATCATCACTCTTGTTGGAGGAAACCCAGAGAAATGAGGAAAGATTTGTGAACATGATTCCTCTAAAGAGAACCTCACCCCCGATTAGTCGTGCACATATGACGAGTCATATAATTCAATCATTTGGGTTTCTAACCATGGAAGTACCACCACACATTGCTACATCTGCGTAAGGATAAGTCGCCGTCTGTTAAGGAAGTCTTGTGGGGGAATCCACAATGAAAATTGTTCGAGTCAATCTTTAGGATGCTTACCGCAACCGTTCACAAAAATCAAGTTCAGGCTTTTTCATTGAAGCCTTTCCATCCCTCCTTACCTCTTTCTAAGCAAAGGGAATATTACTTTATCTTTCTTCCTGAATACCCCCCCCCCCCAATTTGAGAACGAGTCTTGAATACCATTCTCAAGCCCTTGCATAAATTTATTCATCCCCTTTTATGGATTTGCCACGCAAGGGACAATCTTATTTGTTGTAAAGATTTTACAATCGATTTTAAAGCCTCCTTTCTCAAGGGCCATTTTTACTAATGTCATCTTGCTTCTTCTTGGAAGCCGTGACACTTACATATGGAGTGTTACAGGTAGTTTTATTATGGCCATTCATCTAGCAGTAAGTCCCACCAATAAAACCCTTATCTCCACTGGTTGTGCAGATGCCTAGCGTCAACACATCAACCCATGTAAGACAGCACTCCTCGAGTTACCTCCTACATGCATGCACCTAGAAGTAAGCCTCACAGATGAAGCTCTCTCCCCCCCCCCAAAGGTTGCACTCATGACTACTATCAACTCAGCAACAGATGGAAGGCAACATTCCCTAAACAGACGCTCATGACCTCAATCAATCTATCAGCAAGTATGTTTGCCTTGGATGCCAAACTTAGTAAGAGATGGGAAATGGGTCAATCATGGACCATCTATGATCATTTGACTCCTCACATTGTGCATCAACCTGCAATACCAATCCATAGCTTCTACGGAACTCGTACACTCATAAGTTTCATCCCATACCGACATAAGCCACATCTCCTACAATCCAAAACATGTTTTCCTTCCAAGTACTCTGATATGATGCCAACAAACATTTTCATTGCATTACAAGATTCCTAGATCACGTCAAAACTCTACCTAAAATTCAACATGATAAAACCATGTTTGATCAAAATCGAGCCATGCTAAACTTGGTAAAACACCTTGAAACCCGAACTACATTACATCTCTTACCAAATTCAAATCGATATCAATCCTCAATTTGCAAGCCGCAAGTACCTCATACTTGAGTTTGACCAAATGTGAACAATCTTTGCTCAACCCCTAAAATCAGTTCAACACGCTTAGCAGCACCACCGAGATGTTTTCATCCAACAATTCATACCAACATTCATTTGCCATATCCACTTGGCATGACTATGATCTTTGTCTCTCAATAGACTATCTCCATTTGATATCAATTTGAGGCCCTTGGGTAGACGGGAAGGATATGGGATTGCACATGCCATTTACAAGAATGGATGGAAGTAGAGCAGACCCCAATTCCTCAAAAGGGATCATCCCCTTTCGTTAAGCTTATATCATAAACAAGGTCAATCTACCCCATCTAGGTTTCTAGACCGAAGGAAAACACCCTTCTAGCATGTGTAATGGCTAGCGATTGAATGTAGAATTTCCTTAGGTGGGAACTAAAAGGTGGATAGGTACATGACCTTACATGATGCTATGTTTTCTCACTATTCGACCAACAATTTGGAAGACAACAAAATAGCCATGATTAAGCTCCATTTCTTAATACCCCTTCATTAGCCCCTTGATAGACAAGGGGAAAATGTTCCTCTTTTTCTTTTCCATCATACCGCCTTTTGCAAGACATCTCGACAAACACCGCATAGGCCACCTTTACAGGCAATAAATATTTTTTCTTTCTTCCACTCTAGCATGATCGTCACCAAAGCCCATTTTCAACTCAAAAGTCATACATTTCTCTCCTCCCATCAGGTTGCTTCATCATTCAAGCCCCCTTTCCAGGCAAAGGGGAAATTATCTTTCGACACAATCTACAGAACCTTGATTAAACCTTGCATTATAAATGCAATAGTTCGATTTTGCACAAAGGTGTTTCGAATCTCCTCATTACATGGCCCACGATGACAACACTGACAAAGGATGCTACCAACATTCACGTACAGGTTCCTAATATGAAGCCACTGCCCTTTACTCGTTGGCAAGTGTTGGTGGGACCTTCACCTCAGTTGTGTACGTCACCAAGGATGCCCATTCCAGATTTAATACCCCGAGGCGGGCCTCTACACCCGTCGTACAGGTAGCACAGTCAGACAAGATTGAAGTTCCTTCCGCATCCCCTTCATCTAAAGCTAAAACCTTTAGTAAATTATCACCCACAAAATTGACAGATGACAAGGGGATAGCAAAGGTTACCACATATGTAGGGTCGGCTTTGACGTCCACATCTGACTCAGCCGACCAGAAGGCTTTGGTGGTCATGCCCGACACATCTATCATGATGATGGGGTTGTTTAAGTTCAATGAGGTTTTGCCACTATTGGAGTTCCTATGTTCTCACCTCAAAAAGCAGGGTCGCATCTTTATCCCAGCTGCATCGGCATCAGAATCTACTACAGAATCTATGTTATGTAGTAGATTCTGATGAGGTTGTTTAAGTTCAATGAGGTTCTGCCACTATTGGAGTTCCTATGTTCTCACATCAAAAAGTAGGGTCGCATCATTATCCCAGCTGCATCGGCATCAGAATCTACTACATAATCTAACATGATAGATGATGGGGTTGTTTAAGTTCAATGAGGTTCTGCCACTATTGGAGTTCCTATGTTCTCACATCAAAAAGCAAGGTCACATCATTATCCCAGCTGCATCGGCATCAGAATCTATGTTCTCAGCCGACCAGAAGGCTTTGGTGGTCATGCCCGACACATCTATCATAATGATGGGGTTGTTTAAGTTCAATGAGGTTCTGCCACTATTGGAGTTCCTATGTTCTCACATCAAAAAGCAGGGTCGCATCATTATCCCAGCTGCATCGGCATCAGAATCCACTACAGCTAATTCATCCTAAGACATAGTGGGACATATGAAGAAAGACCCATAAGGATATCTCTGGGGGACCTAATACAAAGCTCGCCTACACATCGGACGGCTATCATTAGAATCCTTAAAAGCATGTTTGCACGAAAGATTATCCAACCTGAGAAATTGGTTGAAACAATTGCCATGATCATCAAGCCAAAGATCACCCATGGTTATCGGAACCGAACCGAACTGACCAGTTCAACCGGTTGAACCGGGAACGGTCAATTCAGCGGTTCGGTCCTTGCTCAGACCTGCAATTGAAGTCTAACCAGCAACCCGGCAAGTTCAACCGTTGAACCGGTGAACCGGCCGGCCAGTTCTCCCTCACTTTTGCACTCTCGCTTTCATCGATCCATGAAAAAAAGATTAGTTCTCACACAGCCAGACCCCCAACCCCGATAGCACAAGCGGCTAAGCCCTAGTTGGGCATGAGCACTAGGAGGCGACGTCAACCTCCGCCGCACCTGATGCCGCAACTGATGTCGCCGCTGACCTCCACCGCGCTTGATGTCGCCACCGACCTCCGCCACATATGACGCCGTCAGCGGCCTGCATCGGTCGTTGCTTCTCCTCTTGATAGTTGTCGTGTAGGTGCTTGTCGCCGCCCTTGGTAAGTCTTTTGATCCTTCCTCCTTGCCTTCTACTCTTCTCCTCCTTCCTCAAATAACTCGTCCTCTACTGGCTCATGCCTCTATTCCTCCATGCTTCCTTGTATTTTGCTACTTCTTCTACTTCTCTCCTAGTCCTAGGTACTCGTCTCAGTTTTGCTCTGCTCCTTGTTGTCCACTTCTTCCTGTAGCCATTCCCTTCCTTTACTTGTCTTCTCCTTCTTCCTATAAGCACACTTTTTTCTCATTCTAAAGAAGGGAGCCGAGCCCGTCGCACCTTTCCACTCGCTTTCTGTCCCATCTCATCCCCTTTTTCCCCATCTTCTTATTCCTATCATCTTCTTCTTCCTCTACACTATGTATCTTTCTATTCATGTTCTTCAGTTAATTTTTTCTTCTTCTCAAATGTTCCCTTATCATCCCTCCTTGGTCGCACAGCTATCTCTGCTGAAGAATAACATCACATGGTGCTGCAACTAGCTTTTGAATTAACAACCGTTGCTGACTTTTTACTGATTTGGCTGCTGCATCTTTGTTGCAATATATTTTCTACCACTTCACAGGTAATACTTCTCACTATATACATTTCAGTAATCTGATTGCTACATTTGATTTTTCAGTAATTCTCTATCTAATATCCACATACTAGAACTGATTTAATTGATGGCTATGGTTGATTTCACAATGTATTATAGCATGTTAGTGTCCTCAATTTTGTGGTTACATATTATGGCATTAGAGATTTTTTACTAATTTAAGTTGATTGTGATTAATTTAATATTATAGTGGGTTGTATTCTTAATAAAATAGTTAATTCATTTTGAATACTATATAATGTGGTAAGTGCATGTCCATATGTCAAACAATGTTTGTTACTTGGTTTTTGTTTTTGGAATAATTTTGCACAATTGTGCTATTATTCATTTCAACTATTAAATTTCACATGATTTTCATACATCTTTAGAGTTTGTAATTTATATGTGACGTCATGTTGATGTCACTGGTTGAACCGGTCCGACCACCGGTTGAACCAGTGAACCGAGAACCGGAGGCCTCACCAGTTCGCTCACCGGTTCGGTTCTGAAAACTATGAGATCACCATGTTCTGTGAGGATGAGATCCCATCTAGTCTTGATTCCAATCCACCTTTATACGTCACGATCAAGAATGGTGATATGAAATTACATCTGGTATACTTTGATAAAGGCGTCGGCCTTAATGTTTGTTTCTTGAAGACCTTTGTGACACTTGGCATTAAATCAAGTGAGATCCAGGCCACCAATACCGCAATGTCGCGATGAATGCCTTCGACGGGTTTTTAAAAGAAGTCATGGGAGAGATCTAACCAATGTTCAAAATTTCGACCGAAATTTCTGTTTCCATGGCAATAGGACATCGAAATTGAATGACGAAACTCTCGAAACAGGCAGAGATCATCGAATTTTTTTTCTACTTTTTCATATACTATGTACTACCTAGAGCATATTTTTTTGCAAAATTGTGTGTCTTTAAGTCTATATATTGTGCTTGCAAACTATAATGACTTAATTCATTGATTTCACCATTGAAAATCGACATCAAATTCCCCATCGAAATGCCCATCGAAACAGTTCAGGGTCATTGACTCAAAAATGATGAGACCCCACTCCACGTATCCAATACGTAATATTATTACATATTTGAGTAGATCTACACTAGTAGATCATTCTGGTAAAATTTCACAAATGATTCGTTTATTTTGCCGTCGAAACACCAGGAACGTATTTATCGAAATTTCTGTCAAAATGTGTCAAAATTTTTGTTTCTATGGCCACCGAAACGGCATCGAAATCGGACATTTTCTTCCTTGGATCTAACTGCAGATCTAGGTGGGTCCAAAACTATGCACGAAGACATATATTGTCATGGAGATCAACGCCTCCTTGAATGTATTGTTAGGGCATCCATAGATACATAAAAACAAGGTGGTGCCTTCATCCATAAACTAGTACCTCAAATTCAGGCACGGTAACGTGGCCATTGCAGTATGTGGGGATCTTTTGCCCGAGACGATGGCTCATATTGGGTCGACGGACCTAGACTTAAGCCTTCATTCATGGTCGATGGAGACTATCAATTACATACCTGAGCAATTTTGATTGTTCACGCCTATTCACCATAATCATAGTTGTTACCTCTGAGCATTGAAACAAAATGGGTCTAGAGCTAGGCCTAGGGCTAGACAAGCTACGCCAAGGCATTATAGAATGTGTGTCCATCAAGCGTGACACAATTGAACTTGGTTGTAGAGGATCCTTTGGTAGAAAAGGGATTCATCTCATGTTTTGGTCCCCATAATGGCACCTAGCTACGATACGGCCGACTCGAGAGTATCTCAATTGCCAAAAGTTTAGTGTCCTCCAAAATGTTGATTGAATGCAACCAACAATAGGGATTACGAGCACTTTTGTTATGAGTTGTGTGTAGATGACAACTAAGTAAAACCAATGACAATTGACCGAGACAGGATAACACTAAACATATCACAATCATCAACATCAGGTCCCAAGCACCTACAACTACAATAAGTAAGATGCAATACGGCAAAATCAACAACAACTATGCACAGGAATCTGAGCCATCGTGAGCTCAACACGACCAATTCGTCAAAAAACATGCAGTAACCAAAGAGGAGGTCCCTTCATGGATCTTTCTCCAAGCTCCTCCTCGATTTCACGATAAGCCTACCGTCTTTGCTGCTAGCACTTCCGTTTAAAGCCCAGCAAGACTAATTTTGCGGTCTTCCGTCACTAATATGTCGTCTAAAGGTATCTGATTGAAGATATAGCTATTGTTCTTATCAACGAACCTTCTAAAGGCACAGTCATCCCCGAGCATATGACTATTGTGTTGGTATGTATGCCCAGAGAGTCAATCATATGATGATCGGATTGGCATATGTTCTAATTGATTTGATTAATATCAAAGGCAAACTTCCAATTTATTCTAGCTCAATCGATTAAGAGATAAATGATGGAGCAGAATGAATGTCTAAAGAATGACAATACTCAATGACGTATGTCTTCAGGTTGAGGACCTCAACAATGAGATCATACGGATGCTAAGAGTATGTACATTCTTGTTATGCCCCTAGTCAAATGTCATTATGGAAAGTTGATAGACAACAATGACACATGAAGACTAAAGTGTGTGTTGCAATGTTCAAAATTTCGTCGAAATTGGTGAAATTTCGTTAATTATTTCGATGCCGCCAACGATCGGACATAGAAATGGCTTTACATGTCTGTACGTAGGGAATTTCGCCAGAAAAAAATTTAAATTTCGACATTTATTTCGAATTTCGACGAAATTAGGTAAATTTCGATGAAAAAAAGGCCCATTTGGTCCGCATTTCGACGAAATTTCGAAAAATACATCTATTATTTCGAGAAATGGGGTACGATGTCTACAGATTTTACTATGTGATTCCTTGGGCCTGTTAGGGGCAATCTAAGTTATGTTTCTTCTCTTCCTAACCTAATTCTACCTCTCTCTCCTATTTCTCTCACTTCTATAAAGATCTACAAAGAAAATATTTAAAAATGTGTGTGGGAGTGATATCTATGACTATGATGACCCACTAACTTTCATTTTTGAGGTCACATGATTTTTGTTATAGTGCGCAAAATTAGCATGACTATCGAGATATTTTGTATGTATGCCATTATCAATCACATCTCTAACTACATGGTTGCCTCCTATAGGCTCTCGCTACAAAAGCACACGACGATGAACAAAGCTTGAGTTAATCCATTAATATGTATTTTATCACTTGTAAGCATATGGAGATTAACAGTGAGACATATCTATGCTTGTATAAAACAAAAAAAAACATGAGCCAATATGTAGGTATAATTAACAAGGAGGATGACAACCATCATGGTTCAACTAGATGCATAAACCTCAGTACCCACATACCACCGCGACATTGTTTATGTACTACATCCTATCATCCTACTAAGAGGTCCTACCATCCTAGATCATGCTATGTTTCCATAAATTTGTGTCTTTAAACCTATATATTGTGCTTGCAAACTATGATGACTATTCATTCATTTCGCCATTCAATTGACCTCAAAATCTCCATCGAAATTGTTCAGCTTCCTTCTTTCACACATGAGCCCCACCCCCTCACATATCCAATATGAAATATTATTGCATATTTGAGTAGATCTACACTAGTAGATTGTTCTGGTAAAATTTTGCTAAATAATTCGACCATTTGGTCATCGAAACGCCAGGAATGCATCTGTCGAAATTTGTCGAAATTTCTGTTTCTGTGGCTACCGAAACGGCGTCGAAATCGGACATTTTCTTCCTTGGTGTGTTGGTTGATGATAGTGTCTCATTAGTCATGATATATGATATCAAACCAAGCACATAGATGCATGTTAGAGAACAGTGTATCGGACAGACCCACCATGAGAGTGACACATGGAACTATGACATTGTAGTCAGAATCATCTCTCATAGCGATGGTGGTGATTGTGATTCTTAGACCTGAAATCACTGCACTCGTCGAATGTGATTGGGTACACTTTGACATCATCAAACGCAGTCATGAAACATGGGTTGTTATAATGGTGATGATTGGGTGGCTTTGACACATGACACAGACTGTGAGTGATAGATATGGGATTTGTCCCTCCTAAGGGAGTATGATGTCCAGGCCACTTGATAAGAGAGACTGAGAAAGGCATGCGCATGCACATGTGAATCAATATATGATATGATGTCACACATATCTCAGACAGTCTGCTCTAGTTCAAGAAACATGAATGAACGTTGAAAGGATGACAACTCCATGCCTTGAGTTCATTCAAGATATCAGAGACAAAGGAATTATACATTCACTGAAACACCAATCATAGACTATAGGATTGAAAGTTGTTCTCCAACTTTCCTTTTCACTTGGGTAGCACTGATGTGCGACTAGGCACAACTCTTTGCTTGTGATGTCATAAGTTAGTTATGGACATTCACTGCCAACGTGAAATAGGACCTATAGGGTCACACACAAAGGATAACTTGGAAGAGGAGTTTATCCATGAATGATGTTTGGATTGATTACTAAAGTGTTTAGGTGCTCAATCAAACACTCAATCAATAGACTTGACTCAGAATCATCAAAGTTCAAGTTTGAACCCACTGATTGAGTGTCAGATTGATTGAGAACTGAATTGACTGTGTTCTGCACAATCTGGACCACCGATCGACCGGTTCACTGGGTGAACCGATCGGCTCATGGTCAGTGAGACGACCGGTTCACTCTGGTGAACCGATCGGTTCATTTGTCCAAACGAACAATGTTGGATTTTCCCGGTTTGTGAGAAAAGGTTTTTCGTTTCACTTGTTCAATTCGATTGGGACAAGAATTAATATTTATGTTAATTAGAAACGAATAAGGAAAGTCAATTGGAGGCAAGTCTGGGAAGTGAAACGACATGTTCACTAAGTGAACCGACCGGTTCACACTCTCAACCGACTGGTTCGCAAGTGAACCGATCGGCTCACCTTGCCAAACGACCGGTTCGCCTGCCGCAGTGCAAATTGTTCATGGAAATTCCGGACCCTTCTACTCCCGCACAGATTGGGAACCCTGAACCTACCCTCTACTATAAATAGAGAAGTACAGGGGGCTTCTCCAGAGACACAACTCAGAACATCAGTTGCTCTGCAAAGTTGTTGTCATCTCTGGTTGTGGTAACTGAGAGAGCCCAAGCAAGTTCTACCCGTCCAGGGAGGAACAGCGAGGGAAAGACAACTACAAAAAAGCGACTGGATCTGGGAGAGTGTGTTGGTGACTAGTACACCGACAAAAGGGGACAACTCCTTCTAGTCTGTTCGTCAGGACAACTAGAGTTCCCGATAGTTCGTGTGGACTATCTATAGAGGCGGGAGACTTCTGCCGCTTAGGAGGACGACAGTCAACCGCAGTCTGAGTCAAGATCAGGAGCTACACAGACGCCATCAAAGACAGGTGGTTGAAGACCGCACTAGCTGCGAGGTATTGTCGTTGAGCAAGCCTTAGGACCAGGTATATATCGCTGAAACCATCCTTCCCATTACATAGATATTGATGCGATCTACTGGTTATGGGTTTATGTCAAGTAAATTTTTTGTTTCCGTTGCCTACTCCGACCATGTAAAACCCAACAGTGGTATCAGAACCACGTCAATACTCTATGTTTTGGGATAATCCATATAATCGGATTTTGGTTTTATCGTCTTTTATTTATTGCATACGATGCGAATATTTAAATGACTAATGTGAATATCCGATTAATACCTCATGATCCCAAAACTGATATATACATATATGATATGGTATATATGCAATTGATACGCGTCACCCTAAAACGGTTTTGATGGTGGATGTGTAGCATGATTATGGCCTATAAACCCTATGTGCATGTGTGTGGTTGGTTCTGGTTGTTTGCATCTCGGTCTGTGCACCGAGCCCTCTTCTTTTATTCTGAATGTAACTCGAGATTCTCTTCTACCTTTGCTCCCCTCGAATGTAACTCGAGGTTTCACATAGATTATGTAAAAGTAGGATAGTTTTATTTCTTGTTATGACAAAAACTGAAGATGACCACTTGATGGACCGAGATGACCAACTGAGGAGCAGTTGGTGGCCTGACGAGGAGCCCGACGACCCGACAAACCGACCGTCTGGAGGAGCCAGACGATCGGTTGGTGACAACCAACTGACCGGCCAGGAGGCGAGCCGATCAGTCATAGGATGAGTTGATCAACCCGGAACGGCCTAAGCACAGATCTTCATCAACAACAGGTTGCATGTGATGTAAACCTTAGATGACCGTAGTTCCTTGTAGCTCTAAGGAACTATAATAGGATAGCCATAATCATCGCTTTATCGTTATTGCATGTTTTCGTTTGTCGGATATAGCATGTACGTGATACGTACTATATATGTGGTGATTGGATACTAATATGCATATATAAGCATATTAAAACCCCTCAACAAACATATTAAGTTGAAGATGCCTTCCAAGAGCAGCACACATGAAAAGCTTGATCGACTAAGTGTGGGCACGCCTTCGCGTGGTGCACCGTCTATCTCGTGGAAATGTGATGGTGAATACGTGGGTCTGCCTTTGCAGGGTGCATATTCATCATGTTGGCTTTTGGGTCGGACTTAACTAGGTGACCTTGATAGGATCAAGCACCTTGAGGCATAAAGATGAACATGGCAAGGAGTTGCGCATGACATCTATCAAGAGTTGCATATGATGCAATTGACAAAAGTTGCCTACTTGAAAGATTCTAGTTGTGGGTGACAGCCCTAGCTGGTCCATGGCTTAGAGGAAGTCAGGATCTTGCTCACTAGAAGGTTGTACGGTGCAATCTTCCGAATTGATGGTGAGGACTATCAATTTGATCAAAATAGTAGGAGCGATAATTAATTAAAGACCTAATTAATATCGTCAATTTTAAATCAAATCAAATCAAAAGAGTTTTGGACTAAAATTGAAAATTTTCTTTTTGTAGAATAAATGGCTACAAACAACAATCACTTTTCGTTGCGATCGGTCCTTGAGAAGGACAAGCTAAATGGGAACAACTTCCACGATTGGTTTAGGACGTTGAGAGCGAAAGCTCTATGTCCTAGATACACCAGAGCCAGATGAACCCGCTCCCACTGCACTAAAGGCTGAAAGGGATGCTTACAAGAAGCATACTGAGAATGCCATTTATGTGAAGTGTTTGATGTTATGCTCAATGAACTATGAGTTGCAGAGACAACATGAGAACATGGACGTCATTGAGATGGTTCAACATCTCAAGAACATGTATCAAGACCAAGCACGACAAGAGAGATATGATGTCTCCAAGGCATTGTTCAAGTGCGTCATGACAGAAGGAGATCCAATAGGCCCTCACACACTCAAGATGATTGGGTATGTGGAGAACCTAACTCGACTGGGATTCCCTCTGAGCCAAGAGTTGGCTACTGATGTGATACTGCAATCGTTGTCAGAATCCTAGAGTCAGTTTGTGATAAACTACAACATGAACAACTTTGACAGGCCACTGACAGAGTTGTTGGGCATGTTGAGGACAGACAAGGCACATATGAAGAAAGACAAACCCAAATATGTGATGATGATCAGCAGAAAGAAGAGAAAGTATAAAGGCAAGGGTAAGGGCAAAGCAAAGAAAGCATCTGATGCTAGCCAGCAGCCCAAGTCATCTTCAACTCTCAAAGCCAAGGGAGGGGTGAACAAGGGAGGCAAATGTCACCATTGTCATGAGTCAGGACATTGGAAGAGAAATTGTCCTCTCTACATAGATGAACTAAAGAAGAAGCATGAGGGGATGGAAGTCTCCACCTCAGGTATCATGAAATAAACTTAAAATGCTTCACATTAAGGTCATACCTTAACCAGAGTCTGTTGGTATGTGTGCCCAAAGAGCCAATCATATGATGATTGGATTGGCATATGTTCTGATTGATTTGATAAATATCAAAGCCTCAAAGGCAAGCTTCCAATTTATTCTAGCTCAATCGATTATGAGATAAATGGAGCAGAATGAATGTCTAAAAATTGACAATACTCAATGACATATGTCTTCAGGTTGAGGACCTGAACAATGAGATCATACGGATGCTAAGAGTTTGTACATTCTTGTTATGTCCCTAGTCGAATGTCATTGTGGAAGGTTGATAGACAACAATGACACATCAAGACTAGAGTGTGTGTTAGTTGATGATAGTGTCTCATTAGTCATGATATATGATATCAAACCAGGCACTTAGATACATGTTAGAGAACAGTGTATCGGACAGACCCACCATGAGAGTGACACATGGAACCATGACATCGTAGTCAGAATCATCTCTCATAGCGATGGTGGTGATTGTGATTTTTAGACCTGAAATCACTGCACTCGTCGAATGTGATTGGGTACACTTTGACATCATCAAACGCAGTCCTGAAACATGGGTTGTTATAATGGTGATGATTGGGTGGCTTTGACACATGACACAGACTGTGAGTGATAGATATGGGATTTGTTCCTCCTAAGGGAGTATGATGTCCAGGCCACTTGATAAGAGAGATTGAGAAAGGCATGCGCATGCACATGTGAATCAATATATGATATTGATGTCACACATATCTCAGACAGTCTGCTCTAGTTCAAGAAACATGAATGAACGTTGAAAGGATGACAACTCCATGCCTTGAGTTCATTCAAGATATCAGAGACAAAGGAATTATACATTCACTGAAACACCAATCATAGACTATAGGATTGAAAGTTGTTCTCCAACTTTCCTTTTCACTTGGGTAGCACTGATGTGCGACTAGGCACAACTCTTTGCTTGTGATGCCATAAGTTAGTTATAGACATTCACTGCCAACGTGAAATGGGACCTATGGGGTCACACACAAAGGATTAACCTGGAAGAAGAGTTTATCCATGAATGATGTTTGGATTGATTACTAAAGTGTTTAGGTGCTTAATCAAACATTCAATCAATAGACTTGACTCAAGATCATCAAAGTTCAAGTGTTGAACCCACTGATTGAGTGTCATATTGATTGAGAACTGAACTGACTGTGCTGTGCACAATCTGAACCACCAACCGACCGGTTCACTGGGTGAACCGATCGGCTCATGGTCAGTGAGACGACTGGTTCACTCTGGTGAACCGATCAGTTCATTTGTCCAAATGAGCAGTGTTGTATTTTCCCAGTTTGTGAGAAAAGATTTTTCGTTTCACTTGTTCAATTCGATTGGGACAAGAATTAATATTTGTGTTAATTAGAAACGAATAAGGAAAGTCAATTGGAGGTAAGTGTAACATACTGAATTCTAGACTTTTTACCTTTTTTGTCCTCTTTTTCATCTTTTCCTTTCATTTCTATCCTCTTTGGCCTTTCTATTTAATTTGTGGACAATATGATGGTTTAATGAACATTTGTTCACCTTTTATTCCAATATTTGGGTTTATGCACAAATACCTCAGTGGAAGCTTAGTAATGGGTCAAATATGCAAAATATCCACTTAAGTGATAAAAAGAATAAATAAATTCGTCCTAGAACTTTCTAGTGCTTTTTAGAATATGAAAAAGAAAGAAAATCCCGAAATATAAATAAAGGAGATGATAAATGCAATAATTGGGGATAATATAGAATATTTTGTATAAAAGAAGATAATGAGGAATATATTGTTCCAAAAATCCTAAATAGAAACCCAAGAAGATAATTTGGATAATAAATATATCAATTTCGTTTTCTTGACTTAAAAGAAACTTAATGGCCAAGTATCATCTAATTTTGATAATAAATAAATATATAATGCCTTTAATACAAGATAATGGGAAATAAGTCAATAAGGTGAAATAAAATATCTAATGTCCTCAAATTGGAAAAATAATTCCAAATTCGTAATCTATGTATCAAAATTAGTCTATGTGTGAATTTGCATTTAATTTGGTCAATTTTTAATATTTTATTTTATTCAGGAGAGAGAAAATGACTTAAAGAACAAAAATATTAAATATCATCATCACCATCATCATCTAAGCCTCAATCCCAACTATGTTGGGGTCGGCTACATGGATCCTTCGTTTCCATTCAGCTCTATCATGGGTCATATTCTGATTGAGATGTAGAGATTCAAAATCTCTCTTTATAAGCTCATCCCATGTTAATTTAGGCCTTCCTCTTCTTCTATTTATAGTGTTTGGCTCAATAGCATTGCTTCGTATAGGCGCACTAGTAGGTCTGCGTTGCACATGTCCGTACCATCTGAGTCGGCCCTCACGCAACTTGTCCTCAATGCTCGCCACCCCCACTTTATTCCTGATATAGTCATTTCTCAAACGATCTTTTCTTGTCTTCCCACACATCCATCTCAGCATACGCATTTCGGCCACGTTCATCTTGTTGAGACCTTGTTTCTTCACCGCCCAACATTCACTCCCATAGAGCATGGATGGTCGTATAGCAAAAAATTAATTAATGCCAAAATCGTGTTCCACACGTTTAGTATTGCTTATAGGCAAAGTTTTACATTTTTAGAAAGTTTCTAGATACCTCTAATAAATTAAAAGGATAAATAAGTGGTAAAATGTAAATGAATTAAATAAAATAATAAAGTCTTCAAAAAAATATATTAATGCCAAATTCGTGTTCTACATGTTAAAATAGACCTTTGGATGAATTTTGAATCAATTTGGAAAATATTTGATGAGAAGACAAATTTAGGAGAGAGAAAGTGTGCAAAACTTTAAACTCATTATTTAAAATAATGAACAACATCAACAAATGAAAATAATGATAAAATCGTATTCAACATACTTAATATGAACTACGGGTGAATTTTTATAATTTTTGGATAATCATACAGTCATAAATAAAGGAGGAAAGAGAAAATATATTTTGAATTATTTAACACATTAAATATTCTCAAAAGGCAAAATTAATTCCATATTTGGATTCTACACGTCAAAACCAGTCAAGAAGTCAATTTTGGTTAATTTTGGAAGTCGTTTGCACCCTCAAATAGGAAAAGAGAAAAAGTTAAATGATTAAATAAGAACTTTAGCTAATAAATGTCACGCACATAGACCGTTGGATCTTAATTCAACGGCTCGCGGATCATCTCCTACCTTGAGTAGGAGACCACCGCGGGTGAACAGTAAATTTCGAAAATGTTGATTTTTCGGATGACCATATCTCTCTCGTTACTCAACCAAATCGCGTGATTTTCGGCTTGTTGGATTCCTCGTTCGATTTTGCACAAGTTTATCCCAAGATTTTCGAGTTTTGTCGAAGATTCTCGAAAGCTCCAAACCGGCCGAAGTCTTTCTCTCACCCCACATATGGAAACCCTAACCTAGACCCCTTCATCTATATATATCTTTACCCCTACGTGCGTCGACACTTGTGCAACTCGCCTATCTTCTCAATTTCGACTTTCGTCTCCATTTTGCCCCCACTGAGCAGCCGAAGTCCCTGACCTTGCGGCCCTTGCTGCTCCATGTACACACAATCTTCGTCCAAATTAAAGGTATGGTTGAGTTCTTCTTTGCTTTAGCTTTCATACGCATCTTTCAGTTTTGAGTTTGGTCTTGAATTGCAAAAATACCCAAAATCTTCCCCAAGCAGCCGTAGGTGTGTGGGTTGCTGGAGGTGGAAGAAGGGTCGGGTGGCTTTTTACGTTTTTACCCCTCTCCCTCTCACTCTTCGTCTCTCTTGCAATGGATTTGATGATGTGTCGTTCTTTGATTGGCTAATTTTAGAAAAATCATATCTTTTTACTCGATTTTCCAAATTTAAAAACAAAATATGTTTTGAAATCGGGAGAATGAGATCTATCTAACAAAAATACTTTCGTGGTTTGATTCTGAGTTTTTCGAATATGTATTTTTCGAGTTGATTTAAATTAACTAATAAATATGGAAAATACCCTAAAAAGTTAGTAACTAAAAAATATACAAATATATATGTTATTTTGATCAGAAGAACGTACAGTGGTGAGGTTTTCAGAGTCTAATTCGATCGTTTGTGGAAAAAGTCGATGGTTTTGAGGTTTTAATCCTTTAATGAATATACATATATCTAATACATAAATATGATGATCATATTAGGGAAAGTGGATCTGATTTCGTGTAAAGGGTTGGAAAGTGGTTTCTAGAACTCTTGAGGCTAAGGTATGTGTTATGTATGTGTTTAATACACTTCAGTTGGGAATTATTTATTCCTTAACCTATGTTTTCCATAATGAGGCTTATTTGCACCTTATATTCTTTTCTTTTGAATCTACTGCTATACTTGCCTCATAATCATTTTGGAATATTATTCTTGGGTCTTGGTACCCCTTTTCCATGTTCTATTTGGATGATGCTATTACTTGCCATTGTTTTTAGCATGTTGATTTTATTAGACTGATTAACTAGTGTAGTGGTACTTGTATGTACAACCACCCATAGTTGGGGAATGTGTTATTTCTCCCCTGGGGAACGTGTTACTCTCCCCCGCACATGAAATATGTGTAGGTGACTGGGAATGTGTTATTCTCCCCTCACCCTTTGGTTGAAGGTCCGGTAGGTGCCTCAACCCTACATAGTTAAGATAGTCAATATTAATCATACATGCAATGTTGTTGTTCTACTTTGTTTATGGAAAGCATCTATTGAAATATTCATTTATATGAATGGCCTCATTCTCTTGATGTCTCATCTTATGATGAACCCTAGCCTACTTTTACATGTTTTTCTTATCTTGCCATCTTAGAACAGTTTTTGTAACACAAACTTTTATTTTTCTTCCCTCTTGCTGGGTGCTTTCCCAACCACCCAGATGTGGAGCAAGGTGATGGATAAGGCATGAAGATCTTAGCGTTGACATGGACTAGCTGATGGATATGTTACTTGGAGACAAAAGTGGAGTAGTCTAGACTTCCCTCTATCTAGATCCTAGTTGTGTATGATGATGTAAACCCTAAAAGGGAGATTTTTGATGTATCTTGTACAATTTTTTTTTATGAAATTGAATATAGTCAGAAAATTTTATCTTCCGCTGCTATCCCAATTGGATTTTGTTTACCATTGTTATTAGTAGAGAGGTGGATTGATATCACATTCTTTACAACATGGTATCAGAGCCCATGGTAGTCGGAATCTGACTATTTCAGTTTTGTCTCCCTAGTTAGAACCCATGACTTACATAGTTCCTTTAGGTGACATGGTTACCCTAGATTTGATCTACCTTGATGATAGGTTGACTTAGGAACCAATAGTTCCACATTAGAACCTTGATGAATAAAATCCTAAAATACTTATAATTAAAATATGCATAACTTGATGTTGTTTAGGTTTGCCTTTAGGCAACTATTAGGGCATGAAGTAGAAGCAAAGGTGTCTAGAAAGGATCAGGGTTTCGAGGGCTGGCAAAATTTTCCTCCGCACCACTAGCTTGGTATACGAGGACTCCCGTGCCCATATGATACCGGTCTGGCCTGCGCTAATATGAATTGCCTGAAATAGTTTGCTTTTAGGCAATAGTGACCTTAGACTTCTATGTTGTATATCTTTGGGAACCCTAAGTTTCATGTGTATGATGATTTGTTTGAGGATGGTTACCAAGATAATTTCTTATGTCCTTTGAACCTAGACCTTAGAGTTTGGGTGTTTGTGAGAATATCAGAGTGCACAGTGGAAGCATGATGGATCTTAATAATGGTTTAGTTAGACTTATCCTTTAACCCTAGTGTAGTAGGTCAAACCCTTTAAGGGGTGGAGTATGGTTAGTTGATGATGTTTGAGTAGTTAGATTTCGAGGACGAAATCCTATTTAGGGGGATGGAACCCTATAACATCTTCAAGTCTATCTAATCTATCTTTAGAAACCCTAACCTCATACTTAGGTGGTTAGTGTGCTTGGATCTTTGGTTTTGACCAAACAAGATATAGTTGTAACCCTAACGTGCTTGTTTATATATTTATGAACACATAATTATCATCTAAGGAATAAATCATATGCTTGAACCCTAATGAATATCCACTGCACAAAATATGAATATTAATGCTAATTGTCAATAAGTAGGATGTTAATAATGTCATGAACCAATAAACCCTAATGATATGACGAGTAAGGTTATAATTCATAACTTAATGCATGCTAAGAAATGAATAAGTGCAATATAATGGTCATGTTGACCTAAACCCTAAGTTGTAATATCTAACCCTAATCTATACATCTTTAATGCCTTTCAGGATACATTGATGATGTTAAGTGCCATAATCAGTTAACATACTTTGATACACATAAATGATATATATATAATCACCTAATCACATATTAATCAAGTTATCAATATAAAATGCAAGTTACCTTATTATCTAATACACATGTGATTAGTCACTTAATGTGAATCAATTCATTGAAAAGTAATATATCTCACCTTGATCATTAAAATACATGTAATGCCTTCAATGTGAATATGAAGTAATTGGATTCACATAAGTGTGCAAAATCAATAATATAAAGGAATAAATATGAGAGATGATTAATGATGACATTAATGCGAGCAATAAAGATAATGTGATGATGTTTAATATGAATATAAGTAACTAATGTGACATTAATTGGAATAATTATATACTTAACCACGAATTGGATAGAATGTCTTATTTCATGTAAAATAATTTGTTATAACTTAATAAAGTGATAATATGAGGATAATGAAGTATAAATCCGAATTATTAAGGACAATGATCAAATATAATAATGAATGTTGAGATAATTGAGTAACCTCTAATTGTGCATAATAATGAAATATAATTCTTTTTGGCAACTAAGTGAATGTGACATGACATAATTAAAATAATGATGACAATGTGTTATCATAATGAATATAATGTTAATAAGTCAAAAATGTAAATAAAGTTAAATCTCTTTAAAAGAATATCTTAATAGTGGAACCCTAAGTGATCCTTGAGAACCCAACCTACGATGAGCTGTATGTGAAGTTTCTGAACCCTTAGGCGTAGTTGAAGTATAAGTTTTGGTGGAGGAACAACCTGAAGTTTTGTGATTTGAGGTTGCACACTCACCCTTCCCTAATTGCTAGTGATTTCGGAGACGAAATCCTCTTTAAGGGGTGGAGTGTTGTAACATACTGAATTCTAGACTTTTTGCCTTTTTGGTCCTCTTTTTCATCTTTTCCTTTCATTTCTATCCTCTTTGGCCTTTCTATTTAATTTGTGGACAATATGATGGTTTAATGAACATTTGTTCACCTTTTATTCCAATATTTGGGTTTATGCACAAATACCTCAGTGGAAGCTTAGTAATGGGTCAAATATGCAAAATATCCACTTAAGTGATAAAAAGAATAAATAAATTCGTCCTAGAACTTTCTAGTGCCTTTTAGAATATGAAAAAGAAAGAAAATCCCGAGATATAAATAAAGGAGATGATAAATGCAATAATTGGGGATAATATGAAATATTTTGGATAAAAGAAGATAATGAGGAATATATTGTTCCAAAAATCCTAAATAGAAACCCAAGAAGATAATTTGAATAATAAATATATCAATTTCGTTTTCTTGACTTAAAAGAAACTTAATGGCCAAGTATCATCTAATTTGGATAATAAATAAATATATAATGCCTTTAATACAAGATAATGGGAAATAAGCCAATAAGGTGAAATAAAATATCTAATGTCCTCAAATTGGAAAAATAACTCCAAATTCGTAATCTATGTATCAAAATTAGTCTATGTGTGAATTTGCATTTAATTTGGTCAATGTTTAATATTTTATTTTATTCAGGAGAGAAAATGACTTAAAGACCAAAAATATTAAATATGTTGCAAAAAATTAATTAATGCCAAAATCGTGTTCCACACATTTAGTATTGCTTATAGGCAAAGTTTTACATTTTAGAAAGTTTCTAGATACCTCTAATAAATTAAAAGGATAAATAAGTGGTAAAATGTAAATGAATTAAATAAAATAATAAAAGTCTTCAAAAAAATATATTAATGCCAAATTCGTGTTCTACATGTTAAAATATACCTTTGGATGAATTTTGAATCAATTTGGAAAATATTTGATGAGAAGACAAATTTAGGAGAGAGAAAGTGTGCAAAACTTTAAACTCATTATTTAAAATAATGAACAACATCAACAAATGAAAATAATGATAAACTCGTATTCAACATACTTAATATGAACTACGGGTGAATTTTTATAATTTTTGGATAATCATACAGTCATAAATAAAGGAGGAAAGAGAAAATATATTTTGAATTATTTAACACATTAAATATTCTCAAAAGGCAAAACTAATTCCATATTTGGATTCTACACATCAAAATCAGTCAAGAAGTCAATTTTGGTTAATTTTGGAAGTCGTTTGCACCCTCAAATAGGAAAAGAGAAAAAGTTAAATGATCAAATAAGAACTTTAGTCATATTTGTATTTGGCAACCTAATAAATGTCACGCACATAGACCGTTGGATCTTAATCCAACGGTTCGCGGATCATCTCCTACCTTGAGTAGGAGACCAGCGCGGGTGAACAGTAAATTTCGAAAATGTTGATTTTTCGGATGACCATATCTCTCTCGTTACTCCACCAAATCGCGTGATTTTCGGCTTGTTGGATTCCTCGTTCGATTTCGCACAAGTTTATCCCAAGATTTTCGAGTTTTGTCGAAGATTCTCGAAAGCCCCAAACCGGCCGAAGTCTTTCTCTCACCCCACATATGGAAACCCTAACCTAGACCCCTTCATCTATATATATCTTTACCCCTACGTGCGCTAACACTTGTGCAACTCGTCTATCTTCTCAATTTCGACTTTCGTCTCCATTTTGACCCCCACCGAGCAGCCGAAGTCCCTGACCTTGCGGCCCTTGCTGCTCCATGTACACACAATCTTCGTCCAAATTAAAGGTATGGTTGAGTTCTTCTTTGTTTTAGCTTTCATACGCATCTTTCGGTTTTGAGTTTGGTCTTGAATTGCAAAAATACCCAAAATCTTCCCCAAGCAGCCGTAGGTGTGCGGGCTGCTGGAGGTGGAAGAAGGGTCGGGTGGCTTTTTATGTTTTTACCCCTCTCCCTCTCACTCTTCGTCTCTCTTGCAATGGATTTGATGATGTGTCGTTCTTTGATTGGCTAATTTTAGAAAAATCATATCTTTTTACTCGATTATCCAAATTTAAAAACAAAATATGTTTTGAAATCGGGAGAATGAGATCTATCTAACAAAAATACTTTCGTGGTTTGATTCTGAGTTTTTTGAATATGTATTTTTCGAGTTGATTTGAATTAACTAATAAATATGAAAAATACCCTAAAAAGTCAGTAACTCAAAAATATACAAATATATATGTTATTTTGATCAGAAGAACGTACCGTGGTGAGGTTTTCAGAGTCTAATTCGATCGTTTGTGGAAAAAGTCGATGGTTTTGAGGTTTTAATCCTTTAATGAATATACATATATCTAATACATAAATATGATGATCATATTAGGGAAAGTGGATCTGATTTCGTGTAAAGGGTTGGAAAGTGGTTTCTAGAACTCTTGAGGCTAAGATATGTGCTATGTATGTGTTTAATACACTTCAGTTGGGAATTATTTATTCCTTAACCTATGCTTTCCATAATGAGGCTTATTTGCACCTTATATTCTTTTCTTTTGAATCTACTGCTATACTTGCCTCATAATCATTTTGGAATATTATTCTTGGGTCTTGGTACCCCTTTTCCATGTTCTATTTGGATGATGCTATTACTTGCCATTGTTTTTAGCATGTTGATTTTATTAGACTGATTAACTAGTGTAGTGGTACTTGTATGTACAACCACCCATAGTTGGGGAATGTTTTATTTCTCCCCTAGGGAACGTGTTACTCTCCCCTGCACATGAAATATGTGCAGGTGACTGGGAATGTGTTATTCTCCCCTCACCCTTTGGTTGAAGGTCCGGTAGGTGCCTCAACCCTACATAGTTAAGATACTCAATATTAATCATACATGCAATGTTGTTGTTCTACTTTGTTTATGGCAAGCATCTATTGAAATATTCCTTTATATAAATGGCCTCATTCTCTTGATGTCTCATCTTATTATGAACCCTAGCCTACTTTTACATGTTTTTCTTATCTTGCCATCTTAGAACAGTTTTTGTAACACATGCTTTTATTTTCCTTCCCTCTTGCTGGGTGCTTTCCCAACCACCCAGATGTGAAGCAAGGTGATGGATAAGGCATGAAGATCTTAGCGTTGACATGGACTAGCTGATGGATATGTTGTTTGGAGACAAAAGTGGAGTAGTCTAGACTTCCCTCTATCTAGATCCTAGTTGTGTATGATGATGTAAACCCTAAAAGGGAGATTTTTGATGTATCTTGTACAGTTTTTTTTTTATGAAATTGAATATAGTCAGAAAATTTTATCTTCCGCTGCTATCCCAATTGGATTTTGTTTACCATTGTTATTAGTAGAGAGGTGGATTGATATCCCATTCTTTACAGTAAGTCTGGGAAGTGAAACGACTTGTACACTAAGTGAACCGACCGGTTCATACTCCCAACCGACTGGTTCGCAAGTGAACCGATCGGCTCACCTTGCCAAACGACCGTTTCAATTGTGAAACGACCGGTTCGCCTGCTGCAGTACAAATTGTTCATGGAAATTCCGGACCCTTCTACTCCCGCACAGACTGGGAACCCTGACCCTACCCTCTACTATAAATAGAGGGGTACAGGGGGCTTCTCCAGAGACACAACTCAGAACATCAGTTGTTCTGCAAAGTTGTTGTCCTCTCTGGTTGTGATAACTGAGAGAGCCCAAGCAAGTTCCACCTGTCCAGGGAGGAATAGCGAGGGAAAGACAACTACAGAAAAGCGACTGGTTGTGGGAGAGTGTGTTGGTGACTAGTACATCGATAGAAGGGGACAACTCCTTCTAGTTCGTTCTTCAGGACGACTAGAGTTCCCGATAGTCCGTGTGGACTATCTATAGAGGCGGGAGACTTCTGCCGCTCAGGAGGACGACAGTCGACCGCAGTCCGGGTCAAGACCAGGAGCTGCACAGACGTCGTCAAAGACAGGTGGTTGAAGACCGCACTAGCTACGAGGTATTGTCGTTGAGCAAGCCTCTGGACCAAGTATATCTCGCTAAAACCATCCTTCCCATTACATAGATATTGATGCGATCTGTTGCTTATGGGTTTATGGTCAAGTAAATTTTTTGTTTCCGCTACCTACTCCGACCATGTAAAAACCAACATATTGAACCAAACGTTCCACATTATTGATGAAACCAAAACTGTTGATATCAACATGAGGTCACCCCCACATCTTGGGAAGATAGGTGCCACCCTACATCATCAATGAAGTCAACCTAGATCAAGCTCCTATATCAAATTACATAAACATCTTTGCATAGACTTACGCCGACATGCTAGGTCTTGACGAGTCAATTGTCATACATTGACTCCCAACTACTCCAGAATGCATTCTGTCAAGCAAAACGCTAAGCGCATTAGGTCAGATGGGGACTAAAGATACGTGAGGAAGTGAAAAAACAGTATGACTCAGGATTTGTATGCCAAATGTCATACCCCACCTGGTTAGCTAACATAGTGCCAATCCCAAAGAGAGACGCATGTGTCCGCATGTGTGTCGCCTATAGGAATATCTAAATAAAGCCAGCTTCAAAGATGATTTACCATTACCACATATCCATGTTCTCGTGGACAACACGGCCAGACATGAACTCCTTAGTTTAAAGGATGGATTTTTAGGATACAACTAGATAAAGATTATGTCATCGGATATGGAGAAAATTGCCTTTACCACAGAACGGTTCATTTGTTGCTACAAAGTTCTGTCATTCGGACTCAAGAGGCCATGGTAGCCCTCTTTTATGAACTCTTTCATCATAAAATCAAGTCTACATAGAAAACATGATCCAAGTCAAAACAAGTAGGAGACCATGTCTCCGGTCTGGAAAAGTTATTCCATAAAAACTATGGCGTTTCTGCCTCTGACTGAATCCAACAAAGTGTGCCTCGGTGTCCCATCCGCCAAACTGTTAGGCTATATAGTCAACCAGCGAACAATAGAGGTTGTGCCCGCAAAAGTTAGGACGATTATCAATCACCCGCTCCTTGTACGGAGAAAGCGTTCAAAGATTTACTTGGGCGACTCCAATACATCAGTCGGTTCATAGCAAAGGTCATCGATTTTCAGAAGCAATTTTGAAATACTACACAGTTCATGTGCATTTGCATGAAACATTGTCTGATTTGCACACAGTCATCTTGAATCAATGTTTACAAAATGTAGAATGATTATAAATTATTAACGATATCAAGAAAGGAGTGAATGCAAGAGCCAAGTTTGATAAAGAAACCTATAAAAGGAGCGAGAGAACTACTGTATTCTATAACAATTTAGGGCATATAACTTTACAAATGAGGGGGTGACATGTATGACTTATAAATCTCAAACTTCTATGTGACTAACTGATGTAGTTGCTACCATGAGATTCTAAAAGAAAAAACAAATTCTCACATATTGTTTGCCAACGTGAATAAAAAAGCTCATTGAAAAGCCATCAGGGGATTTGCAGTTCCTCCTTTCAACAGACACCACATGTTTTATATCCACTATGGTAAAACGTTTTTTGGTTAATTAAAAGCTGATTTAAAATAGAGATAAGGAATTCTAGCCGAGGTGAAGAATTTCACTAAAGGACTGAACTGGCCAACAATGTTCTCTATTATTTTGATTAGTTTTCCATTTACTATAAACAGATAATTTAGAATATAATATAGTATCTCCGGAAATACCAATTAGCATGATCTTTTCTGGAAATAGTGTTTGCCCATTTAGAATTGACATTTTGTTCATGTAAATGATATATTCATGACCGAATACCATGGTGGAAAGACCTCAAACACAAAATAGGGGAGCCATAACTTGACAGCCCCTCATTATGAAAGACGCTTTTTCAGAAAGAAAGGCGGGTTGCCAAAAGGGACAGTCCCTACCCCAACACACACAAATCCGCCCATACACACACAAACACATAGTGAACTATGCCAAATGCAATTAGAGCAATTACTCCTGGGAGGGCTTTCCTAGCACCTGCTAGTACAATGTGGTCAAGGAAGAGTAGTTTCATTCAGATAGGAGCAGAATGCTCCTTTGTGCATCAAAAATGAATAACTTTGCCACTTCTCAGTCTGGGGTTTCTAACTGAAAAACTGCTCAGCCAAAAAAGCTTAAACTGAAGGAGAAAATTGGAATTTGAATATCCATTCTTCGTTTGTAAAAAAAATGATTGGATACATCTTCCAATTTTACATTGACATACATTTCATTTTTTTTTAAATCAAAGCAATCCAAAAGGTAACATCAAATTTATCATTAAAGGAATAAAATTGAGTTAGTAGATTTGTACAAGTTATGGCTCTTAACCATACCTCATCAAAGGCTTGTTTCACCAAGGAATCATATCTCTTATCATTGGTGATCACATTCATAGCCTGAAAATGGATTGCAAATTGTCAATGTCCTAATAAGCCACTAGTTACAACTCACAAGCAAGGACAACATTTTTCAGTAAATAACCTGACCCCTGCTCCCAAGTTTAACAAGACCAAAATATTTCTTCCATCCAGTAACGAAACA
The DNA here is from genome assembly GCA_963693085.1 of Alisma plantago-aquatica. NCBI lineage: Eukaryota > Viridiplantae > Streptophyta > Magnoliopsida > Alismatales > Alismataceae > Alisma > Alisma plantago-aquatica. The sequence goes on along the minus strand of OY856409.1, from coordinate 1,061,974,014 downwards.
AAAGCACATTTTGCTTCCCATGAATAAAGGCTTGTCAAAATCATTTATATTTGCAATTATTTAACTGCAATAATAAATATAATACACATTTGTCTATTGGTGCAACGCCACATCAAAGAGTTTGCCCTTAATTAGTTAAAGCCAGCTAGCCTCTCATGACGAGAAAACATCAAACTGAGGAATGTGAATAAGTGATCATATATAAAGATTAGAATGTACATTTTATGTAAGGGTAATCTTGAGAATAACCAAGCTTATAGCCATCAAACGCCAAATACCAACTCAGAGGCAATAAAGGATGTAATCTAGAACTAAGCAGTGATAACACAAGAATGGTTTCCATAGATCATATCAGACCCAGCAATACCCCTCAAACCATACCATGCGTAGCCAACGCAATTCGATGGTATCCCTTTCGTTTTGATGGTCCACAACAAACAATCTGCTTGTATCAAAACCACAGGCACTTTGGTCGAAATAGCACAGTAGAAGAAGATAGAAGAATGCTTCTCAAGGTAGGGGTTTAACAATTCTACCAAATTATAGCATCCAGGATTAGCATGACATCTATGCAAGGAGCCACATTATTTATCCATTCAGGTCTGAACATAGCTCCTAAGGAAATATGTATATATATATATATATATATATATATATATATATATATATATATCATCATCATCATCATCATCTAAGCCTCAGTTCTAATTATGTTGGGGTCGGCTACATGGATCATTCATTTCCATTCAGCTCTATCATGGGCCATATTCTGGTTAAGATGTAGAGATTCAAAATCTCTCTTTATAAGCTCATCCCATGTTAATTTAGGTCTTCCTCTTCTTCTATTTATTGTGCTTGACTCAATAGCATCGCTTCGTAATGGCGCATTAGTCGGTCTGCATTGCACACGTCCGTACCATCTGAGTCGGCCCTCGCGCAACTTGTCCTCAATGCTCGCCACCCCCACTTAATTCCTGATATAATCATTTCTCAAGCGATCTTTTCTTGTCTTCTCACACATCCATCTCAGCATACGCATTTCAACCACGTTATATATATATATATATATATATATATATATATATATATATATAGAGTCAGGCTAGAATACACTCGAGTGTATCTGGAGCGGAATACACTCAAGTAGTTTTTCATGATGCAATATTTTTTTTGAAAATCTAATCCGTTGATCTTTTTAAACATCTCGTGAACAACTCATACGCAAAATTTGAGCACATTTGGATATGTATAGCTCATGTTATGAAGACCGCAAAAATTATACATTTCAAATTAGTTTCGCGCGTCGATTTTGTTGCCCTTGGATGAGTGACTTACACTCATCCAAATGGGCTCAAAATTTGTATGTAGCCTAGTTATAGTATGACGGTGAAGATCAACGGTTTACATTTTGCAAAAAATAGTCTTGATATGCAAACACACTTGAGTGTATTCGTGCGATCCGTACACTCGAGTGTATTCTAGCCTGACTCTATATATATATATATATATATATATATATATATATAATTAAACAAATATTCTCATTTATATATATATAATTAAACAAATATTCCCATTCATAGATAGCAAATTCAAGCTCATATCACAATAACGGCAGGTGAGTTCCCAGAGAGACATTTTACGACCAACTGGATGACAAGTCGTTAATCATAAATGGCACATGAGGCATGTATAGCTGTAGTGCATGTGGAACTCGCGCTCAAGATCGAGTTCCCTATACTGTACTGGTATTTAGCCTTTGGTTCAGTTATAACCTAGCTTGCCATAGAGCTTCAGCTAAGATGCTTTGTCAAAAAATTTAAAAATATTTTGACAGAAACAATCAAGTAATGTATACATTTGTATGTTAGGCTTGGTTCAGTAAAAGGAGGGTCAAAGAGTGTACTAATATAAATTATAAAGTATAAGCAGATGCAATGAACATGTCAACTAGATCTACGGCTGATTCCTTGCCATTACTGACGGTTATAGCAACATTTAAAGTATGACATGCTTTCATACAGCCACTAACAGCCTTCCCTGTATGTAGACGTGTCTAATCATACATCATGGCCATTCTAGCTCCGAGCCAATGGGTATGATAGGAGATAGGTAACAATGATTCTAGTTTCAGATACATGAGTCAGTTATTGGTAATGCATGTAGCCTGCATATGCCACCAGGGTGCATGCACACAGCCTACATGCGCCACCAGCATTTTGATCTCCCAGATGGCAAGAGATTCATGGAGCCATTCAGCCACTGTAGCTTGATGCTTGTGAATAATAACAAAGTCATTTTAGTTTCAGTTCCGGATTTGCATCTAAGTTCTAGTTATGCATAATATACAAGTACACTAATTACACTAACATCGCAATCCTATCTTTGTAACAATGTCATAGTTCCACTTGTTTATCTTCCGCTTGGTCATAAAATGGATTACCCTGTCATCTTATTTCTTTAACAGTTTAGAGGGCTTTGTTTCATTTTCAATAACTACATGTTGGTGTTCTCAAGAATAGAGATGAATTGGTAAGGATCCAAGCCATGGTTAGGATTGAGGCTTAGATGATGATGATGCCGCAAATATCAAGACCTCTATCATTAGAAATACGTTTGTTCAATTTTCATTATTATATTTCAAAATTCACAAGAGTTAGTTTTGCATGTGAGTTCTGATGCTGTAGGTTGTTCTTTAATCAAATGTGTCTTATTGATATACAACAGGAGGAGAAAAAAATGATCCTTGGCTTAAGAAGTAAACAAACAAAATGATACACAACTAAACAGGTTCAAATGTTGTTTATGGTACTGCAGAACCGCTAATCTAATTTTCTAAAAGGGCTAAACTTAACCCTTCTGTAGTATGCTAGGCAAACTCTTAAAATATACTAGGCTTCAGCTTCACATCACATCATACAGTGCATACAAGATTTCAGCCATCACAAGATGTGCATAAAGACCACAAAACTGAGAACTGCTCACCTTTCCACTTTTGTTCTATTACATGAAATGGCAACCGAAAAGCTGTTCTCGTGTCCAGTCTTTGTCAGCTGTGCAAACAATTGAGTTGTCATATGGCAAGGAATCCGGGAGCATTACAGTGAGAAATAAAAAGGCTTCTTTCACTTCATAAAGAAGATTACAGATGACTATCTCCTTCTCAAGCTTATACTCCTTTTCTTCTGACTAATGGCATAGCGCCTTGCCATTGCACGGTTGTAAAACCCCTTCATATGTTCTGAAAGCCTGTGAATCGCGCGAAGGTTCCCAGCCTCAGTGAGCTTACTAAGCAAGAAATCAAACTTTCTGTAAGGTAGCTTGATGCGACGATCCATCACTTCTTCCAGCAACGAAAACGCATCCTCTGTTCTGCCAGAACCAAAAAGCCCATCAATCATGATACAGTACGAATCAACATCTCTTTGGCACGACCTCCTATCCATCTCATGCCATATATCGAGTGCCCTGTCCGGTTGGTCCAATTCATAAAACATCTTGAGTAGAAAATTGTAAGTCTGGACGCTAGGCTCACAGTTCAACTCTATCATTCTGTCACAGAGCCTCAAAGCCTCATCGGCCTTCTGCAGGTGGCAGAGTACCTTCAGGAAGCAATTATACGTAAGAATATCAGCTGGATAGCCTCTACTCGCCATATCATCGAGCATCTGATATGCTTCATCCGTCTTCCCAGCAACACACATCCCCTCTATCAGTTCCTTGTAGTTGGAAACGTCAGGAAGGCAACCAATGCTCCTCATATCGGATAGCAGTGTAGAACACTCTTCCAACTTTCCATTCTTGGCAAGTGCAACTATCATGACAGAATACGTTTTGGCTGTAGGCGCAGACAAAGTCGAACCCTTTGTCCTCATATATTCAAACAGCTCTCTGGCTTCAGCTACCATGCCCACAGAACAGAAGGCCTCGATCGCAGCATTGTAAGTGAAGTTCTCCGGAGGGTGACCCATCAATATCATCTCGTCAAGCACCTCCATTGCCCGCTTGGGGTCCCTCGCCCTACACCAGCCGAAAAACAAGATGTTGTATGTGTTTGCGTCGAGAGTTAGTTTGTTTTTCACCTTGCGAGCCATCTCCTGTGCCTCTGTGACAAGTCCACACTTGCAAAGCGAGTCAATAAGCAAATTGAATGCATTGATCTCCGGCTGGGTCTTGACCCTCACCCTTTTCTTCTTCACGAACTTGCTGAGATGCGTCAGGTGTTTGTCGCCGTAGGCCTTGAGTATCCCCATCAATGCATCTACAGACACGGAGTATGCGTTCTTCTTCCGCTTCATGTGGTCCAATATGTCGCAGATCATCCCGTACTGCTTGGCCTTGTACTTGGTGCTGGACAGGACGTCGATCATGAAGTTGAAGGTGTGGTGCTGGTGGCTGTAGTCCCGCTGCCGAGCCGCCCAAGTAAAGAACCTGAAGGCGGGCTTCTCCTCATAACGTAGCCTCTGGAGGACGTCGTCCACCAATTCGGTGGATAGGGGGAGGTTAAGTGAGTCAAGGGCCGCCTCTATGTCCTGGTGTGCTTCGGCGTTGGACAACACAGTTTGGCAAACCTCGTCGGTGGGGGTCGAGGAGAGGGGTTCTAGAGGCGCGGGTTCAAATGGTTCTGGAGACGGGAGATTAGCATCACAGCAGGCATCGTCGCCAGCAACGATGGTGCTGGTGGTGGCAGAGACATTTGACAGATGACGCGAAAAGGGGCAAGCCCCTATACTAGGTAAAACGAAAAGCTCCGGATTTCGGATTAGAGATGCTAGAAAGGAGCGAATATGCCGGAGATATGGGACCGAATTAGGCGCCGGAGGGGTTGAAGAAGGCCATGGCACCGCACCACAGCGAGAATGCCAAGGAGTCAGTGCCAGCAGCTGCGTCGTGGGCGGCATCGAGGACGCTGATGAGAAGAGATAAAAGGCGTGACTCCGGCGAAAGCAATGGCAGGACTGCATTTCGACGGAGAAGAGAGTAGGGCAAAGCGGTTCACCGTAAGTGACGAGAAAGGACCGACCGGAGGCGGCGGCTTTACGGCGGAGCTACCCTCGCGTTTCTCAAACTCCCGGCTCAGATACTGGGCCAGGACTTCGGCTGAGAAACAAAAACGAAGTAGATTTGAGCCTCTAGATTTGAACGCACAAGTAAGTCGAGGCTGTTGCATTTGGACCTGTTAACGGGCTTTTAGAGGCCATGCTTATTACTTTCTCCAGCCATTTTTCTTTGTATGACCATGCCCATCGTCTCGTCATGTTATAATTTAATCCTTGGATGTTGCCTCCGCCTAGTCCTGTAAGCAAAGCTCAACCTCTTTTAGATACTATAATAAATAACACGTGCTAAGCACGTGCGATACAACTGAATTAATCTAATAATTACTTTACATTAAATGGCTTATTTGTCTATTAATAATATATATTTTATTAATATAGATTGAGTTTTATCTATTACGACAACAACAAAAAGTTAAGTGCTAAATATACATTAAAAAGAATAAATTGCCAAAGAAGCATGAATTGACCAATTTTGATTTTGATATTAATCTCCAAACTTGTAGACTAATAAACAAAATTCAAAGGGGGGATCATTTTTCCTAGGTTAGACCTGGTTTGATCTACGGGTCGAAACAAAACTTTCATAGTCATTAATGATTAGTGTTGTATATGTATGATATCTATGGATTACACAAATGACAAAACATGAACCACAAATAAGATTGAGAGACAGGGTGTTTCTAAAAATCATACGCATTGCAAGAGAAAGCAAAAATATCACATGCAACATGTTCGTATAAATATTAGTATATAGTAAACTTCCACAAAAATGTCCAAAGAGAGGAAGGCTAAGTGATCATATAGACTCAAATGAAAAATATGCACATAGACTCGTCGTTTGTTCTTGATAAAAATAAGATGTCAAACATGTTGTAAGAAAAATAAGTACGTCATCCACAACATGCAAAATATAGATATAAGTATTTACATATCTCTGAAAAAATGACTATCAAATTTCAACCTGAGACCAACCTAGGCACAAATTTCTTGTGTAGTGATAAATTCATAGATGAACCCAATGTTGTACTAATAAGATAGAATATAATTCAAGTTCGGTGGTTTTCAATATATATGTAGTAATATTAATTTGCATTGAATATTTGAAGTTGGTTGTCCAAAATTGATCTTAAATAGATCTAGATGACAATTGTTTAGAACTGGCTCAACGAAAATCATCCATTAACTTTCTACTCATCAAAACGTGAAAGCTATTCCCAATGTCAGAAAAAGTATGAATTTCACCTGTAATATATGCATAAATGTATAGATAACTTCTAACAACATGTGTATCAATTTGCAACATAGGACTGACCTAGAACTAGATTCTCTGCATATTGGTAGTCCTGGTGCCATACTTGAGTTTTCCAATGTCTAAGTAGATACAAAAATTGAGAATCAATTGTCACTCAGTTGATATCCAAATAATATTAATTTACACCGCACATTAGAAATTTTTCCAAAAAAGTTAATTGACCCAAGTTGAAAAAATATATATACAAAACCAACCTGATAACCTCCCATTTTGCGATGTTATCTTATTGTTTTTTTTCTCAGTTTTCCATACTCTTTTTTTTTGTCGGCAAAAAAACGTGTTACTATAAAACCAAAACTTTAGGTACAAAAGTGCCTCAGGAATAAACTAGATCTATGTATCTCCATGAAGGGAGAATCCATCAGATCAGAACAAAAGGAAACCCCAGGTATCTGAAACCTAAGAGCAGAGCAAAGAAAGCTAACAAGGAAGACGATCAAGATAAGCCAAGAAGAGAAGGCACGCATAATCATTAAACCCACCCACAAATATATCAGTGAGACCCACCCCCATCACTACACCAGACCATACGCCTTATTAGATCTTTGGTCTGCTACATGGAACAACTAATAGCTGGGAAACACGCAAGAAACAGAAGAGAAATGCACGGTCTGCCACACCATAGCATTCTCCCTAGACCAAGCACAATCTGCCACATCCAAGCTTAACTCCAACAAAAGGCAGCAGACCAGATACACCTTCAGACAGAAGATCCAGCTGGCACACCTAAGCACTGCAACCAATCTTCATCCTAACAGGAGCACTTACAATCAAATCACCCACAAAAGTGTGTTACTAGATAGGACTTCAACCAGCCACGTTGATCCAAGTGAACCAGAAGACCAACTCAGCCTGAACGGTCCTCTGCTTGGCTACCTACTCAAAAGAACACAAACAAACAACTTCTTACAAGGAGGTTGTTTGTCAACACCATAGGGGTATTCCTGCACCCAGCAAAGAGTGGGGAGTCAGGATGAAAGATCCGACCCAATAACTCCTTGTTGTAGCTCCAAGGAACAAAAGGTCGAACACCTTGAGGGTGCTCTACCTTGCAGCAACACGAGCAGCCACTCAAGAACTTGATGCCCTGATTACATAGGAGCATTTCGTCGAGAACTCGAATGACGTCTAAGGAACAACATCAACGGAGGACGCTCCGAGTACAAGCCCTAAGCAAGCTCCCCTTGCATGGATGCTAGAGCAGTGGGGCCTACCTCCAGGAGCCAAAAATGATGAAACGGCGAGGAAGGTTGCAGAACCCTCTGCCACGGACACACCAGCCAAGCGACGACGGCCTACCCTTGGGTCTTTTGTTGCGTCGGGGTTGGAGTCCCAGAATAGGGAATCATCATTGGGGCGCAACACTTGGTGGAGATGGAGGCGTCCCAGACCAAGCCTGAGGGTGAGCCACCATACCACATCGTGGTTTGCCAGTCGATCCCACGATCAACCGCAATAAGTATTGAAGCTGAACCAGTCAATGTTATGGGGCCACCATTTTATTGGAGGAATCCAGGTACCGGAACAGGATAAGGAGGGGCAGGGGAAAGAGGGAAGCCGAGGAACTCCCTTCCTACGCCTGCGCCGACGGAGCAGTCAAGTAGAAATCGAACCAGCAGGTGGAGGCTCCTCTCCATCCGTCCCATTAACGGGGTGGAGTCGATAGTGTCGATGCTACCAAGCAGCCCAAGTCCTGGCTTCAACATCACGCCTCCCGTCGCCTCCACGATCCTAGTTGTGATCAGCCCCAGGCACAATCAACTGGAGCAAGCTTAAGAATCCCTCTCTCCGGAGATCACTATTGACTTCAATCGAGGAAACTGCACCATAGCTGATGAGGGCCAGGGGGAGGAATGCGTCGAATCGGCACTCCCTCCCCCCAGCGAAGGCCACCGGTGGATTTTAGAGAGAAGTGGGAGTAGTTTACCATACTCTTTCTTAGATAAATTAAATAAAATCTTTAACTTTCCACTTTATTACAAATATACTATTAAAATAACTTTTCCTTTTATTTCTTACAGAAAAGCACACAAAAAATACAAAAGCACCAAACGGTCCCAAGACCGAATGGACACCAAACGGTCCCAAGACCGAATGGACACCAAACGGTCCCAAGACTGAATGGAGATCAACCGGTCCCAAGACCGCATAAAGTTACACAGACCCAAGACTGAATATAGGCAAACGGTTTCAAGACCGCAAAGACTCAAACGGTTTCCAAACCGAGAGAGTCCAAACGGTTTCGAAACCGAGAGAGTCCAAATGGTCTCAGAACCCAAACGGTTTTCAAGACCGTTTGGGCCCAAAACCGCCCAAACTATTTGGACTTTACTAAAAGCCTATAAATAATACCCCAAGGGTCCTCACAAAGCATCAAGTTTTCATACGTCCAAATGCTGCCTCTGCTATTCCAGAGCTGTTCCATCCTTCATCCACCGCCCTGAGGCTGCCAATCTGAGGTCCACACTCCATCCAGAAGCTGCTTTCTCTCTCATTTCCAAAGAAGGTGGGAAGAGGAGGATTCATCGTCAAGCAACCTACAAAGTGCGAAGATCGTTGCTCTCTCTCCAAGGGGTCGACCTTCCTCCTTCGTGGAGATGTCATTCTCTCTCTCTTCTCGCCTCCTTCTTTGTCCTTGCCATGAGCGAGTAGTCTTATACACTAGGGTGCAGGGAGTAGGCCCGCTACTCATGTTTTCATTTAATGCAATGTAATCCATAAGTTTGCAATAGAGATATACTTTCTTTACAATTCAACATCAATCGTTTAATGAATACTTGTTTCTTGATCACCAACTTGTGTTACCTTTTATCTTTTAGTATGAATTGTCCACGTTTGTACTATTAGATTCGAATCTCGATTGAATGTTGGTTCTTGATGCATGTAGTCACCATGTGTCTGTTTCAGTATCTAGGAGTATCTTTCAAGAAGTGGGGTAAACTCACTTCCATCATCGTACTTTCATAATATGAAATGGAATCAGTTGACGTATGAAAGTACAACCTTGATAAGTCGAGGAACACACTTTGTGAAGGGAATGTTGCAAAGTAAGTGACCATTCATTTGGGGATGGCTAGCATTGCAACATTCCCACACTTCTCGTAGTTAGTTCTCTGAAAGGAAGCTAAATCTACAAAGATACTAACTGGTTAGACTCTTATTACAGGTTATGTTTTTATGTTGCATGTTTTGATCCATGCGTAGTGGTGGTGAAAGCCGATCACATCCTAGTGGTTTCTTAACATTGCTTACAACCTTAAATTTACTTTTTTGCTTTTGTTTTACTTGCACTTAGTTTAATCAATCAAATCAACTCTTTGATCTAAATACCAGCTGTTAAGGAGCTAAATGAAATTCTAACATTTTCTATCTTGTTGATCCTAACAAGACCGTTGTCCTGTGGATTCGACCCTTAACTATACTACGATAAGGCTTCCACGTATCCTAGCATACGTGGGTGGAGTTTTAATCTAGTATAAGCAAGGCTAAACCTAAAGATTCACTATCTTTAAGATTTTTAGTGGTGCACGCAATTCCACGCTAGTGGAAGCTCCATCAAAAATTGGCGTCGTTGCCGGGGAGAATGGAACGTTTTAATTTCATTTATCATCTTGCTAGTTGGTTAGGGTTTTACACTTTTTCTTTAAACATTACTCCATATTTTCTTGATTTCATCACATCTCCCGCATCATCTGAAACGTGTGTTTCTTCCTCTACTCAGGTAGAAGATGTGTATGCAACCATCGCATAATCTCAGATTCTCCCTTGATCCAGAGTACGACTCTGAGGTAGAGAGAAGTTTCCACCGCCGCATCACACTTAACCGCCAAAGAGCCAGACAAATGGCTGAAGATCAACGCCAAGCTGCACTAGTAATGGATAGGGTCAACGTCGCCATAGCCGCTCAGAGAGAACAACTCATTGCTGACACTCGTGCTCAGGTCCAAGCAGAAATTTGAGCTGAAGAATAGGCCCGCATCCGAGCTGAAAATGAAGCAGCTAATGAAGCTGCCCAGTTAGATCTAAGAAATAAGCAACTGCGGGACTATGTCATCCCTAAGAACTATAAAGACAATCATCCAGTCTGGCCACCAATCATCAACATACCTAATTTCGAAATCCGGACACAATGGATTCAAATCATGCAGGGTATCTCATTCTCCGATGGTTCTGGAGATGACTGCATGGATCATTTGAAGAGATTCAAGGCACTTTGCCAACTTGTCCCACAAGCCGGAGTTGCCTTTGACGCAATAATGCTACATCTCTTTACTTCACTTTATTCGAAAGGGCTTTGAGTTGGTACAATTCACTTGATAGGGAGCCAATTATCACCACATGGGCTCCCTTGGAAGAAAAGTTCCTAGAAAACTTTTTCCTCCTTCATTAACCTATGAAATTAGGGGGTAGATCAACCACTTCGCCCAACTTCCTGGAGAAACACTCGCAGAAGCATGGGAAAGATTCAAGGAGCTTCTAAGGAAGTGCCCTCATCACGGTATCTCCCAAAATCAATTAATAGAGACATTCAATAGGGGGTGAGTGATGATATCAAGCAATTTTTGGATTCCTCATCTGGAGGAAATTTTATGAGGAAGAACTACGAGGATGCTTGGAATATCATTACACTTAGAGCTGAGAACCAATCCAATTGGGGACGATCGTCCACTAAGGGAGTCCTCAAAGTTTATAAGGCTGAGGATTCAATGGAAATGAAAGCTATCAATGAAGCTTTAAAGACTATAGCTCACAAATAGTAGGCACTTGAAACTTCATTTGGAGAATACGATAAGAAGAAAAATCCCCAAGTCCAACAAGTTAAAGCTGCCACATGGACTTGTGAAGCCTGTCACACATCTGATCACCCTACACTGTCATGTGGCTTACTTTATAATGTGATGATAGATATGCAACCACCACAACAGCAGTATGAACTGATCATCGAACACCCTGAAGATCAAATGCCCAAACAAGTCAATTCCATTCATTCCATACCAGGACAAGCTTACTATAATCCAAATCAACTAAGAAACCACCCCGGGTTTCAATATGGGAATCATGCGGGGACTGCTAACCCGCAACATCAAACACAAGGCAGATCTTCCAATAGATTGCCACCTAGATTTCAAAGTAACTATAACCAAAATCAAGGGAATCTTAGAAATAATTTTCCAAGATCCAACTACACAAGAAATCCCTCCGCCTACTATCAATATACCCATCCTCCTCTGCACCCACAATTACATCCTCAGCTGCAGCAACCACAACAACCTCAGTTAACACCATCTCCACAACAACCACCTCAAGGGCAGCAACAACTTACTCAGTTTCAACAGAAAAATGCTCCTTCCCAGCCAACAGACGAGATGATTATGATTGGGCAGATGTTACAGTCACAACAAACCATGCTTGCCAATCAGCAAGCTCAACAGAAGGTTGTGGAGGCTCAACTAGCACAAATTGCTGCCTAGTTGAAACCACCAGTAGGTACTTTTGCTGGTCAACCAGAGTCAAACCCAAGACACGATCAAAATAGACCAGAGCAATTGAATGTCGTCACTACAAGATCTGGTCGCGTCTTTCATGAAGCTACAAGAATCGCTCATGATGATGATGATACACATGTTTTACTCCAAATGCAAGACTGAATCTAGGAATTGAGAAATCTACAAAGACTGCAAAAGGTAAAGAAAAGGAACAAGCTCCAAAAAAGCCAGAAGTTCCGCAATATAAACCTAGGATACCATATCTAGGAAGATTGAGAGAGACTAAAATGGACACTAGATTCCAAAAAATTTAGGAGGCAATGAAGAGACTTTATATCGATATCCCGCTCCTCGATGCCCTCTCTGAAGTACCAGCTTGGGCTAAATATTTGAAAACCTTGCTATCAAGGAAATATATTACTGAAGAGCAAGAGACGGTCAAACTGGCTCAGACCACCTCCGATATCATTCTTAATAAGATGCCAAAGAAAAAGAAGGACCCTGGTTCTTTCGGTATTCAATGTTGTATTGGAAATGTTTCGAGCAAAAATGGATTAGCTGACTTAGGGGCTAGCATATCTATTATGCCCTACTCCATGTGTAAAAGATTGGGTTTTACTGACTTGCTACCCACAACGATGACAATTCAGTTAGCTGATTCCACTATCACTGCACCCCTAGGAATTATTGAAGACATTCCAGTCATGATAGGCAAGGATTCTTATGTCCCATGTGATTTTATCATTATGGATATCAAGGAGGATCTAAGATACCCAATAATATTTGGTAGACCCTTCCTTGCCACAGCCAGGGCGCTCATTGATGTCGAAGCTGGCACGATCATTTTGAGACTGGGAAAAGAAGCAATTCAGTTTTGGGTCCTCAATAGCATGAAAGGCCCCAACATTCAAGAGGAAGTTTTTCTCTTAGATGCAATACATCAAATGTCCCAATTGGAAATATCTGAACCATCTGATGATTTAGAGAATGTCTTAATAAATCTAGAAGTTGAATTCTCAACCAATGAATTAGTTCAACAATGCCTGCAACACTTAGAGAAAGCTGAAGAAGCACCAACAGCCACTTTTGAGGAGCTCAAATCTGTCACTATTTTAGAAACAACAGAAGCACCTAAGGCTCCCGAGATGAAAACCCTACCAACGGGACTTAAGCACGTCTTCCTGGATGAAGAAAAACTATGTCCAGTAATCATCAGTTCCACTCTGATGAAAAACCAGGAAGAAAGGCTTCTTGTTGAGTTAAAGAAACATAAGAAAGCCATTGGGTACAAAATAACTGGCCTGACAGGTATAAACCCAACCCTATACATGCATAGACTGCCCATGGTAGAAGAATTCAAGCCTTCAAGAGAGCACTAGAGAAAGTTGAACCCCAATCTTAAAGAGGTAGTTCGCCTCAAGGTCCTCAAGTTTCTGAAAGTTGGTATTATCTACCCAATTTCAGATTCCCAATGGGTTAGCCCTGTCCAAGTGGTCCCCAAAAAGGGAGGAACCAATGTCGTGCTAAATGATAAAAATGAGCTAGTGCCCACGAGGACTGTCACGGGGTGGAGAATGTGTATCGACTATAGGAAACTAAACAAAGCAACAAGAAAAGATCACTACCCTCTAACTTTTCTTGACAAAGTCCTCGAACGCCTAGCCCATCAAAAGTTCTTTTGTTACCTCGATGGTTATTTCGGTTTCTATAAAATCCCTTTACACCCAGAAGACCAAGAAAAAACAACTTTTACTTGTCCCTTTGGAACCTACGCTTTCAGAAGAATGCCTTTCGGGCTGTGCAACGCACCTGCTACCTTCCAAAGGTGCATGTCTGCTATTTTGCAGGGTTAACCGAATCCATAATGGAAGTATTCATGGATGACTTTTCAGTCTACAGAGATTCTTTTGACAACTGTCTATTCAACCTTGAACAAGTCTTACAAAGATGGGAGGAAACGAACCTTATCCTAAATTGGGGAAAATTCCACTTTATGGTAACTGAAGGTGTCGTCCTCGGACATAGAGTGAGTGAAAGAGGGATTGAGGTAGACAAGGCAAAAATTGATGTCATCTCAAAACTGCCTCCGCCAAAGGACGTAAAAGGAGTACGAGCATTCTTGAGTCATGCCTGGTTTTATCGAAGATTCATTAAAGATTTCTCGAAAATAGCGAAACCCATGACCCACTTATTGACCAAGGACACTGAGTTCAATTTTAACCAAGAATGCTTACAAAGCTTCACAACCTTAAAGAATTCTCTAGTATCTGTGCCCATTCTGAGAGCACCTGACTGGTCACAACCATTTGAAATAATGTGTGACGCTAGCGACTATGCTATAGGAGCGATGTTAGGGCAAAGAATTGACAAAAAGCCTTATGTAATATATTATGCGTCCAAGACACTTGATGAAGCACAAAAGAACTACACAACTACAAAAAAGGAGTTCTTAGTTGTCATCTATGCATTCGAGAAATTTTGTACCTGATTAGATCAAAGGTCATAGTCTACACTGACCACTCCACCATACGATATCTAATTCATAAGCAAGACGCAAAACCCAGACTTATCCGCTGGGTGTTGATGCTTCAAGAATTTGATTTGGAAATCAAAGACAAAAGCGGAGTGGAAAACGTCGTCGTTGATCATCTCAGTCGCATTGAAGTCGAGGATGATGATAAAGTACCTATCTGAGACTCCCTCCCTGACGATCAGCTTATGAAAAATACCATCAGATTCCCATGGTATGCCGACATAGTGAACTATCTGGCTACAGGAATCATCCACCCTTCCACCTCTCACCACGACAAAAAGAAATTCCTCCATGATGTCAAGCAATACTATTGGGACGAACCTTATCTCTTTCGTCTATGTGTAGACGGACTTTTCCGTCGCTGCCTACCTGAAGAAGAGATTACTCCTATTCTAGAACATTGTCATGCTGGCCCCACAAGGGGGCACATGAGTTCGAAAAAGACCGCTATGAAAGTTCTACAGTCGGGTTTCTTTTGGCCAACAATAGCAAGAGATTCCCATGATTTTGTAAGATCATGCAATAAATGTCAACATTCTGGCAGTATAACTAAAAGGAATGAAATGCATCTCACTATGTGGCAAGAAATCGAACTTTTCGATGTTTGTGGGATAGACTACATGGGTCCCTTCCCCTCTTCATATGGATTTTCTTACATTCTGGTCGTTGTAGATTATGTCTCGAAATGGGTAGAAGCTATACCCACCGTTTCCAGCAATTCAAAACCAGTCATTAAAATGTTTAAAGACATCATTTTCCCCAGATTCGGAGTCCCACGAACTGTCATATCCGACGGAGGGACCCATTTTCTGGAATGAAGCTTTGAAGCCCTCCTAAAGAAATATGGAGTCAACCATAAGGTTTCCACACCTTATCATCCACAAACTAGCGGCCAAGTCAAAGTTTCGAACAAACAACTAAAAGCAATTTTAGAGAAAACTGTCAATAGACATCGTACCGACTCGTCCACAAAGCTTCCCGATGCCCTCTGGGCCTACCGCACAGCGTATAAAACACTGATTGGAACAACCCCATCTCGATTAGTATATGGGAAATCATGCCATCTTCCAGTTGAACTGGAATACAAGGCCTGGTGGGCCATTAAACAATTGAATTTTGACTTTAAAAGCCATGTCGAATACAGACAACTCCAGTTGCAAGAACTAGAGGAGCTCAGAATGACTGCATACCAAAGTGCTAGGATCTACAAAGAACAAACCAAGATGTGGCACGATGGTCATCTCAAAAGAAAAGACATTGCTATTGGAGACAAAGTCCTTCTTTTCAACTCCAGACAAAAAATGTTCCCGGGAATAGGGTTGTAAATGGGTACGGGTAGACCCGCGGACCCGCAAATCTGGACCCTTAAAAAACCTGTCACGGGTCTAATTTTTTATACCTGCATACCCTTGGACCCGTATACCCTTGGACCCGCATATAAGCGGGTCCAATAATGGGTATACTTGGACCCAGACCCGCTAGACCCGTGTACCCGATATACATAAGTAACTACTAAAATAATATGTTATATATATCATACTTTACTAGTCTAATGAATATAATTATTGAGATTATATCCTACTCTAAGGTTGAGACTAGTCATATAACTAAAAATTAACTATTCTAGTTACAATAACGAACATCATATGTAAACTTAAAATCAAAATGTCTACTAATCTACATTACTTTCTACATAAACTAATGTTGTGATCATGACTACAAATATGTAAATAATTACTCAATTAATTTTATTGTATAGAATATAGCATTGTCTAATCTAACTATTACATGTTAATATACTATATGATAACAATATCTTGTTGTGTTAAATATCTATAACATAGTCATTTCTCTTACATAAACAATATGATGTTTTATAGAACCGCTTACCCACATACCCGCACCACATACCCACTATTATTGTGGGTATGGGTATGGTGCGGGTCCAGGTTTTGTATTATGCGGGTCTAGAACCAGAACTGGAGCCGCTAAATTAGATGGGTATGGGTATGGGTATGGCCAGACCCGCACCGTACCCACACCGTTTACACCCCTACCCGGGAAACTTTGTACAAAGTGGTTCGGGCCTTTTACCATCAAGCACATATATTCGACTGGAGCCATCATAATTGTTGACGACAATGGAGGAGAGAGGACAGTCAATGTCCATAGAGTGAAGAAATACTATACTCCACCTGACAAAATTCCGAGACAAACTATTAAGATCCGAGACCCCACAACATCACCATAACACAATCAAAACTTTGTCGAGCCAGCGACGTAAAGCCCATGCGCTACTTGGGAGGCAACCCAAGATCTGAGTATCACCGGATTTTTTTTTGCTTCTTCATTTGATTTAGGTTTATCATCTTTAATCTGAAAATATAAAAATTCACATAAATAACCAAAACAAACATAAAGATATAAAAATCAAAAACCTAAAACATCTTAAACGGTTTTAAAACCGTTTGGAGCCAAACGGTCTTAAAACCATTTTGAGCCAAACGATTCTGAGACCGTTTGGAGCCAAACGGTCCTGAAACCGTTTGGAGCCCAAACGGTCTCAAAACCGTTTGGAGCCCAAATGATCTCGAAACTATTTGACTTTGGGAATTTGTAACGACACCCCCAAATCCTATAAATATAACCCCACCCCTCCCTTTTTTCCTTCTTTCGAATCTTGAACTCTCTAAACCCTCGGGTGAGCACTGTTTCATTTCCTCCGATTCTCACTCCCGCGCAGCTCGCGATGCCAGTTTGTTCTGCCACCATCACCGATGTCACCTTTGCTTCTGAGTGTCTTCACGGCTTCCGCACCATCGCTACCACCGTTCATTGTCTCGCCGTCGTCATCGTCACTCGCAACAGCAAGGTAGACCAATGACACCGCCATCACTGACACCTCCGTCATCACGCCACACTTTGTTTTTACCATCGTCGATGCCTACGTCGCCGATGTTGTTCTCTTTTCCGACGACGCGCGCGTCATCGCTGTTGTTCACCTTTTCCAGTGATCCCGACGTTCTACCTTCCTCGCGGTTCTGACCGTTTGGAGCCAAACGGTCTTGAAACCGTTTGGAGCCAAACGGTCTTGAAACTGTTTGGAGCCAAACAGTCTTGAAACCGTATAGAGTCAAACGGTCTTGCAACCTGTAACGACCCCGCCTCCCGGTAACCCCCAATTAAGGGAGACCCGAAGGTAGGAATCATTAATCAATTTACAGGATCAAAGGTTCGACAAATAATCAATAACAATTAATAAACTTTACCAACTAAATTGAAAATTGGTATAAAATAAAACTTCGTTTACCTTTTAAAATCTGGGATTTCTAAACTTCTATCCATGAAGAAGCTAATCTAACTAATCCTCCTGTGCACATTACTTCTCAATTAATTCCTCATATGCCACTTTACTGTTTGTTCTTTTCATTGTACCTAAAACTCTGACAAACAAAACGTCGGTCAGCAAGAAGCTGGTATGTGGGGGAAACGATAATCATGCAACTACAATAACAAAGTAATCAACCAATTATCATTTAACAATCAAGTTTACGATTTAAACCATACTACTCAATCCTTTCCTATCCCCTATCTCTGAGCTGTCCCTGCAGCAAACTGAGTTACTACCTCTCTCTAGGTAGATCCTTATTAGACCCCGCATGATCCTACCTAACAGGTAGATCAATATCTAGGGTTGAGTCGCATGGCACTACCCATAGGTAGCCCAATCTCTAACTCAATGTGACTTGATAGACCTACCCCATTGGTAGCCATTTACTAAGTCATTTAGTGACCTGATGGGCCTACCCCATTGGTAGCCATTTACTAGGTCAACCCATTAAGCTACAGAGGGGACTAGGATCTGAGCTAGTAGGCACATATCTTATGTGATAGTCATATTCACATTATACCTTGCATGAATTAAATACATCCAACAGTTTAATTCAAGTCACGATGGAAACATCGACAAAATCTTGGAAAACTAATTCAGGTAGTCATAAGCGTAACCACATACCTTTGATTGCAGATTTGAGACAGAATTAACCAGAACATAGAAATCCCAATCAAGCAACCAATCATGCACAACATCCTGAAATAAATATACCAATTTCCTTTTATTAATATTTATCCAATATCCTCATATTCCTTAGGATTGCTATTCCACTTTTAGGGTTTCCTTGGAAATTAGGGTTTCATTATTTTAAACCTTAATTTAACGCAATCGATTACAAACCCTAGTTATTTCCACATCAAATTCTCAATTCCGGATTAAAGGCATAATTAACCATTAATTAAGCTTATTAAGCCTTTTCTATTAAAGCTACTATTTTTATCCTTTTTAATCCACGACAAGATCATTATACGCAATTATCATCAATTCATAATTCATTATGATCCAATTCACATATGAACTCAATTTTCCATTAATTCCATCTTTTATTCATGAGAAAACCCTAATTACTACATTTAGGGTATTTATCCACAAACTAGGAACTTTAATAATCGAAATAGTCTTAGATTCAGAATATTCCATCTTTAATCATGAAATTAATTAATTAAAGCCATTAATAGTCAAATTAGTCAACATTAGGGTTTCAAGGCCCATTAAAGCATATTCATGCATATGAAACTCTAAATTAACTAATTATATGCAAAGTTCATCCTTTTTCTTACTAATATTCCTTTTTATCATTAACAGACTAATATCAACTTTAATCATCTATTAAACCCTCCTAATCACATTAAACACTTCAAAATAGGGTTTCTTAATCATCATTACATTAAAGTTAATAACTTATACTACTTTTCGAATTGCAAGCAGAATTAGGCTTCAACTATATTTTATTTAGATTCCTCTCGATTTTCTGAGCAACTTTCATGTATTAACTTTTGTCATCCGATGCAAGTTGGCCCGCGTTTGAGTTTATAACCTAATTACCAGAACACCCTCGGCGCGACTGTTGGCTTCTTAGTTCTTCGGAGGGTAAAACGGTCCAATACCCGTTTCCTCATCTTCAAGCTCACGACGGAGCCGTTCTGCGCCCTAGCCGTGCGTCACGTGGCTGTATACTTCTCCTCGGACCTTGGTGGCCACCAAAAGCTGTCGCCCTGACTCTGGAGACCCCCATCGCAGCCGCCCCTGCTCCTATTCTCGGCCTGGTTGGCTGCGCACAGGGTCACAGGACCTCCGAACCATGGCCGTGCTGCAGATTCCTCTACAGGGCTACATGGTGGTGGAAGTAGGGTGGCGATGGCAACCCCCCTCCGCAGTCGTCGTGGGGTCATTCTGCTTCCTTCAACCCTCCGTCTATGGCCTCTTGTCGCTCCAGAGTTCGAGTTCTTCCCTTTGTTAAGGTTTGAACGGCTACATGGCTGGAGAAGAGTGGGATACCAAGAAACCCAAGTCTGCAGTTCTGTTTCCTTTATAGGGATAGGTAGTAGCGTGTTAGCATGCCTCCCCACGAGGAGGGAAAGTCCCATAGTCTATAGGAACCCTTCTTTCCTTTCTTATAAAGAAAACATTTCTTTTCCAATTATTCATATCTCTTAGCCATTAGGAAAATCCGAATTTTATCTCCTTGATATTTCTTTATGCTCTAGATCTCAAGATTTCGAAAATAAATTCTTTTATCCTCTTAGTTCTTGCCCCTAATTCCTAAGGCAAGAAATTCTATTTTCATTTAGTAGAAAGTACTTCCTTCTTTACAATACATAATCCATTATGTATGCACATTATCCTCTTATTTAACAATTTTGGTATTTTATCCTTCTTTCCTCTTCATTGGGATTCCTTGGATCCCAAGAAACTCAAAGAATTCGAAATTCTTTTTATTGGATGCTCCTTATCCTTCTAGATGCATCTAAATGCATTATTTCATATTAACTTGTTTATTTCTCATTAAAATATCTCTTTTTGAGGTTTTCTCTTTGTTCTCTTTTACTTTCCTCGTTGGTATTCCTTTTGTCATTAGGAATCATTGGGATACGAAATCCCACTAAGGATATCTCAATTCCACCTCTTTTCATTTGTTTTCCACATATTACCATTATTTTCAATTCATTTCTCGATAAGGAAATATTTAATTGATATCTTCTTTTATTATTGTATTCCCTATGCCTCCTTAGACTCCTTGGAACCCAAGGAACCCAAGAGGCACGAAATCTGTTATGACCTATTCCAAAGCTTATTGGTAAGTTTTATAATTTGAGCCTAATTAAAGTTAGTTGAGTTAACTTATGTACTTATGATGTGGTTAGTGAATCATTAACTTGATTTAGTTGAATTAAGCACATAAGATCAATTAGTGCATAATTAAGATGATTAATTTGAGTAAAGTGATGATTGGATGCAATATGAAACTTTGAACCAGTGAACTAGTAAATTTAACATGATATATTGCTTTGAGGGCGTAGAGAATTTTGTGCTTGAAATATTACAAGAAAAATCGATCAATTCGGACCCCCGAGGCCATAGCTATGGCATTTTTGAGAATGTTGGACTTGAGATGCAATTTTTCCAAACTTTCACCCCTTTAGTGGGTCGGTTGATTTTTCTTTTTCTGTAACTTATCTTCTTTTCTTTCCCACCCGATAGAACAGGAGAAGCGGCACACAGCGCCGACAGAGCAGAAGTAAGGGGGGAGCCGCGAGAGGGCGATCTAGGGTGGCTTAGGGCAGATTAACTAGCCTTGACCTCCGTTGACCTCCATCCTCCATCCCTCCACCTTCCCTACCTCCTCCCATGCCCATCCGCAGCGTCGGCCAGCTGAGCAGCGCCGGCGGCCAGAAGTAACAGCTGCAGCTGCAGCGGCGCCCTAACAACTTCCCAACCTGCTGAAGCTGCTGCGGCCGGCCAGTAGTTTGCGGAGCCGACTAAGGGCCCCTTGGCTCAGGAAAATGCCTCCAACTATCAAGGATCAACGAGTCATCCTGTTCCGCCCAAACCCGCAACCTGACCTCCATGGCCAAGCAGCCGATTTGCAGCAACAAGCTGCTGCGTACGGCAGCGGCCAGGGAGCCCGATTAGGGCGTGACAAACACAAGGAATGTCAGCCAACTTCGGCCGTGAAGCCAGACCACAAATCCGCAGCCTCCCAAGCCTCGAGTAGCTCCTAGCCGAGCTCTCCTCCAAGCTGATCGTTCCTGTGTTGAGCTGCAGTAAGCGGCAGATTTATTTTGGGCAAATCCAAGGTTGAAGATGACTTGCGTGTGCCCAGAAACTGGTATCTGGACGCAATTCCAGACAAATCCGGACATCCCGAATAGCTGTGAGTAGGGTTTCATTTATTTATCATTAATAAACTAAGGAATTTGAATACTTTCTGTTTTGTGTGCGAATTACGCTGATAACAGGCGTTATCAGGCGTCGGGCAGCGTTTGGCGTCGCCCGACTTTTTTAGTTCATAAAATGCTTCTAGACACTGTTATATGATTAAATTTAGCATTTGAACAGTATGGATTGAATCAGTAGATTTATATGGTTCATTGGAACCTAAATTTCTCATTTGAATGTTGAAATTAGAAATTCATGTCTGAAAATGGTATGATTTGGGTATGAACCCAGACAATGAAGATTTCTGATAAATTATCAGATGTACGATTTCAAAGTTGATATGAATAAATAAAATATGCATGAAAACCCTAATTGCATATATCTTTTGACGTTAATATGTATAAATTGATATTTACATGAAATGGCACATTTCTCTGAAATATTACCAGAAATTTTCAAGTATTGTTATTAAATTGTATTGTGATATGTAATTAACTCTTAATTGAGTTAAGTGATGCACAAACCAGGATTAGGGTTAATGTGCACGTTTTTCGAGAATTTCAGAGAATTGACAAATGTTACGTATGAATTCTCATATGTGAAGTAAATTACTCTTAGCAGTGCACTAAGATGTACAATTGAATGAATTCAATATGCATGTGCCAAATTGACTTGAGTTTGGGATATTTATGAATTTTAAATCTGCCTACATGCATGATATAAGGATAGGGTGTTGCCATGTGATAAGTGAATGAGGTAACTGAAACCCTAAGGATAGGGTGTTCAATGAATCATGTTATGGTAATATGAAAGGTCTCGATATGAGATGTGGTGATACTTAACTGTTGAATTGTATGTTTCTGTTGGCTAAATGGACATCTAAATCCCTTTGTTTTGATTATGACAAACATTTCATTCTTATTGATCTAACGAGCTACTTGAGTGTGCAGGAACAAGGCAGATGACAAAGTACTAGGGAAATCCATATGCTTCCATATTTATTTTCATGCAATGTAATCGCCTTGTAAAAGCTTGTACAAATATATAATGTACAAGTACTTAGATTGCATGTAAATCAAGCGTTAGATCTTCCCTAGCTAAACATCACATTTAGATAAGTCATCCCCTTTAAATAGGATCACATCTGCACACTCATACATAAAATTAGTGCCTAAATTGAAACATTGAAACAGGATCAATCTCGGTCGACCAACTCCTCAACCGAAACACTCTCGATCGACAATCTTCTCGACCGAGAAAGATCCAAAGTAGCCGTTAGACACAACTGACAAGGTAGTTGGCAGTTGGAGATAGACGTTGCAAATCACTTGATCCAGAGAGCCTGTCAGTCGACAAAACTTCGACCGAGTAGGTATCTCGGTCGACCATTTCTCGACCGAGATGAACTCTGACAGCAACTGCAGAGTAAATTAATTAGCCGTTGCTAAAGCAACAAACTTGTACCTAACGGCTAGTCAAGCACTTAGAAACCCCTAGAAGTTGTCTAGAACGTCCTTAAGCATCCTTAGACCATTCCTATAAATAGGACAAGCCATAGGACACTCAAACACACTTGTTACACTTGAGAAATCCTTGAGCATACTTTGAGCAATCTGTTTGTGAGCAATTTGAGCATTGTGACAATTGGCCACTTTCTTCCTTAGCTCAAAATTCGTGTCCTATAGGCTAGTATCTCCTACCCACTGCAATCACAAGTCCATACACTTGGTTAGGAGATCTATACGCTTGATCTAGGCAAATCAAGCCTTGGGCTACAAAGGATAAGTTGTAATTTCCTTTTTCCTTTCTTGTTCTCTATTACTGTTTGTACTCTCCTTGCTACTCCTAGGTTGGAGGCTGCGGATTGGAGAGGGTGGAGATCTTCTTGGTGAAGAAGGCGACCTTGAGCTACTTCAGAAGGCTGGTGCAACGGGAGGTTACTTCTAGAGAGGAAGGATACTTCAAGGGGGAGCTTGGAGTTACTTCAAGAAGGCTACCTCAAGTTGGTGCACCTACTTCAAGTGAAGGCTGTTCAAGGGGTGTAAAGGAAAGTATTGTATTTTGTATAAATCCTTGAGAAGGTAATAAAATAAATACTTTCAAAATCCCAGTTGGGTAAGCAACCGGGTAGTGGACTGACAACTTTAGTATTTGCTAAAGTTGGAACCACTCTAAACACCTGTCTCCTTCTTCCAATTTCAATTGTGTTTGTTTAAGTTCAATAAATTGTTAAAATTAAATTAAAAACTCTATTCACCCCCCTCTAGTGTTTTTCAGTTTCTAGTGCATTTAACTTTATATGCTTGTTCTCTCTGAGTTGATATCTACATACTGCAGGGCTTCTTATTTTCAATACATATCTCGTAAATTGCAGGTGATGATATATGACATGCCCTAGAAAGGGATGTTACTGAGACATGATATATGTTGAATACATGAGTTAAGATGTTTCTTATGATATGATATGGCAGGCCGTGTGAGCCTTGTGAGAAATGTTAAATGAGTTATGATTTCTATTTAAAATGTACCATAATGTTAATGTTAAACTTAGGTGCCCTGAACACCGTAGAACCCCTTTGAGAGGTCTGCACCTTAGGGGTGAAACTCGTGTCCAACATCAACCGGTTGAGTAATTCTGGTGGCACGAGGACAGAAGGGTTATCCAACACCAACCAGTTGAGTAATTCTGGTGGTAACCCAATGTTGACTCCCTGCGCCTGTGTACTCAGGTTAGAGGAGGAGTCTAGAGTACACTCTTTTGAGAGTGCAGTGAGGCCCTTGTGAGCCTGAGGCCCTTGAGCGCCTGAGAGTCCTGTGCAGACCAGGACGAGAAGTCAGACTTAGCATTTCCTGGGTGTGTCGCTAAGTCTTGTACGGTGTGGTCGTAGTGCACTGCGAGTCTCTATGCAGAGTACACTGCATAGATCAGGGCATAAGCTAAAATATGATCATATAGGTTCACAGAGTTCCTTATAAATGAAAGAGTTAAGGAAGACTAGAGCATAGTCTTCTAGTAGTTATTCTTTGGATGCAATATTTACATTCTTCGTTATTTCAATTATATTGTTTTAGAACTGCTCAGTGTAGTATTTCTTGTATATTAATCTGAATAATAAACTTGACGAGTTGTTTAGTGATAGTTAAATGAAAAACTATTCACTGAGCGAGTAGGCTCACTCCTCTACTCAAACATTTTCAGGTCAGCAACAGTTCCAGGAATCTGAAGGATCTTTCCATCCTAGTTTTTGGCAGTAGAAGGTATATGTAGTTAGTTTAGTTAGAGGTCTCTTAATCCTTTCCCCTCGGTCCTTGGGACATGGTGTGGGTGAGCGAGAGTATGTATGGCGAATGAGTAAAAGATGTAAATTAACTGTTATGTTTTACTTTCTGTTAAACAATGATACATGTTGTAAACTCTGTTTATGTTCTCTAGCCAGTTTAATTGAAATGCTTCCGCAATAGTTTATTATGTTTTAGTTTACAACAATAATCCAGATATCATTACGAGGTTTTAAAAAGAAAAAGTTCTCAGTTTGAACAAAAGTTCCAAAATTAGCATGTTTAAACAAAAGTTTGAACACTTTCGTATGGATCCTGATGAATCTATTAGTGAAATGTTTGCAAAATTCTCTACTATTGTTAATGGTTTAAGTGCCCTAGGAAAACATGTTCTTGAAGAAGATCAGGTATCAAAAATCCTTCGATCACTTCCTCCAAAATATAAGCCAAAGGTGACAGCCATTGAATAAGCAAACGACCTCACTCGACTGAAAATGGAGCAACTTATTGGCAACCTAGAAGCTCATGAAGCAACCCTAGAAGAGGAAGAAAGAAGAGCATGTGAACTTCAGCAAGGAAAGAAGAAGGATGTGGCTCTAAAAGCTTCAAAGGTCGTCACACAAGAAAGTGTGGAGTCAAGTGAAGAAGAAGGAGAAGAAGCCTTGATCGTCAACGGTAAGAAATACAAAAGATTTAAATCTAACAAAATTTCCAGTTCGTCTTCTACTCCTCCTAGGTGCTTTGAATGTGGGAAGAAAGGGCATTTCAAAAATGAATGTCCTAAAGCAAAGAAAGGAAAGAAAAGCTCACACAAGAAGAAGGGAGAAAAGGCCTATAAAGCTGCATGGGACGAGTCAAGTGACAGTGAAAGCGGAGAAGAAAAGGCGGAATGTCTAATGGCAAGAGAAGATGATGAAGACTCTCAAGAGGTAAGCCTACTTGATCTTCCTAAAGAATAGTTAGTTACTAGTCTACAAGAAATTCATGATAAGTATGTTGATGTCAAGAAGAAACTAAAGAAGGTTATCAAATCAAATGATGAGCTAATTGCTAAATTAGATAATCTTTCTTCTAAAAAGAACAACATTGATCTTGAGAATTTGTCTTTAAAAACATCTTTAGATGATTGCACTAGAAAGCTACTCACTTTAGAAATAAATGTTGATCTTCTTTCTAAAGAAAAGACTGAATTGTTAGCTAAACTAAAAGATTTTCAGACTCAACCTATTTTGTGTAACCATCTGGACTATGATAATGTTGTAAAAGAAAGAGATTCATTGTTATCTGATTTAGATCAAGCAAGAAAATATCTACACAAGAAGATGAATGACATTGCTCAGCTGCAAAGAGAACTTTATGAGTTAAGAAGAAAAGATATACTTGATAACATTCTAAGCGTTGGTACTGTTTTCAACGGAAGAAAAGGTTTGGAATATGCTCCAAAGAAAAATCAACCCAAAAGAACTCAAACTATGTTTGTGCCCAAGAACACAATGGCTAGAAAGAGAAATGAAGTTGATTCTATTACTTGCCATTTTTGTTTACGTCTTGGACACTATTCCTTTTCATGCCCTTATAAGACTAAGGATTCTGACTTAGTTTGGGTCCCAAAACCCCAAACTTAGTAGAGTCAAATGGAATTTAGTTGAGATATGGCCAAACGATCCATTTTGCTATTTATATTGTCTTATCTCAACTAAACAAAAGATTTCATGCATATTGTTAATTTTCTGCACTATTTTACTGAAACAGAAACTTAGTCGGTCGAAGTATTGTCGACCGAACCCTTAATCGGTCGAAGTATTGTCAACCGACCGGATGTCTGTAACAAATCAAAATCTACAGCAATTATTTCGGTCGAAAATTGGTCAACCGAGCTAAAATTCTGTGTTTCTTTATTTGCAATACAGTAATATTCTCGATCGACAATTTGTCGACCGAGACAGATGTCGGTCGAACAATTGTCAACCGACTGGATTTCTGATTCAGAACTTTTATACAAGTTTGTACTTAAATGATTCTAACCATATCGGACCATCACATGGGTACCAAAATCTACATTTTAAATGCAGGAATGGGTGGTTGACAGTGGATGTTCCAAACATATGACCGGGAACAAGGATGCATTTCAAACCTTTGAAGAAAAGAAAAGTGGAACGGTCACCTTTGGAGACAATGGTAAGGGTAAAATCGTTGGAATAGGTAATGTTGGTACAAACCTCGAAATAAAGAATGTTCTACTCGTTGATGGTTTGCACCATAATTTGATAAGTGTTAGTCAATTATGTGATAGTGGTTATGATGTGTTATTTAACAAAACCTGCTGCAAGTTATTGATAGAAAACACTACAAATGTTGTTTATGAAGGAAATAGAGTTGGAAATCTTTATATCCTTAAACCTAACTCTATGAAATCAGTAGTGGGAAAATGCTTACTTGCAAATGAAAATACCTTACAACTATGGCATAAAAAGCTAGGACATGCTAGTTCACATGTTATTAAAAAGTTAGTGAAATATGATCTTGTTCGTGGATTGCCTACTTTATCTTTTGATCAAGTTGAAAATTGTGAACCATGCACAATGGGAAAGCAAACCAAAACCTCTTAAAAACCAAAACATGTACTTAGCACCAGTAGATCCTTAGAATTAATTCATATGGATTTATTTGGACCCATGAGGACACAATCTATTGGTGGTAAAAGATACTGTTTTGTTATTGTTGATGATTATAGTAGATACACACGGGTACACTTTATTGCAACTAAAGATGATACTATTCATGTTTTTATACAATTTTGTTCCAAGATTGAAAATCTATTACAAAGCAAAATATGTACCATTAGAAGTGATCATGGTGGAGAATTTGAAAATCATACATTTGAGGAATTTTGTACATCTCAAGGGTACACTCATAATTTTTCTGCTCCACGCACTCCACAACAAAATGGTATAGTAGAAAGGAAAAATCGATCACTACAAGAAATGGCTAGAACTATGATGCTCAAACACAACACACCCAAAACCTTTTGGGCTGAAGCTGTAAACACTGCATGCTATGTGTTAAATAGAGTAACTGTTCACTCTCACTTGAAGAAAACTCCACAGGAAATAATACATTCTAAGAAACCTAGAGTTGACTATTTTCATACCTTTGGCTCCACATGCTATATTTTAAATACCAAAGATGATAGAGATAAGTTTGACTCTAAATCACACAAAGCATTCTTTTTGGGATATTCCACTTCTAGCAAAGCTTTTAGAGTATATAACACTATCTCTAGAAAAGTTGAGGAATCTATTCATGTTTCTTTTCATGAAGAGTCCAAATCTGAAAATCTAGAAATCATAGATCTCACTAATCAATTCGAAAATTTAAACATACCAAATGATAGTGAGAAAGTTACTACAAATAATCACCAAGCTGAACCACAACCTACACCTAGGCTTATTAAGGATCATCCTCAAGAACTAATTATTGGAGATCCTAATGATAAAGTCAAAACTCGGTCTTCCTTCAAAGATGTTGCAAACATGGCTTTTGTTTCTATCATTGAACCTAAGAAGATATCTGAAGCTCTTAAAGATGATTATTGGATAATAGCCATGCAAGAAGAATTAAATCAATTCACTAAAAATGATGTATGGGATTTAGTTCCTAAACCACAAGATAAAACCATCATAGGAACTAAATGGGTTTTTAGGAATAAGCTAAATGAGGCAGGAGAAGTAATAAGGAATAAAGCTCGGTTAGTAGCACAAGGATATAATCAACAAAAAGGAATAGATTTTGATGAAACGTATGCACCGGTAGCTAGACTTGAAGCTATTAGAATGTTACTAGCTATTGTTGCACATAAAAACATCAAACTCTACCAAATGGATGTAAAAAGTGCATTTCTAAATGGCATCATTCAAGAAGAAGTATATGTTGCCCAACCACCTGGTTTTGAAATACCGGAAAAAGGTGACTATGTTTATAAACTTAAGAAAGCACTTTATGGTTTAAAACAAACACCTAGGAATTGGTATGAAAGGCTCAAGACATATCTTTTTGATAATAGTTTTTCTATTGGAAATTCAGATTCTACTTTATTTTTCAAAACATATACATCTGATTTCCTAGTTGTGCAAATATATGTTGATGACATTATTTTTGGAGCTTCTAATGATTCATTGTGCACACAATTCAGTGACATTATGCAAAAAGAATTTGAAATGAGCCTCATGGGTGAACTAACTTTCTTTCTTGGTTTTCAAATTAAACAAACACCTGCCGGAATATTCATAAGCCAAGAAAAATATACTAAAGAACTCTTAAAACGTTTTGGGATGGATCAGTGCAAACATGCTACTACTCCTATGGCTACTTCTATTAAAATTGATAAGGATGAAAATGGGGAACCTATTGATGATTCCTTATATAGAGCCATGATTGGTAGTTTGCTTTACTTAACTGCTTCTAGACCGGACATTATGTTTTCCGTTGGTCTTTGTGCTCGATTTCAATCACAACCTATGCACTCTCATTTTCTAGCAGTTAAACGAATTCTTCGTTACCTAGCCGACACTACTTGTTTTGGTTAATGGTATCCAAAAGGACAATCCTTGGATTTTAAAGCTTATACTGATGCGGATTATGCTGGTTGTCGACTTGATCGCAAGAGTACTAGTGGTGGTTGTTTCTTGTTAGGGAGAGCTTTAGTATCTTGGTTTAGCAAGAAACAAAATATGGTTGCCCTATCTACAACTGAAGCCGAATATATGGCAAATGGGTCTTGTTGTGCTCAAGTACTTTATAAGCAACAAGTGTTAAACGATTATGGTTTTACTCTTTCATCTATGCCTATTTTTTGTGACAACACGAGCGCTATAAACTTAGCACACAATCCTATTTTACACAGCCGAGCTAAACATATTGAAATCCGTCATCACTTTTTAAGGGATCATATTTCCAAGAATCGTGTTTCCCTTCATCATGTTGATACGGAAGATCAATTGGCTGATATTTTTACAAAACCACTTCCACTAGATCAATTTAACAAAATTAGGAAACAACTGCTTATCACTCCTTTGGAAGATGTTTTCTTTGATATTTGTGCTTCTTAACAAAAACTTTTAATGGACATCTTTTTCATTAGATTTGATGGGACATCTAATTAAGGGGGAGTTTTTATTCTTAACAGATATCTTTTTGAAATGACAAAGGGGGAGAAATAAATATAAAACTAAAACTTAGTAATTATGAAAAACTCAATCAATGAGTTTCATAAATAAACTCTTGGCTTTACATTGAAAGTTGCTATATTCCCTAGTGAATTGGATTTCATGTTCCATAATTCATGGGGAATAATAAGCACGCATTTTATAAACAAGAGGAAAAGCTACAAAAGGTAATCTAAAGGTATGAAACTCATATGTTTTATATTTCCTTCGTTTATATTTTAGAAATGTTTGTCATCTTCAAAAAGGGGGAGATTGTTGGCTAAATGGACATCTAAATCCCTTTGTTTTGATTATGACAAACATTTCATTCTTATTGATCTAACGAGCTACTTGAGTGTGCAGGAACAAGGCGGATGACAAAGTACTAGGGAAATCCATATGCTTCCATATTTATTTTCATGCAATGTAATCGCCTTGTAAAAGCTTGTACAAATATATAATGTACAAGTACTTAGATTGCATGTAAATCAAGCGTTAGATCTTCCCTAGCTAAACACCACATTTAGATAAGTCATCCCCTTTAAATAGGATCACATCTGCACACTCATACATAAAATTAGTGCCTAAATTGAAACATTGAAACAGGATCAATCTCGGTCGACCAACTCCTCGACCGAAACACTCTCGGTCGACAATCTTCTCGACCGAGAAAGATCCAAAGTAGCCGTTAGACACAACTGACAAGGTAGTTGGCAGTTGGAGATAGACGTTGCAAATCACTTGATCCAGAGAGCCTGTCAGTCGACAAAACTTCGACCGAGTAGGTATCTCGGTCGACCATTCCTCGACCGAGATGAACTCTGACAGCAACTGCAGAGTAAATTAATTAGCCGTTGCTAAAGCAACAAACTTGTACCTAACGTCTAGTCAAGCACTTAGAAACCCCTAGAAGTTGTCTAGAACGTCCTTAAGCATCCTTAGACCATTCCTATAAATAGGACAAGCCATAGGACACTCAAACACACTTGTTACACTTGAGAAATCCTTGAGCATACTTTGAGCAATCTGTTTGTGAGCAATTTGAGCATTGTGACAATTGGCCACTTTCTTCCTTAGCTCAAAATTCGTGTCCTATAGGCTAGTATCTCCTACCCACTGCAATCACAAGTCCATACACTTGGTTAGGAGATCTATACGCTTGATCTAGGCAAATCAAGCCTTGGGCTACAAAGGATAAGTTGTAATTTCCTTTTTCCTTTCTTGTTCTCTATTACTGTTTGTACTCTCCTTGCTACTCCTAGGTTGGAGGCTGCGGATTGGAGAGGGTGGAGATCTTCTTGGTGAAGAAGGCGACCTTGAGCTACTTCAGAAGGTTGGTGCAATGGGAGGTTACTTCTAGAGAGGAAGGCTACTTCAAGGGGGAGCTTGGAGTTACTTCAAGAAGGCTACCTCAAGTTGGTGCACCTACTTCAAGTGAAGGTTGTTCAAGGGGTGTAAAGGAAAGTATTGTATTTTGTATAAATCCTTGAGAAGGTAATAAAAAAAATACTTTCAAAATCCCGGTTGGGTAAGCAACCGGGTAGTGGACTGACAACTTTAGTATTTGCTAAAGTTGGAACCACTCTAAACACCTGTCTCCTTCTTCCAATTTCAATTGTGTTTGTTTAAGTTCAATAAATTGTTAAAATTAAATTAAAAACTATATTCACCCCCCCTCTAGTGTTTTTCAGTTTCTAGTGCATTTAACTTTATATGCTTGTTCTCTCTGAGTTGATATCTACATACTGTAGGGCTTCTTATTTTCAATACATATCTCGTAAATTGCAGGTGATGATATATGACATGCCCTAGAAAGGGATGTTACTGAGATATGATATATGTTGAATACATGAGTTAAGATGTTTCTTATGATATGATATGGCATGCCGTGTGAGCCTTGTGAGAAATGTTAAATGAGTTATGATTTCTGTTTAAAATGTACCATAATGTTAATGTTAAACTTAGGTGCCCTGAACACCGTAGAACCCCTTTGAGAGGTCTGCACCTTAGGGGTGAAACTCGTGTCCAACATCAACCGGTTGAGTAATTCTGGTGGTAACCCAGTGTTGACTCCCTGCGCCTGTGTACTCAGGTTAGAGGAGGAGTCTAGAGTACACTCTTTTGAGAGTGCAGTGAGGCCCTTGTGAGCATGAGGCCCTTGAGCGCCTGAGAGTCCTGTGCAGACCAGGATGAGAAGTCAGACTTAGAATTTCCCGGGTGTGTCGCTAAGTCTTGTACGG
This sequence comes from Alisma plantago-aquatica, assembly GCA_963693085.1. Taxonomy (NCBI): domain Eukaryota; kingdom Viridiplantae; phylum Streptophyta; class Magnoliopsida; order Alismatales; family Alismataceae; genus Alisma; species Alisma plantago-aquatica. Next base: position 1,061,941,627 of record OY856409.1, on the reverse strand, counting down.
TGTGGTCGTAGTGCACTGCGAGTCTCTATGCAGAGTACACTGCGTAGATCAGGGCATAAGATAAAATATGATCATATAGGTTCACAGAGTTCCTTATAAATGAAAGAGTTAAGGAAGACTAGAGCATAGTCTTCTAGTAGTTATTCTTTGGATGCAATATTTACATTCTTCGTTATTTCAATTATATTGTTTTAGAACTTCTCAGTGTAGTATTTCTTGTATATTAATCTGAATAATAAACTTGACGAGTTGTTTAGTGATAGTTAAATGAAAAACTATTCACTGAGCGAGTAGGCTCACTCCTCTACTCAAACATTTTCAGGTCAGCAACAGTTCCAGGAATCTGAAGGATCTTTCCATCCTAGTTTTTGGCAGTAGAAGGTATATGTAGTTAGTTTAGTTAGAGGTCTCTTAATCCTTTCCCCTCGGTCCTTGGGACATGGTGTGGGTGAGAGAGAGTATGTATGGCGAATGAGTAAAAGATGTAAATTAACTGTTATGTTTTACTTTCTGTTAAACAATGATACATGTTGTAAACTCTGTTTATGTTCTCTAGCCAGTTTAATTGAAATGCTTCCGCAATAGTTTATTATGTTTTAGTTTACAACAATAATCCGGATATCATTACGAGGTTTTAAAAAGAAAAAGTTCTCAATGATTTGTTTATGTGATAATCCCTCCGTCGCGCCCTAATCTCGTGATTAGTGGTTAGTGTGAGATCGGGGTGTGACATCTTGGTATCAGAGAATAGGTTGAGTATATGAATACTCTAAGTCAAGGTCAGGAGAGGATAAGAGACCAATAGGATTAGGACTTAAGTGTCTTCCTTCTAACTGCAATTTTCTAACAGGAAGTGTTCTGTTATACTATTGTAGATGGCAGGAAGAGGATGTGGTCACGAGAACCAAGTAAAGAGTTTATGTTGAATCGTCAGGGATCATTAGGGTCGAAAGATAGAGTTATAAGTGAGAAAAATAAGAAGTGATATGTCTTTAGCTCTGGGAGGTCTGAGTGTTTAGATACCCTGGCCAGGTGTCTGAATACTTAGATTGACCAGTATCAAGCTACTCTGTCTATTCTTCTCTGGGTATGCAGAGGAAGGATGGGCTAGAGAGAAACCCTAGAAATCTTAGGGTTAAGAAATCGGAAATTAATGTAGGAGTAAAAGATTAAACATAGAATGTGATACAACTCTTGCTTTATATTGCTTATTTGATTGGAGATCACTAGAAATGCTCTTATATGTATGAATTTAGATTTTTAGTTTATAGAATATAAATGATTCTTTTATATTGTTGTGCGTCATAAATTGGTTTATTTATTATTTATATTCTTTGTATTAAGTAGACCAGAAGCTATGTTTAAATGAGTTTGCCCTAAGTGGATATTCTTTCCACATGTCTGAGATCAATATGAGTTGGTTAATCCTGAGTAGCTCTTGGCTTCAGGACTGCAGGTTCGGCCTGGTCCGGCTGACAAGATGTGTTACTGGGATCTAACAACTCCTATAAATAGTATAATAAGAATAGACTCTGGATAAATCTGACATATCATAGTAAAAATGTACATACACTAAGATGTTGAAACATATGGGAAAGATTAGAATAGCTAAGAATCTGTTGGAACTGGTATCGGAGGCTCAACGTTGGAGTCTCGTATGAGAAATCCTTAATTGGAAATAAAGGAACACGATATAAGGTTCAGATTAAGTTTAATGATTAGTGTTATATGAACTCTAAATATGAGAATATGGAAAAGATATGAGAAAAGTATGTAAGGGCTACGATAGTAAGAATCAACTATGGAATGGATTATGTAATAAAGTAAAATATTTTTTATGTACTTCAAAGCAAATGGAAAATAGAAGAAAAGAGTTAAGTATACAATAAGTATATAGAAATAAAGAGCCTTATGTAAATCATAAGACCAGGATAAGAAATTTAGTTGAATCAAGAGAAATGTTAGAAATGATCAGCTTGATTAAGGAATGAGGATTACATGACATAAATGAGAGTATGGAATGCACATATTTATTATAAAGTTGAATATATTCATACGTACTACCTTGGAATTCTGAGTCTTTATGGACTCACAAACTAGTTCTTAAAATAAAGAACAAACGCATAACTTAGAAAATGAATGCATCATATATGTTGCATATCTACCATGGTAGAGACATTTAAGTAAGTGAAATGATGACACAGTATGGTGATGAAACCCTATCAAGGTGAATTGAGAATGTAATTTATCTGAATGTCCAAGTAAGAGAAAGGAAATTTCAGTAATAAGATAATGAAGATTTTAGTAAAATTTATGAGATCCAAGTTTGAATTTCAAACTAAGGAAGTAAAATCACATCACAATAACACTATGTTATTGATAAAGACGAAACCCTAGAATGTTTAGAGTTGTGGTAGTTCAAGGAATGTCATTATTGATTTGACCTTGAATACTAGCATCTCTATAAAACAAGATCATGAGATTTGTTCTATGAAAAATAATCTAGCACTTATAGTGATCCAGGGTTTAAATGTAGCCAATCTGAAAGGTAGATGAACAATATAAAAATGACTCGGAGAAAAGAGTGAGATATAAATTTGAAATGTAACAAGTGTGTTTTGAACAAAAGAAGAAATATAATATAAGTGAAGTGCGTTATGAAATATATTTTTATAGTAATAACATGAAGTAAGTAACATAGAATGCAGAGTATTACTCGATATATGATATGAAGTTAGCTGTTGTAGTTCATGCTCTTAAGACACGGCGCCACTATCTTTATGATATGACGATAGATTATCACCCTGGAAATATGAATGTGGTAGCAGATGCTTTGAGCATAATGTTAAGTTCAACAGTTGATGCATTCTCTATGGCCTGTTTCAAGAAAGACATGCTAGTAGAAATGTGAAAGTTGAACTTAGACTTAGGGGTGACAGAGCAGAGTGGTTTGATTGCACAGATGCAAGTCAAGCCTACTTTTTATGATCAGATCAAGAAACTACAACAGGGTGACAGTGAGTTACACCAAATCATGCATAATATGACAAAGGGAAAGAGACCAGAGTTCAGGTTTTCAGATGATGGTGTATTGTTTTACCATGACAGGTTGTGTGTATCTCGAGACAGTGATTTGAAAGAAAAGATTCTTGAGGAGGCACATGCATCGATGTATGCTATGCATCCAGGCAACACTAAGATGTACATGAATCTCAAGGAGTTGTACTAGTGACCTGGTATGAAGAGGGATGTAGCTGAGTATGTGGTTAAGTGCAGAGTGTGTCAGCAGGTTAAGGCTGAGCACCAGAAACCTACAGGTACCTGGCAATCTTTTCTTACCCCAGAATAGAAATGGGAACATATCACAATAGATTTTGTGATAGGGTTGCCCAGGACACCTAGAGGTTGTGACTCGATATGAGTGATGGTGGATAGACTAATTAAGTCTGCTCACTATCTTCATATTAAGTCAACCTTTGATGTCCCAAAGTTGGTTAAGATATATATGGATGAGATACTCAGGTTGCATGGTACCCCAGTTTCAATTATATCTGATAGAGATCCTAAATTCACATCCAGATTTTGGAATCAGTTGCATCGTGCTTCGAGCACAAAGTTGAGATTCTGTACAACTTTCCATGCACAGACTAACGGTCAGTCAGAACGTGTCATTCAGATTCTTGAGGACATGCTGAGAGCAGTAGAAAGCTGCATAGGATAGGCAGAAGAGTTATGTTGAGATGAGACGTTAACCTCTTAGAGTTTGAGGTTGGTGATGAAGTGTATTTGAAAGTTTCACCATGCAGAAGAGTGTTGAGGTTTGGTAAGAGAGGCAAACTGACTTCTAGGTTTATGGGTCTGTATCCTATCATTGTGAGGATTGGACCTGTAGCCTATAGGTTGGAATTGCCATCTGAATTGGCTAAGTTACATGATATGTTTCATGTATCGATGTTGAAGAAGTGTTATCCTAGTTCAGAGAAGATAGTGGATCTATAATCTGCTCAGCTCAGACCAGATGTATCCTATGTTGAGGGACCAATTCAGATAGTTGATCGAAGGATCAAGGAACTCAAGAATCATGAGATATCATTAATGAAGGTTTTGTGGAGGAATCATAACCTAGAGGAAGCTACATGGGAGTTTGAATCTGAGATGCGTAACAAGATTCCTTTTCTCTTTTAGGAATTTCGGGACGAAATTCTTATAAGGGAGGGAGATTGTTATGACCTGTTCCAAAGCTTATTGGTAAGTTTTATAATTTGAGCCTAATTAAAGTTAGTTGAGTTAACTTATGTACTTATGATGTGGTTAGTGAATCATTAACTTGATTTAGTTGAATTAAGCACATACGATCAATTAGTGCATAATTAAGATGATTAATTTGAGTAAAGTGATGATTGGATGCAATTTGAAACTTTGAACCAATGAACTAGTAAATTTAACATGATATATTGCTTTGAGGGCGTAGAGAATTTTGTGCTTGAAATATTGCAAGAAAAATCGATCAATTCGGACCCCTGAGGCCATAGCTATGGCATTTTTGAGAATGTTGGACTTGAGATGCAATTTTTCCAAACTTTCACCCCTTTAGTGGGTCGGTTGATTTTTCTTTTCCTGTAACTTATCTTCTTTTCTTTCTCACCCGATAGAACAGGAGAAGCGGCACACAGCGCCGACAGAGCAGAAGTAAGGGGGGAGCCACGAGAGGGCGATCTAGGGTGGCTTAGGGCAGATTAACTAGCCTTGACCTCCGTTGACCTCCGTCCTCCATCCCTCCACCTTCCCTACCTCCTCCCATGCCCATCCACAGCGCCGGCCAGCTGAGCAGTGCCGGCGGCCAGAAGTAACAGCTGCAGCTGTAGCGGCGCCCTAACAACTTCCCAACCTGCTGAAGCTGCTGCGGCCGGCCAGCAGTTCGTGGAGCCGACTAAGGGCCCCTTGGCTAGGGAAAATTCCTCCAACTATCAAGGATCAACGAGCCATCCTGTTCCGCCCAAACCCGCAACCTGACCTCCATGGCCAAGCAGCCAATTTGCAGCAACAAGCTGCTGCGTACGGCAACGGCCAGGGAGCCCGATTAGGGCGCGACAAACACAAGGAATGTCAGCCAACTTCGGCCGTGAAGCCAGACCACAAATCCGCAGCCTCCCAAGCCTAGAGCAGCTCCTAGCCGAGCTCTCCTCCAAGCTGATCGTTCCTGCATTGAGCTGCAGTAAGCGGCAGATTTATTTTGGGCAAATCCAAGGTTGAAGATGACTTGCGTGTGCCCAGAAACTGGTATCTGGACGCAATTCCAGACGAATCCGGACATCCCGAATAGCTGTGAGTAGGGTTTCATTTATTTATCATTAATAAACTCAGGCGTTTGAATACTTTCTGTTTTGTGTGCGAATTATGCTGATAACAGGCGTTATCAGGCGTCGGGCAGCGTTTGGCGTCGCCCGACCTTTTTAGTTCATAAAATGCTTCTAGACACTGTTATATGATTAAATTTAGCATTTGAACAGTATGGATTGAATCAATAGATTTATATGGTTCATTGGAACCTAAATTGCTCATTTGAATGTTGAAATTAGAAATTCATGTCTGAAAATGGTATGATTTGGGTATGAACCCAGACAATGAAGATTTCTGATAAATTATCAGATGTACGATTTCAAAGTTGATATGAATAAATAAAATATGCATGAAAACCCTAATTGCATATATCTTTTGACGTTAATATGTGTAAATTGATATTTACATGAAATGGCACATTTCTCTGAAATATTACCAGAAATTTTCAAGTATTGTTATTAAATTGTATTGTGATATGTAATTAACTCTTAATTGAGTTAAGTGATGCACAAACCAGGATTAGGGTTAATGTGCACGTTTTTCGAGAATTTCAGAGAATTGACAAATGTTACGTATGAATTCTCATATGTGAAGTAAATTACTCTTAGCAGTGCACTAAGATGTACAATTGAATGAATTCAATATGCATGTGCCAAATTGACTTGAGTTTGGGATATTTATGAATTTTAAATCTGCCTGCATGCATGATATAAGGATAGGGTGTTGCCATGTGATAAGTGAATGAGGTAACTAAAACCCTAAGGATAGGGTGTTCAATGAATCATGTTATGGTAATATGAAAGGTCTCGATATGAGATGTGGTGATACTTAACTGTTGAATTGTATGTTTCTAGTGCATTTAACTTTATATGCTTGTTCTCTCTGAGTTGATATCTACATACTGCAGGGCTTTTTATTTTCAATACATATCTCATAAATTACAGGTGATGAGATATGACATGCCCTAGAAAGGGATGTTACTGAGACATGATATATGTTGAATACATGAGTTAAGATGTTTCTTATGATATGATATGGCAGGCCGTGTGAGCCTTGTGAGAAATGTTAAATGAGTTATGATTTCTGTTTAAAATGTACCATAATGTTAATGTTAAACTTAGGTGCCCTGAACACCGTAGAACCCCTTTGAGAGGTCTGCACCTTAGGGGTGAAACTCGTGTCCAACATCAACCAGTTGAGTAATTCTGGTGGCACGAGGACAGAAGGGTTATCCAACACCAACCGGTTGAGTAATTATGGTGGTAACCCAGTGTTGACTCCCTGCGCCTGTGTACTCAGGTTAGAGGAGGAGTCTAGAGTACACTCTTTTGAGAGTGCAGTGAGGCCCTTGTGAGCCTGAGGCCCTTGAGCGCCTGAGATTCCTGTGCAGACCAGGACGAGAAGTCAGACTTAGCATTTCCCGGGTGTGTCGCTAAGTCTTGTACGGTGTGGTCGTAGTGCACTGCGAGTCTCTATGCAGAGTACACTGCATAGATCAGGGCATAAGCTAAAATATGATCATATAGGTTCACAGAGTTCCTTATAAATGAAAGAGTTAAGGAAGACTAGAGAATAGTCTTCTAGTAGTTATTCTTTGGATGCAATATTTACATTCTTCGTTATTTCAATTATATTGTTTTAGAACTGCTCAGTGTAGTATTTCTTGTATATTAATCTGAATAATAAACTTGACGAGTTGTTTAGTGATAGTTAAATGAAAAACTATTCACTGAGCGAGTAGGCTCACTCCTCTACTCAAACATTTTCAGGTCAGCAACAGTTCCAGGAATCTGAAGGATCTTTCCATCCTAGTTTTTGGCAGTAGAAGGTATATGTAGTTAGTTTAGTTAGAGGTCTCTTAATCCTTTCCCCTCGGTCCTTGGGACATGGTGTGGGTGAGAGAGAGTATGTATGGTGAATGAGTAAAAGATGTAAATTAACTGTTATGTTTTACTTTCAGTTAAACAATGATACATGTTGTAAACTCTGTTTATGTTCTCTAGCCAGTTTAATTGAAATGCTTCCGCAATAGTTTATTATGTTTTAGTTTACAGCAATAATCCGGATATCATTACGAGGTTTTAAAAAGAAAAAGTTCTCAATGATTTGTTTATGTGACAATCCCTCCGTCGCGCCCTAATCTCGTGATTAGTGGTTAGTGTGAGATCGGGGTGTGATAAAATCCTTCTTTGGATTTGCCTCCTAGAGGTTTCCACATATTTCCTTTTCTCTATTTTCTTATTTTCTCGATGATAGTGGAATTTCTTTTATCCTTTCCTTATTATTGGTCCCAATAGCCAATAAAGCCCACAAATCACACAACAAGGCTATTTTCAACAAAACTCATTTATTCAACACAAATTATAACATCATTTGTTTTAAAATGAGAAATTACATTTCTCTCCTTATGAACCCAAAAAGTGGGGTTGTAACATCCTTCCCCTCTTATAAGAAATTTGTCCCCAAAATTCCATCAAACAAGCAAACAAACAGGATAAGCCTTTCATATGTCCATCATGGCTTCCATGTGGCTTCACCCTTTCCATGGTGTTTCCCAAGAACCTTCATTATCTCATATGCTTTCATCTGAGTTCTTTCTTACCTTGGTATATCGTACCCTCATAGGTGACTCAGGACATTTCAGCCTCTCAAAAGCTGAATAGGTTCATGGCTCAACACATGGCTTGGGTACCTCACATAGTGCTCTAGATCGGACTCATGTAACACATTATACATTATGTTATCCCGAGGGGTAAGGCTAAACACAACCATTTCCACCAATCTATCTCAAATGGACCCATATATCGGGGACTCGACTTTATCATCTGTAGCTTAGAGGGGTCGGATTGTCACATCACATATTTCCCTACAGTGAAATGCATGTCAGTCTGCTTTGCATCAGCTCGTGACTCATGTCACCACTGGGCTCTCTCTCAACCATTGCATGATCAAAGCGACTTCATCTGCACACATTGTGGTTCTTTTATGACCTTCACAAGGCCTCCTTTACCAACATCATCTTAATGAAGTGGTGACCGACACAACCTCCCTATAGATCTTCTTGCATCCCGATCAAGGCTATGGTGGTTAACATTACATCTTAAGAACTGTCTCTATGTATCACCCTAAATGAGCACAAATGCTCTCATCAGACCCTCTAGTCCGGATCATACTGTCCATTAGTATGGGGTGATAAACTGTACAAACACTGAGCTCTTCATGTATCTACTTCTACCTCATGGAAGTGAATCTTTAGGTCACAACAAGAACTTTGAATTCGCTTCATGGTGTAGTTGAACCATCTCTTTTCCTTGTAGTTCAACCAGATCTGTCCCTTGACAGAACTCTTCCTTTCTCATGTCATCTAGGTAAGGCGATCTACCATAACCCTCATTGATCTTCCTTGGTTAAGGGGAGAGTTTCCACATCATCCATAGTGATGAACTCTCATTCCTTTTCAGGGACTCTTTTATCCTCTATATTGGTACACTAGGTTACTGGTATTCGTCCTTTACCTTTATCATGCATGGCCACAAGCCACATGCATCTTCATCTTAAGCATCCAAAGTTCTACCATCTCAGTAATACCATGGTATATGGTGATCTTAAAATCATGATCTCCAGTGTGTCATGATCCCTCAAGTTTGATACCTTGGAAACCCTAAACCACTCTCAAAAGGGTTTTATTACCTTCCTATCCAAAGAAGTGTATCTGAGGTTCTATCACCATCCTTTCACTACGTCAAGGACTAGACTGACTAACCAAACAATCATTAACTTGTTCAACCTATCTCATTACATCTGAGTGTTAGCCCAAAACACATCTTCTTTCCAAACGTAGGGTTAGCCTAACAACTCCCTTCTAGCCAAACTAGACAGCACTATCTCCACCAGAGCATCCATTACCACTTCACATCCTTCGGTATTAAGTAACGTTGAAGACACACTCTTGCATGTATTCTACTTATCATCTCATCTCAAACTCTAAGTTTGTCTTCATCAAGAAACTCTAAGCTCATACTCACTGTGATCGAACTTGACCTTGGTTGATCTGCAAATTCCACATAGTTCCTGATAAAACATCCTCATAAGCTGGCTACACTACCTCTCATAGTGTTTGTGAACCATCCATGTATCATTCCTTCCACATCTCTATCCTTATTCCTTATAGAAACGTTCCAACTCACAACATCCTTGTCCTTGGTGTGTGGCATGCATACTGTCCTATCTCTCACTCTCATAACAAGAAGAAATAAGCATTTGGCGGCTGTCCAAATACGGAGTTCTTCCTATTCCAAGAGTAGGGATGGTACAACCCACCTCGCCAGTACACCTTCAAATCTCCGTTGAAACGTGCAACTCATGTCTCTATATCACAATCATCATTATATCAAAGTTACTTCCATGGAAATTGGCCTCGAACTTACTTGGTCTGAGCACATTCCTGGGTCATCTCCTCTAGGTCTATAGGGAGATGACACTTTTGGGGTCATCCCTCTTCCCATATGCACCAGAGAGTGCCCTACTCATTTGCCCTTTGGGTCACATGAGTTCATGAAGGTGATCAATCTCCCAACCCATGGCCCTCAGACAATGATAGTTGTTACCTCCTGACCCTATGGTCATGTGCAACTTGGGAAGTAGGCAACTCCTTCTTCCATCGGTCTTATCCCTACCTGACCCTAGGATAGCCTTAGGATTATATCATAGTACATGTTCAACTTAGAACCTTACCCAAGTCTTCATCATCTCTCTTTCTGCATTCATGACTGTCTTCCATCCCTTCATAGGGGTCATGGCAACCTGCCTACCTTGGTCAGGCCCCATATCGGTTACCTCCATGGTAACACATCCACATGCACTTTAGAGATGGTTATGTATGGGTCTACAGGTTCATCCTCATGCCATGTACTTTTCACTTAGCTTCTCAAGATCCTATGAAACCTCCTCAGGTTACCTCAAAACCAACCAAACTGGTAAACTTCCTACCAAAGGGTCGCTCTCCCAGGACGGGAGGAAACTACACCTTTATAACAAGGTCACAAGCATTCTTAGGGTTTTCATCCATATGAGCATGCTTAAACCAACAACTACTAAGGCACAAGCGTACCTACAAAACCATGCTAGGTCGCACTTGTTCTCATCATCAACTTAGTTGTGAGGGGTTCATCAAACATACCCTTAACGTAAGGGATTTCCTTCACCTCTACACATGAGGAGTACCATGCTCGAAACTATAGAGACTCAAATCTCATCGTGAGCATCGGATACACTACTTCCCCTCTTAGGCCTAGGAACCCTAGGTTCTCCTATGGGTATCCAACTACATGCTCAACCTCTTAACCATGAAACAAGTATGTCCAAGGTATGTCATGTACTCCCCTAATCTTTCTACTCAAGTAACACTTCAGAGTTGATTCCTCTTCCCGGACAACTACTAGGTATAAAACCTCACAACTGGTGCCTTAACCTCCTCAGGGTCTAAAGCACTCTCTATCTCATCTAGTAGGTAATCACTTATACCATAGGTACCAAAAGCATCATCCTCTCTCTAGGGTATGGTTACTCTCAAGCTAACCAAGACATCACCAACCTCTAGGAATCATGCAACGTTGCCTTGCTGCTTTGAAAACATTTCGAAATTACTACTCTTGACGACGAGGTCTCATCCGTCCTTAGGGTCTACCTCCACATGGGTGAAACATATGCTTCAAACTTATGTTTGCTCAAGATCATTCATAACCCTTTATGCTTATTTCATAAGCCATCCATCATGATCTCTTAACCAGGGTTTCATCAAGCTATACTCCACTTGTCTAAGCCCATAGGGTAACTATAGGTTCTCCTTTATCCTCATCCATGAAGGAGCTATCCTTCGCTCTAGCACACACGACCCTCTCTAGGGTTGGGTCGCCCAAGGTACTAGGTCATCTACCCTCTTATGGCATACCAAAGGCATGTCCACTAAACACTCAGTCAACCATGATATCTAACTCATCATGTCATCTTTCTTTCTAGCCTTCACTTAGGGTTAGGGTTAACATCATCCTCAAAGGATGTGGTAGGTTTCTACTTTTAATGGAGGTCTCTACCTCCAAGCTTAACTCTCTCTCTACTTATCCTCCTACCAAGGAGGTCCATCCTCAGATCTCTCCTGAGGGCAAAGACAACTCATGTCATATGGCCTAAGCATGTATCTATTCCTTTACGTTTACTCTATTAAGCTTATGTCCATGACATCTTATTTACATGCTTTTTATTAATTAGATGGAGGATCCCTTAATCCTTATCAACCTTACCCATACCTCAAGAGGGTGAGGGAAAGAGAGAAAACCCTAATCCTTAAGGTCCTTATCAGAATTTTGTGATGAGAAGGGATGAATAAGATGAGAAAGTCCTAAAGGTATCTTATTTCGATTCATACCCTAAGACTTTGGCCAGGCAATCACACGGATCCGGGAGTCCTCGTATTCTGACTAGCGGTGCTGAGGAAAATCTTGCCAGCCCCCGGTCGTGATCCTTTTCTAGACACCTCTGTCTTTCGGATAATCCTCTAATAACTCCCTTGGGTTCTACAGAATTTGTAAAATTTAATAATTATTAAGGATTAGATGAGGAACCTGGGCTCTGATACCAATTGTAATGACCCCGCCTCCCGGTAACCCCCAATTAAGGGAGACCCGAAGGTAGGAATTGTTAATCAATTTACAGGATCAAAGGTTCGACAAATAATCAATAACAATTAATAAACTTTACCAACTAAACTGAAAATTGGTATAAAATAAAACTTCGTTTACCTTTTAAAATCTGGGATTTCTAAACTTCTATCCATGAAGAAGCTAATCTAACTAATCCTCCTGTGCACATTACTTCTCATTTAATTCCACATATGCCACTTTACTGTTTGTTCTTTTCATTGTACCTGAAACGCCGACAAACAAAACGTCGGTCAGAAAGAAGCTGGTATGTGGGGGAAACGATAATCATGAAACTACAATAACAAAGTAATCAACCAATTATCATTTAACAATCAAGTTTACGATTTAAACCATACTACTCCATCCTTTCCTATCCCCTTTCTCTGAGCTGTCCCTGCAGTGAACTGAGTTACTACCTCTCTCTAGGTAGATCCTTATTAGACCCCGCATGATCCTACCTAACAGGTAGATCAATATCTAGGGTTGAGTTGCATGGCACTACCCATAGGTAGCCCAATCTCTAACTCAATGTGACTTGATGGACCTACCCCATTGGTAGCCATTTACTAAGTCATTTAGTGACCTGATGGGCCTACCCCATTAGTAGCCATTTACTAGGTCAACCCATTAAGCTACAGAGGGGACTAGGATCTGAGCTAGTAGGCACATATTTTATGTGATAGTCATATTCACATTATACCTTGCATGAATTAAATACATCCAACAGTTTAATTCAAGTCACGATGGAAACATTGACAAAATCCCGGAAAACTAATTCAGGTAGTCATAAGCGTAACCACATACCTTTGATTGCAGATTTGAGACAGAATTAACCAGAACATAGAAATCCCAATCAAGCAACCAATCATGCACAACATCCTGAAATAAATATACCAATTTCCTTTTATTAATATTTATCCAATATCCTCATATTCCTTAGGATTGCTATTCCACTTTTAGGGTTTCTTTGGAAATTAGGGTTTCATTATTTTAAACCTTAATTTAACGCAATCGATTACAAACCCTAGTTATTTCCACATCAAATTCTCAATTCCGGATTAAAGGCATAATTAACCATTAATTAAGCTTATTAAGCCTTTTCTATTAAAGCTACTATTTTTATCCTTTTTAATCCATGACAAGATCATTATACGCAGTTATCATCAATTTATAGTTCATTATGATCCAATTCACATATGAACTCGATTTTCCATTAATTCCATCTTTTATTCATGAGAAAACCCTAATTACTACATTTAGGGTATTTATCCACAAACTAGGAACTTTAATGCTCGAAATAGTCTTAGATTCAGAATATTCCATCTTTAAGCATGAAATTAATCAATTAAAGCCATTAATAGTCAAATTAGTCAACATTAGGGTTTCAAGGCCCATTAAAGCATATTCATGCATATGAAACTCTAAATTAACTAATTATATGCAAAGTTCATCCTTTTTCTTACTAATATTCCTTTTTATCATTAACAGGCTAATATCAACTTTAATCATCTATTAAACCCTCCTAATCACATTAAACACTTCAAAATAGGGTTTCTTAATCATCATTACATTAAAGTTAATAACTTATACTACTTTTCGAATTGCAAGCAGAATTAGGCTTCAACTATATTTTATTTAGATTCCTCTCGATTTTCTGAGCAACTTTCATGTATTAACTTTTGTCATCCGAGCTACTATTAAAGAGTTATGATTTTTGCAAGGAATACCTTTTTAGACCAACCGGAAGCTGCCACGTCATCACATGCAAGTAAGTTGGCCCGCGTTTGAGTTTATAACCTAATTACCAGAACACCCTCGGCACGACTGTTGGCTTCTTAGTTCTTCAGAGGGTAAAATGGTCCAATACCCGTTTCCTCATCTTCAAGCTCACGACGGAGCCGTGCTGCGCCCTAGCCGTGCGTCACGCGGCTGTATACTTCTCTTTGGACCTTGGTGGCCACCAAAAGCTGCCGCCCTGACTCCGGCGACCCCCATCGCAGCCGCCCCTGCTCCTATTCTCGGCCTGGTTGGCTGCGCACAGGGTCACAGGACCTCCGAACCATGGCCGTGCTGCAGATTCCTCTGCAGGGCTGCATGGTGGTGGAAGTAGGGTGGCGATAGCAACCCCCCTCCGCAGTCGTCGTGGTGTCATTCTGCTTCCTTCAACCCTCCGTCTATGGCCTCTTGTCGCTCCAGAGTTCGAGTTCTTCCCTTTGTTAAGGTTTGAACGACTACGTGGCTGGAGAAGAGTGGGATACCAAGAAACCCAAGTCTGCGGGTCTGTTTCCTTTATAGGGATAGGTAGTAGCGTGTTAGCATGCCTCCCCACGAGGAGGGAAAGTCCCATAGTCTATAGGAACCCTTCTTTCCTTTCTTATAAAGAAAACATTTCTTTTCCAATTATTCATATCTCTTAGCCATTAGGAAAATCCGAATTTTATCTCCTTGATATTTCTTTATGCTCTAGATCTCAAGATTTCGAAAATAAATTCTTTTATCCTCTTAGTTCTTGCCCCTAATTCCTAAGGCAAGAAATTCTATTTTCATTTAGTAGAAAGTACTTCCTTCTTTACAATACATAATCACTTATGTATGCACATTATCCTCTTATTTAACAATTTTGGTATTTTATCCTTCTTTCCTCTTCATTGGGATTCCTTAGATCCCAAGAAACTCAAAGAACTCGAAATTCTTTTTATTGGATGCTCCTTATCCTTCTAGATGCATCTAAATGCATTATTTCATATTAACTTGTTTATTTCTCATTAAAATATCTCTTTTTTATGTTTTCTCTTTATTTCTCTTTTACTTTCCTCATTGGTATTCCTTTTATCATTAGGAATCATTGGGATACGAAATCCCACTAAGGATATCTCAATTCCACCTCTTTTCATTTGTTTTCCACATATTACCATTATTTTCAATTCATTTCTCGATAAGGAAATATTTAATTGATATCTTCTTTTATTATTGTATTCCATATGCCTCCTTAGACTCCTTGGAACCCAAGGAACCCAAGAGGCACGAAATCCTTCTTTGGATTTGCCTCCTAGAGGTTTCCACATATTTCCTTTTCTCTATTTTCTTATTTTCTCGATGATAGTGGAATTTCTTTTATCCTTTCCTTAATATTGGGCCCAATAGCCAATAAAGCCCACAAATCACACAACAAGGATATTTTCAACGAAACTCATTTATTCAACACAAATTATATCATCATTTGTTTTAAAATGAGAAATTACATTTCTCTCCTTATGAACCCAAAAAGTGGGGTTGTAACACAACCATTTGGAACCAAATGGTCTTGCAACCCTTTGGAGCCAAACGGTCTTGAAACCCTTTGGAGCCAAACAGTCTTGAAACCGTTTGGAGTCAAACGGTCTTGCAACCATTTGGAACCAAACGGTCTTGTAACCATTTGGAGCCAAACAGTCTTGCAACCCTTTGGAGCCAAATGGTCTTGCAACCGTTTGGAGCCAAACGGTTTTGAAACCGTTTGAAGTCAAACGGTCTTGAAACTGTTTGGAGACCGTTTGGAACCAAATGGTCTTGCAACCATTTGGAACCAAATGGTCTTATAACCATTTGGAGCCAAACGGTCTTGTAACTGTTTGAAGCCAAACAGTCTTGCAACTATTTGGAGCCAAACGGTCTTGCAACCGTTTGGAGCCAAACGGTCTTGCAACCGTTTGAAGCCAAACAATCTTAAAACCATTTGGCCTTTCAAACCGCTTGGATTCCACTAAAAATTAAAAACATTAACACCTACATAATGCAACCTTCTTCCTTCTAATAAACTTGTTATCTATACAAATTCAAAAAAAAAATCTAACACATGATTTTTTCTGATTACTTTCCAGAAATGGCCTCACCAGCAAAACAAGCCACCAGAACCGCCGACTCTCCGTTCTGGACAACGGAACAACTGCTGGAGGACCGCGCCAAGCTCCAGAAAATTGTAGACATCTACAACACGACAAGATAGGTCCCCCCGAAAGTCAATCTTCTCGTGGTCATGTATGAAATTGACCGCCTCAACAGGTGTTTATCTGAGGAGCCGGAGCAAGAAGTAGAAGAAATCTTCTCCAGTGATGAAGGCTCAAAATACGAGCCAAACTCCGAGGACGAATCCCCAACTACAAAGTCAAAGGAGAAAAGGAAGGCCCAACAAGCTGCCAAAGAACAACCTACGAAGAAACGGGCAAGGAAGCAGGTCCACCCAGCCACTGCAAGGGAACAAACCCTGGCAAGATACATCCCATCAACCGCTACCACCACCCCCACTACCATTCCTGCTACCACCAATGCTCATGTCTTCCCCACCATAACCACTACCGCACCACCACCAGAAAACCTATTCATCCACACTCTCCCTTCCATAGACAAAACTTTAAAGCCAACAAAGTACGTTTGTTCCAGTGTACTAAAAAAGATGGGGATATACGATAGAATCCTCACCCTGCTCGATAACGCAAATCTCTCAAGACTGTGTTTTGTCCCCGAGATCTCATACGTCGAGCCCACAACAGAATTCTTTACACATCTCAACAAAGAATCTGTGGACATTATGGATAGAGCAAGGGATGAGGGTGACCGCAGGCTGGTCACCAAAGTTTTTGGTAACAAAGTTGTCTTAATAGAAAATTTATTGAATGGAATCTTCATAGACAAATAGGACCAGCTAAAAAAGGCCAAAGCTGCTGCACGGAGAGCTCCCAATTCAGTAGACACAACTTATGGAAATCCCTAATAGGGACCCCAAATTATGAGGCGAAGACCTACAAGGCCTCTGATATTCATTATGGGTTAGTACACACGCTTCACAAAATTCTCATTGGTGCACTCTTCCTCCAATTCTATCAAAATCTACAGAAACTCTAAACGGAAGCAACCGGTACTTAACACTTCACCTGCTCTGGCCATGAGTGTGACGTCCGTCTCACGAAAACAAGATTAAATAATGAGGAAGCGAATTATTAGCAGCGGAATTACTGAAAATCACAAAATTTTAAAACTTTTTTGTAAAGAGAACCACAACTGTAAAACTTTTTCATAAAGAAACAAAATCAGTTGTTTACAAGCTGATTCATCAGTACATCTCTGTATCATCTCATCTCGAGTGTCATATCATTGACTGCCCAGTTAAACTATACATGAGCAGTATACAAAATCTCGAGGCATCAAGCCAAAAATCTCAGATCTATATCGAACCATCTACTGACTCCTAAGACCTGAGAGTACAGAGATGACACATAGGACTCTTTCTATATACAAGACTTGACAGACAGTGTCTCCACCTGATGATCACTGTTGCCCCTGATGTTGCTGCTGCTGCTGTTGCTGCTCACCCACTGGAAGGTTTCTTCTTTCTCGGCGTCTACCTAAAAAGTTGAATCCCACAGGGGTGAGACAATTGAAAATTGTCCCAGCGAGAGTTATAACTCTCCGCCAGAAGCATTGTTATTGAAATTATAGGAATAATACTGAGCAGTAGAATTATAAATATCCAACAACAGGTTATTCAATGAATAAACTAAGAAGAACAATATTCTCTATTGAATCATTTCAATTATAACTTGATTGAGTAACAATTCATTTAATTAGATAGGAATATGAAGAACATGTATATTATTTATCTAATCCGTACATATTAAACAATGTATCATCAATCATTGTTTCTCGTAGTTCAACCTAAGAAATTATGCTACATGGCTGATTACGTATTACATACAAACTTATGCCCTGAGGAGATGAGGTATACCACTCATACTCCAACCGACCATTACGAAATCGCAATCGGTACCATACATAGGTCATCAGAAGAGCCAGATTCCTATGACCTCATCATCCTCAGTCAGTGTGAGGTACAACATGCATGACATCTTGTGTCTCTGCTAAGATAGCTTTCCAGGGTATTCTGGCAACTTCGTTATTAGAGTTACAGTGGCATGTTGTACTCTCTTCACAATCGAGGGATTTCTTGTTTATCTCACATCGATTCGGCATTAACAACATCATCGAGAGATTAGTGATACATCATCCCATCATATACATATAATGAAGGATTGAGAGATTTGATGTTTATCTCACATCAATTTCTTCATTAGGACGTAAGGATATTCACGTCCATAACCCCAAAATACTCAAAAGTATGCTCTCCAGGAGTTCCCTTAGGAAAACCTGTTTCACCATCATCTAACTTCTGACGATGATGGATCTATGGTCAGGGCTCTACATGATATCATTATACTTGATTATTTAAGTACATTACAACATTCTTTTAGCATCAGTGATGTTTTCAATAAAACAATTACTGTAAAGAAAGAGTACTATTTGTATCACATCTTATTCAACACTGAGATCTTGATCCCTAATCATCTCACCATTATGATTCAAGAATATGGGTGTTCAAACTCTTGAATCATCAAAACACTTGTTACCAAGTATCATACTGCCATCAAGTAATTTGACAGTATAAGCAATGCTGATATTTCATATGGCTCATATATCCTGTCAATCTCTTATGTTACCTCTCACTAGGCAACATAACATATCATTGCTTACAAACTCATTAAGTACTTTTGATAAGCAAAGCTTCATAGCTCATACCTGGCTATGTTCAATATTCCATAAAACCTGCATGATTAGTACAGATGAATACAAACACATCTATATTAGATCAACATAATGCAAAACATTAATAACATCACTATTTAAGGGTTGCACCACTATGCCCTTACCAGGGTTAGGGTTTCCCTTTTTAATTCAATTAGGGTTAATGACTTATCATTGCATTACCCAGCCATAAAGCTTCATGTTATAAAGAATAACCCAAAATTAGGGTTTACTATTCACATTACATCACATTACCCTAGATTAGGGTTTACTATTCACATTGCATCACACTACCCTAGATTAGGGTTTACTGTTCACATTATGAATTATGATCATACCTTCAACATGTATTAGGGATACTTCCATTACTACCCTTAAATTAGGGATTAGAATTCATTAACCATCATAATTAGGGTTTCATGATCTCACTTAACATGGATCATACCTTAATTAGGCATTCATTCATATTGAGAGTCCATTACTTGATTAACATTCATCTAAGAAGTCTTTTCTCTCTCATTCCTTATATAAGTTGATGCTTTAATCACCCTTGATTAGGCTAAGTCAACTCAACATTGACATCATGGGCTATGTCATTACTATTGTGATCATTAAAGCTTACTCATTCAAAGAGTACTAATCACTCTATACCATCAAGGATACCTTTATTATAATCACCATTGATTATAATATGCACTAATCAACTAATCACTTGGTCCTTTAATCACTTTAAGTATCCATGAGGTTTAGATTAATCAACCACCAAACCATCTTGACCACTAAGACATCAAACGATATTGACCTACTTAGACCTCAAACGGTCTTGCACACTAAACCTCCAAATGGTCTAAGACCGTTTGGACCTTCATGCGGTCTAGGACTACCCTTGAAACCGTTTGGTGGTGAAGACTGTTTGGTCAAGTTTGACTTTGAAACCGCATGGACACAACCGACCTTGAAACCGCATGAGCCCAAACAGTTTGGGATCGTTTGTTCCCAAATGGTCTTGAGACCGTTTGGACCCAAACGGTCTTGAGACCATTTGGTCCAAACCACCTCAAAACCACAAGGACCAAAAAGTGTCTCAACCACTTCAATTGAATTAGGGTTTCCAATATTGATCCCCTCAATCAATCAAGTACATGTTAACCAATCACCAATTGAGTTAATTAGGTCAACCTTCAACTGATTTGACCCTCAATTGACCCTCAATTGGTCATCAATTAGGGCTTGAATCAATTAGATTAGGGTTTGGAATCGATGAACCTTCAACATAATTCAATGTGAGTCTAGTTGATTTGAACCCATTGAACCATCATCCAATTTGGTCAAGACCTGACCCCAAACGGTCTTGGGATCATTTGGATGACCTCCAAACGGTCTTGGGACCGTTTGGGTGATCCCAAAACAGTTTTGAAACCGTTTGGGTCACTCAACCCAAACTTCAACATAATTCAGTTATCAAAATCAGCAATTAACCCAATTAGGGTTTAGATGGTTGATGGACCTTTAATTGGTGAGCCAACTGGAATGTATTGATGATTATTTATATATTTTTGATCTAAAGGTTTTTCAACAGACCTCCAAATGGTCAACACCTGGTCAACGCCTCCAAACGGTCTTGGACCGTTTGCTTCTATGCGGTTTGGTTAAAATAGTTTGCAATCAAACGGTTTGAAACCGTTTGCTCCCAAACGGTTTGGGAAACCGTTTGTGCAGGGATTGGAGATTGTTTGCTAAAGTAAATTTCTTGGATAAACATCAAAATTAACGCCACCTTCATCTACTTCTGTTCAACCAAGAACAGGGCTATTCTTTACGGATTTGATAGCAAGAACACAAGAGTAGTAAAAGAAGAAGAATTAACCAGTGATTTTAGGAGAGAAGGGTGCATTAGCAAAGCTTAAGGATTAGAGTTATAAAACCTACCTCTAGGACTGATCCAGAGCTCCTAGCTCCGCAGCTTTAATGTTGGTTTGAGCTCCAGCAGTTGTCCAAGGTTCCTTCTTCACTTTTTGAATGAACAAGATGGCTAGAAAGGAAAATTGTGTGAAGAAAAATAATAATCCAACCTTGTTTTATGGTTTCCACCATGAATTCGAGGTAGATGATGATCAAAGCTTACCAAACTAGCTTGGTCGTCCTTCCTCTGGTCCAAAGCTCTCCCTTGGTCGGCCAAAGCAAGAAGATAAGGAAAAGAACTAAGGGAAACGATCCTTGGTGTTGTTGGAAGAGATGCCTATATGTATTTATGGGTTTTTCAAGGAAAAAAGATTGTTGTCTCTTTTAATTCCAACTTGTTTCCACCAAAACTTCCTCCACTCTTTGGATACGTGGCCACCTTCTAATCTCATGCAAAACCCCTACATTATCCAAGGTTTAATGGAAAAGAAACCAAACCTCTTAATAAGTTGTATATTAATATCCATCCTTTTTGGATATTGCTTTATTTTATAATATAATGTGAATAGCTTTCACTTCATCCAAGATCTTTTTGGTGCCCAAGCATGGCACAAGCTCATACTAGCTATTGCAAACACATACTACAAATTTTGGTTTAAGGGCTCCATAATTAATATATTTCCCTTTTGCATTAAGTTATATTAACGAGCCTTTTGTGCTTAAATCTTAATTATTTCAATTATCAAGTTTCTCTCTCCTTCATGATAATACAAATGAGGTGCCCCTCTCATTTTCTTTGCTCTACTTGACTCCAATAAACATGAGAGACCCTCTAGAGGCGATATTTTGCATGTTGAACCCTATGTTTTGGGTAAATTGCACATTACACCAAAACTAGATTTTAATGCACAAGGATTGCTTTTTCAAGCTATATCTTGGTGCTCAAGCTTGTGGAATCTATACGACCACATCATATTCATTCTCATGATGTATCAATATCAGAGGAACATCTTATCATGTGCAATTTGCAAGTTAACCCTTCTACTTGGGTAATTTGCACTTTAGTCCAAAGTTAACAAAACAATGTTTCAACATGATTCAAAAAGGACTAAAAATTGAAATATAAGCTCCTCAAAAACTTTAATTACTTTTCAAAGATAAGGACAAGCAATTAATTAACTTTATTAGGCAAAACATCTAGGGTTAATACATAACCCAGGTCAGGGATGTTATAAATTATCCACCCCTTACAAGGATTTCGTCCCCGAAATCATCTACAAAAACATATTAAGAGAAAAGAGCAGGGTATTTCCTTCTCATCTCTTCCTCTAGTTCCCACGTGGCTTCTTCAATGCCACAATGATTCTAGAGAACTTTTATAAGATATATATCTTTCTTTTTCAGCTTTTTGATCCTTCTATCAAGAATTGACACATGTCCTTCTTCATAAGATACATCATCATTCAATTCTACTTCCATAGGTTGCAGAACTAATTCTGTATTAGGATGACATTTCCTAAGCATGGAAATGTGGAACACTAGGTGTAACTTTTGCAACTCTAGTGGTAACTTTAGCTTATAAACTACCTTTCGAATCCGTTCAATGATTGGATAAGGCCCCATAAACCTAGGAGCTAACTTTCCTTTCCCTTACTCAGGTAATACCAACACTGGTGCACTAGTTAACCTCTCTTTTAATAGCTGGAATGATTGCTGACACTTGTCACTCTAGGTAAAAGGAACATCCTTCCTGGTCAACTTAGTCAAGGGTAAAGCTATGGAACTAAAGTTCTTAATGAACCTCCTGTAATAGCCTGCCAACCCTAAGAAACTGCGAATCTCCGTTGGTGTCTTCGGCTGCTCCCATTAGAGGACAGATTCTACCTTTTTAGGGTCAACACAAATACCTGAAGCAGATATTACGTGTCCAAGAAAAGAAACTTCTGGTAACCAGAACTCACACTTGCTAAACTTAGCATATAACTTATGCTCTCTTAGCAAATTTAGAGTCTGACGAAGATGTTGTTCATGCTGCTGAGCATCTCTACTGTAGATCAGAATGTCATCTATGAAGACAACAACACACTGATCAAGAAAAGGTCGAAAGATTCTATTCATGAGTTCCATAAATGCAGTTGGTGCATTAGTTAGTCCAAACGACATAACTGTGAACTCATAGTGACCATACCTTGTCCTGAAGGCAGACTTAGGTATGTCACCCTCCTTGATACGTAACTGATGGTATCTAGATCTCAAGTCTATTTTTGAAAAGACAGTTGCACCACGCAACTGATCAAAGAGATCATCAATCCTAGGCAAAGGATACTTATTCTTTATTGTTATTTTATTTAATTATCTGTAATCAATGCACAACCGCATTGACCCATCTTTTTTTTAACAAAGAGGACCGGAACACCCCAGGGTGAAGTACTCGGTCGGATGAAACCCTTCTCAAGCAATTCTTGCAACTATTTCTTGAGTTCTGCCATCTCAGTAGGCGCCATCCTATATGGTGTTTGTGTTATTGCCTACCTGCCTGAGATTAGATTAATCTCAAAATCAATCTCTCGGGGCGGAGGTACACTTGGAAGTTCTTTGGGAAATACATCTTCAAATTCCCTGACTACCGAAACTTCAACATGATTAAGACTCTCCATGGTGGTATCTATCACATGGGCCAAGAATGCATAACATCCTTGCCTCATTAGCTTCTCAACTACCATAGCTAACACAAGACAGGTTGGTAGAATCTTTCTTTCTCCTTGAAAGATCCATGTGTCACTATCATCAGTGAACACAACTTGCTTGGATTCACAATCCAAGACAACCTTATACCTTTCTAAGGTATCCATCCCAAGGATTACATCGAATCCGTACATCTCAAGTGGTATAAGATCCAATTGAATGCGATGTTCAGAAAAGAAGAGGATGCAGGGAGAACATACATCCCACAACACAACAGATCACATTAAAGGAGTTTCTAACAACAAACTATCTACTCTATGACTTGTAGTCATGTTACAGTCAAGAATCACTCTTCGAGTGATAAAAGGAATGTGTAGCACCCGGATTAATTAAAACAGATACGACGTAAGATGTAGACATATCAGAATTAAACATCTCCATCTGACCTGCCACAACCCGAGGGTTGATCACTGCATCAGGTGGATTCATTGCATAAAACCTCACCGTCACCTGCGTTTGATTCGGTGCTCGATGACTTGGTGCTGATGATCCAGCTTGGGACGCTTGTCCACATCCTTTAGCGTTGTTTGGAAACTGTCTCCTTTAAGGACCTTGCTGACTCTGCCTTTGAGGTTGAGTCACACTCGCTTCTCTGGCTCTACAATCTTTCATCAGATGCCCCATCTTTCCACATATGTAACAACTTCTAATCCCTTGTTGTGGTCTAGATGGTCCTGTAACTGACATAGATGCTGAGCTACGAGCTCCTTCTAGTGGTAGGCTTCATCCTCTACCCCTATTCGACGTCCACTGCGTCTGGGTACTGAATCTAGGTGGTGGTGTAGGCACAGAAAACCTTGGTTTTTTGAAATCTTTAGATGAGAATCCTTAGAACTAGGGATACATCCTCTTGTTCTTGGTCTGTCTCTTCTCTTACACAGACCTCTCTATCCTCCTGACTGACTCCATAAAGGTAGAAAACCTTTCCTTATTTTCCAGAGCAGACACATGGGTGGTCAACTCAGCATTTAATCCCTTCTCAAAATGCCTAATCCTTTCTTCATCTGTTGATGCCATGTGCGGGCAGAACCGCAACAACTCCATGAACTTAGCCTCATACTCACTAATGTTAATAGGTCCCTGCCTTAACCTCTCAAACTGAGAGATTTTCTCATCCAAGAACATCTTAGGAAAGTATATGTTGACAAATTCTCGTCGAAATACTTCCCATTCAATCTCCACACCTGGCCTTTTCCCCTCCTCCATGGTCCACCAATGGCCAACACCCCCTTTGAGAAGATACACAACATGTCTAACCTTCTCAGCTTCAGGAATGTTCAGGATTCTAAAGGCTTTCTCTAGTTGAGTTAGCCACAAGTCAGCATCTGCTGGGTCAGCTGTTCCAGCATAATATGTGGCCCCAACCCGGCGAAGTCATTCAAACGTCTTGCCGGTTCCTTGTCCTTTTGAATGGGTAGGTGCCCTAAGTACAGGTATAGGCATCTTATCAGTCATGTGTGTCATGGCAGTCATGAACTGCCCAAACATGGCTTGGAAAGTTGGATTCCCCATGTCAGCTGGATTGAACTGGGGTGGTTCAAGTACAGGTTCCTCCCTTTCTTGTTTTCTTGCACCTCCTCCAGGTGCAGCAACACTACTTTCTGCAATATGTTCCTTGTGTGATCCAGACATCTTTAGTTTTATCTTCTCCTCCTATATGAGTAGAAGACACTATCAGATATATTGGAAGGCACTAGAACAGACTCTACAACCCTAGTCCTATGTCTCTATAGACTCAACAAACCTAGGGCTCTGATACCACTAATTTGTGACGTCCGTCTCGCAAAAACAAGATTAACTAATGCGAAAGCAAATTATTAGCAGCGGAATTACTGAAAATCACAAAATTTTAAATTTTTTTTGTAAAGAGAACCACAACTGTAAAACTTTTTCATAAAGAAACAAAATAAGTTGTTTACAAGCTGATTCATCAGTACATCTCTGTATCATCTCATCTCGAGAGTCATATCATTGACTGCCCAGTTAAACTGTAACATCCCTGACCTGGGTTATGAGTTAACCCTAGGTGTTTTGCCTAAATATGTAATTAAATCTTTGTGATTAACTCTGAGCATGTAATTAAGCTTCTCAGAAACGTATATTTCAGTATTTGCCCTTTTTATTTAAACTTGTAGCATTGTTTTGATATACAGGGACCTATGAGCAATTTACCCAGTTGAAAGGGTTAGCTTGCAATTTGCACATGATGATATGTTCCTCTGATGTTGAGACATCATGAGAATCTCTTTGGCAAAAGTTTGAGGGATTTCCCAAGCTAGAGCACCAAGGTGCAGCTGTGGAAGCAATCCCAGGGCTTGAAACCCTAATTTGGGGTAAAATGCAATTTACCCAAATAAAGGGATGCAATTTGTAAAGAATGTCATCTAAAGTATCTTTTTAGACTCTTGCCATCATTTAGAAAAGAAATGATGAGGAATTCACCTCAATTGAGTTATCAAGTTAAGAAATAGGCTTTGTGATCGAATAATCAGGGTATATGTGCAATATCCCTTTAAGTATGAACTTTATTATTAGATTGTTCTTCCTTGCCTTCTTTTCTAGACCTTAAGAGAAGGTTTGTACTTAGAATAAAGAGGAAGGGACGATCAAGTAAATAAGGAGGGACCTAGTTGGAATTATGGACAACTTATGAACTAATGTTGAAAATCCTACCCCATGTATATAAGCTCTCCTTCCCTTAGTTGCAAGGGAACTCACCCTTCGTTCCCTTACTGTTTCATTTCACCAAAGACGACCAAGGACTTCCTTGGAGCTAAGGAGGACGAACAAGGGGTGCAAGGTAGGTTTAAACCCCTCTTCTTGCCCAATTCCATGGTTAGAATTCGAATTCAAGGTCATCTTCATGGCTAATTCTCGAAACCCTATCTTTCTAGCCGTCTCTTTTCATCCTTCCTTGGAGTTTTCACCTTGGCCAACCTGTGGGAACTCAAGGACGCCATTAGAACTTGGAGCTTGAAAGCTTGGAGCTCAAGAAGCAAGCTTTAGGCGGGTTTTATAACTCTAAACCTATGCTTTACTATGTGCATCTTTATATGCGATTTGATGATAGCTCTTAGTATTTCCCTACTTTTCCCTGCTATTTTGCAAGCAAACCCGTGGGATATCTGTACTGTTCTTGAGCTAGAAGATGAAGGTGTGATTTCCAAGAAAAACCCACCGCTTTTCTTTTCCTTAAACGGTCCTAACAGTTTGCTCTCTCGGACTCAAGACCGCGAGGTGAGCAAACGGTCTCGAGACCGTGAGAGGGCTCGCGGTCTCAAGACCGTTTGGCCCCGTTGACCGAGCGTGGACCGTATAAGAAATCTGTTCCTAATTATATAGGCTAATTACCCTCAAAATTTGAGAGACTAACTCCAAAGGAATCGGGAGATATGACCTTTTTAAGTCACAACTTTAAATGAATTAATTGCTGATTCTCAAACGGTCTGAAATTGCCTTTTTGGGCAAACGGTCTCAAGACCGTGTAAGGTCGTTGACTAAGCATTGACCGTATGAGATTACTGTTCAAAATTATGTTAATTAACAACTCACCAAGTTTGATGGTCTAATTCCAAACGGGCTAAGAGTTGAAGGGTGAATACTAGGGCTAACCCTAGATAAAATCAGTACTGAAATTATGGTGACCTAATTAGGGTTTTTAGGGTTGATTGACCTAAACGGTCTCAAGACCGTTTGGGGGTCACCAAACGGTCTCAAGACCGTGAGGGCAATCAACCAAGACCGTTTGGAGGTCTGGGGTCAAGGATAGTTGACCAATTAAAGGTACAATTACACCAAATTACATTGCAATTAAATATTGACATGATCATCAACTCAATGGGTCAGACCTTGATGAATCTGCATTAGAATCCAAAATTTGGATGGGCAAACGGTCTCAAGACCGTTTGGAACTCATCCAAACGGTCTCAAGACCATGAGGGCAATCAACCAAGACCGTTTGAAGGTCTAGGGTTGAGTAATTTGACCAATTGAGCACCCAATTGCAAATAAGTTAGTAATTTAATCAAAAATTCTGTTTGTGGTTCAATCATGGTTCAACCCCTATCAAATCACCTTAGACTTTGATAAAATCTTGGTAAAACGGTCTTAAGACCATGTGGGGTCTACCCACATGACCTTAAGACCATTTGGGCCATGTTTGGGCCCAATTGGAGCTCAATTGAAGGGTTCAACCTTGTGTTGATGCACACTGTTGAGTGTTGATGGGTGAACATTGATAGACCCTAATTGAATCGATTTCAACCATAATTGGTTAACTATTATGGGTCAATTGAATGACCAAGTGATCAAGCATAACCTTAATTGACTAAAATCCATGAGTGGTCAACATAGCTTTGACCATTTGAGGGCTTCAACATGGGTTGACATTATCGGTTGCACCTTTGAGCCTTGTTGAAGGACCAAGCGGCTGAGACCATGAGAGCCTCGCGGTCTCAAGACCGTGAGAGGGCTCGCGGTCTCAAGACCGTGAGAGGGCTCACGGTCTCAAGACCGTGAGGGGGCTCACGGTCTCAAGACCGAGAGGAGGCTCACGGTCTCAAGACCGTGAAGGGCCTCGCGGTCCTGAGGTCAAAGAAGGGCAAACGGTCTTCATGACCCTCGCGGTCTCAACTCAAATTGGTCCTCGCGGTCTCAACTTTAATTTGGACCAATGGGAGGCTTCGCGGTCTTGAACCCTTGAAGAGGCTCACGGTATTGAAGCCTAAGGGGGCTCGCGGTCTTGGAGCTAGAAAGAGG
The DNA here is from genome assembly GCA_963693085.1 of Alisma plantago-aquatica. Taxonomy (NCBI): domain Eukaryota; kingdom Viridiplantae; phylum Streptophyta; class Magnoliopsida; order Alismatales; family Alismataceae; genus Alisma; species Alisma plantago-aquatica. The sequence goes on along the minus strand of OY856409.1, from coordinate 1,061,913,569 downwards.
CTCGCGGTCTTGGAGGGTCAAAGTGGGCAAACAGTCAACACTTTCAACCAATCTCAACCCAATTGATGATTAATGATTGAAATCAATCAATGTGACTCAAGGTTGACCACATTCAATCATTTGATGATGTAAATGGTTCAATGTTACCCAAATCAAACCCTAATGATAATCTAGGATAGTAAGGGGCTATTTGACCAAGGTTTTTGACTATGATGATGATCAATGGGGTGAATTACCAAATTACCCCTGAAGGGTCAATTGAGTTATACCTTGCTCATTTCAAACCCTAATTACATGAGAATGATGTTTTTAGTCATAATGACTCTATCTAACCTGATCTAGTCTAATGTTATCATCAACCATTAGTATGATGAAAGAGAGAGTACTCTAGAGAGAGAAGGTACCCTAGAGAGAGAAAGTAACTCTAATCACTTAATGGTGATGTTTTTGGCTATGTAAGCCTATGATGTCTCAACCCAACCTGTTTTAGAGTGATGTTGACATCACCTAACCTTATGATGAGAGAGAAAGTACTTCTAGAGAGAGAAAGTACTTCTAGAGAGAGAAAGTACCCTTTTTAAATGGAAACTCAATTGAAGCATCCCCAATACACAGAAATGAGCATAATTAGGGTATGATCCACCTGTGTGAGATCATAGAAACCCTAATTATGATAAATGATGAACCTTTAACTAATCCAAGAGCATCAATGAAGATGTTACTCATACATGATGATGTTATGAGTTTAATTCACCTTGATGTGAATAGTAAACCCTAATTCAAGGGTAATGGCATGCTTTTGAGCAATAAACTCTATTTGAATAGAATTAAAGATTTAACTCTTATGACAAAAGTAGGAAGTACATTCCTTATTGTTGTATTACCTTTATCAGATGTATTAACCATGCAGGTTCTGATATCAAGGTAATCATATCCAGGTATGGATGTTGATGTTATATTTATTGAAGGCATGTTGTTAGCCTTATGAATAAGTAAAGTAATCTGATGCCTTGCCAGTGGCATCCTATGCTGATATTGGGCTATGAGAGCCATGAATACCATCAAGGTCATGCCTTAGAGATGACTTGTGATGAGGATAATGAGAAATGATGATTGATATAAGTTAGGCATGTTACATTTAGTATTCTTCTTTTATAGCTGCTATGCTACTGTTATTGTTTGAAGAACAATGTATGCTGTTAAAGAATACTGAATGTACCTAACTAATCAAGTATAATGTAGAGCCCTGATCATAGATCCATCATTGTCAGAAATTAAGTGATGGTGAAACAGGTTTTCCTCAGGGAACTCCTGGAGCACATACTTTTGAGTATGTGGGGTACATGGATGTGTAGAACCTTACATCCTAGTGTAGGAAAGTGATGTAGATGTGTAATCCATCCATCCTTCACTATAGTTTCATACCGTATCAGTGGTAGGTAAACATGAAACCTCCTGATGACGAAGAAAGCACAGATATCCGTATCAGTGGTAGGTAAATATGAAACCTCCTGATGACGAAGAGAGTACAGAACGCCACTGTGACTCTAGAATAGCGAAGGACCAGTTTACCCTGGTGAGCTATAATAGTAGAGACACGAGATGTCCTACAAGTGATCCTCTTACTGACTGAGGAAGGTGAAGGTCATGAGAATCCGGCTCTCTTAATGACCTATGTATGATACTGATGCGGCTTCTCAGCGATCAGTTGGAGTTTGAGTGGTAAGCCTCTTCTCCACAGGGCATAATGTTGTTTGTAAAACATAATCAACCAGGTAGTATAACTTGTTAGAGATGACTCCAAGTTAGTTGGTTGATGTTACATTGCAATAATGTTGATATTCTCCATATCTCCTAAATTGTAGAGATCTTGTTATAACTGCAACTGCTATAGAATGCTTTGAAGGCTTTACTGTTTAAGATATTCTTTGATGTTATAATAAAGCTTCTGGCGAAGAGTTATAACTCTCGCTGGGACAATTATGTATAATTGTCTCACCCCGTAGGCTTCAACTTTTTAGGTGGACGTCGGAGATGAAGGAACCAGCCTACAGGTGATCAGTCTCAACAGCAGCAGCACCAGGGGCAGCAGTAATCTCAGGTGGAGATTTGTCCTGCCATGTGGTGTAGTTAGAGTCAGTCCTATGTGTCCTCTGTACTCTCAGGTCTTAGAGTCTTGTGTTATGTGATCTTGAGATTTTGTATCTTGATGTATATAATTACTCAAGAAGTAATTATCCTGAGATGTAAATAGTTACCTCTCTTTATGAAAGGAATTTTTATGGATACAAGTTCTTATCTCGAAAAGTTTTAATTTCCCGTGATTTTTGTCTTCCGCTGATTACCGATTCGCTTCCGCTAAGTTTTAATCGTGTTTATGTCATGGTTTGGAGATCAGAGCCCACAATTAGTGGTATCAGAGCTCCAGGTTCAGTTGAGTCTACAGAGGCATAGGACTTAGGATGTCGAGTCTACCTTTAGTACTCCTTCCTTATCTAATAGAATCTTCTGCTCCTCAGGAGAAGAAGATACATAAGAATGTCAGAACATCGTGATGAGCACGTGGCAGAGAGTAGTGCTAGTGCACCTCGAGGCGGTGCAAGAGTTCCAAGAATAGAACAACCTGCACCTGAGTCGCCAAGAGAGCCACCCCAGTTCGACCCAGCTGACATGAGTGATCCAGCTGTACAGACGATGTTCGGGCAGTTCATGACTGCCATGACACATATAACCGATAGGATGCCCATTCCTGCACCTAGGGCACCTGTCCAGCCTGAAGTACAAGGTATTGGTAAGACATTCGAACGACTTCGTCGTGTCGGAGCTACCGAGTACTTCGGAACTGCCGACCCTGCAGATGCTGACTTATGGTTGACAGAGTTGGAGAAGGCTTTCAGGATTCTTATGATTCCGGAAGCTGAGAAGGTTAGACATGCTGTTTATCTTCTCAAAGGCAGTGCTGGTCACTGGTGGAACATGGAAGAGCAGAAGAGACCTGGAGTAGAGTTCTCATGGGAAGAGTTTCGTCGAGAATTCATCAATAGATATTTTCCAAAGACCTTCCTAGATGAGAAGATCTCTCAGTTTGAGAAACTAAGGCAGGGTATGATGAACATTAGTGAGTATGAAGCTAAGTTTATGGAGTTGTTGCGGTTCTGTCCGCACATGGCTGCTACGGATGAGGAAAGAATCAGAAGATTCGAGAAGGGTTTGAATTCTGATATGTCAACCCCTGTGTCTGCCTTAGAAAACAGAGAGAGATTCTCTACCTTCGTTGAGTCAGTCCGAAGGATAGAGAGATCTGTGGTTGAGAAAAGACAAACCCATAAAAGATATCCACAGTTCTAGGGTTCTTCATCTAGGGATCCCAAGAGACCTAGATTCTCTGCACCTAACCCTCCACCACCCAGATCGAGTTTTCAAACTCAAGGGACACCAAGCAGAGGTAGAGGGCGGAGTCAACCACTTCAAGGGACACACAGTTCTGCATCAGTGTCAGTTACTGGACCACCCAGACCACAGCAACAGGAGAAGAGTTGCTACAACTGTGGTAAGGTGGGACACTTGATGAAGGATTGCCGTTCTAGGCCTATCGGTGTGACACAACAACCTCCGAGACAGAATCAACAGGGATCTCAGAATAGACAACATCAAGGAGCAGCTCGAGGACGTGGACAAGCGTCTCAAGCTGGATCATCAGCACCACCTCAACACCAGGCGACTGCGAGGTTCTATGCTATGAACCCACCTGAGGCAGTGGTCAATCCACGGGTAGTGGCAGGTCAGATGAAACTTTTATATTCTGATATGTCTATATCCTGTGATGAATCTGTTCTGATTGATCCGGGTGCTACACACTCTTTCATCACTCGTGAAATGATTCGTAACTGCAATGTGACTGTTAGTCATAGAGCAGATAGTTTGTTGTTAGAGACTCCGTTGAGTGGGTCTGCCGTTTTGCAGGAGGTATGTTCTCCCTGCATCCTTTTCTTTTCTGACCATCGCATTCAAGTGGATCTTATACCACTTGATATGCAGGGGTTTGATATAATCCTTGGGATGGATACCTTAGAAAGGTATAGAGTTGTCTTGGATTGTGAGTCCAAGTTAGCGGTGTTTGCTGATGAAAGCAACACATGGATCTTTCAAGGTGAAAGAAAGATTCTGCCCACCTGTCTTGTATCAGCTATGGTTGCTGATAAGCTGTTGAGGCAAGGATGTTATGCATTCTTAGCCCATGTGGTAGATGTTACCAAGGAAAGGACCAATCCTGCCGAAGTTCCCATAGTCAAGGAATTCGAAGATGTGTTTCCTGAAGAACTTCCGGGTATACCACCACCTCGGGAGATTGACTTTGAAATCAATCTGATTCCAAATACGAAACCCATAGCTCAAACTCCGTATAGAATGGCTCCTGCCGAGATGGCAGAACTCAAGAAACAGCTTCAAGAGTTACTTGAGAGAGGTTTTATTCGACCGAGTACTTCACCTTGGGGTGCTCCGGTCTTGTTTGTTAAAAAGAAAGATGGGTCAATGCAGTTATGCATCGACTACAGACAACTTAATAAAGTGACAATAAAGAATAAGTATCCTCTGCCGAGGATTGATGATCTCTTTGACCAGTTGCGTGGTGCAACAGTCTTTTCAAAGATAGACTTGAGGTCTGGATATCACCAACTCCGCATTAAGGATAGTGACATATCCAAGTCTGCCTTTAGGACAAGATATGGACACTATGAGTTCACGGTTATGTCGTTTGGACTAACCAATGCGCCAGCTGCATTTATGGAACTCATGAATAGAGTTTTTCGACCTTTCCTTGATCAGTGTGTTGTCGTCTTCATAGATGACATACTGATTTATAGTAAAGATGCTCAGCAGCATGAGCAGCATCTTCGCCAAGCTTTGACCTTGCTAAGAGAACATAAGTTGTATGCTAAGTTTAGCAAGTGTGAGTTCTGGCTGCCGGAGGTATCTTTTCTTGGACATGTAATATCCGCCTCAGGAATTCGTGTTGACCCTACAAAGGTAGAATCTGTTCTACAATGGGAACAACCAAAGACACCGACGGAAATTCGAAGTTTCTTGGGGTTAGCTGGCTATTATCGAAGGTTCATTAAGAACTTTAGTTCTATAGCTTTACCTTTGACTAAGTTAACCCGGAAAGATGTTCCTTTTTCTTGGAGTGATAAGTGTCAACAATCTTTCCAGTTGCTGAAGGAGAGGTTGACAAGTGCACCTGTATTAGTGCTACCTGAACAAGGAAAAGGATATGTAGTTTTCTGTGATGCTTCCAAAAATGGACTAGGATGTGTGTTGATGCAGGATAAACAAGTGATTTCTTTTGCTTCCTGACAGCTTAAGAAACACGAGGAGAATTATCCAACACACGATCTGGAGTTAGCAGCTGTGGTTCATGCTTTGAAGATCTGGAGACATTATCTCTACGGAGAGACATTCCAGATTTTCACAGACCACAAAAACCTTAAGTATATCTTCTCTCAGCATGAGCTCAACATGAGGCAACGTCGCTGGATGGAGTTAATCAAGGACTACGACTGTACAATTGATTACCATCCAGGTAAGGCCAATGTTGTTGCAGATGCCTTGAGTAGGAAATCAGCAACATCAACCATGAATAGAGCACAACTAAACTCTTTAGTATGCTCTAGAAGAGATATGCTTATCTCTTTAAGGCAAGACAATGTACAGTTGAAGGTGTCATTGCTAGCCGGTTTGTTAGCTGAGATGCATATTAAACCTACCCTAAGAGAGCAGATTAAAGAAGCACAGCTAGATGATGCTGCAGTTCAACATATAAGATCTGAGTATGGAAATGAGAAGCAAGATGGGTTTCATGACTCAAAAGATCAAGTAGCTTGTTATAATGGAAGAATGATAGTGCCGGATGTGGACAACTTAAGGAAGTTAGTCATGGAAGAAGCCCATTCTTCCATGTATGCTATGCATCCAGGGAGCACCAAGATGTATCGGAATTTGAAGGATCTGTATTGGTGGCCTGGGATGAAGAAGGATGTTGCAGAGTTTGTTCAGAAGCCTGCAGGAACAATGCAACCTTTACCCATATCACAGTGGAAATGGGACCATGTGACCATGGACTTTGTTGTTGGCCTACCCAGAACAAGCAAAGGACATGATTCCATTTGGGTAGTTGTTGATAGGTTGACTAAGACAGCACATTTCTTACCTGTCAAAACAACCTATTCTGCTGAAAGGTTATCAGAGTTGTATGTTCAAGAGATAGTGCGTTTGCACGGAGTTCCTGTCACAATAGTTTCTGACAGAGGTCCTCAGTTTACAAGTCGTTTTTGGGAACAGTTGCACAGAGCCTTAGGCACCAAGCTGAGGTTTAGTACGGCCTTTCATCCACAGACTGATGGACAGTCGGAAAGGACCATACAAACCTTAGAAGACCTGTTGCGAGCATGTGTTCTCCAGTTCACCGGAAGTTGGGATCTACACCTAAGCTTGATAGAGTTTGCCTATAACAATAGCTATCAGCATAGTATTGATATGGCACCTTATGAAGCCTTATATGGTAGACGTTGTAGATCACCCTTGTGTTGGTTTGAGACTGGTGAGCACCAGTTGTTAGGTCCTGACCTGGTGCAGCAAACCACGGAAAAGATTAAAGTTATACAACATAAGATTAAGACTGCTCAGGATAGGCAGAAATCTTATGCCGACAAACGTCGTAGACCCTTAGAGTTCCAGGTTGGAGACAAAGTGTATCTTAAGGTCTCACCTTGGAAAGGGGTCCTTCGTTTTGGAAGGAAGGGGAATTTAGCTCCTAGATATATGGGGCCTTATCCAATCATTGAACGGATTGGAAAGGTAGCATATAAACTAGAGCTGCCCCCAGAATTACAGAGGTTACATCCTGTGTTTCACATTTCTATGTTGAAGAAATGTCACCCAGACACCGAGTCAGTTCTACAACCTATGGAAGTAGAATTGAATGATGACATATCCTATGAGGAGGGACCAATGTCAATCCTTGATAAACGAATTAAAAAGTTAAAGAAGAAAGATATAAGTCTTGTGAAAGTCCTCTGGAACCATCGTGGTATTGAAGAAGCCACTTGGGAGTTAGAGGATGAGATGAGAAGGAAGTATCCTGCCCTTTTCTCGTAATATGTTTTATCGATTTCGGGGACGAAATCCTTGTAAGGGGTGGATAATTTGTAACATCCCTGACCTGGGTTATGAGTTAACCCTAGGTGTTTTGCCTAAATATGTAATTAAATCTTTGTGATTAACTCTGAGCATGTAATTAAGCTTCTCAGAAACGTATATTTCAGTATTTGCCCTTTTTATTTAAACTTGTAGCATTGTTTTGATATACAGGGACCTATGAGCAATTTACCCAGTTGAAAGGGTTAGCTTGCAATTTGCACATGATGATATGTTCCTCTGATGTTGAGACATCATGAGAATCTCTTTGGCAAAAGTTTGAGGGATTTCCCAAGCTAGAGCACCAAGGTGCAGCTGTGGAAGCAATCCCAGGGCTTGAAACCCTAATTTGGGGTAAAATGCAATTTACCCAAATAAAGGGATGCAATTTGTAAAGAATGTCATCTAAAGTATCTTTTTAGACTCTTGCCATCATTTAGAAAAGAAATGATGAGGAATTCACCTCAATTGAGTTATCAAGTTAAGAAATAGGCTTTGTGATCGAATAATCAGGGTATATGTGCAATATCCCTTTAAGTATGAACTTTATTATTAGATTGTTCTTCCTTGCCTTCTTTTCTAGACCTTAAGAGAAGGTTTGTCCTTAGAATAAAGAGGAAGGGAAGATCAAGTAAAGAAGGAGGGACCTAGTTGGAATTATGGACAACTTATGAACTAATGTTGAAAATCCTACCCCGTGTATATAAGCTCTCCTTCCCTTAGTTGCAAGGGAACTCACCCTTCGTTCCCTTACTGTTTCATTTCACCAAAGACGACCAAGGACTTCCTTGGAGCTAAGGAGGACGAACAAGGGGTGCAAGGTAGGTTTAAACCCCTCTTCTTGCCTAATTCCATGGTTAGAATTCGAATTCAAGGTCATCTTCATGGCTAATTCTCGAAACCCTATCTTTCTAGCCGTCTCTTTTCATCCTTCCTTGGAGTTTTCACCTTGGCCAACCTGTGGGAACTCAAGGATGCCATTAGAGCTTGGAGCTCAAGAAGCAAGCTTTAGGCGGGTTTTATAACTCTAAACCTATGCTTTACTATGTGCATCTTTATATGCGATTTGATGATAGCTCTTAGTATTTCCCTACTTTTCCCTGCTATTTTGCAAGCAAACCCGTGGGATATCTGTACTGTTCTTGAGCTAGAAGATGAAGGCGTTATTTCCAAGAAAAACCCACCGCTTTTCTTTTCCTTAAACGGTCCTAACAGTTTGCTCTCTCGGACTCAAGACCGCGAGGTGAGCAAACGGTCTCGAGACCGTGAGAGGGCTCGCGGTCTCAAGACCGTTTGGCCCCGTTGACCGAGCGTGGACCGTATAAGAAATCTGTTCCTAATTATATAGGCTAATTACCCTCAAAATTTGAGAGACTAACTCCAAAGGAATCGGGAGATATGACCTTTTTAAGTCACAACTTTAAATGAATTAATTGCTGATTCTCAAACGGTCTGAAATTGCCTTTTTGGGCAAACGGTCTCAAGACCGTGTAAGGTCGTTGACTAAGCATTGACCGTATAAGATTACTGTTCAAAATTATGTTAATTAACAACTCACCAAGTTTTATGGTCTAATTCCAAACGGGCTAAGAGTTGAAGGGTGAATACTAGGGCTAACCCTAGATAAAATCAGTACTGAAATTATGGTGACCTAATTAGGGTTTTTAGGGTTGATTGACCTAAACGGTCTCAAGACCGTTTGGGGGTCACCAAACGGTCTCAAGACCGTGAGGGCAATCAACCAAGACCGTTTGGAGGTCTGGGGTCAAGGATAGTTGACCAATTAAAGGTACAATTACACCAAATTACATTGCAATTAAATATTGACATGATCATCAACTCAATGGGTCAGACCTTGATGAATCTGCATTAGAATCCAAAATTTGGATGGGCAAACGGTCTCAAGACCGTTTGGAACTCATCCAAACGGTCTCAAGACCGTGAGGGCAATCAACCAAGACCGTTTGAAGGTCTAGGGTTGAGTAATTTGACCAATTGAGCACCCAATTGCAAATAAGTTAGTAATTTAATCAAAAATTCTGTTTGTGGTTCAATCATGGTTCAACCCCTATCAAATCACCTTAGACTTTGATAAAATCTTGGTCAAACGGTCTTAAAACCATGTGGGGTCTACCCACATGACCTTAAGACCATTTGGGCCAAGTTTGGGCCCAATTGGAGCTCAATTGAAGGGTTCAACCTTGTGTTGATGCACACTGTTGAGTGTTGATGGGTGAACATTGATAGACCCTAATTGAATCGATTTCAACCATAATTGGTTAACTATTATGGGTCAATTGAATGACCAAGTGATCAAGCATAACCTTAATTGACTAAAATCCATGAGTGGTCAACATAGCTTTGACCATTTGAGGGCTTCAACATGGGTTGACATTATCGGTTGCACCTTTGAGCCTTGTTGAAGGACCAAGCGGCTGAGACCATGAGAGCCTCGCGGTCTCAAGACCGTGAGAGGGCTCGCGGTCTCAAGACCGTGAGAGGGCTCACGGTCTCAAGACCGTGAGGGGGCTCACGGTCTCAATACCGAGAGGAGGCTCACGGTCTCAAGACCGTGAAGGGCCTCGCGGTCCTGAGGTCAAAGAAGGGCAAACGGTCTTCATGACCCTCGCGGTCTCAACTCAAATTGGTCCTCGCGGTCTCAACTTTAATTTGGACCAATGGGAGGCTTCGCAGTCTTGAACCCTTGAAGAGGCTCACGGTCTTGAAGCCTAAGGGGGCTCGTGGTCTTGGAGCTAGAAAGAGGCTCGCGGTCTTGGAGGGTCAAAGTGGGCAAACGGTCAACACTTTCAACCAATCTCAACCCAATTGATGATTAATGATTGAAATCAATCAATGTGACTCAAGGTTGACCACATTCAATCATTTGATGATGTAAATGGTTCAATGTTACCCAAATCAAACCCTAATGATAATCTAGGATAGTAAGGGGCTATTTGACCAAGGTTTTTGACTATGATGATGATCAATGGGGTGAATTACCAAATTACCCCTGAAGGGTCAATTGAGTTATACCTTGCTCATTTCAAACCCTAATTACATGAGAATGATGTTTTTAGTCATAATGACTCTATCTAACCTGATCTAGTCTAATGTTATCATCAACCATTAGTATGATGAAAGAGAGAGTACTCTAGAGAGAGAAGGTACCCTAGAGAGAGAAAGTAACTCTAATCACTTAATGGTGATTTTTTGGCTATGTAAGCCTATGATGTCTCAACCCAACCTGTTTTAGAGTGATGTTGACATCACCTAACCTTATGATGAGAGAGAAAGTACTTCTAGAGAGAGAAAGTACTTCTAGAGAGAGAAAGTACCCTTTTTAAATGGAAACTCAATTGAAGCATCCCCAATACACAGAAATGAGCATAATTAGGGTATGATCCACCTGTGTGAGATCATAGAAACCCTAATTATGATAAATGATGAACCTTTAACTAATCCAAGAGCATCAATGAAGATGTTACTCATACATGATGATGTTATGAGTTTAATTCACCTTGATGTGAATAGTAAACCCTAATTCAAGGGTAATGGCATGCTTTTGAGCAATAAACTCTATTTGAATAGAATTAAAGATTTAACTCTTATGACAAAAGTAGGAAGTACATTCCTTATTGTTGTATTACCTTTATCAGATGTATTAACCATGCAGGTTCTGATATCAAGGTAATCATATCCAGGTATGGATGTTGATGTTATATTTATTGAAGGCATGTTGTTAGCCTTATGAATAAGTAAAGTAATCTGATGCCTTGCCAGTGGCATCCTATGCTGATATTGGGCTATGAGAGCCATGAATACCATCAAGGTCATGCCTTAGAGATGACTTGTGATGAGGATAATGAGAAATGATGATTGATATAAGTTAGGCATGTTACATTTAGTATTCTTCTTTTATAGCTGCTATGCTACTGTTATTGTTTGAAGAACAATGTATGCTGTTAAAGAATATTGAATGTACCTAACTAATCAAGTATAATGTAGAGCCCTGATCATAGATCCATCATTGTCAGAAATTAAGTGATGGTGAAACAGGTTTTCCTCAGGGAACTCCTGGAGCACATACTTTTGAGTATGTGGGGTACATGGATGTGTAGAACCTTACATCCTAGTGTAGGAAAGTGATGTAGATGTGTAATCCATCCATCCTTCACTATAGTTTCATACCGTATCAGTGGTAGGTAAACATGAAACCTCCTGATGACGAAGAAAGCACAGATATCCGTATCAGTGGTAGGTAAATATGAAACCTCCTGATGACGAAGAGAGTACAGAACGCCACTGTGACTCTAGAATAGCGAAGGACCAGTTTACCCTGGTGAGCTATAATAGTAGAGACACGAGATGTCCTACAAGTGATCCTCTTACTGACTGAGGAAGGTGAAGGTCATGAGAATCCGGCTCTCTTAATGACCTATGTATGATACTGATGCGGCTTCTCAGCGATCAGTTGGAGTTTGAGTGGTAAGCCTCATCTCCACAGGGCATAATGTTGTTTGTAAAACATAATCAACTAGGTAGTATAACTTGTTAGAGATGACTCCAAGTTAGTTGGTTGATGTTACATTGCAATAATGTTGATATTCTCCATATCTCCTAAATTGTAGAGATCTTGTTATAACTGCAACTGCTATAGAATGCTTTGAAGGCTTTACTGTTTAAGATATTCTTTGATGTTATAATAAAGCTTCTGGCGAAGAGTTATAACTCTCGCTGGGACAATTATGTATAATTGTCTCACCCCGTAGGCTTCAACTTTTTAGGTGGACGTCGGAGACGAAGGAACCAGCCTACAGGTGATCAGTCTCAACAGCAGCAGCACCAGGGGCAGCAGTAATCTCAGGTGGAGATTTGTCCTGCCATGTGGTGTAGTTAGAGTCAGTCCTATGTGTCCTCTGTACTCTCAGGTCTTGGAGTCTTGTGTTATGTGATCTTGAGATTTTGTATCTTGATGTATATAATTACTCAAGAAGTAATTATCCTGAGATGTAAACAGTTACCTCTCTTTATGAAAGGAATTTTTATGGATACAAGTTCTTATCTCGAAAAGTTTTAATTTCCCGTGATTTTTGTCTTCCGCTGATTACCGATTCGCTTCCGCTAAGTTTTAATCGTGTTTATGTCATGGTTTGGAGATCAGAGCCCACATAAACTATACATGAGCAGTATACAAAATCTCGAGGCATCAAGCGAAAAATCTTAGATCTATATCGAACTATCTACTGCCTCCTAGGACCTGAGAGTACAGAGACGACACATAGGACTCTTTCTATATACAAGACTTGACAGACAGTGTCTCCACCTGAGGATCATTGTTGCCCCTGATGTTGTTGCTGTTGCTGTTGCTTCTCACCCACTGGAAGGTTTCTTCTTTCTCGGCATCTACCTAAAACGTTGAATCCCACGGGGGTGAGACAATTGAAAATTGTCCCAGCGAGAGTTATAACTCTCCGCCAGAAGCATTGTTATTACAATTAGAGGAATAATAATGAGCAATAGAATTATAAATATCCAACAGCAGGTTATTCAATGAATAAACTAAGAAGAACAATATTCTCTATGTAATCATTTCAATTATAACTTGATTGAGTAACAATTCATTTAATTAGATAGGAATATGAAGAACATGTATATTATTTATCTAATCTGTACATATTAAACAATGTATCATCAATCATTGTTTCTCATTGTTCAACATAAGCAATTATGCTACACGGCTGATTACGTATTACATACAAACTTATGCCCTGAGGAGATGAGGTATACCACTCATACTCCAACCGACCATTATGAAATCACAATCGGTACCATACATAGGTCATCAGAAGAGCCGGATTCCTATGAACTCATCATCCTCAGTCAGTGTGAGGTACAACATGCATGACATCTTGTGTCTCTGCTAAGACAGCTTTCCAGGGTATTCCGACAACTTTGGTATTAGAGTTACAGTGACATGCTGTACTCTCTTCACAATCGAGGGATTTCTTGTTTATCTCACATCGATTCGACATTAACAACATCATCGAGAGATTAGTGATACATCATCCCGTCATATACATATAATGAAGGATTCAGAGATTTGATGTTTATCTCACATCAATTTCTTCATTAGGACGTAAGGATATTCGCGTCCATAACCCCCACATACTCAAAAGTATGATCTCTAGGAGTTCCCTTAGGAAAACCTATTTCACCATCATCTAACTTCTGACGATGATGGATCTATGGCCAGGGCTCTACATGATATCATTATACTTGATTATTTAAGTACATTACAACATTCTTTTAGCATCAGACATGTTTTCATTAAAACAATTGATGTAAAGAAAGAGTACTATTTGTATCAAGTTCATTTCACATCTTATTCAACATTGGGATCTTGATCCCTAATCATCTCACCATTATGATTCAAGAATATGGGTGTTCAAACTCTTGAATCATCAAAACACTTGTTACCAAGTATCATACTGCCATCAAGTCATTTGACAGTATAAACAAGATAATAGCAATGCTAATATTTCATATGGCTCATATATCCTGTCAATCTCTTATGTTACCTCTCACTAGGCAACATAACATATCATTGCTTACAAACTCATTAAGTACTTTTGATAAGCAAAGCTTCATAGCTCATACCTGGCTATGTTCAATATTCCATAAAACCTGCATGATTAGTACAGATGAATACAAACACATCTATATTAGATCAACATAATGCAAAACATTAATAACATCACTATTTAAGGGTTGCACCACTATGCCCTTACCAGGGTTAGGGTTTCCCTTTTTAATTCAATTAGGGTTAATGACTTATCATTGCATTACCCAGCCATAAAGCTTCATGTTATAAAGAATAACCCAAAATTAGGGTTTACTATTCACATTACATCACATTACCCTAGATTAGGGTTTACTATTCACATTGCATCACACTACCCTAGATTAGGGTTTACTATTCACATTATGAATTATGATCATACCTTCATCATGTATTAGGGATACTTCCATTACTACCCTTAAATTAGGGATTAGGATTCATTAATCATCATACTTAGGGTTTCATGATCTCACTTAACATGGATCATACCTCAATTAGGAATTCATTCATATTGAGAGTCCATTACTTGATTAACATTCATCTAAGAAGTCTTTTCTCTCTCATTCCTTATATAAGTTGATGCTTTAATCACCCTTAATTAGGCTAAGTCAACTCAACATTGACATCATGGACTATGTCATTACTATTGTGATCATTAAATCTTACTCATTCAAAGAGTACTAATCACTCTATCCCATCAAGGATACCTTTATTATAATCACCATTGATTATAATATGCACTAATCAACTAATCACTTGGTCCTTTAATCACTTTAAGTATCCATGAGGTTTAGGTTAATCAACCACCAAACCATCTTGACCACTAAGACATAAAATGATCTTGACCTACTTAGACCTCAAACGGTCTTTCACACTAAACCTCCAAACGGTCTAAGACCATTTGGACCTTCATGCGGTCTAGGACTACCCTTGAAACTGTTTAGTGGTGAAGACCGTTTGGTCAAGTTTGACTTTGAAACCGCATGGACACAACCGACCTTGAAACCGCATGAGCCCAAACAGTTTGGGATTGTTTGGTCCCAAACGGTCTTGAGACCGTTTGGTCCAAACCACCTCAAAACTGCAAGGACCAAAAAGTGTCTAAACCACTTCAATTGAATTAGGGTTTCCAATATTGATCCCCTCAATCAAACAAGTACATGTTAACCAATCACCAATTGAGTTAATTAGGTCAACCTTCAACTAATTTGACCCTCAATTGACCCTCAATTGGTCATCAATTAGGGCTTGAATCAATTGGATTAGGGTTTGGAATTGATGAACCTTCAACATAATTCAATGTGAGTCTAATTGATTTGAACCCATTGAACCATCATCCAATTTGGTCAAGACCTGACCCCAAATGGTCTTGGGATCGTTTAGATGACCTCCAAACGGTCTTCGGTGATCACCAAACGGTCTTGGGACCGTTTGGGTGATCTCTAAATGGTTTTGAAACTGTTTGGGTCACTCAACCCAAACTTCAACATAATTCAGTTATCAAAATCAGCAATTAACCCGATTAGGGTTTAGATGGTTGATGGACCTTTAATTGGTGAACCAACTGGAATTTATTGATGATTATTTATAGATTTTTGATCTAAAGGTTTTTCAACTGACCTCCAAATGGTCAACGCCTGGTCAATGCCTCCAAACGGTCTTGGACCGTTTGCTTCTATGCGGTTTGGTTGAAACTATTTGCAATCAAACAGTTTGAAACCGTTTGCTCCCAAACGGTATGGGAAACCGTTTGTGCAAGGATTGGAGACCGTTTGCTAAAGTAAATTTCTTGGATAAACATCAAAATTAATGCCACCTTCGTCTACCTCTGTTCAACCAAGAATAGGGTTGTTCTTTATGGAATTGATAGCAAGAACACAAGAGTAGTAAAAGAAGAAGAATTAACCAATGATTTTAGGAGGGAAGGATGCATTAGCAAAGCTTAAGGTTTAGAGTTATAAAACCTACTTCTAGGACTGATCCAGAGCTCCTAGCTCTGCATCTTTAATGGTGGTTTGAGCTCTAGTAGTTTTCCAAGGTTCCTTCTTCACTTTTTGAATGAATAAGATGGCTAGAAAGGAAAATTGTGTGAAGAAAACCAATAATCCAACCTTGTTTTATGGTTTCCACCATGAATTCGAGGTAGATGATGATCAAAGCTTACCAAACTAGCTTGGTCGTCCTTCCTCTGGTCCAGATCTCTCCCTTGGTCGGCCAAAGCAAGAAGATAAGGAAAAGAACTAAGGGAAACGATCCTTGGTGTTGTTGGAAGAGATGCCTATATGTATTTATGGGGTTTTCAAGGAAAAAAAGATTGTTATCTCTTTTAATTTCAACTTGTTTCCACCAAAAATTCCTCCACTCTTAGGATACGTGGCCACCTTCTAATCTCATGCAAAACCCCTCCATTATCCAAGGTTTAAAGGAAAAGAAACCAAGCCTCTTAATAAGTTGTATATTAATATCCATCCTTTTTGGATATTGCTTTATTTTATAATATAATGTGAATAGCTTCCACTTCATCCAAGATCTTTTTGGTTCCCAAGCATGGAACAAGCTCTTACTAGCTATTGCAAACACATCCTCCAAATTTTGGTTGAAGGGCTCCATAATTAATATATTTCCCTTTTGCATTAAGTTATATTAAAGAGCCTTTTGTGCTTAAATCTTGATTATTTCAATTATCAAGTTTCTCTCTCCTTCATGATAATACAAATGAGGCACCCATCTCATTTTCTTTGCTCTACTTGATGCCAACAAACATGAGAGACCCTCTAGAGGCGATATTTTGCATGTTGAACCCTATGTTTTGGGTAAATTGCACATTACACCAAAACTAGGTTTTAATGTACAAGGATTGCTTTTTCAAGCTATATCTTGGTGCTCAAGCTTGTGGAATCCATACCACCACATCATATTCATTCTCATGATGTCACAACATCAGAAGAGCATCTTATCATGTGCAATTTGCAAGTTAACCCTTCTACTTGGGTAATTTGCACTTTAGTCCAAAGTTAACAAAACAATGTTTAACATTATTCAAAAAGGACTAAAAATTTGAAATATAAGCTCCTCAAAAACTTTAATTACTTTTCAAAGATAAGGACAAGAAATTAATTAACTTTATTAGGCAAAACACCTAGGGTTAATACATAACCCAGGTCAGAGATGTTACAATGAGTCTATTATATAAAGATTTACAAAACAAATCTATCGAGCGGTTGCAAAGGGGGATTGCCAGAAAGGCACACTATATTATCGTTCCCTTTCAAGTTTTTGGCCACTTGCTGCTAATGATCATGGACACCACGGCTCGAGACGCCAAGGTGTACAATTTTTGCGCCAGTGAACTAAAGGCTGGTATAATTAATTTTGCTGGTATTGAAGCTGGGGAGGCCAGATGCATCCCTTTCCAGCTTCTGAAACTAATTTGGGTTGCATGCCCATCCCTCCGAAATGCTTGGAACCAACCCTGGTTCCAAATCATAAACCCACAAGTCCAAACACAATAAGGATCTAGGGATTGCACTTTCTACACTATACGCCACATCCAAGTGCTCAATCAACAAATCCCTTTCAATGAGCTGGCCACATAGGATTTTCATTTTCTACGAGGACATTACGCCATGGAGCTAATATGTGATAGAAGTTTATTCAAGGACCCAACTATGGCACCTGACGACGTCCCTCTCTACCTCTACTTGGCCATCCAACGTCCTCAAAAATAGCCATTCTGACAAACAATAAAGGAGTTGGAGAAACAACAACCCGCCAAGGTCCCCGAGAAGAAACAATGGGATCCTTACTCTTTTGATATGGCAGAGGATAAAGGGGACATCGAATTGCTAATAGGGGCTACCATCAACAGACCATGTTCACAAAGATGCCCCTATCTGCCATTGAACTGACGTTCCCTAATTTTGACCTCACAACCTGCAAAAGTCTTTCCGACAATGAACTTTGGCTCATCATGTCTAGGATTTACACT
This sequence comes from Alisma plantago-aquatica, assembly GCA_963693085.1. Lineage (NCBI taxonomy): Eukaryota > Viridiplantae > Streptophyta > Magnoliopsida > Alismatales > Alismataceae > Alisma > Alisma plantago-aquatica. Next base: position 1,061,895,768 of record OY856409.1, on the reverse strand, counting down.
GAGAAAGATGATCTTGTTTTTCTAGCCGGAGATATTCTGGTTATGGCAGATGCGCTATGAGAATCTGTACAGTTCAAAGGGTCTCTATCCGCGAGTTTGATGGCTGCCTATCAATATCTCCTCAGACGGAACCACCCTACGATCTATATGGCATCAACATATATGAAGGATGATCTCCTAAAACTAAAGAACTTCAGAACAACTGAGGCACTCATTTCTTTCCTCCAACATACGACTCCGAAGTTTATCATGCTTCCTTTCCTTCATTCAGAGCACTGGATGTTACTGGCGACAAATCTTCATGACAGAACAACAATCATATATAACAGTTCTGACAGCCAGTATAATCCAGATTAGCAACAGTATGCTACAACACCAAGAATGCCCACGGAGGAGGTGGCGAAGGAGTGTGCTAACCAACTACATGACCTTCTCAGCAAGCACACGCGGGCATACGGTAAAGAACACTTTCATCGCCCTGCTTTCAGCCACAGATGTCCCCAACAACTCCGAGAGTCAAACGACTACGACTTCCACATCCTCTACTGGATGTACACCATCATCATCCTTGGAAGACCAGTAGAGGAAATGACAAACGTGGATTATCATGCTCTACATGGAAAGTTTGCAGCTAATCTTCTCCGAACACTTGGAGCTAATAAAGGACTAACAGAAGCCTAACACCCTTGTCCATGTACTTCTCAACCTACCACTTTGACACTTTGAGGACAGAGTGAGTGATAAGTTAGGGGGGGAGTAAACTGGACAAGGGCGAGGTATCATTTTTAAAACCCTTCCCTCTCTACCTTCCCTTTCAATTCTGTACAAAATCTTTAGCCTTCTTTGCACATTTAGATTTTGTTTTAAGTAATTCCCCTGTTAAAATAAATCTTGCACATAAGAATAACATCCCTCTTGGAAAAACTCATCCCCAGCTAAATTTAGAATCCAGTTAGTCCTCAAAAGCAATAACAAGAATAGAATATAGGCATGTAATGGCGAATTAATAATTTACCTTCACACTAGATTTTCATGCCTTTGCTTCTCTACATCTGACTCTCTATAGGTCAACTTTAGGGCTGAAACAAGCCAAACACTCTCAAGGACGGGAGGGATATCAGGTAACATCCAAATCAAGAAACCTCGCAAGTGGACCACCAAGTAGAAACCAAATAAGTACATGTCGAGAAACTCTAAGAACAACTTTCTTCTCTTCAATAAAAGAGGCTTGGCCGCCCAATCAAAACCCCTAAAATCCCGAATCCTAAGCCTGTGGGTTTATGAATAAAATCCAGAGTGTTGAATAAAAATATGAGAGTTGTGCCACGCATAAGGGTCTATATGAAGAGCCAATAAAGGTTTTGCCCGGCCGGTACGTTCAGCTTTCCTCACAAAGGTAGATGTGTCATGCCCAGTAGTGAGACCCTAAGGTATCCAAATATATGAAAAGGCTGATAACATACTCGCTCGACCGGTACATTCTGCTGCCCTCACAAAGGCAGATGTATCGTGCCTGGTAGTGAGATCCTAAACGTATAGACAAACCCTCCCCCACTTGAAGGGGGAATTACACAACAACTTTTAGCCAACCTTCATACCCACTCTAGCTTCCAATAGGATTTCCAGAGAAGTATAAAACTGATTAGAGTCGACGACATGCATAGAATAAAATCAAAAGGTGGTCCCAATGCGAGCTACGTGTTATGGAAGAAACCTGAGATCCAAGCAACTCTCAACACCTGAAAGAGTTAGGGCAAGTAAAAGCTCTGATATGACCTTAGGAGATCTCTGGTTTAGAATTGAAGCAAGAGTATGGAAATCTTAACTAAATAAAATCGCCTCGCCACTACGTGCCTTAGCTCTATCTAGCTTGAGGACAAGCTAGACTCTAAGTTAGGGGGGTGATAACCTCCCATTTTGCGATGTTATCTTATTGTTTTTTTTCTCAGTTTTCCATACTCTTTCTTAGATGAATTACATAAAATCTTTAACTTTCCACTTTATTGCAAATATACCATTAAAATAACTTTTCCTTTTATTTCTTACAGAAAAGCACAAAAAAATTACAAAAGCACCAAACAATCCCAAGACTGAATGGATACCAAACGGTCCCAAGACTGAATGGACACCAAACGGTCCCAAGACTGAATGGACACCAAATGGTCCCAAGACCGGATGAAGCCAAACAGTCCCAAGACTGAATGGAGATCAACCGATCCCAAGACCGCATAAAGTTACACGGTCCCAAGACCGAATAAAGGCAAATGGTTTCAAGACCGCAATGACTCAAACAGTTTCCAAATCAGGAGAGTCCAAATAGTTTCGAAACCGAGAGAGTCCAAACGGTCTCATAACCCAAACGGTTTTCAAGATCGTTTGGGCCCAAAACTGCCCAAATCGTTTGGACTTCACTTAAAGCCTATAAATAAGACCCCAAGGGTCCTCACAAATCATCAAGTTTTCAGACGTCCAAAGGCTGCCTCTGCTATGCCAGAGCTGTACCATCCTTCATCCACCGCCCTGAGGCTGCCAGTCTGAGGTGCACACTCCATCCAGAAGCTGCTTTCTCTCTCATTGCCAAAGAAGGTGGGAAGAGGAGGATTCATCATCAAGCAACCTACGAAGTGCGAAGATCATTGCTCTCTCTCTCCAAGGGGTTGACCTTCCTCCCTCCTTCGTGGAGATGACGCTCTCTCTCTCTCTTCTCGCCTCCTTCTTTGTCCTTGCCATGAGCGAGTAGTCTTATACACTAGGGTGCGGGGAGTAGCCCCGCTACCCATGTTTTCATTTCATGCAATGTAATCCATAAGTTTGCAATAGAGATATACTTTCTTTTCAGTTCAACATCAATCGTTTAATGAATGCTTGTTGCTTGATCACCAACTTGTGTTACCTTTTATCTTTTAGTATGAATTGTTCACGTTTGTACTATTAGATTCGAATCTCGATTGAATGTTGGTTCTTGATGCATGTAGTCACCATGCATCTGTTTCGGTATCTAGGAGTATCTTTCAAGAAGTGGGGTAAACTCACTTCCATCGTCGTACTTTCATACTATGAAATGGAATCAGTTGACATATGAAAGTACAACCTTGATAAGTCGAGGAACACACTTTGTGAAGGGAATGTTGCAAAGCAAGTGACCATTCGTTTGGGGATGGCTGGCATTGCAACATTCCTGCACTTCTCATAGTTAGTTCTCCGAAAGGAAGCTAAATCTACAAAGATACTAACTGGTTAGACTCTTAGTGAAGGTTATGTTTTTATGTTGCATGTTTTGATCCATGCGTAGTGGTGGTGAAAGTCGATCACATCCTAGTGGTTTCTTAACATTGCTTACAAACTTAAATTTACTTTCTTTCTTTTGTTTTACTTGCACTTAGTTTAATCAATCAAATCAACTCTTTGATCTAAATACCAATTGTTAAGGAGATAAATGAAATTCTAACGTTTTCTATCTTGTTGATCCTAACAAGACCGTTGTCATGTGGATTCGACCCTTAACTATACTATGATAAGGCTTCCACATATCCTAGCATATGTGGGTGGAGTTTTAATCTAGTATAAGTAAGGATAAACCTAAAGATTCACTTTCTTTAGGATTTTTAGTGGTGCACGCAATTCCACGGTAGTGGAAGCTCCATCACAACCTAATCTTAGTTCAAATATCAAATGTCACACTTGAAAGTGGTATTGCTCGCCAGTCCTCAATGAAGGGGCCTTGGTTTGACTCCAGTTCCCCTCAAAATGAATTCACATGCATGTCAACTGGCCTTTGATTGACTTCAATGAGTCCTGCATGCGCGTAATTCAAGCGGTGGGGCACTCTAGGTATAGATTGTTATGGTGCAATTATTGAAATGACTCTCTTTCATGAGTGGTTTCTAGGAAAATGAAAAATTACTTGAAACTAATTCGAACTGAAAAAATCTAAATCCAAAAATATTTTTTAGAATTGGGTTGATTCAGATTCACGGTAAAAAATGCATACCATACACAACAATTTTAAATGTAAACCCATATTGAGATGTATGCATTGTTGGTGTCACACATAGTTGTGTATCAGTTGCCCACTCCACCTCTTTGTCAATTTTATAGTTGCAAAGTAGCTACTTGAAAGAAAAATATAAGGCGTCTCTAGAAAAAAAACCTAGAAAGAGAGAGCATCTTTCTTAACAACTTGTTGGCTCCCTCTTAAAAATGAAATATAGATAGATTGTGAGAGAAAATGGGTATGTCGGCTTTAGATATAGATATAACTATATCTAATACTGTTAGTAATATTACTAAGTTCCAAACAGGGACAAATCCTTTTTTTTCCGTAGTGACAAGTCTAGTCTCGGATCTAGTTTTGTAATGTCTAACGTGGGATAAAAACTAAATTATATAGTGTTCTTTTCATATTCAAATAACATTTGATTTTCCAAAGTAGGATACACATGATTTGTCCAAATTTTCCAACAAGGAACTGACTTGATATTAATATAATCCAAACATGAAACCAACTTGAGTTTAAACTCAGACATCAACATCCAAAATGAGGACCAACCTAGGTTGACAAATTCTATACTCAAAAATTGAATTTCTCTAGACAATACTAAGTTAGATTTTTGATCAACACTACACTGTCATACATAGTATACACAATAATGTTATCATCCATATTACACTACCATATAGAATATGTTTACATGTACCTTCATTTTGTGACAATGTCGTACATTTACAGTGGCACACTTAGTTGTCTCTCCCCAATCACCGTCTCCCATTTTTGTACCCACACATTATGAAAAAAATGGAAAATATGACTTCTCTAAAAACTAAATAATTAACATGATAAGAAAGTATGTTGATTAATAACACAATAATATTCTGTAAAACTATTGGAATCTGGATCCTTTCCAAATTGAGCCATTTTTTTATTGACCAGGGTACAACTCTTATCTTTTTTTATACTCCAGAATTACAAAAACCAATGGTCTGTACCAAATAATATTCTATATAAATTGATATGTTATATCATCGAAGATATGAAAATCATTAAAAAAGGATAGTGTTCGATGGCTCTATACATTTAGATTGCTATGGATAAAATAATTAAAAATGGTTGTTGTTGAGTACAAAAGGACTAAATGTCATGTTAAGCAACCAGCCTAGCTGCTGGAATAGCTACCAAACATGCAGGTCACCTGTCTTTATTCATAGGGTTATAAGATATAAGTTGGATTAGATCCATCTATCGATATGTTAATTTGATTATCCTAAGGTAATGTAAATTTAATTTATAATCATGCAATCTCTATCTTTACATGCCACAGTAGTCTCCATTGTCCTAACCACATTGATTAGGGGTCATTTTCTTGAGTAGAAAATTGATAAGCCAACATTAGAAGTGATTGTATGATCACGGGTCACATGTCATGTCTTTGTTTCATGTAAAAAAAGAATGTAAAACAAAATCTCATATTTTCACTCTAAAATGGAGAATTAAAAACCAAAAGTAAAGAAGGAAGAGTATATCAATGTAATCTGTGTGTCTTTAGTGAAAAACAAGATTGCCATTTTGGCTCATGCAAAGATTAACAAAAATATATTTTTGAGCAATTGGTAAGAGAATTTATTATTGTCCAAGAAGGTTTCATGAACCACATACCACTTACTATTTGGTTTTGCTACAAGATTTTTGTATAGAAATAGTGAAGCCAAGTTAAATTGCATTTAGAAATGAAGTTGAGGTTTGCAATCCACATAATCATGGGACTTGTGTTCATGGCCTTACGTTGTTATCTTAAGTGATAATGATGTATTTAAACTCTTATCATCTCAGGGACAACCAAAGCTAAGATCCATCATTGACAATATCATGTTTGGTAGATTAAGGCCTAAGAACCAAAAGAAAAGACAAGTGATACGTTTGAAAGTATTTTTTGGAAGTGACCTTATTTATCGCCTCACATGCACATCATATCTGTCAAACTCTAGCAAAAATCAAAACAATGGATTGTTATTAAAGATGTGACATTGTCTGTCTCCTTGCTTGTATATCACATTTATTGAAATCCTAGTTAAAAACACAAAAATGGATCATGGATATCTAATGGAGATAGGGAGATTAAAGGTGCTCCAGGTTTGGGTTTCAAAATAAAATGTCATGTTATTATACATGCAATCAATGTATGGTTGATGTGACGGTTGTACATAGGATATGGCATGGGAGACTTTAAAAAGAGGTATGTGATGTCAAGGATCAATTACTTTCACAGTAGTCAAGAATGTTCAAGACCATATCGCAATTTGATTAAGAATCGCCCTTGTAATCATCTCTATTAGACATCGTTGTCTAAGTAAAATTGGAAAATGCTTCTCAGTATAAAAAACCTAGCTTATCTAGGAGTTGTGGTCGACCATAAAGTGGCCAAGCACATTTCCTAGTATTCATGGGTTATTTCTAGATTTGAAAAATAGTCATTTAATTAATAAATAAAATTGTGTAGGTCACAGTTCAATTGATATAATTTAACTTGGTTAACCATAATCTGGTCACTCAACTTTATGTGGGATCTTGAAATTCTAAGTTAATACCATGTTTGTTGATCAAACCAATCTAATCAGCCATTATATGCTAGACCATATTAATCCCAATAGGATAAGTGTCATTTCATGACCAAAGTAACTTGGATTGGTCCATAAAATCATTCATATATTTTGGTTGGACATAAGCTAATTATTATTCACCCTAATGTCGGTCAAATTAATGAGAAAGTGATGAAGCATTGGATAGGTAGAAAAGTTCTTATATATGAAGTTGAATTATAACATGCCAAACTATGTGGTTCTAAGTCTGGACACCCTAACTTCATGAATCACCAAAGTAACTTCGAATGGTCCTTAAATCACTCATATGTCACTTTTCAGTTCTAAACTATGGTTGGACCTAAGCTAATTGTTATTCACCTAAATGTTGGCCAAAATAATGAGAAATCAGGGAGGCATTGGATAGGTAGAAAATTTCTTATATATGAAGTCAAATTATAATATGCCAAAATATGTGATTCTAACTCTGGACACCCTAACTCCATGAATAAAAAATCAACGGGATAAGATTTCAATAAACTACCAAATGAGGTTTAAGTTGCCGCATAGTATACCTCCTTGACTCCTGGTGAACCTGAAACAAACATATAATGAGTAACTTAGGATCAAATGCTAACTACTCTTACCTTTGACCCCAAATGTGTTGTGGATCTACAGACCCTAAAATGATAATGAGCCTGGATCATTAGAACCTAGCCTTAGACTTGTAGTATTTTGATGATTTTTTGTAATTAATAGTGATTCTTAGCGATAAACCCTAGTTTCATGTAGCATAGACACGTACATGGTTGGAACCATGTATAATGTAGTGATGACTTTTGATGTTGAAATGATTTCACATAGGTTAATACACACCTAGATGGACTTAATCCTATATGTGCAGTACTATGTAGGTTTGAGTTCATACATTCTATATTACTTCTCATGTGCTTCATTACAATAACTATATTAGGTTTAGTAGAGATAACAATAATAGAAAGTTGTAAATGTGCACAGATAATTAATACTAGTCAGAATGGGTACAAAGGGTTTTAGGCAATAAGTATAAATTTATCATGGTTTAGCAATCCCTGAATGCACTTATTTGTCCATAGTAGATTAAGTGGAATTACATGCTAACTTAGAGTAAATAATAATATTTCCCATTCACGGTAGTAAATCAGTTTTTTCATGACAGGATGAACATAATCCTCTTGTACTTAAGTATTGAGAATTGTTGTGATTTATAATAAAAATATTATCCTCATGATTCTATGAAGCCCTAGTTTTCTAGAATTCATAAAAGATGTCTTATAGTGTTAATGTGATGGCATATTGATATTATATATAGTCAAATTAGGTTGGGAGTCAAGTTCATCCTCGTTGGATTATGATGATTAACCTAAAATTTGAATAAATAATAACAAGGTAAATTAGCATGTTTACAGTGAGACTATGGTTTTATGATTTATCATTGTTGGATAAATTGGGCATTATGATAAATCCCTTTGTTTCGATGATGACAAACATTTCATTCTTGTTGATCTAACATGCTACTTGAGTGTTGCAGGAATTGAGTGGATGACAAAGCTCTAGGAAACTATACGCTTGAATGATTGTAAATTTCATGAAATGTAATCAATTGTAAACTTGTACAAATATATAATGTACAAGTACTTAGACTTCATGTAAATCAAGCGTTAGACCTTCCCTAGCCAATCACTACACTTAGATAGATCATCCCCTTCATTAGTGTCACATATGCACACTCATACACACACTTAGTGCCTTGATTGAAATATTGAAACAGGGTCAATCTCAGTCGACAAACTCCTCGACCGAGACACTCTCGGTCGACAAACTTCTCGACCGAGAAAGACCCAGGTAGCCGTTAGACACAGCTGAGAAGGTAGTTGGCAGTTGGAGCTGAACGTTGCTAACACTTGATCCAGAGAGCCTGTCGGTCGACAAAACTTCGACCGAGTAGGTATCTCGGTCGACAATTCCTCGACCGAGATGGACTCTGACAGCAACTGCAGAATTAATTAACTAGCCGTTGCTAATGCGCCTAACTTGTACCTAACGGCTAGTTAAGCACTTAGAACCCCCTAGAAAGTGTCTAGAACGTCCTTAAGCACTTGTAGGTCATTCCTATAAATAGGACATGCCTTAGGACACCTAAATACACCTAAGCTACACTTGTGCTACACTTGAGCTTGAATACACATTGGCAATACTGTTTTGAGCAATAGAGCAATTCCTACATTTGCTATTCATTCCCATTGCTCCCATTTCGTGTCCTATAGGCTAGCATCTCCTTACCACAGCACTTAAACTTCTACACTCATTGGTTAGGAGATCAATACGCTTGATATAGGCAAATCAAGCCTTGTGCTTAAAAGGATAAGTTGTAATTTCTATTTTCCTTCTTGTTCCTTTTATTCTTTGTATTCTCCTTGCTACTCCTAGGGTTGGAGGCTGCGGATTGGAGAAGGTTCTTCTCGGAGGAGAAGGTGGACTTCAAGCTACTTCAAGAAGGCTATCGCACAGGAAGCTACTTCAAGAAGGCTATTGCAACGGGAAGCTACTTCAGGAGGAAGGCTGCTTCAAGGTGGTGCAATTACTTCTAGGTGAAGGCTGCTTCAAGGTTGGGCAATTACTTCTAGGTGAAGGCTGCTTGAAGGGTTTAGGGAGAGAATTGTAATTTTATGTAAAGTCCTTGCGAGGTAATAAAATTAAATTCTTTCCAAATCCCAGTTGGGTAAGCAACCTGGTAGTGGACTGACAACTTTAGTATTTGCTAAAGTTGGAACCACTCTAAATCCTTGTCCCCTTGTCCAATATTCTTGTGGTTGATTGCTTGAGTTCAATAATTGTTAAAATTATATTTAAAAACTCTATTCACCCCCCCTCTAGTGTTTTTCAATTGGTATCAGAGCAGGCTTCAAGGAACCCTAACAAGGTCTTGAAGAATGGGTGACGGGGTGCTCAACAACCTCAACATTGAAGGGACATTCGTTGCTAGGCCTCCAATATTTGATGGAACAAACTACCAATATTGGAAGAGAAGGATGCAATTTTACTTCCAAGGCATAAATTGGGACTTATGGAGAATGGTGTCAACACCATACGAGCTTCCTCAAAAGCAATATGCAGAATGGGATGCAAACACGGTAAAATCGGCTCAAATGAATGCAAAGGCTGTAAGTATTCTTTATTGTTCAATTTCAGTAGGAGAATTCAATAGAATATCAAACTGTGAAACAACCTATGAAATATGGCATAGATTGTCCATAACTTATGAAGGTACGGTTCAAGTTAAGAACTCTAAGACTAGTATGCTTAAACAGAAATTTGAACACTTTCGTATGGATCCGAATGAATCCATTAGTGAAATGTTTGCAAAATTCTCTTCTATTGTTAATGGTTTGAATGCCTTAGGAAAAACTGTTCTTGAAGAAGATCAGGTGTCAAAGGTACTTCGATCACTTCCTCCCAAATACAAGCCCAAGGTGACAGCCATTGAAGAAGCCAATGATCTCACTAAACTGAAAATGGAGCAACTCATTGGCAATTTAGAAGCTCATGAGGCAACTCTAGAAGAGGAAGAAAGAAGAGAACATGAACGTCAACATGGGAAAAAGAAGGATATTGCATTCAAAGCTTCAACTAAAGACAATCATGACACAACTGAAGATGATAGTGAAGAAGAAACTCTCGTTGTAAATGGTAAGCAATATAAAAGTTTTAAAACTAATAAAACTTCTAGTGTTTCTTCTTCCAGGTGCTTTGAATGTGGTAAGAAAGGACATATGAAAGGTGATTGTCCAACACTCAAGAAAGGGAAGAAATCATCTCACAAAAAGAAAGAAAGAGCATATCGAGCTGCATGGGATGATTCAAGTGATGATAATGATGATGGAAAAGGAGAAGTAGAATGCCTCATTGCTACAACAAATGAAGACGAAGAAGAGGTAAGTCTTTATGATCTACCAAAAGAAGATCTAATTGCTAGTCTTCAAGTTACTCATGAGAAATATATTGAGTGCAAGAAGAAACTTAAGAAATCAAATAAAGATTTAAATGCTAAACTTCTTGCTCTTGTATCCGAAAATGAAAATCTCAAAAAGGAAAATGAAGATTATGATCTTAAGTTAAAATCAGTAGAAGCTAATTGCAATCTTCTTTCCTTAGAAAAGTTAAAGTTGCAAACTCAAGTGAATGATCTTCAGAAACAACCTATTTTATGTTCACATTTAGATTATTATAAGGTTGTCAAAGAAAGAGACTCTCTAGTATCCGATTTAGATCAAGCAAAGAAAGATATTGCTAAGTTACAAAGAAATGTAAATGAGCTAAGAGGAAATGACATGCTTGAAAATATTCTAAAAATTTCCTCTAGTTATAATGGAAGAAGAGGATTAGGATATGATCCAAGGATAAATAAACCCAAAAGAGTTAAAGAATCCAAGACTAAGATTATGTTTGTACCTAGGAACACAATTCCTAGAAAGAGAAATGAAGTTGACTCTATTAGTTGTTATTACTGCATGCGTCTTGGACATTATTCATTTTCATGCCCATATAAGAAAAGGAATGATGAGTTAGCTTGGTTTCCTAAGACTTAGTAGCTTAAAATTAACTAGTTGAGATTTGACCTAAACTGATTCTTGATATCATAATGTCTTATCTCAACAAAATCAAGCTCTAATTTGCATTATCTCTTTTTTTTGAAATCGATTAACAGTTCTGAACATATTCCAGAAACTTAGTCGGTCGAGAAATTGTCGACCGAGTGAACATTCGGTCGAGAAATTGTCGACCGAGCATGTCACTGATTTACAGACTGCTGTAAAATTGCTGAAATTGATCAAAATTGCTATCTATTTGTGATTAATAACTACATAATAAAGTATAAATCATGGAAATCATCCTTGAAAGTTTATATGAGATTAATTTGGTTTATTCTCTAAATAATTTAAGTCAAAAACTAAAATTATGCTTAGTTTAAAGAAAATTTCTGTTTTATCATTATATGCTTTTATTGTTCTATCATTATGTAGGCAAGCAAAATGATTCATTAGTGATATATCTCTTAGAAATGCTTGCAAAGAGCACAATGTTAATAAAAAATTTTCAATTGGTATCTTCAAAAGATTTGAAATATTCATCGTGCTTTCATGTTTTTATATTTGAGTATCACTTAAACATACATCAAAAATTGATATGAATGCTTAATTGGAAATCTGCAAATTTATGCCTCTTGGTTGAAATGTAATTTAACCAAGGGGCGCTATGGTCGTAGTCAAGGGCGACCTAAAATAAGCTTTGACAAAATGCTTATTTGGACATCATTTTATTGTACTTAATCTTAGTATACTTTTGATAAAAGTCAAAATCAAAATTTAAAATCATTTGTGATCTTAGAAGCTTTAAATTGCTTTAATTGTAAGATTAAGGGGGAGCTCATAAAAACAAATTGGATTAATTGATTACAAAAACATTGTAAACATCAATTGAAGCCTGTTACGACCTTAGTACTTTTACTCTTGATTATGAAGAAATCTATGAATATCATAAAAATATATCTTGTACTTAAAGGAACTCTCTAAACAAATCATGGCTTAACATCCCTTGCATTTGGTTGGAAACATTTTTATGTAATCTAAGATTAAAGGATTCTCATTTAATTCCTAGGGCTTAACATCCCTTGATAGATGAGAAATCAATATACATTCATCATAAGCTTAAAGGAATCTCATATCATTTCAAGGCTTAACATCCTTTGCAAATGATTGAGAAACAAATTGTGGATAAATTAGACAAAAATGATATTAAATCCATGTTCCTAATAGGATATCTATTTAAGGGGGAGCATAATATAAAATTAAGGGGGAGAAGAAAAATAAAATATTCAACTTGGATATCTTTTTGAAATGACAAAGGGGGAGAAAGAATATAAAATCAAAAATATAAATGAGTTTCATAACATCTTGGCCAGCACTCACTTGCAAAACATGAATGGCTACAAAAGGTAATTTTCAGGTATGAAACTCACATGCTTTATATTTCCTTATTTCATATTTAGGAAATGTTTGTCATCTTCAAAAAGGGGGAGATTGTTGGATAAATTGGGCATTATGATAAATCCCTTTGTTTCGATGATGACAAACATTTCATTCTTGTTGATCTAACGTGCTACTTGAGTGTTGCAGGAATTGAGTGGATGACAAAGCTCTAGGAAACTATACGCTTGAATGATTGTAAATTTCATGAAATGTAATCAATTGTAAACTTGTACAAATATATAATGTACAAGTACTTAGACTTCATGTAAATCAAGCGTTAGACCTTCCCTAGCCAATCACTACACTTAGATAGATCATCCCCTTCATTAGTGTCACATATGCACACTCATACACACACTTAGTGCCTTGATTGAAATATTGAAATAGGGTCAATCTCGGTCGACAAACTCCTCGACCGAGACACTCTTGGTCGACAAACTTCTCGACCGAGAAAGACCCAGGTAGTCGTTAGACACAACTGAGAAGGTAGTTGGCAGTTGGAGCTGAACGTTGCTAACACTTGATCCAGAGAGCCTGTCGGTCGACAAAACTTCGACCGAGTAGGTATCTCAGTCGACAATTCCTCGACCGAGATGGACTCTGACAGCAACTGCAGAATTAATTAACTAGCCGTTGCTAATGCACCTAACTTGTACCTAACGGCTAGTTAAGCACTTAGAACCCCCTAGAAAGTGTCTAGAACGTCCTTAAACACTTGTAGGTCATTCCTATAAATAGGACATGCCTTAGGACACCTAAATACACCTAAGCTATACTTGTGCTACACTTGAGCTTGAATACACATTGGCAATACTGTTTTGAGCAATAGAGCAATTCCTACATTTGCTATTCATTCCCATTGCTCCCATTTCGTTTCCTATAGGCTAGCATCTCCTTACCACAGCACTTACACTTCTACACTCATTGGTTAGGAGATCAATACGCTTGATATAGGCAAATCAAGCCTTGTGCTTAAAAGGATAAGTTGTAATTTCTATTTTCCTTCTTGTTCCTTTTATTCTTTGTATTCTCCTTGCTACTCCTAGGGTTGGAGGCTGCGGATTGGAGAAGGTTCTTCTCGGAGGAGAAGGTGGACTTCAAGCTACTTCAAGAAGGCTATCGCACGGGAAGCTACTTCAAGAAGGCTATTGCAACGGGAAGCTACTTCAGGAGGAAGGCTGCTTCAAGGTGGTGCAATTACTTCTAGGTGAAGGCTGCTTCAAGGTTGGGCAATTAATTCTAGGTGAAGGCTGCTTGAAGGGTTTAGGGAGAGAATTGTAATTTTATGTAAAGTCCTTGCGAGGTAATAAAATTAAATTCTTTCCAAATCCCGGTTGGGTAAGCAACCGGGTAGTGGACTGACAACTTTAGTATTTGCTAAAGTTGGAACCACTCTAAATCCTTGTCCCCTTGTCCAATATTCTTGTGGTTGATTGCTTGAGTTCAATAATTGTTAAAATTATATTTAAAAACTCTATTCACCCCCCTCTAGTGTTTTTCAATCATTGTGTCACACATTACTACCTTTCTCCCATTCTGGGTTAGACTATGGAGTTAGGTACAATTGGTGCTTCTTCCTTGTATGTTATGACCAGAAGTCAAACCTAATTGGGACTCTATGTATTGGTTTAATTGACTTTCCATTAAATACATAGATTAGATCCAATAACAACGAGTGTACGCTCATATATAGGTAAAATTTTAATCCACTAATGAGATAGTAAGGGTATCTAGGGTTAGCATAGGTTGAGTCACAACCACAAATGTGGTATAGGAACCAAGAGGATGCAAGTTAAACATGGTTTGAAATCCTAATTAATATAGTATGACTCAGATCTAAAAGCCCTAAACAACATTTATAGGTCTTCTAACTACCTAGTAAGGCTTAGGTACAGGAACAAGTCATGATAACTTAAAATAGTCATATTCATTGATTGCAAAGGCTCTAATACCATCTTGTAAGGAGTGGTACCTGATAGGGAATTAATCCATTCCTTACTTAATTGAGGAATAAACTTGTCTAATCCAAACATACAAACAATTATGATGGATTAGGTGTACTTTCATTTCTAAAAAGATTGATATACACACAACATGAATATATAGCAACAACAAAATCACAATGATTACATTACCTCAAAGAAAATCCATTTACATTATTCCTTACTGGTTAAGGATGGCATAACATACATAAGAAGCTACAAACTTAACTTATACAGAGGACCAGATATAGAGCACAACCTGGCCATCTCAAGCTATCCTCAAAGTCCTAATCTTTAGTACATACTCCAATTGATTCATCTTCGTCTAAACACCTAATCTTGATGGGTTGTGAAGAACACCTAGAGAGAGGAAACAAAAAGAAGTAAGTGAAATCATAAGTTGAGCACACACAAAACAAAATTAGTAAGATATTTCTAAATGAAGGTAAAATAAATAGAAAGTTTCCAAACAAAAAGGGTTAAAAAAAATATAGGTAGTTCAAGAGGAAAACGAATCAATAGATTATCTAGGTCAAGAGATGAGGAATTTAATTCCACAAAAGATGATTAACAAATAAGAGATATTGCCTTATCATACCCATCATAAATGTCGCATGATCTGTAACATCCCTGACCCGGGTTATGCTTAAACCTAGATGTTTTACTTAATAAAGTTTATTATATGCTTTCTCTTATCTCTTGAAAAGTAATTAAGGCTCAATAGGAACTTATATTTCAATTTTAGTCCTTTTTGAATAATGTGGAAATAATCTTTTACTTGCTTTGGACTGAAATGAAAATTACCCAAGTTGGGGGGTTGAATTGCAAATTGTGTATGGAAAAATGTTCCTCATATGTTGAAGCATCATAGGAGTGAGTATGATGTAGTTGTATGGCTTCTACAAGCATGAATAACAAGAAAGAGCATGTTGAGCAATGTTTGTGCATTAAAACCTAGTTTTGGTGTAATGTGCAATTTACCCAAAACCTAGGGTTCAATATGCAAAATTCCACTTCAAGAGGATCCCTCATGATTCTTGGCATCATTTAGAGAAAAGATTTTTAGAGGGGCACCTCATTTGAATCATTTATGAAGAGAGAGAATCTTGATATTAAAATAATTAAGATTTCAGCATAATTGGAACTTTACTTTAAATTAATGCAAAAATAAATATATTAATCAAAGTGCCCTTAAACCAAAATGGTAATGGTTGAAATTAGATAAGTTTAGACGAGAATGTGCCTTGCAAAGGCACGAAGATATCCAAGTGAGTGGAGAACCCACTCACATTAGTTAAATCAAAAGTAATATCCACTAAAAATGGGATATTAGTATTATATGATTTAAGGTGCTTAATTTGCTTTTCCTTAATTCATGGATAATGAAGAGGAATTCGAAGGAGGGTAAGATGGCTTTGCATGCAAGGAATTTATGGGGGAGATGTGGCACCAATTTTGGAATTAAAAGGATTTTATAAAATATTTTCTCTCTCATTGAATTTCTTATAAAAACACCTTTTACAACTCAATTGAGAGGCTTTCTCAAAACCACTTCCACTCTTTGCTTGCAAAACGACCAAGGAATATTTGGAGGATCAGGAGGACGACCCCCAACCTGTTGGTAATCTCCATGACCTCTTTTCACCTTGATTCCATGGTATAAATAAAAAATCAATGCATGATTTCTTCTTATCTCCATTCCATCTTCAATTCTAGCCATTCCTTTTCACTCAAAGCTTAAGGACGAGCTTGGGATAGTGCAAGGTGTTGCTTTCACCATTAAAGATGTGGAGGTTGAATCTTTGAATCTCAATTGAAGGCGGGTTATATAACTTGAACCCTTGAACTTTGTTATTGATTCCATATCTTTATCAATTGTTGATTCCTTCTTTATTCTCAAAATTTTATTTGGCTGATTGATGCAATCACCATGAAAATCACAACAATCTTAGTGGGTTTATATACTGATTATGATGACATATTCATAAGCACACACCTCCACAAATATCTATTGCAAACAATTTCATAATTTTGGTCCAATCGGTTTCACCAAACCGTTTGGAGACCAAACAGTTTGCAAACCGTTTGGAGGTTTGGGTCCCAAACTGTTTGGAGTGGTTGACTGAATGGAGGGGGTTGGCCATTTAAGGGGGGTTGCTGATGTGTTGAATAATGATCTAATAGATTTAATTGATTGGTTTCTAAAGGTTCTATGATTGGATAATCTACCTATTGCAAACCCTAATCGGGCTGAGTGCTGAAATTCTCAATTGATTGATTTAATTTTTGGATTGACTAACCCAAACAGCCTCAAGACCGTTTGGAGGTCACCCAAACGGTCTCAAGACCGTTTGGAGGTCAACCAAGACCGTTTGGAAGTCTGTGATAAAGTATGATTGGATGGTTTAAGATCCAGTGATATCAAATTGAAATACAATCAATAGTTATATTGATGATTGATTCAATGATGAAAACCCTAATTGAATTTCACAAATTTCAATTATGGGATGGGTCAAATGACCTCAAGACCGTTTGGAGGTCATCCAAACAACCTCAAGACCGTTTGAGGTCAGGTCATGTCATGGTTTGATGATGAATTCAATGATTTCAATTGAACTAGTTCCACAATGTCAACCATTGATGGTTCCTCGATTTCAAAACCCTAATTAATGGTTTCTTGATTATAAACCCTAGTTCAATTGGGTTACAAACCCTAATTGAAGGTCCAATTGAAGGGTGATTCAATGGTTTAATTAAAGAATAAATCAGTGGTTCAATTGATAGATGGTTTAATGATTGAAATCATGAATTGATAAAGGGATGGAAGACCTTTTTGGTCCATTCGATTTTGAGAGAGTTTGGACCAAACGGTATTAAGACCGTTTGGGATCAAATGGTCTCAAAACCATTTGAGACCAAACGGTCTCAAACCGTTTGGAGACCTAAGTGGTTTCAAATGTAACTTGTCCATACAGTTTCATTATTGTTTTGCTTAAACGGTTTCAAACCATTCAAGGTCTGAGTGACCAAGACCGTGTGGGGTCTAAGTGACCAAAACTATTTGAGGTTCAAATTGGTTAAACCAATTGGACACCTAATATGATTAAAGGTCAGTTAGCTACTTGATTGATAATGATGTAGTCCAAAGGTGATTATAATGGTTAACCCTAACTGTGTGTATTTAGATGAGGAGCTGACCTAGATCAATCTTGGAGTACCTAACATCCTAGAGAGGATGAGAGAGAGAAGGAGAGAGAGGAATGCTTATATAATTAAGCCATAATCCTCTCATAATGAATAAAATATGTAATTAGGGTTTGATCCATAATAATGAGATCATGAAACCCTAATTGAAAAGATTATTGAGCCCTGACCCTAATTTAGGGCAAAGCTGAGTGAAACCCTAATCTGGGTGGTGATGTAACCCTAATTTAATGGGAATTGTGCATCCTAACCCTAATTTGGGCAATTGGGTGTGAGAAACCTTACTTGGATGTGAATGGTAAACCCTAATCCCTAAAATAGGGTAAATGTATATGAAACCCTAGTACATGATAATGCTATATGAAGCCCTAACACTGGGTGATGTGATGTGAAACCCTAAATTTTAGGTAATGCTATGTGAAACCCTGATATAGAAGGATGTTATGTGAAACCCAAATGTGGAAATATGTTATGTGAACCCTATTCCTAATAATGGAATAGTAACTAATATATTGATAAGTGAAATACCTAAAGAGGTTGATAATGGATATCTTTATATTAATAGTTCCTAACTCAAAAATGAGTCCATATCGTTGGCAATGGTTGTATATTCTAAATAAGTGACTTATGACCAATACATTACATGATAAATGTGATGAACTGGTGCATAAAGTATTAGGATGGGAAATACCCTAATACAAGCTAAGTAGATGAACTCAAGTAAGATAAAGGTGATGAGGGAAGTGATACATCAAGATATGATACATATCACATCCAACACCTTAAGATTTATACACCTTGATGTATTTTAAATCCAATATATTTGGATGAGTGACACATGAAGTGTGTCATGTCAATGGTTACATTGAGATGTAATGCACTTTGATAAGTGTAGGCTAACATGCCTTATGAAAAGGTTAATCCAAATCAATAAAATTTGATGCAATCATATTCTGGTAAATATGAGAGAGAAACTCATACTTTGTGTTGATAATTCATTTAATGATGAATGATGAGAAAAAAATAAGTATGATTGAATACTTATGTTATCAATATTGGCTCCTAGCTATGTGAAGCAATGAAATAGGAATTGATCATTAATAATATGATCTGGAAAACCTAAATGGTTATTTATGGAAAACCCTAATGGAGGGTGATTATATGCAAGAGAAATCCTAACCCTAAAAGGGAATAAGGGTATTACTTTGTGTTGCATGGTACTGATATGAAAGCATTATAATTGTTACCATGAGTACTAATCATGCAGGAGCATAGCCAGGTATGGGCTATGATGCTCTGTATATTGAAAATGTTCTATAGGCCTTATAAGCCTTCATATGCTTTTTTGCTTAGTGAGAGGTAACCTGAAATTAATGAGCCTTGTGTGTCATATGATGTTTTAATTATTGAAATTGTTTATGGGCTTCATAAGCCATTATATCCATTGTTGCCTATTAAGGGGTAACAAGAGGTGATATGAACCTTGTGAACTATGTGGAATGCTTGTGTAGCAAGAATCATGATTACCTTGGTCAGATGACCTGGAGGTATTAAGTTACCTGTTAAATTGGTAACAAGTATTCTATGATGAACTAAGGGTTTGAATACCCATATTCTATAATCATGATGATGAACTTGTTAAGAAATGGAAATGTACTTGATGAGATGAGGGATTAAGATCCCAATACTTTGTTAAAAGAGTATGGCTACATGCCATGACTCCACAAAACAATGCCAATCATTAGCTATGTGATCTAAGCCTGAAGAGAGTATATGTTGCGGCTATAACTCTATAGTGAAGACGTCAATATACCATGGCAAGCTAATTGCAGTTTGACACATAATGTGTAAAATATAATCAGCCGTGTAGTGTATTTGCATAAAGTTGAAATATGAGAAACATTGGTTGATATTATCCTACTTAGTATAGTGGATAAATGTTATACATGCTCTTCATATTCCTTATTGGATAAGTGACATGCTGCTCTACCAGGTTATAGCTGCAATGCTTTAGATAAGAATAATGTTCTAATATGTTAGACAATGAATTAACTGCTGTTAAACAATTACAGTTCCTCTGTTCAGATTTATCTTATTAAACTGCAATAATAATGCTTCTGGCGGAGAGTTATATCTCTCTCTGGGGAAATTTACAATTGTCTCACCCCCGTGGGAACTACATTTTTAGGTGGACACGGACGAGGAGGCAGGAATCCTTTAGTAGGTGAAGGACAACAACAACAACAGCAGGGACAACAGTGAATTCTCAGGTGGAGACACTGGCTGATATGACTTGTATATATGTACATAGAGTCCTATGTGTCGTATCTATACTCTCAGGTCCTCAGAGTCCGTAGTTGGTTTTAATGAATCGATTTGAGATTTTAGCTTGATGCCTCAATGTTCTTATGTTGTCTGTATACAGTTTAATAGAACAGTTGATGTTGTAATCTTTGAGATGAGGTAATCCAAGACATGTACCTTTAAACCAGAATGTAAATGTGTTACTTTGGTTCTATGTGAAAGAGTTTTCCTTAGTTGGATCTCTTGGTAAACATGTTTTAATTTTTAGTGATTTCCCATAATCCGCTGCTAACGAACGCTTTCACTTAAGTAAATCATGTTTTTGTGATCGGTGCGCCACATGATCCATTAGCATACCCATATTAGTCTTATCAAGGTTAATAATACTAAAACATGAATGCATATCCATAATTTGAACTAGTTGGAATGGGTCTAAAATGGTTTATTAGGTAACAAGTTTACATTTTGTGCAATATAGTAAATACTATGCTTTACTTTGGTTACTAATATATTAGTGGAATTAGATGTTGATGTTGGGTAGGTAATAATATTTCATGTCAATGATGACTGATGACTCTTTTTGTGACTAATTTAATAAAATTTAAGCTTATATCTTTTGGTATAACACAAATGAGAAAATGGAACGTACATAGAAGAAAAAGTTTGTTATATTTTGGTGACTTGAGGAATCACTTATATGAAAGATGGTGGTTGACATCACTAGAAGATATTATTCTTTGCTACATTTATTAAACAAGATAACTAAAAAATAGGATGAGTAAAGAGACGAGCATTCAATGAAAATGGTGGTGGTGATGTTGAACAAGCAAGCATATTCATATTCAAGAAGAAGATCATAGTTGGATAGGAAGGCAATCACAAAACTAACATGACTATATATAGATTTGTATTTGTTTGTTCATACATTGCACTTATTTAGGAAAAATAAAATCCACTGATGCACATGATTCATAACACCTTTTATTAGTATGTAACTTCCAAAAATCATCATGCAATGTGATTTTAAGTTGTTGTTGTGTAAAGACCCCCAACACTACGTTCAAGATATCATGTGCATTATTATCATACCTACTAAATTTTAAAAGTCAAATCATGGTGGAAATGTCTCCTTCCTTCTCTTGTGCTATCTATGGTTCCATTTATGTTGTGCATTCAATGTGATTCTACCATTTGGATTACCACTTTCAACCAATTTTCTTTGACCCGATTGATTGTGGCTTTTCGCCTTTGATATTTAGTTTTTCATTACCCTATAGACTCCATATTTGTCCTCTTTTATAGTATGTTAGTGGTATTCTTTGTCTCTTTCTACCCTATTTCCAATCAAATGTGTCTCCCCTTTCTATATATCTGGATGAGACACACCCCAAGATAATATCTTGGGTGGGTTTCCAATGTTCATCACAAAGGACATTTGTTACACCCCGATCTCACAATTTCCTCAAATCATGAGATTAGGGCATAAGATATGATTTATAAGTAATACAAAGAACACCCTTAACTTTTTTTTCTTTTTTCTTTTCTTTCTTTAAAACTCTTGTTTCTTCGCATTGAACCACAAAAATCATTTTAACAAGGGAATCTGAACATTTCTTTTACTAATCATACTTTAATAGAAAAGATACATGTATAAACATTCATGATGTCTCTCACACCTTATGCACATAAGACCTACTAATTAGCATACAATTTCAAAAGAGGAATAATATTACACATCGTAATTACAACTCTCTCTCTTATCTCTTACTGAGGACCTAGAGTGACAAGGACCAAATGACCCAACTAATCTCACACTTGACTCCTGTGGAAGATCTACACTGATACTCTGACCATCTTCAAGTCCACGCGGTTAACCCTAAAATGTTTGAGTAGAGGGGTGAGCCTACTCGCTCAGTGAATGAGTACTTCAAAGAAACAGTATAAGGCACTAATGTGATTACAGGTATAACTTTGAATAAACGTTATGAAATTTAACAACAATAAATTCTACACTGAGCAGTTCTAAAACAATATGATTGAAATAACAAAGAATGTAAATATTGCATCCAAAGAATAACTACTAGAAGACTATGCTCTAGTCTTCCTTAACTCTTTCATTTATAAGGAACTCTGTGAACCTATATGATCATATTTTAGCATATGCCCTGATCTATGCAGTGTACTCTGCATAGAGACTCGCAGTGCACTACGGCCACACCGTACAAGACTTAGCGACACACCCGGGAAATGCTAAGTCTGACTGCCAGCCCTGTTCTGCTACAGGACCACAGGCTCTCCGGCCTCAATGCACTAACTCCGAGTGCTCTAGACTCCTCCTCTAACCTGAGTACACAGGCGGAGAGTCTCACTGGGTTACCACCGTGACTCCGCACGGATTAATGTTGAATAACCCCTATTTTCTCCAGTGCCACCGCGACTCCGCACGGATTAATGTTGAACACTGCCTCTCTGTCCTCGTGCCACCATGACTCCGCACGATTATTGTTGCAACACGAGTTTCACCCCTAAGAAGCAGACCTCTCAAAGGGGTTCTACGGTGTTTAGGGTACCTAAGTCTAACATTAATATTATAGATACATATAAAACAGAAATCATAACTCATTTTACATTTCTCACAAGGCTCACACGGCCTGCCATATCATATCATATAAAACATCATAGCTCATGTATTCAAACATATATCATGTCTGCCCAACAAGTATTCTCACTCTAACATTTCATACATATCTGCATGATCTCAGTAACATCCCTTTCTAGGGCATGTCATATCTCATCACCTGCAATTTACGAGATATGTATTGAAAATAAGAAGCCCTGCAGTATGTAGATATCAACTCAGAGAGAACAAGCATATAAAGTTAAATGCACTAGAAACATACAATTCAACAGTTAAGTATCACCACATCTCATATCGAGACCTTTCATATCACCATAACATGATTCATTGAACACCCTATCCTTAGGGTTTCCTTTCCTTATTCACTTATCACATGGCAACACCCTGCTCTTAGGGTTTCATTTGCCTCATTCACTTATCACATGGCTCTCATAAGGATTTCACACGATATAACATTCACAAATTAAAGACTGCTTTCAACAACCATATACAATCAATATATGTATGAAGCCATGGAAATTAAACTAAATTTAGGTTTCCATGCTATTCACTGAGATATCATGCACCAAGAATAAAATTCAATTAAGGTAACCCATGAGGTACATCCTAACCACTTATAAGATTACTAGTTCTCTTCATTTAACTTTGACCTTTAAGTATTCATTTAGGGTTTGCTTCAACACGGTCGTGGTGTCACCCCACGGCCGTGGCACAGTTACCTCACCACGGTCGTGGCTCTTCCCCACGGTCGTGGTGTATAGAGATCAGAGTTTCAAAAGCATTCAGTACGGCCGTGCTACCTAGCACGCCCGTGGCACAGACCCTTCACCACGGTCGTGGTCACCCACCACGGCCGTGCCACAGCTCGATTGAGCTTCAACTTAGTGAAATCAAAAGTCATAAACTTAATGGTGAATCCAAATGGGCTTGGATATTGAAATATGTTAGACATGTGCTTTATTAGGAGCATTAAGATCTAGACTTAGTTCAAGACTAAATGTCTCTTCACTAAGGTTGAAACTCTAGTGATATCTCAATTAGGTTAAACCCTAATTACATCATATGGTATAAATATGAAAAGCATTCTTACTAGGATGTGTTGTATACGTTTCTAATGTGAATCTACCATGAAAGAGTCATTCAAATAGAGAAGGAATCCATATCATATCAATTTGCAACAACTTAAATTAAACGGACATTTCAGGGTTTAGAATCACATACCAAGCAATTAGGGATTTGGATGCTATAATCAAATTTCGTGCATTATACTGTTTAAAGGAAGAACCCACTCACCCTAAGGTTTGAAAACACCTCAAAACTGCAGCTCAACTCAGGGAATCTCGAACTCATATCAAATCCCTAGCAAATCTCCCAATTCTTCTTCCATTCAACTCGGAAACCTTGAAAATGAGGGATTATGAAGAAAGAGTGAGAAAAGGGGAAATTTTGATACCATTTCGGATCAAATCAGGGGAGGGACGAAATCTTGACATGTGAGAGAAGATTCACCATGAAAGGCTATACAAAGAAGCTAAACTTACTTGATTTCACCATTCCTCGGACCGCAAAACCCTAATTCAGCAATTCCACCACTTTCTCCTCTCAAACCCTAACTCTCCCTCTCTCTCTAGGAGCTCGTTTCTCTGGAATGAATTACGAATTATGAGAGCTGCTAGTGTGTGTGTTCGAACATATAGAGCAATTGAGCTGCTTGGGTCAATTGCATATTGACCCTACACTCAACTTGTATTATATTGGCTGAATATTCAGTTATACAAAAGTTACTGTAATTCGTTTATTTCAGAGATCAAAACTTCTCCAAAAATTATGGGAATTTAGCACGTTGTTTATAATTGATCTATAAAGATTCAGTTAAAATTTGAGATCATTTGAAGTTAACAATAAATAATTAAAAATAGAACAGTGCACTACTATCCAGAAATCTGCAGAAATGTCATTTGAAGCAAAAATTCCTCATAACGGCCGTGCTAGCTGCCACGGCCGTGCAAGATAGACCCAGCACGGCCGTGCTACCTACCACGGTCGTGGTGCATTGTTTTCAGCAGATTTGAGTATAAAAGTTGGTTAATAGTTCAATTCTTTCAAAACGACCGTGTGGCCTTGCATGCCTGTGCCACCAATGACCTAGCACGACCGTGCTACCCACCATGGCCGTGCTACCCAAGCATCCAACTATCATTTCTATTTTTCTATGCCTAACTCTATCATTCCTTCCCAAATGAGCTTATTTGTCGAAAACCCTAATTCAACCGACTAGAGATTATATATCTCAAACCCTAATTATACAAAGAGATAGCATGCTTGGGGTTCTCATTAGGTTTAACATATTATAATTGAGATATCATCATTAATTAGATTTAAGCAATGATCAATCCAATTAAATATGTAATCATCCAGGTAAACCCTAGTTTACCAATTAAGCTCAGATGCGGTCATAACAACTCTTCCCCTCTTAGAATGTTTCGTCCTTAAAACATAAACCTACAAGAAAGATACATTCAAGGTTATTATAAGCTTCTAAAGCCTTCCATGTCATTATATTCTTGTATTTCATACCTGAATGTAGTTTTCAACATTAGATCTTTTAATTCTTTACTAAATCACAACATATTTCAAATAGTTCTCATTGATATCAAGCAAATTCTTTATGCCGCAGTCAAACATAGAATGCAAAGATAAACCACCACGCTTTAGCTGTGCAACTCTGATACTCTGATACAATTATCTCAACTTATGCGGCTCAGAAAGTTCTATTGTTCTGTATCACCTTTAAGTGACAAAAGCGAGTTCACCATGCTGTTTTAAACTTTAATAAAGTGCTATTCAAATAGCAAATCAGTCTTGAATTAAAAGACTAGATTCAACAATCAATTGCACAATACTACTCTTGGCATCCCCATTGGGTCATGGATGCATGAGGTGAAGCATTACCACCTCATTCCATACTATCCTGTTTCGATCCTGGGACCTGTGGGTTATGGGCCCACACACAATTCAAAGTGTAACCATCGTATTATATCATTTTAGGGTTTCAACAACAGTAATAAGGTAATCCACAATTGTATCAGTCATTCAAGCATTAATCATACTCAATTACCATCACTCAGTTATATTAGAGCTAGGTATAACAAGCTACACCTCATTAGGGTTACTTGTCCAGACAATCTGATTATCATCCCTTTCTATTAATATGAGTGAATAAGTATGACTACCTTGTTCAGGGTATCTCTCCATGTGTTCTGACATCATCCAAACCATATCACCATATCACAAATACACAATAGTAAAATGCATATCAGGTATGAATTACTACAACTATCATACGCCTTTAATTTAACATATAGCTTGCACAAATACACTAAAATCATATGTAGAACCAACTTTCATACCTTAATATGCCTTCAACAAATCATACATGTAAAAACAAATTCACATATTACACAAAGCTAGTGTTTTCCCATATCTCTCTGCTCATTCATTACTTCTTTACTTTTTGCTACCTATCCTTTTCATATGATTATATACAATAAACATCATTAACATTGAAGTATTTAAGATAGGAATAGATTATTCATCATTCTTGCTATCACACAAGAATTTTATTTCTTATCGCACTTCATCATATAGTATGTCACTATTACATTCACTAGATGACCCCACAAAGGTAGTTATGCACCATATATGATTCATTTTCTCTTATCATTTCATTCCCACCTTGCTCTCATTAAGGAATATATGAAAGAGAAGATGATTTTAAGACTTGGAATACTTGTATTCAAACATTCCCTTAATACATTCTCGTATGTAGATTTACTTAGTTATCAACAGAGATATTTGATTAATTAGCACTTGCTTGAATCTCACAACCTCTTTATTTTATAACTTCTCCATCATATTTCAAACCCTTTCTTACGTTTCATAGTCCTCTTACCATATACTACTCTTTAACCCGTCATCTTTAATTCTAAATTTTTCTCTTATGACCATGTTGCTTATTCATATGTATGGTCATGTATACCATGTTGCACATATTTCCTCCTTTATCTTTATACTATTGTGAAGTTAACATTCTAAATTAATAGTCCTTCTATTAGTTTTTCCTCATGTTGAATACATTACATATTCTTCATTTTTAAATCAAGTGGATCATGCATGGGTCAAACATAGTTTCTCTTTCAATCAAGTTTTTCTCTCCTGAATACAGTCTACCTTTGTATGACTTATTCATTCGTTAAACTAACCCTATGTTCTTTGCTTTGAAACTAGTTTGTTGTTCTAGTCTTATGAATTACATGTTCATACGATTCTCTTTACTTTTACTCTTTTGAAGACTCTTTACTTCTATGGACCTATTGAATGCTCAACCCTATTCTCTACTTAGCCTTTGCTTTAGAGTTCAATAAAGCATTATACTCAATTATATGATTCATTCTTCATGATTGATTCTTGCTATCTTGAATCATACATACATTTCACATATCTTTTCTATATTTCATATGTATAGTTCATATAATATTAATCAATAAACTGATTATGAATCTTATATCATGTTCCTTTATTCCCAATTAAGGGTTTCTCATATGAGGCCCCAAAATTGAACCTCAGATATCAGTTTCAACTGATTCTTAGTTGTTCTGATCTTGCCCATATGTTTCAACATCTTACTGTATGTACATTCTTACTCTGATGTGGGTCTAATTATTCAAATTCTATTTTTATTATACTATTGATAGGATTCATTAGATCCTAGTAACGCATCCTGCCAGCCGGACCAGGCCAAACCTGAAGTCCTGAAGCCAAGAACTACAAGGGATTACTCAACTCCTATTCATCTCAGAAGTGTGGAAGAAAACTTATCCACTAACAAAAGCTCATTCAAAGGTCAATTCTAGTCTACTTGTTACAAAGAATGAAATCAATAAGTGCTACAACTGCATAGTGTACAACAGATATTAAAGACCCATATTTCAAAGTATTGAATATTTCAATTCAAACATATAAGAGCATTTCTATACATTTCCAACAAAAACAACATTATGAAATGTAAGTTCTATCTCCTTTTACATTTATGATCTTAATTCTTGTTTCTTTTCTCATTTTCTAACCCTAACATTTCTAGGGTTCCTCTCTAGCCCATTCTTCCACTGTATACCTGGCCAGGGTATACGTGAGAGAATAGACAGAGTAGCTTGTACTGGTTGATCCAAGTACTCAGACATCGGGCCAGGATATCCAAATACTCAAATCCCCAAATCTAACATCAAACATCTCCTATCTGCCACACATAGGACTCTAACTTACTAACTTAATGGTCCTTGACAACTCATCCTAAGCTCCGATACCAAGCTGTTACACCCCGATCTCACAATTTCCTCAAATCATGAGAATAGGGCATAAGATAGGATTTATAAGTAATACAAAGAACACCCTTAACTTTTTTTTTCTTTTTTCTTTTCTTTCTTTAAAACTCTTGTTTCTTCACATTGAACCACATAAATCATTTTAACAAGGGAATCTGAACATTTCTTTTACTAATCAGACTTTAATAGAAAAGATACATGTATAAACATTCATGATGTCTCTCACACCTTATGCACATAAGACCTACTAATTATCATACAATTTCAAAAGAGGAATAATATTACACATCGTAATTACAACTCTCTCTCTTATCTCTTACTGAGGACCTAGAGTGACAAGGACCGACTGACCCAACTAATCTCGCACTTGACTCCTGTGGAAGATCTACACTGATACTCTGACCATCTTCAAGTCCACGCGGTTAACCCTAAAATGTTTGAGTAGAGGGGTGAGCCTACTCGCTCAGTGAATGAGTACTTCAAAGAAACAGTCTAAGGCACTAATGTGATTACAGGTATAACTTTGAATAAACGTTATGAAATTTAACAACAATAAATTCTACACTGAGCAGTTCTAAAACAATATAATTGAAATAACAAAGAATGTAAATATTGCATCCAAAGAATAACTACTAGAAGACTATGCTCTAGTCTTTCTTAACTCTTTCATTTATAAGGAACTCTGTGAACCTATATGATCATATTTTAGCTTATGCCATGATCTATGCAGTGTACTCTGCATAGAGACTCGCAGTGCACTACGGCCACACCGTACAAGACTTAGCGACACACCCGGGAAATGCTAAGTCTGACTGCCAGCCCTGTTCTGCTACAGGACCACAGGCTCTCCGGCCTCAATGCACTAACTCCGAGTGCTCTAGACTCCTCCTCTAACCTGAGTACACAGGCGGAGAGTCTCACTGGGTTACCACTGTGACTCCGCACGGATTAATGTTGAATAACCCCTATTTTCTCCAGTGCCACCGTGACTCCGCACGGATTAATGTTGAACACTGCCTCTCTGTCCTCGTGCCACCGTGACTCCGCACGATTATTGTTGCAACACGAGTTTCACCCCTAAGAAGCAGACCTCTCAAAGGGGTTCTACGGTGTTCAGGGCACCTAAGTATAACATTAATATTATAGATACATGTAAAACAGAAATCATAACTCATTTTATATTTCTCACAAGGCTCACACGGCCTGCCATATCATATCATATAAAACATCATAGCTCATGTATTCAAACATATATCATGTCTGCCCAACAAGTATTCTCACTCTAACATTTCATACATATCTGCATGATCTCAGTAACATCCCTTTCTAGGGCATGTCATATCTCATCACCTGCAATTTACGAGATATGTATTGAAAATAAGAAGCCCTGCAGTATGTAGATATCAACTCAGAGAGAACAAGCATATAAAGTTAAATGCACTAGAAACATACAATTCAACAGTTAAGTATCACCACATCTCATATCGAGACCTTTCATATCACCATAACATGATTCATTGAACACCCTATCCTTAGGGTTTCCTTTCCTTATTCACTTATCACATGGCAACACCCTGCTCTTAGGGTTTCATTTGCCTCATTCACTTATCACATGGCTCTCATAAGGATTTCACACGATATAACATTCACAAATTAAAGACTGCTTTCAACAACCATATACAATCAATATATGTATGAAACCATGGAAATTAAACTAAATTTAGGTTTCCATGCTATTCACTGAGATATCATGCACCAAGAATAAAATTCAATTAAGGTAACCCATGAGGTACATCCTAACCACATAAGATTACTAGTTCTCTTCATTTAACTTTGACCGTTAAGTATTCATTTAGGGTTTGCTTCAACACGGTCGTGGTGTCACCCCACGGCCGTGGCACAGTTACCTCACCACGGTCGTGGCTCTTCCCCACGGTCATGGTGTATAGAGATCAGAGTTTCAAAAGCATTCAGTACGACTGTGCTACCTAGCACGCCCGTGGCACAGACCCTTCACCACGGTCGTGGTCACCCACCACGACCGTGCCATAGCTCGATTGAGCTTCAACTTAGTGAAATCAAAAGTCATAAACTTAATGGTGAATCCAAATGGGCTTGGATATTGAAATATGTTAGACATGCGCTTTATTAGGAGCATTAAGATCTAGACTTAGTTCAAGACTAAATGTCTCTTCACTAAGGTTGAAACTCTAGTGATATCTCAATTAGGTTAAACCCTAATTACATCATATGGTATAAATCTGAAAAGCATTCTTACTAGGATGTGTTGTATACGTTTCTGATGTGAATCTACCATGAAAGAGTCATTCAAATAGAAAAGGAATCCATATCATATCAATTTGCAACAACTTAAATTAAACGGACATTTCAGGGTTTAGAATCACATACCAAGCAATTAGGGATTTGGATGCTATAATCAAATTTCGTGCATTATACTGTTTAAAGGAAGAACCTACTCACCCTAAGGTGTGAAAACACCTCAAAACTGCAGCTCAACTCAGGGAATCTCGAACTCATATCAAATCCCTAGCAAATCTCCCAATTCTTCTTCCATTCAACTCGGAAACCTTGAAAATGAGGGATTATGAAGAAAGAGTGAGAAAAGGGGAAATTTTGATACCATTTCGGATCAAATCAGGGGAGGGACGGAATCTTGACATGTGAGAGAAGATTCACCATGAAAGGATATACAAAGAAGCTAAACTTACTTGATTTCACCATTCCTCGGACCGCAAAACCCTAATTCAGCAATTCCACCACTTTCTCCTCTCAAACCCTAACTCTCCCTCTCTCTCTAGGAGCTCGTTTCTCTGGAATGAATTGCGAATTATGAGAGCTGCTAGTGTGTGTGTTCGAACATATAGAGCAATTGAGCTGCTTGGGTCAATTGCATATTGACCCTACACTCAACTTTTATTATATTGGCTGAATATTCAGTTATACAAAAGTTACTGTAATTCGTTTATTTCAGAGATCAAACCTTATCCAAAAATTATGGGAATTTAGCAAGTTGTTTATAATTGATCTATAAAGCTTCAGTTAAAATTTTAGATCATTTGAAGTTACCAATAAATAATTAAAAATTGAACAGTGCATTGCTATCCAGAAATCTGCAGAAATGTCATTTGAAGCAAAAATGCCTCATAACGGCTGTTCTAGCTGCCACGGCCGTGCAAGATAGACCCAGCACGGCCGTGCTACCTACCAAGGTCGTGGTGCATTGTTTTCAGCATATTTGGGTATAAAAGTTGGTTAATAGTTCAATTCTTTCAAAACGACCGTGTGGCCTTGCATGCCCGTGCCACCAATGACCTAGCACGACCGTGCTACCCACCATGGCCGTGCTACCCAAGCATCCAACTATCATTTCTATTTTTCTATGCCTAACTCTATCATTCCTTCCCAAATGAGCTTATTTGTCGAAAACCCTAATTCAACCGACTAGAGATTATATATCTCAAACCTTAATTATACAAAGAGATAGCATGCTTGGGGTTCTCATTAGGTTTAACATATTATAATTGAGATATCATCATTAATTAGATTTAAGCAATGATCAATCCAATTAAATGTGTAATCATCCAGGTAAACCCTAGTTTACCAATTAAGCTCAGATGCGGTCATAACAACATTCTTCTTTCTAACACAAAAAGTGAACTGAAGGATATAATCCCTCACTATTATATGGGATGCCTTTATATATGTAGGCATTTCCCTAGGTGACATTATTTATGTCCTAGTTAGTGACTCTCCCATCCTCCCTCACCTATGTGGCCACAACATCAACAAGAAGTTGAAACCCCTTTATCCCTTCCTTATCTCTTGACTTCCTCCTATGTTGGAGTTCTTACACATTGTATTCTACTTTGAGTAGGTCCCAACCAAGGTCCTTTTTTGTGGCAACCCACCATGTGAAACAAGATTACTCAATACCAAAACAATGATCAAACACTAATGAACCATATTACCAAAATGGTACGGAATTCAAATCGAATAAATTTCCAAACATTTCAAAAGAAACATTTACACAAAGGTCCAACTCCACATATTCATATCAGGTATCTTTTCATGAATCCAATTGCCTCGACCACCACCTGCATACAAAAGATGTTGTCCACATAATAACAATATTTTCATAATACACGAAGCAAGGCTTAGAACCAAAGACTTGAGTTGATATACATGATATAGAAATACCCATGCCCGGACCTGAGAGTACATGTATGACTCTAGGTTTTATTTACATTCTACTCCATATTTCACTTATTTTAAATTTTGAGTAGTTTATTCTATTAGTTTAGACTTTAATAGACATTTAGTATTCTATTTGTAGGTTTATTCAAGAAGAAGAGAGAAGCAAATATCGTTTCATAAAAAACCAATAAAATGATCAAAGATTTCATACCCTCATTTCACAACTCTGATAATTGGAGTGAGGATCTCTAAAGCATAGATGGTCACTCAAATAGCCATAACTATCACATACAAACTCATTATTGGATGATTTAGAAGTCATTAGGTGAAAAGTTTAAATACCTTCTGACATATATATATATATATACATATATATATATATATGTATATTATACATGTTGATCAAATGATATGCCCTTGAATCACCTTCTTGATCAGGTGATTTTCCTATAGGCAGAAAAATGCATATAAAAGTTGACCGACCAATCTATGTTTCTGATGGGCCAATCTTGATTAATTCTCAGTTAGTCAGTAGCCATGTGACCTTTTACTGTGAGAACCCATCATGCTAAACAAGATTACTCAAAACTCTAAACATGATCAATCACTAATTAACCACATAGAAGACAAGGGGATAATTAAAACTGGTTTAAACTTCACAAACATGTCCCAGAACATTTTGCATAAAGGATCAACATCTTGTGTGTATTCCTATATCATAATGTCTTTTATAATTCCTCTGTGGCCTCAGCCACAACATATACATACATGAGAACATGATCCACATATATCACATGTACAAGCATCAAAATGTTACCAAAAGCTTGAGTTGATTGAAACATCATATACAAACTTTCCCACCTAGACCTGAGAGTATAGGTACGACTCTAGGACACACTAGACATCTAACAACTTCCTCTAAGATCCATCACCATAACTCCTCCTTGCTGCCACGGGTTTGGTGTCACTACTATCTATCACCTAAAAAGATGTGGTGACCCACGAGGTGAGACCCATGTCCCAGTAAGAGATATAACTCTCAACAACACTTATTGATTACAACAAGTTATTTGATTAAACATTTAAGCATGTCAAGAAAATTAAATAGATAAGCATAACAACATGCATGATTAACAAGGTATATAAAGAACAGATAAAACTATTATCATTAGCATGACTATCATCATATACATTTATAACAACATAAGTAGTTTAGAAGCATAAGCATAGCAAACATCATATAAAGTGTAGCAACATAAGCATAACTAACATCATAGCAAGTCTAGAAACATAAAATATCTATCAACATGGCCATATCTATCAGCATGAGTATCTAACAACATAAGCATGGCTACCTTCTATATTTCATTATACAACATCTATATATAAAATGAGAAAACAAGTGTTATCATCCAATGTGAAGCGTTGTGTATAACCCTAACAGATATACTACATGGTTGGATTACGTCTTTTAAGCCCTAGGAAGTTTGAGTCGTATCACTCAAAGTCCAACTCATCACCACTTGGTCGCAATCAGTTCCATACAAGAACTAAGAGAGCTGGAATCCTAAGATCTCATCCGCACTCAGTTAGTATGAGTTTGCCACAATGACACATAAGGTCAAGCTGCAAAACAACCTAGTCTACCCTTGGTATAGGTCACGATACTAGTAACTAGGGTATACGGAACCCGATCATCTAAATTACAACCACAACTATCCTCAATCACATCACATATGCAAATATATGAGATACGGCCGCAGTCGTTCTCCTGCCAAGGTATGACCGCAGACATCCTCAAAACCTTGAGATCAGGATGTCAAGGACACACAATCACTTGCATCTGCACATACTCAATAGTATGTGACTTCGGGCTTCCCTTCTGGAATACTCGTTTTCCCATCCAACAAGTGCTAACACTGGAATGGATCAACGACACTAGGCACTACATGATTATGGTTTCACTTGAATAGTTATTGCCAATTGGGTGAATTAAGTATGCATCAAACAAGTGGATATACAAACCCTAATTTATTTCTAACAAGCATTGATATATAAAAACTCCAGAAGATATAAAATGTATGAGACATGTTCTTCATTTCAATATCACATGGTACTATTTTATTGCCATTCACGATACTATACTTGTCATCACACCATCACATGATATAAATCCTTATAATATTATTCTAAGGTACCAACCCTTGTCACCATAAAAAGGATTATACCTCCATAAGGGATCAAGACATGTCTAATGGTCATTAAGACCATCAAATCATTTCCTAGATATCATCATTATCTTTCAACACCTTAAAGAAGGTTCAACTTACACCATCATGCTTGTGATTCATATGTATAACACAAGAAAGCATCAATCATAAGGGCTATGATAACCACTAATTAACATATTAGGTTTACAACAAACATTGGAGAGAATATTACTTCATCATATCATACAAGGAAGCTAAGTATGATTAACCACCATTCCTTCATTGCATTAAGTTAAGTTCAACAATATAGGTGGAAGTAATGTTACAAATCAACACCTCAAATTAAACCATAGGTTCATACACTTACTTAGGTCAAAGAACACCCTTCACACATAGTATCCCCATCCAACAATGGATGCACAAGGTATAACATTACCGTCTAATCCCACACTATCCTCAAGTATGGATTCATACATAACTCAATGTGTAACCATCAGATTGTAGCTTCAAACCAAACCATACAAACTTAGGGCTCAACAAACCATTAGTTTCCAAAAAATCAAAACAGTTGGATTGTATTGATTCAAGGGTAAAGGTAAGAATACATACTCATGGACATAAACCATCAATTCTAAATCATTAAATACAAACCATTAGATCAGGTGCAACAAGCTCAAGCCATCAAATCATAAACCACACATAAAACTATCATGTTCAAGGCAAAAAAGATCATTGAATCATGTGCATTAATCACCACCAGTGGTTCAAGAGAAGCCATAGGATTATACACCTAGAAGGACCATCATTTGATGACTTCGGAAGCACCATTGGTTGTGGACACTAGGTCCATCATCAGTTGTGGACAACAGTGCCACCATCGGATGTTGAGATCAAGGAAACCATCAACCTAGCAACCAGTGAAACTATTGGTTGAGAACCATCAAGCAAAGATCCAGTGATACCATTGAGTCTTGAACTAGTGGAACTGTCAAGTCTTGATCATGTGGAGCCATTGATTGACAACACTAGGTGGAAAACAATTGAGTAAAATCATCGTTTGATGAAGCCTAAGGAACTATCGTTTGAAACCACAAAAGTGTGAGCATCAAAACCATATTTTGTAGGGGAATCAAGCCATCGATTGTGAGGGAAGCAAACTCATAGTTTCAAGCACAAAATAAGATCCAAAATAGAAACTAAGTAATCCACCATCAATTGACACAAAGGGCTCCAACCATTGGATCATGAAGCCAAGTAGAAAATAATTCAAAGCACTAAGGGAAAGTCATCGTTTGAGAGAGAGAGAGGTAAGACCCAGGGAGAGCATCAAGACCATCCTTCCTCAAGAATGAGAAAGTACAAAACATAAGTTAAGTCAAAGCCATTAGTTATCACAAGAAGGTCAAGAAAAACAACACCAAAAATTAAACCATCGAGTTGCATTACAAGGACGGAAATCAGCTCAAAACCCTAAGTAAGAACCATCGTTTGAAAGAGCAAAGACCATCATTTTACATATGCATGCTAGGTCTAAAGCTTCCTATACCAAGGAAGGTTCATGCACAAGGTTTAGGTTTCAACCAAAAATATGAACTACTCAAGAACCATCACATAAACCCAAACCCTAGGCAAGGATAGAATCTTTCTACATAGAACTATGTTTTAGAGCAAGATCTAGTACATGGAATCTAGAAGTATGCAATAAACGAGTAGAAAGTAATATAACTCACCTAAAATATTATGAAGAAGGTCCAAGAAGTAAGAAATCTCGAAGAAATAGGAAGGAAACCCTAGCTTGAGCACACCACTTGGCCAAGCTAGCTCCTTCTTCAAAAGCAAGCAAATCCTAGGTTAAGGAAGTAAGAAAGAAGGCATCTTCAACCTCTAGCTCAAGCTCCACCATGGATACGACCAAGAAGAAGAGAGAGGAAGGTAGGAAATCAAGTAAAAAAAGGAAGGGGGGGTGGAGATATCAATCACCTAAGGCAAGAAGCAAAGCAAGGAAATACCAAATGACCTCAACAAGGGTAGATCCAAACCCTAGGTG
The DNA here is from genome assembly GCA_963693085.1 of Alisma plantago-aquatica. Classification (NCBI taxonomy): domain Eukaryota; kingdom Viridiplantae; phylum Streptophyta; class Magnoliopsida; order Alismatales; family Alismataceae; genus Alisma; species Alisma plantago-aquatica. Next base: position 1,061,859,146 of record OY856409.1, on the reverse strand, counting down.
CACATGCAAGCAAGATCGACCAAGCTTATCCTCCCTTGGCTCCTTCTTCTCCACCATGTAAAAGGGACGAGATACAATAATAAATTAAAATAGAGGGTGATATAGTACTATAAAGAACTTATTTGCATGCAAGGAGGGGGGTATATAAAGCTATGGACGAGAGTGAAGAGAAGGTAGATGTGTCTAGCAATGTTTGTCATGTGTCCATGGTCAAAACCATCATGCCCATACAAACTAGTAGGTCCAATGGTTGTGGGAGTTAGGAGGACCATTTAATATTGATTCCTAGGTCATCCATCGACCTCCAACATCACAGTGACCATCGAATCTTGATGCTTGGTCACAAAGGTGAAAACCCTAGCATCACCATATGTTTAGCACCTATCTTGGTGAACCATCGATCCAAGGAGCTTCAAGTGAGAAAAACATCAACCCTCACACCTATAGGGACCACCATCAGATCCCAACATACTAGGAAATCCATCGGATCCCAACTCACAAGAAGAACCATCGAGTTCTAGCACTCAAGGTAGCCCATCCATGAGAGGAAACACTAAGATCCACCCTAGGCAGATGCCACCACAAAAGAAAGGTGTAACAAGGCGCCCCATGGTATAAATATCTCAATAATGATATGAAAACAGGTTTGACACATAAAAAATGTGACAAATTACAAGAAAAACCTTAGAAATGTAAATTACATAAAAGTTCAAAATAAGCATATAAATGCATAACTTGCTCAAACAATGTCCAAATTGGGCCAAAATTGAAACTTAACTTTGTCACATGATATCAAAGCACATATTAGGATTATGTTAAGGTTTTAAGCTCCAATTAAGGTAATAAATCATGTTCAATTAAAAATTAGGGTCTGGGATCTTACAACCATAAACCCCTAACATGGATTTCACCCCTGAAATCCAAGGTTGACAAAGATGGATACCTCATACGAACCTTATCCTCTAACCTCCACATGGTTACTTACATCCCATGGCGATGTCACAAAACTCTCACAGAAGCCATGATCTTCTTTCTCAACTCCTGTAAGAGTCATCTTGGGTCAACATAGAAACCTCCACATAAGAAAACATTCTCATCCAACTCCACCTCCATTGACTGTATCACTTGTTTTGTACTGAGGAGATACTTCCCCAATCATGGAACATAGAAACTACTATGCAAACTATGACACTCTAGTGATAACCCTAGGTTGGAAATCTAGTTGCATGTCCTGAACTGTTTCCATCTGTTGTTGAATCATTGCATCTTGTATCTCTTTTCTCATGCAACTTCACAAGGTGTCATGTCTATGCTTCTCTAGTGACTGTTGTCGTTAAGCACACTTGATTAAACTTAGGTGTACATCATCTATATATCAAGAACCGTAGGACATATGTTCTTATAAGATTATCCAATCATCTACACGTTCTTTCTGACTATCCATCTTTCTAAGGTTGTGTTAGACTTCAACTATATCCTTATTTTTGCAAGCTTCTAACATTTCTCATTGACTTGCTGACATCTGTACACTTGACCATACACGTGCCATGTCATGTTTCACACTTGTCTGCCATTGCATGTCCTTTTGATTTTTAATACTCCTATGTATTGCCAGATACATTGAATGTGTCAAAAAATGAATCTCCCCAGATACTAGCTCACTCAAATCATCAGTGTCTGGAATAATTGTCTGGTAGTGGATGCACACTATCATGTTACTTGACCTATGGAAGCAACCATTCTCCTTATTGTGCTACTCTGATCTGATGACCTGCATCATGGTATCATCCACTTGTATATCTTTGATCTATTGTAGCAACATTGGACTTCCATGTAGCTGTGTCCACGATCCCACCAACTGAGATGCTTCCAACTGTACATCCTCCTGCTAAAGTGATGTTGACATGTCTTATTTTGTGATATGTTGAAGAGCATAAATATGCCATGTCTGCAAATGATGACAAAGAAAACTTCTTGTTTTGTGCACCAACTTCCACATCCTCCTTACTAGTTGACCATCTATTGTACAATCATAATCTTATTTCGACACGTATCCCAAACCTTAATTTGAAGCATTACAGAAGATGATGTATCCTTCCCATTGTCTTGGAAACACTAACACTAGAACACTTGTCAACCTCTCCTCATCTGGAAAGAGCGTTGACACCAACGCTGACACCTATCATTCCATACAAGAAGGAACACCTTTCCCAGTCAACCTTGTTAGGGGTAAAGCAACAATTCTGACATTCTGAATGGACTTCTTGTGGTGTCCTTCTAGGCTTAATAAGCTTCAAATCTCCATCGCTGTCTGGGGCTGCTCCCACTCCAGCACTGTCTTCACCTTACATGGATTCACATACATCCTTAGCATATATATCATAACCTCGATAAGACACTTTCGTCAATCCCAAACCCACTCTTGCTGAACTTGAAACACATTTATCATTGATCCAACAATCCTAGGGCTTAGCAAAGATGTTGCCCATGTCGTTGACCATCTATGAAGTACATTGATATGTTATCAACAAAACTTGCCATAACTCATAAGGACACGACCTGAGCACTTTGGTCATCAAGTCCATAAACTTAGTTGATGAATTGGTTAGTCTAAATGGATCAATCATGAACTCATAGTGACCATACAACTAATTTCATCCACTCTAATTCTCATCTGATGATATCCTAACCTCAAGTCTATCTAAAGGAACATTATAGCACATGTTGAATATGAGAGGCCCCTAACCTTGCTTAAATGGTTGAACAAGCTTAATTACCATAATTGAATTATTATCACATTAATCTAACTCTTTTTATATTGTTTGGAATCATAAGACAATCTTTAGTTTCAAGTTTGGTCGAATTTGGACAATGTTTGAACAAGTTATGTAATTTTATGAGCATTTTGGGATTTTATGTAATTTACCCAATTGAGAGGTTTTCTTTGCAAATTGTCACACCAGATACGTTCCTTAGATGTTATCTTATCTTTATTGATCTTGGTGAGCCATGTGGTTCTCAATTATACCTTGGTTTGATGATGATTTGCTTCAAGGGTGATCTAGGGTTTTACCCTTCATGGATAAGCCACCTTCTTGGCTATCAACCAATGGTACCATTGGTTTGGGCAACAATCGATGCTTATCAGCTACAGGGACCACTGGGGAACAACTTCAGGTCATCCTAGAGGCTCTAGATCGATGTTTCATGCTAGCTTGGTTCACTTGAATCGTTGGTTATAGACATGATCAATCGATGGTTCAACCATCTATTGACCTAAACCATGAACAAACAATGGGTACCTTCGACCAACATGTGATGTCTTGTCCGAGAGACCATCAATCGATGGCCAAGAAGTCCCCAACATCAGGAGGACCTTCTATTTGTTTGTCCATGGAAGCTTTAAGTCATGGACACATGGAGAGCTGCTTCTACACCTCATGCTTGCTTCCATCCTTATCCATGGGCTATATCTACCTCTTCCTTGCCCAAGTACGAAACCTTTGCTTGATCTCTCTTTCCTCTAGCCTATATCATCAACGTTGATCTATTTGGATGTGGAAATAGGTGATCCAAGGTAGAAGATGACCCCTTTTTTTGGAGAAGAAGGTCTCCTAGAGCTCCATCTAGCTCGACCTAGGGTTTCCAAGGTCATCTCCTAGGGTTTCCGACTAAGGCAAGTTGTTTTCTTCCTTCCTTCTCCATTTTTCTTACTCTTATTCTTCCTGAAACCTTTCTCCAGGTTAGAACTCTACTATTACATGGTAAAAGTTGTTTTAGAGTCAAGATCCTACCTTTCTTGCTTCTCCTATTTAGGGTTTGCTTCTTGTATGGAGAAAGGTGCTAGATGGCTGAGTTCAGAGCTAAAGATAGGATTTTCCTACCTTCTTTGCTCTAGTTGCTTGCTTCTAGAAGTATGTTATTCTTAGTAGAGGTGAGTTTTATAACCTTCTTCACTTATATTGCTTACTAAAAGCTTGTTAGTTCATGTATATGCTTAAAAGTGATGATCTAAACATAAAGAAACCATGCTTGCTTAGGGTTTCAATTTTTTGTGGTGTTTCTATTCTGTTATAGTTCTAAATGAACCTATAGAAGTTGTACGTCCTTCCCAAGGTATAATATGAACTAGGACAGGTTGGTAACACAACCGATGGTGCTAAGCACCTAACAATCGATGGTCCAAATTAGGATCTTCAAGCTATTTCCTTCACTACCACATGACTTGATGGTGATAGCATGCAACAACAGATGGTGTTTCTACCATGACAACCAATGATGGTTACCAAGGGTGTCAACCAATGGTGACAATCTATGGTCACCCCTTAGGTCAGGTTTTGTCTCAATTATAAGCTTAATGATCAACCACTAAGTACCCTAATGATGCTATCAATCAATGATGATATTAGCTTAATATTTGATAGTGTTAAATGAATATAGTGCTGATCTAACAACCGATGGTGACTTAATGGTCAAAACTAATGGTGTATCAGGTCTCAACAATTTATGGTGAGTTAGGGATGTAGTTGTAGCATCAGTTAAGCCTTAAACCAATGGTTTCTTGGGTCACTTGATGCAATGGTTGGACTTATACTCCAATTGACAGTTTTAACATATGAACCTGATCCAATGGTTAGGATCTAATACTTCTTCATCTAATAGTTTTGAATAATGGACTTGATCTAATGGTTAATATTGGAAGCTTCAACATTCAATGGTTTTTATTGAAACCTATAGAATTACATGTGAGTTCTGATTATCTGAATTTGATGGTTTTCCTTATGTGATCAAATTAAGGGGCTTGATTGTTGATATGATGGCTTGCTTAAAATGTACAACCAATGATGGGTTTTAACCCCACAATTGATGGTGCCTATTCATGTTATTGAATAAGGGATGTCTAGGGTTAAATGGTGACTCTTTCTAGGTCATAACTCAATGACTTCATAGGTGGCTTATTCAAGGTGTTTACTTATGTAAATAACCAACGATCTTACCTTTTCAACATCCAATGGTTCTGCATGATGTTGTGGTATGGTGATATGAGTTGAATGATGTTGTAAGCAATGGAGATTTGACCTTAATAAGGTAGTTTTACCTTTTCCCTCATATGAATAGAACAGATAATGACCATATCATGTTAACATGTAACCCCAATGGGATATAGCTTGTTATACTTAATCCTAATGAACTTAGATGATTATGGTTAACTATGATCAACTTTCCTTAGTGGAATGATAGAACAATGGTGTCTCTTTTGTTGTTGTGTAACTTTAGTATATTATAGCCTAATTGTTACATCTTCAGTTATGTGTGGATCCATACTGAGAATGGTTTGGAATGTAATGATGATGTGCCTGATGCATCCAAGATTATATGGGGATGCTATGGGTTAAGGTTTGTGAATGAATTCTAAACTATAACTTTAATGTAAATTGCCTTTATAAACCTAACCCTAATGCAAGTAGAGAACGGTGGTTGATCATGATGCCCGTTCTTGAATAATTAATAAAATGATGGAATATCCTTACTAATGATTGATGGAAAGTCTAATGTGTTTAATTGGTAGTCATCATTGCTTCATGATCTATGTTTTCTTATGATAAACTTGTGCATGATATGTACGATGATGGCCAATCATACATAGATTCCTTATATGTTAATATAATAAAGGAATGCTCTTAATTGCTAAGATACTCCTACAATGTTATCCTGTGAACATCTTTTAGTTTTTTAACACAAATTATGTTGATCCTGTGTATCACATGTGTGGTGATGTTTGTTGAGCCTTGTTATAAGGCATAAAAAGATAATGATGAACTTTTAGGAAATCATATGATGGTCTTAATGACCTTTGGGCGTGGTTGATACCTAAATGAGGTATAATCCTCTTATGTTGACAAGGGTTGATGCCTTGTGATATTGTGATCAAGATTCATATCTTATGATAGTGTGATGACAAGTGTAGTCTCATGAATGGAAAGTGAATAGTATCGTGTGATGATGAGATGAGGAAACAATAAGTTTCATACATTTTATATCTTCTAAAGTTATTACAATGCTTTCTAGAGATGAATTAGGGTTTGTATGTCCACTTGTTTGATGCAGCCTTAATTCTCCCAATTGGCAATAACTAATCAAGTGAAACCCTAATCATGATTGTGCTATAGAACCATCTTTAGTGTCAAAACTTGTTGGATGGTGAAACGAGTATTCCTAAGGGAAACTTGGAGCACATACATAACATGTTGAGTATGCATGGTGCATGCCATCCTGACACCAAGTGTTTCAGGAGGATGGAGGTAGTCATACCTAGCCCGCTTTTTGAGAACGACTGTAGTTGGGTCTTATTAATTATGAAATAATGCGATTGGAGGACAATTGTGGTTGTACATCTATGATTGGGTTTGAATATCCTATATGCTAGCGTCGTGACTTGTACCAAGGTGGGCTAGTTATAGGACTATATGTCGTTGTTTTGCATATTGACTATGTGTCACTATAGTGCAGACTTATATTGACTGAGTAGGGAGAAGATCTTGGACTCCAACTCTTCCTAGATCTTATATGGCACTGATTTTGAATTTGTAGTGGTCAGTTGGATTTGGGTGGTACAACTCAAATCCTCAGGGCATAATAAAAGATGCAATACAAACGTGTAGCATATCTTCTTAGGGTTATACACAATGCTTCGTATTGGATGATAACCCTTGTTTGGTTTCCTTACATAGAGATGATGTATTGTACAATAAGAGATGACAAATATGATTATATTGTAGTTATGCACATGTTATAAACATGCTTATGTTGTCATATATACTAACACTAATAGTTAAGATGATGTTGCTAGCTATGTTTAATATTGCTAGCCATGCGTTTGTAACTAGAAATGATTAAACGACTAAACATGCTTATGTAGTTAGTTGTTCTTATGATGCTAGCTCTACTTATGATGTAGATTGATTCAATTTATTAAACATGCCAATGTTGATAGCTGTGTTATGCTACTAGACATATTCATGATGTTAGAGATACTTATGCTACTAGTTTGCTTGTGTTGTTAGCATGGTATATACATTGATAATCATACTTGTTTCTAAGCTTAATTGCTTAATCTGTTTAGCATGCTTGAGATGTTCAATATGCTCAATTGACTATTAAATACTTCAATTGCTCAATTATTTACTATTTAATATGATGTAATCAATATTTGTTGGAGAGAGTTATATCTCTCGCTGAGACTGGGTCTCACCTTGTGTGTCACCACATCTTTTTAGGTGATCAACATCAACGACAACAGACTGTGGCAGTAAGGAGTGTCTGAGGTGACAAACCCTAGAGATGGTAGTTTAGTTGTCTAGTGTGTCCTAGAGTCATCCATGTACTCTCAGGGTGGGAAAAGTTTGTATACGATGTTTCAATTGAATCGAGCTTTTGATAGCATGTTGTTACTTGTATATGTGGAATATGTGGTTAGTATTCCTTTGTAAAGTTTATGTTGTAGTTGAGGCTACAGAGTAGTTTGGAAAGGATATTGAGCATTATCTAAAATAAAGAAAGTTGATGGGATTTTATATAAATGTTTTTGAGCAATTAAGAAATGTTGAAGTCAGTTTTAATTTATCCTATTTTCTTGATTTGTGTAAAATTATTGGGCAATCATGTTTTGTGTTTTGAGTAATCTCATTTAGTGTAACGGATTCTCATAAGTTGGTATCAGAGCTTTAGGTTTGCTGATTCTACATGTACACTAGGACTTAGGACTAGGATGATGTCTAAGTTAGGAACATGACATAAAAACATGGTGCATACTTCCTAATCTCATTACTTGGATGCCCTATCCAGGTATTTAGGTATTGAAGAAAAGGTAAGTATGGAACTCTTAGATTGATTTCTTTCTGATTACTCAGATCAAGTAGTCATTTTGAAACAATCTAAAGAGCATAATGAATAAGGAGTCCTGTACAAATATCTCAATCTTACCCTAAAGAAGAGGAGAAGTACTTCATAAACTATCAAAACTTGAATGTTTGATAATCATAAGAGAAAGATACAACACCATGAAACCTAAATCTGAATACAAACAAGCTAAAGAGGAATTCTTGATTTTGTAATTCAAAAAGATAATGAAGTAAAAGACAGATAAGTCAATGTTAATAAAGTGATTCAAGATATGGAATCCACTCAAAATGGAGAGAACTCCTGTGATAAGTATCACATTAGAAGATGAATGGGAACAATGATAGAGAGGAACTAAGTGGAACTTGAGTTAATCTCAGACCAACCTATATGTGTAAGAAAGTGTTAATGTAATATATGCATGGTATGTGAAAAAATCAAGGGAGAAGCTCCTTGTTTAACGAAGAAAATATGGAATATGACGATCTCTTCCTTAACCAGTGGTTGAAAAACATGATACTATGAGAAGACATACATAAGAATGATGAAGAGTTAATGAGAAAAGAGCAATGAGATGTAATAATCTTTATGATTCCTATGCTACTGGCAAGGAACCCAAGCTATAAGAGGTAAGATGATAGACAAAAGTGTAACCTTAATGGGAAAAATAGAATTGGTTACCCTTTGCCTATGACCCTAGACAATGTTGTACTGATGTGGGAAGTATGTTTCCCTTTGTGTTTCTTATTTTTGAAGCATAGACTTTAAGTGGATATTATGCCACTTGGTACGCGTGGATTTGCTGAAATCCTGGAGATGGATATCTTGATATGATGTGTGGTTGCCTTCAATTGTAGTTCCAAAATATTTATGTTTTGTAATGAGCATGCTTTTTGACCACTCCAAGAGTTAGAGGGATTCCTCCTATATGTTCTTAGCTAGTTATAATGTTGAGGAAGCGGATGAGACCAGTGTATGAATTCTTTATAGCACATGTAGTGTATATAGCACATGTAGTGGATACTAAGGTAATGAATCCTAGTATCCATAGTGCAATAGTTATATATGAGTTAAAGATATTTATTAGATTAGCTGTCTAGTGTTCCTCTCCATTAGAGAGAGAGAGTTGATGTTGATCCTCCACAAGTGTTGTTTGAGAAAAGAAGAGTGATTATGTAATGTTGTGTATGGTCTGACGATAGTTGAGTAAGACCACTATCAAGGATAGATGGTTTGTTGATCAACATACATGTGTTATTGTGATCCTTTAAAATAAACTTAGGATTAGAATATCAATGGATAAGAGTTAGAGTGGATGACATAAGTTACATGACCATGATGAGTTTAGGGTTATGTTGTTTAGACAACCAATGTATTGATAGCATTCATAAATAAGAGGAACAAAGTGCTTAGGTAATGCCTCATAAGTTGTGATAAGATTTGAATAATGACATCTCAAGGTATTTCAGAGATGGTCAGTAACATGGTTAACATCTTTGCCAAACCTTAAGAATGTTGAAGAAACTATACTTATGTGTGTGACAAGTTCAACAAGAGTTAGTTGGGGGTTAACTAGAGTATCCTCTTGGAGTTATAATACATATGTTAAGTGTGTTTACGTGAATCCTGGTAAGATGAAGACAATATTGTTGACTTACCCCTAACAAGGTCAACCAGGAAGTTATGTTTATTAATGGTTGCAGACAACAGTATGACTCTTCAACTAGATATATGGCTAGTCCACCATTAAGATGATTGAAGAATCTTGTAAGAATATATGCTATGTAGTTTTTGACAAATAAGGGATGCTTACCTGATTGATTGAGTTGACAATCACAACAATAATCAAAGGAGCATAAAGATGAAACCTTATGGAATTACATATGATAAGAGATACATGATGTTCCATGTTTGGTACAAGCTAGAAAGTATGGCCTATAAGTGATGTATGGTACAATAGATAGAATATTTTAGAATGACAGTTAGAGTCCCAAGTTGAAAGGTATTACGAGACTTGTAGTGGTGGCACAATAGTTCCTATGTTGTATCAAGATGACACATGCAAGATTTGAAGGAGAAGAATATGACTTCTATGATAATGATGTGACATCACCCTAAGATGGAAGTAACCATATGGAATATTGAGAATAAAGTCCATGAGAAATATCCATCTTTGTTTACCTTAGATTTCAGGGGCAAAATCCCTATTAGGGATTTATGGTTGAGAGACCCCTAACCTTTCTTAAATGGTTGAACATGCTTAATTATCATACTTGAATGCTTATAACCTTAATCGAACATGGTGATAAGCTTTGGAATCTTACACAAGCTTAAGTTTCAAGTTTGGTCCAATTTGGACATTGTTTGAGCAAGTTATGTAATTTTATGTACATTTTGGGATTTTCTTAAATTTATCTAATTCATAGGTTTTCTTTGCAAATCGTCACATCAAATATGCTCCTTAGAAGTTATCTTATCTTTCTTGATCTTGGTGAGCCATTTTGTGCTTAATTGTACCTTGGTTTGATGATGATTTGCTTCAAGGGTGATCTAGGCTTTTACCCTTCATGGATGAGCCACCTTCTTGGCTATCAACCAATGGTACCATTGGTTTGGGAAAAGCATGATGGTCATAAGCCATAGGGACCACTGAGGAATAACTTTAGGTCATCCTAGAGGCTCTAGGTCGATGGTTCATGCTGGTTTGGTTCACTTATAGACATGATCAATCGATGGTTCAACCATCTATTGACCTAAACCATGAACAAACGATGGGTACCTTCGACCAAAAGGTGATGGATGGTCTGGGAGACCATCAAATGATGGGCCAGAAGTCCCCAACATCCATCGAACCTACTTCTTGCTCGTCCATTGAAGCTTTAAGCCATGGACACATGGAGAGCTATTTGTACACCTCATGCTTGCTTCCATCCTTATGCATGGGCTATGTCTACCTCTTCCTTGCCCAAGTACGAAACCTTTGCTTGATCTCTCTATCCTCTAGCCTAGAGAACAGACCTTACTCTATTTGGCTATTCAAATAGGTGGTCCAAGGTAGAAGACGACCCCATTTTGGAGAAGAAGGTCTCCTAGAGCTCCATCTAGCTCTACCTAGGGTTTCCAAGGTTATCTCCTACGGATTCTGACCAAGGCAAGTGGTTTTCTTCCTTCCTTCTTCATTTTTCTTGCTCTTATTCTTCCCCAGACCTTTATCCAAGCCATAATTCTACTGTTTCATGGTAAAAGTTGTTCTAGAGCTCAAGACCGTACCTTTCTTGCTTCTCCTATCTAGCATTTGCTTCTTGTATGGAGGAAGGTTCTAGATGGCCGAGTTTAGAGCTAAATCTAGGGTTTTCCTACCTTCTTTGCTCGAGTTTCTTGTTGGTAAAAGTATACTTTTCTCAGTAGAAGCAAGTTTTATAACCTTCTTCACTTATATTGCTTACTAAAAGCTTGTTAGTTCATGTATATGCTTAAAAGTGATGATCTAAGCATAAAGAAACCATTGCTTGCTTAGGGTTTCAAATTTTCATGGGGTTTCCTGTTATGTTCCAGTTCTAAATGAACCTATAAATAGGTGTATGTCCTTCCTAAGGTAGAAGATCAACTAGGACAGGTTGGTAACACAACATATGGTGCAAAGCACCTAACAATCGATAGTCCAAATTAGGGTTTGCAAGCTATTTCCTTCACTACCACATGACCCGATGGTGACAACATGCAACAACCAATGGTGTTGCTACCATGACAACTGATGGTGGTGACTAAGGGTGTCAACCGATGGTCACCCCTTAGGTTAGGTTTTGACTCAATTAGAAGCTTAATGATCAACCACTAAGTACCCTAATGATGTTATCAATCAATGATGATATTAGCTTAATATTTGATGGTGTTAAATTAATAGAGTGTTGATCTAACAACCAATGGTGATTTAATGATCAAAACCAATGGTGTTAGGTCTCCACAATTGATGGTGAGTTAAGGATGTAGTTGTAGTATCAATTAATCCTGAAACCAATGGTTTCTTGGGTCACTTGATGTAATGGTTGGACTTCTACCCCAATTAATGGTTTTAACATATGAACCCGATCCAATGGTTAGGATCTAATACTTATTCATCTAATAATTTTGAATAATGGACTTGGTCCAATGGTTAAGATTGGATGCTTCAACATCTAATGGTTTGTATTGAAACCTATAGTTTTACATATGAGTTCTAATAATCTGAATTTGATGGTTTTCCTCATGTGATCAAATTAAGGAGCTTGATGGTTGATATGATGGCTTGATTAAAATGTACTACCAATGATGGGTTTTAACCCTACAATCTATGGCGCCTCTTCGTGTTATTCAATGAGGAATGTATAGGGTTAAATGGTGGCTCTTTCTAGGTTACTACTCAATGAATTCATAGGTGGTTTATTCAAGGTGTTTACTTATGTAAATGGCTAATGGTCTTACCTTTTCAACATGCAATGGTTTTTGGTGACATTGTGGTATGGTGATATGGGTTAAATGATGTTGGAAGCAATGGATATTTGATCTTAAAAAGGCAGTTTTACCTTTTCCCTCATGTGAATAGAATATATGATGACCATATCATGTTGACATGTAACCCTAATGTTATACTTAATCCTAATGAACTCAGATGATTATGGGTAACTATGATCAACTTTCCTTAGTGGAATAATAGAACAATGGTTACATCTGGAGTTATGTGTGGATCCATACTGAGAATGGTTTGGAATGTGATGATGATGATGTGCCTGGTGCATCCAAAATTATATATGGGGATTCTAGGGGTTAACGTTTGTGAATGAATGCCGAACTATAACTTTAATGTGACTTTCCTTGCTAAACCTAACCCTAATGCAAGTAGAGAATGGTGGTTAATCATGATATCCTTTCTTGAATGATTAATATAATGATGGAATATCCTTACTAATGATTGATGGAAAATCTAATGTGTTTAATTGGTAGTCATCATAGCTTCATGATCTATGTTTTCTTATGATAAACTTGTAAACTATATGTGTGATGATGGCCAATCATATCTAGCTTCCTTATATGTTAATATAATAAAGGAATGCTCTTAATTGCTAAGATACTCCTACAATGTTATCCTGTGAACATCTTTTAGTTCTTTAATGCAAATTATGCTGAGCCTGTGTATCACATGTGTGGTGATATTTGTTGAGCCTTGTTATAAGGCATAAAAAGATAATGATGAACTTGTAGGAAATCATATAATGGTCTTAATGACCTTTGGGCGTGGTTGAGCCCTAAATGAGGTATAATCCTCTTATGTTGACAAGGGTTGATGCCCTGTAATATTGTGATTAGGATTCATATCCTATAATAGTATGATGACAAGTGCAATCTCATGAATGGAAAGTGAATAGTACTATGTGATGATGAGATGAGGAAACAATAAGTTTCATACATTTTATATCTTCTGAAGTTGTTATATGTTAATGCTTGCTAGAGATGAATTAGGGTTTGTATGTCCACTTGTTTGATGCAACCTTAACTCACCCAATTGGCAATAATTAATCAAGTGAAACCCTAATCATGTAGTACCCTGTGCCATAGAACCCTCTTTAGTGTCAAAACTTGCTAGATGGTGAAATGAGTATTCCTAAGGGAAACTCAGAGCGCATAGATAACATGTTGAGTATGCGGGGTTCATGTCATACTGACACCAAGTGTTTTGGGAGGATGTTTGCAATCATACCTAGCCCGCTTTTTGAGAACGACTATGGGCGGGTCTCAGTGATTATGAAATAATGTGATTGAAGGACAACTGTGCTTATACCTCAGTGATTGGGTTTGAATACCCTGGATGCTAGCACTATGACCTGTACCAAGGTGGGCTAGTTACAGGACTATATGTCACTGTTTTGAAAATTGACTATATGTCACTGCGGTGCAGACTCGTACTGACTGAGTAGGGAGAATATCTTAGAGTCTGGCTCTTCCTAGATCTTGTATGGCACTGATTTTGACTTAGTATGATCAGTTGGATTTGGGTGGTATGACTCAAATACTAAAAGATATAATACAACCGTGTAGCATATCTGCGTAGGGTTATACATAACACTTCGTATTTGATGATAACCCTTGTTTGCTTTCCTTACACAGAGATTGTTGGATCCTAGGATGGGTGATTTGTCCTAGAGGGGGGGAGTAAATAGAGCTGAATTCACTTAAACAAAATTTATTAGACCTTCAAGATATATCAAAAGATAAGGCTGCTAAATTGGAAATTTGAGTGCAACTAAAACATACATAGCAAGGGAGAGAGAGACTGAACAAGCACAAAGTGACAAGCTATGTAGAGTGGTTCCATACTCCCGAACTAGGAGTATGTCAGTCCACTACCTAGAGAGGTCAAACTCTAGGATTTCTAAGTGTGTCTTCCTCCATATATTCACTTATAAGAGTTACAACACATGACCCACCAATGGACTTACCTATACAATACAAAGATCTTCAACCTTACCAAGGACTTACTCACTTTACGATGAGTCTTCGACCTTCTCCAAGGACTTACCCACTCTTGCACAAGTCTTCAACTTTCTAGGAATCACCCACTCTTCTTGGATCTTCATCCTTTGACTTCACCTTCACCGGAGAAGCTTTCACCAAGGACTAACCCACTTGAGCAAGGAGTCCTCTACCTTCACCAAGGGCTTACCCAATCTTGCTCCAAGTCTTCGGCCTTGATCTTCACCAAGGGACTCCTTCCCTTGTTCTTCTTCACCTCTCTTAGCCAAGAGAAAGAACCTTCATCTTCATGGTTGAAATGAGAGATAGGGAGGTGGTGGAAGTGAGAGCCTCACAAGATATACAAATGGAACTAGCTCTCTTACAAATTTCCTACTCACTCTAACAAATGTAGAAAGTGATAAGCTTAAAGAGAGAGGAGGTTGCCGGATGCACTCAACTATAAAATAGGAACGTCATATATAATTTTGCATTGAATGCTCAACCTTGGAATGAAACCCAAGGGGTTCTATTTATATTTGGGGATACCTCTTACCTTTGGGAACACTTAAGAACGAAAACTAGTCATTTTGTGGCTTGCAAGGAATATATTTTTGATTGTTGCAACTCCACAACGACTAGAAACACTTTTCTGTACAGTTCTATCAATAGATTTTAAATAAAGGTAACTTGACCGAATGCATTATGCGGCAAAGCTAATTTGACCAATCAGTCGAGTTTGTCCTGGTAGGAACTCAATCGATAGATTAAATTAGTTTTTTTCCAGTATAGTTGTTACACCTCGATCTCACAATTACCACTAATCATGAGATTAGGGCATAAATTAAGGATTTAACGTAATACAAAGATCATCCTTAACTTTTTTTTCAAACTCTTTGTTTTCTCGCATTGAACCACATAAACTAACTTTACAAGGGAATCTAAACATTGATTTCTCTAATCTGATTTCAAAAGTAAAAATGCATGTATGAACATTCATTATGTTTCTCATACTTTTAAGCACATAAGACTTGTTGATTCACATATATTGCTAAAAGAGGAATAATGTTATACATCATCATTTACAACTCTCTCTTATTTCTTTACAAGGACCTAGAGTGACAAGGACTGACTGAACTTAACTATACTCAGACTTAACTCTTGTGGCAGATCTACTCTGATGCAATGATATCTTCAATCCCCACGATTTCCCTAAAAAAATTGAGTAGAGGGGTGAGCCTACTCGCTTAGTGAATGAGTAAAACAATAATGCAGTCTAAAGTACTGAATCAAACATTTATCATTCTTGGATAATTGAAATAAAACAAGATAGTAATTTCAAATTAAAAGACTAGATATTAAAAAAAAACTTACTAATAACATTGAAGCTTACATCATTAGAAATAAACAAGTATGGAAATATGATCCTCACTATATTCAATATTACATTTAAAGAACAACTACTGTGAAACTGAAATCAAATCTTTCTTAACTCTTCTTACTTATAAGAAACTCTTTAAAATTATATTATCATATTTTAGCTTATGCCTTGATCGTATGCAATGTACTCTACATATGAAGAATCGTAACGAAATACAATCTCACCGTATAAGACTTAGCTGACACACCCAGGATGCTAAGCCTGACTACATCATTAGTCTGCAATAGGAAAATGTCTCTCTGGCCTCAGCACACCTATGGGCCATAAAATTGGACTCCTCCTCTAACCTGAGCACACAGGTGGAGAGTCAAGCCACCTATTGGCTATTCTGTATTCTAGTACCACCAGGATCTCTGGTTGATGTTGGACACTACATACTGTATTTTTTTAAGGAAACTTCCACTAGGGCTTCATCCCCCGTACCACCTGTGATGTACAAATTGACATTTACTAAGCGGAAGCGAATCATGTGCAGTGGATTACTGAAAATCACTAAAAATTAAAACTTTTCACAAAGAGATCCATACATTGGAAAACTCTTTCAAAAAGAACCAAAGTAATTCAATTACATTCTGGTTCACAAGTACATCTCTTGTACTATTCCTTCTCGAGGATTACAACTATCAGCTGCCCTATTAAAACTATACATAAGTAGCATAAAAACATTAAGGCATTAAGCCAAAATCTCAGATCGATTCATTAAACTAACTATTGACTCTGAGGACCTGAGAGTACATAGACGACACATAGGACTCTATGTACAAGACATGACAACCAGTGTCTCCACCTAGAAATTCACTGTTGTTCCAGCTGCTACTGCCGCTCTTCCCCTGTTGTAGGGTTTCTGCCTCTTCCTCCGCATCTACCTAAAAAGTTGGATTCCATGGGGGTGAGACAACTTGAAATTTCCCCAGCGAGAGACATAACACTCCACTAGAAACATTATTATTGTAGTTTAATAAGATAAAACTGAGCAAATGAATCATAAATGTTTAACAGCAGATAATTCATTGTCTAAACAGATTAGAACAATATTTTTATTCAAAGCATTTCAGCTATAATTTGTTAAAGCAGCATGCCACTTATTCAATAAGGAATATGAAGAACATGTATAACTTTTATCCATATAGGATATGCTAAGAAAAATAACATCAAACAATGATTCTCATATTTCAACCTTAAGCAAATACGTTACACAACTGATTACATTTTTCAATCATACTAAATGCCCTGAAGAGATGAAGTATACTGTTCATGCTCCAACCGACCATGATTACATTAAGCATCAGTACCACACAAGGTCAATGGAAGAGACGGACTCCAAGACCTCAACCTTCTCGGTCAGTACGATATTATATGGCAAAGACATCACGTGTCAAACTGCAATTAGCTTGCCAGGGTATATTGGCATCTTCGCTATAGAGTTATAGCCCGCAACATATACTCTCTTCAGGGTTATGACCCATAGCCAATGCCTGGTATCATATAATGGAGTCATGGCCCGTAGACATACTCTTACTGGGGTATGGTCCGTAACCAATCCCGTACATATGATATAGCCCGCAACCATTCCTACGGGGCATGAGAATATAATTGCCCAATTACCCCAACATATTAAAAAATATGTGCTCTGATTTTAACTCGTTTCACCATTCAGCAAATTCTGACACTGATGGATCCGTGGTCAGGGAAACTAAATTATATGATATCACTTGATTAATTAGGTATATTACCATATCCTTTTAGCATCAAACAAGTTCCCAAACATCAATTATTTAAACAATTGCTACAAAGAATGTATAATACTTTCATCAAGTACTATTCAAATCTTTAATAAGGCATTGGGATCTCAATCCCTCATCTCATCAGGAGAATTCTCATCCTTTCACAAACTCATCATCATGATTATAGAAAATGGGTATTCAAACCTTCAGTTCATCAAAGAACACTTGTTACCACTTATCATGTAACTAAAATACCTTCAGGTCATTTAACCAAGGTAATCATGATACTTGCTTCACAAGCATCTCACATGGATCTCAAAGCCCATTTCATCTCTTGTTACCTCTCACTAGGCAACAAAGCATGTTATGGCTCACAAGGCCCATTAATAGTAATAAATGAAACATCATAGCTCATACCTGGCTATGCTCATCATCTCATGATACCTGCATGGTTAGTATACTTGATAACAATAATATCAATTACATTTTAGCACCATGCTATACAAAGTAACATCACCTATACCCTTATTAGGGTTAGGGTTTCCCAATTCATAACAATCAGGGTTACTCATCCCCTTACTCAAATTAGGGCTAGATTTTCAAATTATGGTTTCACAACACATATCATCACCCTAGATTAGGGTTTCATATCACATTACCCTGTATCAGGGTTTCACATTGCATTCTTACCTTAAATTAAGGCTTCTTATAATATTTCCCCTAAAATTAGGGTATCACATAAATTAACCCCAAAATTTAGGGTTTTCATGAACCATTCCCTTAAATCAGGGTTACACCTAACATTGCCCTAAATTAGGGTTAGGCTTCATCACCCTTCTCAATTAGGGTTTTCATGATCTCTCTAACAAGGATCATACCCTAAATACATATTGTATTCATGTTGAGAGTGTTGAGAATAATCACTACATGATTATCACTCATGTATAAGTTCCTCTCTCTCATCTTCTCTAGGAGGTTAATCTCTTTAGTCTTAATTAAATTGAATCAACTTGAAATGAAGAGTTGACATACAGTATTAGGTTATTGCTTCCATAAGCATCAAAGGTTAATCACTCTAAAGGTATTAATCACCTAAGTACTTTAGAGTTACAACCATTACAATCCATCTTGAGTTACTTTAATAGTACCCATTTAGTTCTAAGAACAATTGTAATTTGAATCAACTCATTTGGTTTTGAAACTGAATCACTCCATTCGGTCTTGAAACCAAATCCTTCATTCGGTCTTGAAACCGAATCCCTTATTCGATCTTGAAATGAAATCCATTCTATCTTGAAACCAAATCCTTCATTCGGTCTTGAAACCAAATCCCCCATTCGGTCTTGAAACTGAATCATCATCCTTTTTATGAAAACCGAATGGACATCTCAACATTGAAACCGATTGAGCAACTTAACATTGAAACCAAATGAACATCAAACGGTTTGAGATTGTTTTCTCTCCAAACGGTCTAAGAACTGTTTGATCCAAAATGGTCTCAAGATCGTTTGGTCCAAACTATCTTGAAACTGAATGGACCAATTAAGGTTCCTCCAATCAAATTGATTTAGGGTTTGTACTCATTGAATCATCAATCGATTGAACTATTGAAGGTACATAAGATCGTGGCCTTTGGATCTTCAACCATCACCATAATCCACCATTGACCACCAAACGGTCTTGAGACCGTTTGAGTCAAACCATCTCAAAACTGATTCCCTCAACTAGGGTTTCAATCAATTCAATCGATTATGGTTTGCAATTAGAGGATCATTCATACATGGAACCTTTAAAGTCAAATCAATTGGTATCATTGGATCATCCATCCACATCAGCATCAATCCTCCAAATGGTTTGAGACCGTTTGATCTCAAATGGTCTTGAGACCATTTGATCACAAACGGTCTTGAGACCGTTTACTCCCAAACGGTCTTGAGACCGTTTGGTTTGAATCGGTCTTGAAACCGATTGGTTCCAAATGTTGAAACTGTTTGCCCAAGATATTCATTGAGGTGTGTGCTTATGACGATGTCATCATCATCAAGCTTAGATCCGTCAAATTCTCTTGCCATTCTTATGACAATTTCAGCAATTATTCAAAGGAATTTCAAGAAGAACAAAATGATCAACAAATGATGAAGAATTGAAGGTAATAATAACATTCAAGGGTATAAGTTATATAACCCACCTTCAAAGTTGAAACCAAACTTCAAGTTTCATGACTTCAATGGTGAATGAAGCTTTATCAACCTCCCAAGGCTCGTCCTCAAGATTTTGAGTGAAAAGAAATGGCTAGGATTGAAGATTGAATGGAGAAAAGAAGAAATCAAGCTTTGATTTTTGATTTCCACCATGAAATCAAGGTTGAAGATGGTTAAGGAGCTTACCTACAGGTTGGAGTTCGTCCTCCTGTTTCTCCTAATCTCCCTTGTTTCTACACAAGGAGCTTACCTACATTAATTCATATAATAATAATATCCAAAATTGAGTGGATATTACTTTTTAGTTAACTAATGTGAGTGGGTTCTCCACTCACTTAGGATATTTTCGGTGTCATAGAAAGGCACAAGATCATCCACACTTATCCAAATTCATCCTTCACATATTTGGTTGAAGGGCACTCCCATTAATATATTTATTTTTGCATTAAATTGAATTATGTTTCCAATTATGCTTAAATCTTGATTATTTTAATATCAAGATTCTCTCTCCTCCAAAGTAATTCAAATGAGATGCCCCTCTAATTTTATTTTCTCTACATGATGCCAAGAAACATTAGGGACTCTCTAGAGGTGGTATTTTGCATATTGAACCCTAGGTTTTGGGTAAATTGCACATTACACCAAAACTAGGTTTTAATGCACAAACATTGTTCAACAAGTTCTTTCTTAGTGCTCAGGCTTGTGATATCCATACTATCTACATCATTTTCATTCTTATGATGCTTCAACACTTGAGGAACATTTTACCATGTAACATTTGCAAGTTAACCCCTCAACTTGGGTATTTTTTTCATTAGTCCAAAACAAGCAAAACAATATTTCAACATTATTAAAAAAGGACTAAAATTGAAACATAAGTTCCTCTTGAGCCTTAATTACTTTTCAAGAGATAAGAGCAAGTATTTAATCAACTTTATTAAGCAAAACATCTAGGGTTAGATCATAACCCAGGTCAGGGATGTTACAAATTATCCACCCCTTACAGGGATTTCGTCCCCGAAATCATCAAGAGAAAAGAGAAGGGTACTTCCTCCTCATCTCTTCCTCAAGCTCCCACGTAGCTTCTTCAATGCCACGGTGATGCCAGAGAACTTTCACAAGACACATGTTTTTCTTTTTCAGCTTTTTAATTCTTTTATCAAGGATCATCACAGGTCCTTCAACATATGATATATCATCATTTAATTCTACTTCCAAAGGTTGTAAAACTAACTTGGTGTCAGGATGACACTTTCTCAGCATAGAGATATGGAACACTGGATGCAACTTTTGCAGCTAAGGTGGCAACTCTAGCTTATAGTCTACCTTTCCAATCCTTTCAATGATTGGATAATGCCCCATAAATCTAGGAGCCAACTTTCCCTTCTTTCCAAATCTAAGGACACCTTTTCAAGGTGAGACCTTGAGATATACTCTGTCTCCAACTTGGAATTATAAGGGTCTACACCGTTTTTCGACGTACGACTTCTGTCTATCATGTGCAGTCTTTATCTGTTGTTGTATTACTTTAATCTTCTTTGTGTCTACTGCACAAGCTCAGGTCCCAAAAGTTGATATTCTCCTATTTCATACCAACATAAAGGAGATCTACAACATCTACCATATAATGCTTCATATGGTGCCATGTCAATACTGTGTTGATTGCTATTATTATAAGCAAATTCTATCAAGCTCAAGTGTAGATCCCAACTTCCTACAAACTGAAGGACACATGCCCTAAGCAAATCCTCCAAAGTTTGTATGGTTCTTTCAGATTTCCCATCTGTTTGTGGGTGAAAGGATGTACTAAACCTTAACTATGTACCCAAAGGTTTATGTAGTCATTCCCAAAAATGACTCGTGAACTGGGAACCTCTATCAGAAACAATAGTAACCGGGACCCAATGCAACCGCACTATCTCATCTACATATATCTGTGCAAGCTTCTCAGTAGTGTAGGTTGTTTTGACAGGAAGGAAATGTGATGTCTTAGTCATCCTACCAATAATCACCCATATGGAATCATGACCTTTGGTTGTTCTAGATAAACTAACCACAAAGTCCATAGTTACATGATCCCATTTCCATTACGGGATAGGCAAATGTTGCATTGTTCTTGCGGGCTTTTGGTGTTCAACTTTAACCTACTGACATACCGGACACCGCATAGCAAACTCAGCTACATCCTTCTTCAATCCTAGACACCAATACATATCTTTTAAGTTATGATACAATTTGGTTCTCCTGGGATGCATCACATACAATGAAGAATGAGCTTCCTCCAAGACTAACTTCCTTAAGTCATTGGCATCAGGTACTACCATCCTACCATGGTAACAGACTACCTGATCCTCTGACTCATGAAAGCCATCCCGTTTCTCATTACCATACTCTGACCTGATATGCTGAACCACAATATCAGCTTGTTGTGCTTCTTTAATCTGTTGTCTCAGAGTAGGTTTCACTTGCATCTCAGATAACAACCCAACTAATAACGATACCTTAAGCTGTACATTGTTTTGCCTCAAGGAGATAAGCATATCTCTCTTAGAGCACACTAAGGAGTTCAACTGTGCTTTATCTAGGGATGGTGATGATGATTTCCTACTTAGTGCATCAACCACTATATTGGCCTTCCCTGGATGATAATCAATTGTACAATCATAGTCCTTGATTAACTCCATCCAGTGGTGTTGTCTCATGTTCAACTCATGTTGTGAGAAGATATATTTTAAATTCTTATGGTCTACGAAAATCTAGAATGTCTCTCCATAGAGATAATGTCTCCAGATCTTCAAAGCATGGACCACAACAACTAGTTCTAGATCATGTGTTCGATAATTCTCCTCGTGTTTCTTAAGCCGTCGAGAAGCAAAAGAAATCACTTGATTATCCTGCATCAACACACAACCTAAACCATTCTTAGATGCATCACAGAAAACTATATACCCCTTCCCTTGCTCAGGTAACACCAGCACATGTGCACTTATTAACCTTTCTTTCAACAGCTAGAAAGAATGTTGACACTTGTCATTCCAGACAAAAGGAACCTCCTTCCTGGTCAACTTAGTTAGGGGTAAGGCTATAGAACTGAAGTTCTTAATGAACCTCCTGTAATAGCCTGCCAGTCCTAGGAAACTGCTTATCTCCATTGGTGTTTTCAGCTGTTCCCATTGCAGGACAGATTCTACTTTCTTAGGATCAACACAGATACTTGAGGCAGATATTACGTGTCCTAGAAAAGAAACTTCTGGTAACCAGAACTCACATTTGCTAAACTTAGCATACAACTTATGCTCTCTTAGCAAAGTTAAAGCCTGACGGAGATGCTTCTCATGCTGTTGAGCATCTCTATTGTATACCAAGATGTCATCTATAAAGACTACTATAAACTGATCAAGAAAAGGTCAAAAAATTCTATTCATGAGTTCCATGAATGCAGCTGGTGCATTAGTTAGTCCAAACGACATAACTATGAACTCATAGTGACCATACCTTATCCTAAAGGCATACTTAGGTATGTCACTCTCCTTGATATGCAACTGATGATATCCCAACCTCAGATCTATCTTAGAGAAGATAGTTGCACCACACAATTGATCAAATAGGTCATTGATCCTTGGAAAATGATACTTATTCTTTATGGTTACTTTATTCAACTGCCTATAATCAATGCATAACCACATTGATCTGTCCTTCTTCTTAACAAAGAGAACCGGAGCACCCCATGGTGAAGTACTCGGTCGGATAAAACCTTTCTCAAGAAACTCCTACAGTTGATTCTTAAGCTCTGCCATCTCAGCAGGTGCCATTCTATACAGTTTTTGAGCTATTGGTTGCGTGCTCAGGATTAGATTAATATCAAAATCAATCTTTCGGGGTGGAGGTACACCTGGAAGTTCCTCAGGGAACACATCTTCAAACTCCCTAGCTATCAGAACTTCAGAAAGATTAGAGCTCTCCGTTGTGGTGTCTACCACATGTGCCAAGAATGCAAAGCATCCTTGTCTCATCAGCTTCTCAGCTACCATAGCTGACACAAGATAGGTTAGAAGAATCTTTCTATCTCCCTGAAAGATCCATGTGTCACCATCATCTGTGAATACAACCTATTTGGAATCACAATACAAGACAACCTTATACTTTTCTAGGGTGTCCATCCCAAGAATTATATCAAACCCATGCATTTCAAGTGGTATAAGATCCACCTGAATGCGATGTTCAGAAAAGGAAAGAGTGCAGGGAGAACACACCTCCCGTAGCACTACAGATTCAAGAAAAGGAGTTTCTAATAACAAACTCTCTGCCCTATAACCAACTGTCATATTGCAGTCAAGAATCACTTCTCTAGTGATAAAGGAATGCGTAGCACCCTGATCAATTAAAATAGATACAAAGCAGGATCAAGACATATTAGAATAAAATAGTTTCATTTGACCTGTCACAACTCTAGGGTTGACTACTGCTTCAGGTTGATTCATCACATAGAATCTAGCCGTTGCTTGCTGTTGACCCGATGCTCAGTTGTTGGGTGCTGACGAACTAGCTTGGGACGCTTGTCCACATCCTCTAGCACCACTAGAAAACTGTCTCCTCTGAGATCCTTGCCGACTCTGCCTCTGGTTTGAGTCACCATTGTGTTCCCGACTGGACAATCCCTTACCAGATGTCCCACCTGTCTACACTGATGATAGATTATGGTCTCAGGATAGGGTTTATGAGGTCCAGTCACCGATGTTGATGCTGTGTTGGGGGCTCTATTTGGAACAAAACTACGACCCCTACCCCTACTTGACGTCCATTGCGTCTGGGTATTGAATCTTGATGGTGCTGCCGGTGCAGAAAACATTGGCTTATTAAAGCCCTCCAACCTTTATCCTTGGAACTAAGTGTACACCTTCTTACCAATGGTTTATCACTTCTCAATTACAGACCTCTCTATCCATCTAACGGATTCCACAAATGTGGGAAACCTCTCCCTGTTCTCCAAAGCAGACACAGGAGTGGTCAATTCAGCGTTCAACCCCTTCTCAAAACGCCAAATCCTTTCCTCATCAGTAGCTTCCATGTGCGGACAGAACCGCAAAAGCTCCATGAACTTAGCCTCATACACGCTAATGTTCATTGGTCCTTGTCTTATCTTCTCAAACTAAGATATCTTGTCATCGAGGTAAGTCTTAGGGAAGTATTTAATGACAAATTCTCATTGGAAATCTTCCCATCCGACCTCGACACCTGGCCTTTTGGCTTCTTCAATTGTCCACCAGTGACCAGCACTCCCTTTCAGTAGGTACACTGCATGCCTCACCTTTTTGACTTCAGGAATATTGAGAATTATGAAAGCCTTCTCCAGCTTGGTCAACCATAAATCAACATCTGCTGGGTCAGCTGTACCATCATACTCTGTGGCTCCTACCCGGCGAAGCCTCTCAAAAGTTTTACTAGCTCCATGTCCCTCATTATGGGCTGATGCCCTCAGTGCAGGTGGTGGCATCCTATTCGTCATGTGCGTCATAACTCACATGAACTGCCCAAATAGAGCGTTGAAAGTTGGATTCTCTATCATAGCTGGGTCAAACTGGGGCTGTTCGGTACATGTTCCTCCCTAGTTTGGTCCCTTGCACCTCTTCCTGGTGCAGCAATGCTGCTCTCAGCAACATGTTCCTCGTGTGATCCAGACATCTTCAAGTTCTTCTTCTCCTATATGCGCAGAAGACACTATCAGATAAATTGGAAGACAGTAGAACAAACTCAACGACTTAATCTTATGTCTCTATAGACTCAGTGAACCTAGAGCACTAATACCACTAAACTATTATGTACAAATCGACATTTACTAAGCAGAAGAGAATCATGTGCAGCGGATGACTGAAAATCACTAAAAATTAAAAATTTTCACAAAGAGATCCATACATTAGAAAACTCTTTCAAAAAGAACCAAAGTAATTCAATTACATTCTGGTTCACAAGTACATCTCTTGTACTATTCCTTCTTGAGGATTACAACTATCAATTACCCTGTTAAAACTATACATAAGCAACATAAAACATTAAGGCATTAAGCCAAAATCTCAGATCGATTCATTAAACTAACTATTGACTCTGAGGACCTGAGAGTACATAGATGACACATAGGACTCTATGTACAAGACATGACAACCAGTGTCTCCACCTGGAAATTCACAGCTGTTCCAACTGCTACTGCTGCTCTTCCCCTGTTGTAGGGTTTCTGCCTCTTCCTCCGCATCTACCTAAAAAGTTGGATCCCATGGGGGTGAGACAACTTGAAATTTCCACAATGAGAGATATAACTCTCCGCTAGAAACATTATTATTGCAGTTTAATAAGATAAAACTGAGAAGATGAATCATAAATGTTTAACATCAGATAATTCATTGTCTAAACAGATTAGAACAATATTTTTATTCAAAGCATTTCAGCTATAACTTGATAAAGCAGCATGCCACTTATTCAATAAGGAATATGAAGAACATGTATACCTTTTATCCAACTAGGATATGCTAAGCAAGATAACATCAACCAATGATTCTCGTATTTCAACCTTAAGCAAATATGTTACACAGCTGATTACATTTTTCAATCATACTAAATGCCCTGAAGAGAAGAAGTATATTGTTCATGCTCCAACCGACCATGATTACGTTAAGCATCGGTACCACACAAGGTCAATGAAAGAGACGGACTCCAACACCTCAACCTTCTCGGTCAGTATGATATTATATGGCAAAGACATCATGTGTCAAACTACAATTAGCTTGCCAGGGTATATTGGCATCTTCGCTATAGAGTTATAGCCCGCAACATATACTCTCTTTAGGGTTATGACCCATAGCCAATGCCTGGTATCATATCATGGAGTCATGGCCCGTAGACATACTCTTATTGGGGTATGGTCCGTAACCAATCACGTACATAGGATATAGCCTGTAGCCATTCCTACGAGGCATGAGGATATAATTTCCCAATTACCCCCACATATTCAAAAATATGTGCTCCGATTTTAACTCGTTTCACCATTCAACAAATTCTGACACTGATGGATCTGTGGTCAGAGCAACTACATTATATGATATCACTTGATTAATTAGGTATATTACCATATCCTTTTAGCATCAAACAAGTTCTAAAACATCAATTATTTTAACAATTGCTACAAAGAATGTGTAATACTTTCATCAAGTACTATTCAAATATTTAATAAGGCATTGGGATCTCAATCCCTCATCTCATCAGGAGCATTCTCATCCTTTCACAAACTCATCATCATGATTATATAAAATGGGTATTCAAACCTTCAGTTCATCAAAGAACACTTGTTACCACTTATCAGGTAACTAAAATACCTTCAGGTCATTTAACCAAGGTAATCATGATACTTGCTTCACAAGCATCTCACATGGCTCTCAAAGCCCATTTCATCTCTTATTACCTATCACTAGGCAACAAAGAATGTTATGGCTCACAAGGCCCATTAACAATAATAAATGAAACATCATAGCTCATACCTGGCTATGCTCATCATCTCATGATACCTTCATGGTTAGTATACCTGTTAACTGTAATATCAATTACATTTTAGCACCATGCTATACAAAGTAACATCACCTATACCCTTATTAGGGTTAGGGTTTCCCAATTCATAACAATCAGGGTTACTCATCCCCTTACTCAAATTAGGGCTAGATTTTCAAATTATGGTTTCACAACACATATCATCACCCTAGATTAGGGTTTCATATCACATTACCCTGTATCAGGGTTTCACATTGCATTCTTACCTTAAATTAAGGCTTCTTATAATATTTCCCCTAAAATTAGGGTATCACATAACTTAACCCCAAAATTTAGGGTTTTCATGAACCATTCCCTTAAATTAGGGTTACACCTAACATTGCCCTAAATTAGGGTTAGGGTTCATCACCCTTCTCAATTAGGGTTTTCATGATCTCTCTAACAAGGATCATACCCTAAATACATATTGTATTCATGTTGAGAGTGTTGAGGTTAATCACTACATGATTATCACTCATGTATAAGTTCCTCTCTCTCATCTTCTCTAGGAGGTTAATCTCTTCACTCTTACTTAAATTGAATCAGCTTGAAATGAAGAGTTGACATACAATATTAAGTTATTGCTTCCATAAGCATAAAAGGTTAATCACTCTAAATGTATTAATCACCTAAGTACTTTAGAGGTACAACCATCACAATCCATCTTGAGTTACTTTAATAGTACTCATTTAGTTCTAAGAACAATTGTAATTTGAATCAACTCATTCGGTTTTGAAACTGAATCACTCCATTCGGTCTTGAAACCAAATCCTTCATTTGGTCTTGAAACCGAATCCCTTATTCAATCTTGAAATCAAATCCATTCGATCTTGAAACCAAATCCTTCATTCGGTCTTGAAACCAAATCCCCCATTCGGTCTTGAAACCGAATCATCATCCTTTTTATGAAAATCGAATGGACATCTCAACATTGAAACTGATTGAGCAACTTAACATTGAAACCGAATGAACATCAAACAGTTTGAGATTGTTTGCTCTCCAAACGGTCTGAGGAACGTTTGATCCCAAATGGTCTCAAGACCGTTTGGTCCAAACTATCTTGAAACCAAATGGACCAATTAAGGTTCCTCCAATCAAATTGATTTAGGGTTTGTACTCATTGAATTATCAATCGATTGAACTATTGAAGGTACATTAGATCGTGGCCCTTGGATCTTCAACCATCACCATAATCCACCATTGACCTCCAAACGGTCTTGAGACCGTTTGAGTCAAACCATCTCAAAACCGATTCCCTCAACTAGGGTTTCAATCAATTCAATCGATTAGGGTTTGCAATTAGAGGATCATTCATACATGGAACCTTTAAAGTCAAATCTATTGGTATCATCAGATCATCATCCATCCACATCAGCATCAATCCTCCAAATGGTTTGAGACCGTTTGATCTCAAACGGTCTTGAGACCATTTACTCCCAAACGGTCTTGAGACCGTTTGATCTCAAATGGTCTTGAGACCGTTTACTCCCAAACGGTCTTGAGACCATTTGGTTTCAATCGGTCTTGAAACCGATTGGTTCCAAATGTTGAAACTGTTTGCCCAAGATATTCATTGAGGTGTGTGCTTATGATGATGTCATCATCATCAAGCTTAGATCCTTCAAATTCTATTACCATTCTTATGAAAATTTTAGCAATTATTCAAAGGAATTTCAAGAAGAACAAAATGATCAACAAATGATGAAGAATTGAAGATAATAATAACATTCAAGGGTTTAAGTTATATAACCCGCCTTCAAAGTTGAAACCAAACTTCAAGTTTCACGCCTTCAATGGTGAATGAAGCTTTCTCAACCTCCCAAGGCTCATCCTCAAACTTTTGAGTGAAAAGAAATGGCTAGGATTGAAGATTGAATGGAGAAAAGAAGAAATCAAGCTTTGATTTTCGATTTCCACCATGAAATCAAGGTTGAAGATGATTAAGGAGCTTACCTACAGGTTGGAGTTCGTCCTCCTATTTCTCCTAAGCTCCCTTATGCTCAACCAAAGTGAGGAGAGAAAGAAAATCTGAAAAAGAGTCCTTATGTGAGTGGAAAATGAGGTACTTATAAGGAAATTTCAAGAGAGAGAAAGTCTTATAATAATCCTTCAACTCCCCAAATTGATGCTACTCACTCCCATCCATCCCTTTCATACGAAGCCATCTTCCCCACCTTGCAATTTCTTCTTCATTATCCATGAATTAAAGAAAAAGCAATTAAACACATTAATTCATATAATAATAATATCCAAAATTGAGTGGATATTACTTTTTAGTTAATTAATGTGAGTGGGTTCTACACTCACTTAGGATATTTTCGGTGTCATAGCAAGGCACAAGATCGTCCACACTTATCCAAATTCATCCTTCACATATTTGGTTGAAGGGCACTCCCATTAATATATTTATTTTTGCATTAAATTGAATTATGTTTCCAATTATGCTTAAATCTTAATTATTTTGATATCAAGATTCTCTCTCCTCCAAAGTGATTCAAATGAGATGCCCCTCTAATTTTCTTTTCTCTAAATGATGCCACGAAATATGAGGGACTCTCTAGAGGTGGTATTTTGCATATTGAACCCTAGGTTTTGGGTAAATTGCACATTACACCAAAACTAGGTTTTAATGCACAGACATTGTTCAACAAGTTCTTTCTTGGTGCTCAGGCTTGTGGTAGCCATACTATCTGCATCATTTTCATTCTTATGATGCTTCAACACTTGAGGAACATTTTACCATGTAACATTTGCAAGTTAACCCCTCAACTTGGGTAATTTGTTCATTAGTCCAAAACAAAAAAAACTATATTTCAAAATTATTAAAAAAAGACTAAAATTGAAACATAAGTTCCTCTTGAGCCTTAATTACTTTTCAAGAGATAAGAGCAAGCATTTAATCAACTTTATTAAGCAAAACATCTAGGGTTAGATCATAACCCCGGTCAGGGATGTTACAAATTATCCACCCCTTACAGGGATTTCATCCCCGAAATCATCAAGAGAAAAGAGAAGGGTACTTCCTCCTCATCTCTTCCTCAAGCTCCCACGTAGCTTCTTCAATGCCATGGTGATGCCAGAGAACTTTCACAAGACACGTGTTTTTCTTTTTCAGCCTTTTAATTCTTTTATCAAGGATCATCACATGTCCTTCAACATATGATATATCATCATTTAATTCTACTTCCAAAGGTTGCAAAGCTAACTTGGTGTCAGGATGACACTTTCTCAGCATAGAGATATGGAACACTGGATGCAACTTATGCAGCTCAGGTGGCAACTCTAGGTTATAGGCTACCTTTCCAATCCATTCAATGATTGGATAAGGCCCCATAAATCTAGGAGCTAACTTCCCTTCTTTCCAAATCTAAGGACATCTTTTCAAGGTGAGACCTTGAGATATACTCTATCTCCAACTTGGAATTCTAAGGGTCTACACTATTTGTCGGCGTACGACTTCTGTCTATCATGTGCAATCTTTATCTGTTGTTGTATTACTTTAATCTTCTTTGTTGTCTGCTGCACAAGCTCAGGTCCCAAAAGTTGATATTCTCCTATTTCATACCAACATAAAGGAGATCTACAACATCTACCATATAATGCTTCATATGGTGCCATGTCAATATTGTGTTGATAGCTATTATTATAAGCAAATTCTATCAAGCTCAGGTGTAGATCCCAACTTCCTACAAATTGAAGGAAACATGCCCTAAGCAAATCCTCCAAAGTTTGTGTGGTTCTTTCAGATTTCCCATCTGTCTGTGGGTGAAAGGATGTACTAAACCTTAACTATGTACACAAAGCTTTATGTAGTCATTCCCAAAATGACTCGTGAACTGGGGACCTCTATCAGAAACAATAGTAACCGAGACCCCATGCAACCGCACTGTCTCATCTACATATATCTGTGCAAGCTTCTCAGTAGTGTAGGTTGTTTTGACAGGAAGGAAATGTGATGTCTTAGTAAACCTATCAACAATAACCCATATGGAATCATGACCTTTGGTTGTTCTAGATAAACTAACCACAAAGTCCATAGTTACATGATCCCATTTCCATTACGGTATAGGCAAAGGTTGCATTGTTCCTGCGGGCTTCTGATGTTCAGCTTTAACCTGCTGACATACCGGACACCGCATAGCAAACTCAACTACATCCTTCTTCAATCTTGGACACCAATACATATCTTTTAAGTTATGATACATTTTGGTTCTCCCTGGATGCATCACATACATCGAAGAATGAGCTTCCTCCAAGACTAACTTCCTTAAGTCATTGGCATCAGGTACTACCATCCTACAATGGTAACAAACTACCTGATCCTCTGACTCATGAAAGCCATCCCATTTCTCATTACCATACTCTGACCTGATATGCTGAACCACAATATCAGCTTGTTGTGCTTCTTTAATCTACTGTCTCAAAGTAGGTTTCACTTGCATCTCAGCTAACAACCCAACTAACAACGATACCTTAAGCAGTATATTGTTTTGCCTCAAGGAGATAAGCATATCTCTCTTAGAGCACACTAAGGAGTTCAACTGTGCTTTATCTAGGGCTGGTGATGATGATTTCCTACTTAGTGCATCAACCACTATATTGGCCTTCCCTGGATGATAATCAATTGTACAATCATAGTCCTTGATTAACTCCATCCAGCGGCGTTGTCTCATGTTCAACTCATGTTGTGAGAAGATATATTTTAAATTCTTATGGTCTGTGAAAATCTAGAATGTCTCTCCATAGAGATAATGTCTCCAGATCTGCAAAGCATGGACCACAACAACTAGTTCTAGATCATGTGTTGGATAATTCTCCTCGTGTTTCTTAAGCCGTCGAGAAGCAAAAGAAATCACTTGATTATCCTGCATCAACACACAACCTCAACCATTCTTAGATGCATCACAGAAAACTATATACCCCTTCCCTTGCTCAGGTAACACCAGCACAGGTGCACTTATTAACCTTTCTTTCAACAGCTAGAAAGAATGTTGACACTTGTCATTCCAGACAAAAGGAACCTCCTTCCTGGTCAAATTGGTTAGGGGTAAGGCTATAGAACTGAAGTTCTTAATGAACCTCTTGTAATAGCCTACCAGTCCTAGGAAACTGCGTGTCTCCATTGGTGTTTTCGAATGTTCCCATTGCAGGACAGATTCTACTTTCTTAGGATCAACACAGATACTTGAGGCATATATTACGTGTCCTAGAAAAGAAACTTCTGGTAACCAGAACTCACATTTGCTAAACTTAGCATACAACTTATGCTCTCTTAGCAAAGTTAAAGCCCGACGGAGGTGCTGCTCATGCTGTTGAGCATCTCTATTGTATACCAAGATGTCATCTATAAAGACTACTATAAACTGATCAAGAAAAGGTCAAATTTTTTTATTCATGAGTTCCATCAATATAGCTGGTGCATTAGTTAGTCCAAACGACATAACTATGAACTCATAGTGACCATACCTTGTCCTAAAGACATACTTAGGTATGTCACTCTCCTTGATACGCAACTGATGATATCCCGACCTCAGATCTATCTTAGAGAAGATAGTTGCACCACACAATTGATCAAATAGGTCATTGATCCTTGGAAAATGATACTTATTCTTTATGTTTTCTTTATTCAACTGCCTATAATCAATGCATAACCGCATTGATCCATCCTTCTTCTTAACAAAGAGAACCGGAGCACCCCATGGTGAAGTACTCGGTCAGATAAAACCTTTCTCAAGAAACTCCTGCAGTTGTTTCTTGAGCTCTGCCATCTCAGCAGGTGCCATTCTATATAGTTTTTGAGCTATTGGTTGCATGGTCGGGATTAGATTAATCTCAAAATCAATCTCTCGGGGTGGAGGTACACGTGGAAGTTCCTCAGGGAACACATCTTCAAACTCCCTAGCTATTAGAACTTCAGAAAGATTAGAGCTCTCCATTGTGGTGTCTACCACATGTGCCAAGAATGCAAAGCATCCTTGTCTCATCAGCTTCTCAGCTACCATAGCTGACACAAGACAGGTTGGAAGAAACTTTGTATCTCCCTGAAAGATCCATGTGTCACCATCATCTATGAACACAACCTATTTGGAATCACAATCCAAGACAACCTTATACTTTTCTAGGGTGTCCATCCCAAGAATTAATCAAACCCATGCATTTCAGGTGGTATAAGATCCACCTGAATGTGATGTTAAGAAAAGGAAAGAGTGCAGGGAGAACACACCTCCCGTAGTACTACAGATTCAAGCAAAGGAGTTTCTAATAACAAACTCTCTGCCCTATAACCAACTGTCATATTGCAGTTAAGAATCACTTCTCTAGTGATGAAGGAATGCGTAGCACCCGGATCAATTAAAACAGATACGAAGCAGGATGAAGACATATAAGAATAAAATAGTTTCATCTGACCTGTCACAACTCTAGGGTTGACTACTGCTTCGGGTTGATTCATCGCATAGAATCTAGCTGTTGCTTGCTATTGACCCGGTGCTCAGATGTTGGGTGCTGACGAACTAGCTTGGGATGCTTGTCCACATCCTCTAGCACCACTAGAAAACTGTCTCCTCTGAGATCCTTGCCGACTCTGCCTCTGGGGTTGAGTCACCATTGTGTTCCCGATGGGACAATCCCTTGCCAGATGTCCCACTTGTCTGCACTGATGACAGATTCTGGTCTCAGGATAGGGTTCATGAGGTCCAGTCACCGATGTTGATGCTGTGTTAGGGGCTCTATTTGGAACAAAACTACGACCCCTACCCCTACTTGACGTCCATTGCATCTGGGTATTGAATCTTGATGGTGCTGGCGGTGCAGAAAACATTGGCTTCTTAAAGCCCTCCGACCTTTATCCTTGGAACTGAGTGTACACCTTCTTACCACTGGTTTGTCACTTCTCAATTACAGACCTCTCTATCCATCTAACGGATTCCATAAATGTGGCAAACCTCTCCCTGTTCTCCAAAGCAGACACAGGAGTGGTCAATTCAGCGTTCAACCCCTTCTCAAAACGCCAAATCCTTTCCTCATCAGTAGATGCCATGTGCGGACAAAACCGTAAAAGCTCCATGAACTTAGCCTCATACTCACTAATGTTCATTGGTCCTTGTTTTATCTTCTCAAACTGAGATATCTTCTCATCTAGGTAAGTCTTAAGGAATTATCTAATGATAAATTCTTGTTGGAAATCTTCCCATCCGACCTCGACACCTGGCCTTTTGCCTTCTTCAATTGTCCACCAGTGACCAGCACTCCCTTTCAGTAGGTACACTACATGCCTCACCTTTTCGACTACAGGAATATTGAGAATTCTGAAAGCCTTCTCCAGCTTGGTCAACCATAAGTCAATATCTGCTGGGCCAGCTGTACCATCATACTCTGTGGCTCCTACCTGACGAAGCCTCTCAAAAGTTTTACTAGCTCCATGTCCCTCATTATGGGCTGATGCCCTCAGTGTAGGTGGTGGCATCCTATCCGTCATGTGCGTCATAACTGCCATGAACTGCCCAAATAGAGCATTGAAAGCTGGATTCTCTATCATAGCTGGGTCAAATCGGGGCTGTTCAGGTACATGTTCCTCCCTATTTTGGTCCCTTGCACCTCTTCCTAGTGCAGCAATACTGCTCTCAGCAGCATGTTCCTTGTGTGATCCATACATCTTCAAGTTCTTCTTCTCCTATATGAGCAGAAGACACTATCAAATAAACTGGAAGACAGTAGAACAAACTCAATGACTTAATCTTATGTCTCTATAGACACATCGAACCTAGAGCTCTGATACCACTAAACTATGACGTACAAATCGACATTTACTAAGCGGAAGCAAATCATATGCAACGGATTACTGAAAATCACTAAAAATTAAAACTTTTCACAAAGAGATCCATACATTGGAAAACTCTTTCAAAAAGAAACAAAGTAATTCAATTACATTCTGGTTCACAAGTACATCTCTTGTACTATTCCTTCTCGAGGATTACAACTATCAACTACCCTGTTAAAACTATACATAAGAAGCATAAAAACATTAAGGCATTAAGCCAGAATCTCAGATCGATTAATTAAACTAACTACTGACTCCGAGGACCTGAGAGTACAGAGACGACACATAGGACTCTATGTACAAGACATGACAGCCAGTGTCTCCACCTAGAAATTCACTGTTGTTCCAGTTGCTGCTGCTTCTCTTCCCCTGTTGTAGGGTTTCTGCCTCTTCCTCCACATCTACCTAAAAAGTTGGATCCCACGGGGGTGAGACAACTTGAAATTTCCCCAGCGAGAGATATAACTCTCTGCCAGAAATGTTATTATTGCAATTTAATAAGATAAAACTGAGCAGAGGAATCATAAATGTTTAACATCAGATAATTCTATTGACTAAATCGGACATTATGATAATCCCTTTATTTTGATGATGACAAACATTTCATTCTTGTGGTTTTAACATGCTATTTGAGTATTTCAGGAACAAGCATATAAGGTGGTGGATAACAAAGACTTGGAAGAACAATTTGATAAAATCGCTTTATTTTCATGATTGTAATCAAATGTAAATGCTTGTACAAGTATATATTTGTACAAGTAATTAGATATCATGTAAATCAAGCGTTTAGATCTTCCCTATCCACTCACAACACTTAGATAGGTCATTCCTCAAGATAGTATCACAATTGCACATTGATACACACACTTAGTAAATGAATACATTGAGTCAGTAATATTCTCGGTCGACAAATCGTCGATCGAGAAAATATCGGTCGACAAAAACTTCGACCGAGAAACTCTCGGTCGACAAAATCTTCGATCGAGAATAGACCCTACTAGCCGTTAGACCCAGCAGACAAGGTGGTTGGGAGTTGGAAATGAACGTTGTAAACACTTACTCCAGGAAGTCCCTCGGTCGACAAATCTTTGACCGAGAAGGACTCTCGGTCGACAAATCTTCGACTGAGAAGAGTTCTGTCTGCACTTTTCAGGGTCAATTAACTAGCCGTTGCAAATGCAATTAGTGGACACATAACGACTAGTTGAGCACTAAGAACCCCCTGGAAAGTGTCTAGAACGTCCTTAAGCACTTGTAGGTCATTCCTATAAATAGGACATGCCTTAGGACACCTAAAGTCACCAATCTATACTTGAGATACATTTGAGCTTACACTTGCAATTGTCAATCTGTTTTGAGAAATTGAGCAACACTTGCATTGGATATTCTTCTCCTTGCTCCAATTTCGTGTCCTATAGGCTAGCATCTCCTATCCACAACAATTACACTTCTATATACATTGGTTAGGAGATCAAAACACTTGATATAGGAAATCAAGCCTTGAGCTGCAAAGTGGTATTGTAATTTCTATTTTTCCTTCTTGTTCCTTTTATCCTTTGTATTCTCCTTGCTACTCCTAGGGTTGGAGGTTGCGGTTTGGAGAAGGTTCTTCTCGGTGGAGAAGGTGGACTTCGGACTACTTCAAGAAGGCTATTGCAACGGGAAGCTACTTCAAGAGGAAGGCTACTTCAAGGGGGAGCTTGAAGTTACTTCAAGAAGGCTGCTTCAAAGTTGGTGCAATTACTTCTAGATGAAGGCTGTTCGAAGGGTTTGGTGAAAGAATTGTAATTTTATGTAAAGTCCTTGCGACGTAATAAAATTTAATTCTTTCAAAATCCCGGTTGGGTAAGCAACCAGGTAGTGGACTGACTTCCTTAGTATTTGCTAAGGTTGGAACCACTCTAAATCCTTGTCCCCTTGTCCAATATTTTTGTGGTTGTTTGTTTGAGTTAAATAATTGTTAAATTAACTTAAAAAACCCTATTCACCCCCTCTAGTGGTTTTTCAATTGGTATCAGAGCAGGCTTCAAGGAGCTCTAATCGAGTCTTGAAGTATGAATGGTGGTGGTGTCTACAACTGCAAACAAAGGAAAAGTATGGAGCAATCTTCAACAAGTTGCAGTTGGTGCTTAGGAACAAGCCACACAACACTTGGTTGCCCGTGGAGGTCAAAGAAGGAAGATACGCATAAAGAATGTCTTATTGCTACAATAAGTGAAGAAGAAGAGGTAAGCCTTTTTGATTTATCTAAAGAAGAGCTAGTTGCTAGTCTTGAAGAGACACACAATAAATATATTGAGTGCAAGAAGAAATTAAAGAAATCTAATAAAGCAAATGATGAGTTACATGCTAAGCTTCTTTCTCTTACATCTGAAAATGAAGATCTCAAAAAGGTTATTGAAGGTCATGATATTAAGCTAAAATCTGTAGAAGCAAATTGTAATCTTCTTTCTCTAGAAAAGTTAAATTTGCAAAATCAAGTAAATGATCTTCAAAAACAACCTGTTCTGTGTACACATCTAGATTATGATACTATTGTGAAAGAAAGAGATCCCTTGTTATCTAATCTAGATCAAGCAAAGTTAGACATAAATAAAAGAATGGATGAGATTGTTAAGTTGCAACAAAAAGTTAGTAGGTTGAATAACAATGATACGCTTGATAAAATTTTAAATAATTCTTACCATCAAATTGGAAGGAGAGGACTAGGTTATAAGCCTAAAGGAAAATCTTATCAAAAACCTAGTTGGGGAAGAACACAAGTGCCAAAGAGTCAATCTATGTATGTACCTAAAGGCACAAATACATATGTACCCAAGAACAACCTAGAACAAAATCATAGAAAGAGATATGAGATTGATTCTATATGTTGTCATTACTGTTTGCACCTTGGACACTATTCTTTTTCATGTCCTTACAAGAAAAAGGATGTCGAGTTAGTATGGGTTCCAAAACCCCCAAACTAAATGAACAAAATTAAGTTGAGATATGACCAATGACTCTAGTTGCATATTTCTATGTCTATCTCAACTTAACATAATGAGATAACAAATTAATTTAAGTATCTAAAACTTCTAACTTGAAAATATACAATTCTTTTAAATATGCAAAGACAAAATTTTGCCTTAATTAAAGTTCTCAAAGCATAAAGACTTAAAATATAATTAGTTGAGATTTGATCTAAATATTACTTTGATATTCATATGCTCTATCTCAACCAAGCTAAATTTTCAAATTGCATGATTGAATTGAAAATGAACTTTGTTTTTTACTTGGAAACAATTACTGAAAACAATTCTGAAACAGTACATAACTTTTCTCGGTCGAGACACTGTCGACCGAGAAGAACTGTCGGTCGAGAAATGGTCGACCGAGCAGGTTTCTGTTGTCAAGTCTGAAATAAATCTGCTGAACTTGTTTTCAATTAACCTAGCTTGCTATTAATTTGTTATTAATGACTGATTTTACATGCAAAACAAGAATAAATTTTGAAGACCATATTTGAAAACTTATAAACCTAAATGAGATTATTTTGGTTTATCCTTTAAATGGTTTAAAACTGAAAATCATGATTAGTTTAATCAAAAGAAATTACTGTTTTATCATTGTTCACATGGTCTTTCCTAAAGTATTTCTTGGTGTATCTATATAGGAACCATGTGTATTGATAATTAGTCTAAATGATCATAATCATTGTATTTCATAAAATTATCATTATAATGAATGCTTCTATTGTTCTATCAAAATCATCGTGCCATACTCATTATGTTTCATTGGCTTGTTTAAAATAATCTTTAATCCCTATATACAAACCATGGATGGATAATATTCTTGATCATCATCATTTAGCTTATATGAAGATTCTATTTTGCATAAATAGTAAAATTTCATGGAAAAAATGCATCTTGACATAATAGATAATGATTGTTGTGTGAATGGCTTGAAATAAATGAATAATGATGCTATGACAAGCCAAACAATGTCTCTTAGAACAAAAATATTAATGTTTTATCTATTTGTTTGTTCTAATAAATCACAAAATCTTGACTTTAAGATATTAATCTTGCTTCCTAGGATATATGTTTCTAAAGAATCCTATGATTCATCTGAAAATGAGGGTACAAGAAGAAATGGAATTAATATATATGTACCTATAGCAAAGCTTAGGAGACATCATTCAAAATGAATACAGTCTAGGAAAATCAAGGATAAAGACTTCATTGAGATGTCTATATTCAGTTTTTAATTGATAAAACTTCTTCATAATAGGTATAACTCAAAGTGCTTCAAATTGATATTTATTTAATAAAGTTACCTGCAGATATTATACTTCACATATGAGTGTTCAAATTGGAAATCTGCAGAAATTGCCTCTTGGTTGAAATCAAGTTTGACCAAGGGGCGCTATGGTCGTAGTCAAGGTCGACCTAAAATAAGCTTGACAAAATGCTTATTTGGACATCTTTTTACTGCACTTAATCTTAGTATCTTGATCCAAAATGTGTAATTTTAGCACATAAACTCTCATAAAAGGTCAACTTATTATAATATAATATTTATTATGACCTTAGAATCCTTAAATCATTTTGACTATAAGATTAAGGGGGAGCTCACACAAATTATCTTGATTATAAGATTAAGAAGCTTACAAAACTTTGAAGCTTGTTATGACCTTAGTATTTTTAATCTTGGTTATGAAAATAAAGGAGTCTACAAATTTCATGAATGTGATATAATTCTCTAAAAAAATCAGGGCTTAACATCCCATGCATTTGGTTAGAGACACTTTTCATGTACTCTAAGCTAAAAGGATTCCCATATCATTTTCAGGGCCTAACATCCCTTGTAAAATGGGTGAGAAATCAATACAAATATGCCATAAAATTAAAAGAAACTCATATCATTTCAAGGCTTAACATCCTTTGCAAATGATTGAGAAACAAATTGTGGCTAAATTTGACAAAAATGGTTTACAATTATATTAATCCCTTAGTTTTTCAAACTGAATATCTTATTAAGGGGGAGCATCAAAATTATGAAATTAAGGGGGAGAAATAAAAGTCATACTTAATATTTATCTTGGTTATTTTTTTGAAATGACAAAGGGGGAGAAATAATATAAAATCAAAAACATAAAAGAAACTGAGTTTCATAATATCTCAGCCAGCACCCACTTGCAAAATAAGAAACGCTACAAAAGGTAAACTTCAGGTATGAAACTCATATGATTTATATTTCCTTATTTTATATTTATGAAATGTTTGTCATCTTCAAAAAGGGGGAGATTGTTGACTAAATTGGACATTATGATAATCCCTTTATTTTGATGATGACAAACATTTCATTCTTGTGGTTTTAACGTGCTATTTGAGTATTTCAGGAACAAGCATATAAGGTGGTGGATAACAAAGACTTGGAAGAACAATTTGATAAAATCACTTTATTTACATGATTGTAATCAAATGTAAATGCTTGTATAAGTATATATTTGTATAAGTAATTAGATATCATGTAAATCAAGCGTTTAGATCTTCCCTATCCACTCACAACACTTAGATAGGTCATTCCTCAAGATAGTATCACAATTGCACATTGATACACACACTTAGTAAATGAATACATTGAGTCAGTAATATTCTCGGTCAACAAATCGTCGATCGAGAAAATATCGGTCGACAAAAACTTCGACCGAGAAACTCTCGGTCGACAAAATCTTCGATCGAGAATAGACCCTACTAGCCGTTAGACCCAGCAGACAAGGTGGTTGGGAGTTGGAAATGAACATTGTAAACACTTGCTCCAGGAAGTCCCTCGGTCGACAAATCTTCGACCGAGAAGGACTCTCGGTCGACAAATCTTCGACCGAGAAGAGTTCTGTCTGCACTTTTCAGGGTCAATTAACTAGCCGTTGCAAATGCAATTAGTGGACACATAACAGCTAGTTGAGCACTAAGAACCCCCTAGAAAGTGTCTAGAACGTCCTTAAGCACTTGTAGGTCATTCCTATATATAGGACATTCCTTAGGACACCTAAAGTCACCAATCTACACTTGAGATACATTTGAGCTTACACTTGCAATTGTCAATCTATTTTGAGAAATTGAGCAACACTTGCATTGGCTATTCTTCTCCTTGCTCCAATTTTGTGTCCTATAGTCTAGCATCTCCTATCCACAACAATTACACTTCTATATACATTGGTTAGGAGATCAAAATGCTTGATATAGGAAATCAAGCCTTGAGCTGCAAAGTGGTATTGTAATTTCTATTTTTCCTTCTTGTTCCTTTTATCCTTTGTATTCTCCTTGCTACTCCTAGGGTTGGAGGTTGCGGTTTGGAGAAGGTTCTTCTCGGTGGAGAAGGTGGACTTCGGACTACTTCAAGAAGGCTATTGCAACGGGAAGCTACTTCAAGAGGAAGGCTACTTCAAGGGGGAGCTTGAAGTTACTTCAAGAAGGCTGCTTCAAAGTTGGTGCAATTACTTCTAGGTGAAGGCTGTTCGAAGGGTTTGGTGAAAGAATTGTAATTTTATGTAAAGTCCTTGCGAGGTAATAAAATTTAATTCTTTCAAAATCCCAGTTGGGTAAGCAACCGGGTAGTGGACTGACTTCCTTAGTATTTGCTAAGGTTGGAACCACTCTAAATCCTTATCCCCTTGTCCAATATTTTTGTGGTTGGTTGTTTGAGTTAAATAATTGTTAAATTAACTTAAAAAACCCTATTCACCCCCTCTAGTAGTTTTTCAAATTCATTGTCTAAATAGATTAGAACAATATTTTTATTCAAAGCATTTCAACTATAACTTGATAAAGCAGCATTTCACTTATTCAATAAGGAATATGAAGAACATGTATAACTTTTATCCATTTAGGATATGCTAAGCAAGATAACATCAACCAATGATTCTCGTATTTCTACCTTAAGCAAATATGTTACACGGCTGATTACATTTTTCAATCATACTAAATGCCCTGAAGAGATGAAGTATACCGTTCATGCTCCAACCAACCACGATTACGTTGAGCATCGGTACCACACAAGGTAAATGGAAGAGCCGAACTCCAAGACCTCAACCTTCTCAGTCAACACAAGATTATATGACAGAGACATCATGTGTCAAACTGTAATTAGCTTGCCAGGGTATATTGGCATCTTCGCTATAGAGTTATAGCCCGCAACATATTCTCTCTTCAGGGTTATGGCCCGTAGCCAATGCCTGGTATCATATCATGGAGTCATGGCCGGTAGCCATACTCTTACTGGGATATGGTCCGTAACCAATCCTGTACATAGGATATAGCCCGCAACCATTCCTATGGGGCATGAGGATATAATTGCCCAATTACCCCCACATATTCAAAAATATGTGCTCCGAGTTTAACTCATTTCACCATTCAAAAAATTCTGATGTTTATGGATCCGTGGTCAGGGAAACTACATTATATGATATCACTTGATTAATTAGGTATATTACCATATCCTTTTAG
Organism: Alisma plantago-aquatica; assembly: GCA_963693085.1. NCBI lineage: Eukaryota > Viridiplantae > Streptophyta > Magnoliopsida > Alismatales > Alismataceae > Alisma > Alisma plantago-aquatica. Next base: position 1,061,816,517 of record OY856409.1, on the reverse strand, counting down.
CATCAAACAAGTTCCCAAACATCAATTATTTTAACAATTGCTACAAAGAATGTGTAATACTTTCATCAAGTACTGTTCAAATCTTTAACAAGGCATTGGGATCTTAGTCCCTCATCTCATCAGGAGCATTCTCATCCTTTCATAAACTCATCATCATGATTATAGAAAATGGGTATTCAAACCTTCAGTTCATCAAAGAACACTTGTTACCACTTATCAAGTAACTAAAATACCTTCAGGTCATCTGACCAAGGTAATCATGATACGTGCTTTACAAGCATCTCACATGGCTCTCAAAGCCCATTTCATCTTTTGTTACCTCTCACTAGGCAACAAAGCATGTTATGGCTCACAAGGCCCATTAACAATAATAAATGAAACATCATAGCTCATACCTGGCTATGCTCATCATCTCATGATACCTTCATGATTAGTATACTTGATAACAGTAATATCAATTACATTTTAGCACCATGCTATACAAAGTAACATCACCTATACCCTTATTAGGGTTAGGGTTTCCCAATTCATAACAATCAGGGTTACTCATCCCCTTATTCAAATCAGGGTGAGATTTTCAAATTATGGTTTCACAACACATATCATCACCCTAGATTAGGGTTTCATATCACATTACCATGTATCAGGGTTTCACATTGAATTCTTACCTTAAATTAAGGTTTCTTATAAGATTTCCCCTAAAATTAGGGTTTCACATAACTTAACCCCAAAATTTAGGGTTTTCATGAACCATTCCCTTAAATTAGGGTTACACCTAACATTGCCCTAAATTAGGGTTAGGGTTCATCACCCTTCTCAATTAGGGTTTTCATGATCTCTCTAACAAGGATCATACCTTAAATACATATTGTATTCATGTTGAGAGTGTTGAGGTTAATCACTACATGATTATCACTCATGTATAAGTTCCTCTCTCTCATCTTCTCTAGGAGGTTAATCTCTTTAGTCTTAATTAAATTGAATCAACTTGAAATGAAGAGTTGACATAACGTATTAAGTTATTGCTTCCATAAGCATCAAAGGTTAATCACTCTAAAGGTACTAATCACCTAAGTACTTTAGAGGTACAACCATTACAATCCATCTTGAGTTACTTTAATAGTACCCATTTAGTTCTAAGAACAATTGTAATTTGAATCAACTCATTCAGTTTTAAAACTGAATCACTCCATTCAGTCTTGAAACTGAATCCTTCATTCGGTCTTGAAACCAAATTCTTTATTCGATCTTGAAATCAAATCCATTCGATCTTGAAACCAAATCCTTCATTCGGTCTTGAAACCGAATCCCTCATTCTGTCTTGAAACTGAATCATCATTCTTTTTATGAAAACCGAATGGACATCTCAACATTGAAACCGATTGAGCAACTTAACATTGAAACCAAATGAACATCAAATAGTTTGAGATTGTTTGCTCTCCAAACAGTCTGAGGACCATTTGATCCCAAATAGTCTCAAGACCGTTTGGTCCAAACTATCTTGAAACTGAATGGACCAATTAAGGTTCCTCCAATCAAATTGATTTAGGGTTTATACTCATTGAATCATCAATCGATTGAACTATTGAAGGTACATCAGATCGTGGCCGTTGGATCTTCAACTATCACCATAATCCACCATTGACCTCCAAATGGTCTTGAAACTGTTTGACCTCCAAACGGTCTTGAGACCGTTTGAGTCAAACCATCTCAAAACTGATTCCCTCAACTAGGGTTTCAATCAATTCAATCGATTAGGGTTTGCACTTAGAGGATCATTCATACATGGAACCTTTAAAATCAAATCAATTGGTATAATTGGATCATCATCCATCCACATCAGCATCAATCCTCCAAACCGTTTGAGACCGTTTGATCTCAAATGGTCTTGAGACCGTTTACTCCCAAACGGTCTTGAGACCGTTTGGTTTCAATCGGTCTTGAAACCGATTGGTTCCAAATGTTGAAACCATTTGACCAAGATATTCATTGAGGTGTGTGCTTATGATGATGTCATCATCATCAAGCTTCGATCCTTCAAATTATATTGCCATTCTTATGAAAATTTCATCAATTATTCAAAGGAATTTCAAGAAGAACAAAATGATCAACAAATGATGAAGAATTGAAGGTAATAATAACATTCAAGGGTTTAAGTTATATAAACCGCCTTCAAAGTTGAAACCAAACTTCAAGCTTCATGCATTTAATGGTGAATGAAGCTTTCTCAACCTCCCAAGGCTTGTCCTCAAGCTTTTGAGTGAAAAGAAATGTCTAGGATTGAAGATTGAATGGAGAAAAGAAGAAATCAAGCTTTGATTTTTGATTTCCATCATGAAATCAAGGTTTAAGATGATTAAGGAGCTTACCTACAGGTTGGAGTTCGTCCTCCTGTTGCTCCTAAGCTCCCTTGTTCTCGGCCAAAGCAAGGAGAGAAAGAAAATCCGAAAAAGAGTCCTTATGTGAGTGGAAAATGAGGTACTTATAAGGAAATTTCAAGAGAGAGAAAGTCTTATAATAATCCTTCATCTCCCCAAATTGATGCTACTCACTCCCATACATCCCTTGAATACAAAGCCATCTTCCCCACCTTGCAATTTCTTCTTCATTATCCATGAATTAAAGAAAAAGCAATTAAGCACCTTAATTCATATAACAATAATATCCAAAATTGAGTGGATATTACTTTTTAGTTAACTAATGTGAGTGGGTTCTCCACTCACTTAGGATATTTTCGGTGTCATAGCAAGGCACAAGATCGTCCACACTTATCCAAATTCGTCCTTCACATATTTGGTTGAAGGGCACTCCCATTAATATATTTATGTTTGCATTAAATTGAATTATGTTTCCAATTATGCTTAAATCTTGATTATTTTAATATCAAGATCCTCTCTCCTCCAAAGTGATTTAAATGAGATGCCCCTCTAATTTTATTTTCTCTACATGATGTCAAGAAACATGAGGGACTCTATAGAGGTGGTATTTTGCATATTGAACCCTAGGTTTTGGGTAAATTGCACATTACACCAAAACTAGGTTTTAATGCACAAACATTGTTCAACAAGTTCTTTCTTGGTGCTCAGGCTTGTGGTAGCCATACTATATGCATCATTTTCATTCTTATGATGCTTCAACACTTGAGGAACATTTTACCATGTAACATTTGCAAGTTAACCCCTCAACTTGGGTAATTTGCTCATTAGTCCAAAACAAGCAAAACAATATTTCAACATTATTAAAAAAGGACTAAAATTGAAATATAAGTTCCTCTTGAGCCTTAATTACTTTTCAAGAGATAAGAGCAAGCATCTAATAAACTTTATTAAGAAAAACATCTAGGGTTAGATCATAACCCAGGTTAGGGATGTTACACCACCTGTTAGTACGATCCGACCCCCGTATACTAGACACTGCCAGGGTTAGGTCGTTTCATCCCTACGACGCAGACCTCTCATAGGGAATCTACAGTGTTCATGGCTACTATTATTACTGTAACTTTGATTATATCTTTCTCTTAGATTGATCTCTTTTAACTCTGTATATTAATGACTACTCAGACTATTGAATTGAAATCACTGATGATGATGAACTAAATGCTTAAGATATTGTTTACCCCTTTCTTAGGGTTTCTCCTTACTCATGCACATATATCAATTCTCATGTATTCAAACATATATCATGTCCACTAATATAAATATTCTCATTCAACATTTCTCACATTTATGCATGGTATCGATAACATACATATCTAGGGAATGTCATATCTCCACTTGCAATAGCATAACAACATTTGCATTTCATGACAAGTATTTGAGTTAGAAAAGCCAAATCTCATAAAAAAATCATATATGCATATAAGATAATATTCAAATAAAATCCCACAATATCACATGAATCATTACAATTAGCCATTTACTACCAAATTAGATATGTATACTTGTAAAAGCATACTAGATTGGGTTTCCATCCTTGACTACTTGCTATTCACATGATATGTATTGTGAAAATAAAAAACTCTATTTGTCCATATAACAAATCAAAGAGATCAAACATGTAGAATTATATGCACTAGGAACATAAATAAGATCATATAAACATAAATCCGAATTTCAGCTATAATGTTGTTCAAGTACCCGAATAACTTGAAAATTCTGATCTTCAGAAGATTCTCAATAAACTTTTTAATTCTGTAGTATTCAAGATACATGGATATCTATATCCATTTCATCATATAAACATTTTCAGATCATAGTTTGAACATGAATTGAAGTATTCTATAAACTGAATTCAAGAATAGTTCTTTTCATTTATTGTCATCTAGGGAGAAATTGAGAATATAAATTAAAAACCATATAATTGAGTACAATTGACTGAAATATTCTTTTACCCACTCATCCTAAGATGTAAAACAACTTAAAAACGTATCCCATATCTAAAAATCTCGAATCCATATCAAAACCCTAGCAATCACCACTTTCTTCTTCCTTTCAACTCGGAAACCCTAGAATTGAAGATTACGAGAGAAAGAGTGAGAAAAGGACTTGATTTGATATAATTTCAAATCCAATCAGAGTAGGGACGAAATCTTGACATATGAGAGAAGATTCACCATGAAACTATATCCAAAGAAGCTAAACTTACATGATTTCATCATTCCTCAAACCGCAAAACCCTAGGTCAGCATCTCCTTCACTTTCTCCTCTCAAACCCTAACTCTCCCTCTCTCTCTAGGATTTCATTTCTCTAGATTGAATCAAAAATTATGAGAGCCCCTTGTGTGTTAGGTTGACCATATAGAGCAATTGAGCTGCTTGGGTCAATTGCACATTGACCCCTCACTATACTTTCTCTTATTTCAGTTGAATTTTCTGTCATAAAAATATTACTATAATTCATCTAATGATAACATCTAAACGCATCCAAACAATTATGAAAATTTTACATGTTGTTTATGATTAAGTTTCAGATCTCCAATTAAAATTTAAAATCATTTAGAGTTACTAATAAATAAATAAAAATCAACTAGTTCACTACTATATGAATCTGAAAATATGATCGGCCAAGTTTGAAACTCGACCAACAAACATGTCAAAACATTCTTCAAAAATTCTTATATTTTTCAATAGTGTTCAAATTTGATATATCCAAATCATATCCAAATTTAATTGTAATCAGAGTTACACATAAAATACTAAAAATCATTTAGTGAGACACTATACTTATCAAATTTTGTATTCATATTCATCAAAACCCTAATTTGGGCCGATTAGGGTTTCCAAATCTTAAACCCTAATTATGTGAATCAAAGTATGATTAAATCTTCTCATTATATTTAAAACATCAAAACTTAACAAGCATCACTAATCAAGATTTAAATAATGATCAACCTAGTTAAGAATACAATCATCCAAGTAAACCCTAGTTTACTAATTAAGCTCAGATGCGGTCATAACAATTCTCCCCCCTTAAAAAGGTTTCATCCCCAAAACATAGATATGCAAGAAAAGTACTTTCAAGGTTTATTTTAAACTTCTAAAATCTTACATGTCATTATATTCTTGTATTTCATACTTAAAAGCACTTGTCAACATTAAGTCCTTTATTTCTTTTATAATCACAACATGTCTGAAACAATTCCCAATGATATCCAACAAATTCTCTATGCCACAATCAACCATAGGATAGAGAGAGAGACAACCATTAAATATTTTCATACTCTTGAGGTGTTACCTCAACATTGATAATCTGATCCAACTATCTCAATTCATACGACTCAATATGTACTATTGTTATGTATTACCTCTAAGTCACAAAAGAGAGTTCACCATGTTGTTTTGAATTTTTACTATTGAGCTACTCAAATAGCAAAACATCCTTGAGTTGGAAGACTAGATTCAACAATAATTGTACAATACTACTCACATCATCCCCATTGCATCATGGATGCATAAGGTGAAGCATTACCATCACATTCCATATTATTCTCAAGTATGAACCCACACATAATTCAAGGTGTAACCATCAGGTTATAGCATACTAGGGTTTCAACAATAGTAACATATTACTCCATGATTGTATTAGTCATTCAAGGACTATTCATACCCAATTACCATCATTTAGTTATATTAAAACTAGGTATAACACGCTATACCTCATTAGGGTTACATATCAATACAATATGGTTATCATCCCTTCTATTCATATGAGTGAATAGGTAAGACTACCTTATTCAGGGTAACCCTTCATTTGTTCCATCATTATTCAACCCATATCACCATACCACAATTGTATAATACTAATATGGATTACTGGTATGAATGACTACAACTATCAGACACCTTTAATTAACATATTGCTTGCACATGTACACTGAAATCATACATAGAACCAATTTACATCCCTTAATATACCTTCAACAAATTATACTTCTAAAAACAAATTCACATATTACTAAAAGCCATTGTTTTCTCTTATCTCTCTCCTCATTCATTACTACTTACTTTTTGCTACTTATTCTTCTCATTTTAATCATGTAGATTAAACATTCCTAAAATTGAAACATACAAGGTACAAATAGATTATTCATCATTCTTGCTATCACTACAAGAACTTATCTCATATCACACTTCACTCATATTGTATTTCTCCTTTTGTTCAAAACACACTTGTTACATTTCAAATTTATATCTTACTCTTTGCTCCAAATCATTTCCATATTGTTTATCTACCTTTTAGATTAGCTACCTTTAAACCCTGGATTACTATCAGTGCTAGTTTACTTCTCATAGTGCAAATATCATAATTTTATTTTATAGAGATGCTAGTATTCAAGGCCAAATCACTAGTGACATCCCTTGAACTACTATAACTCTAAACATTCTAGGGTTTGGTCCTTATCACTAGCATGACGTTATTGTGATGTGACTTTTCTCCCTTAATTTGAAATTCAAACTTTAGATCTCACAAGTTTTACTAAGGTCTTTCTTATCTTATCAATTGAGTTTTCTTTCTCTTACTTGACCTATTCAGATAGATTACATTCTCAATTTACCCCACTAGAGTTTCATCATCATATTGTGTGTCATTATTACATTCACTAGATGTCTCTACCATGGTGGGTATGCGTCATAATTCATTTTCTTATCACTTCATTCCCACATTGCTTTCATTAAGGAAGATATGAAAGAGAAGATGATTATAAGACTTATAATTCTTATCTTCAAACATTACCTTAATACATTTCTTGTATGTAAGTTTAGTTAGTTATCAATAAGGATACTTGACTAATTAGCACTTTATTGAATCTCACAACCTCTTTCTTTTATAATCTATATTACTCCATTATGTTTCAAACCCTTCCTTACTTTCAATAACCCCCTTACCATATACTACTATTCCTCATGTCATCTTTAACTTCTAGTTTTTCTCCTATGATCATGTTGCTTCTTTTATGTGTATGATCATGTATACCATGTTGAATATATTTCTTTTTATCCTTCTACTAATGTGAAGTTGAAATTCTAAATCAATAATCTCTCGACTAGTTTCAACTCATGTTTAATACATTACATATCCTTCATTTTAAATCAAACGACTCATGCATGGGTCAAACTTAGTATCTCTTTTAATCAAGTTTTTCCCTCCTGAATATAGTCTACCTTTGTACGATTTATTCATTGGTTAAGCTACACTTTTGTTCTTCTTTTAGAAACTAGTTTTTTGTTCTATAGAGACTTGGAATCCAAAGGTAGTAAGGATGAATGTATTAACTTCACAATAAAGGTATACATTCCATGCTCTTAATTATATCATAACCCTAATTCCTTAATCAAGCTCATCATTTCCAACATTTATCTTTGTTTTAACTTAGTTTCTTATCCTAGTCTTATGATTTACATGTTCATCTAATTCTCTTTACTTTAACTCTTCTGAAGACTCTTCACTTATATTTACTTATTGTCTACTTAACTCTTTTCTTCTATTTTCCCTTTGCTTTGGAGTACATAAAAACATTGTACTCGATTATATAGTCCATTCCTCATGATTGATTATTACTATCTTGGTCCTTACATACTTTTCTCATATCTTTTCCACATTTCATATTTAGAGTTCATATAATACTAATAATTAAACTTAATTTGAACCTTATGTCGTGTTCCTTTATTCCCAATTAAGGGTTTCTCATATGAGGTCCCAAAGTTGGATCTCAGATATCAGTTCCAACTGATTCTTAGCTATTCTAATCTTTCCCATATGTTTCAACATCTTAGTGTATGTACATTCTCACTATGATGTGTGTCTAATATATCCAGAGTCTACTCTTATTATATTTTCAATAGGAGTCATTAGATCCTAGTAACACACCCTGCCAGCCGGACCAAGCCAAACCTATAGTACTGAAGCCAAGAGCTACTCAGGATTAACGAACTCCTATTAATCTCAAACATGTGGAAATAATATCCACTCAGAGCAAACTCATTTAAATATAACTTCCGGTCTACTTGATACAAAGAATAAGTGAATCAACTTCGTGATACACAACAATATGAAAGAACCATATATATTCTACAAACCGATAATCTGAATTCTTATATATATAAGAGCATTTCTATTGATATCCAATCAAACAAGCAATATAAAGCAAGAGTTGTATCAAATTCTATGTTTAATCTCTTACTCTTTCATTACATTTTGGTCTCTTAACCCTAAGATTTCTAGGGTTTCTTTCTAGCCCATCCTTCCTCTGCATACCTGGCCAGGGCATCCAGAGAAGAATAAGTAGAGTAGCTTGATACTGGTCAATCTAAGTATTCAGATACCAGGCCAGGGTATCCAAATACCCAGAATTCCTAGAGCTATAGACACATCACCTCCTATCTTCCACACTTATAACTCTAACTTTCTATCCTATGGTCCCTTACAACTCAGCCTAAGATCTGATACCAAAGCTATCACACCCCGATCTCACAATTACCACTAATCATGAGATTAGGGCATAAATTGAGGATTTAACGTAATACAAAGAACACCCTTAACTCTTTTTTTTTTCAAACTCTTTGTTTTCTCACATTGAACCACATAAAATAACTTTACAAGGGAATCTAAACATTGATTTCTCTAATCTAATTTCAACAGTAAAAATACATGTATGAACATTCATTATGTTTCTCATACTTTTAAGCACATAAGACTTACTGATTCACATATATTGCTAAAAGAGGAATAATGTTATACATCATCATTTACAACTCTCTCTTATTTCTTTACAAGGACCTAGAGTGACAAGGACCGACTGAACTTAACTATACTCAGACTTAACTCTTGTGGCAGATCTACTCTGATGCAATGATATCTTCAGTCCCCACGGTTTCCCTAAAAATTTTGAGTAGAGGGGTGAGCCTACTCGCTCAGTGAATGAGTAAAACAATAATGCAGTCTAAATTACTGAATCAGACATTTATCATTCTTGGATAATTGAAATAAAACAATATAGTAATTTCAAATTAAAAGACTAGATATTAAAAAAAACTTACTAATAACATTGAAGCCTACATCATTAGAAATAAACAAGTATGGAAATATAATCCTCACTATATGCAATATTACATTTAAAGAACAACTGTTATGAAACTGAAATAAAATCTTTCCTAACTCTTCTTACTTATAAGAAACTCTTTAAACTTATATTATTATATTTTAGCTTATGCCCTGATCATATGTAGTGTACTCTACATATGAAGAATTGTAACAAAATATGATCTCACCGTACAAGGCTTAGTTGACGCACCCAGGATGCTAAGCTTGACTACATCACTGGTCTACAACAGGAAAATGGCTCTCCGGCCTCGGCACACCTATGGGCCATAAAACTGGACTCCTCCTCTAACCTGAGCACACATGCGGAGAGTCAAGCCACCTATTGGCTTTTCTGTACTCTAGTGCCACCAAGATCTCTGGTTGATGTTGGACACTATATACTATATTTTTAAGGATACTTCCACTAGGGATTCGTCCCCCGTATCACCTGTTAGTACGATCTGACCCCCATATACTGGACACTGCCACGGTTAGGTCGTTTCATCCCTATGGAGCAGACCTCTCATAGGGAATCTACAGTGTTCATGGCTACTATTATTATTGTAACTTTGATTATATCTTTCTCTTAGATTGATCTCTTTTAACTCTATATATTAATGACTACTCGGACTATTGAATTGAAATCACTGATGATACTGAACTGAATGCTTAACATATAGTTTACCCCTTTCTTAGGGTTTCTCCTTACTCATGCACATATAACACTTCTCATGTATTCAAACATATATCATGTCTACTAATATAGATATTCTCATTCAACATTTCTCACATTTATGCATGGCATCGATAACATACCTATCTAGGGCATGTCATATCTCCACTTGCAATAGCATAACAACATATGCATTTCATGACAAGTATTTGAGTTAGAAAATCCGAATCTCATAAACAAAGCATATATGCATATAAGATAATATTCAAATAAAATTCCGCAATATCACATGAATCATTTCAATCAGCCATTTACTACTAAATTAGATATGTATACTTGTAAAAGCATACTAGATTGGGTTTCCATCCTTGACTACTTGCTATTCACAGGATATGTATTGTGAAAATTAGAAACTCTATTTGTCCATATATCAAATCAAAGAGATCAAACATGTAGAATTATATGCACTAGGAACATAAATAAGATCATATAAACATACATATGAATTTCAGCTATAATGTTGTTCAAGCACCCGAATAACTTGAAAATTCAAATCTTCAGAAGATTCTCAACAAACTTCTTAATTCTGTAGTATTCAAGATATATGGATATCTATATCCATGCCATGATATAAAAATTTTTAGATCATAGTTGGAACATGAATTGAAGTATTCTATAAACTGAATTCAAGAACAATTCTTTTCATTTATTGCCATCTAGGGAGAAATTGAGAATATAAATTAAAACCATCTAATTGAGTACAATTGACTGAATTTTTTACCCACTCACCCTAATCTATAAAATAGCTTAAAAACGTATCCCATATATGAAAATCTCAAATCCATATCAAAACCCCAGCAATCACCACTTTCTTCTTCCTTTCAACTCGGAAACCCTAGAATTGAAGATCAGGAGAGAAAGAGTGAGAAAATGACTTGATTTGATATAATTTCAAATCCAATTAGGGGAGGGATGAAATCTTGACATCTGAGAGGAGATTGACCATGAAACTATATCCATAGAAGCTAAACTTACATGATTTCATCATTCCTCGGACCGCAAACCCTAGGTCAACATCTCCATCACTTTCTCCTCTCAAACCCTAACTCACCCTCTCTCTCTAGGATTTCATTTCTCTAGATTGAATTACGAATTATGAGAGATCCTTGTGTGTTAGGTTGACCATATAGAGCAATTGAGCTGCTTGGGTCAATTGCACATTGACCCCTCACTATACTTTCTCTTATTTCAGCTGAATTTTCTGTCATAAAAATATTATTGTAATTTGTCTACTGATAAGGTATAAACACATCCAAAAATTATGAAAATTTTATATGTTGTTTATAATTAAGTTTCAGACATCAAATTAAAATTTTAGACCATTTCAAGTTACCAATAAATAATTAAAAATCAAATATTTCACTACTATATCAATCTAAAAATATGATCGGTTGAGTTTGAAACTTGACCGACAAACATGTCATAACATTCTTTAAAAATTCTTATATTTTTCAATATTGTTCACATTTGAGATTTCCAAATCATATCCAAATTTGAATTTAATCAGAGTTACACATAAAATACTAAAAATCATTTAGTGAGACACTATACTTATCAAATTTGTATTCATATGTCATCAAAACCCTAATTTGGGCCAATTAGGGTTTCCAAATCTTAAACCCTAATTATGTGAATAAAAGTATGATTAAATATTCTCATTATATTTAAAACATCAAAACTTAACAACCATCACTAATCAAGATTTAAACAATGATCAACCTATTTAAGCATACAATCATCCAAGTAAACCCTAGTTTACTAATTAAGCTAAGATGCAGTCATAACAACAATGGTCGGTCAAGTTCTGAGTATAGGAAACTTGACCAAACAATGGCATTCTCAAATCCATCAAGGATTAGTAGAGATTGTAACTCGACTAATAAAGTGCCTGTAATGAATTTTAGAAAATGTCATTAAAGTGCTTAAATATTTGATTTAAGTGCTCCCATTTTTTATAAGCTTAATTACAAGTCATACAATCACTAGAAGTGATTTAGAACATGATTCTAATGGATTTACATCATATTCCAAAACATGCACTTATATTGACTTTAACTTGTCTTTTCTCCAAGTTAAGATGTGCAAGTTAGGGCATTCAGAGTGTGTCTATACCTAATTTGAAATCACTCAAGTAGAAGCATTAGACACAATTAACTAGAATTGTTTAGTCATCATCAAAACAAAGGTTTGGTAAATTTAGACCTATAGTCAACATTATCTGCCTTTTTGAAGATGACAAACCATTCCATAAATGTATTGAAAGCATTTAAGTAAAGTCATACCAATAGAATGGAGTTCATATGCTCCTCCTCAATTGATTCTAATGGAGTTCTCATACTCCCCCTCAATTGATGCTATTTCTCCTGCATGGTTATCTTTCATAACATTTATAGAATACTATGTCTTCTAATCATATATGTTCTAAAAATATATGTCTTCTTCCCTTCATCTTTTCCCCTTTAACAGAGTCATACTTCTCCTCTTCATGTAAGACATGCCATCCCTACCTTTCTTAAGAAGACATGCTTTCTCCCCCCTTTGTCAAAGGAAGACATACATTCTCCCCCTTTGTCATTTCAAAAAGGGTGGGGGTATGAAGAGATAAGAAACATCACTTGTTAAAAGAAAGGAGATAACATAAGTTATAAAATGAGAGTAGAAGAGAAAAAAGGGGCTTATCCAAGCATAGAAAGAAAAACAAGTTAAAGCATGCACTTGAACAATGAATAATGTAATTCTAGCAAAGAATAAGGCAAGATAAAGTGCTACAGAAAAAAAATAATGAATCACAATTTTGACTCTCAAGATGACGGAATTTATCCAAAAAGCATCAGGGCTCATCACAAAGTAGCGAGTCTTGCTCAGAAGGCCGTTTCTTCATAAAAACACTTGTCTTGCATCAAAATATGACACTGGAGCAAAATCTGCATAAAATTCGAAGATACTCCAATATCTACATGCAATGTAGCTATATATGTCCTGCATCACAATGCTATGTAAGCAACTCAAGATAGTAGATACACAATTTAAGGAACAAGCTTGAGCAAGTATGAAACAAGATACAAGCATAGCATATAGTTGAATACCACTTGATGAAAAGATAAGCAATTCTAGAACTACTTGTATGTGAACTACTAGTAGATGATATCACAAATTAGGGCTACTAGTAGGATCTAGATCATTGCAAGATACATAAGATAAATCAAGCTATTAGTAGATGTAGAGATATATCCAAACAAAGAGATAAGTAATTTCAAATGCAAGTAAGGATATAACTCACTAAAAAATATGCATCATCACCAAATGATGATTACCACTAAGAACCTCAAGGTTGTATCAAAACAAGATATACACGTAGATATATGTAGCAAGTTTGAACACGACATAAGCAATATTAGACACAACTAAGAGATCCAAAGAGATCATCATCCAAACCTGCAAAACAACTCAAAACAAGTAATTGCAAGATATAGGGATACCACTAGTGGAATACCAAATTATAGCAAATTCAAAGATAGAGTTGTAAGCAAGATAGGTGATTCAAAACATGGCAATATACATATATAAAGGTACCAAATGGGAGTGCCAAAGAATAAGGCTATTGGTTGAGAAAGTCTAGTTGAGAGGGAAATTCTCATTCAATAAGCCAAATGTATATTCTTTGCACAGTGTTGTCAGTCAAGTTCTGTGTATTGAAAACCAGACTAATGACAGTTGTTGGCAACATCCATTGGTGCTGGTCTGTTGAGTCTCTATCAGGACAAAATCAACAGACAGAGCTGCAGTCAAAAAGGACAAAATCAACACATATATATATGTATATATATATATATATATATATATATATATATATATATATATATGAAAACATATCTAGAGGCATGATAGAAATATAAGCCATATCCGACCATGTTTAAGCAAGTTAGTAGTGCACTATGAAAGCATTAGAAATAGTTTTTGAGCAAGAAAGTGAAGAGAATCACAATATACCAATTTTGACTCAAAAACTACATACATAGTGCACACTAACTTGAAAAAACACACTATGATTGGACATGAGAAAGAAAAACATTACCTCTGTGCTTACCATTGCTTTTTATTTGTTGCCATCTCCTACACATCTCACCTTTCTTCTTTCATGTGGATTGAGAAGTAAATTCACAATTTAGTAGCTCATGTCAAACCATCTGCAAGTAACTTGCAAGAAGAAAGATGAAATGGTCCCTAATCATGTTTTTGGGTCCGAAGGGGTCATATTAGCAACCCAAGTCCTATTGCTCTTGGGTGCTTTCCTAAAAGGGCAACAAATATAAAAATGACCCAAATCATTGTAATAGCTTCATGTGCCCATAGCCTTGGAACTAGAGGATTATTCATGAAAGATTGAAGGTCCTTTGCCTTTGTTATTCCTTTGGCTACATTCATATCCCAAACCATGTCTACCAATTTGTTTAGTTGTATGGTGTAGGATATTATTAAGATTCTTTTTACCAACTAAGAATTTTTGCAAAGAAGATCTCAAACTATGATTATCATGCATAAGAGAAGTAATGGTAGAAGACAAATGGTTTGTATTATCTCTAGCATGTAAAAGATCATTTTCTAGGCAAAGCGTTTGGTCATAAAAGAATCTCTATCAATATGAAGAGCAATAACATTATTCTCTCTACTAGTAGATCTAGAACAAGATTCAAGAGCATTGATTTTAGTAAGCAAGGAAACATTTTCATTTTCAAACATAGCAATCTTAGAATGATAGATCCTATTTTTAGATTCTAAACCTAGCAAAGCCAAAACTTTGTTCTTGTTTTCATATTTAAGAACATTAATATCAAGCATGAGAGAATCCACAATGTTACTATGCTATATATTAGCACTATGCATGAGAGTTTGGGCTTCTAGAAATCTAATATTGTCAAGAAAGCTAGCATTTTCAAGTTTAAGAGAATATACTTGATTAAGACAAGCATTTTTATCATCAAGCAAACAAGTATTAGCATGTTAAAGATCATCTATTTATACATGCATATTATCAACAATTCTAGCAAGCTTTTTCCTTTTCCTTTTAGAAGACTTAAGAGAGGCACGAGTAACATTAATGATAGAAATTAAAGGTTCTTTATCTAAAGAGTTTATATTTGCCTCATTTGGGTCTTCACTTGTTGAAGCCATAAGAGCAAAATGGCATTGTCCTTCATCACTGGAGCTTGAGCTAGATCCTCCACTTGATTCTTCACTTGAGCTTGAGTTGTAGGAGTCACTTGAGCTTTTATGCCACATCTCCTTCTTCTTGTACTTCTCTTCTCTTCTCTTGTGATGATGGGTCTTTTTGCCTTGTTGATAATCTATCTTGAAGTGACCCTTCTTTCCACACTTAAGGCACTGGATGGAGGAGAAAGACTTGCCTTTGTAGAGTCTACCCTTAGAGTACATGACATCTTCTTCAACTTGAGAAGATGGAGATGCTTGACCCACAATAGATTCAATTTGAGCCTTGATTTTAGCCTTCTTCATTATCTTTAACTCTATCTTCTCTTGTCTTTCAACTTCTTCTCTCTTGTCAAGTGTGACTTTAAGGGCTTGTAGATTTCAAATGAGCTCTTCAATGAGTATATCATCAAGAGACCTTACTTCTTCAATGGAAGTCACTTTGGGTTCCCATCTCTTCGGGAGAGTTCTAAGAATCTTAGAGTTGATCTCTCCTCTACTCATAGGATGACCTAGGATGGCAAGGCCATTTACAATTGTGTTGAGTCTTGAGTACATGTTGGCTATCTTCTCCTCCTTTCCCATATTTAAGTTCTCAATCAGCCCTTTGAGCATGTATACTTTGCTTTCCTTCACTTGAGTTGTCCCCTCATATGTGATGCATAACTTTCTCCATACCTCATAGGCCGTCTCACAAGATGAAATTTGGTTGAACTCAGTGGGGTTCATGGTGGCATAGAGGATGTTTATTGCTCTCGCATTCAAGGTAGCTTTCTTCATTGTAGCTTCATCCCATTCTTATATCTTTGTCTCTGATAGATTGTATGGATGGTTCACCATTTGCCATAGCTCAAGTCTCGATCCTTCGATTGTAAGGCCCCTAAACTTGATTAATGAGTTGAATACACTTAATTATCATAAATGAATTCTTATAACCCTAATATAACATTTTTATATGCTTTGAAATCATAAGATAAGCTTAAGTTTCAAATTTGGTCCATTTTGGACACTATTTGAGCAAGTTATGCAATTTTATGCACATTTTAGACTTTTCTACAATTTACCCAATTGAGAGGTTTTCTTTGCAATTTATCACTTGAATTATGTTCCCTGCATATTCTATCATCATTATTGAGCTTTTTTAGCCATGGGCACCTATTTAATCCCTAGTTTGAAGGTATTTTCTCCAAGGGTATTTTAGGGTTTACCCCTTCATGGATGAGCTACCTTTAGTAGCTATCAACTAATGAATTATTTGTTTTGCTTGGAAATTCAAGAAACTAGGGATAATAATGTCTCTATGGATGGTTGGGGAGCTGCTTGTGTGTGTGATTGTACATTATTAATAGTTTAAGGCCATGGACACTGGGAAAGATACTAGAACTTCAACTTTTTCTTTTTCTTTATCTTAAAGTTTCATATACTTATCCCTAAGCACCAAAATGAGCCATTTTCTCTCCACCACTTCCCTCCTTTTATGAACCTCGTTCTCCCTATGTTTTGCTGCAAATTTCTTGTCCAAGGAAGAAGAAAGAGGGGATCTTCTTGGAAAAAGAATCTAGGGTTGCAATTGACTTCCTTTTATGGTTTGAAAAGTTTCTTTCTAGTGGTCTTGACATAGAAGAGTAAGAATACCTTTCTTCCCTCCATTTATTTCTTTTTTTATCCTTCCTCCTACCTTTCTCCAGGTTATAACCTTGTTGTTTCATGGTATAAATTGCTCTAAATCTCTAAATCCCTACCTCTCTTGCTCCTTATGCTTAGGGTTTGCTCATTTGATGAAGAAAGGTGCTAGATGGACGAGTTCACAACTTATGCTTGGATTTCCTACCCTAACTGCTCATGTTTTCTTCTATTTGTGAGTTTATTTTATAATTAGAGGCAAGTTTTATAACTTGCTCCACGTTTATTGCTTACCATAAGCTTGCTAGCTCATGTTCTTGCTTGAAAATGATGATCCATGCACTAAAAAGCTATGCGTGACTTGGATTTCAATTTTTATAATGTTCCCTATTCTGATTTCAGTTCTAGATGAACCTGTGATCAAGTGTACGCTATTCCTAAGGTATAATATGACCTAGATCAGGTTGGTTTGACAATCTATGGTTCTAAGCACCAATCAACCAAGGGTCAATTTCAGGGTTTTAAGCTGATTTTTTTTAATAAACCCATGACCCGATGATGGTACCATTGCAACAACCCTATGGTGTTGTCTTCATGAAAATTGATGGTGGTAACCAAGGGTTTCAACTGAAGTTCACCCCTTAGGTCATGTTTTGGCCTAATTAGAAGCCTAGTGATTAACAACTAAGTACCCTAATGATGCTATCAATCAATGGTGATATTAGTTTGATATTTGATGCTGATTAATGAATATAGTGCTGATCTAACAACCTATGGTGACTTAATGGTCACTAATTATGGTGGATCAGGTCTCCAAAACCTATGGTGAGTTAATTATATAGTTTTAGCATCAATTAAGCCTTAGGCCAATGGTTTCTTGGGTCACTTGATACAATGGTCGGACCTATACTATAATTGATGGTTTTAACATATGAACTTGACCCAATGGTCAAGATCTAATGTTTATTCCTCCAATAAAGTGAAATGATGGCTAATGTAATATGTTGGTCCTAATAATGTGATTTATAGGGTTTCCTTTATATGATCAACTTAAGGAGCTTACTTGTTGATAATGGATGGCTTGTTTTAAATGAACAGTCGATTGTGGGTTTTACCCTACTCTCAACAAAACCCTTATTGTTGTTAATCAAAGGTTGTCTAGGGTTAAATGGTGAATTTTATAGATTACAACTCAATAACATCATAGATGATTCATTCAATGTATTTACTTATGTAAACAATCAATGGTGTTACCTTTTAAACATCCAATGGTTCTGGGTGACATTGTGGTATGGTGATATGGGTAGAATGATGATGGAACAAATGGAGGGTTACCCTTAATAAGGTAGTCTTACCTATTCACTCATATGAATAGAAGGGATGATAACCATATTGTGTTGATATGTAACCACAATGAGGTATAGCTTTTTATACCTAGCTTTAATATAACTAAATGATGGTAATTGGGTATGAATAGTCCTTGAATGATTAATACAATCATGGAGTACTCTCTTATTGTTGTTGAAACCCTAGTATGCTATAACCCAATGGTTACACCTTGATTTATGTGTGGGTTCATACTGAAGAATAGTATGGATTGTGATGGTGATGCTTCACCTTATGCATCCATGATCCAATGGGGATGTTGTGAGTTAGGGTTTGGGTATGAGTGCTGATTAGTAACATTAATATAATTTATCTTGTTGAGCCTAACTCTAATGCAAATAGATAAAGATGAGTATACATGTTTAACCTTCTTATATGATGGCATGATGGTGAAATAACCTCCTTAATATGATCATAACCTTAATGTGTTAATTGGTGGTTATCATAGCCATATCGTTGATATTTTCTTATGCTAAACATGTGCATTATGAATATGATGAGGGTTAATCATATCTACATTCCTTGCTTATTGATGTAACAAAGGAATGTTCTTAATGTTAACATAACCCTGCTATGATTGTTTATGAATATCTCCTAGCTCATTAATGCAATATTGTGCTGATCTGGTGTATTGTATGTAAGTGATGTTGTTGAAACTTGTTATAAGGCATGGAAAGATAATGATGATCTTGTAGGGAATAGTATGATGGTCTTAATGACCTTTGGGCATGGTTTAGCCTTGAATGAGGTGTAATCCTCTTGTGTTGATAAGGGTTGATACCCTATGATATTGTGAAAAGGATTTATATCTTGTGATAGTATGATGGTCTTAATGACCTTTGGGCATGGTTGAGCCCTGAATTCCTCCCCGCGCTGGACAAAGCAGCCTTTAAACATAATTCTTACACAATCAAGGGTAGAGCTTGCATCAACGAGACCTCCACTACTAAGACCAAAATCACCAGAACAAATGTCCAAATAAGCACCACCAGCTTTCCATGACCTGCATACTAGTTCAGAGCCACACGCCAAGCACCGGGATGCATGAAGATAAGTCCCATTCTTTAACTGGAACACAACTAACATCCTAAACCAACACACATGACACCACAACAAAGAAGAAACCAGACAAACAGACAACAGGAAGCCGAGACAAAGGTGGATAGGCCCCTGAAACACTGATCAACTTGTGTAGAAAAGAGTTGGTGTGAAAAGATAAAGGGGTGGACTGCTCGGGAAGAACCACCACCACAACCACCAAACTATGCTTATCCCCCGACTCAAGCCAAAGCTCAAGAAAGAAAGGATCAACCCACACATAAAGAGGTGCCCAACACCCAACTGAGATAACTAATCAAGTGAAACTCTAATCATGTAGTGCCCTATGCCATAGAACCATCTTCTGTGTCAGAACTTGCTCGATGGTGAAACGAGTATTCCTAAGGGAAACTCGGAGCACATACTATTGAGTATGCATGGTGCTTGTCATCCTGATACCAAGTGTTTGGGGAGGATGGCTATAGTCATACCTAGCCCACTTTTTGAGAACGAATTTGGTCGGGTCTCAATGATTATAACATGATGTGATTAGAGGACAACTGCGGTTGTACCTCGGTGATTGGGTTTGAATACCCCAGATGCTAGCTCCATGACCTATACCAAGGTGGGCTAGTTACATGACTATATGTTGTTGTTTTTCCATTTGACTATATGTCACTGCGGTGCAGACTCATACTAACCAAGTTTGGAGAAAATCTTTGAGTCTGACTCTTCCTCGATCCTATGTGGAATAGATTGCGACCAAGCAGTGGTCAGTTGGACTTTGAGTGGTACGACTCAAACTCCCTAAGGCATAATAAAATATGTAATACAGACGTGTAGCATATCTGTTTATGGTTATACACAATGCTTCATATTGGATGATAATCCTTGTTTGCTTTCTTTTCACTGAGATCATGTATAGTACAATAAGAGATAATAGATATGCTTATGCTGTAGTTATGCTCATGTTGTAAACATGCGTATGTTGTCAAATATACTGACACTGATGGTTAAGATGCTGCTGCTAGCTATGTTTAATATTGCTATCCATGCCTATGTAATTAGAAATGTTTAAATTGCTAATCATGCCTATGTAGTTCATTGTGTTATGATGTTAGTTCTACTTGTGATATAGATCCGTTCCCTTTATTAGAGATGCCAATATTGATAGCCATGTTATGTTACTAATCATATTCATGATGTCAGGGATGCTTATGCTACTAGATTGCTTGTACTATTAGCAAGGGATATGATGATAGTCAGATTAATGATAATGATTGTTATTAGATGCAATTTGATGATATTTGAGTGGATATCTATCCAGAGAAATGGATTTATTTGTTATCTATATATGCATTGATGATCATACTTGTTGCTAAGATGATTTGCTTAATCTATTTACTATACTTGAAAACTGTTCAATATGTTCAATTGATTATTAAATACTCCAACTGCTTAGTTATCTACTATTTAAAATGATGTAATCAATAAGTGTTGTTGGAGGTTATATCTCTTGTTGGGACATGGGTCTCACCCTTGTGGTTCACCACATCCTTTTAGGTAATTGGAAGTGACAAAAACAAACATGTGGCAGCAAAGAGGTGCTATAGTAATGAATCTTTGAGAAAGTTGATTAGATGTCTAGTGTGTCCTAGAGTCATCCATGTACTCTTAGGTTCGGGCAAGAAAAGTTTGTATATGGTGTTTCAAACGAATCAGAATTTTGTTAGCATGCTAATGCTTGTTTGTGTGGCATATACAAATATTGTTATCATGTGCATATATGTTGTGGCTAAGGTGATAGAACAATTTGTATCAAATTCTTGTCATAGTATGGATAAAAGAAATATGTTGGGCTCTTATGCAAATGTTTCTGAGTAGGTGCTCAAGTTGAAATCGGTTTTAATTTACCCATATTTTTCGGTATGTGGTTAATTGGTGATTGATTGTGTTCTATGTTTTGAGTAATCCTATTTAGTGTAATGGGGTCTCACAAGTTGGTATCACAACTTTAGGTTTACTAAGTCTATAGGGACACTAGGACTTAGGACTAGGATGATGTCAAAATTAGGAATATGACATAAAAATATGGTGCATATTGCCTAATCTCAATATTTGGGTGCCCTGGCCAGGAATTCAATTATTGAAGAAAGGTAAGTATGGAACGCTTAGATTGTTATCTTTCTGATTACTCTGATCAAGTATTCATTTTGAGATAATGTAAAGAGCATAATGAATAAGAAATCAGGTCTAGTGATAGCTGGGAAAGACCACTATCAAGGATATATGGTTTGTTGATACAATAGATATAATTTCAGGATGATAGCTAGAATTTAAAGTTGAAAGTTACTATTAGATTTGTACATGTGGCACAATAAGTTTCTATGTTCCATATTTGCAAATGTCTTGTTATGTGGGGTTTTTTGTACTAACCCAAGATGAGATATGTATGAATGATGTTACATCACCATGATATGCAAATAACCATGTGAAGGTAATAGGATGAGGTGTAAAGGAAGTACCCATCTTTGTTTACCTTGGATTTTAGGGGCAAAATCCATGTTAGGGGTTTATAGTTGAAAGGCCCCTAAACTTGCTTAATGAGTTGAATAAGATTAATTATTATAATGAATTCTTATAACCCTAATCTAACCTTTTGAGATGCTTTGAATCATAATATAATCTTAAGTTTCAAATTTGGTCCAATTTGGACACTGTTTGAGCAAGTTATGCAATTTTATGCACATTTTAGACTTTTCTACAATTTACCCAATTGAGAGGTTTTCTTTGCAATTTATCAGTTGCATTATGTTCCTTGGATATTATCTCATCATTATTGATCTTATTAATCCATGGGGCACATATTTAATCCTTGGTTTGAAGGTGTTTTCTCCAAGGGTATTTTAGGGTTTACCCCTTCATGGATGAGCTACCTTTAGTAGCTATCAACTAATGAATTATTTGTTTTGATTGGAAATTCAACTTTTTCTTTTTATTTATCTTAAATTTTCATATACTTATCCCTAAGCACCAAAACGAGCCATTTTCTCTCCACCAATTCCCTCCTTCTATGAACCTCATTATCCCTATGTGCTGATGTGAATTTCTTGTCCAAGGAAGAAGAAAGAGGGGATCTCGTGTTTTCTTCTATTTGGGAGTTTATATTATAATTAGAGGTAATTTTTATAACTTTCTCCATATTTATTGCTTACCATAATCTTGCTAGCTCATGTTCTTGCTTGAAAATGATGATCCATGCACTAAAAAGCTATGCTTGATTTGGATTTTGATTTTTATAATGTTCCCTATTCTAATTTCAGTTCTAGATGAACCTGTGATCATTTGTACGTTATTACTAAGGTATAATATGACTTTGATAAAGTTGGTTTGACAACCTATGGTGCTAAGCACCTATCAACCAATGGTCAATTTTAGGGTTTTAAGCTGATTTTTTTATAAACCCATGACCCGATGATGTTACCATTGCAAAAACCCTATGGTGTTGTATTCATGACTAGTGATGGTGGTAACCAAGGGTGTCAACTGATGTTCACCCATTAGGTTATGTTTTTTCCTAATTAGAAGCCTAGTGATTAACAACTAAGTACCCTAATGATGCTATCAATCAATGGTGATATTAGTTTGATATTTGATGCTGATTAATGAATATAGTGCTGATCTAACAACCCATGGTGACTTAATGGTCACTAATGATGGTGGATCAGATCTCCAAAACCTATGGTGAGTTAATCACATAGTTGTATCATCAATTAAACCTTATACCAATGGTTTCTTGGGTCACTTGATGCAATGGTCGGACCTATAATGTAATTGATGGTTTTAACGTATGAACTTGACCCAATGGTCAAGATCTAATGTTTATTCCTCCAATAAAGTGGAATTATGGCTAATGTAATATGTTGGTCCTAATAATGTGATTTATATGCTTTCCTTTATATGATAAACTTAAGGAGCTTACATGTTGACAACGGATGGCTTGTTTTAAATGAACAGTCGATTGTGGGTTTTACCCTACTCTCAACAGGACCCTTATTATTGTTAACTAAAGGATGTCTAGGGTTAAATGGTGAATTTTATAGATCACAACTCAATAACATCATAGATGATTCATTCAAGGTGTTTACTTATGTAAACAACCAATGGTCTTACCTTTTAAACATCCAATGGTTCTGGGTGACATTGTGGTATGGTGATATGCATTGAATGATGATGGAACAAATGGAGGGTTAGCTTTAATAAGGTAATCTTACCTATTCACTAATATGAATAGAAGGGATGATAACCATATTGTGTTGATATATAACCCTAATGGGTTGTAAGTTGTTATACCTAGCTTTAATATAACTAAATGATGGTAATTGGGTATGAATAGTCCTTGAATGATTAATACAATCATGGAGTACTCTCTTATTGTTGTTGAAACCTTAGTATGCTATAACCCAATGGTTACACCTTGATTTATGTGTGGGTTAATACTTGAGAATAGTGTGGAATGTGATGGTGATGCTTCACCTTATGCATCCATGATCCAATGGAGATGCTGTGAGTAAGGGTTTGGGTATGAGTGCTGATTAGTAACATTAATATAATTTATCTTGTTGAGCCTAACTCTAATGTAAATAGATAAAGATGAGTATTCATGTTTAACCTTCTTATATGATGGCATGATGGTGAAATAACATCCTTAATATGAACATAACCTTAATGTGTTAATTGGTGGTTATCATAGCCACATGGTTGATACTTTCTTATGCTAAACATGTTCCTTATGAATATGATGAGGGTCAATCATATCTAGATTCCTTGCATGTTGATGTAATGAAGGAATGTTCTTAATGTTAATATAACCCTGCTATGTTGTTTATGAATATCTCCTAGCACATTAATGCAATATGTAAGTGATGTTGTTGAGACTTGTTATAAGGCATGGAAAGATAATGATGATCTTGTAGGGAATAGTATGATGGTCTTAACGACCTTTGGGCATGGTTGAGCCCTGAATGAGGTGTAATCCTCTTGTGTTTATAAGGGTTGATACCCAGTGATATTGTGAAAAGGATTTATATCTTGTGATAGTATGATGGTCTTAATGACCGTTGGGCATGGTTGAGACCTGAATGAGGTGTAATCCTCTTGTATTGATAAGGGTTGATACCCTGTGATATTGTGAAAAGGATTTATATCTTGTGATAGCATGATGACTAGTGTAGTCTCATGAATGAAAATGAATAGTACCATGTGATGTTGAGATGAGAAATTGTGTTTTACACATTTTATAACTTTTGAAGTTGTGATACTTATATGCTTTCTAGATGTGAATTAGGGTTTGTATGTCCATTTGTTTGATGCAACCTTAATTCACCCAATTGGAGATAACTAATCAAGTAAAACTTTAATCATGTAGTGCTCTGTCCCATAGAACCATCTTTAGTGTCAGAACTTGTTGAATGGTGAAACAAGTATTCCTAAGGGAAACTTGGAGTGCATACTATTGAGTATGTGGGGTGCTTGGCATCCTGACACCAAGTGTTTCAGGAGGATGGCTGCGATCATACCTAGCCTGCTTTTTGAGAACAACTTTGGCCAGATCTCAATGATTATAACATGATGTGATTAGAGGAAAAATGCGGTTTTACCTCAGTGATTGGGTTTGAATACCCTCGATGCTAGCGCCATGACCTGTACCAAGGTGGGCTAGTTATAGGACTATATGTCACTGTTTTATAGTTTGACTATATGTCACTACGGTGCAAACTCATACTGACCGAGTATGGAGAAGATCTTGGAGTTTGGCTCTTCCTCGATCCTATGTGGAACTGATTGCGACTAAGAGCTGGTCAGTTGGACTTTGAGTGGTACAACTCAAACTCCCCAGGGCATAATAAAAGATTTAAGATAGCCATGTAGCATATCTTTTTAGGGTTATACACAACACTTCATATTGGATGATAACCCTTGTTTGCTTTCTTTTCACTGAGATCATGTATAGTACAATAAGAGATAATAGATATGCTTATGTTGTAGTTATGCTCATGTTGTAAACATGCTTATGTTGTCAAATATACTAACACTGATGGTTAAGATGCTGCTGCTAGCTATGTTTAATATTGCTAGCCATGCCTATGTAATTAGAAATTCTTAAACTGCTAATCATGCCTATGTTCATTGTGTTATGATGTTAGTTATACTTATGATATAGATTTGTTCCCTTTATTTGTGATGCCATTATTGATAGCCATGCTATGTTAATAGACATATTCATGATGTCAGGGATGCTTATGGTACTGGATTGCTTGTACTGTTAGTAAGGAATATGATGATAGTCAGATTAATGACAATGATTGTTATTAGATGCAATTTGATGATATTTGAGTAGAGATCTATCTAGAGAAATGGATTTATTTGTTATCTATATATGCATTGATGATCATACTTGTTGCTAAGATGAATTGCTTAATCTATTGAGTATACTTGAACTATTCAATCTGTTCAATTGATTATAAATACTCCAACTGCTTAGTTATCTATTATTTAAAATGTTGTAATCAATAAGCATTGTTGGAGGTTATATCCATTGCTGGGACATGTGTCTCATCCTTGTGGTTTGCCACATCCTTTTAGGTAATTGGAAGTGATGAAAACAAACATATGGCAGCAAAGAGGAGCTATAGTAATGAATCTTTGAGAAAGTTGATTAGATGTCTAGTGTGTCCTAGAGTCATCCTTGTACTCTCAGGTCTGGGTAGGAAAAGTTTGTATATAGTGTTTCAAATGAATCGAAATTTCATTAGCATGTTAATGCTTATTTGTGTGGCATATACAAATATTTTTATCATGTGTATATATGTTGTGGCTAAAGTGATAGAACAATTTGTATCAAATTCTTGTCATAGTATGGATAAAAGAAAGATGTTGGGCTCTTATGCAAATGTTTTTGAGCAGGTTCTCACATTGAAATCAATTTCAATTTACCCATATTTTTGGGTATGTGGTTAATTGGTGATTGATTGTGTTCTATGTTTTGAGTAATCTCATTTAGTGTAACATGTTCTTACATCGATATAGAATTGTAGCCTTCTTTTCCAATAGAGGAAATTGATCCCATCAAAGATGGGAAGGTTAATGAAGTATCTCCCTCCTTAGTAGTCACCCATCTTCTCTTACTTGTGGAAGTATGGTTCGAGAAGACCCACTCTGATACCAATTGTTTGATCCTAGGATGGGTGATTTGCTCTAGGGGGGGTGAATAGATCTGAATCACTTGAAAAAATATTAGACCTTTAAGATATTTCACAAGATAAGGTTGCTATATAGGAAATTTGAGTGCAACTAAAACATACATAGCAAGGGAGAGAGATTGAACAAGCACCAAGTGACAAGCTATGTAGAGTGGAATCATACTCCAAACTAGGAGTATGTCAGTCCACTACCTAGAGAGGTCAATCTCTAGGATTTCTAAGTGTGTATTCCTCTATATATTCACTTATAAGAGTTACAACATGAGACCCACCAAAGGACTTACATATACAATACAAAGAGTTTTAAACCTTACAAAGGACTTACCCACTTTGCAATGAGTCTCCATCCTTATCCAAGGACTTACCCACTCTTGCACAAGTCTTCAGCCTTCTAGGAATCACTCACTCTTCTTGGATCTTCAGCCTTTGACTTCACCTTCACTCTGAGAAGCTTTCACCAAGGACTAACCCACTTGAGTAAGGAGTCTTCTTCCTTCACCAAAGGCTTACCTAGTCTTGCTCCAAGTCTTCGGCCTTGATCTTCACCAAGGGACTCCTTCCCTTGTTCTTCTTCACCTCTCTTAGCCAAGAGAGAGAACCTTCATCTTCATGGTTGAAGTGATAGATAGGGAGGTGATGGAAGTGAGAGACTCACAAGATATACAAATGGAACTAGCTCTCTTACATATTTCATACTCACTCTAATAAATGTAGCAAGTGATTAAGTTCATAGAGAGAGAGGAGGCTATAGGATTCACTCAACTATAGAATAGGAACCTCATATAGATTTTTGCATTGAATGCTCAACCTTGGAATGAAGCCCAAGGGGTCCTATTTATAGTTGGGGATGCCTCTTACCTTTGGGAACATTTAAGAAAGAAAACTAGACGTTTTGGGGCTTGTGACAAATATATTTTCAATTGTTGCAACTCCACAATAGCTAGAAACACTTTTATGCACTTTTCCGTATAGTGCTATCGGCCGAGTTTCTATAAAGGTGACTCGACTGAATGCACTATGCGACAAAGCTAATTTGACCAATCGATTGAGTTTTCCTGGTAGAAACTTGACCAATAGATTAAATTAGTTTTGTTCTAGTGCAGTGGTCGGTCGAGTTCTGAGTATAGGAAACTTTGACCAAACCATGACATTCTCAAAATCTATCAAGGATCGGTCGAGATTGTAACTCGATTGATAAAGTGCCTATAATAAATTTTAGAAAATGTCATTAAAGTTCTTAAATATTCGATTTAAATGCTCCTGATTTTTTCTAATCTTAATTACAAGTCATACAATCATTACAAGTGATTTACAACATGATTATAATGGATTTACATCATATTCAAAAAATGTGTACTTGTATTGACTTTGACTTGTCTTTTTTCCAAGTTGAGATGAGAAAGTTAGGGCATTTGGAGTGTGTCTATACCTAATTTGAAATCACTCAAGTAGATGCATTAGACACAATTAATTAGAATAGTTTAGTCATCATTAAAATAAAGGTTTGGTCAATTTAGAACTAGAGTCAACATTGACCTAGAGTCTATAGAGATGATGTATACTACAATAAGAGATGACATATATGATCATATTGTAGTTATGCACTTGTTGTAAACTGCTTATGTTGTCAGATATACTGACACTAATAGTTAAGATGATGTTTCTAGATATCTTTAATATTGCTAGCCATGCCTTTGTAAGTAGAAATTCTTAAATTGCTAAACATGCTTATGCAATTAGTTGTGCTTATGATGTTGTAACATACCGAATGTTAGACCCTACCCTGGAAGTTTTACCTATTGGTTTTAGTCAAACAAGGTTGAGGATAGATCTAGATGAGGTTTAGTATAACCATAATGAGTTAATGCATGCATATACCACCCTAATGTAACCTAATGTTCTCACATTAATCTTAGGCCAATAATGGATACATAAAATAGGCCATATGAAGTAATGTAAAATTCGTGCAAATCATCACACATAATTCTTTAGTGATGATATTAACCTAAATAGATGAGCAATAATGATAATAGTGAAAAATATGATAATCTAAGTAATAATGTGATATTAATGGCCGCAAATATTAATTATGACAAAACTCATGAAAAGGAATCCCAAAGGTGGAATCTAAGTTAATAATCGTGTTCCTTGGGTCCCAATTGCCTTGGAAGTTAAGTTTCACATTATTCACATAATAATAATTAATTTAATTCAATTTGGAAAGAGAAGATCTATATTTTCCCCAAAATATCAAATAAAATAATAAATGACTCCAAAAGAGGAAAATAATCTTGGATTTGTAATCTACATAATAAATATAGCCTTTGGGTGAATTTTCATTCAATTTGGGAGATGTTTGATTAAAAGATGAAACCAAGAGAGAGAAAGTGTGTAGAAACTTCAAAATATTGAATAAATATACAAACAACTCCAACAGGTAAAATTGATGGAAAATTCACATCCAACACATAAATATGACTTGTGGGTGAAGTTTCATAAAATTTGGAGAATCTAAAGTCATAAATGAAGGAGGAAAGAGAAAATATTATTTGATTTATTTAACACAAAAAAAGTTCCCAAAAGGCAAATCTAATTGCATAATCGAAATCTACATGCTTTAATTAGCCTCTATGCAAAATTTCACCTAATTTGGTTAATGTTTGAACCCTCAGTTTACTTAGTAAAGAAACTTAATCAAACATTATTTAAGTGCAAATTATTTTCTCAATTTCCTTGTCACTAAGATTTGGAATCTGGTTTTCCTTAAGTTTTTAGGTTTGATTTGGACCCTCCAATTTTTGATCGGACAATGCTCGACTCATATCCCACCTTTGGTAGGAGTCCAACTTGACGCGTTCTATTCAAGGACCCCAACTGTGATCTTCTCTCAGGTCTCTCTCCCTCTCCCTTCTTCCTTCTCCTCTGCTTTCTTTCCCCCCACCTTCCTCATCTCTTCCCAGATCGATCGACCCTATCAAAGCTAGGGCTCATGACACGGTCACCAGTTATACGAAGGGTCTCCACTTTCCCCTGTATGCCCCCGGTTTTCGGCTACCTTCCCCTCTTCTCTCCATCTCAGACCATCAGACCCTTGATAAACTGTCCACACACCTCCTCTGGACCGCCCACGACCTCTTCCTAGTGTTTGTTTTCCCTATTGTCTATCAGAACAACATCCCCAACTTTGACCACACTGGGCGGAAAATTAGGCTATGGACGAGGCTTATAATCATTTGCAAGGTTGGGTCAGCATTTGGGAATGTAGCATATGGACTTGTGAAGATGTTTATTGTTGGATCTAGGGATCTAGAGGGGGGGTGAATACAACTTCAAAAATTCTCATAAGATAGATTAGACCTTCAAATTATATCAAATTAAAACCAATGACTTAAGTGCAATTTGAAGTCCTAACTAACAAGCATAGAAAGGATGAGAGGAATTGATAGCAAGCATTTGAAAAGGTCATGTAGAGTGGTTCCACTCTCCAAACTAGGAGAGAGTTAGTCTACTACCTAGAGAGGTCAACCTCTAGGACTTTGCAAGTGCTTTTCTCTATATATTCACCAATAAGAGTTACAATACAAGACCCCCAAAGGACTTACCCATCCAAGAACAAGGAGTCTTCTACCTTACCAAGGACTTACCCACTTTGCCAAGAGTCTTCAGCCTTCTTCCAAGGTCTTACCTACTCTTGCACAAGTCTTCCGCCTTCAAGGATTTACCCACTCCTCTTGGATCTTCAGCCTTTGCCTTCTCCTTCAACTGGAGAATGTAACATCCCTGACCTGGGTTATGCTTTAACCTTAGATGTTTTGTTTAAGAAAGATAATTATATGTTTACTCTTATCTTTTGAAAAGTAATTAAGGCTCAAGAGGAGCTTATGTTTCAATCTTAGTCCTTTTTGAAAAATGTTGAAAACAATGTTTTGCATGTTTTGGACTAAAGTGCAAATTACCCAAGTTGAGGGGTTAACTTGCAAATGTTACATGGTAAAATATTCCTCAAGTGTTGAAGCATCATAAGAATGAGAATGATGTAGAGGTATGGCTTGTGAAAGCCTGAGCACCAAGAAAGAGCTTATTAAGCAATGTTTGTGCATTAAAATCTAGTTTTGGTGTAATGTGCAATTTACCCAAAACCTAGGGTTCAATATGAAAAATACTATTTCTAAAGAGTCCCTAATGTTTCTTGGTATCAATTAGATACAAGAAAATCAGTGGGGAATCTCATTTGAATCTCTTTGGAAGAGAGAGAATCTTAATAATAAAATAATCAAGATTTAAGCATAATTGAAACCCTAATTTGATTTAATGCAAAAATAAATATATTAATGGAAGTGCCCTTCAACTAAAAATGTGATGGTTGAATTTATATAAGTATGGACGTCCTTGTGCCTTGAAATGGCACCGAAATATCTAAAGTGAGTGGAGAGCCCACTCACATTAGTTAAAGAAAAAGTAATATCCACTAATTTTTGGATATTATTATTATATTGATTAAGGAGCTTAATTTGTTTTCTTTTAATTCATGGATAAATAAGAGTATTTCGAAGGGGATGATGATGGATTCGTATGCAATGAAGTGAGGGGGGATAAGTGGCACCAATTTAAGGAATTGAAGGATTTTTATAACACTTTCTCTCTCTTGAATTTTCCTTATATACACTTCATTCTTTCACCCACATGAAAGACTTTTTCAACTCTTCTTTCTTTCCTTTCTTTGGATGAACACAAGGGAGCTTAGTATCAATAGGAGGATGTACCCCAACCTGTAGGTGAACTCCTTAATCATCTTCAACCTTGATTTCATGGTGGAAATCGAAATTCAATGCTTATTTTCTTCTTTTCTCCATTCAATCTTCAACCTTAGCCATTCTTTTCACTCAAAGACTTGAGGACAGACATTGGGAAGTTGAGAAAGCTTCATTCACCATTAAAGACGTGAAGCTTGGAATCAACTTTAAAGGTGGGTTATATAACTTTATTGATTTCACTTCTTCATCATATGTTGAATCTTTCTTCTTTCCCGAAATTCCATTTGATTAGTTGATGAAATCACCATAAGAATCACAGGAAATTTTGAAGTTTTGAAGCTTGAAGATGATGACGTCATCTTAGCACACACCTCAATAAATATCATGAGCGAACAGTCTTCAACTTTGATGACCAAACGGTCTCAAGACCGTTTGGTGATCAAACGATCTCAAGACCATTTGAGGGCAAACGGTCTCAAGACCATTTGAGGGCAAACGGTCTCAAGACCATTTGAGGGCAAACGGTCTCAAGACCATTTGAGGTTAAATGGTCTCAAGACCATTTGGGGTCAATTGCTAATGTGGATGAATGAAGATCCAATGGTTCAAATTGATCTAAATATAATGGTTTCAAAAATGGATGATCCATTGAATACAAACCCTAATCGGATTGATTGGTTGAAACCCTAAATTGATTGAGTCAATTTCTATGTTGAATGGCCCAAATGGTCTCAAGACCGTTTGAGGGAAAACAGTCTCAAGACCATTTAAGGTCAAATGGTCTCAAGACCATTTGAGGTCAAGTGGAGTCATGGATGGATGGAGATCCAAGGGTTACATTTTGATCTACTTTCAATGGTCTCAATATTGGATGGTTCAAGGAGTGCAAACCCTAAATCGATTGATTGTGGAAACCCTAGATAATCCTTTCGGTTTCAAGGTAGTTTGGACCAAATAGTCTTGAGACCATTTGAGTCCAAACGGTCTTGAGACCATTTGGGATCAAACAGTCTTCAAACCGTTTGAGACCAAACGGTCTCAAAACCGTTTGATGTTCGATCGGTTTCAATGATGGGTTGTTCATTCGGTCTCAAGGTTAATTTGATCAAATAGTTTCAAGGGTTGAAAGCACCAAACAGTTTCAAAACCGTTTAAGAGTGAACAGTCTCAACCCTAGATGCCCAAACAGTTTCAAAACTGTTTGGAGGTCAAACAATCTCAACCCTAAGGTGGGCAAATGATTTCAAAACCGTTTGAAGGTCAAGGAGGTCAAAACTGTTTGAAGGTTCAAAAGTATCAAAACCGTTTGGAGACCTAATAGTCTCAAAGATATGAAAGATCAATTAACCCTATGATTTTTAATGATGATAATTACAGTGGTTGTACCTTTAAGGTACTTAAGTGATTAATACCTTTTGAGTGGTTAACCTTTGATGCTTATGAAAGAAGTAACTCAATAGACTATGATAACCATAGATGTATGTACTTGAATGAAGGGTTGACCTAATCTAATCAAGCTTGAAAGTAATCAACATCCTAGAGAGGATGAGAGAGAGAGAGAGGAATTCATACATGTATAATAATCATGTAGTGGTTAAGCCTCAATACTTTCAACATGAATAAAATATGTAATTAGGGTATGATCCTTGATAAAGATATCATGAAACCCTAATTGAGAAGGTTGATGTGCCCTAACCCTAATTTAGGGCAATGTTAGGTGAAATCCTAATCTAGGGTAATGGTGTAACCCTAACCTAGGGTGATGATATGAGAAATCCCAATTCAGGGTAATATAATGAAAAACCCTAAATTAAGAGGACGCTTCATGAAACCCTAATTTGGGGAAAAGTTATAAGGAACCTTA
Source organism: Alisma plantago-aquatica (assembly GCA_963693085.1). Taxonomy (NCBI): domain Eukaryota; kingdom Viridiplantae; phylum Streptophyta; class Magnoliopsida; order Alismatales; family Alismataceae; genus Alisma; species Alisma plantago-aquatica. Next base: position 1,061,783,070 of record OY856409.1, on the reverse strand, counting down.
ATTCAAGGTAATGATGTGTGAAACCCTAATATAGGGTGATTCCATGTGAAACCCTAATGCAATGATGAGATGTGAAACTATAATCCAGGGTGATGCTATGTAATGCTATATGAAACCCTAACCCTAATATAGGGTGAAGGTATGTGAAACCCTAATTTTGGGTTATAATGCATGAAACCCTAATCTTGGGTAATATGATGAAAAACCCTAATCCTAATGAAGGAATAGTGATGATACCCTTACATTGCATGGTGCTGATATGTAATTGATATAACTGTTATCATTTGTACTAACCATGCATGTATCATGAGATGTTGGGCATAGCCAGGAATGAGCTATGATGTTTTTTTATTGAAATTGTTTTATGGGCCTTGTGAGCCATAATATGCTTTGTTGCCTAGTAAGAGGTAACACGAGATTAAATGGGCTTTGAGAGCCATGTGAGCTTCTTGTGTAGCAAGTATCATATTTACCTTGGTCATATGACCTGAAGGTATTAGTTACTTGATAAGTGGTAACAAGTGTTCTTTGATGAACTGAGGGTTTGAATACCCATATTTCATAATCATGATGATGAGATGTTAAGTAATGAGAATGCCCATGATGAGATAAGGGACTGAGATCCCAATGTTTTATAAAGTTTTAAAAAGTACTTGATAGAAGTATTACACATTCTTTGTAGCTTTTGTCATAATAATTGATGTTTGGAAACTTGTCTGATGCTAAAAGAATATGTAATACACTTAATTAATAAAGTGAAATCTTATCATGTAGAGCCTTGACCATAGATCCATCATTGTCAGTAGTTGGTGATGGAGAAACATATTTTCCTATGGGAATTCCTGGAATGCATATTTTTGAATATGTGGGGGTAATGGGCGAATATATCCTTACGCCTCACAGGAATGACTACGGGCCATATCCTATGCATAGAAATGGTTATGAACCATATCCCAATAAGAGTATGGCTATGAGCCATAACTCCACAATACCAGGCATTGGCTAAGGGCCATATCCTGAAGAGAGTATATGCTATGGGCTATAACTCTATAGCGAAGTTACCAGTATACCCTGGAAAGCTATTTTAACAGAGACACAAGATGTCATGCATGTGGTCTCACACTGACCGAGATAGATGAGGTGACGGAGTTCAGCTCTTCCATTGACCTATGTATGATACCAATTTCACTTTGCAATGGTCGGTTGGAGTATGAGCGGTATACCTCATCTCCTCAGCGCTTAAGTATGATTGTAAAATGTAATCAGCCGTGTAGCGTATTTGCTTAAGGTTGAAATACGAGAATCATTGGTTGATGTTACCTTTCTTAGCATATCTGAGATGGATAAATGTCATACATGTTCTTCAATTCCTTATTGGATAAGTGACATGCTGCTTTATCAAGTTATAGCTGAAATGATTTAAATAAGAATATTGCTCTAATATGCTTAGATATTGGTTTATCTACTGTTGAATATATATGATTCCTCTGCTCAGTTTTATTCTATTAAACTGCAATAATAATGTTTCTGGCAGAGAGTTATATCTCTCGCTGGGACAATTTCAATTGTCTCACCCCCGTGGGATCCAACCTTTTTAGGTAGATACGAAAGAAGAGGCAGAGACCCTATAGTAGGGGAAGAGCAGCAGCAGGGACAACAGTGACATTCCAGATGGAGGCACTAGCTGTCATATTTTGTATAGAGAGTCCTATGTGTCGTCTCTATACTCTCAGGTCCTCAAAGTTAGTAGTTAGTACTTTTAATGAATCAATCTGAGATTTTGGCTTGATGCCTCGAGGTTCTTATGCTGCCTGTGTAAAGTTTTAACATAGCAGTTGATGCTTGTAATCCTCGAGAAGGGATGGTACATGATATGTACTTATGAACCAGGATGTAAATATAATACATCGGTTCTTGATAAAAGAGTTTTCCTTTATTTGGATCTCTTTGTAAATGATTTTAATTTTTAGTGGTTTTCAATAATCCACTGTTAATAACTGCTTCCGCATTTATCATTATCCGATGTTCGGGATTTGCCGTCTCAATTTAGTTGGTATTAGAGCCAGGTTCGCTAAGTCTACAGAGATATATGATTAAGGTTGTTGAGTATGTTCTAGTGTCTTCCAGTTATCTGAAAGTGTCTTCTGCTCATATAGGAGGAGAAGAAAAACTTAAAGATGTCTGGATCACGTGAAGAACATGCTACTGAGAGCAACATTGCTGCACCAGGAAGAGGTGCAAGGGATCATGATAGGGAGGAACCAGTACCTGAACATCCCCAGCTTAACCAACCTGTACTAGAAAACCCATCTTTCCATGATCTGTTTGGGCAGTTCATGGCAACCATGATGCATATGGTGGATAGGATGCCACCACCTGCACCTAGGGCACCATCTCACCATGAAGGACAGTGATCCAGCAAGACTTTCGAACGACTTTGCCGGGTTGGAGCCACAGATTATGCTGGTACAACTGACCCAACAGATGCTGACTTGTGGTTGACTGAGTTGGAGAAGGCCTTTAGAATCCTCAATATCCCTGAAGCAGAGAAGGTGAGGTATGCAGTGTACCTTCTAAAAAAGAGTGCTGGCCACTGGTGGATAATAGAAGAGGGCAAGAGGCCAGGTGTTGAAATTGGATGTGAAGAATTCTGACGAGAATTCGTTAGTAGATACTTCCACAAGACGTTTCTAGATGAGAAGATCTCTCAGTTTGAGAGGTTAAGGCAAGGACCAATGAATATTAGCGAGTATGAAGCTAAGTTCATGGAGCTTTTATGGTTCTGTCTGCATATGGAAGCTACTGATGAAGAGAGAATTCAGCATTTTGAGAAAGGGTTGAATGCTGAATTGACTACTCCTGTGTCTGCTCTAGAGAATAGGGAGAGGTTCACCACCTTTGTGGAGTCTGTTAGGCGGATAGAAAGGTCTATGACTGAGAAGCGTTAGGCCAACAATAAGAAGTTGTATACATAGTTCAATGGAAAGAGGTCTGAGAGTTTTAAGAAACCAAGGTTTTCTGCACCAACACCACCACCAAGGTTCAATAACCAGACACAATGGACGTCAAATAGGGGTAGGGGCCATAGTTTTCCTACAAATAGACCCCAGTACAACATCAACATTGGTGACATGACCTTTTAGACCATACCAAGAGAATAGAACCTATCATCAGTGTAGATAGGTAGGACATCTAGCAAGAAAATGATGAAAGCTAGATGATAAAATAGTACAACTCAGAACATGTGCCCAGTTGTTTCTAATACAAAATAGCCTAGAAAGATATACATGATCAGCAACTAGACTAAAAACTAGAACAACTAAACATCTAAGCTATCTATGTCCATAACATCATCATCATCACCATCAGAGACATCAAGCTCATAGTCATCATCTCCGTCTGAAGATGCAATAGAGAGAACAACATTGCCTTCATCACCAGAGGCATTGGCAAAGCCGTCAGAGCCATCATTATCAGATGCCTCACCATCATCCTCATCGTCATCATCGGCCTCCTCGTCAGGAGCAACCTCCTCATCAGTGTGGTCTGGCATCTCCTCATCAGTAAGGGAACCAAAACCCTGACCGGGCCAACGTGCATTCTGCTAATCCCAATACATGATAAACATCATGTTTTCTACAATTTCAGTTTGATTCAGATGAATATTGTAGTTAACAACTAGGGCAAGGATGCATCTCTTGAGGTCCAAGGTAGAGGAGGGAAGGGTGTACTTCTTCCTATATGGAAATTGAGTCTTCTTAAAGAACTTATGAATGCCAGGGAGAGTAAGATTATATTTCTTGTAGAAGGCCTTAGGCTCAACTAAGTCAAAGTACTCTGGGTAGTCCTTACGCCAGGTGTCAGTCACTTTGGTACCTAAAAAGAAGATGTTTAGGGTATCCTCATAGACTTGAAATTTCTTCCCGGCTATCATGGATGTGAGGACTACTTGAGTATTAGGCAGGGGTACGAGGGTGTTGTATTTCCAACACAAGTTAGCATAGAATTCATGAACCACTTTTGTTCTTGTGATGGAATTGTTATAGCATGCATGTTCAACACCCAAGGAAAAGAGATGGTGATCATAAAGAAACTCCTCTACTTGATCTATGACCTCTTGTCTTCGTGGTATAGGCTTAAATAGGGCACAAAAAGGGAAAGGGTTCTGGGGAAGGATCTCCTTATACCTATTTAGAGCCTCATTTGAGACGAAGAAAGTGTCATCAAACGAAACCAAGCGGGAGTTGGATGAAGATGAAGGTGCATTAGCTGGGGCGACCCTCTTCATCCTATTGGATGCCATAGAAATGAAAAGGAGAGGAAGGAGAGAGCACAAGCTAAAGACTCACCACCAAAATTTGTACACAGACCTAGGTTAGCAAGGGGGAAGGTCAAGAGATGTCAAGCTAGGTTGAGCTAGGGCTAGGGAGAGGAAGGTTAGGGCTAGGGTAGAGATCCTAGGGGAGCTGGAGGTCAGATTGGTCGAATTTTCTCTAGTTGAGAGAGAGAGAATATTCAGTCGAATCCATCTTAAATTTGCTCCAGCCTGGCCATTAGTCAAATTCTGTGAACTCAAAAACTCGACCGATAGGCTCTTTAAAAAAGCTCTAGGCCTCCGATCGGTCGAGTTGTCAACTCAACCAATGGTCAATCTGACCTAAACTTAGAAATCCTAGTTTCTAGCCATTAGAGTGCTATTTAAATATATTTTTCAAGTCCATTATATATTTTGAACATACTTAGGCACATATCACTCATCATTGGGTACTATTTTGCGGTAAAACATGCGTTTGCAAAAAATACCCAAAAATAAGAGAAAAACAAGGCAAAATGAACATGAAGAACATATATTTAGCATATTAGCAAGCAGAGATGATCAAAACATAGGTAAAACATATAGGATAGATGAAAACTAGATAGAAGGCATATCATATTCATTCAAAACATTTATGAGAAATTTGGATCTAATAAAGTTAAATTGGTCTCTAGCTAAAGGTTTAGTGAAAATGTCCGCTAACTAATTTTCTATGTCCACATGTGTGATATATATATCTTGGCAATGTGATCACGGAGAAAGTGATGGCAAACATCTATATGTTTAGATCTACTATGCAAGATAGGATAATATGACAAGTTAATTGCACTAGTATTATCACAATAGATAGGAGAAGAATCAAAATAAATGTTAAAGTCTTGGAGCATTTGCTTCATCCATAGGACCTGGGCACAACAACTCCCGACTGCAATGTATTCAGCCTCAGTGGTTGATAATGCCATTGTGTTTTGTTTCTTGGAAAACCAAGATGCCAAGCATTATCCTAGGAGGAAACAAGTGCCACTTGTACACTTTCTATCAATCAAGCACCCTGCATAATCTGCATCACTATAAGCAGGTAAGAGTAAAGTCCCTTGACTTGGGATACCATAGACCAAAATTTTGGGTTTTGGCTAAGTACCTTAAAATCCTCTTAACAACTATAATATATGTTTTCTTAGGATTTGATTGAAAGTGAGCACACAAGCCAACACTAAACACGATATCAGGTCTACATGCAGTTAAGTAAAGTAAACTTCCAATCATACCTCTATAGATCTTCTCATATACCTTCTCACCTTCTTCATCTTTGTCAAGTTTGGCGGTGTTTGACATGGGTGTGTACATTGGCTTGGTGTTCTCCATCCCAAAGCATTTGAGTAGTTCATTTGCATACTTGCCTTGGTTGATGAAGTTCCCATATTTTGTTTGCTTGATTTGAAATCCGAGGAAGAACATGAGCTCACCCATTATACTCATTTCAAATTCACTCTGCATAAGATCACTAAATTCTTTGCAAAGATCAAGGTTAGTTCCGCCAAATATGATATCATCAACATATATTTGAATGATAAGAAAATTGTTAGAAGTGTGCTTTAGAAATAAGGTAGAATCCACTTTGCCCATGATATACCCATGATCTAACAAAAAGTTCTTTAATTTCTCATACCAAGCTCTAGGTGCTTGTTTGAATCCATAGAGAGATTTTTGCAACAAATAAACATGGTTAGGTAGACTATCATGTTCAAAGCCCAGAGGTTGTGCTACATACACTTCCTCCTCAATTGTACCATTCAAAAATGTACTTTTAACATCTATTTGATACAAAAGAAAGTTTTATAACTAGCAAAGGCAAGCAACATACGAATGGACTCAAGTCTAGCTACAAGTTCATATGTTTCATCAAAATCTATACCTTCCGATTGATTGTAGCCTTGAGCCACTAACCTTACTTTGTTCCTTACCACTTTGCCACTTTTGTCAAGATTGTTGCGGTAGACCCATTTGGTGCCAATGATATTCCTATCACTTGGTCTTGTCACTAGGGTCCAAACTTTGTTCTTTTCAAATTGCTCTAATTCTTCTTACATAGCTAGAATCCACTCATCATCCCCAAGAGCTTCCTTGATGTTCTTTGGCTCGAGTTGTGAGATGAAGGTGATGTTGGCTTGGTCTTTGTTGAATGCAGCCCATGTCTTCACTCTTTCAAATGGATCACCTAAAATCAGCTCCTTTGGATGATTCTTTGAAAATCGGGGGTTGGATCATTCTTCTCTTCATCTTTCTCTTCTTCTTGAGTGGCCACCTCTTTTCCTTTTGTGTGGTGTTGAGCTCTTTTAGAATAGCAATTTCTTCACTTGCAACATCATCATTTGGAACAATATCTTTGGGAATAGAGGGGTTCGTCTCAATAAACTTAACATGTATGGATTCTTCTACTTTAGCATGATCAATATTAAAAACTCTATAAGCCTTGCTAGTAGCACTATAGCCAAGAAAGAAATCCTTATAAGATTTTGGGTCAAACTTGTCGAGAGAATCTTTCATATTCAAAACAAACAAGGACATCCGAAAACATGAAAATACTTGATAGAAGGCTTCCTACCACGCCATAGCTCATAGGGGGTTTTCTTCAAAGAAGGATGTGTAAAAACCCAGTTTTGCACAAAACATGAGGTACTAACAACTTCAGCCCAAAAATTCTTTGGAGTATCATACTCTAGAAGCATGGTCCTAGACATCTCTTGTAAAGACCTATTCTTCCTCTCTACAACCCCATTTTGTTTAGGTGTTTGAGGTGAAGAGAAGTTGTGTGCATAACCAAATTCTTGACAAAAATATTCAAAAATCTCATTTTCAAATTCTTCCCCACGATCACTATGGATGGAAACGATGCGGCAAGAAGCTTCATTCTCAACTTGTTTACAAAATCCCAAGAAAACATCAAGCGTATCACTCTTAGAAATGAGAAAGAAGGTCCAAGTATATCTCGAGAAATCATTGACAATAACAAGGCAATACTTGGAACCACGATGCGATTGAGTTCTCATTGGTCCAAATAGATCAATGTGAAGAAGCTCAAGAGCTCTCTTGGTAATAAGGACTCATTTAGATTTGAAGGAGGACTTGGTTTTCTTTCCTTAGGTACAAGGTTGGCATTCCTCCTCCTTTTCAAAATCCAATTTGGGAAGTCCCTTGACCAAGTCCTTTTTTCTCAACTTGTTCAACTGATGCATATTTACATGACCAAGCTGACAGTGCTAAAGAGAAATATCATCGACTTGACTACTTGGCATCTACCAACAACATGCTTAGAACAATAACATAAACATTACCACTTCTAGTTCCCTTATATATAACTTGGTAGGTGAGGGAATATAGAATCAAGTATTCAAAGGAAGTAAATAACACAAGGTAACCATTGTCACATAATTGACTAACACTAATTAAATTGTGATGTAGGCCATCCACAAAAAGAACATTCTTTGTACACAAGGATTCACCTACATCACCCTCACCTTTGACTTTACCTTTCTTATTGTCCCCAAAGGTGACCGAGCCTCCTTTCTTTTTGGTGAAGTTGTTGAAATGGCCTATATCACCTGTCATATGCTTAGTGCAACCACTATCAACAATCCATCTTCTTTTTTCCTGCAAGAAAGGAGAATGTCAGTTCTAAACTCAGACCTTGGGATCCGGAGTTAGCTTGGGGACCTATTTCATCTTTGGGTTGGTCCCCTTAGGCTTGTAAGGACAATAAGTAGAGTAATGATCATCACACTTGCAATAAGAACAAACCATAGGATTCTTAGTTCTAGAAGGCTCTCCTACAAAGAAAGAGGTATCATTGCTCTTTTTCTTACCTTTGGCTTTGCTCTTGCCCTTTGGTGCTCCCCCTACAAATACCAAACCACTAGTACCACTTTGTTTGGTAGAATGGTCAAGGATTTCATTTAGGGAGTTCTTCCCTTTGAGGAATTTCTATAGGGATGCTCTTGATCTATGGTTATCATCATTTAGAGAAATAATAATAGAAGATTAGACAACTATGTCATCCCTAGAATGAATAAGATCAGCCTCAAGATAGAGGGCTTTAGTTAAATATGAATCCTTCTCAAGGGAAATGGAAGCAACATTATCACTAGGCAAGATAGGTCTAGAAGATAAATCATTAACTTGACCAAGCAACCTAGAATTTTCAGATTTAAGCATTTGAATTTCCCTAAGATAGACATCACTTTCATCTCTATGAGCATCAACAAGAATCTTAAATTCAACATTTTCAATTTTAATCATTTCAAGCTCTTTTAGGCAATTTTGGTTTTCTTCCTTAAGGGTTTCAATGTTCTAAAGGTAGATACCATTCTCACGTTCAACTCCATTGTATTGGAGCTTAAGATCAATGTATTGCCCTTGAAAGTTATTAATACTCTCAAGATGAGTTTTCTCATTCAGCTCAAGAATTTCAAATTTAGAATATAAATCATCAATAATTTTTCCTAACCATTTTCGTTTAGATTTACATTTAGCAACAGATGAACGGGTAGAAATAAGAATGTCAATGATAGCTTCCTTAGATAACTCATGCAAGATTACCTCATTTACCTCACTTGCCTCACCAATTTCTTCACTAGTAGAGGCCATGAGTGCAAGGTGGCACTCTCCATCTTCTTTGGAGCTTGAGATGCTTGAAGATGAAGCTTCCCAAGATGCATGAGCTGCATTCTTGTGTCTCTTCTCCTTCTTGTCCTTCCTCTTGTACTTGATCTCCTTCTTGTACTCCTCTTCTTTCTTTGAGCTGCCCTTGTGGTGTGACTTTCTTGACTTGGGACATTCACTCTTATAGTGTCCCTTTTGTCCACACTTGTAGCATCTAGGAGTAGAGGACGAGGCTTGCCTTCCCTTGAAGTGTTTGCCCTTGATGTAGTTGGCTTCATGCTCACTTGGGCCATCATATTCACTAGAGGAGGAAGGATAAGTTCGGCAAGCAAGTTCTTGTTCAAGGATGACTATCTCCACTTGTGCTTTTAATGCACTATCTTTGATCTTCTTGGCTTCCTTCTCTTCTTGCTTGGCTTCTTCTTCTTGTTTGTAAAGCCTTGACTCATGGGCTTGGAGGTTGCCAATGAGTTCTTCAGTTGGGATGCCACCAAGGATCCTCACTTCTTTAATGGAGGTGACCTTTGACTCCCATCTCTTTGGTAGAGTCCTCAAGATCTTAGAGTTGATTACACCTCTATCCAAAGTGTTGCCCAATGCAGCTAGCCCATTGATGATGACATTGAGCCTTGAGTACACCTATACAATCCTTTCTTTCTTGCCCATCTTGAAGTTCTCTAGAAGGCTGTTCAACATGTAGATCTTGGCCTCCTTGACTTGCTTTGTGCCTTCATAGGTGATGCACAATTTGTCCCAAATCTCATAGGCGGTGTTCCAAGATGAGATCCGGTTGAACTCCGTTGGGGTGAGGGTTGCATAGAAGATGCTTATGGCTTTGGCATTGAGTTGGGCTTCTTTGAGTGCAACTTCACTCCATGTTGCAAAAACTCCAGTTGGCTCTTTGTAAGGTGTGACCTGTTGGGTTTTAGGGGAGATAGAGAACGCAGCGGAAACAAAATTTTCTCCCCAAACCCATACCGAGGAAACGCGTCAACGTCTATATAATAGGAAAGGATGGTTTGTGGAATCATACCTTGTCCCAAGGCTTTCTCGGCGACAATACCTCGCGCAATGCGCGGTCTTCAACTCCGGTCTTGGACGGTGTCTGTGCAGCTCCTGGTCGCACCGGGACTGACTCCTCCTCCTCCTACCGGACTGTCGGATGACAGTTGTCCTCCTGAGCGGCAGTGTCCTCCCGCCTCTGTAGTAGTCCACACGGACCACCTGGAACTCCACACTCCTTGTCCCACAAGGAAGTGGAAGGAGTCGCACCCTCCTGTTGACGTACTAGTCGCCAACACACTCTCCTGCCACCAGTTGCAACTGCAGTTGTCCTTCCCTTGCTGCACCTCCCTTTTGCGGGAAGCACTTGCTCATGATCTCTCACGGTTACCAAAACCAGAGAGAACAACAACTTCGCAAAGCAACCGGCTTGCATTGAGTTGTACTTTGAGAAGCCCCCAATACCCCTATATATATAGGCGGGTCATGGGACAGGGTTCTCTGTGCCCGGCAATACGGGACTAAAGCAGGAGTAGAAGGGTTCGAGATTTTTTCACAAAAAGCAACCAACTCGCAACCTGAACCGATCGGTTCACAAGTGAACCGGTCGGTTGGGGACCTGAACCGGTCGGTTGGAGCACCAACCGATCGGTTGGGACCCATGAGCCGATCGGTTCACTTCTGAACCGGTCGGTTCGTGGTCCTGGTCGGTTCCCGATTGACTTTCCTTCTTTCGTTTCTAATTGGTATCGAATACCAATCCTTGTTCCAATCAAATTGGGCAAGTGAAACGCAAGGAAAATTTTCACCGACCTGACTTTCCCAACTTGCTCGGTTGCACCAGTTGAACCGATCGGTTCAACACTTGAACTGCTCGTTTCACCCTGGGCTTGAGCCGATCGAATCAACACTTGAGCCGACCGGTTTAGCAACCTCAGCCGATCGGTTCAACACTTGAACCGATCGGTTGGGAGTACAGGTTGTGCAGAATCAGTCAAATGCGATTTCAATCAATCCGATACTTCCAATCAATGCGTCCAACACCTTCAACCATATGATATTGAGCTATCAACTGATTGAGTGTTTAATTGAACTACTAAACTCCTTTAGTAATCAATCTAAACATTGCTTTGTGGACAAAACTCCTCTTCTAGGTTAAATCCTATGTGTGTGACCCTGCAGGTCCATTTCACATTGGCAGTGAAAGTCTATAACACTTATGACTTCACAAGCAAAGAGCGGTGCCTAGTCACACATCAGTGCTACCCAAGTGAAAGTAGAAAGTTGGAGAACAACTTTCATCCTACAATCCGTGAATGGTGTTACAGTGAATGTATAATTCCTTTGTCACTGATATCCCGAATGAACTCAAGGCATGGAACAGTCATCCTGTCAATGTTCATTCACTTTCTTGATCTCAGAGTAGATTGAAGGAGATATGTATGACATCAATATCACATACTGATTCACACATGCGTGCGCACGCCTATCTCAATCCTACTCATCAAGTGGCCTTGGATATCAAACTCCCTTAGGAGGGACAAATCCCATATCTATCACTCACCCCTCAAAAGCCCCATGTGTCAAAGCCACCCAATCATCACCTTTATAACAACCCATGTTTCAGGACTGCGTTTGATGATGTCAAAGTGTGCCCAACGACATGTGTTGAGTGTAGTGATTTCAGGTCAAAGAATCACACTCACCACCATCACTGTGAGTACTGACTGTGACTACCATCTCATGGTTCCATGTGTCAAACTCACGGTGGGTCTGTACGATACACTTGTTCTCTAACAAGTACCTATGTGTTTGGTTTGATATCTCTATATCATGACTAATGAGATTCTGTCATCAACCAACACCACAATCTAGTCTTGTGTGTCATTGTTGTCTATCTACCTTCCACAATGACATCCGACTAGGGACATAACAAGAATGTACAAACTCTTAGCATCCGTATGATCTCATCGTTCAGGTCCTCAACCTGAAAGCATACGTCATTGAGTATTGTCATTCTCTAGACATCCAATCTGTTCTGTCACTATCTCATATGACTGAACTAGAAAGAATTGGAAGCTTGCCTTTGATGTTTATCAAATCAATCTTAATGTATCCCACCAATCATCCCATGATTGGCTCTCAGGGCATACATACCAACAGACTCCCACTTGCACTGCGAGCCAATCACCCTTGAATCATATTCATAGTGATTTTTTAAACATGTCCCACATGTCACTGTGCTCTAGTGCCAACACAGTGAGTAATGGCAACACCTTGCCAAAGTTTGTACAAATTGCATGTCTCACATCTCTTCGCTGTACGTCACACGTATGAGATGGAGTTGCCGTAATATGCGATCTAGTATTCCTTTGCTAACCTTTAGCCACATTGCATGATCAAGGATTCTAGACTTGTCATCAATGAATGGAATATAAGTTCATCTCATGAACTTTCAGATCCATATAGTATCCATTGTTATTCTCTAACACATAGATACTCGGCATTTCCCTTTTAAATGGTTTTATTGGAACACTTCCAATTATCAACAAACTTTCACTTTTATACATCTTATGTATATCTTGCGATTAATTCTCTGTCTTTTTAGAAGTTCGCATCAATGTAACTCTTTACATCAAACTCTTCCTTATCTCCATAGAACTAGCACTTCACAAGCACTTATCAAGTTCTTATGGTATTCCAGTAACCCTTACTGGAAGTAGACATACATCCACTCGTCATGTCCCACATATGAGTTATCAGGATGAGCACATCATATTTTCATGTCATACATACAAAATGATGAATGCATTTTATTCTTGCCATGTGTCATACATGCAAGACAATGGGATGATTACATACATGATAGATCCATATCTATTCTTTGTGTTCCCATTCTTCATAAGAATTGGACACTTGGCCTTGGGATACTAATATCCATATAATTTGGACAAGTTTTCTCCCACTGAATCTGTGCATACTGAACCCTTCAGTACAGATTGCCAATGTATGCTTTCTCTTTTCCAAGTCAAGAGATTTGTCGAGAACTATCTCTATAGATCTCTATTCCTATCATATAGGAAACATCTCTATCTTCCTTAAAGATAATTTCCACTTTTGGATTTCCATTCTAGAACAATTCCATTTCACATCAATATGTGGAATGTGAATACACTCCCACTAAATCACAGATCCCTTCTTTATCTTTGACATATCAGTCAAACCCTTTGACTATATCATCAAAGTAAAGATCCAATTTTGAGTTGCTTATACTCAATCAATCACATTGATTAGTCCATTGTAACTTATAGACTTCATTTGCAATAGTGGATTCATAAACTTTATAGGTTGTGTCACGTACACATCCTTGTTTTATTCCTCATAGGAATGCGGTTTTAGTATCCATATGCCAAATGTATCAGTCATTAAGTTGCAATCAACAAGCATCATCCTTCTCAAAATGTTATCCATGTGTCTTAACACTTAAGACTCATTTGCAATTATGGATTTCATCCAATGAGTGCTACCATCAAGGTCATACCTTATGGTTCACATGGAAATCATTTAGGATGTAATGGTCTTATACGATAACTCAAAATCTGATTCCTCATATTCATCTAGATAGTTGACTCATCATATGAACAACTCATCACATAGATAATTGAGGTGTATCTGTCAAGAATATAAGAATTCACAACCCTTGTGATTCTTAATGTCCTTTATTAGTGTGGGGTATTCTTTTATTAAGAAGAATTCAGTTATTTGATAATCATTCTCTAACTCCTTAGAGTATGATTCCTTCTTGATTTAGACATCACCATGCCTTAATCATGAGTTCACTATGATACATTATCATAATCACTCGTAAGGATCTCAAACATTTGGTTCAAGTGTTTCACTCATTGATCTCATCAAGAATTAACACCACCAAATTTGCACTTCATCTATGAAAATCTTGAACATTTCAAGATATTCATATTGGTATTTCTCTAAACACCATTAGAAGTATTAGCATTTGTTCCAATAGGTATGTAAATACATCACATGTATTATACCTAATAGGATAATCATTCTCCCACTACCATTAGTGAAGATTGATTAATCATGTCCAAGATATTCATGTCTCTTACTGGTTCTCTAACCAAAAGAGTCTAGATTTATCCATCATATGGAAACTAGAAATGAATTTCTTATGATATATGCTAATTTAATTGTTTGAGTTATCAATAACTTTAGGTATCATTTTATCTTATGCATACCATGTATCACAAGATAAACAAGGCATTGCCACAAAGATCATATCTTTAAGATTGAAACATCAACTTTATTAATTGCCATCATTGTCATACAATATGCAAAAATAAAGTGTTTCTATCTAGTGGCAATATATGAAATAGCAGTTCTCAACTCTATTTCGTGCCCTTTTAGGCTGAAATAAACTAAAAGATACTCCTATCTATGGCAGCAACACTTGCTCCAATGATGGGTAATTCTTTCTTTGTCCTTTCACAAAGGCCATCACTTCTTTGCGGATATTGCATATCATATATGACATATCCATATCTTGGTATCATATACCTCAGATAAAGAAGCAGTTCATTTCATGATACCTTAGGTGGAGATCTCCATCCCCTCCTTCATCTTCTTTTGTTCTTCCAGATATAGAGGGCAATTCCCTCATACACCCTTTCCCCATGTGCCTTGAGGCTGAAGACGGCTTGGATTGCTGGCTAGCATCAGAACACTTCTTTGCTTTGCCCTTATCCTTGCCCTTAAGAATTACCTTTCTCTTTGATCACATCAAAGATTATGGTTTGTCTTTCTTCATCTTTGCCTTTACTATCCTCAACATGTCCAACAACTCTGTCAACGCTTGTCAAAGTTGTTCATGTTGTAGCTTATCATGAATTGTATGATCCTCGCAACATTTGCAGTACCATACCAATAGCCAACTCTTGGCTCAAAGGGAATCCCTCTTAGTCAGGTTTTTCCACATACCCAATCATATTGAGTGTGTGAATACCTTACTGGATCTCCTTCTGTCATGACATACTAGGATAGTGTCTTGGAGACATCATATGTCTCATGTTGTCTCTGCAACTCATAGTTCAGAGAACACAACATCAAGCACTCCTCATCAATCTCATCCTCAGTATGCTTCCATAAGCATACTTTCAGCCATTGATGTGGTGGGATCGAGTTCATCTGGTTCTGGTATAACTAGGACTTGGAGCTTTCGCTCTTTGAGAACACTTCTCACCATCCTAACCAGTCGTGGAATTATTCCCATTTAATTTTTTGGTTTCAAAGACCGATCGCAAATAAAGTGATTTGTTGATTAACCATTTATTTTAACAAAAGGAAATATATGCAATTTCAGTCCAAAACTCTTTTGACTTATTTGATTGATTTTAAAAGTTGATGATAAAATTAGGCCTTTAATTAATTATCGCTCCCACTATTTTACTTCAAATTGATAGCCCTCACCATCAATTCAGAAGATTGCAGCGTACAACCTTCTAGTGGGCAAGATCCTGAAATCCTCTAAGTCATGGGTCAACTTTGGCTGATCGCCCACAACTTAGATCTCTCAGGTAGGCAACTCTTGCCAATTGCATCATATGCAACTCTTGTTGAATGAACATGCACAACACCTTGCCATGAACATTCCTTGCCTCTGGGCTTAGACGCTCTAATAATCACCAGTTAAGTATAACCCAAAAGCCGATACGGTAAACATGCACCCTACTTTGGCAGAACCTACATGTCTACCCTTCACACTTCCACAAGATAGACGACGCACCACGCTTTGGCATAACCTACGCTTGGTCGATCGAGCTTTTCATGTGTGACGCTAATGGAAGGCATGTAAGACTTAATATTTTAATGAGGGATTTGGTTTTTATATACATATACATATCCAATCACCACAATACGTAGTACGTATCATATACATGCTATATCCCACAGAAAACATGCACAAACGATAAAAAGCGATGATTATGGCCATCCTAATGTGATTCCTCCAGCCAAGAGGAATCACGATCATCTAGGTCTACATCTCATGCAACACGTCACTGTGCTCTAGTGCCTTCCACACGTCAAAGTTCATGCCTTGAATGTAGAATTGCATACACCTCTTCTAATAGAGGAAGTTGGTTCCATCAAAGAGGACACATGGAGAAGCCTCCCTCTAGGTTGAGAGAACCAAGTAGGCTGTCACCCATCTTCTTGTCTCATGGGAGATTGTTGGAGAAGTTCGTTGGCTCTGATACCACTTGTTGTATCTAGGGTTCTAGAGGGGGGAGTGAATAGAGCTTCAAAAATTCTCACAAGATATATTAGACCTTAAAATTATATCATATCAAAACCAATAGCTTACATGCAATTTGAAGTCCTAACTAACAAGCATAGCAATGATGAGAGGAATTGATAGCAAGCGCTTGACAAGGTCATGTAGAGTGGTTCCACTCTCCAAACTAGGAGAGAGTTAGTCCACTACCTAGAGAGGTCAACCTCTAGGACTTTACAAGTGCTTTTCTCTATATATTTACCAATAAGAGTTACAACACAAGACCAACAAAGAAATTACCCATCCAAGCACAAGGAGTCTTCTACCTTACCAAGGACTTACCCACTTTTCCAAGAGTCTTCAGCCTTCTTCCAAGGTCTTACCTACTCTTACAGAAGTCTTCTGCCTTCAAGGATTTACCCACTCCTATTGGATCTTCAGCCTTTGCCTTCTCCTTCAACTGGAGAAGATCTTCACCTCTTCTTCAACCTTGAAGAAGAACCACAACTGCTCCGCATTCACTCAGAGTAGCTTGCTTCACCTTTGATTCATGGAGGAAAGGGTAGGGAAGATGGAATGGATGAGATCTTTACAAGCACAAGGAAGTATCTCTCTTACAATCGACCTATCTCACTCACAATCATGAAATGAAGTGTAAACTAGAGAGAGAAAGGGGCTCAAGGAGTTGCAACACACTCAACTATAGCAAGGACTTAGAATAGCATGAATGAGCAAACTTGAAATGAACTCCAAGGGGTCTTATTTATAGATAGAGGTGTTCCCTTGAGTGTTGGATCACTTAAAGTCGAAATAGCCATTTTCCAAGATGCAATGATCTATTTTCGCCCAAAACAACTCACCATCAGTTATAATCACTTTTTCTACATTTTCCGTATAGTACATTCAGTCAAGTTTCTATAAAGGTAACTCGATCGATCCATTAAATGACAAAACCAATTTTCAAACTATCA
Source organism: Alisma plantago-aquatica (assembly GCA_963693085.1). Classification (NCBI taxonomy): domain Eukaryota; kingdom Viridiplantae; phylum Streptophyta; class Magnoliopsida; order Alismatales; family Alismataceae; genus Alisma; species Alisma plantago-aquatica. Next base: position 1,061,765,831 of record OY856409.1, on the reverse strand, counting down.
GTCGAGTTTGTTCTGGGAAACTTGACCGATGAGCTAAAATTAGGTTTGCTCAGTGAGTCAGTCCTTCGAGTTCTGTGAGTGTACAACTCGACCGATGGGTCAACTTCAAAAAATCCATCATAGGATCGGTCACGTTTCCAACTCAACCGATGAACAACCTATGACAAATTTTCTAAATTGACATTTGAGTGATTAAACCATGGAATTCAGTGTCCCTAATTTTTTCTCATCTTAGTTACAAGTAATATCATCAATACAAGTGATTACAAAAATCATCTAAGGTCATTTGGAGTGATTTCTCAAATTGCACACTTGCATTGCATTTGACTTGAACTTGAACAAGCTAGGGCTTGTATAATTTGATCCTTTTCATGTACCTAAAGCCTGAAATCAATCTTGAACAAACATATTAGATACATAGGAATGGAATGGTTAAGTCATTATCAAAATATGGGTAATGTATAACTCTCAAGTCAACATTTACCTCGTCAATTTGGCCTCTCTGCAAGGTGTGTAAAAGTCCCTCTTTTACCCCCTATGTTGGAGTTTGTGAGCATTGGTGGAATGTTGAGTTTCTGGTTGCCCTTTTCATTACTGTCCATCTTTCTGAGGTCTGCGATGCTTGGGGAAACCTTTGGCATCATCGGCTGGTGTTGGATTTCTATAGGCTAGAAGATTGATTTCATCTCTACCAAGCTTGTGGATCTCTGGGTTCTCATCGCGTAGAAGAGCAAAGGAAGGGGATGACCCCCTGACCGTTTCTCAATTTTACCTCTCTTTTCTCCTTTCATGCTTTGATTTATTGCCATGGGTAATATCGTCACTTTATGCCTACTTGTCTGTTACGGCTTTGAGTCTAGATTCCAATTAGTTTGAGGGGTTGGACGAGTTGACCAATGCCCATTGGGCCAACTCAACGCTCGTGCCCATTCTCCCTCTCTATCTCGGCTGTATGCTGATGTGGGGTTATTTGATTGGTTGGTTTTTGAAAATTCACAGCTAATTATTTAAAGCTCAGAAAAACAAAATAAAATATGTTTTGGAATAAAAAAAATGCAAGCTTTCTAATGGTACAGGTTTTGTTGACAAAATCAAATGTTGTAAATATGTGATTTTAATGGATTTACCTAAATAGTTAATAACTTGTAAAATTCATAACCAAATATATATATAAATAAGAAAAATATAATAAAATATGTTTTGAACTTAGAATAATATAAACTAAAATATGGCATGGTTTTGATAATCTAAATCACTTGCAAGGAAAAAGGTAATTTTTAGGGTTTATGAAATCAATGTAAATCTAACCCTAATTTCACATACATGGTTAATAGGTTATTTGGAGACCTAGACTTGGATCTAGATCTATCTTGGACGTGTATAGACTCTAAAGAAAGGTATGTTTGCATCCCCAATTATTCTTATTGAGCAATTATCCTACTTTCTTCTTTCTCTTGGTCCTATGGACATTAGCCTACACAATATCTGGTTCTTTTAGAAAATATGCTTCATGTGAAGTATCTTATTTGTTACTAATATTGTGATCATATTATTTGATTTGACATTCTCTTGGTATCTTTTTTATGCTTTGTTAATAATGGAACTCTATATGATGACTTGTGACGTCTTTTTCCCACTTATGAGGTGGATGTATATGTTGGTCACTTATGTGGTGACTAGTTTGTATAATCTGACTATACTTTCTACTTGCCTCTACATTAAACATGCTGTATGCTTCATTAGAACTAGAGTAGTGTAATTGCATTGGTTTCTAGGTTATGGGCCCTTATTATATTTTTGGGATGGAGGTGGCCCCATCCCCATGTCTCAAATTTATGAGGTTTGGCCCACTTTATATATATATTTGAGATATGTGCCATTCTCTATTAGGTTTCAAGTTTATGAGGCTTGGTAAATTTTATCTTTATATTGTTCTAGGGCTATGTTTATCTCACATGCATGCAGGATGAATATAATTGATAATGGGTTATGTGCCCTAATCTCATGATATGTGCTTATGTCGCATAATTGTATTGTTTATTTGTGGCAAGTAATTCCTTTTGCTATCTCTTGTTTGCAAATCTAGTTTTTATGCCTGATTGGGTAGTCCTTATCTTTTCTAAGGGAAGCCTTTTATACTTGTTGTCCTTTATTCCAATTATATTGCTCAATTTTACTTTTTAGTATGCACATACCAGCCTTTGCTGATGTATTCTATTTTTATCTTCTTGCTGGAGTATGCTTCCAACCCTAGGTGAAGGATATGGAGGACATGGCATAAAGAGATGGACTTAGCTTAAGACGTTAAAGATTGGAGACAATCTTGATGTGGCTTAGATTTCCCTCTACATGAACCCTTATGATGTACCTCTACATGTAAGATTAAGATGTTCTTTTGTAACCTTAGAAATTAAATATAGTCAATGTTTTTATTCCGTTGCTACACTTTGGTCGTTTTGTGTACCATAAATAAGATTTGAAAATTTTACACACACTCCAACATATCTTTTAGGTGTGTTTGGACTAGAGGTTCTATTCTTCAAATTTTTAGTAGGGAGTGGTTCCCCTCTAGGATCCTACTCCTTATAGCATGGTATGAGAGCCCATGGTTGTCAGAATCTGACTATTTCAATTTTGTCCATCTTATTAGAACCCTTGACTTGGATAGTGACCTCTAGGTGAGATGTTTTTCATGGATGTTGCCTAAGTTGTTCTTTGAGGTGATGTTTAGTGAACCATAGTCTAATGGGGTTAGATGTTCTTACCCGACCATATAGATGCATGATGATTTATAACTCTTGATGCTATGAGTTTGACTTGAGGATACAATTAGGTTATGAGGAAGTAGTAGGTTAAGAATACCTTGTTATGGATAAATTGTGACTTGGTTTTTGTATTGATTTTCGTCGGCATGTTTGTTTTACATTACAAAGTCTTTCACCAATAAAAAATATTTTCATTATAATACAATATATACAAAAATTTTCTCAGATTTTCTTGATGATTTCCCTAACTAAGTCACAATAAAGAGATATGTGAAGTTTTTTGGAGAAGTCCTAGAATTAGTTAGCATAGAATCCTAACCCTAGTTTTGGAGAAGTGACTAGGAATATGTGAGATAATGTTAAGGTGTAGTGTACCTACCCTTTATACCCTATGACTTGTTGGATTTTAGGGTTGTTGGTTTAGAGACACAAGGACCTATAACTCAACCCTAGTTGGTTCTGACTCTTAGTTTGGATACATGAAGAACATAAATATCTAGAACTTTCACCCATAAAAGATATATGAGTAACCCTAAATGTTGATTAGTTTGACTTGTAAGGTTAAACCTTTTAGGGGGTGGAGAGTAGTTGGTTGTTTGATGTTTGGATCAATAGATTTTGAGGACGAAATCCTTTTATGGGGTGGAGTGCTATAACATACCAAATCTTGGACCCTAGCCTGGAAGTTTGACCTTTTAGTTTTAGCCAAACAAGGTTGAGGATAGATCTAGATAAGGTTTAGTATAACCACAATGAGTTAATTCATGTATATATCACCCTAATGTAACCTAATGTTCACACATTAATCTTAGGCCAATAATGGATACATAAAATAAGTTATATGAAGTAATGTAAAATTCATGCAAATAATCAAACATATTTCTTTTGTTATGATATTAACCTAAATAGATGAGAAATAATGATAATAGTGAAATAATATGATAATCTAAGTAATAATGTGATATTAATGGTCACAAATATTAATTATGACAAAACTCATGAAAAGGAATCCCAAAAGTGGAATCTAAGTTAATAATCGTGTTCCTTGAGTCCCAATTGTCTTGGGAGTTAAGTTTCACATTATTCACATAATAATAATTAATTTAATTCAATTTGGAAAGAGGAGATCTATATTTTCCCCAAAATATCAAATAAAATAATAAATGAATCCAAAAGAGGAAAATAATATTGGATTCTAATCTACATAATAAAATAGCCTTTGGGTGAATTTTCATCCAATTTGGGAGATGTTTGATTAAAAGATGAAATAAGGAGAGAGAAAGTGTGTAGAACATTCAAAATATTAAATAAATATACAAACAACTCCAATAGGTAAAATTGATGGCAAATTTGTATCCAACACATTAAATATGACTTGTGGGTGAAGTTTCATAAAATTTGGAGAATTCTAAAGTCATTAATGAAGGAGGAAAGAGAAAATAATATTTGATTTATTGAATACAACAAAAGTTCCAAAAGGTAAATCTAATTGCATAATCGGAATCTACATACTTTAATTAGCCTTTGTGCAAAATTTCACCTAATTTGGTTAATGTTTGGACCCTCAATTTACTTAGTAAAGAAACTTAATCAAACATTATTTAAATGTAAATTATTTTCTCGATTTCCTTGTCACACTATGATTTGGAATATGGTTTTCCTTAAGTTTTTGAGTTTGATCTGGACCCTCCGATTTTTGATCAGACGGCACTTGGCTCATCTCCCACCTTTGGTAGGAGTCCATCTTGACACATTCTATGCAAGGACCCCAACCATGATCTTCTCTCGGGTCTGTCTCTCCCTCTCCCTTCTTCCTTCTCCTCCGCTTTCTTTTCCCCCACCTTACTCATCTCTTCCTGGATCGATCAACCCTATAAAATCTAGGGCTCATGACACGGTCACTAGTTACGTGAACAGTCTCTGCTTTCCCCTATATGCCCCCTATTTCCGGCTGCCTTCCCCTCTTCTCTCCATCTCAGGCCATCAAACCCTTGCTAAACTGTCCACACACCTCTGTTGGACTGTCCCCAACCTCTTCCTAGTGTTTTCCCTGTCATCTATCAGAACAACATCCCCAACTCCGGCCACACTGGGCGGAAGGTTAGGCTATGGACGAGGCTTCTAATCATTTGCAAGGTTGGGTCATCATTTGGGAATGTAGCATATGGACTTGTGAAGATGTTTACCTTGTCAATTTGGCCTCTCTACAAGGTGTGTAAAATTCCGTCTTTTTATCCCCTATGTTGGAGTTTGCAAGCAGTGGTGGAATGTCAAGTTTCTAGTTTCCCTTTTCATTCCGGTCTGGCTTTCTGAGGTCTGCGATGCTTGGGGAAACCTTTGGCATCATCGACTGGTGTTGGATTTCTGGAGGCTAGAAGATTGATTTTATCTCTACCAAGCTTGTGGATCTTTGGGTTCTCATCACATGGAGGAGCAAAGGAAGGGGATAACCCCTGACCGTTTCTCAATTTTACCCCTCTTTTCTCCTTTCTTGCTTTGATTTCTCGCTAGGGGTAATATCGTCACTTCACGCCTGCTTGTATGTTATAGCTTTGAGTCTAGATGCTAGGTAGTTTGAGGGGTTGTCTGAGTTGGCCAATGACCATTGGGCCAATTCAATGCTGGCGCCCACTCTCACTCTCTCTCTTCCTCTCTCTCTCGGCTATATGCTAATGTGGGATTATTTGATTGGCTGGTTTTTGAAAATTCATAACTAATTATTTAAAGCTCAAAAAAATAAAATAAAATATGTTTTGGAATCAGAAACATACGAGATTTCTAATGGTACATGTTTTGTTGACAAAATCAAATGTTGTAAATACGTGATTTTAATAGATTTACCTAAATAGTTAATAACTTGTAAAATTGATAACTAAATATATATAAGTTAGAAAAATATAATGAAATATGTTTTGAACTGAGAATAATAGAAACAAAAATATGGCATGGTTTTGATAATATAAATCATTTTCAAGGAAAAAGGTATTTTTTAGGATTTATGAAATCAATGTAAATCTAACCCTAATTTCACATACACGATTAATAGATGCTTTGGAGGCCTAGAAATGGATCTAGATCTATCTTGGACTTGTGTAGACTCTAAAGAAAGGTATTTTTACATCCTTGATTAATATCATTGAACAAATATCCTACTTTCTTCTTTATCTTGGTCCTATGGACATTAGCCTACACAATATTTGGTTCTTTTAGAAAATATGCTTCATGTGAAGTATCTTATTTGTTACTGATCTTGTGATCATATTATTTGATTTGACATTCTCTTGGTATCTTTCTTATGCTTTGTTAATGATGGAACTATATATGATGACATGCGATGTCTTTTTCCCACTTATGAGGTGGATGTATATGTTGGTCACTTATGTGGTGACTAGTTTGTATAATCTGACTATACTCTCTACTTGCCTCTACACTAAAAATGCTATGTGATTCCATAACACTACAGTAGTGTAATTGCATTAGTTTTTGGGTTATGTGCCCTTATTATATTTTATTGTTTATTTATGGCAAGTAATTCCTTTTGTTATCTCTTATTTGCAAATCTAATTCTTTTATGCCCAATTGGGTAGTCCTTATCTTTTCTATGGGAAGCCTTTTATACTTATTTTCCTTTATTCCAATTATATTGCTCAATTTTACTTTTTAGTATGCACATACCAACCTTTGCTGATGTCTTATATTTTTCTCTTCTTGCTGGGGTATGCTTCCAACCCTAGGTGAAGGATATGGAGTTCATGTCACAAATAGATGGACTTAGCTTAAGATGTTAAATCTTGTAGACAATCTTGATGCGGCTTAGATTTCCCTCTACATGGACCCTTATGATGTACCTCTACATGTAAGATTAAGATGTTCTTTTGTAACCTTATGTGAAATTGAATATAGTCGATGTTTTTATTCCGATGCTACACTTTGGTCATTTTGTGTACCATAAATAAGATTTGAAAATTTTACACCCACACCAACATATCTTTTAGGTGTGTTTGGACTGGAGGTTCTATTCTTCAAATTTTTAGTAGGGAGTGGTTCCCCTCCGAGATCCCACTCCTTATAGATGTTAACTCTACTTATGATGTATATTGATTCACTTCATTAAACATGCCAATGTTGGTAGCCATGTTATGCTACTAGACATATTCATGATGTTAGAGATACTCATGCTACTAGTTTGCTTGTGCTGTTAGCATGGTATATACATTGATAATCATACTTGTTGCTAAGCTAAATTGCTTAATCTGCTTAGCATGCTTGAATTGTTCAATCTGCTCAATTGACTATTAAATACTTCAATTGCTCAATTATTTACTATTTAATATGATGTAATCAATATTTGTTGGAGAGAGTTATATCTCTCACTGGGACTGGGTCTCACCTTGTGGGTCACCACAACTTTTTAGGTGATCAACAACAGCGGCAGCAGACTGTGGCAGCAAGGAGTATATGAGGTGATGGACCCTAGAGATGGTAGTTTAGTTGTCTAGTGTGTCCTAGAGTTGTCCCTATACTCTCAAGTATGGGCGGGAAAAGTTTGTATACGATGTTTCGATTGAATCAAGCTTTCGATAACATGTTGATACTTGTATATAGGGAATATGTGGATAGTATTTCTTTGTAAAGTTTATGTTGTAGCTGAGGCTATAGAGTATTTTGTAAAGGATATTGGGCATTATTTGAAATAAAGCAAGTTGATGGGATTTTATATAAATGTTACTGAGCAATTGAGAAATGTTGAAATCATTATTAATTTATCATGTTTTCTAGATTTGTGTTTAATAAATGAGAAATCGTGTTTTTTGTTTTGAGTAATCTCATTTAGTGTAACGGGTTCTCACAGACTGATAAACAAACTATCTATCCTTGGTAGTGGTTACTTATTCCTTGTTGTGATCTTGTCCAACTGTCGGCAACCCATATAAAGCATAAAAAAATCACTCTTGTTGTTTACCAAACAACATGCAAAGGATATCCACATCAAACTCTCTCCTTCTAAGGGAAAGGAACATCGAGAAACTCATCTGATAACCATCTTCAACTCACATATTGCTGGTACACCCAGGATACTAGTACTCGTCACCTCGGTATCCACTATAAGTGCCAAGAAGAACTCACACCCCCAATCTCATCATCTTCTCGGCCATCATAACCAACACAAAACGTATATGAGGAGTCTTCTTAACTCTTGGAAGGCTCAAAAAGCATTCCCATCATAAAACATCATGATCTTGGAACCATAGTCCAAAATATCCACATGCCACACTAAGGTATCCAACTCCAGGATTATAGCAAATCTACGTGTACCAAGTGGCATAATTTCAACTTGAAAGTTGTGCCTCGAAAATAAAGAACATAAAGGAAACACACTTCCCACAACACAACAACATTGTCCAAGGTTACTAGCAAGGGGTTACCGATTCTATCTTCATCATGCAAGTTACATCTTTTTATGTATCATTTTACCTTTATCATTTGGGTTCCTTGCCATCAACATAGGAATTATTAAGATTATCGTATCTTATTTCTCTTTCTCATTAACTATTTATCATTCTTGTGTATGTCCTCTCATTTTATCATGTTTTTCAATCACTTATCAAAGGGTAGTTCACCATATTTTGCATACTCTTCATTTTATAGGGATAATCTCCCTTTAATCTTTTCCATATGTCATGATAATTGCTACATTAACACCTTCTTACTCGTGTGAATTGGTCTGAGATTAGCTCAAGTTTCACTTTATTCATCTATTATTGTTCTTATTTGTCTTCTCATTTCACACTTATCTCAGGAGTTCTCTTTTTCTTATGTGAATTTTATACCTTGAATCATTTGGTTAACACAAATTTATCTCTCTTTTAATTCATTAGCTTCTAGAATTACAATTTCAAGAACTTTTGTTTAGCTTATTTGTATTCAAATTTAGGTTTCATGAAGTCTTATCTTTCTCTTTAGCTACCAAACATTCAAGTTTTGATAGGTCACAATGTAAATTTTATCTTTCTTTAGAGTAAGATTAAGATATTTTCACCATTATTTATCATTTATTATTCTCTTTAGATTGCTTCCAATCTAATACTTGATTAGGTTAATCAGAAAGATAACAATCTAAGAGTTCCACACTTACCTTTTATTCAATAGCTGAGCACCTGGCCAGGGCATACGAATACTGAGTTTAGGCAATATGAATCATGTTCACAAGTCATGTTCCTTACTCAGTCATCATCCTAGTCCTAAGTCCTAGTGTCCCTATAGACTCAGCAAACCTTAAGCTCTGATAGCAACTTGTGAGAACTTGTCATGCAAAATGAGATTACTCAAAACTCAAAACACATTCGATCACTAATCAACCACATAGAAAAATAATTAAAATAGATTTAAACTTCATAAACATGTCCCAGAACATTTACATAAGATCTCAACATCTTTCATGTATTCATATATCATGCCAACTATGTTTTACAATTCCTCCTTGTCCTCAACCACAACATATACATATAGGAGAACATGATCCACATATATCACAAGTACAACCATCAAAATGCTACCAAAAGCTCGAGTCGGTTGAAATATCATATACAAACTTTCTTGCCCGCACCTGAGAGTACAAGAACCACTCTAGGACACACTAGACATCTAACAGCTTTCTCTAAGGTCCATCACCACAGATCCTCCTCACTGCCACTAATCTGTTGTCACTCCTACCGATCACCTAAAAAGATGTGCTGACCCACAAGGTGAGACCCATGTCCTAGAACGAGATATAACTCTCAATAATGCTTATTAATTACAATAAGTTATTTGATTAAATAGTTAAGCAGGTCAAGAAAATTAAACAGACAAGCATAACAACATCCATGATAAACAAGGTATATAAAGGAATAGATAAAACTAACATCATTAGCATGACTATTATCATATACATTGCTAACAACATAAGCATAGCTAATAACATAAGCAGTCTAGCAGCGTAAGCATAACTAACATCATAGAAAGTTTAGCAACATAAGCATAGCTAACGTCATAGCAAGTCTAGCAACATAACCTATCTATCAACATGATCATATCTATCAGTATGAGTATTTAACAACATAAGCATGGCTACCTTCTATATTGCATTGTACAACATCTATATATAATAGGAGAAAACAAGGGTTATCATCCAGTGTGAAGTGTTGTGTATAACCCTAATAGATATACTACATGGCTGGATTACATCTTTTATTAAGCCCTGCGGAGTTTGAGCAAACCAATCAAAGTCTAACTGACCACCACTTGGTCGCAATCAGTTCCGTACAAGATATATATTATAGAGACAGAATCCTAAGATCTCAACCGCCCTTGGTTAGTACGAGTCCTCCACAACAACACATAAGGTCAAGCTTCAAAATAGCCTAGTCTTCCCTTGGTACAAGTCATGACACTGGTAACTAGGATATACAAAACTCGATCATCCGAGGTACAACTACAGATGTCCACAATCACATAACATACACAAATATCTGAGATACGACCACCGTCGTTCTCCTGCTTAGGTATGACCACAACCATCCTCAAAACCTTGCAATCAGAATGTCAAGGACACACAGTCACTTACACCCGCACATACTCAACAATATGTGACTCCGGTCTTCCCTTCTGGAATACCCATTTCCACATCCAGCAAGTCTTAACACCAGAATGAATCTACGACACAACGTACTGCATTATTAGAGTCTCACTTGATTAGTTATTGGAAATTAGGTGAATTAAGGCAGAATCAAACAAGTGGACATACAAACCCTAATTCATTAATAACAAACATTGATATATAACAAATCCAGAAGATATAAAATGTATGAGTGATGTTCTTCATTTCAACATTACACAGTACCATTTCATTGCCATTCATGAGACTATACTTATCATCACACCATTATATGATATAAATCCTTATCACATTATTATAGGGTACCAACCCTTGTCACCATAAAGAGGATTATACCTCCATAAGGGCTCAAGACATGCCCAATGGTCATTAAGACAATCACATCATTTTGTGCATGATCATCATTATATTTCAACACCTTGAAGAAGGTTCAACTTACACCATCATGCTTGTGATACACATGTATAACATAAGAAAGCATAAATCATAAGGGCTATGATAACCACTAGTTAACATATTAGGGTTACAACAAACATTAGAGAGAATATTCCTTCATCATACAATACAAGGAAGATAAGTATGATTAACCATCATTCCTTAATTGGATTAAGTTAGGTTCAACAAGATAGGTGGAAGTAATGTTACAAATTAGAACCTTAAACTAAACCATAGGTTCATACACTTACTTAGGTCAAAGCACATCCTTCACACATAGTATCCCCATCCGACCATGGATGCATAAGGTATATAATTACCATTTAATACCATACTATCATCAAGTATTGACTCATACATAACCCAAGGTGTAACCATTGATTTGTAGCTTCAAACCAAACCATCAAAACTTAGGTCTCAACAAACCATTGATTTCCATAAAAGCGAACTATCAGATTGTATTGATTCGAGGGCAAAGGTAAGACTATAAACTCATGGACTTAAACCATCGATTCTACATCATTAAATCCAAACCATTATATCAGGTGCAACAAGCTCAAGCCATCAAATCATAAACCACACATAAAACTATCAGGTTCAAGGCAAACATAACCATTGAATAATGTGCATTAATCATCACCAATGGTTCATGAGAAACCATAGGATTATACACCTAGTAGGACCATCATTTACTGACTTTAGAAGCACCACCACCTGTGGACACCAGGTCCACATTGGTTGTGGACAACACTACCACCATCGAATGTTGACATCAAGGAAACCATCGAACTAGCAACCAGTGAAACCGTTGGTTGAGAACCATTGATCAAAGAACCAGTAACACCATCAGTCTTAACCCAGTGGATCCATCAAGTCTTGACCCAGTGGAGCCTTCAAGTATTCATACTATAGAGTCATTGGTTGACAAATACTAGGTGGAAAATAGGTCAATAAAACCATCATTTGGTGAAGCCTAAGGAACCACTGTTTGAAACCACAAAAGTGTGAGCATCAAAACCATCTTTTGTAGGGGAATTAAGCCATCGATTGTGATCAAATCAAAGCCATCATTTTAAGAACAAAATAAGATCCAAAATAGAAACTAAGTAATCCACTATCGTTTGAAACAAATAGGCCCAACCATTGGATCATGAAGCCAAGTAGAAAACATTTCAAAGCACTAAGGGAAATCCATCATTTGATAGAGAGAGAGAGAGTAAGACTGTCGACTTGAGACACTTGGGAGAGAATCAATACTATCCTTACTCAAGAATGAGAAGGTCCAAAGTAGAATCTAAGTCAATGCCAACAGTTGGCTCAAGAAGATCAAGCAAAACAACACCAAAACTCTAACCATCGAGTTGCATCACAAGGAGGGAAATCAACTCAAAACCCAAAGTAAGAACCAACATTTGAAAGAGCAAAGACCGTCATTTTCCACATGCATGCTAGGTATAAAGATTCCTCTATAAAGGGAGGTTTATGTACAAGGTTTAGGGTTTAGACAAAAATATGAACTACTCAAGAACCATCACATAAGCACAAACCCTAGGCATAGGATATCATCTTTCTACTTAGAACTATGTTTTAGAGCTAGATCTAGTGCATGCAAGCTAGGAGTAAGCAATAAATGTGGATAAAGTTATATAACTCACCTCAAAGATGATGAATAAGGTCCAATAAGAAAGAAATCTCGAAGAGAGAGGAAGGAAACCCTATCTTGAGCACTTCACTCGGCCAAACTAACTCCTTCTCCAAAAGCAAGCAAACCATAAGTTAAGGGAGCAAGAAAGAAGGTATCTTCAACCTCTAGCTCAAGATCCACCATGGATTTGACAAAGAAGGAGAGAGAGGAAGGTAGGATATCAAGGAAAACGAAGGAAGGGATGGAGATATCACTCACCTAAGATAAGAATCAAAGCAAGGAAGCACCAAAAGACCTCAACAAGGGTAGATCCAAACCCTAAGTGCACATGCAAGTAAGATCGGCCAAGCTTCTCCTACCTTGGCTCCTTCTTCCCCACCACGCAAGAGGGATTATATCTAAGAAGAATGGAAGAAGAGATGATGAGATAGGTGTGTAAAGAAATTGTTTGCATGCAAGGAGGGAGGTATATAAAGCTATGGGTGAGAGAGAAGAGAAGGTAGATGTGTCTAGCCATGTTGCCATGTAACCATGGTCAAAACCATCATGTCCATGAAAAATAGCAGGACAATTGGATGTGGGTGTCTAGAGGACCATGAAATCTTGAATTCCATGTCAGCCATTGACATCGAATAGTAGGGTGACCATCAGATCTTGATCCCTTGGTCACAAGGGTGAAAACCCTAACACCATCGGTTTAACATCGATCTTGGTGAACCATTGATCCAAGGAGCTTAAAGAGGGAAAAACATAAAACCTCACACCTCTAGGGACCACCATTGGACCCCAAAATACCAGGAAAGCCATCGGATCCCAATTCACAAGAAGAACCATCGAGTTATAGAACTCAAGGTAGCCCATCCATGAGAGGAAACCCTAAGATCAACACTAAGTAGATGCCACCACAAAACCAAGGTGTAACAAGGCACACCATGGTAAAAATATCTCAAGAATGATATGAAAACATGTGAGGAACATAAAACATGTGACAATTTATAACAAAAACCTTATATATGGGTAAATTACATAAAAGTCCAAAACAAGCATATAAATGCATAACTTGCTCAAACAGTGTCCAAATTGGGACAAACTTGAAACTTAAGTTTGTCTCATGATATAAAAGCACATATTAGGGTTAGATAAAGGTTTTAAGAATCCAATTAATGTAATAAAGCATGCTCAACCAAAAATCAAGGTTTGGGGTCTTACATTTATGCACATGTGATCGACTGATCTACTTTGCAGATTGGTCGATCTTCCTGTAGATAGGGAGTATATATGTTACTAGGGTGTATGGATTAACATCATTTCTCATATGATGTACTATCATGTTATAAATTTCTATTCATATAGATTTTTGGATTGATTGATTGCATACTTTATATTTTAGATACATATATTACATGATTCTTAAAATCCTAGATGTAGAGACCTTATAACCTAGGATTGCAATACCAATCAGTATCATTGACTTCCTGATGAGATCATGAAAGGGAGTTCTCTAGGGTGATGGATTAAGGATCCGTAGGTAACATGACATGGGTTCTATGGGGAAATATGTGGTTATGAATTTCATTCTCTGAAAGGATATGAAATTTCTTCTCCCCAATCTTAATATATGTATGAATGATGATGTAACATGAGAGAGTGGATATGTACGTAGTGGCAGTGAAACATGTCATCCTAGTAATTTTTTCATAGTGTAAAAATAAGTTCTTTCTTAGTTTAATTTTTATTTATTGCTTGTTAATTTAGTTAATCATACATCAAGTCATTTATCCTTGTTAAATACTTTTTTTAGTTATTATCCTTCGGTTTCGATCTCAAAGATATACTACGATAAGACCCATCTACTTGCAGGAGGTGATTATTGCACATTAGATTGGGTAAATACTTAGGAACTTTTTCCTATGTGAATTTTTGTGCTATAATTTACCACATCAAAATTTTTGAACTTAAAATGTGGGCGGTTTTCCTAAAATTTATGCCTTCCCACCAAAATATGTACTCACCAATTACACGACCCCTATGAGTGACACCAATTACACGACCCCTATGAGTGACATAAATCAATTAGGTATACTTTTCTTCCAAGTACAATCCTACATGCCAGTAATATACTCACCATTTCCACCCATGCCATTAATTTTGAGTCGTTTGATGATTCAAATAACTTAGAGACTCTAGGGAGGCCACATATTTTTCAATAGTCCCTCTTACTAACAAAGGCACAAGTTTGGTAGACTCAGCTATACCCAAAGACCCAAGACCTTCATTCAATATTCTATAGATCTTGTTTTATTTGTGAAAGACTATGAACTACCCATATTTCATGCAACTCTTCTTGTGTACTTAAGTATTGTCCCTCATTTTCTATTGGCTTTTTCTAGCCAAACTTTAATTTAAACAAACATGTTTTTCATGTTATGGTCCTTTATTTCTATTTTAGTTCTTCTTTTAGTTGTTTTTATGTATTCATTGCCTCAAAATTTGAAAATGGAGGTACCCTATTTCCCCATGTTTGCTTCTTTGAATATATAGGCTTCTCTTTCCTTGTAGGTATCTTCTGTAAAGACACATTTGAACAACTACTATAAATTTGCTTCTTCTAAGAGAATATGGTGATTGGCCTTCTTTCTACATATTCTTATTTCTTTTAATAGCATAAGAAGATATATTCCTCAAATTTGTTTTTACACAGACACATATACATATATATACATGTATATACATATGTATATATATTCTCTTTTAACATTCATGATGATTGTTTTGTGGTTTTCACTACATCAGACTCCTACTTCATATTATCAAATATTGTCTCTCTTTGTGTTCAAGTCTTGGTGTAGACATCAAAAAATCTCATCGTAGGCATCCATTAAATCCTAGAATAGATCAATAAAATTCTGGAACACATAACAACCAAATCCCGGTGCACATTGCGAAATGAATCATGGTGCCCAACATGGTATAATACTAGTTCACACTATGATCAAATATCATTGCTCATAGGGATCGAATCCTAGTGTACATTGTGATCAAATCCCTATGCACACTATGATGAGGTCAAGGTGCAAAATGTCCAATAAATCCTTATGTGTTTTAAATATAGTCCTGATATGTAGTATGTTGGAGTCCTTGTGCATAACTAATAAAATAAATTGATAGGGATGAATCACACATTGTTCTCCTTGATACTTCAATAGTCACGTGGTTTCACACACACCATATCATGTTGTTATAACAACCAAGCTAACTCCAATGCTAGCTCATACGTAACTCAAGATAATTGTATTTAACTATATAACATAAATCATATACCGCAAAAGGGAAAAGCAAACTACCATTTACAATAACAACTCAATTATAACAATTATGAATTCAATCTTGGTACAACATACACACACAACATAAACAAAACATGGTGAAAACTGATATCAAATCCTAGTGAATACTAAGTTTGAATCATGGTGTATTTTTTAGTATGATGCTAATGTATAATATAGTGGATTTCTAGTACAGTACTAATACAAGAAGTTAACAAGGGATAAATCACTCACCAACTTCCTCACTCTATTTGATAGTAATCACTTGGATCACACACATCACCTTGGTTTGATATAACTGAATGAATTCGATATACGAGCTCATATCCAACTCAATTACTTTCAAGTAAGTTTAAGAGAAACTCCAACTAATCCTAACACTATGAACAAATGCTGGTACTCATCACATTCAAATCATGGTTCACTGCGATATAATCTTGGTGCACATTATAGTTCAAACTTTGTGTACTATGTTCAAATCATGTGCACTCTGCATTTGAAGCTTGATTTAAAACTAATTCACAACATTATGAGATAAAAAATTTCACAATCACAGTAATGAGTTTGAATTCGAGGTTATAATGTGTTCAAAGTGCAGAATGCATTTGAAACCCAATGCATGATATGTTCAAACTATGTGCATCATTAACACAAATTATAGTACACAATGCATTTGAATCCTAGTGCACATTGCATTTTAATATTTTTTTTGGTGACCGAGAGAAACCACCCTGGGCAAGCCTGACATGGTAAACTCTCGAGGCATGAGAGGGTGTGGTCCGGTCACCCCCACCCACACCTAATCAGCATGGATTTCCATTCACAAAGTGCCTTCGGTGAGGTTCGAACCCATGGCACAGAATGCATAGAATCTACAAATACATACACATGCATCTTGTACATGTTTATACCCAAACTTTATTAACACAACATGTTTAGAATAATTACATTTCAATCCTAGTGCATCTCTATGCTACAAAATTTTAATATATATATATATATATTTGCAACATAAAAATTACATCACATGTTCATTAAAAACCATGATGCCCTACTAAAGGATATTCAAATAAGTTTGAAAGCTTAAATATCTATGCTTGATGATTAACTTTGTTGCATACCAAAATCAGGAAGATCCTGATATGAGGAGCTTTGCTAAAAAAATTCTTGTGGTAAATTTCATGTCATTTATGAATCATCTAAATGGCAATGATCCTATACTTAGAACTATATTTTATTTGGAAAAAATGTGTAGATTCCATGTCTCCTCGTCCAATTCCTCCCTCTATGTGGATAAGTACGTCTCTGGATTATCAATAGAGACTTCTCCAAGTGGTCTGAAGACAATTCAAACATGTGCTTATAGGGAAAGGAGTTTAGGCACACATAGCTCCTAGTAGGAAAGTTGATGGAAAATCAAAACAAAATAGCTACCGCTCCACACATGGATCATGTACTAGAAATATAATTTTCATAAACATATGTAAATATTACTATATATATAACTAAAATTCAACCAAAAATACTTAGTCCCTATGAATGTGGCAGAGTTTTGACTTATCAATAATATATCATAGTTTAAAAGAGGAAAATTATCATCTACCAGTCTTGGTTGCATATATAATTTAGCATTTCTTTACATCTAGTGTAAAAGTAAACAATGTTATTTCAAAATTTGTGTCACTGCATGATTTTACACACATTACACTTAAACTAAAGTTCAAATAGTATGTGAATGGTGGTGCATTATAATATACAAGTAGGTTCAAGTAATGGTTGAATAATGGCTGCATATTGGTTCAAGTTATGGTTCAATGGTGATTGAACAATGGTTTATGTAATGGTCTAAAAGGGGTCTATGTGATGGTTGAATCCTAATCCACATTCTTGATGGGTTTTTGTATGGGTAGTTTCAGTTAACCTTGGCCAATGATAGACACATGTTTAGGCTACCTGGGGCCACATACTCACTAAGACCAGTAATATGATCCAAATGGTTCTTACCAATAGTTGGAGGCATGACCTATTTTATTTCTCATTTTCTTATTGTGATGTCATTAATTTATTTTCCTATATGATTAAGACAGTTTAGATACACATCCATGAAAATAAAGGAATGAGGGAAAAAGTGGTAGGTTGGTGGTGGAAGTTTAGAGATAGAGAGAGACTAATTAAAAATCACTACTATATTGAAAACCATTTTTTGAGGTGGAACTTGAGATTCAGTGAGAAATTAATTAAAAACATAACTATAAGATTGAAAATAATTAAAAAAACATAAAAATAATTGGAGGTCAGGTGTTTATCATCATATTGTCTTTTTTAAAAAGTCATTATTTATTCCAACCAACTATGACCTTTTTTGGAATAGAATACAATATCGATAGGTGATTTCTGTATGGACAATTTGTTTTTGTCATATAGATCACTCCATGGTTATGTACAAGACATCCACATCCACTAGAATGTGTTTTTTAACATATATCTAAAAATTGTAGACATCAAAAACTAATAAACATTTCACTTACACTTGGGAATATCCACAAGTATAATGAAGAAATGTTTAATATATAAGTAATGAAATTTAAGTAGTTGAAAGAAAAAAGTGAATTCCTCTCAATATTGATGAACATGTATATCTAAGTTGTGATTTTTTATATTTTTAAGCTTACACAATATCACTAATACAATTGGCTATGAGGGTGTTATATTGTAAAATTAACAAATATTGTTTGTAGAAAATAGTTTCTTATATCTTGGACTCCCCCACATAAATTTCTTGGTTTGCTACACATTGAATCATATTATATTACGGTGTTGAATAGTGGATCATGTAGTGATTCATATTTTTCATGTAGTTGTTGAATCCTACTACATGTGTTGTATTAATATAACACATGTAGTTTCACTAAAGTTGGTTTTATGTTGTGTTGGGTCCTAGTAAATTGTCATGGTGAATATTGATACATGTAATGGTTATATATTGGTTTATATATGATCTAATAGTGGTCTACTTAGTGGTTGAATCTAGATACATGTTGTTAGGCAATTCTGGTTCGTGTTGCTTCATTAAATCTTGGTTTACATGAGGGAATAATAGTGGTTGATGTTTTAACTAAACCTTGGCTCAAATGATTGAAGAATATGAGTTCAAATTTGTGGCTAACTCACAAACTAAGTTTTCTTTAGAAACTTGGTTCAAAAGATAGGAACATCTTGGCACATGCTCTATTGTAACCCTATTTCAACACTAATGCATGCTAATTTTGTATATAAATGAATACAAGTTCTACAAATATAGAAATTTGGCTCGAATCGTAAATGAGAACTTTTTTTACTATATTGACAAACCTAGCATGTTGGTTCAAATAATCTGTTACTTTTTATCTACTACTTAAAGAAGAGTTTATTAATGAACTACCATCCAATTTACTCATACAAGGAAAACATAATATTTTAATCCTACCATATCTCCATGATACTTGATGTCATTAAAAGGTGCACAAATTCTTTAATGATATTTCCTCCAACCACTTGGTGCTTGACAATGACCCATTTCCCTCACTACAAGTAGTACATATCTATCAGAATATACCCAATATGTACTTCATGTACATGTATGGAGCATGGACATATGTTATCTACTAAAAAAATACGTTAGTCCTTTACTAAACTCATTCATGCATTCTATCGCCCCAAATTTACTCTACAGTTTTTTTTGTTGGTGGGGTTCAACAATGGCATGACTTACACAAAGAGGATAAGGATAAATCACTACATTCTTCATCCTCTTACCTATAACTTCTATAAATGATCCAACTAATACAATGATCTCAATGCTAGATAAAAACCACAAAATGAAAGAATAAAATGATGAGAGATAATATGCACAGTGTGCATGTTTTTTAATGATTCAAAGGACCTCAATGATTCTCACCTTTTTTAGAATGCAACAACTACAACAAATCCCAAATGATCATTGTCCATGAATGCATTTGAATTGAAGTTGATTTGCAATTGTGCAACATTTGTGGTTTGCTGTGGAACCTCTACGAAGTTGGTTGTTTTTCACTACTCTGGTAAAATATACAATGAGTAAATTTGGCAAGCTATCCTTGACTGTGATGGTATTAGTATGATAGGATACTATATTTATACGATTATAATCAATGAACCGCTTATTTGAGACTGAAATTAGAATAATATCCTGAGTTAAGTTTAATTATGAAATTTTACCACATTAATGGTGCATAAGTTCAATATTTTTTTTTCATTTCTTGAAATAGATAGGTATGGGGAAATAAGAGTCATAACGAACTTTGAGCATTTAATTATAAATGAATAAATTATTATATTAAAAGTTTTCTTAGACATAAAGATAAGTTTTGATATATATATGAGAGTGTCAGAAGCTAAAGTTAATGACAAAATCAGATCCCTGACCCCTTATTTAGATAACCTACCAAACTTGGGCTTATTTAAATAACAAATGCACCCTCAATCATAAAAGGAAAGAAAATGTATACAATTTGTCTCAAAGACCAAAGTTTTGATCATTTATTTGATTTACATGCGGACCTTCCCATCTGGGAGTGCGGCTATGATCACAATCATTGGATCTACATCGCACAACCAACATCTCGTCTCCTACCTTAGGTAGGAGACAGAACCAGTCTATGAGCAATGCCAGTGGCCATGTGGTTTGTTTATCCAAGTTGTTATCTCTCAAACCTTGATGAAACTTTGCAAAATAAATTGTATTATATTCTAAATCAAATTCCAGATATAACTAACCTTATGTTTAATCTGATTCTCTTGTATCTATAATTCCCCTAAGTATTTTCCCAAGCTTCTTGAAGATACTACATGTGTAAACCCTAATACCTCACCCTATAAATTCTTAACACTATGTGTACTTCTGCCACACCTTTTGCAACCTAACCCCAAAGTCATTTTCTTTTTGAGTACCCTCTTGGCCGATGCCAAACTCATTTCCTCATTTGTGTTTGTAGCCCTTTCCCTCAATGCTATGCCTTAACAGAGCTAAATTGATCCTTGGGTAAGCTACAATGACTTCTCTTCTTCATATTCATGTAGTCATGATCGCAAACCCTCATTCACACTGCTTTCCCTCATATTTGATCTATAGTTGTTGGGCACCACTTGCATCTGTGGTGGAGGAGGGAGAGTTAAGAATATGACCATAATTTTACATTCTTGCCCCTAGATTATTCTGATAGCATCTTACTCACAAGAGTATTCTTGTCTTTTTTTACACCTATATCTATTTAAGACATTTTTTTTGATGAAAAGTTCAATATATAAATATATAAGATAAGCAAAGCATACAATCACATGTAATGCATGGTACATCTAGATGATCAAGAAAAAGTTAGTGCCTCATGTACTAGTCATCCAATTCTAGATATTGCCGATAGTGTTCAAAAGTATGAAATATCTGTGGGAAAGGCACCTCGAAAAACAATAAGCCTTGAGGATGTGAATAAAAACATAATGCAAAAAATTTATAAATGTAGAACAAAACTAGAATCTACTAGTGTTGGCCAAGATTTTTTCCATAGTGAATGTTCTACAAATGCTGCCTCCACCTCTAAAAGTGGTGGCATGTGCTTCATTCTCCTTGTCCATCTCTGTGTTGATTTGAGATCTTGTAATGAGAACATATGTCATGTGTTATTTACTTTATCTATGAGGTGGAAATGTTGCTCTTGTGTAAGTTATATTTTCTTTGGTCTCTCCCTGACCATATAATCCAGATATTGGCTGCAACAAGAATTTTGTAGAGGGCGTGTCATTGAATTTTTCATCTATGGTGGTGTAGAAGATATGAGGGGTTAGATGTAACATCATTTTGCTGATGGAAAATAATTCTAAATATGTGTAGTGATGGGAAAATGCATGAAAGGGTGTGTTGTGTTCATGTGTGTAGCACATATAACATCTTGATGTTCCATGACAACCCCTTTTGAAAAGGCTGTTGTCTAATAAAATTTTGTCATTTATGATTGGTCATAATATGATATTGATTCAGAGTGGTCCAGTAATGTTCCATATGGCATAGGTTGAACAAATGTTTCCTCTATATGTAAGGAAGTTGTATGCATCATGAGGTGTGTATAATATATCCCCATATATGTGAAACATGATTGTTTGTGTTTGTTTACAATTGGTGAGGAATATCTATAATCGTATTGGGGGTATATATGAAGTGAGTGTACTTTTTAGTGTGTTATTTTGTCAACTACTCAGGTGGATCATGGCATTTGTATAAAGTTTCGTAATGTTTAGTGGTATGTGGATGTTGAAGTTAAGATTTTGAATTGTAGTGCCATGGTTACATGTGTCTTGTCAAAAAAGGATATGTTTGGAAACATGTGGTGGAGTACTGATAATGTTATGGATGATGTGAATGTGTTAATTGATATGCTTCCATAGAGGTGATGTTGTGATCTTAGTGATGTTCCACCGTGGACTTTTCCTCCTATGATATTTTTGTATAATGATTTTTTTCCATTTACAATATGTGTTGGATCCTAGAGTAGCTATTATTTTAATTCTTAGGAAGATGACATGTATTTTGAGGTTGATGATGCCCCATCCCCCATATTTTTTGGTGCACACGTGTGTCCCAATTTACTAGGTGCATGTTGTTCCCATGAGGTTCCGTCGGAAACTCCTTCTAATTTTATCACTGGCGAGCTTAATGTTTGATGGGTGTGGTGTGCAACTAAGATAGTATGTGGTGATGGTGGATAGTGAGCTGTATGAGTCTACTAACGAGGTTGAGAAAACTATTTTTCCATGAGTGAAGTGTCAAGTTTATCGATGATGGTATTCCAAATGGATTTTGGTAGGGGGTGAGGTGATACCAGGAGACCAAGGTATATGAAGGGATGTGTTTCCTCTTTGCAATTTAGAAGCGATTGGTATCTATCCATCAGTCAAGTGTCCGTGTATGTACTGATGATGGTAGATTTATGAAAGTTGATTTTGTGTCTAGTCATATATGAGAAGATATCAATTATATAGATGGTGTTAGTGACACTATTTTCATTTGGTTTAATAAATATTATGGTTTCATCCACATTTTGGATGATATTTTTTGTGAATTTTATTGCTGATAGTATTAGAGCTTATTATGTACCCATATTTATCATGTTGGTTAGAATGGATGCGAAAACGATGGATATGTATGGAGATAAGGGGTCCTCTTGTCTAAGACCATTTGAATTTCTAAAATATCCAAAAGGTGATCCATTTATAATAGTTGAGAACTTACACTTGGAGATGCATGCATATATCCAATGGATCCATTTAGATGGGAACCCATATTCTTTAATGCATTGAGAGAGACAGTTCCAGTTAACATTGTCAAAAGGCTTTTTGAAAGTCTAGTTTAAGTGCAAGGAGAGGTGTGTGGTTCCTGTAATATCTGTGTATGGTTTCTCTGACCACGATGTAAGCATCTTGGATGTTTCTCTTTGCCAAGAAGGCACACTATTGTTGTCAACATCAAGCTTCAATTTCATTCTACAACTTAGGGTTTTGGGTATGATTTTATATGATGTATTAATGAGGCTTACATGTAAGAAATGATGCACCGTATCATGTTGTTCAATATTTTTGATCATGTATATGTGTGTGTGGTTGAGGATCCCTATTTGAGCCGTAATGTAGTCATGTGTGTATGTGGTGAACAAGATACATGAAATCATTTTTTATATGTTCCCACATACATATGTAGAGTTCAGTATTGATACTGTCCAATTCCAGTGATTTATCCTTTCCTAGGTTGAAAATTTCTATCTAAAGTTCATCCTCAGTGAATGGTACAATAGATTGGTAGGGTTATCTATGTATTTAGAACAAATCTATTCCCAGTTAACAAGCATGAGTGGTGATGGATTGTTTCGATTATTGAATATATTCCAAAAATATGTGACAATGTGAGTTGTAATGTTATGTCTATAGGTGGTGTGAGAATCTTTAATGTTTAAACAATGTGTGGAGTTTATTCTAGTGTTGTTGTTACAACATTTGTGGAAATTTTTTATTTGTTTTCAGCTTCTTGCATCCATCTGATTTTTTATCTTTGTTTCCATAGTATTTCATTTTGATGTTGGAGATAATCAATTTTAGATTTTGTGGTGAGGGTGAGAGTTGTATCTGTTCATGGATTACTATCTGCTAGGAGAAACATAACTTATAGTTCTACAAGATTGTCATGGATAGTGCCAAAATTGTTTTTGTTCCATATCTTTAATGCATTTATAATGTTTCTATTTTCTTGATGAATTTGTAGTCCAAATTCTGATGTTTGTAGGGTGATTTCTAGATAAGTGACATACAATCTTAAAATCTGGGTGGTTCATCTAGAATTGTTCAATTTTGAAGGGTTTATGTCCCCATGCAGAGTGTGTAGTGTTCAAAATGATGGGTAAGTGGACTGATATAGGTCTAGATGATAAGAATGAAAATGATTCTAGATATATGTTTTCCTAGAGCTAAGAGCATATGAACATGTCAAGTCCGGCCCATGATGGGTCACAGTTCCATGAGAAAAGGGCATTGGATGTTTAGATATCTATAAGTTTGAAACCTGAGATGAAAGTGCTACAAAGTCTGTCATAACATGTGATGTTGGTTGTGGGTGTATTTTTTTGGATCCTCTATGGGATGTTTGTGATCATGTTGAAATATCCTCCTATGAGACGTGGTGCAGTGGTGAAGTAGTGATCCAGATCAATACGTTCGTCAATG
The DNA here is from genome assembly GCA_963693085.1 of Alisma plantago-aquatica. Classification (NCBI taxonomy): domain Eukaryota; kingdom Viridiplantae; phylum Streptophyta; class Magnoliopsida; order Alismatales; family Alismataceae; genus Alisma; species Alisma plantago-aquatica. The sequence continues at coordinate 1,061,741,222 of OY856409.1, read as the reverse complement.
AATAGTTGTTTATTTAGAGTGGGCTCTTTGTAGATACCAGTGAGTGTCTATGAGCCGTGGTCGAAACTATTGGTGATATTTAATGTAAGAATGTGTTGTTTGTATGTGTACTTGGAGGTTTGAAAAAGATTTTTGTTGATGTCTATGACAATACCTCTCTTGAAATCCACCGTTGAGACTTGGTTCCATTCATTGATGTATCTACCTCCTATAGTTTTGAGTGTGAAGTTCAAAAGATGGGTTTTGTTTTCTTGGATAATGATGATATTTATTTTATTATTATAAATGAATTTTCTAATGGCTTTCCTTCTCTTGGCACTAGCATGGCAAAAATTATGTGTAGAAATAATCATGAAGGATGGATATCTATCTCATTGCAGTTTGATGCAATCCTCATAAAATATGGTGAGAGTTGGTCTATTTTTCTATAAGGTGAATGTGCCTATAGTTATTCCATCCCATGAAGTTATCTATGTCATTTAGAACTATATTAGTAGGTGTATCATCAAAATGAATACCTAGCTTAGATGTAAAAGAAGTAAAAGCATGTATGTATGACCATGAAGCTATATCTGTTATATTATCAATAGGTAGTACAGAAAAATTATCAGATATATTCAGGTGAGTAGAGTCCATGTTAGGTGTGGTGTGAGAAGTAGATGATGTACCTCTATCTTCCATAGTGAAGTAATTTTTCTTGGTGCTTCCTTCTGGAGTGGATATAAGAGAGATGAAGGATGTGACTGCCACATGGACTTTGTATGTCAACGGTGGCTTTGTCTAAGTTAGTGGATGGGGAGGGGTTTTTGTGGAATGGGAAGGTATTGACTTTGTCCATGAATGGTGGATGTGTGGTATGGCATGATGGTAATGAGATTCAAGGTCTCTTATATTGTGGTAGATTGTGTGGTTTGGAGTTCACACTAGGAGGAATATGTTATTCTTCTATCTCCCATACCATTTTTCTATATGTTGGTTTCCTTGGATATTCATAATTTTGTTTGGTTTTGTTTTTTGTAGGACTGAGTGAAAATGGATGATGTCTTGATAAATCAGAGAAGGTTGTGGTAGGTAGTGTGGGGTTTTCAACAATGAGTTTTGTGGTGTATATACTTTCACAAAAGTGGATTTTAACCGAGACTAGTAATTATGTGACTTTTTAATAGAGAAAATGCAAAAGTCTTTGATGTAGGTAGTTGGTTGGAGAGTTTATGAGTGAAAAAATTGGAGTGTGGCTCCAATGGAACAATATATGGATTGGAAGACATCAAATTCCCATAAATTTGGGGGTAGATCAGAGATGGAGACCCATCCCGAGCCCCGATTGCTAGCCAAGGAGGTTCCTTGTTTAGCCGGCCATTTAGACATCAAGGCTTGTACAAAACTGTCTCTGTAAGGTATGGTCATAACATATACAAATAGGTGGTCAAGCTTAGTTACTTCAGGTCTAAAGTATAGAAGTTGATATGGGGTGAGAATCTTAGGTTTAAGACTATGTGACTAGGTAGGAGGTGGGAAACAACTCAGGTGACATCTAGGATATTGAACATGTTGGTATGAAGATTGTTTATGATGGTAACCATAACACTGCGTCTGGATAATACCTTGAGGAGACATATGGAGTTGGCCAAAAGGTCCATAGGAAACTCAATACCGGATAAAGGTGAGGGTGCCATGTTGTGGGCAGGGAGGTTAGGGTTGAATTAGGTAAAGATGGGGCAAATGAGTTATGGGGGGTGGGTAAATAGGCGGGATTCATAGGATGAGGATGAAGATGATAGGTTTGTGAAAGGGATAAAAGGAGAAGGTGAAGGAGTAGGGGTAAAGGAGGGAGGGTAATAGGTCTGATCAGGTGGTGGGTCGGGAATGTCATCAAGTGCGCAGAGAATGGAGAAGGGATTTGCAAAAGATATAAGTGGGAGGGGATAAGAGGTGGATGACATTTTTAGAGTGGGTAATCATTCAAAAGGACCATAAGAGAAATGATGGGTTTTATGGGAAAGATGTGATGTAACAAATCCTAAAGTCCTATACATGTCAAGAGGGCGGTGTCATGTGAGGGAGGGTGTTTGAGGTGGGATAGGGTGAGAGTAGGATAGATGGCCTATTTTGTGACAAAAAAAACAAAATGGAGGGTAGGAGCAGTGGTGTCAAGAGTGTTTGAGACACATGCAGTGGGTGCAATGTAGAGGTCTACAACAACGAGTGACCATAGTCCATCTAGGTGAAATGTCAGGAGATATAGTGGCGATGGATAGATCGATGATTGTTGATGATGAGGAAAGAGGAGGGAAAGAGAATGGGTAGGCGATGAGAGAAGGAGAGAATGGGTGAGTAGAGGTATCAAGGACTGCCAGAACATGAGAGGGGGTAACATAGGAAGATGGAAGGAAACCAATGAAGATGAAGGGGATGGATGAGAAACAAACCTATCATCTCAAGGTAGGAAAGGGGATGTGGTCGGGTCTCGTTCAGATGAATCTATATCAGTAGTTGTGGTTGATTCAACCAGAAGAGGATTGGAAAATGAACCTTGAGGTTCTTGGTAAAAGTCTTTGATGAAGAGTTGATCCCATGAATCTGTAGCCAAGTATGCAGAGTCAATTAACATCCTGAAGAGCGGGAGTAGCTCAATTGAGTTATCTCAGAAGAAGTTGTGATCTATGTTGTGAAAGTGTGGTGATCGATAGGCGATGGATAGTCTATAGGCTACCATTGGTGTTTCCCTCTAGGGTCACCTGTAAGGTATGATTTCCCATATGGATGGTGACATAGCCTAGTTTAATTTCAAAATGGTGATATTTCCATTATTTAAGTAGTAGGATGGATTTCATGGTTTCCTCATCTAGAGTGTAGTCCAAGTAGGGGATATCTGCAACCATTGTTACCAGTGGATGATATGATGGTCGGTCATGGTGGGTATCTACCATTCCTCTTTGTTGGTGCTTCTTTATTATAGTGACGAGTATCTAGATAATATAAGGTGTCAGTTAGCATGAAGCCATGCTAAGGATGCTTGAAATCAGCCCTCCTGTGCGCATATTCGCCGACAAGATATTGTGTATATGATCTATGAAGAAAATGGACACAATATCACTCCTAATGGCCACAGAGACAATGGAGGTGGAGGAGCAGAAGTTTATAATGTTTTTTAATCTATGGATCGTGAGTGTACATGCCGACCTAGCTGAGTATAGTTTAGGGTGTCCTCTAGGTGGTTGGAAATCAACATAATGCAGAGACTAGGTTTGATTGATATCAAAACTTTGTGGGTGAGCTATCAGTTGTGCTTCACTATTTGTAATATCAAAAGTATGCACCTGGTGTTTTGGTGGCATATACGAGAATCGCTACTGGTAGAAGATGTTTTTTGTGGTTTTTAGAGAGGATGGGACACAAATATGATCATTATCAACATAAGGTGGAATTTTGAAATGCCCTGGATGGTAGAAGCTAGCACGTAGCGGGTTCTGGTGAGGATGAGACCACAACTATTGTTGTATGAAAGATGGAGTTTTCTCATACTAGATTCTAGAGAGAAGTTGGAGCATCTCTTAGTTTGGGACTGTTGTTTTTGAAAGCAGGAGAGAAGGAGAAGAACCCATGTGTTGATCAAATATGATTGTGATAATGACACCATGTCACACTCCATAGTTAGACAAGATAATACAAGGCTAATCATTTTCCAAAATAAATCACTAAATGTGATAAATTTGTAAAATTCATAACTATATACCAGAAGCTCCAAAAAATATATTTTGGAATGGTGAGAATTTTCTCAATCTTTTCTTTTGATTTTCATCTCCTAATTTCAATGTTTTAAAGAAGTGATTTTTAAGATATGTAGATCTCTTACTCTATTACCAAAGTTTGAGGAAATTCTAGTGAACAAAATTTATGAGTCATGAATGTAATATGAATCTATGTTTTGAATCAGTAGGGGCTTAGACCCTCTTAGCAAGACCATGTTAAGTATGAATCTAGGATTTTCTAAGAATGTTTTCAAGGGTTAGATGATATAGACACCATTGAACCCTAATTATGTATATATAATATGTGTAGGTTTGAGGGAATTGTAGTCTTGAGAGGGTAGCAAATTGTATTTGATCAAAGCATCCAAATCAAGGTATGTGCATCCACTCTATTTAGATTTGGTATTTTCATGAATAAACTAGGATTGTACATATATCGGTCCAGACTGGTGGAATGGACTACAACGGCTATTCGGTCCGGTCCAATTCGGATTGACTTGACTTTTGGTCTGGTCCCTGGTCCATACTTTTTCCTAAATTCTGGTCCTCGATCCGGTCTGATCCAAAACCAGCAGAAAATTGTTCTGGACTAGTTGGATCAAAAAATATAAAAATACTTTATATATATGTTAATTAAATCTAGTTTTATGAAGGATTGTTGGATGTGGACTATTTCATTAATGATTCTAGAATTAACCAATAGATATATTAATGTTGTGGACTACACAATGATGTATCATTATATCAATAAATACCTACTAAACAAATTTTAATATTGCAATATATTGTGACAATGAGAGATTGAAAGGACGTTGAACGTTTAATTATTTTTTTAATAAATTGGTATATTAAGGATTTTTGAGATACATTCTTCACATATTCACTATTATGTAATTCAATTTTATAATAATTGTAAGCGTTATCTTTTTGTGTGCTACAAATTTATTGATAATTTGTCTAGAATGTGTTTTTGTGTAACTATCATATTAATAACATTCCCAAAAGATATATGACAATAATGTGTATGAATATAATTGTGTAACTTGGTTTGTGCTGTCAAACTAAAATGGATTATCAAACTATTTATAGTTATTTTATATTTATTTAAAAAGAGTGATTGAATATTGGTTATCCGATCCAGTTCTTGATTTTTCTAGTCAGGACCGGGCTGGATCGGTTCTTATTAAGTTTGGTCCTCAATGTATGCATTTTATATTAATAGAGTCTCGGTCCAGTTTGGTCCAACATGATCTAGTCTAGGTTTGGACCAATGTACAACCTTGGAATAAACACCATTTTTCCATATCAGATATAAATTAATTTGTGATTTTCTTGAAATACCATCATCATATTTTGGAAGTACTATTTGTTGTGAATTATTACATAATTTATTACTGATGATATGAGAATAAAACATTTATGTCTTCTGACCTAATCTTGCTATTTAACATGTCCTCTAACCCCACAATGATAATTTGATGTTCTCATCCTGTACTTGAGTATAACTATACTTTATCTTGCATGTCCTATATGCATGTTTGAATTGACTAGTCATAATTATAAGTATTGACACCATATTTATTTTAGACACTGAGGTTTTGGTCTTCCTTCCAATACACTGAGGTTTTAGTCCTCCTATAGTATATTATATTTTTGGCATTGTGGTTTTAGTCCTCCTACCAAGGCATTGAGGTTTTAGTCCTTCTTCAACTGCTATATTTTTGTTTGGCACTAAGGTTTCAGTCCTCCTGCCCCTTGGTAGGGAATATATGGGTTCCTACCCTGGTTTTAGTATATTCTAATCTGTAATATACCCATCGTTCATGTTTATCTTTGTGAAATTATTGATGTGAAATTATGTCGCAAGTATTTCTTTTGATATTGATTTTCTTGAAAATAAGTGCCTCATTTATTTGATATGTTAATATATTTAAACTAATATCTTTTGGTAATACCTTTATCTTTAATTTGATATATCCTTGCCCTGGATAATGCCTAATTGTTATTACTCTATACCTCCTTTCCTTTATTTGTTCCCTTATTTGGGTGTTATTTTGAACCCACCCAAAGGTTGAGAATTCCGAGGACTAGAAGTAGGAGGTGCTGTCCAGGACTATCTTTAGGAATTTTTTGGAGATGGACAGGTTTCCCACTACAACAAATCCCTTCATATTAGCTTGCTTATCTTGTTGGATGCACTTGTGGCCTCATTGTCAAACTTGGAATTGTTTTTGTAATAGCTAGATTTACCTTTCTGCTTCTACAATACTATGTTCTTTACCAATCTATTTGTGTAAATTTTATGCACCCTTACACTTGAGAACTTTTATTTGTGAACGATATGGGGTTTTATGCTCTATTTTCTTAAACTAGGGTTGTATGATTTTCTTTCTTAAACTAAGTAAGTATTGGATTCCCTCTTAGGTCCCACTCCTTAGAATATGGTTTAGATTATGTTGTTGTTGGTAAACTAACTTTATTAGATTTTTTTCTTAGTAAGTTTCCCTTATAAGTTATCCCTACATTTCAAGAGGAGAAACATGTTTAAAGACACCAATGCTACCCCTGTGTCCTTGCCTTTTGGACGGCTACACCATGCCGAGGAATCCTCATTTCAACATGCCACCGGTGAACAACCCCCCTCCCCCTTCGTTGAACAACCCGAAATCTCAAGTTCCACCTACAGCTCATGGTGTTATCAATCCCACCTCTACCATTCCAAAAGGAATCTCTCCTCAACATGAATAAGCCTTGTTGCGACAATTTCTCACCACAATTATGGTGGGAAAATTGAACTCCCCTCCTGTCTCTGACAAGCATATAGAGTACTCTCTGACTAATTTTGTGAAGATGCAACCAACCTACTTCAAGGGTGAGGGTGATCTAGAGATGTATGATAAGGTAGATGACTGGGTTCTAGCCTTGGTGTGAACTTTTGAGGGTATGGCATGCCCTCCTCACCACAAGGTCCAATATGTCTCTTAAATGTTGAATCAACTAGTAAGCGTCTGGTGGAATGGGATAGCTTGATCTCATGATACTTCCACCTTGTCTTGGGAACAATTCTTGGTAGTTTCTTATGTGAAGTCCATCTACACTGCCTCTCTTAGGAAGAAAGAAGCAGAGTTCTGTAGCTTAAAGCAAGGTTCTTTATTTTTCCCACTTATGTGCAAAAGTTCCTCTTACTTGAGTGTTATGCTTCTGTTTTGAGTGAGGATCCTAGGGCGAATTTGTTCTTGGAAGGATTAAACTACCATGTGGGATGTGCAGTCCCAAAACTTCCTCTCACCTTCCAACAAATGGTTGATAAAGCCCTTGAAATTGAGTCATATTCAAGATTTCAATCTCTAGTGGACAATAACAATAGCAACAACATAAAGTGCCAAAGTGACAAGTAGAGATACATGACATGATCTGGATGTCATCGTCACCATCCTATGGACAGATGCAACTTGGGAGGTCCCGCTACCTAGAGAAATGATAGGCAACTGACCTGCCACCATTACAGTTTAGCCGGTCATATTACACTGCAATGGCCACATCTTTATAGAGGACCACCCCTTGTTCAACCACCTATGCCACAACAACAACCATCACACCAGAAACCCCATCCTCCAAGGAATGATCACAACAACAAGGTGGACCCCCTGTCAAGAGGCGTGAATGACAAGTTCTTGTAACCAAACACATGGGTGTTGAAGATGCCCATGCATCACATGAAGGTAACACACACATGAACCCATTTTCTATGCAAGTACCTTTATTCCACCAACTTATGACTGTTTACCATAGACTATACAAGGATATTAAAATCTATAAGGATGACATGAATATTAGTATATGGTAGTACATGTTATACCCACGTCATAAAGGTTATATGAGGAGAATAGTTTTTTCCTAAGTTAGAAGTCTTGTTGTTGATCATCTTGGACACTAGAAGTTTAAGACATCTCTTTGGATCTAAAAATAGTAAAATAGTTAGATGAGAGGTTATGGTTGGTGACTTTACTTTGCATTGATTTTGGCTCCAATTTTTAAGTTTACATCACAAAATTTTTCAATGGCAACATATTTTTATATTATGTATACAAAAGAAAAGTTTTGAACTTTGTCGATGTTTTGAAAAACCAAGTCACTACCATGTGTATATTTAGATAAAGGAAAACCCCTTTAAGGAAGAACCTCTGATCGGTTAGATAAACCCTAATTCCCTTGGCCCAGTATAAATTTTTTGATGGGTAGTGAGTTTTGCACATAATTGTTTTATCTCTTGCTATCCTTATAGGGGGATTAGTTGAGATCCTTTTCAAGAGTTGGAGTCTTGAATCCTTTATTCTTTGAGACTAGGATTCCAATTAAGGGTGTCTGAAATAATTACACTAACTTAATATTATATTATTTTCAAACTAATGAGACCTGGATATACCACCACCTAATTATGGTAAGTGTGTCGGCTTCACTTGTGGAACATCATGGATAATATGTGAGTAAGATAATATACTTGAGAAATAATTTCATAAACAATGATAGATGCAACCATCATAAGTGTAAGGATGTCTAACAAACCCTTGGTTGGTTGCTTGGATTTAGGGGATAAAATCCTCTTTAAGTGGTGGAGTGTTGTAGCATGCTCAAGCTTAGGTATACATCTAATTTACCTCTTTACTTTATTATAATTTTTTTTGCATTTTCAATGATGATATGGTATTAGGATGATAGAAAACTATATTTACAAAGTTTTAACCAATGAACCACTTATTTGATATTTTGATGCAAAAAATTAGGATAATATTCTTAGTTAAGTCCCATTACGAAATTTTACCACATTAACGAGTTTAAGTTCAAATTATTTTTCTAGATTTTTCCTATTGATAGGAATGGGGAAAGAAGAGTCATAAATGAAAATTAAGCATTTAATGATTAAGAAATAAATGAATATGTTAGAATTTGCTTAGACATAAAGTTAAGTTTTAATAAATCTAAGAGTGTCAAAAGCTTAAGATAATGGAAAAATAGGATTATTCACTCCTGATTTAGCTAACCTACCAAATTTAGGATTAATTGGATAGTAAATGCACCCTCAATTGAGAAAAGGAAAGAAACTATATATTATTTATCTCAAAGATAAAGGCTCTAGTGATCTATTTGATTGTCATGCTGACCTTCCCCTTTAGGAGCGCCACCATGATCTATATTATTGGTTTAGGATTGCATGGCCATCATCTCATCTCCTACCTTAGGTAGGAGACGTCACTAGTATGTGAATAGTGTTGTAAGCCATGTGGGCCGGTCATCTGCGTTGTTCTCCAGCAAATCTTGATGAAACTTTGTGAAGTGAATTGCATTAGATTCTAATTCAATTTTTCTATCTCTATAACCCTATAATTAATCCCATATTCCTTTATATTTTTGATTTACCCATATCTTCTCCAAAGCTTCTCAAATCTACTACATGTATAAACCCTAATACCTCATCCTATAAATACTTAAACCTATTTGTACTTCTGCCACACCTCATGCAACCTAATCCTAAGGTCATCATTTTGAGCACCCTCTTGGACACCCTCAAACTCAATTCTTCATTTGTATTTATGACCCTTTCCCTCGACTATCCATCTCAATGGAGCTCCATTTCTCCTTGGGTAAACTACCACAACTCCTCTTCTACAATATTCATCTTCAAAATCATGAGCCCTCCCTCGCACTGCTTTTCACCAAATGTGGCCCACGAATGTTGCACACTGCTTGCATCTGTGGAAAAGGTGGGAGAGGAAAGAAGATGGTTGTTGTTTTACATCCTTTTTCCCAATATTATCTTGATATCATCTTACTCACAAGGGCATTCATGTCTTCTTTCTGCGTCTATTTTTATTCAACATATGTTAATCAGATACGATTATGGCAATGTTTCCCTATCACACTCCATAGTCAGATAAGATAATACCGGGTTGATGTTGCCATTTGCACATCATTTTCCCAAATAAACCAATAAATGTTATAATGTTTGTAAAATTGATAACTTTTTATTGGAAGCTCCAAAAGATACAAAAAGTAGGTTTTCAAATTGTAAGAATTTTATCTATCTTTTGGCTTGGTTTTCATCCCCTAATTTTATGTTTTAATGACATGATTATTGGGATTTGTATCTCTCTTACTCTATTATCAAAGTTTGAGGAAATTCTAGTGAACAAAATTATGAGTCATGAATATAATTTGCATTTTGGTTTTGAATTTGAAACTTATGAACCTCTTAGCAAGATTATGTGAAGTATGAACCTAGTATTTTCTAAGAATGCTCTATAAATGTACTTGATACAGACACAATTGAACCCTAACATGTGTAAATATAATTTGTATAGGTTTGAGGGGATTCTAGTCTTGAGAGGGTAGTAAATTGCATCTGATATAAACATCCAAATCAAGGTATGTACATATACTCTATTTACATTGGGAATTTTCATGACTAAATACCTTTTTCATATGAGGCATAAATTTGATTTTGTGATGTCTATTGGAATACCATTATCATATTTTGGAAAGTACTCTTATTTGTGAATGTCTACCTGATTTGTTACTAACATTATGAGAATACAACATTTATGTCTTCTGACCTAACCTTACAATTTAATGGGTCCTCTGACTCTACTTGATGATAATTTGATGTTCTCGTCCCTTACTTGAGTATGACTATACTTTATCGTGATTTTCCTATTTGCATGTGTGAATTGACTCGTCATAAGTAGACGTAGTGACACCATATTTATTTTAGGCACTGAGGCTTTAGTCCTCCTTCCAATGCACTGATATTATAGTCCTTGTGCAATATATTATGTTTTAGGCACTAAGGTTTTAATCCTCCTGAAACTACGATATATTTATTTGGCACTGAGGTATGAGTCCTCTTACCCCTTTGTAAGCAATATATGAGTTCATACCCTATTTTTGGCATACGCTAGTTTGTAATATACTCACCATGCATTCTTATCTTTGTGTTATTGATGTGAATTGTTTTTGCAAGAATTCCTTTTGATATTAATTTTGTTGAAAAAAATGCCTCATATATTTGACATTGTAATCTCTTAAAACTATTCTATCTTGGATATCACTTTATTGAAATTCTCTTAATTAGTCTTTCCTTTCCTTATATAGTGTTGAGTTGTTATTACTCTATGCATACTCAATTTTATGCTAACGTCCTTTCCTTTGTTTGTTCCCTATTTTGGGTGTTGTGTTTGAACCCACCTAGAGTTGAACAGCCTGAGGACAAAGAAGTAGGAGGTGTTGTCCATGTCTAGCTTTAGGAAGAATGTTAAGATGGATAGGTTTCCCACTACAATAAACCCCTTTAGATTAAATCTCTTATCCTGTTGGATGCCCTTGTGGTCTCATTGTCGAACATGAACAAAATTTTGTAATACTTAGATTTGCCTTTCTACTTCTACAATACTTTGTTCTTTACTAATTTGTTTGAGAAAAAATCATGCACCCCTTATACTTGAGAAGTTTTATTTATGAATGATATGGGGTTGTATTCTTTATTTTCTTAAATTCAGTAAGGAGTGGATCCCCTCTTAGGTCCCATCCTCTACAGAAATCCTACATTGTGAACTGATGGTTTACTGATGCAGTCTATTGACCAAGACCCCGATGGGTGTCTCCCGATGGTGCTCCTTATAGTTTGAACTAATGATGGATACTGATAGATCCTGACCTACATCTATAATGGCATGATGAAGAGGTCCAGTGATGGAGTATCTAACCCCACATACTGATGGAAAACCAGAGTCCACCACTAATGAGATGAATGACCAACGAAAGGGAGAGTTCATTTATCAATATCAAGATGGATTTGAACACATTTTCTCTCTCATATGGGTCTATAAGTACCCTTCCTTGTCCTTCCTTCCTCATATCACTGTGCAAGTTGATCCTTGAAGTGCTGAAGCTAAGTGAGACGTCATCAGTTGTCGTCTAGTCAATGAAAATTCAGTTTCTATTGGTCTTCATCATCGTTATTATGTGCCTCCATTCCATTCTCCTATTAAGATCAACACACTTATTGGTGTCTTCCAAGCCTAGATTCATATAAGTGGGGCTCCTATCTTTTGTGCTTTAGACGATCTATCACCTTCTTCCTTCTAGCACTACTATAGAAAATGCTTTTCATAATCGTTTATTTTTTTATTTTACAACAGATGTCAACTGTTGTATTAGATTATGTGGTCTTATGTGGATGCTTCATACAATAGTTGTTGCATGTGTTATAATATATATATTTATACAATAGTCGAAGCATGTTGCCTTTTACTACACATCTATTGTAATATGGTGTTTTATACAACATATTGTGATCCTATTGTAATATATATATTTATACAATAGATGAAGCATGTTGTCTTTCAGTAAACACACATGGTGTAATATGGATGTTTTATATAATATGTGGTGCGCCTGTTGTAATATATATGTTTATACAACAACTGATGCATGTTGTCTTACAATAAACACACCCGTTGTAATAAGAGTACTTTACAACATGTTTTATGCCTATTGTGATATATATTTATAAAACAAGTGTTGATGTTGTAATTCATTAAACATGCACGTTGTCGTAGGTGTATATTTCCATGACATACCTGTTGTAATAGGAGTGGTTTACACAACATGCATTATTTGTTGTAATACCACAACTATTACAACATATCAGTAACTGTTGTATTTGATTAGAGTTTGATAGCTCCTATCAAACTAATTTGAGTCAAACCAGTTTGATTGATCATTTAAATATGTTCCAATTTTTTTATAATAAATATGAAATTTTACTTCAAAACTTTCATAAACAAGCATATAATTGAATAAATTGGCATTAAACCTTGAAAATAATTGCAATGAATTTTATAAATAACCAAGCATACACACAAAGATTCAATCATACAAACTAGTGATTGCACACTATAAGTCAAACTGCTAAATAGCCATAGAAGATTCACACATTTGTTTATGCTAAAGATCATACATCTGCCGCTCATGTCAGACAATCTGGTGTTTGCTCAAGAACACACATCACTCACTCATTTCAAACCTCATAGATCTCATCTTGGTTGAAGTAGCGCCTAGTATACTTCAAATAATAATATAACCGTATGTCATATATATCGACATATTATAAATCATTAATTGTATTTAGAAGTTGAACAAAAAAATATAATAACTAGCTTACATTTTAAAGAATCTTTCTAAGTTTTGTCTCAAGGATGCCTATCGTGTACTTCATCACCACAAGTATTATTTGGCTGCTTTAGACATCGTATAAAATGGATATAAAATAAATAGAAATAAATTAGTTAAAATCATTAGAGAAATCAATATTTTAAATTATGTAGATTATTTCTAAAGAATAAAATAAGGAACTCTAAATAAATAATAATTCCAAGTGGTTATTCTAAGAAAAAGGTGAAGTTTCAATTTTTAGAGAAATCAACATTACAAGTATCAATACTTTAGTTTTTTTGAGCCTTTGAATATAACAAAGGAACATTTTTCATGTTGTCTTAAAGTAGGTATTCTATATCATCTCAAAAAAAAATAGGATCTGAAAATTTGACTCCAAAGAATTATTGTTGGCGTATGTCCATGCTGTTCTTAGAATCTCTTGTGTTTCTACATTTTACAAGAGCCTTTTTTTTATGCTTTTGTCTATGGTGGTCTATTCTTTACCATTGATACAGAATATAAAAAGCAACAACAACACCAAAACCATGAAGAAGAAGATGAAGAGGAGGAGGAAGAGGACGAAGAGGATGTGGAGGTGTTGCTTGTAGAGATCTTGAACATAATTATCCAATCCTTAGATGAAATGTTCCTTCTCAGATGGGGTAGTTACAGGGAGTGAAATGTGAAAGGATGTGCCATTACTTACAAGATAAAGAAGTTTTCATATATTTCTTCACTACAAGTCCTCACTGCATCTTTTCCAAGTAAAATTAGCAACAACACCTAAAAATGCAAGAAAAAGGATCAAATGTAGAAATATACAATGCAACCTACTATGATTCCATATGTATGTATTGACATCGATGAATGATATTTTCTTTTTTATTTTTCCAAGGTAATTGTACAAAAAATTTCAAATCTTCTCATAACCTATACATTGGGTAAGAATATCCATGCAAGTTTTAGGATATGTTGGTTCATTGATAAGTGAAAGGTTGATGAATATTTACTCATTAAAAGAAGACCATGATAAACTTTTGACATAGAAGGCCATGATGGTTTGTATGGTTGCATGTAAAGTGTGCATGAGTCAACTGACACACTACATTTTTGTTAATAATTTTTTATCATAACACATCTTCTCTATCCTACCCAATAATTATAATCCTCCTAAATTATGAACTTTGACCACAATTTAATTTTTTCCTTTTCTTGAAATACAATCAAACTAGCATCACACAAACTATTCCTGTTTGAAATTGCATTCTCATTAGTTGTTCATCTATCTCATTTTATAGTAATTATTTGGTTTGGCCATTCTCTTTGGATTTTCTCACTACCTATAAATTGAATAGTTCATCATTCTCTATGCAATAGTTTGTGTGTGAGATGAAAATAATATTTATGGGAAGAACATGTAAAGGATAAATACATACATACATACATACATACATACATACATACACACACACACACACACACACACACACACACATATATATATATATATATATATATATATATATATATATATATATATATATACAAAGGTAAATATGTAAATACATTTTGAGATAATAAGTATATATCTATATCACAATAAAAAAAAGAAATAGAAAAGATAAATATGAGGACTTTTTGAAAATAGAGAGTGTGGAGAGATAAGCGTTCCAAATTCAGCTTTTAAACCAGTGAATAAATATAAAATGACATGTTTTGTAATTAATTGAAAAGCTCCCTCTTTTTGTAGTAGATTAAAGATGTAGCATCTCTGTGATAAACAAGTATATTTATATCAAAATCATGTGTGCCATAATATCTAACATTTTATATCTATTGAACCTTAATATGTGTCAATAACAGAACACACATTCCATGGACATGAAGTAATGGTTCAAGTGAAAAAGCTGTAACAATAAAATATGTTATGTAAATATACATGACTATTAAAAGATTGTGTGATATATATTCCTCCATATGTTCTCATTAAATTCACTCTTACAAATATATATAATACCATAATAGTATATTATGACTAATGTATATATTTTTTAGATGTCTTTGAAGAGACATGTATATTTTTATATCACGTAAGATATGATATTAAATAATAAATACCGTACATTTATTTGTTGTACAAAATATTAATTAAAAATCAATTTACATGTAGTATAAAAATAATTCTAAACTATTATAACAAATTTGTCTCTAACGTTTTTTATGTGTGTGGAACATGTGTGTTTACTAGAATAGATATATATATACATATATATACATGCATATATATATATATATATATATATATATATATATATATATATATATATATATATATATATATATATATATATATATATATATATATATAAATATAAAAGGAGCCCAGCAGGCGAACAAGATCCACCAAAAACACTTAACATGTCTATGTTACTCTGGAACATAAAAGGTGGGTGCGATAGGAACAAGAAGAAGGAAGTTCGTGAGTGGATTGCAGCCAGTGACCACTCGTTAGTTGCTTTGGTAGAAACTAAAATAAATACAAATAACAGTAATAGCATCAAATACCTTTTTCCTCAAGGATGGCACCACATGTCTAATGTAGATTGTGGAGGTGTTGCTAGAGTCTGTGTGGCATGGAATCCCAATGCCTGGCAGGTGTCAGTGATACAAATGTCAGATCAACATGTCACGATTGAGTGTAGGAATAATGGAGGATTACATATGTGGACGACAGATGTCTATGGTCATAATGATGGCAGAGCAAGGCTTGATTTATGGAGAGACTTGATCATGCTTTCCAAACAGGTGACACGTCCATGGTTGGTCATTGGTGATTTCAACATAGTACAACTACAAGGGGAAAAAAGAGGCAAGAGGCTTGCCACCACAATCAAGGTAGATGCTTTCAACCAAACTATTGATAAGACTGGCTTATATGAGTTACCTATGGTGGGCGGTGACTTGTTTACATGGAATAATGAAAGAGCTCCAGAGTACAGGATAGCAAGCAAGCTTGATAGGGCCCTGGTGAATGATGAGTGGCTGAAATTTTTTCCTAATGTGAAGGTGAAGGCTGGTGGGTCTGAAATTAGTGACCATGCTCCTATCTCAGTTCAGATCATAGAGAAAAAGTAGAAAAGGAAACCCTTCATATTTTTGAATTATTGGGCCGATTGGAAAGGATTTGAAGAAGTCATTAAACAAAGCTGGGATATACAGGTGATTGGCAATCCTATGTTTGTGTTCACTAAAAAATTGATGCATACTAAGTTGGCCCTCAAGAAATGGGCAAAAGAGGAGGTAAACATTCCAAATCTACTGATAGAGACTAAAAGGGAATGCAAGGGGATTAGGGAAAAATTGTTGGCTGATCCGTTAAATCCTGAGTTGATTGAGAAGGATAGGGAGCTAAAGATGATACTTGAAGATCTAAAAAAGGCAGAGGAAAAATTCTACTGGCAAAGAAGCAAAGAAAAATGGATGGAAGATGGGGATCGCAACACAAAACTCTATCACACGGCAGTGAGGAGAAGAGAGGATGGTAATATCATTTCTGAACTTGTTAATGCGGATGGGGTGGTAGTCAACAAACAGGAAGATTTCGAGGAACAAGCTATTGACTTCTACACTGCGTTATATAACAAGAATTTTCATAATGACATTGATGAAGATGAGGTAGTTGACTGGAAGTATAAGCTCACAAGCACCCACAATAACATCCTCACTAGAAGAAGTAATGAACAGGAAGTGAAGGACGCTCTCTGGAGTATTGGAAGCAACAAGTCACCTGGCCCAGATGGTTTTAATGCTTTCTTTTTCAAGAAGACATGGGAAATTATCAAGGAAGATTTTCTTGCTTATGTGAACTAGTTTATGGAAGGAGGGAACATGGTGCGACAGGTTAATCACTCATTTCTGGTTTTAATTCCAAAAAAGAAAATCACCTCCTCTCTTACTGATTTCCGCCCAATTGCTTGTTGTTCAATTCAATATAAAATACTTGCAAAAATCTTGGCTGCCCGGTTGAAGTTGGTCCTTCCTTATCTAATTTCTGGCAATCAAGGAGCTTTTGTGACAGGGAGAAGTATCAGTGATTGTGCTCTTCTGGCTGGTGAGTTCCTCCTGGATTTCAATGTTATGTGAGGTAGTAGGAAGGCCTGCCTAAAGCTTGATGTATCTAAAGCCTATGACAGTGTCATATGGGAGAAGTTATGGTGGATCATGTAGCAAATGGGATTCAGTGATCAGTGGATTGGATGGTTGAAACAGTGTGTTGGGACAACTAGCTATTCTATTCTGGTTAATGGCACTTCTGTAGGTCTCTTCAGAGGTAGCAATGGACTACGCCAGGGTGACCCCTTATCCCCTCTGCTGTTTGTGATGGTCATGGAGTACTTCACAAGGAAGATGCAACAAGCTGAAAATCAAAAGGAGTTAAAGCCTTACACAGTGCACGGCATGAAGGTAATGACACACCTAATTTTTGCTGATGATGTATTGGTTTTTGTAGAAGCCAAACAACAACACCTCAAAAATCTCAAGGGTCTTCTAGAAAGGTTTGGGAAGCAAACATGGTTGTGTATTAATGCAACAAAACCCACATCTTCTTGTCTAAAAATTGCTACCAAATAGAACAAAGGCTCATACAGGCAATGGGGGTGGAGAAAGGTAAATTCCCAACAAAATATCTGGGATTTCCGCTGGCTAGGGGCAACCTACATGTGAAAGACTTCACAGAGTGTATTGATAGAGTGGAGGAAATGATAAACAGATGGCCAACACAGAGAACATCAATGGCAGGACGCAGAACACTGATAAAAGCAACCATAGAAGGTCTTCTTATCTTTTAGGTGCAGCAAGGAGAGATGCCCGGATCCATTCTGGATAGGATTGAAATGAAGATGCCAAATTTCCTGTGGGGCAGTGATCGCCACCCAAAGAGGTACCCCAGGTTGGCGCTTCCCATTAATGAAGGCGGGCTGAACTTGAAGACTCCCAAGGGCATCGCTAAATGGGGCACAATGAGAAGAGTCATTGCTTTTCAAGAAGGCATTTCCACATGGGGAAAATGGATGAGAGACAGATATCCTAGAGGGCTGGACTTTATACCAAAAACAAGAGAAGGATACTCAAGAACAATTAATGTCATGAGAGAAACTTGGCCACAAATCAAGCACTTGTTTATTGCTAATAATCAAGGAGGATGGCAGCTCAAAGATAAAAAGATATGCATATGGGAGGTGACACGGGCAAAAGGAGCAAGGGACCCTGTGGGAGAACATATATGGGTAGGCAGATATGTGCCTAAGTGGAGCATGTGCGTCTACAAATTTCTGCATAATGTTCTTGCTACTCTTGATAGAGTAAAGGGATGGAAGTATGATATATCTACTGTTTGCCTGCTATGTGAGGATGGAGAGGAGAGCCACAGCCATCTTATGGGAGAGTGCGCCTTCACAAAGGAAATATGGGAGTACTTATGCAATAATTTCAGATTAAAAATCCAACTCTCGGCTGATCCAAAAAGTATGATTTCTAGATGTGGGGGTGATGAAAAGAAAATTCTTTTTCTTGTCGGACTTTGCTACCATGTATGGGAGGAAAGAAATGGTAGAAGACATCAAGGAAAGTCTACGAATGCCACCAATATTGCTGTAAAAATTTGTAAAAGTGTTAGACGTAGACTACAAATTAAATAGTTGTGTGAGTTGTAACCTCGTGGTGGATGTATGGAATTGGGTCTATATGTAATTTCGACCTCCTATAATTTTAGGGGGGACGTCGGAATATATTTACCTGATTCCGATATATATATATATATATATATATATATATATATATATATATATATATATATATATATATATATATATATATATATATATATATATATATATATAAAGAGAGAGAGAGAGGGAGAGAGAGATGGTATATTTCATGGTTAATCCCCAAGACAATCTCTAAAGTATTCATAAGAACGATTCAAATGAAATGGAAATAACAATGTGAGGATGTGCGGTTGCTAGAAGTAGATAATGTGCCAAAGGGGGAGAAGATGGATCATCGTGTGAATAAAAAAGAAGGGGACAAGAGGGCGTACTCATTATGATAACATAGAGAAGTAAGCATTGGGATATTTTAAAGTTTTAGGTTTAATTTGAAAAATAAATTTTAATAATAAACTTGATAACTAAGGGGATTTTTCAAATAGTAAGGATACATGTGCTTATACAATAGGTTGGAGACTATTGTATAAGTGATGAATGCATATCCATCATGATTTTTAGTTGCATTTTTGGGACAAATTTGATTCAATACTTTTGATTCCATCTCCTAAATCTCACAAAATGCAAGATTTCTTAACCAATTCAATTATCAAGATTATTAACTAAATTTATATTGATTTTGTACAGGTCTTGACTAGGTTCAACCATCGTATGGAATTCGCTTGAGATCCTCTCAACTTTGGTCTTAAACAATCGATCTTGACCAAACAGTTTGCCCTAACGGTCTACCCATGCAGTTTTAACCTCTCAGTCTCAGACATTCACCTACACGATCCTCCACTCACTACTCATCCCAAACGGTCTCAAGACTGTATGACGCGTAATGGTTTCAAAATCGTTTGGACCAAAGACCGTTTGGAGGCCATCGGTCCTCAAGACCATTTGGACAATGAAGATCGTTTGGATCCAAGACCGTTTGGATGAAGACCATTTGGACACTCAAGAAAAGACTGATCAAGATTCAAACCGTTTAGCTCCAAGACCGTTTGGAGGCCATTAATCCTCAAGACCGTTTGGGGACAGAGACTATTTGGTCTCAGGACCAATTGGAACCCATCGGTCTTTAAGACCATTTGCATCTCAAACTATTTGGAAGCAAGACCGATTGGGGCACAAAACTGATCCGATCCAAAATCGTTCAGTGCAGACCGATTTCCCATGACCATTTGGATCTGTTCAGTCTTCAAGACCGTTTGGACAGAGACAGAGACCAATAGAAGCCAAGACCATTTAGATGTCAAACGGTCTCCAAGACCGGTTGCTCCGAACCATTCAAGCAAACTGTTTGCCCCAAACCGTTTGAAGAGAAATCACAGCAAAAACGTGAGGACCCCATCCAAGCCTATAAATAGGACCATAAGGGTCCTCATTTGGGCATCGATTCAGGGATGTCATTAGGCTTCCCACACGCAAGGTTTGATCCAGCTCCATCCACATACGCCCACACCATTTCTTCTCCACGTGCTGCTCCTTTTGCTACAAGCAAGAAGGTCAAGATGAGAAGAGAAGGAGGAGAAGAAGGGATGCCCAGTCTGCCTTGGTGGTTCTTCCTTCTCGTCCAATGCTACTCCGACACGATGTAGAAGTCCACATCATCTTCACTGAGATGCGACTACCTTCTACATCATGCTCATGGTGGATTCTTCCCTCTCTCTTATTCTTCTTGTTTCTCGCATCATGAGCGAGTAGTCCCCTTTCACGGGGGTGTGGGGACTAGCCCCGCTGTCCATTCTTTCATGTCTTTACATTTAACATTCCAAGGCAATGTATATAACTCTTCATTTCTTTGTTAATTGATAATGTTTGTAGATTGATTATCAGCTTGCTTTCATCTTGTTCTTCCCTATGTTGCGAGAACTTCTATATGTAGGGTAGGATGTCATTTAACGAGGTTGAATCCCAAATTAGAAATAGAATGGGATTCCTTGGAGTTGTAAGTGTGTGATCCATGAGGGGATGAGCCATCTAGCCCACGGTGACGCTTCTGTGTGCCTACCCACAAGGGGGGCCCGCAACTTCCGTTGGATATCTGTATCTTCTTTGTTAATCATCGATGTTTTCTTGCAGACTAATCACCTACCTGCTTGTTGGTTAGCACAGTTGACTCCTTGACGAGAACTTTTGATAGGGTTCCTTGAGGTCATAAGTGTGTGATCCGTGAGGGGATGAGCCATCTAGCCTACAATGATGCTTCTATGTGCCTACCCACAAGGGGGGCCCGCAACTTCAGTTGGATGTTGTATCTTCGGAGCCGTAAGTGAGTGATTCAGAGGGTGACAAGAAATCTGATGCCTAAGGTGACACTTACGTGATCCTATCCTTGCGGAGGGTTCACAACAGCTCCATTTGGATAGTTAGATTCTTGCCTGGATGTTATGTGTTTGGATGTGTTTGCATGTGTAGTGGTGGTGAAATCCGAGACCATCCCAGTGATTCCATATCATTAATCTAGATCCAACTTTAATTCTACTCTTTACTTTCTTGCAAATAGTTTAATTAACCTCAAATCAACCAATCTTTCTAAATATTAGTCTTACCTGAGCTAGATTCGACTAACAACAATTCTTAAAAATGTTGTCGCTTGGGATTCGATCCTTAACTATATTGCGATAAGACCCGTCCGCTTGCGGGTGGTTGATAACACCAAATTTTGTGATGTTTTTGACCATTATTTCCCTGTCAAATCTGCCCTTTTAAACTATTTTACTCTCCTTTTTGTCATATTTTTGAATAAACAGTCCACGCTACACTCTTATCCCATTTTATCATCTTTTGCAGGGTTTTCCCTCATTTTTCCACTCTTTTATCAGCAAAAAGGCCCGTCTCGACCCATGAACGTGTTCTACCTGCATCGGCCCTCCTACCAGTCGGCCGACGCACTCACTGCCCGACATAGGGCAGCACGATACAACTACCGAGCGATATGAGGGTGTCGTGCAAGGAGGATCTGACGGGCGATACGCCACTTACCCGACAGGGAGCTGTACTCACCACGACTACTGAAGTATGTCACGTGATACAAGCCACCCACCGGCAGGCACCACTCGTCATGACGACCGACACGCTTATAGTCCGACATCCTTGTGCCGGGCGACACGCATATCAGGCATCCCTGAATCCGCAATGATAGAGATAATGGAGGACACGTGGCACCCGAAGGACCACAATCTCTTCCAACCGCTGCCTATAAATAGCAGCTACATGACTCTGATGGGACGATTCGGAATCTCGCAAAAGCTAACTTGGGAAAGAACCTGGAGCTAGCATGTCGCGTCCCAGAGGTGTACTGGGCGATACTAGGTGAGCACTTCCCCGACCCGAGAGGGCGGGAATGGTTCACTTAGAATCCGTCTCGGTCACTACAGCAGCCCGATATCAACCAACAAGGACACCCGATATGAGTAACCCGACACCCTAAGCGGTCTCTAGCCCGACACGATACCGATCTCGATACGAGTCACCTGTCACTGTGTGTCGCCCGAGAGGGTGGCGTCCCGTCACGACCGTATCAGGCAAGGGAGCTTTGGTCAGTACGTTTGCCTGTCATGGCCTATCGCCTGATAGGGAGTGCCGCCCGACACAGGCGTATCGGGTAGAGCCCCAACCGGTATCGTGCTAGAGGGCTCTTAGGGATCTGCTACTGCATGTCACCCTTCTACATCAAGGAGGCGATACTTATCTTTCTTTTCAGTCATTTACTTTCTTTACTTACGCAATGTAACCAAACCCTTTTATATAATGATTATGCTAATGGAATTAAAGAAGTTTCAAATATCTGTTGCTTTATGTTTGGTTACTTTCTGTTGGATGGTTACTTTGTTTAGCACCCGAACTCTAGCTTGTAAGCTTGGATCATGTTTTGACTTTCTATCAAATCATGTTTCCCGCTGCAACTCCCTCGAGAGAGGTGTTGTAGCTCTAGTGTTTGGTCCAATCAGGGAGTACGAGAGTACCCAGGATCGGAGTTGCTTCAGTCTTTTTTCCACTCTGACCCAAAGTCCAACAACCTCGAGAGAGGTGTTGGTGTTTAGTTAGAGGTACCCTCTTTGAGAGAAGGGGTACTGGACGTTTCTGCTGCTGCTTGTTTTACCAAAGTTTCCTCCTTCATTCCTTACCGAGCAATAGTTTTATCTCCTTTGGTTCTGTTGCGCAGAAACCCCTAAAAACTAATAAACACTTAAAACCTTAATTTTCCTTGTAACTCTAGTTGGAGATAGTTTTCTTTTATTTTATCGATCTTATCCTGCTATTCCCTCCGGGGACTTTATCCCAATCTTACCCTTGCCGGAGTGTAATGTGTTGATTCCAAGTTCTTAACACTACCACCCTTGTCCCTGTGGTTTGACCCCAATCACTACCTCGGACTCCGTAATTGTTGTAGGGGCCTAAGAGTCGAGTAATTTAAAAGTCCGACTACTTCAAATCCGCTCCTTTTGGATGCACGATTTAGGCCGGTCAACTTTTTTGGCGCCGTTGTCGGGGACAAGACAAAATGGTACTGTTGACGAACCCGAATCCACTAACTACACTCCCGTGCCTCAAGCTTAGTAATGAGCTTGACAACACTATCTTTTGATCTTCTAACCTGAAATGAGTATAGAGTAGTTCGTCTTATTAATACAAGTTTTCTAACTTGATTATACGTTCTATTCAGGTACTCAGGAAAGAAGCTTTCTGCTCATCTGAGCACCAGCATCACTAGACATGCCACCTCGTGTCAAACCACCTCTTTCAGAGGGTGAGCGACACGCAAGAGTTAGACCTCACTCGCCTCCGCCTGAAGACAATGACCATTATAACGACAACCATCAACATGAAGATCCCGAACCAGAACAATTCGAGGACGACCATCACCATGAGAGATGTCGTCGTCACCGAAGACGTAGAAGAAATCAACCTAACCAGGAGTAGATCCAGGGAGACAGTGACAGTGAAGACTCTAACAAGGAAGAAAAGACCCTCAGAGAGTTGGCTGCTACGAAGGCCAACAACTCAAGGTGTCATGTTGTCATCACAAGGTTCGATGCCGCAAACTTTGAGTTGAAACCTTCCGTCATATCCATGATCCAGAACAAGAGTTTCCGAGGAAGTTCAAAGAATGATAATCCTTACCATCACTAGATGCTTTTAAGAATATCTGTGATACGATTAAGATGTGGGGAGTCCCATAGGAGGTCATTTACTACAAAGGATTCATCTTCTCTTTAGAGGACAAGGCTCTATCTTGGTACCTCAGGCTGCCGCATCAAGCTCTGAATGGATGGAGTGTACTGGCAGATGATTTTGTGAATAAGTTTTACCCTACGGAGAAAACTGTCCAGAATAGGCAAAGGATAACGCCATTCATGCAGAAGTCGAATGAGAATCTACATGAAGCCTGGGAACGGTATCAAGAATATCAGAGGGATTGCCCCCATCACAACTACAAGAAGGGTTTTCTGATAACCACCTTCTACAATGGTCTGACCCTTGAGGAAAAGGTTTCGCTGAATGCAGCTGCAGGCAGTGACTTTCTGGGGAAGAAGCCAAGAAGATCCAAAAAGATCATGGAGAACATGGCCGAATTACAAGCCAGCACTGACTGCGACAGATATGATAGAGGACATGCTAAGAAGGCTTCTAGAGAAGGCCCCTCCATCGAATCTAAAGCTCTAGAGGCTATCACCTCTCAGATCCAAAAGATAGCCATCGACGTCAGACAATTGAAAGAATCAGGTGGAAAGGGAAAAAAACAAGTTGAGAAAGTTATGAAATGTGTCACCTACGGAGAGGGTGGACACGGGGTTGATAATTGTGTTTACACCCGACCTGAAGAGTCCAATGAAAGTGAATCTGAGGCTGAGGACGCCGAGAACGTCTCTTTTGTGAACTTCAAGAGGCCAGATCACCCTGGTTTTAACTATGGCAATAAGGATGCGGTCGAAAACTCACATCAGCTAAATAACCCCACCAAGCAACCCCAAGGTCTTGAGAAAAGAGGGGGACAAGTTCAGTTCACCAGAACTACCACTTTCCAATCGAACAAGGAAAATTTACAAGGACAAGAAAAGTACCAAAGTTGGCAAGCAGCTAACCCTAGTCACAACCAAGGAGGAAAGTCAGGACAAGAGCTCGAACCAACCAGACTTGGTGGGGCAATTGTTCAATTTTGTCAAAAGACAAGATACTATCAATAACCAGCTGGCGCAAAGCTCACTGTCAAATTCAGGAGTTCTGAACACGATGCAGGTTCAGATGGCGGACATGTAGACTCACCAACGCCAAATCGAACATCAGTTAGCCCAGATGACCGAGTTGATAAAGAACCCCTCGGGTAAGATACCCTCCAACACTGAATCCGCTAAAATGGCAGTGCTCATATCAGGGAAGGCTGTAGAAAGTCTTGAAGCGGCCAATCCTGTAGAACCTGAACCAAAGATTTTGGTAGAGATTCTAGCAGAGGAAGAGAATCCACAAACTCATGATAGGGAGCCCGAAAAAAGATTTGTTGAGGACATGTTTGGTAAAAGGAATCCTTACTCACCCAAGTTGCCTTTCCCTTACAAATTAATGAAGGCACATCTTAAAAGGTGTTATGAGAAGTTTATGGAGTCAGTAAAGAAACTTCACCTCGAAGTACCTTTTCTGGATGCTTTAGAGGAATTGCCAACCTATGCAAAGTTTTTCAAGGATTTGATCATGAAGAAGAAAAGAGGAGGAAGAATTGATATAGTGCACCTAGATAGCATGTCTTCTTCTTTTGTCAAAGTAGATCTACCAGCTAAGAAGAAGGATCCAGGGGCTTTCACCATTCCCTTTGCTGTTGGAGACAATATCGAGAGAAAAGGTCTTGCCGATTTAGGGGCTAGCATCAGCCTTATGCCCCTAAGCCTCGTGAAACGTTTGGGTTTGACTGATATGTTCAAGACTAACATGAGGATTGAATTGGCAGACCATACGTTCAAGAAGCCTGTTGGTGTTGTTGAGAATGTACCGATCCGTGTTGGAAGTTTCTTCATTCCCTGCGATATTGTGGTCATTGACACTGTGGAGGACCCTAGCTGTCCTATCATCTTTGGACGTCCCTTCTTGGCTACAGGAAGGATGTTGATTGATGTTGCTGAGGGGATCATTACTCTAAGGGTCGGAAACGACCACTTAGATTTCAAAGTAAAGGTTGCTATGAAGGGACCTTCTCTTCTAGAATCCGCTTACTTTGTTGAAAGCTACAACCAGCTTTGTGAAGAGATGGAAGAGGATACCGTAATGGTGGACCCTCTTGTGAGAGAATTAAGCAATCAAGATTCTGATGCTGAAGATTCTAAAAATCCAGAAGTTGTCGAGTTTCTCAATTATCTTAATCAGTCTAATGAAAATCTGAGTGACGAGGAAGAGGTAATAGAAACAGTTAAGTTTGTCTCTCTAGAGGAGGCACCAGAAGAAAAGGCACCCAAGGGTAAACCTGAGTTGAAGCAGCTACCTGAAGGGTTAAAGTATGAATTTCTAGATCATGAGGAGAGAAATCCTGTCATCATTAATGCTTATCTTACGAAGGATCAATTGGACAAACTTCTTGGGGAGTTGAGACTCCACAGGCAGGCTATAGGATACTCGGTAGAGGATATCAAAGGCCTTAGCCCTGCGTTATGCATGCATTACATTAACTTGGAAGAATTTGCTAAACCTCTGACTCAACCCCAAATAAAATTGAACCAGATGCTGAAAGAAGTTGTGAAGAAAGAAGTAATCAAATTGAGGGATGCTGGGATCATTTACCCGATCAGTGACAGTAAATGGGTGAGCCCGATCCACGTGGTACCGAAGAAAGGAGGTATTATAGTAGTTAAAGGAGATAAAGGTGATGAAGTGGCGGTTCGGACCGTCACAGGATGGAGAATGTGTATTGACTACCGAAAACTAAACCACACAACGAAAAAAGATCATTATCCGCTTCCTTTCATTGATCAAGTTCTTGAAAGATTAACACATCATGACTATTTCTGTTTCTTGGATGGTTTTTCAGGGTTTTATCAAGTTGCAATCTTGCCATACGGCCAAGAGAAAACTACTTTTACCTATCTCTATGGCACCTAATCCTTCAGGAGGATGCCTTTCGGCCTATGCAATGCTCCCGCAACATTTCAGCGTTGCATGATATCGATGTTTTTGGATTTTCTAGAAGACATCGTGGAAGTTTTCATGGATGACTTTTCTATCTATGGAAAAGACTTCAATGCCTGCCTGAAGAACCTATCTCTGGTCTTGCAACACTGCGAGGAAAAGAGTTTGGTTTTGAACTGGGAGAAGTGCCACTTTATGGTATGAGAAGGCATCGTGCTAGGGCATAAAGTTTTGAGGCGTGGCATCGAGGTAGACGTTAGCAAAGTTGAAGCCATATCTAAACTTCCTCCACTGAAGTCTGTAACGGGAGTGAGGAGTTTCCTCAGGCACACCGGGTACTACCGAAGATTTATAAAAGACTTCTCAAAGATCTTGAAACCGTTGTCCAACCTTCTGGTAAAGGATGTTGAATTCAATTTCTCTGACGATTGTATAATTGCTTTTCAGGCCTTAAAGGATGCTCTTGTCTCACTGCCTATCCTTCAAGCTCCAGACTGGGAGCTACCTTTCGAGCTTATGTGTGACGCCAGTGACTATGTTGTAGGAGCAGTCCTGGGTCAGAAAAAGGACAAAAAGCACCACGTCATTTGCTACACCAGTCGTACTCTAGATGAAGCTCAGGTGAATTATACGACTACAGAAAAGGAAATTCTCATGATAGTCTTCGCTTTTGACAAGTTTAGATCCTATCTTATCGGTGTGACGGTGAAGGTCTACATAGACCATGGAGCAATAAGATATCTCATGCAAAAGAAGGATACCAAGCCAAGACTGTTAAGGTGGGCTTTGTTACTACAAGAGTTCGACCATGAAATTGTTGATAAGAAGGGTGCGAAGAATGTGGTCGCCGACCACTTATGAAGGATCATGGTGGAAAGATAGAAGAAACCACCTATTAATGATGACTATGCTGACGAAGCCTTGCTGATGGTTGAAACCAAAGATGAGAATCTACCTTGGTTTGCAGATATTTGTAACTATCTTGCCTGTGGAGAGTTGCCTCCTAATATAACCTATAATCAAAAGAAGAAGCTCTTTTCGGATGTAAAGAACTACTACTGGGACGATCCTCTCCTCTTCAGAAGATGCGCAGATAACCTGTATAGAAGATGTATCCCCGAAGAAGAAGTCCCAAACATCCTAAAAGAATGTCATGCCTCTCCATATGGAGGACACTTGGGGAGAGAAAGGACCGCCGCCAAGGTGCTACAATCGGGATTTTACTGGCCCTCTTTGTTCAAAGATGTTGCAAACTATGTTAAGGTTTGTAAGGAATGCCAATCGACAGGAAACATTGGAAGAAGAAATGAGATGCCAATGGCCAATTGGATGGAGGTCGAGATTTTTGATGTCTGGGGAATTGATTACATGGGTCCTTTTCCCCCATCAAGTGGATACCAATATATTCTAGTTGTGGTAGACTATGTGTCTAAGTGGGTAGAAGTAGTTGCAACCCTGACGTGCGACTCGAAATATGTGATCAAGTTGTTTGAAAATACTATTTTCCCTCGCTTTGGAGTACCTCGTAATATGTGATAAGCGACGACGGATCACATTTTTTGAAAAAGCAGTTTGAATCACTCCTATGAAAGTATGGAGTCAGGCACAAGATTGCTACACCCTATCACCCTCAGACTTCTGGGCAAGTAGAGGTCCCGAATAGATAGATTAAGCAGATTCTAGAAAAAACTGTCAGCCGCACACGAAAGGACTGGTCCATGAAACTTGATGACGCCCTTTGGGCCTACAGAACAACGTATAAAGCACCCCTTGGGACTACCCCTTACAGATTAATCTATGGGAAATCCTGTCATCTACCCTTGGAGCTGGAACACAAGGCTCTTTGGGCGATTAAATTCTTGAATATGGATCTAGAGAAGGCAGGGGAGAAAAGATATCTCTAGTTACAGGAACTCGAAGAGTTGATACTACACACCTTTGAGAATGCAAGGATCTATAAGTAGAGAACCAAGGGAAACTACAGACGAGGTGGTCCGGGCCCTTCATAGTAGCGAAGATATACCCATCAGGCATGATGGAGTTGCATGATAAAGATGATCCATTCAAAGTTTTCCAAATGAACGGGCATAGAGTAAAGAGATACTACGAAGATGCAGCATTTGTAAGAAGATCGGAGATAAATCTGCAGGATATGGAAACAGTTGAAGGCGCAAAGTAAAGGATCTGAAGATGTCGAGCTGACGACGTTAACTACGTTAATAGGATGTTATTTCCTTTTCCGCATGAGAAACATTATGAACATTATTATTGTAATAAGGCCCAAGTCAGTGTGTGCGTCACATGCTCTGACTCTTCTATTTTATGGGCCACCGCTCTATTTTATGAGCATTGATGAGTAATACTATCTGAGGCTGAGAACTTCACCTTAGGCCAATGATGTTTTACCCATCAATCGCTTTTTCCTTCTCTTTGATTTTGGTTTTTCATCAAAAATCTCGTTCTAAAGCCTTGTATCGGGAAAGGATACCTTGTTCCCAGACCATATCAGGCAAAAGACTAGGGCGGCGCGTGAAGTACGCCCTTATCGGCTTGGTGTATCGGGCGACGTGCTTTAGCCATGAACTGTGTCAGACGATATGCCCGAGCGGCCAGCACCCGTGTCGGGCGGCAGGAGTAATAACCCTTGATTTGACGGATGGAACTTCTCGTCTCAAGAATGATTTGTCTCCTCACCCGACATGTACCCCTATTTTACCCATTTTACCCCCGACTTGAATTGCTATATATAGTACAGATGTTTTACCGTGTCGGGCTACTGCATTTACTCTTCCAACTACCTGTATCGTGCAGTAGTTTCTCCCTTTATCTCGTGTGTCATCTAGCTAACTTTTGCTCTCGTGTCGCACAAGATAGCTTCAGATAGCAAAGGTATAGCCCGACAACCATATCGTCCTGCTTGCCCGACACAAACCTCATATCGCTCACTTTCGTATCAGACTTATGGCTTTAGTTGATTTCCCTGTATTGCCTGACACACATTTGTGTCGGCTGCATGACTTTTAACCGTGTAGCGTGACACATCTTTAACGTGCGCTTGCCTGATACCCTATATCAGGCAATGCCCGTGTCGCCCAACCCTACATCGCTTCATTTGTTTCTAATGTCAGGCGACACATTTTATGTCGGCATGACTCTATCGGGCGGTCCGCATCACGTGGCTGTGACACCCGACACTCTTTGAATTTGTAGCATATCGGGCAATGGCTATGTCGTTTGGATTTCTCCCGTGTCGCCCAGTTTTATATCGCCTAGCATGTTCTTCTCGACGGGCGACACCTTTCTTAAGGACGATCGTATCGGACGATGGCGATGAACTTATGTGAATTTTCAGCCGAACTCCGTATCGCCCGACACAGGCGTATCGGGCAAGCATCATATCGCCCAGTTTTGAAGCCCGATACTATGGTGTCGGGTAGCTTTTGCATCAAGCCAAACTTCTCTTATCAGACACTGATATCAACTTTAAAACATTTAGATACTTAATAAACTTGTCTGAGGATAATAGAAATGGCTCGCACCAAGCAAACCGTTGTTCAAGTTGACAAATATGATCAGAGGATCAACACTGATGCCGCAGCTGAAGCTATGACAGTTGGGCACAAACACCCAAATCCTGAGGCAGCTGGTCCATCAACGGCTGAGAAGAGAGCAAGGACGGAAGAAGTAACTGCTCCAACAACAGTTTCAACCGCGGCGGCAGAACCCCTAGATCACACACCAGGAAGGTTCGTGTCAAGAGATAACGAGCACGGGCGCTAGTACTCAGAACTGGAAATAAAAATCTACAGGCCGAGTAGATTCTGCCACCAGTCTTCCTTCCTTCAACTAGTAATCTTCAAAAGACTGGAGAACGTCCTAGCTGCAGCAGGGCTGAGGAAGATCTATTTCAGTCGCTCCGCCTCCTACATTGAACTCACCAGGGAGTTCATGTCGTCTCTCCGTCGGGTGAAGAATACACCCGAGGATGTTGAAGAATATGGTGGAGCAGACAGACTGCAAGGGTGGCTATACAACTCTGAGCACGTCATCTCTGAGAAGCTGCCCAATGAGATCTTCTCTTCCAGTGAGGAGGAGAAGAAACTGCTTAATAATGGTGCAAGGATCACCGAAGGAGACAAGTTCAACCCTGTGGAGCTCTGGAGGAAGCTAACTGGCGAGTCAACCTTCAAGCCGGGAAGCAAGGTGGTAGCGGTGCACTCTTGCTTCTGGAGAATAGTGCACAAGATGGTGGCATGCCTGCTCTTCAGCAAGAACGAATCAAGCAACATCTACATCGAAGAACTCCATCTCATGTGGCACATGATGGAGGACAGAGTGATCAATCTGGGGCGCTTCTTGCTGAATAGGCTGCACCCAATAAAGGATGCCACCAAGGAGTACTGCATGGGTGGCATCATCAATCTGATCGCGGTTGGGTTAGGGTACTCAAGGGAACCACGCAGTCTTTCGAGGACAAGGGGTGACGAGTTGATCGACCTCAAGTTCCTCATGAGGGCCAACATCATTAAGAAGGAGGGGAGAAGCTACTTCTATAAGTTTGCAAGGACAAACACCCTCCTTCCACTCCCTCACTACGCCGCCTACGATGCAGAAAAGCTGGTCTTCACCACAGTAGAAATTGAAGCTATGGTAGTCGAAGTAGCTTACGCCGCCACCACTAGAATACAGGAAAGGGTGCTACAAGAGGAGAATCAATTCCTCTCGACCCACGGCAGGACAAAACTTAAACAACCCATGCCGATCCAACCACCACTCCAGAGCCACCGAAAACATCAATTGATAGAGATGTCATCGCTTCTACTATACCAGCCACAATCACGACAACACCTGTCGTGGCTGAAGAAGTACCGGCGATCGTTGAGGTCGCTGAGACAACCGGAGTAAAGAAAACAACGCCAGCCCCGACGGGAGCTTCCGCGGAAGAGACAGCCGCAACCCCCAAAACTTCTGTGGTGCCCATGGCGGCAGAAGAAGAAGTGTATCCAGACTCCAGTAACGGGATGTTCACTGAAATCCTGGAGATGGAGCTCAGAGTTGCACAACTTACGCCAACGCCGCCACTGGTGTCTCTTATGATTGCTATAGAGGGGGTCGCTGAAAGCAGAGAGGTGGAGAAGTGCCCACCCACATCGCGTCCTTCTCCACCACCACAAGAAGGCGAGGCAGAGACAACTGTAAAAGCGTTGACGCCTCGCCCAGCAACATCTAACTCGCGGACGATCGAGATAGGTTCTACCTCGTCAGGTAGGCCCTCGCGCGAGAGGAGTATCACGAGGATGAGAGAGAGATCTGCAGGAGCCCCTCTGTCGCTCGGAAAGATGCTGGGGCACGAACTCGATCACTTGCGGGAGGTAACAGAAAGCCACTCGGCTACATTTACTTCTCTAACCCGCAAGTTTTCAATTTTCCAGCAGAGGCTGAATAGCCAGGAGCGGGAACTGCTGACTCTAGTTGGCCTTCCCGACCAACTAGAGGCACTCAACACCACGCTGCAACAGGCCCTCCAGTGCCTCGATGTGATCGAGGAGAGGATGGACAGAAGGGATGATCACCCGCGCCAAAGGCAGCCGAGGAGATCTCTGTCACCTCCCGGCTCAAGCTCTCAACCCTCCTCATCAGCATCTTCGTCAAGATCATCATCCACTTCCTCCTCCAGCGGGCCATCCCCAATGCCCAAGGAAGGGACTCCACAAAGAATAGCCAACGGAGCTCCAGCAGGATAGGCGAGCTCCCACGGTCTCAAAGAAGCAACTCCCTCAGTCCCCCTAGACGAAGCTGAGGATGACAATGAAGCAATCAGCATCGAGGAGGACTCTTCTGATGAATCTGAGGGAGAAGGGGGGCAAACTATGCCGCCAATGAAAGACACCCCCCAGAGGAAGAAGCTTGACGGTAGATGAATTCTTTACGCCGTCAGAGATACCTTCCTTCGAGATGGCTGACTTCGACAGAAGGATCATCGGCTACCTGACGATCAGGGACCAAAAACTATTGAACAAGGTCCTAAGGTCGTAGGCTGATGAAGAAGACATCCTCTGGAGCGACGACTACTTCTTCGTACGACGGGGAGCACTCAGAAGCATTTTTCACTCGCCTTCCGTCGTCGGAAATAAGTTGTTTAGGATCCTAGAGGGTGCAATAATAGAAAATGTCAGCACCCGGACAGGTCGGCAAACAATATATAACGCCACCCCGACCTTGGCAAGAAGACTGATGATGGGAGTACCAGACTCCATCGCGGTGGCCAACATGCTGCAACACATCGAAGAGCACAACACGAACATCGTGTTGGCCCCGTACAAGCACCGCAACATGTGGTTCCTATGTGTGGCCGACCTCCGGAACCACGACATCCAGCTCCTCAGCTGCTGCAACAAGGAGGTGCCATGCACATAACTCATTTTTAGTCGCCCGAAGGATAAACATCTCAGGCTCCTACCATTGTGTCTTCTCCGAGCCATCAAGCAAGGAGTTCAACGTCATAATGGCGTTTGGAACTTCTTCTCCATCAGAGACTTCCCCGTCCAAATAGAAGAGGGAAGTGGAAACATCACCTTTATTGTCTTGCACGCCGTGGAGCTGCTCAACATATTCAGATACATAAGGTATCTCCAGGGCCAAAACTTCTACCAGCTCAGAAGCACATATGCACTGCTATTGATCAAAGACAGGCACTACTTCCAAGATGCAGGGGTACCAGAGAGGTTGATGGATAGTGATCAAGTAGACGAATCCTCGCAGCCCAGCAGCACTCTAGAGAAAGAAGCTAAGATAGAAGCGGATGTCTACGGGGCAGGCAAGTGGTTAGAAATCCTGCAGGAAGTACACGGAATCAAAGACCCCGCTTCGCCTGAAACATCAAAAGAAATGATCAACAACTTTGACCGCTTCTCGTGCTCTACACTCACGCGGGAGCAGGTCAATAAAATTCTTCTAAAGTTAGCAGACTCTACCCCGGCAGATGTAATCTACGAGGCAGGCAATGTCATTGTCCCGGTTGACGATTTGAGGGACATGGTAAAAGAAGTAGGATGTTTGGTGATATTTGTGGCGGCCTCCTACATCCATACTCTACAAAAGAAGTTTGAACACACATACATAGCTCATCCAATGTTGTTCAATGACATATGCCTTACCGATGAATCAGGAGCAAAGCAATCCTTTCTGGCAGAGTTGTAGTGCAGAGTCCCGCACACCATCTTCCTTCCCATCCTGCACTACAACCACTGGACACTCCTGACGATGTACACGCACCAACGAGCAGGAATCTTCTACAACAACTCAGACAGCAACAAAGATCATCCGGTGCAGTGTACATCAATAACGTTGACACCCCTCGAGCACTTAGTACAAAAATACTACGAGGAGGTGGCGGCGTTGATACAACCATTCCTAGACACAACAGCTAGCAAATGGTATGAGCTTCAGTTCTGCCACCGCAGTCCACAATAGATTCATTTATCCAACGACTGCGACATCTTCGTGCTGGAATGGATATCAAAGGAAGAGACGCCTGACCAGCTCCACCACATCGACTACCACAGCAAACGAGGAGAATATGTGTGGGAGCTTCTATCTGGAACAGGCACGCTCATCAGCTAACCCTCACTGGGTTAACATTACCCTCCTTATCTACTTTACAACTCTGGGACAGAGTGTGGAGTAAGTTTGGTGGGGGATACTATGTACCAGTGAGGGAGGTACTAAAAGCACTTCAAACTTCACCCTTTTTGTTCTTTCTGTTCTTTTTCTTTATAACATGTGTACATATACATATACATGCTCATACAAAATTCTGTTCTTTTTCTTTATAACATGTGTACATATACATATACATGCTCATACAAAATTTTGCTAAAATTTCGCTTATTTGTCTCCATATATATGTACAAAGACACTATATAGTAAAAACATGATACAACTTCTTGCCAGTTTGTTCTCAATGAGTCCAAAGAGGTACATGTTTTGTTATGTCTTTTTGAAAATGCAGCCTCAAACAACAAAAGACTACGACTTTCCACGCCAAAAATTTCGAAAAATAATCTCGCGACAGCTAAGAGACGTGCATGTAGAAGGAAAAAGCTGCCCAAACAGCAAAAATTTCTTTTGTTTTCCCTTACCCAACAAAAATCCCAAAAAGAGAGAATAGCCTTATGAGAGTGAATAAAAACATGAGAGTTGTTCAAAATGAAAAAAAATATACACATTTGCGCTCCAAAAGTACCCATCTTTAGGCATGGTAGATAGGGATGAGCATCGGTCCAAAACCGGACCGGACCGGACCGAACCGGACCGAACCGCAGACATGATTTCAACAAATATATGGACTGCAGACCAGACCGTTTTGAGGTAGGACCGGACCGAGACCGTACCGTTTTGTGCTAGGACCAGACCGGACCGGACCGGACCGTTTGGACCGTAATCAGTCTTTTTTACATGTTTTACAACTTATTTAATTGTACAAAGTTGATAATCTTAGTCACTTCTAACAATTATATAACTTTAGTATCAAACATTTATACTAGTAGTGCTTATATATGTACTTTATTTGTAGTTATTATAGAATACACCTTCAAATATACATGAATTTTGTATAAAAGTCAGTTTGCGGTCTGGACCGGTTTTGGACCGGACCAGACCGAAGACCGAACTCATCAAAATTTCTGGACCGCGGACCAGACCGAACTCAAAATGGACCGGACCGGACCAGACCAAATTGAGCAGTCCAGTCCGATTTTGCGGTCTGGACCATTATTTGCTCACCCCTAATGGTAGATCCAGGGCAGTGGTACGTAGGATGTGAAATCACTGCTCTAAAGCCAACTGTCTTGGACTACAGGGACCACTCACCCACTAACGGACCCGTACTTGGATGGACTAATGGGAAACAAGAAAATCCAAAAAGCCTTAAACCTACCCTAACACACAACTTTCCGTCCCCAAAAGTTGTTCGGTGGGAAAGCTAACTTCAAAATCATGCACCCAAGTCTCGCCGAAGCTGTGGAGAAAATTTTGCTTAAACAAGGCATGAGAAGTAAAGTCTGTTGTTCGTGGTCGGGCAGTGTTCTCTTTAAGACATCTCAAATACCCGCTCAAACTCATGGTCTGAAAACCATACCGGTTAAGAATAAGAATCACAAAACAAAGTTTCAAAAGATTGATTGAGGACAATCAAAATGCTAAGTTTGGGGGAGTTGAAAACACCAAATTTTGTGATGTTTTTGACCATTATTTCGCCATCAAATATGCCCTTTTAAACTGTTTTCCTCTCCTTTTTGTCATGTATTTGAATAAACAGTCCACGCTACACTCTTATCCCATTTTATCATCTTTTGTAGGGTTTTCCCTCATTTTTTCACTCTTTTATCAGCAAAAAGGCCCGTCCCGACCCATGAACGTGTTCTACCTGCATCGGCCCTCCTACCAGTCAGTCGACACACTCACTGCCCGACATAGGGCAGCACGATACAACTACTGAGCGACACGGGGGTGCTGCGTAAGGAGGATCTGACGGGCGATACACCACTTACCCGATAAGGAACTATACTTGCCACGACTACTGAAGTGTGTCGAGCGATACAAGCCACCCACCGGTAGGCGCCACTCGTCACGACGACTGACACGCTTATAGAACGACATCCTTATGCTGGGTGACACGCATATCGGGCATCCCTGAATTCACAATGATAGAGGTAATGGAGGACACATGGCACCCGGAGGACCGCAACCTCTTCCAACCGCTGCCTATAAATAGTAGCTACAAGACTCCGATGGGATGGGTCAGAATCTCACGAAAGCTAACTTGGGAAAGAACTTGGAGCTAGCGTGTCTCATCCTAGAGGTGTACCGGGCGATACTAGGTGAGCACTTCCCTGACCCAAGAGGGCGGGAATGGTTCACTTAGAATCTGTCCCGGTCACCACAGCAGCCTGATATCAACCAACAAGGACACCCAATATGAGTAACCCAACACCCTAAGCGGTCTCTAGCCCGACACGATACCGAGCCCGATATGAGTCACCCGTCACGGTGTGTTGCCCGAGAGGGTGGCGTCCCGTCATGACTGTATCGAGCAAGGGAGCTTTGGTCGATACGTCTTCCCGTCATGGCCTATCGCCCGACAGGGAGTGCCGCCCGATACAGGCGTAACGGGCAGAGCCCCAACCGGTATCGGGCTAGAGGGCTCTTAGGGATCTGCTGCTTCATGTCGCCCTTCTACATCAAGGAGGTGATACTTATCTTTCTTTTCAGTCATTTACTTTCTTTACTTATGCAATGTAACCAAACCCTTTTATATAATGATTATGCTAATGGAATTAAAGAAGTTTCAAATATCTGTTGCTTTATGTTTGGTTCCTTTCTGTTGGATGGTTATTTTGTTTAGCATCCGAACTCTAGCTTGTAAGCTTGGATCATGTTTTGACTTGCTATCGAATCGTGTTTCCCACTGCAACTCCCTCGAGAGAGGTGTTGTAGCTCTAGTGTTTGGTCCAATCAGGGAGTATGAGAGTACCCAGGACCGAAGTTGCTTCAGTCTTCTTTCCACTCTGACCCAAAGTCCAGCAACCTCGAGAGAGGTGTTGGTGCTTAGTTAGAGGTACCCTCTTTGAGAGAAGGGGTACTGGACGTTCCTACTGCCGCTTGTTTTACCAAAGTTTCCTCCTTCATTCCTTACCGAGTAATAGTTTTATCTCCTTTGGTTATGTTGCGCAAAAACCCCTAAAAACTGATAAACACTTAAAACCTTAATTTTCCTTGTAACTCCAGTTGGATATAGTTTTCTTTTATTTTATCGATCTTAGCCTGTTGTTCCCTCTGGGGACTTTATCCCAATCTTACCCTTGCCGGAGTGTAATGTGTTGATTCTGAGTTCTTGACACTACCACCCTTGTCCCTGTGGTTCGACCCCGATCGCTACTTCGGACCCCGTCATCGTTGCGGGGGCCTAAGAGTCAGGTAATTTAAAAGTCTGACTACTTCAAATCAGCTCCTTTTGGATGCGCGATTTAGGCCGGTCAGTGGTATTATTGCCCAAGTTTTTGGTAAAGCTCAGGGACTTTAACCCCGAGTGAATTTGTTAGTGCGATAATATTCCACATCAAATTCTGGCACCATTGCCGGGGACAACATAATCAGTTAGTCAAATCTAGTTTTTTAAGGCTAATCTAGGATTTTTGTTTTTCTTTTGATACAATCGATCATCTACTTGAATTTCACTCCATTCCACCAATCTTACTTTAGATCTTTTCATCACAAGTACCCTCAAGGACTAGTGCATGCACCGTTTGAATAGTCCCAAACTCACTGCTAGCTTTAACCCTGAGATAGATAGAACTTTTCATCGTCAGAATAGAGAGAACCAAGCAAGAATTGTTCAAGAGGAGGAAATAGATCGAATGGTGGCTCAAGCCATCAATGCACAGAGAGAAAGGCTCATGCAAGAAGCCAGAGCTGCGGTTCAAGAAGAAATACTAGCATCACAAGCAGCAGTACAAGCAGCAGCGCAAGCAGCAGAACTGCAATAGGATCTTAGGGAGTTCTCAATCCCTAAAGCTGCTGACGTTCATCACCCAGTACAACCTCCTCTCATCAATGCTCCCAAATTTGAGATACGAGCACATTGGATTACCTTGCTTCAAAA
Source organism: Alisma plantago-aquatica (assembly GCA_963693085.1). NCBI lineage: Eukaryota > Viridiplantae > Streptophyta > Magnoliopsida > Alismatales > Alismataceae > Alisma > Alisma plantago-aquatica. The sequence goes on along the minus strand of OY856409.1, from coordinate 1,061,702,709 downwards.
TAGCCCGTTCTATGGGAAACAAGGAGAAGACAGTCAGGAACATCTTCTAAGATTCATCGATCTATGTGCTATGACAAAGCAAAAAGGAGTCACAGATGATGCCATCCGACTACGTCTCTTCAAGTATTCTCTTACTGATAGAGCTATAAGTTGGTACAATTCCTTACAATGTGAGCCCATCACCACTTGGGAACAACTTCAGAATGTATTTCTGGAAAATTTCTACCCTCCTTCCCTCACCTATGAAATAAGGGTCCGAATAACCATGTTCACTCAAGCCCCTAGAGAAACCTTTGCTGAAGCATGGGAAAGATATAAAGATCTTCTACGCAAATGTCGACACCATGGAATCCCTAAGAATAAGCTTATTCAAATCTTCTATAGGGGTGTGGACGATGATATCAAAAGGTTTTTAGATTCCTCATCTGGAGGAAACTTCATGCGACAAAGTTATGATAGCGCATGGAGGGTTATGACCCTTGGAGCTGAAAATCAAGCTAATTGGGATAGATCTGTAGGCAAAGGAGTGTTGAACTAGAGTAAAAGTCTATCATTGAAACCCTAAAACTCTTAGTTGCCAAGAAAGACCATATTGAATCATCCCTTACTGCATTTGGAAGAGGACGTTCACCCCCTCAGTAATAGGAACAGATTAAGTTAGCTTCACTATTCTGTGGAGCATGTAAAGGTACTGATCATTCCACTTTAGCATGCAATGTTCTCTACGATGTTGTTCTAAGCAACACATGTAGCCAAGGAGATAATATTCAAATGGAAAATCTTAATACTATCAACACCATCCCTGGTCTAGGATATTACAATCCAAATAAGAATAGGAACCATCTTGGTTTTCAATATGGAAATCCTTCAGGAGAAGAAAAATCATGACAACTTGGTTCAAATAATCAACCACGAGGCCCACCAGGATTCCAGTATAACCAACAACAAAATTTTGGGAATCAAGGGAACTTCAGAGGCAACTTCCCAAATAGGAACTTCAACAATTATCAGAACAACTCGCAATTTCATAATCCCAACCAGGTCCCTTTCTAAAATCAACAACAAGGGCAACAAACCGAACCCATTTCTCTTGATGACAAACTGACGACCATTGAGAAGATGCTACAGTCGTAGCAAACCATGATAGCTAACCAGAAAACCTTGATAGCTAACCAACAAGCACATCAAAAAGCCATTGAATCTCAACTAGCTCAACTTGCATCTAGTGTGAAGCCACATTTTGGAGCCTTTGCTGGTCAACCGGAGAACAACCCTAAACATCCTGAGAAATCGAAGGTTGTTATGACTCATTCTGGTAATGTATATCCTGACCCTCTTGTCAGAACACCAATGGTTGTCATAGAGGAATAAGACCAGGTGAAAGATCAAGTTGACAAGGAACCTAAATCTTTTCCAAAGGAGCAGCCAAGCAATGATAAGTTAGACAAAGAAAATTTTGAGAAACCTGCTACAGAAGAGGAAAAAGAAACACCAGAACCTGATATCCCTGTATACAAGCCTCGTATACCTTTTCCAGCTCATTTAAGGCAAACAAAGCTTGATACTCATTACAATAAGTTCAAAGAAGCTATGAAAAAGCTTCATGTTGATATTCCATTTTTAGATGCTCTGGCTGAGATACTAGCCTGGACAATGTACTTGAAGTCTCTCCTCACCAAAAAATATATAACTAAGGAATACAAAATAGTCAAGCTAGCAACAACTACTTCAGACATCATCCAAAGCAAGGTGCCCAAGAAGTAGAAAGATCTAGGATCTTTTGGAATTTCTTGCCATATCGGTGATTCTTCCTGTAAGAAAGGATTGGTTGATCTTGGTGCTAGCATTTCCATCATGCCACTTAGCCTTTGAAAAAGGCTAGGGTTTGCTGAATGATGCGATGATTTTGAGTCGCATTTAAAGACCTATTTCATATGTGTTTTGTGCCTTAATTACTCATTTTCATGGACAATATTGCATAATTCACTTAATTTGGTCTTTGTCATCATATTATATCAAATCCTCTTTGTTTTACTATTGTGCGCATCATTTATCATCTTATTATAAATTGTGTGGATTTACTTGGTCTTGTTGTGAAATTTCAGGAAAAACAAATATCTGCTTCCGTCGATACCATCGACGGAAGTCGATACCATCGACCAAGCCACAGGTTGTCAGCCGAGAAGAGCAATACAGAGTCGATACCATCGACACTTAAGTCGATGGCATCGAGATCACTTTAGGTTGCTGGCAAGGATGCAGTCGATACCATCGACGAAAGTCGATGCCATCGACACAAGGAGAGCTACAACGTCGCTAAAAGACAAAACCGACGCTACATGAGTCGATACCATCGACACCCCAGTCGATGTTATCGAGATCACCACAGGCGCTCAGAATAAAAGAAAGGAAAGCTTCCGCTAATCCGCGGGGTCGATACCATCGACCCGCGTCGATGGTATCGACGTCGGCGGATATGCGTTGGATCTGTTTTGATCTCGATCGGACGACGGTTGTTATTTGACGACCTAATTAGGGACTTATACCTAATGACGGCCGCCCAGACGTGAAATCATCTCATTTTTGGATTGCACGAGTGCCGAGGAGGAGAGAAAGGAGAACGGAGGCCGAGAAGCTCATCCCGGGTGATTCGGACGCTGCCGAAGATGATTTCCACCACCGACAGGCGGGGAAAGCTCGTGTTCTACGCCAAGGATTCACCGGTTCTTCTCCGTTCAGGGGTTTTCCCATTTATTTCCCGTTTTTCTTATGAATTCCCCAATTTCTACCATGTACTTGTGTGAGATGAACATGAGAGGCTAAAACCCTCAATCTTTAGGACCGGGAGTAGCCCGGGAATGCATTGTATGACATTTTTATATCAATAATTCATATTTTTCTCTCAAATCTGTGGTATAGATTTGTTTTCTCCATTTCTATTGTTATGCTTGATCACCATAATAATAACTTAATGCCCTTAATCACTTCGACAGAAGGATTAACGGTTGAAAAGAGACGAATTCTACATTAATTAATAAAACCCTTGACAAAGGAGTTGTAAAATTAATGGTGGGAACTGAGAGACCGTTTATAATGCACTTAGTTTAGGGGAATGATTACTACGACGGTGGAATCAACCTAAATCTAAGTAGTGAATTACACCACGACAGTGGGTAATTCTGTTTTCAGGCCACTACCCGGATAGAGAGAGAAGTGTGAAGAATGATATGAAACTTAATACAATGTTGACCCGCGGTGAAACCGCCATCCTAAAGATATCCCTTTTAATTGATTAAATTAACCTTTAATCGATTGTTTTCTTTGTTTGATTTTTATTTTCTTTTAATTTGAACAACAAAACCCTACTTTGTTAATCGGTCTAGCTGATTGCGATTAGTTAGTAGAAGTCTCCAATAATTCACGTATCCCTGAGTTCGACTCGGGCCTCACAAGGCCTATATTACTCGACGCGTACACTTGCGTTTTTAGCGCGTAGTAAAATACACGTCAAGTTTTTGGCGCCGTTGTCGAGGATACGGCGAATTATTGGCACTTTGAGTGCTAAGAGCGGCCATTCTAGGCCACATTTTTTTATTTATTTTTAGAACAATTTCAAAAAAATTCCTTTATTTCTCTATAATAGTGTTGACTCGTTCAAGGCATTGTACTGAACCACTACTTCCAAATTTCAGGTACTTTGTATGGTGCACACACGTAGTCGAGACTACGTGAATCGCACACCGGAGGTTCCATCTGCGGGACCAGAGGACGAGGACTACTACGAGGAGGAACACCAAAGTGATATAAATTCTGAATCTGAAAAAGAACAAGAAGAAGCAATGGCTGAAGCGCAGACAATATGGGAGAAGATCAAGGCGTCTTCTTCCTCAGCATCAAAGGGGCCTATAAAGAAGCAGGCGATCAACATACCGACATACAAGATCAATCCAGCATTGATTAACCTGGTTAAATCAAACGCATTTCACGGATTGAAAAATGAAGATCCAGTGGCACACATTAGTCAGTTTGTTGAAAATTGCGATATGGTGAAGATCGACAGGTTCCCGCAAGATGCGTTGTATCTCAAGTTGTTCCCAAGTTCATTGGCAGGAGCAGCACGAGAGTGGCTTCATAACCTCGACGACGAGTTTGTTGAATCATGGGATCACATGGTGGAGGTTTTCTTTGAGAGGTTCTTCCCTCCTGAGAAGACCAATGATATGATCAGGAAGATTCACAATTTCACCCAACAGGAGGGTGAAACTTATTCCGAGACTTGGGAGCGATTCTAGGTCATGTTGAGGAGATGTCCACATCATGGATTGGACAAGGAAACACAAGTGAAAATCTTCTATTTTGCTCTTTCCGAGCATGATAGAAGCAACCTGGACTCGGCTGGTTCCGGATTTTTCTTAAATAACACAGATACAAGATGCTGGGAAATACTGAAGAACATGGCTAGGAAATAGTCATGGGGTGATAGAGGGGCTGTGGAACAGGTCAAGGCTGCTGGTGAATCCAGAATAGTGAGGGAGTTGAATGCCAAGTTAGATCTTCTAGCCAAGAAGGTGCTAACTAAGGAGGATGCATCTGATGATGGGGAGGCCCAAGTGAAATTCATGCAACAACAGGGCTATAGAAACAATGACTATGCATGGAGAAAAGATAAAAAGTTTTCATGGAAGGATCCGAACAATTTTCTACAGGATCCGGATGCCAAGCCACATCAGAAAGCCGAGGACAAGAACACTGAATTACTAACTCAAATGGTCCAGCAAAACCAAGAGATGATGGCCATGTTTGGAAAACAATTGCAATCTCAAGGTGATATTCTAACCAAGTTTGGGTAGACGCTGCAAAGCCATGGAGCACAAATGCGGGCATTAGAGACCACCGTGGCGCAGATTTCGAGTGAAGTGGCGGCCATTAAGCACGCCAACCAACATAAACCAGCCGAGAATGCAAATGTGGCTCAAGCACATCATCAGGTTAAGTACATGTCGGTGGTAAGAAATGAGGAATCTCAGGTGCAAGAAGCTGTAGAAGAAAGAAAAATGACTTTCAATGTGAATGCAACACCGGCGATACCGTATCCACACACTTACTATAGATTGCCGGGCGGAAACCATTTCTTCAGAAAATCAGAGAGAGTTGTGAGTATGGTATCTCCACCTAGGCAGGAAGAACAAGTGCAAGTTGTTTGTACACATGTGGAGACATCTAAGGCGAGAGAGGAACCACAACAAGCTGCTACTATTGAGGATGTCTCGCCAAAGCCCACGTCGGAGGGAGTGCTTGAAGCAAGCTTAGGGGAGGTATCCCCAAAAAGCTCTTATGTGCCACCTCACAGGCGTGCTGATGTAGCTGATGTTTCAGATCCGGTAAATTCTAAGTCAAAGAAAGAGCATCGTCACTTTAAAAAATTCCTGGAGATATTCCGAAAACTCCACATCAATATTCCATTAGTGGAGATGATCGAAAAAGTACCCGCCTATGGGAGGTTCATCAAGGAAATCATTAATAAGAAGAGGCGGATAAAAGATGATGAAATTTATTGGATGAATGAGACGGTGAGCTCTATGATTCACGGGAATTCACCAAAGAAGAGAAAAGACCCAGGAGGTTTCTACATCCCGTGTTCGATAGGTGGTCAACATGTTTCTAAAGCGCAATGCGATTCTGGCGCGAGCATAAATCTCATGCCTTTGGCGACATTTCGAAAGCTGGGTTTAAAGAGATAAAGAAGTTGGCCGCCACAATTGAATTGGCGGATGGGTCTACTGTGAGACCCTATGGAGTATGCGAGGATGTTTTAGTCAAAGTGGATAGATTCATCTTTCCGGTGGACTTTGTTGTCATGGATATGCCACCACTCCAAAGCTGCGAAATTCTCTTAGGAAGACCGTTTCAAGCAACGGCGGATGTCGTAACTGCACTAGGGAGAGGCACTTTGTCTTTGGGCATTGGAGGAGATCGTGTTGAATTCGAGTTACCGCAAGATCCTCTAAGTCCAGTTCTGAAAGTGAAAAGTTGATGAACTTCAAGCTGTCTAGCCTAAGACGCTAAACAAGGGCGCTTGTTGGGAGGCAACCCAACCATCGGTACATTAGGATAGTTTAATTTTAGTCATAGATTGCTTTTATTTCGTTTAAATTTTAGTTTAAAAATGATACCTTGATCCGTTTGTTGAATGTGCAGGCACAGGCAGGGTCGATACCATCGACACCCCCGTCGATGGTATCGACATGGTCACAGACATGTCGCAATAAAAGGTCGATGGTATCGACATGCCAGTCGATACCATCGAGATCTCTGGAGATTTTCAGAAGAAATTGACTCAGTGGAGTCGATACCATCGACGGGTGTGTCGATGGTATCGACATTTACAAGTGAAAAAGGCGCCAGCCGGACTCGCGAGGCAGTTGCCCTAATCAGCGAGTCGATACCATCGACTTCCGTCGATGGTATCGACGGACACACAGCAGTGTCAGTGTCAGTTATTCAAGACAGGGTTATTGGCCAAATGAAGTCACATCATCTAGAGCAAATCCGGACCCCACGACCCTGGCAGTACCCGCCTCCACCACCATCAGACTGATATGGTATCTCTGTTCCACTCTTAAGATTGTTTTTGACTATGAGGCCATAGTCGAATTCAAGCTTAGGGGGGTGGCTGTAACTGCTCTATCTTTTATCTTTTCTTTAGTTGTTTTTAGTTTTTGCTTTGTTATTTGTTCTTGCAATTTTAGTTTTTGTTTAGGATCCACATCTATCTAGTGTAATCGTGGATGTCTTAAAAATTGTCATCTCGCTATTTTCATGGGAAATTTAAGGGAATTTAAAAAAATTGCTGTGTCTTTTGGATAGATTAACTTGGTTGTCCTTGGGGAACTTGTCCTATGAAAATGATTGATTATGTCAACTTTGAAGCAATATGTCACACCCACACCCCCATTGACTCATGAAAAGTGGATAGTAACGGTTGTTTGAGCCTAACCTAATCAAATAGTAATGAGATCTTAATTGGATATACAAGAAAGAACCCTTTGAACTACTACACATGTCAGTAAGGAGGGACACATGATATTTTTCTAAGGTTCAGTAACTTAATCTTGTGATCATTCCACTTCATATTTTTCCATAATCCACCCAAGAATTGGAAGTAAAGTACAGTTTTAACTTCTTTTGCGTGCATAGCATGTAGATAGGATTTGCATTGTTATTTTCATATTTTTGCATAAAATGAAAAAAAATGTATAGTGATTCATGCACATTACCTTTAGGTGCATGTCATGTAGTTGCACTCATAACTTTCATGATTTTCATGCATAAGTACACCATGTACCTCAGTTTGTCTTGAAAAGTGATCTAAATTGTCCCATACCCTCGAAATAGTACAAAGATTTCCAATCATGAAGAAAAATAGCCTAACACATGTATCTCTAAGCAATTATGGATATATGGGCTAAGAGGAAAAGAAAAAAAAAGAAGAGAATTTAGAAGGAAATGGAATAAGAGGGAGAAAGGAACATAATATCACTTGCATAACAAGGAAACTGAGTACATGATGTGGCTTAATTAGATTTCTATCTCTTTTTGAGGTGGAAGGTTAGTGCATGCATCATTCCACCCAATTTTAAGCATTAGGGCATTTTCAATGTGCATTGGCATCAATTAGGGCATTTTGTTGTATGCATTTTGAAACTGTGTAATACTTCCAAATTCTTCCATGAACCACCCATTCCATCCACCTGTTGCTCGGATTGGTAGGCCACCGTGATTTTCTCCTCACTCATGTTTATCAGGAGAACTGCTTCCATGTAGATGGTAGTTAGGGCGAGCAACGTAGTGTAGGCGATCACAAGATGCACTAATGTTGAATCGGCAAATTTTATCATGTTAACTGCCTTATGTGATAGTGATCATCGGTTTGAAGGATAATTTCTTTTATTGATGATTATTGTCACCTGTAGGGTAATTACTGTTCTGTGATTAGGAAAGGCCGGTTTGAGAATGTCCAGTGGGAGTAATGTGGAATGTGGGGTGATGTGTTGATTTTTAGTTGACATCTGCAATCCTATTCTAAGGATTAGTTGCTCGAGGGTGAGCAATGTTTAAGCTTAGGGGAGTTTGATGCGATGATTTTGAGTCGCATTTAAAGACCTATTTCATATGTGTTTTGTGCCTTAATTACTCATTTTCATGGACAATATTGCATAATTAACTTAATTTGGTCTTTGTCATCATATTATATCAAATCCTCTTTGTTTTACTATTGTGCGCATCATTTATCATCTTATTATAAATTGTGTGGATTTACTTGGTCTTGTTGTGAAATTTCAGGAAAAACAAATATCTGCTTCCGTCGATACCATCGACGGAAGTCGATACCATCGACCAAGCCACAGGTTGTCAGCCGAGAAGAGCAATACAGAGTCGATACCATCGACACTTAAGTCGATGGCATCGAGATCACTTTAGGTTGCTGGCAAGGATGCAGTCGATACCATCGACGAAAGTCGATGCCATCGACACAAGGAGAGCTACAGCGTCACTAAAAGACAAAACTGACGCTACATGAGTCGATACCATCGACACCCCAGTCGATGGTATCGAGATCACCACAGGCGCTCAGAATAAAAGAAAGGAAAGCTGCCGCTAATCCGCGGGGTCGATACCATCGACCCGCGTCGATGGTATCGACGCCGACGGATATGCGTTGGATCTGTTTTGATCTCGATCGGACGACTGTTGTTATTTGACGACCTAATTAGGGACTTATACCTAATGACGGCCGCCCAGACGTGAAATCATCTCATTTTTGGATTGCACGAGTGCCGAGGAGGAGAGAAAGGAGAACGGAGGCCGAGAAGCTCATCCCGGGTGATTCAGACGCTGCCGAAGATGATTTCCACCACCGACAGGCGGGGAAAGCTCGTGTTCTACGCCAAGGATCCACCGGTTCTTCTCCGTTCAGGGGTTTTCCCATTTATTTCCCGTTTTTCTTATGAATTCCCCAATTTCTACCATGTACTTGTGTGAGATGAACATGAGAGGCTAAAACCCTCAATCTTTAGGACCGGGAGTAGCCCGGGAATGCATTGTATGACATTTTTATATCAATAATTCATATTTTTCTCTCAAATCCGTGGTATAGATTTGTTTTCTCCATTTCTATTGTTATGCTTGATCACCATAATAATAACTTAATGCCCTTAATCACTTCGACAGAAGGATTAACGGTTGAAAAGAGACGAATTCTACATTAATTAATAAAACCCTTGACAAAGGAGTTGTAAAATTAATGGTGGGAACTGAGAGACCGTTTATAATGCACTTAGTTTAGGGGAATGATTACTACGACGGTGGAATCAACCTAAATCTAAGTAGTGAATTACACCACGACAGTGGGTAATTCTGTTTTCAGGCCACTACCCGGATAGAGAGAGAAGTGTGAAGAATGATATGAAACTTAATACAATGTTGACACGCGGTGAAACCGCCATCCTAAAGATATCCCTTTTAATTGATTAAATTAACCTTTAATCGATTGTTTTCTTTGTTTGATTTTTATTTTCTTTTAATTTGAACAACAAAACCCTACTTTGTTAATCGGTCTAGCTGATTGCGATTAGTTAGTAGAAGTCTCCAATAATTCACGTATCCCTGAGTTCGACTCGGGCCTCACAAGGCCTATATTACTCGACGCGTACACTTGCGTTTTTAGCGCGTAGTAAAATACACGTCACTGAACTTCTTCTGATTGGCATGGCCATACAACTTGTAGATAACACTGTGACTCTACCCTTAGGAATCATTGAGGATGTCCCTGTCAAGGTAGGAAAAAATTCTTATGTTCCGTGTGACTTTGTCATCATGGACATAAAGGAAGACACTATATACCCTCTAATCTTTGGATGTCCTTTTCTCACCACCACAAGAGCTTTGATCGACGTCGAAGTAGGAACTTTGCTTCTTAGATTAGGCAAAGAAACTCTCAAATTCAAGGTTTTTGAAAGCATGCGAAGACCAAGCATGCAAGAGGAAGTCTACTTGATTGAGTGCGTAGAGTAGATGGCACTCCTCACACAAGAGGATTACGATCAAGAAGATCCTTTAGGGATGACCCTTACTAATCTGAATGCAGAAATTTTAGATGACGAACAAGTGAAAAGTTGTGTTTTCCACCTCGATACCACTAAAGAAGATCATGAAGCCAAGACTGAGGAACTAAAAGCAGTGGATGTTACTGAAGAAGCATGTGAAAAGCCACAAGCTCTTGAAATGAAGCCCCTACCTGAAGGATTGAAGTATGCATTTCTATATGACCTTAAAGTCTTCCCAGTCATCATAAATTTAGATCTAACTGCAGAACAAGAAGATAAACTTTTGAAGGAATTGAAGGAAAGAAGAAAAGTAATCAGCTACAAGATGAGTGACCTCAGCGGGGTTAGTCAAGCACTGTGCATGCACAAAATCCCAATGATGGAAGATCACAAGCCAACTGTTGAACATCAATGGAAATTGAATCCAAATATGAAAGAAGTAGTCTGTCGTGATGTCATTAAACTACTCACTACTGGAATAATCTATCCGATATTGGATTCACCATGGGTAAGTCCCGTGCATGTGGTCCCGAAGAAAGGTGGAACTACTGTGATACAAAATGAAAATGATGAAATCATCCCCACTCGAACAGTCACAGGGTGGAGGATGTGTATTGATTACCAGAAGTTAAACAAGGCGACTTGGAAGGACCATTTCCCAATGCCTTTTCTTGATCAAGTCTTAGAAAGATTGGCTCACCAAGAATATTTCTGCTATCTCGATGGTTACTCCAGATTCTATTAAATACCCATACATCCAGATGACCAAGAGAAAACTACTTTTAACTACCCATTTGGAACATACACATTTAGAAGGATGTCGTTCGGCCTCTGTAATGCACCTGCAACTTTCCAACGTTGCATGGCAGCCATATTTGCTAGTCTCACTGAAACTATCATGGAAGTTTTTATGGATGATTTTTCTGTGTATGGAGATTCATTTGACTCATGCCTAAAACATCTCTCCCTCGTCCTAAAACGGTGTGAAGAAGCACATCTTGTGTTAAATTGGGAGAAGTGTCACTTTATGGTAAAGGAAGGCATTGTCCTCGGCCACAGGGTCAGTAATCAAGGAATTGAAGTAGACAAGGCCAAGATCGAAGTAATTTCCAAGCTCTCTATCCCAAAAAATGCAAAGGAGGATCATGCATTCCTAGGTCATGCATGCTTCTACATACGGTTTATAAAGGACTTCTCAAATATAACCAAGCCGATGATGAATTTGTTGCTAAAGATGCTGAATTCAATTTTGACGAAGAATGTGTTAGAAGTTTCAACAAACTGAAGCATGCCCTTACAACCACACCCATCATCAGAGCTCCTGATTGGGATCACCCATTTGAAATTATATGTGATGCCAGTGATTATGCTATGGGTGCTGTCTTGGTCCAATGTATTGAAAAGAAACATTATGTGATCTACTATGCATCGAAGACCCTCGATGAAGCTCAGAGGAACTATGTGACTACTGAGAAAGAACTCCTGGAAGTCATGTATGCCTTTGACAAGTTCAGATCCTACCTAATTGATTCAAAAGTCATTGTCTACACAGATCATGCCGCTATTCGTTACCTCCTAGTAAAGAAAGATGCAAAACCCAGGTTAATAAGATGGATCCTCCTATTACAAGAATTCGATCTGGAGATAAGAGACAAGAAAGGTACAGAGAATGTCATGGCTGATCACCTCAGTCGTATCCACACCCTGGAAACTGAGAAGATCCCCATCAATGATTCTCTTCCGGACAACCAACTTATGAAAGTTTTAGAAGCTATCCCTTGGTACGTGGACTATGTGAACTACCTGGCTGCGGGTGTCATCCACCCCGAATGCACCAGAAGTGCACTGAAGAAATTCCTGCATGATGTGAAGCAATATCACTGGTATGAGATGTACCTCTTCAAGCTCTGTGCCGATGGCCTATACATATGATGTATCACTGAAGAAGAAGCTCAACTAATTTTGGAGCAATGTCACTCAGGCCCAGTTGGAGGCCATATGAGCTCTAAGAAAACCGCCTTGAATATTTTGCAATGTGGTTTCTTTTGGCCAACCATATCCAAAGACTCTTATGACTTTATTCTATCATGTGACAAATGTCAAAGAACATGTAGCATAACAAAGAGAGATGAGATGTCGCTGAACTTGTGGCAAGAAGTTGAGATATTTGATGTTTGGGGTGTGGACTACATGGGTCCATTCCCATCTTCTCATGGATTTTCCTACATCCTAGTGGCAGTGGATTACGTCTCAAAATGGGTTGAAGCCATACCAACCATCACTAGTGATTCCAAACCTATCATCAAAATGTTCAAAGATATCATTTTCCCCCGATTTGGAGTCCCACACACTGTGATATCCGATGAAGGTTCTCATTTCCTTGAGAGAAGATTTGAAGCATTGCTAAGGAAATATGGTGTAACTCACAAGGTAGCCTCACCCTACCATCCACAAACAAGTGGACATGTAGAGGTTTCTAACCGTCAACTCAAGGCTATTTTGGAAAAGACTGTAGGTCGCAATCGAAAGGATTGGTCAGCAAAAATCAATGACGCATTGTGGGCCTACCGAACTGCTTTTAAAACTCCCCTTGGGACTACACCTTTTCGACTAATCTATGGAAATTCATGCCACCTGCCAGTAGAACTGGAACACAAAGCATGGTGGGCAATAAAACAACTGAATTTTGATATGAAAGAAGCAGGCCAAGCCAGGACTCTACAACTCCAAGAGCTGGAAGAACTCTGAATGACATCTTATGAGAATGCTAGAATCTATAAAGTATGCACAAAGTTGTGGCACGATGGTCATTTGAATAGGAAGGACATTCAAGTGGGAGACCAAGTCCTACTGATCAACTCAAAATTGAGGTTATTCCCAGGGAAACTCCGTTCTCGTTGGACTGGACCATACATTGTCAAGAGCATCTACCTGCATGGAGCTTTCATTTTATGGAGTGAAAAGTCAAGAGATGTTGCGGATAATGGCCAACGTTTGAAAAGATATTTCACCTTAGCCGATACAGGCATCAATACATCGTTAGAACTCTCCAACCCATATTACATCCACCATAAAAGTTGAAGAAATAAAGTCGAGCCATCGATGTAAAACAAAGGCGCTTGTCGGGAGGCAACCCGATTAATAAATTCATATTTAGTTTTAATTACAAATTTTGCCTAATTTTGTTTTTACTTTAATTTTGCACAAAATAAATATCTCAACGCAAGATGCTATCTTGAGTTCTGATTGGTCTTTATTTTTTAGATTTTTAGATGGAGGACACACGCTGATTGGAACGCAACCACATTTGATGGTCCAAACGACATGGACTTTCCCCTCCATCTCAGATTTAGAGCTTGCTCGGGACGAGCAAATTTCTAATATCAGGGTGGAGGGTAGGTGGTATATATATTACTTTCCACCTTCACCCATCTAATTCAGACATAAGATTTCATCGTTGCATTTTTGGCCAAAATTTTCAAAATTTTCAGAAGAAATTTAAACAGATACTTGATGAAGTTTTGAAACTTTTTGTTTCAATCTTTATGCATTTTGAATCATTATACCCTCCTTATGCGAAGCAAATCCTTAAAAGGACCTTCTTCTAAAAACTAGCCTTTTGATTGAAATCATCTTGTGAAGCTTATGAATATTAACATCATGATCTTTATGCAAAAATGGCAAGTGTCTGTCAAATTGATAGGGATCAAACATGTCGTGCTTCCTAACTGAATAGTGGAACAATGATGTGGAATCCACACTGGATCCTCATCAGGTCATTATTTGAGTAGAGTATGATAAAGAGAACAACCCAGTGCACGAAATTGGAAATCAAGTTGCATTCTGATATGAACTCTCTTCTACACTTCTATCATCTTCGTACCCCTCCATCCATAAAAAAGAAACAAAAATAGCCAAAATAGTGCCAAACCCTAAGTTCGGCGTGGCACACCACTTCCCTCTATATCCGCTTCTTCCATACCCCTCGCAAATTAATAGGGGCGTACCACTAAGAAAAGATGCCAAAGCGCACACAAAAAAATGCAATCTCAAGTCGAATAGAGGAGAGATTCGCACAAAAAATGCAATAAATGAAATCGCAAATAATATAATAAAAATCTCGATTCAAAAAGAGGAGAGATTTATTTCTTCCTTCCATGCCACCCTTCACTCCCTTTTCTACCTAAAGGAACAATAAATGCCTCCACTACCCTGAAATACACCAGTGTTAGATCAGATGCACACTTGTTGTTCTGCGGGTATCCCTGGACCCTTATGAAACTCCTTGACATGCTTGTTGTTGGAAAAAGTGAGGAGGAAGTGAAGTTGGAAAGCAAACTCAGGAATGAAGACATGGTAAGATGTGTTCAGTGGTCTCAGGAAGTTGAGATGCTTAGTCATACTAAGTAGAAAGGAAATAATTGTGATGTGAAGAGGAGGCAATCACATGATCAGAAAATATTCATTTGGCGACTGTTTCAGATTTTGTGTTACTTGAGGACAAGCAACATTTAAGTTCGGGGTGTTTTGATGAATGCATATCCATCATGATTTTCAGTCACCTTTTTGGGACCAATTTGATTCAATACTTTCGATCCCATCTCCTAAATCTCACAAAATGCAAGATTGCTTAACCAATTCAATTATCAAGATTATTAACTAAATTTATATTGATTTTGTGCAGGTCTTGACTAGGTTCATCCATTGTATGGAATTTGCTCGAGATCCTCTCAACTTTGGTCTTGACCAAATAGTTTTTCCTAACGGTCTACCCATGTGGTTTTGACCTCTCGGTCTCATACATTCACCTACACGGTCCTCCACTCACTACTCAGCCCAAACAGTCTCAAGACTGTATGACGCCTAATGGTTTCAAAACCATTTGGACCAAAGACCATTTGGAGGCCATCGATCCTCAAGACCGTTTGGACGACGAAGATCGTTTGGATCTAAGACCATTTGGATGAAGACCGTTTGGACACTCAAGTAAAGACCGATCAAGATTAAGACATTTGTCTCCAAGACCGTTTGGAGGCCATCGGTCCTCAAGACCATTTGGGGACAGAGAATGTTCGGTCTCATGACCGATTAGAACTCATCGGTCTTCAAGACCGTTTGCATCTCCAAACCGTTTGGAAGCAAGACCGGTTGGGGCGCAAAACCGATCAGATCCAAAACTGTTCAGTGTAGACTGATTGCCCAAGACCGTTTGGATATGTTCGGTCTTCAAGACCATTTGGACAGAGGCAGAGACTGATAGAAGCCAAGACCATTTGGATGTCAAATGGTCTCCAAGACCGGTTTCTCCAAGTCATTCAAGCAAACTGTTTGCCCCAAACCGTTTGAAGAGAAATCACAACAAAAATGTGAGGACCCCATCCAAGCCTATAAATAGGACCACAAGGGTCCTCATTTAGGCATCGATTCGGGGACGCCGTCAGGCTGCCCACACACAAGGTTCGATTCAGCTCCATCCATGTACGCCCACGCCATTTCTTCTCCACCTAATGCTCCTTTTGCTACAATTAAGAAGGTCAAGATGAGAAGAGAAGGAGGAGAAGAAGGAATGCCCAATTTGCCTTGGTGGTTCTTCCTTCTCATCCAAATCTGCTCCGACACGACGTAGAAGTCCGCATCATCTTCACCGAGCTGCGACTACCATCTACATCATGCTCATGGCGGATTCTTCCCTCTCTCTTTTTCTTCTTGTTTCTCACATCATGAGCGAGTAGTCCCTTTTCACTGGGGTGCGGGGACTAGCCCCGCTGCCCATGCTTTCATGTCTTTACATTTAACATTCCAAGGCAATGTATATAACTCTTCATTTTGTTGTTAATTGATAATGTTTGTAGATTGATTACCTGCTTGCTTTCATCTTGTTCTTCCCTATGTTGCGAGAACTTCTGTATGTAGGGTAGGATGTCATTTAACGAGGTTGACTCCCAAACTAGAAATAGAATGGGATTCCTTGGAGTTTAAGTGTGTAATCTATGAGGGTATGAGCCATCTAGCCTACGGTGATGCTTCTGTGTTCCTACCCACAAGGGGGGGCCACAACTTCAGTTGGATATCTGTATCTTCTTTATTAATCATTGATGTTTGCTTGCAGACTAATTGCCTACCTGCTTGTTGGTGAGCACGGTTGACTCCTTGACGAGAACTTCTGATAGGGTTCCTTGAGGTCGTAAGTGTGTGATCTGTGTGGGGACGATCCATCTAGCCTATAGTGACACTTCTGTGTGCCTACCCGTAAGGGGGGCCCACAACTTCAGTTGGATGTTGTATCTTCGGAGCCATAAGTGAGTGATCTGGAGGGTGACGAGAAATTTGATGCCTAAGGTGACGCTTACGTGAGCCTATCCTTGTGGAGGGTTCACAACAACTCCATTTGGATAGTTAGATTCTTGCCTGGATGTTATGTGTTTGGATGTGTTTGTATGTGTAGTAGTGGTGAAACCCGAGACCATCCCAGTGAGTCCATATCATTAATCTAGATCCAACTTTAATTCTACTTTTTACTTTCTTGCAAATAGTTTAATTAACCTCAAATCAACCAATCTTTCTAAATATTAGTCTTACTTGAGCTAGATTCGACTAACAATGATTCTTAAAAATGTTGTCTTTTGGGATTCAATCCTTAACTATACTACGATAAGACCCGTACGCTTGCGGGTGGTATTATTGCACAAGGTTTTGGTAAAGCTCTGGGATTTTAACCCTGAGTGAATTTGTTAGTGCGATAATATTCCACATCAATAAGTACAGTATATAAAATCAGGTTGGATTCTATTGTGTGATCTTGGTATATAACAACATGTTACAACATGTTTTGTGATTGTGGTCTATTACAATAGGTAACTATTACAACATGTGACAACATGTGTGATTGTAGTATATTACAATGGGTTAGAGTACTTTGTGTAATTCTGGTCTATTACAATGGGTTAGTATATGTGACTATTACAACCGGTTAGATTATGTTGTGTAATTATGGTCTGTTACAATAGATTTGAGTATGTTATGATATTACAATCTATTACAATAGTTTAACACATGTTGTAATATCATGTATACTATAATGGTTTTGGCCCATTGTATATAACTTGTGTTGTATAAAATATACAATAAACAACACACAAATAGACTTGTTGTAACAAAGATGCTAAGTACAACAAAACTAACATAATTTTTGTGTTTTTTTGTTGTAAAAAGCATTTTTTGTAGTAGTGTAGGGTTTCTTTCTAAGTGGTTTTCTCTATGGTTTCGACTGCTAAAGTCTTATGCCATGCTTCCCCTTCTTCACCATTATTTGATTTTCTTTTAGAACGTAGATCAATGGTCATAGAGCACCTTAGGAGGAGTAAGATCAGATATTGGAGAACTTGTTGTTAGCTTCAGAGCTTGTCATGAAGCTCAAAGATTCCTTTTTGTTCTTCTTAGGTGGATGATTTTCCAATGACCTAAGACGAATGATTTAAATTTTTATTCATTTATTATCTACCATGTACATGCAATTTAAACATTTTCTATAGTATTCTTAAAAAAATAAAAAGGTGATATCTTTGTACACCTTTTTTATGAACAAATATCAACTTTAGTCTGATTACATCACTGACACTTGGAATGAGGATAAACTAGGGTTTGGTTGAAACAATAAAGGAAAATTAAGTAGTTCTTCTAGACAACTAGTGATCAGGAAGGAGGGGCATGAACTCTAAGTTGATTGTTGATCTGATTGCTTGAGGCAATGCTAGTCCAGCTGGTCGAAAAGTGTGTTTTGATTCTATTTCATATGGATGACCTCCTTGATGGTTATATCTCTCTAGAGATTCCTGATTGATTGAACTAGCAATTTGTATTTAACTAGGGGTTTTGTGGTGTTGTTTATCAAGGGAACCACATTGATCAAATTGCTAATAGTGATTCCTTGAGGGAAAACATTATTCTTAGCATAGAATAGACCATCCAAGATAGTGAGGAGTTCATCCTACATTGAATTGGATCCCCTCATGACCTTGGAAACACCATCTAGCCACTGGCCTTCATAGTATCTCAGGACCAGACTCATAGATTTGAGGTTCTCATTTCTACATACTGTTGTGTCTACATGCATCAAGATGGTATTTAGGCAGATGTAGGTTGTATTGATTAGTTATGGAGCATGAACAAGTTGGGAGTTTGGGGTACTGTAAATAGCAAGCCTGATTGAGGCTACTTCATCTTGACATGTGATAGCCATTATGGCCAAAGGTCTGAACCTATCTAAGAAATGATAGAGTTTCTATTCTTCCATAGGGGCCAGAAATACACTACAAAAAGTCCTTGTCACCCCTCGATGTTGTTCAGGGGTTTGAGGTTGTATCCAATATAGTCTGATGGTGAATCAGGTTTGAAGAAGTTGGATGCTTCCGTGGGAATCAGGAGCAATTGGGTTTGTTTGGCTTCTGCACAGTCTCATAGAGCATGGAGAATTGTTTCTTATGCTATGTGACATCTAGAGTAGGTACTGTCCAGAGTGAGCTACCTTTTAAATCTCAAGATATTCGTGAGAAGGTTGTTTTTGTGAATAAGTCAGAGGCGAGTCTTCATTCTATGTGGGATAGGAGAGGACCAAATTGTTGTAAAGTCGTCAATGTTGACATTGTCATTTGAGTTGCTAAGAACTTTGTAGGCAGAGTTCATAGTGAAGTTTTCGTCAGAGCCATACCAAAGCATCTTGTCCATAAGATAGCTTGGGTGTAGGCATCCATAGGATGTCATTTACTGTGGTATTAGTAAATAAGAAATTTAGAAAGTTTGTGCCCCATTCACCCTCTTCAGTGACTAGGCTTGCCACTTTTTGGTCTTTAATATTGTCTGGTATTGTACCTTGAGGCTTGATAATGGGAGTGTAACTTTCCCCCACCCAAGCATTAGACCAAGAATATGTTCTCCTTCTAAAATCTATCATTAATTTCCTTGTGTTTTTTATTAAGAAAGGTATAAAGTTCTTGATGCTTTGCCATGTGTGAGAACCAAAGGAGTTTTGAGAACCTTGATTTATGTATTTTGCTTGCATGATTTGAACCCATGGTACAAATTTCTGTAGAATAAAGGCTCACACCATTTTCATGATTAGAGCCACATTGAAATCCTTTTCCTTCTTGATACCTAAACCACCTTGATGATGTGGTTTTTTGAGGTGCTTCCAAGAAACTAGATTTAGGCGTCTAGTTGATGATGACCCATTCCAGATGAAATTCTATTCAGCTGATTGATTTTGTCAGAGGTGGATGCCTGAAGCTAGGCAACTTGCATGGTGTAGCAAGATTGAGAAGGAAATACCAATTTAGCCAATGTGACTTGGCCAACTAAGGACAATAATCTATTTTGCCAATTTTTGCTCTGATGTTGGATCCTCTCGAGTAAGTTTTATGACACAATCCTCCTATGGTATTTCAAAATACGTAATCCATCCCAATAATACTTGTTTAGGCTTATTTGGTGATAAACATTACAATACTCTTGATGTGGGATTTACCTATTATGGAATCAAATATGTATATTTTGGCTAAAATCTCCTGTAGGTGACTATGAGGATACATGTATGGAATGATAATAGTGTATCTTCAAGTATAGTAGTAATTCTTATCTCTAAATGTTATTGTCTTGGCTTAATGTTTACTACTTTTATTAATTTATAGGTGTCTCAAATGTTATCATATCACTGTGACTTGAGGTCTCACCTTGTGGTTTATTCATATCTTTTAGGTGAGAAATATAGTTTTCCTAGTAGTAAAGGAGAAGATTCAAAAGGAGGGATCTGGTCCTAGATAATGAGGTAGGTAATGTCTAAGTGAAGGGTTCCCATACAAACTCTTAGTTCTAGGTGTGAGATTTTTGTTGCATGTATTCTTGGATTGAGTTTTTGACATGTGTACACAACCTCTAAATCCCAAGTTATAAGAATTCTAAGATCTATGTGCATGCTCTAGTAACTTCCCTTATGTAATCTTGAAACATGAATCAGTTTTATGGAATGTTGTACTTATGAATGTGGTCATTTTTTTCAAAAAGGATCAATTTATGATAAAACATGTCATATGTTCATGGTGAATATTTTTTAATATATACATAGATTTGATAATACAATCCTTGATGTAGGATGAATTTTTTTGGACTTGTGATCTTTAAGTTAATGATGATGATCATTGTTTCAATCGACTTTTGTTTTGAGGAATCTTGCTCTTGAGGCTGTCAGACATCACAAGTTTTTGGTGTCAGATCCTAAGTTTGCTAAGTCTACACTTAGGGTCAGGTTGTTGTGCTTGTTCTCACGAGTCCACTATATCTAACCATTAGTTATGGTTATGTAGATATGGCTGGAAGTCACAAAGAATGTATGGATAGCAGTTATGTTTGCCCAAGAGGTGATGGAAGGTTGCATGCTCATGAGGAGAGGACACCAAACCCAAGCCCAAGTAGCATGAGTAGCCTGAGATGGCACCACTGAAGCTAACAATGCATGTCCGTATGACCTTTCGGGCCATGCTTGGGCAGATGATGTCTATGTTTACCTAATTTATCCAGAAGATACCCACCCCGAAAGGCAATACTCACACCTCAAAGATTGTGTCTATGGGCTCTCATAAGACATTTGAATGGCTGAAGAGAGTGGGAGTCATGGAATATTTAGGTATGACAGATCTGATAGATGTGTTTTTGTGGCTTAGAGAGTTGTATAAGGCCTTTTGGATGTTGAATATACCAGACGAACATAAGGTGAAGCACACTATCTACCTATTGAAGGGAATGTTGGCAATTAGTGGGCCATATTGGAAGAGAAGAGGACAAGTGAGATCATCTCTTGGATGGAGTTCAAGAGGGGGTTTGAGAACCAATACTTCCCTTCATCCTACCTAAATGACGACACTGAACAAGTATGAAGCAC
Organism: Alisma plantago-aquatica; assembly: GCA_963693085.1. Taxonomy (NCBI): domain Eukaryota; kingdom Viridiplantae; phylum Streptophyta; class Magnoliopsida; order Alismatales; family Alismataceae; genus Alisma; species Alisma plantago-aquatica. The sequence goes on along the minus strand of OY856409.1, from coordinate 1,061,681,673 downwards.
AATTTTTGAAGTTGCTAAGGTTTTCTCCTCATATGCAACTAACAAAGATAGAGAAGATTAGTCAGGATGAGAAGAGTTTGAATGTCGAGATGTCTAAGCTGGCATCAAACTAAGTGTCACATGAGAAATTTCCACTTTTGTGGAGTCTATAAGGAGGATCGAGAGGATGACAGTAAACATATGTGGCAATGACGCCAAGAGGAAGTGATCTCAGTCATCTGCATAGTTATCAGAGGGATCTAAGAGTCATAGGTTTTTGAGGATGTTAAGGAAAAATATTTTAAGTCCCAGTAGAGCATGAATACATCAAACCCAAGAGCACAACATCATTCATAGTGGTCACAAACTAGATGAAGAGGTCATGGACTTTCTTCACCATAGGCATACATTCAGGATCTACATCACAAACATGGCTGTCTCGACTACATGGTTCCCCATGGAATAAGTGTTTATAGTGCCATCAATTAGAGCATATGAAGATATTTTGCATACATATACATTAGGAGTCGTGTAAACACCAAGGGTGAAACCAACAAGGTTTGCACCAGTTTGGAAGCAAATGCGGAAGAGGGCGTGGACAAGCTTCCTAAGCTCCATCATCAACGATCCAAAGGGAGAAGCCAAGGAAGGGGAAGATCACAAGCCACAACCCATTTCTATGCAATGAGATAGCTTGAGGGAGTTTTAAACCCTCAAGTCATTACATGTTAGATGGAGACTTTTCATTCTTACTTGTATGCTTTTTATATGTATCTAAATTTGGTTGCTTTAGGTGAGACACACTTAGTTATATGTGATTGTACATTTTAACTTGCATGTTAGTTGCCAATCTTAACCTATCCTTATTGATACCCATTCAATTGGCTCCATAGTAGTGCATGAGGTGTGTCCATCATGCATTATTATCTTTTCTAAATGTAGCATTCAAGTGGATCTTATGCCACTAGAGACACACAGACGAGACCTTTGGGATTCATACATTAGAGAAAGTATAGAATGGTGTTTGATTGTAGATCCAATATGGCTGAGTTTTTTTTTGTGGGGGGGGGAGATGTCTCTTGGGATTTTTAAGGAGATTGAAAGATTTTCCCTACATTTAATGTGTATGATTCCATCACTGAGAAATTGATGATATAGGGTTGCAAGGCTTTCTTGGTGCATGTTGTAAATAGTTAAGGTAGTGAGTCCTAGTATCCATGATATACCCATAATATTTGTAACACCCGGGCCCACTGCCCAAGGCTCTAGTAGAGTTTTAGGGAATGGCAAATGGCCCCACAAACCACCACTAGCCTTAACTATGCGGTTTTTCCTCACTCACGTGCAAGCCGAGGTCAACTTCCCGACTGGTCACCCATCCTAGTACTACTCCAAGCTGAGCACACTAAACTATGGAGTTCTTTAGTGATGGGCTCCCAGAAAAGGAGGTGCACCTTGGTGATATGGGTAGTCCAATCATTCCTTATAAGATCATTACATCCGAGGCCTCAAATCTTGGGATTTTACAATCTCCCCCACTTAGACTCTTGAGGTCCTTGTCAAGGCTCAACTATAAGGCCTCATAACATCACCCCATTTCAGTGCAGACCCAGAATGGCCTGTGGACACCCAGCTTCCTCTCACAGAATACCAGCGCAAGGGTGGCTACATCAACCATGGTCAACCCATTCCTACATGCCTGGAATGCATGATTTAAGACTGGCATGCCACATGCCCATGTGGGCCCCACCTACTGGAGGGGAATTGGCTCTGATACCATTTGTAACACCCGGGCCCACTGACCAAGGCTCTAGTAGAGTTTTAGGGATGACGACTGGCCCCACAGACCACGACTAGCCTTAACTGTGCAGTTTTTCCTCACTCACATGCAATCCTGGGTCAACTTCCTGATTGGTCACCCATCCTAGTACTACTCCAAGCTGAGCACACTTAACTATAGAGTTCTTTAGTGATGGGATCCAAGAAAAGGAGGTGCACCTTGGTGATATGTGTAGTCCAATCATTCCTTATAAGATCATTACATCCGAGGCCTCAAATCCTGGGATGTTACAGTATGCAAGTTTGAAGATGTTCTACCCAATGAGTTTTTTGGCATTTCAACTCCTTGAGAGATTGACTTTGACATCAATCTTATCCATGACACACAACACATAGCACAAGAACTGTACATGATGGCACTAGTTGTAATGAAGGAGCTGAAGAAGAAGCTCCATGAGTTGTTGGACACATGTTTTGGACATCCCAACACATCCCAATGGGTGTCCCATTCTATTTTCAAAAGGAAGGATGGTTCTTTAAGAATTTTTGATAGGCTAGATACATTTGACGAAGTTACAATGAGGAACATGTACCCCTTGCGGGTGATAAATGATTAGTCTGATTAGTAAAAAGAAACTACAATGTTCTTAAATATAGATCTATAGTCAGGATACCACTACCTAAGAGGAATGAGGACATACCTAAAATAGACTTTAAAACCATGTGTGTGCATTACAAGTTCGTGGTTGTGTTGTTTGGACTAACCAATGTACCTACAACTTTCATGGACCCGACGAACATTGTTTTCAAGTAGTATTTAGACATGTTTGTAATATTCATAGATGATTTCCTGATCTAATCGAAGGACCTGAAACAACATGAACAACATCTTCAGATGATCTTGGAATTCTTAGGGAGACACTAGTTATATGCATAGTTCAAAAAGTGTGAGTTTTGGCTAATAGAAGTTTCTTAACTTGAACATGTTATATCCAATAGAGGGATTTGTGTAGATCCTAAGAAGGTAGAGTCAACTTTAATGAGGAGAAACCAAATATTCTAAATGAAGTGTAGAGTTTCCTTGGTCTATCAAGTTATTATAGGTGATCCATCAAAAAAATATAGCACAATACCATTGCCACTGAGGAGACTAACTAAGAAGAATATACCTTTTGTTTGGATAGAAAAGTGCCAATGAATTTCCCAACTACTGAAGAATTTGATGTTGTCACCTATGTTTGTGATGCCAAAGCTTGGAAAAGGCCACATAATTTTCTATGATGCTTTTGTGGACGGTCAAATATGCATGTTGATGCAAGACAAACACGTGATTTCTTTTACTTGTAGATGACTTAAGAAACAGAAGGAGTATTGTACAACACATGATATGGAGTTAGTCACAATGGTCTTAGCATTAAAGATATGGAGAGATTACCAATACCGGGAAAAGTACCACATCTTCAAAAACCATAAGAACCTTCAATATCACTTTTTGAAGCAAGATATGAATATGAGAGAAAGGATATGGCTTGAGTTGATAAAGGACTATGATTGTAAAATAGAGCATCACCTAGGGAATTGAAAACATGCTAGTAGATGCATTAAGAAAAAGACCATCATTGTCATCTTTTTCAAGGGTAGCACAATTGTACTTTTTAGCTTTGCAAAGGGGGACATGGTGTCTCTATGACAAACAGCTGTACAAATGGTAGCCTTCATTCTTTGGGGGGGGGGGGGCTTCTAGCTCAGACTCAAGTCAAGCTGACATTGATACAATAGACCAAGGAAGCACAACATAGGGATACTGTGATATAGAATATCATGATAGAAATCATCATTGGAAACATGATGGGTTCCACAAGTCAGATGATGAGACACTATGTTATCATTGTAAGATGTGGTTTGTGATGTGTATGGATTGAGAAAGATAGCGTTGGAAGAAGCATGTACTTCTATGTATGTGATGCACCTCGGAAATACAAAGATGTAACATAATCGAAAAGATCTATATTGGTGTCTAGGATTGAAGAAATACATGGAAGAGTTCATGATCAAGTATCCAGTCTATCAATAAGTCAAAGCAGAACATCATAAGCCTACATGGATGTTACAACCCCTACTAATCCCAAAATAAAAGTGGGACCATGTAACAATGGATTTTTTGGTTGGTCTTCTAGAAAAACAAAGGACATGATCCCATTCAGGTGATTGTTGACAAATTTACAAAGGTAGCTCACTTTTTTCCAACAAAGACTACCTACTTTGCAGAAAATTTGGCACAAATTTTGATCAATGACATTGTAAAACTACATGGAGTACTAGTGTTAGTAGTATTTGATATAGGACTACAATTTACCAGAAGGTTTTGGGATTGTCTACACACAACCTTGGGATCAAAGTTAAGTTCAACATAACCTTCTACCAATAGACATATGACAAGTCAGAGAGAGATATATATTTTAGAGGATCTGTTGAGATCTTGTGTTATTTAGTTTCTTGTGATTTGGGATGTTCATCTCAGTTTGATTTTAGTTTGCATATAACAACATCTACCACAAAAGTCTGGACATGCCACTGTATGAGGCTTTATACTGAAAATGTTGTAGATTGCCTCTATTATGGTGCGAAGCTGGTGAGTATCAACTACTTCATCATGAGTTATCTCAACAAACAACGTAAAAGATCAAGGTGATTAGGAAACAATAATAAGCAACATGATAAAAATAGAGATCATGTCAAGATAATCATCATTGGACATTGGAGTCCCACGTAGAAGATAAGGTCTACCTCAAGGTGTCATCATGGTAGGGAGTTATGAGGTTTAGCAAGCGAGGGAAGTTGGCACCTAGGTTATGTAGACTTATCTTGTTATTGGCCATGTTGGGAAGGTTTCTTGTAAGTTGGATCTCACACCAAAACTAAACATACTACATAATGTGTTCCACGTGTCCATGCTAAAGAAATGTCATCTCGAGACAGAGCAGACAATCTAACCTCTTGAAGTGCATCTCGATGATGATATATCATATGTGGAAGGACCCATGGTGATATTGGATAAGCGAGTATAGAAGTTGAGGAAGAAGGACATAGTGCTAGTGGAAGTTCCATGGCACCACCATGGTATGGAGGAGGCTTCATGGGAGCTTGAGAAGGATATTCATAGGAAGTATCAAATCTTCTTCACCTAAAATTTTAGAGGTGAAATCCCATTAGGATTTTATAGATATAAGACTCGTGACATGGATTAACATCCTAAACCTATTTCATTACCTAAGCTATATGTTTGAATTCTTGTTGACATGCTTCTGTAAAGTTTATGGGTTCAATTGGTTAATATCTGGTTTGAGGGTATGTGTGCAAATTACCCACTTTGAAGGGTTTCCTTATAATTTGCATGTAGCATGTTTTCTCACTCTTTCTATCTCTTTATTTGACTTTGTTAGGTGTACTTAGATGACCTAACCGAGCCTTCTACCCTTTCATTGATTGGAGAACCCATGGAGTGTTTTGCTCTTCCATCGGCAAAGACCGATGGAATCGTGCCTTACTTCTTGTCAATTGAGGACTACTGAGGTTGCTCTACTTTTCCATCAATAGATACTAGTGGAAATAGTTAGTTTTGTGACATTTTTTGTTTTGGTCTATTGAATACTGATGGAGTGGCTGGTCGGATGAGCAGTGAGTTTCCATCAGTTGAGTCTTAATGGAAATCTTGCACCAAGAATCGATTGTTTGCTGATGTGGTCTACCAACAAATATCCTGGTGGGTGTCTACCAATGGGGCTCGTAAGTGTTTGGACTGATGACAGTCACTGATGGATCCCTATCTACATCTATCAATGGAATGACAAGACAATCTACCAATGGAGTTTTTAACCTTGCATACCGATGGAAAATCAGGACTGACTACCAACAAGATGACATATATAAAAATTGTGAGTTTTCTAATCAATAGTAAGAAGGCTTTCACCACCTTTTCTCTCTCTTATGAGGTTATAAATACCCCTCCTTTCCCTTCCTTCCTTGCCTCACTTGTGCAAGATAATCCCTAAAGTGTTGAAGCTGAGCAAGAAGTCATAAATTTACGTCTATTGATGGAATTTTGTTTCCATCAGTCTTCATCATCATTGTTGTTTGCCTTCATCCCATTCTCTTATGAAGATTGACATGCTTCTTGGAATCTTCAAATACTAGATCCGTATAAGTGGAGCTCTTATCCTTAATGCTTTTGACGATATATCACCTTCTTCCATCTAGGCTAATTTTCTAGGTGGTTTTCTCTAGGGTTTCAGCTGATTATGTCTGACACCTTGTTTCCTCTTCTCCACCCTTGTTCTAGTTTCTTTTAGAATGTGGATCACCATTCGTAGAGTACCTTAGTAGGATGAAGATCATATTTTGGACAGTTTTCCATACTCTTCCAAGCTTGTTGTGAAAGCTTGAATATTCCTAGTTTTATAACACCATGGCCCACTGCCAAAGGCACTAGTAGATTTTTAGGAATGACGAATGGCCCCAAAGACCACCACTATCCTTAACAAGGTGCTTTTTCCACACTCACGTGCAAGCCATGATCAACTTCCCGACTGGTCACCCATCCTAGTACTACTCCAAGCTAAGCACGCTTAACTATGGAGTTCTTAGTGATGGGCTTCCTGAAAAGGAGGTGCACCTTAGTGATATGGATAGTCCAATCATTCCTTTTAAGATCATGTTATCTGAGGCCTCAAATCCTGGGATGTTACAATCTCCCCAACTTAGATTCCTGACGTCCTCACCAAGGCTCAACTATATGGCCTCATAATCTGACCCCATTTCAGTGTAGACCCATAATGGCCCATGGACACCCAGATCCTGATCACGGAATACCAGTGCAAGGGTGGCTATGTCAATCATAGACAACCCTTTCCTACCTGCCTGGATCGCACGGCTCAAGACTGGCATGCCACATGCCCATGTGGGCCCATCTACTGGAGGGGTTATGGCTCTGATACCATTTATAACACCATTGCCCACTACCCAAGGCACTAGTAGAGTTTTAGGAATGACGAATGACCCCACAGACCACCACTAGCCTTAACAAGGCGCTTTGTCCACACTCACACACAAGCTAGGATAAACTTCCCGACTGGTCACCCATCCTAGTACTACTCCAAGCTAAGCACGCTTAACTATGGAGTTCTTAGTGATGGACTTCATGAAAAGGAGGTGCACCTTGGTGATATGGGTAGTCCAATCATTCCTTTTAAGATCATGTTATCCGAGGCCTCAAATCCTGGGATGTTACATTGTTCTTCTTGAGTGGGCTCATTTCCAATGACATAAGGTGACTCATATAACTATTGATTAATTTCTTACCTACTATTTATATGCAAATTGAAATGTTTTCGTAGTGTTATTTAATTTTGAAAAGTAGTTATATCTTTGTACATCTTTAACCAAGTATGGTGAAAATACAAGTTACATGTTGTGGCTACACTTTATAAGTAGTCTCTTGACAATACAAACATGGTTGTTTGGTATTTCTCTGCATATATTCTTCTCATATTGGCATGAGAGCTCAAAAGGTTACACTTTTATGGAACAATGATACTCTATGTGTAATTAGGGTGCAAGTTATACATTATCCTTGATGAGAGCAGGTATTTTAATGACATTTTCTATATATCTACAACACATATTATTAGAGAACCTTGGACAGGAGTACACAATGATAGTTTTAGTATGAATCTTTTGAAAATATTTGACTTTGGAAAGAAGTTGATGTCTTTACTACTCCTTGGAGATGGTGCTTTGTGTTAAGCCTTGATGTGAATAGGGATTTAGTCAAGTACCCTACCTTGAGAAGCTAGATTATGATCACCATGTGTTTTACATCTTCTAAAGCGGCAATAATTTGACAATTTACTTTTTACTGTTACTTTTATGTATAGCTTGGTTGATGTAGCTATAGAATAATGAACCTAACTAATAGAGAGTAATGTAAGTAGTGTCCATAGATCTATTCCCATGGGTTGTTAGAGAGAATAATGGAATGAGTTACTCTTATAGAAATCTAAATTGTGAAAACATGCTTAAAGCCATATATTATTGAATATATGGGGAGTTATAATATACTAGATCTCGGACCCTACCCGGGAAGTTGACATTTTGGACTTAGCCAAACAAGGTTGAAGGTTAGACCTAAATAGATATTTAGTATAACCCCAATGAGCTAATGCATGCATAGATCACCTTAATGTAACCTAATGTTCTAACATTAATCTTAGGTTTATAATGGATACATAAAATATGCCACATAACTCATTTTGGTGGTAATATGAAGATAAGGAACTTAATTGGATGAATAAATTTGATAATGGGCCATTAATGGGACATATGACATATCTCATAAAAATAAGTCTCAAAAGTGGAAACAAACTTCAAATTCGAAATCTACATATCAAAATTAGCCTACATGTCAAATTTCATCTAATTTGGACTACCTTGAAATATTAGGATAAGTTTAGGAGAGAGAAAATGAGTAAAAGGCATAAGTAATGAATAATGATTATATAACTTCAAAATATGTAAATAATGGAAAATTCATATTCAACACATAAAAGATAACTTGTGGATGAATTTTGGTCCAATTTGTATGTTGTTTGTGCAAGTTATGCAATTTTAGGTACATTCTGGACTTTTCTACAATTTACCCAACTGGGAGGTTTTCTTTGCAAATTGTCATGTGAATTATAATCCTTATATATTCCCTTACGATTCTCGAGTTTTTGAACCATAGGGATCCTAGTTGCACCTTGGTTTGAAGGTGTTTCTTTCCAAGGGCATTTTAGGGATTACTCTCTTATAAATGAGCCTATCTTTAGAAGCTATCAACCAATGGGGTTATTTCTTTGATTGGAGGTCGGTTAGGATGGACTATAAGTGTCCATAAACTAACATTTGATATTCAAGAATCCTCTATGAGATGTCCTCTTGCATGGCCATGAAATACCTAGGCTAAGGACACATGAAAAGCTCCATGGAAACCTCATGCTTGACTTCTTCCTTATCCATAAAGGTTTGCATGTCCATAGGCACCCTTAGCATTGGACACATGGAAAGTAACTTGACACCTCATGTTTGACTTCTTCCTTATCCATAAAGGCTTGCATGTCCATGGACACCTTTATACATGACACATGGAAAGTCTCATAGACACCTCATACTTGACCTCTTTCTTTATATAGCCATATCTACCCCTTCCCAACTCCCAATTCGAAAACTCTTGCTCTCCTTTATTTACTCTAGCTTAGAGCATCATTCCTACTCTGTTTTGACACGAAGGTTCTGTCCCAAGGTAAAATGAGGTGCCTACCTTGGTTATTTCGACCAAAACTAGCAAGTTTTCTCCTTTCCTTCCCTATTTTCATGTTGTTAGTCTTCCTTCCACCTCCCTCCAGGTCAGAACCCTGGTCTTTCATGGTGAAACCCCACCTAGAGTCCTTAAACACCCCATCTTCATGTTCTTTTTTTAGAGTTTTTCACCTCTAAAGTGGAGAAGGTGCTTCTTGCTCGAGATAGGAGATTTGTTGGAGAAACAAACCTCTCTAAGCTTGGGAACCTTACTTATTGGACATGTCCACCTTCCCTAGAGGTTCTTTGGAGGCCTAGGCTTGGATCTAGGACTAACTTAGACTTTTTATACTCTGAAGTTGAGGTATGATGTATCCCCTATTCTTCTATGTTGAGCAATTCACCTATGCTTATTCATTCTCTTTGTCCTATGGACATTAGCCTATACACAATGTATTTTCTTTTGAAAATCATGGTTCATGTGAACTACATTATTTGATATTGATCATGTGATCATGGATATTATTTTGAACACTTATCTTATGCTTTGTTCATGATGGAACTCTAAAAGATGACATGTGATGTCTTTTGCCCACTTATGAGGTGGATGTATATGTTGGTCACTTATGTGGTGACTAATTTATATATTCTGACTATACTTTGTACTTGCCTCTACATTTAACATGCTATGTGATTCAATAGCACTATAGTAGTGTAATTGCATTGATTTTTATGGCAGATGTGTTATTTCCTACCGAGCAGATGTGGTATTTCCTGCTCTTTTGGGATGGAAAGGAACCTCATACCCAGGGAAAGATGTGTGATTATTGGCCCATGTTTTATATATTTGGGAGATTGGCAGTATTCCTTTCTCTATCAGGTTTCAAGTTTATGAGACTTGGCTACCTTTGTGTTTATATTGTTCTAAAGCTATGTTTATCTCACATGCATGCATGTTAATGATATGGGGTGTGTGCCCTAATTCTTTACATGTGCTTGTGTGGCATAATCTCTATGTTTTATTACTGGCAAGTATTCTTTTATTGTCATATGATTTCAATTCCTTTTCTCTTGATAACCATTTGGGTGGTCCTTATCCTTTCTTTGTGAAGCCTTTTATATTTGATGTCCTTTATTCCATATATTGCTCAATTTCCTATTTAGTATGCACATACCAGCCTTTGCCGATGTCATCTATTTTCTCTTCTTGCTGGGGTATGCTTCCAACCCTAGGTGAAGAACTTGGATGATAAGGCATGAAGCTTTGGACTAGCTTAAGGAGTTAACGCTTGGAGACAAAGTTGTTATGGTTTAGATTTCCTTCTACCCAGATCCTTATGTTGTATCATACATGTAAACTCTTACGAGATATTATGATGTACTTTTGTAATAACCTTGTTATAAATTGAATATAGTCAACATTTTTATTCTACTGCTATACTTTGGTTGTTTTGAAAACCATTTATTGAATTTTGAAAATTTTGCACCTATTCTAGCATACCTTTGAGTGTGTTTGGAATTGATGTTTTATTGTTCAAAAATTTTTAGTAGGGAGTGGATCCCACTCCTTATAGGAGTCTTGGGGTCGATACACCGTAACATCACAACTTATTTGGAAGCTCGGACCGCCACCTAAAATATGTGGAAAATCATGCGTCAAGACCCAAATCCCCATCATATGATATAATTGCTAAAATATTTATTATTTACAACAAGGTTATGAAATATTTTAAATTAGACAGTAAACATTTAAATTGCTAAACAAGTATTGTATTCAAAAAAATACTCTCATCATAGATATACACGTGCCATCACAACTGCATGACTGAGATATAAAACACATATATTCATTTCTATAAGACAATCATATATCATGAGAACATCCATGTTTCTTGCCAACTAAACTTAAGCATATATACTACACCGATTTACACATTTTATTATGTTCTGGGCAGTTTGAGTCATACAACTAAAAGTACTAGTTAGACGCTATAAAGCCATACTAGCAATCTGTGTAAGATCTAAGGATATTTGGATTCCATTAGATCTCTTTGCTCAATCTCAAGTTGAAGTGAGGTGACTAAAGATAGAGTACTCACAATCCATGCCTATCATAAAAATTGCTCAAAGGTGGATCCACACGTCATAGGTTCGTCTTGGGTACAAAGGTCATTATACTAAGCCGAAAGACGACCGTAGCCACTCTCTAACACATATCAAATATTACTTATCACCGTACCATAGAACATAATCCCATCCCAAACAAAATTTAAAGACATCAGAGTTTGTTAACCCCAATAGTCCCAATATATTCACTAATATATGGATCCAAGAATTTGCAATTCAATTTCTCTTAAGATTGACTAATTTCATTATTTCCCCAATGATCTATGAAAATAAATCTACATGGTCACAAAACTACAAGGTTAAGATTGCACTTTGTAATTATACACATTATTCTTTTATGACTGCATCAATAAAGTTACGACAACTAAAAATAGGAAGATAATTATTCAAGACATCATACCTTTTGAAAAAGATGTAAAATATACTATTACAAAACTCTAAGGTATATTATTTCGTATCTAGGCCACGTCAAGGCCTTACATTAATGTTCAGACACTAGAGTCCCTAAAATCATCAAAGACCATGCCAAGGTCCAACCCCTTAGGGGTACCATACCAAGAAATAAAAATACTACTCATCTCCCTGTGAATAATAACAAGACAACAATATAAGATATAAGAAAGGATGCACCATTTCTACATAGTAGTTCTACTTTGATACGATTTTAACAACATAAAAGCTAGTAAATATATCCCAAAACATTTTAGAGGAACTCACAATATAATGGGATAACATGTAGTCCATATCACATAACCTAGGATATCATCAACCCACAATATTACCACCTATAAGTTCATTTCTCATCATAGACTACAATTATGTATAGACGTGTTAAACAATCATGTTTCTAACATCATAAAGGTATTTGTACAACCAAAAATAGAGAATGCAGGTTTATATTCTCTTTATGATAGTTTAGAATGATATAAGATTCCATCTTTTTGTATATATGAGAGATTAACATCAAGATAACAATTTTCATGTATAAGTAGGTACTAAATTTGTATGTTATATCACTCGCCTACATGTAGTGGAAAATGAGTCCACTCAAAGAAGACGTTGGGGAAACCCCAAAATTTTATTTATGAGCTTCAAGATGTTTCCATCTCAAGCAAGTTGTGATCTTTCTGAAGACCAAAGCTTTCTACTCTTGAAACATGTCCCTACACTAGATCCATGACCTAATAGCAACTAGGGCAAGGAAGAAAGGGAAAACATGGTGTAAGATTGTTGTATACAAATCCTTATAAGATGAACCACAAAAACACATATCTAGGTGGAAGAAGACAACATAATGCCAATATCATGAAGGAACAAAAACTCACTTACATGGATCAAGGTTCAGAAGATGCAAGGAAGGGCATCGAATCTCATAAAACAAGAAACAAGAAGAAAACAACCACATCAAAGGAAATCAATGAAAGCAAAGTTTTCACAGTCGGTGTCAAATGATGGTGTATCACTGAAGGTCTGGCTCTTTAAGAGAAACTTGCACAACTGAGGTGAGGGAGGAGTACGGTATATATATATCCAAAGGAGATAGAAAGGGTGATCAAATATACATAACCATCACTCTATAGATCTCTAGTTTCATCAGTCAACTACTCCAATGGAGAACGACTCCAATATCCCATTGATAGGTCTATGTAGAAGTCTCATTAGTGGAGAGAATAATAGGTTCTGGTCAATCCTCAAACACCTTGATACCATTGGTCCAAACACATCAAAGTCTCATCAATCTGGTAACATATGAGATCTCATTAGTTTTCAAGCATAAGGTTTTAATTAGTCGTCGGGCTCAGAACTCTCATCAGTCAGGGCTTCATTGGCCAGCATCCTTGGTACCAAATCTGATCAGTTATCAACTGATAAAGCATCAACACCCATTTGGAAAACCTTTTCTTTTTCTTTCCAATTTATGAAGGTTCACTAGTCATCCCATATATCTCATCAATCCTCAACTGATGAAAAGTTAGCGGTCAGATACCTCCATGACTTATCGATGGTCGGTCTAGCTAGATGTCATTGATTGATGACATGATAATCCATTGGCTTCCATTCTACAGACCCATCAACTGATGAAAATGTGGAAGGTAAATAAAGTAGACTACTTCCATCAACATTCAACCAATGAGAAGGAAGTGTGCATCCATCGGTCCTCAACTAATGGAAAAGTAGGGTGCTTGATTAGGTGATCTTATCCCACCAATCTATGTCCAAACTAGAGGGACATAGAGAGAGTAATAAAACATGTCATGTGCAAATTGTAAGAAGAACCTCTAAGAATGGAGAATTTGCACATAGACCCTCAAGAGAAAACATTAACAACTAATTACATATACAAAAAACATGTAATTCAAGCAACTAAACACATAGTTATGTTTTCAAAGCATCTAATCTAGGTCATGGATCTTACATAACTGCACTTGGTTTTTATGCATTAATTTACTTCATCTCTCAAGGCATTAATCCATTTAGATACATTGAGATCATTAACGAAATGTGAATGAAAAACTAGGTAAGTTATTTTCCTTTCTTCAAATTCTACTTGGTAAAGTAATAATGACTAAATAGAAGATTTTTTTGTCTCTAGTAGATCTTTTTAATGTTGGTTCTTATCATGCTTCAACATCCTCATTAGTGATGGCATTATTGGTGGGTTGTTAATCATCTATGATGATCTTGTCATTCTAAAGTGGTTAAGCATCATGAAATACCAATATCTTTTAGGATAAAGGATTTAGGAATTTTTACCCTAATTTTCTCAACGATCACATCTAAACATTTTTTACTTCCACAATTTTCTCCATTCTCATAGAATTTGGCGTTACTGGTTTGAAAAAAGTCTAGTTCTATGTATGACAATAAAATATATGATTTTAACTTCTTACGGTAGCTCTACAAACATCAATCCACACTGATTTGGCACAGGAGGGGGCGATCATACCACACCCTTTCACACCTTGAGAGTTTTCCATGCCAGGCTTGCATGTGTGTGTTATATCGGTCACCAAAAAAAAACTTCTCAGGATAACATATAACGTAAATTCAATCATTTGAGAATCTAATTTATTTTCATGTCAAGATAAACATCTCCAATATTTGCGACATTTTGAATGGGCTTGCAACATGTCCATAGTTTAAAACACACTTTAGAACAACCTTACTAGGAACCTTGGAAATAGTCATTAGTAGGATATTCATCTGAAAGGATCTAGGTATACATGCATTAATCGTAATGAATCTAAACATTTCCATATATGTACACATTTTCCTTTCAGCTACATCATTTTTCCATGGAGACGTGAGCACTGTGCATTGGGGTACAATCCCAAGATTTTGGAGAAGTTCTACTAAAGGTTTAGGATGTTGTTTGGTTTCATCCTACCTTTCAAGAACTCACATCTCTATATGACCTTATGATGTTCACTTCCTTATCTAGTTTCCTTCCAACTTCAATATGAATACTTGTACAACATCCACATACCAAGATTTAACAGTCATGTGATATAGGTGTTAAATGTTTCTCTCCACTAAAAGTAGGAATGTCAAAAGGTCCACAAATGTTGGTATGTATGATTTCATGCAGTTGTATACTCGTTGTAGCTCATTTCTTTGTGTTTTTTTGTTGTTTTTTCCTTTATAAAAACCAACACACTCTTTATTCTTAGAAAAGTTTAGAGATATACAAACTCCACCTTTTACCAACTATTTGGTTATTTCACTGGTCATGTGACCTGATCTTTACTTACGTAAGAAATATTAGTCACTTTTACAAGACATACCTTTTGTTTTGACTTTATAATGCAAGGTAAGGTATGTTTTAGAAATTTGATTACCAAGTGAAAGCTTGTATAAACCATCAATCAAAATTCCAAAGACATTCAGACTAGAAATTTAAAATAAAATGAATTCAACACTACTGAGTTCAAGAGAATATCCAACTTTATTAAGAGCACTTACATACATCAAAATATAGTAAGTAGGTGAAACATAAAGATTTTTTCTCATGTATGCTATCTAAAGTAAGATAAAAAGTTATATATACTTTCAGTGGAGACTTGTCTTTATTTTCCATATATCTATAGCTCTCACTTGGGTTCGTGACACATTTCATAAGGAATCCCTATAGAAAATTGAAATATGAAAATTAACAACAATATTGACCCACCAAGTATTAGAAGGAACATAATTAAGGTTGGATTAAACATAAATTACAATACTCATTGGGTTACCTTTATTTTCTAACCATTGTGGACACTCTATGCAGTCCTTTTAGAAATGTCTAGGTTTCCTACAGATGAACAAGTTTTGTTTTTCTTCATAGATGTTTAACCAACCTCATTGTATTGGGGTGGTGCCCTTTTTTGTCCTAGATTGTTCTTTTTCTAAAATTTATAACCAACTTCTTGAACAAAATGAGTTATCTTGATACCATGTTAATTCATCTTAACCTCCACTTGAACTAGTTTGCAAGATAGTTAATTCAATGACCACATTGTTGAAACTATTGTAATGAATCGAGAATATACCATATGGAGGAGGTAAACATTTAAATAAAAGGGACCAAAATAGAGTCACAAAGCGAGGTGTTATCGCATTAGTAATTTATGTAGGGATTTCGATATTGTCACTTTTAAACATAGGAACAGAGTCTGTAATAAGGTCGCAGACTACGCAGCCAAGTGGTGTCTGAAATAGAAGGACGTTAGTAGTAGGTGGAGTCGATGTCCAAGTTTCCTCACTGACATGGTTAGCAAGGAAGCTACATTGAGCCACAGGTCGTGAATGGTATCGCAAGGACCTGGTCTGTGGGAACAGGATGAATAGGATTTTCCCCAGGGTTTAAAAAAAAAATAGAGTCATCAGTTATTATTCTAAAGTCCTTAGTTTTTTCTATAAGGTTGGTTATCTCAAGCAGGTATTCATGCATTAAGTGAGTTCCTTTGAAGTTCATAGTTGTAAGATTTTCCATTACTTTCCCAATAAGGGATTTACCTATAGTCTTAAACCTATCTTTGATGTTCTTTATATACTCTTTTTCACTTCCAACTTTGGGTAGATATGTTTTAATGGATGTAGCTACAGTCATTCATGGAAACATCATGCTCCTCCAAGCATCATGAAGAGTTATCTAAGAAAGGGCACTTACAGCAATTGGCATAATCTATTTGGTCTTTGATAAGACAAGCATCATGTGCCCTTAGCCCCAAAATGAACTTAGCTTGCTCTTTCTATTTAGAGTATGTGATTTCAACACCCACAATGATTTAGCATAGAATTTATTGTGGTGGTTATTATTTTAGTTGTAGTAGATGTAAAATAAATTTAATAAGACTATAATTGATATAATAGCACATGCATTATATGTTCCCCTGTATGTAATCACCATATTTAATACACATTATATCATGATGCAAGTATACTTTAGATATGTAATGTCAACATATGACAAAATCATTGTTAAATTTCTACATTTAATGATTAGGATCATGATGGTTAAACTTGCACATTAACATGTAGTTGTAATGATCTAGAATAGTATATGATTGTAGCAGATCATGCATAGTAGATATAGTAAAAGAAATATTAAATAAAGCAAAGTCTTGTTAGGCCATCCAACATTCGGGCTTGCCATCCCCAATTTTGTTTGAGGCATTATTTATCAATTACTAAGAAACATGGAAAATAAAATGATAAACAACATAACTATTAAACAACAAAGACCCAACTATATGAATTTCATTTTTTCTTTTGTATTCCCATCATAGGTCTTTATCATCAAGTTCCTTGAAGGCACCATCACCAAGTTTTGGAAACACGACAATTGTATTGACATTTATAGATTTTATGAAATAATTACTCTCATAGGAGGTCACAACAATAACCACACGATCATAGTCATGATTAAGCTTAAATTTTCAAAACATAAAAACATACATACCTATAATAATAGTTGGATAAGCAATGCTGCAAAAAATATCCAGAATAGAACTATATAAAAAAAATTAGCATGATTCATGGTTATTCTAAATAATAGACAATAAAGTGTTTTACAACCTGAAATCTAATGTGACACATTAGTTTTTTAATTAAGATAATTGTTAGATCTTTGAACAATATGACAATCACATTAAGATAGCAATTCTGATCCAAATTTTGTATAATGTTGATTGACAAGACATGTCGATCTAGCCTCTATGGTAGAAACTGTGTAGATGGAATGTCACAACATGGAGAGGATGACCTAAAAGTCTAGATGTGAGGTGGAACATTAATCTACATAGAAGTTGGGAGCGAAAAGGTAAGGAAGCACCTTTCTATGAGAGAGAGCGATAAGGTTTCAATTTCTCTCTCACGATACAAATGTGAGTGTGTTGTGTTTCTTATTATTCATTTTTAGTGATAGCAGAACATTAGTTTTACAAATTTAGAGAAGATTGAAAATCATTTATGATTTTAGATGACTTGATCTTAACCATCCATCACTGTTGCACACAGTTTAGATAGACTCCTAATCAAAATCGATTTACCAATAGAATATTCCAAATGAATTTGTAGTCAAGACTGTTTGGAAATAACATAATATGAATGAAAATAAATTTTTATATTACATCACAATAATAGGAAAAAATACTTAATTAATTTTCTTGATCTTCCCCATGAAAGACACTATATAGAGTTTAGCATGAGGAAATGCCCCTCAACACTATAGAGTTTAGCATGAGGAATTTGGTGATGAAAGTTTCCACCCATTTATAATCATACAGACTCATATTAACCCAGTTTTGTGGTATTTTATTTCTATCGACTATATTATGTTTGTGGCATTTTACTTGTGACAACTATATTATTTATCCCAATTATGTCAAATTGCAGTAGCTAAATAATGCTATAAAAATAAATGAACAACTAATCCGTTCTATTTGAAGTCAAAAACCATAGTTGCTTACTTTTTTTATACTATATTTGACTTAAAACACAATTCCAAAACTATTTGAAGTTTCTATTAAACGTTAAGAGAAGAGAAGCAACTATGAACTTCTTTATTTATTTTTTTATTGATCATATTTTATATGGACATACATGGGTTGGCCCTTCACATACATGGTCTGGGTTGGGTGTGCACACATTTAGACCTGAACTTACAAGGACCCAACCGAACCTAACAAACTCGCTAGTTTGACAAGTCTATACACACCTAAGAAACTTAGAGCAACTAGAGCATTAACCATCACAGATGGGATACGCTACACATACCTTCACAGATTGATTAGTTGTTTAGTTCTGTAATTATTTAGGTAAACAACAGTCATTATCTCTTTCTACACGTCATAAACATGTTCAGCAAACCTCTCCATAGCTCCCTTCTCAAGCACAATCCACAAATTTACCCCTCCTTCCCCCTTCCCATCAGCCAGCAACAGCACAAACTCATCCATCCCGCTCACAACCGGCCCGCCGTACATCGCCTTCCCATACCCAAAATCCAACTCATGGAACGGCAGCTTCCACCACGCCGACACGTAGAAGTTCCCTCCGTGCGTTGCCGGAACGATCCTGTGCACCTCCATCCAGTCCACCACGTACCGAACGTACCCGTCCGTGATCGCCGCCGCGGCCTCCTGCACCTTCCCGACCAGGTCGCCTAGCGGGGAGGTTATGACTGAGGCGGCGGGTAGGGACGCCATTGCGCTCACCACTCCGTTTCCGATGAATCCCTGCAGCAAGGGTGGGTTCATCCGGGAGCGGATGTCCACAGCGAAGAGGGCAGTGGACAGTGGGGTCTCCGCTTCGTTGTTTTGGCAGATGGGGAAGACGGACTTGGTCCGGGCCTTCCAGAGGTGGCCTACCAGTGCCTGGAACGTGGAGCAGGGCCGGCCGGCTTTAGACTTGAGCGCGGTGAGCTCGTTCTGGGAGAAGTAAAACACGCGTGCCGAATGCGTGTCCGTCCGCAGCAGCGGCAGAGACGCCGGCGAGCGGCCGTATCCGACGTCTTTGTCATTCGTAGAAATAGTGAGGTCGTCCACTCCACCGGCCGCAGCCCCGGTCACGGGGTCCACGCCATTTCCGACGTCGTCGGCGAGCGTGATCTGTGGAGGATGCCTCGCTCTCAAGCACGTCCGGTCGTTCTGGGAAGGATGCACGCGCGTGAGCATCCCATGTCCTCGGCACACTGCCGCCAGGTTGTTGAACATCTCTGCGGCCGCATACCCGTCCAACACGCTGTGGCTGCAGCTGAACCCCAAGCAGAACCCGCCGCACGCGAACCGCGTCACCTGGACAGCAAACAGCGGCGTGTCATCGGGAAGGAGCAGCCCACATGATTCCCCTCCCGTGACGACGTCGCGCGGGACGAGGTGGCCGAACGAGTGGTTCGGGACCGAGACGTCGCCGAGCTCCTCGAGCCGGAGCCGGCACGTGGCGTGGACGAACGGTACGCCGGCGTTGGTACACGCCATCTCGAGCCGCTTGGTATCAGGGTTCAGATGGAAACGTCCGGCTAGGAAGTAGTAGTCGATGAGGAGCACATCGCGGAAGGACGCCTTGACGCGGTCGTAGACGTCGCGGGTGGATTCTTCGTTTGTGGTTCTGTAGAAGAAGACTGTTTCGATAGGGAAAGCGACGGTCTGATCGATGTTGGAAAGAAAGATGGTTTCGTGTGGGGTTGGGTTTGCCGGGGAGAGGAGGAGCTCGGGGAAGCACTTGACGATGTCATTGGCCTGTATGTAGAAGGTGGCTTCCATGGACAAGAAACTTCAGTTTAGCTTCTTCGATTGAATGTCTTCAGTTTATTGGAGGTTGATGTCGATGAATGATTAATCGATCTATGGTGCAACCAACTCTACCATGGTTATATACGCAGTTCGATAGCGCTGACGAGGCAAGAACTGAGGAAGGAGTAAAGATGATGTATACCGTGAGATGTTGGAGGTACGGAATCACGGGGGCATGGGCTAGAAGTTCGGAGGGTTTCAAGAGCATGGTCTGGTTTGGTCATATAGATACTGATTGATTCTCGTTCAGGCCCAATATGCTTGAGGCCTATGGATAGCAAAACCAATTAGGCTGGCAAGTGACAACGGTCTTCGGTGCTATATTTGCGCAATCCTGCTGGCCACTCACTCACTATACACTACGTTTGGTCTCACTGGTTCAACCAGGGGTATAATTAAGTTTCAAAATATCGGTAATGTAGACAAGATCAATAATGAGATCTTAGTATTAGTGAATTTAGTAATTAAGGGCAACAATTTGGTCGTAGTAGCAGTTCATTTACTAGTTAGGCCGCAAATTGATGTTAAAAACACTCTTTATTGCGACACAAACCTTAAAACCCTGAAAAGGAGTGATATACAATCTTGTTCAAGAACATGATTTAGATCGTTAATGGAATTGTCCACACTTCAAGTGATTATGTTTCCATTTATGATATCTGGGTTTGATGATCTTCACGAAAAGGGATTGAATGATCAAGTAGATTGGTTGATTCATTATTACCGCATGAAAGTATATGTCAGTATTCTGTATGTGCTAATCTAGTAAACTATTGAATAATCAATGATTGATCTATCATGAGTTATATTCAAGTACTCACTTCATATTATGTAGTTATGTAGTTATATGTCCACACATTAATGGCTAAGTGGAAAATTGGATTATTTAGTTATTTGAGATGATTTTGAATATATCTCAAGGATGTACTATGATACTCTAGAGATAACTTGAGAAATTGAAGATTATTAGAAGAGTTTTGGTAATAAAATCCTATCAATCAAGCTATGGGATTAAAATGTGCATGTCCCCATATTCAGTTGATGTATTAGATATATCAATACATAATATGTCACCAAGCTACCTTTTGAAGTTTAATAGAGTAGCTGGAGCTTCATAAAATATTTGAGTAACTTTTGGAGTGTTTTAGTATAAATTGTTAATTTCAATAACAATATGTATTATATTTTTTGAGAAATTACACAAGTAGGCATACAATGTACCTTTAAAGCTAAAACTTGATTGAGAGCTAGATCTTTCTATAATAAAGCTATGGGTAGAATTTGATATTACTTGGACAATAACCTAGGAGTTATTATATTTTGAAGACACTAAGACTTTGAAGTTTATTTTGATGAGTGTTTGGATTTATATTCATTGATCAATTTACGTGCAATTTACATCTAAACGCAAGCCCGAAATGTGTGTTAGATGGGGAATGGCCTCGTTACAATAGATGTAGCCTATTTGGGTATGTAGATATCATATTTAGTGGTTGACCTACCATCATCAACCTTCACCTATCACATATGGTATAACTCGAGGGTTTCTCAATGTAGTTGACATCTACCTCCTTGGCATTTTATTGTTGTGGAAAGATACCATGTAATGCATATATGGAGAGGATCAAGCCCTTAAACGAGCCCTGGGGTTGTTTATGTAGCAAGGTTTCCCCCTTCTAGTATCATGGTTCCTCACTTGGCGATTGTAAATAATAGAACAAACATGGAGGAGGACTCTAGATGCAATGAGAGGAATTGTAGACCTATGTGAGCTAGAGGAAGCACATATATGCATGGGTTTGATGAAAAAGGTCCAAAACTGTATCACAAACACACTCTATCCAAAGGTTGTTGGTACTTTCTGAATCAGAGCAGGAGACAATATGGATAAGAGTTTGGTGCTTCTTTAAGTTTGTGAGAATCGATCAATGATCCTACAAATTTTTAATTTTAGGATAGACATGGATGTGTGTTTCATCATTTTTCCCATCATTGTTGGGACATTGTGTTCAACAAGCTCATCAACCTCAACTCACAACAATCTCATAGGGGAAAAGAAGTTTGTGTGAAGAGGGGAGATGGCAAATCTAATCACAATTTCAATAAGCAACATTGAGGCCCCAAGACCGAAAGACTTACTCATTAGAGGGGCACCCATTAGCTAAGAATAGGTCCCAATCAGCTTCCAATGAATAGGGGACTAATCACATACAAGTCAGTTGATGTGCCTACTTTAGGATGATTACATGGATATCTATTTTTGCATTGGGATATATGACAACGTAATAAAGTCGTGTAATTTTGAATATATATCTAGACTTTATAAAAGTATGCAAATAAGGTATTTTTGAAACATAAGAATATGTAAAACCTTCATGTTCTTGTAGATCTGGTTTTGAATGCTTATAACATACTTCATATATTGGAATAATATATAGTTATTGGTTCTGGATTAAAGTAGTAAATATCATATGTCTGCCATAAAATATCACAAAGTATGTGTGGAACCCTATTTAATTATTTTATTTATTATATGCCTCAAATTAAGACGTATATTGAAGTCATCTAGGTTTTGTGTTAAAAAATGCTAATTAGGGGAATACACTCCCTTGGGCTGAATGGTTTGATCACAATGTAATATGAAGTAGGAGGGGTGAGGTCAAAGTCATGGTGTGCCTCTTTGATACTTTTTGTGTAGCATACCGAAACCTAGAACTTAATCCTATTCCAAGGTTAAGAGGTTGGAGTTCTTAGTCTTTGGGATTATGTTCCATCTCTAGGTTGGGGCGGGGCGCACCATGGCTGGCTGCAGCCAGGTCGACACCTCGAGGAGAGTTTTCGGCACAACCACCACCACCTCTTCCACCAACCATGCCTCTACCTCCAACCCCACACCCCCTTCCAACACCATCCCTATCCCTGATACACCTCCTTTTGGCTCTGGAGGTAGTTCTTCTTCCCTGGAGTGGGTGGACCCAGAGCTGATGTCACAGAAGGAAGAGCATGGGTGGACACTCTCGCCAGACCAATGCTGGTCCAAAGGAATTATCGCCCTGTCACCCTGCTAGAAGATCCCAAAGCCCCCTTCTTTCGTTCGGATGATGGGAGACCGTGGATGAAATTCTCCCCTTTGGTGGTTAAAGATATGGATGATTTCCACAAATGTTTAATCATCATTCAGGTGATGGGAAGGAAGGTCTTCATCCGATAGATCTATGAGTGTATGCTTCAGATGTGTAAGCCAAAGGGGGAGCTCCAAGTCTATCCTCTTAAAGACAGGTTATTCCTTGCGTGCTTCGCTAGTGAGATGGATATGCAGATCGCCCTCGATCAAGGCCCCTGATTCTTCGACAACCAGTTGGTCCTAACAAGAAGGTGGTCACCTCAGGCAGATGTACAATGCGCGACCCTTACCTCGACGCCACTGTGGGTCACCTTTCTCGATCTTGGGAGGCACTGGACTAGGAGGGCACTGACCATAATTGGGTACACACTGGGTGTTCCAAAGGTGGTAGATTTCTAGATGGATGGCAAGTACACTGGTGCCCCACATCTTTGCATTGAAGTTGGAGTGGAGAGAACCCCTCTAAAGGTTGTGATGGTGGAGATGCTAGATGGAGATGAGATGGAGATCAATGTAGTCTATGATGCGTTACCCGATCACTGCCATGATTGCAAGGTGTTTGGTCATATGCCAGGAGCATGCCCTGGGGAGAGGATGGACCATAACGAGCCTCCGATCACTAGAGGTAGGTCTACAAAGTAGAAGGCCTAGAAGAAGGAACAAGAGAAGGCCTGATATTGCCAAAGAAAAGGAGGTCTCTATCCCAGCTAATGGAAGTGATGTCAGTACATACAGGCCGAGTGAGAGCCCCAATGATGTGGAGAACCTAGAACGTCCTGCTGATGAGGAACTAATTGCATATGGCCATCATATGGATGAAGCGCAGGGTGTGGTAGATGATCTTTAATCTAAGGAGAAGGAGGTCACAGTGCATAGGACTCCGCCCGGGGTAGAGAGCATCCTGCCTGACTCAGGGATGTATGTTACGACAACCGAGCATGGAGGGATTGAGTCCTCAACCAATCCATTCCAGGTGCTGGCTGAACAGGAGACGAAGGACATCACCATGCCCACCCCCAGGAGGGTTAACACCAAATCCCAAGTGACTATTACGGGCTCGAGAGATAGCTCTTCGGAGGAGGAAGGGGAAGTGGAAGAAGCACCCGTGGAAGGGGTGCTAACATGAACTTGTACAAATGAAGCTCCTTGCATGGAATGTCCACGACACTTCTCTTCTCGGAAAGCAGAGAATGCTACAACATGTCATTGAGGAGAGGAAGGTGAGTGTTGTCATTTTCCTAGAGACCAAAATCAAAAGGGCGGTCAGACAGAGAGTCAAGACTCTCTTCCCTATTGGATGTGAATCAACATCCAACCTGGAGGTGATCGAACGAGGTAGAATAGTAGTGGGATGGAACCCCAGGGTTTGGGACATCTGGATGATACACTGCATGACACAATTGGTTCTTTTGAGCTGTATAAACATGGGCAGATGGCACTATGTTATTTTTTCTGTGTACGGTTCCTATTCTGAGGCTGAAAGAAGGAACTTATGGGACACCATCGTCTCTTCCATGCAGTATGATCTTCCACATCTGGTCATTGGTGACTTCAATCAAGTCTGAAAGGCCAATGAGAAGAGAGGGGGGCTGCCTATTCATGACTCTATTCTCAATAGGTTTAACGTTACAACGGATGTGGCTAAGCTGATGGAAATCAACACTAAGGGTGGTATTATTACTTGGCACAACAAAAGATATCTAGCAACCTAGATAGAGCTCTGGTCAATGAGAGATGGCTGGATTAGTTCCTCGACACAACTGTGAAGCTGGGAGCTCATCCTAACAGTGATCACAGATGGATGGAGCTTACTTTGTCCAATGTTTCTTCTTCAAATAGACCTTTCCGCTTCTTGAACCACTGGCTTGGCTGGCCGAGTTTTGAGGGTGTGGTTAGAGATGCTTAAGGGAAGTAGGTGGAAGGAAATCTGATGTTCATAACCATCACCAAACTCAAAAAGACTAAGGTTGCTTTGAATAAATGGTCAAAATGTTGGTATGTATGCCCTGAGAGCCAATCATGGGATGATTGGTGGGATACATTAAGATTGATTTGATAAACATCAAAGGCAAGCTTCCAATTCTTTCTGGTTCAGTCATATGAGATAGTGATAGAACAGATTGAATGTCTAGAGAATGACAGTACTCAATGACATATGCTTTCAGGTTGAGGACCTGAATGATGAGATCATACAGATGCTAAGAGTTTGTACATTCTTGTTATGTCCCTAGTCGGATGTCATTGTGGAAGGTAGATAGACAACAATGACACACAAGACTAGATTGTGGTGTTGGTTGATGACAGAATCTCATTAGTCATGATATAGAGATATCAAACCAAACACATAGGTACTTGTTATAGAACAAGGTACCAGACAAACCCACCGTGAGTTTGACACATGGAACCATGACATGGTAGTCACAGTCAGTACTCACAGTGATGGTGGTGAGTGTGATTCTTTGACTTGAAATCACTACACTCAACACATGTCATTGGGCACACTTTGACATCATCAAACGTAGTCCTGAAACATGAGTTGTTATAAAGGTGATGATTGGGTGCCTTTGACACATGGGACTTTTGAGGGGTGAGTGATAGATATGGGATTTGTCCCTCCTGAGGGAGTTTGATATCCAAGGCCACTTGATGAGTAGGATTGAAATAGGCGTGCACACGCATGTGTGAATCAGTATGTGATATTGATGTCATACATATCTCTTCCAATCTACTCTGAGATCAAGAAAGTGAATGAACGTTGACAGGATGATTGTTCCATGCCTCGAGTTCATTCGGGATATCAGTGACAAAGGAATTATACATTCGCTGTAACACCATTCACAGATTGTAGGATTGAAAGTTGTTCTCCAACTTTCTACTTTCACTTGGGTAGCACTGATGTGTAACTAGGCACCGCTCTTTGCTTGTGAAGTCATAAGTGTTATGGACTTTCACTGCCAGCGTGAAATGGACCTGCAGGGTCACACACATAGGATTTAACCTGGAAGAGGAGTTTTGTCCACAAACAATGTTTAGATTGATTGCTAAAGGAGTTTAGTAGTTCAATTAAACACTCAATTGATTGATAGCTCAAAATCATAGTGTTCAATGTGTTGGACAAATTGATTAGAGTATCAGATTGATTGAAATCGCAATTGACTGATTCTGCACAATTTGCACTCCCAACCGATCGGCTCATGTGATGAACCGATCGGCTGAGCTTGGTTAACCGGTCGGCTCAAGTGTTGAGTCGATCGGCTCAAGGACAGGGTGAACGATTGCTTCAAGTGTTGAAACAATTGGTTCAACTATTGCAACCGGGCAAGTTGGGAAAGTAGGATTGGTGAGAATTTTCCTTTCGTTTCACTTGCCCAATTTGATTGAAACAAGGATTGGTATTCGATACCAATTAGAAACAAAAGTTGGAAAGTCAATCAGGAACTGGTCAGGACCACGAACCGACCAGTTCAGAAAGTGAACCGACCGGCTCATGGGTCCCAACCGATCGGTTGAGTGTCAACCGACCGGCTCAGATCCCCAACCGACCGTTTCAGAAATGAAACGATCGGTTCAGGTTGTGAGTTGGTTGTTTTTGGTGGAAAATCTCGAACCCTTCTACTCCTGCTTTAGTCCCATATTGCCCGGGATGGAGAACCCTGTCCCATGACCCTCCTATATATATAGAGGTATTGAGGGCTTCTCAAAGTACAACTCAGTGAAACCGGTTTCTCTGCAAAGTTGTCGTTCTCTCTGGTTTTGGTAACCGAGAGAGAGCCCGAGCAAGTGCTACCCGCAAAGGGAGGTGCAACAAGGGAAAGACAACTGGAGTTGCAACTGGAGGCAGGAGAGTGTGTTGGCGACTAGTACGTCAACAAGAGGGTGCGACTCCTTCCACTTCCTTGTGGGACAAGGAGTGTGGAGTTCCAGGTGGTCCGTGTGGACTACTTCAGAGGCGGGAGGTTTCTGCCGCTCAGGAGAACAACTGTCAACCCCGATAGTCCCGATGAGAGGAGGAGTTGTCAGTCTCGGTGCACCCAGGAGCTGCACAGACACTGTCCAAGACCAGCTTTGAAGACCGTGCAAGGTGCGAGGTATTGTCGCCGAGCAAGCCTCGGGACAAGGTATGATTCCACAAACCATCCTTTCCTATTATATAGACGTTAACGTGTTTCCTTGTTCCGGGTTTGGGGAGAAATTTTTTTT
Organism: Alisma plantago-aquatica; assembly: GCA_963693085.1. Lineage (NCBI taxonomy): Eukaryota > Viridiplantae > Streptophyta > Magnoliopsida > Alismatales > Alismataceae > Alisma > Alisma plantago-aquatica. The sequence continues at coordinate 1,061,654,352 of OY856409.1, read as the reverse complement.
GTTTCCGCTGCCTTCTCTGCCTCCCCTAAAACCCAACACAAAATCCCTGGTGGACCTGTTGAATCTTATCAAAGAGGCCAGGCACCATTTTGATTTAATGGCTGAGAATCTCAAGCACAATCCAACCTATGTCAAACTGATGGAGCTTGAAGAAGCTGCTAGCAAGCGTCTACTTCAACTGGAAAAAGAAGAGAAGTTTAGCTTTGGCAAAGGAGTAGATTAAAGTGTATACACGATGGGCATTGCGACTCTAAAGTGTATTATGTTACTGTCAAAAAGAATAATATGAGGGATCACTTCCACAACCTCATTGACATCGATGATGGGTTGGTGGATGAGGAGGCAAAAATTTGGAGCCTTGCGGTGGATTTTTTTAGAATCTATATAACCAAGATCATCAAAGTAGAGCTACGGTTATCCCTCTACTGCCAAAAGTTATTGATAGTATGAGCATAGAACTACTGAAACTAGCTACGGATGAGGAGATCAAGCAGGCAACCTTCTCCATTGGTGCGTCTAAAGCACCTGGGCCGGAAGGGTTCAACACCAAGTTCTTCCAAGCATGTTCGCCTATTGTGAGTGATGATGTTTGTCGAACAGTGTGCTGGTTCCTGGTGGGAGGTAGAATGGTCAGACATGCTAACCATGCCTTTATCAGACTAATCCCAAAGCATAAGGCTGCTGCTAACATGAATGAGTTTCATCCCATTGCTTGCTGTTCAGTCATCTACTAGATAGTAGCCAAAGTAATTGCAGGCAGGCTCAAGAACCTTATGCCGGCTATTGTGTCCAAGTACCAGTTAGCCTTTATTACAGGTCGATTTATAGCAGATAATGCACTCTTGCCTCTGAATTTTGCTTGGACTTCCAAGTCAAAAACTGAGCCAAGAAGGCGTGTGTTAAGGTGGATATATTCAAGGCCTATGACCATGTTAGTTGGCCAAGTATTTGGAGTATGATGAGGGCGTTTGGGTTTGACAATCAATTCATTGAGATAATTAGACAATGTGTCGAGACCACCTCCTTTTCCATCCTGATTAATGGGGTGCCTAAGGGCATGTTCTAGGCATCCAATGGACTTAGGCAAGGGGACCCCTGTCCCCCCTTCTGTTCTCAATTATCATGGAAAACCTAACTTACTTGACTAAAGAAGCACAGAACTCAGGGGTCATCCATGATTTCAAGGTGCAAGGAACCAAGGTGCTCAGTCATATGATTTTTGCCGATGATGTTTTGTTCTTCATTGTGGGGCACACTAAGTACCTAAGGGGGTTGAGGAAGGTGCTTCAAAGTTTTGGCACAATCACTAGTGTCTATATCACTGACATCAAGTCACAAGCCTTCTTCTCTAGATCATGTGATGCGAGAAGAGGTAGGCTCAAGGAGGTGGCTGGTATGACAGAGGGAAGGTTTCCCACTATATATCTAGGTATTCGTATATCTAGTGGGGTTGGGAAAGGCGACGATTACAAAAGTTGTTTGGACAACCTACGCAATATGATGGATAAATGGTCCATCATCTGTGTTTTAATGGCAGGTAGAGCAATGCTAATCAATTTTATCCTCACTAGTAAGGTGAGGTATTGGTGCAGATTGGCGGAGATGCCTCAATTTATTTTGGAGAAACTCAAAGTTGTGATGGATGGCTTCCTGTGGAGAAGCAATGCACACAATATTTCTTAGGGCACGGTGGCACAAGCATACTTCTGTGGAGGCCTGAGTCTGGTCGATACTGGCCTTAGTGCTTGGAGGGTGGCAACCTGCAGGATTAATGATTTGCTCACAAAACCAAATTCCCTTTGGTCTGAATGGATAACAGAGAGGTACTCTAGCCTAGAGGTGGTGGATAGTGGGAGACCCTGCTCTAGAAGCTAGAGAGTTATGCAAAGGATATGTCCAGATATTAAGGATGCTTATAGCAGTTTTAATGGGCAATGGCAACTAAATTGGTAGCCATAAACCATGTAAACCCATGTGCTTCAGTTCCCGGGTGCCTTGGGATCCCTTCCTTTGGCACAAAAGAGATGTCCAAAGTGGATTTTCTGTTCTTATAGAGCCATCCTTAAAAGGATGCCAACTAAGGACATACTTGCTAAATGGGGTCTTGTTTGTGATCCGACCTGCTTGCTATGCTCGGAGGAAGATAAAACCCACTATCATTTTTTTTTGCTATAGTTACTCCAAATACATGTGGAGTAGAATTTGCTTAAATGTGGATGGGGGGATCACCACCTGATCATTTATATGATGTGATATCCTGGATGTTTAAGAAAACATGTAGGAATACTAATGACAAAGCCTTCATTGGGGTTATCTTCATAAACCTCGTCTATGTCATTTGGGCTGAAAGAAATAGTAGGCTACATGGGAAGGGGTCCTTGGACAACCTTTCGACTTTTGATACCATTGTAAATAGGCTGAGTTGGCTGGTTAGAGCCAAGCCAGATCTTTTGGTAGGGGTCAATACACAGATAGCACAGAGATGGTATCTAGTATAGATCTTGTATAGTATATGGGATTTTGTGTTTTCCCTTATACGCCCTTTTTAGTGATTAGTGATATTTTACCTTATCCAAAAAAATAAAAATAAAGGTATGCTCATTAGTGGCTTAATTGAAACCCTAAATATGTTAATACATGAATAAATCACCCTAACATGCATAATATAAACAAATATTACCTAATACCTTCAAATTAATCATAAGGTCAGTGAAGGGTGCACAAAATATGTCACATGAGGTAATAATGTGCATAATGGGACAAGGTGTTCATAATTGAGAATGATGATGCATAATTCAACTAAAATGTTAAAATATAAACTTATGTGGGTTAATGATAGATTAGATTCATTCTAGATCATTCCTTAGCCTTTTGGAGCAAGGAAGAAAAAAGGGATGAATAATTATGATTTAAACATGTTAATGAGATATTGATTTATCTAACATGAGAAATAATGGAAATAATGAATAATGGGCTGAAATTAATAAAAGAGGAAGTAATTGAATAAGAATAACTTTAGATTCATTTTATTTGAGTTTAAGTTTACTTGAATGACAAGTTTCACAAATTCAAGATAATAATAATCACATCTTAATTTATTTAGAAAAGAAAAGGTGAATTTCCTTCAAAATATGAAATAAAAAATTTAACGACTCCAAAAGTGAAAAATAATCTTAGATTCGTAATCAACATATTAGAATATGACTTTGGGTGAATTTTCACTCAATTTGGTGAATATTTGATTAAAAGATGAAATCAGGAGAGCGAAAGTGTGTACGAACCTTCAAAATATTAAATAAATGTGAAAACAACACCAATATGTAAAATTGATGGCAAATTCGTATCCAAGGCAGTTAATGTGACTTGTGGGTGAAGTTTCATCAAATTTGGAGAATCTTAAAGTCATTAATACATGAGGAAAGAGAAAATAGTATTTGATTTATTTATCACATCAAATATTCTCAAAAGGCAAGTCTAATTATATATTCGGAATCTACATGCCTTAATTAGCCTCTATGCAAAATTTCATCCAATTTTGAGTTTATTTGCACCCTCAAAAGAAGAAAGAGAAAAAGAGAAATAAATGTATTCACACTTTATTCCAATTAGGTTTAGGATTTCATTTATCAGTCACACGGTTGATTTTATTTAATTTTGACATGCGTGGATCTGGGTCGTTCATTTTTTGATCAAATTTCCACTGACTCATCCTCTTCCCCTCACCAAAATGGGAAACAATCACCGTCCCTGTTGATTCTTGTTTCACAGATTTCTCGATCATCTCTTCACGATTCTTCAAGATTTTTTTGTTTCATGAGTTTCTAAAATCAATTCCACACAAACTAAGCCATTATTATGATCTCTCATGGTGTATACAAGTTTTGCCCGATCTTGGTCCCAAGCTTCTCGAAGCTCCCATGCTTATAAACTCTAAACCACCACCACACCTATAAATAGCGGTACTTAGATGATGGTCTCTCCTTGCCTAGCCAACATCTCCAACTAATTTTATTTCACTTCTCGTCTATCATCATCTGTGATTAGGTTTGCATCTTGGATTTGTAGTGATCTATCCTTCTTCAGCTCATCACTTTCGAACAAATTGACCCTCTTAGTGAGTTCGTATGACCTTGCCCTTCCTTTCTTTACCTTCGCTTCACCAAATTAGCAAGTATCGTGGTTTTTCCCAATCTCACTCATGCGATTAGCTCCTCTATCTACTGCAATGGAAGAGGAGTCGAAGAGGATGAAATCCCCATGGTATTTGTCGACTTTTCCCCTCCATTTCACTTCTTTTGTTTATTTTTCACTTAGGGGTAATTTGGTCTTTTTTCTCGTCTCACTTTCTTTTTCGTGCTGAGCGACTTACTACATTGTCCATGGGGCCGACCGAGTTGGCTAACCTTGATTGGGCCAACTCAGTGTGCGCGCCCACTCCCTGTCTCTCTCTTTCCCTCTTGTAATGGAAGTAATGACATGGATTTTCCAGATTGACCGATTTGTAAAAATTCATAACTAATTATTTATAGCTTAGAAAAATAATATAAAACATGTTGTAAGATTAGAAAAATACGAGCTTTCTAATGGTACTGTGCAGCCAAAATCCAATGTTGAAAATATGTGATTTTAATGGATTTTCCTAAATAAATAATAACTTGCAATATTCATAACTAAATATTTAAAAATCATAAATTATAATAAAATATGTTTTCAACTCAGAAAAATATAATCTAAAACATGGCATGACTTTGATAACCTAATTCACTAATATTAAAAAGTGATTTTTAAGGTTTTTAATAATTAATGAAAATCTAACCCTAATTCTACATATATGCATAATAGGTGCTTTGGAAACCTAGGCTTGGATCTTGGACTGACTTTGTACTATTTAGATTCTTGAGTAAGGTATGTTTTCATCCCCTATTATTCCTTTTTGAGCAATAACCTATCTTTATCATTCTCTTGATCCTATAAACATTATCCTATACAATATCTTGTTATTTTGGAAAAACATGCTTCATGTGAAGTACCTTACATTATTACTAATCTTGTAATCATAATGACATTCTCTTGGTCTTTGCTATGCTTTGTTCATGTTGGAACACTATTGGTGATATGTGATATATTTTACCACTTGTGGGGTGGATGTATATGTTGGTCACTTTTGTGGTGACTACTTTGTATAATCTGACTATACTTTTTACTTGCTTCTCTATTAAGCATGTTGTGTGACTCAGTAGCCCTAGAGTAATATAATTGCAATAGTTTTTGGGTTATGTGCCCTTATTATATTTTTGGGATGGAGGTTATGTGCCCCATAATCGGGTTTCAAATTTATGAGGTTTGGCCCACACACTTTATATTAGGGAGTTTGGTTATGTGCCAATCTCTATCAACTTTCAAGTTTATGAGGCTTGGATGCCATTGTTAGTTATATTCTTCTAGTGCTATGTTTATCTCACATGCATGCAGGTTGTTATGGGTTTTGTGCCCAAAAAGAGTTATGTGTGCTTTTGTGGCACCACTTTTATTATTGATTTTATGGAAAGTATTTCCTTTATCATATGATGGTGATTATTTCCTCTTATGTCCTATTGGGTAGTCCTTATCTATTTTATGGGAAGCCTTTTATACTCAATGCCCCTCATTCTTAATAAATTTCTCAATTTATTTTTAGCATGCACATACCAACTTTTTGTTGATATTCTCTTTTCTTTTCTTTTTATGGGGTATGCTTCCAACCCCAGGTGTTGGACTAGGAGAAGGAAATCAAGGTGGACCTGGACCACAACAAGTTTAGATGATACCTCATGGGAGACTTTCTTGAAGTTGTTAGGTGATCCTCAACTAGTACTATACGTAGTTAGTTTTTCCTTTTATCTCACCCTGCGTGATGAAGGATAGTGTTGACAACAAGCTTTGTAATGGTTAGATACGTCTTTATATTCTGCTGTTACTTTGGTGTTATGATACATTAATGTTGAATAAATTGGTTATCATCCCTTTTTAGAATTTTTTTATGTTGGTGGGATGTTGCCTTTTATTTTAGTGGGGAGTGGTTCCCCCCTGGGATCCCACTCCTTACAACATGGTATCAGAGCCAGTGGTTGTCAGTTATCTAACTATTTGAATCTTGTCTCCCTTACGGTGTTTACCTTTTCTATAGATTGCTTATACCTAGTACCCTTGCCTTGTGCAGGAAAAACCCTCTTGGTGGGAGATAACTCAACTGTTGACAACCAGTCTGGCTATGAGACACCTTACAATCCTAGGTTTGGGATGCCAAGGATGGATACACTCTCTATCCCTCCAGTGACTCAAGGCACTCCTCCAACTGCAAGTGGACCATTAGTAAGCCAACAAACCCCAACTTCTGCTAGTACAGGCGTAGTCATCTCTCCAGATCAAGATTTGTCTATGTTTTGACAACTTTTTGCTACAACTATGGCGGGGAAGATGAACAACCCCCATGTTCCTAAAAAGCCTAAGGAGTATTCCATAATGGAATTCATGAAGATGCAACCACCCTCCTTTAAGGGTGAAGGTGAAATAGAGATGGTCAACAAAGCTGATGACTGGGTATTAGATATAGAGAGGACCATTGATGGTATGGTGTGCCCTACACACCATAAGGTTAGATTTGCTTCATATGTTCTAGATGGACCTGCTCAAGTTTGGTGGAATGGAATTGTAAGAACTAGAGACATCTCAACCATGACCTAGGAGCAGTTCTTGGTGCTTTTTCGTGGAAAGTATATCTACACTATTGTCGTAAAGAGGAAGGAAGCTGAGTTCTATAGTCTGAAGTAAGGATCATTGATTGTTTCAACATATGTGTAAAAGTTCTCATTGCTTGAGAGATATTCTTGTAGACTTAGTGAGGAATGTAGGGATGACCTATATCTGCAAGGACTCAACTACAATGTGGGATGTGCTCTTATCCTTCAACTGCCTTTGACCTTCCAGTAGATGGTTGATAAAGCTTTGGCCGTGGAGTCTTACCTAGGGTTTCAACCTAGGGAGTTTGACAAGAAGAGGAAGCCCTCAGGAGATGAACTAAGAAGAGACAAGTGTGCTAAGTGAAATGGTTACCATCTTATAGGGAAGTTCTCTCAAGATAAGAATCATGTAAAATATCAACCTGACTTCTAAGTTGTGTGCCATTGTTGCAATGAACCTAGACATATTTTCCCTAGGTTCCCACAACTTCATAATGTTCATGCACCAGAACAACAACAACAACCACAAGTGCCTCACTAGAATAATGGTAACAATAATGGTAGAAGACATGTGGAAAGGCGAGCTGGAAGAGTTTTTTCTTTGGATGGTCAAGAAATCTATGATGATAATCATGTTGAAGGTAACCCTTAGTCTCATAGATAGAATTTATAGTTATGTTTCCTTTTTGTATGATACCTTGTGGATGAATGTAAGGAAGTTATCTTAGTACCCATAGATTTTCTTAACTTATTAGGATGAAACTTTTTAAGGGGCAGTAAATAGTTGTTTGTTAGATCAGGAAGCTTAGATTTTGAGGAAAAAATCCCTTTAAGGGGTGGTATGATGTAACAAACCAAAACCTAGAACTTAATCCTATTCCAAGGTTAAGAGGTTAGAGATGTTAGTCTTTGGGCTTAGCCAAACAAGGATAAAGGTATGCTCATTAGTGTCTTAATTGAAACCCTAAATATGTTAATACATGAATAAATCACCCTAACATGTAGAAAATAAATAAATATTACCTAATACCTTCACATTAATCATAATATCAGTGAAGGGTGCACAAGATATGTCACATGAGGTAATAATGTGCGTAATAGGACACGGTGTCCATAACTAAGAATGATGATGCATAATTCAACTAAAAAGTGAAATAAATAAACTTATGTGGGATAATGATAGAGTAGATTCATTCTAGATCATTTCCTAGCCTTTTAGAGCAAGGAAGAGAAAAATGGATGAATAATAATGCTTTAAACATGTTAATGATATATTGATTTATCAAAAATGAGAAATAATGGAAATAATGTATAATGGATTAAAAGTAATAAAAGTTGAAGTAACTGGATAAGAATAACTTCAGATTCATTTTCTTTGAGTTCAAGTTTACTTGAATGATAAGTTCACAAATTCAGGATAATAATAATCAAATCTTAATTTATTTAGAAAAGAAAAGATGTTTTTCCTTCAAAATATGAAATAAAAAATATAATGACTCCAAAAGTGGAAAATAATCTTAGATTTGTAATCTACACATTAAAATATACCTTTGGGTGAATTTTAACTCAATTTGGGGAATATTTGATTAAAAGATGAAATCAGGAGAGAGAGAATGTGTAGAGCCTTTAAAATATTAAATATATTTGCAAACAATTCCAACATGTAAAATTGATGGAAAATTCGTATCTAAGGCACTTAATGTGACTTGTGGGTGAAGTTTCATCAAATTTGGAGGATCTTAAAGTCATTAATGCATGACGAAAGAGAAAATAGTATTTGATTTATTTAACACATAAAAAGTTTTGAAAAGGCAAATATAAATGCATAATTGTAATTTACATGCCTTAATTAGCCTCTGTGCAAAATTTCCAGTTTTGAGTTTATTTATACCCTTAAAAGAAGAAAGAGAAAAATAAAAATAAATGTATTCACACTATTCCAATTCGATTTAGGATTTCATTTATCTGTCGTGCGGTTGATTTTATTTATTTTTGGTGCATGTGGATCTGGGTCGTTCATTTTTCGATTGCACGACTGCTAGCTCATCCTCTTCCTCTCTCCAAAATGGGAAACATACGTCGTCCCAGTTGATTCTTGTTTCTCATATTTCTTGGTCATCTCTCCACGATTCTTCGAGATATTTTGTTTCATGAGTTTCTAAAATCGATCCCACACAAATTGAGCCATTATTTATGATCTCTCGTGGTGTATACTAGTTTTTTCCAATCTTGGTCTCAAGCTTCTCGAAGCTCCCATGCCTAGAAACTCTAAACCACCACCACACATATAAATAGCGGTACTTGGATGATCGTCTCTCCTTGCCTAGACAACCTCTCCACCCAATTTTGTTGCACTTTTCCTGAGTCATCATCTGTGATCAGGTTTGCATCTGGGCTTTGTAGTGACCTGTCCTTCTTCACCTCATCGCCTCCAAACAAATTGACCCTCTCGGTGAGTTCGTATGACTTTGCCCTTCCTTTCTTTACCTTCGCTTTGCCAAATTATCAAGTATCGTGGTTTTGCCCAGTCTTACACATACGAGTAGCTCCTCTATCTATTACAATGGTGGGCGAGTTGAAGGGGATGAATCCCATGTGGTATTGTCGACTTTGCCCCTCCGTTTTACTTCTTTCGTTCGTTTTCCTCTTAGGGGTAATTTTGTCTTTTGCCCGTCTAACTTTCTTTTTCGCGTTGAGCGACCTGCTATGTTGTCTGTGGGGCTGGACGAGTTGGCTAACCCTGATTGGGCCAACTCAGCATGCGCACCCACTCCCTCCCTCTCTCTCTCTCTTTCCCTCTCGCAATGGAAGTAATGACATGGATTTTCCTGATTGGCCAGTTTTTTGAAAATTCATAACTAATTATTTATAGATAAGAAAAATAATATAAAATATGTTCTAAAATTAGAAAAATACGAGTTTTCTGATAGTTCTTGTTTTGTAGCCAAAATCCAATGTTGAAAATATGTGATTTTAATGGATTTTCCTAAATAAGTAATAACTTGCAAAATTCATAACTAAATATTTAAAACTCTAGAAAAATATAATAAAATATGTTTTGAACTCAAAAAAAGATAATATAAAACATGGAATGGTTTTGATAACCTAATTTACAAATATTAAAAAGGTGATTTTTAGGATTTTTAATAATTAATGAAAACTTAACTCTAATTCTACATATATGCATAATCAGTTCTTTGGAAACCTATGCTTGGATCTAGGACTGACTTTGGAATGTTTAGATTCTTCAGTAAGGTATGTTTGCATCCCCTATTATTCCTTTTTTAGCAATAACCTATATTTATCATTCTCTTGGTCTTATAGACATTATCCTACACAATATCTTGTTATTTTATAAAGACAATGCTTCATGTGAAGTAATTACAATGTTACTGATCTTGTGATCATAATTGGACATTGTCATGGTCTTTGCTATGCTTTGTTCATGTTAGAACACTATTTGGTGATATGTGATATCTTTTTCCACGTGTGAGGTGGATGATTATGTTGGTCACTTTTCTGGTGACTACTTTGTATAATCTGACTATACTTTTTACTTGCCTCTATATTAAGCATGTTGTGTGACTCAATAGTGCTAGAGTAATATAACCATATTGGTTTTTGGGTTATGTTCCCTTATTATATTTTTGGGATGGAGGTTATGTGCTCCATACCCGAGTTTCAAATTTATGAGGTTTAGCCCACACACTTTATATTGAGGAGTTTGGTTATGTGCCAATCTCTATCAGGTTTTAAGTTTATGAGGCTTGGCCGCCATTGTTATTTATATTGTTCTAGTGCTATGTTTATCTCACATGCATGCAGGTTGTTATGGGTTTTTTGTCCAAAAAGAATTATGTGTGCTTTTGTGGCACCACTTTTATTATTGATTTCACGGCAAGTATTTCCTTTATCATATGAGGGTGATTATTTCCTCTTATGCCCTTTTGGGTACCTTATCTCTTCTATGGGAAGCATTTTATAATCGATGTCCCTCATTCTTAATATATTGCTCAGTTTCTTTTTGGCATGCACATACCAGCTTTTTGCTGATATTCTCTGTTCTTTTCCTTTTGTGGGGTATGCTTTCAATCCCAGGTGTTGGACTAGGAGAAGGAAATAAAGGTGGACTTGGACCACAACAAGTGCAGTTGATACCTCATGGGAGACTTTCTTGGAGTTGTTAATTTATCTAGAGCTAGTCCTATACATAGTTAGTGTTTCCTTTTATCTCACCCTGTGTGATGAAGGATAATGTTGATAACAAGCTTTGTAATCGTTAGATGCATCTTTAACTTCCGCTGCTACTTTGGTGTTATGATGAATTTATGCTGAATAAATTGGTTATCCCTTTTGAGAATTTTTTTACGTTGGTGTTTGGTTTGGGATGTTGCCTTTTTATTTTTAAGTAGGGAGTGGTTCCCCTTTGGGATTCCACTCCTTATATTTTTCTTGTCAGCCCTTATAATCATAGTAAATATCCAGAAAATTAGTACAGGATTTATTTGTGATACATAAGATATTGAGAACCTTCAGATCTATTTTAGGTTAACTAGTAAGGGTATATGTTCATAGTCATATCTACATGTTGCAAACCCAGTCTGGGACTAGTTTATCCTAAAAATGTCAACAATAGTCATTAAATATGGATATTATTATATCAAGCTCCTAGTAATGTAAGATATATGATATGAAGTGTGAAATTAGAAAGGACGCTAAGAATAGATGTTTTCATTCAAAATTTTAAGCATGAATCTTAAACCCTAAGTTAATGCAAAACCCTAAAATGAGGTGTAGATAATGCTATATGACAATAACATGCTAATTAGGGTATGTTACACTTAATTGAATGATCAATGAGAGAAATGAAAAGCACATGGTTATTATAAGACTATATTAAATGGAATATAAAAAATTCTTTTACCAAAATCAAACTCTAGTTGACCCCAGAGTATAACTTTGAATTATAAATCAACAAACTAATGTAGGCTTATTGTATCTCTACCAGATATTTACACTCAAGACTAGTTTCTCATAACAAGTTACACTTTTATTAGACACTTTCGGTAGATGGACCATGTCTAGTATGTTTCACTAATATTATGATTTATGTCTTGCTTGCATTTCCTAATTTAGGTGTTAACTTATGCTCAAATATTCAACATTTAGTATATGTGTTTCATATTTAATCAACTAATCAGAATTACATTGAAATTAATTTATAAAAACAACATTATTCACATTGTTTAGATTTAAGTTTGGTTTGGATATAAAGCAATTCATATTTTCATATCATATCAGTTCATTAATAATTAAACTCAGAGACTAATTATCATATAGATATATCACCATCTTACACTATAGGAAGTTGAGATAAATAAGTACTTGAAATTAAGATAAAGTCAGATAACAAGAAACTCATATTAAAAATTTAGATTTACTTATTATTAGCATTAATGTATCAGATTTAGGTTCACTATTCTTTATTAGTTTCTAAAATTACCTTCTGATACTAAACAATTTGGATTCAACTATCAATTTTCATATTCAAATCTTAGTTTTAGATAATTCATTTCAATTAGGAATATAAAAGGTTTACATTATACAATTAGTCATTACCATCAATTACTGAGAAATTCTTAGGTGCATCTATTCCATTGGAAATGTACTTTGGTTCCAGTCACATGCACTTTGTATAAGGTAGAAGTGCTTTTATACCACTTTGAGAGACTACATGTTACAACCCCAATGTTTGGGTTCATATGGTGGGAAATGCAATTTCCCCAATAAATGTATGATTATGGGAATGGTGTGAGTTATATTTATTAAATGGATTCCCTTTAATATTTCCCTTTTTGGCATGTGATTTCATGGATTATAATATATTAATGAGTCCAACATGATTAAAAAAAAAAAGAAATCAAATAAGGCAATATTAAGAAGGAAATTTGAGATAATGAGGAAAAGATAAGAAATATGTGGAAATATGGATAATGGGATATCATGGATGAGATTTTGAATCCACAAGGTTTTTAGTGGTAAAAGGATTTCATACATGAATAAATAATCATGAATTTTGTTATGATAAATGAAATAGTTATCATGGTTCCAAAAGAAAATAAAATACATGGTGTTTTAGGATAATTAAAGGGATAATTATCTTGCCAAGAGCAGCAACACAATGGTTAAGGCATCATGAGTAATATTTATAATTTGTTGTAAAATTGGAATAAAAATAAATGTCTTTTAATGGATATGTATTGTTGGAATTTTGGAAATACCTTTCACATAAAGAGAACTCCCATATGTTAATGGTAACTAATTACTTGCTTGGAGGGCAAGTATTGTGTATTGGATTTTCTCAATCAAATCCATATTTATAAAATAGGATGGAAATAGTGTTGGCCATTTCTTTCCTTATACGTTAAGGCCTAGTTTGGGTAAGTACTTTTTGAATCCCAGTAATATTGCACGTAAAAAGATATTTTTTGGTATTCTGCTGCACAGGAGTTCCGACGGGAGTGGGAAAATTGCCAGCTCACATGCACAAAAGACCAGCAAAAAAGAGAGCGCATGAGCAGAATTGGCAGTCTGGAAACCCGCCGATCCTGGCGTCACTCACGACTACCATTTTTTTGATAAACCATGTACACAATGGTTGAAAAAGAATACAGATTGACATCCGTTTATCCACTTTTAATGCATCAAACGCTGGAAGTTTAAATGGTGGCGGCCAAACTAGGCCTAAGGCCACCAAATCCAAGGTATGAAAGAGGGAGGTTTCATAGTGTGTGGAAAGGAATATATATATATATATATATATATATATATATATATATATATATATATATAGGTCTGCATAGTGCGTGATTTAGAAACTACCTGCCCTCTCCCCTACATCTCCCTTCAGAGTACTCAATGTCCAGTTATCCCTCTTTTATCTTGACATTATGGATTGATTGGTGATGCCTTCAATGATACCCTGATCCGAAGGAGATCAAGTGTAGCTATACGTGAAGATCCATTGACCATGGGATGCGATGCGTAGAACCTGAAGAGGACAACAGCCCTGGGCGGTAATCCCTTGGAAACTGACTTTTCTTCTCCTTCTTCTGTCTGCCATGGGAGGGCACTTGTATGGATGCTATTTCATGGCCCAACGCACCGTCACAGTGGTCATCCAACGTCGAAGAACCATGAACCTCCGTGTCCCTCTCCTATAGAACCTCGGTGTGAAGCCATGGTCTGCAAACCATCGCCCAGCTATTTGCAGCTCACTCGATACCTAAGGGAGAGCGCCTCCCTTTGTGTGGCACTCCTTGGAATGTCAGGGAGGCGGCCGACCTCTATGCATGGATGGTGGAACCATGTGGCCAGAGATAGGGAGGACATCGGGGGGAGGGGGTTGCACGAAATGAGTGTTGGAGTCTCTACGTCGGGAAGGGAATCGCCCTAGCACGAGGAGGATGGAGGAAACGAACAAAAGACTGAATTGTCCCTGAACGCATGTTCCTGATGCAAGGGTGCAGGCATATTTCCACCTAAGCCGGCCCAATAAATAAAGAAAATAATCACAGATGACGTGTCAAGCCCTGATTGGTTCAAGTATTATAAATCTTAAAATAATTTTAGAAATTATTTGGTAGCTCTAATGAAGAAAAGTTATATATGAAAATTCATCAAAAAAATGTAAGGAATGCAATAAAAATATATTTGAATCCTAATTTCTCTTGCAATTCTAAAAGTGTATAAAGTTATCAACTTTAATGGTTTCATTAATGAAAAAACCCCTTAGATTTGATGATAATTGGATCTAATAATGTTCTTTGAATGTTTTGAGCAAATATTAGCCTGTTGCTAATAAAAGGAAGAATTAGATCTAAAATGATGATCTTTATATATAATGGCTTGATTTAGGGTTCCATGTACATGAATATGCATTAATGGGCTTAAAACCCTACTTTAGGTGAATGTGTCTTTTAATGGTTTTAATTGTTCAATCCCTGAATTAAAATAGAGATATGATTATTCTAAGCCAATTTGAGTATACAAGATCCTTAATGTGGATAATTTGAGTAATTAGGGTTCTATGTGTAGAAAAGCTATTTTAGGGTTTGTTGACCTAAAAAAGGAGTAGGAAACCTTAGGAAGCAAGTTCAAGTCGAATAGATAGAATCTTGATAAAGTGTGTAGTAAATAGAGTACATGTGCTTTTCAGGTCCTTGATTGTATGAATGAACTACCTACTTGGGTTGCTTTCTTGGTTGGAATTACTTTTGGCTAGTGAAATCTGCTAATCAGGTATGTGGTTATTTATGAATAATCGATTTAGTTTCATGGCGTTTCCCAAATGTTTTATCGATTGGATGCAACCTAAACTGTTGGATGTTTAATTCCACAATCCTATAAAGTCCCTATGGTTATCACAATTAAATATGAATGTATTTCTCAAACCAAAATGCCACCCTGATGTATGTTGCAAGACCAAGCCCCAGAAGGAAGGTCTGATTTGGTCAAGCCCCAAAGGGACGACCATTGGACACCTCAAGAGGTGACCCCAGGCACCAAGCTCAGGATGGAGAAGGTGGCCTTATGCCCTTGCAAGGACAAAACCCTAAGAGAGGGTAATCTAAGGCTTAGAGCAAAAGTGGTTGAGAATGTCACATTGAAAATGTAATTTGAATTGTTAATAACTTATTTGTGATAATTAGGTTGTTAGAAATTATTTGTGAAATTGTGTTTGTTCCCCACATACCAGTATAGAAATATACTGACTAACATTTTGCTTGTCGGAATTTTAGGTATTAACTGAAAAGGACATACAATAAAGAAAAATATGTGAAGATGAATTTAAGTAATCCAAATGAGGATTAGATAGTTAGATTTCTACTATAGACAGAAGTCTTAGATCCTATTTTGAAAAGGTATGCAAAAGTTTTATTTTATACCAGCTTTCTTGTTTAGATAGTAGTATTTGATAATTATTTTTGATTAAATTGTTAAACCATTGATCCTGAAATTTGGGATAACGTCTCCAACCTCTTGGTCTTGCTTGATTGGGGGTTACCAGGAAGTGGGTTCATTACATTTGGTATCAGAGCCAATGGTTTCTCATTTAATCCTTAATAATTATTAAATTTTACAAACTCTGTAGAACCCAAGGGAGTTATTAGAGGATTTTCCAAGGACAGAGGTGTCTAGAAAAGGATCATTATC
This sequence comes from Alisma plantago-aquatica, assembly GCA_963693085.1. NCBI lineage: Eukaryota > Viridiplantae > Streptophyta > Magnoliopsida > Alismatales > Alismataceae > Alisma > Alisma plantago-aquatica. The sequence continues at coordinate 1,061,638,417 of OY856409.1, read as the reverse complement.
TGGGGGCTGGCAATATTTTCCTCCACCCTACTAGTCGGTCATGAGGACTCTCGGATGCGGTGTGACTGCCTGGCCATTGTCTAAGGTCTTGACTCAAAATAAGAAACCTTTAGGACTCTCTCATCTATTTTCGTCCCTTCTCAATCCTAATTCAAGTAAGATTTTAAGGTTAAGGGTTTTTCTCTCTCTTCCTCACCCTCTTAAATTCTGGTTAAGTATGATAAAGATTAAGGAATCCTCCACCAAAATAATAAAAAGCATGTAAATAAGATGTCATGGACATAAGTTGAATAGTTTAAGTGTAAACTAAAGATTAGTTACATGCTTAAGGTTGCACGACATATGTTGCCATGCCCTCAGAAGATATCTGAGGATTGAGCTTCTTATCAGGAGGTTGAGGAGAGAGTCAGCCTTGGAGGTAGAGGCCTCCAGGAAGAGGTAGATACATGACACATCCTATGAGGATGATGCTAACCCTAACCCTAAGTGGTTGTTAGAAAGAGGGATGACAAGATGAGTTGGATATCACAGTTGACCATGCATGTATGTATGTGAGTTGACATGCATATTGGTTTTGAGTACCCATGAGAAGCATGTGCTATGTGAGGTTGGTTGACCTAGTGCCTTTTGGCGACCCAACCTTGGAAGGGTCGTGCCTATTAGGGTGAAGGATAGATCCTTCATTGAAGAGGATAGTGGTGACCATATAGAAACCCTTATGGGCATATATGAGTGTAGAAGAGCATGTACCTATGTAGGAGAGAATGTCAGCAGTGCTGGCAGTAGGTTGAGGCTTAGGTCAGAAGGGTTATGCCTGACAGATTAAGAGATGATCATGCAAAGCTTGGGATAATCTTGATCGAACATAGGTTTGGATCGTACGTTTCACTCATGTAGGTGTATGCATGTATCCTTAAGAGCTTGATCCATCTTCTTAGAGAGAGAACCTCCAGTGGTAAGGTCAGTTGTAGGGTTATATCTAGAGAGAGAGGAAGACCCAAGAAAGAAGGCTAGAATCTCAGACTTTGAGACATGAGGAATTACGAGAAGTTAGGTATGACATGACCTAGAATGGACAACTTAGGTGGATAGACGTGGTTTCCTCGTGCATGATCCTTGGAGTCTTGTTGTATCTTGGTTGCCTTTAGAGGAACCAAACCCTAGAAGGATAAGAGACTTCTTGAACTGATGTATAGATGTTATAGGTTCCTACCTTTTAGGTATCAGAAGGAGAGTTCCTTAGATCGAGGAGGTATGGTAACAAGTTGTGAGGTCACACACCCAGTTGGTTGTCCTTGTGTAGGGTTCTAAGGTATGGTTCACATGGAAGAATAGTAGGAAGTGCATGATATACCTTGTACATGTTTGGTTCATGGTTGAAAAGTTGGGCATGCAATTATATAGTTGATGCATAAAAAGTGAACCTAGGGTTCCTAGACCTAAGAGGGGAAGTAGAAGTACCTGGTGCACCTGATGCTCATGAAGATGCTTGAGTTCCTTCAAATTGGAGCATGGCACCCCTCATGTTTAGAGGAAAGGGAAACCCCTTGGACTAAGATATATGTTTGATGAACCCCTCACACATGTTGGTGATATATGTATGAGATTGGCCAACTTTGAGGAATAAGGAACAAGTATGACATGCCAAGGAACTCAGAATGGATAGTGGGTTGTCTTTTACTAGTTACGTGTATGAGTAGCATGATAGGGCTAAGCATGCACATGATGATGTAAAACTTGAAAAAAAAGATGTTTGTGACCTTTGAGAGAGAGTTTTCTCTCCATCCTGGGGAGGGACCCTTCTGTCAGGTGTAGCTTTTATGTAGGTTCGAGGTAACCTAAAGAAGTCTCTGATAGGAGCTTGATGAGCTAAGTGGAGAGCACATGGTATGATCATGAATCTATAGACCCTTGTGTGACCATCTCTAAGGGGCATGAAGATATGTTGCCATAGAGGTGACCTTATGGGGCCTGACCAAGTTAGGTAGGTTTCCATGATCCCTATGAAAGGATGTAAGTTTGACCATGAGTGCCCAGAGAGATGATGGAGTTTTGGGTAAAGATGTGCTAGGATGGAATCCTAAGTCAATACTAAGGTCATGAAGGGATAAGACAGATGGAAGTAGGAGTTGTCTGTTCCCTAGATACATGAGACCATAGGTTCGGGAGGTAACATCTACATTTGCCCAAGGACCATGGGTTAGGAGGTTGGCCACCTTCATGAGTTCATGGGACCTAAGGGGTAAAAGAGAGAGGCACTCCTTAGATGCATAAGGGTTGGATCACCCCAAAAGTGTCGACACCGTAGAGACCTTGAGGTAACGACTAAGGATTGTACATAAAGAAGATATGTTAAGATCCAAAAGGTGGTGGGAAAAGCCTTCCCATGGGTGTGGACCCATAATTGAGTTGTTTATGATGTGGAGACATGTGATGTACATTTCAACTTAGTTTGGAAAGTGTATTGGCGATGTGTGATGCACCATCTTTACTCTTGGAATGGGATGAAATTTGTATTTGGACTACAGCCAAATGCTTATTTCCTCTCGTTATGGGGGTGAGAGATAGGACAATACGCATGCCATACACTAAGGATAAAGATGTTGTGAGTTGAAACCTTGCTATGATGTTTGAGGATAGAAAATGTATCATACCTTTTGGAAAGTACCTAGAATGGATGGTTTATCAACACGAACAGAACTAAGGTATTCATCATGAGGACGTTCTTATCAAGAACAATATGGAGTTTATGGGATATATAAGTTTGAGTTTGATAACCAAGATTATGAGCTCGGAGTTTTCTTGACTTAGTTAGACCTAAATACGAGATGAGGATGATAAGTGGAGTATATTAAGGTTTATGTATTCACCGTTACCTAGCATATAAGGATGTCAGGTGATAATGGATGCTCTTTGTCGAGACGTAGCTGTCTAGTTTAGCCAGTAGAGCGTCTAGAAGAGGTGGTTGGGAGAACCCTAAGTTTATGAGACATGTTTGGCTAACACCAAGATACAAACCGACCCGTTGGTCGAGTAGGGGTTGTTTGGCTAACCAGTATAGAGCTTGATGAGATAGGAGGATGGTTGTAAGAACCTCAAATACACCTCTCAGGAAGGGGAGGTGATGGAACCCACGACTAGAGTATTTTAGGGTTTTGGAGAAATCATCCTTGAGGAATCATGACAAGTAGAGGCTCATGATGTTAAATACACTGTAGTACTACTAAGATAGTTAAGTGTGCAGTAGTACTTTGTACACCGATGATGAAGAAGGATGTAGAGTTGCATGTGTCTGGTTGCCATGCATGCCAAGAGGTGAAGGCCAAACACCAATAACCCAGTGAGTTGCTATTGATAATGAAGAGTCCCCGAGAGGGAATGGGAGTGCATCACCATAGACATTGTGGTGAGTTTTCCATGGATCAAGAGAGGTCAGGATGTAGTATGGGTTATGGAAGATCGCCTTACCAAGTTGACCTAACCCCTTGCCTAAGAGAGAGAGCGTTGTTAGTGTGACAGATCTAGGTGAACTATATATGAGAGAAAGATAGTTCATCTACCCCGTGATCTGAGTTTGATATCATGAGTACGACTAAAAGTTTACTTCCATGTTATGGAAGTAGGTATAAGAAGAACTTGATGCCAGCTTGAAGTTTAGCATAGCTTATCACCCCAGACTGATAGACGGTCAAGAGAGTATGGTCCAGACTAGAGGGTTTGATGAGAGCGTGTGTGCTCGTTCGGGTGATACATGGGAGCAATTCCTGCCCTAAGAGAGTTTGCTTGTGATGATAGCCACCATAGCTAGTATCAGGATGTAAGAAGCTCTGTAAGGGAGGTTGTGTCGGTCACCATTTCATTAGATGATGTCGGTGAAAGGACCTTGTGAAGGTCAGAGAGACCATAGTGTGTGCAGATGAAGTCATTTTGATCGTGTGATGGCTGAGAAAGCCGAGGGGCGACATGAGTAGTGATTTGATGCAAAGTAGACTGACATGCAGTTCACTGTGGAGAATACATGTTATAAAAACCCGACCCCTCTGAGCTATAGATGAGAAAGATGAGTCCCCAATACCTGGGTCCATTTGAGATGGATTGGTGAGATGCTTATGTTTAGCCTTACCCCTCAGGATAACATAATGTATCATGTGTTCCATGAGTCTGATCTAGAGTACTATGTGATTTACCTGAGCCATGTGTTGAGCATTGAACCAATTGAGCTTCAAGGGAGGCTGACATATCCTGAGTCACCTACGAGGGTACGAGATACCAAGGTGAGAGAGAACTCAGATGTAAGAATAATAGATGATAAAGGTTCTTTGGAAGTACCATGGAAAGGATGAAGCCACATGGGAGCCCTGATGGACATGGAAAGGTCGTATCCTGCTTTGTTTGTGTGTTTGGTGGAATTTTTAGGGAAAAACTCCTATAAGAAGGGAAGGATGTTACAACCCCAATTTTTGGGTTCATATGGTGGGAAATGCAATTTCCCCAATAAATGTATGATTATAGGAATGGTGTGAATTATATGTATTAAATGGATTTCCTTTGCAATATTTCCTTTTTGGCATGTGATTTCATGGATTATAATATATAAATGAGACCAACATGATTAAAAGAAAAAGAAGAAATCAAATAAGGCAATATTAAGAAGGAAATTTGAGATAATGAGAAAAAGAAAAGAAATATGTGGAAATATGGATAATGGAATATCATGGATGAGATTTTGAATCCACAAGGTTTGTAGTGGTAAAAGGATTTCATACATGAATAAATAATCATGAATTTTGTTATGATAAATGAAATAATTATCATGGTTCCAAAAGAAAATAAAATACATGGTATTTTAGGATAATTAAAGGGATAATTATCTTGCCAAGAGCAATAACACAATGTTTAAGACATCATGAGTAATATTTATAATTTGTGGTAAAAATGGAATAAAAAGAAATGTCTTTTAATGGGTATGTATTGTTGGCATTTCAGAAATACCTTTCACATAAAGAGAACTCCCATATGATAATGGTAAATAATTACTTGCTTGGAGGGAAAGTATTGTGTATTGGAATATCTCAATCAAATCCATATTTATAAAATAGGATGGAAATAGTGTTGGTTGTTTCTTTCCTTACACATTAAGGCCACCAAATACAAGGTATGAAAGAGGGAGATTTCATAGTGCATGGAAAGGAAAGATGAGAATGAGTATATATATATATATGTGTGTGTGTGTGTGTGTATGTATATATATATATATATATATATATATATATATATATGTCTACATAGTGTGTGATTCAGAAACTACATGCCCTCTTCCCTACATCTCCCTTCAGACTCCTCAATGTTCAGTTATCCCTCTTTCATCTCGATGTTATTGATTGATCAGTGATGCCTTCAATGATACCCTGACCTGGAGGAGATCGAGTGTAGCTCTATGTGAAGATCCGTTGACCATGGGATGCGATGCGCAGAACCTAAAGAGGACAGTAGCCCTGGGTGGTGATCCCTTAGAAACCGACTTTTCTTCTCCTTCTTTTGTCTGCCATGGGAGGGCACCTGCATGGATGCTATTTCATGGCCCAAGGCACCATCGTGGTGGTCATCCAGTATCAAAGAACTATGAACCTCCGTGTCCCTCTCCTACGAAACCTCGATGTGAAGCCATGGTCTGCAAACCACCGCCCAACTGTTTACAACTCACCCAGTACCCAAGGAAGAGCATCTCCCTCCAGGTGGCACTCCCTGGAGGCCAGGGAGGTGACCGACCTCTATGCCTAGATGGTGGCACCATGCGGCTAGAGACATGGAGGCCGTCGGGGGGGGTGTTGCGCGGAATGAGCGTTGGAGTCCCTGCGTCAGGTAGGGAATCACCCTAGAGTGAGGAGGATGGAGGAAAGAGGCAAAAGACCAGATTACCCCTGAACGTGTGTTCCTGATGCAAGGGTGCTTGCATCTTTCCACCTGATCCTGCCCAACAAATAAAGAAAATAATCACAGATGATGTGTCAGGCCCTTATTGGTTCAGGTAATATAAATCTTAAAATAATTTTAAAAATTATTTGGTAGCTCTGATGAAGAAAAGTTATATATGAAAATTCATCAGAAAAATGCAATAAAAATGTAATTAAATCCTAATTTCACTTGAAATTCCAAAAGTGTATAAAGTTGTCATCTTTAATGGTTTAATTAATGAAAAAAACCCTTAGATTTGATGATAGTTGGATCTAATAATGTTCTTTGAATGTTTTGAGCAAACATTAACCTGTTGCTAATAAAAGGAAGAATTAGATCTAAAATTATGATCTTTATATATAATGGCTTGATTTAGGGTTCCATGTACATGAATATGCATTAATGGGCTTAAAAACCCTAATTTAGGTGAATGTGTCTTTTAATGGTTTTAATTGTGCAATCCCTGAATTAAAATAGAGATATGATGATTCTAAGCTAATTTGAGTATACAAGATCTTTAATGTGGATAATTTGAGTAATTAGGGTTCTATGTGTAGAAAAGCTATTTTTAGGGTTTGTTGACCTAAAAAGTAGGAAACCCTAGAAAGAAAGTTCAAGTCAAATGGATAGAATCTTGATAAAGTTTGTAGTAAATAGAGTATGTGTGCTTTTTTGGATCCTTGATTGTATGAATGAACTACCTTCTTGGGTTGCTTTCTTGGTTGGAATTACTTTTGGCTTGTGAAATCTGCTAATCAGGTATGTGGTTATTTATGAATAATCGATATAGTTTCATGGTGTTTCTCGAACATTTTATCGATTGGATGCAACCTAAACTGTTGGATGCTTAATTCCGCAATCCTATAAAATCCCTATGATTATCATAATTAAATATGAATTTGTTTCTCGAACCTACATGCCACCCTGATGTATGTTGCAAGACCAAGCCCTAGAGGGAAGGTCTGATTTGGTCAAGCCCCAGAGGGAAGACCATTGGGCACCTCGAGAGGTGACCCCAGGCACCAAGCTCAGGATGGAGAAGGTGGCCTTATGTCCCTTGCAAGGACAAAACCCTAAGAGAGGGTAACCCAGGGCTTAGGGCAAAAGCGGTTGAGAATGTCACATTGAAAACATAATTTGAATTGTTAATAGCTTATTTGTGATAATTAGGTTGTTAGAAATTATTTGTGAAATTGTCATTATTCCCCACATACTAGTATAGCAATATACCGATCGACGTTTTGCTTGTCGGTGTTTTAGGTATTAACTGTAAAGGACAAAGAGTAAAGAAAAATATGTGAAGATAAATTTAAATAATCCAAAGGAGGATTAGATAGTTAGATTTATGCTGTAGATATAAGTCTTAGATCCTATTTTTAAAAGGTATGCAAAAGTTTTATTTTATACCAGCTTTCCAGTTTAGATAGTAGAATTTGATAATTATTTTTGATGAAATTGTTAAACCATTGATCCTAAAATTTGGGATAACGTCTCCAACCTCTTGGTATCCCTTGATTGGGGGTTACTGAGAAGCGGGGTGGTTACAAGATCCTTTTTAGAATAAAATATCATTTTTTTAGACTAGAATGTGATGGTTTATTTCTATGGTTTTTTTTATTCGTATCACATGTATATGATACTCTCAAGTGCCAAGAGCATGAACAGTTGTTAATGTGCTTTAGGAATTGGGGTGTTAGAACATGGTATTAGGGTAATAATATATGGATACCAAGCAAATTCTCATGTCCTTAGTTTAAAATATTCCCACTAGATCCCTTGTGTGATTATTGTACAAAATTTAGAGAAATGATTAGTACCCCTTGTTACATAAGGAATAAGTGAGATATAGTAAGATGATATAAAGGTGCAGTCAAGTGAAGAAGTTGAGATATAAATTTCAGTTTGCTCCATATCTTCTTAGTGATTTAGGTTATATATTTAACTATAATATGAACTTTATATTTCCAACATATTTTGGTCCATAACACATATCAAAATTTGAGTGCAAAGAAAATGTTAGGAACATAAAAATACCTAATGATGATTTCCTCAACCTTTTAAATGCACCCAATACTAGACTTGCACCGATGATCTGTTTAGATAAGTTTATATATATATATATATATATATATATATATATATATATATATAGAGAGAGAGAGAGAGAGAGAGTCAAGTTGTAATACACTTAAGTGTATTGGTGACACCATACACTTAGTCAATTTGCATCGTATAGTTCTTTTTTATAAAAATATAATTGTTGATCACCTTTAGTATCATATGATTAGACCACATTCAAAATTTGATCTCATCCGAATACTTATAGGTCTCACATCTAAGTTCAACAAAAAGTGTGCATTTTGAATTAGTTTTAGGGTGTTGATTTTGTAGTCCACAGATGAATGGCTAACATGTGTCTCAATAAACTCAAATTCCTTATTCTGTTTATTAATGTGATGTTAAATGAAGATAATAGATTATATTTCCTTAAAAACTAACCTTGATATGTGAACTTGACTAGAGTGTAGGGTGTAATATGTTACTCAAGTGTATTCTAGTCTGACTCTCTCTCTCTCTCTCTCTCTCTATATATATATATATATATATATATATATATATAGATAAAAGAATTATGTACCTGAGTACATGTATCTTACATGTACCCATCTTCATTTATGATGATTGTAAAATTTTACTGAAAATCCAACCTTATGGATGTCATACATACCCATTAGATAACATGTGTATCAAAAATCACCACAATATGATATTCATAGATCATCAGATGAATGGATATATTATTTATTAATGAACTATAAATTGTAGAAATCACAAAACATGTTGAATGATTTATTGCTATATCTCATGATTGGTATAAGATATGGTTGTGATTTTCTAAAAACATCTTATCCATATAGTTTTGAACCCATCTATATTGTTGCATTATAGTAGACTATTCTAGATATGTCATTTTAATGGCCGGTACACACTTCCTAAATTCTCTCTATCTCTCTCTCTTTTTCTCTCTCTCTTTATATATATATATATATATTTATATATATATATATATATATATATATATATATATGTGTATATATATGTATTTATGTATATGTCTCTGTGTAGATAGCATACATCAGAAGATACCACAAGAAAGATAGTTGACACTAAGAGCCTGAGATAGCTAATTACCTAAACCTAATCACACTAGACGTTCATAAACTCACTTTATAATGATATTGGATTCCCTATAGTGACAAGAGGGTGATAAACATGATTCTAGCTTATTCTTAGATATGGCATGAGTAGTGATTCATCCAATATATGTTCCCTAGAAGATCATATCCTACATATCATTGATAATTTGAAAAAGAAACTATGGTTACAATGCATGTTGTAAAAAGACTAAGAAGATAATGATAGGGTTAAACACAATCCTTACAACCTAGATTATAGTTGAGGCTGTGAGATCCTAGTTCAACAGATAGATCATTTTCTTCCAAGATAGTGTTCTGTATGATTAGAAGAGAGTGATAATGTCTTGAGCATTTGAAATTCATAAATATAAGTGGAATTTTAGTTGTAACTACAAGGGATAATTTACCTTCTATAAAAATACCAATAATGACGTCGAGATTCAACGTTTGAGATGAAAAATATATTTATGATCAATGATACATTAAAAAAAATCATAATCGATGGCCTAGCTAAATTTATGACCTATTAAATTGAGAATTTCATAATTTGTAAGTGTGACAAACTGTTATGACACATTTTACAAGCAATATGATATTAGTATGATGATGACTATTTCATGTAGTATGATGCATGTGGAGAATATTTGATGCACATGGAAAAGAAACTTCATCTTAGTGACTTTAGAATCACAATTAAACTATCAATGGAACCTTATAATTATACTCACAATAAAATATAGACAATTAAAGATCATTGGTATTCTTGAACCAACTAGGCATGTATTAGTTAAGAGACTAAATTAATATTAGGAGAGGCAAGCATGTACATAATGTAATACATAACCATGAAACTTTTTCTTAGTAAAATTAGAAACATGTAAAAACATGATAAGGATAATAAGAGGAGTATAAATATGATTACCAAGAAAAACTTTAAGATGACCACTCCTGCTGCCACCACCGCAAAACCAGCATCATCTGATCTGTATATCCAAAACATCCAGGTTGGTGACAAAGTGTTGCACCCAACAAAGTATATCTGCTCAAACATACTAAAATGGATGGGAATCTATGATAGAGTTCTTGCCTTGCTCGACGAGGCGAACATTTTGAAACACTGCTTCATCGCAGAGAATTCCTATGTTGAGCCCATGTTGGAGTTCTTCACCTACCTAACCAAAGAACCTGTGGACACAAAAGATAAACTAAAAGACGGAGGTGACCGCAGGCTAGTAACCTCTCTCCTTGGAAAGAAAGTCATCTTGACCGAGAATTTACTAAATGAAATCTTCATCGACAACCAAGATCAGCTAAAGAAAGCTAAGGAGGCAGGCATGGACCATCCCCAGTTCAAAAAGCATACCTTCTGGAAGTTTTTGACGGGGATTCCAAGCTATGAACCAAATACTTTGCAAAGCCTCCAACATACATTCTGGCCTGGTGCGCACTCTGCACAAAATCATAACATGCACTCTATTCCCTAGGACAGAGAGCGGGAATGTTATCATCTCAAACCTCTTTATTCTGTGGTCCATCCTAAAAGGGTTCCAGTCAAAATCAGACGACATTTGATACATAAACACACATCTGATGCCCTCGGAAAAAAAATATGCATAAGTGGTCATGTAACATCAATTTTGAAGTATCTTAATATGGACAGACCACTTTCAAGGTGCACTGTGGTAAATGGCGACATCTTAACAAACGAGAAGACTCTAAAGAATACATATATCATAAAGGAGAAAGATTCCAAACTCCATTATGTCTTCTGCCCAACTGTCAAAGCATCCAGGACGTTGCTACCACTCCCTGAGCTAGCTGATTACAATAAAGACAAGCTTCTCTTCACTAAAGAGGAGCTTGCTAACCTTCTCGCGTCGGTAAAAGAAAAGGAGAAACAAGTAAAAGCAGAGCAGACAGAGCATAGCGTCACTTCCCCAATGACAAGGCCAAAGAAAATTCCAGTTACACGGTCATCCAAACTACGTGCACAAAAACAATAGCAGTCGGGGACGCCCACATCAAAGATCAACCCAGAGGCAGAACACCCCCACAGTGTAGAAAACATAGTAAATCCAACACTAGAACCCTTCATCTTGGATCTGGATGTCGGGTTCACCTCTACAACCACCCCCACCATTTTCCCACCTTCCACCATTCCTCCGTCTACCACTCCTCCACCTTTTTCCATAATCATATCTACCACAATCCCTTTCTCCACAACCACAACTTCACCCACATCTTCTGCCTCACTCATTTTATCCTCGAGCGTCCCATACTTCACCATGATGCCCGATCTCACCTTCACTTCCACTACTTTTCCCCCACCATTCTCGGTTCCACCTTTTTCACCCGAGATGTCACAACCTTTCTCATCTGCCACCAACCCGATACCGCTGGCGACTCCCTCTACAGTCACCATGCAATTTGCGGGCCTATCAATAGTGTCTCTTTCGCAAGGCACTACCATCATTCTTCCGAGACACCAGCCATCTCACCCATACATCTCTGGTGTCCCTTTTTCACAAGTCGGTGAGGAATTCGGACGACAATTTGATGCTATTCGAAACCTCCTCACCGACCCTTCTAACATCTTACGATTAATTTTTTCTTGTGTGTAGGGACTTGCTACATAGGTATCCAAGCTCAACGATCAGACTCACGCCTTACCAGGCATCCTCACAAGCATTCAAAAATGGCAGGAAATAGCGGCCTAGCAAGTCAACCGCGTACAAAACTTGCCAGAGTTGATACTTGGGATGAAAGGTCAGCAAGAAGCGTTGGCCCAACAAGTCAACAAGGTCTCTAACCAAACTCAACCCTTGCTTGAGACCCTTTGTGAGCATCAGCAATAGCAGACTGCACTGAGCACGTGCTTGGATGGCATCAATAGCACCCTCACACAACTCATTTGTCGCCAGGAGGAGCATGCAAACAATTCCTTAGACCAGCCACAAGCCCAAGTGACTGATCTAATAGCACGACTCCTCTCCGTCAAATCTAGATACGTAGATCTCAAGGAAAGTCACGATGCACTACTCGAAACCCACATGCACGTGCAGGTGGCACTTGAAGAACTACAACCTATCCATAAGCGATGCAAGAAAGCATTAATAAAAAAGAACAAAGACAAGGTGACAGATGACGAGAATGATGAAGACGACAAAGATAATGATGATTATTCTGACTCCTCAGCAGACTCAAAAGCCGACAGCTCCTCCTGAGATGACCAACCTGATGACCCAAGCAATGCTGGGGAGGGCACCAGCCGAGGGGCTGATAATACAAAGAGGGGAGATGGTGGAGACCACAAGGAGGGTAAAACCAACGATCACCACTCCCCCGATAATAATGACTATGTCACAATTTCATATGGGGATCAATTTTTTAATTTCTCAGCCATGGGATCCCTTGGGGACACTGCAAAAGATGCAGCTTTTGCTGAGTTTCAACAATGTATATGGAAACTAGCATTAGCCCTATCACAACAGCCATCACTCTTCAACATTATGTCCTAGAACAAGATGCACCCCTCCTCCCAGAGGACGCGGATTCTAAAGATAGAGTGAGTCTCGACACTGAAGATAGACTCGACTCTGATTCTGACAAAGACGAAGATCTGCCACAATATGTGGATGACAATGAGCATACTTCACTTCCTCCACTACAAGACCTTCCCCCACCGCCACCTCTCCCTCACAAGATGCACGACTTGGACGGGGCGACCATCTCTACTTTAGATGTTCAGGACATCTTCATCTTGAACACTATTGTAGATGATGCCAAGGATGGTGGGGACATCATCTATAATAATAAAAAGATGAAGCGCAAGTTGACACGCAAAGATTTCCATATTCTCCTACGATCACAATTGGCGGTGAAGATGGCTATCTTCTGTGTCCTCCTTGCTAATACTATAGAAGAATTCCGGAGCCCGAAGAAACTACAACCAGTTTTCAATGCTTCACCCGCTCTTGCTTTAAGCTTATTAAACAAGAACTTGTAGGCAAAGTCCATCGAGCGGCTACAAATGGGTATCGCGAAGAAGGCACATTACATCACAATGCCTTTTAAAGTCTCTGGTCATTGGATACTAATGATTGTCGACACCAAGGCCCGTGATGCCAAGGTGTATAATTTTTGCGCCCGTGAGCTCAAGGTTGGATGGATAAACTTTGTTGGTTCAGAAGTCAGAGAAGCAAGATGCATTCCTTTCTGGCTTCTCAAAATAATACGGGTTGCCTTCCCATCTCTTCAACATGGTTGGAACCAACCTTGGTTCCAAATCATCAACCCAGTAGTCCAAACACTGGAAGGTTCAGAGGACTGCATTTTCTGTACAATAAGATTCATAGAAGCACTCAACAGATAGATCCCATTTACCGAGCTAACTACAAAAAATATGCATTCTCTACATGGACGTTATGCCATGGAACTTATCTGTGACAAATGGTTCTTCAAGGACCCCACTATGGTGTAAGACGATGTACCTCACTACTTATTCTCTGCTATCCAACCTCCACAAAAGTGACCTTTCAGACAAATACTAAAGGAGTTGGAGAAACAACAACAACAAAATGCCAAGGTCCCAAAAAAACGCCAATGGTACCCTTATACTTTCGATATGGCGAATGACAAGGGGGACATCAATTTGTTAACATGGGCCACCATCAACAGATCATCCAAAGATATGGTGCCCCTATCTACTATACAACCAACGTTCCCAAACTTTGACCTTACTGCATGCAAGAGTCTTTTCAACAATGAACTCAGACTCATCATGTCTTGGCTTTTTGCAGAGAACGATGAGCTTGGTTTCCTCGACGGGAACATTCTCGTAATGGTAGATTCACTCCGTGAAACTATACAAATAAAAGGTTCATTATCCGTGAGCGTAATGACTGCCTACCAATTTCTTCTAGCACGGGACCTACCTACATTTTACATGGCGTCTGCATACATGAAAGATGATTTACTCAAGTCAAATATATTCGGTACCACCGAAGCCCTTATCTCATATCTTCAACATCCGACTCCAAAGTTCATTATGTTTCCTTTCTTTCACTATGAGCATTGGATGTTTCTCTCAACAAATTTACACAATGGCACTACAGTGATCTACAACAGTTTCGATAGCCAGTTTGATCCAATCCAGAGAGTATGTTGTTACAACAAAGACACCCACGGAAGAAGTGGCAAAGGATTGTGCTGAACGACTAAACGATCTTCTCGGCAAGCACACTGCCACCGTTGTCCCCAGCAAATCAGAGAATCAAATGACTATGGTTTCCACATCCTTTACTAAATGTATACCCTCACCGTTCTTGGTAAACATGTGGAGGACATGATAGATGTGGATTATCACACTTTACATGAAAAGTTTGCAGCAAATCTCCTCCATTCCTATGGATCCAACAAAGGATTAACAGAACCTTGACACCCTCACCCATGTACTTCTCAACCTATCACCTTGACACTCTGAGGACAGAGTGACTGATAAGTTAAGGGGGGGTACACTAGGAAAGGGAGAGGTATTATATTCAAACCTTCTACTCTCCACTCTTTCATTTACCTTTATTCTTTCGTACAATTTTTTTCTTTTTCTGACAGTTAGTTCTTTTGATAATTTCTTTGATAGAATAATTGTTGTACATAAGAAAACATTCGTTTTGGAAAAGGGACACCCCTATCTAAATTAGAGACAGAGTAGTCCTCAGAAGCAATTACATAAGTAGAATTTAAGCATGCAATGACGAATTAATAAATCACTTTCATACTCGATTCTCATACTTTTGCTTCAATTCTACGTCAGACTCTCCACAGGTTAACATCATGGCCAAATCAAGCCAAACACTCTCAAGGACGAGAGGGAACCAGGCGAATCCAAGTCAAGGAACCTCACAGGTGGACCACCAAGTACAAAAATTGAAACAAATGCATGTCAGGAAACTCCAAGGAACAATTTTCTTCTTTTCAAAAAGAGGCTTGGCAGCCCAAATAAAATCCCTAAAATACCCAATTCCTAAACCGATGAGTATATGAATAAAAGCCAGAGTGTTGAATAAAAATATGAGAGGTGTGCCATGCGTAAGGACCTATATGAAGAGCCAATAAAGGTCTTTCCTGGCTGGTACATTCAGCTGCCCTCACAAAGGCAGATGTGTCACACCCAGTAGTGAGATCCTAAGGTCTCCAAATATATGAAAGTTGATAAAGGTCTCGCCCGTCCAGTACATTCAGCTGCCCTCACAAAGGCAGATGTGTCACACCCAGTAGTGAGGTCCTAAAAGTTTAGATAAACCCTCC
The DNA here is from genome assembly GCA_963693085.1 of Alisma plantago-aquatica. Classification (NCBI taxonomy): domain Eukaryota; kingdom Viridiplantae; phylum Streptophyta; class Magnoliopsida; order Alismatales; family Alismataceae; genus Alisma; species Alisma plantago-aquatica. Next base: position 1,061,622,959 of record OY856409.1, on the reverse strand, counting down.
CCCCTTCGAAGGGGGAGTTACACAGTAAGCCTTCATCCAATCCTCATACCCATCTTAGCTTCCGGTAGGATCTACAAGGAAGTATAAAACTACTTAGAGTCAAAGACATGCACAAAATACGATTAAGGAAAAGGTGGTCCCAATGTGAGTTACGCGACACCGAAGAAACCTGAGATCCACGCAACTCCCGATACTTGAAAGAGTTAGTGCAAGTAGAAGCCCCGATAAGACTCTGGGAGATCTCTGGTTTAGAATTGAAGCAATAGTATGGAAATCTTCACTAAATAAAATCGCCTCGCCACTACATGTCTTAGCTCTATCCAACTGGAGGACAAGCTAGACTATAAGTTAGGGGGGTGATAACCTCCCATTTTGTGATGTTATCTTACTAATTTTCCTTAGTTTTCCACACTCTTTCTTAGATAAATTAGATAGAATACTTAACTTTCCACTTTACTGTTAATATACCAATAGACTAACATTTCTCCATTTTCTTCTTACAGAAAAAAACACAAAAATTTGCAAAAGAACTCAAACGGTCCTAAGACTGTGAAGAACCCCAAACAGTTTCCAAACCATGAAGAGCTCAAATGGTCCCAAGAATGAATAAAATCCAAACGGTCCCAAGACCGTATGAAGAACAAATGGTCCCAAGAATGAATAAAATCCAAATGGTCCCAAGACCATATGAAGATCAACCGATCCCAAGACAAAATGAAAGACAAATGGTCCCAAGACCGACCAAGCTTCGAACGGTCCCAAGATCGAACAAGCTTCAAACGGTCCCAAGACTGACCAAGCTTCAAATGATCTCAAGACCAAGCAAACCTCAAACGGTCTCCAAACTGAATGAGTCTCGTCAGCCCCAAGATCAAGCGAGGATCCAAATGGTCTCCAAACCATTCAGGATCCAAACGGTCTCCAAACCGTTCAAGGATCCAAATGGTCTCCAAACCGTTCAGGATCCAAATGGTCTCCAAACCGTACGAGGATCCAAATGGTCTCCAAACCATTCATGATCCAAACGGTCCCCAAACCGTTCAAGATCCAAATAGTCTCCAAACCGTTCAAGATCCAGAACGGTCCCAAGACCGTTCAAGACTCCTTAGAAACCCATAAATAGGACCAAAGGGGTCCCCATTTGGATCAGATCTTTAGACGCCCAAAGGCTGCCCCAACTACTCCAGAGCTATTTCAACCTTCATCCATCGCCCCAAGGCTACCGGTCTGAGATCCACACTCCATCCTCAAGCTGCTTTCTCTCTCATCGACATAGAAGGTGGGAAGTCAAGGATCCATCACCAAGGCAACCACGTGTTGTGTAGATAGTTGCTCTCTACTCCAAGGGGTTGACTTTCCTCCCTCCTATATGGAGATGATGTTTTCATTATGTCTTCCCGCTTCCTTCTTTGTCTTTGCCATGAGCGAGTAGTTCCATACACTAGGGTGCGGGGAGTAGCTCTGCTACCCATGTTTCATTCCATGCTTTGTAAATCATGAGTTTGCAATAGAGAAATACTATCTTTTCATTTCAACATCAATCGTTTAATGAATGCTAGTTTCTTGATCACCAACTTGTGTTATCTATTATCTACTAGTGTGAATTGTCTATGTTTGTACTTTTAGATTCGAATATCGACTGCATGTTGGTTCCTGATGTATGTAGTCACCATACATATGTTTAGTATCTAGGAACATTTCTCAAGGAGTGGAGTAAACTCACCTCCATCGTTGTGCTTTCATACTATGAAATGGAATAAGTTGATGTATGAAAGTACAACCTTGACAGGTCGAGGAACACACTTTGCGAGGGGAGTGATGCAAAGTAAGTGACCATTCATTTGGGGATGGCTGGCATTGCAACACTTCCACGTTTCTCGTAGTTAGTTAACTGAAAGGAAGCTAAGTCTACAAAGATACTAACTGCTTAGACTCTTTTCTTTGCAAGCCATGTTTTTATGATGTATGTTTTGATCCATGTGTAGCGGTGGTGAAACTCGATCACATCCTAGTGGTTTCCAAAATATTGTCTTCAACCTTAATTTTACTTTCTTGCCATTTACATTACCTTGCATTTTTAGGTTAATCATTCAATCAACTCTTTGATCTAGATATCAACTCTTAAGTAGATAAATAGAATTATAACATTTTCTATCTTTTTAAATCCTTAACAAGACCGTTGTCTCATGGATTCGACCCTCAACTGTACTACAATAAGACTTCTGCGTACCTTAGCATACGTGGGTGGAGATCTTATTATAGCACATGCAAGGTTAAACTTCGAGACTTACTATCTCTAGGATTTTTAGTGGTGCATGCAACTCCATGCGAGTGGAGGCTCCATCATGTGTGAAAGTTCATTTGGTGCAATCTTGGGAGAAGAGTCACTTCATGGTTCCTGAAGGCATTGTTTGGGTCACCGAGTTTAAGGCCAACATTGAAGTTGATAAGGCTAAAGTGGGCCTAATTTCCACTCTCACTATTCCTTCCACCGTAAGACATGTTTGATGTTTCTTGGGGCATGCATGTTTCTATCGCCAATTCATCAAAGACTTTAGTAAAATTTCAAGGCCGCTTTGCCACTTCCTTGAAAAGGATGTAGAATTCAACTTTGATGACAAGTGTGTTGAAGCCTTCAACCAACTAGAAGCATAAGCTCATCTCCGCTCCTATTATGCAACCCCCAGATTTCTCCTTGCCATTCAAAATTATGATAGATGCATCAGATATGGCAGTGGGGGCTGTGTTGGGCCAAAGAGTTAGACGGATTCCACAAGCCATTTACTATGCAAGTAAGACTCTAGATGAGTCACAAAGAAACTACACCACTATAGAGAAAGAGTTGCTTGCCGTGATTTTTTCTCTCAACAAGTTTCATTCTTATCTCTTATAAAACAAGGTGGTGGTCTATAAGGATCATGTAACCTTGAAATATCTCATGGAAAAGAAAGACTCTAAGCTAAGGTTGATTCACTGGATTCTATTTCTTCAAGAATTTGATTGGGAGATTGTTGACTAGAAGCGAGTGGAAAATTCTACTGTCGACCATCTCTCCCACATTGAGGCACCTTATGATGATAGGAACCAAATCAAGAAAACTATGCCACATGAGTAGCTTTTCTTACTTTCATCCACCCAAAGACCATGGTACAAGCATATAGATACCTTCTTAGATAGTGGGAGGAGAGCGAGCACTTGGACAAGGAAAGAGAGAAAGATGTTGTTTGCTATGGTGAAAAACTATGCTTAGGATGACCCACATCTATTCAAATATTGTCCCGACCAACTCAATAGAAGATGTGACTTGAAAATTGAGTAGTAAGAGATCCTATCTATGTGCCACTCTGGCGTGTGTGGAGGTCATTTTGGCAGAAAACACACAACTGCCAAAATTCTTCGAAGTGGGTTTTACTAGCCAACCTTGTTCAAAGATGCTAATGAATATTGAAAATGATGTTTGAAGTGTCAAAAGGTGGGCATGATCTCTAAGAGGGACATGATACCTCTATCACCCATTCTTGTGGTTAAGGTGCTTGATGCTTGGGGAATTGACTTCATGGGTCCGTTTCCTCCCTCCTTCGGATATGTGTACATCTTAGTGGTTGTTGATTATGTATCCAAGAGGATTGAAGCATTTTCCACTAGAAAGAATGATCATAAGGTGGTTTGTGATTTTGTAAAATCGAACATCTTCAGCCGATTCAGTGTACCACGAGCAATGATTAGTGATGGTGAAAGCCATTTCACCCATAGGACCTTTGAAGAACTAATAAAAAGACATGGGGTGAATCATCGCTTGGATACTCCTTACCACCCTCAAACAAGTGTTCAAGTTGAGTTAGCTAATTGGAAGATAATGCTCATTCTTGAGAAGATGGTGAGGTCGACCCACAAGGATTGGTCTTTACATGTCAATGAAGCTTTGTGGGCACATAGGACTACATTCAAGGCTCTTATTGGTACCATGTCATTTAAACTCGTGTATGGTAAAAGTTGCCATCTACCCGTGGAAATGCAACATAAGGAATTATGGGCGCTGAAAGCCATGGACATGGATGGAGACACTACTGGATTAAAAAGAAATTTACAACTGCATGAGCTAGAGGAAATTAGACATGAGCCATATGAATTGTCCAAAAGTTACCAGGAAAGGACAAAGTTTTTACATGAGAAGTTGATCGAGAAGAAGGACTTTGAGCCCGAACAATGGGTATGGTTGTACAACTCTAGGATGAAGTTCTTTCCCAGAAAGCTTCGGTCTAGATGGGAAGGGCCTTATCTAATAAAAATGTATATCCATATGGGGCCGTTGTGATATGTTAAAAGGACGGAGCAAGAGAGTTCACCATCAATGGGAAAATATTGAAAGTCGTTGTTGAAGTGGGCCCAGATAAAGCCAACCAAAGTTTTGACATTTTGATGCTAGTAGAGGAACATCCTCTTGATGAAGAGATGTGCTTAAATTCACATGAGAGGGACATTTACTACAAGGATGTTTTGAAAGTTTCGTGAGGGTGATCGAGTCCATAAATCAATAAGCCCGGCTGAAGGCATAAAATTTAGCGCATGAGGCAACCCACCTAGATTTGGGAACTTTTGCACCCAACCTTCAATTTTTGATACTTTTGCTTTATTTTTACACAATTCCAAGAATACACACTCACACTTGTGTTTAACAATTTTGTTTTATTTTTGATGATGACATAGGTGAAGGTTTGAGAAATGGGGTACATTTCAGTGAAAAGTAGTGATGGAACATCAATTGGATTGATTTTTTTATTGGATTATGAATGATTGAGTAATTTGAGATTTTTTGAAGTTTTTTCAACTTCGAAGTACCAGCACGGTCGTGCTGGCATGGAACAGCCATGCTGACACGGTCATTTTAATAGGGAAAATTTGAAATTTGGGCCCGATCAGCACGACCTAACTGTCCAATGCTAGAACGACCATGCTGGCCAGAACAATCATGTTGTCTCGGGCCCAGTACTTAAGTGTCCCAATTTTTCACCCAACAACACGACCAGTTCTTCATTTGCTCGACACAGCATGCTCATTCTACAAATGCTAGCAGTTAGGGTGACCTCCTTTCACCCCCAAATCGCTTCCTCTTCCTCCCAAAATCAAGATTCGAGTTTCCTTTGGCTCCCACTCACCTTCCCCTACCTCAAGCTCCACTTTCCACCCTCCATTAACCTCTATTTCTCCATTTCCAAGGAGATTTTTCTCCTATCTCCTGAAAGTGCGAAAATCATTGTAGTTCTTTGTTTCTCTGCCGAATCCTTGCAAAAGTGAAGAGCACAGGCAAGGCAATCAAGAAGGGGGTAGAGAAGACTATGAGTATCATCATCATAGGCAAAAGCCACCCCAAATGGGCCTCCAACATCATGCCACCGTCACACAACCTTACGTCACCATCTAGCTCCATATCCGGCTCATCTCTCCTAAGATCAACATTGACAAGTGCTTCCCGAATCTGATCCTCCTCAATCCACCATACATCGGATCCGAGCTACAACAACCCTGAGGAGGAGGAGGAGGAGGAAGAAGAAGAATTGGAAAATATAGTTGATTTTGTTGATGTTGATGAATCAGCCCGAGAAAGGAGGGTCAAGAAAGTTGTCATTGCATCGTCCTCACGCTTGCCTCCATGACTGACTCCAGTCAGGCATTGTACTTCATCAGCCCATCCTCACGCTGCTCAACAACCCACTTGATGATGGTTGTTGATTGAAGAAAAAGATGTAGATGCACCCATTGAGATGGTACCCTTGAACTTGGACACAAGTCTGGGGTCACATACCTATGAGGAGGTGGAGGTAGATGAGACTGAGATTGAGGATGAGCCTATGGACTTCTTGTCCAAGATAGAGGAGGATAGAATGAAGTGGGTGGGAAATCAACCTAAGGAAACTGTATATGGAAGAGGCACATCAAGAAGAGTATTCATAAGACCCCTCCACCCCGAATGCACTGCCAGGAGGGTGATCCCTACAATATATGCTTTCCCCAACACCATGCATACCCTAGGGATGCCCACTGTCACCAAGTATTTCTTAACATCATATGGGTTGTATCATTTGCTAACCAACGTAGAAGAGACATACCTAGATACAACCCATGAATTCTTTGAATCTTTGGAGAAGGTGCAATATCAAGAGGAGGATGCAATCCGCTTCCGGCTCAATGACTCCATGCATGTACTAAAATATTTCCACCTCAACAAGATCTTAGCACCAACACTAGAGATGGTGCAAAAATTTGATGAGGGCATGTATGATAAGAGTGGAAAATGCAACTATTCTAAGATGTGGGAAACATTCACTAGACAAGGCACCTTCATAGAGGGAAAGTCAAAAACAAGAAAAATATTTGCAACCCTGCCTCGAGATATATTCAGAAGGTTCTAGCCAACATTTGTCCAGTACGACAACCAAGGTTGCTGCTCTCAAAAATACCTATTTTTTATGTCAGTAATGGTAATTCATGGCCATGTGAATCTGGGTATGATGATGATTGATCACCTACAAATGATCCCCTCCAAGAGCAAGAATCCTTTCATAATTGGGGGGATTGTGACCATCATACCAAAAGTAGTCGATTGTGATCTCTAGAACCTCACAAAGGCAGAAGGGACAAAGTCAGTTGACTTGAATTATTTTGCAAGGTCCCAGATGATATCCATAAGAGACAAAAAGATCATATACAATATGAACCCCGGGTACCCTGGCATCAGTTTAGATTTATCTTACTATGTTGCTTTTCTTCTTAATGATATCAAGATGGTGGATAATCTAACAACGTAGATTTCCAAATGGGAAAGTCAGTATCCTAGAGAAGACTATAGACCCGTGTTAGTGGACTTACTTGAGGGAGGATGAGAGATAAATGTACCAAAGCAACAATGCATTCTTGAGAAGCCTCGTCGTACGAGACAGAGACACGAGGACTTTGATGCGCAACCACCTCCAACATATGCAAATGACATGTCAACCATTCATTCATAGTTGGAGGCAATTCAATATACACAACATACCATGTGATTAGATCAATAGAAGATGCATCATCAGATCAACCACATGTACCAGTATCAGCATGCGCATGTGTAGAGAAACCCCCAATGGGGGGAGGAGTTCTAGGGTGTACTTTTTGGATATCAGGAGACATACCTGCCCCCACAGGTGGACTACTAGGGCCACTACTACCAATATCCACCTCCATAGGCTGGCCCACCACAAGATCCCACACCACTAGAGCAGTGACATCTTCCCTATCATTCGTAAGCTATAGTTTCATTTTAAGGACAACATAATTCAAAAGTTTGGGGTGGTAGGGCAGTATGCCCTCTTTTCTCAGCTTATTTTGTTTGTACCTCTCTCACTTGATCTCTGTTTGATTGAATTTGTTCTATCTAGTGTAGATTTCCTCCTGTTTGCATTTCATACACACATGTAGTTCTTTTTCATGCATTTTTGCGTAAATTTTCAAAATTTTTGTTCTTTTTGCTCTTCCATGCCATGCATTGCATTTGCATGTAGATTTTGGTAATTTTTGTTTGTTTCAACTAGGATTTGCTACTTTATGTTTTAAATTTCCCTAAATGTAGGTTAGGATGTGAATGGATGCAAACTAGCACCATTTTGACCAATTTTTCCCAAATTTGAATGTTCTTGCCCAAAAGTGTTTTTCAATTGAATCTCTATCTATTGTGATGAGAATGATTAAATCTTGGATGATGAAACTTTCTTTTGATGTTTTTGGCTAGAATGAGTCCTATATAGGAATTTTTCATGTGCTCCAAGCCTCTTTAAATAATTTGTTGTTTTGAATAAAAGGGTGATTCTTGCAAGTCTTGAATACTTGGAATTTATTTATTCTTTATAAAAAGGATGCAATCTACTATATTGTTCATTTTATCCATGACTGGTTTGATTGGTGAATGTTACATTGACTAACTTGATTGGGTTAGATTATACATGAATTTCCACTACTTGTGACCCCTCTTTGACCTGACAATTCTTTCACCACCTTCTTACCTCTGCCTCATAAAAGGATGCCAAAGTGCACATATCAGCTTTGGCCACCCCCAAAAGTTTGGGGTGACCATATCTTTACCTCTCCGCTTCACTCTTGTCATCATATGCCCTACCTACACCAAGGGAAAAGAAAAGAGAAAACAAAAAGAAAGAAAAAAAACAAATATAAAATAAAGGGTGCTCCTATTTAAGAGCACCCAAATAAAAAAAAGATGAATGTAGCAACACTCCACTCCCTTTCATAACCATTTCCTCTCTTTGTATGCCTAGTAGGGCTAGGGTAAATCAACTCTAGCCCTCATCCCCCTACACAAGCCAAGTGGGTCATGATAAGTGAAATGAAGTGTATGAGGTAGATCTAGCAAGTGAAATAGTAATCCTAACCTTTTGAATGTATTTCATGCATGATACGGTTTACCCGGAACATTATAAAAATTACATCTCTTACATATGTGAATGGTGACCCATATTTTAAGTTCTTGTTCTCAATGCTTGATTCACACTTGAAAAAAAAATGAAACTGATTAGAGAGTAGTGGAGTGCATGCCTAATTCCTCATGTGAACTCATTTTAGCCAATAAACATCACAATGATTGCATTATCCTTGAAATCCTTGATTGAATTGAAAGAGAGATCAAGTTGAAGCATACATGAGGACAAGTAGGTTTTAAGTTTGGAGTGGTGATGCAGCCCTATTTAAGGGCTTCATCTTGTATCTTTTTGCATCTCAATCACATCTAAACATGTTATAATGCTAGATAATTCCCTCAATATGCATATTACTTTCAAAAGCACTTACATATGTTCTTTGCATGTTTTTCAGGTACTTGGACCATGCCTTGGATGGATGAGAGAGAAGGAAGGAGTTCTGATATTCCTCCACCCATTGAGGGGTCCAAAGAAGACCACAAAACTCCCTCAACATACCCATAGTGGCCAAGGGTCAAGCTCAAGAAAATAAGTCCATGGAGGATGAAGTTTCAAGCTCAAAGTGCTGCTGAATACCCCAACACGATTGTGGTGCCAAGGAACAACCGTGCTTTCCAAAGAAAAAGTCATAGGTTGATCCCCATTTTGACAAGCTACTGCAAATCCACCAAAATGGTCATGCTACTCAACATGGTTGTGCCAAGAAACCCCCAAAATAGTTGTGCCAACCAGCATCACTATGCTGCCAAAAACTAGAATAGGTGTGTTGAAGAGAACAACCTCCACTCCACCTCATCCACCATGGATGTGCTACCCATCACAACCGTTCTACTGAGCCCCCAGCACGGTCATGCTACTAGCCTTCATTTCACCACTTCCAACCTGACATTTTTCATTTACCACCACAGCCATTCCCTACCACCACGACCGTTCCAACCATCACCCACCGTGGTCGTTCTGCCAAGAATGGTCATGCTTCCACCCATAACCTAGCTTTTTCTGCACTGAATTTCCAACAATACCCCCACTTACCCTTGTTCTTCCACCACCTCCTATATATACATGGTTGGCGGCCACAACACTAGGTTATCTTCCTTAGATCACTCCTAGCTACTCTAGAGCATTCTTTGCTATCTTCCTTGCATTCCAGACCTCCATCTACCATTTCCACTCCATTTCCAGCATAAAAATCTAGTTTTCTAGGTTTTCTACCGTAACCCCCTACATTTCCATGATCTTTACCCATCTTGAAGGAGGGAGGACGTTCTACAACAGCTAGGAGGTGAAAGTGAAGAAGCATCCACGAGCCCCATGACCTTCTATCTCTTTCTTCTTTCCTTTTTTCCATTTTGCATGATCATGTATAGCTAAGCCCATAGTGGTGGGTTGTTTGGGGTTAAAATGTTACTTTGATACCATGTTGGGGTAAAATAACTTGTAATGAACATATTTTCATTCTATGATGTTTGTCTCTTGCTTCTATCTCATTTCCCATATTCTTGCTTGTGATTTATGCTTTTAAACATGGATTGCTTGTTGTCTGATGCTTGAAGACACCTACCTTCTGGGAAAATGGAATGTATGTGGCTATCTTAGGAATTGCTCCTAAGTCCAACTAGTGGATCCCTAGCTAGCACCCTTTGTTCCTACATACAACTCCCTCCTCCTACAAGTAGGAGTGAGATCTAAGTAGCTAGTGTAAGAGTGATTAATGCAATTGCCTAGAGTTTTCTAAAGGCTAGATGGTGAGTAACATGAGGTGAAACACCCTCATCTCTACCCCCATCACTACCCTTGGATCTCAATTTCCCTAATACCACAGACCCTAGAAACCTAGACTTGCCAATTCCTATTAGAATTACACCTTTCCCTAGTTTCCCAACTAGTATCATAGGGTACATTCAAATAGTACTTGCCTTGTTGTTTGGTTTGGAAATCTAGTTTCAAGATATAAGACTTGCATGATATGTTACCCCCCAACTAATATCAAAGTATCATTCCCAAACGGCCCACCTATCCATCTCATTGCTCAAAACCTACCTTATCCTCTTAGCTTGTTAATGCTAGTTTAGTTAATTGCCTCTGTTGCTTCTAAGTCAATTGCTTAGTTCTTGATAGTTAGGTTTTGTTTAAATAGTTAGGGATCTTTTGAGCTTGCTTGTGTTAATCTTGTTAGATAGTGATAACTTAGGCTCTTTTTTGCTTTAGCTCTTAGCTTGTCTCTTAGTTGCAAATTTGAATTGCTAGTGTAGTGCAATTCCTTACACTTGCTCATTTGTTTGTTTTGCCTAGCTTCTTAGTCTTATCTTGCTTAGGGCAATCTAGGATTTTTGGTAATTTATCTTCCTTCTTGTTGTTAATTGCTTGTGATATTAGTGTAATCAAATAAAACCAACTTTTAAACCCTAAAACCCTACACTCCGCTTAAGTAACGTAGCTCACATTAACTTAGCTCTAGTCACCCTCTGTCCCTGAGGATCGACCCTTATCTTACCACTTGCCTATACTACAACATGACCATGTTTGCTTGCAGGTGAAGTGTGAATAGTCTAAGCTAGTGTGTTAGACTCAACCCCTTATATAAATTTGAAAGATCCATGTGTGTTTTCCGAAGTTTCATATAATCAAATCCAATTGGCTAGTTGTAACCCAAGGCAGTCCAAAATGCACCATGTACGCATGAAAAATGTTACCACACACAAAAAGGCAGTGAGTGTCAATGTAACCTATGAGAAAGAGATGTAACATCAAGTCTAGATGAGAGAGTTTAGATGATATAGGTAGTCTCTAGAGTTATCTAGATCCATGATAAAGGTTAGGCTAGTAAGCATCCTAGACGACCTAAGATATTGTTCATGTTGTTGTTGTTGTTGATGATGATGATGATGATGATGATGATGATGATGATGATGATGATGATGATGATGATGATGATGATGATGATGATGATGATGATGATGATGATGATGATGATGATGATGATGATGATGATGATGATGATGATGATGATGATGATGATGATGATGATGATGATGATGATGATGATGATGATGATGATGATGATGATGATGATGATGATGATGATGATGATGATTATGATGATGATGATGATGATGATGATGATGATGATGATGACGATGATGATGATGATGATGATGATGATGATGATGATGACGACGATGATGATGATGAGGATGTCGATGACGATGTTGATGTGATATTATGAGATGTTCAAGATGATTCAAGTATGTTTCATTATATGATAAGAGTTTAACCATGAAACCATAGCTAGACCTAGCACCATGTATGGTACATATGACTTGGTTAATGAGCTAGACATAGTTTGTGGGTTAGCATGCTTGCTTGTACCTAGTCTTGTACACATCCAGATACGATATGTGACATATGGTTTGAGACCAAAATACGGGCCTTAATCTCTTTACAAAGGAGGACCTCTAGCATGAGACACAAAAAAGGGTGACCTTTTGATATGAGTCAACCCACCACAGGAGACGATCAGAGTACCTAAACTCCAAAATATATGAAATGTTGAAAAATATGCACAATAAAATACATGATGATGAGTCCCTAGCTAGAATACTTATAAGTATATGATGATGAGTCCCTAGCTAGAATACTTATGAGTTGAGGCACCTAGTGTGTGGTTCTGTTGTTAATGTTGATCCCTAGATTTCCTATGAAAATACCTAACCCTGGAGAATGAGGCATTTGAATATGTGATGCATGCTATATAGGTGAGGGAGATGTCCCAAGACCCTAAGATGATCTACATGACATGTGATCTCCATGATGAGCCTCATACTTGGGTTAGTATCTTGATGTAAAGGAATATAGGGGTTTCTCTCATTTTGTATGTTGTGTAAATTTTTTTAAATGGGTAGATGGTGATGGTTAGCACGTCTTGTTGGACATAGATAGGTTTTAGCTTGAGTGTCTCAAGCTTATGGAGCTCCTTTGAGATACAAGTGAGATGATTATGAAACCTTGATGTTGATCATAATGTTGTTCCTCAAGTAATCCATGATGTATATAAATAATCTCACTCATGTAAAAAACTCGATATATGTACAATAAGCCACTCTTATTAGCTAGACCTAGTATGAAATCATACCATACATGAAAGATGTAGCTTGGAAATTAGGAACTTGATACATGATGCCTAGATATCTTAACTTGAATAATCGGGGGTAACATACCTAATTTCATACACAAATGAAAAATGATTCAATCGATAATGAAGATCCTCTTGGGGTCATAACTCAAATAAACATGATGAATAAATTGTTTAATTTCAGATCCAAAATGAGATATGATGAACATGATTGGGGGATAGTTGGTAGAATCTTAGGGGGAAACTAAAACATGCATGGAAATAGTATAATGATGGAATGTACACATTCAATGATAATCTCATTTGAAAGTCATGATTATGAACATGTTTTTTTGGGAACTGTTAACATAGATTTTGATAATACATGTTGGTATCATATGAAGATATGAACAAAAATCCTAATGTAGGGATATTGAGGGATGGGAAAACTCTAATGTCATGATGACGACATAATATGATGGAACAATAATTAAATGTGTATAAAATTTATATGAATACTCCCTTGATGATGATAATATAAGTGTGCATCCCATTGTGGGGAATGCCCTAAAAACCATGGTTGGATACCTAGACTCGATGGATTTTGACTTTGAATCTTAACTATGACCTTGGACAAACTTCGATGACAAAATTTCTTTTGAGGAGGGAAGGATGTGACAACTTGGTTTTCTACTCCATCTATTACACTCTTTCTCTCTTCCAATGACCCATCTCACTCAATATAATTTCAATACTAATACTTTGACTGTGTTGATCACCCAACCTGATCACCTTGATGACTAATTTTATATGATGTAGCTCTAATTTGAGAAATAGATCAAAGTATCATGCTATATCATGTGACCATCTTGTAAGGTAAATTGAACCTTTTATATGTGAACTTCATGCTCTGCAATGTATTCATGATTTAGAGGATTCAATTGTGAATCCAATGGCACACAACTTGCTATAATTGGAGTCATGAAGCACAAGTTAAGATCTTTTAAAATTGGCTTGAATTTTACATGATTTATTTGAATTTTTTGTAATTGAGCTTTCTGGGCCCAATTTGGGCGGCCCAGCCGCCACCCCCATGTCAAACCCTAGTACACCTCTTCTTTTCAACCACTCAATCAGCGTGTCCAAGATCTAACGGTTGTGGAGTCATCTTCTTCCTTGGTCCATACAAGATGGCGATACTATAGCAACCTTCCCCCAATCTCCGTCAATCACACACTAGCTCACCTCTTTGATCAAATTGAAGGCCCCAATCTTCCTATTTCTCCCCACTCATCTGTTTCCTCATTCTTTTCCCTTGGTTCTCACCCTCCAGATCCCTCTCCCATCCTTTTCTTCTTCCCCAGGTTAGGGAAGCACTATCATGACACCCTTATTGGGAGCTCGTAGCTCAGCCTCTCGCATCAGCTTTTGCGACCCCCAGTACCCTCAGGGGGTTGCTCTGAGGAAGGACGATACCTTGGTGGGGCTGAAAGGGGCCCTGAGCCTTTGCCCCCACCTACCCCGGTGAGCTCAAATGCCTATCTGCAACTACAACATGGCCCTATCCGTGCATGGATGAGGTGCAAAAGAAAAAACCCTACACCATTGATCCCAAGGTGGTCCACAATGGGCACAAGTAGGCTGCCCAGATTTGGCTGTATCACACGCTGGTCTTGGGTCCAGAGTGCTGACTGGGCAAAGCAACGACCATCCAATGGGAGCCACATAGATGAGGGGCCCCGTGCATGGGCACATGTGATAAGGGTGGGTCACAACCACCAGATTGAAGATCCACGACCCCAGATCATCGCATAATAATCATGTAATGTCACTCTTTTCTCTATAGTTTGGATTTGAAACTTGTAAAAATACTATCTCTCTCCTCCCTTGGCCAAATAGACCAAACCAATATATAAAATCGATCAGTTCAATGATACCTATAGATTGGGGTTGGTCCCAGATCCTAATTTTAACCTTTGTATCCCTGCCTTCTAAGAAATGCTAGCATTAATCATTTTGAGTATAGTTGATGCATGTTTATTATCAAAGCTTGGATCTTGATTATCAATATACCTTCTAATCCTTATATCAGTAGATTTTATGCACTTTTGAACTCAATGCAGGCCCCTAATCACCTTTATTGGCCTTTGGTTGACCTTGATGCACTCATGTGACATGTTTTGAATGTAAATGATGAACTTTTCCCTAGATTGCTAATATTTCTTCTAATGGACATCTAGGATTATCCTAACCTTGAATATCAGTAACCTTATGCTCCTATATGACTCTAATATCATCCCATACTCCCCTTGTTGCTATTTGTGTGTCTATATGGCTTGAAATGCTTTATTGTGACTCTTTTATGATGATGTTTGTTGAAGCTTGAACAAATTGGCTCTTAACCCATTTGACGCACCCGACCCTAATGGATCCTTGAAATCAATAGAATAATGATGTGTTGTGATATATTTGGCTAAGTCCAACTCCATTTATGATATGATGATGTATGCGCCCCATTGGGACCTAATACAACCTATATGATTAGAATGTACAACTTGTGCCTAATCTCAATATAGGTTTTAATCTCATGTACTAACCTCGTATATCAGATTCCCCCCCCCCTCTTATTCTTGACCCCTTTGACGAGGATGCCCCACTTAGATCATATGTTGGACCCTAATAATAAACACCATATATGTGGGATATTGAATGTATGTGGGTATGTTGATACCAATGTTGGATTCTTATACCTAGACTTTGGGGCATCCACCCAATCTCAATACGTGATTCTTATGCCCATGCCTTCCTAATTTAAATAATTCTTGATGATTTGATCCCTTGTCTTATTTGGATCATGACCTTGTATGCCCTATTATAAGTCTCTGACCCTATATTGCACATTAGTGACTCAAACCTTGAAATGATCATATAAAGTGAATGGAACATCAAAATAACATGAAACTTGAACTCCACCTACATGATGACCTATAAATTGATACAATATCATATAATGTACTAATAAGTAACATTGAATATAATTTGGCCAAAACCCTAAAATAAATCTAACTAGGGTTAATGATGAGAATGTAATACATGCATGCATTATTGTACTTAATCAGGTATGGCTTCTGGCTAGATGGTCAAAGTTAAGTTAAAAATCTCTAAATCAGGTAAAAACTTTGATAATTATATGACTATGGCTTTCTTGCTTGAACGTCAGACATATGTATGATTGTTTACTTGCTCAAATATTGCCATGTGGTTTTTTAGTATTGTACTCAATCTTTGCCTCGTACAGTTGTTTTATAACTTGCAAACATAATATAGAAACTCCATTACACAATCATTGTGCACCTGCCTATTTTCTCAGGGTAAGGAAACAAGGTTGGGCGTCCTACTTGAGTTTTCAAGATAGGGCGGACCATGCCGATAAAAGGGTTAGCTAATCTTGTGCACCCTTACAGACTCTTCCAATGGGAAGCAGTCAAAGGCCTTATGATATAGTTGGTATATTGGAGTAAAATGATCTAAAATATGGGCTCTCATTTTGATAAATACTTAACTTGTTTATTCTTGTTTGTTTACTTCTACAAGTCTTTTTAGATTATGCAAAACTTATGTATATGTATCTTTCATCCCCGTACTCAGCACCCTGTGTGCTTGACCCGCCTTGTTTCACATTTTTCATAAGTTCAGAGATGTATAGAAGTTGATGGACTTGGTGAGATATGTCAGGTGTTCATGTTGTAAGATCCCTAAAGTACATGAGGAGACTTATGTATATTTGACTCTCAAATTGTAATTGAAATCTTGTAATAAAAGAATGTTGCTTAACAATACTTGTTGAATGTTGAGATTATGATTGGTACTTTTATCTTGTTATATGTTCATGTATGCTAAGATTTATGCTTTTGCATTCATGCTTTGTTAATATCATGCTAGGGATGGATGCTCAGGTCCAATCTTCGTAGACTTTATGGTCATTTGGAGTTAAGATTTGGGTAACAAATGGTTCCATGACAATATATGTTAGGCATCGGTAGATGGGAGAAGGGTACTCATAGGGCGTGATTACCATGTGAAATTGGTCCATGGAAAAGCTGAAGGGGTCATCAATCATTACATATGACTTTCCATCAAAGGGCTCACCATCGATGTTTGATGCAAGGCTAGGCATCATGACAACTTTTCATTAAATCAGAGAGATTCCTGGGACATGCAACCCCCCCTTAAGGGGATATTAGCGTGGGTCATCAAGTTTGTGCCAACGAAGATGTTTCTCAATGAAGACATCAATTGATGAAGGCATGGATCAACAAAAAATTTGTGCATTTATCAAACATTCTTTTGGCCTGCTGGACTCTTAGCAGGAGTTGTGCCTTCTACTTTGTTGCACATGATATGGGTTTGAACCCACCATCAAAATGAATAACTGGATCAATATCCTAGAAGTTATCATAAAAATAGGAAAGCCTGAATGCAATCTAGTTCTAAGATAATGATCCAAGTGAATTCAAAATTAGACCAAAAATTCAATTAAAACTAGGATGAATGTTCATTAATCAGTGAGTATGTCCTTGACTCCATGAGGGTAGGATTGGGAAGGGTGTTTTTAATGACATGGGTATCTTCCTACCTAATCTAGTTGTTCCTTATGTCCAATAGGTACAAATAATACTTTCCTCTACTTCAATATGTGAAGGACCATAATTGTATTTTCTAAGGATAGGATTCCAAACATATTTCCTATAACTAACTCTATATGGTTTTCTTCAAGGTCGTATTAGGATAGAGTCTAAAAATACCAAGGAAAGTGTTTCCTTTCTCAGGCTTCAAGGTGGTCATATGAGAAGTAAAAATAAATTTAGTTAGTGCTAGGGTTTTGCATATAGCCAAGTACCACATGTCTTTATTCTCCTTATCCACTAACTTCCCATGATTTTTTCTAGGGTTTTATAGGTCTATTTTCCTCTCATGGGATATTCTTGTTCCTCTATATTATTATAGTTCTTCATAGACTACCTAGGTTATCTTGTCTCCTTATAAAAGAAACAAACATTATATCATACATGATTCATATACTTATCTATTTAGTTCACATCGCATGCTCTTTGGTTGATAGAAAACTTGTTAACCTTAATTTTCTCAAAACCCTGATTCTAATGAGAAAGCATATTGTCTTGGATAAAGCTTTGGGTTTTGTTCAGGCAGGGTTCAATAGTGATCAGGTAGTTTTTGTAAGACAAGATAATGGTGAGGAGGAGATTACTCCCAGTCGCTACATTTGTGACCCAAACCTAGACATCATCGCATCTAGGGAAACCTTAATAATTACCTATATCTCTAAAGATTTTTGTAATAATGTATAATTATTGATTATTTAGGAAAATCATGACTCTAATACCAAATGTAATGACTCCTACTCCAATAATCTTCATAATATGAGGGCAAGGGGGAAACGACATTACTCAAACTTTTATAATTTTTGTTCTCATAGATAATCCAAATCAATAAAGTTTTCTTCCATAATAAGGTAAGCTAATGATATAATAATAAGATAGAACCTCATTACTGAAGTTACACGAATAGTTATATTGAAAAGAAAAACACCTATTTATTTTGAGAGAACAAACTACAAATAAAAAAATCAATCTAATCCTCCATAAGTTCTTATTAGGTCCAACTTCATTCACTTTCATTTCCCTTTGTCTAGAGTTGAGATTCAACCTAAAAAACATATAATAGAGTGTTGATATAGGATGTAAGTTGGTATGTGAGTCACACAAATCATAGAACAAATAAACAAACCATCTTATATGAGAAAAACACCCATATTCATATTCCCAATAGGCAAGCTGATATTTAGTGACTAACTCATTATGGTAATATTCTCAAATAATCTGAACTTGTTCCTACTTGAGTTGTCCAAGTTATTTTCCAAGTTCATGTCAACTTTTTGGTTTTATATTTTTGGAATTTTCATCTTAAGCAGTAATAATGAGTTTTCCCAAACACCCTGATGGCATTTCACTACGGTTCCAATATTACACGTGTGAGTCAGATTCATAGGTATTTTTGGATTCATTTAAACTATAATTAATCAATTAAAATCCTCAAGCAACCAAAGTCACGATGAATTTTGATAATGTCTATAGTAATCCTTTGCCCACACACCTATATGATGAATGATATTTTCTGACACAATTTAATGAACAACATTATTCAGCATATCCAAACAATGAGTAATGTATTATTGACTTTTCTGATTAACAATCTGCACTACAGTTAGAATTTTAGGGTCACCAAAGTTTTCTTGGGTCTAGGTTTAGATCAGATTAGGATTTTAATATTTGAATCCTAATTTTAACCCTAACTTTCACATATATAACTAATTTATTGTGACAAATTAGGGTTTAGTGTGAAAATTAGGATTGAAAACATTATTGTTTGTTATAACCCTAGTTTTTCACATTAAATGCTAATGTAACAATTTGACACCACTAACAAGGAAATTCGTGATTATTATACAAGATATATCTTTTAACCCTAAGAAAAACTTTATTGACAAATATATGGACTTCAATTATAAAAAACTTCATTTAATCACAAATAAGGGGTTTTCATGTTCGTTTCTACATGAAAAGATAGGAAATAACTTTTCATGTTAAAGGTCACATCACACTCTAAAACTACTTTTTATCAAGTTTTATGTGTTTTTCTAGTCAAAATGATATAACATTATGCCATTATTATTGATAAACTGTTTTTTAGAACTATTACAATTTAAAGGCATCTATACTATGTTGACTTGAGAGTTATACATTATATTTTGATAATGACTTAACCATTCCTTTCATATATATCTAATATGTTTGTTTAATATTGATTCAAGCATTAGGTACATGAAAAAGGATCAAATTCACCTAGCCCTAGCTTGTCCAACTTCAAGTCAAAAGCAATGCAAATGCACTTTTGTGGAAAACACTCCAAACCACCTTAGAATATTTTTTTAAACATTTGTATTGATGATATGACTTTTAAATAAGATGATAAAAAATCAAGGATACTTGATTCCATCGTTTGATCACTTAAAAATCATTTTGGAAAATTTGTCACAACAACTTAAGCGGTGGAGTTTGAATCTCGACCGATCAGTGATGGATTTTTGGAAATGATTGGATCGGTCGACTTGTACACTCACAAAACTCGATCGAACAACTTTTTGACCAAAGTTTATTTTGGATGATCGGTCAAGTTACCCCAGGATGAACTTGACCGATAGTTTAAAAATTAACTTTGTCAGATAGTGGATCGGTCAAGTTACCTTTATTGAAACCCGACCGAATACCATGTACGAAAAATGTAGAAAAAGTGATTCCAACCATTGGAGAGTTGTTAGGAACGAAAATAGATCCATTGCAAGTTGTAAAACGGCCATTTTTCATTCTTAAGTGATCCTACACTCGAATGAACACCCCCAACTATAAATAGGACCTATTGGAGTTCATTTCAAGGTTGTTCATTCATGCTATCCTTGGTCCTTTCTATAGTTGAGTGTATTAAACCCCTTTGAGCCCCTTTCTCTCTCTCATTTACAAAGCATTTTGTGATTACGAGTGAGTTAGGCATGTTGTAAGAGAGATACCCCATTGTTACCTTGTAAAGCTCTCCATCTTTCCACTTCTTAATCCCCTTTCTCAAAGAGTAAAGGCTGAAGTGATCTTCTCCGAGTGAAGGAGGAGTTGCTATTCTTCTTCAAGGATGAAGAAGGTGTGAAGATATTCTCCAAGTGAAGGAAAAGGACAAGGCAGAATATCCAAGGAATTCAGTGGGTAAATCCTCATGGTTGAAGTCATGTTGTAAGGAGGAGATGTCCTAGGAGAAGGATTCAAGATGCTTGCAAGAGTGGGAAAGACTTGTTGTGAGGTAGAAGACTTGATATTGGATAGGTAAGTCCTTGGATGTAAGGTGGTCTTGTTGTATGTCTTATAAGTATACATGGGTTGCAAAGTCCTAGAGGTTGACCTCTCTAGGTTGTGGATTGACAGTCTCCTATTTTGGAGATTGGAACCAATTTAAACATCTTGTCCTAGTGTTTGTTTCAATCTCTCTCATCCTTGCTATGCTTGTTTAGATAGGACCTTAAATTCACTCTTAGCATTTCATTTTAAGCATTTCGTTTTAATTGATATAATTTGAAGGTCTAACTATTCTTGTGCAAGTTTTGAAGCTCTATTCACCCCCCTCTAGGGCCCTAGATCCAACATACTATTCAAAGGTGATCATGTCATCTAATTTGAGGATTTTTAACCAAGCACAATCTAAAGTTATGGTCTAGGAGAAATGACCTATACTCTTACCTTTGTGATGAGGTGTGTCATGTGATTGAGGGAGACTAGGTAAATCCTTCTCAATGATTTTCTCCACCTGTCCATAGTGGTCAACGCCATTGGTTGAATCCATGCTACATGCATAGGTTTTCTTCATCTTGTTCCAATGATCTCAAAGGACCAAGAGGCTATGCAAATGGAGGTTGGAGGGGAGATCTCAATGTCTGGGTTATAAGAGGTAAATCAGGGGTTTCAAGAGTTAATAAGGATAGAAAATTACCTTAACTAAATCCTCTGGGAGAAAATGGTATATTGGTGTTACTCCAGAAAGACTTTATGTGTCTTGTCGACATCTATGATGGTTTGTATCACAAGAGTGGTGAATTTTTGGTGGTAGAGGGCCTCATACCAAAGGAGGATTCCCTACAAGCAACCCAGATAAAAGAAACCTTTCTCAATCTCTCATGATGCTTCAATGGTGTGGAGTTGGCCCGGAGGGCCAAGTACTTTGGATTCTTGAGTTAGGTTGTTATGATGAGGTTGAGGTTGGAAATATTGGATCTGCTAGCATCAAGAACAATTGGGACTATGGAAGGTTTTAAAAAGGTATCTCGGTGGTATTAGTGGCCTTGCATAGGTGTAGAGTGGAAGGAGTCTCGACTTGCAAGGTTCCTTAGAGAGCAAACCATAGAGTATTTGGGCACTACCCATTTCTTCAAGGCAATGGTTTGTCTAGTCTTGATTGAGTTTGTCTCAACCTCCTAGTATCATAAAGGGACAAGAACCAATATTAGAGAGATTAGGGGAGACAATGTGAGACAAAAATCCATGTGTATGTGGGACTCACCAAAATTAGGGTGAGGGAGAAAGGTTCCATGCTCATGGATCTACTTGAGTCTAGGAGTTTGGATTGAGGGAATCAACCCACTCTCTCTCTCATATTGATATCTATATATTTTTAATAAAAACCCATTAACATATAGGTAATTGTGTAGGACAAAATATTATCTCCAAATTGATTCAAACTTGGGGAATATCTTGAATTGGTTATTATCTAAACTTTGGTAACATGTTAAGTTAAAATAAAGTTTTTAAAAACCTTTAAATTGGTTTCCAAGTAATTACTAATGAATTCTTTGAGTGAATATGTAGGACACAAAGAAACTCTAACTTGTCTCAAACTTCTCCCATGTATCTAAAATTTTATATGACTCGTTGAAAAAGTAAAATCAATCAACGAACTTTACAAATGGCACCCCAAGAACCTAATTGCAATCCCAAGTTTGTCTAATTTAGAGTTTATTAATATGATAGACTATGGTTCATATATAGGTCATCTAATGTATCAACGAACTTCACAAAATCTTGAATTTCATATCTTAAGCCTTTTCACCAAAAATATCTAAATATAGTTTAGTCTCAATTTTTTTGCAAACTAAGACTAACATCACTTTAATCACTTAATTCATCAAATAGGCATTCGTCACTTGAATCTAAGAACTCAACCAAAGTTATAATCTCAAAATTGATGATCAAGGTCAATTCAATAAAATCAATATTTTCACATTAATCAAATCAAATTAAGTTGAACCTCAATATTGTATACTTTCCTTCCCAATCATCATCATTAGAAGTAGCAAATTTTGATGTTGTCACAATTTCATGGATGTGAACATTTTCATGTCTACTTTCTCCTTGAATATTGGGAACGAAGTAATATCTTAGAAAAAAATATATAGTGTTACTTGTTAGTAAATGAGAGGTCTCTATGTCGAGTCTATGGTACAATCGATTAGGTGTAATAATCTATATAAACATCTAATATAACATATCATTCGTAATACTTCAGTTTGGTGGTTTTTTTATACATACTCTAAGAAAATGCCATAATGTTGGGTATTGGTTGGAGGTTGTAAGTATATAGTCTATTGTGGTTTGGGCCTAAAATAATAAACTAGATCAAATTTAGTGTTTTGGAAAGTTTCTAAACAAGACTAGACTACTAGTAAGTCTAGATCTGACCAAAGTAGAGTGCAACTTTGTAATTTGGCATTTTCAAATAAGGTCAGGTTATTGGTATGTCTGAATTAGACCGAATCAGGATGCATCTTTGTGATTTAGTTTGGTTTGATTTGGTCTTGAACTGGTACAAATTGGTATAATCAACTAGAACACTAAAAGGTAGGTCAATGTTGTAGTGAATTAGTACATAATTTAATTTTATGCTAGATTTTGGTGATAATTGAACACAAGGGTTGTAACTTGAGACTTAAAAATAGCTACTAATTAAGTATCTCTTGTTGACCTAACAATTACACATTGTCCATATTTTGATGATGATTTAACCATTCCATTCATATGTATCTAATATGTCTATTTGAGATTGATTTCAGGTATTAGGTACATGAAAAGTATCAAATCAAATCAAGCCCTAGCTTGATCAAATACAAGCCAAAGTCAATGCTAATGCACTTTTGTAGAAAACACCCTAAATGACTTAGGATTTTTTTTGTAATCATTTGTATTGATGCTATGACTTGTAATTAAATGATAAAATTAGGACCACTAAAAATGAATGTTTAAGAACTCAAATGATAATTTCCAAAATGCATCATAGACACCCTTGTCGGCCGAGTTTCCCTTTTAGAAACTTGACTGATGCCAAGGATGGGTCTTGGAAACTGCAAGGTTCGGTCGAGTTTGTCATGGTGACAACTCGACCGACACCCTTGATGAGTATATTTATACCCATTTTTACATATTGTTTTACTCATGTTTTAGGGGCTATTGTGTTTCTATTTCCTAGTTTTAGCTTTATATTCACACAATTGCAATTATCTTTCCTTTTTCAAACTTAAATGTATATATATATATATATATATATTATGCAGAACCGACCAAAATTGTATGATGATGCCCAGATGGACGATCTAGCCCTCACGATGCTACACCTCAAGCGAAGGAAGGCCTAAAAGCTTTCCATTTGATCACCTTCAAATCACCTAGTCAAGAGATCAACTCTGCCATCGTCTGACTCTAGCCACTCTCTAGAAGACGTGCGCCCCCATCATACAGTTCATTCCGGTCCACCCCATGTCGGTACACCAAATAACTGGACACAAGGTCCAAATTGAGTAACCCATATGAGTCGCATGTAGGATTGAGTATGGGCCATGTAATCAGATACCTTCTACCACAAGCATTTAGCTTTAGGATTTCGACAGTAAGGAATGCATCTATAAAAGGGAACCCTTATCTTCCATTCAAAGGGGTCTCTGATTAGTGATTAGAAGCCACATTGTGCAGCACAAACCTAGAGAGGAGCGAGGAGGCGGCGACCACAATGAAGAGATTGGTCTTCCTACACCAGGCGTCATTTCCTTCTCCATCATTCCTACTATCTTTCTATAGTTGTTCCTTGCCATGAGCAAGTAGATGTTTGTGTTGGGGCATGCAAACTAGTCCCAATCGCCTATATTTTATCTTAGCTTGTATATGAACTTGATAATATAGTTTCTAAATGAATTATTATTCTGATTAATTCTTTGCCTTGGAAATTGACGACTTGCTTTGCATATATGTTATAATCATGGATATGCAGGTTGTTGTGAGTGTGATTAGAATACCAGAATGAGCTTATTATCCCCCGGAGATGTCAGCAAGGGATAGTGAGGTGATTGGAATTCAATCTGATATGTATCAAGGATGGTCAATCGTAAGTAAGGGAGTTCAATTGGAATAAACATGGAACTTTGGTGCCAAGGATGGTCGGTTCCAAGGGAGTTTAAGCCAAGTGACAACTTGTATCTCATGAGGGTGCAATAACTAAGCCTCAATGTAGCAATGATTGTCATAGAGTTATATCTTATTAGGATAATTACACAGGCCCGGGTAGCGAAACTCCATTCCCTAGTTCTCTTTAATATATGTTATTTGCTTCCTTAATCTTTGTTGCTTTTGGAAACAATTTAGTTTAACCAATCTTTCAACTACTCAGTGATAAATATTACTCTTAATACTTCTAAATCTATATAACTTCTTAAAAAGGTTGTCCTTTGGATTTGACCCTAAAATATACTACAATAAGGCTTCCACTCGTGTGGAGTGGGAAATTAGTGCATTGCTTTTGGTTAAATCTAGAAGTTATTCTTTTAGGGCTTTCTTGATGTGACATTTGGAGCCCCATCAAAATTGGCATTATTATCGGGGACAACGGTAGTTGAATATTTTTGGAAGTATAAGCATAATTAGGATTTTTCTTTTTGTTTTTTTTTTCATAATATTGAAAATATTCTAGAATTAGATGCAGTGCTCACAATCATTCAGTCTCTTTTTAGGTACTCTTAGCATATGCAAAGATCTAAAAGTCTTGATTCGAGATTGCTATTCAATATTAAAATCGAGAAAACCCTAAACAAACTTTGCAAAGAGAAAACTATGGCGGATGCGGTGGTTGTAGAAGAAGCTATCCAAACGTGCATCAATACATCTATTGCGGCTCAATAAGAAGTACTCACCACAGAAGCTAGAGAACAGGCGAAAGTCGAGTTCAAGACCAGCCTAGAGTTGCCTATGATGCAGAATGCATGAAAGAATTACATGATTTCTCCATCCCTAAGGGCATTGATTTAACTCATCCAGTCCAATCTCCAGACGAACCGATTGAGATTAGAGCCCAATGGGTTAGCCTATTGCAGAACTCTGCCTTTACAAGAAGGATTGGAGATTATTTTTAGGAGCATATTCTTAAATTCATCGACCTTTTCTCGATGATGAAGCCACCCAGAGCCACTGACGACTCCATGTGAGTGTAACTTTTCAAATATTCCCTGACAGACAAAGCTAGAGCATGGTATTGTTCTCTTTGATAGGACCCGATCACTACGTGGGAAGTCCTAGAAAACAAGTTCTTAGAGAAATTATACCTTCCTTTGGTGGCATACTCAATCTGAAGATAGATTACAAGATTCAATCAAGTGCCAAAGGAATCCTTATATGAAGCATGGGAGCTGTAACACCCCTGACCTGGGTTATGAGCTAACCCTAGGTGTTTTGCCTAATTATGAAATTAGATGTTTGTATTTATCCTTTAGTATGTAATTAAAGCTTCTAGGGAACATATGTTTCCATTTTTGTTCCCTATGAACAATGTTGTAGTATTGTTTTGCATACAAGGACCTATGTGCAATTTACCCAATCTGAGGGGTTAACTTGCAAATTACATATGTTTTATGTTCTTTTAATGTTGATGCAACCTAAGGATGAATATGATGAAGTATAATGGATTTCCCAAGCTTGGGTATCAAGATGCAGCTTATGGAATGATCCTTATGCTTAAAAACCCTAATTTGGAGTAAAATACAGTTTACCCAAATTATGGGGTGCAACTTGTAAAATACACTTTCTAGAATATCTTTTATGACTTTTGACATCATTTAAAGTTATTATAATGAAGGAGGCACTTCATTTGAATAATCATATAATAAGGAGTACCTTTATCACCAAGTTGTAAGTAAGGAGACCCTTATGTATATGTGCACCTTAGTGATAAGTTGACCTTCCTTGCCTTTAATTCTTGGTTTTAAAAAGGAGTTTTACCTTAGAAATAAGGAGGAGGGACGTTCCTAAAAGAAAGGAGGGACCTAGTAGAGAAAAGGAGAAACTAGTTGTCCTTATGTTGGAAATGACCCCAAGATATATAAATACACCCTTCCTTTGTTTGCAAAGGAACGTTTCCTTCACTTCCTTTCTTATTCCCTTGCTTAAACCGACTTAGAACAGAGCTCTGGAGAAGGAAGACGACCAAGGAGAAGCTAGGTAAGCTTGGACCATCTTCTAGCTCGAATTCATGGAGGAATTCTTCTTAAAAGGTTGGTTCTATGGTTAACTCACTTAGGTTTCTTGTTCTAGCCGATCTTCCCCATCTCTCCCTTGAAGAAACAATCTTGGATGACCTATGGAGCTCAAGACTCCATTAAAGGCTTGAAGCTTCGAATCTTGGAGCTCTAGGAACCACGTTTGAGGCGGGTTTTATAATTCTAAACTCCTAGCTTTATTATGCATATCCTTGTTCTTGCTTTTTAAGCTTAGTTCTTCTTCCCCATCATTCCTTGCACTCTTGCAAGCTTTTTTGTGGAGAACAGACCTTGGTTCAAGGTTGAAGACGGAGGGCATTAATACCTATGTTGGTCCTTATCCAACTTTATCAAACGATCTTATGATCCCCCCCCCTTCTTGACCAACCGTTTGAAGGGCAAAACGGGTTCAATAGGTCGGTTTGGCCAAACGGGTTCCAACCCATTTGAGGGCGTTGACCAAGCGTTGACCGTTTGGGATTCCTGTTCAAAATTATGTAGACTAATGACCCACCTAATTTCAGGGGTTAATTCAAAAGGAATCGTAGCTTGAAGGCCAATCAATTAGGCAATCGAATTAAATTAAGTGCTGATTTTCCAAACTAATCAAATTGAACCTTTTGGGCAAACGGGTCCCAACCCGTTTGAATGAGTTGACCAAGTGTTGACCGTTTGGGATTCCTGCTCATAATATATTGAATTTCATTTCTACAAAGAATCATAATCTAATTCATAACCAATTAAGAGTTGAAGGCAGTTCAACACCCTAACCCTAATTGGGTTAAAATTGCTGATTTTCAATATAGATCTTGTTGAGTGTTGGGTTGAAGGACCCAAACGGGTTCAAAACCGTTCGGGGGTTCATCCAAACGATCTCACACTCGTTTATGACACCCCAAGACCGTTTGGAGGTCTAGGGTTAAAGCAATTTGATGGTTTGAGGGTCCAATCACAAGATGTTGATAAATTGATAAAAAGTGCTTATTTGTAATCTAATTAGGACTCAACCCTTATCGAATCAACTTAATTTTTAGTCAAACTTTGGGCAAATGGTCTCAAGACCGTTTGGAGATCATCCAAACGATCTAAAGACCGTTTGGGCCAAGTTTGGGCCCAATTGGAGTCAATTGATAGGCTCAACCTTGTTTTGTTTCACATTGATGAAAATTGATGAGTAGCCGATTGGAAACCTTAATTGAGTTAGACTTAACCCTAATTGGCTTCCAATTGAAGGTCAAATTGGTGTCCAATTGATTGAGGCTCATCCTATTTGACTCAATTTGTAAGTGGTTAACATGTCTTGGGCCAATTGAAGGCTTCAACATAGGAAATCCTATTCAATCATAACCTTTGTATCACCTTTCATATCCATGCGGTTTGGACCCAAACGAGTCCACACTCGTTTAGACCCAAACGAGTCCACACTCATTTAGATCCAAATGAGTCCACACTCGTTTATACCAAGTTCAACCCGTTTCAACCCAAACGAGTTCAACCCGTTTCAATCCAAACGAGTTCAACCCGTTTCAATCCAAACGAGTTCAACCCGTTTCAATCCAAACGAGTTCAACCCGTTTCAATCCAAACGAGTTCAACCCGTTTCAATCCAAATGAGTTCAACCCGTTTCAATCCAAACGAGTTCAACCCATTTCAATCCAAACGAGTTCAACCCGTTTCAATCCAAATGAGTTCAACCCGTTTCATCTTAAATGGGTTCACACCCATTTCAATTCAGTGAGTCCACACTCGTTTGAGGGTTCAAATGGGTTGAAGGTTGAAGGTTAAACCCTAACCTAATTGGAGAATTTTCATGGTTGTTTATACTTAACCACTTAAAGGTATAATTGGTTCAATGATGATCTAATATAAACCATAATGGTAACTTAAAATACTAAGGGACTAAGTGACTAATGAATCGACCCATGATGATGATCAATGGGTAATTTTACCAAATGCCCCTGAGAGGTTCAATTCAGTGATACCTTATTCTAATCAAACCCTAATCACTTGATAGTGGTGATTTGGTTTATGAAGATCAAAGGGGACTTAACCCAACCTAATATAGAGTGGTGTAATCACCATCTACTAGTGAGAGGAGAGAGAAAGTACCATTTATGGTGGAAACTCAAGTAAAATACCTTCAATATACATGAATGTGCATGATTAGGGTATGATCCACTAAGTGAGATCATGGAAACCCTAATTATGATAACTGATGAATCTTTATGCCTTGTGAGATAAGAGGTTCAATAAATCTAACCCAGAGGAGATGTGATATGAATGAGACTCTAATGTGGAGTCATAATTACATAAAGTCCTATTCTTGGACACTATGACAATGAATTATATTTCTAATCTTAAGTAAGGGTATAAAGAAACCCTAATGATGAGATAGAAGGAATGGCCTTATAAAGGTGAAACATTTCATGTGGTTGGTTATATGCAACCTAAGTGTAAGCAATATCTTTAGCATTAGACAAGTCCATATCATTAAAGATAGTTGGACAATTCTAATGTGTGGCCCATGCAGTATATGCTAAGGGCGAGTGTTTAGTGGTGTAATCTATTAAGAAAGGGAATACCTTAATACAAAATAAGATGGTTAATTCCAGAGAGTCTGAAATGATGATAAAGTGATACATCAAAATATGATGGTCATCACATTCAGCATTTCAGGGTTTATATACCTTGATGTATCCCACATCTTATATACCTAAATAAGAAATATGTGAAGTGTGTTATGCAACTATTACAATGAAATGTAATTAGTTATTGCACTTTGATGAGGGATAATCAATGTAATTTGAGAATGGGATTAAGCCCAAATAATGAGTATGATGTAGTCATATCATGATAAGGATGAGAAATGAATTCATACCTTGAATTTCCAATCATTATGATGTTCGATAGATGTTGTAATTAAAGGTAAACACCCATCATACCCTGGTATGCTTCCAAGGATGGAAAAGTTGTATACTAGAGTTGGACTGATAATCTGAATCAGAAATATTACTTAATCAAGGATGGGGTATGTTAACCTTAGTCCTGTGTTATGCTTTTAGGTATGAAACTCTGTGAATAAATATGATGCCTTATAATATAAAGGGATTTCAATAACCTTAATTTGAATAGGGTGAAACCCTATTTTCAGTTATGCTTTTAAGCATGAATCTTCATGATTGAAGTATGAGATGAGGAATCAATATTCCTAATCATAAGTAAAGGAAATGAATAACCTAATTGATGAGATTCAGGGAACCTAACTCTTGTAATAGTAGGAAAGTACAACTTCTTTGAAATGAATTGTTTACTGTTATCAGTTAAATTAACCAAGCAGGTTCTTATATGAGGATGATCATATTCAGGTAATGATAATGATTTCATATTCGTTGAAAGTATGATATTAACTTTATGAATAGTGAAATACTCTATTACCTAGCAAGTGGCATCTAATGAAATTGATAAGCTGTGAGAGCCATGAGTATCATCAAGGTCATGCTTGACAGATGACTTGTGATGAGCTAATTGGGAAATGATAATTGATGTAAGTTAGACTTGTTACATTTAGTATTCTATTTTCATAGCTACTATACTAATGATTAATGTTTGAGAACATGTATGATGTTAAAAGAATACTGAAATGTACCTAACTAATCAAGTATAATCATTCCATGAAGAGCCCTGGTCATAGATCCATCATTGTCAGAGACCAAATGATGGTGAAACAGGTTTTCCTAAGGGAACTCGTGGAGCACATACTCTTGAGTATGTGGGGGAGATGGATGCGTAAATCCTTACATCCTAGTGTAGGAATTGATGTAGATGTATCATATTCTATCAACCCTTCACTACAAATCCAAACCAAGAGATGTACCATGAATCTCCCAAAGAAAACACAAACACCGCATCGATGAGAGATAAACAAGAAATCTTCCGATGACGAAGAGAGTACAGAACGCCACTATAACTCTAAAATAGCGAAGGACCAGATTACCCTGGTAAGCTATAACAGTAGAGACACAAGATGTCCTGCAAACAATCCTCTTACTGACTGAGGAAGATGAGGTCATAAGAATCCGACTCTTTTGATGACCTATGTATGATACTGATGCGACTTACTAGTGATCGTTTGGAGTATGAGCGGTATACCTCATCTCCACAGGGCATAATAATGTTTGTAAAACATAATCAACCGCATAGCATATCTGCTTAGGTTGAACTATGAGGAACAATGTTTGGTGTTACATTGATTACATTAATGATATGTTCAGATATTTTGTATGCATGTTCTTTATATGCTTTAAATAAATGTTTGCTTAAGTAGAAGTTGCTTCACTTGTTATTAAACCTGCTGTTTCATGATTTAAGTTATCTTGTCTATGATATTCCTTAATGTTATAATAAAGCTTCTAGTTGAGGGTTATAACTCTCGCTGGGACAATTTGTACATTGTCTCACTCCGTAGACTTCAACTTTTTAGGTGGTCGTCGAAGACAAAGGATTCCATTTAAGGATGAGCAACAACAGCAAAAACAGTACTAGAGGCAACAGTGAATCTTAAGTGGAGATACTGACTGCTGAGTTATGTAGTTAGATAGTCCTATGACGTCTCTGTACTCTCAGGTCCTAGGAGTTAGTGGTTTGAAATTTTGGTGTTTGCTCTTGAGATTTTTGAATCATGTTGTATATAACTACTCAAGAAGTGGTTTAACAGAGATGTAAATTGTTTATTTAGTTTCTTATAAAAAGAAGTTTATAATTTCCAGATCTTGTCTCAAAAAGTTTTAATTTCCAGTATTTTTTCTTATTTTCCGCAACTAATCGAATGTTTTCGCTGAGTTTATATCGTGGTTTTGGAGATCGGAGCCCACAAGAGCAATTCAATGAACTCTTACACAAGTTCCCACACCACAGCATCCCTGAGAACCAGATATTTGAATTCTTCAATCGAGGGGTCGACAATGAGATGAAGAAGTTCCTTGAATCTTCCTCCAATGGAAATTTCATGTGATAAAGTTTCAACAGCACACTTAAGATAATCACCTCGTAGTAGGAAATGAGATTTGTTGGACAAGACCCTAGGGAAAAGGTGTACTAAAAGTAGCTATGGTGGAGGATTGTTCCAAACTTAAATCTAAATCCAAAGCACTAAAATCTCTCTCTCCAACAGGATAATAAAAAATCCTTCAACACATACAAAAGGAAGAGCTTGACACCCCAAGTACAAATCATTGCACCCTCATTCAAATTTTGTCATGCGGTGGATCACGTCACAATCCATTGTCAACAACTATATGCTACATTACACAAGCAACAAGTTGAGGAACAATACATATTCACTCATGTCGAAGACATGAAATCAATCTACATTATCCCAGGGCAAAAGTACTATAATCCAAACCAAGCTCAAAGTCATCCTGGTTTCTAATATGGGAACCCCACTGGAGCCGAAAATCCCAACCAGACCTTGATGCCACCCATCCAGGGTAGAGAACTAATGAGCTATAATGGATTGTGCAACCAAGGAAATTTTAGGTTCAATTTCCTAGCTAGAATTACCAACAGTAGCAACAATATCAGAATCCAAATCAGCCCCCATAGCTGCAAATTGAAGCCATACCAACGCAGGACCCAATGAAGACACTCCAGGAAATGATGGTGTCATATTAGAACCAACTTGCCAATGCCATAGAAAATCAAAGAGTTGGAATCTCATCACCTCTTTGGTAGCTAGCCAATAGCCCCCAGCAGGCACAATTGTTGGCTAGCTAGAAAACAACCCCGAGCATCTGAAGCAGTCGAAATAGTTGAATGTCGTAACGACCAAGTCAGGAAATGGGTACAACACACCTCCTACCTTCACTCTTGCCGCCCGACCATCCTATGGAAAACCATATAGACGATCAGATGACAAAACCTCCTGTGATGCCAACACTGCCCAACACTAGTGAGAAATTGGCGAAAGTAACTCCGATAGTCAAATCTAAACCACCAGCAACTCCAATATACATGTCACATGTACCGTATGCAAGACGTCTCAAACAAACAAAGATTAGTGAATGACTCATGAAATTCAAGGACACCATGAGGAGAATCTACGGTAACATATTGTTCCTCAATCCGTTGACTAAAACACCAATATGGTGCAAGTACCTCAAGATGATTTTCTCAGGAAAGTGTTTGGCCCAGGGAACCAAGACAGTGAAGTTAATGCAAACGGCCTCCAGTGTCATAAAAAATCATCTAACTCAAAAGAGAAGTGATCTAAGATCCTTTTGGATGGATTTTTTCTTGAGACATGACACATGTCGTAAGGTACTAGCCGACTTAGGTGCTAGCATATCTATTATGCCTTACACTCTATGCCAGTGACTAGGGTTCACAAACCTCATATCCACAACAATGACCATTCAATTAGCTGATGCATATATCACTAAACCCAAGACCTCCAAGTGAAGCTAGGACATGATACATATGTCCCATGTGATTTCGTGGTTATGCATATCAAAGATGACAACCAATTCCCACTCATTTTGGGAAGGCCATTCCTAGAAACTCTGAGATATCTAATGAATGTCGAAGGTCACAAACTCATTCTATGACCAGGGAAGAAGACTATCGAATACTGGGTCCTTGAATATTTGAAGAGGATGCATGATTCAATTGAAGCTTTTAAGGTGGAAGGTAATATTGAATTACAACAAACAAACATGCAATATACCAATCAAGACAATAGGGTCATGTCCACATGGAAGGTATGGATATCATCTAACCATGATCTATGGCCTACATGTTTAAAGGATAAGGGTTTTTATATCATGTCTGTGCATTTGACATGAAAAATGCTACCATCGATCGGGGCTGCGATGTTAAACTGAGACGCTTGTTGGGAGGCAACCCAACCCCTTTTATTTTGTTTATTTTTTTCTATTTATTTTTTCTTTGTTTTCTTTTAAAAAACTTAATTTGAAAAAAAAAATTGGAGAGTGAGGAGAGAAAGAGAAGGAAGAGTACTACGTCCTTAACAACCCTAATAAATGGATAGCTAGCATGACGAGAAAGCCTGATGATGAAAATCTCTCATCTTTCCATCAATCCCTGCTACCTAGCCACTCGATTGACAATAAGAGATCTCACGATCTTATGAAATGATAAGTGATGCAGAGAGTGGGATGTGTGGTCTTATGAGATTGCTCTCTATATTTCCATAAATGATTTTATTTCCGTCTCACAAATAACCTATCCTTGCCTTTTATGAGGAGCATTATATCTTGGAATTAGTAGCCACTTTTATCTCACTCCAATTATCAATATTCACTACCATATCTTGTTTGGGACTTTTTAGGAAATGATTGACGTGAATTCCCTATGGACTAGGGATAACATGTGCATTGTGTAACTACTAATTGTTTTGGGTACTGGCAACATTTCTTCAACGGAGTTATATAACGGGTGAAGTGCAGGGCTTGGAAACACCAACACCTTCCAACAAAGGAGCACAACTACAAGCTTCTATATTCCTTCTACCTTGAAGCTGCCAATAGCATCAACAAATACCAACATCAATGACGGACTCTGATGATCGAGCGATGGCCCTTTGTCGACTGACGAGATTCCATCAGATTGGGATCTACTCTTCTACTATTACCAGGATACTTATGTCCCTTGGGATCTCTGATTTGTGCACCTGACACATCAATGGGGAAGGGCAACACCAGATTCAGATCCACTTATCAACTGGTTGTATGATCACCAAGCCATCACCCTAGCAATAAGGTGTTGGCTGGATGTAGGTTGCGGACGATGGGGTGTGTCAACCTGAGCACCCTCATCACCACCAAATGAAGATCATGGCAACTAGTGTCCAAGGCGGCCCTCAGATCAAGTCATCACCAACAGGAGAAGAACCCATTCCTATGGCTCTTTTGTGTGCTCTTAGATGAGCAAGCACCATACAACCCCTCCATCTCCACCTCCACCTCTCTTCATATCAAATACCCTCATCTCTAGCTTCTATCTTCCCAAGGACGGGTACAATTTTGAAGTTAGGGGTCGAGGGTGTGTGACAAAGTGGTTTCTGGCTTAATTCCGAGGACGGAATTTGTTTTAAGGTGTGTAGGATGTGATGAAGTGGACTTTTGGATCCATGGATACATAATGAGGTAATTGGATCCATGTATACAAGCTGTTTGAAGAGTCCAAGTGCTTTGATAAAATATGGACCTTGATTGGTGTTGACATCATGATTAAGATTACTAAGTTTATGCCTATTTGAGGAATTTAATTGAATGGTCTAATAGTTGAGTTTTGTCACCAAATTGGAGTATAATGTATCTTGAGAGGTAGGGAAGCTATGGTTAAAATTTGGTAGAAATTGGATGTTCCTAGAGGAAGTTATTAAGGTTTGAAATTGGTGAAATAATGTGCATTTTGAGGATTAATAGACCAAAGTTTTATAGCATGGGCCTAGACTAAGCTATGTCATGCGCCCTATGTATGTGGTTTGGGTCTGCATGGCTAGTTTCCAGCCTTTGATCTCAGATCTAGTGGTCGGTACCTTTGGCTTGGAGAGCCACAAATTGGCCTATTTGTGAGGCACTACCAGCCCTTGGATGACGATCAGATGACCAAGAGCTCTCCTCCTACCTCCCGTCACAATGGAGATCGTGGGAGAGCTGACGCCAAGCTCTTCCAGCCAACACTCACCCAAATCGTGGGGTGAGGGGGGGATATCTGATCGGACAGTTGTTTTTGACTCGAATAGAGGAGCGAGAAGAGCCCTTAGACGAGATGTGGAACCATTCCAGTAGGAAGAATGAGGCCTTGCCTCTCACTACCTCTCCATTTTGGCGAGTAGGTTGTGGCTAAGAGTAGAGAATGGAGGAAGAATATAGTTAAAGGAGAAATGAAGGGAGGGAAACAAGGAAGGAGGTCTGAGGAGAAGATCCCTCATGGAAAAGAGGACCCCGATGATAGTTGTACCAGACGCTGAGCTCACCCACACCAAGGAAGAAGATGAAGTCGGCGGTGCCTATGGAGTGCAGACTGCCGCAGATCGAGGTCTTGGATGAGTTTGTAGTATTCCTGCAAGGCTAATGGAGTCTTCAGATCGACACGAGGAGGAGCAGAGGCGTTTTTCCCCTTTGCTCTGCCGCAGCCAAAGGTGGTGGCGGTGCTCCCACCTAGCCGAAGAACCAGAGGCCGTAGGGCGCTTCTGAGTAGCCACGAAGGGAGGCTGATGGACGTTGATCGTGATGGCACTGTGAAGAGATGACGAGGAGAACTCAATCCCGAGCCCTTGCTCACCGGATCTCTCTGCTTGCGATAGTACCCTATTTCACAGAGGAAACAAAGGGACCGCGAGGCTTGCGAGAACGAGGAAAGGGGGCCGAGCGACCCGGGTTAGCAGATCCACAGATCTGTGGATCCAACCCAGGATCTAAATCGGGCCCCAACTAGGAGTATAAAGACTCGCACCCCTGTGTTCGCCACGTGGCAGTCTCCAATTGGTCGGTGAGGTAATTATATCCCAAATGCTTAGAACTTCAATAATTCATAGAAATTAGCTCGATGATCTGAAAAATACAAATAATATACTAAGATTCTCAGAAAAATGAGTGGAACACAATGAAAGCATAATATTAGGCTTTTGAAGCACTAATCTCAGCGATATCTTATTATTTGCGAAATGCTTAATTGATAGATAATAAATATCAAACAACGACCTAAAATTATGAGAAAATATCAGTAAATCATAATTCATGTTTATAATGCATATGATGTCCGATATGGTCATGTTAACCAACGAAATCATGTAATTTTCTTAAAATGGCTATTTAGGGATAATAACCCTAAATAAAATACCATAAATATATGCATGCTCAATAAATGATGAAATTCACAGAAAACCCCCATATGAGTAACTGGAAGTTAATATGTAACTTTGATACCAGTCTTATGCACGAATTTCATGTTATATGAAGAGCACCCTTAATACGTGTGATGTAACCTTAATATGGTTAATGAAAGTGACATAATGTGAAAGATGTTCACATAATAATGTGAAACATGAGTATATCCAGTTAATGAACTATAATTTGGAATATGACATCACTAAGATAAATCTAAGACAAGAATACAAGTAATCATGAGAATATCATAATGAGATAAGGTAAACCATAAAATGGATATAATTAGGGTTAATATGAGATGTAAGATGATGAGAATCTGATGATAGTATATGATCTTATCTTAATCAGGTTTAACAAGGATATAGATTACATCAGGAATATGGGTTAGAATGTCTCTTGATCAAGGTACGCCATTACCTCTTACTTGGCTTAATATACAGTATGCTTGTGTTATATGTGTAGTAAATACTTGGCATATGATATTGGATGAAATGATTGTTCTTGCATGATATGTTGCTTGATTTTCTGTACTTATGGCTATGAACACATGAAACATAATATATCTATTCCATTATATGAAAGCACTAAACTCTTTGGTAGTACAGTGCTTGGAAGTGACCTTACTCTTTGGTAGTCGGTCACATTGTACATATGATCTAACTCTTTGGTATTCGATCATAAAGGCCTTAATCTTGAGCTCCTTGAGTATCAAGAGAATGCATCAAAACCTTCAGCGGTTAATGCATGTATATATAATGGAAAACAAGCTTAAAATATGTGTTTGTTTTTGTTAATGAATAACTTTGTGCAAGTATACACTTTTCTTATATTTGTTAATGCTGCCAAGTGATAGTTTTATCTTATTGCCAAGATATGATGAGAGGTATATAAAAGACATGTAGGCGTACTCAGTACAATATTCTTGAATATTGTGCTGACGTGTACCACATGTAATCTTTTGTTTAGGTTGTAGACTTATGATCTTGAAAACCAGGATAGTTGAGAGTTGTATAGCGAGTTGATGTACAGGTGGACCTGTTGTCTTAAGATCCTGTAGTTTAGTGGTAGTACATGTATATGTATAAGTTTTTTGTTCAATATGTAATATCAAATGTTGTAACAATTCATATTGTAATTATATGTTGAATGGTGAACATATATTGTATGGTTTTATTATTGTTCATGTGCATGTGCTACTGTTGTTTCCTTACGACTTCATCTGATTTTCTTCTTCTTAGCCTAGTGTGGGGTGTTTAAATTGGAATTCTCGCTAAGGTGAGGGTTTCATTTTGGATGTCACACATTATATTAAGTTTTAGAAAATCAAGGGACGTCACAGGGTGGGTGGTACACCATCTCGACCACTTAAACTCTAACATTTCCCTTTCTCATCCTCAAATATTTCCTTCTTCTTCTTCTCCATCTTTTATTTGCATCTGTCTTATCTCCCATTTTCTTTTTATTTTTTGTGTGAGTAGTGGCCATTACCTAGTCATCCACTTTGATGCATGTTAAAAATTGAAAATATATGAATGAACTGTCCCCTTCTCTTTTTCTCAAGCTAACCCATGCAAAAGATAGTGTTAAGGAATAAACGTGTCTTGAATAGTTCTATGCCCCAATGACAACAACTAAGCATTCTTTCCCATAAGAAGTGACAGTAAGAAGATGGAGTCTGAAAGGTCAAGCCACATGTGCCTCCAAGATGACTTGCAACAATATTTTTGCATATTCCTTTACCCTACATTAACTAAATTAAATGATATAATATGATGATTTGACCCCTATATTGTAATACAATGGAGAAGCACAAGTCATCCTCTTGCTCTCACTCCTCTTCCATCATCTCTTACCTCTTCACCATTAACAAAAAATGAAATTTTCACCATATGACAAATCCCCTGTGTCTGGGGTGGCATCCCCTCCATAAATACTCCTCCTTTTCAATTTTCATCTACAGGTCTGGCATGAATAAAAGAGGCCAATGAGCCC
This sequence comes from Alisma plantago-aquatica, assembly GCA_963693085.1. NCBI lineage: Eukaryota > Viridiplantae > Streptophyta > Magnoliopsida > Alismatales > Alismataceae > Alisma > Alisma plantago-aquatica. The sequence goes on along the minus strand of OY856409.1, from coordinate 1,061,584,294 downwards.
AAAAGAAAACATGCGGTCAATGTAACTGCAAATAAATAAAAAGTCTCGAGTCGGATAGAGGAGAGACAAATAAAATAACTGAATACCAAATAAGGTCTCGAGTCAAATAGAGGATAGATCAAGGAATCAAATTTGTTCCATGTCTTTCTCCCTCTTTCATCCAATTGTTCATACCCAAGGGACTTATAAAAATTCTCCCCAAACAGTTAAATAGCCATGACTTGTGCTTACTTCTATTTACACAGAGATATCAAGAGTATTATTTATATGAAAGAAGTTCGTCACAGGTTTTGGGGTCTAGAGATTAGAGGAGCAAGCCCCAGTTGGGGGATATCCAAGTGTGGCTATGTGACCCCAAAATATTAGGGTCGCTTGATCATGATTGGTGGAAAAGGGATCACAAAAGTTTGCTCAGTTGGGAGAGGAAGGTCTGGACTCTAGTATCAATTGTTGATTTCCTTTTTATTTTTCTTTACTCGGGACGAGCAAAGGATTAAGTCTGAGGTAGTTTGATAAGTGTATTTATACCCATTTTTACATACTATTTTACTCACCTTTTAGGAGTTGTTGTGTTTCTATTTCCTAGTTTTAGCTTTAGGTTAGAACCTAGATGTTCGAGAACTAGGTTTAGACAAGTGTCTAAAACCCTTTCCATATAGAGATCATATGTATTGGGTAGCTACACTAGTCTACATCTCGTTCTCACCATTTTACTAGGTGGCATAGCACTAGACTATCTACTGTGTGGGGGACACTCAATTTTTCTGATTTGGTTTTGTTTTCCAATCGGCTCGAGCCTCGAAAGTTTTCTCTGACGTCTTCTTTCTCAGAGAAAAACTATATAATATTTTATTAAATATATGTAAATATAAAATATGTCCCTCACACTGGAGAGTAATTAGTGTTCATGCAACCTAAGTGAAAGGGAGTGACATCGGTCTAGAAGAGAGGGTAGATCTAGATTAGATGTCTAGAGCCTTATTGGATATGTGAAAGTTAGAGTAGATGATTGATTTATATATATGATTTAAGCATGTGTAATTATATCCAAGTTGATCTCTGTTGGTATAAGTTTCCTTATAAAGATTTAAGTTGTATGTGAGATGAATCCCAAATTGGAAAATCTAAGCTACGTCTCGATGATGAAAGTACATTTTCTTTTCTTACTTATGATGAGTCAAGTTAAGATAAAGTTGAACATGCATGAGCCTAAAGCTCTTTTACAAAGAAGGACCTCCAGTGTTAGGACAAGATACGTGGTGAACTTGAGAGAGAGTGAGACCCACGAGGAGAGGGTCATAGGACCTACCCCCAATATATGAAAAATATGTGATATATATATGAAATGATGTGCCCTAAGCTGGGTTACTCCTGAGTAGACAAGATGAGTCCTTTTAGCATGATTCAATCCTATATGTGAGAATTGGGTAAAAAAAAACGATGGGTAGGTGACTCATAATGAGAAAGTCGATCCTTTTTTTAGTTAGGTCATAGCTTGAGTGACATATGTTTGTGAATCTCATCATTAGCTACAAGTGAGGTGATATATAAACTCCGGTTCTGAGCGTAAAATGCCTAGTGCATAAGATACTCATACATGTTGTTCCTTCCACTTCTCTTTCTTAATATATGATACTAGAAACCTCACTTGAGCTATATGGATGATTTATATATGATGAGTCACTCATGTAAGAATGGCCTGATAATTTCTATTTCCCTTCCTGTATCATACATGTAATATCCAAGTTTGAAATCATGATATGATGGCTTAGTATATTCTCCTTCCCTCTGTATCCTACATGAAAGATATAAGTCTGAAATCATGTGGTAGACATAAAGATATATTTGGATCATAGGTTACATGATCACAAAATATAGTTCCTAACCTCAATCTTTCTCAATCTATGCTTCTAACTTTGAGGATAACTCTCAAACAATAGGGTGAAACCCTAATATGTGAATATGAAGAAAACAAATTCCCTCTAATGCTGAAATACTAGTATGATGTTGATAATAAACCACACCAAAGTTGTTAAGCCTGATAATTCTGATAAATGATGGCATGAAACATGACATCACCATATGATTGATAGGGTGAAGCATGAAGCCTTGAGTAGTACCATCCTGAATTTATATGTATGAGTAAAACCCTTATCCTTAAGGGACTATGCAAATGTAAATCATAAAATATAAGAATGTCATGTGATGACTAAGATTCTAAGTGATGGTACAATTCTTTAAAATAAATGATGACTCAACCTAATAAGGTGGGGTGGGTGCACCCTAGATTCTCTATTTCCTAATATGAAAAATTAGGGTATGTTTGTAACTTTGACAATCTTAAAACCTAAAAGTCATGATCTGTATGAAGTTGGAATTTTGATACTACCATGAGTATAATATTAGTTGAATTTTGAGGATTAAATTCCTTATAAGATGGGGTGAATGTGATGACCTAACTTTTAGGGATTCTATAATCCATATAGTATCTGAGGTCCAAGGATATTCCTGGTCAGTTAATCCCAAGGTAGGGTGACTTTTATTCAAAAATTGTTTCTTTTGACTCAAAAGTACGACCAAAGAGGTAATTGATGATTATGATACCTAAATGAGTATATATGTGTGGCTCAACATTGATTAGTGATATAATAAATGTGAATGGTTGAATAAGAGATCCATGATTTATATCATGATAATGCTAAGCTTATTGAGGTTGTTTGGTTACAATTGGAGAGAAAATGTAAATTATATATGGCCATACTAGACCTAAATATGATGTCCTTAAGAAATTACTTGATAGGCAAAACAGTAGAAACGGTGCCTTCAATTTGGAAGAAAGATTTCTTAAGTCATGGTGAAAGTATGTTTCAAATTTCAATTCCAATAGACCTTCTAGTAAAATATTATTCAAAATTCAAGATATTTGATGTTTTGATTAGTTGGGAATGAGAACTATAGTTGATTAGATAATTTAGTGTCACACAACCTTTTAATTTTGTGGGAGCGACTAATCCAGGGAACCGGTCATCCCTAACCTCCGTAAAGGGAGGAACAGAAAAGAGTGAGGTGTCCCTAGATCTGATGAAGGTGAGGCAATCAAAGGGGATATAGCTGGAAAAACCACGATCTGAGGAGTACTCCGAACAGACTGACCCCTCACTCGAGACTGGAACCTCCTTCCTCCACCTTCTCCATCGTCTCTTGTAGGTGATAGTTGCAATGGGCGTGAGAGTTTTAGGACCATCTTTTGCATCATGAGGCCCTGTCCAATAGTAGCATCTGAAGCTCATGAGAAAATGTGAAGGCTCCATGATGATTTCAGAGATTCTAGGAAAGTTCATGGAAGTACCAACGTCTAAGTTAACGGATTTCCAGGCGTCTTGGTGGACTAGAACATGTTTCCCCTCTTCTTGCTTCATCAGGTGTTGTCAGGGCCGTCGATCACAACAACCTAGAGATTGAAGGGATCTAAGAGGAGAATGATGATATGGAGGTTTGGAAGGATTCGAGCTTGAGGAAAACAATCTGGGATGCTATACGAGGTCTTCTGGGTGTGAGCATCCTTCGGCAGAGCTTTCCAGAGAGCTCCTAGACTCCCCATCTCCAGCCATGGAGGGTGGCCTCAAGATATGATCTCCTGGCATCTTAGCCTCGTCTAGGGTCTACCTTTGAGTTCTAGAGCTTGTGACTGAGCTCCTTGTGCCGAGCTAGGAGATCAAAGACATCTGGAGAGCTGAACCCTATTTCTCATCGTCCATCTCATGGCAACGGCCGGAGTGGAGGGCAGATCGGAGACTGAACCCTATCTCACATGTCCATGGGCAAATCATACTCCTCACTGGTGTGAAGGAGCCGACGAGCTTTTCATCTAAGGTGGGGGTATCACATAAAGGGAACCCCTAATTCCTCTCCATCAGGCTTTGTCGCCATAATTAAGGCTATCACCAGATTCACCACCGTGGTGGCAAGGTGCTTATCTGCCTAGATCCATCGAGATGATGATGCATGGTTGAACTGACAAGGTTGTATCTTGAGGCCAACACAGTTCCTCACTGGAGGACTGGCTTGTAGCGGAATGCTGGTGGAGAACAGATCCCGTATGGCAGAAGACCAGCCGAGGTGATCATGCTCCAGGGAACATGATTGAAGAGGAAGACCGAGCAACCCAGCCTGACCCAGCAATGAACCAACTGGTTTGTCTAGCTTTGAACCGCGCCCCCACTCTAATGGACAACGTGGGCCAATCCCAGACCGCCACCCTGGGTGATGGACCCCATAGAGTGAGGTAAATATCTCAATTTAAGTACATATCTTAGCCCTTGACCTATAAATACCCGAAAAATACCCATATACTCAGAAAAATGACCTCTTTATTATGAAACCACTTAATCAAATCTAGGAGGCATCATTACTGATGAGTTTTTATCTACAAGATAATACTCCTATTTAGGGTTCATTAAATTAAATAAACATTATCCAGTTGATATTAATTCTCAGAAAATTATCCTAGAACCCTAATGATTATATACATCCATGTTTAGATTTTGATCTGAGTAATATGTCTAAATAATAGGTCATTTTTCTATTAATGACTATTTAGATGCTTTTAATCCCATTTTAATTCTAGAAAATGGACTAATCATTAGAAAATTATGAAATCTGAACCAGACCCCTAGAATGACGTCCTGATCAGTAAAAAAATATCAGACATAAGTTGTAGGTTGTTTGAACCTATATTTGGCCAAACCCTAATCTATACCTAAAATACCTAGAATATGATGAACATTTATTAATGATGATTAATTGTTATTAATCAGGTGATGACCAGAGTAGTAGATGAACTTGGATGTATAAGGAACCTCTGAACGTGGATATAAGTATAAGACTAGTTTTGTTGGATGATTTAATTATGAGTAAATGCTTGCATGTAGTTGTATAATTTTATTGGATGTATATCTACATGTATTGTCATTTCCGCCTTGAACAATAAGAACACCAAGGAAAGAAAATGGAATGTAGTTACTTATGGTTCATTAATCTCCCTATTAGAGAGGGAAAGTATTAATGTTGACTAGCACCTCCCTAATGGTACAAGGTACGTGGGGAGATCCCTAATGGTACAAGGTACGCGGTGATAGGGCTCAATAATATATGTTTGTGCTAAGTCCACCATAGTAATACAAGTCCATTGAAATATGATTAATAACTTGGGTTTACCTGATTCTCTGCCTTAAATAATATTTTCATTTTCTTTTCTTCTTTCTTCAAGTATTTTAAATATGCCGACATAGTATAGTATCTTTCAACTACGCAATTTTTTTGTGTTGATTCGTTATTTCATGTATGTTTTAGGTTCAGAGCTAGCATGGGAGAAAAGTAAAGTATGTGAGCAAGTTGTATAGGTTGTACCTATTGTATAGATCCTAGTTAGCATACATGTTCAGACTTGTAAAATTTCTCTTTTCAATATATAAATGTAAGTTGTAAAGATACATGCTTTTTTGTTGAGAAATATTATGGTGTATGTTATGGTTGTATGTTCATGTATGCGTATGTCGCTTTCACATCGCTCTCTGATATAATTGCTAATGTTTTTGAATTTGTCCTCTCGAGCCTTCTAAGTCTCGAGACGGCAGAATCCGGGGATGTTACAACACCCCAAGGGAAGGAAGGCTTGAAAGCTTTCCATTTGATCACCTTCCAACCACCTAGTCAAGTGATCGGCTCTGCCATTCGCCCAACTCAAGTCGCTCTTTACCTGGAGTCTTCCAGATTCTTACATCCTGACGCATGCCCCCATCATCCAGTTCATTCTGATTCACCCCATGCTTATCCATCAGAGAACCAAATGTGAGGTCCAAATTGAGTAACCCACATGAGTCGCTTGTTGGACTGAGTACGGTCCATACAATTAGATGTCTTCGACCACAAGCATTCAACTTTAGGGTTTCAATGGCAAGGAATGCATCTTTAAAAGGGAACCCTTATCGTCCATTTAAAGGGGTCTCTGATTGGTGATTAGAAGCCATACTATGCAACAAAAACCCTATCAAGGAGCGAGGAGAAGGAAGTCACAACAAAGAGATTGGTCTTATGGCACCAGGCATCATGGCCTTCTCCATCATTCCTACTATCTTTCTATTGTTGTCCCCCGCCATGAGTGAGTAGACATTTGTGTTGGTGTATGGAGACTACCCTGATTGCCCATATTTTATCTTATCTTATATCTAAACTCGAAAATATAGTTGCTAAATGAAGTATCGTTCTGCTTAATTCTTTGCCTTACAAATTGACGACTTGCTTTGCATATATATATTATAATCATAGATATACAGGTTGCTTTGAGCATGATTAGAACATCAGAATGATCTTATTATCCCCCTGAGATGTCAGCAAGGGATAGTGAGGTGATTGGACTTCGATCTGCTATGTGCCAAGGATGGTTGGTCATAAGTAAGGGAGTTTAGTTGGAATAAATAGGGAACTTGGGTGTCGAGGATGTTTCAAGGGAGTTTAATTCAAGTGACGACATGTATCCCATGAGGGTGCAACAGCTAAGCCTCAATTTAGCAATGATTATCAGAGAGTTAGATCTTGTTAGGATAATTATGTAGGCCCAGATAGCGAAGCCCCATGCACTGGTTCTCTTTATTATCTGTTATTTACTTCCTTAATCTCTGTTGCTTTGGGAAACAATTTATTTTAACCAATATTTCAACTACTTCATGATAAATATTACTCTTAATACTTGTCAATCTATATAACTGCTTAAAAGGATTGTCCTTTGGGTTCGATTCGAAAGTATACTACAATAAGGCTTCAACTCGTATGGAGTGGGGAATTAGTGCGCTGCTTTTGGTTAAACCTAGAAGTTATTCTTTTAGGATTTTTATTGGTGCGACATTTGGAGACCCATCAACCTTGCACAGACAAAGTAATTTTAAGCCATCAGTCGAGTTTCATCAAGGATAAACTCGGCCAACAATTCAAAATTAATTTGTCAAATAGTGCTATCGGTCGAGTTATCTTTATTGAAACTCGATCGATTGCACTGTATGGAGTGTGCATAAAAAGTGTTTCTAGTCATTGGAGTGTTGTAAACTTCAAAAATAGATATGTTGCAACACCCCAAATGACTAGATTTCATTTTCAAGTGCTTCTAGTGGCTAGTGGACAACCCCAACTATAAATAGGGGCCCTTGGACTTTATTCCAAGTTTGCCTACCTTACTCCTAGCTATAGTTGAGTGGATTTATCTACATAGAGCCTCTTTCTCTCTCTTGCTTACTAAACAAAACATCATTATGAGTGAGATAGGGTATTTTTAAGAGAGATATTCCATTGTACTCTTGTAAATCTCTCAAATCTTCTTTTTCCCAATCTCTTTCTCAAGAAAAAAGTTGGTGAAAGATTCTCCAAGGTGAAGGTTGAAGATACCTGGAAGAAAACTTGATGCAAGAAGGGACTCCTTAATGAAGGTGTCCATCTCGTGCAAGAGTAGGTAAGCCTTTGTAGAGCTTGAAGACTCTATCTTAAAGGATAGATAAGACATTGTACGGTTTATTGGCTCCTTTTGATCTTTAAAAAGGAAGGCTATGTATCCTTGCCCTCCAAAAGAAGGTCTTATTGTATGTCTTATTATAGAATATAAGTATGCAATGGTTGCACAATCTTAGAGTTTGACCTCTCTAGGTAGCGTATATACATTCTCCTAGTTTGGAGTCAATAACCACTGTAGATAGCTTGTTCTTAATCTTATTCAATCTCTCTCATCCTTGCTTTGTATGTTTAGTTGCACACAAATTTCATATTTACAATCATATCTCTTGAAGTAACTTGAAGGCCTAATGAATTAGATTTAGATACGTTTCAGCTCTATTTATCGCCCTCTAGAGCCCATTGATCCACCATCTCCTACATTTTTAAAATAAGATATGATTATATTAATTTATAATAAAAATAAGTAGATGCAACAACAATCATGGAATAAATCTAGGCGATTTATACTTAAACAAGTAAAAGGTGCACACATAATGTCACAATACGGCCGCGTCGTGCCTGCAACAATCATCTTTTTCGGATTAGACTAATTTACTACATTTAGTTTAAATGGTCATAGTTATTTTACGTAGTTATAATTGTCCTATAGTTTTGTGGTGTTTATTAATATTGAGGCAATATACAATATTAAAACAATATGTTAGTGATGTTATGTATTAATAACATAGGCGGCTGCTCTCTCACCCTAGTGCTACTAGGGTTTCTTCCTCCGGAGACAGCTGGATGGGGGGAGGGGGATTTGACCGCCGTAAAGCGGTGTCCCGCTCCCCCTCAGCCTCTTCTCGCCCGTCTTCAGCAGGGTCTCTTCTTCGGGAGGCGCGTAGGCGTGTTGTCTTTGGAGATAGTGGTCTTCTTCCTCCCTGTCGTGGAGCGCGGCTGCGATGAGTTTCCTACCTCCTTTCTCTTTTACTTGCTTTCTATTTAGACTAGGTTGGTCTCTTATTTTGTCTCTCTCGCTGTTAATCAGCGCTTCTGTCTCTTCTCGTAGTAGATTTCTCTTTCTCGGTCAATTTTGTTGTGGTATTGTATGGCAGCAAGTGTGGGGACAATATCTTTTTGGAACACCGATCTGGCGCAGATACTCTACCACATATACATACTCAGGTTGAAGGTATTCCTCATAGAAAACTGCGTTAGCCAGAGAAGGAGAAGAGGGATCTATACATCATTGTTCTTATCAAATTCCAATATGAGTTTTTGTGGTAGTTTGTATGTGTTCTTGATCTTCGTGTGGTCCTTTAATTTATTTTTCTCCTCATGTAGATGCCGTATGGCTCCTCCATAATGAAATTTGTCTGTTTAACTTCAAAAAAAATTGTATTAATAACATATCTCTCTCTCTCTCTCTCTCTCTCTCTATATATATATATATATATATATATATATATATATATATATATATATATATAACAACATGTATGTAAAACATATCATTGTATTAAATATTTTTTGTCCGGTTGAAATGATCAAACTAGTCCCTCAAACTAATATCGACCTACATGCCATGGTCTAAAGAATTTTCAAAGACCAGACCATACCCAGACTATATATCCACTTCCAACCAAACCAGACTAGCCGGTTTGGTATTATTAGAACTGGTCTAGAATTTAGGTCCGATTTTCTACCTACACCTGATTTTGAAACATTAGGGATGATGTATTCAAAGAATAACAAAATATATTCATTATCTTCACGTCTAATATTCATCAGATGTTAGGTTTATTATTAGATGGATTACAATGTCGTACGAAAGCGTATCAACATCAAACTATAAGGCCTAGTTTGACCGCAAACTTCTCGAATCCTGATAATTAGTATGATAACTGACAGCGCGTTCCGTTGTAAGTGAGATTCATAAACGCTGTTCGTTAATTGTTGTAACAGAAATGACGTGTTTTTGAAATCACGCCGGAGGTACTGGAAATGCCGCCTCCCTATAATAATTTTCGGCCCCAGTTCATGTTTTTTTCCACGGATAGACAATGAAGTCTGTAGGCAGTATACTGCGAGCCACTTCAAAAGTGCTAAAGCCATCTGCCTGAATATCAGAATTTAAGAAGTCCGCAGCCAAACTAGGCTGTAGTAAAATCTAATTGGTGAATATCTTATTAAGCTGCGTTGCCCACCGTCCACGCTGGTGGACGGACGCACTCACCCCTACTCCTCTGCCCTTCCCAAACAGCGACTGCTCTTTTGTCAATGTTCGCAGCACTCTCAACTGTAGCATTCGCTTAGCCGGCACCTCGACCACCCACTCCATCTCTCGGATTCCTCCTGCCGCCTCCCTGCGTCGCACAAAAATACAGCATCCAGCGGTTGAGCGACCAACCTGCTATATCTAGGCCCCATCCGTCCTAGTCCAGACTCCAGACTTCATCAGACTCCCATCGATCAGCTGGGCCTCACTGCCTTAGGCCACCTCTACTCATTTACACCCTCCAGATCCATCTCAGCTCCTGCTACTCCAGCAGCCCCAGCTTGGACCTCTGGGCTTCTGCTGACGAACTCCACCAGCATAGCAAACCTGCTCCTTCTACAAATCTATCCACAGACTAATCTCCAGAAAGGTAAACTAGTTCTGAGACTATCGCCACAGCCATGGACGTCCGTCGTGACGTAGACGCCAGAGATCTGGCCGCCCCATCCCCCGCCGGCCTGCAGAGGTCGAGGTCGACAGCCACGGGTCTGGCCGGGATCCGGTCCCTCTCAAGACGCTTCACGCACAATACCGACCGAGGCTGGGGCGCCGGAGAGGGTCTCAACGCGATGTCCTTCGGCGCCATCCTGAGCCGCACGTGCTCGTCGGTGGCTTACCGGCACAGTGGTGGCGTCCTCCCTGGGGAGGATCGGCTGCGAGTTTCGGACGAGCAGCAGCAAGGGTATTCCAGCAGCAGCCACGGGTTCCCGGCGGCCGGGGCTATGATGAGGCGGGCGTTTTCTCTGAGAGCTGGGGCTGATGGGTACGGGAGGATCCACGACACGCGGGACGAGGACGATGAGGGGCTGCAGCGGCGGGCGGCGGGGTTGGAGAAGGAAAAGAAGAAGAAGCGGGCTGCTGGGAGGAGGATCGTTGGGGCGTGCAAGCGAATACTGGGGATCAAATCCAATAAAGTGTAGTTCAAACCCCATACAGCTTTCGTTTTTGGAACTTTCTTCCGATTGTGCTGCTATCTGTCTCATTTCCCAGGATGTCGTGTGTAATACTCTCCGTCTTTTGCACTGCATCTTCATGTTTCAGTGTTGGAATTGCAGCTATAATGGAATTACATGGCCTCTTGTTTCCTTGCTTTTGTTTCATGGCACACTTAATATATTTTTTCTTACCCAAGATGGACCTTGATAGAACTTGGGCATGTATACATCTCAGTCAAGATAATGTAATGGGAGTTTAAATTAGACATATAATTTATTTATTAGAAAAAGTTACTACCAGTATTGCGGTAAGGATGACAAATCTAAGGATCATATATATGTGAAAATCACGGAGTGATTTTTAAGAGTATTGCAAATTACTCCTAAAGATGTAGTCATAGAAATAAAATCTCAACCTAGGTCAGAGTTTTCCAAGGCTAATCAAGATCTAGAATCACAATGGAATATACTCAATCTAGAAAACAAACATGCAAGGATTTTTACCGCATAACACAAGCACTTGCCCATCAAAGACCGAAATTGCGACTTGTCTTTCTTACTTCTGATCATTTCAAACCTTAACTGAACTACTCTGAAGACCATGCAGACGTAAGCCAACACTTTTCACCCCCTAGCAGAAAGGCCAACCATCTCCGATGGAACATTGTGCCTATAAAGAGAAAATTATACAAGTCCTCCTTTGCTTTTGGAGTCATCTAGATATCGTATCTCAAATCATTTTAATGCTTTTGATTACATATACAGCGCTTATACAAGTCCTTTACTTCTGGAGTCATCTAAATATCGTATCTCACATCATTTTAATGCTTTTGATTACATATACAACTTATATAATTCGGAACTGTTAAATGTGCTTCTGTGTCTCTAGCACAACGCTCTTCAGCGCTACATAAAGACTTTCATATAGCATTTACTGGACTCACGTAAACTTTTGTTGTAATGCATGAATCAATCTAAAATATTAGAACCGGTAGAGAGACGATTTGTTATAAATCTATTACTATTTACAAGTCCAGTTAGGCCTATAGCAATTAGTTTCAATATGAATTTTTAAGTGACTACAATGATATATGTGTCGTCTAAAGCTTATCTGAGATTTTGACGAAATATGCCTAAATGTTACTCTTGTTGAAAATAATTTCCAATGTAGCATCTTCGAGTGAATAAATTCCACATTAGTAAACTTTCCAACAAAAGCCCATTTTGATTTGGTGTTTTCTGATTCTTCAGACCAAAGCCATTACTTGCACAGGCATTTATAGTGATACAACTTTCATTTACTATTTAAAACTAAAGAATCTATAAAAAAATGCCACTAAGTGAGGCGTCTTACATCTTTCTCTCATCGACATTACATATGAGATATATTTTGATTAAATATAAATAAAAAATCAAAACCCTGACATCAAATAACAATTTTCAGGTTTCTAAACAAATGAACAAACTAATTAAACTTTTACGAAAACCGTCAAATTATGTGGAGTTTTTGGTATTACACTAAAATATATGTCAATTGAAGTTTGGCTTCGACCAAAAGTGTTCTAATTTGGAAATTATTTTGTAAAAGTTGTACAATGTGCGCTATCTTTATCAGAATGTGCCATTTCGATTTACTTCAAACTTTGAAACCTTAAATGCTTGGGATAATAGACGCTAAGGAAATATTTGGTGGGGTGCAGTCGATGACAAACTGAGAATTTATTATATATTTTTACATTACAAATTCACATAACTGCACCTAGCCATACCAGTCCCAACTCTAAAATTTATGAAACTTATAAGAATATCATTGGGGAACAAATCTGGAAATTTGCAGCTTAATTTGAAGACTTGAGGTCATTGACAAAATCCAACTACAACTCAACTAATAGGGTTTGTCTTTTTCCTTGGTGGAGGGAGGGAGGAGGTGCCCCTAATGATTCAGTCCAAGTCCAACCTGATTACAAGGACTAAAATACTTGAGCTTCTCTTAGGAGGAAACATGCGATATCATTGGGATCGGCTCTTCCTTCCACACCACTAATATAAGACCAACTAGAGTGTTTGCAGTGGTGGACTTTGTGACATAACAAGGGGCCGCATGCAGTTGCATCGGCCACACAGGATTTTGCATCGCCTCCTGGTGACAAGTGAAGCAAAACAAATATAAAATCACTTTGGACTTTGTACCGTCGTGGCTTTTGTTTAGAGGAATTATCTAGCGTTTTGTCTGGTAAACAGCATGAGCATCCATGCCGTACCTCCAAATCTGGTTCCCCACTTCTCAAGCATGCAGTCCCCCCATGTGGAGCCTGTTTGACCTGCTTCCTGCGCTGGTGGCACTGGAGCAGTTGTTGTCACGCACAGACAGATGTAGCACAGGTGACTCCATTATGCGGCGTGGTCATGGATGGAGCACATGAGAGTTTCTGGACGTTCTTCTTGGATGCTAGTCACCTCTCACGCGGAGCTTACCACGAGGTGATTTGATCGGTTCCATTGGACTTAACTAGGACTAACAGTTTGCAGTAGCCCCAGAAAAGATAAACTGGTGGGTAAATTGTTCTCGGTGTAAATTCTGCTCACATGAACCAAATCTAAGTCGATGAGCGATGGATAAACAGAAATACGTGAAAAATGGCATAATTTCCTATTTTAGTAGCAAACTAATTTTAATTAACAAATAGATACTTTTCAAATTAATTCGTCAACGCGTCCCAGTACGGACACATTTGATTTCAAACGACCAAAAATAGCAATCTGTCCCCACAGGGGACACGTTGCTTGTGGTATTAGACGGTGAGTGATTTTTCCTCATTAAAAATGTATACTTCCTCACCAGTGCTATTACATCCTTCTACAATTCCACATCCCGTCTCTAGTGTTTTGACCTCATGTGAGTTGAAGTTTTAACACACTCTCCATTATGATATGTATTTACCTAGAAGATAAATGTATCATATAGTCAACGATTTGCTAGTAATTTGAAGATATATTATTTGAAGATATATAATAATTTTATGTGTATAATATGATTTTCTTCGTATACAGTTGTCATTCATCCTAATATTTATTTTTATATGGTCATATATCCTGATTCCGTTTACTTAGCTCCATGTAACTTCCATTAATTATCGTGCAACGCAAGGCTGTGATGAACATATAACATCTTAATTTTAATAAAATTACAATTTCTCCAACATATGTGATATATATATATATATATATATATATATATATATATATATATATATATATATATATATATATATATATATATGCATACAAGTTCTCCACAATATATACATCACATCCTTTAAATATTTGATTTTGACATTATTAACAAGTTGAGGTGGAGATAAGATCTATTTTTAAACTCAACGAGGCGGGATTACACCATATAAGGTATGTTTTTTTGGGCATATTTGATGGATAATATAATAGTGTCATTAATAGGAAATAAGTCCTAAGTAAAAGCAAAATCCTCAAGTATTCAAAATGGGAGTTTTATTTCTCCATCGGGGACACATATCTATTTTTTTATCTTTTTATGGTCAAATACATTTCGAATAGGGCTACATTGTCCCAACAAGGCAATTTGACTAAAAGGAGATGCATTGTTGTGATGTTCTCGTAAGTAAGATCATATTGGTGCTAAAATAAGAAATGATAGATGATTTTGTGGTACATCTAATAGGCATGAATTTACAGTGGTGTGTGATAAAGACTACACAGATAAAATTGAACGTGACTTCTTCTTTTACATACACTTGTCCAGTCTTTAGAGTTTTAAGACTTCAACGAAACAAAATAATAGAATGTGTAGGTTTACTTGCTCTGGTATGTGACAGTTAGTTATTCGCTTGAGGACATGACTTCTATTAAAGCATCCCAATTGAATGTCTCCATATATTTCAAATGACTTGTAGTGATTTCTTTTTTGGCACTCCAGTTTTTTTTAGTATATCAGATTACATTTATCCTTAGACAATGTAACTTTACCCTTGAAATCATTGACATATGGATGTCATGATTTCTGTAAATTTAAAATGATGGATAAGTGTAGGAGTAGGTGTCACCACCTTGTTTTCTCAAAAGAAGCAACATACATGAAATTGTACTAAATATGAGGGAACGTGAACTCCAAGATGGACTCTCTAAGAATACATAATATGGAAAGTGTATCAAAGAACTATGTAAGCATGTCTTCTTTTAGCATGTTCCCTTAAAAGAATAACCTCTAGTTGGGTTAGTGGGCTTAAAGGAAAAGAAGAATAGCAATGTATACATGTGCTTGTATGTGTGTAAAAAAGATTCTAAACAATTTTTTACCCTTGTCCCGGTGTTCGGCCTTGCTTACTACTCATGGGCCCCTATTATCATTGTCAACTTCTAAGGTATTAGATTATAAGTTTGAAGTTTGATTCCTCACAATTTGTCTCCATTCTCATCATATTTTGGACATGTGCACTCAAGGTGAACAACTTTTTACATAGTTGTTGGTGACAAGGCAATAAAAAACTATTAAGTTCTTGTGGTCACTCAGGCTTTATATGTGCTTTTGTTTCTAGTAATAAACCCAATAACACATAATCTAAAATATATCCAAACTTATCTTAAAGATTCAGTCTCGCATCTGATGTTTCACCATAACTCTTCGAATTTTTCAGGATCTAAGTGTGAACTACTTTTCATCAAGAGAGAGAAGATATGATTGCACAAGAAATGGAGCAAATGGATATGGTGATGGACCAAATGCACCAGAACCTCCAACCTTCTTTCGTATCTCCATTCCTTAACTATTGCATGTGCCAATGAGACAAGACAATGATTAATACCTCTGAGAATCAATGTGGCCAACTTCAAGCTAAAGCCAGCTTTCACATCCACAGTTCAACAAAAAACCTTTGGAGGAAATTCTATTGAGGACAACCCTTACCATCACATAGACACCTTCAAGAATGTTTGTGGCACCTTGAGATCAATAGAGTTCCTCATGAGGTGATTTATTGCACGACTTTCTCCTCTTTGAGGGATAAGGCACTTACATGGTACCACACCTTGAAGCATGGAAGCATACCAAAATGGGAAGGCTTAGATAATGCTTTTATGACTAAATTCTTCCACCTTGATAAGATAATAAATTGTAGGAACAAAATTAGCAAGTAGACAAAAGGCCTATAGAAAATATGTGTGATGCACGGGAAATGTACTAGAGCTATCAAAGAGAGTGTCTGCACCATGGATTTGATGATAGATATATGATTACTACCTTATACAATGGTCTTACCCAAAGTGATAGGAAATCTATAAACACAATAGTTGGAAGCGGCTTCATGGGTCAAACTATAAGCTTTAAAGAAATCACAGAAAACATGGATGAGGTCCAGTTGGGTGGGACTATTAGAGAGGACCCGTTGGAAATGACTCTGCTATGGAATTGTTGTCTATTCAAAGGATCTAGAATCCCTAACATCAAAGCTTGACAAGATTTCTATAGATATATGTACTATGAAGGAAAGAAATGTCAAGGGTAAGAATTGAGTAGAGGTAGTCATGAATTGTGTAACCCATAGAGAGAGTAGGTATAGATTTGACTACTACATTTATACCCATGAAGAATAAGAAAGAAGTAGAATATGTCTCTTAAGTCGTCTACAAGAGATCATACCATGTCATATTTTCTTATGGAAACACAGTCGCAGCAGAAAATTGTCACTTGCTTAACAAGCCCTCTAATAAGCCTCCTGAAGTACCTAGGTTTAGGAGAGGTAATGGACTATCCAGGTATCAGAGTAATACTAACTAACAACATAACATAAACAACTTCTAGAATAAGAATCAGAATTAACAAAAACTTGACCTAATGTTTGAAACGTCCACCTTCACAAGAAGGCAAGATGAGATCAATAATAAGCTAAATCAATGCACTGTCAACAACAACAATATGTTGAGAATTATGCAAGTGCAAATTGGGAGTGTGAATGGGCATATATCTAATCTTTAGTGGCACAACAAAATGATTGACCAACATCTAGAAAATATTATTGACCCGATAAAGATCACAGAAAGACAAATTATGTGAAATGTAGAGTAGAACCCAAGTCGTCATGAATCATCTATAATGGACACTCTTATATATGGAACTGTTCTTGATTCCACCACTACTGAAGTTCAACAAGAATCTATCTTGATTTCTAGCCTTCAAAAAAAAATAGTCGAATTGGAGATACAAAATATCCCCGGTCTTGTCCCTTAGAAGACACAAACAAAGGCAAGAGGTAAAGGGAAGAAAACAACCAAAGATAATTTACCAAAGACTACTGAAGAGGTTATCACCAATACAAATCCATGTTCTCCTAGAATTCCTTTCATGTATAAACTAATTAGAGCTCACAAAAAGTGTGAGAAATTCATAGAAGTTGTGAAGAAATTTCACCTTGATATTATGTTTCTTGATTCTATTAAAGAGATTTTAACCTACATCAAGTTCTTCAAGGATATTATTGATAAAATAAGATGAGGATATGAATTAGAGACAACCAAACTTGCATATATCACTTAAAAAAGATGTATACAAAATAGAAAGACCTAGGGGATTTCATGATACCATTCAATGGTGGGAGTTAATGAAGAGAGGAAAGGATTCAATGATCTGAGAGAAAGTATAAACATGATGTCACTGATGCTAGAATGTCAAATTGGCCTAATAGAGATGGTAAAAATAGGTATGAGAATATAGTTATCATATTAAACTTTTACCAGATGACTAGGCATTATTGAATATGTTCTAATAAGAGTTGGAAGATTTTAATTACATATGATATTGTAGTAATTGATATGATCGAGGATCCATCCTAACCAATAATTTTCAAAAGGACCTTCCTTTCCACCAATAGATCACTAATAGATTTGGAAGCAGACACTATAAAAATAAGAGTAGGAAATGATCATATTGATTTTAGGGTTCAAAATTCCATGAGGGCCTCGTCCTTATTCAAATATGTCTACTTCATTGAAAACTACAATCAACTATGTCATGACATTCAAGAATAGAACTCCGTTGTGAACCCCCATTGATTATAATTTTGATATTGACAACCCCAATGTCAAGGAGTTATTAGGATACCTAGATGAAGATGAATATGATGATACAATTGAGGAAGTCTCTGAAGATCTAGAAGTTGAAACAGTTGACTATGTTTCTCTCAAAAGAAGTAGTGTTGATAAAGAAGCTCCCAAACCCTTGCCCGAGTTGAAAGAATTCCCTAAGGGACTTTAATACTCTTAGACAAATAAGGAAGAAATCTAGTCATCGTAAATTTTTCTCTACTTGAGAAGCAAAAAGGATGACTAGTTTTTGAACTGAAATTGAGGAGGAAGGAAATTGGATATTCTATGGATGGCATAGAGGTTTAAACCCTACATACTACACACATAAGATCCACTTGGAAGAATATGTTGAACTTATAATGCAAGGACAAAGAAGGTTGAACTAAAATCTATGAGAAGTTGTCAAGAAATAATTCATCAAGATGTGGGATGCAAGAATCATATATACCATCAATGATATCAAATAGGTAGGCCATGTCTATGTAGTACCCAAAACGGGTGGCATGATGTGCTAAAAGGTGACAATGACTACGAAATCATGACTAAGGTAGTGACTAGTTGGATGATGTGTATTGATTATAGAATCTCAACTTAACTACAAACACGGACCAATTTCCTCTATTGTTCATTAACCAAGTTCTTGAGTACCTCACCCACCACTCTTGCATTTGGTATCTTGATGGATATTTGGGATTCTATCAAGTACCTATTCAACCCGATGATCAAGAGAAGATGACATTCACATGCTTTTATGGTACTTATGCTTTTAGTAAAATGCTATTTATCTTATGCAATGCACTTGTGACTTTTCAAAGGTGTATGGTTTCCATCTTTTCTGATTTCATTGAAGAAATTATGGAAGTTTTCCTGGACAACTTTTCTATTTATAAAATTCTTTTGATGGATGCTTTAGAAACATATCTTTAGTATGAAATCTATGTGAGAGAGTGTATATATATATATATATATATATATATATATATATATTGCTTAACTATTAAAAGTTCCATTTCATGGTGCAATAAGGAATCATTCTGGGACATAAAGTCTTTGAGAGGAGAATAGGTTGAACTAAGCAAAGTAGAAGCCATATCTAAGCTCCCACCCCCTAAGTCGGTGATAGGAGTGATATGTTTCTTGGGACACACAAGATATTATTATTATTATTTCATTAAAGATTTCTCAAAAAATTTCAATCCCTTATCGAATTTCCTTGTAAAGCATGCCACTTATGATTTTGATGACCGATGTGTAAAATATCTCAATACTTTGAAACATGCTTTCACTACAATGCCCATTATCCAAGCTTTAGATTGGGGCTTTCCTTCTGAATTGATGTTTGGGAAAGTGACTACATGGTTGGAATTGTGTCTGGAAAAAAGGACACGAAACACCATGTCATCTATTATGCTAGAAAGACGCTTGATGAAGCTCAAGTAAATTACATGACTATTGAGAAAGAGATGTTAGACATTGTCTACACTTTTAATAAATTTTAATCCTACCTAATTGGGTCTAAGGTTATAATGTATATGGACCATGGAGTCATAAAATATATGATGACCAAGAAAGACACTAAGCCAAGATTTTTGAGGTGGGGACTCCTTCTATAGGAGTTTGACCATGAAGTAGTCGATAAAAAGGGATAAAAATGTTGTGGTCAATCACCTATCTAGAATTCACTTGGAAGAAGACCACTCCTTGTTGATAAATAATAGTTATCATGATAAATATTTGATATTGTCCAAGGTTATTGATCCAGTGGTACCTTGGTATGTCAATATTTGCAACTTCTTAGCTTGCCAACAATGACCTCTAGTTATTAGCCACAATGAGAAAAAGAATATTTTCTCATACCTGAAAGATATTACTGGTATGACCTAGTACTATTCAAAAAGTGTTCTAACAACCTTTATCGAAGATTCATACCTAAGGTAGAAGTACCTAAGATCCTCTATGAATGTCATGCTTCACCATATAGTTGGCATTTGGGGCAGATAGAACAAAATCTGAGGTGTAACAGTCAGGTTTTCACTAGATGACTCTATTTAAAGACTCATGGGCCTACATGAAAGCCGACAATGAGTGTAAGAGAATAGGTAATATATCCATGCACAATGAGATGCCAATGTCTGATTGGATCAAAGTTGAAATTTTGTATGTATGTCATTTGGATTATATGGGATCATTCCCTTTGCCATCTAGAAATCAGTATATACTAGTTGCAATCGACTATATTTCTAAATGGGTAGAAGCCATGGAGACTCCCACTTGTGGTACTAAGGTAGTGACAAAATTTTTGACAAGGTTATTTTTCCAAGAATGGGGTTCCCAACACAGTCATAAATGATAGGGGCTCCTACTTTGCATAGAAGCAATTTGAAGCAGATTTGAGGAAGTACGGAGTCAATCACAAAGTCACCACACCCTACCATTCATATACTTCTATCCAAGTTTAAGTATCCAACACAAATATCAACCAAATTCTAGAAAAGATTGTAGGAAAATCAAGGAAAGATTTGTTCACCAGACTAATGATGCCATGTGGGCATACAAAAAAGCCTACAAGACACCAATAGAAACCACTCCCTATAGGCTACTGTATGATAAGGCACGCCACTTTCCTATCGAAATGGAGATCTAAAAATGGATCCTGACCTTACAGGCAATAAGAGATTCTTACAACTCTAAGAACTAAAAGAAATACATCGGCATGCATGTGAGAATGCAAGAATTTACAAGGAGAGGACCGAGGTGTGGCATGATGCACTCCTAAAAGGAAATGATGTGAAGGAATGAGATAAGGTCTTGCTATTTAATTTTCAATCAGGTTGTTTCCAGGGAAGTTCATATCTAAAGGTTTATCCATCAAGGATGATGGAAATTTATAGTGAGAAATTTAGGACATTCCTCGTTAATGGGCATAGGTTAAGGAGATGAAGATGAATCATGTACCATGAGGGCTAATATTGATGTGACCAGAACCCACTAACTAGGGTTAGGGCCTAGCAAACAAGGATTAATACTAACCATCAACTTTTAAATATTTGACAAAAAATTGTGATAACTTTTTCTTTCACTAAAATATATTGTAATATCACTTATTGAATGATAAGTCTCGATTAAACATAACAGTAAGATACAACAGAACTTGACTATTACATAGAAGCAAGATTTTTACACTTAATATACATCATGTACATTACATTTTAAACTTCTCTCTTTTCTCACTCTCTCAATCCTAGGATCCTGAGGAAGTATAAGAGACCATCTATCTATTCTAACTACTCTTTATTCAAGACCCCTGTGCTACTCTTGATTAAAGTCAGCCTCTGACTCCTCCGGAAGAGCTAATCCATTACTTGAAAAATCATTCAGTAGGTCGGTGAGCTATTGGCTTAGTGAGTAGAGAATCAACATGTAACCAAGATATTTATTATATTTACAATTAATAGAACTTAAAATGCAATCATGTAAGCATGGTGGTTTTAAAACTGTAATTCACTCAACACGGCAGTTGTACAAATTTGAACACAATAAAAGGATAATCGAACTATTTACATTATTTTAAATCCATTTATTATGCATCTAGACCCACATGAGGTGTATCACAACATGTGGAAGTATCACAACAAGCTACAATCTCACTGTATAAGACTTAGAACCATGCCCAGGTTCCTAAGTCTTTAATCTCAATACTACGTCTGCAGCTGACATCGGCACATTTGCCTCTCGGTGACTAATGGGAGTGGTCGGATATCTCAGACTTCACCTCTCAACCTGGGTACTCAGGCGGTGAGTCAAAGCCCTCAGGTTTAATGTGCATCAGTGGACCTACCGACCACTAATCACTACAACATGTAACACAAGTACTACCGGAATCCTCAATTGGTGTTGGGTACCATACAACTGTAAGGTTTGCCCTACTGGTCAAAACTATCACACCCTACTGGTATGCTCCAGTTTACCTCGATCTGGGATACCTCCAGTCGGGGAACCGTTTCCTCTTCACAGCACATGCCTTATCCTATGAGGATTCTATAGTGTCCATTGCATCTAATGTCTAGTGATAGTTAGTTGATTTAATGGATTTCATCATCGTAGCTAATGATTACCCTATTTTTTACAATTATACATCTAACATTTAAATAAATAAATTATTTAAAAATTTCCATAGATCTCACAAACCATAGTTCAACTCTTTTAAACATGAACTAGGGAAACCTGACTTTCTAGTGCCTCAAGTTACACATTCATCACATGTCTAATCATAACAATTCATATGGAAATTTTCAACATGGTATTACATCACTATTAATATGATAATAAAAGTATATAGACTACTAATAATCACTACACATGTTTATAAAAACCATCACAAATATCATAGAGTAAGAATAAAACGCGGGATAACTATTATTTGAGTTTATATGCTTTAAATTAGGGTAAGAAGTAGATTGTCTACTTGAAAACTTTGCCCAAGATCACTGATCTTAGCCTTTTCACCAACTAATCTTGGATCTTAGCTCACACGATTCAAAATCAAGTTTCAACCCTCAAGATCTCATTTCAAACAACCTTTTAATGTGTTTCTTGGTCCTAAAGAAGGTCTAGCATAGGTAGAATATGAAGATTGTAGGTTAACCCAAGCCTCCAATTTACTAGGTTAGGGATTCTGAGCATGGGGAAATGAAGAGAAGGAAGAATCAATGGTTGAAAACTATTTACCTAGTTGAATCTATGGCAACCTCTTAGATTTCCACCGTTCTTCATGTTCTTCCCCAAAAATCTCCTCAGAAATTACGTTCCAAGTTTCCCTCTCATTGAGAAAAGAGTCTTAGATGGTATAGGATTGAATTGCAGTTCCAACACACTTCATTTCGTTGAAAATGGATAAGTACAGCCTGAGATATAATCATTTTATGATTGGTTGTTCTGGGCGGAAACCATCGCGGTCGCTGCTGCTGTTGTGGTCGTGACAGTAGCATCGTGGTCACTACAGTAGTGTCACGGTTGCTACAATAATGTCCCGATCTCTATAGTAATATCAAGATCGCTACAATAACGTTGCAGTCGTGGCAATACTGTTGCGGTCGCGACAGTCTGTACCCGTTTACTAAAAAGGGCATAACTCTCTCATTTTAACTCCGATTTGATTCATTTTTTTTGTTGGATTCATAATTGAACTCTATACAATTCTACTGTATTATTTTTGATAATATACTCAAATGAAAATTATTTATTAATTATTCCCTCCAATATCATTAACTCTATTCCTGCATACATGTATGGGTTAATGCTATATTAACTCCAACTCAGATATTTATAGTATGCTTAAGTCATGATTATGAGTTGTCCAAACAAATATTTAAGGTTACCAAAGTTAAGATCAAGAACAAGGTTAAATATTGCTAACAAAAGCATGACAAGCATTAAGATTATCTTAAATCTTTAGGATTACCAGCAAAGCTAGGAAAGGGTTGCAACGATTCTCCCCCTCTAATAAAAATTTCTTCTCAAAATTTCTAAAAGAAGAAAGGATACTTGTTAAACATCTCCGACTCCACTTCCCAAGTAGCTTCTTATACACATTGATTCCTCTAAAGAACCTTTACTAGGGGTATCTCTCTCTTTTTAAGCTTTGGAATTCTATGATCTAAAATTTGAATTGAGCCTTCAATATAGGAGATATCCTCTCTCAACTGTATAGGATCTAGGTCTACAATCTTCTCTTACTAGGATGAAACTTCTTCAACATCGATACATGAAACACATTATGTAAATTAGCTAACTCCAATGGCAACTCCAATCTATATGCAATTGGTCCAATTCTTTGAATGATTGGATAGGGACCCATGTATCTAGGAATTAGTTTGCTTCGCTTTCCAAACCTTAGCACACCTTTCCATGGTGAAACTTTCAAATAAACCTCATCCCCAACCTCAAATTGAAGTGGTCTATACATTTTATCTGCATAGCTTTTCTCTCTGTCCTGGGCAGCCTTCAACTGTTGTCTGATCACATATATCTTTTTTGTTGTTTATTCCACCAACTCTGGGCCTCAAATATGCCTTTCTCCAACTTCATACCAACAAATCAGAGATCTACACTTTCTCCCATACAAAGCTTCATAAGGGGCCATGCCTAAGTTAGAATGGTGATTGTTGTTGTAGGCGAAATCCATAAGACTGAGATGATCATCCCAACAACTGATGAACTGTAAAATACATGCTCTCATCATATCCTCTAGGGTATGAAATTTCCTTTCTGACTGTCAAACTGTCTGAGGATGAAAGGTTGTGCTAAATTTCAACTTTGTTCCCAAAGAACATGCAACTAATTCCAAAACCTAGATGCCAAATTAGGATTTCTATTAGATATTATAGAAACATGTATCGCATGCAATCTAACTACCTCATTATATAGACTTTGGCTAACTTTGATGTATCCCATGTTGTCTTAATTGGTAGAAAGTGAAAAGACTTTGTTAGCCTATCTACTATTACCCATACAGAGTCAAAACCACGTGGTGTCCTAGGTAATCCAACCACAAAATCCATAGTGATATGCTCCCACTTCCATTCAAGGATAGGAAGTAATTGTAGAGTGCCTGCTGGCTTTTGATGTTCAACCTTGACTTGCTGACATACATCACACTTAGCCACATACTCAGCCACATCCTTCTTCATACCTGACCACCAATACAATTCCTTCATGTTTCTATACATCTTTGTGTTACCTGGATGCATTGGATACATAGAAGAATGAGCTTCCTCAAGAATCTGCTTCTTTAACCTAGTGTCATTTGGCACACACAATCTATCATGTAGATACAACAACCCATCATCTAAAAATTTGAACTCTGTTCTCTTTCCTTTTGTCATATCATGCATGATTTTTTGCTATTCTCTATCACTATGCTAAAGCCCCTTGATCTGATCATAAAATGTAGGTCTAACCTGCATTTATGCAATTAGTCTACCTTGATCAGACGCATTTAGATCCAGATTCATCTCTCTCATCTTAACTAACAAGTCGCTTTTTGCACATGTCATTGAAAATATTTTCACAGACAATGTTGACTTTCTACTCAGAGCATCTACTACTACATTGGACTTTCAAGGATGATAATCAATGGTGATATCATAATCCTTTATGAGCTCTAACCATCTATGTTGTCTCAGGTTGAGATCCCTCTATGTGAAATTATACTTCAGACTCTTATGATCAATAAAGACCTGACATGATTCACCATAGAGATAATGACGCCATGTATTTAGAGCATGCACTACTGCTGCCAAATCAAGATCATGTGTGGGATAGTTCTCTTCATTCTTATTAAGTTGTCTAGAAGCATAGGCCACCATTTTCCCTTCTTGCATAAGAACACATCCCAAACCTCTCCTGGATGCACCATAGAAAACCACATAGCCCTTATTTGCCTCTAGTAATATCAAGACTAGTGTTGTGGTTAACTTCTTTAAAATTTGAAAACTTTTCTCACATGACTCAAACCAAACAAAAGCTACATCCTTCCTTGTTAAGCGTGTAAGAGGCACTACTATTGCACTGAAGTTCCTTATAAACCTCATATAATATCCTGCTAACCCCATGAAACTTCTGATCTTAGTAGGGATCATAGGTTGCTCCCACTGAAGAACAGATTCCACCTTCTTAGGTTCAACACTGAATCCTCCTGATAAGACATGTCCAAGAAAAGATACTTTATCCAACCAAAACTCACATTTGCTGAACTTAGCATAAAGCTGATGTTGCCTTAACAATTTCAAGGCTATTCTTAGATGTTGCTTATGATGTTCTACATCTTTAGAATATATAACGATGTCGTCTATAAACACTACTTTGAACTGATCTAAATATGGTATAAAAACCCTATTCGTCATGTCCATAAAGGTTGCAGGGGCATTTGTCAACCCAAAAAACATAACTACAAACTCATAGTGCCCATACCTCATTTTGAATGCTGACTTAGGTACATCAGATGCCTTGATTCTTAGTTGATGATAACTTGACCTGAGATCTATCTTTGAAAAGATTTTTGCCTCATGTAGTTGATAAAAAAGGCCATCAATCCTAGGCAAAGGATATTTGTTCTAAATGGTTATCTTATTCAATTTCCTGTAGTGTATACATAACTGCATGGTTCCATCCTTTTTTTCCACAAACAGTATAGGATCTCCCCAAGGGTATGTACTAGGTTGAATAAATCATTTATTCAGCAACTCCTACAACTGGGTTTTCAATTACTTCAACTCTATAGGTGCCATTCTATAGGTAGGTAATGCTATTGGATTTCTACCAGGTAAAGTCTGTATCTCAAAGTCAATATCTCTTTCAGGTGGTAAACCTGGTAACTCATCAGGGAAGAAATCTGAAAACTCACATACTATTGGAATATCTGCTATACTGACTGCTCTTTTCTTTGCCCTAGCATACACCACATGTACTAAAAAGGTCTCACACCCCTTTCTCATCATCTTATCAGCTACAACAGCTGATACTATACATGTGGGCAAGACTTTCCTATCTCCAGTAAAGACACATGAAAAACCACCTTGTGAAATGTGCCTTGTATTCACCAATTGTCATACTTTCTTATCTGATATTATCCAACTGTTTAATCGTATCATTTAGGAAAGTAGGAGAAAAATACTTAAGGTGAAACTCATGCAAAAAGTCCTTCTAGGCCATCTCTGCATTCCTCTATTTATCTTCCACTCCCTGCCACCACAACTCAACATCTCCTTTGAGTAAATAAATGACATGATTGATTTGCTTATCTTCTGATAACTCCATTAGGCAAAACAATTTTTCCAGTTGTTGAAGCCACACCTCCTCCATAACTGGATCTGTTGTTCTAGAAAATTCTATTCCACCAAGCTTCTTCACCAGCTCATAGAATCTCATCAGATCCTTACTAGAAGATGAAGACTTACGGTCCATCTTGTATTTTTCTTTTGTCTCCAGAATAATATGATACATACTTTTTGCCTCATTATCTTATCCACCTTGAGCCATTGCTCAAGGGTCAGGTCCATAATGGCTATCATCTTGTTCCTCACATGTCCACATCCTCTTCCTTCCATCTACATATCCATAACAGAACAGATATGTTAGAAAATTGCAGTTCAAAGAGGAAAACATCCTAATTCTATCGGTCTCTTATCACCCCTGTCCCAAACCTAAACTCATTTTAGGTTCAACCTATGCTCTGATACCAAAAATATTGACGCGAACCCAACCCATTAATTAGGGCTAGGTCCCGCCAAACAAGGATTAAAACTAACCATCAACTTTTAAATACTTGATGAAAATCCGCCATAGCTTTTTCTTTCTTTAAAATATAAAGTAATATCACTTACTGAATGATAAGTATCGATTAAATATAATAGTAAGATATAACAGAACTTGACTATTACATAGAAGCAAGAGTTTCACACTTAATATACATCATGTACATTACATTTCAAACTTCTCTCTTTTCTAACTCTCTCAATCCCAGGATCCATAGGAAGGATAATAGACCATCTATCTATTCTAACTACTCTTCTTTCAAGACCTCTATGCTACTCTTGATTAAAGTTGTCTTTTGACTCCTCAGGAAGAGCTAATCCTTTACCTGAAAAATTGTTCAGTAGGTTGGTGAGCTACTGGCTCAATGAGTAGAGAATCAACACATAACCAAGATATTTATGATAGTTACAATTAATAGAATTTAAATGCAATCATGTAAGCATGGTAGTTTTAAAACTATAATTCACTCAACATGGCATTTGTATAGAGATTGAATACAATAAAAGGATAACCTAACTATTTATATTATTTTAAATCCATTTATTATGCCTTTGGACCTACATGAGGTGTACCACTGCATGTGGAAGTATCACAGCAAGCTAGGATCTCACTGTACAAGACTTAGAAGCATGTCTGGGTTCCTAAGTCTTTAATCTCAATACCACGTCTGCCTCTCAGTGTCTAATAAGAGTGGCCAGATACCTCAGACTCTACCTCTCAACCTGGGTACTCAGGCGGTGAGTCAAAGCCCTCAGGCTAATATGCATCTGTGGACCTACCGACCACTAATCACTACAACATGTAACACATGTACCACCGACATCCCCAGATGGTGTTGGGTATCACACAACTGTAAGGAGTTTTCCATACTAGTCAAAACCCCTACACCCTACTGGTACTCTCTGGCTTACCTTGATCTGGACTACCTCTAGGCGGGAAACCATTTCCTCCCACAGTGCAGAGGATTCTATAGCGTACATGACATCTAATGTCTAGTGATATTTAGTTGATTTAATAGGTTTCATCATCATAGATAATGATTACCCTATTTTTTGACAATTAAGCATCTCACATTTAAACATATAAATCATTTAAAATTTTCCATATATCACACAAACCATAGTTCAACTCTTTTAAACATGAACTAGGGAAACCCGGCTTTTTGATGCCTTAAATTGCACATTCATCACGTCAAATCATAACAATTCATATGGCAACTTTCAACATGGTATTACATCATTATTAATATGATTATAAAAGTATTTCGACTACTGATAGTCACTACACATGTTTATAAAAACATCACAAATATCATAGAGTAAGAATAAAACACAGGAAAACCATTATTTGAGTTTGTATGCTTTAAATCAGGGTTAGAAGTAGATTATCTACTCACAGATTTCACCCAAGATCATTGATCTTCGCCTTTTCACCAACTAATCTCAGATCTTAGCTCACATGAGTCAGAATCAAGTTTCAGACCTTAAGATCTCATTTCAAACAACCTTTTAACGTGTTTCCTGGTCCTAAAGAAGGTATGTTGTAGGTCGAAGATGAAGATTGGAGGTTAATCCTAGCCTCAGATTTGCTGGATTAGAGATTTCGAGCAAGGGGAAACAAAAAGAAAAAATAATTAACAGTTAAAAACTACTTACCAAGTCAAATCTATGGCAACCCCTTGGATTTTCTCCATTCTTCATGTTCTTCCCCAAATATTGCTCTAGAAATTTCCTTTCACGTCACCCTCTCATTGAGAAAAGAGTCTAAGATAATAGAGGATCGAATTGCAGTTTCAACGCACTTCATATCGTTGAAAATGGATAAGTATAGCCTGAGATATGATTGTTTTAGGATTGACTGTCCTGGGCGGCATACGTCGTGGTTACTGTTGGCGTTGTGGTCGTGACACTAGTGTCACGGTCACTATAGTAGTGTCGTAGTCTCTACAGTAATTTTGCGGTCACTATAGTAATGTCGTGGTCGCGACAATACTATTGCGTTTGCGACAGTCTGTACATATTTACTAAAAAGGACATAACTCTCTCCTTTTAACTCCGATTTGGTTCATTCTTTTTTTGTTGGATTCATAATTGAATTTTATATAATCCTACAATATTATTTTGATAATATTCTCAAACAAAGTATTATTTTATTAATTATTTCCTCCAATTTCATTAACTCACTTCTTACATACATATATGGGTTAATGCTATATTAACTCCAACTCAGATATTTGTAGTATGCTTAAGTCATGATTATGTATTGTCCAAACAAATATTTAAGGTTACCAAAGTTAAGATAAAGCACAAGGTAAAATATTACTAACAAAAGTATGACAAGTATTAAGATTATCTTAAATCTATAGGATTACCAACAAATCTAGAAAAGGGTTGTAACATATATGCATCTCTCTAGACCACACACACAAAACTGTGAAACATTAGTAGTCAAGTGGATGACTCAAAATCAATGATCCTTGGGAGGAAACCCAATATTTTATCAAACTTTTGCATTTTTCTAAGTTTTTTATTTTTGAATTTTATTTTTCTAATTTACTCTTAGTTTTCAGCATGCACTCCTAGTTTTCAAAACCTTGTTTATGCAATTTATAATTTGTGTGAATAGGTTAAATTTGTCCAATGACTTGAGTATTTACATGATCAAATTCATGCTCAATCGGTGATACAAAAACCAACAATTGATGAAATACTAAAGGGATAGAAATTTCATGGATTTTTGAAGTGTTCTACTCCATTAGTTTTCACTTAATGGATTTTTATTGGTTGAATATAACTAATTTCTCATTGGTCATTATGACAGGAGTTTCATCAATAGATGAGACTATGTTCTAATCAAATGAAGGAAGTAGTATCATCATCATTCTATGATGGCCTGAACATCCATCAACCTTTAAGGATGAACCCTCTTTGGTTGAGGAAGGCCGAAATTTCATCAATGTACAAAGATCAAAATGTCATCGGAAGAAAACTTCTAAATTCTCATTGGTGGACACTTTTGGCACTTTTCATCAGTGAAATAAGGTCATTCTTTTTGTTGGTTTTTGATAGCTAGACAAGTCATCAGTGTATTATTGCTACTTTTTTATTTTTTATTAGTGTTTGCAGTTTCATCAATGATCAACTCAGTGTTTGACATCAATAGACACCAACCAACATTTCTTCGGTAAATAACATATGTGTTTCATTGGTTCATCATCAATCAAAGAAACAATACAATCCCCACACACTCACATGCCTAAGTATAAAAAATGTCAGTGGATTCAATGGCTAAACTTCACAAATCCTAGCTTTTGTGAGAAGAATTAAGGACCCTAATAACCACTAAGGAAAACCACCCCCATTAGTGGCAGACTCTATCTTTTCATTGGCAGCTCATTTTCAACCACTATCCATTACTTGACCACTAGAAACCATTATCAAGAGCCATGATCGCAAGTACCCTTTGCTGGAAATATTTTTTTATTATTGTTCTCGACGAATCCAAACATATAGGGCTTAATCGTTCCAACAAGCTTGATGATCGACTAAGGATCATCACCACAAATTCCTCAAAAGAAACTCTATGATTCTAACCTGAAATAACTACTACCTTGACAAGGAACAAGATATTCTACAATCACTCCAATGAGGGGATTCATCGCATATCTTCAGTTTTGATGCATGATTTTATCACACACCAAATTCACTAGGGACGAGATCTCTAGTTTTTACCAAAACGAGACCTGAATAAATACCATTCTAGTCTTGTTGTCTCATTTCATGTAAATCAAATACCCATGATATTGGTAAACACATGTCAAAAACTCTAACAAAGGGTTTAATAAGAACCAATCAATATTCTAGATAATAGTTTGAAGTTCTCTACACCCAAGTTAATGATAAATGTGTAAACATACTGATTAGACAAACATACTGACGTGGGATTTTATCGCACTAAAAAACTAACTCGGGCTTGAAATCCCCGAGCTTTTACCAAAACCAAAGTGCAATAATACCACCCGTAAGCGGACGAGTCTTATCGCAGTATAGTTAAGGATCGAACCCAAAGGACAACGTTTTTAAGAATCTTTGCCAGTCAAGTCTAGTTCGAGTTAAGGCTAATATTTAAAATGATTGGTTGATTTGAGGTCACTTAAACTAATTGCAAGAAAGTAAAAGTTGAATTAAAGTTGGGTTTAGATCAATGATATGGAATCGTTGGGATGGTATCAGGTTTCACCACCGCTACACACACAAACACATTCCAACACAAACAATCCAGGAAAGATAAAACGATCCAAATAGAGCTGTTGCAGAACCCCCCATACGGGCGTTAAGTTCACGTAAGCATCACCTTAGGCATCAGATGTCTCGTCACCAACCAGATCACTTACTTACGGCTCTGAAGATACAGAAATCCAACGAAGGTTGTGGGGCCCCTATACAGGCGTTAGGCGCACAGAAGTGTCACCGAAGGCTAGATGGCTCGTCCCCTCACGGATCATACACTCACGACCTCGAAGAAATCACATTCTGTTTCTAGTTTGGGAGTCAACCACATTAATCGATAAGTAAGCAGGTGATAGATCTACAAACTAACATCGACGATAAACAAAGATGATACAAAATCCAACTAAGGTTGTGGTCCTCCCTGAGGGATGTTTAGATCACAGAAGTGTCACTGTATGTTAGATATCTCGTCCCCTCACAGATCATACACGTACAACCTCAAGGAATCCTATCAGAAGTTCTCATCAAGGAGTCAAACTTTGTAAACCTCCATTCCATCCCACATATAGAAGATTTTGCAATACAGAAAAGAACAAGATGAAAGCAAGTAGATAATCAACTACAAACATACCAATTAATAACGAAATGAAAAGCTATATACATTGCCATGGAAAGTTTAACAAAAGAACATGATTGCATGGGCAGCGGGGCTAGTCCCCGCACCCCAGTGAAAAGGTACTACTTGCTCATGATGCGAGAAATAAGAAGAATAAGAAAGAGAGAGAAATCCACCATGAACTCAGTGCAGAAGGTAGTCGCAGCTCGGTGAAGATGATGCGGCCTTCTACGTCGTGTCGGAGCAGATCTGGACGCGAACGGGAGATGCCAAGATAGACCGGACAGTCTCCCTCGCTCTGTCTTCCTTCTCTTCTCACTCTCCTTGATTGCAACACGGGTAGTAGGTGGAATGAAACTGACGTGGACGGCACTAGATCTGGATCGAACCTGTGTACAGGCAGCCTGTCGGTGTCCCGAAACCCCCTCCTCAAATAAGGACCCTGCTGGTCCTATTTATAAGCACTGGGCTGGCCCTCATGCTTTTGGTGTGAGTCTGTCTTGATAAATATCTAGATCATTCGATTTGCATTGTACGCATGCTCATACGGTTTTCACATGCTGCTGGAGCAAATGGTTTGTAAATCGTTTAATTACCAAATGGTTTTGACAGCATTCAGTTTTACGTAGTTGCTCCATTCGGTTTTGATAATCAGCTATTCCACTCAGTTTGCTTTCCCGCTACACGATCAGCAAATGGTCTTGGATCTTGCTATTTAGCAAACGATCTTGACTTATTAGATCAGCTCTCTCGGTCTTCACGTAAGAAATTCACACGGTCTTCATGCAGCAGCAAATCCATGTGGTTTATGCATGTACCCAGCTCATTCGGTCTCATGCAAAGCAGCGCGCGGTCTTGCGTAAGTGAGCCATTCATTCTTCACATCAGCAAGTGGCCATTCGGTTTGGTAGCTTGCTAATTTATCAAACGATTTTGACTTGTCAAAGCAGCTCTGTCAGTTTTCACACATATCGGCTGCTCGCTTGGTTTTGCTCCATGCAGTGCAAACGGTCTTGGCTAATGGTTTGCATGCATTGATCCATCCGGTCTTCGCTGGCAGCAAACCACCAAACGGTCTTCATGTTTCTTAATCCAAATGGTCCTCGCGTGGGATAGGCAAACGATCTTCACGTAGGAGTATCATGCATGAGCCCAAACGGTTTGGGAGTGCTCTTGGTTCTAATGGTTTAGTTGCATATATGCTTTTCACATGAATTTTTGCAGCACCTTCACGATTAGCAAAACGATCCACGTGCATGTACTCAAACGGTCTATGCATGTGGTTCAATTTGGTAACTAATCTACATTTCATTCGGTCTTGGTATTGCATGCATGCACATGAATAGCTTAAACGATTTAATGCAAATTGTCTTGTAGCATGTGTCCATTCAGTCTTCACGTATAGCTCAAACGGTCTCGCAAACCAAAACTCTTCAAATGGTCTCACAGACCAAAACTCTTCAAATGGTCTCGTAGACCGAAACTCTTCAAATGGTCTCGTAGACCGAAACTCTTCAAACAGTCTCGCAGACTGAAACTCTTCAAACGGTCTTGGGGTGAGCAAGTCCATTCGGTCTCGAGACCGAATGGATGAAACTGATTGCTCAGACCGATTGAATCAAACTGTTTGGTTAGACCAATTGAATGAACCCGTTTGGTCAGACTGATTGATCAGAACCAAGGGTGAGTGAAGGTGGGTCCCAGCTAATTGTTCAACCTTATCAAGACCTGCATTAAATCAACATAAATTCAGTTAAAACCTTGATAATCGAATCAATTAAGCAATTTTGCACATTATGATAGATTTTGATATTTAATGAGTGAAATTTGATGTGTTGAGTCCAAATGAGCCCAAGATGGTAATTGAATTCCATGATGAATATACATTCATCAAAATACCCCGAACTTAAACGTTGCTCGTCCTCGAGTAACACAGAATCTGAAAAAGTCGCCAAATGAATACTTTCAATTCGTGTGATTGCCTCCTCTTCACATCACGATTGTTTTCTTTCTGCTCAGTCTGACTCAGTATCTCAACCTCCTAAGACCACTAAACACATCTTACCATATCTTCATTCCTGAGTTCGTTTTCCAAAATCACTTCCGCCTCACTTTTTCCAACAACAAGCATGTCAAAGAGTTTTGTAAGAGTCTAGAGACTCCCGCAAAACAACAAGTGTGCATTTGATCTGACACTGGTATTTTTCAGGATAGGGTAGGCAATCATTGTGCCATTAGGTAGAAAAGGGAGTGAAAGGTGGTATGGAGGGAAGAAGTAAATATCTTCTCTATTCGACTCGAGATTTTTATTTTATGATGTGAAATTTCATTTATTGCATTTTTTGTGCTAATCTCTCCTCTATTCGACTCGAGATTGCATTTCTTTTTGTGTGCACTTTGGCATCTTTTTGTTTGCAAATCTCTCCTCTATTCGACTCGAGGTTGCATTTTTGGTGGTACGCCCCTATAAATTTTTTAGAGGTATGGAAGAAGCGGATATTAGCCGACCCCAACATAGTTGGGATTGAGGCTTAGATGATGATGATGGAAGAAGCAGATATATAGAGGGAAGTGACATGCCACCCCGAACTTAGGGTTTTGCACTATTTTGGCTATTTTTGTTTCTTTTTTATGGATGGAGGGGTACGAAGATGATGGAAGAAGTGTAGAAGAGAGTTCAGATCAGAATGCAACTTGATTTACAATTCTGTGCACCAGGTCGTTCTCTTTATCGTACTCTGCTCAAATAATGGCTTGATGAGGATCTGGTGGGGATTCCAAGTTATTGTTCCACTACTCAGTTAGGAAGAACGATGTGTTTGATCCCTATTAGTTTGACAGACACTTGTCATATTTGCATAAGTATCATGATGTTAGGAGTCATAAGCTTCACAAAATGATTTAAGTCAAAAGGCTAGTTTCAAAAAGTGGTCCTTTTGAGGATTTACTTCGAATAAGGAGGATATAATGATTCAAAATGCATAGCAGGTTAGTTAGTGACTTTTAATGAAACCAGGAAGTGTCAAAAATTCATCAAGTATCTGTTCAAATTCTTTGAAATTTGTAAAACTTTAAAATTTTGAAAATTTATTTGAAAATTTTGGTCAAAAATGCGACGATGAAAATCTAAGACTGATTTAGATGGGTGAAGGTGGAAAGTAAAATACGTATTTTGGTCAAAAATGCAATGATGAAAATCTAAGACTGATTTAGATGGGTGAAGGTGGAAAGTAAGATACGTACCACCCACCCTCCACCCCGAACTTAGAAATTTGCTCGTTCTAAGCAAATTCTAAATCTGAGATGGAGGGGAAATTTCATGCCATTTGGACCACTGGATGTGGTTGCATTCCAAACAGTGCGCGTCCTCCATCTGAAAATCTAGAAAAGCAAGATCAATCAAAACTCAAGATAGCATCTCGCGATGTGAATTTTATTTGGTGCCAAATTATCTTAAAGGCGAAAACAAAATTAAGGAAAAATTTCTAGTTCAAAATTAAAACTAAATTTGAATTTATTTATCAGGTTGCCTCCCGACAAGCGACTTTGTTTTACGTTGATGGCTCGACGTGATTCCTTCAACTTCTACGGTGGATATGCTGGATTGGAGAGATCCATCATCGTTTTAGAGCCTGTATCATCAGAGGTGAAATATCTCTTCAATCGTTGACCATTTGTCACAAATTCACCCGTCTTGTCATTCCATAAAGAGAAAGCACCATGTGGATAGATGATCTTGACAATATAAGGCCCAAACCAGTGTGAGTAGAGTTTTCCTGGGAATAACTTAAACCTTGAGTTGAATAGAAGAACTTGGTCTCCCACTTGTATGTCTTTTCTTTTCAGATGTCCATCGTGCCAAATTTTTGTGCATTCTTTGTAGATTTGTGCATTCTCATAAGCTGTCATCCTGAGTTCATCCAGCTCTTGGAGTTGCAGAATCCTGGCTTGGCCTGCTTCTTTCATATCAAGGTTCAATTGTTTAATTGCCCACCATGCCTTGTGTTCTAGTTCGACTGGAAGGTGGCAAGCCTTTTCATATATTAATCGAAAAGGTGTAGTCCTGAGGGGAATTTTATAAGCAGTTCGATAGGCCCATAATGTGTCGTTGATTTTCACCGACCAATCTTTCTGATTGCGGCCTACTGTCTTTTCTAAGATACTCTTGAGTTGACGATTAGAAACATCCACCTGTCCACTTATCTGTGGATGGTTAGGTGGGGCTACCTTGTGAGTAACACCATACTTTCTTAGCAATGCTTCAAAGCTTCTTTCAAGAAAATGGGAACCTCCGTCGGATATCACCGTGCGTGGGACACCAAAACGGGGAAAAATAATATCCTTGAATAATTTGATGACTGGTTTGGAATAACTAGTGACGGTTGGTTTGGCTTCAACCCATTTTGAGACGTAGTCCACCGCCACTAGGATGTATGAAAATCCATGAGAAGATGGGAATGGACCCATGTAGTCCACTCCCCAAACATCAAATATCTCTACTTCTTACCATAGATTCAGCGACATCTCATCTCTCTTTGTTATATTGCCTGATCTTTGACATTTGTCACATGATAGGATAAAGTCCTAGGAATCTTTGGATATGGTTGTCCAGAAGAATCCACATTGCAAAACCTTCAAGGCAGTCTTTTTAGAGCTCATATGTCCTCCCACTGGTCCTGAGTGACATTGTTCCAAAATAATTTGAGCTTCTTCTTCGGCGATACATCGTCTATACAGACCATCAGGACGTAGTTTGAAAAGGTACAACTCATCCCAACAGTATTGTTTCACATCATGCATAAATTTCTTTAGTACATTTCCAGTGCATTGAGGATGAATAACCCCAGCAGTGAGGTAGTTCACAAAATCCGAGTACCATGGTATAACTTTTGAGACCTTCATTAGTTGATCATCTGGCAGGGAATCATTGATCAGAATCTTTTCCGTATCCAGGGTGTGGTAGCGATTGAGGTGGTCTTCTACAACATTCTTTGTACCCTTTTTATCTCTTATCTCTAAATCAAATTCTTGCAATAGGAAAATCCATCTAATTAACCTGGGTTTTGCATCTTTCTTTGCCAAAAGGTAACAAATGGCAGTGTGGTCTGTGTAGACAATGGCCTTCGAATCGATTAGGTAGGATCTGAACTTGTCAAAGGCATACACGACTGCTAGAATTTCTTTCTCGGTAGTTGCATAATTCCTCTAGGCTTCATCGGGAGTTTTCGATGCATAATAGATCACATAATGTTTCTTCTCTATACATTGCCCTAAAACAACACCCATAGCATAGTCACTGGCATCACA
This sequence comes from Alisma plantago-aquatica, assembly GCA_963693085.1. Taxonomy (NCBI): domain Eukaryota; kingdom Viridiplantae; phylum Streptophyta; class Magnoliopsida; order Alismatales; family Alismataceae; genus Alisma; species Alisma plantago-aquatica. The sequence continues at coordinate 1,061,547,022 of OY856409.1, read as the reverse complement.
CATAATTTCAAAAGGGTGGTCCCAGTCGGGAGCTCTAATGATGGGTGCTGTTGTGAGATCATGCTTTAGTGTGTTGAAGCTTTTGACACATTCTTCGTCAAAATTGAATTCAGCATCTTTTATTAACAAATTTGTCATTGGCTTGGTTATCTTTGAAAAGTCCTTTATGAATCTTCTATAAAATCATGCATGACCTAGGAAAGCACAGATTTCTTTTACATTTGTTGGAATAGCCGGTTTAGAAATCACTTCAATCTTGTCTTTATCTACTTCAATTCCTCTATTGCTGACCCTATGGCCGAGGACAATGCCTTCCTTTACCATAAAATGGCACTTTTCCCAATTCAACACAAGATGTGCTTCTTCACATCATTTGAGGACCAGGGAGATGTGCTTTAGACATGAATCAAATGAATCTCCATATACAGAAAAATCATCCATGAAAACTTCCATAATGGTTTTGGTAAGATCGGCAAATATGGCAGCCATGCAATGTTGGAAAGTTGTAGGTGCATTGCAGAGGCCGAACAACATTCTTCTAAATGTGTATATTCCAAATGGGCAGGTAAAAGTAGTTTTCTCTTGGTTGTCTGGATGTATGGGTATTTTATAGAATCCAGAGTAATCGTCAAGATAACAGAAATATTCTTGGTGAGCCAACCTTTCTAGGACTTGATCAAGGAAAGGCATTGGAAAATGATCTTTTCGAGTTGCCTTGTTCAATTTCCTATAATCTATGCACATCCTCCACCCTGTGACTGTTCGAGTGGGGATGAGTTCATTGTTTTCATTTTGTATAATAGTCATTCCACCTTTCTTCGGGACTGCATGCACTGGGCTCACCCATGGTGAGTCTGATATCGGATAGATTATTCCAGATGTGAGCAGTTTAATGACTTCACGATGGACTACTTCCTTCATATTTGGATTCAATTTCTGTTGATGCTCAATAGTTGGTTTGTGATCTTCCATCATAGGGATCTTGTGCATACACATCGCTTGACTAACGCCAGTTAGGTCATTCATTTTTTAGCCAATCACTTTTTTCCTTTCCTTCAATTCTTTCAGGAGTTTATCTTCTTGTTCGGTTGTCAGATCGGAATTTATTATTATAGGACAAACCTTGAGATCATCCAAAAACACATACTTCAGTCATTCAGGCAGGGGCTTCATTTTGGGGGCCTCTGGTTTTTCACATGTTTCTTCAGTAGCTTCTACAGCCTTGAGTCCTTCAAATGTAGCTTCGGGATCTTCTTCGGTAGTGTCAAGGTCAAGACCACACTCTTGAACTCATTCACTGATGGAATTATCAGTAGAGGGGTTTGTTAGAGTCACTTCTAAAGGGTCTTCTTGTTCATATCCCTCTTGCGTGAGGAGTGATATTTGTTCGATGCAGTCAATCAAATAAACTTCTTCTTGCATACTTGGTCTTCTCATGCTTTCAAAAACCTTGAATTCGAGAGTTTCTTTGCCAAGTCTGAGAAGCAAAGTTCCTGCTTCAACATCAATTAGAACTCTTGCAGTGGCGAGGAACGGACGTCCAAAGATGAGAGGATATCTGGCATCCTCTTTTATGTCCATGATGACAAAGTCACACAGATAATAAGAATCTTTCCCTACCTTGACAGGTACATCCTCAATAATTCCTAATGGGCATTTTATCAAATTGTCTATGAGTTGTATGGTCATTCTAGTTGGAAGAAGTTAAGCAAACCCTAGCCTTTTGCAAAGGCTGTGTGGCATGATGGAGATGCTAGCACCAAGATCTGCTAGTCCTTTCTTGCATGAAGAATCACTGATATGGTAGGAAATCCCAAAATATCCTGGATCTTTCTATTTCTTTCGCATCTTACTGTAGATGATATCTGAAGTGGTTTTAGATAACTTGAATGTCTCATATTCTTCAGTTATATATTTCCTGGTCAGGAGTGACTTTAAGTATTTTGTCCAAGCTGGTATCTCAGCCAGCACATCCAAAAAGGGTATATCAACATGAAGTTTCTTAATAGCTTCTTTAAACTTATTGAACCGAGTATCCAGCTTTGTTTGCCTTAAATGAGCAGGGAACAGTATATGAGGCTTGTATACAGGAATATTAGGTTCTGGTGTTTCAGTTTCTTCATCAATAGGTTTCTCAAGACTTTCCTTATTTGTCTTATCAGCAATTGTTGGTTCTTCTGGTTGAGACTCCAGTGTTGTTGAGTCTTGAATGATCACAGTCTCATCCTCATTAGTAACAACCACAGGTGTCTTGATAGGAGGATCAGCATAGTCTTTTCCCGACCTGGTGGTGACAACCTTCAATTGTTCGGGATGCTTAGGATTATTCTCGGGTTGGCCAGCAAAGGCCCCAGCATGTGGCTTTATGCTAGCTGCAAGTTGAGCTAGTTGAGATTCAATAGCCTTCTGCTGAGCTTGTTGGTTAGCTATGATAGTTTGCTGAGTTTGCAACATCTTTTCAATGGTTGATAGTTTGTCATCAGGAGAAACTGGACCTGCTTGTTGTCCTTGTTGTTGATAAGGAACTTGGTTAAGACTCTGGTACTGGGAGTTGTTTTGATAGTTATTGAAGTTTCTATTCTGAAAGTTTCCCTTGAAATTTCCTTGATTTCCAAAATTCTGTTGTTGATTGTACTGGAATCCTGGTGGTCCTCGTGGCTGGTTGTTCGAACCAAATTGATGTGATTTTACTGCTCCAGAGGGGTTTCCATATTGAAATCCTGGATGATTCCTATTCTGATTCAGATTGTAGTAACTTTGGCCAGGGATGGTAGTAACAACATTAAGATTTTCCATTTGACCATTATCTCCTTGTCTACATATGTTGCTTAGAACAACATCCTAAAGAACATTACATGCTAATGTGGAATGATAAGTACTTTTACATGCTTCACAGATCAGTGAAGCTGACTTGATCTGTTCTTGTTGTCGAGTGGGCGAACGTCCTCTTCCAATGGCAGCAAGAGATGATGCAATATGGTCTTACTTGGCAACTAAGAGTTTCAAGGTTTCAGCGATAGACTTGTACTCGGGAGTAGCTTCAGCCATAGCTACTTTCAAAACTCCTTTACCTACAGATCTACCCAATTGTCTTGATTTTCTGCTCCAAGGGTGACGACCCTCCATGAGCTGTCATAACTTTGACGCATTAAGTTTCCTCCAGATGAGGAATCTAAGAATCTCTTGATATCATCATCCACACCCCTATAGAAAATTTCGATGAGTTGATTCTTAGGAATTCCATGGTGTGGACATTTTCGTAGAAGTTCTTTGTATCTATCACATGCTTCAGCAAGAGTTTCTCCAGGGACTTGAGTGAAATTTGTTATTTGCCCTCTAATTTCATAGGTGAGAGATGGAGGATAGAATTTCTCTAGAAACACATTTTGGAGTTGTTCCCAAGTGGTGATGGGTGTTTCACTTTGATGTGAATTGTACCAACTTATAGCTCTATCAGTGAGGGAATACTTGAAGAGACAGAGTCGAATGGCATCGTCTGTGACTCCATTTTGTTTTTTCATAGCACATAGATCAATAAATCTCAGAAGATGTTCCTGGCTATCTTCACCTTGTTTTCCATAGAATGGGCTGTTCTAAAGCAGGGTGATCCAATGCACTCTTATCTCGAAATTAGGAGTGTTGATGGGAGGAGGTTGTACTGGATGATGAACATTTGTAGCTTTCAGGATTGAGAATTCTCTAAGATCTTTTTGTAGTTCAGCTGCTTGTGCTGCTACCTGTGCTGCTTGAATATCTTCTTGAACCACATCTCTAGCTTCTTGCATGAATCTTTCTCTCTGTGCATTAAGGGCTTGAGCCACCCTTCGAGCTATCTCCTCCTCTTGAGCCATTCTTGCTTGGTTCTCTCTGTTTTGTCGGTGGAAGGTTCTGTCAATCTCTGGATCAAAGCTGGCGGTGAGTCTGGGACTGTTCAAATGGTGCATACACTAATCCTTCTGAAGTACCTGAAAATAGAAAGATTTCGAAAGTGAGAACCATAGAGTAGAGTCAAATTCAAGTAGATGATCGATTGTATCAAAAGAAAATTAAAATCCTAGATTAGCCTCAAAAGAACTAGATTTGACTAACTGATTTTGTTGTCCCCAGCAACGGTGCCAGAATTTGATGTGGGATTTTATCACACTAACAAACTCACTCGGGGTTGAAATCCCCAAGCTTTTACCAAAACCAAAGTACAATAATACCACCTGCAAGAGGACGAGTCTTATCGCAGTATAGTTAAGGATCAAACCCAAAGGACAATGTTTTTAAGAATCTTTATCAGTCTAGTCTAGTTCGAGTTAAGGCTAATATTTAAAATGAATGGTTGATTTGAGGTCACTTAAACTAATTACAAGAAAGTAAAAGTTGAATTAAAGTTGGGTTTAGATCAATGATATGGAATCACTGGGATGGTATCGGGTTTCACCACCGCTACACACGCAAACACATTCCAATGCAAACAATCCAGGCAAGATAAAACGATCCAAATAGAGCTGTTGTAGAACTCCCCATACGGGTGTTAGGTTCGCGTAAGCATCACCTTAGGCATAAGATGTCTCATCACCAACCAGATCACTTACTTACGACTCCGAAGATACAGAAATCCAATGAAGGTTGTGGGCCCCCTATACAGGCGTTAGGCGCACAGAAGTATCACCAAAGGCTAGATGGCTCATCCCCTCACGGATCATACACTCACGACCTTGAAGATATCTCATTCTATTTCTAGTTTGGGAGTCAACCGCATTAATCGATAAGCAAGTAGGTGCTAGATCTACAAACTAACATCGACGATAAACAAAGACGATACAAAATCCAACTAAGGTTGTGGTCCTCCCTGAGGGATGTTTAGATCACAGAAGCATCACCGTAGGTTAGATGTCTCGTCCCCTCACAGATCATACACTTACAACCTCAAGGAATCCTATCAGAAGTTCTCGTCAAGGAGTCAAACTTTGTAAACTGCCATTCCATCCCACATATAGAAGATTTTGCAATACATTAAAGAACAAGATCAAAGCAAGTAGATAATCAACTACAAACATACTAATTAATAACGAAATGAAAATCTATATGCATTGCCATGGAAAGTTTAATAAAAGAATATGATTACATGGACAGCGGGGCTAGTCCCCACACCCCAGTGAAAAGGTACTACTCACTCATGATGAGAGAAACAAGAAGAATAAGAAAGAGAGAGAAATCCGCCATGAACTCAGTGCAGAAGGTAGTCGCAGCTCGGTGAAGATGATGCGGCCTTCTACATTGTGTCGGAGTAGATATGGACGCGAACGAGAGATGCCAAGACAGACCGGCCAGTCTCCCTCGCTCCGTCTTCCTTCTCTTCTTAGTTTCCTTTATTGCAACACGAGCAGTAGGTGGAATGAAACTGACGTGGACAACACTAGATCTGGATCGGACCTGTGTACAGGCAGTCTGTCGGCGTCTCGGAACCCCCTCCTCAAATAAGGACCCTATTGGTCCTATTTATAGGCACTGGACTGGCCCTCATGCTTTTGGTGTGAGTCTGTCTTGATAAATATCTAGATCATTCAGTTTGCATTGTACGCATGCTCATACAGTTTTCACATGTTGTTGGAGCAAATGGTTTGTAAACCGTTTAATTACCAAATGGTTTTGACAACATTCGGTTTCACGTAGTTGCACCATTCGATTTTGATAATCAGCTATTCCACTCGGTTTGCTTGCCCGCTACACGATCAGCAAACGGTCTTGGATCTTGCTACTTAGCAAAAGATATTGACTTATGAGATCAGCTCTCTCGGTCTTCACGTAAGAAATTCACACGGTCTTCATACAGCAGCAAATCCATGCGGTTTATGCATGTGCCCAGCTCATTCGGTCCCATGCAAAGCAGTGCGCGGTCTTGTGTAAGTGAGCCATTCGGTCTTCACATCAGCAAGTGGCCATTCTATTTGGTATCTTGCTGATTTAGCAAATGATTTTGACTTGTCAAAGCAGCTCTCTCAATTTTCACATGTATCGGCTGCTCGATTGGTTTTGCTCCATGCAGTGCAAACGGTCTTGGCTAACGGTTTGCATGCATTGATCCATCCGGTCTTCGCTGGCAGCAAACCACCAAATGGTCTTCATGTTTATTAATCTAAACAGTCCTCGTGTGGGATAGGCAAACAGTCTTCACATTGGAGTATCATGCATGAGCCCAAACGGTTTGGGAGTGCTCTTGGTTCTAATGGTTTAGTTGCATATATGCTTTTCACGTGAATTTGTGCAGTGCCTTCACGATTAGCAAAACGATCCACGTGCATGTACTCAAACAGTCTATGCATGTGGTTCAGTTTGGTAACTAATCTACATTTCATTCGGTCTTGGTGTTGCATGCATGCACATGAATAGCTTAAACGGTTTAATGCAAACTGTCTTATAGCATGTGTCCATGCGGTCTTCACGTATAGCTCAAATGGTCTCGCAGACCGAAACTCTTCAAACGGTCTCGCAGACCGAAACTCTTCAAATGGTCTCACAGACTGAAACTCTTCAAACGGTCATGGGGTGAGCAAGTCCATTCGGTCTCGAGACCGAATGGATGGAACCGATTGCTCATACCGATTGAATCAAACTGTTTGGTCATACCAATTGAATGAACCTGTTTGGTTAGACCGATTGATCAGAACCAAGGGTGAGTGAAGGTGGGTCCCAGCTGACTGTTCAACCTTATCAAGACCTACATTAAATCAACATAAATTCACTTAAAACCTTGATAATTGAATCAATTAAGTAGTTTTGCACATTATGATACACTTTGATATTTAATGAGTGAAATTTGATGTGTTGAGTCCAAATGATCCTAAGATGGTAATTGAATTCCATGATGAATATACATTCATCACATACAAGCATTAAACAATCAATTCAAACACAGTTCATGCATATGTAGACGTGATAAAAGAACAAAAGTAGGTAGTAAGGCAGCTCTAGACATCCTAGCATAAGAAACTACTCACTCCTCATGGAAGTTAAAAGATTAACACTATATAATGGATAAAATTCTTTACACATAGAAGTAAATGGATGAGTATTCATGATGTGCAGATGTGTGTCTTCTTGACTAGGGATGTCTTGAGAGGACCACAACAATACAACACAACAACGGTTGATGGGTTGGTGGAGTGGAGGTCAAATGTTGTTGAAGGATGGTAAATTGATCTACCTTTGTTGAGTAGTTTGATCGAGCTAATGGTGTTCAATAGGTGTTGAGTGAAGATGAATCAAGCAGTAGACTAATAGAAGTTGATCGAGCTCCCTCGCTCAAGTTCGATCGACTGTGGTGGAGTGTAGGTCAATTGAGGTTCCTCTTTGGAGGTTGGTCGATCAAGGCAGATAGCAAGTCAATCAAGCTCCATCTTTTGAGGTCAATCGATTGAGTCTTTTAGTTGATGGATTGCAACATGGAGATGTGGATAGAGTTTTATAGCCTATCAATGTCTCCCCCTCAAGTGGAGGTGATAGCAATCTATTTATAGGAGGTGGAGAGGAAGACCTATAGCCCCTGAGGAATGCAAAGTTGTGCCAGTGGTAAATGCATCAGTGAGAAGAAGATGAAGCATCATGAGCTTTGGTTGGCACATGAAGATTGATTAGATAGAGTGTTATTGGTAATAGTTGATTGTCGAATGGTTGATATCTAGGTGGTCAATTAGTGGAGCTTGATTTAGGTCAATTAATGGAGCTTGATCCATAGAGCTCAATCATTATACGGTTATTGGTTGAGCTTGATCAATGGAGCTTGATCAGTTGGAGCTTAACTGAAAGACATCGATTAGTGGAGGTCGATCACCATGTCAATCAAGGTGGTCGATCATGGCCTTGAGAAAATTGGCACATTGAATAAATGTATTAGTAGGGGGAGATGAAGGATCACGAGCTTTAAATGGTGCATGAATGTCGATCAGATATATGTTGTTTGGAAATTGTCAGTTGCCGAAGTGGTTGATCTCCAAGCAGTCAATCAAATGAAGCTTGATTGGGAGGTCGATCATTGGAGCTTAATCAGTAGAGCTTGATCATAAGAGATTGATCATTAGAGGTCCATTGGTAGAGCTCTATTAGTGTATCTTAATCAGTTGGATATTTTTTTAGAAGACATCGATCAGTGGAGGTCAATCAAGGTGGTCAATCATGGTCTTGAGCCAAAAATGTTTATTGATTTTCCTTATGAACATGCCCCAATTTTTTTTTGGGCTAGTGTGCTACCCCACACCTTGAGAGAGGCATCCCCCTCTTGAATCTCACCTTGTGCCCCCCCCCCCTTGGTCACACTGGTATGGAGAGATAAATTGTAAACTTACAAAAGAAGTCAAGAAAAGTATCAAAATCCTAATGAATTAACATAAATCAATTTAAGTCTAAATGAAGCTATTTGTAAGAGAATATAAGAGATCTAAATGCATGACTAGACTAATATGTAACTGAAACTAGGATAAATATAAATGCATCAAATAACCCTGAACTCAAATAGTGTTCATCTTTGGGTAACACAAAATCTAAATAGTCACCAAATGAATACTTTCAACCCATGTGATTGTCTCACCTTCACAATATTCATAATTCCCTACCACCTGACATGGCCAAGTTGTCCAAATTTATTGAGATCATGGATCATATCTATCCATGTCTTTGTTTTTTATTTCACTTCCCAAAATTACTTCCTCACCACCATCCACAATATCAAGCATGTCTAAGAATTTCATGAGCATTCATAGAATCCGACATAATGAAAAGTATGCATATGATCCAACACTTGTGTGTCTAAAAATGATACCAGAATGAGACATTCTTTATGTCCATGGGTGGGAAATGGAGAGAAGGGGTGTGGAAGAAATATGTGAATTTGTCCTCTATTTGTTTTGAGGGTTGCATTTCTCTTTTTTGCCTTACATGATCACAAGCTTTGCTTGTTGTGCACATTGGCATCTTTTCTTTATTTTTGGTGGTATTCTTCTATTACATAGAGGTGGGTATGGATGAAGAAGATAGTGTAGGGAGGAGGGAGTGCCACCCCGAACTTAGGTTTTGGAACCTTTTTTGGCCTTAATTTTTTGTTTGGTAGATGGAAGGTAAGAAGATGGAAGGAGAATTAGAAGGTTAGATCAATGCAACTTGATGTATGATGTAGTGCATCAGGTCATTCTCCTAGTCTTGCTATGCTCAAATCATGACATGATAAGTGAAAAATGACGATTCAATGAATTTGTTTCATTAGTCACTTAGAAGAATGGTGTGTTTGTTCCCTCTTAGTTCCTCAAATACTTTCCATCTTTTCTAGGGAAACATGATAATTGAGTTCCTAGGCCACATCGGGTGATTTCTATCCATTGGTTGTTTATAAAATTGGTTATTTTGGGGTGTTGCTTTGAATATGGAGGGTTAAATGATGAATCATGCATGGGTGAAAACATGAATTGGAACCTAAGCCAGCTAGACGATAGTTTTATTTCTCTAGAAAAAAATGTTTGAAAATTTTCAATTAAATGATATGCGTGTGTGCAATATCCTTATATTAAAAAAAATCCTATACAAAAGGTGTAGGTGGAGTGAGATATGGACCACCCACCCTCCAACCTAAACTTAAATATTTTATCATTCCCAAGTAAAAACTAAATTCAGATTGATGAGAAAAAAATCGGCAGGGATCAACCAAGTGGTTGTGGCAACTCAGAGAAGGTCCAGTTGAATGGAATGTTGATAAGAGTTGGAACCTTAACTAGAGGAGCTCCATGGTAGTTGGGTGGTTGTATAAACTCAACAGGGATTTCTAGATGATTGAAATGATGTTTCTTTTCAACTTACAACCTATCCAACATGATCCACAATTCTTCCTCCATCAGTAGAGGAAGTGTTAGAGCTATGTATGGATCTAGAAGAAAATGCACATAACAGGAATGGTTCCTATATAGTGTCTTATGGATTAGTTCATCCATGAGGACTTGCGGTGGATCATCTTTTTTTATATGAATATGGTCGGGGATGGATCCACCATCTATAATACCAGTTGTGGTAGACCAGGTGGAGGATTGGATCTGGATTCTTCTCACCACCTAGATCTATATGTAAGAGATGTGGTGTTGTCTTGGGAGGAACTATCTCATCTGTAAAATCATCCAGGTAAAAATCTTTATGTGGTTATGTGTCCTCCTTTAAACATAATAAAATCAATGTTGGGGTCAATGGGGGCATCAGGATCCTAGACTACATTAGAATGTTGCTATGGTTCCTCCATGTTGCATGTACCCAACTCATCAATGGGATATGAAGAAACTAGATCATGAAACTAAGCATCACAATCAAGTAGCATAGGCATGTAAACTTCCTAAGGAGGTGGAAGCTCATCATCCAGTTCAGCCTGATATGGGATAAAAAGTGGATGATGTGGTTTGCAGAGTTCTCAGTGAGATGGTCCCTCTTCATTTGAAATAGCTGGATATGCACTAGGAGTTGGTTGTTCATCTTCTATAATAGGGTCAACCAACTCTGGTTGATCGTTGATAACGTTAGGGTTAGGGTCTACAGTTAAGGAGGCTAGTGGATTGTTAGGTTCTATAATCATGCAATGGCCATCCTCTTACTAAGACTTTTTTATGTACTAAAGCCTCAAACATAGAGAAGCATGAGAACAAGTGTACATTTTGCATTATAGAAGAAGTTCCTCAGTATATGTGTCCATGAATCAATCTAGAATTTTTGAAACTAGGATGGTATCATTATCATTGTTATCAAAAAACATTCCATGGCTACTCCGGCCTCCCTTGTCAACTTTCTAGCAAATCCTCTAACTCCTTAGCTGATAGAACCGGTTGCATTTTCTTCTTTAGTGAGAATTTTCTCAAGGATGTTCAATATATCACTCATATTGGATGAAGGCTGATCTTTACAGTACTTCTCTTCACCTTAGTTTCTTTAATATCATTGATTACATCCTACCACGTTGGGAAATTGATTGTATTAGCATGGAGGACCATAACAACCTCTAGAATATTGTTGATTATAGTCCCTTTCACATCCACAGTGAGAAGGTGTAGCATTATAGTAGAGGGTGTTCTCACGAAGCTCAACTTTGAACAATAGGGAAGGGTTGGGAAAGGCTTCCATGTCATTATTGAGGTAGCAACATATTTGACAGTATAGTAACTATTGTGTTGAACACTCCATATTGTTTGTGTTATCTAAGAGTTGAACCCAAGCAGGAATCATACAACCAATGATGACAAACCATTCCACCTTAACATATTTCCTTAAAAATATGGTTGTGAGGACTTGAACATGCGCTAGTGGAACATGTTGTCGGGCATCATACCACTAGGTCGTATTAATTTCAAAAAAAACTTGAGTCGACAACTATTCAATCCCGGGTCACTGTGTAGATGTACAAATCCGAGAACCACTTGGACTATATCATTTTGTCACACCATATTATTTGAATGCCGGAAAGATAAGGATTCTTTTATTAGGATAAAAGAGAATCAAATTCAAGAAGGTTTACAATATGATCAAATCAAAAGGAAAACTAACCAATTCTAATTGATCTAAATCAATTAATGATTTATTTTTCCCCATCAAGGACACCAAAATTTAATGAGGGATTGTGCACAAAATAAATTCAGTAGGAATGGATCCCTAGTTTTTATCAAAAGGATAGCATGAAAATCCCACTTGCAAATGAATAGATCCTATCATAGTATAGTTTAGGATTGAACCTAAAGGACAATATTTTTAAGAATTGATTGATTTAACACAACTAGGAAGAGTATTTAACACATAGGATCTTTTTTATGATTATATTAAATGAATAAATATAACAAATGAACTAAATCCACAATTATTGGGATGGATGGTAACACTAGGGTGAGTCAGCTTCACCATTGTTGCCTAAATTCCCTCTCTCACTACATCATAAACAAGCATGCATAAATAACATTGGTGAGAGGTGAACCCCACTTTCAACATTTAGATTAGACCTCAACATATATCATTATAGGCTCACTGTTGTGTTACCTAGAATCCTATACTCATTACCTTGGTAAACACATGTTTGAAGTTCTCATCAAGAGTTCAACACGAACCAATCAATATCCTAGATCATGGGTTCAAAGTTATCTACACCCAAGATCATGATAAATGTGTAAACTTGTTGATCAGACAACCATATAAGCTTAAAATGATTGATTCAAAATGCAATAAAGTTCATATATATGTAAAGTTCATATATATGTAGATGTAATAGAAGAACAAAAGCAGAGATTGATGCTACTTCACATGCCCTAGTGTGAAAAACTACTCGCTCCTCATGGTGGTAAAAAGATAAACATTGTATAGTGAACAAGATGATATAGTCATAGAAGAAAATGAATGAGCATCCATTATGTGAAGATGTGTGTCTTCTTACTTTAGGATGTCTAGAGAGAAGCATTATAATACAACTCCACAATAGTTGACTGAATGGTAAAGTAGAGGTTGATTGATACTAAAGGATGATTTATCGATCTACCTCTGTCGAGGTGGTTGATCAAAGTGATGGTGGTTGATATGTGCTAAGTGGAGGTCAACTGAGCAATATACTTATTGATGTTGATCGATCTCACTCTCTTGAGGTCAATCAATCGTGGTGGAGTGTAGGCTGATTTGTGTTCCTTGTTCAAGGTTGGTCGATCGAGGTGAATACTAGGTTGATTGATGAGGCAGAGAGTAGGTCGATCAATCTCCCTCTTTCAAATTTGATCAATCGAGCCTTGTTGTGGATGAATGCAAGGTAGAGTTGTGGATAGAGTCATGTAGTGTCTCGGTGTCTCCCACCTCAAGTGGAGGTAGTGCTTTCAATCTATAGGAGTTGGGGAGGAGGACCTACAGCCTTCACAGAATGTGAAGTTGCTCATGTATTAAATTCATCAGCATAAGATGAAGGTTCACAAGCTTTGGTTGGTGTCTGAAGGTCAATCATATAGAGCTCACTGATAACTATCAAATTTTGAATGGTCAATCTCCAGGTTGTCAATCAATGGAGATCAGTTGGGAGATCAATTGTCGAAGCTTGATCTATATGGAAATCGATTGTAATAGTTCAATCATTGGAGGTTGATTATAGAGCACAATCAGTTGGATCTCACTTGAAAGAGATCAATTAGTGTAGGTGGATCACTACATTGATCAAGATGGTTGATCATGGTCTTGAGTCAAAAATGTTGACCAATTTTCCTTTTAAACATGCTCAAAATCCATTTTAGGCTAGGGCACTGCCCCACACCTTGTGATAGGCATCCTTCTATCGACTCCCTCCCACTAAACAGTATTGGGACCCCTTAGTCCATGCTGGTATGGGGAGACAAAAACCCAAATCTACAAAGGAAGTCAAGAAAAAGTATCAAAATGCTAACAAGTTAACATAAAATATAAGTAATACTAAATGAAGCTATTTCTAAAGAAAACTAAGGCATATAATGCAAAACTAAACTAATATGCCACTAAAACTAGGATGGATATGAATTCATCAACTACTCCTTGAAGGAAAACTGTCAGTCTTTGAACTCATTGAGTAAGAACGTCTTGTTGTTCTTCTGACCCTCTTTCAAGTCTCTTCTAATTTGTATTAGATGTTTATTTGCATTGACCCGTCACCTTTTTCGACCTTCAATCTTCCCTAAAAACCCAATCTTCATTGATAGATGAAGACCGTGTTTCCATTAGTCTATGATTAGAAATAGTATTCATTGATTCTCTACTTTTATCAAACAAACCCTCTATTTTTCATTGGTCCTTGGTATTCATCGGTGGTCTTCCATAATAAATCCTCATATTCAACGTTGGTTTTCATCGGCCTAGATTTCCTGTAGATGTATAAGTTTCATCAACTGTTGATCTTTGCCAACTTGCACCTATGATTATTGGACATAGCATAAACCAGTGACATTGCCATAGATATCATTTCAAAACTTATTTTTTTAATAGGTTGATATCCTTATTTTCATTGATTGATGCCTATTTCTCATAAATCGACAAAATTTCCATTGGTTGTCCTTCCCCCTCCCTTTTCCATTAGTTGTTGAACATCTCTCATCCTGCAAACCTATTCATTGATTGAGAATCTCAACAAACTTTCAAATTAATACTCTTTCTCTAATATACAATAGTGCAAAATTTCTAGATCATAAGGCATTGGAGGACTACCAAGGAAGCAAGCCAAGCATGTGCTTGAGTGGGTAAACAAATTTCTCAATGAAGACAAGAGTATTCCTACTTAGAATACATTAAAATGATGTTCATAAAGGATCTCCTACTACATTTCCCAATCATAAATATTGTGACAATGAAAGGGAGGCCACACCATCCTCATTAGAGTACATACCTTCTAAAGAGGTAGGGAATAAAAATAAGATTAAAGTAGTCAGTGCACCTCCCTAAAGCCCAAACGAAGAAGACCATGGTAGGAAGAAAGAAAAATTAGAAGACGACACAAGGCAACAAACAACTAGTTAGATGAAGACAACAACTAAATAAGTAGCAGAATTGATAACTCCCACACAACTATATTAGAACCACTAGCAATGGTAGTCTCAATTGTGAGGAGAACTTGGCAACCTGATAGTGGTTTTTCCCTAAGGGATAAAGGACACTAGGCAAAATATAATTCTATGGCATAGAAGAGGGTGTAAGGCAACTAGATAAGATTGCGACAAAACCCTAGATAAATTAGGGATATACACATGGATCAAGAAACTTTTAAAATAGGTTATCATGTTTTGATCATGATTCTATCACCAATGATCCTACACTATGCTCATGTCATATCTAAATAAGCTCCATGTATAGAAAGAAGAAGTGGCACATTGTGGGGGGCGAAAAATTTGCAGTCTTCAAGAAAGATAACATATTGATAGAGAAAATGTTGAACAAGATCTTCTATAAAATAAAACAAAGATGCAATTGCTTCCAACAATGCTAAATTCAATATAGAGTTCAGGGGATTGATTACAGATAAGACATCAGAGAAGATAATATGTTAAGAACAACATAGATCACGTCAATCAAAAGTGTCTCATATGCATTCAAGCATAATGTGGGTAATTTACAAGAAAAGTCACTTGTGCAATCTTCACTTGGGGCGACACTGGAAAATGACTCGGGAAGACCTACATACACTATGGAGCATTATGAAAAAGAAACACGTCAATTCAGACATCTACTTATGGATAAATTTATAGTAGAAATGGGCATAGGGTTCAAGAGGAATTATTTATGGGAGGATTCTAATTGAACATATATTATATCACTCGTACCTTCTACACAATTACACTAAAAGCAAGGGGATCACTATGTGGATCTTAAATACCTACTTTCCATAGGTGGGCTTTGTAGGAAAGGAGATAAGCACTTCTATAGATGCAAGAACTTGATTGACTTTTTATCCCTTCTAGATATGAGAAAATAAGACTAAGAAAAGCTTGTTTTCTCTTTAAAAGACATATTAAAGATGAACTATAGCAAAAAACCAAAGAAAGATAAACCTGAAGCTAGCAGAAATGTCTAGAAACACAACAAACCTGAGGTGAATGAAGCCACAGAACAAATCTGGAAACCATTTTAGATGCAGAAACTAAAGATCAAGCTGACAAAGGACAATTATTACAGAGTTGGAAGTCAAGGTAACCCCAAGTGGTGAGAAACACCCCACTACAACTGAGGAAATGTCAGTCAAGAAGACAAAGGAACCAAATTTGTAGGATGTCAATGAAGTCCAAGTAATGGATATCATCAAGCCTTTAGAGGACAAACAAATTAAAAATCAAAGAAGAAAATCACACCATCATCCCCAAACAATGGGGGCATTCAAGAAACGACAACACAATTGCTTCATGGCTCCCTTGAAGTTGTCTCTCCAAATATGAAAGTAGTCCTTGTGAATCAAACTCCTCCACCAAGACATCAAATCCTCCCTAATATAGGAGCTAAATTTTGACATCCATATGACATCATGTGTGAACACATTCTTAACTCTTCAAATAATCTATCTTCTTTACCTTCTAGCATGCAATCACTAACATTGATAGTAGATGAAATAGAGAAAATGGTTCAATTGCTAGCGGTCCTTCCATGGTACCTAGACCAACTTATGGCATGCCAACAATAGATGATGGAAACTACGGTTGTCATGGAACAGAACTAGGGGATGTACAAAAAGGAGCACAACAATATGAAGAGAGAAAGAGATAATTAATGACGCTCTATGAGGAGAAGCATCAAAAGAAGAGACTAAAATGATAGGATCAACCATCTTCATCATCTTCTTCATTGAAAGTGTCCTTGTCATCATCCTCGTCCTCATATTATGAACAAAAATCTCCATCAAAAAACAAAGTTTCTTCTCCACTTTACATAGATACAAAAATATAGTCATTGACGAGGCCATCTACATGGAAGAAAAGACAAATTAAGAAAACTTGGTGCCACACCCAAAAGTCTTACCTCAACTGATCTTATTTGTAAAGCATGCACAAGGTATTAATGACTCTACAAAGAAAGAGCATAACCCAATCCAACAGACGTCACAGGGAAATTTTCGAGTGGGGAGAATGTGATGAAAAGTTGTGGGTGAAGTAGAAGAACCCATTAGAAAATTATTGGGAAACTATTGGGCTTGCTCGACCTTGAAACTATCCCACTTAACATCCATGGCATGTACCTAATTACATCAAATAAGAAGATCCAATAGAAACACAAGTAGTTAATACAAATAAGGACACAACAAGAGATGATTCATCATATGAAGACAAAGAAGGGATGCATGGTCTCTTTGGTAATGCCCCCCAAAAAAACCACCCACATTTCTTTGAACCTACAATACAATAAGTCGTTACATATACTTTTCCTACACCTCTCCCATGAAAAATGAAGGGAACAAACATGATCTTTGTGTCCAAGATATTTTCCAGGGACATCCATGTCCTCATTAATGTCTTAGATAAGTTACTTGGATAAGATCTTAGATATGCCAAGAAGAGGTGTTCCTTGATGACAAGATGATTTTGTGGGATATTAAAAGCACAATCACAAGTGAATTTGTGGATATTTAAGGTTCTATGTGCAAAGACTCTTGAGGAGTTATTATATTGAAAAAAGAAGGATCGATACTCAATGACACCCCTATCCTCTCCAACTTCCTATATGAAACCAAGCTCAAGGCCCCTTCAGTTGAGATCTGGCTACAATTGTGAACAAAAAGTAGACACTATTTGTGACACTGCCTTACAAAATTGAAAACACTAGCTCCTATCTATAGTAGATCTAGCTAAAAGGCATTGATCTTTCAAGAAACTAAAGCATTGAAGATCTACATAATTCTTGTTTGGATTTAACATGTAGCTAAAATAGATAGTAGATGATATTGGAGCCACTAGAAGGTGTTTACTATCAACACCAAAGTTCCTCAATAACAAGTAGGATTAGGGGATAGCGCCTTCATTGTCCTAAGGTTGATTTAAACAACTAATAACATTATCCAATACTTCTACATGTACGGAAGTCATATATGATAGACAGTTGTCCAATTATCTTGCAATAAATACAATACCCCAAAGGATTTAAACAAGTGTTTTTCTCCCTAAAAAATATCCATGGAATAGTGGATAGATAATATTGAGAAAGAGTTGGCACTTGCATGGTAACGGGAGTGGACAATGATGAAGGGTGGAAGAGACACTCCAAACAAACATAACCTGATGTAGGTATGCATGAACAAATGAAGCGAAAAATCACACCACCAAAGGAGATAGTAGCCTAGGAACAACCACAACCCACAAAGGCAATTCAGCAGACATATAAGGAAGAAAAAAAACTAACACCGGAATTACTAGTGGAAAAACCACAATAGATACTGACCCCATTGTGAAACGACAAATGAAGTAGAAATGCTTGCTACAAATGTTTAGAAGGAGAGAGGGAGTTTAAATAAAAGGATTTAGTCAACACTTTATACTCAGAGTAGTTTGAGGAGACTAATCTCCTAAAGTATGAAGAAAACATACATGAAGGTTTGTAAGGACTATCAAACCAACCATTAAAAAACTTGACATATGAGCATGTGATAGGCTAACTGATCATGATTTAGACTTTCTCATGGACTTATTAAAAGAGGAAGACTGTGGTGGTGATATCATGTTTTAGTAAGGAGGCATTTGCATTATGAAGGATGATCTTTGAAATATTTTCAAACTTATTGGATATATGGTAGTAAATTTTATGGTAGTCTGTCAATCTATGGTACAGGATGTTCTCCTCAATGTCCATATGGAAGGTTTCCTAACAAAAATACTTGATGATTAACAAAAAAAATCTAGAGAGAAGGAAAAACTCATTGGACGATTACAAAAATCCATTCCTCGTGATATCTTCGTCTCACTTTTGCATGATAGTCATTGAATTATATTGGTTATTAAAACTAAAGAAAAATAGTTATTTTTTACAACTATTAAAATGCTCGGTTTACTAAAAGTAAATTCACCCAATACAACTAAACCGCAGAGTGTCACTTAAGAAAAATCCAAGGCATATGTAGAAGAAACTGTCAAGATGATAAAAGCTCATGGCAAGGGATACAAATACAAACTAGGAAAAGACTATAAGAACTTACAATTTTGTCATATAACTTCTCAATAGATCATAGAATCCAATGCTTTTAGTTTCCATGTCCATTAATAGGATGCATGCCCTATCTTCTCTAGGTTCAAGAATTGAAATTCTACAACATAAAGATTATCATCCTCTTCATGGAGTCTATGTTTTTCGGCTTCTACTCTCCTATTGGGAGAATGTAAGACTACATGACCAGAACTAAACCTCATCCTTAGACACTATAAGGGCAAAGTGAAGGATAAGTTAGGGGAGATGTAAACGGGTGAGTTAGGTACTATCTTGTCCCCTCAATCTTAACAGGCTTCTATTGATGCATTTAACCTCACTCTTTGTACATATACAATTTTGAAATTTTTGATAAATTAGTGTATTTTTAGACTGCCATGTTAGCTTAAAATTAATGTTGTAATCTTTAGTTAATGATGATTTTTACAAAATGAAGGGTAAACTTTTGACATTAAGAAAAATATGATCCAATTTTAAGGGCATAATATTCATTCCTAAATTGGGTCTAATTATTGTCGAGCTATCCTTAGTAATTTATTTTATCAAGTAACAAATTTGGGCTATATATCCACATAAATTACTTAATGATTATGCATCTACATCAATCCTATTCTAAGATGTTGAGTATGTGAACGAAATGTGTTTATTACCCAAAGGAAAACGAATTTGAAATTATTAAATGTCCTAACTCATCAATCACCCACAAGTATACATGATCAATTATTGTCAGGGTCAAACCAAAGGGAGCTAGGTTGTCCAGGCGTAAAGATGTTAACTTTCAGCAATCTAGATTTGTTACAAGAGAAATGTTGGTTTTTAGATCAAAATAATTTGCAACTTAATCAAAATAAATATAAATGCTAATCACTCGGAGGATGATTACGATCAGATAGGGAGAATCTTGGATATGGGATTTCACTTCCACGTCATGACTCACATAAAACTACAAATTTCAACCATACTAGTCAAACTTACAAAGGTGGGTTGTCATCATCATCATCATTATATATATATATATATATATTTATTTATATCCTAATAATATAAGAAAGTTCTAACTCTATATAACATTCACGTGCTTATACTTAGTTTTGAACTTCAACCCAATATCCTCAACATTATCCCATCCATTCTCACAGTCAAGGACATGTTTCCTAGATAACTATTCCTTACTTCTTAATACATCTTACCAGAATGTTAAAGAAGCATTAAGCATGTAAACATGATAGCCATCCATGCCTACAAGAAAATAAACACCATAGCTTGTCTTGGAAAAGTAAATTAACTAGTATCAATATGAAATTTTAGTTCACATGAGTCATGACATGTGAGATACTCTACCATGCCCAAGAGATGAAGTTCTAATCGTTCATGGTGAGGAAATACAAGTATAAACAATAAATCATGGAATAAGACATGAGTAGAGAGAGGAATAACAAAGAATTGTGTCAAAGTATAGAACAGATAGGAAACTCCATATCAAAGATGGAGACACATCCTTGCAGCTTTTCCTACTCTGACAATGTCCTCTCTTGAGCGGTGGAAAGGGAATGGAGAAGTTTCTCCTGTCCTTAATGAAGAGAAATATATTCAGGATGAGGTTCTCTCCCAAGTAACCCTAGCTTTTCTCCAAAATTTGCCTCCCATGGGTCTTCCTTCATTCTAGTCTCAAACTCTCCAAATGATCTATGATCCACTTCCCAAGGGGTGGGGTTAGTTATTAATATTGATGGAACATTCGTTTCTAATTTTGCACAGAAAACACACCTCACACGGCATGTGCATAAATTCACACAACATGTGAGATGTGGTTTCCACTTCAACTGGGCCACGATCACAAGTGACACACCATGTGAAGGGATCACATTTCATAAGGATGACTCCCTAGTGATTTTCTAATATCCCTGAGCTACGTTGTATGACTTTACACACTGTAACTTCACACGACTGATGAAGCTGTTCTCCAAGAGACACATGTCATGTGGAGTGATCCACACGTTGTGTCAGAGACTGCTTGTATAATGATGAACTCAAAAATAGGGGAAACTCTAGGAATACCAAATAAAAAGTATTTTGGGCATTTTTCCTTCAAAATGAGCGTAATAAAGGGTACCTACAATTCAAACCATGCCACGAGTAAGAATGACAAAAGGCAAACATTCTAGCATGAATGATAGTATTGATTAAAATGAGTAAGATGTGTAACCAAAAGTTGTTTAAAATTGATATGGTTTGTGCACATCAAATCCCCCTAAGCTTGAACCATTACTTGTCCTCAAGTAAGAACAATTACATAGATGGCTAAAGATAAATACATGGACACAACATTAGATTCATATGAAATATAAATTGGTAGCCCCAAATGGTATTTTACATCATTTAGATATGTATCTAAACATGAAATCAATTCTAAATCTTAATATGGGATTTTAAGTTCAAATAGACATTCAAATTGCTTTGGATGAATCAACTAGAGAGAAGTTACTAGAATAAGATGGTAGAGTCCAAGATATAATGAATTGCCATAAAGATCAATTAACTATTAAACAAACTAAAATGAGAATTTTTCTATCCTCCTGCAATGAAATTATTATTCAAGAAATATTTTCAATTTGATTTTAGTTTACATAAAATATATTCAATTATGTCCCTCGACTGCTAATATTGGCTTACACACACGTGGAATATCATTTGGGGATTTATTTCCCTCTTTGAGACGTAATCCCCAACCTTCATTGAGTTGGAAGAAAATGTGGGCGACTTAGACATCTTTTGTGAGGTTTAAATTTTCAACTAAATATTTAAATCCCCCCTTTTATGTGATTCAGACTCCCCTTTGGAACCACAGTCATGTGCTAACACCCTTTCATCATTTCAAGTCATGCAGATGGATATTCATTTGTAAAAAAATCAAGTAGGGCTGTGAAAATTCATTATAAGGTTGGCAATGTCATCTTACTGCTAATAAGGGCTATAAAATTGAATAATTCATGGCGTTTGAATTAATAGCTGATTTAAGAGCATGAGTGACAGAATTGCAATTCATGTTTATCCCAATACCTAAATATTGAGATGAATAGCCATGATTTCAAAATTTTCAATTAGGATTATTCATGCCCAAATATCATTATCTAGCCATTATCTTAATGTAAGCAGATGGTTCAAGCAACAGGGAAGATACTGATCACAACAAAATTTTCTACTCATCATCATACAAGAACGTGAAAAGAAATGCAAAACATGCAAACAAAATCTAAATGACATAAGCAAATTACATGAAAAGTAAAATCAAAACTAATGTCCAGATTTACCCCCCTTAAGCGTGAAATTTACACTATCCTCACTACTCATAAAAAAACCTATGAGCTGTACAATCAGATATCTCAAGTGCTATGAGAAGGTGGGCTCAAACCCTCCTTGGAAGGTTGGAAGTTCTCTAGAAATAGGGTCAAGTCGATGATGTCCATGGAGGAAGATGGTCCTGGAGGCGGATATGGCTGTTGAGGGTAGCCATAATGACCCTGAGAAATGTGCCAGGAGTCCATCCTAGACACCATGGCCAGGATGTCAACAACACTATGACAGACTGGTGTACTACTATGAGATCTGGGAGATGTCTATGTCTTGATCATCAAATCTATGTTTTACATACCCATATAGTTTCCTCATGTCTCGATATCTCCAAGTAAAGTTTTTGTGTGTACTCGTGGAAGGAGGTGGGGAAACATCAACTCTTGCTGAAGAGGACTCGGTATGTGAACCTACATAAGATGCTTCATTCTAAAAATACTTCCAATCTTTATCTTTGAGTGTTATGATGGCAAGGTTTGGCAGATAAAGGACTAAGGACTTGTTGTGAATCTTCTGAAAATATTTTCCATTCTTGCCTTTGCCCAGCAAGTCAAAACAAATAAGAAAATCATGATTGACCCACTCTCCTCCATATATGGGATATAGCAATTTAGGAGACTAAACCAGTTATCATAATGTCTCCTTTTATTTCTTGCTGGTTTTTTGGATTCATGAAAGGAAATTATATCCAATGTTGATGTCGTAGTCATGTAACATAGCCCAAAACAAGAATAAATCTAGTTTGATAACTACACCTTGCTTTTCTTTTCTTACAAAAACACCTGTGATGAAAAGGGGGTGGATATAACAAAGAATTGGGTTGTGAATGTGATATGCACTAAAAGAAGTAGGATTGTAGATAGTTTCTTCAGTGATATAGCTCTAGAAAGTGTTCAACTAAAATACATCTGGCATGATAATACTACCTTCATAGTCAAATTCCATCAAGTTGCAAATTCTTTTAAAAGTTAACTTGAATGGTTTGTTCATTAATCTGCATGAACTTGGACTAAAAGACTTGTGCTTATTATTCTGATTTACCTCCATTTTGAAAGCTCTCAAAAATCCATATGTCAAGATGGAGTATGTAGTAGAGTATGTAGTAGCACAAGTTAGATAGCATAAACCTAGGCCGAGAAAGACAATATATTCTTTAGCTTCATCTAGAAACCCACTCGGTACATATCATTTAGATTTGGAAACCTGCATAGCAGTACCTGAACAGAAGCAAGGTGACAGAATATGACATCCTCATATGCATTAAGCGTGAAGTGGACCATGGAGACATAAGGCATATCTGATGAATAAGGCTTAAGGTTATGGCACTCTCTCTTAGTGAAAATCTTTGCTCTCAACATCTTGTGGCTGCTAGTCACTGTCACATGAAGTTAGGGTACAACACAACATGGATGATGCTTCTTCTTCACGGCATGGATGGAATGGGGCAAGACATGAATGACAGCTCTACGGCATGTCAAGTGTGTTCCACTATAGATCCTCCATAGAAGAAGAGTTTGGAGATGGTGGCTCATTCGTCCTTCCTTTGGATTGATGCAATAGTTGTAGGGATTCAGACACAATGTTGGAGGTGGCTCTGGTCACGGTGGTGTTGTGTTGACGTATGGCATGAGGTGGTTCGGGGTGTTGATGATGTTGATGGGAGACTGTCTATGGAGGAAAAAGGGGTGGAGATCTCACACGACACAAGGGAAAAATCTACCAAAATTTTGATATTTTCTCTGAGAAAGTTACACGACATGGTGTTTGACCACAAGGCGTAACAATGAAGTCCTGCTACTTTTCATTTTTTTCCCTACTTGAACTCCACATGTGGTGGCTTGTGACCACACATCATAACAGACAAAATCTATGAAAACTTGGGCATTTTCCTCATGAAAGTTACACATTGTGACTCATGGCTACACATCATAAGGAATGATATCTCTAGAAATGCCATGATGCACCCAATAACTCCACACACCATGTGTGTCAATGTACACTCAGTGTGCTCAAAGTTATTGTAGAAGCAAAATTTCTTAGTCTGAGTCATGTTGTGACATCATGGCACTCGGCGTAGGAAATGGTTCATGTGATCTTTAGTGAATTAAGAAATATGGTAATTGTCATGTGTGGTACTTCACATGCCATGTCTCAATATGATTCTTGTCTCTCCTTCTTCTCTTTACCCTCTCTGACTATATCAATCATTACCTATAAAGTGCAAGTAAATACTCAATATATCCACACTAAACTAAGAAGTTCAGCGCCAAGAAGTTTTATTTTAAAGTAAATGATTGTAAAGTAAACAATGCTAAAGTAAATGACTCAAAACTAGCTATCCAAATATGGGGAAGACTCCCACAAAGGCCTCCCATTTAAAGTCTAGAAGTAGACTTGTTTCCTCATCAACAAAGTTCTAAAAGGGAGCAGGAGACTCATGTTTCTATCTTCACTCCATCAATGTAAAGTTTGTAATGTTGCCCATTGACTTTGAATGTTGATTTCTTGCCCTAAAGCTCCATAGTCCATATAGATAGATTTTCAATACCAAAAATGGTCTTGACCACTTGAACAGATCTTCCCTGGAAAGAGCTTCAATCTTGAATTAAAGAGCAATACTTGATCTCCTTCAGCAAAATATCTTCTTCTTATCTTCTTGTCGTTCCACGCCTTTGTTCTCTCTTTGTAGATTTTTGCATATCCATAAGCATCTAGCGAGAGATCCTCAATCTCTTGAAGTTGTATTTGTCACTTTTTGCCTACCTTCTTAATGCAAAGTTAATAAACTTGATAGCCCATAAGGATTTGTGCTTCATCTCCAAAGGAAGGTGGCAAGACTTGCCATATATAAGCTTGAATGGTGTTGTACCTAAGACTCTTGTATGTTGTCTATAATGCCCAAAGAGAATCATCTAATTTGAGGGTTTAATCTTTCCTTGAACTTGAAACTATCTTTTCCAAGATGCCTTTGAGTTGTAAATTGGATACATCAACCTAGGTATTAGTTCAAGGGTGATATGGAGTGGAGATCTTATGCCTTACTCCATACTTGGTGAGAAGATTAATGAATTGCTTCTCATTGAAGTGTGTACCTCCATATGAAATGACAGATCTTGGAACTCCAAAGAGGGTAAAGATGATCTTTTGAAATATTTTAATGACTGACTTTGCATCCGAAGCATGGGTAGGAATAGCTTCTACTCACATTGACACATAATGGCAAGCAACCAAGATATATTTGCAGCCATATGAGCATGGGAACGGGCACATGTAGTAAATACCCCATACATCAAATACCTAAATCTCAAGAATTAAGTTGAGAGGCATCTCGTCTCTCCTTGATATCCCGCCAATTCTATGGCACTTGTCACATCCTTTGACATAAGCATGTCCAACTCAGAATAAGGTTGGCCAATAAAATCCATCTTGAGGAATATTTGTTGTTGTCTTCTTTGCCCCAAAATGGCCTTTGTAAGAAGAAGAATGGAATCTAAAGATAAGTCCTGGGATATCTTCTTTAGTTACACATCATCAGATCAGTCCAACAGTTCCTTGTCTAAAAAACATTGGATCCTCCCAATAGTAGAATTTGATGACATGTGAGAATTTCTTCTTTTGTTGATAGGTTAAATTAGGGGGAAGATGCCTGGTAGAAAGGAAGTTGGGTATGTCTACAAACCATGATGCTTGTGATGTATCAATAGCACACAACCTTTGAAAAATAAGGTAATCATCAATGGGAAGTGCATCAGTTGCATATGTAGTCAATCTGGAAAGGTGATCATCCACAATGTTTTTAATACCCTTTTTATTCCTGATTTCAAGATCAAACTCTTGAATTAATAATATCCAGCAAATCAACCCATAGTTTAGCATCCTTCTTATTCAACAAATATTTTATTGTTGCATTATTAGTGTAAATCACAACTTTAGATCCCACTAGATACTGGAAGAATTTGTTGAAGGCGTATACAATGGTTAGAATCTCCTTCTCTGTGGAGGCATAATTTATTTGAGCCTTATCTAAAGTCTTTCTGGCATAGTGTACCTCATGTAGCTTATTGTCTTTCTACTGACCGAGTACATCATCAATGGCATAGTCACTAGCATCACACATTAATTCAAAAATGTGCACTCCAATCCATTGACTGAATGATAGGGGCTAAAATGAAAGCATCTTTGAGCTTTCTAAATGCAGCTTGACATTCATCATCAAACACAAAGTCCACATCTTTGGCAAGCAATAAACATAATAGCTTGTCTATCTTGGAAAAATCCTTGATGAACCTCCTTAAAATCCTACATGGATAAGAAAACTTTGAACATCTTTGATTTTTGACAGAGTGGACATTTTTTCTATTGCTTCTACTTTTTCCATGTCAACTTCAATACCCTTGTTCAACATCACATGACCTAGTAATATCCTTGATTGTACCATGAAATGGCACTTCTTCCAGTTTAGTACTAAGTTAACCTTTTTATTATGCTCAAGGACTTTAGATAAATTTGAAAAACAATCATCAAAAGAATTTTCGTGAACATTGGAATCATCCATGAAAACTTCCATTATACGTTGGATGAAATTAGAGAATATAGCCATAATACAATGTTGAAAAGGTGTTGGTGTGTTAAAAAGGCCAAAGCACATGTGTCTATGTGAATAGGTTCCATCAATGCATGTGAAGGTTGTCTTTTCTTGGTCTGGTGGGTAAATCAGTGTTTGAAAAAATCCAGAATAGCCGTCAAGATAGCAAATATTGGGATGATTGGCAAATCTTTCAAGCATTAAATCAATGAATGTCAAGGGAAAATGATCTTTATGAGTTTCCTTGTTTAATCTTCTATAGTGTACACACATATGCCACCCTGTGGCTACACGTGTTTGTATTAGTTCATCATTGTCCTCTTTTATGATAGTTTCACCCCCCCCTTCTTGGGTACTACGTGAATAGCACTCACCTAGGGGCTGTTACTTATAGGGTATATGATCCCTTCATCTTTCAACCTGAAAATTTCTTTCTTTACAACTTCAAGCATATTTTGATTTAGACACCTAGGAGGTTCTACACAAGGTTTCGAACCATCTTCTAAATTGATTCGGGGCATGTAAATGGAAGGGTTGATTCCTTTCAAATTGTTGATGGAATAACCAATTACTTATTTATGCAAACACAATTCACTAATCATTTTTTTGCTTTGTCATTGGTTAAATCAACATTTATGATGACAAGAGATGTAGAATTAGGATCAAGAAAAGCATACCTTAACCCTAGTGGAAGGGGTTTGAGTTCTACCTTTTTCTCCTTGATAGACTTGAAAGAATCATCTTCAGTGGTGTAACATATTTGTGGGGTAGGTGTGGATCAAAGTGTTCAACTCACATTCTTCACAATAATCAACAATGAAATCAAAAAAATCTTTGTCTTCTTCTAGAAACTTGTCAATACAATCAACTAGGCAGATTTCTTCTATTTTGTTTGGAGCTTTTGATTGCATCTAGAATAGAGAATTCCATCATTTCTTCTCCTACTCTAAGAGTGATCCTACCTTCCCATACATAGACTATATAATTAGCTATGTAGAGGAAGGAGCTTCCAAAAAGGATAGGGTTGGATGGGCTTCATTCATGTCCAACACAATCAAGTCACAGGGAATATAGAATTTACCCACTTGGACTGGAACATCTTTAACAATTCTTCTTAGATATTTGATGGTGTGATTTGCCAATTGAATGGCCATCTTGATCGGGTTTATATCTCGAATGTCCAATTGTTCTAATAGTGTTTGAAGGAATAAGGTTTATGTCGACACCAAGGTCAACTAAACCTTTGTCAAAAGTTGTGTCACCAATTTTGCACGATAGTGTGAAGGCACCACGATCATCAATCTTCTCTGGTAATCTATTTTGAATGATGGAACTCATCCTCTCAGAAAGCATAACCGTCTCCACTTCATCAATTCTTCTGTTCTAAGTTATGATGTCTTTTAGAAACTTTGCATAATTAGGCATCTCAACAATTACTTTAGCCAAAGAAAGCTTGATATAATGTTTGTTGAGGATGTCCATAAATTTGTGGAATCTGCCATCCTCCTTCTTTTGTGCAAACCTTTGGGAAAAGGGAACAATAGGCTTGTAGGAAGGTTGCTCTTCATTTGCATTTTTCTATCTTCATTTTTCTTCAAACTCATCATCTTTACTAATGTCATCATCAACTACCTTTTTATCTGAGGGAAAGGGTCTTCTAATCACATTTACACTCCTTAAAGAAATAGACTTGCATTCCTGTGGATTCATATCTGGTTGACTTGGCAGTGAACCAGAAGGGGCTCTTTGATTTGCTAAATCTTGTTGTGCAATCTTATATTCTAGCATCTTTCATGGGTAGCAATGCCATCTACCTTTGGAAAGAGTTGAGTGATGGCATCTTTCAGAAGTTGCCCATGTGCATGAAATACATCATTCTGCTAGATTTATGTTGACATGAATGTCTCAAGCATGCTCTCCAAACTCAACTTAGGTTGATGTTGATTGTAGCTCATGTTGTTGTTGTTGAATCCTAGAGGCTGGTTATTATTCATGGGATGTTGGTTGCCCATTGGTTGTTGTTGATTTTCACCTTGATTATGATTATGTGGATTATGGGGATTGCTATTCCTGTAGGAGAAATTTGGATGATCCCTCCTCATGGATTGTAAGTGTTGGAGTAGGGGTTGTAGGGCTTCTTGTTTCTGAAGATCCCTACTGCATTGACTTGATCTGGCATCTCTCCAACATTCATTTGTGGGGCAAAACAAGAAGAAGAATTATTCCTTGCGGCTCCACACACATCACAAACTTGATCAGACACTTGGATGGAATGTGTACCCATGTTTACAAATTTCTGTGACAAGGCATCAAGCTTGGCTGCAATAAAATCTACTGCATTGACAGTGTGTTTTCTACCTGACTTTTTAGTAGTACCGCTTGATGAAAATGGTTGGTAGGTCATTTTTGATCTCCATTTGAAATGATTGAGTGCCATGTCTTAAATGATGTCACATGCTTCCCTATAGGATTTGTACATAAGGGCTCCATTTGCAGCAACATATATGGTCATACATGTATTGTAGAATAACCTATTGTAGAAGTTTTGTAGCAGTAGCCAACTGGTCAAGCCATGGTGAGGAAAAAGCCATTGTGGGTCTTTAAATCTCTCCCTATATCATAAAGTGTTTCACCTTCCTATTGTTTGAAAGTGGCGAGTTGAGTCTGTAATTGTGCGGTCTTGCTAGGAGGAAAGTAATTAGTAAGGAAAGCATTCATCAGCTTTTCCAACTTTTGATGGAACGTTTAGGTAGGGAAGAAAGACACACCTTGGCTCTATCTCTCAAATTGAATGGAAAATAAGTATACATACCCCCATCAATAGGAACACCATTATCTTAAAAGTGTTCATGTACTACAAAAACCCATATATGTGAAGATATGGATCTTCCAGAGGAGTTCCTCTTAATCTATTCTTCTAAATCATATGCATAATGGCGGGGCTGATAGAGAAGTTATTAGATTCAATAGTTGGATGATTGATGGCTCCACATATGTTGATGATAGCAGGCACAACAAATTCTTTTAGTAGGCGGTTGTCTTCCATGTTTGACTCTTGAAGATGATTAGGTGAAAGTGGTG
Source organism: Alisma plantago-aquatica (assembly GCA_963693085.1). NCBI lineage: Eukaryota > Viridiplantae > Streptophyta > Magnoliopsida > Alismatales > Alismataceae > Alisma > Alisma plantago-aquatica. The sequence continues at coordinate 1,061,517,336 of OY856409.1, read as the reverse complement.
GTGAATGTGTTGAGTGGGGCAACGATGGTTGTAGTTCCTCTACATTTGAAGAGTTGTCACTCTTCATTTCCCTCCTTCAACTACAAAAAGTGTAGGCAAATACGGCTATAGAACAGGCAATAGAATCAAAATTTAATTGACATATTCCCCTTTGAATAGTTGATCGTGCCAATTACTATGTAATGGCAAGGATTGTTTGTGAGGTTTTACCTGGTCCTAGAGTAAGTCTTGTGACAATTCCCTCGTAGTAGCATGCACCTATCTTCAAGTTGCACTTAGAGAGCATCAGCAGTAGCCTCTTAGTTGATTTCCATAGAAAATAGTTGACCTTGTCCCCCTATCAGTAGGCAACAGTCTCCTTGCCTCTATAGTAGTCCACAGGGACCACCAAGAACTCCTATCATTCTAGAAGAATAGAAAAGAAGGAGTTTTCCCTTCTACTTGGTGTACTAACACCAACTTTCACTCTCACAAATCTCTTTCCCTTGCTATCCCCCCTTTGATGGGTAGGACTTGCTCGGGTTCTTTCAATTACCACAACCACAGATGACAACAATTGTCAAAGCAGTTGATGTGTTTGAGAAGCCCCCAGTACCTCTCTATTTATAGGAGGCTCAAGGCCAGGGTTACCAGTCTGAGTGGGAGTCAAATGGGATAAAATTTCACATATTTTCACATCCTGCAGATGGTGAAATGGTCAGTTTAGAGGTGAATTGATCAGTTTGCATGTGAGCTGATTGTTTCAACCCTTGAACCTATCATTTCATCATGTTTCCCAATCACGGTTGTATTGACAATTAATATCATATTAATGCACAAAATGATGTTAGCACTAATCCTTGATCCAATTAAATTTATCAACCAAATGATCACTTCACAACCAGAACTGGTCAAGTTCATAGACCTAAGTCGATTAATTCACTTCATGAACTGGTCATTTCACGGACCAGATTGCCAATTTCAATTCAATTAATCTGACACTTTAAAATGATCGGTTCAACGGTTGAACCAGTCAGTTCATAGTCTAGTCATTCAACATTTAACCATGGTTGTTTGAATTATATATTTAACTCCTTAGTAATGAATTTTAAACAATATTCATGAATAAACTCCTATTCCAAGTGTATCCTATGTGTGTGATCCTATAGGTTCCAAGTTACATGGCAATGAATTTCCATATCTAGTTTATGACATCACAAGAAATGAGCGATATATATAAACACAACATTGCTATCCAAGTAATTGAGAAAGATGAAGAACAACTTCAACTATAATCTATGATAGGTGTTACAGTGATTGTATAATTCCTTTGTCACGGATATCCATGTTGAACTCGAGGCATGAAATTTTCATCCTCTCAACCATCAATCCATGCTCCTTGAACTAGAGCAGAATTGTCTGAGATATATATGAACTCAATTTCATATATTACTTCACATGTGCATGCACATGCTTTTTAAAGTCTCACTTATCAAGTGGCTTAGATATCAAACTCATGTAGGAGGGACAAATCCCATCTACATCATTCACAATCATCCCCATGTGTCACAGTGCACCCGAATACCACCTTTATGACAACCCTCATTCAAGGTCACGGTGGATGATGTCAAAGTACACCGAATGGCATGTGATGAGTGTAAATATTTCAGGTCTAAAAGTCACAATCACCACCAACACTTATGAGAGATGATTCTGATTACCAATTGTGGTTTCCACAAGTCACTCTCAAGGTGGGTCTGTCTGATACACTGTTCTCTAACAAGTATCTATGTGTTTGGTTTGATATCACATATCATGACTTAATGACATTCTTATTGGTATGTATTCCTAGAGAGACAATCATGTGATGATTGTAATGGCATAATTTGTAATTGATTTGGTTGATAAATAAAGGCAAGCTTCCAATTTATTCTATTTAATTCAGTTATGAGATAATAATGTAACATCATAAATGTCTAGAGAATTATATTACTCAATGACATATGTCTTCAAGTATGTGAATTGGAGAAATGAGATCATACAGATGTTAAGAGTACATATATATTCTCATTATGTCCATGATCGATTGTTATTGTGGAAGGTTGATAGACAACAATGACACATAAGATCAGAGTACGAGTTGGTTGATGGTAGGGTCTCATTAATCATGATATGGCTATATCAAACCAATCACATAGATTAATGTTAGAGAATAGTGTATTAGACAGACCCACCATGAGAGTAACACATGGAAACCATTACCATAGTATTTCATAGTAAGCTCTCATAGTGGTGGTGGTGTTTGTGGATCTTAGACCTAAAATCATTCCACTAATCACATGTTGTTGGGTACACTTTCACATCATCAAAATCAATCCTGAAACATTGGTTGTTATAACGGTGATGATTGGGTGACTTTGATACATGGGGATTGACTATGAGTGATAGAGATGGGATTTGTCCCTCCTAAGGGAGTATGATATCCAAGGCCTCTTGATTAGCGGGACTAAGAAATACATGGCCATGCACATGTCAGTCAATATGTGATATTGAGATTACATATATCTCAGATAGTCTGCTCTGGTACAAGAAAGAAGATTGAATATTGAAGAGGGTGACTACTCCAGCCTTGAGTTCAATATGAATATTAGTAACAAAGGAATTATACAAACACTACAACACCATACACATATTGTAGGTTGACATTGTTCCACAACTTTCCATTCACTTGGGTAGCACTGATGTGCGACTAGGCACCATTCTTTTCTTGTGATGTCATAAGTCAGTTGTGGACATTCACTACGAACATGATATGGGACCTATAGGGTCACACTCATAGGTCTCAACCTAAAACAGGAGTTTAATATTGAATGATGATTGAATTGATTACTAAAGTGTTTAGGTATTCAATTCACGCAACAAACCAATTGGCTATTGTAACACCCTCCCTAAGCACACACATGTGCATAGAAGAAGCAACACCAAGTTATCCATAACTCGTGTACTCAACGGGGCATTCATAACAACAATATAATCAATCACACAAATTAAAGTATTAAAACATTCCCATGATTGTTCTTACAAAAGTAACATGAATGTTATTACATGGAAAACTCATTTAATTTCTTGAGTCTCTACTCTAAAGTTCTAAACATTTAAAATATATAGCTGGGCTTATAAACCTAAGTATCATCTTATAGTTGTCACCCCTGCCGATCTTAACATGCTCTATCCTTATGCTTTGAGTCTCTGGGATCTACTCTACCCTTGCTCATCACCTACGAACATCTCATTCCCAACCATACATTGGAAAAATGGGAAACACATTAGAGTAAGTGGCATGAGTATTCTAGTATATGCATTACTGAAGAAATTATATGCTACAAAATATTCTTGAACATTATAAACATGATACTAACAGTAAACTCTATATAAAATTTGAAACATAAATATCTCTTCTTACTTTAACTTAGTTCTTGTCTTTTTACTTATCTTTCTTAGGAGACCTATACTCTGGTACCTGGGTCTCATGACCTGCACTAAGGTGCCTGGGTCACATAACATGCACTCTGGGCCTGGGTTGTCTCTTAATTGGCCTGCACTCTGGTGCATGGGCCACATGACTTGCACAAAGGGCTTGAGTCATGTGTCTCTTATCTTAATCTCTTTCATTATACTTATACATGGCATTATGTACATTCTCTAAACTAATGCATATTTTATTTATGACTTTTATCTAACTGTGGCCACCATTATACAATAAGTCCTTCTCTGTTGACACCAGAGTGTCCTCTATGGTGCAACGCACCCTCTGTTGGCACAATGTGCCCTCTATTGACACCGAAAAGTCCTCTATGGTGCAACACACCCTCTATTAGCACAATGTGCCCTCTGTTGACACCGAAGTGTCCTTAAGGGTGCAACACACCCTCTGTTGGCACAATGTGCCTTCTAAAATGGAGTAAACACTCCTATGAATTGGCAACAGATTCCTCTGAATTGTCCCAGGACTCTCTAAATGAGGACATATCATATAATGTATTATGTGAAGGTTCTGAATTAATTACCTTAAGTCTAAGCTTACTAAATTCTAAATCTGATCTTATTTGAAACTGAATATTGAGTATTGAACATTACTAAACTCTGAATCTAAATCTCTACTCTTAAATTTTAAACTAAATCTATATATAAATGTGAGTATATCTCTCAAATACTACATAATTGAGACTGGGTCTATAACCCTTATGATGTATCTTTATTCAAAATTTGGCTACTCACACAATGAGTATTCTAAGTCTGAATCTAAATTTAATATCCTCATTATCTGGATAATCCTTAATCTAATACTTCAATCTGATTGAAATGACTTAACTACTTTTGACACTAAATATATGACAACTAAGCCTAAAGGCTTAGGGAAAGGATCAAAACTAAATATGGGAATACAAAGTATATGATAGTTCTCAAGTATCAAATATCTAAAAGAATGTGATTTCTGACAAGGTGACTCAATTTCTATAAAATCTCAGTAATTCTGATCTCAATACATTCATATGAACTTAAATCTTAAATTTGAAAGTAGAAATCATATAGATTCTCATTCTACAACTTAATCATGACTTAATGTCTCATAAATTGATAATATCATCATAAACTCATGTTACAATATATTCTAATCCCAATAGTACCCTTATCTTGGAAATTGGGCCATGGTCTACCATGTGAAGTACCCATATTATCACATAATACTTACTTTTAAACACTAATCTTTCTAAGGAATCTATTTCACTTCTAAATTCTTAGATCACTCCATATATAAGAAATCTTGATGACATGTTCCTACTTGAATTCTTAGCACACAATTATATCTATAAATGAGGGTAATATTAACAACATATTCTACTTCAAATCTCAATACATGATTACATCTATATTAAGGGACCTTGATAACATATTTGTACTTAAAATCCTAATACATGGTTATATCACATAACCATGGAAGGATGGCGGTCTTATTTTTGTTTCATATCTTGTAGTCCTGAGTATCCATATGGAAAATCTCTAAAGGATATGATAGAAATATATTTGCTTATCCTTTTGATGAACTTAATTTATGATCTAGAATCAATCCATAACACATCACTACTTAAAGTGTCGAGCATATGAAATTCTATAATCATAAGCACATAAAATCTTCCTTGCATATTTTAACTTAGAATGTTGGACATGAAGGTCGCAATTAAGGAGTATGTAAATGTACTTGGTTTTATAAACATAAATACCCATGGGCATGAACCACTTACCTGTGTCAGAGAGGATAAAAATATTCATCTTGAATTCCTCTAGTCGAGTCTAAATCCTGAAAAGACACTTCCTATCATTAAAACCCATCTGAATCGATTTATTGTTACTCATAAATCCCAACACTACAATATAATTAACTTCTAGGGTTTTTCCTTAATACACAGTTGTAAATCACAAATACCCTTCTACTCATGTCTTCATCTCTAATAACATCCTACACAATTATCTTACGCCATGCATCCATGCATACCCAATACATCATATAGAATCAATGAAACTTCTAAATCACGAGTTATCATATTAGCATACCTATTAAACTTGTGGTGTAACACTTGCTTGAAGTTCAATGATGAGGTTCACACCTATAGCATTATTTTAACAAAGCATCATCATATACACACATAATCCATATATCTGACTTTTCTTAAATAAAATTACCTTATCTAGGTATTTCCATAGTCTACAATCTCCTTAAAGATGTTCCTTGTATCTCAATGTTTCCAACAAGCCCTTATACACCTTATTCTGACAATCTGATCAATCTCTATGAATTCCTAAAGTTTATAACTAATTAAAATTTGATCATTCAAATTACCTTGCTATTCTTCTACCTTTTAAGACAATTGGGCCTTGAGGTCAACGACCTAGCAAGGAGGTGCCTGACCCACCCCCTTCCTTCTCTCACAGGGGCATGACACATGGCCGCAATGCCCCTATTTCTCTATGGAAATAGAGCATTAACCTCCACTCCACCACAAAGTCTAGCCATCAAAGATCGACCCAACCATCATGCCTGGACCATGTCACCGTTGCGCCTCCCCTTGGCATTGAGAAACACAGAAAAGTGGCCTCCATGTTTGACTCAGCTAGGTTCTGACTGGGGATCTTTCCTCCTATCTCTTGCGTCGAGAATAGGGCATACTCCTAGGTAGGTTGGTGATTCACCAATGCTTCAACATTGTAGCTTGCTCGGAGGATGGTTCTTGTCCTCATTGCGGCCTCTCCCATACTTTTCTCGACTTTTGTGCTAGAGCCAAGAGGCGCCCTTAGGGGTTTGGTCCTCTCAGAGCTACTACATTGAAATTTTGAAGCATCGTCATCATCCTAGCTTCATCACTTGTACCTGCATCTTCTAAGCCCTCTCTTAGGCAATACCTAATGGACCTTGCCCTCAACCACTATTCTACACATGGATTTTAAAACTCTCTTCCTTCTCGATCTTAGGATGAGAACTGATTTGCATTGGACTGTGCCTGAGTCCTGGAAAAAAAGGGGGATCCTGAGGCCTTTGTTTCCTTTTTATCAAATTTGTTCCCATCCAGTGAACCAACATGTGCTCAAATGATCTAGGCCATGAACCAATGTTTCAATGCCAAATTCCTTGGTTTAGATCCAAAAGACTTATCATACTATATTTCTTTGATTTTCTTTTATAACTTCTATGGGCTACCCCTTAATCTCGATTGGACCCAAAATTTGACCAACAACTCATATGCATAGTATATTCTTCTCGAAAAATCCTCATGACCTAAACCACTAACTATACATATTCTTTCCATTTTTCGTTGCAAAGATGATAATTTGTCGATCAGTCACAACTATATAAATTTTTTAATGTATGGAAACCTCTAAAGAAAAGTGGCAATTTTAACATTTTAATAATTTATCTAGATGAAATGTATATTTATTGAAACACCAACTCAAGTGGTGGTTTTTATGAAAACATACGTTCATTGAAGTGGTGGCCTAGACCCCAAGTATGCAGCTTTGAACATTATATTATGGGGAATATTACACCATGTATTGTTTAGTTAATATTACACCAAAAAAAAAATATTACACCATGTATTGTTTAGTTAATATGTTATATTGGTCTTATTAGTACCTTTTTCAAATATTATGGGTTTTCTGAAGGTTTGAAAAGTACTCAAATTCATATATATTTCCGGTAATGTAATGAATAAACCAATTTTCTTTTTTACACAATACCCAACCACAAATATGGTGTAGCATTGTCATGTTGTTTGTCATTTGACGATCGCTGTTCAAATCTCTACCAGCAGACACAATAAGTGGTGCAGGCGACGAAGAATTCATAATAGGTGCGAAAGCTTATAAACAAACAAAACCATTAGGGAAGCGGAGAAGCTTTAACTATGTACCAAAAAAGAAATATAAATTCTTGTTCATCATAGTATAAAAGCGGAGAAGCTTTGACTAAGTGCTCAAAAAGAAAAAAATCACCTCCGTGAAGCGCTAGGGGAACAAAGTCGGACACAGTAAGAACTTGCAATGTCGTTGTAGTAAATAATTACAAGAAAATGTACACTTTCAATGATGTCTGGTCCCGTAGCTCAGTTGGTTAGAGCGTTGGTCTTATGAGCCGGAGGTCGCGGGTTCGAGCCCCGCCGGGACCACTGAAATTAATATTTAAATGAGTTATTATATCTAAAGTAACGCCTCTAAATGTTATGCTCAAAAGAATTGCTTTATCATTCCAACCCTTAATAATTTTTACTCAGAACATGGTAGACTAGCATCTGCACGACTTGTAATAGCACTCGGTTTGTTAGATCTAAATGTTATGCTCAAAAGAATTGCTTTATCATTCCAACCCTTAATAATTTTTACTCAGAACATGGTAGACTAGCATCTGCACGACTTGTAATAGCGCTCGGTTTGTTAGATCTAAATATTAAAAGTAGTTTTAAGTAATAATAAAGTAAAGCGTAGTAGAATTGCTCTATCATTCCAACCCTTAATCTTTTTTACTCAGAACATGGTAGATCAGCACCCGCACGAGTTGTAAAAGCACTCTGTTAGATCTACATATTAAAAGTAGTTTAAGTAATAAGAGAGTAAAACGTAGTAGAACAATTAAATTGAGTGGTGAGAAAAAAAATGTATAACATTATACATTATTCTAGCTCCATACAAAGTGGCTTCTCACAAGTTTCTTTGATACCTAGGAGACAACAGGTTACTCACCTATCCTCCCAGTACAACAATCCACTCTCATGCACACCTCATACCGAGGATTTCATCTAATCCCTTCAATTTTCTCTCTCATGTAGTACTCCTCGACACATTCAAGACATTCTTTGTACACCTTCTCATCAACATCATTTTGTAGAGCATATTTCACCAACTTATCTTCTAGGTGGTTAGCACTTCTTAGATGGATAATGTAGGTCACCCTGTTTGCAACATAATTCCTCTTGAGGGTTTCTACCAAGAGTTTATAGTTTGTAAAACATATCACTTTCACTATCATGAGCTTGACTGCCTTGTTGAAGTCATTGAACAGTGTCACCTTGTGGAGATACTAGATATGGATTTGGGACACTACCCTAAATATACCAATCTCCATACAGGGGGCATTTCCACGAGTTTGTTTGCTCCTCCTTGTGGCCAAATGGTAGTTGAATCTCTGATGATGAAGCTCATTTTACATATTCTTCCTGGGAGTCTGGGACAAAGAGCTCGAGTTTGAGATTGACCTATAAATTGAGCATACTCTATCTCATTGCAGGAGGGCGTTGTGAGATCTTATGGAAGGCATCATCATGGAGTGTGAAGTGGTGTAGATGCTTATGGTAATGATGTAAATAGAGGGAATGCACAAGGAAAAGGCCAAGGGTTTGGCAGAACTTGTAGTCAAGGCTCACATTTAGTAAATCAGAACCCTCATCAACATCCATTCAACATGATGCTTCCCTCACATAACCGACATTAGTATAGTGAAAATCTACATTCCCCTACTGAAGAAACATAACCATCTCAAGTCTTTCACTAATGAAAGGTAAATGTTGTATGTCTGGGATTAACCCATCAAAAGATCATACACACATTTTTTGTTGGTATGTACGCCCAGAGAGCCAATCATATGATGATTATAATGGGGGCATCGTATACCTAATTTGATAATTATTAAGGTAATTATGTCTATTACATTTGTCTCAATCATGAGATGATGACACAGACCTAGTAGATGTCTAAAGAATGATGTTACTCAGTGACATATATCTTTAGGTTTATAACCTAGACAATGAGACCATATGTATGACAAGAGTACATGCATTCTTGTCGTGTCCCTAGTCAGATATTATTGTGGAAGAAAAATAGACAACATTAATACATAATAATAGAGTGTGTGTTGATTGATGATAAAGTCTCGTTAGTCATGATATGGGATATCAAGTTAAACACATAGGTACATGTTAGAGAACAGTGTATCAGACAGACTCACGTTGAGAGTGATACATGAAGACCATGGAATGGTAGTCAGAATCAGCTCTCATAGTAATAGTGGTGATTGTAGTTCTTAGATATAAATTCACTACACTCATCACATGTTGTTCAATGTATTTTGACATTCATCCAATGTGACCTTGAATAAGGGTTGCCATAAAGGTGATGCTCGGTTACGTTGTGACACATAGGGATTGACTGGGTGATGTAGATGGGATTTGTCCTTCCTATGGGAGATTGATTTCTTAGCCACTTCATAAGAAAAACTGAGAAGTGTATGACCACACTCATGTGGCTCAATATGTGATATGTGAGCTCACTTGCATCTCATATAGTTTTCTCTAGTTCAAGGAACATTGATTGAATGTTGAGAGGATGACGATTCCATGCCTCAATTTTAATCTGGATATTAGAGACAAAGGAACTATATGATCACAATAACACTCATCATGAATTGTAGGTTGAAGTTGTTCTCCAACTTTCCAATTACTTGGGTAACAATTATGTGTTGCTAGATACCGCTCATTTCTTGTGATGTCATAAATTAGTAATGGACATTCACTACCAACATAACTTGGGACCTAAGGGTCACACACTTAGGATGCACCTAGAATAGGATTTTACTCATGAATAATGTTTAACTTGATTACTAAAGTGTTTAGGCATTCAATTTAAACAATATTGGCTGAAAATTGGCTGATTGAGAATGTGAGACAACCAACTCAAGTGTTGATTCGATCGACTCAAGTGTCGAGTCAATTTAAACAACATTGGTTGTACATTGGCTGAACAGGAATGTAAATCGAATGGTTTAGAATATGAACCAATTGATTCAGAATGTCTGACCAGTTTAGAGTGTGAATCAACCATTTGAGCGATCAGTAAGACCAGATCAAGGATTGATGTTGACGTCATGTTGTTCATTAATTATCACATTGAAATCCAATAAGTTTGCAAATAGGAAATATAGTGAATCAATGAATTCAAGTATTGAGTCGACCAATTTACATGTAAACTGAGCGACTCATGATCTGTAGTAGCCAAAAATTCATGAAAATCTGTCTCTTTGACTCCCAGTTGATTTGGAAACCTTGACCATGACCCTCCTATAAATAGAGGGGTAGTCAAGGCTTTCACAATACACAACTAACATTGAAAAACATTGTCCTCTCATAGTTTTGGTAATGTGAGAGCATGACCAAGTCTTATGTGTAAAAGGGAGAGACAGCAAGGGAGAACAAGTCAACGCTAGTACATTGACATCAAAGTGACAACACCTTCTCGTTAGCTCTAGAAGCATGATGAAGAGCTCCCAGTGGTCTGTGTGTACTATGTAGAGGTGTGGAGGTTGTTTTCATCACATTAAGAGAATGTTGTCAACCACCATTTGTGGTGATGCGCCAGGAGGTTGTTGTTGACGATTGTTCGCGTGCTACTTGAAGAAGAAGCATGAGACATTACGAGGATTGTCGCTGGACTTGCTCCAGGACCAGGCATATACCTCACAAGCTTGTTGGATCCTAGATGGGTGATTGGATGCTCTAGAGGGGGGGGGTGAATAGAGATGAATGCACTTAAACAAAATTCATTAGACCTTCAAGATATATCACAGGATAAGGTTGCTAAATAGGAAATTTGAGTGCAACTAAAACATACATAGCAAGGGAGAGAGAGATTGAATAAACACCAATTGACAAGCTATTTAGAGTGGTTCCACACTTCAAACTAGAAGTGAGTCAGTCCACTACCTAGAGAGGTCAACCTCTAGGATTTCTGAACCTTACACCTTCATTATATTCATTATAATCGATAAAATACATGACCAACCAAAGGAATTACCTATCCAATACAAAGAGTCTTCAACCTTACCAAGGACTTACCCACTTTGCAAGAGTCTTCCGCCTTCTTCCAAGGACTTACCTACTCTTGCAAAGGTCTTCATCCTTCAAGGAATTACCTACTCTTCTTGGATCTTCCGCCTTTGACTTCACCTTCACTCGGAGAAGCTTCCACCAAGGACTTACCCACTTGAGCAAGGAGTCTTCTGCCTTCACCAAGGGCTTTCCCACTCTAGCTCCAAGTCTTCAGCCTTGATCTTCACCAAGGGACACCTTCCCTTATTCTTCTTCACCTCTCTTAGACAAGAGAGAGAGCCTTCATCTTCATGGTTGAAATGAGAGATAGGGAGGTGGTGGAAGTGAGAGCCTCACAAGATATACATGTAGGACTATCTCTCTTATAGATTTCCTACTCACTCTAACAAATGTAGCAAGTGATTGAGCTTAGAGAGAGAGGAGGTTTTAGGAATCACTCAACTATAGAATAGGAACCTCACATAGAGTTTTCCATTGAATGCTCAACCTTGGAATGAAGCCCAAGGGGTCCTATTTATAGATGGGGATGCCTCTTAGCCTTTGGGAACACTTGAGAATGAAAACTAGCCATTTTGTGGCTTGTAACATATATATTTTCACTTGTTACAACTCCACAATGGCTAGAAGCACTTTTCTGCACTTTTCCGTACAGTGCAATTGGTCGAGTTTCTATAAAGGTAACTCAACCAATAGAGTAAAAGACAAAGCTGATCTTCAGACCATCGGTCGAGTTTGTCCTGGGGAAACTCGACCGACCAATGAAAATCGAATTGGTCAGGTACTCCATCGGTCGAGTTCTGTGAAGTGTAAACTCGACCGATCAAAAGTCATTTTCAAGATCTAATCAGGATCGGTCGAGTTTGCAACTCGACCGATGAATAGCCTGATGTGAATTTTGGAAAATGGCTTTTAAGTGCTTAAACATTTGATCTAAGTGCTCCTGATTTTTCTAATCTTAATTACAAGTCATAAAATCCTTACAAGTGATTTACAACATGATTCTAATGGATTTACATCATATTACAAAAACGTGCACTTGTATTGACTTTGACTTGTCTTTTCTCCAATTTGATATGTGCAAGTTAGGGCATTTGGAGTTTGTCTATACATAATCTGAAATCACTCAAGTTGATACATTAGACACCAATATGTGGAATGGCTAGTCATCATCAAAACACGTGTTTAGTCAATTTAGATGTGAGTCAACATTGGCCTAATTGACCTTGAGTCAACATTCTCCCCCTTTTTGAAGATGACAAACCATTCCATAAATGTATTGAAAGCTTTTAAGTAAAATCATACCTTCGGAGAAACCTAGGGGTTTTGATAGGATTGAGCTCATATGCTCCCCCTCAATCGATGCGCATGGAGTTCTCATACTCCCCCTCAATTGATGCAATTTCTCCTGCATGGTTAGCTTTCATAACATTTATAGAAACTATTTCTTGTACTCATATATGTTCTACACATATATGTCTTCTCCCCTTTACCTTCTCCCTTTACATGAACATGATTCTCCTCTTCATGTAAGACATGCCTTCTCCCTGTTTTGTCAAAAGAAGACATACCTTTCTCCCCCTTTGTCATTTCAAAAAGTGGGGTTATGAGGAGATAAGAAACACTACTTGTTAAGAGAGAGGAGATAACAAAAAGTTATATAAGGAGAGTAGAAGAGCACAGATAGGGGCTTGTCCAAACATAGAAAGAAACGCAAGTTAAAGCATGCACTTGAAAAACCCAAAATGCAAGATGAAGTGTTGCAGAAAAACAATAAAATGCAATTTTGACTCTCAAGATGACAAAATTTGCCCAAAAAGTGTCAGGGATCATGGCATAGCGATGAGCCTTTCTCAGAAGGTAGTTTCGGCATAAAAAATACTAGTCTTGCACCAAAAATTGAAACTGGAGCAAAAGTTGCAAGAAATCCAAAAATGCTCCAATTTCTACATACAATGTAGCTCTATGTGCCCTGCATCACAATGTTATGCAAGAAACTTAAGAAAATAGATATGCAATTCAAGGAACAAGCTTGAGCATGTATGAGACAAGATACAAGCATAGCATACAGTGAAATATACCACTTGATGAGCAAAGATGCCAATTATAAACAAGGCTAGAACTACATGTATATGAACTACTAGTAGATGTTATCACAAGTTAGGACTACTAGTAGGATCTAGATCATAGCAAGAGATATCAAAAGATACGCAAGATAAAGCAAGCTATGAGTAGATGAAGAGATATATCCAAACAAAGATATATGCAATTTTAGAAGCATGAAAGGATATAACTCACATACAAATATGCATCATTACCAAAAGATGATCACCACTAAGAACCTCAATGTTGTATCCAAAAAAGATATAAAACTAGATATATGTAGCAAGTTATAGCACAACGGAAGCAATTTAAGACACAACCAAGAGATACAAAGAGATCATCATCAAAACTTGCAAAGCAACTCAAATCCAGTAATTTCAAGATATAGATATACCAATTTAGAGAATTTTGAAAGATAGAGTTGTAAGCAAGATAGGCAATTTAGAACATGGAAATATGCATATATAAAGGTACCAAATGAGAGTGCCAAAGAATAAGGTTATTGGTTGAGAAAATCTAGTTGAGAGGGAAATTCTCATTCAATAAGCCAACTGTGTATTCTGTGCACAGTGTTGTCAGCCGAGTTCTGTGTATTCATAACTTGACTGATGATAGTTGTTGGCAACACTCATTGGTGCCTATCGGTTGAGTTTCAAAAAGGACAAACTCAATCGATAGAGTTGCTGTCAAAAAGCACATATATTTCATAAAAACATATTTAAAGGCATGCTAAAAATACAAACCATATCCAAACATGTGTAAGCAAGTTAGTAATAAACTATGAAAGCATTAGAAATAGTTTTTTGAGCAAGAGTGTGAAGATAATCCCAAAATACCACTTTTGACTCAAAAACCAAATGCATAGTGCACACTAACTTGACAAAAACAAGTTAGAAATGGTTATAAGCAAGAAAACATTACCTTTGTGCTTACCATTCCTTTTTCCACTTGTTTTCACTTCATACACATCCTACCTTTCTTCTTTCATGAAGATTGAGAAGTCAATTTGCAATTCAATGGCTCAAGTCAATCCATTTGCAAGTATCTACAAGAAGAAATATGAAATGGTCCCCAATCATATTTTTGGATTCAGAGGGGTTAGTTTAGCAACCCAAGTCCTATTGCTCTAGGGTGCTTTACGAAAAGGACAATAAGTAGAATAATGGCCAATATCATTGCAATTGTTGCATGTGCCCATAGTCTTGGAGCTAGAGGATTCTCCATGGAAGATTGGAGGTCCTTTACCTTTGTTGTTCCTTTGACTACTGTCATATCCTAAACCATGTCTACCAATTTGTTTAGTAGTATGGTGTAGGATGTCATTAAGATTCTTTTTACCAACTAAGAATCTTTGCAAAGAAGATCTCAAACCATCATCATCACGCATAAGAGAAGTAATAGTAGAAGACAAATGATCGATATTATCTCTAGCATGCAAAAGATCATTTTCTAAGCAAATAGCTTTAGTTAAATAAGAATCTCTATCAATATGAAGACCAGCAACATCATTCTCTCTACTAGTAGAACTTGAACAAGATTCAAGCACATTGATTTTAGCAAGCAATGAGGCATTTTTTGTTTCAAGCAAAGCAATCTTAGAAAGATAAACACCATTTTCATATTCTCATTTTTGCAAAACAAAATCTTTGTCCTTGTTTTCAGATTTAAGAACATCAATATCATGTATGAGAGAATCAACAATTAAAGTATGCTCTTCATTAGAATTAGGCATAAGAGGTTGAGCTTCTAGAAATCTAATCTTATCAAGAAAACTAGCATTTTCAAGTTTAAGAGAGTCTACTTGGCTAAGACAAGCATTTTTGTCATCAAGCAAGCAAGAATTAGCATGTTCAAGATCATCTAGTTCTACATGCAAATTATCAACAATTCTAGAAAGCTTTTTCTTTTTCCTTTTATAAGGCTTAAGAGAGGCACACATATCATGAATAATAGTAATCAAATTCTTTATCTAAAGAGTTTAGATTTACCTCACTTGAGTCCTTACTTGTTGATGTCATGAGAGAAAAATGACATTCTCCTTCTTCCCTAGAGCTTGAGCTTGATCCTCCACTTGAATATTCACTTGAGCTTGAGTGCCATTTCTCCTTCTTCATGTACTTCTCTTCTCTTTCCTTGTGATGATGGGTCTTCTTGCCTTGTAGACAGTCTATCTTGAAGTGACCCTTCTTTCCACACTTGAGGCATCAGATGGAGGAGGAATTCTTGCCTTTGTAGAATTAACATTGGAGTACATGGCATTTTCTTCAACTTGAGAGGATGGAGAGGCTTGACCAACAATAGCCTTGATTTGAGCTTTGATTTCAGCCTTCTTCATTCTCTTGAGTTCTTTCTCTTCTTGTCTTTCTACTTCCTCTCTCTTGTCAAGTGGGGCTTCATGTGCTTGTAGATTTCCAATGAGCCCTTCAATAGGAACATCCCTAAGAGACCTTGCTTCTTCAATGGAAGTCACCTTGGGTTCCCATGTCTTGGGGAGAGTTCTAAGGATCTTTGAGTTGATCTTTCCTCTACTCATAGGATGTCCTAGAACAGAAAGACCATTCACAATGGTGTTGAGCCTTGAGTACATGTTGGCTATCTTCTCCTCCTTTCCCATCTTGAAGTTCTCAAGCAGCCCTTTGAGCATGTAGACTTTGCTTTCCTTCACTTTATCTGTCCCCTCATAGGTGATGCATAGCTTTCTCCATACCTCATAGGCTGTATCACAAGAAGAAATCCAGTTTAACTCGGTGGAGGTCATGGAGGCATAGAGGATGTGCATGGCTCTAGCATTCAAGGTTGCTTTCTTCAAGGTAGCATCATCCCATTCTTCAATATTTGTCTTTGGTACCTTGTATGGGCTGTTCACCATTTGCCACATCTCAAGACTTGATCCTTGGATGTAGAATTGAAGCCTTCTTCTCCAATAGAGGAAATTGCTCCCATCAAAGATTGGAAGGTTGGTTAAGTATCTCCCTCCTTAGTAGTCACCCATCTTCTCCTACTTGTTGAAGTATGCTTGGAGAAGCCTGCTCTGATACCAATTGTTGGATCCTAGATGGGTGATTGGATGCTCTAGAGGGGGGTGAATAGAGCTGAATGCACTTAAACAAAATTCTTTAGACCTTCAAGATATATCACAAGATAAGGTTGCTAAATAGGAAATTTGAGTGCAACTAAAACATGCATAGTAAGGGAGAGAGAGATTGAACAAACACCAATTGACAAGCTATTTAGAGTGGTTCCACACTTCAAACTAGAAGTGAGTCAGTCCACTACCTAGAGAGGTCAACCTCTAGGATTTCTTACCCTTTCACTTTCATTATATTTATTATAAGAGATACAATACATGACCAACCAAAGGACTTACCTATCCAATACAAAGAGTCTTCAACCTTACCAAAGACTTACCCACTTTGCAAGAGTCTTCCGCCTTCTTCCAAGGACTTACCCACTCTTGCACAAGTCTTCATCCTTCAAGGAATTACCCACTCTTCTTGGATCTTCCACCTTTGAATTCACCTTCAGTCGGAGAAGCTTCCACCAAGGACTTACCCACTTGAGCAAGGAGTCTTCTGCCTTCACCAAGGGCGTACCCACTCTAGCTCCAAGTTTTCAGCCTTGATCTTCACTAAGGGATGCCTTCCCTTGTTCTTCTTCACATCTCTTAGACAAGAGAGAGAGCCTTCATCTTCATGGTTGAAATGAGAGATAGGGAGGTGGTGGAAGTGAGAGCCTTGCAAGATATACATGTAGGACTAGCTCTCTTATAGATTTCCTACTCACTCTAACAAATGTAGCAAGTGATTAAGCTTAGAGATAGAGAGGAGGCTATAGAAAGCACTCAACTATAGAATAGGAACCTCACATAGAGTTTTGCATTGAATTCTCAACCTTGGAATGAAGCCCAAGGGGTCCTATTTATAGCCGGGGATGCCTCTTAGCCTTTGGGAACACTTGAGAATGAAAACTAGCCATTTTGTGGCTTGCAATGGATATATTTTCGCTTGTTGCAACTCCACAACGGATAGAAGCACTTTTATGTACAGTGCAATCGGTCAAGTTTATATAAAGGTAACTCGACCAATAGAGTAAAAGACAAAGTCGATATTCAGACCATCGGTCGAGTTTGTCTTGGGGAAACTAGATCGACCAATAAAAATCGAATTGGTTAGGTACTCCATCGATCGAGTTCTGTGAAGTGTAAACTTGACCGATCAAAAGTCATTTTCAAGATCTAATTAGGATCGGTCGAGTTTGCAACTCGACCGATGAATAACCTGATGTGAATTTTGGAAAATGGCTTTTAAGTGCTTAAACATTTGATCTAAGTGCTCCTGATTTTCTCTAATCTTAATTACAAGTCATAAAATAATTACAAGTGATTTACAACATGATTCTAATGGATTTACATCATATTAGAAAACATGCACTTGTATTGACTTTGACTTGTCTTTTCTCCAATTTGATATGTGCAAGTTAGGGCATTTGGAGTTTGTCTATACCTAATCTGAAATCACTTAAGTAGAGACATTGGACACCAATATGTGGAATGGTTAGTCATCATGAAAACACGGGTTTAGTAAATTTAGACATGAGTCAACATTGACCTAATTGACCTTGAGTCAACAAAGCCCTCTTTCCTAAATACATCGTTGTTTATGCAATCTCCTGATTCATAATTCAGGAATAAATTTTTGTTTTTGTTGCCTTATCTGCTACTCGATTTCCCAACAATTTTGACCTGAAATAGACTTGTCAACTTGCTACAATACAACTGGTTTGGGGTAATGTAACATAATGAATCTTAGATGTAATCTCTGTGTAAACCTTTTTCCCAAGTTTCCCTTTCATTTCTATCCTTTATATCATTTATGTTTAATTAGTGGAATTTATAGTGGTTTAGTGAACATTTATTCACTAATTGTACCAATATAAGGGTTTATGCACAAATACCTCAATGAAAGCTTAATTACCATAATCAAGTGCTATAAACCTTAATCTAACTTTTTTATATTATTTGAAAACATAAAATGAGCCTAAGTTTCAAATTTGGTTCGATTTGGATGTTGTTTGTGCAAGTTATACAATTTTAGGTACATTCTGGACTTTTATGCAATTTACCCAATTGGGAGGTTTTCTTTGCAAATTATCACCTGAATTTAAATCCTTATATATTCCCTTACCATTCACGAGATTTTGAACCATGGGGAACCTGGTTGCACCTTGGTTTGAAGGTGTTACTTTCCAAGGGCATTATAGGGATTACCCTCTTTATAAATGTGCTTATCTTTAAAAAGCTATCAACCAATGGGGTTATTTATTTCTTTGAATGAAGGTGGGGATGGCCTATAAGGCTCTAGGTACTCTTAGGAACGACTTTTGATATGCAAGAAAAGTCCATGATCTATCCTCTTGCATGGCCATGAAGCCCTAGCCTAAGGACACATGGAAAGTCACATAGACACCTCATGCTTGCCCCCTTCTTTATAAAGCCATGCCTACCCCTTCCCACCTCCCAATACAAGAAGCAATCCTATCCTTCTCTTTCTTATATCTTAGACCATCGTCCCTTCTATGTTTTGCCACAAAGTTTCTGTCCCAAGGTAAAAGAAGGTGCCTACCTTGGTGAAGAAGGCTCCTAGGGTTCCAAATTTCTCTATTTAGGATTTCTTAAAGCCCCTCCTTGGTGATTTTGACCAAAACTAGTAAGAATACTCCTTTCCTTCCCTATTTTAATGTTTTTAGTATTCCTCACACCTTCTTCCAGGTCATAACCATGACCTTCCATGGTAAAACTCCACCTAAGAACCCTAAAACATCTCATCTCCATGCTCTTTTGCTAGGATTTGCACCTCTAAAGTGGAGAAGGTGATCTTTGCTCAAGAAAGGAGCTTGACTTGGAGCAACCAGACCTTATAATCTCAGAATACTTTCTGTTTGAACCTTATTACCTTCCTAGAGGAAAGTTTTGTTAACCCCTTTCTCATATATTTTTTAGTGCATGCTTAAAACTCATGCTTCTATGTTGAAAATCGATGATTTCCATCTCTTTTTACCATGTTCTTCTAGGGTTTTGGTTTCTTGCTATTTTACCTTCTCTAGAAGCTCTAGTTTGGTTACCTATGCAACTTCAAACCTAATATTGGGTCAAATGGTGTTTTCTCCCTCTCCCTCTCTCTTCAATTATCTCGATCGGTTTGATGATGTTGCAATTTCCTATTTGTCAGTATTGAAAAATTCATATCTTCTAAACCGCTTATCCAAATTTGACAAATAAATATGTTTTGGAATTGGAAAATTAATCTCTATATAATAAAAATATTTTAAAGGTCTGATTTCATGGTTTTACTAAGGATTATTTTTGTAAAACGAATTTAATGCATAAAATCCATAAAAATTACATCTTAATCATAATAACTCCAAAATTAACATAAGAATATGTTTTCCTCATCAGGAGAACCTAATAAGTTCATTGGTGATATTTTCAAAAGCTAAATCCGAATTTTTCTAAAAAGTTCTAAAATTAGGATTTTTATATATTAATGTGCACTACGTACTCTAATACATGTTAATACATTGAAAATAGGCAAAGTGGAACTTGGACTCAATTAAAATGGTGAAAGTTAGTAATTGATATCAGTAAGAGAGGTATGTGTATTCCTTACACCCTATGTTGGGATAATTACAGCCAAACCCTATATTTCCCTAATGAGGCTTAAATGAACCCTAAATATTCTATTCTTGAATCCTAATGTTATTCATGCCTCAAATTAGATTATAATTTCTTCTTGTTTGGGTCTTATACCCCACTGTCATGCTTATTGAATATTATGACTACTCTTGCCATGACTACTTTTCTAGCATGTGGATTTATGTTCTATTTAATTTAAAGTAGCAGTACTTATGTACAACCACCCACAGAGGGCATGTATTTAATCGCCC
Source organism: Alisma plantago-aquatica (assembly GCA_963693085.1). Taxonomy (NCBI): domain Eukaryota; kingdom Viridiplantae; phylum Streptophyta; class Magnoliopsida; order Alismatales; family Alismataceae; genus Alisma; species Alisma plantago-aquatica. Next base: position 1,061,496,886 of record OY856409.1, on the reverse strand, counting down.
TGGGGAATGTTTTTATTCTCCCCTATATAATTGTGTAGGTGATTGGAAATGTCTTATTCTCCCCTCACATATAGGTTAGAGGTCCGTTAGGTGCCTCAACCCTACTTAGTTAGGTAGACATAATTATCTTACATGCAAATCCTTTTTAATATAATTGTTAATGGCAAGTTTCTTTTTAATATAGCCCCATACTCTTGTTATCTTCATCTTATGATGAACCCTAGCCTGTTCTTATTTGCTTTACTTATCTTGTTATCCTAGACTAGTTTTGTGGCACATACCTTGTTTTCTTTCCCCTTTTGCTGGGTGCTTTCCCAACCACCTAGGTGTTGGTGCTGAGTAAGGAGAAGGACAAGTTTGAAGGAATTCATCTCAGGAGTAGATCTCAGGCTTTCTGAAAGGATGTCTAGGTTGCTATGGCTAGATCCTTATCTCTTATCTTTTTCTTTTGGGAACAATCATGTAATGAATAATGAAAACCATGTAATAGGCTTAGTACTTTTAGTTCCGCTGCTATTGACATTTTGTAATGTATCTGGTGCATTCTTATTTACTTGGAATATTATACATGCATCCCTCAATATCTTTTGTCTTACTAAAAATATGGATGTTTTGTACTTCCTTTAAATTTTAGTAAGGAGGTGATCTCGCCTCTTTATAGGTAAGTCCAACTAAGAGCCTACCAACACATCATGAGACACAAGACTTTGTGTAATATTATAGAATTGAATGAGGTACCTCAATATACAATCTATGTTCACTTCTTTGTTTTTTCTCAAAATCTAGGTCCTCCAGTTGTGCACTACTCTTAATCCATACAATATTGTAGATAGGGAACAACTTTGTGATGTCTTTTCCAACAAGTTCTTCCTGCCTTCACAATATGTCCATTATAGTTTTTTGTTGGGATCTTCAAAAAAAGGGTCGAGTAGAATCTATACGAGGTATGTGAAATATATAGTTTCTATCTGAGAGAAGGGCTTAGCCATGATATTAACCCAAACAAATCAAATAATGCTACCTTCTTCAATAGTCTCAACCAATCTAAAAGACAATCTCTTAATGCCAAAACAAACTTGATCGTTATGGGTTGGGGGTTTGTAAAACTACCACTCTCATTGAAAATATGGCTACCTACAAATCTAACTTGGTTCATGGAAGAGGAGTTTTCAACATATGTAACCCATCTTCTATCTCTAACAAATTTAGGATTCATGAAGTCAAGTCCATAAACCCACAAGATGTGCAAAATAAAGAACTTACAAATGATATCAAAATTATCAGAGATATGAATGCAAAGTAAGAGTACTTTTGAATAAGTCAATATGTGAATGAAGTATGGGGAAAGAGGACACCATGATGAGAAATGCACATATCCACCCGTACCTAAAAAGATGCCACAAGAAGTCACTACTGAAGAATTTTATTTTAGCTACCAAAAGAAGGACAACATGTGTTCTCCTATTGTAACATTGCATCCAATGAATGCTCATATTCTTAACCAAAGTTCCAAACATATATTTTGGGGAGAGATCAAATGCCCCTTGGTTTCCAGTGATAGAGAAATTTTCTACATGGAATTTCCAGTAACAAAACATCTTCTCAAACCAATAGAGGGGGAATCTTAAATGGGAAGCAATAGTAGAACCTAAAAATAAAATCTTTCAAGCTGGTTTGAATGGTAAGATAGTCATCATTGTGTCAAATAACATAAATAAGCAATCTCATAAATCTAACAATTTCTTCTCAAATCTTTAAGTTGCATAAGTACAACAAGTAGATGCACCTTAATTGGATATTGTAATGGAGCGAATCAAAAGACCCCAAGTGCATATTCCATCTAACTTGGAGAGAAACCCTCATAACCATGAAACAACAAATATGGAATGTCTTTGATATAACAATTCCCAACAAACTAGAAGCCAATAATGATTCTCAAGTTCCACTAAAGATGACTTAAAATACATATGCACTTGAAGCTACCCCCAAAGAAGTAACCCAAACCCCTTCTATTGAGAAGGTGTATGCTAAGAAAAACCAAAGAAAGAAAATTGATGAAGTGATTGATAATTATGATGACCTACTCCATAGTGGAAAAGATAAGCATTCATTGTATACTCCTTGTGTGATATTCCCTTCCAACTTATTAAGCTCATTTGGAGAAATGATACAACAAGTTTATGGGAGTAATCAATCAAATGGATTTGGATATAACACTCCTTGTTGTGATATAAGAGATTCCCATGCATGATTTTTTTTCAGGATCTCCTCACAAGGAAGCACAAGTATGGAAGATTGAAATAGTCACATTAGCCAAGATGTTGAGTGCTTTTGTATAGGTTAACATGCCAAATAAATATAAATATCTAGTTTCATTATTACTCATTTTCATGTGGAAGTCTTTGTAAATAGAAACATCTTGTAAGACCTTGGATCTAGCATTATTGTGATGCCCCTATCATTGGCCAAGCTCCTTGGCTTGGTTAACATGGTAGATACATGAATGATTATCCAACTATAAGATCATTCATCAAATAGTGTAAGAAATACCAATTTGCATAAAAAGATTCTTCATCTCGTGTGATCTAATGATTATTGGAACTATGGGAGACCCAAGTTTCCTGTCATATTCATAAAACACCTGTTGGTGATAAGAAGGGAGATTTTATAAATATGAAATCTAGAATTCTCATGTTAGTGGGTCCATATCGATAAAAAAGGTTTTCGACTCAACGAGAACTCCATTCATGGTGGATACAATTTACTTTGCCAATAGCCACAATATGTTAATGACAAAGATTCAAGAAAGGAGCATTGTTACTAACCCTTTGATTATGAATTTTATGAACATGACTGATGATGCATCTAATCTTGAGGTGGAAGTACTATGATATCTAGATTCTGAGAAGGAATACAAAAAGGATGATGTGAAAAATTGTGTGAGGACCTTCAGATAGAATTATTGTAGAAACTATGATAGACACGTGACCTTGAAGGAATAAAGGATATTATGATAGAGTTCATGTAGTAACTTTTATTTTAGTCCATAAAATATCTTCTTAATCATGTTAGAGTTCAAGAAACATACCTACTACCTTCCAAAGGTGCAAGTCCACTATAATCTCAAATTTCATTAAGGACAAAGGTGTTCATGACTAGATTTTGCAACTATTTCTCATCATTTGAAAGTTGTCTGGAAACAATCTCCCTTGTCATTCAATAATCTGAGGAGAAGAACATGGTCCTAAACTAGGAGAAGTTTCATTTTATGGTACTAGAGGACTGTAAGGGAGTTAGGTATCTGGGAAGGTCATTAAAGTTGACAAAGTAGAGTTCAAAAAATTCCAAGGCTAACCCTACTTTCAACCGTTATAGATGTAAGAAGTTTTTTGGGGCATGTCGAATACTATGCTTCATTAAAGACCCTCAAGGATAGAAAAGCCCTTGTCTTATGTACTAATGAAGTAAACACCTTTTATTTTTTATGATATTTGTTTGAAATATTTTCACCACATAAAGGAAGATCTAACCATGGCCCAAATATCCAAGCACCATATTGGGATCATCCTTGTAAACTGATATGCAATGCTAGGAACTATGACTAGTTACAATGCTCAACCAAAAGAAAAACAAAAAACACCATGTTATCTATCTCTAGATTAACCATTCAATGACCAATGGGAGATTCTAGAAGTCATTTATGCCTTTCATAAACTTAGCTTGTATCTTGCAAGGTCTATGTTGGTAGTGCACACCAATCATAGTCCACCAAGTACCTAGTGATGACTAAGGATGCTAAACCCATTATGGTAAGGTGGAAAATATATCCACAAGAATTCAACTATGAAATTGCTGACAAGAAGGGAATGGAACATTGAATCATACTATCTTTTGAGGATCCATTCTAAGAGGAGAATATTTTTTTATCAATGACTCATTTCCTGATGAGTGCCTAATGTTTTCCCATGCAATCGAACATGACGTATCTTGGTATGGTAATATATGAAACTGCATGGTCTATGAGAAACTTCCTCCATATGTGACTTGTAATAAAAACAAAATGTTTTTGTTATTCTTAAAAATTAATATTGGGATGATCCCCACTTATTCAAGAGGTGTTCTGATAAAATCAATAGGAGGTGTATCCCTAGTGCCCTACTCATTACTCAAAAGTGTTGCACGTCTCCTTGTTAAGGCACTTAGGGGTTGACAAAATAATGACAATGGTTCTCCAATTAGGTTTCCATGGGCCCTCCCTATTAAAAGATTCCCATTCATATATTAGGACCTGTAATGAGTTTCAAATATTCCCATCCAATTATTTCTAAAATAAATGGCATGCCTCTTGCATACTAGACTACATGACACCCTTCCCATTCACTTATGGAAAATAATACGTCTTAGTTGTAGTCAACACTAGTACATAACTGACCTTTAGTGTCGATTATTTAAGGGCTTTAGTGTCAGTTTCAAAGCGACACCCAAGTGGGTACCGCTAAAAGTTGAAACCTTCAGCGTCGGTTTTAACACCGACACCATAACCCTTCCCACCTCCAAAAATGTGCCAGTAAGGGCACTATAGATGTCGGTTATTTAATAAAACCGACAATATATCCAGGTCAAAGACGTCAGAGTTTCACAAAAACCGACGTCATAACCCTTCCCACCACCAATAAAATGCGCCAACAAGGGCACCATCGGTGTCATTTTTATATATAACTAATGCCATATCCCTGGTCCCATGAAGACCCCACCACAGCAGTGCTTTCTAGCACGGCCGTGGTACCTAGACACATAGACGTCAGTTTTTGCTCATAATCGACGATGTATGTCTTTATTGTCGGTTTTATACTAATAATCGACGCCTATGTTCTGATTTTTTTTTCTTATCAGTTTGCAGGCCTGCTGTATGGCTGGTCAGCAGGATGCAGAACCTACAGTTCTATTCTGAACTACAGGTTTACAACATCCATTGTTATCAGCCAACAACAGGCCACAAACTTGCAAAATTAACAATATGGACAACAATTTATGATCACACACATGTATAAGCACATTTAATTTATATTATTTTTCATCACACACATGTAGAAACTAGTAGTTCCATTTCAAATTTCCTCCATTTTCACACACATTTAGTAACCTGTAGTTCCATTCATTTCATCTCTTTTCACATTCAGACACATGTAGAAACATTCATGTATTGATCATCTTCACATTCACACATATGACAATTCAGAAAAATTCATTCACATTCACACAAAAATAATTATGAGAAAAAAGTTTAGAAATATCAATCTTTATTCATCATCGTCATTATCACCATCAGTATTCCAATCATATTTAAACATTCCCACTACTTGTAAGGCTTTTGCCCATTGTTCTCTTACATCATTTAAGTCTTCCATCGTATAGGGAGTATGTACTTCTAATAACTTTTGACTTGTAGTGAAGTCATTTTTAAACACCTGCAAAGAGAATGACGTATATATATAATTAATAATATATAATAAGATTGATATATTTCATATTATCTAATGAGACTATATATAATACCTGATGTATGGTATCAATTTCCATTGCGGCATGTTTGATAATTAGGTCCATAAATCGCATCACATAGTATGCATATGCCCAACCCTTGTCTTGTGTAGCACACTATAAATTGAAACATACAAAATATTCAAAAATACAAATAAGCATAGTTCACATAAATAATATATACATTGGATTCGGGAAATTACTTTCACATTCTCCCAAATTAGTGGTTGTTTCTTTTTCTTGAGGACCTTTCCTCCAGCTTTTTTGAACTCATGTAAATACCTACATGTTAATGTAACACATTAAATTGCATAATTAAATAGTAATGTAATAACAGATGTTAACAGATATAAAAATATGAAATATTTCTCACGGGAATAATGGTCTTTTCATTGTGTGTCCATATAATGTATTCAATTCCTTCCCCATAGGATCTAGATAATAGATAGTGAACGTCTTAGGGACAATAACTAATAACTCCCAATGCCTACCACTAGAGGTAAGAAAGTTAAAAATTAATAACTCAAAATCCACAATAAAAATGTAATTTTCTTTAAGTCCAAATTATAAGCAAAGTAAACTTACTCAACATTGAATGGAGCTATTATCACCGTCTTCTTTTTTTACCAAAATATTTAAAAGCAGCAGAGCAGTATGAAGTAACTGATGAAGGGTCTTTATCTACAAGACTAATCAAAGATGGAACCAAACATCCCACATGGGAAAATGAAAAATCTATATGTATCGTGTGTAAGTGGCTGCAAAACATGTATTATGTATGCATTAATATATAATAAACTAGATCACCGTATATAAAACAAGGTATATGAATGTATAAACAAGATCTCACCATATCCATAGCTCTATCATAGATGTATTTAGCCAATCATAATGAAACAACTCCAAAATATCTTTTATAAATAGATTGTTATCGTATGATTGACCTGCAGCATCCTCCGGAATAGAAACATTTATAGGAAAATTCGGATCATGTTCGCCTATCCATACTACCATACCCATACAATTAGGACCTAACAAGGTGTGTAGGTCCCTTGGAAGCCAACTTATTACTTCAGGAGGTGGAGGTGAAGGCCGAGATGTAGTGGGTGTCTTCCTTTTGATCTATATATATAATTTCAGATCAATTGAATCATACATACACACTAACAAATTAACATAATGATAATTTACCATACAATATTAGTATAGACGACTTCCACTTTGGGCCACAATATCACTCCGCCTTCTGCCTCACTAAGCATTTCAGAATTTGGGTAGGCATATGGCAATGGAAGATCCCTCTAATTGGGGAGTACATGTATCGGGCTCACACAAATCGCACCATATGGTACTCGAGTTCCATAAAACATGTCCCTTGGAAGGGGTGGATAAGCCTCAGCCTCTGCAATGATATATTCTTGACTTTTTAGATGGCATGGCTTCAACCCCTACAAATTTACATAAAGAATGTTATATACATATATACATAAACATATCATCTTGAAAAGACTAACTACTATGTCATAAAAATACTTATAGAAGACATACTAGGTGGTGGGTCTACAGGATTACTCCCAACCACCTCTATTGTAGGAGAAGAGTGGCACGCTACATGTACTGTCTAAGTGGCAGTTTGAGACGTCTGCCACTTGCTAATTGCTTCATGGAGTCTCTTATCAAGTGCTTCCTCAACTCTCCTATTAATTAACTCATCTACCTATACATGGAAAAAGGAAACGCTAGCTTTTGATTATTGAATTCCCATTCGTAATAACATTCTAAAAAAAGAACATGTTACCTCAACATTTGATAATCCCGCTTTTGGGACAGGTTTGCACTATGATTGTTCAAAGAACGCTTTTATGCCCACACCAGCGCCTGCACCCCTAACATGTCCAGGATGCTCTGGGTTACCCAGAGAAACTGTCGATTCATCCCTTGTGCCCTCATGGATAAACTTGCCTTCCTTCCTCTGCTCATGAAGCTCCCGCTAATCGCCATCAATAGAAATTGGTAAGTAAATATAACAATAATCAATATTGATTGCTCTAAGAGTTGAATTTTACCATTTTTGCAGCCGCCTCAGCAGTTGCGAGCTTGGTTATATCTCCTTTCTTGTTTTGCCTCCCAGCTATCCACATAGCATGGCGAGGCAAAGGTGTGGGACCAATAGTAGAGGACTCTACAGTCTCTTGAGTAGCAGCAAACTGAGCAGTAGACTCAGTCTGTAGTCTTTGGCAAATGCTTGCATAGCCATTTGGACCCATCATGTGGTCATGCACATTTAGTGCATGCCTTGCTCTTTGAGCATCACTGATATCCTTGTTAGTAAGCACATTTATTTGATTAGTAACACTAAAGGTTAATCTTGAATAGGTGAATACATAAGAATGTATATTAATCAAATTGGGAGTGGCGCTTAATACCTTGAATTCATCAGTTTTTCTTTTGGTAACAAACTCTTCCCAATCATTGGGGTCTAGGTAGTTCCATTGCTCAGTGGTTGGCTTCTTCCTCTTCTCATCATCTCGTATGTAATCTCAGGTGAGATTTGTCCTATAGTTCCTTAGGACCCTCCCACAACATTGCATCACGCATTTACGATGCAGCTTTTCATCCAGTTCAAATATACTCTGCAAAATAGAATTGCTATTAACTAGTATCCTAAAAATTAGTAATCTACAAAATAGAATTGCAAATAATAATAACTCACGCATAGTTCCTTTCATACTAAGTCTTTCTTACCCTTAGGAACTTTATGCCAAGATTCTACATTAGGAATACAATGGCTACGAGTAAGAACCCCAGGATATGAAATAAATGAGTTGTGGTTCACTCCAACTGGATTTCTTGCAAGAACAAAATCCACAGCCAGTTTGGGTTCATTTCCCCTTTGTTGTAATAACTTCTTCATCATAGTGATGCCCCTCACTTTTTCAAAAAAAAATTGATGCTCATCAAGTGCCCCAAGTTCTTCAGGGGGTACATCATCAACCTAAAATTTGAAAAAATAAACACACTTCCAGGATATAACTATAAATGGACATATAGATAGAAATATAGGATATATTTTTAAAACTTACATTGTGAGGCAGCACATTGATATCCTCACCCTCACGGTAATCATCATCATGGTCATCATGCTCATGCTCAACCATCTGAAAGTGTCATTAAAAAATCAAACATTTAACATTTGACATAACTAGAAGATAATAAAACATTGTAAAGTTCACATTCAGAAAAATAAAACATATAAAAAATATAAACATGCATGCCTCTAATATTGCGATCTTTTATCAATTAACAATCATGCATTGTGATCTCCGTGCACATACAAGTCATCATTAGCTTCAATATGTGGTGGTGTTGGCAACCCAACTGAGAATGGACTGGAGTCATCATACTTATCATAGTACTCTTCTTCATCTATAGGATCTTCAATGAACTGCCTTTTACAATGAAGAACAACCGACCATTTATCATTTGCATGATCATTGATATAAAATACTTGTTTCACCTGTGATGCCAATATGAATGGTTCACCCTTCTCGCCAATCTTTTCAAAGTTCACTAATGTGAAACCCAATTCATCCACTATAACTCCTTTGGTGTTATCAACCCAATTACATTTAAAGAGCATAATTATAGAATCTACGTAGTCAAACTCCCATATATCTTCAATGACACTGTAATATGACATTTTAGCTTCACGCAGACTCTTATCCTTTGCACATGCAAAAAACAATGAAGACGCTTGAAGGGTGACCCCACTATTTTGGACGACACTCTTATCATCTTGACGCTTTGTGTAATATGAGAATCCATTCATGTCAAACTCTTCATAAGACATAGCATTCAATTTTGGTTTAAAGGCGAGGCATTTGATAGTTTCAGTAAGATTATTTGGTGTTTGAGATAGTTGATATAAGACTTTATCTTCAAACCACTTAATAAATGTCTTGTTATACTCTCTAGCAAGCCACATTGAATTGGATCGAGGATATTGTCTCTTGATGAAATTGGTATGTTCCTCGATATAAACACTCACTTCGTCGATGTTGTGTAAAATATACAAGTGACCTTGTTCCAACTGCTCACGCCTGATTACTTTCATCCGTGATCCCAAAATTCCTTTGTCGAAATACTCCTCAATATTCTTGTCATTAACAAGAGCGTCATTACCACTCAGATTGTCATTGCAAAAATCCTTAACCTCTCTTGCCACATAACCCTCAATAATACTCCCTTCAGGCCAATAACGGTTTCGAACATCACCTTTAAAAATGCTCATGTATCATTCAAAGGGATACATCCAATGCAAGAAAACTGGTCCCAACATTTTCACTTCCCTAGCAAGGAAATTCTACTGAAATTTTCTTGAAAACCCAATACACATTGTACACTTACATCCTAAGTGAGATTAAGTGTTCAAGAATAGTCCCAAATCGGGGACTATACAAGATTTACTCCTAATGAGTAAATCTTGGATGGGTTTCTAGGCCAACAAATACATGTGTTGTCATTCCTATACCAACGATCCTAGTTTCATCATTCATATCCTAGGTTGATTTACCATAGCATAAGTGATTTCAACATCTCAAATATACATGCATATGTTGTCAACAAGATAATCATTAAACATAAAATGTAGATATCCTATAATTTATAATTGATTTCAAAATTTCAAACTAGCTCATGCATTATCATCATCATTCTACATCATACAATATGGATTCATAATTAAACATAAATGTAGGTATCCTATCGTTCATAATTGATTTCAAAATTTCAAACTAGCTCATGCATTATCATCATCATCCTACATCATACAATATGGATTCATGTTCCTAACATTTATTTGCACAAACATTTATTTCATTTCATATAGTATCAATAGAAGTGCAAAAATCATAAAAGTGTCCATTCATTTCATATAATATATATTAATCATGCAAAATTCTTTACTGCCTACCTTCCTGTGACGGAGGCGAAGCATATGGAGGAGCAACAGTCGCAGAGCAGATGGAGGAGCAGTAGTCGTTAGAGTAGATGGAGGAGTAGCAGTCGGTAGAGTAGATGGAGGAGTAGCACTCAGGCTTAGGCGGTTCTGGCAAGGAAGAGGGGTAGCGACGACGGTGGCGGCGGCTCCGGTGAGGAAGAGGAGAAGCGGCGGCGACGGCTCCAGCGAGGAAGAGGGGAAGCGAAGGCGCTCTGGATGGAGGAGAATAGAACCGCAGAGAGGAGGAATGGCGGCAGAGAAGAGAAGTAGCGGAGAAGAGAAGCAGTGGTGGAGAAGAGCAGTGGTGGAGAGGAGGACCGGCGGCGGAGAAGAGTAGCAGCGAAGAAGAGCAGCAATGGCGGAGAAGTGCAACGGTGGAGAGAAATCACCAGACCTAAATGAAGTCGGGAATGAAACAGCGAAAGGGGAAGAGTATGGTTCGTGCGGGTGCTATTATGTTAACTATAGACGTCGATTATTATAAAAATCCGACGATTAACACCATTAGGCATCGGTCACCACAAAAAACCGACACCTATGTTCAATCACATTCGTCGATTTTAACTAGACAACTGATGCCTATCTACATATACTGACAAAAAAAATGTTCTTGAATTATGACCATAGTCATCGGTTTCCATATAAAACTGACGCCAATTGGGCAGTTTTGGGGGTAAAAATTTTCACAAGGACAACGCACGAACACACATCTACGTCGGTTATTGCAAGAAAACTAACAACAAAAATGGGGCCAGTTTCCGTCTCACGAAAAATCTTTAGTCATCGGTTACTTGGTCAACAACGGACGTCGTATGTGAAATTTTGGAGGTAATTTTTTTGCACTAGAAAAATTGTATTTGGCGGGTGATTTTATATGTCGGTTTCTTATTGCGCAACCGATGCTAAATAGAAAGTGATACATGTGTCTTATGAAAATCGATCAGTCTTCACATATAGACGTCGGTTTGTGTTTTTAGCCGACGTTGTAGGATCTAGGCGTCAATTATTGTAAAACAGCTAACGCTTCAAAATGTGACGTTATACGTCATTTCTGTAGTAGTACAATTATGTTGCTAAGTGGGTAGCAACTATTGCAATCTCCACTTCAGACGCTAAGATTATAATCAATATGTCTAACAATACAATCTTTATAAGATTTAGAGTTCCTAGAACCATCCTAAGGGGGATACCACTTCATTGGAAGGAAATTTAAAGCATTTTTAAGGAAATACATGGCCAAATATATAATCACCATCGATAGCACCCAAATAAATCTTGACATGTTAAAGTATCCAATAAAAAAACCATACAAACATGAAAAAATATTGTTAGAAAGTTGAGAAAAGACTAAGATGGGAAACTCAATTATGCCTTATAGGTATACATATTGATCTATAAGACACACATAGGGACCATCCCGTACCTCCTAATCTATGATAAGGTATGTCGTCTACCTTTGGAAATAGGACATAAATCTGTCTAGGCCACCAAAGCCCTAAATACTAATTATAACCTGAAATGAGAAAAGATGTGCTTCTAGTTGCAAGAGCTTGATGAACTTTAAAATTTACAAAGAAAGGACCAATGTCTATCATTAACTCCATATGAGGAGGAAAGAGAAAAATGTAGGAGACAAAGTTTTTCTATTCAATTATTGTACAACAAATCTTCTCTAGGAAGATCAGGTTAAGATGGGTGGGACCATTCACTTAGTGAACATTTACCCTTCAAACACTATGGATATCTTTAGTGAAAAGTTAATAGTCTTTATTCATAAAAATTAATATTGGGATGATCCCCACTTATTCAAGAGGTGTTCTGATAACATCAGTAGGAGGTATATCCCTAGTTCCCTACTCATTATTCAAAAGTGTTGCACATCTCCTTGTTAAGGCACTTAGGGGATGATAGAACAATGACAATGGTTCTTCAATTATGCTTCTATTGGACCTCCGTATTGAAAGTTTCCCATCCATATATCAGGATATTTAATGAGTTTTAAAGAACTAAAAATATTTCTAAAATGAATGACATGCCTCTTGCATACTAAATAGAGGTAGAGATTTTTCTAGACTACATGACACCCTTCCCATTCACTTATGGAAAACAATACATCTTAGTTGTAGTCAATTATGTTGCTAAGTAGGTAGAAACCATTGCAATCCCCACTTCTCACATTAAGATTATAATCAATATGTCTAGCAATACAATCTTTATAAGATTTAGAGTTCCTAGAACCATCCTAAGGGGGATACCACTTCATTGGAAGTAAATTTAAAGCATTTTAAGGAAATACATGGCCAAACATATAATGATCGCCGATAGCACCCAAATAAATCTTGACACATTAAAGTATACAATACAAAAACCATACAAACATAAAAGAATACTTGTTAGAATGTTGAGAAAAGACGGAGATGGAAACTCAATTATGCCTTATGGGCATACATGTCGATCTATAAGACACCCATAGGGACCATCCCTTACCTCCTAATATATGACAAGGTGTGTCATCTACCTTTATAACTAGGACATAAATCTTTCTAGGCTGCCAAAGCCCTAAATGCGGATTATAGCTTGAAATTAGAAAAGATGTTCTTTTAGTTTCAAGAGCTTGATGATCTTTAACTGCATGATTATGACAATGCTAAAATTTACAAAGAAAGGACTGATATATGTCATTACCTCCATATGAGGAGGAAAGAGAAAAATGTAGGAGACAAAGTTTTTCTATTCAATTATTGTACAACAAATATTTCCTAGGAAGATCAGGTTAAGATGGGTGGGACCATTCACTTAGTGAACATTTACCCTTCAAACAATCCATTAGTGAAACTTTAATAGTCTTTATAGTCAATGGAGAAATGATGGTAAAATACTAAAAAAATGAATATTTAACAAGTTTGGATGATCAAAAGCTCTCAGACACACCATCACTATCCTCAACATGAGCATTGGAGGATAAAGATAATGAACATAAACTAGAACTGCTTAGGATGCAACCTGAGTATCTATATGTGTGTTTTTTATTTAATTGTCCTATTTTTCTTTTCCTTAAGTCTATTTACTTAGAAATCATATAATTATTACCTTTCATTTTGACCTATACCTTGCACATATTGGCATACCAACTTAATTCTTATAATCACTCTAGTCTATTGTAGGAGGGATAAAAGTTTGTTCCAAGTTAGGCATTGATGTATTTTTTCTTGAATGAAACACTTCAATCATCACTTTAACCCTAGTGGTCGGTATGTATGATGACAACAACCTCTTTGGACATAGGCTAGCCACATCATTATCCCTAGAGCTACAATGATGGCCCAAAAGTATCCTTGAGGTCTCATTGAAGTCACTGATGATTACTTTAGCCTTGAAAAACACCAAATGCCATGCTTCAACATAGAGGTCAACTCACATCGGCATTGAGTACACATCAATCAATACACTTTAACACTTACAAAGATGGGGAATGTATCAATTCTCTGAGATAAAGAGTTGGTATCATTGAGGGAGGAACAACCCACATTGCATGATTCTTTCACCCACCTCCAATCCCATCAGGCCACAAAGAGCTTGCTGCATCATGCTTCGAGCCACTTGAAATAGTAAAAGAACCTATTTTAGAGTCCCATAAGGAGATGATGTGCCCTATATCCACTCACATTTGGGCATCAATATCTTGAAGCATCATACTTTGATCCACTGGAGACCTAAATAACCACTTAGGCCTTCCAAAACAAGTTGAGGAATATCGCCTAATGCACATCAGGACGACCAAGGCTAAGATGTACCCACATTAAGACTCGTTAGAGCCCTAATGTACACACATTGATCCAATCAAAGACTCAAATAAATTGTGTTGACTGACCCACTAGCCCAAAGTGCACCTCTTCAGCCAATCCAAGAACCCAACACAATAACAACAACCCATCCAAGCAGTCGATGCCACACCTTGATCACTAGAAAAAGACCATCATGTCGATCTCTTAAGGATCAAAGTGGGTGATCCAACTCTAACATATACACGCATCAATCTATCCTATAATTCAATGCCTCTTACAAATAATTGCATGAAAACCAAAGAGGGAAAAATAATAAACCCCTGCACTTAGAGCCCTATGAGGAGACACACTAACTAGGCATGGGATGGGTTCCTTTTACTCTAGACCAAGATTATAAAAGGCAACAACCACCTCCATTTGTTGGAATCACTATTTCTACTGAATCCCTACTTATGCTCTGCTCAAGTTTAGGAAGAACAAGACGTTGTTACTTCCAGTTGCCCAAAAGAGGTTTCAATCTCTTCTCCAAACTAAACAAGTTTTTCCTAGTTTGCTTCAATAACAAAAAGGATAAGATGAACTTCATCAAAATGGGACCCCACTGGTTTGACACTAGGCTGGTCGTGGTGTAAAACTATGAGGTTGCAGATGATATGAAAAAATACATGTTTAGCCTTGTACCTATTTGGATTAATATTCCTAGTATGGGACGCAATTGGTCACAAAAGGTTGTCGAAATTGTCGCTAGCAGTGTCGGGAAACTCCCATGATTGATATGAAATCTATTGGTCTTGAATCTTATGGTGAAGCAAGAGAACTTGTGGATACTGAAGTTGAAGATATACCACCTAATGAAATCTGGGTAAACATGCCCAATAAGGATCCCATCCCTATGGAGATACACTATGAATTTATCCCCAAATGTTGATGCACTTATAAATTTTTCAGTCATGACCAGGATGATTTCCCTCTCAATGAGAGAACTACTAAAGAGAATAAGTAGAAACCTAATGATGAAAAGACAAAAGAGCCACCTAACAAAAGTGGGTGGAGGTTACAAATAAGAATGGGAAAAGCACAGACAAAACAAATGTCTCAGAGAAGACACTAGAGATTCCACTTATCAATAACTTTGAAACCCTGATCATAGAAGATGATGTAAAAATTGTTGGGTTTTAGGGGAGGTAGAGAAGGCAGCGGAAACAAAAATTTTCTCCCCCAAACCCGGAACAAGGAAACGCGTCAACGTCTATATAATAGGAAAGGATGGTTTGTGGAATCATACCTTGTCCCGAGGCTTGCTCGGCGAAAATACCTCGCGCCTTGTGCGGTCTTCAACTCCGATCGTGGACGGTGTCTGTGCAGCTCCTGGTCGCACCGGGACTGATGACTCCTCCTCTCACCGGGACTGTCGGGGTTGACAGTTGTCCTCCTGAGTGGCAGAAACCTCCCGCCTCTGAAGTAGTCCACATAGACCACCTGGAACTCCAATCTCCTTGTCCCATAAGGAATTGGACGGAGTCGCACCCTCCTGTTAACGTACTAGTCTCCAACACACTCTCCTGCTACCAGTTGCAACTGCAGTTGTCTTTCCCTTGCTGCATCTCCCTTTTCGGGTAGCACTTGCTCGGGCTATCTCTCGGTTACCAAAACCAGAGAGAACGACAACTTTGCAGAGCAACTAGTTGCACTGAGTTGTACTTTGAGAAGCCCCCAATACCCCTATATATATAGGAGGGTCATGGGACATGGTTCTCCATCCCGGGCAATATGGGACTAAAATAGGAGTAGAAGGGTTCGAGATTTTCCACAAAAACAACCAACTCGCAACCTGAACCGATCGTTTCATAACTGAAACGGTCGATTGGGGATCTGAGTCGGTCGGTTGACACTCAACCGATCAGTTGGGACCCATGAGCCAGTCGGTTCACTTTCTGAACCGGTCGGTTCGTGGTCCTGGTCAGTTCCCGATTGACTTTCCAACTTTTGTTTCTAATTTGTATCGAATACCAATCTTTGTTCCAATCAAATTGGGCAAGTGAAACGCAAGGAAAATTCTCACCAATCCTACTTTCCTAACTTGCCAGGTTGCAATAGTTGAACTGATCGTTTCAACATTTGAAGCAATCGTTCACCCTGTCCTTGAGCCGATCGACTCAACACTTGAGCTGACCGGTTCACCAAACTCAGCCGATCGGTTCATCACATGAGACGATCGGTTGGGAGTGCAGATTGTGCAGAATCAGTCAATTGTGATTTCAATCAATCCGATACTCTAATCAATCTGTCCAACACCTTGAACACTATGATTTTGAGCTATCAATCAATTGAGTGTTTAATTGAACTACTAAACTCCTTTAGTAATCAATCTAAACATTGTTTGTGGACAAAACTCCTCTTCCATGTTAAATCCTATGTGTGTGACCCTGCAGGTCCATTTCACGTTGGTAGTGAAATTCCATAACACTTATGACTTCACAAGCAAAGAGTGGTGCCTAGTCACACATCAGTGCTACCCAAGTGAAAGTAGAAAGTTGGAGAACAACTTTCAATCCTACAATCCGTGAATGGTGTTATAGTGAATGTATAATTCCTTTGTCGCTGATATCCCGAATGAACTCGAGGCATGGAACAGTCATCCTGTCAACGTTCATTCACTTTCTTGATCTCAGAGTAGATTGAACGAGATATGTATGACATCAATATCACATACTGATTCACACATGCATGTGCACGCCTATCTCAATCCTACTCATCAAGTGGCCTTGGATATCAAACTCCCTCAGGAGGGACAAATCCCATATCTATCACTCACCCCTCAAAAGCCCCATGTGTCAAAGCCACCCAATCATCACCTTTATAACAACCCATATTTCAGGACTGCGTTTGATGATGTCAAAGTGTGCCCAACGACATGTGTTGAGTGTAGTGATTTCAGGTCAAAGAATCACACTCACCACCATCACTGTGAGTACTGACTGTGACTACCATGTCATGGTTCCATGTGTCAAACTCACGGTGGGTCTGTCTGGTACACTTGTTCTCTAACAAGTACCTATGTGTTTGGTTTGATATCTCTATATCATGACTAATGAGATTCTATCATCAACCAACACCACAATCTATTCTTGTGTGTCATTGCTATCTATCTACCTTCCACAATGACATCTGACTAGGGACATAACAAGAATGTACAAACTCTTAGCATCTGTATGATCTCATCGTTCAAGTCCTTAACCTGAAAGCATACATCATTGAGTACTGTCATTCTCTATACATTCAATCTGTTCTATCACTATCTCATATGACTGAACCAGAAAGAATTGGAAGCTTGCCTTTGATGTTCATCAAATCAATCTTAATGTATCCCACCAATCATCCCATGATTGGCTCTCAGGGCATACATACCAACAAAAATATGAGCCCACAATTCCAATGTAGGTTCATCTATTAAATCAGTCGAGGATTCGTATAACAAATAAGTTGTTATTGAGACTATACATAAGGATAGTCCATTGAAGAATCCAATTTGGGAAGGAAGAGTAGTAATTCACCTACTAACAATGCTAGAGTGAATAGGTCACGTAAAAATAGATTCTCTAGTGGAGTTAGTAAATGACTATATTTATGACCAATGTTCATGGTTCTGGGAAACCACACAAGAAGAAGGAGATGAGAAGCTCTGTGAAATCTGTCAATGCCCCTATAGTTTTTCTAGTTGAAATAAAAATCAAGTCCTTTTGTAAGAACACTTCTAGTAAGTTGTTCCCAGCATGTTGGAAGTTCATTTCTAGTCATGATGAAGATCCTAACGATAGAATATGTGTGGGTTGGAATCCCAAATCATGGGATCTAACAATGACAAGTATAGATGATCAAAAAATTAAATTCATTTGTATCAACAACGAAGGATTGATGATCAACCTTACTGTAATTTCTACAAGAAATGTTATGCAATAAAGAACTTGTCTATCGGAGAGTGTGGTTCAGCTATCCTCTTGAATCTAAGACCCTTGGATTGTGATTGGAAATTTTAATAATATCATAAAGAGAGAGGATAAGGAAGGGGTAGAGAAGTCCCAAATCTCATCCTAAGCTTGTCCAATTCAGGCATAGATAATTCCAACCTCATTGAGTTGTCAACTGTTGGTGGTGAAATATTCACCTAGAACAATAAAGTAGAGAAATAAAAGAGAATATCATGCAAATTGGATCATGCTCTAGTTTATAAAGTCTGGAATACTAAATTTCCAAGTAGGAAATCTAAATTGGTGACTTATAACTTCTCTGATCATTCAACTATCAATGTGAATCTGTGAGAATTGTCGAAGAAGAAGAGGCCACTTCTCTTTCTTAATCTATGGCAAGAATGGGAAGGTTGATAGAATGTGATAAGTAACCCATGGAAGGTCCCTATATCTCTGTTTATTCAATCAAAAACTAAAGAAAGTCAAGGAGGATCTCAAAAGATGGTCGACAAAATATGTTAATATGAAGAACCTTTTATCTATTGAACATAGAGAAATGTCAGATATTGGGGTTGTACTAAGGAAGAGTCCTTTGGATGAAGAGTTGATCCAAGATGAAAAAGTCACTCATGACCACATCAAAGTACTTGAAAAAGTGGAGGAAAAATACTTTTGGCAAAGGAGCCACATGCAGTGGATACAAAATAGAGAGAAATACTAACTTGTATCATTCAGTGGTCAAGAGAAGGGATGCGATTAATACAATCACTAGATTGTATGATGACCAGGGGAACTTCATCAATGACGATGAGACTATAGATGAAGAAACTATTAGATTCTTTAAGAACCTTTACAATCATAATCATGAAGACCTGATACCTATGAACATTGAATGGAAGTGCATGATTGAGCATGTTGAAAATGAATACTTATGTAAACTTTCAGAGATGATTGAAATCAAAAATTATGTGTGGATCATAGGCACAAATAAAAGTCCAGTCCCTGATGGTTTTAGTGGATCTATAGAAAAAAATGGGATACCATAAAGCGTGATCTAATTTCGTCTATTACATGGATTTTTAATGGAGGTAACATGGTTAGACAGACAAACCATGTTTTTCTTGCTCTAGTTCCAAATAAGGAAGTTATCTTTTCACATACTGATGTCCATCCTATTACATGTTATTCTATGATCTATGAGATCATTACAAAACATATCATCACATATCAAATGGCTAAAATAATACCTAACATTATTTGTCCCAATCAAGGAGCCTTCATAAAAGGGAGAGTTGTTGATGACTGTTGCATGCTAGCCTCTGATTTCACATTAAACTTCAATCTACAAACAAGTACACCATCAGTGTGTCTAAAGTTGTAAATAAAAAAGTGTACTACTCCCCACAGTGGAGTTATCTCTTGTGGTGTCTAGTAGGTATGGTGTTCTATGAACAATGGATAAAATATTTGTCAAATGGTATGTTACCACTCCATCTTTCTGTGTCCTTCTAAATGGTTCATCGGAAGGTCTTTTTACTAATCCTAATGGACTGCACCAAGGCAACCCTTTGGCACCTCTCCTTTGGTGTGTCTAGGATGCTTGAAGATGCACTGAAGAAGAAAAACTTCAGAAATTATACAATAAGAAAAATGCCTATTATGTCTCACTTGTTGTTTGTGTATGATGTCCTCATCTTCATTGAAGGTAGGAATAGGAGTATACAAAACCTAAGAGATTTTCTGGATGACTCTGATAAGATTTCTGGTATGAAGTTTATTGAACAAAACTCCTTTATCTATATTTTAAAATCATGCACAAAATGAATTGAACGTGTAGAGCTATTGAGGGTCCATGTGGGCTCTCTTCCTACCAAGTATCTTGGTTTTCCGTTAGCTGGAGGTAACCTTAGAAGGAAGCACTTCCATGAGTGTTGGGATAGACTCAAAGATATGATAACCAGATGTCTAGGCTCAAAACTATCTATTGAAGGTAGAATAACTCTCATCAAATCTTGTGTTATGAGTCTGATAAGATATTGATGGCACAAGACGAAATCACCTTCTCTGCATTTGAGAAGAATGGAGATCATGATGGGAAATTTTACACGGGGTAGTGCCATTCATCCATTTAGTTTGGACCGTTTATCCTTTCTTCTTCATGAAGGAAGTCTCAATCTACAATCATTTCACAACCTTGCTGATTTTCATACAATGAAGAGGATTCAGAAAATTCTAACAACTAACTCCATCTAGGCTAATTGGATACAAGGTAGATATGATATTGAGCTAGCTGACAGACCCAATCACATTTGGGGATACTCCATCACATGGAGAAGACACATATCTATGTCCAAGGTATGACACTATTTGTAGTAAGGAAATGAATTGGGAGTCATGTAGACAAAATGACTGGAAGGATGAAGCTTCCAATTGATAACATCCAATTTTTTGGATATTTCATGCCTAATTTTACCCTTAATTTCCTCTCTTTATGCAGAGTTGACCTAACTTTCTCATATTTTTCTCATGCTTACTTTTATGCCTTAATTCAAAGGTAACTTCTCATTTTCATGCAAGTAACTCACTAAATGATGGTCCCAACCCTTGCGTAGATATCCCCGTGGTGACACAACTGATGGTGACCATCCACCCTCAGCATGAGACCATTCATCAAAGCTGATTGTCCATCAGTTCTGAGACCAATGGCCTCAATAGTGCCTACTTCCCAGCTATATCATAAGATGAGAAAGCAACAACCATTAATTTTCAAATTGATGGCCAACCTAAAGAGCCCTATGGGTAGAGTACTCTATCGATGGCGCACCCACGAGATTGCCTACCGATGACCAGCACAGTCTCACCCGATGGAAGGAGTGGGTGAGGAAACCCATGTCTAGGAAGACGAAGGCTCACCTGCATGACCCACTTAGCGATGGCAATACAGGACACATCAGTCATTCAGACCATTAAGTGTGTGTCGTGAGGCACATGCTCATTCTTGCTTCATAAGAAAAAGTACACCCTCGAGCACCTCGAGTCCCGTAAGGAGAGCTATAAATAGGAGACATAATGCAACTAAGAGGGGGTCGCTACCTAAGGGAGATGATGAAGTGTTTCCGCTAAGCCACCTCACCATTAACTTCCACCTAAATCCATTGGTTTGTGTTCACCAAGGATGAGACTTTGAGGAGAAGTAAACCTCCATCTCCACAAAGTAGTTCTAGGTTCCTTCTTCGAGAGAAGGAGGGATACAGAGCAGACATCTTCACTGCCAACATGAAATTTAGA
This sequence comes from Alisma plantago-aquatica, assembly GCA_963693085.1. Classification (NCBI taxonomy): domain Eukaryota; kingdom Viridiplantae; phylum Streptophyta; class Magnoliopsida; order Alismatales; family Alismataceae; genus Alisma; species Alisma plantago-aquatica. The sequence continues at coordinate 1,061,475,305 of OY856409.1, read as the reverse complement.
GTGGATAAACTCTCCATAGACCTTGACCAGTATGTGGTCATTGTTGGTGTACCTTTCTCCTTCTTCTTCAAATCAGTTTGTCCCCTCTCATTCCCATCCATATCCATGTCTTACCATACTTATAATTCTACCATGCCACTCACCACCATGAGTGTCTAGTCATCTAATTTGGGTTGGGAGTCACCCCAAAGGCTTTCCCATCATGTAAATGCTTACTTCTATTGAATATATGATCTTAGAAATGTTTATCTCCGTACTCTTGTTCTTAATGCTTCACTTGCATGATTGGATACCATCTTGTGTTGTTTGATTGTTGATACCTCGAAAGAGTAGTATTAACCTATATTTAAGTGTTATTGAGTTACATAAATGCATGAGAATGTTGGAATGCTTAAGCTAATGATCACATGGTTTTATGTGATTGTTTGTTTGCCATATTGAGAGAGAGAAACCTTATATCTAGATCTATCCTAAGCTTGAGAGAGGAGGGAATAGACCCTTATGATGATTGCTTATAAACTTTCTAATGGTATACAATAGATGTGAGTGTATCATATTCATGAGATATCTTAGAAGGTCAAACCCAATCCAAGTTTCCCCATCCATACTTGATACCTTATCTTTTGACGTTCTTGTTCTTTTATTTTACTTCCTAGATTTATTTTACTTGTTCCTTACTTGCTTGTTGATGAATCATTGTTTTGTAAGGAACACAAATTTTACCATACACTTTTTATTGGTGCAACTAAGCTAAGGCTTAAAGGATCTTAGCACTTATCACCCTTGTCTCCGATCTACTACATAGGACCCCGTTAAATCGTTGTGGAAGCCTAAGTGTCAAGTTATAAATTTAAAAGTCTAATTAATCTAGATCCACTCCTTTTTGGATGTGTGATTTAGGCTATCAACATTTTGGCATTGTTTCCTATGACAAGGCAACTGGTACTGTTAAGAACCCAAGTCTACTTAGCATACACCCATGCCTAAAGTCTAGTAATAGGATTAATTGTACATTTTAAATTTGATATCTCTAATCTACTTGAATATCTCATATCACATGTCTAGTCTCTAGCTAGACTGTGCAACTTATTTTAGGAAGTTTGAGTGAACCGGATCAAAACCACAACCATTGCAAGAATCAAGCCTTCTCACAAGGCAGTCACCCCCAACCCAAGAATGGAAGGCTTTCACAAGGAATGTGAGGAGGATCAAGATGAAGAGCATCATGAAGTGGAAGAGAATGAGGAAGAGCATCATGAAGAGGAAGAAGATTTCCCTCATGATAGAGTGAGGAGAATCAAGAGGCACAACAATAATGATGATGAAGATGATGAAGGGCCTTCTCTTTGTGATTTGGCTACAAAATGAGTGAATGAGTCCATATGCCCAGTCATCATTCCTCAATTCAATGCTCTGAACTTTGAGCTTAAACCAAAAGTTATTAGTATGATCTTAAACAAGACTTTTGGAGGAAACTCATTAGATGAAAACCCTTATCACCACCTTGATGCTTGCAAAAACATCTGTGACACCATCAAGATGAACAAGGTGCCACATGAAGTCATCTAATGAAGGGATTCAACTTCTCTCTTAGGGATAAGGCTCTATCTTGGTTCCTTGCTTTGCCTGATAAAAGCAATAACAAATGGGGACCTCTGGCTGACACTTTTGTCACCAAGTTCTGTCCTATAGAGAAGACTCTTAGAAATAGGCACAAGATCATTGACTTCATGCAAAAGCCTAGTGAGAACTTGTATGAAGCATGGGAAATATTCCAAGAATATTAGAGGGACTGCCCTCACCACAACTATGATAAAGGATTTCTGGTTACAACCTTCTATAATGGCCTTACCTTTTCTAAAAGGACATCACTGAATGCAGCTACAGGAAGTGATTTCCTAGGTATGAAGCCAGAAACCATGAAGATAATTGATTTTCATGATTGTCCTACAAGCCAATTTGGGATATGATAGGGGAAAAACTAAGAGGGCATCATCCGAAGGGACAAATGGCGATTCTAAGGCTTTAGAAGCTATAAATGTTCACATTCAAAAGATCACCTCATATGTGAAACATTTGAAGGATTTGGGAAGTAAGGGGAAGAATAGATCAAAAAAGGTGATGAAGTGCAGTACATGTGGAAAAGGAGGCTATGGAGTGGATCATTATATCTACACCCAATCGGAATATGATGATCAGGAATATGATACTAAGATTGTTTCTTTTGTTATCTTTAAGAGGCCAGGTCATCCAAGTTTGTAATATGAAAGCAAAAATGTTGCTGAAAATATTCACCAGTCAGATGGCCCACCTAAAAGACCGACATGCTTTGGTAAAGGTGGCAGACCACCCAATGTTCACATATAACACTACTTATCAATAGACTAGGAAAAACTACCAAGGACACAACCAAAACAAAACCTAAAACTCAAGCGGATCAAGTCAGGGTCAAATCAGAACAAAAACTCTATTCAACAAGATCTGGTTTCAGAATTGTTTGATTTTGCAAAAAGGAAAAGCAACTGTAAATGAGAAATTGAGCCAAAGAACTACAAAACAATGGGACTAATAATGACAATGCAAACCTAGATAGGGGGTGTCACTTCTTAGATGGTTGATATGCAAGCTCATAGTAGGATGATTGACTAACAACTGGCATAATTATTTGAGCTGACAAAGAATCCACAAGGAAAAATCCCTTCTGCCACCGAGAGTGGAAAGATGACTAGACTCCATTTGGGGAAAGTCCTAGAGGATTCAATGATAACCACCTATTTTAGTCGTTTATCTTAGTCTTTTTCCTTAGTTTTCCATACTCTTTTTAAGTTTAAACTATACATAATCCTAATTTTACCCTTTTTTTGTTAATACACCATCAGACTAACTTTTTCCTTTTATATATGCAGAAAAAGCACAAAAAAATCATAAAAGAATAACCCAGCCTCAAGACCGCATGAAGCCAACCGGTCCCGAGACCGCATGGAGTCAAACGGTCTCAAGACCGCATGAAGCCAACCGGTCCTGAGACCGCATGGAGTCAAACGGCCTCAAGACCGCATGAAGCCAACCGGTCCCGAGACCGCATGAAGCCAACCGGTCCCGAGACCGCATGGAGTCAAACGGTCTCAAGAACGCATGAAGCCAACCGGTCCCGAGACCGCATGAAGCCAACCGGTCTCGAGACCGCATGGAGTCAAACGGTCTCAAGACCGCATGAAGCCAACCGGTCCCGAGACCGCATGGAGTTCAAACGGTCTCAAGACCGCATGAAGCCAAACGGTGCCGAGACCGCATGGAGTTCAAACGGTCCCCAGACCGCATGAAGCCAACCGGTCCCGAGACCGCATGGAGTTCAAACGGTCTCAAGATCGCATGAAGCCAAACGGTCCCGAGACCGCATGGAGTTCATACGGTCTCAAGACCGTTTGAAGCCAAACGGTCTCACAGTCCAAACGGTCTTGAGGCCCCAAACGGTCTTGAGGCCCAAACGGTCTCCAAACCATTTGGGCTTCACTCAAAGCCTATAAATAAGACCCCAAGGGTCCTCCAAGGGGGAGGATCTCTCAGACGCCCAAAGGTTGCCTCTCCAGTTCCAGAGCAATTCCATCCTTCATCCATTGCCCTAAGGCTGCCGGTTTGAGGTCCACATCTCATCATCAAGCTACCTTCTCTCTCATCAACAAAGAAGGTGGGAGGAGAAGATTCATCATCAAGCAACCACGAAGTGTGAAGATCGTTTCTCTCTCCACCAAGGGTTCAACCTTCCCTCCTCCGTGGAGATGTCATTCTTTCTCTCTCTTCTCACCTCCTTCTTTGCTCTTGAGATGAGCGAGTAGTCCTTTTCACTAGGGTGCGGGGAGTATCCCCACTACCCATGTTTTCATTTCATGCAATGTTATTCAATCGTTTGCAATAGAGAAACTCTCCTTTTTGGCTCAACATCTATTGTTTAATGAATGCTTGTTGTTTGATCACCAACTTGTGTTACTTATTATCTTTTGGTATGAATTGTCTACGTTTATACCTTTAGATCTGAATATCGATTGAATGTTGGTTCTAGATATATGTAGTCACCATATGTCTGTTTCGGTATCTAGGAGTGCTTTCACAAGTGGAGTAAACTCACTCCCATCGTTGCACTTTCATACTATGAAATGGAATCAGTTGACGTATGGAAGTGCAACCTTGGTAAGGTCGCGGAACACACTTCATGAAGGAGTAATGCAAAGTAAGTGACCATTCGTTAGGGGATGGCTGGCATTGCAATACTCCACACTCCTCATAGTTGGTTATCCGAAAGGAAGCTAAGTCTACAAAGATACTAGCCGATTAGTTTCTCTTTGCAGGTCTTTTTATTATGTTGCATGTTTGTGATCCATGTGTAGTGGTGTGAAACCCGGCAACATCCTAGTGGTTTTTAACCATTGTTTACAACCTTAATTTCTACTTTCTTGCTTTACTTTCCTTGCACTTAGCTTAAAACCAAATCAAACTTTCGATCTAAATATCAACTGTTAAGTAGTTAAGTACGACTAAAACGTTTTCCATCTTGATTACATCAAGACCGTTGTCCCGAGGATTCGACCCTTAACTATACTACGATAAGACTTCCGCGTGTCTTAGCATACGTGGGTGGAGATCTTACCATAGTACTAGCAAGGCTAAACTTAGGGATTCATCATCTCTAGGATTTTTATTGGCATTGCAAAACTCCATCAAAAATTGGCGCCGTTGCCGGGGACAACGGAACGTTTTAGCTTTTACTTAACAACTTCTTGGTTGATTAGGATTTTACACTTTTTCTTGATAACTACTCCAAATCTTCTTGATTTCTTCATTTCCTTCCATTATCTTAACGTGTGATTTTCTTTCTACTCAGGTAGAAAACGTGTATGCAACCCACGCATAGCATCGGATTCTCCCCTGAACCAGAGTACGACTCTGAGATAGAAAGAAGTTTCCACCAAAGGATTAGACTTAACCGCCAAAGAGCCAGACGGATGGTTGAAGAGCAACGCCTTGTTGCAGAAAGAGTTAACGTCGCCATAGCAGCACAACGAGCACAACTTATTGCAGACACTCGTGCTCAAGTGCAAGCTGAGATTCGAGCTGAGGAACAAGCCCACATCCAAGCAGAGCATGCTGCTGCTCAACTTGCGCTAAGAAACAAGCAACTTCGGGACTACGCATGTTACGACCCCATCTGAGCTTAATTGGTAAACTAGGGTTTACCTGGATGATTGCATATTTGATTGGATTGATCATTGCTTAAATCTAATTAATGATGATATCTCATTTATAATATGTTAAACATAATGAGAACCCCAAGCATGCTATCTCTTTGTATAATTAGGGTTTGAGATATATAAACTCTAGTCGGTTGAATTAGGGTTTTCAACAAATAAGCTCATTTGGGAAGGAATGATAGAGTTAAGCATAGAAAAATAGAAATGATAGTTGGATGCTTGGGCAGCACGGCCATGGTGGGTAGCACGGTCGTGCTAGGTCATTGGTGGCACGGGAATGCAAGGCCACACGGTCGTTTTGAAAGAATTGAACTATTAACCAACTTTTATACTCAAATCTACTGAAAACAATGCACCACGGCCGTGGTAGGCAGCACAGCCGTGCTGATTACGACCCCATCTGAGCTTAATTGGTAAACAAGGGTTTATCTGGATGATTGCATATTTGATTGGATTGATCATTGCTTAAATCTAATTAATGATGATATCTCAATTATAATATGTTAAACATAATGAGAACCCCAAGCATGCTATCTCTTTGTATAATTAGGGTTTGAGATATATAAACTCTAGTCGGTTGAATTAGGGTTTTCAACAAATAAGCTCATTTGGGAAGGAATGATAGAGTTAGGCATAGAAAAATAGAAATGATAGTTGGATGCTTGGGTAGCACGGCCATGGTGGGTAGCACGGTCGTGCTAGGTCATTGGTGGCACGGGCATGCAAGGCCACACGGTCGTTTTGAAAGAATTGAACTATTAACCAACTTTTATACTCAAATCTGCTGAAAACAATGCAACACGTCCGTGGTAGGCAGCACGGCCGTGCTGGGTCCATCTTGCACGGCCGTGGCAGCTTGCACGGCCGTGGCAGCTTGCACGGCCGTGGCAGCTAGCACGGCCGTTCTGAGGCATTTTTGCTTCAAATGACATTTCTGCAGATTTCTGGATAGCAGTGCACTTTTCTATTTTTAATTATTTATTGGTAACTCCAAATGATCTCAAATTTTAACTGAATCTTTATAGATCAATTATAAACAACGTGCTAAATTCCCATAATTTTTGGAGAAGGTTTGATCTCTGAAATAAACGAATTACAGTAACTTTTGTATAACTGAATATTCAGCCAATATAATAAAAGTTGAGTGTGGGGTCAATATGCAATTGACCCAAGCAGCTCAAATGGTCTATATGAGCAACCACACACACAAGAAGCTCTCATTCTTCGTTATTCACTCCAGAGAAACGAAAATCTAGAGAGAGAGGGAGAGTTAGGGTTTGAGTGGAGAAAGAGGAGGTTTTGCGGAATTAGGGTTTTGCGGTTCCAGGAATGGTGAAATCAAGTAAGTTTGGATTCTTTGCATAAACTTTTATGGTGAATCTTCTCTCTCATGTCAAGATTCCGTCCATGCTCTGATTTGATCCAAGATGATGTCGAAATTCCCTCTTTTCTCACCCTTTCTTCATAATCCTTCATTTTCAAGGTTTCCGAGTTGAATGGAAGAAGAATTGGGAGATTTGCTAGGGATTTGATATGAGTTCGAGATCCCCTGAGTTGAGCTGCATTTTTGAGGTGTTTTTACACCTTGGGGTGAGTGGTTTCTTCCTTCAAACAGTGTAATGCACGAAATTTGATTATAGCATCCAAATCCCAAATTGTTTAGTATGTGATTCTAAAACCTGAAATGTCCGTTTGATTTAAGTTGTTGCAAATTGATATGATATGGATTTCTTTCTCTGTTTGAATGACTTTTAGATGGTAAATTCATATCAAAAACGTGTACAACACATCCTAGTAAGAATGCTTTTCAGATTTATACCGTATGATGTAATTAGGGTTTAACCTAATTGAGATCTCACTAGGGTTTTAATCCAATTGAAGAGATATCTAGAATTAAACCAAACCTAGGTCTAAATGCTCTTAATCAAGCTTAAGGCTATCATATTTCAATATCTAAACCCTTTGGGATCCGTCACTAAGTCCATGACTTTGATTTCACTAAGTTGAAGCTCAATCGAGCTGTGGCACGGCCGTGGTGGGTGACCACGACCGTGGTGAAGGGTCTATGCCACGGGCGTGCTAAGTAGCACGGCCGTACTAAATGCTTTAGAAACCCTGATCTCTATACACCACGACCGTGGGGGAAGAGCCACGACCGTGGTGAGGTGAATGTGCCACGGCCGTGGGGTGATACCACGACCGTGTTGAAGCAAACCCTAAATGAATACTTTAAGAGTCAAAGTTAAATAAAGAAGACTGGTAATCCTATAAGTGGTTAGGATGTACCTCATGGGTTATCTTATTGAATTTTATTCTTGATACATGATATCTCAGTGAATGGTATGGAAACTCTAAATTTAGTTAAATTTCCATGGTTTCATGTCTATATTGATTGCATATGATTTGTTGGAAACAATCTTTATTTAGTGAATGCTTATATCCTATGAAATTCTTATGAGAGTCATGTGACAAGTGAATGAGGTAAATGAAAAGGTGAATGAGGCAAATGCAACCCTAAGAGTAGGGTGTTGGCATGTGATGAATGAATAAGGCAAATGAAACCCTAAGGATAGGGTGTTCAATGAGTCATGCTATGGTAATATGAAAGGTCTCGATATGAGATGTGGTGATGCTTAATTGTTGAATTGTATGTTTCTAGTGCATTTAACTTTATATGCTTGATCTCTCTGAGATGATATCTACATACTGCAGGGCTTCACATATTTCAATACATATCTCATAAATTGCAGGTGATGAGATATGACATGCCCTAGAAAGGGATGTTACTGAGTCATGTTGAAGATGATAAACGATATATATGTGTTTTCAAGTGATACCCATAATGTGAAATAAGTATGAAATGTGATATTCCTGTTTAATTATTTATATGTTAACCAGTTAATAGACTTAGGTTCCCTAACACCGTAGAACCCCTTTTGAGAGGTCTGCAACCAGGGGGGTGAAACTCGTGTTGCAACAATAACTGTGTGGAGTCACAGGCACAAGGATAGAGAGAGGCAGTGTTCAACAACAACGCGTGCGATGTCACGGTGACACTGGAGTAAATAGGGGTTATTCAACATTAATCTGTGCTTGTGTCACGGTGGTAACCCGGTGAGACTCTCCGCCTGTGTGCTCAGGTTAGAGGAGGAGTCTAGAGTTCACTCTTTTGAGAGTGTAGTGAGGCCTTGTGAGCCTGAGGCCTTGTGAGCCTGAGAGTCCTACAGCAGACCAGGGCTGGCAGTCAGACTTAGCACTTCTCGGGTGTGTCGCTAAGTCTTGTACGGTGGGATCGTAGCTCGCTACGGATCTTTATATGCAGAGTACACTGCATATGATTAGGGCATAATAATAATAATAATAATCTAAAATATGATCATATAGGTTCACAGAGTTCCTTATAAATGAAAGAGTTATGGAAGACTAGAGCATAGTTTTCTAGTAGTTATTCTTTGGATGTAATATTTACATTCTTTGTTATTTCAGTTATATTGTTTTAGAATTGCTCAGTGTAGTATTTATTGTTGTTAAATGTCATATCGTTTACTTAAAATTATATCTGTAATCTCATCAGTGCATTAGTCTGTTTCCTTGAAGTACTCATTCACTGAGCGAGTAGGCTCACCCCTCTACTCAAACATTTTTAGGGTTAACTGCGTGGACTTGAAGATGGTCAGAGCATCAGTGTAGATCTGCTACAAGAGTTAAGCACAAGATTAGTTGAGTTAGTCGGTCCTTGTCACTCTAGGTCCTCAGTAAGAGTTAAGAGAGAGAGAGTTGTATTTACGATATGTAATATTGTTCCCCTTTTTATATGTATGCTAATTAGCAAGTTTTATGTGCATAAGATGTGAGAGACATCATGAATGTTTATACATGTATCTTTTCTATTAATGTCTGATTAGTAAAAGAAATGTTCAGATTTCCTTTGTTAAGATGTTATGTGGTTCAATGCGGGGAATCAAGAGTTTTAAAGAAAAGAAAAAAAAGTTAAGGATGTTCTTTGTGTCACATATAAATCTTATCTTATGCCCTAATCTCACGATTTGAGGAAATTGTGAGATCGGGGTGTAACAGCTTGGTATCAGAGCTTAGGGTGAGTTGTCAAGGACCATTAAGTTAGTAAGTTAGAGTCTTATGTGTGGAAGATAGGAATGTTTGATGTTAGCTTTGGGGATTTGAGTATTTGGATATCCTGGCCCGATATCTAAGTACTTGGATCAGCCAGTACAAGCTACTCTGTCTATTCTCTCACGTATACCCTGGCCAGGTATACAGTGGAAGAATGGGCTAGAGAGGAACCCTAGAAATGTTAGGGTTAGAAAACAAGAAAAGAAACAAGAATTAAGAGCATAAATGTAAAAGGAGATAGAACTTACATTTCATAATGTTGTTTTTGTTGGAAATGTATAGAAATGCTCTTATATGTTTGAATTGAAATATTTAATACTTTGAAATATGGGTCTTTAATATCTGTTGTACACTATGCAGTTGTAGCATTTATTGATTTCATTCTTTCTAACAAGTAGACTAGAATTGACCTTTGAATGAGCTTTTGTTAGTGGATAAGTTTTCTTCCACACTTCTGAGATGAATAGGAGTTGAGTAATCCCTTGTAGTTCTTGGCTTCAGGACTTCAGGTTTGGCCTGGTCCGGCTGGCAGGATGTGTTACTGGGATCTAATGACTCCTATTAATAGTATAATAAGAATAGACTCTGGATAATTAGACCCACATCAGAGTAAGAATGTACATACAGTAAGATGTTGAAACAGATGGGCAAGATCAGAACAACTAAGAATCAGTTGAAATTGGTATCTGAGGTTCAATTTTGGGGCCTCATATGAGAAACCCTTAATTGGGAATAATAGAACATGATATGAAGTTCATAATCAGTTTATTGATTAATATTATATGAACTATACATATGAAATATAGAAAAGATATGTGAAATGTATGTATGGTTCAAGATAGCAAGAATCGATCATAAAGAATGGATCATATAATTGAGTATAATGCTTTTATGAAATCTAAAGAAAAGGCTAAGTAGAAGAATAGAGTTGAGCATTCAATAGGTCCATAGAAGTGAAGAGTCTTCAAAAGAGTAAAAGTGAAGAGAATCATATGATCATATAATTCATAAGACTAGAACAACAAACTAGTTCCTAAGTGAAGAACATAGGTGTAGTTTAACGAATGAATAAGTCATACAAAGGTAGATTGTATTCAGGAGAGAAAAACTTGATTGAAATAGAAACTATGTTTGACCCGTGCATGATCCACTTGATTTAAAAATGAAGAATATGTAATGTATTCAACATGAGGAAAAACTAATAGAAGGACTATTAATTTAGAACGTTAACTTCACAATAGTATAAAGATAAAGGAGGAAATATGTGCAACATGGTATACATGACCATACATATGAATAAGCAACATGGTCATAAGAGAAAAATTTAGAATTAAATATGACGGGTTAAAGAGTAGTATATGGTAAGAGGACTATGAAACGTAAGATAGGGTTTGAAATATGATGGAGAAGTTATAAAATAAAGAGGTTGTGAGATTCAAGCAAGTGTTAATTAATCAAATATCTCTGTTGATAACTAAGTAAATCTACATACGAGAATGTATTAAGGGAATGTTTGAATACAAGTATTCCAAGTCTTAAAATCATCTTCTCTTTCATATATTCCTTAATGAGAGCAAGGTGGGAATGAAATGATAAGAGAAAATGAATCATATATGATGCATAACTGTAACACCCCTGACCTGGGTTATGACCTAACCCTGGAAGTTTTGCCTAAATATGTAATTAATATACTTGTGAACACTCCCTGGCATGTAACTAAGTTCCTCAGGAACATTTACTTTCAATTTCGCTCCTTTTTGTATAAAGTTGTAGCATTGTGTTGTATGAAGGGACCTATGTGCAAATTACCCAGTTTAAGGGTTGAACTTGCAAAATTCACAAGATAAGATGTTCCTTTGATGTTGAGACATCATGAGAATGGTTATGGTAAAGTTTGAGGGATTTCCCAAGCTTGAGCACCAAGGTGCAGCTGTGGAAGCAATTCCCATGCTTAGAAACCCTAATTTGGGGTAAAGTGCAATTTACCCAAATTGAGGGGTCCAAGTTGTAATTCTTAATATCTAGAATATCTTTTATGACTCTTATCATCATTTAGAGTAGAAATGATGAAAGGGATACATCATTTAATAATCAGATGAGAAAAATGACCTTTGTGATAGAAATCACCTAGAATGGGTATGAAACCCTTTCATGTATGTACCCTAGTTGAAGGTTGGATTCCTTTACTATTAGATCTTGAGATTTCATGAGTTTTGCATAAGTATAGATAGGTTTGGTCGTGCCCTTGAGCAAGGAGGGGCCTAGATGTGATTTCCAATCTTGTGAGGTCCTTAGGGTGTAAAAGAGGCTAAAGTATATAAACCCTTTTCCCTTGCAATTAAGTGAACGAACTTTCTTTCCTTCACTTCTCTTCTTTTCTTGCTCAAACGGCCAAGGATAGCTCTGGAGCTCAGGGGGGGGGGGGGGGGGGCGACCAACCTGTCCTAGGTAAGAGAACCCCACCTTCTAGCTCGAATTCATGGAGGAATTCACTTTCTAAGGTTGGTTTTGTGGTTAGCTTACTTAGTCTTCTTGTTCTAGCCGACCAAAGCAACGTTTCCTTGGAGAATTCACCCCTGACCAAGTTGTGGAAGCTCAAGGACGCCATTAAAGCTTGGAGCTTGAAGGCTTGGAGCTTTAGGATCAACTTTGAGGCGGGTTTTATAACTCTAAACTTATGCTTTATATGCATGTTCAATTCTTGCAATTTACTTGGTAAATTCTCCTTCTACCTCCCTTCTTCCTTGCACGTTTGCAAGCAAATCAGTGGAGAAACCGACCTTGCTAGAGGTTGAAGATGAGGGGCGTGACTCCCTATGTTACTTTTTCAAACGACCTTGGACCTTTTGGTCCAAACGGTTGCAAACCGTTTGGGTTCAAACGGTTTCAAACCGTTTGCTCTCAAACGGTCTTGCAAGACCGTTTGGATTGAAACGGTCTCAATACCGTTTGAAAGGGTTGACCAAAGGACGACCGTTTGAGGGTCTGTTCCTAACATATTGAATTTCATCTCTGCAAAGAATCAAAGTCTAATTCTTAACCAATTGAAAGTTGAAGGAACATCAACATGAAACCCTAATCGGGTGAAAGAGTGATGATTTGACTTATAGATCTTGTTGAGTTTTGGGTTGAAGGACCCAAACGGTCTCAAGACCATTTGAGGATTTCTCCAAACGGTCCTACGACCGTTTGGGCACAACCCAAGACCATTTGAAGGTCTAGGGTTAAGTTAATCTAATGGTTTGAGGGTCCAATTGTAGGAAATTGATGAATTGATGAAAATTGCTGATTTTGACCTAATTGGACTTCAACCTTAGTCAAAACGACTTGGATTTTGGTCAAACTTTGGGCAAACGGTCTCAAGACCGTTTGGATGAAGTCCAAACGACCTCAAGACCGTTTGGTCCAAGTTTGAGCCCAATTGGAGGTCAATTGATAGGTTCAACCTTGAAGTGATTCACATTGTTGAACATTGATGACCAATCGAATTGAAACCCTAATTGAGGAGGATTGAACCCTAATTGGTTTGCAATTGAGGGTCAATTGGATGTCTAAGTGGTTAAGGCTAACCCTGACTAACTCAAATTATAAGTGGTTAGCATAGCTTTAACCATTTGAGGACTTCAACACACATATCCATGAACATTGGTAACCTTTGAACCACTTTGGAGGTCCAAACGGTTTGAGCCCTTTTTGGACCAAACGGTCTCAAGACCGTTTGGATCCAAACGGTCTCAAGACCGTTTGAGACCAAACAGTCTCAAGACCATTTGGGGCCAAACGGTCTCAAGACCGTTTGGGCTCAAACGACCTCAGGATCGTTTGGTCCAATCGATCTCAAGCAATTTTGATTAAACGGTTTCAAACCGATTGAAGCTCCAAACGGTTTGGAAGTCAAACCTTCCAAATGGTCTTCACCTCCAAACGGTCTCAAGACCGTTTGGATCCAAATGGTCTCAAGACCGTTTGGGGCCAAACGGTCTCAAGACCGTTTGGGTGGTTGAAATCGTTTGAAGGTTGAAACCGTTTGGAGATTGGTGATGGTTTGTACTTAACCATTTGATGATGTAATTAGTTCAATGATGATTCAATCTAAACCCTAATGGTAACCTAGGTCATTAAGGGACTATGTGATTAGTGAGTTAACCCATGATGGTAATCATGTGGCAAATTACCAAAATACCCTTGAAGGGTCTAAAGGGGTAAAACCTTGTTCTAATCAAACCCTAATCACATGATGTTGATGTTTTGGATTATGTTAGTCAATGGAGACTTATCTCAACCTGATCTAGAGTGGTGTTGTCACCATCTACTAGTGAGAGAAGAGAGAAAGTATTTCTAGAGAGAGAAAGTATCCTAGAGAGGGAAAGTACCCTTTTAAGGAGGAAACTCAAGTGAGATACTTTAATTACACATGAATGTGCATGATTAGGGAATGACCCACCTATGTGAGGTCATGGAAACCCTATTTATAATATCTAATGGATCTTAATTCTAATTAAGAAGCCTTAATGATGATGTTTCTCTTACATAATGATGTAATGAGTACAATTCACCATGGAGTGAATAGTAAACCCTAAGTTTAGGGTGATGACATGAAAGATGAACAGTAAACCCTAATTGACAGGGTTATTGAATTAAACCCTAGTTGAGGGTGATTCCATGTGAAACCCTAGTTGAGGGTGATTCCATGTGAAACCCTAGTTGAGGGTGATTCCAAGTGAAACCCTAATTGGGAATGCATCCCTAACTATTGAATTGTTTATTATTATCTGTTGAACTAACCATGCAGGTTATTATGAGATAATGGTCATACCCAGGTATGAAATACCATGTTATATTCATTGGAAGCATGTCTTAAGCTTTATGAATAGTGAATCATCTTGATGCACTGCTAAGTGACATCTTTTGTGATTTATGGGCTGTAAGAGCCATAAACACCATCAAGGTCATGCTTAACAGATGACTTGTGATGAGATAGTTGAGAACTGGTAATTGAAATGAGTTAGGCTTGCTACATTTTAGTATTCTCATATATAGCCATGATGCTAGTGTTTTGTATGATGATATGAATACTGAATGTACCTAACTAATCAAGTGAAATGTAGAGCCCTGATCATAGATCCATCATTGTCAGAATCTAAATGATGGTGAAACAGGTTTTCCTCAGGGAACTCCTGGATCACATACTTTTGAGTATGTGGGGTACATGGATGTGTAGAACCTTACATCCTAGTGTAGGTATTTGATGTAGATTCTTGTAGTCCGTCATACCTTCACTATAAAAGAAAAGGTGAGAGGATGATGTAGATTCTAGTAGTCCATCAGACCCCACCATAAAGTCCTAAAGGTGAGATGTATATCTACACTCCCTTAAAGACACAAACACCGCATCGATAAAAGATAAACAAGAAATCTTCCGATGACGAAGAGAGTACAGAACGCCACTGTAACTCTAAAATAGCGAAGGTCCAGTTTACCCTGGAGAGCTATAACAAAAGATATCCCGCCAGATATCTAACATTTGATCCTCTAACTGACTGAGGAAGATGAGGTCATAAGAATCCGGCTCTTTTAATGACCTATTTATGATACTGATGTGACTTCTTAGCGATCAGTTGGAGTATGAGTGGTAAGCCTCATCTCCACAGGGCATAACAATAATGTTGAAAAACATAATCAACAGCGTAGTATATCTGTTAGAGTTATCTACGAGTTATTTGATTGATGTTATCTTGAATAGCATAGATGTTCTCATATTTTAATATTGATTGAACTCTTTCTCATTATCAGAACTGCTAGTGAATATCTTGAAGGCTCTTATTGCTTTAGTTATTCCTTGCTTTGCTTATAAAGCCTAGTGGAGAGTTATAACTCTCGCTGGGGCAATTATGTATAATTGTCTCACCCCGTAGACTTCTACTTTTTAGGTGGTCGTCGAAGACGGAGGAACAAGAACACAGGTGACCAATCCCAGCAACAGCAGCATCAGGAGCAGTAAATATCTCAGGTGGAGATCTAGCCTGCTTCATGGTGTAGTTAGAGTCAAGTCCTATGTGTCCTCTGTACTCTCAGGTCCTGAAATGTTTTGGAGTATGAATTCTTGAGAATTTTGGTATCATGTTGTATATAATTACTCAAGAAGTAATTGTCAGTGATGTAAACAGTTAAATCCTTTTTCTATGGAAAAGGTTTGTGGTTTCAGGCTCTTGTCTCGAAAAGTTTTAATTTCCCGTGATTTTTGTCTTCCGCTGTTTACCGATTGCTTCCGCACATGATTAAATCGGGATTAATCCGTGGTTTGGAGATCGGAGCCCACAATTAAGTGGTATCAGAGCGAGGTTCAGTCGAGTCTACAGAGGCATAGGACTTAGGATGTTGAGTCTACTTTTAGTACTCCTTCCTCATCTAATAGAATCTTCTGCTCCTCAGGAGAAGAAGATACTTAAGAATGTCAGAGCCACATGATGAGTATGTGGAAGAAAGTAGTGCCAGTGCACCTCAAGGCGGTGCAGGAGTACCAGAGGTGGAACAACCTGTACCAGAACAACCTAGAGAGCCACCCCAGCTTGACCCAGCTGACATGGGTAACCCAGCAGTCCAGACAATGTTTGGGCAGTTCATGACTGCCATGACACATATAACCGACAGGTTGCCTATGCCTGCACCTAGGGCACCTGTCCAGCCTGAGGGGCAAGGTATCGGGAAGACGTTCGAGCGACTACGTCGTGTCGGAGCCACCGAGTACCATGGGACTGCTGACCCCGCAGATGCTGATCTGTGGTTGACAGAGCTGGAGAAGGCTTTTAGGATCCTCAACATCCCTGAAGCTGAGAAGGTTAGACATGCTGTCTATCTTCTCAAAGGAAGTGCTGGTCACTGGTGGACCATGGAAGAGCAGAAGAGACCTGGAATAGAGATCTCGTGGGAAGATTTTTGGCGGGAGTTTGTCCAAAGATATTTCCCAAAGACCTTCCTAGACGAGAAGATCTCTCAGTTTGAGAGATTGAGACAGGGTATGATGAACATTAGCGAGTATGAAGCTAAGTTTATGGAGTTGTTGCGGTTCTGTCCGCACATGGCTGCTACGAATGAAGAGAGAATCAGGAGATTTGAGAAGGGGTTGAATGCTGACATGTCTACCCCAGTGTCTGCCTTAGAGAACCGAGAGAGATTCTCTACCTTCATTGAGTCAGTCCGAAGGATAGAGAGATATGTGGTTGAGAAGAGGCAAACACAGAAGAGGTATCCACAGTTCCAGGGTTCTTCATCTATGGACTTTAAGAAATCTAGATCCTCTGCACCTAACCCCCCACCATCTAGATCTAGTCCTCAGACTCAGTGGTCTCCTAGTAGAGGTAGAGGAAGAGGACAACCACCTCGGGGGACACAGAGTTCTGCATCAATGTCTGCTACCAGACCACAAAGACCGCAAGAAGGAAGATGCTACAACTGTGGTAAGGTGGGACATTTGATGAAGGACTGCCGATCTAGGCCTGTCAGTGTGACACAGCCTCCGAGACAAGGACAACAGGGATCACAGGGAGGACAATCTCAAGGAACCGGTCGAGGATGCGGGCAAGCGTCTCAAGCTGGATCATCAGCACCACCTCAACAACAGGCTACGGCGAGGTTCTATGCTATGAACCCACCAGAGGCAGTGGTCAATCCACAAGTAGTGACAGGTCAGATGGAACTTTTATATTCTGATATGTCTAAATCTTGTGTAGTATCTGTTTTGATTGACCCGGGTGCTACGCACTCTTTCATCACTCGAAGAGTGATTCGTAACTGCAATATGATAACTAGTCATAGGGCAGATAAGTTGTTGTTGGAGACTCCGTTGAGTGGGTCTGCTGTTCTGCAAGAAGTATGCTCTCCTTGTGTACTTTCCTTTTCTAAGCATCGCATTCAAGTGGATCTTATACTGCTTGATATGCAAGGATTTGATATAATCCTAGGGATGGATACCTTGGAAAGGTATCGAGTTGTCTTGGATTGTGAGTCCAAGCTGGCTGTGTTTGCTGATGAAAGCAACACATGGATCTTTCAAGGTGAAAGAAAGATTCTTCCCACCTGTCTTGTATCAGCTATGGTTGCTGATAAGTTGATGAGGCAAGGATGCTACGCATTCTTAGCCCATGTGGTAGATGTTACCAAGGAGAGTTCCAACCCTGCTGAAATTCCGATAGTCAGGGAATTCGAGGATGTGTTTCCCGAAGAACTTCCTGGTATACCACCACCCCGGGAAATTGATTTTGAGATCAATTTGGTCCCAGATACGAAACCCATAGCCCAGACTCCGTATAGGATGGCGCCTGCTGAGATGGCAGAACTCAAGAAACAGCTTCAAGAGTTACTTGAGAAGGGTTTCATCCGACCGAGTACCTCACCTTGGGGTGCTCTAATTTTGTTTGTTAAAAAGAAAGATGGATCGATGCGGTTATGCATTGATTATAGACAACTCAATAAAGTAACAATAAAGAATAAGTATCCTTTGCCGAGGATTGATGATCTTTTCGACCAGTTGCGTGGTGCAACCGTCTTTTCCAAGATAGACTTAAGGTCTGGATATCATCAAATCCGCATTAAGGACAGTGACATATCCAAGTCTGCCTTTAGGACAAGATATGGTCACTATGAGTTCACAGTTATGCCGTTTGGACTAACCAATGCACCAGCTGCATTTATGGAACTCATGAATAGAGTCTTTCGACCTTTTCTTGATCAGTGTGTTGTCGTCTTCATAGATGACATACTGATTTATAGTAAGGATGCTCAGCAGCATGAGCAGCACCTTCGCCAGACTTTGACCTTGCTAAGGGAACATAAGCTATACGCTAAGATTAGCAAGTGTGAGTTTTGGTTATCTGAAGTATCCTTCCTTGGACATGTGGTATCCGCCTCAGGAATTCGTGTTGACCCTGCAAAGATAGAGTCTGTTCTGCAGTGGGAACAACCGAAGACACCGACGGAGATTAGAAGTTTCTTGGGGTTAGCTGGTTATTATCGAAGGTTTATTAAAAAATTTAGTTCTATAGCCTTACCTTTGACCAAGTTAACCCGAAAGGATGTTCCTTTTTCTTGGAGTGATAAGTGTCAACAGTCTTTTCAGCTGTTGAAGGAGAGGTTAACAAGTGCGCTTGTGCTTGTGTTACCTGAGCAAGGAAAGGAATATATAATCTTTTGTGATGCCTCCAAGAATGGACTTGGATGTGTGTTAATGCAGGATAAACAAGTGATTTCTTTTGCTTCCCGACAGCTTAAGAAACACGAGGAGAATTATTCGACACACGATCTAGAGTTAGCTGTTGTGGTCCATGCTTTGAAAATCTGGAGACATTATCTCTACGGAGAAACTTTTCAGATTTTCACAGACCACAAGAACCTTAAGTACATCTTCACTCAGCATGAGCTTAATATGAGGCAACGTCGCTGGATGGAGTTAATCAAGGACTACGATTGTACAATTGATTACCATACGGGCAAATCCAATGTGGTTGCTGATGCCTTGAGTAGGAAATCAGCAACATCAACCATGGATAGGGCACAACTAAGTTCCTTAGTATGCTCTAGAAGAGATATGCTTATCTCTTTAAGGCAAGACAATGTGCAGTTGAAGGCATCATTGTTAGCTGGTCTGTTAGCTGAGATGCAGATTAAACCTACCTTAAGAGAGCAGATAAAGGAGGCACAACAAGTAGATGTTTTTGTACAACAGATTAGATCTGAGTTTGGAGATGAGAAGCGAGAAGGTTTTCATGAGTCAGATGACCAGATGGCATGCTATCATGGAAGGATGATAGTGCCAGATGTGGACAACCTGAGGGAATTAGTCCTGGAAGAAGCTCATTCTTCGATGTATGCTATGCATCCAGGGAGCACCAAGATGTATCGAAACTTGAAGGATATGTATTGGTGGCCTGGGATGAAGAAGGATGTAGCTGAGTTTGTTCTGAGGTGTCCTGTGTGTCAGCAGGTCAAGGCTGAACACCAGAGACCTGCAGGAACAATGCAACCCTTACCCATACCACAGTGGAAGTGGGACCATGTGACCATGGACTTTGTTGTTGGCCTACCTAGGACAAACAAAGGACATGATTCCATTTGGGTAGTTGTTGATAGGTTGACAAAGACAGCGCATTTCTTACCTGTCAAAACAACCTATACTGCTGAAAGGTTATCCCAGATATATGTCCAAGAGATAGTGCGTTTGCACGGAGTTCCTGTCACTATAGTTTCTGACAGAGGTCCCTAGTTTACAAGTCGCTTTTGGGAACAGTTACACAGATCCCTAGGCACCAAGCTAAGGTTTAGTACAACCTTTCATCCCCAGACTGATGGACAGTCAGAAAGAACTATACAGACCTTAGAAGATCTGTTGAGAGCATGTGTTCTCCAGTTTACCGGGAGTTGGGATCTACATCTAAGCTTGATAGAGTTTGCCTATAACAATAGCTATCAACATAGCTTTGATATGGCACCATATGAAGCCTTATATGGTAGACGTTGTAGATCACCCTTGTGTTGGTATGAAACTGGTGAGCACCAGTTGTTAGGCCCTGATCTTGTGCAGCAAACTACAGAAAAGATTAAAGTTATACAACAACAACTTAAGACTACACAAGATAGGCAGAAGTCGTATGCCGATAAACGTCGTAGACCCCTATAATTTCAAGTTGGAGACAAAGTGTATCTCAAGGTCTCACCTTGGAAAGGAGTCCTTCGTTTTGGGAAGAAAGGAAAGTTAGCTCCTAGATTTATGGGACCTTATCCAATTGTTGGAAAAGTTGGGAAGGTGGCCTATAGACTAGAGTTACCTCTAGAGTTGCAGAAGCTGCACCCTGTGTTTCACATTTCCATGCTGAGGAAATGTCATCCAGATACCGAGTTAGTTCTACAACCTATGGAAGTAGAATTGAATGAAGATATAACGTATGAGGAGGGACCAGTGTCAATCCTCGATAACATAACTAAAAAGTTAAAGAAGAAGGATATAAGCCTTGTAAAAGTCCTCTGGAACCATCGTGGTGTTGAAGAAGCCACTTGGGAACTAGAAGATGAAATGAGAAGAAAATATCCTGCTCTTTTCTTATAAGATGCTTTATCGATTTCGGGGACGAAATCCTTTTGAAGGGGTAAAGAATTTGTAACACCCCTGACCTGGGTTATGACCTAACCCTGGAAGTTTTGCCTAAATATGTAATTAATATACTTGTGAACACTCCCTGGCATGTAACTAAGTTCCTCAGGAACATTTACTTTCAATTTCGCTCCTTTTTGTATAAAGTTGTAGCATTGTGTTGTATGAAGGGACCTATGTGCAAATTACCCAGTTTAAGGGTTGAACTTGCAAAATTCACAAGATAAGATGTTCCTTTGATGTTGAGACATAATGAGAATGGTTATGGTAAAGTTTGAGGGATTTCCCAAGCTTGAGCACCAAGGTGCAGCTGTGGAAGCAATTCCCATGCTTAGAAACCCTAATTTGGGGTAAAGTGCAATTTACCCAAATTGAGGGGTCCAAGTTGTAATTCTTAATATCTAGAATATCTTTTATGACTCTTATCATCATTTAGAGTAGAAATGATGAAAGGGATACATCATTTAATAATCAGATGAGAAAAATGACCTTTGTGATAGAAATCACTTAGAATGGGTATGAAACCCTTTCATGTATGTACCCTAGTTGAAGGTTGGATTCCTTTACCCTTAGATCTTGAGATTTCATGAGTTTTGCATAAGGATAGATAGGTTTGGTCGTGCCCTTGAGCAAGGAGGGGCCTAGATGTGATTTCCAATCTTGTGAGGTCCTTAGGGTGTAAAAGAGGCTAAAGTATATAAGCCCTTTTCCCTTGCAATTAAGTGAACGAACTTTCTTTCCTTCACTTCTCTTCTTTTCTTGCTCAAACGGCCAAGGATAGCTCTGGAGCTCGGGGGGGGGGGGGACGACCAACCTGTCCTAGGTAAGAGAACCCCACCTTCTAGCTCGAATTCATGGAGGAATTCACTTTCTAAGGTTGGTTTTATGGTTAGCTTACTTAGTCTTCTTGTTCTAGCCGACCAAAGCAACGTTTCCTTGGAGAATTCACCCCTGACCATGTTGTGGAAGCTCAAGGACGCCATTAAAGCTTGGAGCTTGAAGGCTTGGAGCTTTAGGATCAACTTTGAGGCGGGTTTTATAACTCTAAACTTATGCTTTATATGTATGTTCAATTCTTGCAATTTACTTGGTAAATTCTCCTTCTACCTCCCTTCTTCCTTGCACGTTTGCAAGCAAATCAGTGGAGAAACCGACCTTGCTAGAGGTTGAATATGAGGGGCGTGACTCCCTATGTTACTTTTTCAAACGACCTTGGACCTTTTGGTCCAAACGGTTGCAAACCGTTTGGGTTCAAACGGTTTCAAACCGTTTGCTCTCAAACGGTCTTGCAAGACCGTTTGGATTGAAACGGTCTCAAGACCGTTTGAAAGGGTTGACCAAAGGACGACCATTTGAGGGTCTGTTCCTAACATATTGAATTTCATCTCTGCAAAGAATCAAAGTCTAATTCTTAACCAATTGAAAGTTGAAGGCACTTCAACATGAAACCCTAATCGGGTGAAAGAGTGCTGATTTGACTTATAGATCTTGTTGAGTTTTGGGTTGAAGGACCCAAACGGTCTCAAGACCGTTTGGGGATTTCTCCAAACGGTCCTAAGACCGTTTGGGCACAACCCAAGACCGTTTGAAGGTCTAGGGTTAAGTTAATCTAATGGTTTGAGGGTCCAATTGTAGGAAATTGATGAATTGATGAAAATTGCTGATTTTGACCTAATTGGACTTCAACCTTAGTCAAAACGACTTGGATTTTGGTCAAACTTTGGGCAAACGGTCTCAAGACCGTTTGGATGAAGTCCAAACGACCTCAAGACCGTTTGGTCCAAGTTTGAGCCCAATTGGAGGTCAATTGATAGGTTCAACCTTGAATTGATTCACATTGTTGAACATTGATGACCAATCGAATTGAAACCCTAATTGAGGAGGATTGAACCCTAATTGGTTTGCAATTGAGGGTCAATTGGATGTCTAAGTGGTTAAGGCTAACCCTGACTAACTCAAATCATAAGTGGTTAGCATAGCTTTAACCATTTGAGGACTTCAACACACATATCCATGAACATTGGTAACCTTTGAACCACTTTGGAGGTCCAAACGGTTTGAGCCCTTTTTGGACCAAACGGTCTCAAGACCGTTTGAGACCAAACGGTCTCAAGACCGTTTGGGGCCAAACGGTCTCAAGACCGTTTGGGCTCAAACGACCTCAGGATCGTTTGGTCCAATCGATCTCAAGCAATTTTGATTAAACAGTTTCAAACCGATTGAAGCTCCAAACGGTTTGGAAGTCAAACCTTCCAAACGGTCTTCACCTCCAAACGGTATCAAGACCGTTTGGATCCAAATGGTCTCAAGACCGTTTGGGGCCAAACGGTCTCAAGACCGTTTGGGTGGTTGAAATCGTTTGAAGGTTGAAACCGTTTGGAGATTGGTGATGGTTTGTACTTAACCATTTGATGATGTAATTAGTTCAATGATGATTCAATCTAAACCCTAATGGTAACCTAGGTCATTAAGGGACTATGTGATTAGTGAGTTAACCCATGATGGTAATCATGTGGCAAATTACCAAAATACCCTTGAAGGGTCTAAAGGGGTAAAACCTTGTTCTAATCAAACCCTAATCACATGATGTTGATGTTTTGGATTATGTTAGTCAATGGAGACTTATCTCAACCTGATCTAGAGTGGTGTTGTCACCATCTACTAGTGAGATAAGAGAGAAAGTATTTCTAGAGAGAGAAAGTATCCTAGAGAGGGAAAGTACCCTTTTAAGGAGGAAACTCAAGTGAGATACTTTAATTACACATGAATGTGCATGATTAGGGAATGACCCACCTATGTGAGGTCATGGAAACCCTATTTATAATATCTAATGGATCTTAATTCTAATTAAGAAGCCTTAATGATGATGTTTCTCTTACATAATGATGTAATGAGTACAATTCACCATGGAGTGAATAGTAAACCCTAAGTTTAGGGTGATGACATGAAAGATGAACAGTAAACCCTAATTGACAGGGTTATTGAATTAAACCCTAGTTGAGGGTGATTCCATGTGAAACCCTAGTTGAGGGTGATTCCATGTGAAACCCTAGTTGAGGGTGATTCCAAGTGAAACCCTAATTGGGAATGCATCCCTAACTATTGAATTGTTTATTATTATCTGTTGAACTAACCATGCAGGTTATTATGAGATAATGGTCATACCCAGGTATGAAATACCATGTTATATTCATTGGAAGCATGTCTTAAGCTTTATGAATAGTGAATCATCTTGATGCACTGCTAAGTGACATCTTTTGTGATTTATGGGCTGTAAGAGCCATAAACACCATCAAGGTCATGCTTAACAGATGACTTGTGATGAGATAGTTGAGAACTGGTAATTGAAATGAGTTAGGCTTGCTACATTTTAGTATTCTCATATATAGCCATGATGCTAGTGTTTTGTATGATGATATGAATACTGAATGTACCTAACTAATCAAGTGAAATGTAGAGCCCTGATCATAGATCCATCATTGTCAGAATCTAAATGATGGTGAAACAGGTTTTCCTCAGGGAACTCCTGGATCACATACTTTTGAGTATGTGGGGTACATGGATGTGTAGAACCTTACATCCTAGTGTAGGTATTTGATGTAGATTCTTGTAGTCCGTCATACCTTCACTATAAAAGAAAAGGTGAGAGGATGATGTAGATTCTAGTAGTCCATCAGACCCCACCATAAAGTCCTAAAGGTGAGATGTATATCTACACTCCCTTAAAGACACAAACACCGCATCGATAAAAGATAAACAAGAAATCTTCCGATGACGAAGAGAGTACAGAACGCCACTGTAACTCTAAAATAGCGAAGGTCCAGTTTACCCTGGAGAGCTATAACAAAAGATATCCCGCCAGATATCTAACATTTGATCCTCTAACTGACTGAGGAAGATGAGGTCATAAGAATCCGGCTCTTTTAATGACCTATTTATGATACTGATGTGACTTCTTAGCGATCAGTTGGAGTATGAGTGGTAAGCCTCATCTCCACAGGGCATAACAATAATGTTGAAAAACATAATCAACAGCGTAGTATATCTGTTAGAGTTATCTACGAGTTATTTGATTGATGTTATCTTGAATAGCATAGATGTTCTCATATTTAATATTGATTGAACTCTTTCTCATTATCAGAACTGCTAGTGAATATCTTGAAGGCTATTATTGCTTTAGTTATTCCTTGCTTTGCTTATAAAGCCTAGTGGAGAGTTATAACTCTCGCTGGGGCAATTATGTATAATTGTCTCACCCCGTAGACTTCTACTTTTTAGGTGGTCGTCGAAGACGGAGGAACAAGAACACAGGTGACCAATCCCAGCAACAGCAGCATCAGGAGCAGTAAATATCTCAGGTGGAGATCTAGCCTGCTTCATGGTGTAGTTAGAGTCAAGTCCTATGTGTCCTCTGTACTCTCAGGTCCTGAAATGTTTTGGAGTATGAATTCTTGAGAATTTTGGTATCATGTTGTATATAATTACTCAAGAAGTAATTGTCAGTGATGTAAACAGTTAAATCCTTTTTCTATGGAAAAGGTTTGTGGTTTCACGCTCTTGTCTCGAAAAGTTTTAATTTCCCATGATTTTTGTCTTCCTCTGTTTACCGATTGCTTCCGCACATGATTAAATCGGGATTAATCCGTGGTTTGGAGATCGGAGCCCACAATAACTACCTTGGTGGGGTCATCTAGTGAATGTAATAGTAACATTCAATATGATGAAGTGCGATAAGAAATAAATTCTTGTGTGATAACAAGAATGATGAATAATCTATTCCTATCTTAAATGCTTCAATGTTAATGATGTTTATTGTATATAATCATATGAAAAGGATAGATAGCAAAAAGTAAAGAAGTAATGAATGAGCAGAGAGATATGGGAAAACACTAGCTTTGTGTAATATGTGAATTTGTTTTTACATGTATGATTTGTTGAAGGCATATTAAGGTATGAAAGTTGGTTCTACATATGATTTCAGTGTATTTGTGCAAGCTATATGTTAAATTAAAGGCGTATGATAGTTGTAGTAATTCATACCTGATATGCATCTTACTATTGTGTATTTGTGATATGGTGATACGGTTTGGATGATGTCAGAACACATGGAGAGATACCCTGAACAAGGTAGACATACTTATTCACTCATATTAATAGAAAGGGGTGATAATCAGATTGTCTGGACAAGTAACCCTAATGAGGTGTAGCTTGTTATACCTAGCTCTAATATAACTGAGTGATGGTAATTGAGTATGATTAATGCTTGAATGACTGATACAATTGTGGATTACCTTATTACTGTTGTTGAAACCCTAAAATGATATACTACGATGGTTACACTTTGAATTGTGTGTGGGCCCATAACCCACAGGTCCCAGGATCAAAACAGGATAGTATGGAATGAGGTGGTAATGCTTCACCTCATGCATCCATGACCCTATGGGGATGCCAAGAGTAGTATTGTGCAATTCATTGTTGAATCTAGTCTTTTAATTCAAGACTGTTTTGCTATTTGAATAGCACTTTATTAATGTCTAAAACATCATGGTGAACTCGCTTTTGTCACTTAAAGGTGATACAGAACAATAGAACTTTCTGAGCCGCATAAGTTGAGATAGTTGTATCAGAGTTGCGCAGCGAAAGCGTGGTGGTTTATCTTTGCATTCTATGTTTGACTGTGGCATAAAGAATTTGCTTGATATCATTGAGAACTATTTGAAATATGTTGTGATTTAGTAAAGAATTAAAAGATCTAATGTTGAAAAATACATTCAGGTATAAAATACAAGAGTATAATGACATGGAAGGCTTTAGAAGCTTAGAATAACCTTGAATGTATCTTTCTTGTAGGTTTATGTTTCGAGGACGAAACATTCTAAGGGGGGCAGAGTTGTTACGACCCCATCTGAGCTTAATTGGTAAACTAGGGTTTACCTGGATGATTGCATATTTGATTGGATTGATCATTGCTTAAATCTAATTAATGATGATATCTCAATTATAATATGTTAAACATAATGAGAACCCCAAGCATGCTATCTCTTTGTATAATTAGGGTTTGAGATATATAAACTCTAGTCGGTTGAATTAGGGTTTTCAACAAATAAGCTCATTTGGGAAGGAATGATAGAGTTAGGCATATAAAAATAGAAATGATAGTTGGATGCTTGGGTAGCACGGCCATGGTGGGTAGCACGGTCGTGCTAGGTCATTGGTGGCACGGGCATGCAAGGCCACACGGTCGTTTTGAAAGAATTGAACTATTAACCAACTTTTATACTCAAATCTGCTGAAAACAATGCACCACGGCCGTGGTAGGCAGCACGGCCGTGCTGGGTCCATCTTGCACGGCCGTGGCAGCTAGTACGGCCGTATTGAGGCATTTTTGCTTCAAATGACATTTCTGCAGATTTCTGGATAGCAGTGCACTGTTCTATTTTTAATTATTTATTGGTAACTCCAAATGATCTCAAATTTTAACTGAATCTTTATAGATCAATTATAAACAACGTGATAAATGCCCATAATTTTTGGAGAAGGTTTGATCTCTGAAATAAATGAATTACAGTAACTTTTGTATAACTGAATATTCAGCCAATATAATAAAAGTTGAGTGTGGGGTCAATATGCAATTGACCCAAGCAGCTCAAATGGTCTATATGAGAAACCACACACACAAGCAGCTCTCATTCTTCGTCATTCACTCCAGAGAAACGAAAATATAGAGAGAGAGGGAGAGTTAGGGTTTGAGTGGAGAAAGAAGAGGAATTGCTGAATTAGGGTTTGCGGTTCCAGGAATGGTGAAATCAAGTAAGTTTGGATTCTTTGCATAGACTTTTATGGTGAATCTTCTCTCTCATGTCAAGATTCCGTCCATTCTCTGATTTGATCCAAGATGATGTCGAAATTCCCTCTTTTCTCACCCTTTCTTCATAATCCTTCATTTTCAAGGTTTCCGAGTTGAATGGAAGAAGAATTGGGAGATTTGCTAGGGATTTGATATGAGTTCGAGATCCCCTGAGTTGAGCTGCAGTTTTGAGGTGTTTTCACACCTTGGGGTGAGTGGGTTCTTCCTTCAAACAGTGTAATGCACGAAATTTGATTATAGCATCCAAATCCCTAATTGCTTAGTATGTGATTCTAAAACCTGAAATGTCCGTTTGATTTAAGTTGTTGCAAATTGATATGATATGGATTTCTTTCTCTATTTGAATGACTTTTAGATGGTAAATTCATATCAGAAACGTGTACAACACATCCTAGTAAGAATGCTTTTCAGATTTATACCGTATGATGTAATTAGGGTTTAACCTAATTGAGATCTCACTAGGGTTTTGATCCAATTGAAGAGATATCTAGACTTAAACCAAACCTAGGTCTAAATGCTCTTAATCAAGCTTAAGGCTATCATATTTCAATATCTAAACCCTTTGGGATCCGTCACTAAGTCCATGACTTTGATTTCACTAAGTTGAAGCTCAATCGAGCTGTGGCACGGCCGTGGTGGGTGACCACGACCGTGGTGAAGGGTCTATGCCACGGGCGTGCTAAGTAGCACGGCCGTACTAAATGCTTTTGAAACCCTGATCTCTATACACCACGACCGTGGTGAGGTGAATGTGCCACGGCCGTGGGGTGATACCACGACCGTGTTGAAGCAAACCCTAAATGAATACTTTAAGAGTCAAAGTTAAATAAAGAAGACTGGTAATCCTATAAGTGGTTAGGATGTACCTCATGGGTTATCTTATTGAATTTTATTCTTGATACATGATATCTCAGTGAATGGTATGGAAACTCTAAATTTAGTTAAATTTCCATGGTTTCATGTCTATATTGATTGCATATGATTTGTTGGAAACAATCTTTATTTAGTGAATGCTTATATCCTATGAAATTCTTATGAGAGTCATGTGACAAGTGAATGAGGTAAATGAAAAGGTGAATGAGGCAAATGCAACCCTAAGAGTAGGGTGTTGGCATGTGATGAATGAATAAGGCAAATGAAACCCTAAGGATAGGGTGTTCAATGAGTCATGCTATTGTAATATGAAAGGTCTCGATATGAGATGTGGTGATGCTTAATTGTTGAATTGTATGTTTCTAGTGCATTTAACTTTATATGCTTGATCTCTCTGAGATGATATCTACATACTGCAGGGCTTCTTATATTTCAATACATATCTCGTAAATTGCAGGTGATGAGATATGACATGCCCTAGAAAGGGATGTTACTGAGTCATGTTGAAGATGACAAATGATATATATGTGTTTTCAAGTGATACCCATAATGTGAAATAAGTATGAAATGTGATATTCCTGTTTAATTATTTATATGTTAATCAGTTAAAAGACTTAGGTGCCCTAACACAGTAGAACCCCTTTTGAGAGGTCTGCAACCAGGGGGGTGAAACTCGTGTTGCAATAATAACTATGCGGAGTCACAGGCACGAGGATAGAGAGAGGCAGTGTTCAACAACAACGCGTGCGATGTCACGGTGACACTGGAGTAAATAGGGGTTATTCAACATTAATCCGTGCTTGTGTCACGGTGGTAACCCGGTGAGACTCTCCGCCTGTGTGCTCAGGTTAGAGGAGGAGTCTAGAGTTCACTCTTTTGAGAGTGTAGTGAGGCCTTGTGAGCCTGAGGCCTTGTGAGCCTGAGAGTCCTGCAGCAGACCAGGGCTGGCAGTCAGACTTAGCACTTCCCGGGTGTGTCGCTAAGTCTTGTACGGTGGGATCGTAGCTCGCTACGGATCTTTATATGCAGAGTACACTGCATATTATTAGGGCATAATAATAATAATAATAATCTAAAATATGATCATATAGGTTCACAGAGTTCCTTATAAATGAAAGAGTTATGGAAGACTAGAGCATAGTTTTCTAGTAGTTATTCTTTGGATGTAATATTTACATTCTTTGTTATTTCACTTATATTGTTTTAGAACTGCTCAGTGTAGTATTTATTGTTGTTAAATGTCATATCGTTTACTTAAAATTATATCTGTAATCTCATTAGTGCATTAGTCTGTTTCCTTGAAGTACTCATTCACTGAGCGAGTAGGCTCACCCCTCTACTCAAACATTTTTAGGGTTAACCGCGTGGACTTGAAGATGGTCAGAGCATCAGTGTAGATCTGCTACAAGAGTTAAGCACAAGATTAGTTGAGTTAGTCGGTCCTTGTCACTCTAGGTCCTCAGTAAGAGTTAAGAGAGAGAGAGTTGTATTTACGATGTGTAATATTGTTCCCCTTTTTATATGTATGCTAATTAGCAAGTTTTATGTGCATAAGATGTGAGAGACATCATGAATGTTTATACATGTATCTTTTCTATTAAAGTCTGATTAGTAAAAGAAATGTTCAGATTTCCTTTGTTAAGATGTTATGTGGTTCAATGCGGGAAATCAAGAGTTTTAAAGAAAAGAAAAAAAAAAGTTAAGGATGTTCTTTGTGTCACATATAAATCTTATCTTATACCCTAATCTCATGATTTGAGGAAATTGTGAGATCGGGGTGTAACAACGCAGTCCCGAAGAATTATGAAGATGATCACCCAGTCCGACCACCGATTATTAACATACCAAACTTTGAAATCCGGACGCAATGGATCCAGATCATGCAAGGCATCTCTTTCTCTGGAGCACCCGGAGACGATTGCATGGATCACCTTAAGAGATTCAAGTCACTCTACCGACTTGTACCTCAAGAAGGAATCGCCCTGGAAGCAATAATGTTACACCTTTTCCACTTCACCTTATCTGGAAGAGCGCTAAGCTGGTACAATGCTTTAGATAGACACCCCATCATCACTACCTGGACTCCTTTAGAAGAAAAGTTTCTTGAGAAATTCTTTCCACCTTCACTAACCTATGAGATTAGGGGACAGATTAATCACTTCGCCCAACTACCTGGAGAAACACTTGCGGAAGCTTGGGAAAGATTCAAGGAACTCCTGAGAAAGTGTCCTCACCATGGCATATCTCAAAATCAACTAATAGAAACATTCTACAGAGGAGTAAGTGATGATATCAAGCAATTTCTAGATTCCTCATCTGGAGGAAATTTTATGAGAAAGAACTATGAAGATGCTTGGAATATAGTTACGCTAGGGGCCGAGAACCAATCCAATTGGGGAAGGTCATCTAACCAACCCAAGGGAGTTCTTAAAGTCTACAAAGCTGAAGAATCTATGGAACTCAAGGCCATTGCAGAGGCCCTGAAGACTATTGCTAGCAAGCAACAAGCCCTCGAAACTTCTTTCGGGGAATATGACAAGAAGAAAAGCTCTCAAGTTCAACAAGTAAAAGCAGCTGCTGGAGCTTGTGAAGCCTGCCATGCATCCGATCATCCCACATTATCATGTGGTCTGTTGTACAATGTCATGATGGATTTACAACCACCCGTGTCGCAATATGAGCCCATTATTGAGCATCCCGAGGACCAAATGCCTGAGCAAGTCAACTCCATCCATTCAATACCTGGCCAGGTGTATTACAATCCAGATAAACCAAGAAATCATCCCGGTTTTCAATACGGGAATCCTGCAGGGACCGCCAACCCACAACAACAGACACAAGGTGGATCTTTCAATAGACAACCACTAGGATTTCAGAATAACTTCAATCAGGGGAATTATATAAATGGGTTCCAACGATCCAATTATCCTAGGAATCCCTCCTATCAATACCCAAGACTGCACCCGCAGCTGCAACAACCTCAGTTGCAGCAGCCACAACAACCTCAATTGCAGCAGCCACAACAACCACAGTTAACTGCACCTCTACAACAACCACAAGGACAGCAAGTCACTCAATATCAACAGAGGAGTGCTTCCCCCCAATCTTATGATGAAATATCTTTGATTAGACAGATGCTTCAATCTCAACAGACTATGCTCGCAAACCAGCAAGCTCAACAAATGGCCGTGGAGGCCCAACTAGCACAGATTGTCGCCCAATTGAAACCACAAGCCGGCACCTTTGCTGGACAACCAGAGGCAAACCCACGACACAACCAAAACAGACCAGAACAACTGAATGTTGTCACCACACGGTCTGGTCGTGTCCTGCCTGATATCACCAGAATCATCCATGAGGATGATGATGTAGCCATTCTTTCCCCAACAGGAAACTCAAGCAAAGAAACAGAAAATTCTACTGAGAAAGAAAAAGAAAAGGAACCAATGCCAGAAGTCCCACCCAGAATTCCTTATCCAGATAGGCTGAAAGGGACCAAAATGGACACTAGGTTCCAGAAATTCAAAGAAGCTATGAAGAAACTATATATCGATATCCCATTTCTAGATGCCCTTTCTGAAGTACCCGCTTGGGCCAAATACCTGAAAACCCTGCTGTCGAGAAAATATATGACAGAAAAGCATGAAACAGTGAAACTAGCTCAGACCACTTCAGATATTCTGCTTAACAAAATGCCAAAGAAAAAGAAGGACCCAGGTTCCTTCGGTATTCAGTGTTCGATTGGAAATGGCTCTAGCAAAAAGGGATTAGCAGATCTAGGAGCAAGTATATCCATCATGCCCTATTCTATGTGTAAAAGATTAGGCTTTACTGATTTGTTACCTACGTCAATGACAATTCAGTTAGCCGACTCTACCATAACTTCTCCCCTTGGAATTATCGAGGATATTCCTGTCAGAATAGGAACAAATTCTTACGTCCCGTGCGATTTCGTTATTATGGACATACAAGAAGATCTACGATACCCGATAATCTTCGGAAGACCCTTCCTAGCTACCGCCCGAGCGCTCATCGATGTAGAAGCAGGAACGATTATACTAAGACTTGGGAAGGAAGCTTTCCAATTTAGAGTCCTTAACAACATGAAAGGACCAAGCATTGAAGAGGAAGTTTTTCTCCTAGATGTTATATATCAAATGTCCCAGTTAGAAATGTCCGAACCTTCCGATGAGTTGGAAAGTGCCTTGACAAACCCAGAAGTAGAATTTTCGGCAAATGAACTAGTTCAACAATGCCTTCAATATTTAGAAAAAGCTGAAGAAGCCCCAACAGCCACCTTTGAAGAACTCAAGGCTGTCACCGTTATAGAAGCAACCGAGCCACCTAAGGCCCCTGAATTGAAGGCCTTACCCGAAGGACTCAAACATGTCTTCCTTGACAGCGAGAAACTTTGTCCAATGATTATCAGCTCTACTCTGGAAGAAGACCAAGAAAACAGACTTCTTGATGAGCTAAAGAGACACAAGAAAGCTATCGGATATAAAATGACTGACTTAACTGGTGTAAACCCAGCCTTATGCATGCACAGATTGCCTATGGTGGAAGAATTCAAACCATCGAGCGAACATCAAAGGAAGTTGAACCCTAATCTCAAGGAGGTAGTTCGCATCGAGGTTCTCAAACTCCTGAAGGCAGGTATCATCTACCCAATCTCGGATTCTCAATGGGTAAGCCCCGTGCAAGTGGTCCCAAAAAAAGGGGGGACCACTGTTGTTCTCAATGATAAGAATGAACTGATACCTACTAGAACAGTAACTGGATGGAGAATGTGCATAGATTACAGAAAACTTAATAAAGCAACAAGGAAAGATCATTTCCCCTTACCCTTCCTAGATGAGGTTCTCGAGCGCTTGGCTCATCAGAAGTTCTTCTGTTACCTAGATGGTTATTCCGGGTTTTACCAAATCCCTATCCACCCAGAAGATCAAGAGAAAACTACTTTTACCTGTCCTTTTGGGACATATGCTTTCAAAAGAATGCCATTCGGGTTTTGTAACGCACCAGCCACTTTCCAAAGATGCATGTCTGCTATCTTTGCAGGATTAACAGAATCTATAATGGAGGTATTCATGGACGATTTCTCAGTTTATGGAGACTCTTTTGACAACTATCTGCTCAACCTGATTCAAGTTTTACAAAGATGCGAGGAAACAAACCTCATCCTAAATTGGGAAAAATTCCATTTTATGGTAACCGAAGGTATCGTTCTGGGACACAGAGTGAGCAACAGAGGGATCGAGGTGGATCAAGCAAAAGTTGACGTTATTTCGAAATTGTTGCCACCAAAAGACGTAAAAGGGGTACGTGCTTTCTTAGGTCATGCTGGGTTTTACAGAAGATTTATCAAAGACTTCTCTAAAATAGCAAACCCATGACACAACTACTGACCAAGGGCACGGAGTTTAACTTTAACCAAGAATGTTTGCAAAGTTTCACAACTCTGAAAAATGCCTTGATTTCCGCACCCATACTAAGAGCTCCAGATTGGTCACAACCTTTTGAAATCATGTGTGACGCGAGCGATTATGCCATAGGGTTCGTATTAGGGCAAAGAATCGACAAGAAACCCTATGTTATATACTACGCATCCAAAACGCTTGATGAAGCACAGAAAAACTACACCACTACAGAAAAGGAATTCTTAGCTGTCATCAACGTGTTCGAGAAATTCCGCTCATACCTGATTGGAGCTAAGGTCATTGTCTACACTGACCACTCCGCTATACGGTATCTAATTCAGAATCAAGATGCAAAACCTAGACTTATTCGCTGGGTATTGATGCTTCAAGAATTCGATTTGGAAATCAAAGACAAAAGCGGAGTGGAAAACGTCGTCGCTGATCATCTCAGCCGTATTGAAGTCGAGGATGAAGACAAAGTACCTATCCGAGACTCCCTCCTGGACGACCAACTAATGAAAGTCGATAATGGATTCCCCTGGTATGCCAACATTGTTAATTATTTGGCCACAGGAATCATTCATCCGTCTGCCTCCTATCACAACAAAAAGAAGTTCATTCATGACGCTAAGCAGTATTTCTGGGACGAGCCCTATCTATTCCGCTTATGCGCAGATGGACTTTTTCGTCGATGCATTCCAGAGACGGAAATCACCTCGGTTCTTGAGCACTGTCACTCAGGCCCCATTGGGGGCCACATGAGTTCTAAGAAGACAACCGTCAAAGTCCTGCAATCTGGTTTTTACTGGCCAACCATCGCAAAAGATGCACATGAATACGTGCGATCATGCGTCAAGTGCCAACTATCCGGTGGAATAACCAGAAGAAATGAAATGCCATTGAATATATGGCAAGAAATCAAACTCTTTGATGTATGGGGAATAGATTACATGGGTCCTTTCCCCCCATCCTACGGATTCATGTACATCTTGGTTGTTGTGGATTATGTTTCGAAATGGGTAGAAGCTCTACCAACCATTTCTTGTGATTCAAAACCAGTCATCAAGATGTTTAAAGAGATAATATTCCCCAGATTTGGCGTTCCAAGAACAATAATATCTGACGGTGGATCACATTTCTTGGAAAGAAGCTTTGAAGCCTTATTAAGAAAATATGGAGTCAACCATAAAGTTTCTACACCGTATCATCCACAGACATGTGGACAGGTTGAAGTCTCCAATAGGCAAATTAAAGCTATCCTGGAAAAAACTGTCAATCGGCACCGCACTGATTGGTCCACCAAACTTTCTGACGCTCTATGGGCCTACCGCACAGCTTTCAAAACACCAATCAGAACAACACCGTTTTGATTAGTGTATGGGAAGTCTTGCCATTTGCCAGTCGAATTAGAGCATAAGGCCTGGTGGGCCATTAAGCAACTAAACTTTGATCTCAAAGGCGCTGGTGAATTCAGACAACTTCAACTCCAAGAACTAGAAGAATTACGAATGACAGCCTACCACAATGCAAGAATCTACAAAGAACAAACCAAGATGTGGCACGATGGCCACATAAAAAGAAAGGATGTAATCGTCGGAGACAAAGTCCTCCTATTCAATTCCAGACTAAAAATGTTTCCAGGAAAACTGCGTACTAAATGGTCGGGGCCTTTCACAATCAAACATATATACCCGACAGGAGCTGTCATTATTCTCGATGATAATGGAGGAGAAAGGACCGTTAATGGTCACAGATCAAAGAAATACCACACTCCGGCTATAGCTGGAGCAAAATTTTGTCGAGCCAGCAACGTTAAACCAAGGCGCTACTTGGGAGGCAACCCAAGATTTCTACTTTTCCTTTATGCTCTGCTCTTTTATTTTTCTTAGTTTTATCTTATGAAAATACAAAAAAATCTACATAACCAAAACTATCAAAAAATAATCAAATCAACATACAACATAAAAATTTACAAATTAAAAACCAACATAAAAATATAAAATCTCTTCTACCTTTGCCCCTCCAAACGGTTCTGAAACCGTTTGGACTCCAAACGGTCTCCAAACCGTTTGGAGCCAAACGGTCCTGAAACCGTTTGGATTCCAAACGGTCTCCAAACCGCTTGGAGCCAAACGGTCTTCAAACCGTTTGGAGCCAAACGGTCTCCAAACCGCTTGGAGCCAAACGGTCTTCAAACCGTTTGGAGCCAAACGGCCTTGAAACCGTTTGGAGACAAATGGTCTTCAAACTGTTTGGACTCCAAGCGGTCTTCAAACCGTTTGAAGCCAAACGGTCTTGAAACCATTTGGAATACAAAGGGTCGCTAACAGTTCCCTATAAATATAAACCCTTCTCCTTCGTCTTCCCCTCTTTGACTTCTGAACTCTCTGGAGCGCTTGTGTGAAGAACTGTTCTTTTGCTTCTGCTTCTTTTTCTCCCGTGCGATCGCTTTTCTGTCCACCAACCACCTGCAAGGTAGTCCGGAGACCTCTACGCACGCCACTCATCTTCCTTGCCGCCTTCGTCGTCACCTTCTGTTCCACCATCGTCGCCTTCTCCGCCGCTGGTTTTAATGACCATCCGCACGTCACCATCATTCTCACGACAGTCATCACCTTCGCTTCAGACCACCATCGTCTTCGACGATTTCTTCACCATTATCTGCATCACCATCATCATTTCCGTCTTCGCCGTTGCCGTTTTTTTGTCACATCACTGGTTTCACCGCTTTTTTCGTCGCCGGCTCACCCTCCGCCTCCGCACCGGTTCACCTTCGTCTTCGCCCGCGCCGGCGGCCCTGCGGCCTTTCATTTTCCGAACGGTCCTCAAACCGCTTGGAACCAAACGGTTTTGAAACCGTTTGGAACCAAACGGTCTTGAAACCGTTTGGGACCAAACGGTCCTCAAACCGTTTGGAACCAAACGGTCTTGAAACCGTTTGGAACCAAACGGTCTTGAAACCGTTTGGGACCAAACGGTCCTCAAACCGTTTGGAACCAAACGGTCTTGAAACCGTTTGGAACCAAACGGTCTTGAAACCGTTTGGTCTTGTAACTGTTTGGTCTCCCACACCCTTTCACCTTTTTACAAAAAAATGACATGAACTACAAATAAAATCTATTTTGTTTCTCAAACTTTTCGCTCAAACTCATAAATTCCTATTTTTCAGATATGGCATCACCACCAAGCAAAGCCATCAGGTTCGAAGGTCCTGAAATCTGGACAAAAGAGGAAATGCTGGAAAAACACGCCAGGCTTCAAAAGATAAGAACAGACTTCAACAGGACTGGGAAGGCACCCCCAAACGTCAAGATGATGGAAGTCCTGTGCGAACTTGATCACCTAGAGAAGTGCCTAGCTGAGGCACCAGAAGAAGAAGTTGAAATCTCTTCTTCTGATGATGAAGGCTCGGAGTACAACCCCAACTCCGAGGAGGAATCCCCTGCCAGAGAGAAAAAGGGGAAGCGCAAGGTCCCGGAGACTGCATCTGGGCAGCCCTCCAAGAAGCGGGCAAGAAAACAAGTTCGACCTGTTTCCGCTATGGATCAACCCTTTGCAAAACCTGCCACCACCATCTATGCTGCTACCACCATCATCCCTGCAGCTACCACCACCATTCCTGCTACTACCACAACTATCCCCATCACTACCACCACTTTCATTCCCATCACCACCACAATACCACCACCAGAGAACCTCTTCATCCAAACCACCATCTCCACCGATAAAACCCTAAAACCTACCAAGTATGTCTGCTCCAGCATACTAATCAAGATGGGGATATATGATCGTATCTTCAACGTGCTAGACAAAGCCAACCTCACCAGGTTGTGTCTAATACCTGAAGTATCTTACCATGAACCCACCACAGAATTTTTCTCCTTCCTGACCAAGGAGCCCGTTGACATCATGGATAGGTCACGTGATGGAGGTGACAGAAGACTTGTCACCCAAATTTTTGGCAGCAAGGTCGTCATAACAGAGAATATGCTGAACTCCATCTTTATCGACGACCAGGAGCAGCTACGAAAGGCTAAAACAGTGGGAACCGATCATCCAGAATTCAACAGACATACATTCTGGAAATCCTTAACTGGGATCCCCACTTACGATGCAAAGACGTGCAAGGCGTCGAACATACACTCTGGTTTTGTGCGCACTGTACACAAAATCCTCACTGGCGCACTCTTCCCTAGGACAGAAGGGGGGAACGTTATAATCTCCGATCTTTTTGTTTTCTGGTCTATTCTTAACGAACGGCCAGTTAATATCGGCCGTCATCTGATCCAGAAATTCTCAATCTCCATCCTGGGGAAAGAGATTTGCATGGGGGGTCATGTCGCATCTATCATCAAATATCTTAAGATGGACAAACCTTTACCCCGCTGCACGCAACTGAAGGGCGACATCCTTACCAACGAGCAAACTCTGAAGAACTCGTTCATAATTAAGGAAAAGGATGGGAAATTACATTATATATTCTACCCTATGGTCAAATCATCAAGGACTCTCCTCCCGCTTCCGGAGTTAGCAAACTATGACACAACACAGCTCCTCTTCTCTGACGAGGAGCTTACTCACCTTCTAGCTTCGGTCAAAATACTTGAAAGGAAAGCAACAGCGGGACAAACGGAGATGAGCATCACTGCCCCGACAGCCCGACCAACTAAGATGCCTGTCAAGTGACCTTCCAGGAGGCAGCTGCGGGCCCAACAGCTGTCGAGGAAACCAACATCTCGGCCAAATTCGGAGGCCGAGCAGCTCCATGAAGAAGTCTTAACAACATCCTCCATCGACTCTTTTATCCAGAGTGTCCACGAGCAGCTAACCGCTGCCACTGCTACCACCACTCCGCCTTCCACCATTCCAACATCTACCACTCCCTTCCTCCCCACATCCACGCAACCATTCACATCCACTTCTTTACCCATCTTTACTTCGGGCTTCCCTTTCTCCATCCCTATGCCCGACTTCACCACTTTTCCATTCACTTCCGTAGTTTCCACCCCATCATTATCACTACCACCACTTTCGCCTCCAATACCACCACTTTTCACATCCGCCACCACCCCGACACCGCTGGTGACTACATCCACAGTCACTACGCATCTCGGGGGATCATCAGTGTCTCTTCCGCAAGACACTAACACCGTCCCACACAGACCCCAGTCATCTCACCCTTCCGCTCCTGGGGTCCCTTTTACTAACATCGGTGAGGAATTCGGCCGTCAATTTGACGCTGTCCGAAACCTCCTCACCGGTCCTTCTAACATATTAAATTCTATTTTTTCTTGTGTACAGGATTTATCACGACAGGTAACCAAGATCGACGAACAACACTGA
Organism: Alisma plantago-aquatica; assembly: GCA_963693085.1. Taxonomy (NCBI): domain Eukaryota; kingdom Viridiplantae; phylum Streptophyta; class Magnoliopsida; order Alismatales; family Alismataceae; genus Alisma; species Alisma plantago-aquatica. The sequence continues at coordinate 1,061,436,281 of OY856409.1, read as the reverse complement.
GCTTTTCCTACCTTCCTCCAAGGCATCCAGCAATGACAGGACGAAGTGGCTAAGCAAGTTGAGCACATCAACAGCCACACCAACAACCTGCCTGACCTGGTCCTTGGAGAAACGCGTCAGCAAGAAGCTACAGCACAAAAAGTCGATGAGATCTCCAAACAGACTCAACCTCTGCCAGAGAATCTCCGCAAGCTTGAGCAACATCAAGAGGCCTTGAGCATGCGTTTGGCTACCATTGATGAAACACTTACGCAGCTACATCATCACCAAGAGGAGGCAAATAATGATGAAACCCAACAGCTACGTGCCCAAGTCACAGAACTGACAGCACGTCTCCTCTCTGCCGAGGGCAGATTCACAGACCTCAAAGAAGCCCACGATGCATTGCTTGAAAAACACGAGCATCTGCAAGTGGCTTTCGACGAGCTACAAGCCACTCATCGGCGGTTGAAAAAGTCTGCCAACAAAAAGCAAACAAACGAAGTTGTGGATGACAAAGATGATGACGATGAAGAAGACGACGACTCCGACTCATCTGCTGACTCTAACAAAGATACATCTTCGGACGACAAGCATGATGACGGAGAAGACCCCGAGCATGCAGCAGGACCTTCCCAAAAAGGGTCCAACAAAGGTCACCAGGACAGTGACCACCACCCCAATTCCCCGCACAATGACAATGTCAACATGTCATATGGGGACCAATTCTTTGACTATTCAGCTATGGGGTCCATCGGGGAAGCTGCCAAGGACGCGGCCTACGCTGAGTTACAACAATGCATATTAGGAACCAGCGCCAGCCCGCCAAAAACCTCTACTCTCTTCTCATCACCTTCTCCCCCTTACCAAGACGAGGCAGACCGAGTAAGTCTAGACACGGACGAGGATCTTCACTCTGCCTCTGACTTGGACGATAATCTAGAGGGCCATGTCGAAGCCTTTGAACAACCTGCTTCTCCTCCACCATAAGAGCTTCCCCCGCCACCTCCTCTGCCACACAAAATGCACGACCTAGATATGGCAGCCATCTCTACTTTAGATGCTCAGGACATTTTTATACTGAACACTATAGTAGACGATGCAAAAGCAGGGGAAGACATAATCTATCATAACACCAAAACCAGGCGTAAGTTGACACGTGAAGATTTCCGTTGCATCCTACGACCTCGGTCCACGGTGCCAATGGCGATCTTCCGTGTCCTCCTCGCCAATTGTATAGAAACATATAGAAGTCACAAGCGGCAACAACCGGTTTTCAATGCTTTGCCTGCTTTGTCTTTTGGCCTTTTATACAAATACATACGCGAAAAATCGGTTGAGTGGCTGCGTGTCGGTTTGGCAAGAAGGGCATGTTATCTTACACTGCCCTTCCAAGTCTCGGACCACTAGATTTTTATGATCGTAGATACCGAGGCTCGGGATGCCAAAGTATACAACTTCTGTAACACCGAGCTACCAGCCGACACAATAAATTTCGTAGGAGAAGCAGCAGGAGAAGCCAGGTGTATACCCTTCCGGCTGCTTAAATTAATCTGGGCTGCACGCCCATCTCTTCGCCAAGACTGGAGACAACCATGGTTCAAAATCATAAACCCTCCAGTCCAAGCCACCGAGGGATCTGGGGACAATGCTTTCTGCACCATCTGACACATCCAAGCGCTAAACCAGGAAATCCCATTCAACGACCTGGTAGCTGAAGATTTTCATTCCCTACGAGGACGCTATGCCATGGAACTCATCTGTGATAGACGATTCTTCAACGACCCAACTATGTCACCAGATGATGTTCCTCGGTACCTTTTCTCAGCTGTCCAGCGATGACAACGGCGACCTTTCTGACAAGTTTTGAAAGAGTCAGAGCAGACCAAGTCGCCCGAGCAAGATAAAATCAAGAGCGATTTTGCTTACACCATCAACCCAACATTTCCTGATTTTGATCGCGATGCTTGTAAGGGTCTGAACGATCTTGAATTGCGTATCATTATGGCGCGACTCTCTACAGACAAAGATGACCTGGTATTCATGTCTCGAGACATACTCGTAATGGCAGATTCACTGCAAGAGACTCTACAGGATAAGGGATCCCTTTCTGTCAGCCTCATGGCCGCCTACCAGTTTCTACTTGGCCAAACCAACCCAAACACATACATGGCATCTCCATATATGAAAGATGATCTCTTAAAGCTCAAGAACTTTGGCACAACCAACGCACTGATCTCATACCTCCAACACACAACGCCGAAGTTCATCATGTTACCCATCCTATATCATGAGCATTGGATTCTCCTGGCAACAAACCTCCCAGACGGAACAACCACCATATACAACAGTTCCGACAGCCAGTTCAACACTCGACAGCGACACTACGTCGTGACACCAAAGACGCCAACAGAAGTAGTGGCAAAGGAGTGCGCCGAGAAATTAATCGATCTTCTGAGTCAGCATACAAAGGCGTACGACAAAGAACATTTCCATCGCCCCGCCTTCTGCCATAAATGCCCCCAGCAAATAAGACAATCGAACGATTGCGGCTTCCACGTCCTCTACTGGATGTACACCATCGTTGTTCTTCAAAGACCAGTAGAGGACATGACTGACGTGGACTACCACGCTTTATGAGGACAGTTCGCATCCAATCTACTTCGTTCCCCGGGGGCAAATGAAGATTTACCTTAACCCGCGGCCCTTGTCCTAATGACTTCTCACCCTATCACTTTGCCACTCTGCGGACAGAGTGCGTGATAAGTTAGGGGGGTGCATTAGACAAGGGCAAGGTATCAATTTCTACACTCCTCTTTCTATCTAACACTTTCCATACAATTCCTTATTCTTAAAATCCTTTTTACTTAATTTCTTCTTCAAAAATAGTCACCTCAACTAACCCTAGAATCATGTTAGTCCCTACAAGTAAATAGCACTTAGACATCGAATAGAGATTTATCAATTTCCACCCACTAGTGATTTCATATTTTTGCTTCAATTCTTCATCTGACTCTCCACAGGTCAAAATCAAGGCAAAAATAAGCCAAGATCTCGAGGATGAGAGGGAAATCAGGCAACTTCCAAATCAAAAAGTTCTGCAAGTGGACCACAAACCAAATAAGTGCATGTTGAAATACTTTAAGAACAACTTTCCTCTCTTCAAAATAAAAGAGGCTCGGCCGCCCAAAATAAATCCTCAAAAATCCCAAAACCCAAGCCTGTGAGTTATTGAATAAAAGCCAGAGAGACGAATAAAATTATGAGAGTTGTGCCACGCATAAGGATCTATACGAAGAACTGACGAAGGTCTCACCCGGCCGGCACATTCCGCTGCCCTCACAAAGGCAGATGTGTCGTGCCCGGTAGTGAAACCCTAAAGTTTCTAAGTATATGAAAGGCTCATAAAGGACTCGCCCGGCCGGTACATTTAGCTGCCCTCATAAAGGCAGATGTGTCGTGCCCGGTAGTGAGATTCTAAAAAGCATAGACAGCCCCTCCCCCACTTGAAGGGGGAGCTACACTTCAAAGCCTATAGCCAACCCTCATACCCTTTCTAGCTTCCAGTAGGTTTTTCAGAGAGGTATAAAGCTGATTAGAGTCAACAACGTGCACAAAATAAGGTGGTCCCAATGCAAACTTTGAGATACGGAAAGAACCTGAGATCCAAGCAACTCTCGAAATCCGAAAGAATCAAGGCATGCAATAAGACTTGATATGACCCCAGGGGAACTCAGGTCAAGAATTGAATCAAGAGTATGGAAATCCTAAATAAAATCGCCTCGCCATTACATGTCTCAGCTCTATCTAACTTGAGGACAAGCTAGACTCTAAGTTAGGGGGGGTGATAACCTCCTATTTTGGTCGTTTATCTTAGTCTTTTTCCTTAGTTTTCCATACTCTTTTTAAGTTTAAACTATACATAATCCTAATTTTACCCTTTTTTTGTTAATACACCATCGGACTAACTTTTTCCTTTTATATATGCAGAAAAAGCACAAAAAAATCATAAAAGAATAACCCAGCCTCAAGACCGCATGAAGCCAACCGGTCCCGAGACCGCATGGAGTCAAACGGTCTCAAGACCGCATGAAGCCAACCGGTCCTGAAACCGCATGGAGTCAAACGGCCTCAAGACCGCATGAAGCCAACCGGTCCCGAGACCGCATGAAGCCAACCGGTCCCGAGACCGCATGGAGTCAAACGGTCTCAAGACCGCATGAAGCCAACCGGTCCCGAGACCGCATGAAGCCAACCGGTCTCGAGATCGCATGGAGTCAAACGGTCTCAAGACCGCATGAAGCCAACTGGTCCCGAGACCGCATGGAGTTCAAACGGTCTCAAGACCACATGAAGCCAAACGGTCCCGAGACCGCATGGAGTTCAAACGGTCCCCAGACCGCATGAAGCCAACCGGTCCCGAGACCGCATGGAGTTCAAACGGTCTCAAGACCGCATGAAGCCAAACGGTCCCGAGACCGCATGGAGTTCATACGGTCTCAAGACCGTTTGAAGCCAAACGGTCTCAAGACCGTTTGAAGCCAAACGGTCTCATAGTCCAAACGGGCTTGAGGCCCCAAACGGTCTTGAGGCCCAAACGGTCTCCAAACTGTTTGGACTTCACTCAAAGCCTATAAATAAGACCCCAAGGGTCCTCCAAGGGGGGGGGATCTCTCAGATGCCCAAAGGTTGCCTCTCCAGTTCCAGAGCAATTCCATCCTTCATCCATCGCCCTAAGGCTACCGGTTTGAGGTCCACATCTCATCATCAAGCTACCTTCTCTCTCATCAACAAAGAAGGTGGGAGGAGAAGATCCATCATCAAGCAACCACGAAGTGTGAAGATCGTTGCTCTCTCCACCAAGGGTTCAACCTTCCCTCCTCCGTGGAGATGTCGTTCTTTCTCTCTCTTCTCACCTCCTTCTTTGCTCTTGAGATGAGCGAGTAGTCCTTTTCACTAGGGTGTGGGGAGTAGCCTCGCTACCCATGTTTTCATTTCATGCAATGTAATTCAATCGTTTGCAATAGAGATACTCTCCTTTTTGGCTCAACATCTATTGTTTAATGAATGCTTGTTGTTTGATCACCAACTTGTGTTACTTATTATCTTTTGGTATGAATTGTCTACGTTTATACCTTTAGATCTGAATATTGATTGAATGTTGGTTCTAGATATATGTAGTCACCATATGTCTGTTTCGGTATCTAGGAGTGCTTTCACGAGTGGAGTAAACTCACTCCCATCGTTGCACTTTCATACTATGAAATGGAATCAGTTGACGTATGGAAGTGCAACCTTGGTAAGGTCGCGGAACACACTTCATGAAGGAGTAATGCAAAGTAAGTGACCATTCATTAGGGGATGGCTGGCATTGCAATACTCCACACTCCTCGTAGTTGGTTATCCGAAAGGAAGCTAAGTCTACAAAGATACTATCTGATTAGTTTCTCTTTGCAGGTCTTTTTATTATGTTGCATGTTTGTGATCCATGTGTAGTGGTGTGAAACCCGGCAACATCCTAGTGGTTTTTAACCATTGTTTACAACCTTAATTTCTACTTTCTTGCTTTACTTTCCTTGCACTTAGCTTAAAACCAAATCAAACTTTCGATCTAAATATCAACTGTTAAGTAGTTAAGTACGACTAAAATGTTTTCCATCTTGATTACATCAAGACCGTTGTCCCGAGGATTCGACCCTTAACTATACTACGATAAGACTTCCACGTGTCTTAGCATACGTGGGTGGAGATCTTACCATAGTACTAGCAAGGCTAAACTTAGGGATTCATCATCTCTAGGATTTTTAATGGCATTGCAAAACTCCATCATTCAACAAGTAAGGCTATCAAGGATACAATCATGTTGTTGAGTTCCTACCTAAAATTGACTTGATAGAAGAAGAACCAGAGGTTGAGGTTGAGGTTGTCACCCAGAGAGGCAAGTCAAAAGAGAACAACAAGGGAAGCAAACCAACAAATGATAAGAAGCCTGATGTAGCTGAAGAGGCCATAGCCAACAGAGATCCATATGAACCAAGAATCTGATTCCCATACAAGCTAAGTAAGGCTCATTTAAAAAAGTGATATGAAAAATTCATGGAGGTTGTGAAGAAACTACACATGGTTGTCCCACTTCTTCGTGCGACAAAAGAAAATACCAGCCTATACCAAGTTTTTCAAGAACCTCATCATGAGGAGGAGGTGAGGAAGTGAAATCAAAATCATTTGACTCGATAAAGATGTCTAGTGTCTTTGTGCAAGCAAAAATAATGACCAAGCAAAAAGATCTTGGAGCCTTTAGCATCCCATTTAATGTAGGGGATTACAGGTAAGAAAAGGACTAGCATATTTGGGGACAAGTACCAATTTAATGTTGCTCATGTTATCCCAAAGGCTAGTCCTCACAAATATGGTTAAGGCAAGAATGCAGGTTCAACTCACAGACCATTCATTCACAAAACCAATCAAAGTAGTAGAGGATGCCCACATCCATGTGGGAAGATTCTTCATACCATGTGATATAGTCATAATAGACGCCGCTAAATATCCATCTTGTCCAATGATATTTGGGAGATTGTTCTTGTCCATTAGGAGAGATTTAATTGACATTGAAGTCGATATTATCAATATAAGAGTGGGAAATGACCATATCGATTTCATGTCCAAGACTCCATGAGAGGACCTTCTCTCTTTGAGTCGATTTACTTCATGGATATATTCAACAATTCTGTTAGGAAGCTCATAAGTAGAATGATACAGTTGACCCACTTATGAGAGCTTTGAACAGCCCTAGTCTAGATGTAGAAGACCTATAAGAGGTTGAAATACTTAACTATTTGAATCAACCTAAATATGACTATAGTGATGAGGAAGATACAATTATAGAGACTATGAAATATGCCACTCTGGAGAAAACCCCATAGGAGAAGGAAGCATTGAATCCTAAGCTAGAGATGAAGAAGATCTGATAAGGTTTAAACTATGAGTTTCTCAACATAGAAGAAAGAAAACTAGTCATTATAAATTATGCCTTGACAGAAGATCAACAAGAAAGGCTACCAAGTGAACTTGAACTGAGAAGGAAAGAAATAGGGTATTTAGTAGAAGACATAGGAGGCTTGAGTCCAGGAGACTGCATACACATCATACACTTGGAAGTGAATGCAAAACCTCTAGCCTATCCCCATAGAAAGCTAAGTTAGAACTTCAAAGAAGTGGTTAAGAAGGAGGTTATAACACTTCGAGATGTAAACATGATATACCCTATAAGTGATAGCAATTGGGTGAGTCCCATCCACATAGTGCCCAAGAAAGGTGGTATGATAGTGGTTAGGGGAGAGAATGGTGATGAAGTTGCAATGTAGACAATAATAGGTTGGAGGATGTGCATCAACTATAGAAAACTTATTGTCACAACCAAGATCTTACCGTCATCGTTCATCGACCAAGTTCTAGAAAGTCTAGATAACCATTCATTTTTCTATTTCCAGAATGGATAATTGGGATTATATCAAGTCCCCATTCACCCAGATGATCAAGAAAATACCACCTTTACCTAAATCTATGGGATATACACTTTGTAGAGAATGTCGTTTGGTCTCTACAACACACCAACAACATTTCAAAGGTGCATGATTTTGTTGTTTGTAGAATTTCTTGAAGATATTATGGAGGTGTTTATGGATGACTTCTCTATGTACAAAACCAATTTTGACAGCTGTCTAAGAAATATATCCCTAGTTTTGAAATGCTACAAAGAAAAAAGATTAGTATTTAATTGGGAAAAATGTCACTTCATGGTACATGAAGGGATTTTACTAGGACATAAAATATCATAAATAGGAATCAAAGTTGACTTGAGAAAAATGGAAGCTATTTCTAAGCTCCCACCCCTAAGTTTGTGATGGGAGTAAGAATCTTACTGGGACATGCCAGATACTATAGAAGGTTCATCAAGGACTTCTCTAAAATACTGTCACAAATTTCAAACCTTCTCATCAAGGATGTCGTGTTTGATTTTACTGACAAATTCCTTAAAGCTTTTGAAACCTTGAAAGTGTTCCAACAACAACACCAATTCTCCAAGCTCCAGATTGAGAGCTTCCTTTTGAAGTAATGTGTGATGTGAGAAACTACGTTGGAGCTGTACTTGGTCAAAAGAAGGACAAGAAGCATCCTATGATCTACTATGCAAGCAAAACCCATGAAGAAGCCCAAGTCAATTGTACCACGACTGAGAAGGAAATGCTAGAAATAGTTTTTTCTTTTGACAAGTTCATGTCCTCCCTTAGAGGGTCAAAAGTGAAAATATATATTGACCACATAGCTATCAAATATCTTATGCATAAGAAAGGAACAAAACTGAGACTCCTGAGGTGGCCGCTCTTGCTACATGAGTTTGATCAGGAGATTAACGACAAGAAAAGGGCAAAAAATATCATGGCCAACCACTTGTCCTGAATTATTCTTGCCAAGGATAACTCACTGTCAGTTAATGACAATTATGCTAACAAATTATTGATGACGAGAAGATCAATTGATCATGATTTACCTTAGTTTGTAGATATTTGCAACTACTTGGAATGTCAACAACTTCCTCCTGACACAACATACAATGAGAAAAAGAAGTTGTTTTCCGATCTAAAAAACTACTAATGGGATGATCCTCTTCTCTTTAGGAGGTGCACTAGTAAACTATGTCATCATTGCATCCTAGAATAAGAGGTGCCAAAGATCATGTACGAGTGTCATTCTTCACCATATGGAGGAAACTTAGGTAGAGGAAAGATTTCCGATGTGATCATACAATCTAGGTTTCACTAGCCTACGTTGTTCAAAGATGCACATGCTTATGTTAAATATTGCAAGGAATGTCAACACATAGGAAATATATCAAGGAGAAATTACATGTCCATGTCCGATTGGATTTAAGTAGATATTTTTTATGCTTGGGGCATTAATGATATGCAACCTTTACCATCATCACAAGGCAACCAATACATTTTAGTTGTACCGGATTATGTATCCAAGTGGGTGGAAGCAGTAGCAACTCCCACTTATGATTTGAAAGCCATGATAAGATTGTTTGATAAGAATATTTTTCCCAGATATGGTGTCCCATGCATTGTCATTAGTAAAAGGGGGATCCCATTTTGGGGAAATGTAGTTTGAAGCTCTTATGAAAAAGTATGGAGCAAGGCACAAAGTTTCCACCCCTTACCACCCTCAAACCTCAAGTCAGGATGAGGTTTCAAAGCAACAGATAAAACATATTTTGGAAAATACAGTCAGTTGTACCCAGAAATATTGGTCAATCGCGCTCGACGATGCCCTATGGGAATATTGTACAACCTATACAAATTCGATTGGGTTCACTCCCTACAAATTGATTTATGGCAAGGCCTGTCATTTTTTAGTTGACCTCGAGCACAAGGCCTTATGGGAAGTTAAGCTTTGAATATGGAACCTGAGCTAGATGACAAGAAAATGTTCCTACAATTACAAGAATAAGAGGAACTTAAGCTCTATGCTTATGAGAATGCCAGAATTTACAAACAAAGAACTAAGGTGTGGCATGATTCCACTTGAAAAGAAAATATGTGTCTAAAGGAAACATGGTTATTTTGTTCAATTCAAGTATTAGAGTTTTTCCTGGAAAGCTAAGATCAAGATGGACATGACCCGTCACTATTGATCAGATCCATAGGAGGGATAGACTTTAAATTTATAACATGAAACTGTCAAGGACCCCCGCAACTTTATTACAGGGTTGAAGTAGATATACGGGGTCGAACACAGGGACGGTTAAGCTAATCTGATAGTTGATAAAAGTATGGAGCTAGAACGAGTCTAGCAGGTTATCAAAAATAAAACAAAACAAAGAAAAGAAAACAAAACAGAGTCTGTAGGATTCTACTAATCAGAGAGAAGGAGTTCCTGGCTATGTAACCACAAATTGGGTAGTCTATGCACTCATTCTCAGGTGTAGACAACCCTCAAATAGCTCAGCAAGCAACCTACATCCAAACATAGAATGTATAGTGGTATCTTTTCCTATGGGGTCTTCCCACTCACTTTCGCATAGTGTGACTAAAACCCATCAATGATATGAAACCTCTCTCGAGGATGACAAATCAGCACCCTAGTTTATTCTAGATACCCTCTCAGGTCTAGAATGTTTTGAGACACTAGGAACATGTGTGATCTGGGAAGAACTAGGTAGCAGACCCGAGTGTGCTGGGCTGGGCCCGACCGTGCCCAGGTCTACGATTTCGCACTGATCACCTTGAACCATCCTCCTTTCAAGTTTTGATCCAAACTACCTTCTCTTACTAATTTCTACAATGAATCTCTCGATATAGGCAGAAACAGAAGTTCAAATAAGAAAGAGATCAACTAAACTAGCAATCATAACCACAAAGAGAAGATAGAATAGAAAATGTACTAGGTCTGAAATAAAACTGATTGCTTAAGGTAAAAGTACATCAACATGCCCAAAACGGGCTACATAGACAAGGAGTTCAACTAGACATGGACAAGCATAGTTGGCATCGAACAAAGATAGAAGAACATCATTTGTACAGAAACAAAGGGGAACAAAAGAAGAAAAGATAAGAAGAGATTTAGCTCGTAGAGGAGAGGTGGCTCTCGCTCCTTAGCCTCCGTATAGGATGGATCTCATCTTTGGGTCGTCCTCCTTGGTCTTATGGACTCCTTGGCCTCCTTTCTCTTTGATTCTGCCCCAAACAGTAGCTTGGTGGGTGTAGGGAGGTGGAAGATGGCAGGGAATGGTAGGATATGGGTGAATGGTGGTAGAAAATGACGATGGATGAAAGCAAACTGAAGAGACAGGTGTAGGATGAGCACTTTGGCCCTTTCAGACCTTGGAACTCTCCCACGGGGCTCTGGGAACCAAGAATATGCAGAACTAGAAAAATCTTTGAACCCCTCTCTAGGTCACAAGGGGTGAATATATATATGTGAAGACGGAAGATGGTTGCAGCAACTGCCTTGGTCGCGGCCCTGGTCTCGACCCGACCGTGCCAGGCTGGGCATGGTCGTGCTAGGGTCATGGTCGAGGCAGACCCCACGGTAGAGGTAGATGCCTTAATTGAGACAGACCCTACAGTCGAAGTGGTTATGTCGCAGTCGCAGTCGTGTCGTGATCGCAATCACACTAGTGTATCACAGTCGCAGCCTTGGCCTCAGCCAGACCGTGCATAGCTAGGCTCAATCATGCTGAGTGTCGGTTGACACAACATCTTGGTCACGGTCGTGGCATTGTCTTCTTGTCCGTGGTCATGGCATCATGGACCAAACCCACCCCCTACATGGGGGCTAATACTGGTGGTCGATGGGCCCACATCAATAAACCTTCTGATTGGCGAGGATGTATTCTGATAAAGGATTGGCCATCTAAAATAGGGTCCAAGATATCAAAAGTTTATTGAACCTGCTAGTCAGTTAGCGGGACCACCATCTCATAAGATGGTGCACATAGTGCGATACTTAGTCCACCGCAGTCATGATGGATGGAAGTCTAGTTGTTGCAAAAACCATGTGTTGGGGAGAAATCTTGGAGAGTAGATGTCTTTTCAGGTTCGGTGCCTACAAGTCCCAAAATTGGCTAGTTGAGAAACTTTATGTATGAAAAGATATAAATGACTAAAATATAAGGATCTAAGGTTATTTTGGGCATATTAAGGCTATAATGACACAAAACCATAAATAAATGCTTAGCATAAATGCCTGAATTTGGGTGTTATCAACCACCCCAAGCCTAAACCTTTGCTTGTCCTCAAGAAAGACTGTGCTCAAAGAACAAAAATATAACATCCAAATTAAGCATGGTGATAAATAGTAAAGTTAAGAAAAATAGTTTAAAACATTAATTCTCTTGACCCATGTCACTTCAGAAGAAAAAAACCACCAATCAAGCACAATCCTGCTAAAGTAAGATCAAAGAGTGTCCAAGCAAGATAAAGCGAATTCACTACAACCTGTCGATACTCATGAGGGTTTGAATCATAACTATACATCATAAAAGCATTGTCACATAGGTGATCACATGGGTGATGATCAATGAGTCACCATCATGTATTCATGTAGACCAATTAGGAACAATGTGCCTCCCACTTATTTAGGTCCTAAGAAGCAACAAAAAGAAGAAGACTCTAATGACTTCTGAGGATCCTGATCTGCGTCAGGTTGGTCCATGTAACAAGCAACAATCCCTACAGTCTAATCCAGTTGGCTCAAAGAAGTGAGACAAACTCCTCGTATTGCGCTCGAACCAACCCTACTATTGGGATGATCTCATAGGTATCCTAGGGGTTCCTAGTGACTCTCTAATAAGCTTTCGGGGTGGCACTACCAGACACGACATACCCACATTCATGAGTGCATTCATACACCATCTAGACACCATCCTCAACTCTCCTAAAAGAGAAAACAACACTCATTTATTCTTTTCTCACTCAGGTTTTTATTCTCTGCACTCTAATTTATAGGCTTGGGTGAGAACTTTTTTTATATTTTTGGGATTTTGTGGGTGGCCAAGCCTCTTTTGTATATTTTTAATTTTCATCTTTTTGACTCAATCGAAGGTGAGAGGGTGTGAAGACCATCAAGGAAAAACATTTCAACTTGATATAGCTCACAACTCATCATTATCTGCTTGATACCTGTATGAAAAGATAGTAATTATGATTCAAGGATCCTTAGAGTGGAGACAAGTTCGTGAAAACACATCTTGGATTTTTGATCAAACTATAACTCTTTCCAATGGTTATATATCCTAGATTTGTCATTCATAACATAGATCAAGGGAATAATGTTTTAAGCTATAAAAAAGGCACATAACCTTAGATTTTATCACCAAACTTAAGGAAAGAGTCAATGAGCAAATTAAGAAAAAGATCAAGCAGTTTAAGATGAAAATTGTTCATTTAGGCATAAAGATAAGCATTTAGATATAAGATTTGCATTGCATGGCCTTAATTGCAAAGCTACAAATTACGAAACAAAGTCTTATAAAGTTGAAAATTTATTCTAAATGCAAGGAACATAGAAGATAAACATGCATGCATGCAAGGAAAGAAATAAAAGGGAAAGGCGGAAGATAGAGGGTGGTACACCCTACCAACCAACCCAAGCTTAAAAAAATTTACTCGTCCTCGAGCAAATCTCAAGCTCTGGATGGTGTGGGAAGTAGTTACTACTGGTAGTCACTGTTTATATACTGGTTCAGATCATCAATGTCGCTAGGTGGGTTCTCATAGTCCTGGTGCATTCCCTACTGAAAGTGGAATGATTGTTCAAAGTCCTAGGTCAGTTGTTAGAAAGTCTGGAAGGGTTGCTAGAATGGCTGCTCAAAAGTCAGAGGAGGTGGTTGAGGGAAAGCTGTGTTGAACCTCTATATGAGATACTACACATCCTGCTCCAGTGCATCGAACTATCTATTGGAGTCAGTTTTGAAATCAGTCATAAATTCATAAAGGTGCCCCAAGTTGAGATTTGAGGCATAATTCTCCTACTTAGGAGACTACTAGTAATCCACTGAAGGCATCTCTGTGTAGGGACCTCCCTAATATGGGATGTCGTGGAAGGTTGCCCCTATCTGATGTCTGACCTCTTTAGTCTCTGGCACTGGTGGTGCTAAAGAAGATGCTCATGTAGTCCTACCTGCCTGACAAATGTTGCCTTGAGAGTCCAATAGAGAGACGTCCATGAGTATGGTATGACATGTAAACTCTGTGTTTTCTGATAGTAGTAGTTTGTGCCTGTTGTGACCAAAGATATAAAGATATCATGTGATGCTCTGTTTGATCACCCCTGAGTGAATCAAGTGATCCAAGTCCAACTTAGACCACTCAGCCTTTTCCTACATAAGTGCCAAATGTCCATCTCCAATCCCAAGATGGCACACTATGAAAGTGATAATGCCCGCCATTGGCATGAATTGGACCTGCTTCTTGAAAGATTTGTGAAAGTGGTGGATGATGAAGTTCCCCACATTCACTTTTCTTCCTATTACTACACACCATAGAATGTAGAGGTCTGCTTAAATGAGTACCACTTGACTATCCAGCTTCTCTAAGACAAAATTTATGATCATTTGATGTGGATAACGAAGTGTCAGGTTGTGGATGTGTGAAGCTTTAGTGGCTCTAGAAACATATTTATCTTCACTCATAAGCATCTTCCATGCCTGAGCAGCGTCAAAATTGTTGTCCCCTATCTCCAGTTGGCCCCTGGACATCTCGGCGTAGTCCTCAACAGAGCATGACAACCAACTATTCAGGTGATCTTCAATGACTTGGCGGCCCTGGTTCAGTAGGCAAAAATGCATGACACTGTGCTGGTGATCCTTTTGGGTCTTGATCGTAGCATATAACTCACATGGGAGCCTATGATAAGCATCATACTATGTGTAAGTAAGGATGTCTAGGCCAACTGTTTCAAGATATCTATCGACTTGTGCTTGTATCCCTAGCTTGATGAGTGTGGTAGGGTCGACATATCATGGACCTACCAGTCTGCAATTGTCTTTAATTAAGACATCAAACTACTGCTTTTACTTCATATGTCTGAACAGGAGAGAAGGAAGGGAGCTTTGGTTAACACCTTCAGGAATAGGCTGGCATCTGCTCCCTTGGACTGAATCACACAATGAGGTTGACCGACGTAAAGACGTCAACCGTTCTGCTGACTCTCGGTGTTGATCCCCTACAGATGAAGCTCTGTGCACCACTGCTACAAACAGGCCCTCCTGATGGTCTGTCGAAGTATGGAGCTCGGTGTCGCAGCGTGCTCTCGACCATCTCTCACTCAAGACTTCCTTCAATGAATCACCATTATAGGTGTCCATCGGAGTGGCGAACGTGTGGTGGTAGTCTGAATTGGTCTCATGCAACCCGAACCCTACTGAAGTGGAATGCATGGTCTCATATTCGTACACCAAGTTTGTGATTCATGTAGAACAAGACAGATATCGACTCTCATGCTCTATCGATGACAAGGAGCTTCCTTTCCCTTTCTTTCATGACAATGTCTTCTTGAGCTTCTTTAAGTTATTTCTCATCGTGTCCATGGTGCTGATTTTTGTCAGATCTGTCAGGCACAACCGTGTTGAGGTGGACATGGTCGGGCGGAGAAATGTGATGCTATCACGGGGTTTGTTGTTGACTCTCGGCATGGTCGGGCCTGCCCTGGCACAGTCATGCGGGTGAGAAAGCTATTACGACATAGTGTTGATGCAGTTACAGATTGATTACTGAGGCGGAGGTGGTTGTAGGCTGAATCTTCTGAGTTTGGTTGTTGTGGCAGAAGGTGGGCATAGGGCGGCGGTGCCAGCAATGTTGTGGGTGATGCGGGCACTTGCTAGTTCTTGCCGACACCAGGCACGGTAGTGCTGGTGATGGCACGGTCGTGTGGGTGAGAAGGAGAAAGCATCCATGGTGAAGTAGTCTGTGGCAGTGTGGAAGGGGATGGTAGCGCTCGGGGAGATGTCGGAGCAGCAGCTATGTGGTTTTCACAGACAGAGAAGGGGGGCGACCTGCGGTGGAGGGGTCTCTGACGGTGGTGGCAGCGGATGTTGCAGCTATGGTGGTTGTTGCTGTTGCAGTTGCTATAGCTGTGGTGGTTGCTTCCGGCCTGTTAGCATGTGGGGAAAACACGAGAAATAGGCAGATGCAGCGTAAGGGTTTTGCGAGTAGAGGAGAGAACTCAAGTGGTGGGTGTGGGAAAGAAAGGCTCAGCCCAGGTGTATTTATAAGATGGGCATGTGCGGTCACCCTCGGCCCAACCGTGTCAAGCTTAGCACGGTCGTGCTGAGGTGGCAGGAAAATCGTAAAAAGGCAGACAACTCAGTCAACAGTGGGAAAACCAGTCAAAAGCGCAATAGTCGGTCAAAAAGGCAAAGATAAACTGACGCGTCAGTCAGTCAGTCAAGCCGACAACATTGTCGGTTTGACTGACTTTTGACCATTCGACCAAGGAGTACATGCGAAAAGTGATTTGTCACGTAACGCAGTAGGCGGAACGGTCGTGCCGAGATGAAAATTTTGAAAAATGATCGCTTTTGGGATCTGATAAAAAACATGGGAGTGGCCCGACCGTGTAGGCCTGGCACGACCATGCTGATGCTGGCCCGGGCGGGCTCAGATCTTAGAGAATCTGGATTTAAGCAGAAAAATGAGGGTGGAAGGCATTGAAAATAGAGTTTAAATCAAACACTACACAAGAACAACAAGATATACCAAATAACTTCTTTCAAAAAGATAGACTAAAAGTAGCTGTCAGGGTGAAAAGGAGGAAATGAATTCAATATGGAGTAAAAGAAATCTAGATAATGTAAAGGAAACTAAATTTAAACAGTTAGAGGAAAGATAAAACTTGAATTGACTTTATTATGCAAAATTTAAAATTTAAAATTAAAGAAAAATTGTGTAGGTAATAGGGGGTGGTTTCCCTACAACTCCTACACTTGGATCCCAAATCTGTATCTTTGGGGTTCATGTTACCTGTGTCTTTCCGATCAGACCCACCATGTAGGAGTAGAATAGGTGGAGATGTGGGCCCTTCCGAGTCTGAAGAAGAGGAATAAAATTCGGCCACTTGGTGAAGTCATCTTTGTGTTGGGATTTACTTGAACTGCACTAAAATGAGTTCTTCGATAGAGCTTCCTCAAGGTACCCCTAAATGTATGAGTCTGAATAGAAAGGCCCTAAGATGTCGACATAGGATGAGATGGAGGGGAGAGGCTGAAAATCTTCTAGAGGACTCTTCTCTTCTCTCTCCAGCTCTGAACTTGAGGTTGGATGCTCAGATAAAATTTTATGTATAGTCTAAGTCATCCAATCATCTTCTGAACGAAAAGTATCCCCAAGTGAATCTTTTTGTGGTTCTACCACCCCAAGCTTATCGCATTCTATGGGGTCTGGGGTATCTTCATGCTCAGGAACCATGCTGTAGTGTATTGTCCATCCTGCTCCCTTGGTGTCAACTCTTCCTTGAAAAGGGATTGTTGACAATGTCGACTCATGTTGGTCCAGTTCGTCGTCATCAGTATACTCACTCCATTGAGATGAATAATCGTCATCAATTTCATCGAACAAATTGTTCCAAACCATGTGTGGCTGACTGCTCAAAGCAAAGTGACAAGTCTCAATATGAGATGTGTCGCTCTGGTCTGGATCAACGTATCATTCAGGTTCTTCAAATCGACCTTCATGTTGTGAGGTTGTTTGACTACCATGATCATCATCGTCATAGAGCCATTCATTCTTGTGTCTTGTATCTTCCATTAGTTGATCAGCTAAATCATCTAGATAAAATGAAGGGCTTCCCTAGGTGGGTTGGTCTTCACAGAAAAATCTGAGTGAATCCAGTTGATGTTCTGAATAGGATGGTGAGGCGTGTTCCAATTCAGGCCCAATGGAATGGTTCTGATGATTGTAATCTTCATGTTTGTGTGATGGCATTTGTAATTGAATGGTAAACAAATTGATGAGATCTTGAAGTCTCCTGCCATGTTCAACATCCTTATCATGAAGCTATTGGACTTGAACAGCTATGCTTTCAAGGTTCGTCGATTCCTCCATACACTTCTATTGGAAACCTAATGTATCATACTGATGCACTTGGATAGATCCTTATTCAACAGTTTGAAGTATACTTCTACTCCGATCTACGATCTTAGTGTCTACTTGGAGCTGATGATCCTGCTTTTCTAGTAGCTACTAAAGTGGATCACCATTTTCTAAGAGATGAGAAGTTGAGGAGGAGATTAGTGCATTGACACTTTCTCCAGCTAGCTCACTACTCTGATTAATTCTTGATCCCATGATAATGTGGAAGTCAAGGGCTGATCAGCCATCTCCTTTGTTGGAATTTCAACATATGATGATGGTGGAGGTGAGTATAGCTCGACTAGTTGTAGAGTACGACCTTCAATTATTTTCCAGTAGTCAGAACTACGGAAAAACTCAGGAGGATAGGTGGACAAGATAACTTGACTTGCAGACGCAAGATCCATGGCTGAAAAAGGTATAACAAAAAGAAAAGCTATTCAGTATATATGAACAAGCATGTGTAAGATAAAAGAAAAACTATACATATATATGGGCTTAAGGATGACAGAATAAAATCTTTGGGCTTGTAAACATGAAAAACTACATCCCCGGCAACAGCGCCAAAAGTTAATCAGCTCCAAAGGAGGGTCAGACTTTAAATTTATAACATGAAACCTTCAAGGACCCCTGTAACTTTATTACAGGGTCAAAGTAGATATACAGGGTCGAACAAAGGGACATGGGGATGTTTAGGATGCTTAAGATCTTACTCTTAAGTCAGTTAAGTCAATCTGATAGTTGATAAAAGTATGGAGCTAGAATTAGTCTAGCAGGTTGTCATGAAAAAAAAACAAAACAAAGAAAGAAAACAAACCAGAGTCTGTAGGATTCTACTAATTAGAGAGAAGGAGTTCCTAGCTATTTAACCACAAATTGGGCAGTCTATGCATCTGTTCTCAGGCATAAACAACCCTCGGACACCTCAGTAAGCAACATACATCCAAACATAGTATGTATTGTGGTATTTGTTCATGTGGGATCATCCCACTCACTTTTGCACAGTGTGACTAAAACCCATCAGTGACATGAAATCTCTCTTGAGGATGACAAATCAGCACCTTAGATTATTCTAGATACCCTCTTAGGTCTAAAATGTTCTAAGGCACTAGGAATAGGTGTGATCTGGGCAGAACCAGGTAGTGGGTCCGACCGTGCCGGGCTGGGCCTAGCCGTGCCTAGGTATACAGTTCTACACAGATCACCTTGAACCGTCCTCCTTTTAGATTTTAGTCCAAACTACCTTCTCTTACCTATTTCTACAACAAATCTCTCTATAGGTAGAAATGGAAGTTCAAGCAAGAAAGAGATCAACCAAACTAGAAATCATAACCACAAAGAGAAGATATAACAGAAAATGTACTAGATCTGAAATAAAAGTACTTGCTTAAGGTAAAAGTACATAAACATGCCCAAAATGGGCTACATAGGCAAGAAGGATCTCAGCTAGCCATGGAAAATCATAGTTGGCACCGAATAAAGACGGAAGAACATCATTTGTACAGAAACAAAGGGGAATAGAAGAAGAAAAGAGAATAAGAAGAGATTAAGCCCGTAGACGAGAGGTGGCTCTCGCTCCTTAGCCTCTGTATAGGCCAGATCTCATCTTTGAGTCGTCCTCCTTGGTCTTCTGGACTCCTTGGCCTCCTTTCTCTTCGATTCTACCCCAAAGAGCAATTTGGTGGGTGTAGGGAGGTGGAAGATGGCAGGGAATGGTAGGATATGGGTGAATGGTGGCAGAAAATGATAGTGGATGAAAACAAACTAAAGAGACATGCATAGGATGAGCACTTCGGCCCTTTCAGACCTTGGAACTCTCCCATGGGGCTCTGGGAACCAATAATATGTGGAACCACAACGTGGAACCAGAAAAATCTCCAAACCCCTCTCTAGGTCGTGAGGGGTGAATATTTACAGGTGAAGGCAAAAGATGGTCACTGCACCTGCCTCAGTCACGGCCTTGGTCTCGGCCTGACCGTGCCAGGCTGGGCATGGTTGTGTCGGGGTTGCAGTCGAGGTAGACCCCAAGGTCGAGGTAAATGCCTTGGTCGAGACAGACCCCACGATCAAGGTTGATGTGCCACGGTCGTGATCGTGCTGGTGTACTGCGGTCATGATCTTGGCCTCGGCCCGACCGTGCCAAACTGGGCCAGGTCATGCTGAGTGTCGGTTGACACAACATCTTGGCCGCAGTTGTGGCATTATCTTCTTAGCTGCGGTCGCAACATCCTTTTTGGTCGCAGTCGCAACATCATGGACCAAAACCACCCCCACGGGTCGGGGGTGCTAATACTGGTGGTCGATGGGCCCGCGTTGATGAACCTTCTAATTGGTGAGGATGTATTCTGATAAAGGACTAGCCATCAAAAAAGGGTCTAAGATATCAAAAGTTTTGTGGGCCAGCTAGTCGGTTAGCGGGACCACCGGCTCCTAAGCTGGTGCACATAGTGAGATGCTTAATCCACCGAGGCCATGATAGATGGAAGTCAAGCTGCTACAAAAACCATGTGTTGGGGAGAAATCTTGGGGAGTAGATGTATTTTTAGGTTTGGTGCCTATAGGCCCCAAAATTGGCTAGTTGAGCAACTTTATGTATGAAAAGATATAAATTACTAAAAGATAAGGATCTAGGGTTATTTTGGGCATATTACGGCTATAATGACACAAAACCATAAATAAATGCTTGGCATAAATTCCTGAATTTGGGTGTTATCAACTATGTCAAAGATATATCCATCAGGGATGATGGAATTGTTTAGTGAAAAGATAGAGACTTTTCTTGTAAATGTCCACAGAGTGAAGAGGTATTCTGTAACATCCCAGGATTTGAGGCCTCATATATAATGATCTTAAAAGGAGTGATTAAACTACCCATATCACCAAGGTATACTTCCTTTTCAAGGAGCCCATAACTAAAGAACTCCATAGTTAAGCGTGCTCAACTTGGAGTAGTACTCGGATGGGTGACCAGTCGGGAAGTTTATATTGGTTTGTGTGTGAGTGAGGAAAGAGTGGACAATTAAGGCTAGTGGTGGTCTATGAGGCCAATCATCATTCTTGAAATCCTACTAGAGCATTGGGCAGTAGACCTAGGTGTTACAAATGGTATCAGAGCCAATTCCTCTCCAGTAAGTGGGGCCCACATGGGCATGTGGCGTGCCAGTCTTAAGTCGTGCGGTCTAGGCAAGTTGGAAAGGGCTATGTGCTAAGATGAGATGGAGCCTCCCTTGTATTGTAAACATGGATGAGAGTTGGGTGTCCATTGGCCATTCTAGGTTTGCACTGAAATGGGGAAGAGACTATGAGGTCGTATAGTTGAGCCTTAACGAGGACGTCAAGAGTCTAAGTGAGGGATATTGTAACATCCCAGGATCTGAGGCCTCATATATAATGATATTAAAAGGAATGATTGGACTACCCATATCACCAAGGTGCACCTCCTTTTCAGGGAACCCATAACTAAAGAACTCCATAGTTAAGCATGCTCAACTTGGAGTAGTACTAGGACACAATTAAGGCTAGTGGTGGTTTGTGGGGCCAATCATCATTCTTGAAACCCTGCTAGAGCCTTGAGTAATGAGCCCAGGTGTTACATATTGTGAGGATGAAGCATTTACCAGAAGATTCGAGGTGCGGTTAGATGAACCACCACTAGCACCACATGAGGAAGAATGATAATGCTACCCAGAGAGTCAAGCTAAAGACTATAAATTGGCACTTCTTGAGAGAAACCCAATGTTTTTTAACATGCTTTCTTGAATTCTAGTTTATTTTATTTCTAGTCATTACATTTTACTAATTTCTATCTTTAGGCTTCATCATTTTACTAATTTAATTTACTTTCATTTCTTAATTTGTAGTGTATATAGAATAAAATGAGTGAGAATTTAAGATAGGTCTCTATTAGAGGCATTGTCGATTGACAAAAGAAGAGAACCTTTGGTTTTAGGACCCAATGGAACCATTGGTTTCATGCTTGGATATGAATAGACTGACCATCATACAATGGCTAGTCAACCCATCGAAAGCTAAAGTAAAGGGGACCATTGAGTTTCCAGCACTGCCAAACCATTGGTAGATACAATGATGGTTGAACCATCATAAGGTGGACTCCTAGTCCATCCATCATAGGGAACAAAGACTGCCTCACCGTCAGATCCCCAAGTCATGGATCCATCAGAAGCCAAGGTTTGTCAAGCCATCAGTAGATAGGTGGTCATTGGAACCACCGGAAGAGGTGCACTCACTGTAAACAATTAAAAGGAAAATAGAAACAATAGATAGCTGAACATGACCCACCTTCATTCGAGCAACAACTTTAAAATAAAGAAAGGGCCCGAGACTCGTATAATATGGTCATATAGAGTAAAGGCGAGATTAAAGTTGAAAAGTAGAAACTGCACCTTAGCCACCTAACTCCATCAAGCTATAGTACTTAACTTCATCAGACAACAGCCATCAAAAGACACACATCATCTTCAAACTCCAACCATAAGAGGATGACAAAGCGGAGAAGGATCTCTTCAACACTGATGATGCTCACAAGCTGAGGTTAGAAGCACAGGGAAAAGGAAGCAGAGATCCATCACTAACAACACACTCGCCTTGGTGTCTTAGCGAGGAATGGCGTTCCCATTGACAACTGGTAAATACATTGCTTAACCCTCCCTTTCATTATTGGTTATCTTCCTATCCATTGAACCCACTACTATCGTCTCTTATGACCAAATCTTTCATCTTTCCGACTTACCTCGAAGTATGATCCATGGTTTTTCTTTCCAAACCTTCCACCTTTCAAAGCATGAGCTTTCCTTTAGGTACAATCCATCAGAACACTACTTGTGTAGTCTTTATTACAAGCCAGTAGTTCTTTGGAACCTTTGATGACCATCTATTTAGGACTGCTACAAGCCACCTTCATATACCATCGGAAGATCATCTCCCTCTAAGAACCATCAATTCTTTCACCACCATCAGTTTATCCCCTTACGCTCAGGAAACCCATTAGCTATTTAGAGACCTATTTTCTCAACCACCAAAAAATGCTTCTTCCCTAGTTCCATTGCCAACCATTACTTCTTCATTACAAACTATCGATTTACAAACCCTTTGACAAACCCATTGGTTTGTAGTTTCTTGCCTGACATGGCTTACATCAAATTTACATGTTGGCCTAACATTGTACGAGATATATCGATATCTAAATTACATATAGAATTGAAATGGCAGGTAACACATATAAAGAGAAGATTGTCCGTAGGGGACTGATAAAGAGAGCGATTGAGACCAAAAAAATTACATAATCACTCAATCAAGAGGAAATAGAGAGGTTATAAGATGAATCCATTGCATATGTTAGAATCCATGAAGACCCAAACCCTCCTAGTATACAAGAGAGGATGGAGGTAGATAGACTTAAATGTTTGGAGTAACTAATTTCAAAAGATTCCTCCACCTATGATGAATCTATAAGGATGGAGGCTTCTAAGTATACATACTCTATGGAAATCCAAAACCCCAAGAAGAGAGGGGTACCATGTTCCCCTCCCAAGGACAAGCCACGTAAAGTGGCCAAGGTGGCAGAAAAAGAGAGTACCAGAGAACAAACAAGGCCACAACCAGTGATAACCACAACTACTAAAGTTATTGCCATGACTGTTCCACAAGAAACACATGTCGTCTACAAGGAACAACATGATAACTACTTCTTTCCCAGAGACAATCACCATCTAGATATCTGGGATGAGATGTATGGAGCAAAACCTTTAAAGCTATAAGATTTGGTGATGTCACACCCTACACCATTTGGGAATATACCAAGGGTGAAAGAAAATCAAAAAAATGTCAAAATCTACAAAATATGCTGCAACAACCACATCTCCTATAACAAACTCACCTTCGAGTTCATGTCATCCCTGAAGAAGTTGTTAGTTATAAAAGAAGAGGTCAAAGAGTGCAGGGACATTACAAAATGGTAGTCCAAATTATCAAGGTGGACTACATGCTTACTGAGAAATGGCTGAATTTAATATTCACTGACTCAGATGAACAATCCATGAATGCAAATAAAGCTAAAGGAGATAGAGAGGTTTGGGGCTTTTTCACTAACTAGACATGGGAGAAACTATCTAGAGAAAGCCATACAACTCAGGGCAGTCAAAAACTACCAAGATGCACTCGAGGATCATGTGTGTCATACATAAGATCTTTCCCAACACCCTATTTTTTAGGATCGACACAGGGAATGTGATCAGATTGGATCTCCACATTTTTTGGAGCATCATGGAAACAAAGTTGAATAATAATAGATTAATATTAATTGACAAGATCGCGACAACATTTGGATGAGAAGGTTGTCATGATTTCTGCATAGGTGGCCTTATCACATATATTTCTGATCATTTAGGCTACCCCGGTGAACTGAACTTCTTCCTAAAATTTGTTAGGGAAAGGCTAGTAGACACCAAGTACTTCTGCAAACATATTGGCAAGGATGAATGAAAAGTACTTTTACAGATTGTGCAGATCAAATGACCTTCTCCTCCTACCCAAAATGAGCAATTATGATTATGAGAAAGTCTTATTCCAGGGTGATCAGATTCTAAAAATGAAATCTGGTGCCACACCCCTCCCACCTATAAGTAAGGAAGCCTCAGCTAAACCACAGATGAAGTATACAGAAGAAATTACAACAAAGCCAACACATAAAGAGTAACTAATGCCCCCTCTCAAAGAAGATGGCATCCAAACCAAATTGCACAAAATTCCATGCAATCGAGATTGTAAATCTCGAAGAAGTAGAGGTAAAACCTCTGGAAACTACACTTGTCGTTAGTATCTCAAAGATGCCTAAAAAGATTTTGACTAGTACTGGCACAATATCTAACTCCACCTATATCAACAGAATTGATACATCAGAAATACCAGGAGAACCAGAATTGGAGGAAACTAGAGAACCTTCCATCAATGCAAGTGTGGCATCATGTCACACCACATCTAGGGAAAAGGTAGCAAGCAACAATGTCATGGATGATACACTGACAACCAAGGAGGAGACAAAGAAATGATGGATACAACAAGAAATGATACCCTCCCAATTCAAGAATCTGAAAGGGAGGCACCAGAGAAGAGAACATCAGAAAAAGGGCAGCCCCTACCAAGATTTGAGGTTGAGCAAAGCCTACACATGAGAAGGGGACATGAGAGATCTATTCAAGCAAATGAAGCCAAGCATGAGGTGAGGTCAAAGAAATGTAAAGAGCAACCACAATGAGCCCCTATTGTACCAAGATTCATGAAGATAGGGAAAGCAATTGATGACCTCTGTGAGATTGTGTCTAACTCTGCTTTTAATATTTTAAATTTAACTTCAAATATGTCTATGCTAACTTTGAAGGTTGAGAATCTAACAACATACATGCAACCATTGCTAACCCTACTGCAACAGACACATATCATGGATGCAAACCAAATGCAGGTAATGGTAGTTGTGGCAGGCATGACTAAAGAGGTCGCCCTGCTACGCTAGGAGCAAGACGACCTACAATGACAAAATGAGCGACTACGAGCCAAAGATAGGAAATGGAAGGAGGCACCAACAACATTGCCTTGCAATAAAGAAGCATCATCCAGATGACAACAGATTGCTGATGAGGAGGCCTTCTCTTAGAGATGGATGTGTAGTTAAATGCAGACATGGTGTCTGCCAAACTAAACATCAAGAATGTTGCACCACCTCCCAAACAAGAGGCCACTGTAGAATTATTAGTTGAGAAGGGAGAGGAAAACTCCATGAAGAATAAGGAAGTGCCTACTCAGGAGAAAATGATACAAATTCCCCATCTTAACCAGGGCACTCTATCAACAAATGGCCAAAGGAGGAACCCATAGAGAAGGGCAATCATGATTTCTAGGAAATTCTTGAACAAGTCTTTCCCACCAAAGTTGTTGAAGCGACCGATGAGAACGACATCATCTTGAAAGAAACAAAATGAGAGGGGAGGCACTAGAAACAATGGAGAACATAATGAACATGCTAGAACCTTTATCTAACTACAAAGTTCCACCACGTCCAACTGAGTATTAAGACTTTGTCAAAAACTATTGGATGAATCGAACAAAGGAGGAGTTCATCATAATCCTTTTGAGGTAGATATGGAAGAGAAAATTAATGAGAAAGATTAGGGAAACATGGATTGGATGTTCAATAATGCCCCAAAGAAACTAGAAAACTAGCATTTCCCAAACCACCCGCGACATATGATGTAAACCCAATAGAACTGCCACCGTTTCCGTGTAAAATGAAGGACGTGGACATAACATCAGTATCAGGGATGTTGCTTTGGTACATCCATGTCCTGGAAGATATCTTCGATGGTTATAAATTGAGAAAATATATCGTCTACAATAATAGCATATACTATCTAACAAGGATGACCTACGGTCAACTTTTAGACATAAGGTGTCCATTAGTAGAGTATTTTTCAAAGTCCTCTATGGAACTATAATACAAGAATATATGTCCATGGACAAAATAGGCCTCATTTTCAATGCTACATCAACTCTAGATGCTCAGTTTTACGTGGAAAATTACAAAGCACTCTCGATTGAAGAGTTGTAAGACACTCTGCACAAAACAAAGAAGTTGCAGTTCATAAGTCTCCTTTTTAAAGCATTCAAACATTGTCTTCTAACCATGGTGGATCTTTCCATGAGGTGGGTTATTACCTACAATTATAATGTAAAAGACATACCGAGTGGAAGGATGGTTTTCGAGAAGCCAGAAGATAGGATGGTACAAGAAGTCCCCACACACCTGAAACACCTTATATAGGGGGTAGGGGCCTGGTATCGTCCTGAATGGAGAGAAATATACATAAATTACAATGTATCACAACAAATGGAAGATTTGGGGGATAACACATTCATGGTGCTGAGAACAATTGAAGCACTAAATAGGGAAATTCCTCTGGAGCAGATTGCAAATGAAGACTTCCATGCCCTACAAGGGAAGTACGTCTTGGAGGTCATCCATGGTAGAAATTTCTTTTACAACTGGCACATGGTAGACATCCCAAGAAGGATGTACTCTCTTATTCCTCACCTTGAATGGACTCCATGGAGGGAACAACTAAAAAATGTAGAGAATGAAATAGAATCTCCTCCTCTAAATGACAACACAACTATCCTAATGGTTCCTCCCTCCTCGTCACAACTACAATCACCTCCTCAAATAGAAACAAACATCCCTCCCAACTCAACCATAGAAGAGACAGAATTTGAACCAGTGGCTCCTGAAGCAACTTCCTTGCAGACCCAATCTCACCCCCTTGAAATATCTGCATCTGCTAATGAAATTGTAGGAGCTACTTCTTCACCTCAAGATAAGATCCACAAACCAGAGATAGAAGAGGAAGTAGCAACCAATGAAGAATTTGATGCCCTAGTCCCCTCTAATTGAGAAGTAGAATTAGAAGGGGTAGATAATGATGACGCAGCCAATGAATTGAATGAATTGGAACCAACTGATCTGATACAATCCACCTTCAAAAAATTTGATAGGAATGCTTTATATGGGTTGTCAGTTGAAGATCTGACTTCCCTCATGGACAAACTAATGCCATAAGAAGATAGAATCACCATCATCTTTGAACGGGACAATATTCAGGTCCTACGACTAGACCTCCATGAGATACTTACAGTTGGAGGGTATATGACAGTCAACATCATGACGTCCTGCCAATCACTCTTAGCTTACAAGCTGAATGATGTATATATGGCCTTCTATGATATCGTTAGGGACATAGTTCATAAGAAATATTTTGGAGAGCTTCAACAACTTATCAATCACCTAAAGTACAATGTCCCACACTTTATATTCATGCCTATTTTACATGATAGACATTGGAAGCTACTATCAGATGATACAAAGGCTCAAACGATGATCTTATACAACAACTCATATGATATGTTTATCATGAAAAGGACTACTTATCACAAAAAAGCTAACAACATCACTGGACAGAAAGCCGCCAAGGTGGCTACAAGAATCGTCGATCTAATAACAATGATAGGGGCCTTCCAGATGAGGGTTTGAAGTTTGAGAAACCATAGTTTTTTCGTAGAAACCCACAATAAGCACCAGGATTCAATGATTGTAGTTTCTACATATTTTTCTGGATGCAAATGTTGGCTACATCAAATCAGAAGGTGGAATATTATTAGGAATATTATTACCATCACCTTCGTGGGGCATATACACTACATATATTAACAATAGATTAGACATGATGAGCTCAAAGCATTAACTCTCTTGTTCTCTCTCAACCTCACTCTTTGACACCCTAAGGATAGGGTGCATGATAAGTTTGGGTGGAGCAGTCCAAACAGGCGAGCCAGGTATGCTTACTTGTCATCTCAATTTCTACATTACTTGTTTTACTTTTTCCCTACTTCCTTCATACAAAAAAAATTGCTAAAATTTGGGAAAATTAGGCAAAATATTTTTCTATTGTATATATTTTAGTCTTTTTAACATTAGAAGGAAACATTCAGATGACTAGAAATTTTGAAGGAAAGTTATGAATCAAATTTTCCTAGATGTTGTCCCCAATCTTATCTTAGAATTTCTTATCTTAAATCTACTTCTTAGCATATCATTCCAAAAATGATGCTTTGGGCTACTAATTCACCTAATAAAAATCTACTTGATTATGTCTTTACATCATTCTTATCTCAAGATACTAGAGGCAACAAAGGAATGATACTGTCCCAGGAGAAACCCTCTGAAATAAGGAGGACCCCATTTGGTGCACTCCCAATCGACCTCCTAACCTCCTAGTACAAGTTGAAAAGTACATGCACAAACAACAAAGGAAACAACTACCTTTTATAGAGCTTAAATCCCTTCTTGGGATCAAAAGAGGCTTGGTATCCCACTTCCCTAAAAATATTATCGCCTTAGTTTTGCGAGAAATAATAAAAAAATAATAGTACTCATGGTTGAGTGAACCCTAAAAAGGCAGGAAAAACTAACAACCTTAGCCTACCCCTACACCACTAGTTAGGACTATTAAAAAATATAAAGGTTGGGTGTGAAAGCTACCTTTGATGATGTCTTGCATAAGTACAACCTTGAAAGAAGGTTGAGTATGAATTGTGAAGGAGACACTCCTCTTGATAAGAGGATGTTCTAGAGAAAAGAGGTCACACAACTCTAGATCTAGGAGAATGAAATCTGAGGATATAGTAAGCACTATGAGCTATTATGCATATGTCTTGACTTAAGGATGACATAAAGACATCATCAATAGTCAAAAACATTAAACAAATAAATCCCTTAACATACTTTGTGCCTTGATTCTATTTATTAGATTGAGGATAAACTAGACCCTAAGTTTGGGGGGGTGATAACATTCAATTTTGTGCATATTCATGCCTAATTTTACCCCTAATCTCCTCTCTTTATGTAGAGTTCCCTAACGTTCTCATACTTTTCCCATGTTTACCATTTATTCCTTGATTCAAAGGTAACTACTCATTTTTGTGCAGGTAAGTCACCAAATGATGATATCAACCATTGTGTAGATCTCCCATCAGTTCCCACAACTGATGGTGACCATCCACCCTCAACATCAGACCATTTATCATAGCATATCATACACCAGCTCCCAAACTGATGGTTCTTAGTAGTGCACACTACCTAGCCATTGGAAGATGAGTAGAACAACCATCAATTCCCAAATTGATGATCAACCTGAAGACCCCTATGTGTAGAGTACTCTATCGATGGCACACCCATGGGATTGCCTACCGATGGAACACCTACAACTTGCCTACTGATGTATAAAATGGAAATTTGCCTATTGATGAGTGGTAGAGGCTCACCAGATGGAAGGACTTAGCAAGGAAACCAATGGCCAGGCAATCGATGGCTCGCCTACATGACCCACCTACAAGATGGTGGTATTGGACACATTGATCATTCAGACTATTAAGTGTGTACCCTGAGGTGCTTAGACTTGCAGCGCATGAAAAAGTACACCCTCAAGCTCCTTGAGTCCCATACTGAGAGTTATAAATAGGTGACCTAATGAAATTGAGAAGGGGTCTCTACCCAAGGGAGATGAAGAATTGCTACTGCTAAGCCACCTCACCTTCATCTTCTACCTCAATCCATCGGTTCATGTTCTCCAGGATTGAGATTCTGAGGAGCAGCAGACCTCCATCTCCGTCAAGAAGTTCCATGTTCCTTATTTTAGAGAATGAGGGAGACAATGAAACCATCTTCACCACCGGTGTTGGATTTAGAGTGGAGAAACTGTCCATCGACCTTGACCAGTCTGTGGTTACTACTATAGGTGCATTTTTCTCCTTATTCTCCATATTTGTGCATCCCCTTTCATTCCCTTCCATCTCCCTGTCTCACCATACTTGTAATTCTGCCATGCTACTCACCACAATGAGTGGCTAGTAGTCTAACTTGGGATAGGAGTAGACATTAAGGATCTCCTAACATGTAAATGCTTACTTCTATTGAATGTATGCTCTTAGCAATGTTGATCTATATGCTATTGTTCTTAATGCTTCACTTGCATGATTGGCTACCATATTGTGTTGTTTGATTGTTGATATCTCAAAAGAGTAGTATTAACCTATATCTAGGTGTTATGAAGTTGCATGAAGGCATAAGAATGTTGGAATGCTTAACTTAATGATCTCAAATGGGTTTTCTTTGATTGTTTGTTGCCATATTAAGAGAGAGACAGTCTTATAATCTAGATCTATCCTAAGCTCGAGAGAGGAGGGAATAGACAATTATGATGATTGCTTGTAAACTTGCTAAGGGTATACATAGATGTGAGTGTTTCATATTGATGAGAGATATTAGATGGTGAAACCCAATCCAAGTTTCCCTATTCATAGTTGATACCTTATATTTTGACATTCTTGTTCTTTTATTTTACTTCTTGATTAGTTTTACTTGTTTGTTACTTTCTTGTTGATGAATCATCATTCCATAAGAAACAAAAACTTTACTTTACAATTTTGATTGGTGTAATAAGCTAACTCTTAAAGGATCTTAACATTTACCACCCTTGTCCCTATGTTCGACCCCGATCTACTACATCGAACCCTGTTAAATTGTTGTGGGGCCTGAGTGTCGAGTCATATTTTTAAATGTTCGATTACTCTAGATGCACTCCTTTTTGGATGTGTGATTTAGACTGATCACTAACATTATCTGGTTGTAAAGACACAACCCTCTTTGGAGTCTAACAATCTTTAGAGCTCATAAGTTCTACTTGCTGACCCTGATGAGAATCAGTAGATGGAACCCGAGTATCGACACAACTTGTGTTCTTTTAATTTAGTTGATGAAGATGAAGAACACCTCTTTGTTGACTGTAGCTTTTGGAAGTACTTGGCAGGGAAAATTTGCTTGAAGATGGGGGTCAAAGCAAAGAAAAAACTAAAGGATAACATCCTACTTACATGAAGTGCTAAAGATGGTGATCGATCCCTTCTATTGTGGTGCATCACTAGATACGTCCACTACACCAGGTTGGAGAGAAATGTGAGAACTCATGGAGGGAAGAACAACAATACATTGGAATTGTTGGCTAAATTAGAACATGATATCCAATTGTTATATAAGATATATAAGGATGACATAGGGGTTATCAATGATAACATGGGAACTCTTGTAATCTTTTTAGAAAGGTAGTTAGGTGGTAGTCTCTTTCCTACCTTGTCTCATTCTTTTAGAGGTTTATGTCTATGTTTACCTCTGCTTTTCCCCTCTTTTGAGGATCCAAAATATATTTACCAGGTTTCCTGATATATAGAGGTTAGAAAGTTTTGATTGTCCAGTACATGTAATTTACATGTACCAACCACTAAAATGGCATGTCTATAGTTATGTAACTAAAACCAACTAGATTCAAGTTATATACACTGTCAAGATTAGATATATTTATCTCATGTTAATCATGAGATATAACCAAATATACCAAATTATTTCAGCAACTTTTACTGAAAGATTTAGAGAGGGGGTGAATGGAGATTTATGATAATTTTTATTCAAAAATCAAAAAATTAGCTCACAAAATTAAAGAGATAAGAAAGAAACCAGAAGAGACAAAATTTACAATGGTTCCATCTAATATGTCCGTCCACAACTAGTTGTTTCCAACTAGGATTTGCAACAATCAATTTTATTATTTATCTGTTATGACAAATTACAAAATATAATTGTTGCAATTTTACCCTTTTCTATACTGGCCATGGAAGATCACCTACTTAACCTCTTCTTTCACAGACACAGAAGAGCACCGGATCTCCACCTATTCTTTGATGGTCACATAAGAGCACCAGTGAGGAAAATTCTTCTTCTCTTATGGAATCCTGGACAGCCTTCTCCTCTTGTAGTCCAGCCACAGTACAAGAACACAAAATGGAGATTGGAGAGAGGAATACAACAATTTAGCTCAATAATGTCCTAAATCAAGCTTATGCACCAAACTACAAAGAAGCGACCAATGATGAATGGTGGTTTTGGAAAGCTACGTGATGTGCGCATTTCATATATACTTTTTGCACATTTTTGCACACAAATTCAGTTCATTTCGCTCTCATTTAGACTCTAATCATACATAATTTGCCATCCTTTTAGTTGTTTTACTTATTACATGGTTGTAATCGTAAGTACACAACAAATATGATGAAATGGGGCTAATTCAACCCAAATCCGACCTTAGTTGGAATCCCCAATGATTTTCATTTGATATCAAGTTGATCCTAAAGAAACTGAAGAAGACACGTCGTGTGTTATTTTACACACATCGTGTAACTTTCCCAAAAGTGCAATGTTCAACGACAAATAAGAATACACATGGTGTGTTAACTAAGACATGACATTCAAGTTTCTAGAGGATTTCATTCTCAGCTATAAAATAAAAGACACAACGTGTCATTTATCAGACACAATGTGTTCGCACATTCAAGAGCTGAGATTTAAAGTTATGTCAAAGTACACGACGTGCGTTTATTAACACACACATGTGTCGTCCACCCAGGTTGACTTCAATTTCAACTACAATATGTGTCTTATCAGCGACACATCGTGTACTCTTCACGGAAAGCAATTTTTCGTAGGGTTACATTGAGTGACACGCCGTGTCTTTGTCAGTTTCTACATATTTTTTAAAACAACTGCCCCTCATTTTAAAGACAAGGCCAGACATACAAGGTGGTTATCAATTGGAATATAAAACAATTAATGACCAGAGAAAGTTGCAGTGCAAAAGAGAGGCTATTTTTGGAAAGAATGAAAGGTTTCTTGGGAAAGAACCTCTATTCTTCATCATTTTCTTCTCCTTTTCTTCTCCAAGGGTGCAACAAAGCTTCTCTACTCTTCTCAAGCTTCTTAGGAGGGAATAAAGTCGGAGTTGGATCAGCTGCAATGGTGAAACTTCATCCTCAAGCTAGAGTTTTATTCCTTCCACTTCACTCTTTGGTTTCTATTAGCATTTCTTATTTCTAGTCATGGAAAACTCTGAAAATTGTGACATGCACTTGTGTTTCTTCATCATGTACAAGTAAAACCCTTTTTATTGGGCATGGGAGAGTAGGTCTCATGCTATTACTCATGTAAACTGGTAATTTATATCTAATGTTAGTTAATTTTCTTCTCCAAGAGTGTCTATGGTGTTTCTTTGCTTGTATGCTTGACTAGCCATCAAATATGCATGTTTTATACCTCTTTATACGATTCGGGAGGATGTATGAAGGAGTATGGAGTAGATCTCTTGGAAATGAATTCTTGACCATGGTAGTGGGTGGGGAATGTTGAGGATCCTTGCATTTTACTCTAAGCATAGACACATGAGTGTTATGTGAAGATGAGAACCATCTCATGTGACATGGAGGTGTATGATGATGGAAACATCCTTTATAGGTTGATTAACATGTTTAATTTCATACTTACACATGAGTAATGGTAAGGAAGTGAAATATTATGTCTAAGATCTCCTAAATCTGACATAAATCCTTTAAATTTAGTTCTTACTCTTATTAGTTAGAAGATCTTAATGAAAACTCAACTATTGCAATCTGACTTAGATTGTTGAAAGTTGGCAATTTTGCACCTAGCTATCCTAGCTCCTTGTGGTTCGACCTCGACTACAATTGATCCAATATACTTGTGGGTGATTTATGAGTTGAGACTATTATTTAAAACACTCTTGCCTTTAAAAATCAACAAGTTTATGGTGTCATTTCTGGGGAGCTGCAGTAAATTTTTACTTATAGTAAAAGTGCTAATTAGTATTCGAGACTAAGTCATCATTTTCCATTTTTCATATTATGATACCTTTTTGGTGTTATGATTTTCACTTAACTATTGCTTTTGTAGGTTGCATGCATCATTCTAAGAGGGGTCTCGAGACATCCATCTTCTTAGAATCGGGAATCGGGTGAACCTTTTGTAGATGAAGAAGAGCAAAGTAGGGTGATAATTCCTCAAGCTTGGATGGATCACAACCATCATCACCTCATTCAACAACTTCACCACTACCTTAACTCGATCATCATCAAGAATTAGATATGGAGGACAACGACCCACTTATAGAATTTTATGTGCTAGCCACCATCAACATCTGTGGAGCCATAGATCATCCAGCTATTGAGGCAAACAATTTCTCTATCAACCCCACCATTATGCAGGATGACCCAATAGAACCAATTTGGAGGAACTTCTATGGAAGATCTGAATCTTCACATAGCTGAGTTTTTTCAATACATGAGCACCTTCAAGATAAATGGTGTTCCATCTGAAGAAGTACGTCCACTCCTATTCCCATTCCCATTCACACTACAAGACCGAGCCAAGGCATGGATCTCATTTTTTCCCAAGAAATCTATCAAGAGTTGGTATGAGATATTGAATGCTTTTCTTAATAAATACTTTCTTCCTAGTAGGGCACCTCAAATGAGGAGCCAACTCACCAACTTCAAGCAACAAGAAGGTGAAACACTCTATGATACATGGGAGATTTTAAGGATCCGCAATGCTTTGTCCTCACCACGGTTTGACCAATTGATTGTTGTTACAAACCTTCTACAATGGGTTATTCTACAACACTCGTATGTCTGTGGATGTTGATGCTAATGGAGCATTGATGAACAAATCCTACAGGGAGGCATATGACATCATAGAAGATATGGCACTAAATCATTGTCAGTGGATTTCAAAAAGAACCAGCCAACCTCGCTCATCAAGTGGCACAAATGAGAAGTCAGGTGGCAAGTACACCGTTGATGCAGTTGATATTATTGTGGTCAAGCTTTATGCATTGTCATAGAAGTTTGAAAAGTTGACTACACACACCATCCAAGCATGTGAGAAAGTATGTGAAGCATGTAGAGGCCCCGATCATGACTTTTCTTCTTGTTTTGCCCCACAAACAAATGTTGGAGAGGCACAGGAGAAAGTCGATGCAATAGAGAGTTTTCCTAACAAGCACCTCTACAATCCCTACTCCAACACCTATAACCCAGGATGGAGAGACCACCCAAATTTCTCTTATAAAAATAAAAATCCTCATAATCAACAATCAAATCAACATTAGCAAAACCAAGGGCAAAATCATCAACAACAAATGAGCAACTGCCAACCCATGAACAATAACCAACCATTGGGAATCAACAACAAAAACTACAATCAGCCTCAACCTAAGTCAACCTTAGAAACTATGCTTGAGACTTTTATGTCAACACAGATTCAATAAAATGATGAGTTCCATGCACATGGGTTACTTTAGAAGGATGCTATCACTCAACTATCCTCCAAGGTAGCTGGTATTGCTACTCACACAAAGATGCTAGAAAATCTTATTGCCCAATAAGCTTTAGCAAATCAAAGAGCCTCTTCCAATGCATTGTGAAGTCACCCAGAGATGAACCCCTGTGAGTGTAAGTCCATTGCCTTGAGGAGTGGGAACACAGTTGAAAGACCCTCTTTGGTAGATGAGAAGATAGTTAAAGATAATAAAGAAGTTGATGTCGAGAAAAGTCAAAAGAAGTAAGGTATGACTGAAGAGCAACCCTCTTACAAGGCAACTGCCCGTTTTCCTCATAGGTTTGCATGCCAGAAAGAAGAAGGTAAATTTCATAGAATCATGAAAATTTTTAACAAACTGTATGTAACATCCCTGACCTGGGTTATGTACTAACCCTAGGTGTTTTAATTAATTAAGTTGATTATATGCTTGCTCTTATACTTTGAAAAGTAATTAATGCTTTTGAGGAACTTATATTTCAATTTCAGTCCTTTTTTAATAATGTTGAAACATTGTTTTGTTAATTTTGGACTAAAGTGCAAATTACCCAAGTAGAGGGGTTAACTTGCAAATTGCACATGTTAAGATGTTTCTCTGATGTTGATACATCATAAGAATGAATATGATGTAGTGGTATGGTTTCCACAAGCTTGGGCACCAAGATAAAGCTTGTAGAGCAATCTTTGTGCATAAAACCTAGTTTTGGTGTAATGTGCAATTTACCCAAAACTTAGGGTTCAATATGCAAAATATCACCTCTTGAGGGTCACTCATGTTTATTGGCATCAAGTAGAGCAAATAAAATGAGAAGGGAGCCTCATTTGAATGATCATGGAAGAGAGAGAATCTTGATATTGAAATAATCAAGATTTAAGCACAAATGGCTCTTTAATAAAACTTAATGCAAAAAGAAATATATTAATTAAAAAGCCCTTCAACCCAAAAGTTGAAGGATGTGTTTGCAATAATATGGACGAGCTTGTGACATGCTTGGGCACCAAAAATATCTTGGTTGAGTGGAAGTTATTCACATTAATATAATACAAAGCAATATCCACTAAAAAGATGGATATTAACACATAACTCTTTAAGGTGTTTAGTTCCTTTTCCATTAAACCTTGGATAATGGAGAAGTTTTGTAAGGTATTAGAAGTTGGATACGTGGCCAAATAATGGAGGAATATTTGGTGGAAATTGGTTGTAATTAAAGAAGATAACTCTCTTTTTCTATTTTCCTTGAAAATCCATAAATATATATAAGTATCCTTTTTCCAAAACACCAAAAGGATTGTTTCCTTAGTTCTTTCCTTATCACCTTTCTTTGGCCGACCAAAGGAGATCTCTGGAGCATAGGAAGGATGAAAAAACTAGATTGGTAAGTCTTGATCATCATCTACCTCGAATTCATGGTGGAAACCATAAACCAATGGTTAGTAATTAGTTTTCTTCACACGATTTCCTTTTCTAGCCATCTTGTTCATCCAAAGATTGAAGAACGGACCTTGGACAACTGCTAGAGCTCAATCCACCATTAATGCTCTAGATCTTGGAGCTCTGTATCAGTTCTAGAGGAGGGTTTTATAACTCTAACCCTTAAGCATTAGTATTGCACTCTTTTCCATAAGAATTGTTGGTTATTCTTCTTCCTTCGATACTCTTGTGAGTTCTTGCTATAACTTCCATGAAGAACAACACATGTTCTTGGTTGAACAGAGGTAGATGAAGGTGTGTCATCCTAGATAAATATCCAAAAGTTACTTTAGCAAACGGTTTCTTTTGTTGCTCAAACGGTTTCCCAAACCGTTTGGGAGCAAACGGTTTCAAACTGTTTGAATGCAAACGATTTCACCTAAACCGCATAGAAGCAAATGGTCCAAGACCGTTTGGTGACTTTGACCAAGCATTGACCATTTGGAGACCTATTGAGAATAATGTAGTTCAATTCTTGATCAATAATTATTAATTAACTTCAATTGGTTCACTAGATGAAGGTCCAACTTTCACCAAAACCCTAATCGGGTTAGGTGTTGATTTGATAATTGAATAAGTTTGAAACTTGGGTTGAGTGACCCAAACGGTTTCAAAACCGTTTGGGGATCACCCAAACGGTCTCAAGAACATTTGGTGACCACTCAAGACCATTTGGAGGTCTAGGGTTAGGTATGGTTGACCAATTGAAGATCCAAAGGTATCAAGTTGATGTATAATCAAATGTTGATTTGGTGACCAATCCTAGGATCCAAACCCTAAATGAATGACATGGTTATTGATGAGGTGATGGGAAAATAGTCTCAAGACCGTTTGGAGAATATCCAAATGATCCCAAGACCGTTTGGGGGTAACCCAAGACCGTTTGGAGGTCTAGGGTTGACTATGGTTAAGTGTTTGAATATCAGAAGGTACTAAGTTGAAGAGCAACTAATTATTGACTTAGCGATCAATACAATGAGCTAAACTCTAATTGGTTGACTTGGTTTTTGATGTTGACATGAGAAAATGGTCTCAAGACCGTTTGGAGGTCATCCAAATGATTCCAAGACCGTTTGGGGTCAGGCCATGTTCAAATTGGATGATGGTTCAATGATTTCAAATCAATTAGACTCATATTGAT
Source organism: Alisma plantago-aquatica (assembly GCA_963693085.1). Lineage (NCBI taxonomy): Eukaryota > Viridiplantae > Streptophyta > Magnoliopsida > Alismatales > Alismataceae > Alisma > Alisma plantago-aquatica. The sequence goes on along the minus strand of OY856409.1, from coordinate 1,061,398,221 downwards.
TAATGTTGAAGGATCATCGATTCCAAACCCTAGTTCAATTGATTCAAGCCCTAATTGATGACCAATTGAGGGTTAATTGAGGGTCAAATCAGATGAAGGTTGACCTAATTGACTCAATTGAATGATAGTGATAAGTCCAATTGATGATTGGATACATGTACACAATCGTTGAGGGGATCAACATTGGAAACCCTAATTCAATTTGATGGGTTGAGACCATAATTGGTCCTTGCAGCTTTGATGAGATTTGGACCAAATGGTCTCAAGAACGTTTGAGTCCAAACAGTCTCAAGACCGTTTGAGATCGTTTGGGACCAAACGATCCCAAACCATTTAGGATCATGCGGTTTCAAAACCGATTGAGTTCATGTGGTTTCAAAACCGATTGAGTTCATGCGGTTTCAAAAGTCAACTATGGGCAAACAGTCTTCACCACCTACTTTACCAAACAGTTTCAAAGATGGTACAAGACCGCATGGAGGTCCAAATAGTCTTAGATCGTTTGGAGGTTTAGTATGCAAGACTGTTTGAGGTCTGAGTTGGTCAAGATCGTTTGGGGTCTTAGTGGCCAAGATCGTTTGGTGGATGATTAACTAAAACCGCATGGGTACTTAAAGTGGTTAAAGGATAAAGTGATTAGTTAATTAATGCATGATTTAATCAAAGGTGATCATGGTACTTGTATCTTATTGGGATAGTGTGATTTAAACCCATGAAGTAATTAAGCCTTAATGATTACAATGTTAATGACTTAACTTATGTTGACAATTCTCTTTCATGTTGAGTTGACTTACCCTAATAAAGGCTAATGATAACATCATCCTATAGAGGATGAGAGATAAAAGACTTCTTATATGAATGATAATCATGTAATGGACTCCCTATATGAATAAATGTCTAATTGGGATATGAACCATGATAGTGAGATCATGAAACCCTAATTATCATAATTAATGAATCATAACCCTAATTGAAGGCATTAATAGGTGGAAGCTTAATGCATGATGTTGATGTGATCTTAATTCATAATGATGACATGATAAACCTTAATTCAAGGTACTTTGATGATCACTCCTACTTAGGGTGAATAGTAAACCCTAAATCAAGGTATGTTGAATAGTAAACCCAAATTTCCAATTAAGGTGAATAAAAGTGTGAAACCCTAATTCTAGGTTATGCTTTAAAGCATGAAGCTCTATGATTGGATAATGAAATGATGAGTCACTAATCCTAATTGAGCTAAGGGGATGGTTAACCCTAATTGAAATAAAAAGGGAAACCCTAACCCTAGTAAGGGCATAGTGGTGCAACCCTTGAATAGTTATGTTATCCTTGTTTTGCATTATGTTGTTATGAAATTGATATACCTGTTATCATCTGTGTTAATCTTGTATGTTTTATGAAATATTGAACGTATCCAGGTAAGAGCTATGATGCTTTGTTCATTAAGAAGTACTTAATGAGCTTTGTAAGCAATAATATGCTATGTTTCCTATTGAAAGGTAACAAATGATATTGACAGGTTGTATGAGCCATGTGAAATACCTGCATTGCTACTATTATGTTTACACTGTCAAATATCCTGATGGCATTGTGTCACCTGTTAAAGTGGTAACAAGTGATTTGATGATGTAAGGGTTTGTACACCCATATTCTTGAATCATGATGATGAATTGATAGGGGATTGAGATCCCAATGATTGATAAAGTTGTGAAATGAAATTGATAAAATAGAACTCTTCCTTTATAGAAACGGTTATAATGATTCATGTTTGAAAACATGCTTGATGCTAAAAGAATGTTGTAATGTACTTAAATAATCAAGTGAAATGATATCATGTAGAGCCCTGACCATAGATCCATCATCGTCAGAAGCTGGATGATGGTGAAACAGGTTTTCCTAAGGGAACTCCTGGAGAGCATACTTTTGAGTATCTGGGGGTTATGGACGTGAATATCCTTACGTCCTAATGGAGGAATTGATGTGAGATAAACATTTAATCTCTCAATCCTTCATTATATGTATAAGCCGGGTTGATGTATCACTAATCTCCCGATGATGTTGTTAATGCCGCATCGATGTGAGATAAATAAGAAATCCCTCGATTGCGAAGAGAGTACAGCATGCCACTGTAACTCTAATAGCGAAGTTGCCAGAATACCCTGGAAAGCTATTGCAGGGACACGAGATGTCCTGCATGTTGTTCCTCACACTGACTGAGGAGGATGAGGTCATAGAAATCCGGCTCTTCTGATGACCTATGTATGGTACCGATTGTGATTTCGTAATGGTCAGTTGGATTATGAGCGGTATACCTCATCTCCTCAGGGCATAAGTATGTTTGTAAAAATGTAATCAGACGTGTAGTGTAATTACTTAGGTTGAACTACGAGAAATAATTATTGATGATACATTCTTTATTAAGTCCTAGTTGGACAAATAATGTGCATGTTTTTCATATTCCTTATTGATTTCATGTCTTGCTATTCAATCAAGTTATAATTGAAATGATTGCTTAAAGAATATTGCTTTATTTAGTTATTCATTGAATTACCTGTTGATGAATAATTATAATCCTACTGTTCAGTGTTATTCTATTATTTGCAATAACAATGTTTCTGGCGAAGAGTTATAACTCTCGCTGGGACAATTTTCAATTGTCTCGCCCCCGTGGGATTCAACTTTTTAGGTAGACACCGAGGAAGAAGAAACCCATCAGTGGGTGAGCAGCAACAGCAGTCACAGCAGTAGCAACAACAAGGACAGAAGTGATCCACAGGTGGAGACACTGTCTGTTAGGTTCTGTACATAGAGAGTCCTATGTGTCATCTCTGTACTCGCAGGTCCTATGAGTCAGTAGATGGTTTGATATAGATCTGAGATTTTTGGCTTGATGCCTCGAGATTTTTGTATATTGTTCATGTACAGTTTAACAGGGCAGTTAATGTTATGACTCTCGAGTTGAGTTGATACAAAGATGTACTGATGGATCAGCTTGTAAATAACTTACTTTGTTTCTTTATGAAAGAGTTTTACAGTTTGTGGATCTCAGTGCAAAACGTATTAAATTTTAGTGATTTTTGGTAATTCCACTGCTAGTAATTCACTTCCGCATCGTTAATAATGTTTTGATCGCACGGTGTGCCACAATTAGTGGTATCAGAGCCCTAGGTTCGCTGAGTCTACAGAGACATAGGACTAGGGTTGTAGAGTCTATTCTAGTGTCTTCCAGCATATCTGATAGTATCTTCTGCTCATATAGGAGGAGAAGAGAAAACTAAAGATGTCTGGATCACACGAGGAACATGTTGCGGAGAGTAGTGTTGCTGCACCTGGAGGAGGTGCAAGAAACCAAGAAAGGGAGGAACATGTACCTGAACCACCCCAGTTCAATCCAGCTGACATGGGGAACCCAGCCTTCCAAGCCATGTTTGGGCAGTTCATGACTGGCATGACACATATGACTGATAGGATGCCTATACCTGTACCTAGGGCACCTACCCATCCAGAAGGACAAGGAGTCGGCAAGACGTTTGAACGACTACGTCGAGTTGGAGCCACGGAATATGCTGGAACAGCTGACCCAGCAGATGTTGACTTGTGGCTAACTTAACTAGAGAAGGCCTTTAGAATCCTGAACATCCCAGAGGCTGAGAAAGTTAGACATGCTGTGTATCTTCTCAAGGAGAGTGATGCTCACTGGTGGACCATTGAGGAGGGGAAAAGGCCTGGTGTGGAGATCGAATGGGAAGTATTTCGATGAGAATTTGTCAATAGCTACTTTCCTAAGACGTTCTTGGATGAGAAAATCTCTCAGTTTGAGAGGTTAAGGAAGGGACCAATGAACATTAGCGAGTATGAGGCTAAGTTCATGGATCTTTTGTGGTTCTTTCCGCACATGGCAACTACATATGAAGAAAGGATTAGGTGTTTTAAGAAGGGATTAAACGTTAAGTTGACCAGGAAAGATGTTCCTTTTACCTGGAGTGACAAGTGTCAGCAATCTTTCCAGTTGTTGAAGGAAAGGTTGACAAGTGCACATGTTCTTGTGTTACCTGAGCAAGGAAAAGGGTATATAGTTTTCTATGATGCCTCTAAGAACGGATTAGGATGTGTGTTGATGCAGGATAAACAAGTGATTTCTTTTGCTTCTTGACAGTTTAAGAAACACAAGGAGAATTATCCGACACACGATCTAGAACTAGCTGTTGTAGTTCATGCCCTGAAGATCTAGAGACATTACCTTTATGGAGAAACATTCCAGATTTTCACAGACCATAAGAACCTAAAGTACATCTTTTCTCAGCATGAGCTTAACATGAGGCAACGCCGCTGGATGGAGTTAATCAAGGACTACGATTGTACAATTGATTATCATCTAGGGAAGGCCAATGTAGTTGTTGATGCTTTGAGTAGGAAATCAGCAACACCAGCCTTAGATAGAGTACAGCTGAATTCCTTGGTGTGCTCTAAGAGAGATATGCTTATCTCTTTAAGGAAAGATAATGTACAGTTAAAAGTATCGTTGTTATCAGGATTGTTAGCCGAGATGCATATAAAACCTACTCTGAGACAACAGATTAAGGAGGCACAACAAGTTGATGTTGTAGTTCAGCAGATTAGGTCAGAATATGGTAGTGAGAAAAGAGATGGTTTCCATGACTCATATGATCAGGTAGCCTATTATCATGATAGAATGATAGTGTCGGATGTGGATAACTTGAGGAAGATAGTCCTGGAAGAAGCTCATTCTTCAATGTATGCTATGCATCCAGGAAGCACCAAGATGTATCGTAACTTGAAAGATATGTATTGGTGGCCTGGTTTGAACAAGGACGTTGTTGAATTTGTTATGCGGTATCATGTGTGTCAGCAAGTTAAAGCTGAACACCAGAAGCCTGCAGGAACAATGCAACCTTTACCCATACCATAGTGGAAGTGGGATCATGTAACCATGGACTTTGTGGTTGGTTTACCCAAGACAGCCAAAGGACATGATTCCATCTGGGTTATAGTTGATAGGTTGACAAAGACATCACATTTCTTACCTGTCAAAACAACCTATTTTGCTGAGAAGCTGGCACAGTTATATGTAGATGAGATAGTGAGGCTGCATGGGGTCCCAGTTACCATTGTTTCTGACAGAGGTCCCCAGTTTACGAGTCATTTTTGGGAGCGACTTCATAAAGCCTTAGGCACACAGTTAAGGTTTAGTATAGCCTTTCATCCTCAGACTGATGGACAGTCAGAAAGGACTATATAGACTTTGGAAAACTTGCTTAGAGCATGTGTCCTTCAATTTACAGGAAGTTGGGATCTGCACCTAAGTTTAATAGAGTTTTCCTACAACAATAGCTAACAACATAGCATTGACATGGAACCTTATGAAGCTTTGTATGGTAGACGTTGTAGATCTCCCTTATGTTGGTATGAAACTGGTGAATATCAACTTTTAGGTCCTGATCTTGTGCAGCAGACCACCGAGAAGATTAAAATAATACAACAACAGTTGAAGACTGCATAAGATAGGTAGAAATCTTATGCTGATAAGCGTAGTAGACCTTTAGAATTCCAGGTTGGAGACAGAGTGTACCTCAAGGTCTCACCCTAGAAGGGAGTTCTTAGATTTGGAAGGAAAGAAAAGTTAGCTCCTAGGTTTATGGGGCCTTATCCAATCATTGAACGGATCAGAAAGGTAGATTATAAGCTAGAGTTACCATCAGAGTTGCAAAATTTACACCCAGTGTTCCACATTTCCATGCTTAGGAAATGTCATCCTGACACAGAATCAGTTATGCAACCTATGGAAGTAGAATTGAACGATGATATATCTTATGTTGAAGGACCTATGACAATCCTTGACAGAAGAATTAAAAAGCTGAAAAAGAAGGACATAAGTCTTGTGAAAGTCCTCTGGAATCACCATGGCATTGAAGAAGCTACGTGGGAACTAGAGGAAGAGATGAGAAGGAAATACCCTACTCTTTTCTCCTAATATGTTTTGTAGATGATTTCGGGGATGAAATCCTTGTAAGGGGTGGATAATTTGTAACATCCCTGACCTGGGCTATGTACTAACCCTAGGTGTTTTACTTAATTAAGTTGATTATATGCTTGATCTTATACTTTGAAAAGTAATTAAGGCTTTTGAGGAACTTATATTTCAATTTCAGTCCTTTTTTAATAATGTTGAAACATTGTTTTGTTAATTTTGGACTAAAGTGCAAATTACCCAAGTAGAGGGGTTAGCTTGCAAATTGCACATGTTAAGATGTTCCTCTGATGTTGAGACATCAAAATAATGAATATGATGTAGTGGTATGGTTTCCACAAGCTTGGGCACCAAGATAAAGCTTGTAGAGCAATCTTTGTGCATAAAAACCTAGTTTTGGTGTAATGTGCAATTTACCCAAAACTTAGGGTTCAATATGCAAAATATCACCTCTTGAGGGTCACTCATGTTTCTTGGCATCAAGTAGAGCAAATAAAATGAGAAGGGCACCTCATTTTAATGATCATGGAAGAAAGAGAATCTTGATATTGAAATAATCAAGATTTAAGCACAAATGGCTCTTTAATATAACTTAATGCAAAAAGAAATATATTAATTAAGAAGCCCTTCAACCCAAAAGTTGAAGGATTTGTTTGTAATAATATGGAAGAGCTTGTTCCATGCTTGGGCACCAAAAATATCTTGGTTGAGTGGAAGCTATTCACATTAATATGATACAAAGCAATATTCACTAAAAAGATGGATATTAACACATAACTCTTTATGGTGTTTAGTTCCTTTTCCATTAAACCTTGGATAATGGAGAAGTTTCACAAGGTATTAGAAGGTGGATACATGGCCAAAAAATGGAGGAAGCTTTGGTGGAAATTGGTTGGAATTAAATAAGATAACTCTCTTTTTCTATTTTCCTTGAAAATCCATAAATATATATATAAGTATCCTTTTTCCAAAACACCAAAAGGATCGTTTCCTTAGTTCTTTCCTTATCACCTTGCTTTGGCCGACCAAAGGAGAGCTCTGGAGCATAGGAAGGACGACCAAACTAGCTTGGTAAGTCTTGATCATCATCTACCTCGAATTCATGGTGGAAACCATAAACCAGTGGTTAGTAATTGGTTTTCTTCACATGATTTCCTTTTCTATCCATCTTGTTCATCCAAAGATTGAAGAACGGACCTTGGACAACTATTGGAGATCAATCTAACATTAAATCCCTGGAGCTTGGAGCTCTGGATCAGTTCTAGAGGTGGGTTTTATAACTCTAACCCTTAAGCATTAGTATTGCACTCTTTTCCATAAGAATTGTTGGTTATTCTTCTTCCTTCGATACTCTTGTGAGTTCTTGCTATAACTTCCATGAAGAACAGCACATGTTCTTGGTTGAACAGAGGTAGATGAAGGTGACATCATCCTAGATAAATATCCAAAAGTTACTTTAGCAAACAGTTGCTTTTGTTGCTCAAACGGTTTCCCAAACCGTTTGGGAGCAAACGGTTTCAAACCGTTTGAATGCAAATGATTTCACCTAAACCGCATAGAAGCAAACGGTCCAAGACCGTTTTGTGACTTTGACCAAGCGTTGACCATTTGGAGACCTTTTAAGAATAATGTAGGTCAATTCTCCATCAATAATTATTAATTAACTTCAATTGGTTCACTAGTCGAAGGTCCAACTTTCACCAAAACCCTAATCGGGTTAGGTGTTGATTTGATAATTGAATAAGTTTGACACTTGGGTTGAGTGACCCAAATGGTTTCAAAACCATTTGGGGATCACCCAAACGGTCTCAAGACCATTTTGTGACCAATAAAGACCGTTTGGAGGTCTAGGGTTAGCTATGGTTGACCAATTGAAGATCCAAAGGTATCAAGTTGATGTATAATCAAATGCTGATTTGGTGACCAATCCTAGGATCCAAACCCTAAATGAATAACATGGTTATTGATGAGGTGATGGGAAAACGGTTTGAAGACCATTTGGAGAATATCCAAATGATCCCAAGACCGTTTGGGGGTAACCCAAGACCGTTTGGAGGTCTAGGGTTGACTATGGTTAAGTTCTTGAATATCAGAAGTTACTAAGTTGAAGAGCAACTAATTATTGACTTAGTGATCAATCCAATGAGCTAAACTCTAATTGGTTGACTTGGTTTTTGATGTTCACATGAGCGACCATTTGGAGGTCATCCAAATGATCCCAAGACCGTTTGGGGTCAGGCCATGTTCAAATTGGATGATGGTTCAATGATTTCAAATCAATTAGACTCACACTGATTAATGTTGAAGGGTCATCGATTCCAAACCCTAATTCAATTGATGACCAATTGAGGGGAAATTGAGGGTCAAATCAGTTGAAGGTTGACCTAATTGACTCAATTGAATGATGGTGATAAGTCCAATTGATGGTTGGATACATGTACACAATCGTTGAGGAGATCAACATTGGAAACCCTAATTCAATTTGATGGATTGAGACCATAATTGGTCCTTGCGGTTTTGATGAGATTTGGACCAAACGGTCTCAAGAACGTTTGAGTCCAAACGGTCTCAAGACCTTTTGGGAACAAACAATCCCAAACCGTTTAGGTTCATGCGGTTTCAAAACCGATTGAGTTCATGCGGTTTTAAAAGTCAACTATGGGAAAACGGTCTTCACCACCTAATTTACCAAACGGTTTCAAAGATGGTCCAAGACTGCATGGAGGTCCAAATGGTCTTAGATCGTTTGGAGGTTTAGTATGCAAGACCGTTTGAGGTCTGAGTTGGTCAAGATCGTTTGGGGTCTTAGTGGCCAAGATCGTTTGGTGGATGATTAACTAAAACCGCATGGGTACTTAAAGTGGTTAAAGGATAAAGTGATTAGTTAATTAATACATGATGTAATCAAAGGTGATCGTGGTACTTGTATCTTATTGGGATAGTGTGATTCAAACCCATGAAGTAATTAAGCCTTAATGATTACAATGTTAATGACTTAACTCATGTTGACAATTCTCTTTCATGTTGAGTTGAGTTACCCTAATCAAGGCTAATGGTAACATCATCCTATAGAGGATGAGAGAGAAAAGACTTCTTATATGAATGATAATCATGTAATGGACTCCCTATATGAATAAATGTCTAATTGGTATATGAACCATGATAGTGATATCATGAAACCCTAATTATCATAATTAATGAATCATAACCCTAATTGAAGGCATTAATCGGTGGAAGCTTAATGCATGATGTTGATGTGATCTTAATTCATAATGATGACATGATAAACCTTAATTCAAGGTACTTTGATGATCACTCCTACTTAGGGTGAATAGTAAACCCTAAATCAAGGTATGTTGAATAGTAAACCCAAATTTCCAATTAAGGTGAATAAAAGTGTGAAACCCTAATTCTAGGTTATGCTTTAAAGCATGAAGCTCTATGATTGGATAATGAAATGTTGAGTCACTAATCCTAATTGAGATAAGGGTATGAATAACCCTAATTGAAATAAAAAGGGAAACCCTAACCCTAGTAAGGGCATAGTGGTGCAACCCTTGAATAGTGATGTTATCCTTGTTTTGCATTATGCTGTTATGAAATTGATATACTTGTTATCATCTGTGTTAATCTTGCAATTTTTATGAAATATTGAACGTAGCCAGGTAAGAGCTATGATGCTTTGTTCATTAAGAAGTACTTAATGAGCTTTCTAAGCAATAATATGCTATGTTGCCTATTGAAAGGTAACAAATGAGATTGACAGGTTGTATGAGCCATGTGAAATACCTGCATTGCTACTTTTATGTTTACACTATCAAATAACCTGATGGCATTGTGTCACCTATTAAAGTGGTAACAAGTGATTTGATGATGTAAGGGGTTGTACACCCATATTCTTGAATCATGATGATGAATTGATAGGGGATTGAGATCCCAATGATTGATAAAGCTGTGAAATGAACTTGATAAAATAGTACTCTTCCTTTATAGCAACTGTTATAATGATTCATGTTTGAAAACATGCTTGATGCTAAAAGAATGATGTAATGTACTTAAATAATCAAGTGAAATGATATCATGTAGAGCCCTGACCATAGATCCATCATCGTCAGAAGTTGGATGATGGTGAAATAGGTTTTCCTAAGGGAACTCCTGGAGAGCATACTTTTGAGTATGTGGGGGTTATGGACGCGAATATCCTTACGTCCTAATGGAGGAATTGATGTGAGATAAACATTTAATCTCTCAATCCTTCATTATATGTATATGCTGGGTTGATGTATCACTAATCTCCCGATGATGTTGTTAATGACGCATCGATGTGAGATAAACAAGAAATCCCTCGATTGCGAAGAGAGTAAAGCATGCCACTGTAACTCTAATAACGAAGTTGTCAGAATACCCTGGAAAGCTATTTTAGCAGAGACACGAGATGTCTTGCATGTTGTTCCTTACGCTGACTAAGGAGGATGAGGTCATAGAAATCCGGCTCTTCTGATGACCTATGTATGGTACTGATTGCGATTTCGTAATGGTCGGTTGGAATATGAGCGGTATACCTCATCTCCTTAGGGCATAAGTATGTTTGTAAAAATATAATCAGTCGTGTAGCGTAATTGCTTAGGTTGAACTACGATAAACAACGATTGATGATACATTATTTATTAAGTCCTAGTTGGACAAATAATATACATGTTCTTCATATTCCTTATTGATTTAATGTCTTGCTATTCAATAAAGTTATAATTGAAATGATTGCATAAAGAATATTGCTTTATTTAGTTATTCATTGAACTACCTGCCGATGAATAATTATAATCCTATTGTTCAGTGTTATTCTATTATTTGCAATAACAATGTTTCTGGCGAAGAGTTATAACTCTCGCTGGGACAATTTTCAATTGTCTCACCCCCGTGGGATTCAACTTTTTAGGTAGACGCTGAGGAAGAAGAAACCCATCTGTGGGTGAGCAGCAATAGCAGTCACAGCAGTAGCAACAACAAGGACAGCAGTGATCCACAGGTGGAGACACTGTCTATTAGGTTCTGTACATAGAGAGTCATGTGTGTCATCTCTGTACTCTCAGGTCCTAGGAGTTAGTAGATGGTTTGATATAGATCTGAGATTTTTGGCTTGATGCCTCAAGATTTTTGTATATTGTTCATATACAGTTTAACAGGGCAGTTAATGTTATGACTCTCGAGTTGAGTTGATACAGAGATGTACTGATGGATCAGCTTGTAAATAACTTACTTTGTTTCTTTATGAAAGAGTTTTATAGTTTGTGGATCTCAGTGCAAAAAAATTTAAATTTTAGTGATTTTCGGTAATTCCACTGCTAGTAATTCTCTTCCGCATCGTTAATAAAATTTTGATCACACGGTGTGCCACAATGTATGTCAACCTTCCATTAGCAGAAGTCATTGATAAAATGCATACCTATGCAAAGTTCCTAATATATCTCTTAACCAATAGGAGGATAGATCAAGTGGAAACTATCATGCTATCCAAAAGAATGAGCTCCATCATTCAAAATAGATTCCCAGAGAAACTTGACGATCAAGGTTCCTTCACATGGCCATGCAAGATTGGTGACACAATGTTTGATAAGGGTTTATTTGACCTTGGGGACAACATAAGCCTTATTCCATTTACATTGTGGGAGCAACTTGATATTGGAGAATTGAAGCCAACCAAGATGGCCATTCAACTGGCAGATCACACCATCAAGTATCCTAGAGGAATTGTTGAAGATGTACCTATTCAATTGGGCAAGTTTTTCATCCCTTGTGATTTCCTTGTGATTGATATGAATGAGATTCCATCCAATCCTATTCTCTTTGGAAGACCCTTCCTTTGCACAACTCATTGCATAGTTTCTGTATTGGAGGGAAAGAACACCAAGGAGAACAAGATAGAAATCAAACCCCTTCCATCGAGGCTAAGGTATGCTTTTCTTGACCCAAATTCTACTTCTCTTGTCATTATAAATGTTGCTTTAACCGATGAATAAGAATTCAAATTGTTAAATGAATTACATTTACATAAGGAAGTAATCGATTATTTAATCAACGATTTAAAAGGCATCAACCCCTCCATTTGCATGCACATAATTAATTTAGAGGATAATGCCAAACCTTGTGTTGAACCTCCTAGGAGTTCAAATCAAAATATGCTTGAGGTTGTTAAGAAAGAGATTTTTAAACTAAAAGATGCATGCATCATTTATCACATTAGTGACAGTCCTTGGGTGAGTGATATTCACATAGTACCCAAAAAAGAGGGGGGGTGCAACTGTCATAAAAGAAGACAATGATTAACTGATTCAGACCTGTGTTACCACAGGATGGCATATGTGTATAGACTATAGGATATTGAACAAAGCAACCCGTAAAGACCACTTTCTGTTGCCTTTCATTGATTTAATTCTTGAGAGACTAGCCAATAATTCTTATTTCTATTATCTTGACGGCTATTTGGGATTTTTCCAAATACCTATTTATCTGCTAGATTAGGAAAAGACAACTTTTACATGCACTTATGGTACCTACGCCTATAAACGCATGCCTTTCAGTCTATGCAATGCACTACTAACTTTTCAGCGTTGCATGATGGTTATCTTATTAGATTGTATAGAATGAATGATGGAAATTTTCATGGATGACTTTAGTGTCTATGGAAATTCTTTTTATGATTGTATATCCAATTTATCTAAAGTCCTTGAGCACTGTAAAAAGGTTAACCTAGTCCTAAACTGGGAGAAGTGCTATTTTCTGGTACAGTTCAAAGTAGTAATAGGCCATGTAATTTCTAACAAGGGTGTTTAAGTTGATATGGAAAAAGTGGAAGCAATTGAGAAGATGTCAATTCCGTCTAATGTCAAAGATGTCAGGAGTTTTCTTGGCCATGCAGGTATCTATAGACGGTTCAACAAAGACTTTTCCAAAATAGCAAAACCTCTATGTTCATTGCTTGCCAAAGATGTTGAATTTGTTTTTGATGTAGAATGTCAAGCCGCTTTCAAATAACTCAAGGATGCATTTCTAAGGACCCTTACCTTCATTTTGGGCTTATCCTATTTGCTTTGCCTAAACCCTGGTGTTTAGTTGCTTGCTGATTCAGCCCTATTTTAGGGCTTAATCCTGTGTCTTTTTTCTCTTCAATCACATCTATACCTGTTAGATTGCATGTCATTCCCCCTCATATGCTTATTTGTATAAAATGCACTTATGGACATTATTTGCATGTTTTTCAGGCATTTGGACCACGCTTGATGGAAGAGAGAGAGAAGGGGCGATCCTAGGGTTCCTCTACACTTGGAGAGGCCCAAAGTGAAGTCTGATGCTCCCTCGACCTACCCCTAGTGGCCAAAGATCAATTGAAGCAAAGATGTCCAAGAAACGTCAAAGACCCAAGTCAAAGTGCTGCCCCAGGACTCAGCACGGTCGTGGTACAACAAAACGGCCGTGCGAGGTCACTTAGAAATCGATAGGTTCAACCTCCAGATCAAGCAGAAGGCAGCACGGCCGTGGTGGAACAAAATGGTTGTACCAGTGATAGACACCACGGCCGTGCACCACAAAAGGGCCGTGGCACAGTAGAGCACCACGACTGTGCCAGCCACCATGGTCGTGGCACACCACCTCCACCACGGCCGTGTTGACCCACCACGGCCGTGTCCGTTTTGACAAAAACCCTATAACTCTGACATTGTAATTCCCACGACCGTGCTCATCCACCACGACCGTGGCTTACCCTACCACCACGGCCGTGCTACTCACAGAATCCAGCCACTTTTCCACTACTTTCCCCATTTTACCCCTAACTTAACCCTAGACCCCCCTAGATCCCTATATAAGCCCTAGTGGCGGCTGAGGGTCGGGGGTTGGCTGCTTAGAGTCCCATTTTCGCTCCCTTGTCACCTCCACTCCATTCCACTTCACCTCCACCTCAAATCCATTCCATTTCACCATTTCCACCACATAACCCCCCATATCTAAGCCTTCCATCTACTTCCCACCATCATCCCACTCCATTCCATCCAAGGAGAAGAAGGAGGACATCCTAGCAGCAGCTGGAGGGAGGAGATTCCTCATCTACACCGAGCTCCGTGGCTACTTCTTCCTCTATCTCCTTTCTTTTTGTATTTTGCTTTGTTATGAGTAGCTAGGCCCCTTGGGTGGGCTGTTTGGGGGAAATTATATTACTTTGATACCATGTTGGGGGAAAATGATATGTAAATGTTTTAATTTCATTTGTTAATGATTATATTCTATTTGCATCTCATTCTCCATGAATTGCTTGTTGGTTTGTGTGTGAAATCACCTAGGAATTTAGGCAAATTACTTATATGTGTGAATTTTGGGATTTGCCCCTAGGTCCAATTCTTGGATCCCTAGGCTGCCTCCCATCTTCCTACATCCTAATCAATCTCCCTAAACCTAAGTGAGAGATCTAAGTAGCTAGATTGGATAATTCTAGTGCAATTAGCATGGAGCCTTCTCAAGGCTAGAATGTGGGGGAATGCAGGTCCAAAGCCCTAATTTCACCTCCCCATTACTACCCTCGGCCCCTAATTGCCCTAGGAATACCTAATCTAGAAACCTAGACTTGATTAGACTCTAATTGAATTGAACCTAATCCCTAACCCAATTGATCCTCGTAAGGGTAGTAGGGGGTGTTAGGGACTAGTTCCCCTATACACAACCTAGCATATCCATGGCCAGTTAGTAGCTTAGGTTAATTCATTAGACTCTAACTTGTTGTTTGGTTTGTATAATCTTAATGGAATCATAATGTTCATATGTCACCCCCCCAACTTAAGTGATAAGTTCATACCCCTAAACAGCCCACACCTCTCTTTATTGCTTAAAACCTTAGTTTTGTGCTTGCTTAGCTTAATTAGCTCTTTTCTTGCTTAGTTAGCTTCTTGTCTTGCTCTTGTCGTGTTTATGCTAGTTTAGTTCTTTAATTGCTCTTTTGCTTTTCTCTTGCTTGCCTTAGCATAATTTGTCTTTTCATACCTAGCTTAGTCCTTTCTTTCCTGCTTAGTCTTAATCTAGTCTAGGGTTAACGTAGATTTCATTCCTACCTTTAACTGCTTTCTTGTTCATCCTTAGTTAACAATCAAAATCAACCTTTAAACCCTTAACCCTAGTCTCCGCAGTAGGAACCCAGCAAAACTAACCTAGCTCTAGCGCCCCCTCTTTTCCTTGTGGATCGACCCTATACTTGCCACCTTCCTATACTACGACATGACCCCGTACACTTGCGGGTGTAGTTGTTTTAGTAGACGTAGGTGTGTTAGTTTAGGTCTTATAAATTTTGAAAGCAAAAATTCCATCCTGTGTGTTCCGACCTCGTGGGGCGCATTTAGTCGAGTCAAATCGGCTAGTGTGTTGCACCTCTAGCGGAATCGCACCAAGCTTTCTGGCGCCGTTGTCGGGGATTAGAGGCGCTCGGCCTAGCTAGTTAGTTTTGCTTTGACTTTTCCTACTGCCCTCATCATTGCTATTCTTTATTCATTTTTCTTTGCATTTCTTGTGTATATTGGTTTACTAACTTGCTTTCTTTTGTTTGGTTGTGCTTTGTGCATGTGACAAGCCATTCGGGAGGAAACAAGATGGAACACCAAAATGCACCTCACAAGCCGCTTCAAGACTACTTCATGCCTAGCAACTACAAATCGCCAATTGCTAGCAGGGTTGATCAAATTCCAGGGGAGCAATTCTCTATTCCTCCAGGTCTTCTTGGGCTCCTACCCATCTTCTACGGCTCAGAGAGTGAGAATCCCTATAAGCACTTGGACTCCTTTCTTGAAGTATGCTCCACCTTCACGACGTCGACGGCTAGTGATGATACAATTCGGTTGACCTTGTTCTCTTTCTCCCTCAAAGATAGAGCTAAAGACTGGTATGACTCAAGAAAGGACATCATGAGTTGGGAAACAATGAAGAATGCTTTCTTGATACAATTCTACTCTATTGCAAGGTTGACACAAATGCGGCATGTCGTGACAAGTTTTAGTCAAATGGGAGATGAGCAGTTTCATAATGCATGGGAGAGATTCAAGAAGCTGTTGAGAGAGTGTCCTCACCATAAGATCCCTTTGTGGCAGCTAGTTCAATCATTCTACTCTGGTTTGTCTCTAAAGGACCAAGACACAGTGGACTCTTCTTGTGGAGGAGTTTTCATGGCTAGGCCACCTGAGGAGATATGGCCTTTGTTTGAGCAGTTGGCTGAAGGATCAAGAATTTGAGCTTCTAGCATGATGAATGAAAGAGGGTATGCCTTTGGTGTGACACCCCCTACTCATGATGACTCAAGCCCGCAAGTGATGAAGATTCTTGGTGACATGGTGAGCCTCATGAAGAACCAGGTGACAAATGCTCCTTGCCACCTGGTCAATTCTATTGAGTTCTATGGGGAAGAAAAGAAGACACCTCACTCCTATAGCTACCAGGAACCACAAAGTCCCACATACAGCTCAAGGTTTGAGGAAGAGGTTCTCTCCAGATTGAAAGTATTTGATGATGTTCAAAGGGACATTGCAATGTTAGAAGAGAGAATAGAGCAACTATCTTCTATAATCGCTCTCCAAGAGGAAAAATTGTCTTCAAGACCCATCGTGAGCCACCATGAAGCAACTGGACCCATGCCCTCTTCACAAGTTTTCTACAGTCCACCCCCCCCCATGCAAGTGCATCCCATGCACTCCTTCCAAGGCTATCCCCAGCCTTACACTCCTCCATCACCTCCCTCACCTCAAATTTCACAAAACTTCACTTTCCAGCCCCAATTCTCTCCTCCTCCTCAATTCTCTTCTCCACCTCAATTTCAACCCCAAGTGTCACCTCCACCTCCTCCACAGCCACAACATGCTCCCCCTCCCCTTCATGAGCAAGGTAGTGCTGTGACAGTTCTAAGGAGTGGGAAAACTCTTGAGCAGCCCACAAGTCAAAGAAAGGTTGATAAAGCAAAGCAAAGGCAGCCAAGTGGTGATATTGTGATTGATATTGTTGAAGATGATGTTGTGATACCACATGTTGAGTTTGGTATTCCATGTGATCCACCACATATCCCTTTTGCAGGTCCCACCATCCCTAGTGTTCCGCCTCATGTTCATGTAAGTGCGGCAAAAACTAGTGATCCTCTATTTGTATAAGCACTAGATGAGCCATCGGAATTGAAAAGGAGGCAAAAGCACAATGTTGATATTCTTGAGGTGTTTCGCCAAGTAAAGGTGAACATTCCACTTTTGGATGCTATCAAGCAAATCCAATCATATGCCAAGTTCCTCAAGAACCTATGCACTGTGAAAAGAAGGTCAACGGGGAGGATTCCAAAGAAGGTGAGATTGAATGAACAAGTGAGCTCCATCATACAACACTCACTGCCCGTGAAGAGAAAGGACCCAGGAGCCCCACTCATACCTAGTTACATAGGGGGACATCACATAGACAGATCCTTACTTGATTTGGGATCTAGTGTGAATTTCATGCCATATCATGTCTATGTTGAGATAGGCTTAGGCAAGTTGAAGCCGGCACATTGCACTCTCCAGTTGGCGGATAGATCCATAAAAGTGCCTAGGGGTAGAGTGGATGATGTCTTGGTGATGATAGACAAGGAAAAAGGCGTGGTGTTCTCGGAGGATTTCATTGTACTTGATATGGAGTCGGAGGATAGGAAGATTCCCATCATCTTGGGGAGGCCGTTCTTATCTATAGCTGATGCCGACATTCATGTACGTAGTGGCACCATGACAGTTTCATTCATGGACATGAAGATCAACATTAACATGTACAAGACCCCAACCCGGCGAGTCTGAGTTAGGGATATTAGACATGGTCACTTCACAAGTCCAAATGGGCATTTGAGAGAAGGACATCAAGGTGAAGAAGTTAATGATGATTATTGTGATCAAAGGGATGAGGAAAACAGATTGAGTGCAAAGGAAGGATGCATGTTTTGCAAGAATGGACACATGAGAATGCCAAACGGATGAATTTTGAAGAATCACCAAGAAGCCTAGCTGAAGGCAAGAAATTCAGCGCTTGTGAGAGGCAACCCACCTAGGTTTGGGAATTTTTGACCCAATCTACATTTTTGATACTTTTTCTTTGTTTTTACCTTTTTCCAAGAAAGCACACACACACTCTCGTATTTGATAGTTTTTTATAGTTTTGATATGTGCAGGCGAGAACAGAGTGAAACAAAGAAGAATAGATGAAAGTTTGACAACGCATCAATAGAATATCAACTTGAGATCTATTTTTGATGTTTGAACAAGATTCGAGTCTCCTACTACTGTTATAGTGCCCAACACAGCCGTGGTACATCAACACGGCCGTGGTGGTGCACTCACATTCAACTAGGAAATGATCAAAAAATTGAGAAAATCGACTAAGTTTTGAACCAGGGAAGAACGGCCGTGCAAGGCAGCACGGCCGTGGTACATGAAGCCACCACGGCCATGCCACAGCCCGATTCCAGCAACTTAAACTCAAATTTTGCAAATTTTCTATTCACTTGCTCATTTCTCCGAAGAACAGAACGGCCGTGTTCTGCGCCCTAGCACCCGTGCAGCACTCCGCCCGCCTTCTCCAACCCTCGTATCCTCACCAAATCACTCCCAAACCATTCCCAATCACTCTTCTACCATTTCCACTACCTTAATCTCCTAATCCCACCCATTTCCATCCACAAACACACCACTTTCTCTCCATTCCGCCCCAACAGCCCCGTTCTTCAGAGAAATCTGAAATTTTCTAATTCCACTTCATTTTTCGAGAAAGAATGAAGAAGTCTGCAAGGAAGGCAGTAGAGAAGACTAGGGGTGTCGTCCCCTACCAAAGGAAGCCAAGGAACAGCCACCCCCAGTTGACGGAGGTGGAATTAGATGCCATAAGTGGATCCTATCACTGAAGAAGCCACCGTACAGCCACAGCGAGGGGCACCATCTTCATCGCAGCCACCGTCGTATGCCTCCCGACACTCCGTCTCATCTGAGAGACCTTCCGCCTCAGCTGCGCGACCGTCAGTTTCAGCTGCACGTCCGTCCGCCTCCTCCGCAGCACCACCACATCCCGAGCTGCGGCCATGACTACGACCACGTCGACGGCTCATGCTAGCTGATGAAGATGATATTGATATGCCTGAAGTTGAGCAGCAACCAAGCCCGCCACAACGCTTGCTTTCACAGCCAGAGGTTACTACATACATGGCAAAGGAGCCCAAGCACCCAGGGTGTATGACACGCAGAGTGCTAGCTACTCGATACGCATGCCAAGCGTCAATGGAGGCAATGGGGTTCTTTGTCTATTTTCAAGAATTGATGGGAAAATTGGGGCTATTTGAGATATTGACGCTGCATCAGGAATCGTACATCGATTTAACACAGCAGTTCTTCGCCACGCTAGAGAAAGCAACAAATGATGGAGAGAATGCAATTAAGGTAACGATTGGGGACAAGAGATGGAAGATAACCTCAGAGATGTTAAATCAGATTTTTGCCCCAAGTGGAGAGATGGCTGCCCTCCTAGATGGAGGAAGAAAAGAAAATGACTCTAGTTCCACGTATCCAGCCATGTGGAAGTGCTTCACCGGACAAAGCACTTTTGTAGCAGGGAAATCAAAGACAAGTGGTATTCACAACCCATTTCTCCGCTATGTTCAGAAGGTGTTGGCAAACACCATTTTTGGCAGGTATGAAAATCAAGGCAGTTGCACCAACAAAGATCTTTTTGTGCTTGGTTGGATGACAAAAGTGAGACATGTGAACCTGGGGGCGTTATTGATTGATCACATGAGGACAATCCCATCCAAGAGAACAAATACTTTTGTAATGGGAGGGATTGTAACATCTATTGCCACTGCCTTGGGGCATGACATGACAGGATATACAAAGGCAGAGGGTGGCAAGTTGGTTGATTTGCACTACCTGGCTCGCTCATCCATGATTATGGTTACGGATCAGAAGATCATTTACTAAATCAACCCACCTTACCCAGGAGTCACATTAGAGTTGCCATACCATACTCCTCCCCTCATGGCATAGTATGGACCAACGCCAGATTTTCTACAAAAGTTGAGGAGGTACGAGGAGGAGAACCCCAAAGGAGAGGAAATCCCTGAAGTGAGGTTTGCAGGGGGTTTAGGAGAGCCTTCACAGGCGGCAGAGAAGAGGCGGACGGTAGAGGAAAGAGTGGCAAGACGGGTGAGGCAAAGAGAAGAAAGGATGGGAGTGTCAGAGCCACAGCAGCCTTCAGTGAATGCATATGACATGGGTACCATTCATGTACAGCTAGAGAACATTCAGGCGACGCAGGAGAGGATTTTACAGACACCGGAGGGCTTTTAGAGGACTCAAGATGCCATGTGGTTGGACCACCAGCAGATGCATTATCAGGTCAACCACCTTTATCAGTTCCAAAATGCACAGGCCTAGAGGAACCCGCAGTGGGGTGAAGATTGGTGGGGTTCTTTGTCAGCATTCCAGGACAACTATTCGCCTCCACAATCCGACAACTGGGGCACCTACTACAGGCAGGGAGGAGCACCTCCACCACCTCCGCAGTGATCATCTACCCTATCACCCTAGACTTTAGTGTCATGCTGAGGACAGCATGGTTCAAAAGTTTGGGGTGGTAGGGTGGTATGCCCTCATTCTTCTTTCACTCATTTTTTCATCTCATCTGCTATTTCACTTTTTGTTTGTTGTTTTTCATTTCTTTTGCTTGTCTTGCTATCTAGTCTAGAATTTTACTGCTTTGCACACCTGCATTCCATGTAGTTTGCCTTATTGTCATTTTTGCGTAAGGGCGGTATGCCCTCATTCTTCTTTCACTCATTTTTGCATCTCATCTGCTATTTTACTTTTTGTTTGTTGTTTTTCATTTCTTTTGCTTGTCTTTCTATCTAGTCTAGAATTTTACTGCTTTGCACACCTGCATTCCATGTAGTTTACCATATTGTCATTTTTGCATAATTTTCAAAAAAATCTCTCTTTTGCCATGCATTGCATACCATGTAGATTTTTGGTAATTTTTGCATGTTTTAGTTAGGATTTGCTTGTTTACTGCTTTAAGTTCAATAATTTATGTTTAGATGTGATTGAAGGCAACTTGGCACTGTTTTGGCCAATTTTGCTCAAATTTGAGATTTCTTGCCTAAAAGTATGTTTTGACCCAATCTCTACTATTTTGAATTAAAATGTTGACCTTTGAAAAATGCAAGTGAATCACCATTGTTTGTTGCTAAGTGGTATCAATGTTTGACTTTTTACATGTGCATCACCTCTCTTAGGATTGTGATTGAATTGGTTTAATTGTGAAATTGAGCAAACTTTGAACGCTTAGTGTTTGTGGAATTAATTGTTTGATATATCAATTTCATTTTGTTCATTCATGTGGTGTGATATCTTGGATGAACTGTTGGATTAATTCTCATGCAGGATGTCTTATGTGGAAAATCATACCAATGACCCCTCTTTGACCTGACTATTCTTCCACCATCTTCATACCCCTCTGCCTCATAAAAAGATGCCCTAGTGCACATAATCAGCCTTGGCCACCTCCAAAAGTTTGGGGTGGCCATATCTTTATCTCCCCGTTTCACTCTATCAACCATATGCCCTATCTACACCAAGGGCAAGAAAAAGAAAAGAAAAGAAAAATAAAAGAAAAATAAAATAAAAGGATGCTCCTATTTAAGAGTATTAAAATAAAGAAAAGATGAGTGTGTAAAAACACTCCAAAAATCTTACCGCAACCCTTTCTTCCACTTTCATACCCATTGAGCTAGGAAACATCAAACTTAGCTCATTTTACCCTTTTCCGCAGCCATGTGGGTAATTTGGTGTGATTTGAGATATAAGATTGAATACATGAATGTGAAACAACACTCCTAGTCATTCTTGATTAACGCCACCATGAAACGGTTTACCCGGAACTTAATGGAAGAAATATGGATAACTTGTGTATTCTATGCGCTATATTTGAATTTCATATGCTTTGTGCTCTTTTCATGATTGGATTGTGAAAGAAGGAGAGGAGAGAGGTGAAATGCATGTACTTAGTCATCTTTGATCCCATTCAGCAACAATCGTCTTTTATATTGCATTTTTCATTTCTTTTTGTGAAAGTTTGTAGAGAGATTGAGTTGGAGCATACTTGAGGACAAGTATGTTTCAAGTTTGGGGTGGTGATTCAGCCCTATTTTAGGCCTTAATCATGTGTCTTTTTGCTCTTCAATCACATCTATACCTGTTATATTGCATGTCATTCCCCCTAATATGCTTATTTGTATAAAATGCACTTATGGAAATTATTTGCATATTTTTCAGGCATTTGGACCACGCTTGATGGAAGAGAGAGAGGGGTGATCCTAGGGGTTCCTCTACACTTGGATAGGCCCAAAGTGAAGTCTGATGCTCCCTCGACCTACCCCTAGTGGCCAAAGATCAATTGAAGCAAAGATGTCCAAGAAAAGTCAAAGACCCAAGTCAAAGTGTTGCCCCAGGACTCAGCACGGCTGTGGTACAACAAAACGGCTGTCCTAGGTCACTTAGAAATCGAAAGGTTCAACCTCCAGATCAAGCAGAAGGCAGCACGGCCGTGGTGGAACAAAACAGCCGTGCCAGTGACAGACACCACGGCCGTGCACCACAAAACGGCCGTGGCACAGCAGAGCACCATGACCGTGCCAGCCATCACGGCCGTGGCACACCACCTCCACCACGGCCGTGTTGACCCACCACGGCCGTGGCCGTTTTGACAAAAACCCTGTAACTTTGACATTTTAATTCCCACGACTGTGTCCATCCACCACGGCCATGGCTTACCCAACCCACCACGGCTGTGGTACCCCACTACAGCCGTGGTACCCCACCACGGCCGTGCTACTCACAGAATCCAGCCACTTTTCCACTGCTTTCCCCATTTTACCCCTAACTTAACCCTAGACCCCCCTAGATCCCTATATAAGCCCTAGTGGCGGCTGAGGGTCGAGGGTTGGCTGCTTAGAGTCCCATTTTCACTCCCTTGTCACCTCCACTCCATTCCACTTCACCTCCACCTCAAATCCATTCCATTTCACCATTTCCACCACATAACCCCCCATATCTAAGCCTTCCATCCACTTCCCACCGTCATCCCACTCCATTCCATCCAAGGAGAAGAAGGAGGATGTCCTTGCAGCAGCTGGAGGGAGGATATTCCTCATCTACACTGAGCTCCATGGCTACTTCTACCTCTATCTCCTTTCTTTTTGTATTTTGCTTTGTTATGAGTAGCTAGGCCCCTTGGGTGGGCTGTTTGGGGGAAATTATGTTACTTTGATACCATGTTGGGGGAAAATGACATGTAAACGTTTTAATTCCATTTGTTAATGATTATATTCTATTTGCATCTCATTCTCCATGAATTTCTTGTTGGTTTGTGTGTGAAATCACCTAGGAATTTAGGCAAATTGCTTATATGTGTGAATTTTGGGATTTGCCCCAGGCCCAATTCTTGGATCCCTAGGTTGCCTCCCATCTTCCTACATCCTAATCAATCTCCCTAAACCTAAGTGAGAGATCTAAGTAGCTAGATTGGATAATTCTAGTGCAATTAGCATGGAGCCTTCTCAAGGCTAGAATGTGGGGGAATGCGGGTCCAAAGCCCTAATTTCACCTCCCCATTACTACCCTCGGACCCTAATTTCCCTAGGAATACCTAATCTAGAAACCTAGACTTGATTAGACTCTAATTGAATTGAACCTAATCCCTAACCCAATTGAGCCTCGTAAGGGTAGTAGGGGGTGTTAGGGACTAGTTCCCCTATACACAACCTAGCATATCCATGGCCAGTTAGTAGCTTAGGTTAATTCATTAGACTCTAACTTGTTGTTTGGTTTGGATAATCTAAATGGAATCATAATGTTCATATGTCACCCCCCAACTTAAGTGATAAGTTCATACCCCTAAACAGCCCACACCTCTCTTTATTGCTTAAAACCTTAGTTTTGTGCTTGCTTAGCTTAATTAGCTCTTTTCTTTCTTAGTTAGCTTCTTTTCTTGCTCTTGTCATGTTTATGCTAGTTTAGTTCTTTAAATGCTCTTTTGCTTTTCTCTTGCTTGCCTTAGCATAATTTGTCTTTTCATACCTAGCTTAGTCCTTTCTTTCCTGCTTAGTCTTAATCTAGTCTAGGGTTAACGTAGATTTCATTCCTACATTTAACTGCTTTCTTGTTCATCCTTAGTTAACAATCAAAATCAACCTTTAAACCCTTAACCCTAGTCTCCGCAGTAGGAACCCAGCAAAACTAACCTAGCTCTAGCGCCCCCTCTTTTCCTTGTGGATCGACCCTATACTTGCCACCTTCCTATACTATGACACGACCTCGTACGCTTGCGGGTGTAGTTGTTTTAGTAGACATAGGTGTGTTAGTTTAGGTCTTATAAATTTTGAAAGCAAAAATCCCATCCCGTGCGTTCCGACCTCGTGGGGCACATCTAGTCGAGTCAAATCGGCTAGTGTGTTGCACCTCTAGTGGAATTGCACCACTTGCTAATCACCTCAAGTGGTGATTAGGGTTTGTTTGTGCTTTGTTGAGAGTTGGAGGTGCTACTTGCATATAACCTAACTTTAGGGTTGATGAGCAAGTTTTTCACCTTGAGAGCTGTTTTCTCTCTTTTTGCTTCCTCTAGAATTGAGAGGAAGGTTTGGGCTCGTTGCTTGAGTTGCCTTGGGCTATGTTGAGCTTTGTTGGGCTTCGTTTTGCCTTGTTTGGGCCTTGCTTTGCCTTGTTGGACCCTGTATCGAGCAGGAGTGTCTTGTGTCGGCCATGGGTGTGTCGCCCATGGGGCTGTATCGGGTAAGGGAGTGAGTGTGTCAGCCATGGACCATCTTTGACTCTTAGCTTCATTTGTGTCACCACTCCAGTGGACACTTGGTGCATGATGCTTGCATGTGGCAATTTCCTTGGACATGTGTATGAGGTGGGATGATAAGATGGCATTGCCCATGGACAAGTGTCCCTAGGTGGGTGACACATTGCCTTGTTTTCTCCTCCACCCTTTTCTATATATGTATCCCCATTCTCTTGTTAAGGATCCCTTTAGTTCCTTAGTTTCCCCTCTTCCTTGGTGAACGACACCTCTCCTTTGCAACCTTGGTGGCCGATACCCTTGGAGGAGCTAAGCTTGATGGTCGACCCTTCTCTTTGGAGTCTTCTTCTTCTTCCTATTGTGGTGTCCGAAGGTGGTGTGCCTTGAAGCTTGAAGCTTGGAGCTTTGGAGCTTGAGGAGCTTGCTTAAGGCGGGTCACATAACTTCTAACCCTAACTATACTACCTTATTTTATGTTGCATGTTCATATATGATCATGATCGGCCATGCATATTGTTAGATATGTTTCTTGCTCTAGCATGTACCTTTAATCTTGTGGATATAGTGATCATGTTGTTGATGATGTTGTTGTTTCTTGTGTACCTTTGGACCTAGTTGGCCAAAACCATAGATTAGGGTTTCCTTTGGGGCAATACCCCTTTCTCTCCTTGGTTTTAAGAAGTGAGTTTGAGCTCTAGTGGTGTAGGAAAAACCCCTCTCTTCCTTAGTCGTTGAGAGGTGAATCTATGCTCTAGTTTCTTGGGAAACACCCTCCTCTCACCATGGATTTGAGAGGTGAGCCTTTGGATGAGTGATGAACTAAGTTGGAGATGATCCATCATGTTTCCCGATTTGTGATGGAGGTTGTGAAAAACCACTCTCACTTGGTTGTTGAGAGGTGAGCCAACTATCTTGATCAATTAGGGTTTGTTGCTAAAGAGTTTGAGGTTGAAGATGACCATCTTGGTGAGGTTCTTGTGCCTTTGCACGATACACCCTTTTGTGGGTTTTAGCTTGGCCGATATGTTCAGTGAAGCCATGTTGGCTTTGTGCCCAATATGACCCCCTTTCACCTTGTTAGTATCCTTGGATGATATGCTTTGGCCGAGATGATTTCCTTGCTTTGGATGTCCCCTTGGTCGACATGGTAGTTGATAAGTTAGCTCTATTTTGGGCGACATGGTTTTGTTATAACCTCAATTTCCCAAGTATGTAAAGAAAAATGTAATTCTCTTTTAAAGAATAAATGAAATCAATTTCTTTGATTTGTGATGGATTTCATGTGAAATGGCCTTGATTGATTGATAATGGGCCTTGTTGGCCATTGAGCCCAATTAAAAAGAAAAGAAAAATAAAAAGGAAAAGGATTTGATTAACTAAAAGGAGAATAAGTGAAATAGAAATAGATAAGAGAATAAAGGTAAGTAAATATTCTCCAATATGGGAGTTCATGCCTTTAGGTTGTCTTGAGGTCCAAGGGACCCAAAATAACAAAATAATAGCAAAGGGAAAAGAAATACCAATTAATTTTGGATTAATTAAAGGATAACTCAGGAGGGAAGGAAACCTTCTCATCCATTGTAATTTGTTTCCCAAATTACGTACATAGCTAGATAATGTAAAGACAAACGTTCCCTTAAAATTTGAGACAAAAAGGAATTATGGTTTGGGAGATATCAATTTCTCAAGTTATCTCCAAAATAAGGCATTAATTTGGCCATAGGAAAATATGTTTCCCTTTTGGATGATCGTGTGCATTGAGGACCATTGGATATCGATCCAACACTGATCGCTCATCATCTAAGTCCCACATGGACTAGGACTTTGTAGGTTACAGGATGAAACCTTCCATCTCAGATTTCTCACAATCCATTAGATGTACAAAGTTGTCGTTGCTTTCTTTGAACTCGGGAGAGGAAACCACAGGGAATCATCCCTGGTTTGACGAGGGTTGGCCACCTATTGGGAAAGTTCCCAAATCTAGAGAGCCTACTTCCCACCCTATATATAGGGGATGGTGATGGAGGGTATCGACACTCCTATTTGCTAGCCCAAACGTTACGGCGGAGCACAAGCATTGTTCCAGTACCCTCACTTTCTCCAACCACTCTGACCTGGACCCTCGACGCTTCAGCGAACCTCACCGGAGTCTGGTGAGTAGGGGATGGCCTTGGTGTGTTCTTGGAAAGAAATTAAACCTCTAGTCGAGTTCGACGAAGGGAGGTAGAGCTCCCTGGATGATTGGCATGATCAAAGGAGGTCGAGAGCCCAAATTCAACCTCACAGTTGACCCTCGCAATAGCAACGAGATCGAGAGGTAGAAGAAGAAGGGGTCCCGCGGATTTACCAAACCGCCTCTCACCTCCTTCAATCGCATTGAGGATAGTTTGGTCCTTTGGTTGCTTTTGATCGCAAGTAGGAGCGCACATTTGGGGACGTTGGATCCTAAGTGGACCAGCGGACCACGGATCAGACGATCCCTATTTTTCTAGAATTTGTTAATAAATCAATAGAAAGGAATTTTCTTGATAAAATCGTATCTTTTGATAGAAAACTCAGATGAGGAAAGTTCATACATGAAAAAAGATTAGAAAAATACGAGGGATACATTAAAAATAGTTTGGGAACCTAAATTGGTATCTTTTTGTAAAAGTATCTAATTTGGATGGAAAAAGTATTAATTTGTGGTTAGAAACCCTAATTGTTGATAAAGGATAGATTTAATCTTGTAAATAAGTTAATTCGAGCATTATTAACTTGATTAATGATTAAGATGGATTTTAACCTGTTTTGATGATGGAATTTAAAGGTTTAGGTTTTTAAACCTAATATGTTGATTAATATGCTTAGAAATCCTAAATAAGAGAAAAAGAAAAGAAAAGTACTTATAATCTGAAATTAGGGTTTCCTGTTGCTAAAAGATGAACTTAGAATCTTTTGTGAAAGAAAGATGAAATAATTAGGGTTTGTAAGTGATTTTATAAAATTAGGGTTTAAGGTAATAAAAATGAAGTGGAACCCTAATTATTCTCAAAACCCTAAAAAGGACAAATAACCCTAGGAAACAACTAGGATTAATAGATCATGATGACATGATTAATGATAGAAAAACTGGATGCCTTTTTCAGGATGAACTTGTGTGTGCTTGCCTGATTTCTTGATTGGTTGAGTTATTTCTGCATTCAAGTCATCTTGACGGGTATGTGGTTAATTATGGTTAATCGCATTAGTTTCCTGAGGATTTTCCGGATGGTTAATCGCATTGAATGCAACCTACCTGTTTGAATGTTCATACTTGCAAATCATAAAGACACTATGATTATCACAACTTAATATAAATGTGCATTCCCGCACCTACATGCCACCCTGATGGATGATGCATTGAGGTCAAGTCCGGGAGGGAAGACCAATAGGTACCATAAGTGGTGACCCACAGACACCAAGCTCAGGATTGAGAAGGTGGTCTATGTTGCATGACTAATGGGCACCATAAGTGGTGACTCACAGGCACCAAGCTCGGGACTGAGAAGGTGGCCTTAAGTCAATGGCAAAAGAGAAACCTTAAAGGGGGTAATTCCAGGGTTAGGTAAAAAGTGGTGGGGAATGTCACATGGAAAATTTAAATTTGACTTGCTAAATATCTTGATTGTGATATTTAAATTGTTAGACATAATTGTGAGATTTTAGTTGCCTCCACATACCAGCATATTTCAATATGCTGACCGACGTTTTATTTGTCGGCGTTTTAGGTGTAATCTTGAAAAGCACAAATAGTAAAGTGAAACATCGTGAAACTAATAAATAAAGTGCAAGGAGGATTAGATAGAATAATTCAAGCTGTGGATAGATAGATTTCCAAAGTTTTTAAAAGGTATGCAAAGTTTTAATTTTCTACCAGAATTCAGTTAAGTTAGTAGAATTTCATAATTATTATTGATTATTTATCGAACATTTGATCTGGTTTATTGGGCTAACGGATCTGATCTCTTGGTCTCCCTTAAGTGGGGATTATCGGGAGATGGGGTCGTTACAATTGGTATCAGAGCATAGGTTCCTCATTTAATCTGTAATAATTATTAAATTTTACAAACTCTGTAGAACCCAAGGGAGTTATTAGAGGAATTTCTGAAAGACAGAGGTGTCTAGAAAAGGATCGCTCGGGGGATGGTAAGATTTTCCTCCACACTGCTAGTCAGAATATGAGGACTCCCGGATCTGTGTGACTGCCTGGCCAAAGTCTCAAGATTTGACTCGAAATAAGATACCTTTAGGACTCTCTCATCTTGTTCATCCCTTCTCAACTCAAATGTTGTTAAGGATTATAAGGATTAGGGTTTTCTCTCTTTTCCTCACCCTCTTGAGGTATGGGTAAGGTTGATAAGGTTTAAGGAATCCTCCATCAAATTAATAAAAGACATGTAAATAAGATGTCATGGACATAAGCTTAATAGATTAAGCGTAAAAGAATAGATACATGCTTAGGTCGTATGACATAAGTTGTCATGCCCTCAGGATAAACCTGAGGCTGGACCTTCTTGTCAGGAGGATAAGTAAAGAGAGAGTTAGTCTTGGAGGTAGAGATCTCCATTTCAAGTAGAGACCTGGCACATCCTCTGGATGATGTTAACCCTAACCCTAAGTGTTGGTTAGAGAGAGATGACATGATGAGTTAGATGTCATGATAGACCAGGTGTGAGGATGGACATGCTTTTGGATGCCCATATGAGCCATGAGAGGTTGGACAACCTAGTACCTTTGGTGACCCAACCTTGGGAAGGGTCGTGCATGTTAGAGTGAAGGATAGCTCCTTTAATGTTGAGGTGCGAGAAAAACCTATAGAAACCCTACGGGCTTATGCAAGTAGGGCATATCATGCACCCAGAATATGACAGTAGTGAGAGAAGTATGTTGAAACCCTAGCCAAGGGAGTATGTTGGATAGCGGATGAGATAAGCATAAGGAGCTGTGGATAACCTTGAGCAAACATAAGTTGAACCTAGGCTTCACCCACGTAGAGGTATGTCTGTGAGCTTGATCCATCTTCATGGAGAGAGGACCTCTAGTATAAGGCTGGTTGTGGAGTTACCTCTAGAAAGAGAGAGCAGGACCCAAGCAAGGAAGTTGGAAGCATAGAGATCAAGATGTGAGGAAAAGTTGGGAGTTGAGAATGATGCGACCTAAGTGGATAATAGCGGTTGCCTCATGCTAACAATATCTTGGTTGCCTTTAGAGGAACCAAACCCTAGATAAAGGATGTTTCTTCTGGTACCTATGTGCCTATGGTATAGGTGTTTACCTTCTGAGATGGGAAGAAGAGTTCCTTAGACCTTGAGGAGGTGTAAGTGACCAGTTGTGAGGCCTTACACCTTGTTGGTTGTCCTTGAGGAGAACTCCACTCTGAAGTGTTGCTTGAGTAGAAGGATGATAGGAAGTGCATGTCATACCTTGAACATGTTTGGTTCGTGGTTAAGAGGTTGAGCATGCAAATGGACATCAGAAAGGTGAACCTAGGGTTCCTAGGCCTAAGAGGGAAGGTGGTGTACATGATGCTCATGATGAGATTTGAGTTTTATAGATTTGAGCATGATACTCCTCATGTTTATAGGAAATGGAAACCCCTTAAGCCAAGGTATGTTTGATGAACCCCTCACAGCTAAGTTAGTGACATGGGTAGGTATGTTCTTGGTCCAATGTTGAGGAATGAGAACAAGTATGACCTAGCATGGTTTAGTAGCTGATGGGTTAAGCATGCTCATGTGAATATAAACCTTAGGGGTGTTTGTGACCTTGTTGTCAAGAGTTGTAGTTTCCTCCCATCCTAGGAGAGGAACCCTTTGGTAGGGTGTGTACCAGTTTGTTGGTTTTGTGGAAACCTAAAGAGGTCTCATATGATCGTGAAAAGCTGAGTGAAAAATACATGGTATGAGAATGAACTTGTAGACCCATAGATGATCATCTCTAAGTTCATGTGGATGTGTTACTATGGAGGTAATCGGTATGGGGCCCGACCAAGGTAGGCAGGTTGCCATGACCCCTATGAAAGGATGGGAGTCAGCCATGAATGCATAGAGAGAGATGATGAAGGCTTGGGTAAGGTTCTAAGCTGGACATGTACTATGTTAGAATCCTAAGTCTATCCTAGGGTCAGGTAGGGATAAGACTGATGGAAGTAGGAGTTGCCTAATTCCCTAGTTGCACATGACCATAGGGTTGGGAGGTAACAGCTATCATTGTCTGAGGGCCATGGGTTAGGATATTGATCACCTTCATGAACTCATGGGACCCAAAGGGCAGATGAGTAGGGCACTCTCTGATGCATGAGGGAAGAGGGATGACCCCAAAATTGTCGGCACCCTATTGACCCAGAGGAGATGACCAAGGATTGTGTGTGGACCCAAGTAGGTTCAGAACCAATTTTCCATGGAAGTAACTTTGATATCAAGATAATTGTGATATAGAGACATAAGTTTCATGTTTCAACTTCGATTTGAAAGTGTACATGCAATGTGGGATGTACCATCTCTACTCTTGGAACAGGAATAACTTTGTGTTTGGACGGCCGCCAAATGCTTATTTCCTCTTGTTACGGGAGTGAGAGATGGGACAATACGCATGCCATACCCCAAGGGTAAAGATGATGTGAGTTGGAATGTTGTTATGAGGAATGAGGACAGAGATGATAATGTGTCTTTGTGGAGTGAATGATACATGGATAGGTACAAATGATAAGAGTATTAAGGTAATCATCTTGTGAGAATGTTTTATCATGAACTATGTGGAATTTGCAAGTGATACAAGGTTGAGTTTGATAACCAGGAGGATGAGCTCAGAATGTTCTGATGAAGATAGACTTAGAGTTTGAGACGAGATGATAAGTGGAATACATGGAAGTGTATGTCTTCAACATTACCTTATACCTAAGGATGTGAAGTGGTAATGGATGCTCTGGCTGAGATGCAACTGTCAAGTTTAGCTAGAAACCAGGAGAGGTTGTTAGGTTAGCCCTAAGTTTGAAAAAGAAGATATGGTTGGCTAACACTCAGGTGTAATGAGTTTGTTAGTAGTTGTTTGGTTAGCCAGCCTAGGCCTTGATGCAATAAAAGGATGGTGGTAGAGCCTCAGATACACTCCTCTGGAAAAGAAGGCAATGAAACCCCAATTAGAGTGTTTTAGGGTTTCTGAGGAATCATGACATATAGGAGGTCATGATTTAAGATCACCATACACCATGGTACTACGAAGTTAGTAAGTGACAGTAGTACTTTGGATGCCTACGATGAAGTTGCATGTGGTATGTTGCCATGCATGACAAGAGGTGAAGGATGAACACCAGTAACCCAGTGATTTGATATAAAGGATAAAGAGTCCCCGAGAGGGAATGGGAGTTCATCACTATGAAGGTTGTGGTAAATCTCCCCTAAGACCAAGGAGGGTTAAGACGCAATATGGGTGATGGTATATCGCCTTACCTAGATGACATGAGAAAGAAAGGAAACTATCAAGGGATGGTTTCAGTTGATCTACATATGAGAGAGAGATGGTTCAACTACACCATGATGCGAGTTCAAATGTTCTTGAGTATGATCTAAATGTTTACTTCCATGCGGTGGAAGTAGGTACATTAAGAACTCGATAGTAGTACCGCTTATCACCCCTAACTGATGGATAGAACGATCCAGACTAGAGGGTCTGATGAGAGCATGTGTGCTCATTCAGGGTGATACATGGGGGCAGTTCTTGTCCTATGAGAGATGTGATGATAATCACCTTAGCTAGTATCGGGATATAAAGAAGCTCTATAAGGGAGGTTGTATCAGGCACCACTTCACTAAGATGATGTTGGTGAATGGACCTCGCAAAGGTTAGATAAGGACCACAATGTGTGCAGATGAAGTCGCTTTGATCATGCAATGGCTGAAAGAGAGCCCAGAGGTGACATGAGTCGTGAGCTAATGTAAAGAAGACTGACATGTAGTTCACTATGGGAGAGTATGTGACGTGAAAATCCGACCCCTCTAAGTTATAGCTAAGAGAGTTGAGTCCTGGTTGCATGGTCCATTTGAGATGGATTGGTGGAGATGGTTGTGTTTAGTCTTACCCCTCAGGATAACATGGTGTTTAATGTGTTCCATGAGTTCGATCTAGAGCACTATGTGAGGTACCCAAGCCATGTGATGAGCCCTGAACCTATTCAACTTTATGAGAGGTTGAAATGTCCCGAGTCACCTATGAGGGTACGATATGCCAAGGTAAGAAAGAACTCAGATGGAAGAATATGATATGATGAAGGTTCTTGGGAAGCACCATGGAAATGGTGAGGCCACATGGGAGCCATGATGGACATAAGGAAAGGCTTATCCTGATTTGTTTATTTGCTTGATGGAATTTTGAGGGCAAAATTCCTATAAGGAGGGGAGGATGTTATAACCTCAATTTCCTAAGTATGTAAAGAAAAATGTAATTCTCTTTTAAAGAATAAATGAAATCTATTTTTTTTATTTGTGATGGATTTCGTGTAAAATGGCCTTGATTGATTGATAATGGGCCTTGTTGGACATTGAGCCCAATTAAAAAGAAAAGAGAAATAAAAAGGAAAAGGATTTGATTAAATAAAAGGAGAATAAGTGAAATAGAAATAGATAAGAGAATAAAGGTAAGTAAATATTCTCCAATATGGGATTTCATGCCTTTAGGTAGTCTTGAGGTCCAAGGGACCCAAAATAATAAAATAATAGCAAAGGGAAAAGAAATACCAATTAATTTTGGATTAATTAAAGGATAACTCAGGAGGGAAGGAAACCTTCTCATCCATTGTAATTTGTTTCCCAAATTTCGTACATAGCTAGATAATGTAAATACAAACGTTCCCTTAAAATTTGAGACAAAAAGGAATTATGGTTTGGGAGTTATCAATTTCTCAAGTTATCTCCAAAATAAGGCATTAATTTGGCCATAGGAAAATATGTTTCCCTTTTGGATGATCGCATGCATTGAGGACCGTTGGATCTCGATCCAACACTGATCTCTCATCGTATAAGTCCCATGTGGACTAGGACTTTGTAGGTTACAGGAGAAACCTTCCATCTCAGATTTCTCGCAATCCCGTAGATGTGCAAAGCTATCGTTGCTTTCTTTGAACTTAGGAGAGGAAACCATAGGGAATCATCCCTGGTTTGACGAGGGTAGGCCATCTATTGGGAAAGTTCCCAAATCTAGTGAGCCTGCTTCCCACCCTATATATAGGGGATAGTGATGGAGGGTATCAGCACTCCTATTTGGTAGCCCAAACGTTGCGGTGGAGCACGAGCATTGTCCCAGTGCCCTCAATTTCTCCAACCATTTTGACATGGACCCTCGATGCTTCAGTGAACCTCGTCGGAGTCCGACGAGTAGGGGACGGCCTTGGCGTGTTCTTAGCAAAGAAATTAAACCCCTAGTCGAGTTCGACGAACGGAGGCAGAGCTCCCTAGATGATTGGCATGATCAAAGGAGGTCGAGAGCCCAAAGTCAACCTCACAGTTGACCCTCGCAACAGTGACGAGATCGAGAGGTAGAAGAAGAAGGGGTCTTGAGGGTTTACCAAACTGCCCCTCGCCTCCTTCAATTGCATCGAGGTTAGTTTGGTCCTGTGGTTGCTATAGATCCCAAGTAGGCACGCGCATCTATGGACGTTGGATCCTAAGTGGACCAGCGGACCACGGATCAGACGATCCATGTTTTTCTAGAATTTGTTAATAAATCAATAGAAAGGAATTTTCTTGATAAAATCGTATCTTTTGATAGAAAACTTGGATGAGGAAAGTTAATACATGAAAAATGATTAGAAAAATATGAGGGATACATTGAAAATAGTTTGGGAACCTAAATTGGTATCTTATTGCAAAAGTATCTAATTTGGATGGAAAAAGTATTAATTTGTGGTTAGAAACCCTAATTGTTGATAAAGGATAGATTTAATCTTGCAAATAAGTTAATTCGAGAATTATTAACTTGACTAATGATTAATATGGATTTTAACCTATTTTGAAGATGGAATTGCAAGGTTTAGGGTTTTAAACCTAATATTTTGATTAATATGCTTAGAAACCCTAAATAAGAGAAAAAGAAAAGAAAAGTACTTATAATCTGAAATTAGGGTTTCCTATTTCTAAAAGATGAACTTAGAATCTTTTGTGAAAGAAAGATGAAATCATTAGGGTTTGTAAGTGATTTTATAAAATTAGGGTTTAAGGTAATAAAAATGAAGTGGAACTCTAATTATGCTCAAAACCCTAAAAAGGACAAATAGCCCTAGGAAACAACTAGGATTAATAGATCATGATGACATGATTAATGATAGAAAAATTGGATGCCTTTTTCAGGATCAACTTGTGTGTGCTTGCTTGATTTCTTGATTGGTTGAGTTATTTCTGCATTCAAGTCATCTTGACAGGTATGTGGTTAATTATGGTTAATCTCATTAGTTTCCCGAGGATTTTCCGGTTGGTTAATCGCATTGAATGCAACCTACCTGTTTGAATGTTCATACTTGCAAATCATAAAGACACTGTGATTATTACAACTTAATATAAATGTGTATTCCCGCACCTACATGCCACCCTGATGGATGATGCAATGAGGTCAAGCCCAGGAGGGAAGACTAATGGGTACCATAAGTGGTGACCCACAGACACCAAGCTCGGGATTGAGAAGGTGGTCTATGTTGCATGACTAATGGGCACCATGAGTGGTGACTCACATGCACCAAGCTCGGGATTGAGAAGGTGGCCTTAAGTCAATGACAAAAGAGAAACCCTAAAGGGGGTAATTCCAGGGTTAGGGCAAAAGCGGTGGGGAATGTCACATGGAAAATGTAAATTTGACTTGCTAAATATCTTGATCATTATATTTAAATTGTAGACATAATTGTGAGATTTTGGTTGCCTCCACATACCGGCATATTTCGATATGCTGACCGACGTTTTATTTTGTCGGCGTTTTAGGTGTAATCCTGAAAAGCACAAATAGTAAAGTGACACATCGTGAAACTAATAAATAAAGTGCAAGGAGGATTAGATAGAATAATTCAAGCTATGGATAGATAGATTTCCAAAGTTTTTAAAAGGTATGCAAAGTTTTAATTTTCTACCAGAATTCAGTTAAGTTAGTAGAATTTCATAATTATTATTGATTATTTGTCAAACCTTTGATCTGGTTTATTGGGCTAACGACTCTGATCTCTTGGTCTCCCTTAAGTGGGGGTTACCGGGAGACAGGGTCGTTACATGGTTTGGTCTTGAGTTGCCCGATATGGTGTTTGCATGGTGAAACCCTAGTAGGTGCCTTAGTGGTGGCCGATATAAGGTGCTTGACCTAGTTGGATGATAGGCCTTCTTGTGATGCTTTAGTATTGTTTGTTATAGGTGGGTGACCCCCTAGCCTCTTCCTTGAATGATATATGGGTAAACCTTGTGTCGGTCTTGGGGTTTGGTTTGCACGACACACCCTAAGTTGAGTTAGCCAATATGAGGTCTTAGTGGCCACCTTGCCCATGGACGACATGATGCTTTGGGTTATAGAGTGCCTTGGATGACATGAGGGTCCCTTGGATGACATGATTTGATGGTTGGGAGATAGGGTGTCTTGGGTGCCATGCTCCTGGTCGATATTATCCTTGTTGAGAGGGTCGGTCGATAGAAACTCTAACCCTAGTAAATGATAGGGTTCTTGGTCGATAGGATAAGTTGTGATACTCTAGCTGCTTGTGCATGATACACACCTCTAGTTCAAGTTGTACGATGCAACTCAATGCTGGTTACTCTCTAGTGCACGATAGGGTGAAGTGTTGATGGCTCATATGGTGACATAAGTGCTTTAGGGTTTGAAAACCCTAGCCGATAGGCTTTTATGAGGGATAAGATCTTGCCCGCTTTTCTTTTGATGATGGTGGCACTACCTGCCACACTTATAGTGAGGGAAGTTGGAATCATTGGTGAAGGTTATGTTTAACTCAGAAATCCTAATAAATGGATTAATCACCCTAAACCCTCATCTATGTTAGTAATGGGATATGATAGTAGGTTGTGAACCAGGATATGTTCGGAATCTAAGATGTTGCTACATAAGATGATAAGATACATGGTTATGTTCTCAAGAATAGGGCATAGTGTATGCTCATGGTTTGATAACAATAATATGATTGATACAGCTTATGCTTCCTATAATCATGGATGTTGTTCCAAACATGATAGCATGATAATCATAAAGATCTATGTTCAGTGATTTAAGTTATGTCTCTCTGGATATGCATACTAACCATGCAGGTGTATCAGATGGATTCATAGCCAGGTAAGAGCTATGAGGTTTATGTGCTTTGAATAACACTAAATGATTATAATCCTTGTTGATGAGATAACAAGCATCACCACTATGATGAGATAGGTCTGAGGACCTGATAAAGGCTGAGTGCCTAGTTGAGGTGTTATCCTCTGATGATGAGATAAGGAATTGCTATCCCAGGATGTTGATGTATGATGTTGATGCCTTGAGAGATAGTAGCAATTATTGAGGAGGGATTGAGATCCCATGATGGTGACAGTGATAATGTAACTCGATGATGTATAACTTGGTTGCCTCAACAACTCACTTAAAATATACTAATTAATTACAGTGGAACATATCATTAGTTTGCCCTGGCCATAGATCCATCACCATCAGAATTTGGTGATGGTGAAATAGGTTTATCCTGTGGGATTACCTAGAGCGCATATTGTTGAATATGTGGGGTTTTCTCCTAGCCGAAAATTGGAGGATTAGAGTACAACTACAGTTGTAGACTCCGTATGGTAAAGAGCATGGTGAATAGGCCCATGACTCAATGGGTTAGAGCATGAATGCGTTCATGGCTCAAGAGCACGGTGATCAGGCCCGTGGCTCAAAAGGATACTAGCACTTGTGTCAAGGTGAGCTAGAGATATGGGTAGCTTGCGGAGCTGACCCTAAGGCTGAGGCCATATAAGCATGAGACTACAGTCCTACTTTGGTTTTCATGCACTAACCACGAGGAGGTGAGGTCATGGAGTTCATCTCTCCCATTGACCTTGTATGGCACCAGTTTTTGGGCTTCGCAACCAAAGGTTGGATTTGAGCAGGGACAACTCACTTCCTCAGGGCATAACAAAATGTAATACAACTGAATAGTATATACTTCTTAGAGAAAAACATGGAACATTGATTCAGGCCTTGCTTATATAGCTGATCTAGTTATACCTTGCAGTTATGTGTACAATCCTTATATTTTGTGATAAGTTCTTATAAAGCTTATCTTGTCAATCATGTTCCATAAAGAAGTACTTGGTTATATGCCTCCCGGATATCTTGGTAAGATTGATGGTAATAATAGTCATGCTCAGTATGCTGCTCTCATTATATGTCTTTACCAGCTATCTGCTTTATCTACTTTAAACCTTCTGAGGTTTTATAGTTTCGACGGGGAGTTATGTTTCTCGCTGGGACTGTGTGTCTCACCCCACTGGTTTACAACCTTTTTAGGTGATCATGCTAGACGTGGTGGTGGTCGAGAGGTTGTGGCCAAGCAGCAAGAAGAATAGTAGAAGGCAAGAGATGGACATGATGTTGTTTTGGTGGTTTTTTAGTAGAGTCCTAGAGTCATCCCTATACTCTCATGTCCTTAGAGGTGTTTGACGATGTTTCATGATGACTAGCTATTGTAATTTTGTATATCCTGTTGATGGCCTTGTGTGGCCCGTTATGTATGTATAAACAGGTGACGAACTCTGGTGCTGACAGTATAGTTGGTTCTGATAAGCTGTGGATATATATCAAGGCTTGTAAATGTTTATATAACGTGTTTCCTTGTAGGATCTAGATGTAATAGTTCTCTTTCATCTACTTTCCGCAAATGGTTTTAATTAACCTGTGTTTTCGGTAATATGTGGTTTATGGTGTTTCCGCACATTTTCGTGTGGCATTTCGTTGTCTGTGTGATAGCAGGGTGTCACAGTTAGTTTGGTATCAGAGATCTAGGTTCGTTGAGTCTACAGGGATCTAGGACTAGGTTGTGTCTGTTCTTATGAGTTTTCTAGATTTTCTTACAATCACCTTCTGCCCTCAGCGAAACATAAAGCTTGAATATGTCTAGAAACCATGAAGAACATGCTATCGATAGCAATGATGTTGCATCAGTTGATGGAGCAAGAGTGTAGGCACATGAAGATTAGGTGCCTGAGGTCCCCCAACTTGACCCAGCCATTCTTGAAAGCCCTGCCTATCAGCACCTTATGGGGCAGTTGATGCCTACGATGAATCACATGTTGGAAAGAGTGTCAGTGCCTCCGCAAAGAGCACAGGCTCCCCATGGTGAATCATCAGGCATTGGGAAGACCTTTGAGTGGCTTTGCTGAGTCGGAGCTTCAGATTATGTTGGAACAGCTGATCTGGTGGATGCAAATTTGTGGCAGATAGGTCTCGAGAAGGCCTTCCGGATCCTCGACATCCCCAAAGCAGACAAAATCAAGCACGTTGTCTATCTTCTGAAGGGTAGTTCTGGCCACTGGTGGGCCATCGAGGAGGAGAAGCGACCCGGTGAGGTGATCGGTTGGGAGGTTTTCCAGCAAAAGTTCATCAACAAATACTTCCCAAAGATGTATCTAGATGAGAAGATCAACCAGTTTGAGCGTTTGCACCAAGGATCGATGAGCATCACCGAGTATAAAGCCAAGTTTATGGACCTACTGAGGTTTTCTCCTCACATGGAGGCAACAGATGATGAGAGAATCAGGCAGTTTGAGAAAGGTTTGAGTGTTGAGTTGTTGACACCTGCTACTTTGGAAAATCGAGAGCAGTTTGCCAGATTCATGGAGTCTGTCTACAGGATTGAACAATCTGTTAGGGAGAAAAGGGAGTCCATGACCAGGAAAAGGCATGCTCAGTTTTAGAGACAGAGGTTTGATGGCTTCAAGAAGACAAGGTATTCGGCACCTTCCACGATGTAGAGTTCTCATGTACCATCTCAGTGGTCTCTAAGTAAGGGAAGAGGGAATGGATTTTTGCCATCCAAAGCTCATAGTACAGCTTCGATAACAGTGACAGGGCCATCTAGGCTACAGATAGAAGGCAGGTCATGTTACCACTGTGGACAGACTGGGCACTTGAGGTCAAATTGCCCAAAGAGAGATGTTGAAGTAACACAACAGCTAAGGCAGAATCAGCAAGGGTCAGATAGATAGCATCCCAGTGGTAGCAGAGGGTGAGGATGTGGTCAAGCGTCGCAAGCGGGATCGTCTGCCCAAGGAAGCAGAGGACATGGATAGAAAGTAACGGCTCGATTCTATGCTATGAGTCAGCCAGAGGTGATAGTCAACCCATGAGTGGTGGTAGGTTAGATGGAGCTATTTCATTCTAATTTGTCTTCTTCTTGATTTATATCTATTCTGGTTGACTCGGGTGCTACACACTCTTTTATCGCACGTAGTATGCTTGATAGTTGTCTTTTACCTGTTAGCTGTAAGAAGGATAGCATGTTGTTAGAAACCCCTCTTAATGGTTCCTCGATGCTTCGAGGGGTGTGTCCATCTTGTGTTCTATCTTTTTCGAGACACAGTATACAAGTGGATCTTATACCACTTGAGATGCATGGATTCAATGTGATCCTTGGGATGGATACCTTAGAGAAGTATAAGGTTGTGTTGGATTGTGGTTCCAAGCAAGCAGTGTTTGATGACGATGTTGAGAGATGGATCTTCCAAGGTGATAGGAAGATTCTTCCGACGTGTTTAGTGTCAGCGATGGTGGCAGAGAAGTTTTTGCGGCAAGGATGTAAGGCGTTCCTAGCTCATGTTGTGGATATCAAGGTAAAAGGTCCTAGCCTTGAGGAGGTGCCTGTTGTCCAAGAGTTTGCGGATGTGTTTCTCGAGGAGTTTCCCGGTGTTCCCCCACCTCAAGAGATTGACTTTGAGACCAATCTGGTGTCAAGAACACAACTAGCTGCTCAGACACTGTACAGGATGGCTCCAACTGAGATGGCATAATTGAAGAAGCGGTCATAGGAGTTGTTGGATAAAGGTTTCATTAGAGCAAACACATCACCGTGGGGTGCTCTGATCCTGCTCGTAAAGAAGAAGGATGGATCGATGCATTTGTGCATAGATTACCGGCAGCTGAACAAAGTTACGATCAAGAACAAGTACCCGTTGCCGAGGATAGACGATCTATTTGATCAGTTGTGTGGAACTATAGTTTTCTCAAAGATCGATCTACGGTCTGGATATCATTAGTTGAGGATTAAGGATGAGGACATACCAAAGTCAGCTTTTAGGATGAGGTATGGTCACTTCGAGTTTGTGGTTATGCTGTTTGGGCTAACCAATGCGCCTGCTGCTTTCATGGATCTGATGAACAGGGTGTTCCGTCCATTTCTAGATCAGTTTGTTGTAGTTTTTATAGATGACATCTTGATCTATAGTCAGGGTAGTCAAGAGAATGAGCAACATCTTCGACAAGCTTTGACTCTTCTTTGCCAACATCAGTTGTATGCCAAGTTTAGTAAGTGTGAGTTCTGGTTGAAAGAAGTGACTTTCTTGGGTCATGTGATATCTGCAGAAGGAGTCAGAGTGGACCCTAAGAAGGTGGAGTCAGTTGCAGATTGGGAGCAACCGAAGATGCCGACAGAAGTTCGTATTTTTTTTGGGTTTAGCAGGATATTACCGAAGGTTTATAAAGGACTTCAGCATGATCGCATTGTTGTTGACAAAATTGACCAGGAAGGATGTACCCTTTGTTTGGGATGATCGTTGTTAGCAATCTTTCCAAAGTTTGAAGGAGAAGTTGACTAGTGCTCCAGTGTTGGTGCTACCATAGCCTGGGAAAGGCTATGTTGTTTTCTGCGATGCTTCCAAGAAAGGCTTAGGATGTGTGCTGATGCAGGAAGATCATGTGGTTTCTTTTACTTCGCAACAGCTTAAGAAACATGAGGAGAATTATCTGACACATGATTTGGAGCTGGAAACATTGGTTCATGCGTTGAAGATTTGGAGACACTATCTTTATGGGGAAGTGTGTCTGATCTTTACAGATCATATGAACTTGAAGTACATCTTCTCGTAGAGTGAGTTGAACATGCGACAGCATCACTGGATGGAGCTGATCAATTATTATGATTGCACCATTGAGTATCACCCTGGTAAGGCGAATGGGGTAGCTGATGCACTTAGCAGAAAGTCTTTTTCTCTTCCTATGAAGAAGGCACAATTGATTTCCTTGGTATGCCATAGGCGGGATATGTTCATTTCTTTGCAGCAGATGAATGTACAGTTAGAAGTTTCCTTATTGGCAGGATTGTTGGCACAGATGCAAGTAAAGCCTACGTTGAGACAGCAGATCAAAGATGCACAGTAGGCAGATGCTTCAGTTCAGTTGATCAGGTCAGAGTTCGACAGCGAAAAGCGTGATGGGTTCCATGAGTCTGAAGATGGACTAGTTTGTTATCATAATAGGATGGTGGTCCCCGATATTGATGATCTGAGAAAGCTAGTGCTTGAGGAAGCACACACATCGATGTATGCAATGCATCTAGGTGTTACCAAGATGTATCATAATCTGAAGGACCTATATTGGTGGTCTGGCTTGAAGAGAGATGTAGTTGAGTTTGTGGCTAGGTGTGCGGTATGCCAGCAAGTCAAGGCTGAGCATCAGAAGTCGGCAGGTACGTTGCAACCCATGCCAATACCGCAGTGGAAATGGGATCATATAACCATGGATTTCATAGTTGGTCTTCCAAGGACAACTAAGAATCATGATTCCATTTGGGTGATAGTAGACAGATTGACAAAATCTGCTCACTTCATATCGGTAAAGACAACATATACACCAGAGAAGCTTTCTCAGGTGTATGTAGATGAGATAGTGCGTTTTCACAGTGTACCAGCAATGATAGTTTCCGACAGAGGTCCTGAGTTCATGAGTCATTTTTGGGAACAGTTGCACAAAGCATTGGGAACGTAGTTGAGGTTCAGTACTGCCTTCCACCCATAGACAGATGGACGGTGTGAAAGGACTATTCAGACTTTGGAGGATCTTCTCTGAGCATGTTTTTTGCAATTTCTAGGCAGTTGGGATGTGCATCTCAATTTGATAGAGTTCACCTACAATAATAGTTACCAGTGGAGCATCGACATGGCTCCTTATGAGGCTCTATATGACAGGAAGTGCAGATATCATCTATGCTGGTATGAGTCTGGTGAGTATCATCTTTTGGGTCCTGAGTTAGTGCAGTAGACAACAGAGAAGATCAGAGTGATACAGCAAAAGTTGAAAGCGGCACAGGATAGACAGAAGTCGTACGTAGATAATCACGGATGACCTTTAGAGTTCCAGGTGGGAGACAAAGTGTATCTCAAGGTCTCACTTTGGAAAGGCGTGTTGAGGTTTTTCCAGAAAGGCAAACTGGCACCCAGGTATATGGGGCCATACCCGGTAATAGCACGTGTTGGCAAGGTAGCTTATAAGCTAGAGCTACCGCCAGAGTTGCACAAGTTACATCTGGTGTTCCATGTCAGCATGTTGAATAAAAGTCATCCTGACACAGGAGAGTGATACAGCCATTTGAGGTTGAGCTCGATGAAGATGTGGCCTACGAGGAAGGTCCAGTGACGATCCTTGACCAAAGAGTAAAGAAGTTAAAAAGGAAAGACCTAGTTCTTGTGAAAGTTCTTTGGCATCATCGTGGCATTGAGGAAGCCATGTGGGAGCTTGAGGAAGAGATGAGGAGGAAGTTCCCCTCGCTTTTCTCTTTGGATTTTGGGGGGAAAATCCCCTTGTAGAGGTTTATGGCTTGTAAGGACCCTAACCTTCATTTTGGTCTTATCCTGTTTGCTTTGCCTAAACCCTGGTGTTTAGTTTCTTACTAATCACCTCAAGTGGTGATTAGGGTTTGTTTGTGCTTTGTTGAGAGTTGGAGGTGCTACTTGCATATAACCTAAGTTTAGGGTTGATGAACAAGTTTGTCACCTTGAGAGATGTTTTCTCTCTTTTTGCTTCCTCTAGAGTTGAGAGGAAGGTTTGGGCTCATTGCCTGAGTTGCCTTGGGCTTTGTTGAGATTTGTTGGGCTTTGTTTTGCCTTGTTTGGGCCTTGCTTTTCCTTGTTGGGCCCTGTATCAGGCAGGAT
The DNA here is from genome assembly GCA_963693085.1 of Alisma plantago-aquatica. Classification (NCBI taxonomy): domain Eukaryota; kingdom Viridiplantae; phylum Streptophyta; class Magnoliopsida; order Alismatales; family Alismataceae; genus Alisma; species Alisma plantago-aquatica. Next base: position 1,061,354,190 of record OY856409.1, on the reverse strand, counting down.
TGTCTTGTGTCGTCCATGGGTGTGTTGCCCATGGGGCTGTATCAGGCAAGGGAGTAAGTGTGTCGGCCATGGACCATCTTTGACTCTTAGCTTCATTTGTGTCACCACTCTAGTGGACACTTGGTGCATGATGCTTGCATGTGGAAATTTCCTTGGACATGTGTATGAGGTGGGATGAGAAGGTGACATTGCCCATGGACAAGTGTCCCTAGGTGGGCGACACATTGCCTTGTTTTCTCCTCCACCCTCTTCTATATATGTATCTCATTTCTCTTGCTAAGGATCCCTTTAGTTCTTTAGTTTCCCCTCTTCTTGGTGAACAACACCTCTCCTTTGCAACCTTAGTGGCCGATACCCTTGGAGGAGCTAAGTTTGGTGGTCGACCCTTCTCTTTGGAGTCTTCTTCTTCTTCCTCTTGTGGTGGCCGAAGGTGGTGTGCCTTGAAGCTTGGAGCTTTGGAGCTTGAGGAGCTTGCTTAAGGCATGTTACATAACTTCTAACCCTAACTATACTACCTTCTTTTATGTTGCATGTTCATATATGATCATGATCGGCCATGCATGTTTTTAGAAATGTTTCTTGCTCTAGCATGTACCTTTAATCTTGTGGATATAGTGATCATGTTGTTGATGATGTTGTTATTTCTTGTGTACTTTTGGACCTAGTTGGCCGAACCCATAGATTAGGGTTTCCTTTGGGGCAATACCCTTTCTCTCCTTGGTTTTGAGAAGTGAGTTTGAACTCTAGTGGTGTAGGCAAAACCCCTCTCTTCCTTAGTCATTGAGAGGTGAGTCTATGCTCTAGTTTCTTGGGCAACACCCTCCTCTCACCATGGATTTGAGAGGTGAGCCTTTGGATGAGTGATGATCTAAGTTGGAAATAATCCATCATGTTGCCCAATTTGTGATGGAGGTTGTGCAAAACCCCTCTCACTTGGTTGTTGAGAGGTGAGCCAACTATCTTGATCAATTAGGGTTTGTTGCTAAAGAATTTGAGGTTGAAGATTACCATCTTGGTGAGGTTCTTGTGCCTTTGCATGATACACCCTTTTATGGGTTTTAGCTTGGTCGATATGTTTAGTGAAGCCATGTTGGCTTTGTGCCCGATATGACCCCCTTTCACCTTGTTAGTATCCTTGGACGATATGCTTTGGCCGAGATGATTTCCTTACTTTGGATGTCCCCTTGGTCGACATGGTGGATGATAAGTTATCTCTATTTTGGGCAACATGGTTTGGTCTTGAGTTGCCTGATATGGTGTTTTCATGGTGAAACCCTAGTAGGTGCCTTAGTGGTGGCCGATATAAGGTGCTTGACCTAGTTGGATGATAGGCCTTCTTGTGGTGCCTTAGTATTGTTTGTTATAGGTGGGTGACCCCCTAGCCTCTTTCTTGAAAGATATATGTGTAAACCTTGTGTCGGGCTTGGGGTTTGTGTTTGCACAACACACCCTAAGTTGAGTTAGCCGATATGAGGCCTTAGTGGACACCTTGCCCATGGACGACATGATGCTTTGGGTTATAGAGTGTCTTGGCCGACATGAGGGTCCCTTGGATGACATGGTTTGATGGTTGGGTGATAGGGTGTCTTGGGTGCCATGCTCCTGGTCGATATGATCCTTGTTGAGAGGGTCGGCTGATAGAAACCCTAACCCTAGTAAACAATAGTGTTCTTAGTCGATAGGATAAGTTATGATACTCTAGTTGCTTGTGCATGATACACACCTCTAGTTCAAGTTGTACAACACAACTCAGTGTTGGTTGTTCTCTAGTGAACGATAGGGTGAAGTGTTGATGGCTGATATGGTGACATAAGTGCTTTAAGGTTTGAAAACCCTAGCTGATAGGCTTTTATGAGGGATAAGATCTTGCCCGCTTTTCTTTTGATGAGGGTGGCACTACCTGCCACACTTATAGTGAGGGAAGTTGGAATCTTTGGTGAAGGTTATGTTTAACCCAGAAATCCTAATAAATGGATTAACCACCTTGAACCCTCATCTATGTTAGTAATGGGATATGATGGTAGGTTGTGAACCAGGGTATGTTGGGAATCTAAGATGTTGCTACATAAGATGATAAGATACATGGTTATGTTCTCAAGAATAGGGCATAGTGTATGCTCATGGTTTGATAACAATAATATGATTAATACAACTTATGCTTCCTATAACCATGCATGTTTTTCCAAACATGATAGCATGGTAATCATAAAGATCTATGTTCAGTGATTTAAGTTATCTCTCTCTGGATATGCATACTAACCATGCAGGTGTATCAGATGGATTCATAGCCAGGTAAGATCTATGAGGTTTATGTGATTTGAATAACACTAAATGATTATAATCCTTGTTGATGATATAACATGCATCACTAGTATGATGAGATAGGTATGAGGACCTGATAAAGGTTGAGTGCCTAGTTGAGGTGTTATTCTCTGATGATGAGATAAGGGATTGCTATCCCAGGATGTTGATGCAGGATGTGGATGCCTTGAGAGGCAGTAGAAATGATTGAGGAGGGATTGAGATCCCATGATGGTGATAGTGATAATGTAACTCGATGTTGAATAACTTGGTTGCCTCAACAACTCACTTAAAATATGCTAATTAATTACAATGGAACATATCATGTAGTTTTCCCTGGCCATAGATCCATCATCGTCAGAATTTGGTGATGGTGAAACAAGTTTATCCTGTAGGATTACCTGGAGTGCATATTGTTGAATATGTAGGGTTTTCTCCTACCCGAAATTAGGAGGATTAGAGTACAACTGTGGTTGTAGATTTCGTATGGTAAAGAGCATGGTGAAAAGGCCAATGACTCAATGGGTTAGAGCATGAATGCGTTCATGGCTCAAGAGCACAGTGATCAGGCCCATGGCTCAAAAGGATACTAGCACCTGTGTTAAGGTGAGCTAGAGATATGGGTAGCTTGCGGAGCTGACCCTAAGGCTGAGGCCATATAAGCATGAGACTACGATCCTGCTTTGGTTTTTGTGCACTGACGATGAGGAGGTGAGGTCATGGAGTCCAGATCTCCCATTGACCTTGTATGGCACCGGTTTTTGGGCTTCGCAGCCAAAGGTTGGATTTGAGCAGGGACAGCTCATTCCTTAGGGCATAACAAAATGTAATCCAGGCGAATAGTATATACTGCTTAGAGAAAAACACAGAAAATTGATTCAGGCCTTGCTTATATAGCTGATCTAGTTATACCTTGCAGTTATGTGTACGATCCTTATATTTTGTGATAAGTTCTTATAAAGCTTATCTTGTCAATCATGTTCCATAAAGAAATACTTGGTTATATGCCTCCCGGATATCTTGGTAAGATTAATAGTAATAATAGTCCTGCTTAGTATGTTGATCTCATTATATGTCTTTACCAGCTATCTTCTTTATCTGCTTTAAACCTTCTGAGGTTTTATAATTTCGGTGGGGAGTTATGCTTCTCGTTGGGACTGTGTGTCTCACCCCACTGGTTTACAACCTTTTTAGGTGATCGTGCTAGACATGGTGGTGGTCGAGAGGTTGCGTCCGAGCAGCAAGTAGAGCAGTAGAAGGCAAGAGATGGATATATATGTTGTTGTTTTGGTGGTTTTGTAGTATAGTCCTAGAGTCATCCCTGTACTCTCAGGTCCTCGGAGGTGTTTGATGACGTTTCACAATGACTGGTTGTTGTAATTTTGTATATCCTGATGCTGGCCTTGTGTGGCCTGTTATGTATGTATAAACAAGTGATGAACTTTGGTGCTGACAGTACAGTTGGTTCCGATAAGTTGTGGACATATATCAAGGCTTGTAAATGTTTATATAATGTGTTTCCTTGTAGGATCTAGATGTAATAGTTCTCTTTCATCTGCTTTCCGCAAACGGTTTTAATTAACCCGTGTTTTCGGTAATATGTGGTTTATGGTGTTTCCGCTCGTTTTCATGTGGCATTTTGTTGTCTGTGTGATAGGGGGTTATCAAAGCATTAAACTCAGCTCACATAATTCGGCCACCATATTGGGATGCACCGTTCGAACTGATCTGTGATGCGAGTGACTACGCCATCGACGTAGTCCTTAGCCAAATAAAGGACAATAAGTTGTATGTCGTCCACTATGCCAACAAGACACTTGATGAGGCCCAAGTAAACTATGCCACAACTGAGAAGGAGATGCTAGCCATAGTTTATGCCTTCAAAAAAATTTGTCAGTATCCAGTGGGCTCCAAAGTTGTAGTCTACACTGACCATGCAGCCATCAAGTACTTACTAAAAAAAAGGATGTGAACCCCTGTCTGATTTGGTGGATATTGCTGCTCCAAGAATTTGATCTTGAGATAAAGGATAAGAAAGGAACTGAGAACAATTTCATTCATCATCTATCTAGAGTGATGACAAATGCAAAGGACACAATGCCAATTTATGATTACATGCCTGTTGAAAGACTTTGTGTCATTGATTCAAAGCAAGTACCCTGGTTTTCTAACATATATAGCAAATTATCTTGCCACGAGATACCTTCCACCTGATCTTACCTACCAGCAAAAGAAGAAATTTTTGCATGATGTCAAATTCTACTAATGGGATGATCCACTGCTATTTAAACAAGGAACTGATAGACTAATTTTCTGGTGTGTATCTAAAGAAGAGATACCAAGCGTCTTATCCAATTGCCATTCTTGTTCCTATGAAGGTCACTTTGGGGGAGAGAAGATAGATACCAAGATCCTTCAAGTTGGATTCTATTGGCCTACCTTGTTTTGAGATGTTCATGCTTATGTCAAAGCATGTGACCAATGTCAAAGGACATGTGGGATATCAAAGTGAGATGAGATGCCTCTTAACTCCATCCAAGAGATTGAAGTGTTCGATGTATGGGGTGTTGATTATATGGGCCCTTTCCCATCCTCATCTAGTTACAAGTACATATTGGCCACCTGTGATTATGTCTCAAAATGAGTAGAGGCTATTCCTACCCAAGCCCCGAATGCAAATTCTATACTCAAGTTGTTCCAAAAGATATCTTTCCCTACTTTGGAGTTCCAAGGTCCTTTATCTCATATGGAGGGACACATTTTAATGAGAAACAATTCAATAATATTCTCTCAAAGTATGGGGTGACACATAAAATCTCTACCCACAACCACCCCCAAATCGTTGGACAAGTTGAAGTGTCAAATAGACAACAGAAGAACATCTTAGAGAAGATGGTTTCAAACTCGAGGAAGGATTAGGCACTCAAGCTAGATGATGCTTTTGGGCATTCTACACAACCTACAAGACTACAGTAGGGACTACACCATTCCATCTTATCTATGGCAAGTGTTTCCATCTTCCTTCAGATTTAGAGCATAAAGATCTATGAGAAATCAAATTTCCAAATTTTGACATGAAGAAAGTAGGTGAGAAATGACTGTTGCAACTCCTAGAGCTTGAGGAACTCAACTAGACACATATGAGAATGCAAAGATCCGTAAAGAGAAGAAAAGGGCATGGCATGATAAGAATATTAGGAGGAGAGATTTTTTTGAAGGAAATTAGGTGCTTTTGTTCAACTTGAGATTGAATATCTTCTCAGGGAAGCTTAGATCCAAGTGGTTTGGACCCTTTCTAGTCTTAAAGGTTTTCCATATGGAGCAATAGAGTTACAGGGAAAGCAATACACCTTCAAATTCAACAGATAGTGATGCAAGCTATATACAGACAGAGATAAGATTAACCAGGGAGCCTCTTGCTCCCTCTCAGATGCATGATTTTAGAAGTTGAAGAGTCTCACTCCAAACTCTAAACGGAGGACCTTGTGGGAATTGACCCCACATTAGGATAGATTTCTTTATTATCATTTACTCAAGAACATTTTTATTACCAAAATAAATTTGGCATAGATGAATGTAATAATTTAGACCCTCATAGACATATATCATCATCTTTGTGGGTGTTGCGTAAATGAAAGACAGGTTCTACAAAAATTCATTGAGACACGGTGTGTCAACCTTCATAGATAGATGATTCAAGCAAAACTCTAGAACACCTTGCGTGTTTATTGCAAAACATGACGTGTGTGGATACAGAAATGGGTTGCTGAAAACTCACATGACATGTAGAATTTAAAACACAGCATGTCCTCTAGTTCAAATGAATTTTGAGATCTTATGGAAAGTTACATGACGTGTCTTTATTCAAACAAGTCATGTCCTTATCAGTTTGGGAACTTCCTAGAGATCTCTAGAAATATACACGATGTGTCTCTAAAATAACATGGCATGTCAGATGGTTCATTCGCAAGACAAAAAAAATTTTATCAAAACACATGTCGTGTATTTATTCATACACAGTGTGTCGTTATTAGGGTGAGAGCACCATAGTTCCACCAGAATCCTACACGGCGTGTATAAACAATGGCATGGCATGTTGTTATTAGTCTGGCAACTTTAGCTAGCTCTATGGAAATATACACATCATGTATTTATTTGTGCATGTGGTGTCTTCATTAAGAAAGGAAAATATCAAAGGGAGCAGACAAACTGTACATTGGAGCATGCCATGTACTATGAAAGACATGTCGTGTTTGCAAGTTAAGAATTGGGTTTTAAACCCTAATACATAGTTGCAAGTCTCACTAACACATTTGCCTCCAACCGTGTCCAAGCTATTTTCAGTCATGTGTGAGATTTCTCTTAGTCGTGTCCTATAGATTTGCTACCGTTGTCACCTTCTCCTCCGTCACCTCCGCCCATCGTCACCAAGAAACAAGCTAGACTAGCTGCCACCATTTGCTCATTAAGCTTCCATCCATCCAGAGTTAGGTGTGGATCTCCGCTACTGTCCGCTTGAGCAAGCTCCATCGCCATCTTTGTTCGAGATCAGTGGCCTTGCAAGATCCTTCGCCGCCACCCAGTTTTGACACTAACACACCCAAGCTCAGATTCTCTACACTTCATTCAATCTCTTCCATCATCAAACAAGCAAGAAACTCTGTGAGCAAGCATGAACATGCTGTGAGAAAGCAAGAACACACCATGCATCATCATATTCCCCAATCTTCATGTTCAACCAATCTCTAGAAGACACTTTGTGTGTTTTTCAGAACATGCCATGTCTTGCGGTTCATTTCCTTCAAGTTCACCATCCAGAAGACATGTCGTGTGCCTAACAAGACATGCCGTGTCTCAGATTGCAGAATCCAAACCTCAGTTCCAGTGGCTCTAATCAAGTAGACATTGAAATGCAGACATGAGGATAGCTCTTCCTCAACCCCCACCTATGTATCCACCACCCAGTTCTGTGTCACAGAAGCATAAGATCCCATATATCAATTCTTGATTGCTCACAGGGTTCTTCCTAGAAGATTTTCTTGTCAGCAAACTATGGAATATTTAGGTTTCAAGGAAGAAGTCCTTGGGTTGCTAGAAGAGATGGAACTAAGGTATACCTGCTGCATGGTGAGCAACGCCTATCCCATGCTAACTTATGAGTTCCTTACTACTCTCAGAGGTTTGAAGATGACCCCAAAAAGTGTCATGAGACTTATAATATTATTTATTTCTATCTTTTGGGTCAATCTTACAAATTAACATCAAGGAATTTTGTGAGGCAATCCAATGCCATTATGGGGGTGTCCTACTTAGCCTCCTCACTTCAATAGTGATGAGTTCTTGAGTGAAATCACTGATGAGATAAGGTAGGAAGCTAGGAAGTCCAGGGCAAAAAGCATCCATAATCCAATTTTCCGATATGTCCATCGGGTACTTATCATAGGCATTTTTACTAAGAAAGAAAATCAAGGAGTATGTGGAAGCAAGACTTATTCTTTATTTGTACAATGGTGAATAGCTACAAGATCCATGCGGGATATTTTATTCTCACCAAATTCTTTGATATTGAGAAGATCAAGAAGAGAGAATCAGGTGACTTCATGTGTGGGGGGTTGATTACTCACATTTCCTGCAAAGTGGGTGTTGACTTTACTGGTATAGAGGTTGCACCTAGGAGGAACTTGGTGGACATTCAATTGTTTGTCTCTTCTGGTCTACTTGTTTGGGTTGCCAAGGACAACTAGAAATTTAGATAGTATTTTGGTGATGACCAATATATTGACTTGCCTAATTTGGAAGCAATGACTCTGACGAATAAAGACAACTGGAAATGGACTCTTTCTGATATTGATGAACCTGAGGATACTCCAGACGTACATGCTTCAGCTCCACCACCTCCCTCCACCAGCACATAGATAGACTACATCTACTCCATGCCTGATGTACAACCTTGTATGGCTATGTCCAACAAAGGTTTGACTGTTAGAACAACCTCCTTTATCTTATGAGTCAGCAGTATTTTGTTATGCACGACATGATCCGGTGGATGGACATGCGGCACATTTCCCAAGGCCACTATTCCATACCTTAGCCTGCACGGCCCGCACCTCCACCACCCCTACCTTATCCAGAACTAACTCCAAAGCCAATCCCTGTTGATATTCCCGGTGATGATTATTTGTTGAATCCATACTTCCCAGCTGGTCATGAGGGTGCCAACCCTTCATCTTGATCTTCTCTATGACAGGTAGTCTGTTGCCATCACCTTGAATTTGATTGATGCAGTGAGGACACTACAGATTTCAAGCTTAGGGGGTGCAACCGATCAATAATGTAGTTGTAGTTTCTTTAGTTTCTTTTTATCATCTTTTCCTTAGTATTTCTTTTAGTTTTTGTTCTTATTATGGAAAATCTAGTATGATATAACACTACTACAGAAATAGCCTTTGGCGTCAGTTGTTTAACCCACTTTGGCGTCGGTTGTCAAGCGATGCCTATGTGGGCGCCGCTAAAGGTCAAACTCTTCGGCGTCGGTTTTATAACCGACGCCTATATGAACTATAGGCGTCAGTTATATATAGTTGGCCGACGTCTATAGGGTTCGCGCCACAAAAAAGGCACCACCTAGGACACTTTCTGCGTCGGTTAACAACTAAACAACTGACGCCATACTCCCAGACGACACGGTCGTGCTTCGCTGCACAGCCGTGTTTAGTACTATAGGCGTCGGTTTTATACTAATAAGCGACGCCTTTTTCCACCACGGTCGTGCTTTCCTGCACGGTCGGGTTGTTTGTCACATTAGGCGTCGGTTTGTATCTAATAACTGACGTTGTAGGCCTTAGGCGTCGGTGTTCTATAAATAACTGACGCCTATACTTTAATTTTTTTTTCTTATCAGTTTGCAGGCCTGCTGTGGCTGGTCAGTAGGATGAGAACCTGCAGTTCAGTTTCCTGAACTGCAGGTTTACGACATCCATTGATATCAGCCTACAAACATGCCACAAACCTACAAAATCAACAAATATTTTTTCACACAAGTAGATACATTCAGACATCAATTCAATTCTCACATTCACACATGTAGAAAAATTCAAATACATGTAGAAACATTCAGACTTGTATAAACATTCAGAAATATTCATTTACAAAATATCATTCAGCATCGCTATCAGCATCCCAATTATATCTTACAATCGCCACTGCTTGTATGGCTTTTGCCCATTCTTCTCTTATTTCATTTAATGCTTCCATCGTATATGGAGCATGTACATTTTTTAAGCGTTTACCTATAGTGTGGTCATTTTTAAACACCTGCAAAGAGAATGATGTATATATATAAGTAATAATATAAAAATAAGATTGATATATTTCATACTAACTAATGAGACTATATATAATACCTCATGCATGGTATTAATATCCAATGCGGCATGTCGGATAATCATCTGCATAAATCGCATCACATAGTATGCGCATGCCCAGCCGTTGTCTTGTGTAGCGCACTATAAATTGAAACATACAAAATATTAAAAAATACAACTAAGCACAGTTCACATATATAATATATACATTGGAGTCGGGAACTTACTTTTACGTTCTCCCAAATTATTGGCTGGTTCTTTCTCCTTGGGACATTTCCTCCAGCATTTTTGAATGCATCTAAACCCCTACATGTTAATGTAACATAGTAAATTGCATAATTAAATAGTAATGTAATAACATATATTAATGGATATAAAAATGAAATATTTCTCACCAGAATAATGGCATTCTCAATATGTGTCCAATTTTAGTGTTCAATGTACTTCCCGTAGGATCTAGATAATAAACAGTGAACGTCCCGGGGACAATAACTAGTAACTCCCAATGTCTACCGCTAGAGGTAAAAAAGTTAAAAATTAATAACTCAAAATGCACAATAAAAATGGAATTTTCTTAAGTCCAAATTATAAATAAAGTAAACTTACTTGACATTGAATGGAGCTATTATTATCGTCTTCTTTTGCTGACCGAAAACTATAAAAGCATCTATACAGTATTGTTGAATACTATCAGGGTCTTTAGCTACCATACTAATCAATGATGGAATCAAAAATCCCACATGATCAAATGCAAATTGTTTGCATTGATCTTCGACTAAGTAGCTGCAAAACATGTATTACGTATGCATTAATATATAAGAAACCAGATCACCAGATCTTACACAAGGTATATGGATGTATAAACAGGATCTCACCTTATCCATGTCTCTATCATTGATGTATTCAGCCAATCATACATAAACAGCTCAATAATATCTTGTATAAATAAAGAGATATCGTATGATTGACCTGCATAATCTGCTTCTAAAGAAACAATTATAGGGCAATGTGTTGATTTCCTTCTGTGTTGAACTAAATTGTCCTCCCTCTTGAGAAATATCAGTTGTGGAAATTGTAAAAGACTTGCATTAATAAAATGGAACTTCATGGCCACCAACATGTGTTTAATTTTGGGTTTATGCTATTTAGCATGAGTTTTCATCTTTCACATCCTTGATTTCCTAACACATGTAATGGTAACAATTTGTGTGAATAAATCAACTTTGCAACACTACTTTGAACATGGGATTCCCTTGTCAAACTCTTAGTGCTTCTTCAACCACCCTTTTTCAGTGAAAATTTTCAAATCAAATGAATGGAATCTAGCTAATGTTGCAATTTAGTTAACACTCGTACATGTTAGGGAAAATAAGTGAAATCCAATCTCATTTAAAAATATATTTTGGTTTACTTAACCTTAATACCCCATAAAAAGATGGCTAAACTACCCACATATCATACTAGCCTAGTGTAAGTCTGATCTAGCCATGACGGTTCAGTAGTATGTCCTAAAAGAGGGTAATATATCCCAACTGACACTTCATGTGTGCATAAGCTTACATTAGCAACTGAGTACTGGAACCCATAGTCCATTGTCATACCTTTTGGAAAACAAGGGGAGAAAGCTAAAATTTTGTTAACATTGACTAAGATTCCATCATTTGCATCCTTAATAGCTGAGAGTTTTGGTTGCAGACTCGCTAATTGTTTGGCTCGATCATCCAAGCTCCATTTAGTGTTGCCTAGTTGACAGTTTCATTTAATTTGTTACCACTCCTTCTGAACTAAAAATCTCTTTCTTGGGTGTTTAAGTTAAAATAAAGGATATGAGTATAAGCCTATTGATTATGGTTGGTTTGGTCTCATATTCAACTTTCATTTCATTTGATCTATATATGAACTTGACAATTCCTTCATTTGTGTTTCTATGCTCTTTTTGTTTGAGGACAAGCAATAGTTCAAGCTTAGGGGGATTTGATGTGTGCATTATATATATATATATATATATATATATATATATATATATATATATATATATATATTTGTATATAATGTTTTCACATTTTTGCACACAAATTCAGTTCATTTCTCTCTCATGTGGCCTCTAATCATACTTAATTTGCCATCTTTTTAGTTGTTTTACTTGTTAAATGACTGTGACTGTAGATACACAACAAAGATGATGAATTGGGGCTAATCCAATCCAAATCCAACCTTAGTTGGAATCCTTGATGATTTGCATTTGATATAGAGTTGATCCTGAAGAAACTGAAGAAGACACGCCGTGTGTTATTTTACAAAAGACATGTAACTTCCAAGAAGGGCAATCTTCAATGACAAAGCAGAAGACATGTTGTTTGTTAATTAAGATAAGGTGTTCAAGTTTCTAGAGGATTTTGCTCTCAGCTGTTGAACATAAGACACGACATGTCATCAAACACGGCGTGTCCACACATTCAAGAACTGAGATTTAAAGTTCTACCAAAGTACATGATGTGTGTTTATTAACACACGGTGTGTGTCATCCGCCCAGGTCAACTTCAGTTACAACTACACAACGTGTCTTATCAGTGACACATCATGTACTCTTCATGGAAAGTGTGCCCGACGGTTACATTGAGAGGAACGCCATGTCTTCCAAAAGACACGTCGTGTCTTTGTCAGTTTATGCATATTTTTTAAAACAATCGCCTCTCATTTTAAAGACAAGACCAGCCATATGGTGTGGTTATCACTTGTCATTTGAAACACTTGACGACCATAGAAAGTTGTAGAGCAAGAGAGAGGTGATTTTGGGGAAGAAGGTGAGGTTTCATGGGAAAGAACATATATTCTTCATCATTTTCTTCTCCTTTTCTTCTCCAAGGGTGCGTCAGAGCTTCTCTGCTCTGGTCAAGCTTCTCAGGAGGGAAGAAAATATGAGTTAGAGCAGCTACAAGGGTGCAACTTCATCTTGAAGCCACAGTTTTACTCCTTCCACTTCACTCTTTCATTTCTCTTAGCTTTTCTTCTTTCTGGTCATGGAAAACTCTGAAAATTGTGACTTGCACTTGTGTTTCTTCATCATGTACGAGTGAAACTATTAAGAGGCAAGATCACCTCCTTACTAAAATTTAAAGGAAGTACAAAACATCCATCTTTTTAGAAAGACAAAAGATATTGAGGGGTGAATGTATAATATTCCAAGTAAATAAGCATGCACGAGATACATTACAAAATGTCAATAGCAGTGGAAATAAAAGTACTAAGTCTATTACATGGCTTTCATTGTTCATTACATGATTATTCCCAAAAGAAAAAGATAAGAGAAAAGGATCGAGCTATAGCAACCTAGACATCCTTTCAGAAAGCTTGAGATCTACTCCTGAGATGGCTTCCTTCAAACTTGTCCTTCTCCTTACTCAGCACCAGCACTTGGGTGGTTGGGAAAGCACCTAGCAAAAGGGGAAAGAAAACAAGGTATGTGTCACAAAACTAGTCTAGGATAACAAGATAAGTAAAGCAAATAAGAATAGGCTAGGGTTCATCATAAGATGAAGATAACAAGAGTATGAGGCTATATTCAAAAGAAACTTGCCATTAACAATCATATCAAAAAGGATTTGCATGTAATATAATTATGTCTACCTAACTAAGTAGGGTTGAGGCACCTACCAAACCTCTAACCTATAGGCAAGGGGAGAATAAGACATTCCCAATCACCTACACAATTATATAGGGGAGAATAAAAACATTCCCCAGGGCAATTAAATGCATGCCCTCTGTGGGTGGTTGTACATAAGTACCACTACTTTAAATTAAATAGAACATAAATCCACATGCTAGAAAAAGTAGCCATGGAAAGAATAATCATATGAATCAATAATCATAGCAGTGGGGTACCAAGACCCAAGAATAATGTTCTGAAACTGATTTATGAGGCAAGTATAGCAAAAGATTCAAGACTATATGAAATAGGGTTTAATAAAGCCTCATTATAGAAAATTAGGTTAAGGCACAATTATTCCCAACTTAAGGTGTAAATGCACATACCTCTCTTACTGATATCAATTACTAACTTTCACCGCTTTAATTGAGTCCGAGTTCCACTTTGCCTATTTTCAATGTATTAACATGTATTAGAGTACATAGTGCACATTAATATATAGAGAACCTAATTTTATAAATTTTTATAAAAATTTGGATTTAGCTTTTGAAAATATAATCAATGAACTTATTAGGTTCTCCTGATGAAGAAAACATATGCTTATGTTAATTTTGGAGTTATGATGATTAAGATGTAATTTTTATGGATTTTATGCATTAAATTCGTTTTACAAAAATCACCCTTCGCCAAACTATGAAATTAGACCTTGTAAATATTTTTATTATATATATATATTAATTTTCCAATTCCAAAACATATTTATTTGTCAAATTTGGATAAGCGGTTTAGAAGATATGAATTTTTCAATACTAACTAAGAGGAAATTGCCACATCATCAAACCGATCGAGATACTTGAAGAGAGAAGGAGAGGGAGAAAACACTATTTAACTCAAGATCAGATTTTAAGTTGAATAGGTAACCAAACTAGATCTTCTAGAGAAGGTAAAACAGTAAGAAACCAAAACCCTAGAAGAACATGGTAAAAAGAGATGGAAATCATCGATTTTCAACATAGAAGCATGAGTTTTAAGCATGTACTAAGTAATATATGAGAAGGGGGTTAACAAAACTTGCCTCTAGGAAGGTAAGAAGTTCCAAACAGAAAGGATCCCGAGATTAGAAGGTCTGGTTGCTCCAAGACAAGCTCCTTTCTTGAGCAAAGATCACCTTCTCCACTTTAGAGGTGCAAACCCTAGCAAAAGAGCATGGAGATGAGGTGTTTTAGGGTTCTAGGTGGATTTTTACCATGTATGGTCATGGTTCCAACCTGGAAGAAGGTGGGAGGATACTAAAAGCATGAAAATAGGGAAGGAAAGGAGGATTCTTACTAGTTTTGGTAAAAATCACCAAGGAGGAGCTTAAGAAATCCTAAATAGAGAAATTTGGAACCCTAGGAGCCTTCTTCACCAAGGTAGGCACCTTCTTTTACCTTGGGACAGCAACTTCATGGCCAAATATAGAAGGGATGATGATCTAAGCTATAATAAAGAGAATAATAGGATTGCTTCTTGGATTGGGAGGTGGGAAGGGGTAGGCATGGCTTTATAAAGAAGGGGGCAAGCATGAGGTGTCTATGTGACTTTCCATGTGTCCTTAGGCTAGGGCTTCATGGTCATGCAAGAGGACAGCTCATGGACTCTTCTTGCATATCAAAAGTCGGTCCTAAGAGCCCCTAGAGCCTTATAGGACATCCCCATCGTCCTTCAAACAAAGAAATAACCCCATTGGTTGATAGCTTTTAAAGATAAGCACATTTATAAATAGGGTAATCCCTATAATGCCCTTGGAAAGTAACACCTTCAAACCAAGGTGCAACCAAGTGTCCCATGGTTCAAAATCTCTTGAATGGTAAGGGAATATCTAAGGATTAAAATTCAGGTGATAATTTGCAAATAAAACCTCCCAATTGGGTAAATTGCATAAAAGTCCAGAATGTACCTAAAATTCCATCACTTGCACAAACAACATCCAAATCGAACCAAATTTGAAACATAGGTTCATTTTATGTTTTCAAATCACATCAAAAAGTTATATTAAGGTTTAGTGCACTTAATTATGCTAATTAAGCTTTCACTGAGGTATTTGTGCATAAACTGTTGTATTGGTACAATTAGTGAATAAATATTCACTGAACGACTGAAATTCCACTAATTAAATAGAAACGCCAATAAGGATAGAAATGAAAGGAAAAGATGGAAAAGAGGGTCAAAAGACAAAATTCTAGAATTTGGTATGTTAGAGAAACCCTTTTTCTTGGGCATGGGAGAGTAGCTCCCATGATATTACTCATGTGAACTAATAATTTATATCGAATGTTAGTTAATTTGCCTCTCCAAGAGTTTCTACAGTGTTTCTTTGCTTGTATGCTTGACTGACCATCAAATATGCATGTTTTATACTTCTTTATACGATTCAGGAGGATGAATGAGGGAGTATGGAGTAGATCACTTGGCAAAAAACTCTTGACCACGGGAGTGGCTAGGGAATGTTGAGGATCCAAGGTTGCGTTCGACTCTAAACATAGAAATGAGAGTGTTGTGTGAAGATGAGAACCATCTCATGTCATTGGGAGGTGTATGATGATGGATTCCTCCTTTACAGGTTCATTAACATGTTTAAATTTGTAGTTACACATGATGTAATGGTATGGAAGTGAAATCTTGTCTAAATCCTAAACATTATCTAAATCCTTTAAATTTAGTTCTTACTCTTGTTAGATCTTAATCAAAAGTCAACTATTGCAATCCAACTTGGATTGTTGAAAGTTAGCAATTTTACCCCCAGCTAGCCTAGCTCCTTGTGGTTCGATCTCTACTACTATTAATATCGTATACTTGTGGGTGATTGACGAGTTGGGCATATTATTTAAAACTCACTTGCCTTTGGAAATCAACTCTATGGATAGGACACGAAAATGGCAGCTGTAAAAGATTACAAGTATGATGTTTTAGCTCAAACTTCTCAAGTATAGAATGCTCAAGTATGCAAGTTATGTATTGGGAGTCCCAAGACCAATATTATTTATAGGAATGGTTTACAAATGGCTAAGACACCTTTAGGAGTGTATAGAGTGTTCTTAGTGGTCAACTAACTATTTGGATGAAGTTATTTAAGTTGTAACAGCTAGTTTGAATGATAATTAATTATCATTCCAGAACATTTCACGGCCGACAAGGTTTTCGACTGAAAATGACTCGGTTGAGTAATTAGTCGACTGAGCATGTTATGTGTGTGAAATAGCTCCAGTAGCTACTTCTTGGTCAAAGGTGTCACAGCGGCTCTTTCTTGGTCATAGGTGTCACAACGGCTCTTTGTCGATCGACAAAGTCTTCGGCCGAAAGTGTTTCTGGTCGAAAATATGTTCGACCGAGTTGGTCTTGGTCTACAAAGTTCTTCGACCGAAAAAACCTGTAAAAGATGTGTAAATATTTAAAAATCCTATCTGAAGATTTTTCTAATGTGACCTTCCTATCCAGGATACTTAATATTAACATTTGAAAAAGTTTGGGTTAGGTGGGGTTGGTCCATAGCTTGATTTTATGTGAGTTCTAGAAACGTGTACTTTTGTAATACAAATAAACACATATGAACAATAATTTAATCATTTGATGTTCCAATCTTGATTTTCCCAAGATGTGATTGGTTAAATACTTGAGTAGCACTGTGACAGACTAAACTTTTGGAGCCTTCAAATGTCTGATGGAATAGGTGACTTTATGTACTTGAGTTATATTGAGAATTGTAAGTGTTATGGTAAGTTACGACTGATAATTGATTTAGATATGATGATGATAAACTCATAGTTAGTATTTCATGAAGTTTTGAGGTTCCTAGAAGAATTTATTTAGGCTTGGAAATGATTAAATAATGTGCACTTTGATGTTTTGATTACAAAGTTCGGATCGTTTAGAATAGGTCTTGAATTGTTGGAGTTGTCATGCTGCCCTTGACAATGTGTAAATGGCTAGGCATCCCATTTTGATGCCACGGATCGGCCTTGAGGACCATGTATCCTAGCCCTTGATGTGGTCATACGATTAAGATATGTCTTCTTCACAACAGTTACCGTGAACAACAATTCCAAACTTCGGTCTCTTCCCACGTTGTGGTCATGGCTTGACCAAGAACACGAAGCGGGTAGTTCTTTTCGCCTTGATGAGACTTACATCTGTATCCCTCACATTTCCTATTTCAAGAGCATACCAAGAGAATGATGACTCCATGTTCACCATTTTCCCAAAACTGTAAGTAGCTGGGGAGTAGGAGAATAAAGATGGAAACTTAGAGGGAGATGAAGAAGGAAAGGCAAGGATGAGGCCTAAGAAGTGGAAATAGAGCACAAGACCTCAAGATACCAGTGGGAGGTTGATGTTCAAGACCAGAGTTGGTGGGTACCACGGGCTTCCTCACCGCTGGTTGAGGGTATAAGTAACTGGAAGCTAATATATAATCATGTAATCATAATTAAGCATATAAATAAGGTTACATGTTTAAGGATCCTATAACGATGAGAAAACCCTAATTGGATTAATGTATATAATCTAGGGTTAATACATGCAAACAATGATATGGAAACTAATGTTCTTGCAACTGATTATAATATGGAATACAACATCAGTATCATCAATCCTAGATAACAATAAGAGTAAGACAAGAAATAATGATGGGAATATCCTGATGAGATAAGTAAAACCCTAATGAACACGATTAGGGTTAAGATGAGATATAAAGTAATGGATAATCTATTGTTAAGTACATGATCTTATCTTAATCAGGTTTTGACCAAGAGTGATAGTTGGCATGAGGAATATGTGGATTAGGTTTGTCTTTTTCATGGTACGCCCTTACCTTTTACTTGACCTACTATTCGGTATGCTTGTATTATATGTGTACAAAATACTTGACATATGGTATTGGATGAAATGATTGTTCTTGTATGTTATCTTACTTGATTTTATATACATATGGTTATGAACACATGAAAGATAATATATTTGTTCCAATATATGAAAGCATTATATCTCTTTGGTAAGCATAGTGCTAGTGAGTGATCTATCTCTTTGGTAAGCAGATCACATGTACAATGATATGTCTTTTTGGGTAAGCATATCATAAGGCATGAATGCATCTATCCCATTGCTAGGCAGATGCATGAGCATAGAATGGAGAATGTGCATAAAATATGTGTTCTCTTTTGGTAACAAATATCTTTTTGCAAGTATATGCTTTTTCTTATATTAGTTGATTACTGCCAGGTTCTAGTTTTATCTTATTGCCAAGCTTAGTAATGAGAGGTATATAAAAGACACATAGACGTACTCAGTACAATATTCTTGAATATTGTGTTGACGTGTACCACATGTAATCTTTTGTTTAGGTTGTGGACATCTGATCTTGAAGAATCAGGATAGTTGAGAGTTGTGTGGCGAGTTGATGTACAGGTGGACCTATTATCTTAAGATCTTGTTGTTTAGTGGTAGTACATGTATATGTAAAAGTTTGTTGTTCAATATGTAATATCCAATGTTGTTTTCAATTTATGTTGTAATTATATGTTGAATGGTGAAAATGTGTTGTATGGTTTTATTATTGTTCATGTGCATGTACTACTGTTGTTTCCTTCTAACTTCCTCTGATTTTATTCTTCTTAGCCTAGTGTGTGGTGTTTAAATTGTAGTCTCACTGGGGTGAGGTTTCAAATTAGACATCCCACATCAGATTAAGATTCATAAAATCTGGGGACGTCACATGTGGCATCAGAGCATGAACAATACCAAAGCCTGACATTTGCTTGTTATGCAACTCAAACTAAAGAAAACCTTGAACTTTAAAAATCTTTAGGGTTAGAATAATCATCTTATAGAGACTAGATCTGACCTAGCTTCTAGGTTAGCACCTAGATGTCTGAGATCTAGGTCTAGACTAGTGCTTGTTGTATAGTAGGTCCTTAGGTGTCATTCTTTCCTTATATTGCAGCGGTATGGGACGTTGCATTATTTAGAAATGACGTACATCATGGGAAGAGAAACCTTTGACATATGTTGCATCTAAGTTTGGGGTAGCTACACCACTCTACACCCTATTCTCATCCTTTTCATTAGGTGACATGACACTGGACTCTCTACTATGTGTGGGACACTCATTTTGTGGATTTGATTTTTGATTCCAACCAGATCGAACTTCGATAGTTTTCTATGACGCTTGTTTTATCGGAGAAAAACTATATAATATTTTATTATATATGTAAGTATTACAAAAATATGTCCCCACACATGTACGAGTAGGAGGTGGTCATGCAACCTAAGTGAAAGTGAATGACATCAGTCTAGAAGAGAAAATAGTTCTAGATTAGATGTCTAAAGCCTCATTAGAATATATGATTGAATGGAATATATGAAATAAGTTTTGATGATATGATGTAAGTTTTATATAGATGATATAAGATGGTTTATGATGATCAATGTTTGTCTTTGAGGACCTAAGTTCAGATTTGAGGATTTGAGATAAGCTTAATGATGCAAGTACATAGGCTTTTACGAGATAAGATAAGATAAGTTAAGATAAGCTATGTAAGATAAGGTTGTGAATCATCATGAGCCTAAAGCTCTTTTATGAAGGACGACCTACAGTGTTAGGACCAATTTTAGTGTTAACTCTAGAGAGAGTGAGACCCATTGGGAGAAGGTCAGAGAACCTAAACTCCAAGATATGAGAATTATGAGAAATTTGTGTTATGATATGTCCTAAACTAGAATACTCCTGAGTGATTGAGTTGAGTCACTTTATGAATGATTCCTCTAGTCTTGTTGAACCCTAGATGTCCTTGGGAGGACCAAACCCTAGAGTCAGAGATAGGTTGGTTATATATGCATATTCAAATATGAGAACCTACCATATGGGTGAGGGAGAGATCCCAAGACTCTGGAGGAGGCAAATATGTAAGTTTATGTGAAGTCTCATGCTTGGGTTGGTGGTTCCTTGTAGGAATCTAGTGGTTTTGTTTATAAGAGAGTTTAGGGTAAGCATATCTTTTAGTTATAGAGCCTATAAAGAGAATGTCAAATCATGTTTTGGTTTGTGCTTATGTGGCTAAAGCTTGTGAAGTTGATCACTAGTGCCAATGAGGTATACATGCGAACCCTAGACAAAAGAGGGAAGACAGATATTATGCATATGAGATACTCATAGAGTTGAGTTAGCTCAAATGGACTGAGCATGGCACTACCCTCGAGATATGGGTCAAGAGAACCTCCATTGGATTAGATGAAGTTTTGATATATATTTGACTTGCCACTTACATAAGTTTGTTTAGCACAACCATGATATAATATATGTAAGAATGTGATCTAATCTTGATATGTGATATGTGGACATGATATGATGGAAACCTAGAGATGGTTTAATAGATATGAATGCATAAATGGTTAACCATATACATGAATAATGATGACAATGTGATATTATTGGTTAATCTTGTGATGAAATCACCAGTAAATGTTGCAATTTATTATGAGCAATAAAATAAGATCATATGAATGAAATGTGTTACATGAGGTGTTAATCTTAGTGATTAATAAAGATGAAACAAATAGTTTGATAGTTAGCACAACATAATGATGATGACACCTTGATATGATCTAGATAGATAAAGTGGGTTAACTATAGTTAACTCCCTCCTAAATGCATATGTTAATGTTGAACATATTCTAACAATTAGCTCAATAAAATGTTGATGATACCTTGATATAATGGGCTAACTTTAGTTAACTCCTTTATAACATGGTAATATGATGTGGGAACCCTTATGCATGGGTAAAGATAAGGATGAAACCCTAACATATGAGATATGTCATGAAATAAATAGAATTTCTAAGCCATTTTTTCAATCTTTTATGAAGCGGTGATTCACCTTATATGTTTTAAAACATCCTAATTGTGGTTTGGATATGATTATGGGGCCTTGGTTTTGGATGTGTCGCACATAGAGTGGTTTCCTACTTATGGATGAAGACCTTTTTGTTTTTCCTTGAAGTAAGAGGATGCCTTAATTTCGAGGATGAATTTTTTTAAGATGTATATGATGTGAAAGATTTGATTTTTGGTTAGTTTTAAGGACGAAAATTCTTTTGAGGTGCGTAGGATGTGACAGACTGAACTTTTAGAGCCTTCAAATGTCTGATGGAGTAATTGATTTTATGTACTTGAGTTATATTAAGAATTGTAAGTGTTATGGTAAGTTACGAATGTTAATTGATGTAGATATGATGATGATAAACTCATAGTTAGGATTTCATGAAGTTTTGAGGTTCCTAGAAGAATTTATTTAGGCTTGGAAATTATTAAATGATGTGCACTTTTATGTTTTGATTCCAAAGTTTGGATCATTTAAAATAGGTTTTAAATTGTTGGAGTTGTGACGTTGCCCTTGACAATGTGTAAACAGCTAGGCATCCCATTTTGATGCCACAGATCGGCCATGAGGACCGCGGATCCTGGCCCTTGATGTGGTTGGACGGTTAAGATGTGTCTTCTTCACAACAGTTACGGTGAATCACAATTCCAAACTTCGTCACTTCTCGCGTTGTGGTCGTGGCTTGACCAAGGACACGAAGTGGGTAGTTCTTTTAGCCTTGATGAGACTTACATATGTATCCCTCGCATTTCCTGTTTCAAGAGCATACCAAGAGAACGATGACTCACTGTTCACCGTTTTCCCAAAACCGTCAGTAGCTGGGGCGTAGGAGAATAAAGATGGAAGCTTAGAGGGAGATGAAGAAGGAAAGGCAAGGATGAGGCCTAAGAAGTGGAAACAGAGTGCAAGACCTTAAGACACTAGTGGGAGGTCGACGTTTAGGACCAGAGTTGGTGGGTGCCACAGGCTTCCTCACCACTGGTTGAGGGTGTGACCAAGTAGTGCCTAAGGACAAAGCACCCTCGTCAAGGTCTCAGTTGCCAGTCATGGCATGAGGGTCAAATAACCCTCCTTTCCTTTGTCGTGGTGGTGCCTTATGACGGCGAGCTCAGAACTAGGAGTTGTGTTGTCTGAGAATCTCCTTTTCCAGTGTTGTCAAGTAGGAGCTTCTGCCGATTCATTCCAAAGGTCCTCACGAGGAGGAGGATTTCATGACCAAACTCTCGTCGAAGGGGAGAACCTTATGAAGAGATATGTGGAAGCTTCAAGCCCAGGAAAAATGTCACACGAGATACAACCCAAGCATGCACAATAAAAGTCACTACCGCCCACGTCGACAAAGCCAATAACCACCAAATAAATAACCAAGTATAGAACATGATTGGTGAAGAAGACCGCAGAATTCTATTAAGCAACTACAAGAAGATTACAAGGATTGTCGCCCCCTCACAATCCCGTGCCCACAATAGAATCCCGTAACCCGCTCTCGTTCTCTCCCTCTTTGGCTATCCTTTGTGGCTTCCCATTTTGACACACGATGTTGTCCTACGTTAGCACACCCGAAGTTACCACACATTGGAATCCCACACATCGGTGCTCTTTGGCACACAATATACATCAGTGTCTATCCCTATTTATAGATAGGGACTCCTGGTTAGACAATACGAGAGGATACGACAATTCTATAGGGATTAGGAAATGACAATACAAAAGGATAAGGAAATAATGTCTTTGACTCCAAGTCTAACATTAATTGCACTTTCCTAATATTGTTAGATATTATTTCTTATCCAATTAGGATAAGAGACAAAATCCTAACAATCTCCACCTTGAATCTTATCCGCTGTAGTTGCTCCTCCAAGAAGTGTGCTCCCATTTTTTTCTGTGCTTCCGCCTCAGAAGCTGCTCATGTTTCCAGAAGCGTATCACCATGCACGCCTGCATGGAGTGTGTGTCCAGACATGACTGTCCAGACCCTTCATATGAGAGCTTATCATATTGTACAGTTTGAGAAACTGTACCGCCTCCACCTGCGGTTGGAAGAACCGCATCCTTCGCACCTTTGGCCCCCATGCCATAGGGTTGCGTCTTCTTTTAGTCACACCCACTTGAAGACACTGTGTGGTCAGTCCAACCACGACTTTGTCTTTCCAACAGTTGATAGTTTCACCTCTGCATCTGTTGAAATTGGCAGCCGAGTTTGCAATCTCGTACCAGACTTCCCGTGAGAGTTGAATACATGTAGCAATCTTCGGGTTCATGACACCCGCCACCCATGCTACTGCTTCATCTACACCTTTCGAGTCAGTGGACCTCTCATCAGTCGCTCCTCTTTTGATTAGAAAAAATCCAACCAATCGATAGAACCAGGTAGCCTCTGATGTCGCTTGCCCCTTACAAGTGAACTGCACGACTCCACCTCGCATTGATATTTCATAACACGTGGATTCGCTCCCGTCTGGTTGCATAATGATGTTTCCATCAAAATTTACTACCGGATGACCTTCAACGGTAGTTGTCGACGTCGTCATATTTTTTTGTGCTTCCAATGCTTTCTGATCGTCTCGTATGAATCCTTCTCTGATACCACTTCAAGAGATATGTGAAAGCTTAAAACCCAGGAAAAACATCACACGAGATACAGCCTAAGCATGCACAATAAAAGTCACGACCGCCCCCGTCGACAAAGATAATAACCACCAAATAAATAACCAAGTAGAGAACATGATTGGTGAAGAAGACCGCAGAATTCTATTAAGCAACTCCAAGAAGATTACAAAGATTGTCGTTCCCTCACAATCTCATGCCCACAATAGAATCTCGTAACTCACTCTCGTTCTCTCCCTCTTTGGCTATCCTTTGTGGCTTCCCGTTTTGACACGCGATGTTGTCCTACGTTGGCGCATCCGAAGTTACCACACATTGGAACCCCACACATCGGTGCTCTTTGGCACATAATATACATCGGTGTCTATCCCTATTTATAGATAGGGACTCCCGGTTAGACAATACGAGAGAATACGACAATTCTATAGGGATTAAGAAATGACAATACGAAAAGATAAGAAAATAATGTCTTCCACTTCAAGTCTAACATTAATTGCACTACACAAAATCCTAACACCTTAAGACAGTAAGCAAGTAGTGTGTGAGGCCAGCGCCACTGCGAAGAATCTGTAAGACTCGAAGTCAGATAGTGGTTGCAGAAGAAGGAAAGGAAGGCCTTGGTTTGCATCAGTCCTCGCTGGATGTTGGCTCCCAGCGGCAGTGCACAGAACGTCGGTAGCGCTGAGAACTGACGCACACCGACACCAGGAACCGATCGCTTGAAAGCTAAGATGCAGAGAAGTGAGGGGGAGGTGCACAAATCCACAGTAGCCAGCTAGACCTGTCAGCTACCAGGCAGCCAGATCGAGAGGTCAGCTCGAAGCTTAGCTAGGTGACGTCCAACTAGAGACGAGGTCTGCGGCAGCGTTGCATCGTGCGGAGAACAGTCCTTATGTGGGACTTTTCTCACGGTGTGAGGAGCAACCCACGGACCGGGTCCAAGCAGACGAACCAGCTGGCTCCCTGTCCTGAACAACAACAAGGAGTCGCACCCCTTGTTAGCACTTGGCGATACACAATTGGCCAGGAAAAGGTAAATATTTCAGTAAACGTACAGATTTTTGATGATTCACAATAATTAGCACGTTTATCTGAAATATACAAACAAGGTATCAAAATGTTCTGAAAAATGAGTAGAACACAGTGGAACTATAGTATCAGAGTTTTGATGTGTAAATATAGATGATATCATGTAAGTTGTGAAATATTTATTTTAGGGATAATAAATATCAAATGATGGCCTAAAATTATGATAATATGTCAGTAAATCTATAATCATGTTTACAATCCATTTAAGGTCAGTGATTATGATTTTGATGCACGAAATTATGTAATTTGCTTAATATGACTAATTAGGGCTAATAACCCTAATTGATGTGCAAAAATTACAAAGATGCTCAAGAAACCCTGAAAACTATAGAGTAAGCTCATATCAGTATCTGGAAGCTAATATATAATTATGATATCATAATTATGTATATAAATAAGGTTACATGTTTAAGGATCCTATAATGATGAGAAAATCCTAATTGGATTAACGTATATAATCTAGGGTTAATACATGCAAACAATGATATGGAAACTAACGTTCATGTAACTGAGTATAATATGGAATACAACATCAGTAACATCAATCCCAGATAATAAGAAGAGTAAGACAAGAAATAATGATGGGAATATCCTAATGAGATAAGTAAAACCCTCATGAACACAACTAGGTTTAAGATGAGATATAAAGTAATTGAGAATCTAATGTTAAGTACATGATCTTGTTAGTGAGAGGTCCCAGGATCGAGCCCAGGCCACGGGATGAATGGAATGGCCAATTCTTTTTAAAAAAAAAAAAAAAGTCACTCGGGTTGTTAGTGAGAGGTCCCAGGATCGAGCCCAGGCCACGGGATGAATGGAATGGCCAATTCTTTTTTTTTTTAAAAAAGTACATGATCTTGTCTTAATCAGGGTTTGACCAAGAGTGATAGTTGACATGAGGAATATGTGGATTAGGTTTGTCTTTCTTCAAAATACGCCCTTACCTCTTACTTGGCCTACAATTCGGTATGCTTGTATTATATGTGTACAAATACTTAGCATATGGTACTGGATGAAATGATTGTTCTTATATGTTATTGTTACGACCCCACCTTCCAGTAACCCCCAATTAAGGGAGACCGATAAGTAGAAGCCGCACCCATAATTTTCGGATCAAAGGTTCAGCACTTAACCAAGAACAATTATTAAATTTTAACAGACTAAACTGAAAAGCTGTAAGAAAATAAACTTCCGCATACCTTTTTGAAAACTTGGATCTCTAAACTTCTATCCACTTATGGATTCTACTCTAACTAATCCTCTTTGTATTTTACTTCATATATTTCACAATATGATGATTTACTGTTTGTCCTTTTGGCTTGTACCTAAAATGCCGACAAACAAAATGTTGGTCAGTCGAAGCTGGTATGTGGGGGAAACAATAATCATGTAAATATGTTAACAATGTAATCATTCAATTAATCATTTAAAAACCAATATTACATTTTAGATATAAGTTCGCGATCCAAGAGTACCCTATCCTCTGTGTTGTCCCCCTTAAACCCCTCATGATCCACCTATCAAGTGAACCAGTTTCTAGGGTTGAGTCACATGGAACTACTCATAGGTAGACCACTCCTTAACTCAGGGTATGCTAAAGAGTCTCATGGCACTATACGTAGGTAGCCCAGTTTCTAACTCACGGTAACCTAAACCTTGCTCTAGGATTACCTCTTTTTTAGCCTTTTCAAAGCAACAGAGGTGGACCCGGATCTAGCCAGATATATATATATATGCCCATTTATAGTGATAATCATAGTCACTTTATAGTTGCATGAAATAAATAGACATCCAACAGTTATTTTCAAGCAACCGATAAAACTTCGGGAATCGCCGTGAAACTAGAGTGATTATTCATAAGCGTAACCACATACATGATTTGATGATTTCACAAGCATTAAGCAATTCCAACCAAGAAAGCAATCCAAGAAAGTAATTCAACAATCACATAATTCCTGAAAAGAATATGTACTCTATTTATTACACACTTTATAAAGAATCTACTTTATCGACTTGGATTCACTTTCTAAGGTTTCTGTATCCATTTTAGGGTTTCGTTCGCAATTAGGGTTTCACTTCATATTTTATTATTCTAAACCCTAATTTATACCATTACTCATTATCTCATCCATTCTTCAATATTAATGATGAACCTTGTGTTTATAAGAAGGTTAGTAGGAGCATGATTGTATTTCTCCTATTATATGAAGATGACATGTTACTGACGGGAAATGACATACCTACTCTATAATCAGTTAAAACATGGTTGGGTAATACCTTCTCTATGAAGGACTTAGGTGAAGCATCCTATATTCTAGGAATCAAGATCTATAGAGATAGATCTAGAAGGATTCTTGTCCTAAGTCAAAGTACATACATTGACATAGTGCTATAGAGGTTTAGCTTGAAGAATTCTAAGAGAGGAAACGTACCCATGTCTATGGAATAAGTCTCTCTAGAACTCATTTTCCTAGCTCATTAGAAAAGCATGCATAAATAAATAAATATTTTGTATGATATATGGTTTGGGTTGAGGATGTACTAAGAACATTTTATTATTAATGAACATAAATAATTGATTTATTATTAATAAAAGGTGTTATTATATGTCCTAAGAACATATAATAGTGGAAAAACTTAATAATGTCCTAAGAACATCTTCACTCGAGGATATATGGTTTGGGTTGAGGATCTGAACATGAGATCATATGTATAATAAGAGTTCCCGTTCTTATTATGTCCATATTCATTTACTATTGTTGATAGTACAGGACAAGAAAATACACGAGACTAGCATGTATGCTGAGTGATGACTATGTCTCTTTAGTCATGATATTCGATATCAACTCACATACATGGGTACATGTTAGAGAACAAGTTGTATTTGATAGACCCACCTTGAGATTGACACATGGAAGTCATGTAATAACATGATAGAGTCATATATCAATGTGAAGTGGTGATTATGATCCTTAGAACTGAAGTCACTATAGTAACACATGTTGTTATGTGTACATTGACATTAGCCTAACATGTTTTGAATATAAGCTACCAAAAAGGTGGTGATAGGGTACATTGTGAAACATGGGGAATATTGTGAGCGATGTAGATGGAACCTTACCCTTCTTTGGAATGATATCCTTGGACACTTGATAACAGAGACTATAAAATACACAACGACTTTCAAGTGAGGCAATACATGATATTGATCTCACATGTCTCAAATAGTATACTCTAGTTCAAGGAACATGTATTGAATAGTAAGAGGATGACAGTGCATGCCTCAGTTACAATATGGATATATGTGACAAAGGGATTATACGGTCACAGTAACATTGGTCACTTTACAAATTGTATTTGTTCTCCAATTCATTCCTACTACTTTCGTGGAAATGATGTGGGGCTAGACATCAGTCTTTTCTTGTGTTATTTTGAACATCACTACGAACATAATTAGGAACATATAGGGTCACACACATAAGGATGCATAAGGGAATTCAAGCTTGCAATCAAATATACGATTAGAATGGTTCTAAATAATGAACAAACTGATTAACCTCTAATAAGGTGAGTAGAAAATTTGTTCAGCTAATCGAATTGTTTGGGTCAATAGATCAATTGATTATCAATTGGTCGATTTAGTTTTTGATGACTGGAATAACATGATATGTTGATCAAGAAACCTTGTCAGGAAATCATAACGAGAAAAATCTCAAATTGCAAGCAATTCGAATATGGATCCGAATTGTCCTAATTGGCAGATCAGCTAACTTGATTGGGCAATTAGAATGTCCAATAGGACCATAATCATCTGATCAAGTAATGTGATCGGGCGGTCAGGATCCAATTTGAGTTTTTTAGCATCAGATTATTTTTGGAATTGTGATTAGGAAAGGGATTGGAAGTAGAGTTTTCCAAGCCCATGACTCCCCAATATAAAGTGGGCACATCTCGAAGGGTTTAACACAATATTTGGGACAACTTATGAGAGAATTTGTCCATCAAAGTTCTCTCTTATAGAGAAAGTCACCTCAAGGATTATTTCCCAAGATCAGATAAGAAAGATAGTTATAAGATGACTAACACATCAATAACTCAGGTTCTTCTTTGACTTGGTGGTCAAGGTGATGCACCATGTTCTCATTCATACGCATGGACAAAATAGAGGTTGAGGCACACATTTTGAGGTTTGGAGAAGTTGTTCCACAAGAAGATAGTCATACATTAACTTGGTTACTAATTGATGTCTCTTTCTCGTTTATCAAGATTTCTTGGTGGTAGTTTCAAATCTAGATCTGAAAGATCATATTCTTTACTGTAAAAGATGTGTCTAGCTTTAGACAACTAGTTTTCACAAAGGTATAATCTTTATCCCTTCTTATGTGTTTTGTTCATTGATGTTTTATAGCTACCACAAATCTTACGACTAGGATATAAAGAGAAGATTTTTTTTTGTTTATTATTCTACTATGTCCCTCTCTCAAAACCCCTATACAAATATCAAAACTACTTCTACCTAATATAAATTCTAACAACCAAGGAGCTCATGTGGTGGGAATGAGCATAAGAAATTGCATACTGCTTGTAGGAGAATCCCGATTAGATTTCATTGTGCAAGAGGAGACAAAAAGTTGTCTTGAGATGGAAACTTAAAATCCTATGGAAATATTAGATGGAATAGAATTTGGGTATAATAGACCAAATGAGTTTTAAGGAAACGTGGAAAATGGTCTTCCAAAAAATTTTATGCAATACAATCTTTTTTATTCTAGTTAATTGTATGCCTATAGGTCTTTATCAAGGAGGATAGGATATAGGATGGTCCACTCTCTCCATATCTCTTTATATTATTCTTGGATTTCTTAACACACATGATGTGAAATTAGAGAATAAATAGATATAATATTTTTCATAGAACAAATACTTTTAAAACAATTTATTTTTTTAGATGTTGTATTGGTGTTAGTGGAAGAAAAACCACACGGGTTAAAGATATTCAAGAAATATTAGATTTATTTTTTGATCTAACATGTGTTTTCATGAATGAAACTAAAACACAAATGTTTCTTTCCAATAATTGTAGAACCTAGGGTACATTTTCTCAGAATATGTAGTTTAAATAAGTTTTATTTCCATAAAATTTATGGTTTCTCCTTGTAGATAGCAATTTAAAAGTGGTTGACTTCACAAATTATATGTACAATCTTAAGGAGTTGCTGGAAATATGGTCAACAACTAATAATTTAGTTGCATGGAGGGAAACTCTTATCAAGGCTTTTTTGAACATTTCCTTTTTGTCCTAATAAAGTAGGGATACATACAAAAAAATCATGTGTGATAGATTTCCAACACATATATCTAATTTCTTATGTATTAATCTCTACCATTCAATGAAGGAAACTCATCCAAATCTACACAAAGATGAGTGTGAGTTAGATCTCAGACCACCAATATGAATTTTTAAAAGGATGACATAGAAATAGTTTATCAATATGAAAACAAAATATGTGGTGTGTGAAAGGTGGATGAAAGATAGATACCATTGTGTGTTAAACTATAATCAACACATAAGAGAGTATGGGTATTAATGGGTCATCAACTTGATGACAATCATGTAGAAATAAGTTAAATGCAAGTTCATCCAAGATGGAGAGGAAATGGAGACTAATTGATCAGAACTTATATTAGGTATGTTGGATTAGATATATATGGTTTGATGAACATATTCTAAAAATATAGTTTGTGTGCATCTAAAAATTGCATGTGGTTTTTATCATATTGGATCATGTTTTTAGGTTGAACCTAAATAATGACAAGACCACACACTAAGTAAAAATGAAAAATAAATGCATGACTACATCGTCAATATGTGTGAGTGTATGAATAAAGTATGTATTTTAGGTTGCATGAAATTGAAGTTGAAGATTTAGTTGAATTCAAGCTTTAAAGTCATGATGGTCAAACGTAGAAGGAAAGAGGAAATAAAAATGAAGGGCAGTGGGTTAGCTTATATTCCTCTCAACTATCATGTATGGCAAGAAAGGAATTCAAGAACTCACTAAAAAAGTTATATGTAGGTGCAAGAAAATTTGTAAATTAGTATAAGCTCGTGATTGGTGTAAGTAGATGCAATAATATAATGTGTTAACATTGTATTGGGTTCTCACGTGGGCTATACGTAATTTTGACCCATTTTAGGGACATATAAATAAAAGTTACCAAGTTTTGGTACATGCATGCATATTCTACCACGTATATAGATTTGTGTATTTGTGGGGATACATGTATTCACACTGCAAGGCTAGATTACCCTTACATTAGGCAAACATGATGCTTTGTATACATTAACAATTAGTGAATGGAAATATAGGTATGCTTTTAATTTCAAAGACTTCAACAACAGTGTGACCAAGATCTAGAATGATATCCCAAAAATCAACAATGTCAATTCGACTAAACAAAAAAGTAGGAAACAATGATTACTTATGTTGATGTCGACCAACCCCACCTGTTTTGATAGGAGGAAACGTAGCAGTAGAGTAATGATTGTGATGCGTAGATGAAGGATGAAACTACCTTTCAGTCAAACTAGAGTTTGATTGAATAGCACTGGGTCGAACTAGGAGCTCAGCTGGAAGAAATTTTGAGCTATTCATTATCTCAATATTCGTCTCTCGGATGAATGATGTCATCATGGTCAAACTATGAGTTTGACCAAAAATCCTACTAGCTAAAAAGTTGAAAAAATGTATTTCAACTTTAGACATGTAAGTAATAAAATATAACAATTTTATGACTACCTAAATACCTACCTAACAAAAAATGTCTAATGGACTCAACAACATTAATTCTTCTATAAAATAGAAAATAAATGGATAGATACCAGGACTGTAATGCTTTAGAAAATCAAATTTATGTAAATATTTAATGCATACATGTGATAAGTCTATTGCATTGACCTAACTCATATATTAATGTAAATACATAATAACGTAGTTAAAATTAACAAAAATAGGGAACATGTCATTGGCAAATATAGGTCTACGTAATGCTCTATAGGGCCAACAATTTTATCATAATTTAATTTAAGGATGAATAAATTTTCTCTTAAACATACTATTTTTTGGGTGTCAAATTATACCCACTCTAGCCATTAGGAAATATAAAATTTCCTCCTATCTAATGACATATACAAATTCCACCTTTAAAACTAAATATATCTAAATATCAAACTAATATATTACATATAATTTTTTTCATACTCAAAATGTTCAACATGCTTTGAAAATCCAAATCTATTAACACTTCGTGTCAATGGATTGTTGCTTTACTTTAAAGTTTTTTATATATGTCCAAAATCTCATCTTTGAGTTTATTTGTTTTAGGATTTTTACCATTTCTAAACATCACCTATTCCTAACAAAGAAACATTTCCTTTAATCTATAATGTGTGTTCAAGCAAAGTTTCAATTTATTATGATAGACAATGAATAATCAAAGTAAAGATACTTATCAAGAAAAGATTCTATAACCGTGATGTCGGGCAAGGATGTGATTTAAATCATTTTTACTCATATAAAATCTCACAAAAAAGTTTCAACTCATGGTAAGAAAACCATTATATCTTTAAAGCATTCATTTATCTTTCTTGTAGATCACCTTTTGGAACGATACAAACATATACAAGAATTCCACATCCAAATACAAAGGAAAACAAGAAATATGAGGAAATTTCATAAATCATGGAAAGACAACGTCATTTTTCCACAACAAATGAAACTATCATTTAATACTTATGACTCGGGTTTGATACATAACCTCTTGGTGTTGATAACACCCAACTGTTTGAGATATTAAAAACTTCATAAGAGATACAATGAGCATAGACGATTTGGCATTTTCAAGCTCCATGGCCAGATCCATAGCCATAACCAGATCCAAAACCACCTCCTTTTCCGCCTACACCACCCCCTCCCCCTCCACCACCACC
This sequence comes from Alisma plantago-aquatica, assembly GCA_963693085.1. Taxonomy (NCBI): domain Eukaryota; kingdom Viridiplantae; phylum Streptophyta; class Magnoliopsida; order Alismatales; family Alismataceae; genus Alisma; species Alisma plantago-aquatica. The sequence goes on along the minus strand of OY856409.1, from coordinate 1,061,321,280 downwards.
TCCCCCTCCACCACCATTGCTATATCCTACACCAAAGCCATAACCTGAACCAGAGCCAAAACCAAGTCCTTTACCAGCACCGCCTCCACCTCCACCACTAATTTTTGGCACACTCTTACTGTGCCCATGACCATCCACATGTCCATGATCATGCTCATGCTTGTGCTCATGCTTGTTCTCATGCTTGTGCTCTTGCTTGTGCTCTTACTTGTGCTCATGTTTGTGCTCTTGCTTGTGCTCATGCTTGTGCCCGAGCCCGTGCCCAGTAGCAACTCCACCACCAAATCCATATCCACTTCCAGAACCAGATCCTGATCCATTTGTAGAAACCCCTCCACCTCCACCTCCACCTCCACCTCCACCTCCTCCGCTAGCACCGCCTACTCCACCACCACTACCAAATCCGAATCCACTCCCACTCCCAAAATTGGACATTGTTCCGTTTGTGGAACTCCCACCACCGCCTCCGCCTCCTCCACCACCACCACTTTTAAACACAACTCGTGTTGCTGATGAGACACCCACGAACAACACTACGAAGAAAGAAATAACTACAATCTTCTTAGCCATTGTTGCTACTGTACTTTGATGTTCAATGAGTTTGTGAAAGCAATGAGAAGAGAGGCTACTATTTATACTCTCTATGTGAACAACGTGGGCATCAGTATTACGAAGTCTTTCCAACTAGACACCCACTAAGACCATCTTAGTGCTTATCACGTAGAGAAATATTCCGTCCAGATCTGTAATGTTGTGCTTGTTCTTCTCATGTAATATCAATCTACTGTGATAGGCTATTAATAAAAGAATGCGTGCAAGAAAATAATAACCAACGCATCATTAGACGGTCAAGTTGAGCTCTCAGCCTGAACCACTAGTCTTCTTGAATGAAACGCGTACGTGATCGTTAAAATCGTGTACAAGGGCCTCCTTGGACCGTACGTGGAGTATGAAAAAAATTCTTGCGCGCTGTAGTAGTAGAATATCACTATCTTTCGTGTTGTCTATAGAAATCAGATGTTCTTATTCAACTTATCATACTACAAAGAGAAAATCAGAAACTTACATTCGTTAATCCTGTGACAGATATGCGATCATTTAAATCTGTTCTAGCGTTGACAAAGAAGCAGCAGTTTCTACTATGTAAAGTAACATGTTTAGCAACACCAGTTATTCACATTTACTGGACATGTATCCTTGTTGTGACTTCGTTTCTAGAGGGGATTGATGGTAGTTTTGGGCCATGGCAAGCTAGCCGCCTTATCATGTGGCCCAGAATTCCGGCTTAAAGATTACATGAGATTGCAAAGTGGTGCAATATCCCTAATTTCTACTGCCACCTTACCACGATTCCATATATTTATGACTTGCATCCTTATCCAACACTAGCCCTCATAATTTCTTCAGCTTTGGGCAAAATGATTTCCATTTCTGTTTATGAGATGCAACTTCTCTTTGGAACGTTGTTTACTCATTTGTAATGTTCTGGGGGTTATATTCCAATTTGAAAATGTCAAGATTTTGCTGGCCTATTACCACGACAGCAGCAAACATGATAAAGGCAAAGGAACACTAGCCTTTTCTAGTCTTTTCATCATGTACGGTTGGAGAGGAATCAATGTGTGCATGAAGGGAAGTCAACAAACCTTGAAAGATTGGAAGAGAAAATTGGTGAAGGAATCATATGTAGGCTCATATATAAAAAGTTTCTTTCTCTGTCATTCTTTGTCTTGGAATATGTTAGGGTGTATGTCGGCTATATGCAGGGGCAGAACTAGAAACTGACAACAGGAGGAGATGAATCATATTTACCAGCTATTAGTTGAAGTAGTAGGGGTTGAGGATAATAAATTTTGTGTTGTTATGACAAATAATATCTTTGTTGGGGTTTGAACCCAGGTCTGCACTCTATGCAAATAAAGCGCCTACCAGTATGCCTAGAACTTTCATTTGATACATGTTGACAACCATGTAATATGTATAAAACATTCACGACAAACATGTATATATACATTACTTAGGACTGTATTGGGGGGGGGGGGGTAAAGCCCCCACCAACCCCCTGGCTATATGTAATTTTGGGCCCCTTACAAATGTAGGGGAGTCGTTATAAAATTTACCTGATTCAGATAAATACAAACACATGTGTGTACATGTACATGTGATGCAAACAGTCACCCCCTAGGTTTGTATATGGCAATCAACTAGCCGATCATGAGATGACTAGAAGACAAGGTACAAACTAATGATTGATGACACCCACCCATACCACAAAAAAAATTACCTTCACTCCACACATAAACCCTAACAATAAGTCTAAGTACGTTATGGGGAAATAGCCCCCTAAATAATCAAAAGTTGAAAGGTCAAAATTATGTAAGTGATGGTGAGAGTACAATCTATAAGTTAATATAGAATTCATTATAATTCTCAGAGCTCGTTAAAAAAAGAAGAAACGATATTTGTCAACATAGAATAGAAAAATTTTGAACTAATGAAGGATGTATGAGAACATATGATCCTCATCTACATTCTAGGAAACCATCATTGTTACAAACATGTTTCTTCCTATATATGGAGGACATGGAGATGCAGAGAACACTTTGATCTGATATCAAAGGATCAAGGTCTTTTTTGTAGAAAGATTCTCAAACGTGGAAGATAAACAAATAGTTCATTGAGAAGATCCCAAATAGTTTGACAAACATCTTGTTATTGTAAACAATATATATTATCATATGTGCGTACATTGATCAGCATCACATCAATGGGAAGAACTTAGATGAGAAGAGCAAAAGGTACCATAGCTTATAAAGTAGGGAAATTCATTCACATTTATGCCAAAACCTCCATCATTAGGTGAAGCTATGGCACTTTTAGAGTTGGAAGTGACATATATGCAAAATGATACCATATGAATGGATGTATGGCATAAAGAAGCAGTGCTAATCGATCTCATGCTAGTTGCATGCAATGTAGAGCATGTGGGCATGAAGATAAGCATCATCAATCAAAGAGGAAACATATCAACAAATAAGGATGAATTGACCAACCCTAACCCATAGAAAATGTAGAAACAAAAAAGAAATCTCAGGATGTGTATGAGATACCACATGTGGATGAAAGCTACATGGGGACGTCAAAAGAAGTTACTGTATACAAGTAGAGATAACAAGACCTACCCAAAAAGGCAATCACCATTGTCGAGGAAGGAGAGATAATCACCCCAAGCTGGAAGGAGATACATGACTTTTAACTCTAGAAAAATAAGGGAATCTTTCTATACTTTAAATTGGGAAAATCTTCTAACTCTTAGATTTTCCAAATAAGAAGGGGAATTGGTCATGGAACTATAGGAAAAAAGCACATTCATTAGACATATACCAATTAGGAACCTCCCACATGCAAAAAAATTGAAACTAGATAAGTGTGTTGATGATACAATCGGACGTTAGGGATGTTTTCTCTCCTGTGATGAAAAGATGTTACTATAAGTCTATCGGAAATTGTTTATGCAATCATTGAGAACAATATCAAGATGGATAACATAAATAACATGAACATGTTTCCTAGTGGGTGGAATTATGTATCTAATCATGATAAAGTGGGTCTTCAAAGGTTGTGCTTTGATTGATCCCTAACATGTTGATTGTGATAGTCAGGAATAAGACTGATCAATAGATCAATTGGAATGCAACAATAGAGTCGGTCTGAGGAAAGTAGTTAATTCTTTTTTTTTATTTTTTTTATTTCTATCGCGATCCAAAGCAGACTATGAAGATATATCATAGAAGGTACATAGGTTATTAATTGTACTTACATGGTTTTAAAGACTTCAACATTGTCAGGAGATGGACTGAGAAGAATGGAGGAAGCTTGAGCTCCAGTTTGGTACTAAATATTTTAAGGTAGGCTGGTGGTAGAAATTGCAGTAGAAAAATATTTAATGAAATAGTTTGATAAAACCTTAGAACTGGAAAAAATAGTCAACCCATTGTATATCTTTATGGAAAATTGATTAAGATTCAAATTTATTTATGGAATTGGGTTAAAGAGGCAGTTAGAGATTCAAACATGCTCTTGTAAATAATTAAGTAATCAATTGACCTGAACAAGATCTTTCAGAGTGACCACTTAATGAGAATCATATAAATAAGAGGAAGAATTGAAACAAAGAGTAAATGATATCAAACATAAAGAAATATTCAACTAGAGAAGAAGAAAGAAAAAATGTCTCAAAGATGAGGTTAGAAATATGAAACTCTACTACAGAACTCTTGATAATAAAAAGGGGAGTTTTGTAACTAGAAAAGAACATCTAAAGCAACAGATTGTTGGCTTCTATACAATAGTGTACAATAAGGACACAAAGGAAACAATTGTTCATATTGTCCATGATAGGAAATTTCAAACTCTTAGCCACACACAATGCTTTACTGTGTAGGGAGGTTAATGGTTAGGAATTTAAAAGATGTAGTTTGGAACATAAGGACCAACAAGTCATACACCAAATGTTTTCATGCATATTTATGCAAAAGGACATATGGTATAAAAAATAAAATATTAGGTGAAACTACGCATTGGTTCATGATAGTTAATGGAAGAAAATTAGTCATGATTTTGAGGCATTATTCCCTAAATAGAATATACTTTATATGTATTAACACTCCTTTTTTGGTTCAATTTAATTGGTTATTGAGTGCATTGAAACTTGTCATATATGTAAAATGAACTAATAATGAATCAAATCAAGATATGTAACAAACTTCAAAATCATAAAATATTTAATGATGAACTATGAGTGTAATTATAGTTACATAAATCTGGTCATTAAGCACTAAAGTTCATTCTAGAGTGAGACAAATCTATACAAGCATATTAGATCCACAAGTAATGTAGAAATGGATGCCAAGATATGTAGATATGATTCAATGCAATACTCAACACATCTAATAAGCCAAAAGACTTCCCAATAGATTTTTAATCATTTATCAAGATACAAAATGAAATTCATTACAATTTATATTAACCAAATGAATTTAATGAAGGATTCTTAATCTCTCATTAATAGAAGTAATAATTATTCAATTTGTATAATAAACATGCATAATGGAAGGTATCTAATCAAGATGAACACCCAATTGTTAGATGCACAAGGACCCTAACCCAAGACATTTCCATAACCCAACCCAAAACCATCCAAACATGATACCCATCTCAAACCACCTACACCTAAAATCTTTAGAGTATACCTACACATGCAACCCTTTTTTATCTCTAATTATATTTAGGCTTGTCTACCACCTAAGATTGACTGGTATTTTGTAGAGAATGAGGTTGAGTGGGATGCCTAGAAAGTGAGCACACTACCTGAGTAGTCAGACCCCACTAAAGAACAATTTCAAATTAGTTGTAAAATTCTCTTGGATCTAAAAAGCATGACAAATGAAAGCATGTGTCTGACTTTACCCCTTTGAGATGATTAAGGAATCACCATTAAATATCTCCAAAAAGACCTAGAAAATGGGTCTCATACAAAACACACACTCCACTTCACCCCACCTCAACCCCATTTTGTATGCTCTTTGGACATGGCCCACCATCCTAGAAGTCTCCAAAAGATAGGTTTATCCTTAGGTAGGTGTCATGCCTAGTTGAAGTCTTTATTTCTTCTTAAAGATGGGTTTATTCAATCCCTAACCTTAGGTAGACCGCATCCCCTATAAATATAGCAAGGATGTCATTTATAGATGTTGTCACTTGTGTAAAATATTGAGAAACTACCAGTTGGGGTTGGCATCTAGTTTGTCTTTGGTTGTCACCTATTCATTCAGGTTGACAACTAGCCACAACATAAAAACCTAGGCACTCTAGCTTCAACCTATGGAACTATGAAAAGGATTTGGGGACCCTAATTAATCTCCTTTAGGGAATAGATAAGAAAATTTATCATGATTTACTTTTTACAACATCCAAGAAAGGTAAATTTTGGTCTAGCATGGTCCTCATCGCTTGTTTGCTAAAATATGTTTAGTAAAATACTTATCCCAGGAATCCTCCATACCCTATTAAAAAAACCCCAACTATCATTTAAATGGGTTGTCACTTATCGAGAGACCAACAACTACTACATGACTTGACATCTAGTTAGCCTCTATTTGGCAAATGTTCACTCAAATTGACTACTAGCCACCGCCTAAAAACCTAGGAACTCCATCTTCAACCTCCAAAACCCTAGAAAGTAAAATCTTTGAGGATCCTAATCCATATACTTGGTGAATACATATGAAAAATGACCCTCTTTCACTTCCTACAATGTTCAAGCATAAATTGGGCCTCGTTGTAATGAAAATACCTTTCCACTGCACCACCCTCAATACCAAAGATATTTGATGATACAAGCACAATCATTAATGATTTTACATATATTATTATTTTGATAACCCTCATATCTTATGCCACTATCATGTATGCATGTTTCTCATTGTATTATCTTCATTTGATCTAATCCAAAAAGAATTATCTCACTTTTATCTTGTTAGAAAATTCCAAGACACATTCTGGGAGTGCCTAACACCTTTCCATGTATAATAAATGTCTTACCCTAATGTTTTGTGGTATCTTCTTCCTTATATGTTGGGTTACCAAATCAACTTTATGCTTTCACCCATTTTTCGTTATAAATGTAGTGGGAACTCAGTTTTCCAATCGCCCACTATTTTGGTGTCAAAATGTAGCAAAGCATAAGAAGCCTATAGATTTTACTTCATACAATGTAATGTCATGTCAAAGATCTAAGTACAAAGTGATGTGTAACACCCCTCCCTAGGGTTTCTTACATAACGAGCAGAAGCACAGCCTAATCCCCAGCATTATCCATAATGTGGGGTACTTGGAATTTTAGGGAGGGTTGTCACAAAAAGGTAATCATTGCAAGTAAACAAATAATTCACCATTGAGATTCATACATTATTCTATGAATAGGAAACTATAAACAACAAGTCTAGAATTCTATTCATCTCTCAACATGAGAAACTAAGCATAATAATAAGCATCTCTAGATGAATGGATCACCTAGAATGGATGGCACCCCACCAGTAAACTCTTGGATGTTTTCTAGTCCTGGCTTGCTCTTCTTGAGTCCTTACTTGCTCCAAATCCTAGGGACATCGCATCCCCAGCCATGCAAAGGGAAAAACAACACATCAGTAAATGGTACTGGCACTTTATAATAAGCGAAAAGTAAATATACTTGAGTTGTAAGAAAACTTGACATGAATTAACTATAAGTACTCTTGAATATCATTATTAACATGAAGAATTGAAATGAAATCTTATGTGTCCCTCTGTGATGCCCCCTTAGGAGCACATGATTGCTAGGAAAGCCCTTGATTCTAGGAAAGCCCTTGACGACCCTTTTGAGGTCCATGATCGGGAGCATAAAAAGATTATCTCAATTCCAAAGACTTGATCATTAACATGATATTGTCATTAACATAAATCATGATTCTTAAACTTAACATGAAGGGATTTATCCCCATTAAGATGGTATCTTAAACATGATGGGATCTCTCCCTCTTGATCATTAACATTATTTTCATGAGTCTTAAATGATAAACAATAATCATGGTGAACATTATAACATAGAACATAGCATGTCGAAATCAACAATCAATAATATAGTGAATCGTGACTAAAGCATTAAACTTGAAGAAGTAATATCTATTTCATATTTAACATGCAAGCAACCATAAGTATTTGTGCTCAGCAGCATGGCCTGTTTACCTTGGAGCAATGTAGATCCTAAGATTATATCTCCGATCCTTGGGGAAGTGCCTGGATGTGATTTACAAGAAAAATAGGCTAGTCTACTTGGAGCAAAGTTGATCCTAAGATGATCTCTCTAATTTTTGAGGCAGCGCTTGAATGTGATTTGCAAGAACATAGGCTAGTGTGCCTTTTTCCTTGGTATTCTAGGATCATGGGGGTCCCTTTTATAGGTGTTAAGGGTCTAGAACTTTCTAGTCCAAGTGGATTTAATTTTTTTAATATCTTTTATCCTTTAATTAAACATTGGAATTATCTTAACTCCAATATATTAAAAGGTAAGACTTTGTGAAAAATGTGTTTCTCTTTGTTAATTACTAAAGTCCAACTTTGTGGTTAAAATAATTATCTTTTGTTTGTGAATTTCCTTTATCATCTTTCATATCTTTTGTATAAGATATTTAAGAGAGAATGTATTATCATTTGCTTTTATTTGTTTATCAAAAATATTACATTAGCTAAATTACCATTACATAATATTTGTAATCACAAAGAAAGAGAGAAAATGTGAGAGAGTTGTACCATTCCTTACATAATTACCATAATGTCTTATTTCCATGTATATATGGCCGAGACACATTATTTTATTTTATAATAAAACAAATCACTAAGTGAAGGAAAGAGAAAAAGAACTTTATGTTACATCTACATGCACTAGTTGTAAAGCAAGAGTATACAATGTGATTTCAATGTGTTAATTAAAAATTGTTGACTACAATTACTCATCCCCATATAATTCATTGTTGTTTAAAATAATGTTATAACTATGTAACAATAAACCATTTTTAAGTGTCCATACCAATTACATAAATTTTATATCTTCTCATCCATAAAGACATTTTCATTTTCATATAAAGCTTCCTAGTGGTGTTGGAAAGGTGACGGGTGAAAACCCACATTTTTGTAGTCTCAAATTAATATATTTATCCATTGTATTCAATTATTAAAACTTTAGAATGTTAAAAGAAAGAAAATAATCAAACTCTCCTTCTAGATTCCCTTCTACTATTTTAAACATATGGTCTCATCTTGACTAATTTTGATCAACAATTAATTAATGTTTACATTGCATGTGTTAAATGGATTGACATTGTGATTTATATTTATTTGAGAGGTCAAATGAATTTGAAACAAAACAAAATGTAGACCACACATTAATTACATACTCTAGATCCTTCCTAGTCAATAAAATTCAAATTTTGATAATCTTTTATTTACAATGTCCATATTTGTATATAATTCATTTTCATGCATTAAAAGGTGAGATAGTGTTAAAAGATTCTCCTTAATTATTTATTTAACTTTCAACTTTAATCATGAAACTAATCAATTAAAGCCATTAATAGTCTCATTCACTAATATTAGGGTTTTAAGGCCCATTAAAGCATGTTTATGCACATGAACTCTCAATTAGTCTAAATCGTGCAAAATTCATCCTTTTCGATCTCAACATTCCTTTTTATCATTAACAGGTTAATACCAACTTTAAACATCCATTAAACCCTATTAAACACTTTATTCATTTCAAAATAGGGTTTCTTAATCTTTAATTCATTAAAGATGATAATTTACACTACTTTTAGAATAGAAATAGGGATTAGCTTATAACTATATTTTTATTGGATTCCTCTCATTTTTTTGAGTAAAATACATATATTATTTGCTATTATCGGAGTTACGAATCGCAAGATATTATTTTTGCATTAAATCGCTTACTGGAGCCAATCAAAAGTTGCCATGTCACCTTGGTGCCATGCAAAGCACTCGCTTGATTTGGAAACATGACAAAAAGTCACAATTGCCCTTAGTTTAAGTTCTCGACTCTTCAATGCCCGAAGGGGCTTAACTGTCCAACCCGCCTTGGTCCTTCTTCCTCCTTGCGACGACCTAATATTGCCGCCTAAAGTGGCTCGGGTGAAGCTTCCTCCTCTCCTTCTTGGTCCCTAGAGCACCGGCGACCACTCCAAAACCTCTGCCACCCTCTGCCATGCCTGCGGCGGTCTCAAGCTACAGCCGAGGTGGCCGAAGTCGGGCCTGGAAGCTGCACCCACTGCAGCAACACCTACAGGTCCGCTGGCCATCTTGAACGAAGATGGAAGCAAGGGGGAGGTAGCTGGCTACCCGAGACCTCTGGAGTTGCATCGTGCCTTCATCATGATCCATCATAGCCGCCAAGTGCCCCCAAAACAGCCCTATGTTTTCTTGGTTAGGGTTATAATGGAAAGAAGAAGGAGAAGGGGTGGTAGAGCGTGAAACTTCTCTGGATCTCGACCAGGGATTTACCCCTTTTATAGGGTGAGTATCCATGCCCCATTAGGCTTGCCCTCGAAGCAATCAAGCCCTCTTCCAAATAGGAAAGTGCTTCCTTTACTACTAAGCAAGTTTCTCTCTCATTATCATCTTCTTAAAAACAACTTATTCATTGGATTTTTAGAAATACGAAAATATTCTCCCTTATTCTCTTTTGACTTGCTTTTAATCCATTCTCAATTGTACCTCTTTTTACTTGTTTTCCACATTTTACCATTGTTTTCAATTTCTTTCTTGATAAAGAAATATTTAATTGATCTTTTCTTTTCTTATTGCACTCTTTATGCAACTTTGGACTCCTTGGAACCCAAGGAACCCAAGAGGCACGAAATCCTCTTTGGATGTGCCCTTCTAGAGGTTTTCATATTTTCCTTTTCTCAAATATTCAATTATTCATTTACTAATTAAATTTTCTTATTATTTGGGCCCAATAGCCAATAAAGCCCACAACACAATCATCAAGTCTATTATAAACAAAATCCATTTATTCAAAACAAATTATATTATTATTTGTTCAATTATCTTTAATATGAGAAATTACATTTCTCACCAATTGAACCCAAAAAATTGGGGTTGTAACATCCTTCCCCTCTTATAGGAATTTTGTCCTCAAAATTCTTATCAAGCAAATAAACAATTCAGGATAAGACTTTTCCATGTCCATCATTGGCCCCTATGTGACTTTACCGTACTCATGGCGCTTCCAACGAATCTTTATCATCACATATTCTTTTCTCTGAGTTCTTTCATCCTGGCGTCTATAAATTGCATAGGTGACTCAGGCCATTTCAGCCTCCCTTGGGGCTCACTAGGTTCATTTCTCAGCACATGGTTGGGGTACCTCACATAGTGCACTCAATTGGACATCTGGAACTCATCACACATTTCTTTATCCTGAAGGGTAAGGTCAAACTTAACCATCTCCACCAAACCATGTCAAAAGAACCCATGCATCGGGGACTCGGCTCTCTTAGCTCTAACTTAGAGGGGTCGGATTTTTATGTCACATATTCTCCCACAGTGAACTGCATGTCAGTCTACTTTGCATCTGCTCATGACTCTTGTCGTCTCTAGGCTCCTTTTATCCATTGCATGATCAAAGCGACTTCATCTACACTCATTGTGGCCCTTTTCTAACCATCACATGGTCCTTTCACCAACATCACCTTACTGAAGTGGTGACCGACACAACCTCCCTTACAGAGCTTCTTTAAATCCCGATACTGGCTATGGTGGTCATCATCACATCTTTCATAGGACAAGAACTATATCTAACTATCACCCTAAATGAGCACATATGCTCTCATCTGACCCTTTAGTCTGGATCATACTAACCATTAGTTAGGGGTGATAAACTATACTAACATCGAGTTCTTCATGTACCTACTTCCCCCTTTTGGAAGAGAACCTTTAGGTCAAACTCAAGAACATTTATACTCAACCTCATGGTGTAGTTGAACCACCTCTCTCATATGTAGTTCAACCCGATCTGTCCCTTTACAGTACTCTTTCTTTCTCATGTCATCTAGGTAAGGTGATCTACCATAACCCATATTGCATCTCGATCTTCCTTGATCCAGGGGAGACTTACAAAATCCATAGTGATGAACTCCCTTTCTCTTTCGGGAACTCTTTATCCTCTATGTCAATGCACTGGGTTACCGATGCTCATCCTTCACTTTCTGTCATGCATGGCAACATATCACATGTAGCCTCATCTCCAGCATCCATAGTACTACTAGCGCTCATTATCTCAGTAATATCATGGTGTAAGGTGATCCCAACATCATTATTTCTTATATGTCATGATTCCTCACGATCGATTCCTCAGAACCCTAAACCATTCTCATTAGGGTTTTATTACCTTCCGACCCAAAGAAGTGTATCTGAGGTTCCATCACCATCCTTTCATTACATCAAGGACTAGACTGGCTAACTAAACAACCATTAACTTGTTCAACATATCTTGTTACCTCTTAGTGTTAGCCAAACATATCTTCTTTCCAAGCTTAGGGTTAGCCTAACAACCTCTTCTAGCCAAACTAGGCAGCTATATCTCAACCACTTCACATCCTTAGGTATTAGGTAACATTGAAGACATACACTTCCATGTATTTCACTTATCATCTCAAACTCGAACTCTAAGTCTATCTTTATTGAGAACACTCTTAGCTCATTCTTCTTGGTGATCAAACTCAACCTTGTATGACTCATATCTCATGATAAAACATCCTCATAAGGTGACCACCTCATTCCTCTTAGTGGTTGCAAACCATCTGTGTATCATTCACTTTACCAGGGTATGTTATCTTTTCTATCCCCATATCTCGTGGCAACGTTCCAACCTACGTCATCTTTATCCTTGGTGTATGGCTTGCGTACCTTCTTATCTCTCACCCCCATAATAAGAGGAAATAAGCATTTGGTGGTCGTCCAAATACAAAGTTCTACTTGTTCCATGAGTAGAGATGGTACATCCCATATTGCCAGTACACCTTCAAATCTAAGTTGAAACACGTAACTTATGTCTCTACATCACAATCAGCTCGATATCAAAGTTACCTCCATGGAAAACTAGTCTTGAACCTACTTGGGTCTGCACACATCCCTTGGTCATCTCCTCTAGGTCTATAGGGTGCCAACACTTTTAGGGTCATCCCTTTTCCCCTTATGCATCCAGAGAGCGCCCTACTCATCTACCCTTTGGGTCCCATGAGTTCACAAAGGTGATCAATCTCCAAACCCATGGCCCTCAGACAATGATAGATGTTACCTCCCGACCCTATGGTCATGTGCAACTAGGGAATTAGGCAACTCCTACTTCCATCGGTCTTATCCCTACCTGACCCTAGGATAGATTGAGGATTCTATTATAGTACATGTCCAACTTAGAACCTTACCCAAGCCTTCATCATCTCTCTTTCTGCATTTGTGGGCTGGATTTCATCTCTTCATAAGGATCATGGAAACCTGCCTACCTTGGTCAAGCCCCATACCGATTACCTCCATGGTAACACATCCATAAGCACTTAGAGATGGATATCTATGGGTCTACAGGTTCATCTCATACCATGTACTTTTCACTTAGCTTCTCAGGATCCTATGAGACCTCTTTAGGTTACCTTAAACCAACAAAACTGATATACAGCCTACCAAAGGGTCCCTCTCCTAGGATGGGAGGAAAACTATCTCTTGACAACAAGGTCACCAATGCCCTTAGGTCTAGGGTTTACATCCATATGCTTAACCCTAGTAAGCTATTAAGGCACAAATAGACCACTAAACCAGGCTAGGTCATCTGGGTTCTCATTCCTCATCATTAGATCAAGATCATACCTTCCTTTATCATCAAATTAGTTGTGAGGGGTTCATCATACCTTCGACTTAAGGAGTTTCCCCTTTTCCTCTATATGTGAGGAGTATCATGCTCGAAACTATAGCAACTTAATTCTTGTCATGAACATTAGGTACACCACTTCCCCTCTTGGGCCTAGGAACCCTAGGTTCACTTTTAGGTGTCCAACTACATGCTATATCTCTTAGCCATGAATCAAGCATGTCCAAGGTATGTCATGTACTACCATGATCCTTTTATATGAACAACACCTCAGAGTTGAGTCCTCCTCAAGAACAACCAACTAGGTATAAAGCCTCACAACTCGCTACTTAAACCTCCTCAGGGTCTAAGGCACTCTTTGTCTCTACTTAGCAGGTAAACACCTATACCATAGGCACATAGGTACCAAAAGCATTACTCTCTCTTTAGGGTTTGGTTCCTCTAAAGGACACCAAGATATCATCCATCTCCAGGGATCAAGAATGAGACAACCACTATCATCCACTTAGGTCGCATCATCCTCGACTCCCCCACTGTTCCTCACATCTCGGGGTTTAGGCTTCTAACCTTCTTGCTTGGTTCCTGCTCTCTCTCTAGAGCTAACTCCACATCCAACTTTACTATTAGAGGTCTCCTTTTCATGAAGGATCAAGCTTACAAGCATACCCCTATCTTATGAAGCTTATGTTTGATCAAGGTTATCCATAGCTCTAGATGCTTATCTCATAAGCTATTCCCTCATACTCTCCTGGCCAGGGTTTCAACCTATTGTTCGCACTACTACACATTCTGGGTGCATATTATACCATGCTCATATAAGCTCATAGGGTTTCCATAGGTTCTTCTCTAACCTCATCAATGAATGAGCTATCCTTCACTCAAACATGCACGACCCTTCCCAAGGTTGGGTCGCCCGAGGTACTAGGTCATCCAACCTCTTATGGCTCATACGTCATCCAAGGTATGTCCATCCAAACACCTAGTTTACCATGACATCTAACTCATCATGTTGTCTCTCTCTCTAACCTTCACTTAGGGTTAGGGTTAACATCATCCTCAGAGGATGTGCCAGGTTTCTACCTGAAATGGAGAGCTCTATCTCCAAAACTAACCCCCTTTATCTATCCTCCCGACAAGAACGTTTAGCCTCAAGTCTCTCCTGAGGGCCTGACAACTTATGTCATACGACCTAAGCATGTATCTATCCTTTAGCTTACGCTTAATCTATTAAGATTATGTCCATGACATCTCATATACATGCTTTTCATTAATTTTATGGAGGATTCCTTAGACCTTATTAACCTTACCCATACCTCAAGAGGGTGAGGAGAATAGAGAAAACCCTAATCCTTAAGGTCCTTAACAGAATTTGTGATGAGAAGGGATGAATAAGATGAGAAAGTCCTAAAGGTATCTTATTTCTATTCATACCCTAAGACTTTGGCCAGGAAGTCACACGGATCTGGGAGTCCTCATATTCCGACTAGCGGTGCGGAGGAAAATATTACTAGCCCTCGATTGTGATCCTTTTCTAGACACCTCCGTCTTTCGGATAATCCTCTAATAACTCCCTTGGGTTCTATGGAGTTTGTAAAATTTAATAATTATTAATAGTTAAGTGAGGAACCTATGCTCTGATACCAAATGTTACGACCCCACCTTCCGATAACCCCCAATTAAGGGAGACCGAGAAGTAGAAGCCGCACCCATAATTTTCGGATCAAAGGTTCGACACTTAACCAAGAACAATTATTAAATTTTAACAGACTAAACTGAAAAGTTGTAAGAAAATAAACTTCCGCATACCTTTTTGAAAACTTGGATCTCTAAACTTCTATCCACTTATGGATTCAACTCTAACTAATCCTCCTTGTATTTTACTTCATGTATTTCACAATATGACGATTTACTGTTTGTCCTTTTGGCTTGTACCTAAAATGCCGACAAACAAAACGTCGGTCAGCCAAATCTGGTATGTGGGGGAAACAATAATCATGTAAATATGTTAACAATGTAATCATTCAATTAATCATTTAACAACTAAGATTACATTTTAGATATAACTATGTGATCCAAGAGTACCCTATCCTCTGTGTTGTCCCCCTTAAACCCCTTATGATCCACCTATCAAGTGAACCAGTTTCTAGGGTTGAGTCACATGGAACTACTCATAGGTAGACCACTCCTTAACTCAGGGTATGCTAAAGAGTCTCATGGCACTACACGTAGGTAGCCCAGTTTCTAACTCACGGTAACCTAGACCTTGCTCTAGGATTATCCCTTTTTAGCCTTTTCAAAGCAACAGAGGTGGACCCGGATCTAGCCAGTTATATATATGCCCATTTGTAGTGATAATCATAGTCACTTTATAGTTGCATGAAATAAATAGACATTCAACAGTTATTTTCAAGCAACCGATAAAACTTCGGGAATCGCCGTGAAACTAGAGTGATTATTCATAAGCGTAACCGCATACCTGATTTGATGATTTCACAAGCATTAAGCAATTCCAACCAAGAAAGTAATCCAAGCAAGCAATTCAACAATCACATAATTCCTAAAAAGAATATGTACTCTATTTATTACACACTTTATCAAGAATCTGCTTTATTGACTTGGATTCACTTTCTAGGGTTTCCATATCCATTTTAGGGTTTTGTTTGCAATTAGGGTTTCACTTCATCTTTTACTATTCTAAACCCTAATTTATACCATTACTCATTATCTCATCCATTCTTCAATATTAATGTTATCTTAATAACGTATAACCCTATTTTTGGATTAAAGGCACCATTAACCATTAATTAAGTTCATTAAGCATCTTTTACATTAAAGATACTATTTTTATCCTTTTAATCCATGGCAAGGTCATTATACTCATTTATCATCAATTCAAAGTTCACTAGGGTCTAATTAACATATGAACTCGCTTTGCCATCAATTCTACCTTTTATACATGAGAAAACCCTAATTACTACTTTTAGGGTATTTATCCAGAATTAAGGACTTTTGTACTCTAAATAGCTTAGATTCAACATGTTTCAACTTTAATCATGAAACTAATCAATTAAAGTCATTAATAGTATCATTCACTAATATTAGGGTTTCAAGGCCCATTAAAGCACGTTTATGCACATGAACTCTCAATTAGTCTAAATCATGCAAAATTCATCCTTTTCGATCTCAACATTCCTTTTTATCATTAATAGGTTAATACCAATTTTAAACATCCATTAAACCCTATTAAACACTTTATTCATTTCAAAATAGGGTTTCTTAATCTTTAATTCATTAAAGATGATAATTTACACTACTTTTCGAATAGAAAGAGGGATTAGCTTCTAACTATATTTTTGTAGGATTCCTCTCATTTTTCTGAGCAAAATACATATATTATTTGCTATTCTCGGAGTTACGAATCGCAAGATAATATTTTTGCATTAAATCACTTACTGGAGCCAATCAAAAGCTGCCACGTCGCCTTGGTACCATGCAAAGCACTCACTTGATTTGGAAACATGACGAAAAGTTGTGATTGCCCTTGGTTTAAGTTCTCGGCTCTTCAATGCCCGAAGGGGCATAACTGTCCAACCCGCCTTGGTCCTTCTTCCTCCTTGCGACGACCTAATACTGCCACCTGCAGTGGCTCGGGGGAAGCTTCCTCCTCTCCTTCTTGGTCCCTAGAGCACCAGCGACCACTCCAAAACCTCTGCCACCCTCCACCATGCCCGCCGCAGTCTCAAGCTATGGCCGAGGTGGCCAGATTCGGGCCTGGCAGCTGCGCCCACTGCAGCAACACCTGCAGGTCCGTTGGCCATCTTGAATGGAGATGGAAGCAAGGGGGAGGTAGTTGGCTACCCGAGACCTCTGGAGTTGCATCGTGCCTTCATCACGATCCATCATAGTCGCCAAGTGCCCCCAAAACATCCCTATGTTTTCTTGGTTAGGGTTAGAATGGAAAGAAGAAGGAGAAGGGGTGATAGAGTGTGAAACTTCTCTGGATCTCGACCAGGGCTTTACCCCTTTTATAGGGTGAGTATCCACGCCCCATTAAACTTGCCCTCGAAGCAATCAAGCCCTCTTCCAAATAGGAAAGTGCTTCCTTTACTACTAAGCAAGTTTCTCTCTCATTATCATCTTCTTAAAAACAACATATTCATTGGATTTTTAGAAATACGAAAATATTCTCCCTTATTCTCTTTTGACTTGCTTTTTAATCCATTAATCACGAAATTATTTTTTCCTTAAGTAGAAAATACCTCTTCTTTAACAAAGCTACAAAAACCATTAATAATGTATCATATTATACTCTTATTTTGCAATTTTGGTATTTTCTCTTTCCTCTTTCTTCATTGGGACTCCTTGGATTCCAAGAAACTATATTATTTCGAAATCCTTTTTATTGGATACTCATTATCCTTCTAGATGCATCTAAATGCATTATTCTTTATTATTTCTCATTATCTTGTTTATTAAAATAGCTCTTTTTGAGGATTTCTCTTTATTTCTCTTTTATTTTCCTCATTGGTATCCCTTTTATCATTAGGAATCCTTGGGATACGAAATTCCACTAAGGATAACTCAATTGTACCTCTTTTTACTTGTTTTCCACATTTTACCATTGTTTTCAATTTCTTTCTTAATAAAGAAATATTTAATTGATCTTTTCTTTTCTTATTGCACTCTTTATGCAACTTTGGACTCCTTGGAACCTAAGGAACCCAAGAGGCACGAAATCCTCTTTGGATGTGCCCTTCTAGAGGTTTCCATATTTTCCTTTTCTCAAATATTCAATTATTCATTTACTAATTGAATTTTCTTGTTATTTGGGCCCAATAGCCAATAAATCCCACAACACAATCATCAAGGCTATTGTAAAAAAATCCATTTATTCAAAAAAAATTATATTATTATTTGTTCAATTATATTTAATATGAGAAATTACATTTCTCACCAATTGAACCCAAAAAATTGGGGTTGTAACAGTTATCTTGCTTGATTTTCTATACATATGGTTATGAACACATGAAAGATAATATATTTGTTCCATTATATGAAAGAACTATATCTCTTTGGTAAGCATAGTGCTAGTGAATGATCTATCTCTTTGGTAAGCAGATCACATATACAATGATCTATCTCTTTGGTAAGCAGATCATAAGGCATGAATGCATCTATCCCATTGGTAGGCAGATGCACAAGCATATAATGGAAAATGTGCCTAAAATATGTGTTTTCTTTTGGTAACAAATATCTTTGTGCAAGTATATGCTTTTTCTTATATTAGTTGATTACTGCTAGGTTCTAATTTTATCTTATCACCAAGCTTAGTAATGAGAGGTATATAAAAGACACGTAGGTGTACTCAGTAGAATATTCTTAAATATTGTGCTGACATGTACCACATCTAATCTTTTGTTTAGGTTGTGGACATATGATCTTGAAGAATCGGGATAGTTGAGATTTGTGTGGCGAGTTGATGTACAGGTGGACCTGTTGTCTTAAGATCATGTTGTTTAGTGGTAGTACATGTATATGTAAAAGATTGTTGTTCAATATGAAATATCAAATGTTGTAACAATTCATGTTGTAATTCTATGTTGAATGGTGAACATATGTTGTATGGTTTTATTATTATTCATGTGCATGTGATACTATTGTTTCCTTTTGACTTCCTCTGGTTTTCTTCTTCTTAGCCTTGTGTGGAGTGTTTAAAATGTAGTCTCGCTGAGGTGAGGTTTCAATTTGGACGTCCCATATCAGATTAAGATTTAGAAAATCCGGAGACGTCACAAGTGCATTAAATCCAAAAATAAGAAATGTTTGTCATCATCAAAAGAGAAGACAAGCTAATGTTCAATTTAGTCAACCCCCATTTTTAAAGATGGATAACTATAAGTAAAAGCTTAAAATGAAACATTCATACCTTAGCAAAATCTTCCGTGAGTATCTTCAAAATTTGTGCATATTTGCATTAGAGAGGTAGGGAACATATCATCCTTCTCCCAAAACAAAGTGAAACAATTGATGTATGACAAAGTGTCTCTTAGAGTATGAATTGTAAAAATGTGAAAGCTCAATTGGCAATATCGAGGAAATAAGTTCTGCTTAAAAAAGTTTCTCCCCCTTTGTCTTCTCAAAAAGGTAAATGTTATGAAGATAAGATGAATCTCCCTTAGTGGGATACTCCCCCTAAATATGTTCCTCATATTTAGGCATAGTAGTCAAGAAAAGTAAAAAAATGTCAAATTTAGTCAAACATGATTTATCTATAAATTTCAAGGGATGTTAAACCCGAAAATGAGTAGAGATTCCATAAAGAACACAAAAAAGTTAGTTTTAATGAGAGAATGTCTATACCACAAAGAAGTGATGTGAAGCCCATGTTGGTTTTAGAAAAGCCATGAATCTCGAAATCAGACGTCAAAGGATTTATTTCATTAAGATGGCCATATAAAATCTTAAACTTCACAATAAAGCATTCATGCTAGATGTAAAAATTAAGAAATAACACCATTTGGAAAGATATCAAAATACACATCCTCAATAGGAACAATGTGTAATTTGTCTCTTATAACTTTAAATTGTTCTAAAGTAAGAGGTTTTGTGAAAATATCAGCTAATTGATTTTCAATATCAATGTGATGAAAATAAATGTTATTTTTAGCAATGTGGTCGTAGAGAAAATGATGTCAATTTCACTGTGTTTAGCACGACTGTATAAATAGAATTATGCGCTAAATTTATGACACTAGTATTATAAAAAGAATCGGGGTTTATATAGAGAAAATCCATAATCATTTAGCACTATTTGCATCAATAAGACTTGTGCACAACATGAGCCGACTGCCATGTATTTTGCCTCGGTGATAGATAAAGTAATAATATTTTATTTCTTATGAAACCAAGATACAATTGATTTTTTTAGAAAGAAACAACCACCACTAGTACTTATATGATCAAGGCAGAAACTAGTGTAATCTGTGTCAACATAGGCTTTAAGGTAAAATGGTTGATCTTTTAGATACCAGGTACCATAGTCAATTGTACCAGATAGATATATCAATATTCTCTTAACAACAACTAAGTGAGAGTTCATAGGATTTGATTGAAAACAAAAACATAAACCAACGAAAAACATAATATTTGGTCTAGATGTAGTTAAATATGACAAACTACCAATCATACCTAGATATAAGGAATTTTCAGTAAGCTCAACGTTTTCATCCTTATCAATTTTGGCTGAAGTGCCCATAGGAGTGGGTGCATGTTTGCAATTTTCCATATTAAAGCATTTCAAGAGTTCTTTTGTACGTTTTTCTTGGTTGAGGAAAATACCATGAGGAGTTTGATTTATTTGAAAACCCAAGAAAAATGTTAACTCACCCAAAAGACTCATTTTAAATTCCTTTTGCATAATATCACTAAATAGTGTGCAAGGTGATTCATTTGAAGCACCAAAAATAGTATCATCGACATATATTTGAATGACAAGAAAATTTGAACTGTTACTTTTGATAAATAGCGTAAGATTTGATTTGCCCATAGAAAAATTATTTTTGAAAAGATACTTTTTTAGACATGGATACCAATTTCTAGGGACTTGTTTTAAACCATATAGTGATTTCTTTAACTTATGTACATGATCAATATGTTTTGGATGTTCAAAATCAGGAGGCTGAGCAACATAAACTTCTTCTTGAATTATTCCATTTTAAAATGCACTTTTAACATCTATTTTAAAAGAGTTTGATGTTTTTATGTGCACCTAGAGCTAATAGCATTGAAATTGATACAAGTATAGCTACTGGAGAATATGTTACATGAAAATCAATTCTTTATTGTTGATTATACCCTTGAGAAACCAATATAGCTTTGTTTCTAACAACTTCCCTGACTTCATTTAATTTGTTACGAAATACCCATTTTGTTCTAATAATGGTTTTATCTTTAGTCTAGGAACTAAATCCCATACATCATTCATAGTGAATTATTCAGTTCTTCTTGCATAACAATTATTCAATAACCATCGTTTAGAGCTTCATCAACCTTTTTAGGTTCAATCATGGATACAAAGGTGATGTTAGTTGTATTTTTGAAAGAGGTTCTAGTTTTCATTTTATTAAAAGGATCACCAATTATAAGATATTGTTGATGGTCTTTGATTATTCTTATAATAGGTTGATGTAATTCTTCTTTTTGATCTTGACTTTATTCATTTTCAACATTATCATCATCTTAGGTGATATGGTTAAATATTCAATTAGTGGTCAAAGATCATTTTCTATTTCATTGTTAGTTGGATTTGCATGAAATGCTACATAAGATCATTTTCTATTTCATTGTTAGTTGGATTTGCATGAAATGCTACATGAATTGATTATTCTACTTTCTTAGAAACAATATTAATGATTTTGTAGGACTTACTTGAGATTGAGTAGCCTAAAAAGAACCCTTTTGGTGGTTCAAGATCAAATTTATCTCTATCATCTTTGGTTTTAAAATATAGCATGGAGTTCCAAAGATGCGAAAATAATCCATTGTTGGTTTCTTAGAAAGGAGTATTTCATAAGAAGTCTTTTTAATTTGGGGATTAATTGAGATTCTATTTTGAACATAACATGCAGAATTAACAACTTTATACCAAAAAGTTTTAGGTGTATTATGTTCTCAAAGAATATTTCTAGCCATTTCTTGTAAAGAACAATCTTTCCTTTCAACTATAAAATTTTTTGTGGAGTACGAGGACAAGAAAATTTGTGAGTATACCCTTTAAATGAGAATTTTTTTTGCAAAAGCATAGTTGTCGAATTCTCACCTATGAACACTCATAATGTTGCAAATATTATTCTAAAATTGATTTTCAATTTTTGAGAAAAATTGAATAAATATTCTAATAGTATCATCTTTTCCAGAAAGAATATGTACCCATATTTATCTATTATAGTCATCAACAACAACAAACCACTGCTTCTTTCCACCAATAGATTGTGTTCTCATAAGTAGAAACTAATTCATATGTATGAGTTCAAGAGGTCTAGATATACTAATGATTTGTTTTGCCTAAAAAGAAGTTTTAATTTGTTTTCTTAAGGTACATGGTTCACAACTTTTGGGATTATCAAAAGAGATTTTAGGAGAACCACAAACTAGATCATGTTTATTAATTTTCTAATAACATGAGTGCTATCATGTCCTAATATTCTATGCCATATATTTTGAGCATCATCATTTGCAATAAGGCATTAATTACCAACAATTGAATTCCTAGCATTAGGTCTAAAAATATAAAGATTTCTTATTCTTTTTTCTTCATATACTACATTATTTGTGTCTTCTTCAAGCAATTTGCAGCAAGTTTTATTAAAAAGTACATCATAACTATGGAAAAAATGATATGATGGGGTGAAATCCTCAAACGTGTAGAGGTTTTTCTTATTGATAAGAGGCAGCCACCCTATAATGTCCCAGGATTTGTGGCCTTGGATAAAATGATATTAAAAGAAATGATTGGACCACCCATATCACCAAGGTGCACCTCCTTTTCAGGGAGCCCATCACTAAGAACTCCATAGTTAAGTGTGATCAACTTGGAGTAGTACTAGGATGGGTGACTAGTCGGGAAGCTGATCCTAGCTTGTCCGTGAGTGAGGACAAAATGTGTAGTTAAGGCTAGTGGTGGTCTGTGGGCCCAGTCATCATTCTTGAAAATCTACTAGAGCTTTGGGCAGTGGGCTCAGGTGTTACATTTGGTATTAGAGGTTGTTTACCATATAACCTCTAATAATTATTAAATTTTTAGTATTCTCTAGAGCCCCATGGGAATTATTAGAGTGTTTTCCAAAGGCGATGGTATCTACAAAGGACTACAATTCAGGGGCTGGCAATATTTTCCTTCGTACCGCTAGTCGTCTTACAAGGACTCCCGGGCTTACTCAAAATAACATACCTGTAGGATATCTCATCTAATTTCATCACTTCTCTACCCCCTTTGCTCCCTAAACCCTAGGTACATGAAATTTCTCTCTTTATCTCTTTCTGAGTACTAGGGTTATGGATGTTAAGGATTAAGATATCCTCCACCAAATAATAAAACACATGTAAACAAGAGGTAATGGATATAATTTTAGGGTGTTTAGAAAAACCCTAAAGGTGTTGGGGTATGGTTACTAACCCTTAAATCCTAACCTTAAGAATGGAAAGAGAAAATGCAATGAGTTCATCCATGCATGTAGGTACATCAAGTAAGGCATGCAAGATACAGATGCAGGTCAAACGTGCATGCAAAGAATGAGAAATAAGTGAGTGCATAATGAGAAAAATATGAAACCCTTTAGTGCAACTTTTAGGGATGGTGTCCCGACCTAAGGTGGGTCAACCCAAGAGTGGAGAAATGACATATGAGAGGGTTAAACCCTAAGATCAGGTTATGACCAGAAAGTCTATACTCCTTTGAGTTGGAACCCTAACAGGAAATGTGTCCCCACAGAGATTCAAGTAGGAGGTCGACATCCATCTACATGAAAGTAAGTGACATCAAGGCTCGAAAAGGGATTAGTTCTCAGTCAGAGCGTTAATAGATTGGCATACTAAATGGAATGGATGAGGAGTTTAGTAATGAGATAATATGGTTGTTGATGACCTCAGTCAGATGGACAATAAGATTTTATAATACGAGTGTGTGTGTGCTTCTCCGGATAAGATAAAACTAGATGAGGGTAAGATGTGAATCTGTAGGAACCTCAACCTTTTCTATAAAGGGGGGACCTCTAGTGCTAGGACCAGTTATAGGGTTAACTCCTATGAGACTGGGACATAGAAGGAGAAGGTTGGGAACATAGACTCCAAGACATGAAGAATTATGAGGAATGTTTGTATGATACATCCTAAACTAGACTGCCGCTGGATCAATGAGATGAGTTACTGTATGCATGATCCCTAGAGGCTTTTTGTATCCTAGATGTCCTCAAAAGGACCAAACCTAAGATACAGAGAAGGCTTCATATACAGTTGTGTAGATGATATGAGTACCTACTAGCTAGATGAGGGAAAGAGAGTCTCAAGATCCTAGAGAGGTACAAAATGGTAATATGTTGTGAAGCCTTGTACTCAGATTGGTATTCCCTTGTGTAGGACTCTAAGGATCTTTTACGTGAAGGAGAAAGTCGAGTAAGAATATTTTGTAGTAGAAATCTAAGAAGAAAATTTCATATCATGTTTTGGTTTGGTACATGCTTAGTGTCTTAGATGGCCAATGCCAAAGAAGTGAACCTGAGCTTCCTAGACCAAAGAGGGGAAGTGGTGGTATCAAGTGCATATAATGCTCACGAGGTTGACTGAGTTCATAGAGATTAAGCAGGGTACCCCCTCAAGTTTTGGGTTAAAGGAAACCCCACTTGGACTGTGTTATATGTTTGATGAACCACCCACACAAGTTGGGTTAGCACTACCATGCTATTGTATGTACATTTGAAATTGGTTAAACCTTGAGAAATGATGAATGGATATGACATAACAAAAAATTTAGAAATGGTTTAATAGGTTCTCTACTTGCTTTGGTTAGCCACATGCATGAGATATAAGGAAAGTGACTAGCTAACTCAAGATGAACATGTAATAAGGAACACAGCCTAATATGAGGAAGTGGAAATAGGAAATATGCCTAAGGGACGTGTCCTCTGGTAATAATAAAACTTTGGGTTTGAGTGTGTTCTATGAACTTTGGTTCTGCCAAGTAATAGGTTTATCCTGTCCTGGGAAAGGATCCTTCCTAAAGGAGTGACTTCATAAATTAGTTCAAGAATTTTGATAACATTAAAGGGATCACTCAAAAAATTGGAGATATTAAGAGCATGAAAAGCATAAGCACATAATTCAAGTATGATTCTTTGCACCTATATGACCATCTCTAAGGGGCATGAAGCATAGTCTAAGTGGAATGGGGCCAGGCCTAGATGGGTAGGTTGCTATGATCCCAATGAAGGGACATAAAGAAAACTATGGGTGCCCTAATAGATGAAAGAAATTTGGGTGAAAAATTACTATAAAGGATATAATGTGCTTGGATATTATCAGAGAAACCTCAAGTAAAAGGTGTGATGAAATAAAATAGAGTTGACATCTCAATAGAACCCTATGTTAATCCTAAGATCAAGTAAGGACAAGACCGATGGGAGTAGGAGTTGATTGTTCCCTGAATGCACAAGACCATAAGGTCAGGAGGTAATGACTAGGTTTGCATGAGGCCCATGAGTGAGGAGATTGGAAACCTTCATGAGTTCATGGGGGCCATGGGGTAGATGTGAGAGGCACTCCCTAGATGCATAAGGGGTGATATCACCCCAAAAGTACAGATGCACTAGAAACCTTGAGGGAATGATTAAGGATCATAAATACGGGTTATGTTAAGACTCAAAGGTTATGAGGAAATTTTTACTACATGTGTACATAGAATTAAGGGTATGGTGTTATGTGGAGAATGATTCGATCTGAATTTGAAATATAATGACAATGTGTGATGCATTGTTTCTACTCTTGGAATGGGATGAGCTTTGTATTTGGACAACAACCAAATGATTATTTCATCTTGTTATGAGTGTGAGAGATGAGATAGACACATGCTATTAAAAAATGAAGCAATATGAGGAGTAAATACTTAAGTTGAAATCCTATTAGAGAACTAAGAATTTGAGGAAATATCACACCTTAGGAGAGAATATTGGATATATAATTGGCAAACCTAGGTGAGAAAGGTAATAGCCAATTGAAAATTTCAAATGAGGATATAATTACTTAGTGGAATTTGGATTTTATAGGTATAAGTTTGAATCTGATTATCAAAATAATGGCTGCAAGAGTTGAGAAAGGTAAACCAAGACTGACATGTTGACTGAGCTTGTAACAACCTAGTTAGTTGACCCAGAGTTAGATGAGATGAGGGCTTTAAAGGAAGAGCCTCAGAAACATCCCTTGATGGGTTTGAATGGTGGAATCCAATATGAAAGCATCTAAGAGTTCCTAAGGATTACCCCATAAAGACTCATAACCTACAAGAGGCTCATGGCTATAAGTGTACAGTACACCCTGGAACCACAAAGATGTTTAAACACTTACAATGATGTTTCTGATAGCCCTAAAGGAAGAGATGCATAACAACATATGTAGCTAATTGTCTCACATGTTAGATGGTGAAGGTAAAACACTAACGACCTGGTGGGTTACTATAATCAATTGAGATTCTTGAGTGGAAATGGGAACATATTATTATGGACTTTGTGGTGGGTCTCCCCTAGATAGAAAAAGGGTAACTATGCAATATGGGTTGTGGTAGATCGCCTTACCAAGTCAACACATTCTCTTGCCTTAAAGACCACCGCCAAGGTGTCAGACTTAGCTGAACTTTATATTAGAGAAAAATTTTGACTGCATGGTGTTCCGAGTTCAATTATTTCTAATCGTGACCCTAAGTTCATCTCCAAGTTGTTGAAGAAAGTGCATGATGCACAACCTATCACCCCCATACTAATGGACAATCAGAAAGAACAATCTAGACCTTATAAGACATGTTGAGAGCATGTGTGCTTGCTTGGGGTGTATCATGGGAGCAATACTTGCCCCTAGCTAAGCTTGCTTATAATAAGAGTTACTAAGCCAATATCAAGATGCCTCCATACAAAGCTCTTTATGGGAGGATGTGTTAGTAACTGCTTCACTGGGATGATGTCAGTGAGAGGATCTTGCTAAGGTCAGAAGAACTATAGTTGAATGTTGACAAAGTCACTTTGATCAAGTAAAGGCTAAAGAGAGCCCAGGATCGACATAAATCATATGTTGATGTGAAGTGGACTGGCTTGCACTTCACTATGTGTGAACATGTGTTTCCGAAAATCTAACCCCTCTGAGCTATAGCTAAGAACATAGGAAAAATTGAGTCCCCGATATGTAGAGCCATTTGAGATTCTAGAAAAGACTGATGAAGTTTCCCATCATCTAGCCTTACCCCAGCAATACAATGTGATGAATAGTGTGTTCCATGTATTCCATTTGAAGCTCTATGTGAAGGATCCAAGCCATGTGCTAAGCATTGGGCCTATTGAACTCCCAGGGAGGATGACATTCCTTGAGTCACTTGTGAGGCAACTGGATACTAAGGTGAGAGAGCTTGGGACCAAAAGATAGAGATGGTAAATGTTCTTTGCATGCACCATGGAGAGTATGAAGCCACATGGAAGCTAAAGACAGACATGGAAAAAGTCCCATTTTTTTACTTGTTTGTGTGATTAGTCAAATTTTGAGGACGAAATTCCTATAAGAGGGGAAGGATGTTTTAACCTGGTTTTTCATGTCTTTATATAATTGAAATGCAATTATTTCAAAATAAGGGACATATTTGCATTTGAAAAATCACTAGAGGGGGGGTGAATAGGGTTTTATGATTATTTTAAAGTAATTTAACACAAACAACCACAATTGAAATAATAAGAAGGAGACAAGGTGTTTAGAGTGGTTCCAACCTTAGAAAATACTAAGGCAGTCAATCCACTACCCGGTTTCTTACCCAACTGGGATTTTGAAAGTATTAAATTCTATTACCTCTCAAGGAATTTACATAAAATTACAATACTTTCTACACCCTTTGGACAGCCTTCACCTTGAAGTAGTTGCACCAACCTTGAAGCAGCCTTCTTGAAGTAACTTCAAGCTCCCCCTTGAAGTAGCCTTCCTCTTGAAGTAGCTTCCCGTTGCAACAGCCTTCTAGAAGTAGTCCAAAGACCTCCTTCTTCACCAAGAAGATCAAACCCTCTCCAATCCGCAGCCTCCTACCCTAGGAGTAGCAAGGAGAGTACAAGTAATAAGAAAGAACAAGAAAGGAAATGGAAATTATAATTACCACTTTGAAGCACAAGGCTTGATTTGCCTATATCAAGCGTATAGATATCCTAACCAATGAGTATTGAAGTGTAGGTTTAGTGGATAGGAGATGCTAGCCTATAGGACACGAATTTAGAGCAAGGGAAGTGAGTAGCCAATGCTAGTGTTGCTCAATAGCTCAAAACAAATTGCCAATTGCAAGTATGTAAGCTCAAGTATTGCACAAGTGTACTTTGGGTGTCCTATGGCTTGTCCTATTTATAGAAATGGCCTATGGATGCTTAAGGACGTTCTAGACACTTTATAGGGGGTTCTAAGTGCTCAACTAGTCGTTAGGTATCCATTAGTTGCACTAACAACGGCTAGTTAATTAATTCTGAAAAGTGCAGACAGAGACATTCTCGGTCGAGGAATTGTCGACCGAGATCCCAGTCGGTCGAAGTTTTGTCGACCGAGGGACTGCCTGGAGTTAAGTGTATATAACGTTCTGATCCAACTCCCAACTACTTTGTCTGCTGTGTCTAACGGCTACCTGGGTCATTCTCGGTTGAGGAATTTGTCGACTGAGAGTATCTCGGTCGAGGAGTTTGTCGACCGAGAGTATCTCGGTCGAGGAGTTTGTCGACCGAGAATGACCCTGTTTCAATGTTTTGAACTAGATACTAAGTGTGTGTATGAGTGTGCAGATGTGACACTATTGAAGGGGATGACCTATCTAAATGTTGTGATTGGCTAAGGAAGATCTAACACTTGATTTACATGATGTCTAAGTACTTGTACATTATATATTTGTACAAGTTTTACAATTGATTACATTCATGAAATTAAAGCAATTTAGCATACAGATCTTCCAAATATTTGTCATCCACTTTATTCCTGCAACACTCAAGTAGCACATTAGAATGACCAGAATGAAATGATTGTCATTATCAAAACAAAGGGATTTAAATGATGTCCATTTAGCCAACAATCTCCCCCTTTTTGAAGATGACAAACATTTCCAAAATATAAATCAACTAGTCTTTAAAATGAGTTGAGTTTCATACCTGAGATTTACTTTGTGAATTTCTTCTCTTGTTTATGAAATGTGTGCTTATTATTCCCAAAGAAGTATGAAACATAGAATCCAATCCTTTAGGGAATATAGCAACTTTTAATGTAAGGCCAAGGGATTATGAAACTCATTGATTGAGTTTTTCAAAGTTACCATTTTAAGATTTACATTTATTTCTCCCCCTTTGTCATTTCAAAAAGATATCCGTTAAAAATATAAAAACTCCCCCTTAATTTGATATCCCCCATAAAAATATAGCCATCAAATCTTTCGAAAAAGATGTCCATTTGAAAGCCAAAAATAACACGATTAAAACCGTTTTTAAGAGTCACAAATATCAAAGAAAACATCTTCTAAGGGAGTGATGAGTAGTTGCTTCCTTATTTTGTTAAATTGGTCTAGTGGAAGTAGTTTTGTGAAAATATCAGCCAATTGATCTTTCGTATCAACATGATGAAGGGATACATGATTCTTAGAGATATGATCCTGTAAAAAGTGATGATGGATTTCAATATGTTTAGCTCGGCTGTGTAGAATGGGATTATGTTCTAAGTTTATAGCGCTTGTGTTGTCACAAAAGATAGGCGTAGATGAAAAATTAAAGCCATAATCATTTAACACTTGTTGCATATAGAGCACTTGAGGACAATAAGATCTAGCTGCCATATATTCAGCTTCAGTTGTAGAGAGGGCAACCGTATTTTGTTTCTTGCTAAACCAAGATACTAAGGCTCTTCCTAACAAGAAATAACTACCACTAGTGCTCTTGCAATCAAGTCGACAACCAGCGTAGTCGGCATCAGTATAAGCTTTAAAATCCAAGGATTGTCCTTTAGGATACCATAAACCATAACATGTGGTGTCGGCTAAGTATCGAAAAATCCGTTTGACGGCTTGAAAGTGAGAATGCATAGGCTGTGATTGAAATCGAGCACAAAGACCAACTGAAAACATGATGTCTGGTCTAGAAGCGGTTAAGTAAAGCAAACTACCAATCATGGCTCTATATAAGGAATCATCAATAGGTTCCCCATTTTCATCCTTATCAATTTTAGTAGATGTAGCCATTGGAGTGGTAGCATGTTTGCACTGGTCCATCCCAAAACGTTTTAAGAGTTCATTTGTGTATTTTTCTTGGCTTATAAAAATCTCGGCAGGCGTTTGTTTAATTTGAAAACCAAGAAAGAAAGTTAGTTCACCCATGAGGCTCATTTCAAATTCTTGTTGCATAATATTACTGAATTGTTTGCATAATGATTCATTTGAAGCACCAAAGATAATGTCATCAACATATATTTGAACAACTAGAAAATCAGATACATATGTTTTGAAAATTAAAGTGGAATCTGAATTTCCAATAGAAAAATCATTATCAAATAAATAATTCTTGAGCCTTTCATACCAATTTCTAGGTGCTTGTTTCAAACCATAAAGTGCCTTCTTAAGTTTGTATACATAGTCACCTTTTTCTGGTATTTCAAAACCTGGTGGTTGGGCAACATATACTTCTTCTTGGATTATCCCATTGAGAAATGCACTTTTTACATCCATTTGAAAAAGTTTGATGTTTTTGTGTGCAGCTATAGCTAGTAACATTCTAATTGCTTCAAGTCTTGCTACTGGTGCATATGTTTCATCAAAGTCTATCCCTTCTTGTTGATTATATCCTTGTGCTACTAGCCTAGCTTTATTTCTTACCACTTCTCCTGCTTCATTTAATTTATTTCTAAAAACCCATTTAGTTCCAATAATGGTTTTATCTTGTGGTTTAGGAACTAAGTCCCATACGTCATTTTTAGTGAATTGGTTTAATTCTTCTTGCATTGCCATTATCCAATAGTCATCTTTGAGAGCTTCAGTTACCTTTTTAGGTTCAATTATAGAGACAAATGCCATATTTGCAACATCTTTAAAAGAAGAACGAGTTTTGACTTTATCATTTGGATTTCCAATGATTAATTCTTAAGGATGATCCTTAATGAGTCTAGGAATAGGTTGTGTTTCAACTTGGTGATCACTAGTAGTGCTTTTGTTATTATCATTAGGTATTGATAAATTTTCTAATTGATGAGTAAGATTAATTACTTCAAGGTTTTCAAATTGTGGCTCTTCATGAAAAGAGATGTGAATTGATTCCTCAACTTTTCTAGAAATAGTGTTGTAAACTCTAAATGCTTTGCTAGAGGTAGAATATCCTAAGAAAATTGCTTTATGTGATTTAGAGTCAAACTTGTCTCTATCCTCTTTTGTGTTTAGAATGTAGCATGTTGATCCGAAAGCATGAAAATAGTCAACCCTAGGTTTCTTATTATATATGATTTCATATGGTGTTTTCTTCAAATAGGAATGAATAGTTATTCTATTTAACACATAGCAAGTTGTGTTTACGGCTTCAGCCCAAAATGTTTTAGGTGATTATGTTCGAGCATCATAGTCCTAGCCATTTCTTGTAGCGATCGATTTTTCCTTTCAACTATACCATTTTGTTGTGGAGTGTGTGGAGCAGAAAAATTGTGAGTGTAGCCTTGAGATGTGCAAAATTCTTCAAATAAATGGTTCTCAAATTCTCCACCATGATCACTCCTAATTGTACATATTTTGTTTTGTAATAGATTTCCAATCTTGGAACAAAATTTAATAAAAACTTGAATAGTGTCATCTTTGTTTGCAAGAAAGTGTACCCATGTATATCTACTATAATCATCAACAATAACAAAACAATATCTTTTGCCACCAATAGATTGTGTCTGCATAGGTCCAAATACATCCATATGAATGAGTTCTAAGGATCTACAGGTGCTAAGTACATTTTTGGATTTAAAAGAGGTTTTTGTTTGTTTACCCAAAGTACATGGTTCACAATTTTCAGCTTGATAAAAAGATAAATTAGGCAAAC
Source organism: Alisma plantago-aquatica (assembly GCA_963693085.1). Taxonomy (NCBI): domain Eukaryota; kingdom Viridiplantae; phylum Streptophyta; class Magnoliopsida; order Alismatales; family Alismataceae; genus Alisma; species Alisma plantago-aquatica. Next base: position 1,061,288,985 of record OY856409.1, on the reverse strand, counting down.
CACGAACAAGATCATATTTAACTAGCTTTTTGATAACACGTGAACTAGCATGACCCAATTTTCTATGCCATAGTTGTAAAGAATTTTCATTTACAAGTAAGCATTTTCCAACTACATATTTCATAGAGTTAGGTCTACGAATATAAAGATTCCCAACTCTTTTTCCTTCATAAACAACATTTGTAGTATTTTCTATTAGTAACTTGCAACAATTTTTGTTGAATAGAACATCATATCCACTATCACATAATTGACTAACACTTATTAAATTATGGTGTAAGACGTCAACAAGTAAAATATTCTTTATTTCAAGATTTGTACCAATATTACCTATTCCAACAATTTTACCTTTACCATTGTCTCCAAAAGTGACTGTTCCACTTTTCTTTTCTTCAAAAGTTTGAAATGCCTCCTTATTTCTGGTCATGTGTTTGGAACATCCACTGTCGACCACCCAATCCTACATTAAGATGTAGGTTTTGGTACCCATGTGATGGTCTGTTATGGTTAGGTACATTTAATTACAAATTAAAAATGTTTTAACAAAGAAAACTGATCAGAACCTCATTCGGTCGACAAAAGTTCGACCGAAAAGTGTCTCGGTCGACCAATTTGTCAATTGAGAAAGTTGTTGTTTTATAGATTAGAACTGAATAGGAGCATGAGTCTATTCGGTCGACCATTTTTCGATCGATTTTTGCTCTGATCGATTATTTCTCGACCGGAATAGTTTCTGTTTCACAAAGATTTCTGTTGTATATTTTGGTATGTCACAGGCATTTGCTCGGTCGAAGTTTTCTCGACCGAGAGTATCTCGGTCAAACTTTTTGTCGATCGAAAATGTTTCTATTTGTTTCAGTAATCTGTTTATATCAGTTCAGAATTTAAAACAATACATTAAGCTATTTGTTTAGTTGAGATAAGACATTTTGATTTTCAAGAGTAAGCATTAGATCATATCTCAACTAAATTTCATTCAAGTTTTCTAAGTTTGAGGTTTAGGGACCCAAACTAACTCACAATCCTTCTTCTTATAAGGGCATGAAAAAGAATAATGTCCAAGACGTAGACAAAAATGACAGGAAATAGAGTCAATTTCATTTCTTTTTCTAGGATTTTGAATTGTAGTTTTAGGTACAAACATGGTCTTAGTCTTGGATGCTTGAGCTCTTTTACTCTTTGGAACATATCCCAAGCCTCTTCTTCCATTGTAGCTAGAGGAATTTTTTAGAATATTGTCAAGAATGTCATTTCCCTTTAAACCATTTATTTCTCTTTGTAGCTTAGCAATCTCATCCATCTTCTTATTTATATCTATTCTTGCTTTATCTAAATCAGATAATAGAGAGTTTCTTTCCTTAACAACATTATCATAATCTAGATGATTACATAGAATAGGTTGAGTCTGAAAATTATTTAGTTTAGCAAGCAAATCAACCTTTTATTGAGAAAGAAGATCATGGTTCATTTCTAAAGTAAGTAACTTTCTATTACAATCATTTAAGGATGTTTGTAAAGACAAATTTTCAAGAGCAATATTGTTCTTTTCAGAAGAAAGATCATTTAATCTAGCATATAATTCCTCATTTGTTTTGGTGACCTTCTTTAGTTTCTTTTTGTAGTCAACATGTTTGTCATGAGTTTCTTGTAGACTAGCAAATCTTCTTTAGGCAAATCAAGAAGGCTTACCTCTTGGGAGTAGTCATCATCTTCTTTTGCCATGAGACATTCCACCTTCTCTTCTCCACTTTCACTATCACTTGACTCATCCCAAGCAGCTTTATAAGCTTTTTCTCCCTTCTTTTTATGTGATCTTTTCTTTCCTTTCTTTGCTTTAGGACATTCATTTTTTAGATGTCCTTTCTTTCCGCATTCGAAGCACCTAGGAGGGGAAGAAGAAGAACTAGCAATTTTGTTAGATCTAAATCTTCTATATTTCTTACCATTAACAATTAGGGCTTCTTCTCCTTCTTCTTCACTTGTTTCATCACTTTCTTAGGTGATGATCTTTGAAGATTTTAGAGCCACATCCTTCTTTCTTCCTTGTTGCAGTTCACGTTCTCATCGTTCCTCTTCCTCTAAGGTTGCCTCATGTGCTTCTAGGTTGCCAATGAGTTGCTCCATCCTTAGTCGGGTGAGGTCATTTGCTTCTTCAATGGCAGTCACTTTGTGCTTGTACTTGGGAGGAAGTGATCTAAGAATCTTTGACACCTGGTCTTCCTCACTAATCACTTTGCCTAAAGCATTCAAACCATTCACAATAGAAGAACATTTGCATACATTTCACTAATATATTCATTTTGATCCATATGGAATTGTTCAAATTTCTGTTTAAGCATTCCGATTTTAGAATTCTTTACTTGAACAGTTCCTTCATATGTTATAGAAAGTCTATGCCATATTTCATAATCCATTTCACAATTTGATATTCTATTAAACTCACCAACTGAAATTGAGCAATAAAGTATACTTACAGCTTTTGCATTCATTTGGTCAGACTTTATCGTATTGACATCCCAATTTGCATACTCCGTAAGAGGAAGTTCATAAGGAGTTGATACCATTCTCCATAAGTCCCAACTGATTACTTGGAAGTAAAATTGCATCCTCCTCTTCCTATAAGTGTAATTAGTTCCATCAAAAGCTGGAGGTCTAGCCACGAGTGTTCCTTCCAAGTTGAGGTTGTTGAGAAACCCGTCACCCATTTTTCAAGACTTTGTTAGAGTTCCTTGAATCCCTGCTCTAATACCAATTGAAAAACCACTAGAGGGGGATGAATATGGTTTTATGATTATTTTAAAGTAATTTAACTCAAACAACCACAATTGAAATAATAAGAAGGAGACAAGGTGTTTAGAGTGGTTCCAACCTTAGCAAATACTAAGGCAGTCAATCCACTACCCAGTTGCTTACCCAACTGGGATTTTGAAAGTATTAAATTTTATTACCTCTCAAGGAATTTACATAAAATTACAATACTTTCTACACCCTTTGGACATCCTTCACCTTGAAGTAGTTGCACCAACCTTGAAGCGGCCTTCTTGAAGTAACTTCAAGCTCCCCCTTGAAGTAGCCTTCCTCTTGAAGTAGCTTCCAGTTGCAACAGCCTTCTAGAAGTAGTCCAAAGACCTCCTTCTTCACCAAGAAGATCAAACCCTCTCCAATATGCAGCCTCCAACCCTAGGAGTAGCAAGGAGAGTACAAGCAATAAGAAAGAACAAGAAAGGAAATGGAAATTACAATTACCACTTTGAAGTACAAGGCTTGATTTGCCTATATCAAGCGTATAGATCTCCTAACCAATGAGTATTGAAGTGTAGGTTTAGTGGATAGGAGATGCTAGCCTATAGGACACGAATTTAGAGCAAGGGAAGTGAGTAGCCAATGCTAGTGTTGCTCAATAGCTCAAAACAGATTGCCAATTGCAAGTATGTAAGCTCAAGTATTGCACAAGTGTACTTTGGGTGTCCTATGGCTTGTCCTATTTATAGGAATGGCCTATGGATGCTTAAGGACGTTCTAGACACTTTCTAGGGGGGTCTAAGTGCTCAACTAGCCGTTAGGTATCCATTAGTTGCACTAACAATGGCTAGTTAATTAATTCTGAAAAGTGCAGACAGAGACATTCTCGGTCGAGGAATTGTCGACCGAGATCCCAATCGGTCGAAGTTTTGTTGACTGAGGGACTGCCTGGAGTTAAGTGTATATAACGTTCTGATCCAACTCCCAACCACTTTGTCTGTTGTGTCTAACAGCTACCTGGGTCATTCTCGGTCGAGGAATTTGTCGACCGAGAGTGTCTCGGTCGAGGAGTTTGTCGACCAAGAATGACCTTGTTTCAATGTTTTGAACTAGATACTAAGTGTGTGTATGAGTGTGCAGATGTGACACTATTGAAGGGGATGACCTATCTAAATGTTGTGATTGGCTAAGGAAGATCTAACGCTTTATTTACATGATGTCTAAGTACTTGTACATTATATATTTATACAAGTTTTACAATTGATCACATTCATGAAATTAAAGCAATTTAGCATATAGATCTTCCAATTATTTGTCATCCACTTTATTCCTGCAACACTCAAGTAGCACATTAGAACGACAAGAATGAAATGTTTGTTATTATCAAAACAAAGGGATTTAAATGATGTCCATTTAGCCAACAGCAATTTGTATGCTTTTCTTTAAAAGAATGGTTTCTCTTGCAAAATTCTTCTGCTATGAATTTTGTGGTTTAAACTATTTTTGCTAATCCAATAATGGATATAAGGAAAAAGTGTGAGAATAAATCCAATAATAATAAAAAAAGAAAAGGAAAATAGATAATAACTATGTTACGTGAGAGAATTGTGTAGAATTCTTTAGAAAGTGGAGTGGATGCCCACTATTAATTAATTTTTGTTTGCACATGGTTTATAATAAGAAAAATAGTCAAAATAAAGATAATAGAAAGGAAAGAAAGAAAAAAGGATGTGTTTTAATGCTTGAACTATGCCTTATAAGAGGAAGACTTGGATAATAAGGAAAGCATCTTTTCCTTTCAAGTTTCTGACTCAAACCTTGCCCATGGTTAGATAAAGTCATTATATATTTTCCTTTAAGATTTGAGAGAAAAACGAGTTTTCATGTGGTGTGAATAATTAATTAAAGATTTTTTTTTCAAACGAGCAAGTTTTGATTAATTAAGTTATTCTAATGACTCCCAAAAAGTAAATGTATGTTGGGAAAGTTAATAGTGACTTGTCCTCCAAATTTGGGATAAAAATAGTTCTCCTAGTAGCCTAGAGAAATCCAAGAAAAAAGAAGGTACAATATAATTAATGTATAAATTCCAAAATGGATATCGATTAAATATTTTCCAACTATATCTCTGGTTGAGGATCTCTTTAATATTTTCACACTGCTTTGTAGCCCCTGGATTGTGATCCAACGGCTTCAGGACTTTATTCTACCTCCCTCCCAAAAAAGAAAATGAGGCGCAATAAATTCCTACCATCCTTGGCCTCTCTCTCCCTCTCTTATACTTCTCCACACCTAGAACCTTTTCCTTTGTATCCGAGAGACAATTTTGAACCAGATTATCCCTAGATAACAACAGTTTGGAGACCCTAAATGTCTTTCCTCTTTTCGATGTTGAGGGGCAGACCCTTTAGAGTTGGCATCGCTTGGTTGTGCCTATATAAGGTACTGTGGTTTCACCTAGTGAGGGGGAAAGACTCGTTGGACTTGAAGGAGACTCTCCTCGCCTCCGATTCCCTAGCAAAGCTCTGCCCTTTTTCTCTTTTTACCTCCCTATGCTCCACCGCAGGACGAGCCACCGTTCCCTCGGGTCCTAGCTCCTCCGATCAATTGAAAACCCCCTTTGAGTCTGGAGGAACGTTGTGGAGATGTGTGTAGCTTCATATGGTCTCCCTAAAGTGAGACATGGAGAGTCAACTACTCAGTTGACCATCCATGGAGTCTATTCACGAGAAGGGGAGCAGGCAAGCAATCTTGAAGATGACGGATGCACGTTTTATTTTCTTTCCCTAGGCGTGTGAGGTCACAAGCCCAGGGGCACATGGGTAGAAGCATCTTTCGTCCCCCTATATGCCCTTGCTCTTGTGGAGCGTGCACCAACATGGCAGATACTTACTGGTACCAATAAAGCCACATGGAAAATAAGGTAGACTCCCCTTTATTGACATGGTGCTTGTTAATTGGCCTATTTATATTTCTGCTGTAAAATTGTATTAAATCATAGGATGATCAAATGATGACAAATTATACATGAAAATTGATCAAGAGAATGCAAGGAGTGCAATAAAAATATAAATCAAGGTGTAGATTTTCTCTAGTTCAAAAAGTACCTAAAGATTCCATATTTAATGTGGTTAATGCATTAGAACCCTAATTTCTAAGTTTTAATGATCTCATTATGACCAATTGATCTTAATAATAAAAGATTGGTCTTTATGGATAAAGAGGATGATTTGGATCTATTCAAACTAACAAACCATTAAATGATGAATTAGGGTTTCCTTGAGATTAAAAGTGTAATTAATGATAAGATTAGGGTTTGTCAACCCAAAAGGCATGAAAAGTGATGATTAGGGTTTAGGAAGCTAAAACCCTAATAAAATCATAAAGTTGACCTAAAGCCCTCTCTTGGAACCCAAGTCAGTTATTAATGAGGAATTTTAGATAGAATAACAATACATGAGTAATATGCTTAAACTTTAAGCATAATTGCTTGGTTGCTTATTTGGTTATTCCTAAGCTCTTACTTGGACATCAAGTTATGTCTAAAATAGGTATGTGGCTATGCCTAAGAATAATCGTTTTAGTTTCACGTGGCTTTCTTAGAGTTTTTCTGCATGGATTGGAAATAAATGCTTGCTTGTTTATTTATTTCATGCAATCTATAAAGTCACTATGGCTATCACATTATATGCTTGTAACTTGCTAGAACCCGACATACCAACTCTAGAAGTTTGAGAATGGAAAGAAATGAGAGAGTCATGATGATGATTAAAGACCAGGACCAAAATTGGGAAGGTCAAACCATGCCCCAGATTTAGAATGTCATATGAGGTCAGGCCCCAAATTGGGAAGACCAACATGGCACCTAGCTCCAAATTGAGAGGTGGCCTACCGTCCTCTGTAGGGAAAAATCGTAAGAGAGGGTATCTCAGAGGTTGAGTAAAAATGGGTTGATAAGTTCTGAAGAAAATGAAAATGTTGATTCTGTAACAATACATTGTTGTGATTATGTTGTTGCACCTAGATGCAATATTTTGTTTCCCCCACATACAGTATAACTTTTTATACGGACTGCATGTTTTATTTGTCAGAGTTTTAGGACAATCTGCTGTAATTTTGCAATTATGATGGAAATGAATACTCAAGAAAGAAGGCTCCAACAAGAATAGACATTAATGTAATCATGGAGGCTATAGATAGTTTTTACTTTCATGTTGCAAACTCTAGAATGTAATTCCTTTATTGAAAGTTATCTTGTACCAAACTCATTTTGATATCTAGGCCAGAGAGTGCTGGAACACAAGAAATAGTAGATAACATGCATACAAGGCATGGATAAGAAAAGAGTCAACATGTTCAAGGCATGAACAAGCCAAAGAGTGTTGGAATACAATAGAAGATTATAGATGATGTAGCTAGATAAAAGATTAGTCTATGAAGTCAAAAGTAGCAAAAATGTCTTCAAGATGAATAACAGTAGCAGAAAAGCATGAAGCTCCTTCATAGCATGTAATTCAACAAAGATACCATCATCTCATCATATAATTACCATCATGTAGCAAACATCAAAGTCTAGAGGGTGGTGGGGCATAGTCATAGAACACAGATGACAGTAGTGCAAACTCAAAAAGCAGCAAGTAAGATGTGCTAATCATAGCACAAGTAGCAACAATAATGTCTCCAGAATGAAAATCCACATATAAGATGTGTTAATCAGAAATAGTAGTAGTAACTAGGTGAGATGATGATGAATAAGTAATAATAGAAGCACAAAGATCCTCATAGAATCAAAAAATAACACCACAAAGCAACATGAAGATCCATATAGCAGCAATAAAAGTGGAATGCATATCCATATAGTAGCAGAACTAAAGTCTTCTTCATCTTTCTTCATCTCTCCTCCATCTCATCTTTTCTCTCTACTCATTATGCTCTATAATCCCTATCACGCCAACCACGAAAAGAGACAAGAGAGTGGTTAGGGTGGAATTCAAAAAATAATGATAGAGGCAAGTACTACGTAGGAAAGTATGCAGAGAAAGTAACTGACAACTCGAGTCAAGGTGATATATGACCTGATTACATAGATATGGATAAGAAAATAAAAAATTAAATTTTGGACAAGGTCAAAAAATCCTAGGACCAAAAAGTTTAATATGTATGTGAGGCTGGAACAAGTATTGAGGAGGTAGGCAAAAGGTATGTAGGTTGGAAGACCTAGGGTGTAAAAAAATATAAAGTTGTTGAAAAGGGAAGATAATTGTCCTTGGTAAGAAAGGGATAGAATCACGCCATATATAGAACCTTCCTCCATGGGTAGATGATGTAGCACACCAAGATGTAGAAATAGGTAGCACCTAACATGCCATGTATTGACACACCATGTCTGATATCACATCAAGCAGCACCAACAAGAAGCAGCCGATATGTTGTGTCGATGAAGATACACACCATGTCAGTTGACAAAGCTCGAAGTAGTAAGGCAGCAACACTCCATATAGATTGTGCAACATAAAATGTCAGTGAAGTAGTAACATGTTGTGTCAAAATTTGACACGCTATGTCTTGTATCATGATGACAAATTTGTCAAAGTAGATCCACGTCGACACCAAGTTTCAAGGCAACACTCTGTGTTTATTTGTTGAATCTCGAGGTAGAAGCAGGTGACATACCATGTTTGAAAGTGACAGGCCGTGTCCAAAAGTGGCAAATGAAGTTGCCATCAAAGAATATTTCCACCAACACACCATGACAAGTAGTGACACACCATGTCGATAGTGAATAGTAGTAGAAAAACCCTAGATTCAGCACTAAAAGATGGATTTTTCCTTCGATATTTCCACCATATCAATATAGGGGATTATATCCCTAAAATATATAGGAAGGAGAGATCATTATCCCATATTTGGGACTAGATCTCAATAGATGCAATAGATTATGTATCCACAATATCAGAAAAAAGATGACATCATTTCCTTGATTTAGAACTAGCAAAAAGAGGACATCATTTCCTTGATTTAGAACTATATCTCAATAGAAGTAGATGCATCGATGATTTAGGGTACCAGTGGTGGCATATAGGGATGCAGCAATGAATCCTCCAAGCAAGAAACAATGGTGGAGGCTAAAACATCAATGGTAGAGGCAAGAAAGATCCATGGCGGTGGCACCATAGCAAGAAACAACTTCAAGATAATTTTGTTGTTGTTGAAGATGGAGACAGATCCATGGAGAAGGCTCCAAAAAGAGGCAGGGATGGGAAATCTTTGTGGGCATCTGAGAAACACCTATTGGCGGCAGCCACCCACAAGGGGAGGTAACTCTCCTTTGTGCTCTCTCTCTCTTAGGATTGGAGGTAGCATGGGGAAACTTTCTCTAATACCATGTGGAAAAAATGATTTGATGGGGGGAAATTCCCAAACGTGTAGATGTTCTTATTATTGATAGGAGGCAACCACCCTTTCCTATAAATAGGATAAGGGGAAGCATACAGTGTAAGACCCCTAACCTGTGTTTTGGGTTAACCCTATTTTTCTTGCTTAAGTAAGTGCTTACGAACCTTGTTCTAATCCTTTGAGATGATCATAGAGATTGTGGAGATCTTAAGTTTCTAGTTTGAGCTTGTTTAGATGATGTTTGTGCCTTTTGTGCTTATTTTAGGCTAAATTGTAGTTTACCCATTTGTGAGAGATATCTTGCAATTTACCATCTCTACAGTGTTCCTTCTCTCTCTTTCCTTCATGAGAGAGAGAGAGTGTGGCGCTTTGGGACACTTTGTTTGAGGTTTGGTTGAGTGGTGACATCAGTAAGGGATGATTAGGGTTTCTAGGGTTTGATGTGCCTTGGCTATGTGTACCTTGTTGAAGGTGGTGACCTTTGTTTTGACCTTGAGAAGGTGTCTTGAGGGGGTGTCACAGTCGAGACACCTCCCTTGCATGGTTTTGTATCGACCAAGGTGGTTGTGGGTGTCTTGGGTTGATACAATTGCCTTTTTGTGGGATGTCTCAACCTAGCTTGTTGGTGACCCCTCTTGTCATGACCATGTTGTGTTTTGGTGTTTGTCTAAAACATGTGGTGGTCATGACCATGACCATGTGTTGGGATACCCCAGTGGTTAAAACCCAACATAGTTTTTATCACCATCTCATGCATGTGTGTTTCAAGTGGTTGCATGTTAGTTTCTTGGGTGGACAAGTATCCTTTTGGAGACCTATCTTGTTGACACCTCATCTCTCACCGTACTTATCACCCTCTTCTCTCCAGGAAAGCAAGTCTTTTCAACCATCCTCTTTCTCCTTCCTTGCTTGATCATCCTTGGAGCCTTGAGGAGATAAAAGGGTTGATCTTTGGAAGCTTTGGTGATCGGATCCCTTGCATGTGGCAATCCTTGGTCATCTTCAACCTTGGTAAGTGTTTGCTTTTCCTTGATGACATCTCTTTTTTATCCTCTACCCCCATTTTCTTCTCTTTTCTTGGCCTTAGATCATGGTTTGACATGGTTGTCATTCTTGAGAGTAAGATCCTCATCACAAGGGTCATAGGCCATGATTGGACAAGGTGACACCCAAGTGAGAGGAAGCTTCTTCTCTCTTTTCCCCCTTTTTTCTTTGGTTTGGCCTAGGGTTCTTTCATGCCCTTTTCTCTAGATACCTTTGACCATGATGTTCTTCTTTTTGGAGGTGATCTTGTGTCCTAAGTGGTGATCCATGTTGGAGCTTCCTTCCCTCTTTTGGAGCTTGAGCTTGGAGCTTGTTCTCTCTCCAAAACAGGCAGGTTATATAACACTTTGCCCTCTCTATTATTTGCACATTTCATACATGCATGCTGCTACTTTTTTCTCTCTCTAAAATGTACCCCTAATGTGAGAAGAGATAATTCCATGCTCTAGATCTTGTTTGATGGTAGTTAGCATGCTTGGTTAGCTTGGAATCTAAAAACCTAATTGATGGAACTCGATTTTAGTGATTATTGTGAAATGGTGGTTTTCTCCTGTCTTTTGACCTTAGTTTTGGTTGCATGCATGGTACTCATGTACTTTGATGTCCTATAGAGTATAGGTTCTACTTTCTAGGTGTTAAACTGATCGCTCCTTTCAGGAGGGTCAAACTTTAATTTTATAACCTGAAACCTTCAAGGACCCCTGCAACTTTATTACGGGGTCAAAGTAGATATATGGGGTTGAACACAGGGATGTGGGGACGTTTAGGATGCTTAAGACCTTGTTCTTAAGTCAGTTAAGCCAATACAATAGTTAATAAAAGTAAGGAGCTAGAACTAGTCTAGTTGGTTGTCACAAATTAAAACAAAACAAAGAAAAGAAAAGAAAACAAAACAGAGTCTGTAGAATTCTACTAATCAGAGAGAAGGAGTTCCTGGCTATGTAACCGCAAGTTGGGCAATCTACACACCCTTTCTCAGGTGTAGACAACCCTCAAACACCCGAGCAAGCAACCTACATCCAAACATGGTATGTACTGTGGTATCTATTCCTGTAAGGCGATCCCACTCGCTCCCGTGCAGCTTGACTAAAACCCATCAATGATGTGAAACCTCTCTCTAGGGTGACAAATCAGCACCCTAGAATATTCTAGATACCTTCTCAGGTCTAGAATACTCTATGATACTAGGAATAGGAGTGATCTGGGTAGAACCAGGTGGTGGGCTCGACTGTGCCCATGTCTATGGTTCTGTACAGATCACCTTGGACCGTCCTCCTTTCATATTTCAATCCAAACTACCATATCTTATCTATTTCTACAATGAATCTCTCAGTATAGGTAGAAATAGAAGTTCAAATAAGAAAGAGATCAACCAAACTAGCAATCATAACCAAAAAGAGAAGATAGAATAGTAAACATACTAGATCTAAAATAAACCTGCTTGCTTAAGGTAAAAGTACATAAACATGCCCAAAACAGGCTACATAGCCAAGAAGGAGCTCAACTAGCCATGGACAAGCATAGTTGGCACTGAACAAAGATGGAAGAACATCATTTGTACATAAACAAAGGAGAACGATAGAAGAAAGAAGAAGAAGAAGAGACTTATCCCATAGAGGAGAGGTGGCTCTCACTTCTTAGCCTCCATATGGGCCAGATCTCATCTTTGGATCATCCTCCTTGATCTTCTAGACTCCTTGGCCTCCTTTCTCCTTGATTCTGCCCTTGAATAGTAGCTTGGTGAGTGGATGGATGGGGAAATGGTGGATGATGATGGTGTGTATGTTCTCCTTATCTTGAAGAAGATGGATCCTCAGTCTTCTCTCTCCTCAACTTCCACCTTTGGAGATCTAAGAACGGAGGTGGAAGATGGTGGAGGATGGAAGCACGTTGAAGAGACAGTCATAGAATGAGCACTTCGGCCTTCTCAGACTCCAGACTCTCCCACAAGGCTATGGGAACCTCACTGGGTTGGAATCAACAGTTGGAACCTCCCAAAATGTGAAACATGGAACTCTCCCTCCGGGAACCCCCCTCCTGGTCACGAGGGGTAGGTATTTATAGGTGAGGGCAGATCCATGGTCACAGATGCACCATGATCGAGGTAAGATCTGTGGTTGTGGTAGATGACTCGGTCGAGGGGATCCCCACGGTCGTGGTCCTGCTTACCATGGTCGTGGTCGAGCTATTATTAAGGTTGATTTTGCGAGCGTGGCCGACCCCACGGTCGTGGTATATGTCGTAGTCGCGGTCGACCCTATAATCACGGTGTCAGTTCGGGTCATGGTCGAGGTGGATGCCTCGATCGTGGTCCTGCTCACCACGGTTGCGGTCGTGATGGATGGAAGCCTAGCTGCTACAAAAACCATGTGTCGGGCGAAAATCTTAGAGGATAGATGTCTTTTCAGGTTCGATGCCTGCAAGTCCCAAAATTGTCTAGTTGAGCGACTTTATCTATGAAAAGATAAGAATCTAGGGTTATTTTGAGCATATTAAGGCTATAATGACACAAAACCATAAATAAATGCTTGCATAAATACCTAAATTTGGGTGTTATCAACTACCCCAAGCTTAAAACTTTGCTTGTCCTCAAGCAAGATTGTGCTCAAAGAACAAAAAAATATAACATCCAAATTAAGCTTGGTGATAGATGCTAAGGCTAAGAAAAATAATTTAAAACATCAATTTTCCTGATCCATGTCTTTTCAGAACAAAACCCCCACCAATCGAGCACAATCCTACCAAAGTAAGATCAAAGAGTGTCCAGGCAAGATCAACCTATCGATACTCATGAGTGTTTGAATCATAATTATTAAACATAAAAGAATTGTCACATAGGTGATGTGATCATGCGGGTGATGAGCAATGAGCCATCATCATGAATTCATGTATACCAATCGGGAACAATGCGCCTCTCACTTATTCATGTCCTAAGGAACAACAAAAAGCAAACTCTAATGACTTCAGAGAATCCCGATCTGCATTAGATTGGTCCATGTAATGATCAACAGTCCATGCAGTTCGAGCCAGTTGGCATCTGCATTAGATTGGTCCATGCAGTTCGAGCCAGTTGACAAACTCCTCGTACTGTGCTCGAACCAACCCTACTACTGAGACGATCTCATATGTCTCATAGGGGTTCCTAGGGACTCTCTAATGAGCTTTAGGGTGGCACTGCCAGGCATGACATACCCACGTTCATGAGCGCAATCATACACCAATTGGGCACCATCCTCAACTCTCCTGAAAGAGAAAAATAAGCGCTCATTTATTCATACTCAGGCTTTTATTCTCTGCATTCTAATTTGTAGGCCAGGGTGAAAACTACTATGATATTTTTGGGATTTTGTGAGCGGCCAAGCCTCTTTTGCAAAATTTTAATTTTTCTTCTTTTTGACTCAATCTAAGGTGAGAGGGCACGTAGTCCATCAAGGAAAACATTTCAACTTGATTATAGCTCAAAACTCATCATTATCTGTTTGACACATGTGTGAAAAGTAGCAATTATGATTCAAGGATCCTTAGAATAGAGGCAGGCGTGTGAAACTGTAGCTAGGAGTATTTGATCGTGTTTTAGCTCATTCCAACGATCCTATACCTTGGATTTGTCATTCACAATATATATCAAGGGAATAAAGCTTTAAGCTATGAAAAAGGCACCTAACCTTAGATTCATTACCAAACTTAAGGAAAGAGTCAAAGAGAAAGTCAAGCAATTTAAGATGAAAATTGTGCATTTAGGCATAAGGTCAAGCATTTATCTATTAGATTTGCACCACATAGCCATAATTGCAAAGCTACAAATTAAGAAACAAAGTCTTACAAAGCTAAAATTTAAAAGTTTATGCTAAATGCAAGGGACATAGAAGATAAAAAAATTGCATGCATGCTATGAAAGAAATAAAAGGGAAAGGCAAAAGATAGAGGGTGGTACACCCTGAACACCCCAAGCTTAAAAAAAATTCTTGTCCTTGGGTAAATCTCAAGCTCTGGATGGTGTGGAAAGTAAGTGCTACTGGTAATCACTGTTTATAAACTGGTCTAGATCGTCTATGCCGCTTGATGTGTTCTCATAGTCTTGGTTTATTCCTTGCTAAAAATGAAATGACTGCCCAAAGTCCTGGGCCGGCTGGTAGAAAAATTGGAGGGGTTGCTGAAATGGCTGCTAAAATTTTGGTTGAGGCGGTGGAGGGAAGGCTATGTCGAACCTCTGTCTGAGGTACTGTACATCTTGCTCCAGTGTATCAAACTGTCTACCTGAGTCAACCCTGAAATCAGTCATGAACTCGTAAAGGTTCCCCGAATTAAGGTTTGAGGCATATTTCTCCTGCTGAGGAGGTTGCAGGTAATTTGTAGTAGCTATCTCTGTGTAGGGTCCTCCCTGATATGGCATGTCATGAAAGGTTGCCCCTGTCTGTTGTCCTCCCTCCTAAGCCTCAGGCACTGGTGGTGCTGAAGTAGAAGCTCCTGCAGCTCTGCTTGTATGATGAATGTTACCCTGGGTGTCCAATAGAGAGACATCCATGAATGTCGTTCGACATGTGAACTTTGCATTTGCTGGCAGTAGTATTTTGTGCTTGTAGTAACTGAAGATATAAAGATATCCTACAATGCACTATTTGATAACTCCTGAGTGAATCAAGTGATCCAAGTCCAACTTGGACCACTCGGCTTTTTCCTACATAAGTGCCAATTATCCATCTCCAATTCCAAGATGGAGTGCTATAAAAGTGATAATGCTCTCCATCGGCATGAATTGGACCTACTTCTTGAAAGAGTTGTGAAAGTGGCAGATGACGAAATTCCCCTCATTCACTTTCCTTCCTATTGCTGCACACCACAAGATGTAGAGGTATGCTGCACTGAGCGCCCCTTGACTATCCTGTTTTTTCAAGACGCAGTTTGCAATCACCCAATGCAGATAACGAAGTATCGGGTTGTGGATGCGCGAAGCTTTAGCGCCTCTAGCAACATATTTATCTTCCACTGTAAGCATTTTCCTTTCTTGAGCAGCATTAAAGTTGTGGTCCCATGTCTCCAGCGGGCCCCTGGACATCTCAATATAGTCCTCAACAGAGTGTGACAAACTGCTATTGAGGTGATCCATAGTGACTTTGCGAGACTGGTTCACGAGGCAAAAATGCATGACAGTGTGCTGGTGGTCCTTTGGTGTCTCTAGCGTAGCATAAACCTCACATGTGAGTCTATGATAAGCATTGCACTTTGCATACACAAGGACGTCTAGGCCAACAATTGCAAGATATTTGTCGACCTGTTCTTGTATCCTGAGCCTAATGAGTGTTACATGATCGGCATATCTCGGGTCCACCAGTCTGCACTTGTCTTTAATCAGAGTATCAAAATTATGCTTTTGCTTCATACTTATGAATAGGGGAGAAGGGAGTGAGCTTTGGTTGACACCATCAGGAGTGAGGTGGTGTCTGCTCCCCTGAATTGAATCATACGATGAAGTTGATCGTTGTAAAGACGTTAACCATTCTGCTGACTGTTGATGTTGGTCTCCTGCGGATGATGCTCTCTGCAACACTGACGGGCTCTCTTGATGCCCCATCGAAGTATGGAGCTCAACATCACGGCATGCCCTCAACCTTCTCTCACTGGAGACTTCCTATAATGACTCACCACTGTAGGTATCCATAGGAGTGGCGGACATGTGGCGGTAGTCAAAATCATACTCCTGCAACCCAAACCCTACTGAAGTAGAAAGCATACCCTCATCTTCATACACCTGGTTCGTGGTTTGTGTGGCACGGTGTGGATATCGGCTCCCGTACTCTGATAGTGATGAGGAGCTTCCTTCCCCCTTCTTTCACGTCATAGTCTTCTTGAGCTTCTTAAAGCTATTTTTCATTGCGTCCATGGTGTTGATTTTCTAGTGTTGATCTGGTTGGCTCGACCGTGGTGAAGGTTTGGTACTGCCACCCCAAGGCACTTCAACCTCGACCGCGGTGTTGACCACGATCGCTAAGGTGGCTTTGACACCGTGACTGGAGTAACCGAGGTGACTGTGAGTGGGACGGTCGTGACCGTGGCTTGTAACTTGACTGCGACCACGACCACCACAATGGCCTTGATCACCAATCCGCTCGTGATAGAGGCGACTGTGATTGAGGTGATTGCGATCTGTATCCTAACTGTGACTGAGATCACAGGATCTGGTGCAACTGGAAGTAGACGGTTGCAGAGTTGGAGTCGTGACTTGTAGTCACGGGTGGTGGGGAGGGGCTCAGGGCGGTTGCTGTTGCAGATGCCTATGTGCCTACTCCTTCCCTACTAGCCAATGATGGAAATAAGAGGAAGAGGGAAACGGGTTGAGAGCTATGCAACGGTGGGGAAAACTTGGGGGTTTGGCGAGGAGAGGGTCGCTCGGCCTGAGGGTATTTATAGGTCGAGCGCATAATTCCGCCTTGAGCCCCATCGTGCCAAGTCGCGTGCTGGGCAGCGGAAAAACCAGAAAAGGCACTGGAAACCTAGTCAAAAAGGAAAATATTCAGTCAAAAGTGTTACAGTCAGTCAAAAAGGCAGAGACAAACTGACATGCTAGTCAGTCAGGTCATAAAAGCATACCTGGGTCATGGGTACCTATGGTCGTAGTCACGCTGACCTGCGGTCGCAGTCGAGGCACAGGCTTACATGTGGTCGCGGTCCTTGCCTTTCAGACCGTGGTCACAGTCTTAGCATTCTCACGCAAGATGAAATGAAGGTGGAAAGCTTTTGAAGGTAGCATCAGAATCAAACACCATAGAAGAGCAACAAGATATATCAATTAACTTCTTACAAAAAGATAGACCAAAGGCAGTTGTCAGGGTGGAGAGATGGAAATGCGTGTAATAATAAAGAATTAAAAGAAATCTAGATGATGCAAAGGAAACTAAATTTTAGTAGTTAGCGGAAAGATAAAACTTAAATTGACTTTATTACATAAAATTTTAAAACTTAAAATTAAAGAGAAATTGTGTAGGTAGTAGGGGGTGGTTTCCCTACAACTCCTACACTTGGATCCCAAATTCGTAGTTTTGGGGTCCGAGTTACCTGTGTCTTGCTGCTCGGTCCACCATGTAGTGGCAGAATATGCGGAGAGGTGGCCCCTTCCGAGTCTAGAAAAGAGGAATAAAATCCGCTGACTTAGTGAAGTCGTCTGCGTGCTGGTATTTACTTGGACTGCTCTGAAATGAATTCTTCAGTAGAACATCCTCAAGGTACCTATCAATGTATGAATCTGAATAGGAAGGCCCTAGGATGCCGACAAAGGATGAGAAGGAGTGGAGAAGTCGGAAGTCTTCTAGAAGGATCCTCTCCTCTCTCTCCTCCCTTAAACTTGAGGTTGGATGCTCAGATAAACTTTCATGTATAGTTTGAGTCATCCAATCATCATCTGAAGTATCCCCAGGTAAATCTATTTGTGGTTCTACCACCCTAAGCTTATTGCATTCTATGGGATTTGGGGTGTCTTCATGCTCCGCAACCATATTGTAGTGGATTGTCCACCTTTCTCCCTTGAGTTTCACCAAGCCTTATAAAGGAATGGTGGTGAATGTCAGCTCATGCTGCTCCAACTCGTCATCATCAGTATATTCACTCCACTGAGAGGAACAATTGTCGTCATCCTCATCGAACAAATTGTTCTAAACCATGATTGGAGTACTGCTTGAAGCTAAGTGACAAGTCTCAATATGAGAGCTATCACTCTGGTCTAGATCAATGCCTGACTTAGGTTCCTCAAACCAACCTTCTGGTTGCAAGGTAGTTTGACTATTCTGGTGCGGATAAGAGTGTTCATCATCATCATCATAAAACCATTTATGCATATGACTTATATCTTACATTGGTTCATCAGTTGGGTCTTCTAGATAGAATGAAGCCCCCCCCAGGTGGGTTGGTCTTCACAGAAAAATCTAGGTGAATCCAGTTGATGGTTTGAATAGGATGGTGAGGCATGTTCCAATCCAGGCCCAATGGAATGGCTTTGATGATTGTAATCTTCATGGTTGTGTGATGGCATTTGAAATTGAATGGTAAACAAATCAATGATCACTTGAAGTCTCATGCCCTGTTCAACATTCTTGTCATGAATATGTTGTACTTGAGCAGTGATGATTTCAAGATCCGTCAATTCTACCATACACTTTTATAGGGAATCCGTTGTATCAAACTGATGTACTTGGACGAATCCTTGTTCAATAGTTTGGAGTATATTTCTACTGTGGTCAGCGATCTCCGTGGCTAATTGGAGCTAATGATCTTGCTTTTCTAATAGTTGATGGAGCGGGTCAACTTGTTCTTGGAGATGAGGAGCTAGTGTGTTGGCACTTTCTCCGACTAGCTCCACTGCTTTAATCAACTCTTGATTCCTCATCAATGCAGAGGTCGAGGGTTGATCTACCACCTCCTTTATTGTAATTTCAACATATGATGACGGTGGGGGCGAGTATAGCTCAACTAGTTGTAGAGAGCGGCTTTTAATTATTTTCCAGCAGTCAAAACTATAGAAAAACTCGAGAGGATAGGTAGACAACATAACTTGTCTTACTGAAGCAAGATCCATGGCTGAAAATGTATAAGAAAAAGGAGAGATATTCAGTATATATGAATAAGTTTGTGTAAAACAAAAAGAAAAATATGCATATATACATGCTTAAGGATGATAGAATAAAATCCTTGGGTGTGTAAACGTGGAAAACCATGTCCCCGGCAACGGCACCAAAAGTTGATCGCTCCTTTCAGGAGGGTCAAACTTTAATTTTTATAACCTGAAACCTTCAATGGCCCCCACAACTTTATTACGGGCTTGAAGTAGATATATGGGGTCGAACACATGGACGTGGGGATGTTTAGGACGCTTAAGACCTTGTTCTTAAGTAAGATAAGCCAATCTGATAGTCGATAAAAGTAAGGAGCTAGAACTAATCTAACTGGTTGTCACGAATTAAAACAAAATAAATAAAAGAAAAGAAAACAGAGTCTGTAGGATTCTACTAATCAGAGAGAAGGAGTTTCTGGATATGTAACCACAAGTTGGGCAGTCTATGCACCCATTCTCAGGCGTATACAAGCCTTGAATACCCGAGAAAGCAACCTACATCCAAACATGGTATGTACTGTGGTATCTATTCTTGTGGGGCCATCCCACTCGCTCCCACACAGCGTGACTAAAACCCATCAATGATGTGAAACCTCTCTTGAGGGTGACAAATCAACACCCTAGAATATTCTAGATACCTTCTCAGGTCTAGAATACTTTGTGATGCTAGGAACATGCGTGATCTAGGCAGAACCAGGCGGTGGGCCCGACTATGCCCATGTCTATGGTTCTACACAAATCACCTTAGATCATCCTCCTTTCATATTTCAATCCGAACTACCATCTCTTATCTATTTCTACAATGAATCTCTCGATATAGGTAGAAATAGAAGTTCAAACAAGAAAGAGATCAACCAAACTAGCAATCATAACCAGAAAGAGAAGATAGAACTGTAAACATACTAGATCTAAAATAAAACTACTTGCTTAAGGTAAAAGTACATAAACATGCCCCAAACAGGCTACATAGCCAAGAAGGATCTCAACTAGCCATGGACAAGCATATTTGGCATCGAACAAAGATGGAAGAATATCATTTGTATAGAAATAAAGGAGAACAATAAAAGAAAGGAGAAGAAGAAGAGATTTATCCCGTAGAGGAGAGGTGGCTCTCGCTCCTTAGCCTCCGTATGGACCAGATCTCATCTTTAGATCATCCTCCTTGATCTTCTGGACTCGTTGGCCTCCTTTCTCTTTGATTCTGCCCCTGAACATCAGCTTGGTAAGTGTATGGAGGTGGAAAATGGTGGAGGATGATGGTGTGGATGTTCTCCTTATCTCAAAGAAGACGAAACCTCAATCTTCTCTCTCCTCAGTTTCTGCCTTTGGAGATTTAATACTGAAGGTGGAAGATGGTGGAGGATGGAAGCATGCTAAAGAGATAGGCGTAGAACAAGCACTTCGGCCTTCTCGAACCTCCGGACTCTCCCACGGGGCTATGGGAACCTCACTGGGTCAGAATCAACAGTTGGAACCTCCCAAAATGGGAACCTAGAACTCTCCCTCTGGGAACCCCCCTCCTGATCGCAAGGGGTAGGTATTTATAGGTGAAGGCAGACCCACAGTCATGGATGCACCGCGGTCGAAGTAAGATCCAAGGTCACGGTAATGACTCGGTCAAGGGGATCCCCACTATCGTGGTCCTGCTTGCCACAGTCGCGGTCGCGGTCGCGGTCGGGCTGTTATCAAGGTTGATTCTATGATGCCGACCGATCCCGCAGTCGCGGTGTATGCCGCGGTCACAGTGTATGCTGCGGTCACTGTCGATCCTACAATCACGGTGTCAGTTCGGGCCACGGTCGAGGTGGATGCCTCGGTCATGATCCTACTCACCATGGTTGCGGTCGTGATGGATGGAAGCCTAGCTACTGCAAAAACCATGTGTCAGGGGGAAATCTTAGAGGATAGATGTCTTTTCAGGTTTGGTGCCTACAAGTCTCAAAATTGGCTAGTTGAGAAATTTTATCTATGAAAAGATATAAATTACTAAAAGATAAGAATCTAGGGTTATTTTGGGCATATTAAGGCTATAATGACACAAAACCATAAATAAATGCTTAGCATAAATGCCTAAATTTGGGTGTTATCATAAACACATGTTTACCACACTTACATGAGGTGTTTTCATGGTGGTTTCATGATATATACTCTAGGGTGTTGGTGATCATTTGGTATGAACTTTTTTCTCCATGCACATGGTGATTTTCCTTAGTTTCTCTTTATATTTTGGATGTGGAGATCTTCTGTTATGATCTATGTTAATCCCAATTTTGGTTTTGTTCTCTTACTTTAGTGGTAGCTTGACCTATGTGGTTTCTACACCATGTTTTATTGTAGGCTGCAACACTTTGTGCTTGGTGTTTTGGTCGAGACATCTACCTCCTTAATGGTTGTGACCAATGGGTTGCTTGGCTGAGATGATTTTCCCTTGGTTTGGTTTGGTTTGGGTCAAGACATCACCCTAGTGATGGTTGCAACACCTAGCTTTACGTTGTTCCCGACCTAGTTCTGGTTTCGGTCAAGATGCTCTTGGTTTGAGGTCAAGATGGGACCTTGTTTCTTGAGGTCACGACATGTTATGTTCTTCCATGGGTGGTCGAAACCCTAGTAGAATGAGACAAGTCTTCCCTTGGTGTGTCGCGGTGGTGACATCATGGGTGTTGGTCGCAGCTAAGACACCATGGGTAATGGTGGTCATGACACCTTGAAGAGTGGGTGGTCATGACCCATGTATGGTGGGTGGTCACGACACATGTATGATGGGTGGTTGAGACATGTACTTGAATACACATAATCAACGTGTATATATATGAGTAATGAATGAGACATGTTTAGTGTTATTTGGGTGGTTTCTTAATCAACCCTCATCATGTTCCCTAACTCTAATATACTCCAAGAAAATGGGAATTTATGTACCTAGGGTTTGGTTGTTGGATAGAACTCTAAAACCCTAATCGGCTATGAATGGGAACCCTGGCCCTAAATATGGACAATATGATATGTTTACTTATCTTCCATGAAGTGGCTATTATGTTATGTTGTTTTCTTTCTCCTGTATATAAAGCCCTAACCTTGCATGTGATAAGTATGTATGTCTTGTGTATGTTGTGGTGATGACCATATGATACAACATGGTGATTATGCATATTGTTGAGGCATAATGTGGTGATGTACATCCATGGTTTATGTGATTGGGTCCTATTACCTAGTGATGGCTTAATGCCTTTTTGTGATATGGTAACCTCCAATGATGTGAAAGAGGGATCTATGTCCCATAGTGTTGTAACATTGGTGTTGTCCTTGTGAATGGCAGTGATACAAGTATCACATGGTGAAAGTGTGACAAGTTCACACCTTATACATTTTATATCTTATGGAGTTGTACTATTTCCCTTATTCTTGTAGAAATTGTTATGGTTTTATACGTTGTAACTTGATTGATGCTAAAAGTCACCCAATTGGATAACTAATCAAGTGGAGCCCTAATCATGTAGGCTCCATGTGCCATATACCCTTTCTAGTGTCAGCTTTAATTGCTGGATCAAAGAAATGAGTATAATTCAAAGCGCATATTTTTCAATATGTGGGGGTGCAAGTCAAGGTATCTCCTTACATCCAAATTATAGGTTGTGTGAGACGGCCATGCATGAGCCGATCTCTTTATGATATGGATGTCCATGTGTGAGCCAATCCTTCTTTTAAGAACGGCCATGTGTGAGCCTCTTCTTCTAGTGTCGTGACCTGTACCAAGGTAGGCTAGGAGTTTATATATCGATGACCATGCGTGAGCTAACCCTTCTGGTTGATTATATGTCACTTTCTATAGTTGACAGATATGTCTCTACGGTGTTTTCTCTTGTGTTAACCAAGAGGTGTGGAGAGGTCATGGATTTTGGCTCTTACATTTGACATTGTATGGAACCAATTTCAACTTGGTAGTGGTCAGTTAGATTTGGGTGGTACGACTCAAATCGTTGGGGCAATAATAAAGATGTAACATAGTCGTGTAGTGTATCTTGTTTATGGTCAAGTATGAATAACATTGGTTGAGCCCCTTGCCTTATCCTTTTTCTAATTTCTTGAATTATAAGACAGTAAGAGAAGTCAATTGTTATACATGTTCTTCATATTCCTTTTTAGAAAATAACATGATCTACAGTTCAGAGATAACTGCCTAGTCTTGCTTAATTTCCTCTATTTATTTAATTCATATCATTTAACTAAATCTGCTCTATCTACTTAGTATCTTATTTACTTGCTTAGCTTATTTGTGCTTTTAATAGATGTTGGCAAAGAGTTATATCTCTCGCTGAGACGTTTGGTCTCACCCTATGGGTTTCCACATCTTTTAGGTGGTCGAGCACGAGGAAGTAGAGATCGTGATGTTGGTGCTGAGCAGCAAGAGGACCAGTAGTTGCTGAAAGGTTGGACATGCTGTTTTAGTACAGAAATAGAGTCCTATTTGTTGTCCTTGTACACTCATGTACTTGGGGATGTTTTTGTTGTATGTATCGATATGAGGTTTTGGCTTCATGCTCGTTGTTGTATAGAGATGACATATATGTATATGCACAAGTTATCATGTGTTATAGGATGTGGCTTGAGAGCTAGTTAATGGTATCTTGTATAATGTTTTGGGCAGGTGATATGCAATAAATGTGGCTTCTGGGGACTCATGTGCAATATGTTGTGACTCTTATGGTTATATGAAATTGGTTTTAATTTCCTATATTTTATGGTAACCTGGATGTTTAGTTTTGTTTTCATAGTTTGGTTTTGAGTAATCTCATTTGTGGCGTCTCAGGGTGTCACATACAGACTCAAGACAAACCCTAATGAGACAAGACACACTTCGGCCCATATTACAAATAGACTAAACAACTTAAGTAAATAGATTCTCTATCAATAGCCATTTTTACCTAATTAACTAACATTTAACAATTCTGGTGCAAACCATCTACTAATAGTACATTCTTAATTATGAGATTAGTTCTAGTGTTACCTATTCCTGTGATGTTTCCTTTGTCGTTGTCACCAAATGTGACTGGTCCTCCTTATTTCTTTTCAAGTGAATTGAAAGCATTTTTGTTTCCAGTCTTATGTTTGGAGCATCCACTATCAACCATCCAATCCTGCAATTTTGAGAAGGTTTTTGGTACCCAAGTAGAGTCCATGATGGTTATTGTAGTATAAAGTAGTTATCTATGGAACTAATATTTATCAATTCACAAAAATTTCTATATGTATGGTTTTAAATATTTAAATTTAATTTCAAACAAATTTCTGATGGAACTATTTTTCAACTGAGAGGTTTCACAGTTGAAGTTTTTTTCGACGTAGAGCAGTTCCAGACAAATCTATTTTATTAATTTACATAAGATATTCAAATGAATCTTTGTTTAACTAAAGGATATGCAAATGAATATTTGTTTAAATGAAAGTTATGCAAATGAATATCAAATTAGGTTGAGATAAGACATAAATATTTTTATCAAATCAAGAATAGGTCAAATCTCAACATGTTCCTTTTATTCTAAGTTGGGATTTTAGGGACCCAAACAATGTCAATCGCTCTTTTCTTTTGATATTCACATGAAAAGGAGTAATGACCAAAATTTTGACAATAATGACATGTGATACAAGATATTTAATTTCTCTTTTCTACAACATTTTTTAAGCACATATACAGTTTGTCTTGGGAGAATATGCCTTTTTGGTTCTAAGCATATGTGAGGATTGATTCTTTGGCATATATCCTAAACCTCTTCTTCCTATTTGTTTAGAAGTGCTAACTAAGATGATATCAAGACTTTTATTTCCTTGCATTAATCTTGAAACTTGTTTTTGCGACACAACATTTTCAATAGCCTTTTTAGATACATCTAAGTTTACTTGAGAAAGATTTGAAAGTAAAGTATCTTTTTTTTATCAAAACATCATAATCTAAATTATTGGATAAAATTGGTTGAGTTTGATAATCATTTAGTTTAGCAAGTGTATCAACCTTTTCTTGAGAGAGAAGACTATTTTTATTTTCAATTTTAGTCTTATAACTTTCAACAGATTCTTTTAGTGCATTATTCGAAGATTTTAGAGTATCATTTTTAGAACTAAGATTGGTTAAGTCATTTTTAAGTTCATTTATGGTTTTGAAAAGTTTCTTATTTTATTTCCTGCAATCGATATATTTAGCATGAATTTCTTCAAGACTACTAACTAATTCTTCTTTTGATATCTCAAAAATAGCTACCTCGTCAATTTCTTCTTTGTCTTCTTTTTCCATAAAACATTTGGTCTCCTCTCCTTCACTGCTTCCATTTTCATCGCTTGATTGATCCCAAACAGATTTTTAGGATTTTTCTACCTTGTCTTTCTTCTTGGATTAGGGCTGGTTCTCTTATGTTTTGGGCAATCATTTTTTAAGTGGATCTTCTTTCCGCAACCGAAACACCTAGAAGAGTTAATACATTTGTTTCTTACTTTTTACAATTAGAGCATTTTTTCATATTCATTGGCTATGTCACTGTTTTCTTGAGTATCATTTCTTGATGATGCCTTGGAGGTAGCTTTAAGCGTGATGTCTTTCTTTCTTCCCCTTTGTTGTTCAACCTTGATTTTTTCTTCTTCTTATCGAGTGACTTCATGTGTCTCTAGATTTCCAATGAGTTGCTCCATTTTAAGTGTTGTAAGATTGTTGGATTCTTCAATAGAAGTAACTTTTGACTTGTATCTTGTATGAAATGATCTAAGTATCTTGGGTACATGATCTTCCTCGCTTATGTTCTTCCCCAAATCACGTAGGTCGTTAATAATGTCAGAAAATCTAGCATACATTCCTATAATGCTTTCATCAGGTTGCTTAAGAAATAATTCAGACTTGTATTTTAACATACCAATTTTAGTGTTCTTTATTTTTGTAGTACCCTCATGAGTTATTGAGAGTTTATACCATATTTCATAAGCTGTCTCACAAGTAGATATATAATTAAATTCGCTTGGAGATAAAGAACAATAAAGTATGCCTACAACCTTTGCATTTAATGTCACTTATTTTAGCATTTCTACATCCTATTGCTCCATTTTGGTAGTTGGAAGTTTGTAGGATATTGCGATCATCTTCCAAAGATCAAAACTTATTCCTTAAAAATAGGACTAGATCCTAATCTTCCGTTAGGTGTAGTTAGATCCATCAAATATCAGTGGTATGTTCACGTGTGTTCCTTCCATGTTGAGGTTACCAAATATACCTTTCCTCATTCTTCAAGACCTTTTAAGGCTCCTTGAAGACCTTCTCTTATACTAAATGAAAGATCTAGATGGGGTGAATATAGCTTTATAATAATTTTTTATTCAAAAATAAAATAATTTAGCTCACAAAATTTAATAGATAAGAAAACAACCAGAAGAGACAAAATTTAGAGTGGTTATGTCTAAGACATCAATCCACTACGTAGTTGTTTCCAACTAGGATTTGCAGCAATCAATTTTATTATTTATGTTAGGACAAATTACAAAATACAATTGTTGCAATTTTACCCTCTTCTTTATCAACCACGAATGAGCACCTAGTTAACCTCTTCTTTCATGGATGCGGAAGAGCACCGGATCACCACCTTTTCTTTGATGACCATGGAATATCACATGTGAGAAGACTCCTTCTCTTACAGAATCCTAGAAAACATTATCCTCTCAAAGTAATCCAACCACAATACAATAACACATAATGGAGATTGGAGAAACATGAATGGTAGTTTTGGAAAGATATGGATAGGACATGAAAATGGAAGTTGTAAAAGAGTGCAAGTATGATGCTTTAGCTCAAACTTCTCAAGTATAGAATGCTCAAGTATGGAAGTTGTGTATTGGGTGTCCCAAGACCACTACTATATATAGGAATGGTTTACAGGTGGATAAGACAACTTTGGGGAGAATCTAGAGTTGGGAAATTAGTAGGACTTGCTTAGCCTCTCTTGGTTATGACAACCAGATAGGTAAATAATTGTCAGAGCTTATTGTTATGTCTGGTAAGCCCCCAACACCCCTCTATTTATAGAAGGGCTAGGGTCAGGGTTTCCAGTCAATTTGGGAGTGGAAAAGATGACTTTTCATGATAATTCTAAAACTTGCAAATGGTGAAATGGTCAGTTCGTTGTTCAACTAGTTGGTTCATGGATAAACGGGTTGGTTCAACCCTTAAACCGGTCAGTTCAACAAGTTTCTTGTTTTCAAACATTTTGGATTTTAATATTTGATTAATGCACAATCATGACATCATCATCAATCCTTAATCCAATCGAATTGATCATTGAATCATACAATCCAGATGATGAACTGTTCATTTCACTTCATGAAATTGTCATTTCATATCGTAAAACACTCATTTCACTTTTGAAATAGTCATTTCATATCATCCAGCTCAAGTGATATTCAGCCAATGTTGTTTGAATTGACCTGACACTTGAATGATTGGTTCAATAATTGAATCGATTGGTTCAATAATTGAATCGATTGGTTCACAGTCCAGTCAGTCAATTTTCAACCTCAATTGTTTAAATTGAATATATAAACACTTTACTAATCAAGTTAAACATCATTCATGAATAAACTCCCATTCCAAGTGCATCCTATGTGTGTGACCCTATAGGTTCCAAACTACATTGGCAATGAATGTCCATAACCAATTTATGACATCACAAGGAATGAGAGATATCTAACAACACATCATTGCTACCCAAGCAATTTAGAAAATTGGAGAACAACTTCAACCTACAGCCAATGTTTAGTGTTATCATTGGCATACAGTTCCTTTGTCTCTGATATCTAGATTGAACTCGAGGCATGGAATCATCATCCTCTCAACATTCAATCCATTAACTATAAACTGGAGCAGACTATCTGAGATGCATGTGAGTTCACATATCATATATTGAATCACATGAGTATGGACATACATTTCTCAGTCTAGCTTATCAAGTAGACTGGATATCAAACTCATGTAGGAGGGACAAATCTGACCTACATCAATCACACTCAATCCCCTTGTGTCATAGAGTATTGAGCATCACCTTTATAGCACCTTATTCAAGGTCATGTTGGATGACGTCAAAGTACAACTAATGACATGTGATGAGTGTAATAACTTTAGGTCTAAGAACCACAATCACCACTATCACTATGAGAGATAATTTTGGCTACCATTCCATGGTCTCCATGTATAA
Source organism: Alisma plantago-aquatica (assembly GCA_963693085.1). Taxonomy (NCBI): domain Eukaryota; kingdom Viridiplantae; phylum Streptophyta; class Magnoliopsida; order Alismatales; family Alismataceae; genus Alisma; species Alisma plantago-aquatica. The sequence goes on along the minus strand of OY856409.1, from coordinate 1,061,260,983 downwards.
CTCTCAAGGTGGGTCTATCTGATACACCATTCTATAACATGTACATGTGTGCTTGACTTGATATCACATATCATAACTAATGAAACTCTATTATCAATCAATGCACACTCTATCCTTATGTATTACTTCTGTCTATTTGGCTTCCACAGTAATATCCAACTAGGGACATAGCAAAAATGTATGTACTCTTATCATACATATGATCTCATTATTCATATCCTCAAACTGAAGATAGATGTCATCGAGTAACATCATTCTCTAGACATATACTATGTTTTTTTATCATCTCATGATTGGGATAGACATAATAGATGGAATTACCTTTATCATTATCAAATCTCTAATGCCCCATTACAATCATCATATGATTGCATTTATGGGCACACATACCAATAGACTCCACTTGCACTTAGGGTCAATCACCCACAAATCTTATTCTAAGTGATCTTAACATGTTCGTCATGTTTCTGATGTGTAACCTCTTGTATAGCAGGTTAATAACATTTGCTTCTAGTCGGTGTTTTGAAATTTTCACATCTCCTCTCTATAAGACTTCTCAAATGATATGGAAGTTCCATAGTATGCTATATGAGATTCCTTTTCCTAACATATAGCTCCATTGTTGTCACAATATATCTACTATGCCATTAATGGTCGGAACCTCCTACAAGTTCATGTATATGACCTTCTTGTTCCATACAGTATCGTTTGTTGTGCTCATAACACCAACATACTTAGCTTCTATTATAGAGTTAAACAACTATCTTTATCTCAAAACTTTTCCAACTTTATAGTTCTTATTTTAAGGTCAAACACAAATTTAGATTGCGACCATTACTTTTATTTGTCATTTTGGAAGCTTACATCAGTGTAACCCTTTACACCTAACTCTTCCTTATTACCATAACTAAGGAACTGATCCTTTTAGTGCTTCTCAAGTACTTAAGGATGTTCTTTATGGCAATTTAGTGGCTTTCACTGGGATATGACATATATACACTCATCATGTCCAATACACACAAGATAATTAGATGAGCACATATCCTCTCGTCATGTCCAATACATACGAGATAACCAGATGAGTACACAACATTGCTTTCATGATAGATCCAATTGTGAGTGCACATGGAATCTATCCATGTGTTCATGTTCTTCACAAGAACTAGGACACTAGGATCTTGAGAGACTAATTCCATGTAACATGGACAATCGTTGTGTCCTGCATGTTGGACCCCTTAAAGATCTTGCCAATGTATGTGCTATTTCTTAGGTCAAGAAACTTGCTAGATCTATCTCTATAGATCTCAATTCCTATCACATAGTATTTTTTACCTACACCCTTCATAGAGAAGGTACATTCAGGGTTTTAATATTCATAGTATAAGGATGTTATTCCCCATCATTATGTGGAATATAAATATGCTCCCACTAAATCTTTTGTAATCACAAATTTTGTCTTCATTTTGACTAAATTCAAACTCTTTGCCTATCTTTTCAAATAGAAGATTCCAACTCTGAGATGCTTACTTCAATCCATAGATTGACCTTAGTAGCTTACAAACTTCATCTACATTATTGGATTTATACAACCTTGAGGTTGTGTGATGAATGCATATTCATCTCTTATTTTTGCTTCATTTTAAATAATTAATTAGGACTTTTTGTTAATTTTAGCTAATTAAAAATAAATAGCACTTTCATATTCTTGATATACTTTTCCTGAATTCTTATGATATTTTTCTTAATTTTCAGGAATTATCTAAGTAATTAAATCGAGAAAATAAAAGATGAAGATATGAGGCTTTTCAAATATTTCCACAGTGCCTGAGATACTCGTCACCAAAATAGTCATATCTTTAGCGTCTAAAGGCAAAATTTCAAGATAAAGTATGGAATAAAAATAGAATTTTATTGGCTATAAAAAATACATATTTTGCGGTAATTTTGGTGTTTATTTGGCTACGCAATTAACCAGTGAAAGTAGTCTTATGTTTTCCCGTAGAGTCTGATTTCAGTATATACCTTTCACCAAAATTGGTATAACTCCCACATCTCAAGGAGAAATTTATTGTGCAAGTATGCGTTGGAAAGATAATTCAATTATCTATAGGAAAATATATTTTTGGGCCACTTACAAATTTTTGACTAGCCCAAAAATATGCTCGAAATCATTGTTGTGGAAAATTAATACAAAAGGAATGCAAATCAATCAATTGTTTCCTCTATTGACTAGATCTAGAAAGTTAGCAGCCGTCGGCGGCCATTTCTTTTACCCTAAACCCAATGTATACCCCCCTCCTTCTCCTATAAAAGGAGGGGCACTTCATCCTCCTTGGGCATCTTGGGTTTTCTTGTATTAGTGCTCTGAAACAATTTTCCTTGTATTCTTCTTCTAGATCTGGAATAAAGTGGCTTTGCATCTTTGTTACATGTTATTCTGTTATTCTGTTGTGTTTTAGATCTAGTATTTTCTTTTCTCCTCCCCCCCTCTCCTGAGCAATCGAGCAAGGTAGGAAGAGGCAGTCATCTTCATTGTCTCTAATCAAGGATCAGTAGTCGTAAGACTCGAAGATGGCTAGATCACTTCCTCCCTCTATCTCTCTTTGCTCCTTTTCCATGAGTGAGTAGTTCTTTATCGAGGCAAGGGGACTAACCCCTTAGCCATGGCTTTATCAACTTTTCCTTAAAAAACAATTCTAGATGGATTTTGGGTTTGATAACTAATTGATCTGTCAAAGTAATTAATTGATTTGATCAAAAGTTAATCTGGATGGATATGACCGTGGAAGTTCAGATTTAGAACAACAAACCCAATCGCATAGAAGTTTTGAAACGACTGTGGATCTTCTTCTTTTAGGATGATGTACTAAGAAGCATGAGCACCAGGACCAATGGGCTCATGTGGAGTCCATCTTTAGTGGATTTTTATTAATTCACTTGCCTTCATCGAATCTATCATTTTTAAAGGATTGGTTTGTTTTTGCCTAGGCTAAGGTGGTGAAAACTCTTAAAACCTCGATTCCCATCTCTTGATTTAATCACTGCTTGCTTTTGCTTTCTTTAAATTCCTTGTCTTTTCATTCATAATAGTATTTCTTGTGCTAATAACAATCTTAATTTTCCTTATGACTGGGCAAATTTATATTCTTGTTAAGTGCATTTTTATTCTTGTATTTCTTTCCTTAGTGTTAATCACCAACCCCCAAAACTTGACTTTTACTTTCTGTTCCAAAACTAAAAAATACCAAAAACAAATAAAATAAGTTCTTCAAATAATTGGGATTAGAGATAACAATCTTAATAAGTTGTCATGTGGGATCGACCCTTTCTATACTAGCCTTAATCGGAAGTAGAAAAAGGATTAAACTCTAGGATAAACATATTAGTGATTGTAAGTGCTAAGCGACACATTAACAATTTGGCACCGTTGCCGGGGACAACGGATTTTTTTCTCAAACCCCCAAAAATCTTTTGAAAAACTTTTTTTTATTTTTTTTATGCCTTCTGAATAACATTCCGGAAGTACTACTCCTCTTTCTGCCGAGTTTCCATTCCGGCAGTCCGTTTTTTTCTGCACACGATCAACTGCTTCATTTGTGCATGCGACGCCCGAACGTCAATTTTCAACCGTTTGACCCGGAAATAGAAAGGACTTTCCATCGTTCAAACTGTCAAAATCTAGCAAGAATGAATGAAGAGGAAGTTGTCCGTAGGATCGACCAAGCTCTCGCAGCTCAAAGAGAGCTTATCCAAGCCGAACAAGCGGAAAGAGAAGCCGCTTTGCGAGCAGCCTTTAGGGCTGAACAAGAAACCATAAAAGCTGATAGGAGGGAAGCCGAAAGGCAAAAACAATTAAAGGACTTTTCTGTTCCCAAAACTACCTATGCGCAACATTCGGTCATACCCCCTGACATTATTGCTCCACAATTTGAGATCCGAACACAATGGATCACTATGATGCAAGCCAACCCCTTCTCAGGCAACAATGGGGAAAGTTGCCAAGATCATCTTCAAAGGTTCATTGACCTTTGCTCTTTGAACAAACTTCCGGGTGTCTCTGAAGATGCCATTCGTCTTAGGTTGTTCAAGTATTCCCTCTCCGGCCAAGCTAGTAGCTAGTACAACACTATGGAGAGCAAAGAACATGTCACAACTTGGGAAGTTCTACAAAGCAAGTTTCTTGAGAAATTTTACCCCCCCCTTCTCTCACCTACAAACTTAGGGCCAAATTACTCACTTTTCTATGTCCCCAGGAGAGTTTTTAGGAGAAGCCTGGAAGAGGTTCAAAGACTTACTTAGGAAGTGCCCCCACCATGGTATCTCTCAATCCCAACTCATAGAGATCTTCTACCGTGGTGTTGATAATGATACCAAATTCTTTCTCAATTCCTCATCTGGAGGAAATTTCATGCATCAAAGTTTGAGTAGCGCATGGGAAGTAGTCAAACGGGCTTCCGAAACAAGGGCTAGAAGAGGAATTGGTGGAATTCTTAAGGTAGCCAAGGCAGAAGTTAATAATGATATCCAAAGCATAGCAGAAAGCCTCAAATTAAATGCCTTAAAACAAGATCAGTTAGAGTCATCCATGGTCACCCTTAGAGAGTCACCCCAACAACTAAAAGTTGTGGATTCTCTTTGTGGTATTTGCCAAGGATACGACCATACCACCCTCCACTGTCAATATCTCTACAACATGCCCATGCAACCTGAAATAGGACAACAACCAGAAGACCTCAATTCAATCCATACCATACCAGGACAAGGTTACTACAATCCCAACCAAACTAGAAACCACCCTGGTTTTCAATATGGGAACCCTTCAGGTGCTGAGAACTCTAGCCAACTCCAAACCCAACAAAGGCCTCCCTACCCTCAAGGTAACAATCGACCACCACCTGGATTCCCATACAACAATCAAAGGAACTTTGGAAACCAAGGAAATTACCGAGGAAATCATCTAACCCGACCACCATATCAAGGACAACAATTTCAAAATTTAAACCTTCCTCCTCAAAACCTCAATCAACCACCTCCTCAACCAAATGTCCCTACCACCACCCCTACATCTGAAGAAAGGATAGCTGGTTTGGAGCAAATCATCGTTGCTCAATAAGCTCATCAAAAGGCAACGGATGCCCAACTAGCTCGTCTGTTTGCCCAACAGAAACCCCCTGTCGGGACTTTTACAGGGCAGCCTGAACCCAACCCCAGGCATATAGAACAACTTAAGGCTATTACTACTAGATCTGGCCTTACCACGGAATAAGAAGGAAGTTCCCCCATCATAGATTTTGACCAAGGGGGTGATGAAGAGGTTGTTGTTGTCCCTCAAGCGCTGAGATCACCTCCCCCACAAGAAGAGAGTCATGTATATAAGCCGTGTGTACCTTTTGCAGGTCGGTTGAAGTATACCCAATTAGACTCTAGTTTCAACAAATTCAAGGAAATTATGAGAAAGTTATGCGTCAACATCCCACTTTTGGACGCTATGACTGATCTACCTGAATGGAAAAAATTCTTCAAAGCCCTTCTAAATCGTAAGCGCACTACCGAGGAATATGAAATGGTAAAATTGGCCAAAACTACATCAGACATCATCCAAAGTAAAACACCAAAGAAACGCAAAGATCCAGGATCTTTCAAAATCACTTGTTCTATCGGTGACTCTACCAGCCATTCAGGCCTAGCTGATCTTGGAGCTAGTGTGTCCATCATCCCTTTGAGCATGTGTAGAAGGTTTGGTGTAACTGATGCTAGACCAACTCCGATGCATATTCAACTTGCAGACTCTTCCATTACCAAGCCTCTTGGTATTATTGATGATGTGCTAATCAAGGTCGGAAATTTCTATATCCCTTGTGACTTTGTGGTACTTGATATAAAAGAAGACACTAGCTACCCTCTCATCTTTGGTCGGCCATTCCTCGCCACGGCCAGGGCCCTCATCGACGTTGAGGCATGACTTCTCACACTAAAATTGGGAACGGAGTTCATAAATTTTCAAGTCTCAGGGGGTAACATGAAGTACACCCAGGAGGAAGAAGTCTATTTCCTTGAATGCATGGACTAGTTCAAAAAGATGCAACAACGTTTCCTTAATTCTGAACCACCACATGTGATCGAAACCCCAATTTCTCTGGTGGACAATCAAGTTGCTACTCAAACTGGCCCAGTCAGTCCTATCAAGATGGACATTTACCCTCCCACTATTCATACTATGGGTACAACCAACATCACCACTCAAGAAGTTCCCCTCCCACAACCCCCTCACCCATCTATGACCATACCTGTTTCCTCTCCTCCCTCTCCCTTTGAGGAACCGCTCTATGATAATCACCAAACATATTTTGAGCCACTACTACATATCACTACCCAAGCAGTGCAACCAAATGTCATGGATGGATACTCTGACTATCATCCCTTCATCCCAACCCCCATTGATACTAGTGGACAACATATAATCGAACAACTACAATTCAGTCAAAACAATGCTTCTTATAATAATTATCCTTATACAAATGAGATTCAATATGACTGTTCTCCACCATATGTTAAACCATGGGGACCTAACCATATTGATTTCAATTTTTATCCTTGGTATACTGACGTACGCCAAGCCATTCAGGATACATTTCGAGACACACATGCAAAGATGATGGAGTGGTTCCGAGGAAATCAACCAAGTCACTACCACAACCATGCCTCCTCCTCTGCTCCTCCACCGCCATACTATCCGCCACCACTGTGATCCTCTTTCCTCCATATCGATCTAAGAGTTTGCTCGGGACGAGAAAAATTCTAAGTCTGGGGTGGGGTGGGTGGTACGTGATCCACCCCTATCTTTTCCTTATTTGTTTTATTTTTCCTTTTCATCTTTATTTTCATTAGTTACTTTAGTTTTTGGCCCTTATCTAGTCGGCTATTTTTTTTACTTAATTGTAAAAAGGCCATTATCTAGTCGGCCTTGATATGATCATTTGTCAAAATACTCCCCTTAATGATGTAACTACCTTGCAACTAAAATTTTGAAACTTTCATGACTAGAAATCCTCCTGTCACTTAGGACCTCAAATAATAATCACTCCTTGGAAAAGATGGCAATCCATAAAGGACTGATAGGATTCAAGAGTGATGATTTCTTATCATGTACAACTTGTATATATTTTCTTGATTTTTTGCATGATTCGGTAATAGTTGAACCAATGCATGGTACTCTAAAAAAAAGGAAAAAAAAAGTTGCACAAGAACAACCTCTTCTACTCTTCTTCCACCACTTCCAAATCTTTTCATTCGTCAAAAAGAAAAAAGCCAATAGTGCCCAAAATGCTAAGTTTGGGGTGGCACCCCTTCCCCCTCTTCCGCTTCTTCCATACCCACACAATTGGGTGTATCACCAAAAATCAAAGAAAAAAATGAGGTCAATGTAACTGCATGTCCACTAAATAAAAAGGTCTCGAGTCGAATAGAGGAGAGACTGTCATTCTTCCATACCTCCTTCACTCTAATTTTCTACCCAGAGGAAAACTACAAAAACCCCAACCATCTAAAATCAGCCATGTTCTTGTATAAAACTTTAAAAAAAATTGGAGTACCAAATGCAAAGGTGAAATGAAAATCTGTTTTAGTACAGGTCTTGAATAAATGCAAGTTTGTGAAGTAGGAAATATAAAAGTCACTTTTCGTGAATTCAGGAAGTCAGGGTCGCTTGGCCATATTTTTGTGGAAGGAATCAATTGGTTGTTAGGAGAGTGAGGATGATAGGTTGAGAGTATGTCTTGAAAGTATTTCTTGATTTTAATATTTCTCGGGACGAGCAAAGTTTAAGTTTGGGGTATTTTGATGAATGCATATTCATCTCTTATTTTTGCTTCATTTAGAATAATTAATTAGGACTTTTTTGTTAATTTTAGCTAATTCAAAAATAAATAGCACTTTCATCTTCTTGATATACTTTTCCTAAATTCTTATGATATTTTTCTTAATTTTCAGGAATTATCTAAGTAATTAAATCGAGAAAATAAAAGATGAAGATATGAAGCTTTTCAAATATTTCTGCAGTGCCTGAGATACTCGTCACCAAAATAGCCATATCTTTTGTGTCTAAAGGAGGAATTTTAAGATAAAGTATGTAATGAAAGGAGAATTTTATTGGCTATAAAAAAGATATATTTTGCGGCAATTTTGGTGTTTATTTGGCTGCACAATTAACCAGTGAAAGTAGCCTTACGTTTTCCCGCAGAGTCTAATTTCAGTATATACCTTTCACCAAAATTGGTATAACTTCTACATCCCAAGGCGGAATTTATTGTGCAAGTATGCGTTGGAAATATAATTCAATTATATACAGGAAAAATATATTTTCGGGCCGCTTCTGAATTTTTGACTAGCCCAAAAATATGCTCGAAATCGCTGTTACGGGAAATTAATGCAAAAGGAATGCAAAGCAATCAATTGTTTCCTCTGTTGACTAGATCTAGAAAGTTAGCAGCCGCCGGCAGCCATTTCCTTTGCCCTAAACCTAATGTATACCCCCCTCCTCTTATAAAAGGAGGGGCACTTCCTCCTCCTTGGGCATCTCGGGTTTTCTTGTATTAGTGCTCTGAAACAATTTTCCTTGTATTCTTCTTCTAGATCTGGAATAAAGTGGCTTTGCATCTTTGTTACATGTTATTCTGTTATTCCGTTGTGTTTTAGATCTAGTATTTTCTTTTCTCCTCCTCCCCTCTCCTGAGCAATCGAGCAAGGTAGGAAGAGGCAGTCATCTTCATTGTCTCTAATCGAGGATCAGTAGTCGTAAGACTCGAAGATGGCTAGATCACTTCCTCCCTCCATCTCTCTTTGCTCCTTTTTCATGAGTGAGTAGTTCTTTATCGAGGCAAGGGGAATAACTCTTTAGCCATGGCTTTATCGACTTTTCCTTAAAAATGATTCTAGATGGCTTTTGGGTTTGATAACTAATTGATCTATCAAAGTAATTAATTGATTTCATCAAAAGTTAATCTGGATGGATATGACCGTGGAAGTTCAGATTTAGAACAACAAACCCAATCGCATAGAAGTTTTGAAACGACCATGGATCTTCTTATTTTAGGATGATGTACTAAGAAGCATGAGCACCAGGACCAATGGGCTCATGTGGAGTCCATCTTTAGTGGATTTTTATTAATTCACTTGCCTTCATCGAATTTGTCATTTTTAAAGGATTAGTTTGTTTTTACCTAGGCTAAGGTGGTGAAAACCCCTAAAGCCTCGATTCCCATCTCTTGATTTAATCACTGCTTGCTTTTGCTTTCTTTAAATTCCTTGTCTTTTCATTCATAATAGTATTTCTTGTGCTAACAATAATCTTAATTTTCCTTGTGACTGGGCAAATTTATATTCTTGTTAAGTGCATTTTTATTCTTGTATTTCTTTCCTTAGTGTTAATCACCAACCCCCAAAACTTGACTTTTACTTTCTGTTCCAAAACTAAAAAAAAATACCAAAAACAAATAAAATAAGTTCTTCAAATAATTGGGATTAGAGATAACAATCTTAATAAGTTGTCATGTGGGATCGACCCTTTCTATACTAGCCTTAATCGGAAGTAGAAAAAGGATTAAACTCTAGGATAAACATCTTAGTGATTTTAAGTGCTAAGTGATGCATTAACATTGTGCCACCTACACATCCTCATGAATATTCTCATTAAGGAATGTGATTTTATAATCCATATGCCAAATCTCATAGTCATATTAAGCTGCAATAGCAAGCATGATCCTGATGGATTTAACCACAACAACTGGTGAAAAGATTTTGTCATGTCCAACATCTTGAACTTGTTTGAAATCTTTGTAAGAAATTTGCTCTTATAAGTTTGTACACTACCATCTGTGTCGATCTTTTCTCAAAGACCCTAAATGCACCCTATGGTTTTAACCCTTTAGGTGGATCCATCAAGGTCATACCTTATTGGTGCACATGGAGTCCATCTTTGATCTCATGGCATCAAGCCATTTCTCAGACTATAGTCCCTCAATATCTTTCTAGGTATATTGTTGTTGTAAAATATCTTAAAATCTTTCAAGCTCAAGGCATGTTTTAATAGAACTACGAGGTCTTCTGTTACATAAGGAACTTGATATTCAACAACAATTTGTTATTCTCCTTATTCCAATTATACTTCTCTTAGGTTCAATGTTTTCTTGTTGGTCTCGAACTTTTTGAGCTCTATTTTTCTCCCACTAATTCCTTTGGGATGAAATTCCATTGGGAATACAACCATCCTAGAAACAAAAATTTTATTGTCGGATTGGAATACAAAAGTAGTATTCAACAAAATAACATTTATGTGATTTGTGGACAAAACCTTTCAATAAAATATTTTCTTACATAAGCTTTCAATCCTAATCCTTATAAAAGACATATCGGGACACCTCCCATGCCATATTTCATATGGTATCTTTTGAACCAAACTAAGATGGTACATTGTTTAGTGTAAAGCATGTGCCTAAAAAGGAAATTAGAAGATTGGCTAGATTTATTGATGATCACACCATGACTTAATAGGTTGTGATTCCTTCTTTCTGATACACTCTCCTGATACACTATCATTGTGTTTCAGGTGGAGTTCATTATGATATATTATCATGATATCCAGATGGTCTTCAAACTTTTGTTTCAAAGTATTTTCACATCGATCATATCGATGTGTTTTAATACTTATATTAAATGGGTTATGTACTTCATTCATGATCTCCTTGAACACTTTAAGAGATTCATACTTGTATTTCATTAAATATTAACTAACATATTGAGAGACTATCAATATGTCATAAGGAACTAATAAACACCTCTAGAATTTATTCAAAATGGTCTATATACATCATTATGTATGAGCCCTGATAGAATACTCACTCTCCCACTACATCTAGTGAAGATGCTTTTTTCATATTGCCCAATAAGTAATACTTGCATGTCTCTATTGCTGCAATAACCAAAAGACTCTACATGACCAACATCATGAATTCTAGAAATGCATTTCTTATTTATGCACTCTAGATGGCAATGCTATACGTATTCATTGTTTGAGTCATCGAGTCATTCAATATATATAATTGTCTCTAGAACTATCAAACAGAAACTATGAGACATTAGGGTCAATGCCATAAAAGATCTTATCTTTGAAAGCAAAAAAAAATATTTTTATAATATTCTTGTCCATACAAGATACATGACGTTTTTCATAAATGGTAGGTACAAAACAGCAATTCACTAATTCTATTACATGCTTATTACATGAATGACAGATTCCAACTATAGTGGCAGCAACACTTGCCCCGCACAGTTCTAGCTTACTTCTTCTCAGATCCTAAAGTGGAGATCTATAACTCCTTCTTCTTGAGATCCTCTATAAAAGGAGGACATTTCCTTTTCTAGTGTCCAGGTTGGTGACAATGGTGGCACTTTCCTTCCTTAGTCACTCCTCCCTTAGCTTTCAGTGCTAAAGACTTTGGCTTCTGGCTAGCTTTAGAACTCTTTTTAGCTTTGCCTTTGCCCTTAGACTTCCTTCTGCTAATCATCATCACAAATTAGTATTTGTCCTTCTCCATCTTCTCTTTATCTATCCTCAAAATTCCAAGTGATTCTAACAACATCTTGTCAGAATCATTCATATTGTAGTTCATTACAAACTGGTTCTATGATTCTGACAGTGACTGTAAAATCACATTTGTGGCCAACTCTTGACCCAAGGGAAATCCCATTCTAGTGAGGTTCTCCACATACCCTATCAACTTGAGTACACGAGGACCTACTAGATCTCTTTCTACCATGTTGCACTTGAATAACACCTTAGAGACATCATTTCTCTCTTGTCTTGCCTGATCTTGGTACATGTTCTTAAGACGTGTAACCATCTCAATAACATCCATGTTCTCATGATGTCTCTGCAACTCATAGTTCATTAAGCACAAAAACATGCACTTGACATCCATAACATCTTCATAGTGCTTCTTGTAAGCATCCCTATCAGCCTTAGGCGTAATGGGAGGAGGTTCATCTGGCTCTGATGTCTCTAGGACAATAGAGCTTGCACTCTTGAGTGAGAACAATTCTCAATGTCCTGAACCAGTCATAGAAGTTGTTCCCATTCAGCTTATCCTTCTCGAGGACCGATGACAAAGAAAATGTGTTTGTGTTTACCATTAGATTCTACTAAAGAAAGTTTTCATCTTTTATCCAAACACTTTTGATTAATTTGCTTTGATAAGTTTGGATATTATTAAGGCTTTTAATTAATTATCGCTCCCACTATTTTGTTGAAATTTATAGCCCTCACTACTAATTCAAAAGATTGCAAGGTACAAAATTCTAGTGAGCCAAGATCCAAAATAATTAAGTTAATACCCAACCAAAGTTGAAGCTCATAACCAATTATTAAGGCATGCAACATTTGTCGATTGCATCTCATGCAGTTCTTGGATAGATGGTATGCACAACTCCTTGCCATAATCCATTTGTATTCTTATAGTAACTTAATCCTATTAAGGTTACCTAGTTGAGCCTGACCCATAAGCCAACATGATAGAATATGTACCCTTCTAGGATAGACCCACATATCTTTAGTCCTGTCAAATTGGGTTAAAATCCGCGAGCGCCCATGGGTCGACCCATTTAAGTTGGGTTTGGGTGGCAAAATTTTCCACCCACTGAAAATCACCCAAACCCATACCCACCCGTTTATTAAGCGGGTTTCGCGGGTGATCCGCGGGCACCCGCGGGTGACCCAGTTAATTGAAGCAAATATATTCATATACATAATATACACACACACCTATTAAAAGATGTTGTTTGTTTTGTACAAGTTAATTCTTTACCTTTACCAATACAAATTGTATTCTCTTTATTTTGTATTTGCAATAGGCAATAACAAGTACTTGTAATATTAGGAATGCCTAATATTACATGACAAAATTATGTATTTTTCTTGTAATATTTATCTATGAAAACTACATCGATTTTCCTAATTTATATCAACATACAACTAGCTGCTACTTTTTCATATATCAAAAACTAATCGAATAGTTTGACGTCAAACATAGTAGTTGGTTGGTTCTTTTGCACTATATTTGACATAAAACAATAGTCACAAGTTGTTTCAAATGTTGTTTTTAGTGTTAAAGAAAACAACTGGTAACTTATTGTTGATTGTACACATTTTATATGGGCATCCGCAGGCAACCCGCAACCCGCTGGGTCGGGTTTGGGTGTGCTTTTCTTCCACCTGTTTAGAAGTGTATCTTTTTGACCCACACCCGCAATTACCCAACCCAAACCCAACCCACCCACCTGTTTGACAGGTCTACATATCTACCATCACACTTCTACTAGATAGACGACACACCACGCTAGGGCGTGCCCACACGTGGTCGATCAAGATTTTCATGTGTGTTGCTTATAAAAAAGTATCTTATAATTAACATTTATTAGGGGATTTTATATAAGTACATATAAATATCCAATCACCGCATACTTATGTATCATATACATGTGATAACCACAAACAAAAAATATGGAATTATAAACACAAGCAACGGTTATGGCTATACTATTGTAATTCCTTAGAGCCACAAGGAATTACTACCACCTAAGGTCTACATCACATGTAGCTACCTGTTGTTATGAAGATCTATGCTCAAACCAATCTGAGTTGATCGGTTCATCACTTGAACCAATCAACACACTTCCTAGTCGATCGATTAGTCTCTTGAAATGGTCGTTTGGTTCTCCATTTCAAGCAATGTATAGAATCCTCCAGTCAATCAGTTGGACACTAGTCAATCAGTTCATCTCCTCCTATCGCCTGGCCTCCTTGGTCCTCCAGTATATCGGTTCGTCTCACAAGCTAGTCAGTTTGTTAGGTGTAGAACATCTTCTTGCAACGAAACATAAATCAAACTATCATGTTTTAGATTATATTGTATAAGGGAAAACCTTGAGTTGCATTCGAAGGGAAATAGGAAGAAGAGCATTAATTTACATTTGGAAAGGATAGGAGGCTCGATATGCAAATAGAGTAGCAATAGGAAATAAACCAAACAACCAAACACACAATCCACAAGAGTTTTGGCCATTACCACACATACATCCACCATTAAAATACTTTTAGGGTGACATGTATTGATTGTATATATATATATATATATATATATATATATATATATATATATATATATATATATATATACATACATATATATACATATATATACATATACATACATATATATACATATATATATATATATATATATATATATATATATTTGTGGGATCATATGTGGCATTTAATTAGATATGAACATTAATTATTTTAATGTTTGCATGCAGTAAAATATATCTGATCATATCTATTAAAATCCAGATACATAGTAAGACTTGGCTCTGATACCACTATTGGGAAATCAGGGTGATAGATAAGGTAATGGAAACAAATTTTTTAATGCCCAATTCCCTAATAAAAGATTACATCAACAATGATGTATCTAGGAAAGAGAGTTGCAAGATTCTACCCCATCTTGGAGCAAGTCCAGCGACAATCCCTTGCAGTAATGTGCGACTTTCTTCAAGTTGCACCTAGACGACAACAACAACGGCTTCCTAGTTGATCACCATATACACCAGACTACTTGGAACTCCACATTGTGCTGCCACAACCAACGTGAAAGAGTTTTCCCTTCGAACGTCAATCGGCTAGGATTGATTCACTCTCCCAATTTTATCTCCCTTTCTATCCCTCCCTTTTATGGGTAGTACTTGCTCGGGCTCTCTTGGTTACCACAACCAGAGAGGACAACAATTGCCAGAGCTTATTTTTATGTTTGAGAAGCCCCCAGTACCCCTCTATTTATAGGAGGGCCATGGTCAGAGTTTCCAGTCAATATGGGAGTCAAAGATATGGCTTTTCATGAATTTTCCAGAATATGTGAACGGTGAACCGATCGGTTCACTGTCCAATTGGCCGGTTCATGTGTGAACCGGTCGGTGCAACCCTTGAAGTAATTGGTTCAAAATGTTTCCTATTTGCAAACATATTGGCTTTTAATATTTAATTAATGCACAATCATGCCATCAACATCAATCCTTGATCCAATTAAATTGACTAGAGGGTTTTACTTCAAATATACACAAGGCCCTTATTAGACCATTAAACTTGTTCACATATTTTCTACACAAAAGCTAACACCCTTTGATTCCAACAATGCTCATCAACACTATCATGTACTTACATAGTGGTCTCATTAACCTCTCTCGCAAACTATGATCATGTAGAAAGGAACGTAGAAGACACTTTCCATGGATTACAATCTTTCCCTAAGGTGAGCACATGAGTCTTACCATCTTATGATTAGGATTATCGTATGGTTACTTTACCACTAAACCCTACTACTTAACCTTACACCTTCTTGGAGAGTTTTAGAGCTATGCATAATAATTAAGGATTGACCATTCATAGTCACGACATCTTAGATAGATCACCACACTGTTTATTTTCTATATCCATACACAAGAGTATAGTGTAATGACCCATCATTACACATGTATCAACTAATCAATTACATGGCATCTCAGTTTATCCCCTAACCCTAGATGTCGGTTTCACCTTCAACTTAAGGTATTGGTTTCACGCTCATAAAGTCATATCGGTTTCACCACCTTCTCAAGATTTCAGATTAGCATTAGCACAGGGTGTCAGTTTCATCCCTTCTAAGGTGTGTCGACTTGACATCCACTTAGCAACACGGTCTTAATACCCACTAGGTGTATTGGTTTACCCCATCATGGTGTGTCTCGATTTATAACATCTTGGGTCGACCTTTAATATATCAGTTTCATATGGCTATAGGGATCATGGTTTCATCATCCTCATGTATCGGCCTGACCACACCAAGGTGTGTCCGGCAAGCTCATCTTAGGTGTATAGGGTTAGACCTCAAGGTGTCAGGTTGATGCTTGACATTGAGTGTTGACTTGTCACCACCATAACATGTCGACTACCTCCATGCAAGGCACAATGGGTTAACCTCCCCAAGGTGTGTCGGGTTAACCCTACTTGAAAGTGCGTCAGCTTAGACATATGTATCGGCCATACCATCATCTACAGTGCCAGACTCAAATGTGTCGCCCCTCACATATGTGTCAGGTTAGAGGTGTATCATGTTGTTACGGTTAGGGCATCAACAAGGTATAACGATTCACTTTATCGAGGTGTGCCGCTTAGGCATGTCGTTCTAAGCACCCTCAAGGCATGTTGGGCTAGCAAGGCATATCGGTCCCTCTAGGGCATATCGGGTTGATACTAACTTGGAGTGTCATCAAGATCAAAGTGTGTCAACTTTGTCATCTTTAACCTTAGGATATCGACAACTAGTTCAACTATTATCATGGCAGGAAGGTACTACATATGGACAAAAAGATAAATGAAGTTCCGTCATCAATTTAGTTCTCAAGACCATCATTGACTACCAATATATATAAGAAAACAATTTAGAGATGAGAATCAATATAAGCACATGAAAGAGTGAAAATAACAAAGAAGGCTAAGAGTTATATAACCCACCTCAAGAAGGTCTTCATAAAGGGTTCAAGCTCCATGATCAAAGCTCCAAAGGTCACATTTTCTCAAGGTTGAAGATGATTCATCAAGAGTCCCAAACTCGACCTCAACCTTATCTCCAAGAAAGAAGAAGAAGAAGATGCCAAGGTTATAATAGTTTAAGGAGGAAAGAAGGAAAGAGAGAATCACGACATGTTCAAATTTTATTCAAGGTATGATTCATGGCATAGAGGGGAATAAGAAGATGAAGAAGAGAGCTCAAAGAAATCGTCACCAAGAAACATAACTCACCTAGATGGAAGTTAAACCAAGAATCACCATGAGCAAGGAACTCGACCTCCCAAGCTCCATGGAGACTTCCTCTAGCTCCTTAAGCTCCCAAGCTCATCCATCAAGAAGAGAAGAACAAGAATAGATGAAAGGGTTCACTTGTGTGAAGAAGGAGGGGGATATATACTTGAAGGAAGAAAGACATGTCAAAAGAGAGGTGTCATCACCTTAAGAGTTTAGGTGACACTGGTCCACATGCAAAGGCCATATGCAACCACTTTAACATGCAATATTATGGTGATATACTCTAGGTAGAGTATAAGCCTCTTGGATTCCTACCAAGGGCGCTGATAACACCCAAATTTATGTGTATTTGCTAAGAATTTATCTCTGGTCTTGTGTCGTTATAGCCTTAATTTGCCCTATAATGCTTATGTTTTAGTACCTTTTATCTTGTCATAGGTAAAGTAGCCAATCTAGCCAGTTTTGGGACAAGCAGGCACCGAACTTGTAATGACATCTTTGTCCATGTTCTCTCTCTCTCTCTCTCTCTCTGAGGCCCAGTGAAACTATGTTATTTGCTTTATCTTCTAATGATGAATGACTACTCATCTAGGTTTAGCTCACCATCTTGGGTTCAGTCTTGCTCTGATCTATCGCTTTCATTTCCTAAACCTACTTATACACCCTTATAACCTAATTGATTCAATCTCTATTTTTAATTGGATTTTATTCTATTTGTACAGGCTAAATTGGAGTACATGGGCCCAATCTCCAAGCCCATTCACCACGATGGACGGTCCTAGTTCACTCACTGCTGACAACCTCTCGGTCGAATTCTTCTTCGATCGACCACGACATACCTTCCCCTCTCAATAATCGCGATCGCAGTTTCTCACCACATAACCGCGGTCGCAGTTTTTCCCTAACCCTCCACGCTCGTGGTCTCCTATGCAATGCCAAGCTTCACTGTGACCGGCTCCTCACATCCAGACTACAACCATCACGCGACCTTCACCCCAGCAACCCAACCGTGGCCACGGTCCTCCCCTCCACATTAGCCGTGACCCACGGTAGTTACTCCACCGCCCGTGGTCATCTTCCACCACCACGGCGCCATCACCTGCACCACAGACCACGATCAACCTCACCCTCCCTCTGTAGGTTACGGTTTCAACATCCCTGTAATCCATCACCCGCCGAGGTCGACAACCACTGCATCACCCGCTTCCTTGACCTGGCTCACCTTCGACCTTCATCTCCTCCAGCAGCACCATCTCCAGCCCATCTGCACCGCGACCAGAGGACTCCTGGATCACGACCTTCTTAACTGTCGCACCTGCGATCAACGCTCTCCTCTTATGTCTGCCCCTCTTCACCACCTTTCCTCCCTCAAGTCGTGACTGTGGCTGTTGCACCGCGACCTGAACACAAAAGAAATCACGTGCAAAAACTGTGACCGCGGTGTGTTTAACCGCGACCGTGGTGTGCACAACCGTGTCCGCGATGTAGCTTTCTTCAGTGTCGCATCCACTATGATCAACAGAACAGCCTCCTCTGCCAGTAGCCTTCATCCTTACTCCCTCATGCATCTACATCCCACGTCATTGCCTCACTGACTCCGACAACATCACACTGTACAACCACAACCTCTCCTCCAACTGATAATTGTGACCTCACTGTTGCCTTGTACTGCGACCTCCATGCCCCCCAACTGCGGTCACGATTTCTTCCTACACAAACTGCGGTCACAGTTTCCATTATCATGACCAGGTCAAGAGCAAGGGGACCACGACCACTGCTCGGGGTCACAGACTCCCTATACACCCAGCACTATAAATACCCCCACTCCAACATCAGGGGGAGACTGGGGGGGGAAGTCCAGACCGGAAGGCTTCCCGCTTGTGTCCAGCCCAAGGAGGACCTCGACTCGGAGTCCCGCGGGAGAGAACGAAGGTCTGAGAAGACTGTGTTGCTCACTCCACGCTGCCCTCTACAGCAGGCTTCCATTCTCTCTCCATCCATCCGCCTATTTCCACCCAGATCTGTGGTGGAAACCTAGATCTGGATCATCCTCCACCTCCGTTCATCCACCGAGCCGCTGTTTGGGGCAGATCTAGGGAGAGAGAGGACCAAGGAGTCTAGATCTGATCAAGGAGGAGAACCAAAAGACGAGACCCAGCCTATACGGAGGCAAAGGAGCGAGAGACACCTCTCCTCCACAGACTAAATCTTATCTTCTTCCCCTTTCTTCTATTGTGTTCCTTGGTTTCTTATACAATGATGTTCTTCCATCTTTGTTCGGTGCCAACTATGCTTGTCCATGGCTAGTTGAGCTCCTTCTTGGCTATGTAGCCCGTTTTGGGCATGTTTATGTACTTTTGCCTTAAGCAAGTAGATTTATTTTAGATCTAGTATGTTTGCTTGTTCTATCTTCTCTCTCTAGTTGTGATTTCTAGTTTAGTTGATCTCTTTCTAGTTTGAACTACTATTTCTGCATGTATCATGAGATATGTGTAGGAATATATGCGAGAAGATAGTTTGGACCAGAGTTTGAGAGGAGGACGGTCAAATGGTTGTCGGTTCCTAACATCTCAGCACATTCTAGACCCGAGAGGACCTCTAGAATATGTTGAGATGTTGATGTGTCATCCTTGAGAGAGGTTTGATGGCATATCATTGATGGTTTTAGTCACGCTACGCAAAAGCGAGTGGGATGACCCCACAGGAACAGATACCATAGTGTGTACTATTTTTGGTTTTAAGATGCTTGCTTAAGTGTTCGAGGGTTGTCTACGCCCTAGAACGGGTGCATAAACTGCCCATCTTGTGGTTACATAGCCAGGAACTCCTTCTCTCTGATTAGTAGAACCTCGCGGACTCTGTTTTGTTTTGTTTTCTTTTCTTTGTTTTGTTTTATTTCGTGACAGCCCGCTAGACTAGTTCTAGAACATATTTTCATCGACTATTGTTTTGGCTTATCTGATTAAAGAATGAAATCTCTTACATCCTAAATGTCACCACGTCCCTGTGTTCGACCCCGTATATCTACTTCGACCTCGTAATAAAGTTTTGGGCGTCCTCGAAGGATTCGAGTTATAAATTCAAAGTTCTGACTCACTTTTGAGGCTGATCAACTTTTTGGTGTCGTTGTCAGGGACGTGATTTTCCATGTTTACATGCCTAAAAGATTTTGTTATGTCACTTTTAAGCATGTATATACATGAATAGTCTTTCTTTTATTTTAAACATACTTGTTCATATATACCGAATACCTTTTTCTTTTTCTTATACCTTTTTTCAGCCATGGATCTTGCTTTGGCGAGACAAGTCATCTTGTCCACCTGTCCTCCCGAGTTTTTCTGCAGTTTCAACTGCTGGTAAATAATTCAAGGTTGCGCTCTACAGCTAGTCGAGTTATACTCACCTCCACCATCGTCGTATAATGAAATTCCAACAACGGAGATTGCCAACCAGCCCTCGACTTTCGTGCTATCATGGGATCAAGAACTAATTAAGGTAGTGGAGTTAGTTGGGGAAAGTATTCATGTACTCACCTCCTTAGACCCTCATCTCCAAGAACATGTCGATCTGCTCTAGGAACTATTACATAAGCAAGAGCGTCAACTCCAAATAGCAACGGAGATTGCAGATCACAGTAGAAGTATGCTTCAAACTGTTGAACAAGGATTCATCCGGAAATATCAGTTTGATATAGTAGATTCCCATCAGATGTGTATGGTAGAATCGATGGGTCTCGAAAGCATTGCTACTCAAGTACAACAGCTTCATGATAAAGATGTTGAACAAGGCAAGAGGCTCCAAGAGCTCATTGATTTGGTTATAATCCAGTTACAAGTGCCATCACAAGATAATGAAGACTCTAGTCATCAAGACCATTCCATCGGATCTGAAGTGGAGTATGTCTCACCATCTTATTCAGACTATCAACTGGATTCACTAGGATTTTTCTGTGAAGACCAACCCACTTGGGGAAGCCCTTCATTCTATCCAGATGACCCAACTGATGAACCAATGGAAGATATGAGTCATAGACATGAATGGTTCTATGATGACGATGATGAAGATTCTTATCCTCACAATGATGGACAAACAACCTCACACCCAAAAGGTTGATTTGAGGAACCTGAGTCCAACATTGACCCAAACTAGGGTGATGTCTCTCATATTGAGACATGTCACTTAGCTTCAAGCAGTACGCCAATCATGGTTTGGAACTATTTGTTTGATGAGGATGACGATGACTATTCCTCTCAGTGGAGCAAATATACTGACGACGACGAGTTGGAACAGCATGAGCCAACATTTGCCACCATCCCTTTACAAGGCTTGGTGGAACTCAAGGGAAATAGATGGACAATCCACCACAACATAGCACTTGAGCATGAAGACACCCAGGACCCCACAGAAGGCAACAAGCTTGGGGTGGAAGAACAACAAGCTAATTCTTCTGGGGATACTTCTTGCTCAGAAAATTATTGGATGACTCAAACTATACATGAAAGTTTACATGAGCATCCAACCTCAATTTCAGAGATGGAGAGAGATGAGATGAATTGTCCAGAAGATATTTAGCCTATCTCCTCTGTCTCATCCTGTGTCGACATCCTAGGGCCTTCACATTCATATCCATACATTGAAAGGTGCCTTGAGGATGCTTTGTCGAAGAAGTCATCTCAGTGCACTTCAAGACAATTCCAGCACATGGATGAGTTCACTATGTCATCATATTCTATTCCTCTACTTCAGACTCAGAAGGGCCCTCACCTCCACCTATTCTTCTCCTATCGTGAGGTGGATCCCACTAGCAAGACACAGGTGGCACTAGTCCCAAAACTTAGGATTTGGGACCCCAGTGTCGGTATCGTGGGGCAGCCACCCCCTTTCTTTTACCTCTTTCTTTTCTCTTTGTTAAAATAAAATTTTGTTTTTCATGATCTTGCTTAGATAGTTTCTTTCCTCTAACTGCCTTATTTTTCCTAGCATACATGCATCATTTTAGGACTTTAATAAGATTCCCACCCTAACTTCCATGCATTCCCACCCTATTATCCTAAGCTTAGATCTTGCTCAAGGACGAGCAAAAATTTTAAGCTTGGGGTGGTAGGGCTATTCACCCTTCTACCTCTTCATCCTTCTAACATGCATGTTTACTTCCTGCATTTAGTTTTAATTTTTTTTTTAAATCAGCTTTTTAGTTTGCAATTATGGCTATATGGTGTGAATCTAATAGATAAATGCTTGACTTTATGCCTAAATGCACAGTTTTCATCTTAAAATTGCTTGACCTTTCGCTCGACTTGCTCTTTGACTCTTTCCTTGAGTTTGGTAATAAATCTAATATTATGTGCCTTTTACATAGCTTAAAAGCTAAATTCCCTTGATCTATGTTGTGAATGACAAATCCAAGGTAAAGGACCGTTGGAATGAGCTAAACACAATCAAAGAACCCTAGCTGCGATTTCACAAGCTTGTCTCTATTCTAAGGATTCTTGGATCATAATTACAACTTTTCACACAGGTGTCAAGCGGATCATGACGAGCTTTGAGCTATAAACAAGATGAAATGTTTTCCTTGATGGACTACGTGCCTTCTCACATTAGATTGAGTCAAAAAGATGAAAAATATAAAAATGTGCAAAAAGAGGCTTGTTCGCCCACAAAATCTCAAAATATCTATATAGTTCTCACCCTAGCCTACAAAATAGAATGTAGAAAATAAAAGCATGAGTGAGAATAAATGAGCACTTATTTTCTCTTTTAGGAGAGTTGAGGATGGTGCCCATCCAGTGTATGACTACGCTCATAAACGCGAGTATGTCGTGCCTGGTAGTATCACTCTAAAATCTCAATAGAGAGTCCCTAGGAACCCCTAGGAGACATATGAGATCATCTCAGTAGCAGGGTTGGTTCGATTGTAATACAAGGAGTTCATCTCACTACTTTGGTCCAACTGGCTCAGACTGCAGGGACTATTTCTTGTTACATGGACCAACCTGATGCAAATCGGGATCCTCAGAAGTCATTAGAGTCTTTTGCTTTGTTTCTTAGGACATGAATAAGTGAGAGGCGTGTTGTTCCTAATTGGTATGCATGGATTCATGGTGATGGCTCATTGCTCATCACTCGTGTGATCACCTATGTGATAATTATTTCATGTTTAATAATTATGATGCAAACCCTCATGAGTATCGACAGGTTGTAGTGAATTCGCTTAATCTTGCCTGGAAACTCTTTGATCTTGCTTTGGCAGGACTGTGGTTGATTGGTGGGGGTTTGTTTTGAAATGACATGGATCAGGAGAATTGATGCTTTAAACTATTTTTTTTAGCCTTAGCATCTATTGCCAAGCTTAATTTGGATGTTATCTTTTTGTTCTTTGAGCACGGTCTTGCTTGAGGACAAGCAAGTTTTAAGCTTGGGGTAGTTGATAACACCCAAATTTATGTGTATTTGCTAAGCATTTATCTCTGGTCTTTTGTCGTTATAGCCTTAATTTTCCCTATAATGCTTATGTTTTAGTACCTTTTATCTTGTCATAGGTAAAGTAGCTAATCTAGCCAGTTTTGGGACAAGCAAGCACCGAACTTGTGATGACATCTTTGTCCATGTTTTCTCTCTCTCTAAGGCCCAGTGAAACTGTGTTATTTGCTTTATCTTCTAATGATGAATGACTACTCATCTAGGTTTAGCTCGCCATCTTGGGATCAGTCTTGCTCTGATCTATCACTTTCATTGCCTAAACCTACTTATAAATCCTTATAACCTAATTGATTCAATCTCTATTTTTAATTAGGATTTTATTCTATTTGTTCAGGCTAAATTGGAGTACATGGGCCCAATCTCCAAGCCCATTCACCACGATGGATGGTCCTTGTTCACTCACTGCTGGCAGCCTCTCGGTCAACTTCTTCTTCGACCGACCACGACATACCTTCCCCTCTCAATAACCGCGGTCGTAGTTTCTCACCACATAACTACAGTCGCGGTTTTGCCCTAACCCTCCACACTCGCAGTCTCCTGTGCAATGCCAAGCTTCACTTCAACTGGCTCCTCACATCCATACTGCGACCATCACGCGACCTTCACCCCAGCAACCCAACCATGGTCGCAATCCTCCCCTCCACATCAGCCGCGACCCACGGTAGTTACTCCACCGCTCACGATCATCTGCCACCACCACGACACCATCACCTGCACCACAGACCGTGATCAACCTCACCCACCCTCTTCAGGTCGCGGTTCCAATGTCCCTGTCATCCATCACCCATCGAGGTCGACAGCCACTGCATCGCCCGCTTCCTCGACCTGGCTCACCTTCGACCTTCATCTCCTCTAGTAGCACCATCTCCAGTCCATCTTCACCGTGACCAGAGGACTCCTGGATCGCGACCTTCTCAACTGTCACACCCGCGATCAACGCTCTCCTCTTACGTCTGCTCCTCTTCACCACCTTTCCTCCCTCAAGCCGTGACTGCGTCTGTTGCACCGCTAACCGAGCACAAAAGAAACAGCGACCATCGTCTGCAAAAACCGCGACTGCGGTGTGTACAACCACGCCCGCGGTGTAGCTTTCTTTAGTGTCGCATCCACCGCGATCAACAAATTATCCTCCTCTGCCAGCAACCTTCATCCCTTCCTCCCTCATGCATCTACATCCCACGGCCTTGCCTCACTGCCTCCGACAGCATCACACTGTGCAACCACGACCTCTCCTCCAATTGATAACTGCGACCTCACTGCTGCCCTGCACTGCGACCTCCACGCCCACCCTAACTACGGTCGCAGTTTCCATTATCGCGACCAGGTTAAGAGCAAGGGGACTGCGACCACTGCTCGGGGTCACAGACTCCCTATACACCCAGCACCAGTGTTTACCCTGATTTTTAGTTAGAGATATTCTGATTTCTTCTTTTATACATTTACATTCATTTATGTTTGTTTAAATTTAGATTATAGTGCATGTTTGTATTTATTTAAGTTGTGATGATTGCATATTTGCATAATTGCATCCATTATTCTTGTAATTGTACTATTTAGATACACAATTGCACAAATTAAATATGTAAATCATGATTAATATATATATATATATATAATAATAATAATAATTAATTAAAAATCCAAAACCGCATATACTTCCACATATACTCCCGCATACCGCATATACTCTACAAGGTGACCTCTCCGAACGCATAACGCATACCGCTTTTTGAAACACTGCCCAGCACTATAAATACCCCCACTCCAAGATCGGGGGGAGACTGGAGGGGAAGTCCAAACCAGAAGGCTGCCCTCCTGTGTCCAGCCCAAGGAGGACCTTAACTCGGAGTCCCACAGGAGAGCACAGAGGTCCGAGAAGACTGCGGTGCTCACTCCACGCTGCCCTCTACAGCAGGCTTCCATTCTCTCTCCATCCATCCACCTATTTCTACCCAGATCTGTGGTGGAAACCCAGATCTAGATCATCCTTTACCTCCGTTCATCCATCGAGCCACTATTTGGGGCAGATCTAGGGAGAGATAGGACCAAGGAGTCCAGATCTGATCAAGGAGGAGAACCAAAAGACGAGATCCATCCTATACAAAGGCAAAGGAGCGAGAGCCACCTCTCCTCCATGGGATAAATTTTATCTTCTTCCCCTTTCTTTTGTTGTGTTCCTTAGTTTCTTGTACAATGATGTTCTTCCATCTTTGTTCGATGCCAACTATGCTTGTCCATGGCTATTTGAGCTCCTTCTTGGCTATGTAGCCCATTTTGGGCATGTTTATGTACTTTTGCCTTCAACAAGTAGATTTATTTCAGATCTAGTATGTTTGTTTGTTCTATCTTCTCTCTCTAGTTGTGATTGCTAGTTTGGTTGATCTCTTTCTAGTTTGAACTGATGTTTCTGCTTGTATCATGAGACTTGTGTAGGAATAGATGCGAGAAGATAGTTTGGACCGGAGTCCGAGAGGAGGACGGTCCAACGATTGTCTGTTCCTAACATCTCAACACATTTTAGACCTGAGAGGACCTATAGAATATGTTGAGATGTTGATGTATCATCCTTGAGAGAGTTTTGATGGCATATCGTTAATGGTTTTAGTCACGCTACATGAGAGCAAGTGGGATGACCCCACAGGAACAGATACCATAGTGCGTACTATGTTTGGTTTTAAGATGCTTGCTTAAGTGTTCGAGAGTTGTCTATGCTCGAGAATGGGTGCATAAACTGTCCAGCTTGTGGTTACATAGCCAAGAACTCATTCTCTCTTATTAGTAGAATCTCGCAGACTCTATTTTGTTTTCTTTTCTTTTCTTTGTTTTGTTTTATTTCGTGACAGCCCGCTAGACTAGTTCTAGCACATATTTTCACCGACTATCATTTTGGCTTATATGACTAAAGAATAAAATCTATGACGTCCTAAATGTCACCACGTCCCTGTATTCGACCCTATATATCTACTTCGACCCCGTAATAAAGTTGCGGGAATCCTCGAAGGATTCGGGTTATAAATTCAAAGTTCTGACTCACTTTTGAGGCTGATCAGGCGTCACATCTCCAAACTGATACACTACACTACATCAAACTGATACACTAAATTCCAAGGTCAAAATACACATTGTCCATAGATCATTATCACTACTAAGGATATCATCTCTTGCCCGAGATCCAAACTAGGCACCCACCTCTTTCTCTATCTTCTAGATGATATAAAACAAGAGAAGGAATACTCTATAAAGGGTAAATTGCATGTTAATAATTTAGTTAAGTTCATTGACCTCCCTAAAATAAGGCGGTTTTCCATGTAAATTCTATTCTCTCTCTTGTATGAGAATCTAACCCCTTACTTTGGGTAAATTTCAATTTACACCAAAACTAGCACACAAAGCACAAACATCGTACATACATGCTCAACTTGAAACTTAAGCTCTACATAAGGCATCTCATAGCATCGTCCTCTCTCTTATGATGCTAAAGCACTAAGGGAACGTTCAACATGTGACATATTGCAAGATAACCCCTTATCTTATGTAAATTGCACTCTGGTCCAAAACAAGCAAACATTGCTCAAACATGATCCAAACAGAACCAAACTTGAAACATAAGCATGTAACATGATAAAAAAAACACCTCAAAGGATTAGATTAAAGTTCTAAACAACTTTATTAGGCAAAACAAACACGGTTAGCCCAAAACCTAGGTCAGGGTCCTTACAACTAGTCTAGTTGTTTTTACATGCACAAATTATAATTTGTTAATGTTGTTATATGGCAAAAATTTAATCTGTTAATCATATCTTTTTTGATAAATGTCTCATCTATTAACATGTTAAATCTCTTGAAATTTCTTCTCTTGAATATCTCCTTTATTAATATATCCAACATTGATATTACTTTGCCTAAAGTATTGCCCAGTTGCTATTAAATTGCATGTACACAACTTCACTGATGTTCCTCCTCTTATTTGTTGCCTCTTCTGGGTGTTGTTTTCATCCCACCTAGAGGTTGCATAGCTAGAGGTTTAGGAAGTAGGAGAGAGTCAAGACTAAATTCATGGTGTCTTCTAAGATGGGCAGCTTGCTCACTACAAACTAATCCTACTAGTTTAGATTCATTCTTGTTATATGCCCTATGTGGCCCCTATGTTAAACTCAGAAAAGAAATTTTATAATAGTTTGATTTAATTTTCCACTGCCACAAAACTATGTAGTTCTTTTACCAATCTATTTGAAAATATATTATTATGCACCCTTTTTATTTAAAGATTATTATGTAGTCGTGAATGAATGGGTTTGTATGCAATTATTTTCTTAAATTAAGCAAGGAGTGGAACCCCTCTCGGGTCCCACTCCTTACAAGATGGTATCAAAGCATTTTTGTTCTCGGTAATATGACTATTTGAGAATTCATCCTTAGAGCATTTTCCCTTATAACTTATAGTTGTGTTTTAGGAGAACCAACCTGTTTGACATTACTAGTTTTACCCCTTAATTTGGCATTTGGACGGGTTCACTACATTGATAAACCCTTGCTTTGGCATGCTAATGTATCCACCTCTGAGAGACAACTTGTGATATCAAGTCACCTCTGTGACTCAGGGGGTTGTCATCCCCACCGCTACTACCTTGATTAGCATCTCCCCTGAATAGGAGTTAGCCTTGCTATGACAATTTCTCACCACAGATATGCTGGAAAAGCTAAACACGCATCCTATGTTTGATAAGTGAATGAGTACTCACTAACAAATTTTACAAAGATGCAACCATCATACTTCAAGGGTGAAGGGGAACTCGAGATGGTCGATAAGATAGATATCTAGGTTTTATCCATAGAGAGGATGTTTGAGGGTATGGCATGCCCTCCTCACCAAAAAGTTAGGTTTACCTCTTATGTGCTAGATGGACCAACACGTGTCTGGTGGAATGGGATAGCTCAAACTTGTGAAACTTATTCTTTAACTTAGGAACAATTCTTGGCACTCTTTTGTGAGAAGTACATATGTGTTGCTGCTTTTAGGAGAAAGGAAGTAGAATTCTACAGTATGAAACAAGGATCCCTGTCTTTTCCCACTTATGTGCAATTTTTGTTGTTACTTGAGCACTATGCTACTGATTTGAGTGAGGATCGTAGGGCAACTTTGTTCTTGCAAGGACTCAGCTATAACATGGGTCATGCTCTAGTCCCTCGGCTTCCACTTACTTTCCAACAGATGATGGATAAATCCTTCGTTGTTGAGTCATATCCTAGTTTTCAAGATCCCTCACATAACAACAAGAGGAAGAACTTTGAATGTGAACAACGTTGTAATAAGTGCAACCATTGTTACCACCATCATTCCCCTAGAAAGATCCCATAAGGAAATATTGTTGCACCAAGGAATGATAGGCCCATAATATGCCATTAGTGTGGTCAGACTGGACACTTCATGCCTCAATTCCCTTAGCTGCAACAATGCCCCATTCTTACCCAATAGCTTGCCAATCGGCCACAACCTCATCCAAATCCATCTCCAAGGAAAAACCATAACCTTCAGGTTTGATGTCCTCCGGTAGAGAGGTGTGTTGGTTGTTTTCTTCTCCATAGATGTTTTGGATGTTGGTAACAATAATGAAGTAATTGAAGGCATTTTGTATCTTAATCTACACCTATAAAATCTCTATTTGATTATGGGTCTTTAAATACCTTTATATCTTCTAAACTTACTAAAATGTTAGAGCTAGAACCAACATATATGGACAATGATCTTGATGTTCAGACCTCTAGCAGTAGGGTATGCTCTTCTTATCTAAAGATCCCATCTATTAACCTTTGTATATCTGGCAATATGTTTGTAACAGACTTCATCCTCTTGAACATGACGTTGTTCGACGTCATTCTGGGTATGGATTGGTTGAAAATGTTTGATGCAGCTTTGTTCTGTGCTGAGAAGAAGGTTAGGTTGCTTCACCTATATGGTGAGTGAATTTGTATAAAACATAGAAAACGTGACAATATGCAATTCATCATCTTAGCTATGATGACTGAAAAGCTTATATCACATGGATGTCAAGCCTACATGGCATCCATAATCATTGAACCCTCACCACCCTCAGTTGGAAGATATAAATGTGGTGTGGTATTTCTCTGATGTCTTTCCTGATACCTGGTATTCCCCCTTCTCGTGTGGTCGAGTTCCCTATCGATCTCATACCATGAACTACTCCTATCTCAAAACTTCCTTATCCGATGGCATATGTGGAGCTTGCAAAACTTAGGAAGCAACTATAGGAACTTCTTGGCATGGGATTTGTTCTTCCTAGTATCTCTTCTTGGGAAGCTCCTGTCTTTTTTGTAAATAAGAAAGATGGTTCCTTAAGGATGTGCATGGGTTATAGAATGTTGAACCAAGTGATGGTTAAGAACCTCTATCTTCTACCGCGCTTTGACGATTTATTCAACTAGTTAAAGCCAACTATTGTTTTCTCTAAGATGGATTTGCTAAGTGGATAATATAAAATGCGGGTAAACAATGAGGATATACATAAAACAACCTTCTACACTTGCTATGAGCATTATGAATTCTTTGTCATGCCTTTTGGGTTGACCAACTCCCCTACCTCCTTCATGGACCTTATGAATTGAGTCTTCTTCCCCCTCCTGGATGACTTTGTGGTAGTGTTTATTGATGATGTTGTCATCTAGTCTAAGTTAATGGACCAACACTGAGAGCATCTATGGATGGTCTTGTAAACTCTTTGTGAAAACCAACCTTATGCCAAGTTTTCTAAGTGTGAAATCTGGATAAAGGAAGTGATGTTCTTAGGCCACGTGATATTTGTTGGTCACATACTTATGGATACAGTAAAAGTTGAAGTTGTGACTAAGTAACAATATCTAAGGAAATCTTCTAAGATACAAAGTTTCTCGGGTCTTGCGGGTTATTACAAACAATTTATTAAAAAAATTCTGAGATGGCTCATTCTCTGATTAAGTTGACTCACAAAGATACCAAGTTCAGCTAGACCCCAGTAAGTGAAAATGTTTTATAGAACTAAAGCGTTGTTTGACTAATATCCATGTATTGGCCTTACCTGTTAAAGGAAAGCCTTATGTCCTCTACACAGATGCATCTAGACACGGCTTATGTTGTGCTATTATGCAAGAAGGATAGTGCAAATCTTATGCCTCTCGTCAATTGAAGTTGAATGAAGAAAATCATCTGAACCATGATCTTGAGCTCCCAATTATTGTTAATTCTCTCAAGATTTAAAGGCATTACATGTATGGTGTACGGTTTGAGGATTTCTCTCATCATAAGAGTCTTCACTGTCTGATGATGCAAAAGGACTTGAATCTGAGGCAATAACATAGGATGGAGTATTTAAAGGATTGTGATTTCACAATCACTTATCATCCTGGGAAAGCAAATGTAGTAATTGATGCCCTTAGTCATAAAAAGGATGTTGTTTGTGCATCTCTCTGCTGTTTTGTGTGGAGAAGTATGGAGCATGTTTCTAACTGAAGATTTGAGTTGAATGATGATGTGGATGATACTGTTGTGGGAAATATGTGTGCGCACATGGTTTGTGTCTTAGTTACTCCATATTGGATCTCCAAGGTGATTGCAGCTCAATTGACTAGTCCTGGCCTTCTTTAGATGAAATCCTTAACTGATAATACATAATCATAATTCTCTACCAGTGTTAATGGTGCAATCCATTTTTGTTGGCACTTATGAATTTCCAAATGTGATGATCTAAGGCATAAGGTTCTACGTGAGTCTCATGGATCAAAATATATGATTCACCCTTGCACCATTAAGATGTACAAGGATCTACAAAGAAGTTTTTGGTGGTGAAATATGAAGAAGGACATTGCTACTTATGTTGCAAAATGTCTGACCTATCAACAAGTAAAGATCAAACATCAAAGACCGGGTGGATTTCTTCAGCCTCTTAATATACTAGAGTGGAAGTGGGAAAATATTACGATGGATTTTGTGAGTAGATTTCCAAATTCTAGAAGTGGTTTTGATGCAGTCAGGTTGCGGTAGATTGGCTTACCAAGTCTGCTCATTTCTTACCTTTAAAGACCACATATAACGTTCCAGACATGGCAGAGATATATGTGGATTGGATAGACCATTTGTATTGTGTGCCAAAATCTATTGTGTTAGATAGATATCCCAAGTTTATGTCCCGCCTGTGGAGGCATATTCAAGAAAAAATGGGGTAAGATTTGTGTTTAGTACATCTTACACCTTCAGACTAATGGCTAGTCTGAGAGGACAGTCAGATTCTTGATGATCTTTTATGAGCTTGTGTAATAGACTGGGGAGGTGTTTGGGACAAATATCTCTCGTTAGCTGAGTTTGCATATAATAATAGATACCAGGCCATCATTGATATGCCACCCTTCAAAGCTCTTTATGACCGACCTTGTCATTCCCCTCTGCATTGGGATGATGTGGGTGAACATACTCTTGTGAAGACTGATGACATGCAACTGACAAAGGACAATATTTGTCTGATTAAGAAATAGATGAAAGCAACCCGGGATTGATAAAAGATGTACGCTTATAAGAGGAGGATGGATGTGAACTTTTTGGTGGGTGACTATGTTTTCTTAAATAAAACCAATTCAGTCCATTGTGAGATCTAAGGTGAAGGGAAAACCCATTCCTAGTTATGTGGGATCGTTTGAAGTACTAGACAAGATTGGAGAGTGTGCATATTGTTTGGTGTGACCCCCTGCTTATTATAAGATCTATGATGCTTTCACGTATCTATACTAAATAAATATGTTAAGGATCCATCCCATACATTGTTAATAGGTTCCTTAGAGATTCGTGATGATTTGAATTATGAGATGTACCTTATGAAGATCCTTGACTCCCAAGTGAAGCAAATAAAGCACAAGGATATTGAACTAGTAAAAGTTTTATGGAAATATCATGCTATGGAAGAAACCACTTGGGAACTCATAGGTAAATGTTGTAAACTCACTCTCCCTCTTTATTTGAGATTTCAAGGATGAAATCCTTTTAAGTGGAGGAGATTTGTAACATACCAAAACTTAGGTAGATATTACTTTTCCCCTTTACCATATAATCTTTTACTTTGGAACCCTCTTATTAATTTGGTTTGTATTAGGATGTTAGTAAACTCCCAATAAAGAGTTTTAACCAATAAAACAACTATTTGAGGCTTTAATACAATAAATAGGGATAATATACTAATTTGGCCTAATTGAACAAATTTACCACATTGAAGGATTTAAGTTCAAATAAATCTTCTAGATCTTTTCCTATGGATAGGTATGGGCAAGAGGGAGTCACACACAAAATTTGGGTAATAAATGATAAAGGTATTTGGGTATTAAAGGTTGAATTCTTTGGGTCCCTATTAGTCTACTTGGCAAGTTTTGCTTTATTTGGGTATTGGTTGATTATCCAATTTTCAAAGAAATGAGAAGGGAAATAAATTTACCATCACTTTATTCCTATTCCTTTTTGGACTAAGATTCTCGCATTAATATTGTCATGTGCAGAATTTCCCTGTTTCTTTCTTTTGTGCATGGTTTGGACAACTGTGACATAACCAGGCAGACTCCCTCATGATCCCATGGCATGGGGGTCATCTTCTTCCCCTAAATTCTTGTAGGTCTGAAGATAGGTAGGCAATGGATTTTTAGATATCCATAACTCCCTCCACAATTAAAAGATTCACATGAAACTTCTGCCAATTATTTCCTCGAGAGATTCCACATCTATAGATCTTCTACATGGGACCTGATTAGCCTTATATGGATTTTGCCCAACTTTCATCTAGAGCTTCTTGAAACCTCTATGCACAAAAACCCTATTTCCATACCCTATATATATCTAACTACAACAATACCTCCATATGCTCTAGTACTCTCATATTCTCACGTCAATTGTACTTGAGTTTTTGTCCTTTAGTGTCGTCAAGTTGCTTTCTTCCTTCCTTCTAGCCTTCTTGCCAATGGCAATCCCCATTACCATGGTCTAATTAAATCAAGGGTAAGCCTCCTAACATCGTTTCCTTTGTTCCTAACGACCGATTTTGATGTACGACGCATTCTCCTCCCTTTTCCCAATTTTGACTTCAACCTTCACAGTTTGGAGCCACGACCCTAGAGTTAGGCTGTGAGGAGGATGAACTCGTTGAAACGTTCTACGATCTCGCCCTCCTTCATTCCTTCGATTGCTAATTCCTCACATGGGTATTCTTACCATTTCAAGATACTTTGATTTGGATTGTCATAAGGACGTAAGGATGTAACTTTGACAATTATTCCATGTCTCAATTTAAAGTTCGAATTTCTCATTTAAGGGTAATTTGGTCTTTTGCAATTTAATTTCATTAATATATCAATAAATAATGTGAATCCTATAAAAATCATAACTTTAGACTAGAAGCTCCGAAAATTATAAAAAAATATGTTCTAGAATTGTGATGTTTTTCTCTATCTTTTGGTATAGTTTTCATCTCCTAATTTCAATGTTTCAAAGATGTGATTTTTTAGGGGTTTTCTTTATCTCTGTCTCTTTCTAATAATTGAAGAGAAATTAATTAACAAAATTTAGAATTGGATTAGACATATAATATGTAAAACTGAACCTTAATGATAGGTTAATATCATGAGTAAATCTAGTGTTTTACTAAAGGTTTGGATTTCCACAGCTTCATCCTATGCGACATTATTGAACCCTAATTTATGTACAAAACATTATGCATAGGTCTGAGCTGACATTAGAGTTGGAAGGGTAGAACTTCGATCAGTGAGTTTAAATAGAATTATAAGCATATTGAATACAAAGTGAATACTGCTATATCCAATATCTAAATTTGATTTTTTTTATTTGATGTCCAATCCGATATATGATGGATATCATATGGTAACATATAATATCAGAATTTGGATAAATATCTGATATGAACCAAAATCATACATTTAATGTTAATAAATATATTTTAATAACAAAATAATGATATTATTAATTATATATTATAAAATGTCAATATTTTATATTTTTTATATAAACCATGTATATTTAATAATATATGTATACATTTTTCGAATTTGGATTTTTTTCTAGAGCGGATACATCAGTATCCAATATCCAATAAAAAAATCTCAGATCTGAAATTTGACATCCAATTTGAATTCCATGGATGTCAAACTTAAAAAAAGACTCAAATCTAGATCAAATGTTCAGATTCCAGATATCCATTTATAGGACTGAATTTAACACACAAGTCAGGGTATGTTCATCTTCCCGATTATCTAGGCAATATTGATATAACCAACAAAATGTTCCCATATGAGGCATTCCTTGTTACATACATAAAAATTATTCCTAATCCTTTGATATTATATCATGATTTAACATTGATTTCATGAGATCTTATGATTGAAGATCCTATGGTCTGTTTGTATAATATAATGGAGTGATCACATTATCTTCACTTTTAAATTGATGATGACTAAACTTGTATCTTGCCTTTATATTTTATGTGTGTACAAATAGACTGAGTTTATTTATTTTAGTGGTACATATGTACTTCCATAATATTTGTACGTGTGTATTCCATCATGATTGCGCACATTCCACTTGTAAATATATAAAGGGTGTGTGTATTCCGCCCAAGATGCGCGTTTTCCACCCACATACTTAGGCCTGAGATATTACAGCTCTCGGCCCTACGTAAATAAAACTAGTCTAGTTGTTTTTACATGTACTGATTATGACTTGTTAATGTTTCTATATGGCAAGAATTCTTTCTGTTAATCATATCCTTTTCAATAATTGCCTCATCCATTGACTTGTAAACTCTCTTAAAAAAAATTCTCTTGGATATCTCCTTTATTGATATATCAAACATTGATCTTGATTTGCCTAAAGTATTTCCTAATTTGATTATATTGTACATACATAACTTAACTGACATTCCTCCTCTTGTTTGTTCCCTCTTCTAGGTGTTGTTTTCAACCCACCCACAAGTTTCATAGCCAGAGGTTCAGGAAGTAGGAGGAGCTCCTAAAGACTAGCTTTAGGATGTCTTCTTAGATGGGCATGTTTCTCACCACAAATCAATCCTACTAGTTTAGATTCGTTCTTGTTAGATACCTTGTGTGCCCCTATGTTAAACCTAGACAAGAAATTTTGTAAGAGTTATATTTACTTTTCCGCCACCATAAAACTAAGTTTCTTTTATCAAAATATTGTGCACCCTTTTTATTTGAAAATTATTATTATGCAGTTGTATATGAATGGGGTTTTATGAAGTTACTTTCTTAAATCATGTAAGTATTAGATCCGCTCTTTGGTCCCACTCCTTACAGATGTGCCATGAAAATCTATCTGTAGAGCTCAAGGGGGTGATATGTATGATGATGTTGCACTTTACGATACAAGAGACATCACAAATAGAGACTGTAAGTACAAACTAGATTATGTATAACCTCCTAGGTGAGTTGAGTGTGTATTTTATGAAATGAGTGGTGGATCATTAATTCCTATGAAGAATGAGAAGTATTATGTAGCATTTGCTCCACATATTTATACACGTTATTTGTATAAGGAAATTTAATAGATGTTGGGAACTGATAAGCAGTGATTAAATTAGGTCATGGATAGACTTTTTCTCTTCCCAAATTTTTCTTGTAAAGAAGCATGATAATTATTGACATTTTTATGTCTATCATGTGGCCCTAAATAATCACACTATGAGGGATAAATTTCCCATTGCATGAATCAATGAGCTCTTAGTTGAACTAGATATGGAACAACTATTCTTTAAGAAAAATGTGTGGTCTAGCTATCAACAAATTCCATCATATGAGTTAGATATACCAAAGACAACCTTCCACACATATGAAGGAAACTACAAAATTGTAGTGACACTATTTGGTCTCGTGAATGTGCCAACTACATTCCATCATATGATGAATGCGATGTTTAGATTGATGTCATGAAGGTTTGTCATGGTCTCATTGGATGATATCTTATTTTGCATCATGACTCTTGACGAGCACAAATTATGTACATGACTAGTCCACCAAGCAGTTTAGAGTCACCACTTACATGTAAACACGTCGAGTGTATCTTTTTTGTTCAAGAGGTCTATCAAATAAATTCATGTTGTATCAAGTCAAGGAGTGGCCATGTACAAAGGAAAGGTTGATGATATCTTCTTGCCCAAAACCAAATAATGTGAAAGAACTATGCACATTAGTTGGTTTATTGGTACTATTGTAATTGATTTTTGGTATTGACACGTGACCTCGATAGAGTTTCTAAAGAATGATGCCTTTGATTGGTCTCTCAAAGCTAAATATGTTTTTTTCCAGAAACTTGTTGGCAACTTTTACTTCTGCACCAAATCTAGCCATATTGATTTCTCCTTATCCTATGTTATTGATGTTGCTTATTCGTGGTATGTAATAGGGGGTATTCTCTCAAAATGAAACATTAACTTCTCATATATAGTACAATTTTGAAGGGACGACCTCTATCACAATCAACATATGAGAAATAATTTTTAACAATTATTAGGTGTAAAAAACATTCACGGTCATACCCCTCGGGAAGCAATTCAAAA
The DNA here is from genome assembly GCA_963693085.1 of Alisma plantago-aquatica. NCBI lineage: Eukaryota > Viridiplantae > Streptophyta > Magnoliopsida > Alismatales > Alismataceae > Alisma > Alisma plantago-aquatica. Next base: position 1,061,224,002 of record OY856409.1, on the reverse strand, counting down.
ATAAAATATCTAAATTTCATCATCATATCTTGGTATTTGTTCCATCTCAGAATGTTCATACACCCTGTCAATAAATATTCTTGAATAAGATGTTAAAATATCATTTTACTATACAATATCACAAAGAAGTTATAAATGTGGAGACCAATACTTAATCCTACTGTGAAGAAGGACTATCCTCCATGGTTTTCGGCTATTATCTTTGAATGGTTGGATGAGGTTCATACTAAGTATATGTTGAGAATAGAATTACATGACGTCATGCGCCAATGGGAGGAGGAGAATCTAACAGAGCATACACTCTTTCCATGTTGCTCTAGTGTACTATAAGGGAAGGTTGTATTTATGCACAAATGTTGGCATTCTGAAATGGCTTATGAAGGATGCCTGCTAATTAAGGGTAGATGGTGACTCTAGTAATGTTATAGCCTCAGACTATTCCATGAACGGATTTTACTAGCTGAGAAATTAGAAGAATTTTTAGACGACAGTGCACACATTCTTGGTGTACTGGTAAGACAAATATGATAGTCATGCATCAATTGGGCTACTGTAGCCATTAACACATACAAAAGCAATGTGGGAAGAAATCTTGTGGATTACATTGAAGGAATATGAGTGATAAGGGGGTATTCTATTATGTTATTGTTAGTTTATCACTTATTTAAATATTTCATCTCCCTAATCAATCCATATATAGTCATCATAGTGATCAATCTTCATCTCATAAATAAACTACTTTCGTGGATTTATAGTGAGCACCATCTTTTCTTGTAATCTATTGGTTTTGTGAGGGATATTTTCTAAGACTAGAACAAGGTTGTGCCAAAGATTTGCATATAACCCACAATTTGATGACCATACATATTTATTGAATGTGTCTTTAAACATATTTGTAATATTTTTACAACCAAGAATTGTAGTACTAGATTCAACAATTTGTGTGAGTTGAATATTGGTACAACAGCTCATGGCATTTGGCACTTGTGCTCACATCATTTGAGGCGATGTACAACTTACTTCCACCCTCATTTCTACCACGTAGTTCGGGTACAACACCCATACATACAAGAAAATCTATCAAAAGCTCAAGACTAGATGCTCCTCCCATGGAAGCATAACTTGACAAAGTAAGAGATTGGATACTCAAATAAAAAATCCCACTATTATGAGTTTGATGTTAGAATGTGTAACATCTTTGACCTGGATTATGGCCTAACCTGGAAGTTTTTCTTAAGTAAGTATTTATAAACTTGTTTCAATCTTTTGAAAAGTAATTAAGACTCTTTGTGAGTTTAATTTTCAAGTTTGAGCTTATTTGCAAACAGTTTGTGCATTCTATGATAGTTTGGGTGTAAAGTGCAATTTACCCAAGATGAGGGGTTATATTGAAAAGTGCCACATTTTTAATATACCTCACGTGTTTTAGCATCATAAGAGAGAGAGAATAATGCTAAGGGGCAGCTTGTGTAAAGCCTAAATTTCAATTGAAACTTGTTTGAATAATGTTAGTGCCTTGTGCACCAATTTTGGTACAAATTGTAATTTACTCAAAATATAGGGTTGATGTGAAAATTACCATCTCTAGAGTGTCCCTACTCCCTCCTAGTATCATATAGAGGAGATAGAAATAAGGAGGCACCATGTTTGAATCATTTATCAGTGGTGGCATTCTTGGTGATGAAAAGACCAAGAAAAGATGTATATTTGAAGTTGTATTGAGTTGTAGACTTGTTATGAGAGTGCCTATCAGCCAAGGAGCCATAGAGGGAGTCTCATATCAGTTTTTCAAACTCTTGTCCTTTATCATGATGGGATAAGCACCTCAAGGAGGTGATGGATATCAGTTTGCAACTTTCCTTAGAAAAAGTGTATTGGTTTGTGGATAAAGTGATGTTGAGTTGAAATATCTTGCTCAACAAGATAACTAAGGGCTAAAATATTATCTCTAGTTTATCCTCAAGAGTTTTTCATGTCAAGATAAATATGCATGCAGGGACACGTGTCAACCATGCATGGACACATAGCGCCTAGTAGTGTAAAATGATGACACCTCATATATACTCTTTTTCACGAGCCACAACTATATATACCATTCCTTTCACCTACTAGTGAAAATTTTCAAATATTACCACCCTCTTTCTCTTAGATATCATGCATTGTGAAGGGGTATTATTCATAGAGCCTTGGTATCGGCCATAGCAAGGTGATATCGGCCATAGCAAGGTGATATCGACCATAGTGAAGTGATATTGGCCATAACAAGGTGATATCAGCCATATTGAAGTGATATCGGCCACAAGTGAAGTGATATCGGCCACAAGTGAAGGGATATCATGTATAAGTGGAGAGGTATCGTGCATGGTGCTAAGGAATAAGGAGCATCTCAAGTCTTAACCCTAAGAGGAGTTGTGAAGCTCATCTTCAACCTTGGGAACGTGAAGCTTTGGAGCTTGGAGCTTTGAAGTTATTCTTGAGGCGGGTTATATAACTTGAACCCAATCATGTTATTATTCACCTTCAATTCTGTTATACTTGTTGACCTACTTTCAATTTCAAGTTTTCTTGTATAATTGATAAATCCATGAGTTCCATTAGTGACATGGGATTGTTGTCCATGAATTAGAACAATAAGGAACGAAGTCTAGAGCTTGATGATGATGGCATCATCATGGTCCAACCCGATATCGAGTTGAAGTACCCCTAACCTGATATGGAGAAGAGAACAAACCACTAGTACGATACAATGATGAAGCATATATCTTATGTACGACATGACAATGAAGCATGCACCTCGTGCACGATATGGTGATGAAGGTACACCTCAAGCACAATATGGAAGCACGATATGGTGTCAAGTACACACTTCTATGCCTGATATGGTGGAAGTACCTCAATTCAATATACTTGATTGAGTAACACATGAAGTGTGTTATGTCAAATGATACACCAAGATGTATAGAGTTCAACACATTTTGATAAGTAGGCCAATGTGCCTTGAAGAAAGGGTTGAGCCAATTTAATAGAGTATGATGCAATCAACATCCTAGTGAGGATGAGAGAGAAACTTATACTTGTGTGATAATCATGTAGTGAGCATACATTGATACTCCTAATATGAGTGGAGTATGAATTAGGGTTTGATTCTTGATAATATGAACTTGAAACCCTAATCGTTTAATAAGGGGAAACCCTAACCCTAATGAAGGGTGATGATATGATTTGAAACCCTAATCGATTAATAAGGGGAAACCCTAACCCTAATGAAGGGTGATGATATGATTTGAAACCCTAATCGGTAAGGAAGGGAAACCCTAACGCTAATAATGGGAAGGTTGTATTTCTCTTGTAATGCATGGTGATGATATGTATTTGATATTGATGTTATCATGTAATACTAACCATGCATGTATCATGAGATGATGAGCATATTCAGGTATGGGCTATGATGTTCATATGATACAGATCTAAAATGGGCCTTGTGAGCTATGTGAAATACTTATGCAACAAGTATAATGTATACCTTGTTTTGATGACCTAGAGGTAATGGTTACCTGATAAGTGGTAACAGTGTTCAGTGATGAACTAAGGGTTTAAATACCCCAATCTAGCAATGATGATGATGATAATGCTAAAGAATGAGAATTCCTAGTAATGTGATAAGGGATTGAGATCCTCAGTGTATATGTGTTCCAAAGATCATGAGAATACTTGATAAATGTGTTACACCTTTCTTTGTAGCATCTATTATAATTCTTGCTTGTAACTTGGTTGATGCTAAAAGATATTGTAATACACCTAATTAATCAAGTGGAATCTTATCATGTAGTTTCCCATGCCATAGATCCATTCGGTGTTAAGATTTGTTGAATGGTGAAATGAGTTTAACTCGATATACATATTGTTGAATATGTAATCTTCTTAATACAGGGGTTGCTCAGTGAACTCCCCAAATAAATTGGGAAAGCTTTGTGACCATCCTGATGAAAAGTAAATGCTTTGTGATCATCCCGAAGAGAGTGCATGCTACGACTGTAACTCTATAGTGAAGATACCAGTATACCTTAGTAAGCTAATTGCAGTTGACACAAGATGTCCTGCCAAGTAGTCTCGTACTGACTGAGATGGGTGAGGTCTTCAAAGTCGGCTCTTCCTTTGACCTTGTATGGTACCGATGCTTTACGTAGTTGTGGTCAGTTGAAGCATGAGCGGTATACATCATCTCCTCTGGGCATAAGTGTGATTATGAACATGTAATCAGATGTGTAGCATATTTGCTTAAGAATTGAATATGGAAACATTGGTTGATGCTCCATTACTTTTATACATCTTAGTTGATAGATGTTATACATGTTCTTTATATTCATTATAAAGCAAATAATGATTTGTAGCTCTGTTATGGATAGTTGAACTATCTTATCAATGCTATTGCTTTGCACTGCAATTAAATAATGATTGAACATGCTTATTTATATAAAGTATCCTCTGTTCAATTTTATACCATTTACCTGTTATAATAACATTGTTGGCGGAGAGTTACATCTCTTGCTGGGACAATTGTCTCACCCTGTGGGTTCTACAATTTTTAGGTGGACGTGTACGAGGAGGTAGGGACCATACTGCAGAGGAAGAACAACATTAGCATGGACAACAGTAACAGCTCAGGCTAAGTGTGTTGTCTGTCGTGTTTTGTAGATAGAAATCCTATGTATCGTCTCTGTACTCTTAGGTCCTTGAGAGTTAGTACGTAATAATTCTATGAATGATATGAGATTTTGGCTTGTTTGCCTCAAGATTTTATGTTGCTTATGTATATGTTTGGGCAAAGGAACTGGTATATGATATCCTCGAGATGAGATGGCACAATGTATGTACAATGTGAATCATGATGTATATATTATTTTGGTTCTTTCTTTAAGAGTTTCCTAAAAATGGATCTCTTTGCAAAATAGTTTTAATTTTTAGTGATTTTCGTTAATCCGCTGCTAATGGTTATTCCGCATAATTACTGGTGATTTGACTGTCGGTTTGATGGCGGTCCATCACAGAATGAGTAATGTTGTTAGAATGTTTTGTTTCTAATGAATCATGAAACCATCTCTTCAATGTTTTCATTCAAAATGAACCAAGGTCCACCAAAGTTGTATCACCTTCATAAAAATACACGAAGGCTCACAGATTGGTTGGGTAAGGAAGAAACTTTATTTGGCATGCTGGACCTCTTCCAAACATGTAGATGTCTGGCTTATAATCACAACAAAATGAACATTAAGAAAGCTCCCTAGATTAGAAATAGCATGGTGACAACAACAATGACATCTTCTTAGTGTCTCTTGTTTACTGTGGGTGCATATAAGTAACCAATAAAGGGAGTCAATGTGATGACAGTGGGGCATATTGTGATGATGGGTGAATGTGTTTCATGATACATTTGTTGATGTTCTTATGTTTTGAGATTGACCAATAGAAAAGAAAGGAGAAAAATGTCAGCATTTACAATATATTTCAAATGAATAATTTTTTTGATATTTTCGTTTAAAGAGATAAAATTTTCTTAATAAAAACGATTTATTTTGTTGTGTACAATATTAAAAATGAAGAGATGACCGGATGAATGCAAGAGTTAGTCATGAAAGGATGGATATGAGAGAGAAAATAAAAAACAAGAGAGAGAACAAATAACACAAAATGTCAACTGAGAAAAGAATTTTGTTTTTTTTATAAACCATCTACTCCGCTTGTCTAGAAATTTTGTGATTTATATTAAATGAAAAGCTAGAAATAATGAAAAAAAAACTCATTTTTCTAGGACAACAATGACAAAACATGCTATGGAAAGGCATCCAGTTTAAGGCCTAATAATGGACCAAGAATAGTGAGTTTAGAAAATTCCCAACGCTTAATACTCTTTATATGTTTTTTTGTACTACATTGTACATGTATTTCAACATATCTTATAAAAAAAGTATATGCATAGTAATGGACTAGAGAAAAACACATATATTTATCCACCTTTTTGATGTGTACATTTATATTTTTCTAGTGTCATTCAATTGTATTTGTGTATTGTTGTGCCTATCTAATTATTAGCCAATGACCTAGTAATACTTGAATAATTAATTTTGATATGTTTAATATACTTAGCACTAACAACAATCCATATACTATATGTGACTCAATGCACTTTTCATATACGGACTAGAGAAAAACACAAATATTTTATCCACACTTTTTTTATGCGTACATTTATGTTTTCTCGGCGCCATTCAATTGTATTTGTGTAATGTTGGTAAATCTAAGTATTAGCCAACGACCTAGTACTACATGAATAATTAATTTAGATATGTTTAATATACTCGTACTAACAACAATACATACAACATATGTGATTGAGTGCACATTTCATAAATGAGACATACAATTTAATTCGACAATTTATGTTTGTTACGGAGCCATTTTTATGAAAAAAAGACAAAATATACATTATAACAAAAATGATTTAAAAACAATATAGGAACATATATAGGCTCTTTTTGGCATACAAAACAAGTTTATTTACCACATGTAAATTAACCAACAATATCTTAATCTTGTGTAAGATGCCCGTTGTTTGGAGCGACAATAAATTAATTTGTGGGCAAGATGTCTGCCGTTTGGTACTCGTGTATGTAGGATGGGTTTATTCGGACAAACTCTATTATGTCCTATACATAAATAATGTTGTACGTGTTGAGCATTCGATTAGAGGGGTATTGTGAAAAATTGACATCCACAACAAATAAACTTGTTTCATGCCTCAAGGATTTGGTCAGGAGATTTCTTAGTTGAGTTATCTATGCATCAACTTATTTAACTTTTAGTCTGTATAACAAATACCAGTTAAAATAACTGATCAAGTTTGGTTGCCATGCCGCCAATAGGACGACAAAACAAACGCAACCATAGAACAATAAACATCAAAATATGTTTTTGTTAGAGTATTCATGGACCATTGTTGCATCTTTTTCCAAGTTGGAGGCATGTGTTGTGATTCATTTCCCTTTAAAACGCTTAAGTTGTTTGGGTTGAAAATTTGAAATCCAAAACATGACATTTGTTTCACACATGTTCATGACATCCTTTTGTTGGTCAAGTGCAAATATAAAATGCATCGGGGAAACATTTTTTTTTTATAATTAAGGTGGTTCAATTATACTCATCCCACACCACAAAGTAGGTTAAACGTCAGAAAAACAAAAAGACAACCAACTCAACATAAACCAGACCTCCGAGAGTAGCCACTCATCAACTCTCAACTAGAAACTTGCCTAGACAAAACATCACTATCTTCAAGAAAAAGAGACGACCACCTCCCCAACACTATTCTCCTAAAGACCATCTCCAATACGAGACTCATATCACCTCATATCCGTAGGCTCACCAAAACCAACAACAAAAACAACCAATGTGAACGGAAAATAAGGCACAACCAACCCAACACAACAAACCAAGCCATCCACCCAACTCATCATCAACTAAACAACGCCACAACCCAAGACAACTTCCGGAGCAGGCCCAAACACTAACAAAGTAAAGAGAGGAAACGAGATCAACAAGAACAACATGTGCACAACCCAGAAGTTGAACCTCTTAAATTTCAATCCTCTCCCTTCGCTTCTCGCACAATCAAAGAAATACTCATAGTCAACACCAACGTTGTCATGCATGTAGTATTACTCCTCTCCTGTTCCTGTAGAACTGTCTCTATGGTGTTCCCACTTATCTTTGAAAACCTTTGTTCTTCCACGGTTCGAGATGCGGGAAGGATGGCATAACGGTGGACATACAAGAGATAGGGCACGAGAGTCGATGAAATCCTCCAACCGTCGATGAAGAAGGATGTATAGATGCCCCTCGTGATCTATCACTGGACGCACAGAAGGGGGTTCCACAAGGAAAGGGATTCCACTAGGTTCTGTAATGAGTGTTGTATCCGACCCCTTAGACATAGGGAGGTCGTGACTAGGGAAGGGGACGATGGAGGTACCAAAATCTCAATGGGAACATGCAAGGACAACTCAAATCCAGAGAGGACAGGGTCAGCTGTGGTATTGTTGCATACACCGAGGAAACAAAACTCATGCCACGACATAGCCGTGCAACTGTAAAGGAAAAACTTATTATAGGACTAGTCCTATAATAACATTGTAGGAACCAATAGGAATTCGTTTTAATGTCTAGTTTGTGTTTCTCTCTCCTTATTCTTTTTCTCTCCTTATTCTTTTTAAGTGGTGGGATTTTGAAGAAGAGAGAGGAGGAGATGCTGCAATGTGATTGGTTGTCGTATGAAAAAACTACAGCAAAAGGTCTCATTTGGACTCCATCCAATTTCTCAGCCCCATATCTACAACATATAAATGGTTAAGAAAATTCATTTCACATATAAATTTCGTGGTATTTAACTGTTAGTTTGCAAAATGATTACACTAACATTACCTTAACATTAACGATATTAAAATGCATGTTCAATTTTCTTTTGGGCTGCATGTGGCCCAGTCCCGACCGCTTTTACGGCCTTCATGCCCTGTATCCCCGTTCTCAGCGTAGGGACGGCGGCGGCTTTGCTTTTCGCCCTACAACTCTTTGCACATCGATTCCTTTAGACAGCGTCGTTGTTCCTCGACAAAGCCCTCGGCGGAGAGCCTGATATATTGCCTCGACTCTCCCGCGGCACCAGTGTAGCGGTAGAGATGGCGGACACGGTGCAGCTCCGTATGGAGCGGATGGTGGACGAGCTCGACGACTTGGAGCGTCGGGGTTTGTTTAAACCCCAGGAGATAGCGGAGATAGTGAGGAAAAGGAGGGATTTCGAGTTCCGCATTAAGAGGCCGTCTCCGTTGAAGCAGGATTTCCTGGATTACATTGAATACGAAAAACAGATTGACGAGCTCCGCAAGTTGCGCAGACGGGCCATCATTGGGGAGATGAAGCAGAGGATCGAGGAGGAGGAGGAGGAAGAGGAGGAGGAGGACGCCAATGATGACAATGAGGAACGAGAAGATCGTAAGAATAATAAGAAGAGGAAGAGAAGGAATAAGTTGAAGAGGAAGAGGGGCGGGAAGCTGTGGAAGCGTTCGATATCAGATGTTGCTGGGATTGCTAGGATAATCGACATTTATAGGAAGGTGTGTGCGAGGAACAAGGGCGACTTGAATCTTTGGCTTCAGTACCTAGAGTTCTGTAGGAAATGCCGAAATGGCAGAATGAAACAGGCAAGTTGCGTTATCATATCTAATTTGCAGCCGCTGTTATTCTTTCAGTCTAGTTCGAAGTGCTCACCTGCCCTTACAATATCTCATTGCACAACATCGTTATCCAGAAACCTAGCTAACTGTGAAAATTAATGCTAATGGGTGCCATACACCCACTTTCTAACCCATCACATCTTACTGTGCTTTACCTTGCATTGGCGTATACAGCTGAAGTCTGCTATGAGAATTCGTTAACTAGTTCTTCCTATTTTGCAATTTAGCTGACCGTCTTTCTTTTTCTGTTATCATAAAAATGTTGCCTTGCAGGCGTTAGCGCAGGCCATCAGGTTTCATCCAAAGGTTCCTGGGCTTTGGATATATGCAGCTTCTTGGGAATTCGATTCAAACTTGAACGTTGCAGCTGCCCGTGCTCTCATGCAGGGTGGTCTCAGAGCCTGCCCCGACTCTGAAGATTTATGGATTGAATACGTTAGGATGGAACTGACATACCTCAACAAGCTGAAAGCTCGGAAGGCTGCTCTTGGGCAAGATGTGAAGTCATTGGTAAAGACCGCTGGAAGTGTTGAAGATGTTAGCAAATGGAAAGAAGAAAACAAGGACCTGTTCATGCCCCTGACTGATGCTAAAGAAAGTTCTGAAGATGTAGATAACCAAGAAGATGATGGTCTGGAAAAAAAGGAGAATTTCTTCTGGGAGCAAGGTGCAAACATTCTCCGGACCATATACCATGGAGCAATTGAATCCATTCCCACTAGCATCGCCTTGAGAAAGAGATTTCTGGAGATATTAGATTCAGTGGATGTTGCGCACTCTGATGAGTTGAAAGAGGATGTTATGGAAGATATGAAAAAGAACTTTTCAAGCAGTGAAGATTATTGGGATTGGCTGGCAAGGCTTCAGGTTGGCGATCTTGAAACACAGAGTTATGCCGATAGTGAACAGCTACTGAGTCAGTTCAAAAAAGCGATACGGGTGAGTGGTAATCTATCTCACCGAAACGAATTGCTCCCTATTGTTAAGCACAATGTGCAGTTTCTCAAGACTAATACCTTAACATCATTAATATCTACTGCTTTGCTAGTAAGCACAACAACTTGAGGCGGTGAATGGTCTCTTGGAACTTTTTCTATACAAGATATTCAAATTCTTTTTTCTATTCCAATGAGATGCTATAAGACTGATCGTGATGTAGGCTTGTCTTACACAGTTCTCTTACTGAAGCTTCCAGTGTTTACTTGAAAAATCTCTTTCTTTATTATTGTTGAATTCGTGCTGGTTAAAAGTTGTTTTTGCTTACTGCCTTCTTTCAGTGTTTTGTTTAATTTATCTTTCTCTCTATCATTATTACTGAGTTTTTTTAGTGTTATACTCTGTTGACATGCTTTTTCTATAGGGTCGAGTTGACAGAAGTATCTGACTTTGTTGGAAGTCCTTAGGATTTTAAAATGTGGAATATTTTAGATAATTGGATGAAAATAACTTTATTTTTTCTTTCAGGTTTATGACGATGGATTGATGTCTGTGTCCACTGTTAAGATGTTCTCTTTCTACATGAAGTTTTTGTATGAAATTGTTTGTCCAGAAATACCAGGAAAAAACTGTGTTTTTGACTTAGAAGTTGCGAAAAAGTACTTCAGTACTTGCTTAAGAATACTGTACAAAAGAGCCGAATCTAGTAAATGTCTCACAGATGGGCTCGCTCTTCAGTATGCTTTGTGTTGCTCATACACTGACGGATTTGATGAAGCCAGGGATGTGGTTCAAAAACTTTGTGACGGGAAAATGTCACAATCAGCGGAAATTTGGGGTTTGAGACTTTCAATGGCTATGAGGTCACTCTTAGATAGATCTACTTCCTCGACTGATGATGACTTGAATGGCATCTTGAAACTTGTGAAAGATGCATTGCATAAAATTACTCCGTCTAAAGCTAAAACGATATGTGTCATGGTATGTAGTTTTTTATCTGCATCCTTGCTGATATTTTTGCTCTCAAACTGCAATTTTGTTGCCACAATGTCTTTTCCTTTTCATTTTAGTACGTCTTTTTCACTTGTTTGAGTAATATATTGTTTTACAAACATGTGCAGCTGCTTGTGTCATAGAATATGAACTTAGTTTACTACATCATCACTGATAATATTTCATAGCACTCGACCCTGAAGTTTAGCGTGGGAGCTAGGAGCTTCTTCTTATATTATATGAAGGCATCATCTGTTATGCAGTATAGGACAAATAATAATAGTAGCTGTAGCAGTTTTTAGGTGTGTGCTTCATGATCAGATTTTGAGCACCACATGACTACCATTAGCATAGGGAAAAGAGAGTGTTGGTAAACATGTTTCTTAATGCTCAAGAGTCTAACTGTTGTCATCGCCTAAGTAAAATGAAGAAAAACATTGGACGGCTAGACCGTATGTACAATCCCTTCCTCAATTTGTAATTATAAATGCCATTTGTATATCATATTTGACATGTTTAGATGCTTTTCGTGTATTTTTAAGCGCTCACTTGACTGTCATTTAAATAGGCCATTTGCCAACACACCCAAGCCGGTGCTTGGCCTTGTTGCCTTGACAACCATGATTCTACCAGCATGACCATCGTCCTCTGCTCGATTCATGTCCATGTCAGCGTCACTGTTTTTCAAGTGGTTGTGAAAATAATTGAGTTGATTAAATGGTCAAGTTAGGAATAATTGTATGCATACCCTCTGAAGGATGTGTAAATTAATTTTGGATAAGTTATTTTGGTCTATTTCATGTCGTCTCATTCATATAATTAGCGTGTTTGCTTCAATAGAATAATTATTCAGTTTTTAAGGTTTCATGTAGTAGGTTACATAGTAACAAATTCGGTATTCGACATATGTACAGTCGAGCTGAAAAATTCGGAATTCGGGAATTATGCGGAAAATTCGGATAAAAATCGGTCAACGTACGGTAAAAGTACGGTCAACTATTCGGAAAAAAGTCGGGAAAAAACATATATATATATATATATATATATGTATATACACACATGTATATTCAATGATACACACATATATAGTGATGGAATTGATGACTACACATCATACGGAATACCCTAATATAGAAAGTTCGACTAATACATAAACATATCATAGATTTCAGAAAAACACCCCATGGACTGATAACTGGTTGTAAATTGCAATTGCAAATAAGGAAAAATGAATAAAAAAAGGAAAATTGGGTAAAATGAGAGGAAGGAGGAAGAAAGAAAAAAGGAAGTAGGAGGATGATAAAGAAGAGAGGAGCAGTAAGAGGCGGAACATGAAAGTAGAAGCAACAGGCAGCAGAAAGAGGAAAAAATTGGGAGGAAGAGGGGACGATGAAGGAGGAAGAATAGGAAAATGTAGAAGGTGCTGCAACAGGAAGAAATGAAGGAGGAAGAGAGGACAATGGAGGAGGAAGAAGGGAAAGAAGTGGAAAGAACTGGGAGGAAGAGGGGATGGTGAAGGAGGAAGAAGGGGAAGAAGTGGAAGCAGCAAACAGCAGGGAGAAATCAGGGAGGAAGAGGGGATGGTGGAGGAAGAAAGGGAAGAATGGGAGCAGCAAGCAGCAGGTACAAATTAGGAAGAAAGGGAGGAGAATGAAGCATAGGTGGAACCCTGCTGCAAATAAAAAAGGAGTTGGACAAACCAAGTATGAAACAAAAGTACATAACTGTATAAAACAGGAAAAAAACGTGCTAAACGCGTTTAAAACGCAATATGGGAATAAAACGCGAATAATACGCGTTTAAAATGTATTATTCGGTTTGGAGTTTAAAACGGCTGTCACATACGGCAGGTGAATAATACACGTTTTAAACGCGTTTTTTTTCTTTCAAAAAAGGGCGAATATTGTGACTATGGTCTAGGTTATCATTTAAATTATAACATATTTCTCAATTCCTTTTTTTAATAATATATTCACCACAAGTTTATCACTGCTTTGTGACATTGGCACATAGTTTGCTGCATGTTTGCTCAGTTTCCATAGACGTTCTTCTATCCTATTCAAACTTTCTAAAAATTGTGAATCTTTCTTTATACAACTGTAGATATCCTAATATTTTACTTACACACATTCAGAGTTGCCTTCGCCATGTTCTTTCAAACTCCATCCCAACTATATACAGAGGCAAATATGATATGATATTGTTTGTTTATACTTTATAGCTAAAGACGAATACCTTTATAGTCAATTGTTCATTTTTGTATACATTACATGTAATAATGCTGATGACTGCAAGATACAAACTAACATGTTAAGCAAATATATGAAAGTTATTGCTATAAATATCTTAGCTTTCAAAAAAGATCATCATATATGACAATATCTATGAACGACCAAGACTTGAACAAATCTCTAGCTAGCGATTAATGTGGAGCTCCAACTTCGCTAGCAAAATCTTTTACTTAAAACTGTCTACATAGCAATTTCAGTTTTTGTAGAAGACAATCACAACTTATGCAGTCAACATACCACAATTTTAGTAGAGTCTATAATAAGCAATCATGCAACATCCTGGATATTCCTCTAAAAGAACCAAATTAGGAGCATTTTACCCCTTTGATGTAGGACAAGCCACAAATCCGACCCTCTTTCTCGAGAACCTTTGCTAGACCCTTATTAGGCCGGTTAACTACTTTAATCATATTGAAGTTTTATATAATGTTTGAGGACTAAGTTGCAAGTTCGTATGTTTTGACATTTATTTATTAGTTGGCAAATTTTGTAATTGCCCAACATCAATAAGGTTTTGAGTGATAATCTATATATAGTTGACACTCCAGAATTATCGATAGAAAGTTTGATTCTTTTATTTTAATGAGAATTAGATTTTGTGTTGCTAGGAACTTGGTTTGGCATGAATTGCTATTAAATCTTAAGATGTTAACCATATGTCTAGATCCAAGGACTCTACTATCGGGGCGACGATTCCAAACCCTAGGTTAGAATCATCCCTAATACAAACAAACAACGACACCCTTTATCCTTTGTTCTCCATTCTTCCTTGTTCACTCTGAGCGAACAACAAGGGGATCCTGCATGCATCTCCTTATGCAGACGCAACCCATAACAGTGGCATTGCACTAGGGCCGACAATGTCACTAACATAGTAGACATCATTCCCTGGAAGATATCGCCCGACCCTATTCCAGGCTCCATCATGCATCATCCAACGGCCGTGCGTTGCAATGGCATTTGCATTCAGACAAAGAAGCAAGCACACCGATGTTGAGGGATGAGCATTCAGTTAAATCGGTCGGTTATGGTTAATTCGGTTCGGTTAAATGGTTAATTTGTGATTTGAGATTTTAGCCATTAACCTATCCAAATTAGTGTCGGTTAATTCGGTTATAATTAATCGGGTAACGGATAATTCGGTTGGTTAATTTGGTTATCCAAATAACACTCTTGCAATAGCATCATATGAAATTACTAATAATTGAACAATTGTTATATTATAGTAGTATTGCAGATGTGCATGGTTAATGAAAACATGATAAGTACGTAAATGTAGATGTTTTGTTAAATAAAAGTAGAACTATGTGTAGAATATTTTTGAATAAATATATTTTGGCTATTCGGTTAATCCAGTTAACCAAATAGAAAATATTTTTGACCGTCAAATTAACCGTTTAACCAATAAACCTAATTAAATTAGCCAAATTAACCAAATTATCCAAAATAAATTAACCATTCGGTTTTAACCATTTGGTTAATCGGTTATTAACCATATTCTTCTCACCCATGCAGGACAGATTGCTCCTCTATAGCCTGGCTAGGGTTTGGCATATCTTGGTTAGAGCATGTCGCGGTCATCTTTTATTTGTGTTTTTTTTGATTTGTTGTCTTTTATTTTCCATTTGGGCTTATATTTGCTATAATTTATGTATACAGAGTTGATTTAATAGTTGGGGAATCGCTTGAAAGTTCTCGATTAATTGTTTTTTGTTTCTAAACTAAGTAGGATCATTAGTGGAAACTAGCCAATTGAGGCTTCCTGTGAGTTTTCTATATGAAACTATTCCTAGGGGTACTGGTTGGCAGAGTTGAATTAGATGAATAAACTTGGTGTTGCAAATCGATCTTTTGTCGATTGACATTAAAGCCTAAGACCGAAACCCTAGGTGCGACTCAATTCACATATTCCTCACCATCGATTAATTCCGAACCCTAGGTTAGGAATATTCTCATCCATTAAAAACTGGCTCTATTAACATTGCACTGGCACCACTATTCACCCTGGTCTTCTTCCATTCTTCTGTTGTTGTTTTTGATCGACCTCGTAGTCTTCTACCCACCTTCCGAATCTCCTTGTTGGTAGGAACCCAACCCATCCACACAACCAATCTATCTTTAGACTAGGAATCACACATACTCCGAAATAGGTGCCGTACCTGTACCAGATATTTAGTGGATACTAGTAGTACTCCTTCGACTCACCTGGATACGTATTGGATACTTCTCCAGATGTATCCAGAGATTATTTTTCACTTTTAAAGAGTGGATACTTTGTGGATATATCTTAAATACTTTGCTGATACAGCCCAACCATTTGTTATAGAGATACATAAATCAGATTTTATTTGAGTATGTGCCTATTGTCACTGTTAGTTCTATATTTGCTATAATTTTTCTTTCTTGGCTCAAATAAATTTGAGTGTTTTAGGACTAATACGAAAATGAGTGTGGCAATTATGGATCTCAAGTGTGTGGCAATTATGGATCTCGACATCACTGTTCTATAAACCAAGTTGTCATTCTAATAAATTAGGGTTAATTTGTAACTGAAAGTAACTTGTTTTTACTTCTTGTCAGTAACCTACTATTAGTACTTACTGTTAGTTCCAAATTCTTGAGACTGTTTTGGTAATTTGCTGTTAGTTCAAATTTTATCGATAACTCTTTGGCTAACATATTAAAATTAGAAGTTCGAACTAATGAAATCAGGTTGAATGTTAATTATAAATCTATAACCTTTATTTAGTAAACTTAGTTGTTATTTAAATAGACCTCTTCAAGACTATGGATCAAATGTATGACAATGGCCATACTAAGTTGACACTCTCAATTTGTTAGGATGCTTGTTGTTAGGATTTTGAACCATTACAATGCTAATTCAATATTTTGTATTATGTTGATAAGAATATATCTTATAGTCTCATTCTTGTCAAAGTTCCCGGATCTTTTTGTCGGCTAGTCTTTTAGGCATGTGAGTCATATACTCCCTTCTCCTTGAACTATATCTTTGTTTCTGCCATGTAATATTTAATATGCACTAGTACTTCTATCTATGCTTACCAATCTTTCTCTCTCTTAACAAAGGACACACATCTCACAACTGAGTGTGATAGAAATATACGATTATAAAATCAAAAGCATGAAAGGGTGGAAATAGCAGATGTTGCTATAACTGTGTTAACAAAGGGTACAAAGATTCATATACTAATGCAAAAGCGCAATTGCTACATGCAATGGGATCAAAATTTGCCCAAATGTCACTATTGAACACTAAAGTGAAATGCAACATGTTCATAATGTTGAATAAAGATGGAGATATGCCACGTCAAGAAGATACCTTTTCATTTATATTTATCTTTGAATGAAATTAGATGGTCTTAATTTGTATTTTGATGAATAAAAAGGTAAATATTAAATTTAAAATAATATTTTTGCCGTATATGACATAGTATCTATATTCTAAATTTGTAGAAATTGTTATATCCTGTATTTGTACCCACATATGTATCTGTGTTTTAGTCTTCTGAGTTCAGATCTCCAATCTTCATAAAATTAGCTGTGGATGCTACAATGCTGCTCTATAGCGCCAGGGACCATATGGTGTTTGCTGGCTCAACCTCAACCACAAGCAACCTCGTCGACCTCCACCACTTTTACTCTCTGAGTGGATTCCCAACGACTGAGTAGGGCAAACCTTTAACACCATCGACCCCTTTTGGAGGGTGCCCTAGCGACAACCAACTGCCATCAAGGCACCTCTACTATCCTTGCAGCCCCACAAGGGGGCACAATGATCGAGGGTGGCACCTCTAGGGGTGCTATGGTCCTCTCCACCTCCCAAAGTCTGGTAGCCATCCATGTCCTAAGAGTGGACCCCATGGTGGCCAATCCGTCGTTGCTACTATAGCAACAAGCTGTAAACAAACATTTTTCTTACTTTACACACATCACCTACAACGTTGGGGGCCTTCTACTACACGTTGGGGTTCTCGGTTGACAGTTTGGTCGTTGTGAAATCTGCGCGTTCCCAAGTATTTGAAATCTGAACATTTCCTTTGGCCAACTCGGGTCGGAACTGCCGAGTCACACTTCCATGACGACCATAAACATATTTGCATTGAACCATGATGTGCAAAAATGAATTTAACAACACAATGAACGAGCTTGACGCTCGTTTCGCGAACCAATAAACAAAGATTACAAAAATCAAAGATATGGTCACCACTTTCATCGCGTACATATTGCAGCGTCTATGACATAATTAGAATGAGGAAAATCAACAAGATCTGAATCCAGACAATAAACAAAATTAAGGCAACAGAGATCCACCTCCATATGTCCTTGTGCAGCCGGCGGCTGTAACCAATGTTCAAAATTTTGACGAAATTGTCAAAATTTCAGCTGAAATTTCTGTTTCGGTGGCAATCGAACATCAAAATTGATTGACGAAAATCTCAAAACAGGCAGATCATCGGTTTTTTTTTTCTTTCTACTTTTTCATATACTATGTACTACCTAGAGCATATTTTTTTTTGCACAGTTTTGTGTTTTTAAGTCTATATATTGTGCTTGCAAACTATAATGACTTAATTCATTGATTTCACCATTGAAAATTAACATAAAAAATCCCCATCGAAATGCCCATCAAAACAGTTCAGGGTCATTCACTAAAAATTGACGAGACCCCACCCCCACATATCCATTATGAAGTATTATTACATATTTGAGTAGATCTACACTAGTAGATCATTTTGGTGAAATTTCATAAATTAATTCATTTATTTTTCCGTCGAAATGCCAATAACGCATTTATCGAAATTTCTGTTTCTGTGGCCATTGAAACAACATCGAAATCGGACATTTTCTTCCTTGGCCGTAACCATCTATGATATAATCAAAATGAGGAAAATCAACAAGAGATCTGAATCGGGATAATTAACAAAATCAAGGCAACAAACATCCACCTTTAGTTTATGTCCTTGTGCGGCCATAACTTGATTGTTCACTCAAGATTGATGTCCTTGACTTCCTTAACATTGCCAATCTTGACAAGTTCTATGATTTGCTGCACAACATAAATGCAATCTTCAACTGACGCCAGTTGACAGAGGAGCATAGACTAGTTTTGCGGAGGCAAAGTTGCGAGGCATTGCTTTCACATGGTGGAAACGACTCTGCATCATCCGCCACGTGAACACGGGGACCAATTTGAACGCAGATATGGAAACCTTCTTCATTCTGGTAAATGACAAGCAACAATTGTGCTTCAATTTATATGATTTGGAGCAGAGCACGACCATGATCATGATGTTCCCCCATGGTCTTCAAACTTAGTATACACGTCAAAGGCTTGTTGGGAAGACACGACCATGATCATGATGTTCCCCCATGGTCTTCAGCCCCCATTGTAGTTGTCTTAGCTACCTCACACATCTCCAACATAGATGGTGCTATAAACATTGCGACAAAGATAGAGCATGAGCAATGACGTCATGCTCCTATTAGAGAGCCCACTTGATGGTGCCATACTACATCTACTTTGATAGTTGGTGCTATTTCAATCACGTTATCCACTCTGAGTCTGCATCAATACCTTCCAAGGTGCATTGCTTTTCATGCTAGGGTTACAGGCACCGATTCAATCATTGTCCCATCCATGTGATGGCCATGACAAGTAATGCCAAGAAAGAGAATGTCATAGAGTTTGCAGATAATATTTCCATGCAGTGAATGTTGTGACTATATGCGTGATGATGTCAACTCACCACTACACACTCTGTTCATTGGACTTATACCATCCACGTCGGATTATGATGGAGTACCATTCTTGTACCCTCACATAAGGGTCATTTTGTCATCCAGAGCCTGGATAGGGTTTGGCACATCTTGATTAGTGCATTGTAGTCGTCTTGTATTTGTGTTTGTCTTTTAATTTGTTGTCTTTTATTTATCTCTTGAGTTTTATTTGCAATTATTTATGTTTTACGACTTACATTTGATAATTAGATGCTGGTGTGGAAGTTCTCAAATAATTAGTTTTTATTTCTGAAATTGGTAGTCATGAATAAGCCAATTTGGGCTTCTTGCGAGTATTCTCTATGAACCTTTTCCTAGGGTTATTGTCCGACGAAGTTCAGTTATGTGAATGAATTTGATTTTGCAGATTGAGTTTGCATCACACACCCTCTATTAACTTTTACCCTCTTGCCGCTGTCAATAGCTTCCATGTGAGTTGTTACTAGCAACCCCTAAGTGCAATCCATATATAGAAGGCGTAAGCATGGAAAATTGGCACAAATATAATATCTTTCATTGTGATAATATAATAAATTTACATATGGTATATTTTTCATTGATTCTCATACATTCTCTTCATAAAATATACCACAAAATAATTAATACATGATAATGTGGAAAACTAGATAAACCTCTTTGGATTGTTAGATGGCACCCCACCAGGTTTTGAACTTGTATGAGTATCAACCTCTTGAGAGCTAATCCATGCTGTAGACCACCTATGTGGATGCACAAATTGCGATGCATTCGACAAACTGTTGTAGTGAGTGGGTTTTATAATAAGATGAATAGAAAACTTAAATTATGTTTAAATTGAAAAATAACATGCATGATCATTATTGATGGCATCAGGATACATTCTTAACTTGATTAACATACATATAATGGCACTTTTCTATGAACCTGATCTGATCTAATCTCACTGAACACACACGAGGGGTGCATGCTATGCTTAAATAACCTGAAAAGTGTTGTATCTGCCATGTCATACTCATAAGTGTGCTTGTAGGGTTAAAAAACCTAAAATTGATCGGAAATAAAGGGGGCTCATGAGGCATCAACCTTCCATGAATGTTCATGAGATAGGGCCTTATTTGTACATATTCTTATTTTTATTCTGATTTGATCTTAACTTAGGGT
The DNA here is from genome assembly GCA_963693085.1 of Alisma plantago-aquatica. Taxonomy (NCBI): domain Eukaryota; kingdom Viridiplantae; phylum Streptophyta; class Magnoliopsida; order Alismatales; family Alismataceae; genus Alisma; species Alisma plantago-aquatica. Next base: position 1,061,203,559 of record OY856409.1, on the reverse strand, counting down.
TTACACCGATATTTCTTAAATTGATCTTAAATCATGAAGAGGTAATAACTAATAAGTAACTGATCTGATTTTATACATTACTGCATTTGTGCAGGAAATCTTAACATAATATGCATAATAATTCTACCTCTTACATAATATTTATGTCTCATGATAACATGCACATTATATACTTTAAACATGAAGTACGAGAAAAACTCTCGTCATGATGCAATATACACACAAATACACACATATAAACCCAACGCATGGACCACTTACATGTTACAGTAGAAACAAAACTGCTACAATTATCCTGATCTTATCCCTTAATCAACCCTTAGGCTTCTATTGGTTCAATGTAACTCGAGTTTTTTGGGAACTCAGTTTCCAAGAACTTAACTTCAGCTTCCGAAAAACAAATTCATGTGATTGGTTTAATAAAACATTTTTCTGTGATTTGTACTTTCACTCAATTGGTTTGTTGTAACTTTACACAGGAAAAGCTAATATTTTTATCCCAAGCCTTCTTAAAAATACATGTCGTTAGTTTTATACCCAATTTTATTTTACTTGTTAAATATAGACCATGGAACAAAAAGGCGCGCCTCGAGGCTTCAAAAGCGTACGCCTTGAGGCGAGGCATACCTCAATGCGCCCTGAGGCGTGCGCCTCGCTGTCCAGGTGAGAGGCGTGCGCCTCATTTTTGGCGAGGCGTAGAAAGGCGTTGAGGCGTTTCCGAGGTGTAAGCCTCACTCCAAACCCCAATTTAAGCCTCATATGCACATGTATAATCTATATATATATGTATAAATATACATATATATGTATCTAAACATGTATATTTGTGTGTATAATCTATATATGTGTGTATATATACATACATATCTAAGCATGTATATTTGTGTCTATATATTTATGTATTTGTGTATGTATCTATAATGTATACACATATACATGTAATGTCACGCATCGTATACATTTACATGTACATATTTGTGCATGTATATGTGTATATGTATATAATTGTAAGATGTGTACAGATTTACATGTGTATATATTGATATTTTGTAATCTTTTGTATATTGAATGTACTTGCATATGTTTATGTGTATATGTAATGGAGTTACATGTATATATATCTATATGTATATATGTGTGTGTGTGTGTGTGTGTGTGTGTGTGTGTTTGTGTGTGTGTGTATGTGTGTATATAAAATATGAACGCCTCGGTACATTCTGAGGCTTACGCCTCGCCTCGCTAAGACAAAAATGCCTCGTTACGCCTCACGCCTTTTTCAACCTTGATATAGACCAACAATGTATCAATTTATGGGTCCTTAAAAAATGTATCCGTGGACTTCAACATCCACTGTATCTAATTTGACTTGTTATATGGCGACCCCAAAAACCTATAGTATTGATTTCTGTAGAATAGTATATTGCGAACGACAAAGCTTGTCTTTGTTACTCAGAAAAATACTAGATAAGAGAACAATAGAACCAATCTTGTTTAGAAGATCGTGAATGCCACCAAAGAAAGCATATTAGGTAGTTTCAGAAGGTTCCCTCTCTTCATCTGTTACGTCCTTGACTCCTGGAAACAAAGATTAACGGAGCAATTACAGATTTGATTTACTCGGAGGATGGAGGAATTGGCAGGGACAACTTGCAAAGCGATCACATATACATGGATGGCACAATGCTTGCCTCACAGACCAACACGACGAAGGGATCACAAATATCGCCAGAGCACAGAAGATGTGCGTGTTCTGGCTGTAAAACCAATCACATAAAGTTGGTCTCAGAACTTGACTTCCACAATTTTCCTGCTCAGTTACAGGAAACCAATCAGACCCTTAATGAAATAAGACAAGATGCCCTTATTGGGATCTTAAGCCTAATTTCACTAAGTCTGAATCTTCATGAAAACCAAACAAAATATGTCCCGTAACCAATCCCATTAGTTAGATCTCAAAATGATGATCTAAATCCATATAAGGTCCAGATTAATTTCTATGATTTATTGGAGAACAGACTCGAATCAACCAATCAAAAGCGAGATAAATCAATAAGTCCATTTTAATCTTGGCTCAGAGAAAAGGAAAAAAGACGGATATACCCTTCACTTTTCCTCACATAGGTGTGATAGGGGCAACCTAAGTCAAAGCACATCTGTAAATCTCCACATGGTTGATATTCTGATTAACTCACATGAATTCCCAAAATGCCCTAGGTTGACGTGACACAAATAGAAAGATAGGGACAAAAGGGTCATTTGGAGACCCAACTTCTTCTCTGCCAGACATGGTGCGAGCTGCTCCCTGAAGCTTGAAACCATTGATCAAAATGCAAAGTGCGCGCCACTAGGGTGTAGGTGGAGATCTTCACTACCTTCGCAATCAACCTGCGATCCCATTGAGCCATAGCCAAGACTCATAGATGCCATAATAGAGTTCTCAAGCTGCCGCCTTGGTTAGATGTACATAGGAAGACGGAAGGGGATAAACTCCACGTCAAACACATCCTGATGCATTTGACCAAGTTGTGAAAACACAACAAAGGTAAAGGAAGAAAACTCGGTGTAAAAAGACCACTAAAACGACATCTCAAAGCCTACTGTTGCAAGCAAAGTACGAATTCATGCTCATGTTGACTCGGCGATGGAGTTGAGCAAAATCCTTTGACAAAGATGCTGCTGAAATGGCCTGACAGGCACTTCTAACTCCTACACCACTCGAGGCTCAGGTACCCCTAAACCAAAACGCATGAGCTAAAACGCATGGGAAAGAAAGAAGTACAGGAGAAGCTTACTGTAAAAGTGATTGCTTTGAGGTTGACAATGCTACTAGAGTGAGGTCGCCATCCTCGAGAAGATGGAGTTTGCGACGGTGCTACGATTGCTATAGGGGTCAATGAGCAGTGGGTAAGGAACCCTAGTCTTCGTGCCAAGTCTCGTGTTCGGTCCACTGCTGCTTTAAAGGCTAGTGCATCCTTATGCTACCAACATCGATGAGGGGGACGAAGGAGATTTAGGTCTTTAGCAAAAACTGAAAGCTAGAGTTGTCGTCGGGTATTTATAGGTTTTGCGAGGAAAGCCGAATAGAATGTGGGCGTTGGATTGCGATGAGATCAACTACTTGCCGAGAAATTCACATAGAAACATCGACGACGTAAGCGGGCTGGGTGTTTGGATGTAGGAGACCTCCGGGTCGGCTGAGATCATGCGGGTTCATCCTGCGCATGATCAAGCAACCCGAGGTTTACCCTACTATGGGCCAAGCGGATAAACCAAATATCTAATTAATTAAAATTCATTTCCTAGCCATTATTTTAACAAAATCTCTTGCCCTAGGCCCCTAGCAAAGAACTTGCTGCACCCAAAATTTAACAATAGATTTTTTAATGTGTAGAGAATTACTATGGCCTTCATTTTCTGATTTGATCAACAAAAACCCTAAATTGAGTTATTTATGTTCAAACTTTCATAATTCCCAATAAATTTTAGGAATGTGATTTCTTTGCCAAAATTGGCCATTAATCATTAGTAGTACATATACTTTATGCTTTATGTTTTGCTGTGTGCTTTAGACTTGTCATGTCTTTAGCTTTTCTTTTATCCCATATTGCCTAACTCTATTTCTCGCTTACTCTCTTATCCTCTAAAAGAGAGTCCATTGTATTTGTTTTAGACATATCAAATAAATGTTTTCTGTTTCTATAAGGTATCAGATGATTACGATTCACCCTAACCTTTTCCCTCCCCAACCCTAATGCTGCCCACTAAAGCCTCACCCTAGTCGCTAGCCCCCGCCCCCTTCTTTCCCACAAACCACAACCACCTTCACCCAGCCGCTGCCCCCGCTGCTACAGTTCCACCACCTCCATGCTCCCACTGCCACACCTCTCCCCTTGATCCCGCCGCCACCTCCATCCACCTCTTCACCCGCCGCCACTGCCCACCCACCAGCCACTGTCCCTCCACCTTTCGTAGTCTGTCGCCCCTCCTCTCCACTCCTCCCACCCCACTTCTCCACACTTCCACCCCACCTCTCCCTACCACCCTCCCCTCCACCATCTCATCTCTTTGTCTCCATCGCTAAGCCTTCCTCCCTTCTGTTTCCTTCTTCATGTCTTGGCACTTCCTAAAATAGCACATTGAAGTTCTAAAAGGACTACCTTTCTTGCCTGCCTACGTCTCATGATGGAGTAACTCTCTCCCTGTGATGGCGTAGGTCCTTCTCTCTTTTGCCCCTATGCAGGTTTCTCAAATCTGCTGCTACTGCCCCTATGTGGGTTCCTTGGATCCGTTGATCCAAATCTACTACTGCTCTCTGTTGCCCCCTTGGGGGTCTCTCAGATCTCGTGATCCAGATCTGCTTCTTTTGCTGCGGCTTCATCTCTCTGCGCGTCATCACTCTGGCTTCCATGACGACTACAGATCCTCCTCGGTCTTTGTGTGTGATGACAGTGAAACTCGATGGATCAGACGACCATCTTTGGTCGACATCGTTTGAACTTATATGTAAAAGCCCAAGGGCGCTAGTCTCGCATTTTTGTGGATGGTCCTATCCCTCCTGATGCTACAATGATGAAAAAGCCAAGCAAGCCTACGCGCAACGGTCTAAAGATGATTCTGGCGTTATGACTTGGATGGCGAATGGTGTCGAACCAAAGATCAGTTAGTCTGTCCTTCGCCTTCAGAAAGCCAAAGCTATGTGGGATCAACTATCCCATGTGTATTTCACATCAAAACCCGAAGGCTTTGGGATATTCATGAATCTGGCAAAAAGGAGTATCAGACCGATGGATTTGTTGAAGATTACTACCATCTAAGAAGCATAGTCACGTACATGGATACGGACACGGACGCGGGACACAACAATCTTAAAAAATATAGGACACAGAGACGACGTTGGACACGACAATACATATACATATACATATACACATACATACATATGTTTACATATTTATACAATTTAGAATGTATATGTAGGTAATTAATTTGTAAAACACAAAAGGATCCAAAAATTCCAACAACAAGCATGAATAAAGACATTAAAATACCCATATGTTCGCATATGTATTGAACCCTCTATGCTAATCAATAACAAATTTAGCATACAAAATGATATATTATAATATCTAGGAATGATAGGCTAGAGAAAATAATTGGAAATTAATTATGTACAATGACAATTTTTTAGTTACAATACTGATGAAGTAGTGGAGTGTAGGAAAGAGGATATTAGCAATAGTGATGGAGGGAGATACGTATTGGTGGTGGTGGTGATGATGCTGAAGCAAGAGGAGGTTAACACATTTAGTAGTAATGTAGGAATGGAGGATAGAGGAAGAGACTAAAGTAAAACATGAGGACTGCATGTTGGAAGGAGGATAAAAAGGGGAGAAGAGTTTTCATCAGAGTTGGAAGAAGAGGCACGTGGAGGAGTGTACACATTAGAGGACCAACAAAGTAGGAAGAAGTAGGAAGAAGAGGAAGGAGAAAAGGAATGAGAGAAGAAATATAAATGAATAAGAGGGAAGGAGTTCCTAGAAGGGAAGGAAGCTGCTGCCAGTGGCTAATCTAGCTATTTAGCAACTCCCGTTGCAAACAACTGCTGCATGTAGCTGATTTAGATGTAGACAGCTCCTGTTGCAAATGGTTGATACTTGCGGCGGCTTTAACTCTTAGTGGTTGATGCTTGTAGCAACTCCATCTCCCTGTGAGGGCTGCTTGTAGTGGCTCCAACGCTTAGCTACTATTCATGCAGCAGTTGCTGTAGGTAGTGTCCAACATGTGTTGGCGGGCCAACCGTGTCTAAGACGTGTCCACCTTGCAAATAAAAAAATAAAGCTGGACATGTCGGAGCCGTGTCCGCCTCGTGTCTGGGCATATCCACGTTGTGTTCATGTTGGACACGTGTCCGACACGGATACAACAACCTCCGAGAAGTGTCCGTGCTTCCTAGACTACAATCAATATTCGACACTCTAGGATGAATATGAAGTATACCACTCCCTCTCTTTTGACATCAAGGAAGTTCACCGACAACACAACAAACTTCAACTTGTTCATTACCTGATGGTCTCATTTCGTCCTTTTCTGTTGTTGCTAACCAGATATTATCTAGTGATCCCTTACCCACACTAAGGGTTGTTTTCAAGCGCGTTCAACGCCTTCTTTCTATGTCTTCACTATCTGCTATTTCTTTTGATCACTCGGTTCTTGTTGTCCGCTCCTATGACTCGGGTCAAGGACGTTGACACGTTCGCGGTGGTCGTGCTTTTGGTACTCCTGGATGTGGTCCTCCTTCTGGCCCTAGACGAGGCCAACATCAACTTCCTACAAATAATCGCTTGTGTAACTTCTGTGGGCGCACGAACCACACTGAAGAACGTTGCTAGAAAAAGCATGGTGAACCTGCCTAGGCAAACCAGGTCTCCTTTGCTGCTTCTGAGAATTCGACTGCTGCTGCCTCCAGTTCAACCCAGCCTACGGTTGACTGGATTTGCTCAGAATTTGAGAAACTCTTCCAGGTTTGTCTATCCTCGCCAACACCTGCCCTAGAAGGAGGTTCTTATGTTTTACTTGCATCTTGCTGCTTATGGTTAAAATCAAATAGGTCATTGACTCGAGCACATCTTCTCTCATTTCTAGCTGCTCTGATTAGTTTATTGCTTGATTTAAGACTACTCGTGTCCGTCCTGTACCTATTGCTAATGGGACTTAGTCTGCTGTCTATGAATTGGAACTATGTCTCTGTCTAGAAATCTACCCTTAAAATTTGTCTTATATATTCCAAGATTTCCTCTTCATCTGCTATCTGTTGGTAAAACTGTTTAGAGTCTTAAGTGCTCAATCACTTTTGATCCCGATGGTTGTGTTTCAGGATCTCCGAACGAGGATGAGGATTGGTTCGGGCCATGAGGGATCTGACGACCTGTATTAGTTGGATGTGCCGCACTCTGTTGCAGCTCTGCTGTCTTCTTTTGTGACTAGTCTGCAATGACACTATCATCTGGGGCACCCTTCTGCTGCAAAGCTGCATTGTTAATTTTCTGATATTTTTGAGAAACATTTTTTTTGTGTGAATCTTGCCAATTTGGAAAACAAACTCGGGTTGTTTTTCATAAAAAGAAAGATATTGGTTCTAAAAATCTTTTTGATATTGTTCATGTCGATATCTGGGTCCCTATTCAGTTACTTGCTTGTATGGATTTTGCTATTTTATTACCTTTTGTTGACGACTATTTGAGGGCAACTTGGTTGGTTTTGTTAAAGGATTGTAATACCGTTTTATTACCTTTAATGCCTTGGAATTTATGCAAAAATATTTGGATCTATTTTGTACTTCTCGGGGTACTATTCATCAGACTTTTTGTTCTTACACACCACTCCAAAATGGTGTGGCAGAAAGGAGTAATCATCATCTTCTTGAAGTATCACACACTATTCTTCTTCATTATTATGTCCCTAAACATTTCTGGCATGAAGCCGATTCTACTATGTGCTACTTAATTAATTGTATGCCTTCTTCTGTGTTGTATAATAAAGTTTCTGTCTCTCTTTTGTATCTCGACGTGTCTTTGTTTTCTATTCCATTGCGCATCTTTGACAACACTTGTTTTGTAAGAATCTCCGCCCTGGGATTTCTAGATTTGACCTCGGTTCCAGTAAGTGTATCTTTCTGGGATATTCTCAAACTCATAAAGGATATAAGTGTTATGATCCTATCAACCGACAATACTTTGTGAGTGCGGATGTTGTCTTTTTTGAACACATGCCGTACTACTCTGACAAGGGTCTGCTTTATCAAGGTGATTTTTTGGACCTACTTCGCTGCCTCAAGTGGTCGAACATGATCACATTGAAGTAACTGAAGATCTTCCTCCTCCTTTGAAGGTGTATACGACTCCGATTGGTTTCTTATAACTAGAGTTTTTTCAGAATTCATTTTCTTGGAATAAAAGTGCAGTTCCCGAATAATGAGTTCAGATGATTGGTTCAACATTTATGTTTTTCAAGACCAATGACTTTTATATACTTGCAAAATATTCGATGCAACTCACACATCCCTTATTTGACTTTCTAATATTAGGATAATCTATGTGTCGTCTCTTGATCAAGATCAACATAATCATACAAACTTGCTATTTCGACTAACCTTGTCGATGATAATACGTATAAACAAGGCTATTGTTTAAAAGTTACATGACAACTTACATTTTTGGAGGTTTGTCTAGAGAAAGAAAAAGGCAGTGACACAATGGTTTGATGTGCGCCGATGATGTGCCTTGATTAGTGAGGATTGAGGAACAAACAATGATCTACTTTAACACTGTGAAGAAAGCGAAACATGTGAAGTAAGCCTTTGCTACTTTGACGCCGCGAAGAAAATCAGTAATATAAAACTTGGATGCTTTGATGCCATGGAGGAGAGAACAATAAAGTGCCTTTGATGCCGCCACAAAATAAACTTCTGTAATAAGCCTTTGATGCGTTGATGTCGTTTCTCGCCGTGGAGAAATAGAGAACGTTAACATGGATAATCACGATGGATTAGTATTGCAACACGATATCTATGTCGCAAAAACAAGCCTTTGGTCGTGCCATAGAGAACGCACGTAGCCGCCAGAGCGAGGGAACTAGTTTTCACCTCGTTTTTTTCAAAGTCTGGATGGAAACCCTATTCGTACGTATAGAAGTCTAGAAAATTCCAAGGAACCAATTTTCTAAAGTTACAGAGCACCAATTACTGAAAACTTGTCTTTATTTCCCCGATCCACTTACAATGAACCAATCAGAGCCTAAGAGAAGACCCAAGGTTACAATTTCATCCCTGGCCCCTCAACAACCAATTCCTCCCTCGTCGGCAGATCATAACACCTCCTAGGTAATTTTTGACCTACATCTTCCTATTAGCCAAAAGAAAGGTGTTCACTCCCGCATTAAGCATCCAATCAGTAAATATGCTCTTCCAGTAATCTTGGTGCTAGCTTTGCTTGTTTTATTGTTGCTCGTCTTGCTATTTCCTATACTAAATAGTGCTACACATGCTCTTCAACATCCTGCCTGGGTCAAGCTATGGAAATTGAAATGATCGTCCTTCGAGATTGCAAGATTTGGGATCTTTTTGATCGTCTTGAAAATTGTCCGACTATTGGCTGGTGTTGGATTTTTACCGTTGAATATCAGCCAGATAATTCAGTTGAACGGCTGAAGGCCCAATTGGTAGCAAAAGGCTACACTCAAACCTATGGAGTTGACTACTTTGAAACTTTTTCTCCTGTGGATCGACTCAATTATGTAAGAGTGCTTATATTCGTTGTTGTAAATAAAGATTGGCCCCTTTATCAACTTGATGTAAAAAATGCCTTCCTATATGGTGACTTGCATGAGGAAGTTTACATGGAGCAACCGCCTGGTGTTGTTAGTCAGGGGGCGTGTTCCAAAGTTTGCAGACTCAAGAAGGCGATATATGGCCTAAAACAAAGTGCACATGCATGGTTTGATAAATTGAGTCAGATACTTTTCAAATTTTAATTTAGGCGCTCACATTCTGATCATTTTGTTTTTATTAGAAAAACCAGCTCTGGGCTTGTTGTTCTTATTGTTTATGTGGACGATATCATCTTGTATGGTAATGATTATGAAGGTATTGCAACTACCAAAAGATATCTAGAACAACAATTTATTACTAAAGATCTTGGTAAACTCAGGGTCTTCTTGGGAATTGAAGTTTCCAGATCATCTTCTGGTGTCTTTTTTCACAACGCAAATATGTTCTAGACCTTCTAATAAAAGTAGGTATGCTTGGTAGTTGGTACTAAACCCACTAGCAATCCTCTGGATCCCAATATCAATTGAGATGAATCTTCACCTCCCTACCTTGGTAACCATCAATACAAACGAATGATTGGTAAGCTTATCTATCCTACTGTTAGTAGAGTTGATATTAATGCTGTTGTTGGACTTGTCAATAGGTATCTGGATAAACGTCGACAATGTCATTGGGGTACTGTTTTTCATATCCTTAAATATTTGAAAGTTTCTCCAGGGAAAGGATTACTGGATCGCAGACATGGGCACTAGAAACTTAGTGGGTATTATGACTCTGATTATGCTAGTAGTAGTTGTGGCAGGAAATTTGCATCTGGCTACTGCACTTTTGTTGGAGGCAATTTGCTGATATGGCAAAGTAAAAAGCAAACCGTGGTTGTTCGGTCTAGTGCTGAGGCAGAATGCAGAGCTATGGCCCATACTGCTTCTGAACTAATGTGGGTCCAAGAACTCCTCAAGGAATTTGATGTCTCTGATTCTGATCCTATTCCTATGCACTGTGACAATAAAGCCTCCATTTTTATTGCCAAAAATCTCACATTCCAAGTGCGCACAAAGCATATTGAGGTGGATTGCCACTTTCTTCGTGAATATGTTCTCTCTGGACGCATCTGCATTCCTTATCTACGGACGGAGGATAAAATTGCTGATATTTTCACCAAGATACTTCCCAAGACTCGCTTTGCTACACTAGTGGACAAGCTGGGCATGTTTGACATCTAGCTCGAGCTTGAGGGGGAGTATTAGCATGGTTGTCAAGGCGTCTAGGCGGTGGGTTTAATCTAAGGGGCGCCTAGCCCGCCTAGGCGCCTAGGTGGGCGCCTAGGCTTTTTTGGGCGTTTTTGTTTTTACTTTTTTTTTTCAGTTACATATTTAAATGTCCAGACACATGATACTATATGTGATAATGTATTATTTATTCATTAAATGTTATTGTAAGTCTAATTTGAATTGATAACTATAGGAGAATCAGAGACAACAAAATTAACATGAAGAAAATGAAACAACAGTAAGAGGAAGACAAGTACGAATTGGTGAGAGAAAATGGGATAAAAAGAACATACAAATGGTAGAAGTTCTGTAGGAAGAAGTCAGAATAAGACAAATCAAGGGCAGTAAAAGGAGATTGAAAGAGGAAGAATCAACAAAACAAAATAAAAAACAGCAGTAGCAGGTGCTGAATTAGAAAATATGGAGGAAGGAATAGGTCAGTGAAAATAAATGGAAACATGCAAACAATAGTGGCTAAGAGAGGAGATTTAGGAGGAAGAAATCAGAAAAAGAAAATTAGATATGTAAATAGTAGTAGTAGATTTCGTAGCAGGATGTATAGGACAAATTTGAAAAAGAAAATATGCACATGCTTGCATAGTAGTAGGAGGGAATATAGGATGTATAACTCAGAGAAAACATAGCAGCAAGACTCAGGAATAAGATGCAGGAGAATGGATAAAAAAAGAAAAGAGAAAGAAGCAAGAACAATAAACATATGAAAAAGTAGAAAAAACTTAACAAACAACGCTATGAGGACATACCAATTTGGCCCAAATCAATCCTCATTTCCCCAAATCAGACCTGATTTTCCTCAGACCAGACCTAATTTGCCAAAATTTGACCTGGTTTACTCTAAATCAGACCTATATCAACCATGCAATGACTGAAGGTGATCTAATTTGACCAAATCTAGATTCGATTCATGCTAGTTTAGCCTTTAAATTGCATAATTTGTGCCTAAAACGCCTTAGACGCCCACTTAATGCATTTAATAGGCTGGGCGCCTAGTTTGAGGCGCCTGGCCTAACGCCTAGGACGCCTAGGCACGCCTAGGCGGGCGCCTTGATAACTAAGAGTATTAGTATGTACAATTTATGCTTTATGTTTTATTGTGTGCTCTAGACATGTCTTGTCTTTAGTTTTTCTTTTATCCCATATTGCCTAACTCTATTTCTCACTCTCTTATCCTATAAAGGAGAGTCCATTGTAATTGTTTTCGACATATCAATTAAGAGTTTTTTGTTTCCATAATCATCATTTAAAGTAAATGTCATCTTAAATCTCTTTTCATTAATTTTCATGTACCCCTTAAGCATAAATATAAAAGAGAACCCTTACTGATCTAACAACATATTTTTTGGACCTTGCTAGGGTTTATGAATATCATGAGGTCTAGTGGTACGTTAGAACTTCCAATGAGTTCTAAGGCCCTCAAGACCAAGATGTTATATGAGGTGCTAGGGAACCAATGCCCACCTACAAGTGGCTGCTACACGCTCCTTGCTAACCAACAACATTCACATGGCCACTAGGGTCTACTGAAAGGTGTGATGCCCATTTATGCAAGATGTAGTCCTTGACAATAACGAGAATAATAAGCTCCTTATAGCTTGCTCAAGCTACGCGACTTGCCAGGCTTCTTGATCTCACACCCTTCTAACGACGACTCATGCTTCTCCGCTTCCTCTACAATGGGCGGCTACTAGCCTACTATTCTTCCAATTGTTTCTTGTGCTCTCTTGCACAAGATGGAGCAACAAAACTTGCCACAATCTTTTTTTTCCCTGGGAAACACGAGAAGCGGAAGCAAAGGAACCTGCTCAATCTGACACTATGGTCTAGCTTTGTCGAGCCGTTAACAATCTCCCATTTTGATCCACATCCCCGCTTTTCATACCTAATCGTGACATCTCCTTGCAACTTGTCACATTGATGTGAAGACTCCAACACGATCACATGTGAAGACTTTAACTTTTCAACACCAAGACGATCGGGATTGATGAGCATCTAGCTACCTACAACTTACATCGTCAGTGTATCGAGACCATCCTTATGGATTTCAACAAAGATATTAATCACTACATACAACAGAAAAAATAAGTGGATGATTCGTTCCCAGCTCCTCACCAGTAGGACATCAATACCCAACTTCAACACGATTACATGTTGAAGATTGACGTTTTCGAGTTCTAAGATAATGGGATACCAAAAAGTGTTCTACAATTTGTTGCGCAGTTAGCGTTGACTTCCATAATAGCACGCCGATGCTAACTTGCATTGTTGGGAACAATGCTCGCATGTGGAAGCAACTTCTTACCTTCTGCTGCGTACACTTCGGAACCAACATGAAGGAAGAAATTAACTCCTTCATCGTTGTCAACTACAAGCAACAATTGTGCCTCAAATTGTTTGACTTGGAGCAGGAATCGGACTCAATTGAGGAGTACACACCCAAGTTCTACATCTCGGTCTACACAGTCGAGGTTATCAGGGACAACACTCTATGGACGTCAAGGCGGTGGGATTAAGCTAAGGGGCGCCTAGTCAGGTGCCTAGGCTTTTCTGGGCCTTTTTTTAATTTTTTTGTCAGTTATATATTTAAATAGTTGTACACATGATACTATATGTTATAATGCATTTTTTATTTATTAAATGTTATTTTAAGTCAAATTAGAATTGATAACTATAGGAGAATCAGGGGCAAGTGATTAACATGAAGAAAAATAAACTACAGTAAGAGGAAGATAGTAGGAATTGAAGAGAGAAAACGGGATAAAAAGAAACAGGCAAATCGAAGTTGTTGTGCAGGAATAAGTCAGAATAAAACAAACACAAGGGCAATAAAAGGAGATTAAAGGAGGAGGAAGAATTCAACAGACAAAATAAAAAACAGCAGTAGCAGGTGCTGAAACAGAAAATATACAGGTAAAGAAGAACAGGTCACTGAAAATAAATGGAAACATGCAAACAACAGTAGCCGTGAGAGGAGTTTTAGGAGGAAGAAATCAGAAAAAGAAGAACAAATGTATGCAAATAGTAGTAGTAGTTTTGGTAGCAGGAGATATAGGACAAATTTGAAATAAGACATACACATACTCATAGTTGTAGGAGGGAATTCACAAGGAATAACTCACAAAAAATGCAGCAGCAGTAGGATTCAGGAATCAAATACAGGAGAAAGGATAAAAGAAGAAAAGAAAAAGAAGCAAGAACAACAAACATACGAGGAAATATAATTTTTTTAACAAGCAACACTATGAGAACTTACCAATTTGGTCCAAATCAGACCTCACATCCCTAGATCAGACCTGTTTTCCCCCAGATCAGACCTAATTTGCCAAAATTGGCCTAATTTGGTCTAAATCAGACATATTTCAACCATAAAATGACTCTAGATGATCTAATTCGACCAAATCTATACTTGATTCATGCGAATTTAGCCTTTAAATGGCTTAATTTAGGCATAAAAGGCCTTAGATGCCCACTTAATGCACTTAATAGGTTGGGCGCCTTGATAACTAAGAAACACTACGACAATCACCATGTATCATTGTAGTATCTCCCATAGTTGTGAAGGCATCTAGGCACCATACATTTCATAGAGGCCGCCTAGGACACCTAGGCAGGCGCCCTAGCGTTTCTGGGCATTTTGCTTTCTCTTAATATTTACATTCATAATTTCAGATATGTAAGTATAAATAGTGACATTATTACATAGAATTTATGCTAAATTGCATCTAACTTGACCAAAACGAGAATTGATTGGCCCAAATTTGAACTCATTTGATCCAAATTTGATCTAATTTGACCTAGTTTGCGCTAATTTGGCCTAAATCAGACTTAATTTTGTATAACATGACCTAGTTAGAATTAGAACCCAATCTCCCTGAAATTTCCATCAAACCATACTTGTTTCTCTCAAATCAAACCTTATGTGCCCAAATTTGACATGATTTGGTCCAAATTTAACATAAAATTGCATAATATGACAAAATAAAACCCAACTTCCCTAAAATTTCCCTATTTTGACCTGATCAAGACCTAATTTGGCCTAAGATCAAAGGTCTAATTTTGCATAACATGATCTAATCAAACCTAGCTACACCTAATTTGCTTTATATTGATCTAAATGAGGCCTTAAATGGCTAAATTACACCTAATTCCCCCAAATCAGGCCTATTTCCCCCAAATCAGGCATGTTTTTCCCAAACCAGACCTAATTTGCCCTAATTTGATCTGATTTGGGATAAACCAAACCCATTTCAACCATAAAATGACTCAACGATCAAATCTAGACCTAACTTATGCCAAATAGCCTTTAAGTAGCTTAATTTGGGTCTAAAAGGCCTTAGGCATCCACTTAGGTCACCTAAGGGGCTGATTGCCTAGTTTGAGGCAGACTGTCCAAAGCCTAGGGCGCCTAGGCAAGCTCGCTTAGGCGCCGCCTAGGCATACACCCTGATAACTAAGGTCTCTCCACATTAGTCACAACTACCCTTGTCACTTCACACATCTAGAACATGGAAGATACCATCCACGTACTAACACAGATCGAGCATGAGCTAAGTTTCATGCTTCTAGGAAATTGTTTGTTGCTAGAAGGCAACAATTTACTCCTGTTCGATTGTTAGCTCCATGATTCCTGCACCTACATCGTATTCGAAGCCTATAGAAGTACCTTGAAAGGTCCAACACTTCTTATACAAAGGCTACACGCATCGCTCCAAGCAATGCCGCAACCATGTAATATGACATAAATGGAGGATGATGAGTATGAAGACATTCTCCATGCTAGCAAGCTTAAAGACAATGATACGATTGTGATGATCATATACAATGTGTCCTAGTTCTGAGGACACTCGAGCCTCTCCGTCTTGGATCCTCGCCCCAACAACCTCTTCTTCTCTGAGGTTGAGCACACATGGTGCACATGCATGATCCTCATCGATGGTGGCAATTTAGCCAACATTGTCTCTGCATCCATCGTCCAAGCTTTGGGATTATGTGTAAATCTCTATTAGACACCTTAGTTGCTCTACTCGATTGATAACACCCTTATGTGAGTCAGATATCTATCACCTTCTCATACCATGTACAATGCCATTTGATGTGGTTACTTGAGCCATAGTACAAATCATTTTGGGAGCACCATGGCAACGTGATTGCCGCTCAACGTTATGACTTCACTTCACCATCAATTGGCTTTCTTAGCCATATGCTCCTTTTTGGAAAGCTCTCAACAACATGCAATTTTCTATGACCTGAAGAAGCATCTTTGATCTGCCACTTGACTTGTTAGAGGCTCATCTTTCTCAGCCAGAGGGAGATGATAAAATAAAACCCACACACGCTGTCTTAATCTAGGCCCAACATCCCACGGGAGAACTTGATTAGGCAGATTAGTTACTTTTAGTCATATTTGGAGTTTAATTCTGATTTAGCAGCAATCTTATATGTTTTAGCATTTTTTTTAAGTTTTGTCTACTAGTTTGGCAATTATAAGTGATCGCTTAATGTCATCAGGGCTTTGATTCACAAGTCATTCATACCCAGTGCTAGGGTATTGTCGGAGCAATGTTGAATTAGTTTGATTGTTCTGGCAGCTCGATCGAATTGATTAGCTGACATTTTCTCTGTTAGTCCCTGAGCCATGTTCACAAAGTTGTCAACCAATAGCTGAACATTCAGTTGTCTTCCTAAAAAAATCGTAGTGTTTTGGGCGGTCCATGCCACCCACACGAGTGTTGCCGCCTCGTCAGCCACTATGTCCTTCAAACAGGAAAGTAGGTTTCTGATGATTGTTGATGGTGCGGAGTTGTCGTCACCAAGCCAGTTTGGATGTAGTCCACTCAGACCCCACACTGCTTGGCGCTAGATGGTCTCGCTCTCAACCGAGCAAATCGTACATAAATCACCGCTCACCACTTGATGGCTGCAAAGTTGTGATCGCGTAGGGAGAACACGCCTACGAAGTCTCTAGATGAAGTGAACCAGTTTTGAGGATTTTCAAAGACAGGTCGGAAGAAAACAAACTCTGGGCAAGGTCTTTATTCCAACTGTGTTTGTCTTGGAGGATAAGCTCATTGACAAAGCATGACACACCACCCAAAAGGGAGTGGTACTAAGGGGTGTATATTACCAAGCCTGGAATATATTTGTCATTAAGTATGTGGCTATTCTCGCCATTCCCCATCCTCTGTTGGCACCCTTCAGCCTAAAGAGCCCAAGTTCTCCACACACCTCCACATGAAACTTGGATTTGCAACCCGACTAGCATGAAGATAATCTGTCCTGAAGTATCTCTGCCAACCATTGTATTTGGGCAAGTGCACAAACACCAACTTTGTTTTGTTTGGAATGCTTGGTTGAAGACTTTTAAGCCCATGAAACCCAAACCTCCCGTAAGTTCTGGGAGGCAGAGGTCATCCCACTTCACCAAATGCATTTTCCTCTCCCTCTTTCAAACCCCACCAGAATAATAATGCTATCAAGCTGTTGATGTGATCAATCAACCCCTCTGGTAGTGTAAAGATACTCATGATATATTTGGGGATGCCTTGGATACACATTTTCTATATACAAACAACACATTGTCGTTAGTTGTGTTTTTTTTTTGGGTGGAAAGTGTGTGGCCCCCTTTCTATTGGTTTTTTCTTAACAATATGCTGTAAGCTCAAGAATAATGTGTAACAATGGGGAGAACTATCAAAACTGGGAAAGGACTAGACCAAATCTGACATCCTTATGTATAAGCTTCCATATTCTGTGTTGATCCAAGTTTTGGTCTTGGAATGTGTGATAGTTCGCTAAAAACAGATGCACTGAAGTATAAGCCTTAGATATCTCCTTCCTACCTTCCATCTCAAAAATTGTGGTAACAACAGTAGGGTTGATGTCGAGAGAATGTTGTTGTGAGCAAACAAGCACAGTGTAATCACAAATTGAGATGGTCATTTGTTTCCAGATGCGTTTCACACAGCACACATCTCAAACAAAGGTGATATCCTATACGCTTGAGGTGTTTATGCTGGTACACCTTTCAGGTGTGTAGCTGCAGTTGACATGAGGTGTATTAGCTGCAGCTGCAGTCATTAGTTACAACGATAAGGATGTTACTGTTTCTCATTGACAGCTTCAGTCCGACGCTTTTATATCAAGTTAACATTCTTGTATTCATCATAGCGTTATCCTAATGAATTCATGATGCAACAAAGATGTACGCCTCCTGTTGTGAGGAATGCTCGAACATGTCATGATGAAACATAAACAAGCAAACATATTTATGAAACAACGTATTATGATTTGCCTTATGCCCTTATCTAAGAGGTGTTGTATATAGTAGGAAGATATACAGATTGACACTTGTATAAATAACTTGACGACTTGACGTTCTCCTGGGGTGTGCATCAGTTCAATCTTACTTATATGAGAAGTTCCGCAATGTCATGCATGTAGTAATGTCAATTCTTGTTTCTATGTAGGCATTGAAGTTTTTCTCGAATAGTAATATTCATCTTCAAAAGTTAGTGGATCTGCTGGTTGTCCTGTTGGCTAAATGTGCCAATGATGATATGGCTGCGTCCATTTCCATTCCCATAGTTGATATTTATTTTCAAAGCTATGGTGTAAAAGGTGCAAGAGAAATGTCAAAGAGGTTGGTTGAACCGTTCTATTGTACGAGTTATATATACTTCAGTTTTATCTTTATCTAAAATGGATACAGCCTTTGATACTGAATTAATACTTTTAATCTGATTTAATATTTTGCAATCCATGGCCTTTTGGGATCTTAGCATTTAAGCATTGCAGGCCCCGTCTGTTATTCATAATGCAGCAGAAAAAAGTTGATAGTTTGATGAGCCTACTCTGACACAACTTATGTAATGCATATTTTCTAAAATAATCATATTCTTTAGACTTATCTGTCCCTGTCATTGGAATTATAAACCTTTGGAAAAGTAATTGCATTATCCCTGTAGCTATCTATACTCAGAGCTCCTTGGTGGAAAACCATATGTACCAAGGAAGAAAGGTGCTCAACTCCGCCACTATGAAGAGAGTGGCCAACAGCCCAAGCGGGAATGAACCAGTATTATTGATGAGGAGAGGCCAGGGGAATCAGGGTCTCCGAAAAAGGCAACCTTTGATTGGTTTGTGTCTAGGCATATGCCTAGGTGGCCCCAGTTTTAGTTACAAGCTATCATACCCCTTGTATATCTATGAAATGATTATCATGAGTATTTGCTATTCCTAGAATAGGCAAAAGTGTCTGCAAAATAACTATTATCGAGTTTATGCTGCAAACCTAAGCTCTAATAGTTTTTCGTCGAAATTAAGCCTTTTTATCAGAAAAAAAAAACAATTGAAGTTGGAGTCAAGGTGTGGACACTAAAGTTCTAAAACATATAGAAATTTTGGGTATTAAACATAAATATCTAAGGTTATTTAAGTGCCCTGATATTCACTGCAATATTTAGTTTTTACACTAAGACTTTAAACGGACCTTTATACTCTTGTTAGATCTGAGAAACCAAAAGAAGCACCCACAATCAAGGAATTTAATGACCGATACCGATGCCGTTTTGACAATGTGGAAATAATGTTTACCGGTATACTGATGGAAATATTGACAGATGTAATCCTGGTCATATCGACGCCAAAATGAACGAATTAAATCATGAAATTTTACAGACGTGGTCTCAACACCTATAGATGCAACGTTTTATGAAATAAAATTCTATATTGGGTATTTGGGGGGGGGTCAATCATGTGGGAGGTAAGGAATCTGTCCTGTTTTTTGGAGATTTCGATGAAATTTTTTGATGACAAAATGCAAGAATTAAGATCTGAAATTTTACTAGCACAATCCATAAACTCATGTTTACACACTTATGCAATAATATTCAATTTACAACAAACATATAACGACATAGTAAATTACTAACTCACATCAGTTGTGTGTTGAGTGGCGCACTGGTTCTCTACACAATATGCTGTTGATATGGGCCACATATTGCTCCCATGTCATGTAAGTTCTGTAAGACTTTTTGTATGAAACAACGTACTCATACACTTCAGGATTGACATACTGCATTATCCCAGACTTTAGATAATGTTCTTCCAGATCTTTGAGATATTGTTCATTGTTGTTGAAATGAAGGGAGGTTGAGTAGAAGCAGGAGGAGGTGCCCATGCTCGAGGAGCTTGAGGTTGAGGAAAAGGAGGTTGTAATGTAACACTGGCAATAGGAAAAACTGTAGTATGCCCACCACTCCATGTTTGCCCTCCATCACTAGAGTATGCTTCGATGTTCACCCGAAATCATCCATAAGGGCTATGGATAGAGTATGCTTCGTTATATCCCAAACCTACTTCTAATTGTAATCTTGGTGGTGGTTCAACTTGATATCCAAAATACCCATGTTGGGTTTGGGATGGGTATGGAAGTTTCTACCCAAATAACATATCTCTAAATGAATGTTGAGATTAAGAGTCAGATATGCTCATGCTATCCATTGAATTAGCAAGATCTGAATAAAAATCACTTTGACTCTGGTATTGTGGTTGTGGATTGGATGGGTAAGGGTAGGGGCTTGTAGTTGTGGGCATTGCAGCATGTGGTGGAGGTGCACCGCTGTAATCTTTCCCGGTTCCAATTTTTCTCCTTTGAAATGTTTTTTCAGTAATGGGATATTCCTGTTCATCATTTTCAGGATCAACAACTGGACGATATTCTGGAGAGCGTTGTCTGCAATTACCACCATTATTGCCACCATCATCAGACTTAGATTTGGAACCGGATGTAGAAGAAGAAGAATCTGAGCTACCTAACTGTTTTTCCATTGTTCTATTGATTACCATATCAATATTTACATGTGCAACTTCAGGCTCTAAGTCTTTTAGGCGGGGTATCAATAATAATATCATCACCATTATTTGCATCAAATTGCTCTTCTACATATGGATCTGGACGTCCATCTAAATTATCAAGAACAAGACGACCTATCTCATTCATCCATTCCTCTAAAGGATGTTCTGAATCTTCACCCAGTCCTGTATGTCTTTCAGGGTTGAAAGTGTATGCGGTGTCAATTGGATCGTAGACAACAAAATCCGCTTGTTGTAGTGAACGTAGACAAGATCCTCAACATGTTTGCCTCAAGCCTGTTCCTTCTCTTCGAGTGTATCGGATTGAAAGTGCTCCAATTTCTTTCACAACCCCCTGCAGATGTTGTTTGACCAAGGATGCGAATAGCCACTTTTCTTAAATAGGGGGAACCTGTTCCATTCCAAACCCACCACTCACAAGGATCACCTGCCTCGCGATCAACAACCGCATTTGGATGGCCAAAACATCTAGTGGTTTCACGAAACTGGCGCAACTATAAAATAACATTTACGATATTTAGATCATGAAATCAAAGTAATGACTAAGAGAAATTAAGAATGTAAGTTATATAGTTATATACCTCTTCCAGTACTAGCAATCGCTCTTCTAGAGAGGTAATGAACTTGTTAGTGACATCTCTCACTGCATTCATTAGAGTCGCATTCAAGCCCAACGTTTGTGAGTATTGGAACCTCGGATTCAAATACTAAACTGTCACAAATTTAAATAAGGAAACAAGAATGACATTTTATTAGTAGACTATTGAGTTAGACAAATAACTTAGAAGTTAGAACATAATTGAGATATATACCTGCTTTATGCAATGGATGCAAATGCATATTTGTCCAACGATTCTTATAAATGTATTGCTCATTGGACCCAGGAGCTGCTGCTTTGATATTGTCCACCATTGAGGTCATTGCATCATATAAGAAAGGCATTATTGCAGTTTTGTCACCATCTACCAGCCTCAATACTTTGATAATGAGTTCCATTATTCGCAACACCCTAGTAACCCTATCCCAAAAAGGTCAGTTGGCAATCAACTCCTCAATTCTTCTGCCAACTTGGGAATTGTGCTCCTTCATGGAGGTTCACTCCACTCCATTGAAGAGCCTTCTAAGTCCGTCCTTTTTGGACTTCAATGATTGTAAGGCAAGCAAATTTGTTGCAAATCTAATTGCCCATATTCTAATTAGATCACCTCCACAGTACTTAGGTCGCCTCATTGCATTTAAGAAAAGAATGATTGTAGATGAATCCCGTGATCAACCTACCATCAGTGACGACATAATTGCTGAAATCAATTGAGGCCATGCCCTTAAGAATGAGATCTATGCAGTGGGGAGGACATGGTGTCCAGTAGATCAGATATTTCTTCGCTATACTCTCACCGACCTTCTTGAAGGCAGAAGCATTATCAATAACTATATGCACCACTTTCTCCACACTAATTTGCTTCATGTATGTCTTCATTAGTCTCCTAATGTACTTGTAATTTTTGACCTCCACTGAAGCATCAACAAAGTCTAGAAAAACTGTAGATCCATGACAATGTGCAAGAAAGTTGATAATTTGTCTTCTGTTTCCACTAGTCCACCCATCACACATAAGTGTGACACCATATTCAGACCACATGTTTTTGGTCTGCAATCCATGCTTGTAGATCCTTCTCTAGGGGAAGATACTTATTCATTAATTCATATGAATTAGGGGCCTTGATGCCCCTACCCGACTCCCCTATCACATCTACCATATGCTGCAGATAGGGTTCAGTCGCTACATGTGCATGTATACCATGAGCAAAGAACTTACCCACTGCCTTGCCAACCTTATCTTTTGCAGCAGTGAACATTGCTTTGAGGCTTTTTTGCCTAGTCTTCCCAACCCCTGGCTCATCAACATTCCTCAATCTCACACTAGCAGAACGGAGTGTATCAACGCTGCCTTTCTTCCTTTTACCATGACCAACTAGGTATACATCGTTATCTAGGTCAACAACAAGGATACATGCAGTCCCACTGCCTCCACCTGCACCGGATGGCCCATGCCTCCTTGTAGTTTGAGCTGCCTCCTCCCTTTCCCACTCACTTCTGCTAGAATCTCTGAGAGCACGTCTATACATATGGCGTGAATAAGCTGTGTCACATTCATGAGGATATCCAATACCATCATCTGATTCAGCAGAAGAACCTGTGGGCCTAACATCAAATAATGTATCTGTGCAAGTCCTGTCAACCACCTTCATCTTTTATTGTTATTGTTTCTTTGCACCCATAAGTTTCTTGAAATCATCCCTAAAACTTTGGGGACACCTCTGACGCATTGTCACATTTTTGTCACCACCAGTAATGTGACGTTTAAATCTAGTCATCCCCCCTCCACTAATTGTCTTCCTGCGGTAATTGCAAACTATCTTACCCTTGTTCCAGTCAAGCATAGTCACAAATTCGGTATTCGGGATACGTACGGTCGAGCTAATTTTTTTTGGAAAATGGGAATTATGCGGAAAAATCGGATAAATAAGGTCAACGTATGGTAAAAGTACGACCAACTATTCGGAAAAAAGTCGGGAATATATATATATATATATATATATATATATATATATATATATATATATATATATATATATATATATATATATATATATATAGTCAGGCTAGTGTACACTCGAGTGTACCAGAGGCACCGTACACCTCAGTCATTTTTGAAGATGCAGTAAATTTTTGAAAAATCTAAACTGTCGATCTTCTTAATTATCATAAGAACATACTAAATAATAAATTTTAGCTCATTTGGACACCTATAGGTCGTGCATCTAAAGGAGGCAAAAATCATGTATTTCAAATTAGTGTTGTGCGTCGATTTTGTTGTCCTTGGATGAGTGACTTACACTCATCCAAATGAGTTCAAATTTTATATGTGACCCATTATTATTGTAACCATGAAGATCAATGGATTAGATTTTGGAAAAACATGGTCTAGATAGGCAAACACCATTGGGGTGTACGGCGTGATCTGTACACTCGAGTGTATTCTAGCCTGACTCTCTCTATACACACACACACACACACTTATATACACATGCACACACATAATTTAGGAAACATAATTCTGTGATGGAGAGTAACTCAAGTTGCTACAAGTGAAAATCAAAATTGAAGATCAAATCGATGACCCCTAATATTTGCAATGTGCAAGTCAAACATAACAAATCAATATTCATTGAAAATCAACAGGTGAAAAAATTCATAACTAATGGATTAATTGCAGATTTCAATTGCAAATAAGAACAAAAAGAAATATCGGAAGAAGGATACAGACTTACAGTGGTCACAATGGGTCATTTTAAAGGAGGGGGATTAAAAGAACTGAATAAGGATGATGGAGGATAAGAGGATACAGATTAAATGGGAAGTTGCAAAATCTGGAGAAGGGTCTAAAAGGATGTAACTAGCAAGGGGAAATAGTGGTAGGGGGAGAAATGAAAGCAAAGCAATTAATAGAAGGAAAAAGGTGGAGCTAGGAGGATGAAGGGGGTAACACAGAAGTAGAGGGGGAGGAAGAAAAGTATGCAGAAAGAAGATGACGAAGAAATGATCATGGAGGAAGAGGAAGAGGAAGGGGAAGCAACAATAAGAGAAGATGGAGGCAGATGGACAAAATATAACAGCAAGCATAAACAGGGAGAAGAGGGGAAACAAGGAACCAGAGAGGAAGAAATGTAGCAGCAAGAAGAACAGGAAGATGAGGGAACGATGGAGGAGCAAAGGGAAGAAGGGGCAGCATAATAGGAGGACGATAGATGTTTTGTCCTTTGAGGGATTGAGGGTTGCACAGATAAAAATCCTATGAAAAAGGGGAAGCACGCAAACAGAACCCGAACCCCTAGAGACAGACGTACAGAATTGTAAAAAATGGGAAAAAACATATAAAACGTGTTTAAAACGGTATACAAGTATAAAACGTGAATAAAACGTGAATATAACGTATTAAACAGTTTGGAGTTTTAAACGAACGTCACATACGGCAAGGGAAAAAATGCGTTTTTTCAATAAAACGATGAATATTGTGACTATGCCGTCAAGAGGCATGCAACGATTCCATGCAAAATCCACATCCTTAGCTCCAACATTACCGGCCCCAACACCCTCACCATCGCTCGAAGAGATCTTCTCAAAAATCAACACTGCAAAAAGACAAAGACAAAAACAAAAATTAGGTGTATGAAATCAATAACCCATTAAGTTGTAAGAAATTAATCTATTTTATGTATTATAGAATCAAACACTATACTTTTAAGTGTATAAATGTTAAATGTATTTATAGAAATAAACACAATATTTTATAAAATTTTTATTAACAAGAAAATAGGGTTAAATAAAAAAATAAAAGTCTGAAATTATTATAAAAATGATAAAATCTGATATTTATCTAGTATTAAGGCAAGTGATGTATTACAAATTACTCATCCATCTTATGTAACACTAATACACACATTTCTGTAGAAAAAAAATGTAATTTTTTTTTAATTTTCAGCTAACGAAAAATATAAATATTTTTACTATATTTTTGTTTGTATTTGTTCATATTAGTATTTGGTACAACTTCTACTAAACCTAAGTTAGATAAGTACTTATTGTATTATTACGAATATAATATTAATTAGTGAAATTATATGATAATATTGATTGATAGTAGTAGATCTAGTGATACATTAGTATATCTACATAATATAATCATAGATCTATTGTTAAATAGCATTAATCCGAAGTTTTTTGGAGTAGATCTTGGATTTGGGTGTATTTGGAAAATTTTGGAGAACTTTTATGGTGAAAATAGAAGGAAATAGAGGGGAGGGGTTGAAAATATGAGAAATGAAAGAAATTAAGAAAACATACCTTGATTAGGGCTGATTTGAGCTCCAAGGAAAGAAATCACCCAAAATCTCCCAACTATCTTCACTCCAGCAGCAGCGGCAGACTGAGGTTTGCAAATACCGGTATGTCGGGGTGGCATACCGCCGGTATCACCCTTATGTGGGACTTTTTTGCAGCGGTACCCCCCAACATTCGCCGATATTGGGTGGTTTTACCGACCGGTTTACCGATATTTGCAATCCCAACGACATGTTTGTGTGAACCGATGACCGATGCCATCAATATCGGTATACCGGTTGGTATATCGACGGTATCGTCGATATCTTATTCTCTGGCCACAAATTATTTAGGGTTGCCTTGGTGTGCATAGTGACATGTTCTGGAGTCGACAATCTTTTCATCTTGAAGAAATTGTAACTCGAGAAAAAAAAATATATGGGAAGAGATTGTTAAAATTCGGTCAAGTATTTGGGAAACATTGAGATTAAGTCGACTATTTACATTATGTGTGCACGCATGTATAACATGTGTATACATATACCTATATGTATGATATATGTATGGATACACACAAACAACACAACAACCATGCCATGCTCCACACACATGTATATATATACATACATACATATATATATACATATATATATATATCTGTTTATATATATTCACACATACATATATACAAATGTCTATCAATAACATGAACGATATAAAAGGGACTATTGTTTTGCAAGACTGAGAGTGGAAATCTTTATAATTTTAATGTGGGTGTTCAGTTAGGACACATCATAAGTCATTAAGCTTGTGAAAAGCTTAAGTTGGAGTTTAACTTGTAACAAGTTTATATTGAAAAAAATGTAAAAAGATCAGCACGATGGTATGATGTCACATCATCTGATTTATAGCAGAAAATACACACTACATAACTATCCAAGTAAACAAATTTGTGTAAGTAAATTATTTGACAGTTAGAGGCCATCTTCATCACCCAAATTTCTGTTGAGTCGAGTCTCCATTTTATTTGTGTTGTTCTCTAACTACTCTCCCTTCTGCAACACAGTTGGAAAGCTAAGTTTATAAACAGCGGTCGCTTTCCCTCTATTTCTTTTTCAAAATTCTTCTTTTTCTCTTTTGCATGTTACTCTATTTCCTTGATGACTCAGCAACCCATCAACATCATATAGAACCAACGACTTGGTTGGGCTTCTACCTCCTCTAGCGTGTCTCTATTTTGCACCTCTCAAGCCATTTTATTTGAATCAACAAACAAAATTTATAAAGCAATCATCGACATCCTTGATCAAGCAACTAT
Source organism: Alisma plantago-aquatica (assembly GCA_963693085.1). Lineage (NCBI taxonomy): Eukaryota > Viridiplantae > Streptophyta > Magnoliopsida > Alismatales > Alismataceae > Alisma > Alisma plantago-aquatica. The sequence continues at coordinate 1,061,176,873 of OY856409.1, read as the reverse complement.
TAGTGATCATGAACCCATTGTGCCAGTTTTGAGAAGTCGAATGTTGTCTCTGCTAATAATGGGAGCCAAACCCATCCGAGTCCATGTTAGGCGACCCATCCTCTTTGATGTCTCTCTTCGTGTTAACTTCATCGTTGTTGCCTGCCAGACGGAAATTGAACTCTAGGTACTTAGTATCCGTCCTACCACTTGCCCTCCTTGGTGATCAGAGCCTAGAAGACTCATGGATAGGTGTCGTGACAGTTGGTGACCTGATGAGAGTCGTTGGCTCACAAGAGCAACATGCACCACAAAGGCTTTGTTGCAACGGTATTGGGCGACATAGAGATAGTCGCCGCACGCCAGGTAGTATACATTAGATACTTGCACGAGTATTAAAACTAAAACCCCTGCTCTCTCTCTCTCTCTCTCTATGTATATAAACACATATATAAACCCATTGATCTTCATTTTATTGATAAATATATACTACACAGAGTGTGAGTTCATTTGGACACTTGCCCAAGTACAACAAAATCAATACACATCAATTTTTCAAGTGTGTCTTTTTGTTGCCTTTAGATGCATGAGCTACAAATGTCCGAATGAGTTAATTTTTTATGTAGGCTTATTCCTATCATATTTAAGAACAATTCGGATTTTCAACGTAATACTTGAATGATATAAAACAACTGGAGTGTATAGAGTTACTGGTACACTTGAGTGTATCTTAGCCTAATTCTCGATAATGCTAGAATACACTCTGAGTGTACATATCACACTGTACACTAAACTGGTGTATACATATCAAGACATTTTTTGGTAAATCCAAATCGTCGATATTTATTGTTACGACACATAATTTACATGAAAAATTTAGTTTTTTTTGATGTTTGTAAGTCACTCATCCGAGGCCAACAAAATCGATCCACGGAACTAATTACATGTGTATCATTTTTTTGTCTTTAGATGCCCGATCTATTAGTGTCTAAATGAGCCCAAATTTTACATATAGTTTATTCATATGATATTTGAGAAGATCAATGGTTTGGATCTTCAAAATAATTGTTTCATCATGGAAAATGACTTGAGTGTAGTGCGTCTCCAGTACACTCGATTGTATTCTAGCCCAACTCCCTCTCTCTCTATATGTGTGTGCGTGTGTATGTATCAATGTTTTAGTAAACGGGAAGCGTGTGTATGTATCAATTTAATAAGCGGGAGGCGTGTGTATGTATCAATGTAATAAGCGGGAGGTGTGTATGTATCAATATTTTATTAGGCGGGAGGCGTGTGTATGTATCAATGTAATAAGCGGGAGGCGTGTGTATGTATGAATGTTTTATTAAGCGGGAGGCGTGTTGACAACATCTTGTGATCATTTGAGTGCTAGGCGGATGCTTTTTGAAAAAGTGGGTGCTTAATTTTCTGTATGGTTGTGTGTAAAGTTATACACATTTGTGTATAAATTATCTTCTTAGGAACTTTTATGCATATCTAAACCATGTAGTTAGTGTAAAATCCACCGTACACGAAAATGTGACAAGTTTATAGCACAATTATAAAACAAAGATCCAATATAAAACCCTAGTTATTAGAACAAACCGAATCAGCGGGTTCAACCAGTTGAACTGGGAACGCAAGACTCACTTAACCGGAGCAAAACCGGCAAACCGGTGAACCGATCCAGGTATACAGAACCGCCCAGTCAGTTTCTCTCCGTGTAAATCACGCGCTGGGGAAAACCCCCCGACACTGGAACCCCTCAACCTGACACAATCATTCCCACCCCCGGCTCCCGTCCTAGACGAGAGCGCAGCCACCTGCGGTTTCCTACCTCCACCAGTACAGATGTGGCCACCGTCGTCATTACAGTCGCCAACGCTGGTACAACTACCAACCACTGTTGCTCTTGCTTCTGTCGGCCTTCGCTGCTCCCCCTGTCGTGCCACTCCTCTCTTCTTGCCTCCATGGGCTTTCTCTCTTCTTGCTGCCGCCACCAAGTAAGTCTTCCGCTCTTTTTCTTCCATTCTTCTTCTTCCTCCTCGTCTGTATTGCTGTAGCCACCCTTATTCCTGCCTGCTTTTCTTTGCTTATTCTTCTTACACTCCTTTCTCCTTTTGCATTTACGATAGTCTTCTATCTCTACTCTTCTGTCATCGTTCTCTTCTAACTTCCACGTCTTCGTGCTTCTTTCTTTCTTTCTTGCTTCCTCTTCAATTACCCTTCTTCTCTCGATCATCCTCTTCTTCCCCTACGGCTGCTCTTCCCCAGTGACCCCCTTTTTTTGTTGAGAACATACTGAATTCTTAGTTTCTTATTTCAGCATTTATTTTTTCTCTAATTTTCTCCTACCAATTCCTACTAATTGCTCAACTATGCCAGCCAAAGGCTAACTTCAGGTTGATGCTTAGACTTGCATTTGTGTGATGTTGCTGCTGCTACTTGGTCACAGTTTGTATTTGATTTCAGTTGCTTATCCGGTAACAATTCCATTCTCTATCTTTGATTACTAATTTGATTGCTAAATTTTACATCATGAATTCTCTGTTTGCAAATATAAAGTTGAATAATTGAATGTATTGCTGTTGATTTTCTTTCTGATTTAGCTGCTACAACTTGGTTGCAATTTGCAATGCATTGCTTCACCGGTAATTCTTCTCCTCTGTCTATAGTTCACGAATCTCATTTCTAGAATTAATTAGTTTGATTGCTATGTTTGATTTCAAATAGTCAGTTACATTATTGTGAGAAATTGTGCTATTACTCATATTGCATGTGTATATTTTCCATGTTTTCATATATGATTAGATTTGTTTGGATTATTTATGACGTCATCCTGATGTCACCGGTTGAACCGGTCCGACTGCCGGTTGAACCAATGAACCGAGAACCAAAGGCCTCACCGGTTCGCTCACCGGTTCGATTCTGAAAACTATGTATAAAACAATTACATATCTTTAGTGCTGCTATAACTGTCATGAGTAAAGTAGTAAATTCCCTGAATCGTAATTTATTAATATAGTAATAGCCGGTGGGGCGTAGCTCAGGCGGTGCGGCTCGCAAGACCTCTGCGAGAGGTCACGGGTTCGACTCCTGGCTATGCCCCAGAAGTGAATTTGTCGCAGCGTCGGCCGGCCAACGATGCTACTATTTGGGAACTCATTCATGCGGCTGGGTGGGCCCCCGGGTTTACCCTTCCAGGGGGGGTCACAAAGTGGCGCTTTCTGAGGGGGGGTTCCCGGTCATAAAAAAAAATATAGTAATACACTTAATTAACAGTAATATACAGCAGTAGCCAGTACATGCTATATAACTTATAAACTAGATGCATATAAAATATAATATAAACACTAGTCAACATCTTACTAATTAAGTATTTAACTACACATTAGTAGATAATCAATAAGCAGAGCAGTAAAAGAGACGCAATGTGCAATACAATAGAATACAGTAAAAATGCAGTACAAAGACTTACATAATTATTTTAAAGGGAAGCATATAAATATAGACAAGTATATATCATATAATTATTATGTTTGAAATAATAAATGTATGCTTAGTTGATAACGTAGTATGCTATATAGTAAAAATACACAGTAGTATATTTTCATATTACACTAGTATTTTTCCATCTTACAATAATATATATCCATATCACAGTAGTATATAGCTATATTTGTATGTACTAGTAATAAAGTAATGGGCAGACGGTTATTGGATGAGATTTGGGCCTGTTATTGATCGCTTAAAATTTAAGCGGGTAGAATCAGGTGTCCAAAGCAGCCTTTGAGGCGGCTGCTCAAGTCGGCTGAGTGGACAATAAGTGGGCGCTTAACCCACAGCCGCCTAAAATCCGCCTCAAGGACCAACTGAGCTTCCATGACCTGTGGCGCTCAGGTGGCTGCTTTTCAAAACACTAATATGTGTGTTGTGTAATATATATACATATACATATATCTTTTATATACGTACATATATGTATATATGTGTGTGTGTGTCTACACACATGTATGTATGTGGAATGTGCACATGTACACACACATCTCCTTAGGCCACATGTATGATACCAACAAAACCACATTTCACATCCCTCCCACTGTCCTTTTTGACCTAATCTCTCTCTTTCTCTAATTTATTTGTCAAGATTGAAATTAATCAGATGTATAGAAGTTGTATAGATGCCGCATGCTATCCATTAAGATTCTCAGGCATGGGGTGGTAAATTCTTAGGACCTCTTATGAAAGCCTAGCCCGCCCAGTAGTTTATAGGCTTGTGCCAGGTCAAGCTGACAGGATACCGAGTATATGATCATATGAACACATCTGCCAAAAATTTTAACTTCTGGATCTGAAGCAATACGAGTAATACTGTATCATTCCCTCAGAAATAAGAATATATAATTGCTTTGAGGTTCTGTCCAGGTAGCTGAGAATTCTGCTTATCCCGCCCAATGACTTCTAGGCTTGTGGTAGGTCAAGCTAACAGGGTAGCAAGGATGCGATCGTATGAATGCATCAACGCAAACTTTTGATTTCAGGATCTGAAGCATTTTATTGAAATACAATATCATTCCTCCAAAGGCTACATAAGACAATTGATTGCTTGGTATCTTAGCCCACATAAGTGAAATGGGAATAAGGAGGTTTGTTTCATTTGTCGTATTTCGATAGCGTTGTATGATTGAATAGTGTCATTTTATACAGAAATATCAAACTCATGCAGTCCCACATATCAAACAAAACCAGCCCTCAGCTAGAGTCTCAGCTAGAGTCAAGCTGGTATCCTGTCTTGATGCTGAGATCCTTACCCTATTTGATGTTATTGCTGATTGTGTTATTGAAATAACGTTTTTATGAATGCAACTTATAGCCTAAAAGCGTGTTGTACTCGTCCTTTATACACAATAGTTGCCAAATCTCAATTAAGCCTTTTTAATACTATTGCATATATGATTAATTCATGTTTGAAGTCTTGACTAATCTCTAACGACGTCTACAGATTGCTTGCTTTACCTCATCCCAGCCTCGCCCTGTTTAGACATTGCATAGAGTTGGAACTCAACTATGCACTAATAGGGGATGGAAACTCAATTGTCAATGCTCGTAGGCTATTTGAATCTGCTTTGAGCATCTATGCAACCAATAAAGAGTTGTGGAAAGACTATTACTCCATGGAAATAAAGGTGCTTCTTGATACAGGAAGCTGATACTCAAAACATTTTTGTTATTATTTACTTTATTCATATAACTTTTGAATTAAATGCAGGTTGGAACTTCCGAAACAGTAAGCGCTGTGTACTGGCGTGCTCGTAAGGTACTTGGGGACACAACCGGTCTGCCTACTTCAGATTTTGCTTGATCCATGCGCCGTCTCTGTATTTGATCTCCTCTCCAGGGATTTATCTTATAACTTGTCCAGGCTGCGGAGTCTTCATTTTTGTCAGATAGATTACGAGTGTAACGAAGAGTGAGAACGTCACCAGCTTCCTGCTTGGGCATTCGTTTTCTTTCCTTATTGCATTTGTTTTTTTGTTTGTAAAATGGCGTGCATAGTGAAGATTAGTTTTTCCAGTTATTTATTGTAGATGTAGTTGGCTATATAATATAGCTGAATTTGCTGCTGCATAATAGTTATAGAATGCGTTCATACGCCCTGAAAGCATAGCCCTTGCTCTCAATTGTACAACAAGTAGTGGCTGACTTCCAAACTGTACTGTAATGTAGAGTTTATTGATTAAAGTGCTAAAGTTAACATGTGGCTGTCTTCTGTCATATTTACATGAATTCATCTTCTACTTTTTCTTATTCATGTATTGCTAATATATAATCCAACATTCATCTGGCTGGATAGCACGCACCCCTAACGTTTGTGGCCGTTAATGATATGTTTCAAAGTTGTCACAAATGTTCTTTTGTTTGGCGTGAATAGCAAAAGAAATACGTTGAGCGGAACATGTAATATGGCGTGTAGCCACTTCAACCGTCACATACTCCTGCTCCTGAATCCCTCATACTTTACTACCTTTCAACCCTTCTTTAAAAGATCAAGGCCCAAGTATGCATCTCTCTCTTTTCCCCTCTTCTCTGTACACTGACGCAGTGACGCCCTTGCACTCAACTCACGGTGACGTCACTTAACTTTAACGTTTGAGTTCTCATTTCTTGTCAACTGTATATCCGTCATTACCCAGGAAAGTGCAATATCTTTTTCTTTTCCTTCTGTTGGACTCAGCATGTTTTACTTACAAGTAAGGCCAAAAAGTGGAATTCAACCAAAAGGAAAAACAAGCTGTGCGAAATGTTATGGAAGCATAGATTTGCCCGATAATTCTTTTGGAGAGGGGTAAGCTCATAATTCTAGCTATGCAGTGAACTTCATTTGGAGGTCGAAGGTGTCATCACTTTCTGAAGCATTATTTACAAGGTGGCCAAATTAGCTCTTTTTTTTTTCTTCTAGTTTTACAATATCCCATGGAAACAACTTACGAACGTATTAAATCAATGTGTAGCATAGGCCCTAAAGGTGCCTATCTTTTCATTTTTTCGTTTCCAGTCTTCAGTATATCTCAATGAGGTGACAGTTGAGTTTCACAAGGATGATTTTTCTTAGTCTCATGGAGAATGTCTCAATAGAATTGAAAATGTATTGTAACAAGAATGTATTACTTCTCTCAATCAACACGATCTTGATGTCTTTGTGAATAATATAGGCCCTGTCAATATATAATAGAATGTCAACTGTCCACCTGATATTTTTGTTTCCCACATTGACTTCCACTAATAAAAGTGCGATTAGTAATATAGGTCAATGGTATTTATAGAAAGTGGGTATGGATATTCAACGGATTGTACCCTCACAATCATTAAAAGCACATCGCTCAATGTTAGAAAACAATTGTGAGGAGGGTGAGGGGTGATTGTCCTACAGGGTATAGAACATTATCTCAAGTTGTTGAGAAAGCACTTGTTTATTAGAGCATTGAATTAAGTTGAGACCAAATAAACATGGACCAAAATGGAATAAAGCAATCAAGAATCAAATCCTCAACTTTTAGAGTATAAAGTCAAAATAGCGATCTATCAAACTAACTGGAATCCAATTGCTGGCACCCCTTTGTAATCGACTCACTCATAATCATAGTTACAACAACATCGTATGTTTTTACTGATTTTCATCTAATTCTTCTAATGATTTGCCTTCCAAATATTAACTAACTTTCACTAAACAGGAATAGGTGATATGAGGGCAATTTGTTTTCTTATTTTGGCCCGATTGTGGTTCTAATATGGCTATACGAGGTTTTGTGGTTTGACTTGTTGCACTTAGTTGTAGATATGGAAGACAGACGTAAAGATGTTTTAAAAGAGGAGAGCAATCAATAATGTTGACTTTTATATTCAATAAAGTAGATTAGAATGCAATTTAAAAATTCATTATTTACCTCCATCTGAATATTAAACAACATGCGACATGAAAGGAACTAAGTGAGCGCATGAAAGGAATAAAGTGAGGTTATAACCTTTTTTCTCTTATTCACATAGTTCATTATCGATCAACTCAAATCAATTTTGAGAAAGTTCTATATGCAAAAACTCATTAGGATCAATTTTTTTTCTTCTGATTTATCAATCAAATGGCTAGGTTTTCTATTATGCATGAAACATTTAAAATAGTACCAAATTGGATTTTCTCTCTCCCAGTAATTGGAAATAGCACTCTCATGTCTACCACCTTGGAGGAGCTCCTTGAATGAAATCTGGACTACACTTCACCTATGTATGCATTCCATATCATCTATGCTAAAATTGTGTAGCTTATTGTTCCAATCTGGGTTCTTTAGACTAGAACTCTCAGTCAACCTGCTCTATCTTTACATCTATGTAGCCTTTTCAGTTATAGAATGAATCATTTTAGATCGATGAACTTCATGAGGCTACATATAAGATAATGGAAAGGAGGCTAACACGACCTTGATTTTTATTCTAGTTCTAGTTTGCTCTCCATGCTCATCACATTTTAGCTAAATTCTAATTGTTGCCTTCTCCACTTTCTTCCTCTGTAACCATTAAACATATCCTTTAATTGTCAACGAAGGATATTAAGAGTGAGATCTATTGAGACATTTAGGGGTGACTTGTCAAATAAGGATTCTCTTTAATAGTATAAAACCACGAACTACTTGAGCTGTATGTAATTATCCAACTAAAAATATGTTTATGCACATATTCAAAATTGAAAAAAAAATAATTTTCTTATCTGGAAAAATAATTCATTGGTGCCAAATTGTTGAGGCGATTATGCAATGCCCAACACCTTACCAGATGCTATAAAATTTCTTGTCCTAATGCTTGTCTTTCCACTGTCATTTAGGAGTCCCATATTTTGGTTTTTCCGATTTCCACTAGAATATATGGTGACTTCACTCTGTCTTTTCCACTTTTGTTTACAAAAACCTTTATAGATCTCCATTGATTTTCAATGGATGGGTGGGTATCGTAAAAAAAATCGAGCAACCCCATTGGGGAAATTCTATGCTTGAGCAATTTTCTATTCTTTACTAATCCTGAGTCACATACTTGATGCACAACAATATATATTTATTTCCTATATTTATTCAATTATAGTTTATCTCATATTTCATATTTTTCTTTCCATAAACCACATACATGCATCCAACCTTGGATAATTTCTCTGTTATTTTATATTAGTAAGTTCTTGTCCAATTTTTTGTTTCACCTTTGTCTTTACAACATGTTCAATCGATTTTTTGAATTTGTTTTTTTCTTATTTTCTCTCTTCTCTATGGTTTGTGGCTATAAATAGATTCTTTCCTATATTTTCAATGGGTTCTTGTATCTCTTGCTTTTCTTTCTCTTTATTACATGATCACTTAAATGGCATAAATACATAGAGATTCATTTTTCTTTGATTATTTTTCTAATTATTTTTTCTCTATCTCTCTTCTCCACGGTCACACACATGGTATGGGACTTGAAAATGACCCTTTTTCATTATTTCAATCATTTTATTATACTTTCTTTCTCTTTTTGTCTCTGCTTTACGACCACATACATGGTATGCAACCATATATAACTTGGATGGATTCTAAAATTTACCAAGGTTTGTCTTTGTTTATCTTCTCTAGGTTGCATAACTAGTATGTTGACTAAAGAAAGGGTTTTAAAATTCCAAAAATAAATAACAAACGGTAATTATACGATATAAGGAATCTAAATATCCTCAATTCTTACTGTATGAATTCTTATGGGAGTGGGAAATATCACATCTATTTATTATCTACATAATATTTCTACACTCACATCCTATTGCATTTTCATTCTAATGCTGTTGTGAATCACATACAAAAAGATTGAGACACACTTCATACATGTAGTAAGCCCTATTTATTGTAGAAAAGAGTATTAGAACTAACAAGGTATCCTACAAGGCAATCTTGGGTTGGCAATACATGTACTAGATCCATAGTATGTGATATGTTCAAAGGTCCATGAGTCACCTCCCTACCTAGTAACAAATGCTAATTGAGGCCATTGTAATCAAAATGTATATAAGCATAAATACCTTGAAGTTGTATAACTCAGGTTTCCCTTAATTGATCAACTTTGTCTTAAATCTATAGTGAAGTTTTGAGACAACCTACCTGCAAAACACTCTATGAGTGAGGACGTAGTCACACTAAACTATTTACGATATAAGGGAAGGGAACTACCTATGATAATGGACGTAATTGTTCCTTGAAAATAAATTAAATATTATTCTCTATCACAATTTTCCATTCTATATACTAAATTGGTCAACATCCTACAACCATAAAGAAAATTCATTTGTAATCTAACACTCAATGATCCCCTTTTCATAGTTTCATTATATTAAACCCATGTCAGAAGGATAATTAAATCCTATCTTCCACATTCAACAATCCTCCTTCTTGCTAACTCAAATTAATGTTGAAAGATCAATGAGCTTCTAATCTAGAAATCTATGATCCCCATATAACCTTCAGCTTACATGAATAGTGCCACAATATCCCCAAAGTTTTCACCTTCATATGATCTTCAGAATAAAAAACTATCCATCTCAACACCTAGATTTACTCTCCAAAAGGCTGTCAAGCTGCCCATTGGATTCATACTTATGTTGGAAATCCACTTTTATATGATTATGATTATGCCTCTAGGTTGTTAGTTTTCATCCGCAAATAGAATACATCTTCCAACCCTCATCATATGTTACCCCTAAACTTGACTTTTTTCATCAATCCCTAAAAATGTTGAAAAAATGCAGACATACATCCACTCATCAAAACATTTTAGTTATGCCAATCTAGTAACTGCTAACCCCCATCGCACAAAGTCATATTGAGAACATACCAATACACCATCAACTAGTTCATTTTTCATAATCAATATGGAATAGTCATGGAGACAATCTAATTTCCCTATCATCATAATATCCATCTTCATCCACCATATCAAATGGGAACCCAAACCACGTGATCTATGCACAAACACATCACAAGGCCAAGTAAATCATACAAGCGAACCTAAAAACAGATAGTTGAATATGATCCTAACTAATTATCATAAACCAAGAAGGCAAGGGAAGTCTAAAATATTTTTTTTACAATATTTGCATGCAAGGTCACATAAAAAGTCCCATTGTATTCATATTCAAAGAGGAAATTTTACATATTTATTATAAGCGACTAAGGTTGCAACATGTATATACAAAACATTTTCATGTTCATAATTATAACATGTGCATCATATACATGGGATACAAGATGCATACTTCTGTTTCACTATTGACATGAAATAGAAGCCTATTTCTGTGGATCCATAGAGAATTTTCTCTTTGAATGTATATTTCCTATAATTTCTTTTCCCCTCATCTTGTCTATAATTTTTTTTGGTTTGTATGAAATTTTTATAAATGAAATGGGAGCCTCACACTTGGTTGACCACACAAAAATCATGACAGATAAGCCAAACATTGAGTCATGGATAAAAATCATAGAGTACACCCTACCCAAACTTGAGTCTACATGGTTGGCCCTAGGATACCACAAAAGGACAGGCTATCGACTTCTTCTCATTGCTTCCCTATAGAAGTTAGCTCCTCCCTATTAAACCCCTAGGGTAGGTGTGGAAACTCAAAAAGTATGGGGAACCATGAGAATGAGACCAAAGTCCCAACAAGAGATAAATCATCTACTCAACATTCTAAGTATGTAAATTATAGTATATATGCTAAATTTTGCAATTACTTTTCAAACAACAAATTATGCAAAACATATATGAGAAGTAGATGCAATATAAAGTAAACATACATAGCATGACTAAGGCACACTAGAGGTACATAACTAACACAATGTGGAAATGGTAAGATGTTACAAAAATAAATCTAATAAGCTTAGTTATATATATCATTATTAAGTCTTTGGTAGTTGGGATGCATCATACAAACTGCATGCTAGTAACTCTAATCTCCCATATCCCACATTAGAGTTTCTTATGATTATTAATTCTCAAAAGAATCCCACCATGCCTGGGTCGGTTTGAGTATATTAAGTAGAACCTCATCACCTCATGACTTGGATAACAACATCTGGCCCATCATTGGTACTAATGTCATTATGCTTATCATATCACATAGGCAATATTACCTTTTAATAATAATATCACATATTTCTCAAACATTACGACATAATGACCACAATCAGAGACATGGCCTTGACCAAACTCACAAAAAATGTGATTTAGGGCAACAAAGGGACCATGCCCCATATAAATTCTTGATAAGCCATGTGTCATCGACGATTTTAAACTCTAAGTACCTCCTTACACTCTTATGATTGCTATAAGGATACCCATTTTGCTATCCCAACTTTCAAACATTGGATAGTTATTCTTTCACATAGGAATACATGCACTAGGTTTTCATTTGATTAATTAAAACAATTATTCATCTTTCATACAAAAATAAGGAAAAAATATAAAATTTTGCACTAAGGTATGCACAAGCAAGGTAGTAGAAGTAAGGGAAGATTAAATAAAACTCAATATGCACATATGTATCCAAAAGTGCGCCTTACAAGGCACATATGGGCGGGGAGTTCAAAATCCACTTCTACTTGCTGAAATATCTTTTTGTAAGAATAAGGAATCACCATACAAAAAGATTTCTCCCCCCTTCCCGTGGCGGAGGCCAAACGCCCGGGAGGGTCGTAAATCAAGGCGGCAATTGTGATTCAAACCCGGGTTCCTTTGTTTGGAGACACCGTGCTTGACAACTTGAACCACTCCTTGTCGACAGGAATCACCATACATGATGAATATAATGTAGGTGTTACTAAAAATTTGATGTCAATCTCCATGATAATAAAGGTTTCTTCAGAAAATGGATTTGTTAACTTCAAAATTAGTATTACAAATCCTACGAATAAAGTGGAACCATGAAGTTGACTAAAATAAATACTAGAAAAGGAAACATGGGTTACATCGTGCAAGATTGCTTAGCTCCCATCAAACTCGTAGGTCACCATTGCTGAAGAAGATGAAGATAGCCACAACAAGTACTCTTGATTGTAATCCTTCCGAATAAGGAAAAACTCCAGAGTCATCTTCTGAATCAAGTGGAATTCTTGCAAACGTGTCCTACACCTTGGGAGAGACATTGTGAAGTCTACGATAGGAGCACTACAAGTTTATTCACATCATATATCCATTTTTAATGGATGTTTTTTCTAAGAACAAAAACTAAAAATTAAGCAACAGTCGTCCATCACAAGCTGGACATCATAGTTTGTACTCAAAGTGTCAAGACAAAACCTCATCCAACATGTGCACTTCACTATGTGTCAAATGAGAAACCAATTGTGCTATCCCACCACACTGTTAGGAGAGATATGCTACCTTGATATTCTTCAACATGTTCAAGGATATGATGAAATTTTCCATCTCTTATAACTCAAGATGACTGACACACAACTCCAATGAATTCAACAAGACCTTAAAGATCCCCATACCCTCCAATCAGCTTGGAATCATACAAGAACTAGTATTACTCACAAGATCAAGGACATGATGGTCTCACCATACAAAACATCTGGTACAACACCTATCGATACTTGACCAATTATCTCATTGAAGAATAAATCTACAAAAAGGGTCAATGTATGCCTCATAAATGAGGCAAATTTGAAGACTATGAACTGGGACACACCTCACTATTGAATGACTCCCAAAGTAGTGAAAACTTGATGAAGTGTCCATTAGTAGTTAACCATTGAACCACTATAGGATTCTTTACACCAAACATATCAGAAAGCTCAACTTATTTAGGACGATCGAACAATAATCATGAAGTTTCATACAAGTAATGTTCGCCACATCCTCTAGTGTAGGAGTCAACACTACTTCCCCAGAGTATAGAGTATGACTCTAAGGGTTCCTTAGAGGAAAAAAACACTAGTTCACTAGAAATGGGAACATATGTGAAATGGAGAAGGTATTGAGTCATACCACATCTGGATAAATCGAACTCTTGTATCTATAACACATCTTGATCTGGTGCCATAGCAATGGAATATTCACTGGAGGAATCCTCAAAAGAGGAAATTGGCTGATTAGAGAAGGCTCCATGGAATTAAAAATCTCCAAGAGTGAAAGGATGCATATCAATGATAGCCATATTGACTGAATGCATCTAGACATGCTTCTTGAGTCAACTCAGATTCAAATTTTGACTACCATGTAGAGTGATCCAATCTACAACCAAAGTATGTTTCATAGAAAGAGACGTTCCATGAAACTTAGCATGGGGCCTCGATCCCTAATACTTGTAACATTTTGAATCCTCCCTAGCACAACAAATTGAATACAAAAGGAGATTCCCAAGTACACAAGGCATGATATCCAAAAATCACTCAAAATTTGATTTTCTTCTTAACTTCAAATATAAATAGAAACTTATTTTTATTATCAACACTTACTGAATATTAGGCTAATACATGATTTTTTTATAGGAAAATAAGGTACATGATACAAGTGTTAAAAAAGGGTACAATCTAGGTAGAGACTACAACTATTTCAACTTATTCTTCAACCAACCCTTAAGGTGTCAATTCAAGGGTATGTGGTATACAAGTGAGTCTGAAGACTAATGCTTCTGCTAAAAAATCTAGACACACAATGTGGTTGACCAGTATAACCTGAAGCTGGTCCACCAACCAACACTCAGAGAAGCATCCCTTCGATGGAAAAAGTTCTGCATCAACAATCCGATAAGGTGGTTCCATAGTGACCACACAACCTAGTTGGTTTGACATACTACATGGTGAAGTCACTCATGCTTGCATTGTAGATGTGGTAGCCCTAAGCTCCCTCAAACATATGACTGTACCTCTGTCCTTCCAAGATACTCATGCTGAAAAAATCAACAACCAAGCCTGCTAAAATCTAGCCTCCTCATGGAATGAAATCCCTCCAAATTCGCCCCACTAAAGAATGAGATGTAGTGTGCTCTATAAGAAGGGAAATGACTCACAACTCTAACACACGAATTGTGATGGGGGACACAATCCTAGAAAATCATCAAATCCATATGAACCCACTCTAGTAGGCTAAAGAAATGGTGTTAGAGGAGTCTCATGACGATGCTCAACCTATCCAAGAGGACAAGGATGTTGGAGATCACAATTTATATCATATTTCTCATAAAAAAATACTACTCAATCATCTTCACAAGCAAGTAAAGACATAAACCAAGTTAATCTACAAAGTAAAGAAAGGCAAAAGAAAAAACTAAAGATTGAAGCTTACTAGTGGCATACGAGCTAGATCATGATGAGATTTTTGAGAGAATAATAATGACTGACCATATCCATAAGAGTCTGGCACATATTCCACATTGCTAACCTGACCACCCACCACGCCCCTCACCAACTAATCAACATTAATGCCAAACTCATCGATTCTTCTAGTGGATTATATGGGATATTCCAACTCCCACCCACTACCTAGTAGAACAGTCACCCATGTAAATCACATCTTGACAGATAATAAATCATGATTCATCATGCATCCATGTCCAAGGACTGGAAGAAAGTTTCCCAACAAGTGCTCATCATACTATGCTGATACCTGGTGAAGAACCTTTATCTGACTTGGAAATACAAGTAACTAGAGAATTTTCTAAAGAATAGAGACAAAAAAGTATATAAGTATAGACGGTGTAAAGCTTACCTCTTTAGTTTACATCCTCTCCATAGGATATGTCTACTGCTTATAAAAGAGATGATTATTGTAGTATGACTAGTAGTGGAACATCTATAAATGAGCAATCAAATGACCATGAGAACTACTTGAAATCTATAGTCTACTGAGATATAAGTGATCGTACCCCAAAACTATAAATTCAAGATCCATGAATCAATAAAAAGTCAGCAATATACTACACACATTTCATAAATGGTAGAAAGCTAGAAAATCTACCTCCAACATATAAAAAACCCCATGGTAAATCATCAATAAAACATATCCTTAGGCACACCACTAGGTGGGAATACACAGTACCACCTAGTCATAGGATGATACAATACTTAAAAATATTAAGAATAATAGAACTATTCAATCTCTCATCTATTTATATCATTATTAACAAAGAGACAATCAACAACTAGGAATAAGAAAATCATCACACACCAAGTAGCAAGCTGGTTTTTTGGTACCCTCACTTGTTCCTTCCTAAATAATACTTGACAAAACCATGTGTACTTTATCTCATACTCAAAGGCCATAACCTCCTCAAATAGGTACTCGCCTAGGAGAAGACAAACATAATCATATCCCCAAAATTGCATGGTTATAAAGCTCTTGATTGGGATGCCCTAAAACATCAACCCAACAATCCAAGTAAACTCACTCAGGGTGTTAGATAACTCACCAAGGGAAAATGGGGAGTTTAGTTTCTAGGAAAAAAACACAAAATCAAACGGAAAAACTTAGTCTCTATATACATTTCCATATATAAATATTCTTAAAAATGGTGCTCTCAAGAAGAGCCAATTTAGTCACGAAAAAAATATGTACAATCACTACATCTCCTTCAAAAAAACTTGAGAAAAATAGACTGGACCTGAAAAGGCAGAGCACAAAGTCATAATGACACAATGTTAATATAACCAAATAAATAAAAAAAACATGAAAAATGGAAGGAAATGACAAAGCTAAAAGTTCCAGAGTTATATATCTCATTACCTACATGACATCCTCGATGGTGACATATCAGCCACAAAATATTCGTCTAGAAAATGAAATCCTTAGCTAGAAGGAGTTCTCCATGAACCCCCTTGATGCCTTCACAATGAAATCTTAGAGAACTATATATTTGAAAATTTCATAGTCTAATGGATAAAATTACAATTAACAACAAGATATATGACTCACCACAGATAAGCTTCAACACCCACCCTTATTAATAACATTATTCTCCTCAATGACAATATACTCCTAAGAGACACCCAAATGATCCATTCTATACCATTATCTTGGATTCATCATCTGCATATGATCAGTCAAAGATGTAATGCCATAAACTTCATTACACAAGTTGAATTGGGACAGTTGGGCATATAGAATGCTCCCAAAACTATAATGCTGTAAAAAATATGATCATGCTCATTTTCAAAATTTAGATGGTGAAGAACATTAGGAAGTGAAAAACTAGAAACTATAGCAGAGTAGTAAAATAATGGATCAAAGACAGAAATGGAATACTCTTCTCAACGATGACCAAAGTCTAACAATAGAAAAAATATATTCATTCGATCCACCTTTCTCACCACTGGAAGGAACACACTCGAATTTGAACATGTCCTGACTAGAGGAATGCCACATTCTTCAGATCCCATTTTCCATGGATATGGTTAGAAATGGTTATGTAAGAAAAGCCATATCCACAATTAATCGTACTACATTTAGATCACATACCTACATCAAGTGGTTGTGGTGCATATACAATTTTATACTTTGTAAACTAAAGCAATTTGGTGCAACTATGGTTATATAGTAACAATCACAAATAAATATCACACCACAAATAACATACTATTTGTTATATAATTGTAGAATTTTATGCGTACCAATATTATACGAATGATGATAATATTAAGTGAAATAATACATAAGATAATAATTTGGCCATATTCTCACGTGCAATGGGTACATGTATGTTTGCTAGTTGTAAATAATAAATCACAACATGTGTAAACTAATTTTATAAAATGGACTTTCCTACTTTTATGTTGTCTATATGTTAAGTGGACTTTCCTACTTTTATGTTGTCTATATGTTAAGTATCATCTGAGAATGTATTCCTAGTTACATATACTGGAAAAAAAAGTAATTATAACATTAGGAGAGTTATGGTCATTAGATGAATTATATAATGTTTGTTGTTTACTTTTATCGACTTATATCATGCCAACCTTGAATACAAACACACACTAATTATAGAAGAGAGATAAGTAATTTAGGCGAGAATAGGATTTATTACAATGAATGAATATCTATTCATTGACTGAATGGTGGCTATTAGTGGAGATAAACCAAGTTAATAAAATTAAGAAGGGTTAAAAAAATGAGTGGAGATAGAAAGAGTTAAGAAGAGATAATTACATCCATATTGTTGGTCACTATTTCTGCATACCAAATTCGAATAACCAAGAGTCCTCATATAATAATCATTTGGCCACCCTTATCTCTTAGAAAACAATTCATTATGTTCACGTCAATGTAATACATTAATTGTGTCCCACTACAAATATATATAAAGAGGAAGAAATATAAACAACATGCTTGAAAATGAGGGTAAATGATAATATAAGAGAATGAGAGAAATGAAAATGCAAAATTAAGGAGGAACAATTTAGGGGAGAGAGACTTGAGTAACCACTTAAATAGGGTAATGTTGTTTGAATGTGAAATTATGTGCACTTATGGAAGAGAGAGACTTAGTTAGCCATTTTAAAAGTAGATGATATTTGACCTTTAAATGGGAATAAATGTGTAGTTGAAGAAGAGTGGAGATTGGTGTGAGAAAATAAATGAGAGGTGTGAGTGAAAATGACAAAAAAGAGAGTGAATTTTTTTAGAAGAGATATAATCAAGGAGGACACATAATTTAGCAAATGTTAAAAAATATTTGACAAGTACTTTCAAGTGACATGTTAGTATATTATTTAAAAAAGTCAATATTTTGATTGAAGTAAAGATTAGTGGCATATGATTCATAGTTAACTAGGCATCTATCACATGACTTCCAAATTAAGCCCTTAGTGACCAACCCTTCTCAAACTGACTATAGAAACCAAAGGAAAATGTTACCCTCTTTTGACCTTTTTCAAAATGAAGTGAAGAAGTTGTTGTTTTGAAATACAATTTTGCCAAGTCAAACCTTAATATTTTTTCTATAAGCCTATTAGACACATATAGTCAAATATTTTCTACCCTTGATGCCTCCTTACTACTAACAGAAGTTGAATATATAAACTTGCATCCAAATGGAGTGATCAAAACACTACTCATTTGTAATAATGTTGTGGAGGGAGATTAAATTAGGGGTGTCAATGGGGAGGGAACTTAGAGAGTTCAAGTGAAAATACAAAAAAGAAAAGGATGAAATAATATTTGTAGGAGAATTTCATTAGGAAGAAAGACATTTCAAGATTACAAAAATCCTATCACAACTACCATCAAAAACATGTAGGAGGAGATGTAAGAAATGAGACCATTGACCTATGCTGACATCTGAATCAATGCCCGGGAAGAAAACAAAAGGGATGTCACTCAGATTGTTGATAGAACACTCTAACAAATATCATGGGATGGTTAATACATCAAATTACTCTTTGATAAAATGTCATGATAAGCCTATTATTTTAATATATGATTTTTGTGCTTACTAGGTAGGATATTTGTCCAATTGAACAAAAAATATGGTGTCTTTTTGTTAGGGAAGAAGATATTGTTGTTTTGGATTTTATAAATACATAATACAAATATCAATGTTATTATTTTTATGTATCATGTAAAGTTCGTTTGAGATTTCATATATATATATATATTACTACTATGTTTAAGAACAACTTGTTCATAATGTGGTGTGTTGTTTCGTGGCTCAACATGATTAATTTTGGTTCAATTTATGATACATATATTAAGTTTATCAGATCAATATTAGGGTGGATATGGTGTTTTGTTATTCCACTATGATATATTTATGGTTTTGGTATAAATCCTCATCATTACAATCCCTAGTCATGGAACACCTTGCTCAACAAGATCTGCCCCCAAAATTATTGCATTGCCACTACTTTCATAAGCTAGACCTTTTGGTGCTACTGCCACAATACCGATGAGGTCCTCATCCCACATTCCCCCTTTTATAATTTATTTTAAATTGCAACTTGGTCCCTATATTTTCAATGTAATTTAAAAATCTCATATAGTTTAAAAAATCATAAAAAATAAAAAATGTGAGTAAACTACTTCAAAATTTTCATAAAACCTATATATATCTCAAATACTTTCTTTTATCTTAACGAGTTTAATATTACAAGTAAGATAAAATCAATTTTTTTTCCATACTTCTTAATTTCAATTAGTTGATCTAGATACCCCATCTTTACAACTCTCACAATTGAAACGGAACTAGAGTTGACCCTAGATCTTTTGAAATGCAAAGCCTACCCTGGGTAGACATTATCATCGTTTGGGTCCTAAACCAAGACCATTAATTGACTCCATTTTTTATTTTAAAACTATATCTTGATTAGACATATTCCTCAAGTATCATCATAGACCAAGACCATAAACTAGATCACATTCCTCATGCTCAAATCCTTACCCTAAGTAGGAATCCTTCATTGTTAAAGACCTAATGCATGCATGAGTCTCACTTGGATCCATGATCTGTAACTTTGAACTAAAACATCTATGTCTTAAGGCCCTGTCCCAAATAGACATCTTGCATACAAGACCTACCCAGAGTAGGTAAACCTTACAATTTCATTTGTCATTCAAGCCCAACTCTAGGTAAGAAAACTATACTTCCTCATCCTAAATTTAAATCTGTTGGGTTTTGAGGGAGACAGAGAAGGCAACGGAAACAAAAAAATTCTTCTCCCAAACTCAGAATAAAGGAATCATGTCAACATCTATACAATAGAAAGGATGGTTTGTAGAGGCATACCTTGTCCCGAGGCTTGCTCGGTGACGTTACCTCATGGCTTGCGCGGTCTTCACCTCCGGTCTTGGACGGTGTCTGTGCAACTCCTGGTCTCACCGGGACTGTCAGGATTGACAGTTGTCCTCCGAGAGGAAGAAGTCTCCTGCCTCTGAAGTAGTCCACACGGACCACCTGGAACTCCGATCTCCTTGTCCCACAAGGAATCAGAAGGAGTCACACCCTCCTGTCAGCGTACTAGTCACCGACACACTCTCCTACAACCAGTTGCCTTTCTGCAGTTGTCTTTCCCTTACTGTGCCTCCCTTATCGAATAGCACTTGCTCGGGCTCTCTCAGTTACCACAACCAGAGAGAACGACAACTTTGCAGAGCAACTGGTATTCTGAGTTGTTGTTGCTGAGAAGCCCCCAATACCCCTATATATAGGAGGGTCATGGGAAAAGGTTCTCTACCCCGAGCAATGCGGGGTTAAAGTAGGAGTAGAAGGATTCAAGATTTTCCACAAAACAACCAACTGCGCCACCTGAATCGATCGTTTCACACCCTGAAATGATCATTTTGGGCTCTGAGCCGATCGTTTGGGACCTGAGCCGATCGTCTGGTTCTCTGAGCCGATCAGTTCATGCCTGAGCCGATCGGTTTTGTGGTCCTGATCCAACTCAAATTGATTTTCGTATTTGTTTCTGATTAATCAAATATTAATCCTTGTCCAAATCGAATTTGTACAAGTGAAACAAATTGTATTTGCAAAATAGTCTTCTGACTTTCCAAACGATCTCGGTTGGTCACACGAATTGACCAGTTCAACAATTGAGCCGATCGTTTCATTGACACATGAGCCGATTGACTCACCACTTGAGCCGATCAGTTCACCAACCTGAGATAATCGGTTCAACCCTGTGAGCCGATCAGTTGGGAGAGTAGACTGTGCAAATCAGTCAATCACAGTTTCAATCAATCCGATACTCTAATCAATCAGTCCAACACCTTGAATACTATGATATTGAGCTATCAATTGATTGAGTGTTTAATTAAACTATTAAACTCCTTTACTAATCAATCTAAACATCATTTGTGGATAAACTCCTCTTCTAGGTTAAATCCTATGTGTGTGACCCTACAGGTCCATTTCACATTGGCAGTGAAAGTCCATAACACTTATGACTTCACAAGCAAAGAGCGGTGCCTAGTCACACATCAGTGCTACCCAAGTGAAAAGGAAAGTTGGAGAACAACTTTCAATCCTACAATCCGTGAATGGTGTTATAGTGAATGTATAATTCGTTTGTTACTGATATCCTGAATGAACTCAAGGCATGGAACAATCATCCTGTCAATGTTCATTCACTTTCGTGATCTCAGAGTAGATTGGAGGAGATATGTATGGAATCAATATCACATACTGATTCACACATGCGTGCACGCCTATCTCAATCCTAATCATCAAGTAGCCATGGATATCAAACTCCCTCGGGAGGGACAAATCCCATGTCTATCACTCACCCCTCAAAAGCCCCATGTGTCAAAGCCACCCAATCATCACCTTTATAACAACCCATGTTTCAGGATTGTGTTTGATGATGTCAAAGTGTACCCAACAACATGTGTTGAGTGTAGTGATTTCAGGTCAAAGAATACACTCACCACCATCACTGTGAGAACTGACTATGACTACCATGTCATGGTTCCATGTGTTAAACTCACACTGGGTCTATCCGGTATACTTGTTCTCTAACAAGTACCTATGTGTTTGGTTTGATATCTCCATATCATGACTAATGAGATTCTATCATCAACCAACACCACAATCTAGTCTTGTGTGTCATTGTTGTCTATCTACCTTCCATAATGACATTTGATTAGGGACGTAATAAGAATGTACAAACTCTTAGCATCTGTATGATCTCATCGTTCAGGTCCTTAACCTGAAAGCATACGTCATTGAGTACTGTCGTTCTCTAGACATTCAATCTATTCTATCATTATCTCATATGACTGAACCAGAAAGAATTGGAAGCTTGCCTTTGATGTTTATCAAATCAATCTTAATGTATCCTACCAATCATCCCATGATTGGCTCTTAGGGCATACATACCAACAGACTCCCACTTGCACTGCGAGCCAATCACCCTTGAATCATATTCTTAGTGATCTTCAAACATGTCCCACATGTTACCGTGCTCTAGTGCTAACACAGTGAGTTATGGCAACACCTTGCCAAAGTCAGTATTAACTGCATGTCTCTCATCTCTTCACTGTACGTCACACGTATCAGATGGAGTTGCCGTAGTATGCGATCTAGTATTCCTTTTCTAACCTTTTAGCCACATTGCATGACCAAGTACTCCTTACTTGTCATCAATGACCGGAATATCTATAAGTTCATCTCTATGAGCTCCTAGATCCATATAGTATCCACTGCTATTCTTTAACACACAGATACTCAACATTTCCTTTTAAAACAACTTTATTGGAACATTTCCATTATTCAACAAACATTCACTTTTATATATCCCATATATATTTTGCGATTAATTTTCTGTCCTTTTCGGAAGTTCGCATCAGTGTAACTCTTTACAGTGAACCCTTCCTAATATCCATAGAACGAGTACTTCTCAAGTACTTATCAAGTTCTTATGGTATTCCAGTAACCCTTACTGGAACTAGACAGACATCCAATCATCATGTCCCACATACGAGTTATCAGAATGAGCACATCATATTGTCATGTCCTACATACAAGATGATGAATGCATTTTATTCTTTCTATGTCCATAAATGCAAGATAATGGGATCATTACATACATGATAGATCCTTATCTATTCTTAGTATTCCTATTCTTCATAAGAATTAGACACATGGCCTTGGGATACTAACTCCATGTAACATGGACAAGTTTTCTCCCACTTAATCTGTGTATACTGAACCCTTCAGTATAGATTGCCAATGTATGCTTTCTCTTTTTAGGTCAAGAGGTTTTTGAGAACTATCTCTATAGATCTCTATTCCTATCACATAGGAAATGTCTCTATCTTCCCTAAAGATAATTTCCACTTTGGATTTCCATTCTATAACATTTCCATTTCACATCAACATGTGGAATGTGAATACGCTCCCACTAAATCACAGATCCCTTCTTTATCTTTGACATATTGGTCAAACCCTTTGACCATATTATCAAAGTAAAGATCCAGCTCTGAGTTGCTTGTACTTAATCAATCACACTGATTAGTCTATTGTAACTTATAAACTTCATTTGCATTAATGGATTCATAAACCTTATAGGTTGTGTCACGTACACATCCTTGTTTTATTCCTCATAGGAATGCAGTTTTAGTATCCATATGCCAAATCTCTTAGTCATTAAGTTGCAATTAACAAGCATCATCCTTCTCAAATGGTATTCATGTGTCTTAACACTTAAGACTCATTCACACTTATGGATTTCATCCCAATGGGTGCTACCATCAAGGTAATGCCCTATGGTTCACATGGAAGTCATTTAGGATGTAATGGTCATAAACCATAACTCAAAATCTGGTTCCTCATATTCATCTAGATAGTTAACTCATCATATGATCAACTCATCACATAGATAATCGAGGTGTATCTATCAAGGATATAAGAACTCACAACCATTTGTGATTCTTAATGTCCTTTATTAGTGTGGGGTATTCTTTATTTAAGAAGAAATTAGTTATTTTATAATCATCCTCTAACTCCTTAGAGTATGACTCCTTTTGATTTAGACATCACCATGCCTTAATCACGAGCTCACTATGATACATTATCATAATCACTCACAAGGATCTCAAACATTTGGTTCAAGTATTTCATTCATTGATCCCATCAAGAATTAACACTTCACCAAATTCATACTTCATCTATGATATTCTTGAACACTTCAAGATATTCATATTGGTATTTCTCTAAACACCGCTTGAAGTATTAGCATTAACTCTAATAGGTATGTAAATACATCACATGTATTATACCTAATAGGATAATCATTCTCCCACTACCTTAGTGAAGATTAATCAATCATGTCCAAGTGATTCATGTCTCTTACTGGTTTTCTAACCAAAAATAGTTTAGATTTATCCATCATATGGAAACTAGAAATGAAATTCTCATGATTTATGCTAATTTGATTGTTTGAGTTATCAATAACTTTTAGGTATCATTTTATCTTATGCATACCAAATACCACAAGATAAACAAGGCATTTCCATAGAGATCATATCTTTGAAACATCAACTTTATTAATTGCTATTATTGTCATACAATATGCAAAAAATAATGTGTTTCTATCCATTGGCAAATATGCAATAGCAGTTCATAACTCTATTACATGCCTTTAAGGCTGAAAATAAACTAAAGTACTCCAATCTATGGCGACAACACTTGCCCCATATATTGAGTGCTTTACATTTTATATCTTGGTATTAAAAAAATGTTACAAGTTTATTTTATGACACCTTCAGGTGGAGACGTCTGTCGCCTCCTTCTTCTTTAGTTCTTCCAGATAGAGTGGACAATTCCTTTTCTAATGTACTAGCTTTTGACAATGGTGGCAATTGCCTCTCTTGGTCACGCCTCCCTTGGCCTTGAGAGTTAAAGTCGACTTGGGCTGCTGGCTAGCATCAGAACCTTTCTTAGCCTTACCCTTGCCCTTACGCTTGGACTTGCCTTTCTTGCTGCTGATCATCATCACAGACTTAGGCTTGTCCTTCTTCATCTGTGTCTCGGCTGTCCTCAACATGCCCAACAACTCTGTCAATAGCTTGTCAAAGTTGTTCATGTTGTAGTTCATCACAAACTGATTGTAGGATTCTGGCAACGATTGCAGTATCACGTAAGTAGCCAACTCTTGGCTCTGGGTAAATCCCAGTCTTGTCAGGTTCTCCACATACCCAATCATCTTGAGTGTGTGAGGACCAACTGGATCTCCTTCTTTCATGACACACTTGAACAACGCCCTAGAGACATCATATCTCTCTTGCCGTGCTTGATCTTCATACATGTTCTTGAGATGCTGAATCATCTCAATGACACCCATGTTCTCATGTTGTCTTTGCAACTCGTGGTTCATGGAGCACAACATCTAGCACTTTGCATCAATGGCATCATTAGAATGCTTCTTATAAGCATCCCTTTCTTCCTTTGGTGCGGTAGGAGCAGGTTCCTTTGGAATTGGAGTATCCAAGACATAGAGCTTTCACTCTTGAGTGAGAACAATTCTCAATGTCCTAAACCAGTCGTGGAAGTTAGTCCCATTCAGCTTGTCCTTTTTAAGGACTGATCGCAACAAAAAGTGATTGTTGTTTGTTGTCATTTGAACTACAAAGGAAATATATGCAATTTAGTCCAAAACTCAATTTTGACTTATTTGATCAATTTGAAAAGTTGACGATATAATTAGGACTTTAAGTAATTATCGCTCCCACTATTTTGTTCAAATTGATAGCCCTCACCATTAATTTGGAAGATTGTAGCGTACAATCTTCTAGTGGGTCAAGATCATGAAATCCTCTGAGTCATGGACCAGCTAGGGCTGTCACCCACAACTTAGATCTTCCAGGTAGGCAACTTTTGCCAATTGCATCATATGCAACTCTTGAAAGATGTCATATGCAACTCCTTGCCATGATCACCTCCATGCCTCAAGGTGCTAGATCCTATCTGGGTCACCTTGTTAAGTCTGACCCAAAGCCAACATGATGAATATGCACCCTGCTAGGGAAGACCCACATATCCATCCTTCACGCTTCCACAAGATAGATGGTGCACCATGCTAGGGCATGCCCACACTTGGCCGATCAAGCTTTTCATGTGTGTCACATTTGGAAGGCATCTAAAACTTTAATATTTAATGAGAGATTTGGTTTTTATAGGTACATATACATATCCAATCACCACAATACATAGTACATATCATATACATGCTATATCCCACAGAAAACATGCGAAACGATAAAAGAGATGATTATGGCCATCGTAATGTGATTCCTCGAGCCAAGAGGAATCACGATCATCTAGGTCTACTTCACATGCAACCTGTCCATGATGAAGTGCTATAGCCTTCCGAGTTGATCAAATCATCACATGAATGACCTTCTCGCCCTGGCCGGTCGTCTGGGTGCCACCAGCTGATCGATTGGCTCCTCCAACCGATCGGTTTGCCTGGTCGTCGTGCATCTCCTCATGGCCACCACCCGATCGTCTCACTCCTCGAATCGATCATCCGGACCGCCAACCGATCAGTTCATTCCTTGAACCAATAATCTCAGTTGTCGTCAGGATGTCCGCCGTTCTTCGACATAATAAGAAATAAAAGTTCTATCCTATTTACATTTGAATTGGGAAACCCCCAGTTACATTCGGGGGGAGCAAAGGTAGGAAAGAAATCTTGATTTATCTCGAGTTACATCAGGAATAAGGAGGTAGGGAATCGGTGCACAGACTAAGATGCAAGAAACCACATACAACCAATCACATATATAGGGTTTATTGGCCATAACCATGCTATACATCCACCAAAAAAACTCATTTAAGGGCGACACGTATCGAGTGCATTCATATTACATATCATATACGTATATTGGGATTTGTGGATTTAGGATTGGACATGCATAAAGCCATCATTATTCACATCGTATGCAATAATTAAAGGTGACAAACCAAAATCGATCACATTGATAATCCTAAAGTATAGAGCAGTTGACGTGGCTCTGATACCACTGTTGGGTTTTAGGGGAGACAGAGAAGGCAGTGAAAACAAAACTTTTTTTCTTTCTCCCAAACCCAGAATAAAGGAATCGCGTCAACATCTATACAATTGGAAGGATGGTTTGTAGAGGCATACCTTGTCCCGAGACTTGCTCGACGACGTTACCTTGCGGCTTGCGTGGTCTTCACCTCCGACCTTAGACAGTGTCTGTGCAACTCCTGGTCTCATCGGGACTGTCAAGATTGACAGTTGTCCTCCGAGCGGCAGAAGTCTCCCGCCTCTGAAGTAGTCCACACGAACCACCTGGAACTCTGATCTCCTTGTCCCACAAGGAATCGGAAGGAGTCGCACCCTCCTATCGGCGTACTAGTCACCGACACACTCTCCTGCAACTAGTTGCCTTTCTGCAGTTGTCTTTTCCTTGCTGTGCCTCCCTTATCGGGTAGCACTTGCTCAGGCTCTCTCAGTTACCACAACCAGAGAGAACGACAACTTTGCATAGCAACTGGTGTTCTGAGTTGTTGTTGCTGAGAAGCCCCCAATATCCCTATATATAGGAGGGTCATGGGACAGGGTTCTCTACCCCGGACAATGCAGGATTAAAGCAGGAGTAGAAGGATTCGAGATTTTCCACAAAAACAACCAACTGCGCCACCTGAACCGATCGTTTCACACCCTGAAATGATCATTTCGGGCTCTGAGCTGATCGTTTGGGACCTGAGCTAATTGTCTGGTACTCTGAGCCGATCGGTTCATGCCCGAGCTGATCGGTTCGTGGTCCTGATCCAACTCAAATTGACTTTCATATTTGTTTCTAATTAATCAAATATTAATCCTTGTCCAAATCAAATTTGTACAAGTGAAACAAATTGTATTTGCAAAATAGTCTTCTGACTTTCCAAACGATCTCGGTTGGTCACACGAATCGACTGGTTCAACAATTGAGCTGATCATTTCATTGACACATGAGCCGATCGACTCACAACTTGAGCTGATCAGTTCACCAACCTGATCCGATCGGTTCAACCCTGTGAGCCGATCGCTTGGGGCAGCAAACTATGCAAATCATTCAATCACAGTTTCAATCAATCCGATACTCTAACCAATCGGTCCAACACCTTGAACACTATGATATTGAGCTATCAATTGATTGAGTGTTTAATTGAACTACTAAACTCATTTAGTAATCAATCTAAACATCATTTGTGGATAAACTCCTCTTCCAGGTAAAATCCTAAGTGTGTGACCCTGCAGGTCCATTTCACGTTGGCAGTGAAAGTCCATAACACTTCTAACTTCACAAGCAAAGAGCGGTGCCTAGTCACACATCAGTGCTACCCAAGTGAAAAGGAAATTTGGAGAACAACTTTCAATCCTACAATCCATGAATGGTATTATAATGAATGTATAATTCCTTTGTTAGTGATATCCCGAATGAACTCAAGGCATGAAATAGTCATCCTGTCAACGTTCATTCACTTTCTTGATCTCAGAGTAGATTGGAGGAGATATGTATGAGATCAATATCACATACTGATTCACACATGTGTGCACGCCTATCTCAATCCTACTCATCAAGTGGCCACGGATATCAAACTCCCTCAGGAGGGACAAATCCCATGTCTATCACTCACCCCTCAAAAGCCCCATGTGTCAAAGCCACCCAATCATCACCTTTATAACAACCCATGTTTTAGGATTGCGTTTGATGATGTCAAAGTGTACCCAACAACATGTGTTGAGTGTAGTGATTTTAGGTCAAAGAATCACACTCACCACCATCACTATGAGAACTAACTGTGACTACCATGTCATGGTTCCATGTGTCAAACTCACGGTAGGTCTGTCCGGTATACTTGTTCTCTAACAAGTACCTATGTGTTTGGTTTGATATATCCATATCATGACTAATGAGATTCTGTCATCAACCAACACCACAATCTAGTATTGTGTGTCATTGTTTTCTATCTACCTTCCACAATGACATCTGACTAGGCACATAATAAGAATGTACAAACTCTTAGCATTCGTATGATCTCATCGTTTAGGTCCTTAACCTGAAAGTATACATGATTGAGTATTGTCATTCTCTAGACATTCAATCTGTTCTATCATTATCTCATATGACTGAACCCGAAAGAATTGGAAGCTTTCTTTTGATGTTTATCAAATCAATCTATATGTATCCCACCAATCATCCCATGATTGGCTCTCAGGGCATACATACCAAAAAAATCCCTACCCCAGTAGAAACATATTTTTTCCTACATTTCATCCCTATCGAAATAGGAAATCAATCATTTAAGATCATTTAAATGACTTGTATTTGAAAATTACTATCATGCATAAACAAATCATGAAATTTGACTTTTAGGGTTATGAATATAACTCTAACTTGGACCATCACACTGGTCAAGTTTTTGTAGTTGACCTAACATACTCAATGATCTAGTTGTAGTGCTTTGAAGAGGATGATATCTTTTAGATTTATGCATTTCAAAGATTTTACACTTTCATACTCATACTCATTAGAATATACCTTGATGAGTCTCACCTTTTGGCCCTCTATGACTAGAAATGTAGGTTAGTCTTGTATCAAGTATGTGGTTCTCATTGATAGATACAAGATTGTATTGATAAGGCAAGCTATTAACACTCTATTTTTGATACTCACTCAAACATCATGATTAGATTAGTTATGTAGCATACCAAAACCTGACTTCATAAGCCTAGGAACCCTAATACAATGAGTTAGGTATTAATGGGCGTAGTTAATAACCCCCCTTAACAAGGTATACAATATACCCTAGAATTAACATATAGTTATACAAGACGAAGTTAATACTTCATGTGACTTAATGGAAATATCAGGGACCCTATAATGTGAAGCATAAACTATTTTCAACCTTGATCGTAATAGGCTAGCTATAATGGGTATATAAATTAGTGCTTTTATGGCTAATACTTTAGAGAATAAATGTGACACTTCATCACGCTAAATGAGATTACTCAAAACACAAAACACGATCAACTACTAATTAATCACATAGTAAAAAATGCGGAATAATTAAAACCGATTCCAACAATGTAAATAAACTCTAGAACATTTACAAAAGGTCCATCATTCCATTATCATATGCTGTAACAAGTATTTACTTATGGGTCCAAAGACCTCAATCACATCCTACATAAAAAAGATATTTCACATGTACATGCCATATTTTTACAAATATTAGCATACTACCAAAATCTCGTGTCGATACAAGTATATCATCTAGAAAACACATCCCATACCCGGACCTGAGAGTACATGGATGACTCTAAGACTCTACTACTAACATCTACAACTAACCAACCTTCTGAATCTATTGATCACCAGGTTGGTTTTCTTCCACAACACGACCTTGACCTCGTTGCCTGTGACCACCTAAAAAAATATGGTGATCCACGGGTGAGACCCAGTCCCAGCGAGAAATATAACTCTCTTCAAAATATATTGATTATAACATATTAATTAACAGTAAATACATTGAGAAGTTAGGGTATTGAATAAACAATATGAATAGATTCTACATTTTAAGCATACTAAGAAATTAAGAAAATAAGTTGTAACATCAAGTAGAATTGTACAATTTTCATAAGTCTGCATCATGTAAGAACTATGCAGTGTAAAGACAAGATAAGGGTTAATCAACAAATGTGATACATATTAAACCCTAGCAATTATACTACACGGTTGGTATCACTTCTTTTATTAATATGCCCTGGGGAGTTTGAGTTGTACCACTCAAAGTCCAAATGACCACTGTGAAGTGCTATTCAGTTCCATATAAGATCTAGGAGTGCTGGTATCATAAGATCTCTCCCCCTCAGTCAGTATGAGTAAACTGTAGTGACATACCAGTCAAACTGCCAACAATGACATATAATCAACTTGGTACAAGTTACGACACTAGAAAACATGGTATACAAAACCCTCTAATCTGAGGTACAACCGCAGCTGTCCTCAATCACATCAAATGTCAGAGGTATGACCATAGCCATCCTCCATAACCTGAAATTGTGGATGATAAGGATATATCCTCAACTTGCCACCTCCACATATTCAACAGTATGCGCTCCGAGTTTCCCTTGGGAATACTCATTTCACCATCCAGTAAGTTCTGACATTGAAGATGGCTCTACGATATAAGGCTCTACATGATTAAGGTTACACTTGATTAACTACTACCAATTGAATGCATTAAGGCTTTATCATACAAGTAGACATTCAAAACCTAATTCTTTTCTAACAAGAGTATATGTATAAAAAATTCAAAGGATATAAAACATTTGAGATATAAATCTTAATCACATTACCACATTCTATCATTCATTACAAATTAATGGACCACACTTATCATCGTACTATTACAAAATACCAATATATTATCACAAGTTCCAGGGTTTTAACCCTTATTGGAACATGAAGAGGATTTCACCTCAATAATGGCTTCAAACATGCCCAAAGGTCATTTAGACCATCAAATTATTCATAGTAAGGTTATCATCATCATTCCATGCCTTAAACAAGGCTCAAAATATCATTAGCACATATGTATCCATAGATATTAACATGGTAAGGTACTATGATATTCAAATAGTTCTACATTGTGGTTTAAACACAAGAAGAGTTCAATTCATTATCACATTAATCATTCAAGAGGTCTGATTATAACCAATAAACATCATGTAATTACATCAAGGTTAGGTATAACAAGCTAAATCACATGGGAGTTACACATCCACTTATTATAGTGATTGATCAAATATAACTATATAATGGCAAAGGTAAGACTACCAATTAATGGTATTGAACCATCGAAATATCATCATAAGGACCCAAAAAGAATACCATGTGATTTATTCTAATCCATTGGATGTTAAAGCATCCAATATTATTCATTGGATCAGGTTCATTGTTCAAGGTTATCAATTGAAGTATAGGTCTAACCATTAGATCAATTGAACCAAGGAACCATTGGTTCAAGGTTTAGACAAATCTATAATTACATTCCTAATTCATCATATATGGTGATGACCTAATCCACCATTAATTGTGATCATTAGGTCACCATTGGTTGCTAGATCAGTAATACATTTAGTTAACACCATCAAATATTAATCCAATATCATCATCGATTGATAACATCATTAGAATACTTAGTGGATGATAATTAAACGTCTAATTGAGTCAAAACCTGACCTAAGGGGGTGACCATAGGTTTTAACCATACATTTGACACCCTTTATCACGAACATACGTTGCCAAGATAGCAACACCATTGGTTGTTGAATGGTATGTCCATCAGTTGTGTGATAGAGAAGGAAATAGCTTGAAAACCCTAATTTGAACCATCAATTATTTTGTGCTTAGCACCATAGGTTGATTCTATAAACCTATCCCAGATCATGTTACACCTTATAAAGGTTGTACACATGTTTAAAAGTTCATATAGAACTGGAACAAAATAGGGAACACCACAAAAATTCGTAATTCTAAACAAGCATGGTTTCTCTATGCTTAAATCAACACATTAAGGCATAAACATGAACTAACAAGCCTCTAGTAAGCAATATAAGTGAAGAATGTTATATAAACGGCCTCTATAGAGTAGGTAAGATCCCAATCAGAAAGAATATTGAGCAAATAGGGCAAGAAAACCTTGGATTTAGACCTGAACTTGGCCAAATAGGTACTTCTCTCCATAAAGAAGCAAAATCCTAGAAAAAGAAACAAGAAGGATAGATTTTTGAGTTGTAGAGCCACTTTCACCATGGAAAAGCAGGTTTATGACCTGGAGGAAGGTCTAAGGAAGGACAATAGCAAGAAAAACGAAGAAGGAAGGAAGAAAACAACTTGCCTTGGTCGAATTCCCTAGAAGATGACCTTGGAAACCCTAGGTAGGGCTAGATGGAGCCCTAGGAGACCTTCTTCTCCAAAAAGGGGTTGTCTTCTACCTTAGAGAAGTTGTTTCCATAAAAAAAACAGAGTGGATTTGTTTATAAAGGTTATAGGAAAGAGAAAGAAAGCATAGTTTCGTATTTGGGCAAGGAAGTGGTAAATATAGCCCATGGATAAGGATAGAAGCAAGCATGAGGTGTAAAAGTAGCTTCCCCATGTATTTATGGCCTTAAACTATTAAGAATATACAAGCACACACACAAGAATCTCCCCCACCACACCTATTAAACTTATTAGATTTCCTTTGTCGAAATTCCTATCCAATCACATAATTCATTAGTTGATAGCTACTAAAAGTAGCTCATCCGTGAAGGGGTAAACCCTAAAATACCCTTGATGAAAACACCACCAAACCATGGCTCAACTAGGATCTCCATGGATCAAAAATCTCAAGAATGATAATATAACATCTAAGGAACATAATGTATGTGACAAATTGCAAAGAAAACCCCTCAATTGGGTAAATTGCAGAAAAGTCCAAAATGTACAGAAAATTACATAACTTGCTCAAACAGTGTCCAAATTGGACCAAATTTGAAACTTAAGCTTGTCTTATGATTTCAAAACATATAAAAAGGTTATATTAGGTTTCTAAGCATTAAATTATGGTAATTAAGCTCATTCAACTCATTAATCAAGTTTAGGGGCCTTACAACTATAAACCCCAAACAAGGATTTTGCCCCGAAATCCTATGAAAAAAGAGATGGGTATTTTCTACGCATCTCATTCTCTAGTTACCATGTGGATTCCTCTATGACATGATGATTCCACAAAACTTTCACTAGTATTATATCTTTTCTCTTAGGCTTTTTCACCCTTCTATCCAAGATCAACACAAGACCCTCAACATAGGAGATATCCTTATCTAACTCAACCTCTACTGGTTGGATTGTCTAGTTAGTATCTGGATGGCATTTCCTCAACATAGAGATGTGAAAGACATTATGAAATCTATGTAGCTATGGTGGTAGCTCCAACTTATATGCTACCTTTCCAACATGAGCAAGGACAAGGTAGCACTTGTGTAACAGAAACATGATGGACATGATTAAAATCACTTAGAATGAGATTCATGGGTGATTGGCTCTAAGTGCAAGCGGGAGTCTATTGGCATGTATGCCCCGAGATCCAATCATATGATAATTATAATGGCATATGTTGTAAACAATTTATTATTAATAATGAAGAAAATCTTCTGACTTATTCTATTTCATTTAGTTATGAGATTATAATGAAACATAATGAATGCCTAAAGATTGATAAACTCAATTACGTATGTCTTCGAGTTGAGGACCTGAACAATGAGATCATATGGATGTCAAGAGTATATACATTCTTGTTATGTCCCTAGTCAGATTATTGTGGAAGACTAATAGACAACAATGACACACAAGACTAGAGTGTGTGTTGGCTGATGACAACATTGTAGGGAAATATGGCTATCGAGTTGGCAGTAGAAAGAAAGTTTTTTATCTACCATATTCCCCATAAACCAATAGACACATTAATAACTATAACATGGATAGGATGGTTTTGAGGATATACCTGATGTTGGAGCAATTCCAATGACATATCCTCATCGTGGTAGATATGCTACTATTGAATAGTTGATCTTAGATGGTGTTTGTGTAGCTCCTGGTCTTCACCCTGAATAATAGACTGGACAATGTCTGCAGCCGCTCCTATAGTCTCACCACAGACTGCAGGTTGACATTGTCTTCGTAGCAGTATCCAAAGGACTCTTACCTCTAGAGTAGTCCACACAGGCTACCTAGAACTCTTATCATCCTGTTAGAATAGACATGACAGAGTTGTCCCTCCCATTGACGTACTAGTCTCCAACTTGCTTTCTCACAAAAATGATCCTCAATTGTTCTCTCTGGTAGCTATCCCTCCCTAGTCGGGTAGGACTGGTTTGGGCCCTCTTGGTTACCGCAATTAGAGAGGACAATAATCGTCAGAGAAATAAGATTCTCAATTTTCTCTATTGTGCTCTGGGAAGCCCCCAATACCCCTCTATTTATAGTAGAGGCTAGGGTCAGGGTTCCCAGTTGATGCGGGAGTGAAAGAGACCGGAATATCTCAAATTTTCACAACTTGCGACCACCCAAATGGCCATATAGTACCCAGACAGTTGTCTGGCATGTGAGACAGTCATCTCACACTGTGAGATGGTCATTTTGTAGTTTTCCAATTGCATACAAAATTGGCAATTCATTTCCCATTAATGTCAAACATTAATTCCTTACACCACAAGTAATGTGCAATTGAACCGATCAAATTCGGGAGAGTATATAGAACCTTCCCGACTGAACTGAATGATCTCACCCATGTGAGATGACCATCTCTCTCAACCAGAAGGTCATCTGGTGAGCCGAGCCAAGCCAATCCAGTCAGTTCAACCATAGCCAATTTCAACTCGAATCAGCATGGCTCTTCAGAGTGCCCATCTCAACCCTTGAGACGACCATTTGGCATTGCAAACGGCCATGCCACTCAGTGAGCTGATCATCTGGCAGTACAACCAACTGGTTTGTTACAAGAATTGAATACCTAAACACTTTAGCAATGAATTCAATCATCATTCAAGATTAAAACTCTATTCTAGGTCGAGACCTATGTGTGTGACCCTATAGGTCCCATATCACATTGGCAGTGAATGTCCATAACTGACTTATGACATCACAAGCAAAGAGTGGTTCCTAGTCGCACGTCAGTTCTACCTAAGTGAATGGAATCTTGGGGAACAACTTCAACCTACAATATGTGTATGGTGTTGTAGTGTTTGTATAATTCATTTGTTAGTGACATCCAGATTGAACT
This sequence comes from Alisma plantago-aquatica, assembly GCA_963693085.1. Lineage (NCBI taxonomy): Eukaryota > Viridiplantae > Streptophyta > Magnoliopsida > Alismatales > Alismataceae > Alisma > Alisma plantago-aquatica. The sequence goes on along the minus strand of OY856409.1, from coordinate 1,061,141,061 downwards.
CAAGGCTAGGAGTAGTTACCCTCTTCAATATTCAATATTGTTTTTTAAACCAGAGCAGACTGTTTGAGATATATGTAAGTTCAATATCACATATTGACTCACATGTGCATGGCCATGCATTTCTTAGTCTTGCTAATCAAGAGGCCTTGGATATCATACTCCCTTAGGAGGGACAAATCCCATCTCTATCACTCACAGTCTATACCCATGTGTCAAAGTCACCCCATCATCACCGTTATAACAACCCATGTTTTAGGACTTAGTTTGATGACGTCAAAGTGTAAAAAATGACATGTGATGAGTGCAATGATTTTAGGTCTAAGATCCACAAACACCACCATAATTATGAGAGCTAACTATGACTTACCATGGTAATGGTTTCCATGTGTCAGTCTCATAGTGGGTATGTCTGAGACACTGTTCTCTAACATGTATTTGTGTGATTGGTTTGATATAGCCATATCATGAATAATGAGACTCTACTATCAACCAACTCACACTCTAATCTTATGTGTCATTGTTGTCTATCAACCTTCAACAATAACAACCGATCAGGGACATAATGAGAATGTATATGTACTCTTAACATCCATATGATCTCATTTCCCCAAGTCATGAAATTAAAGACGTATGACATTGAGTAATATAATTCTCTAGAAATTTATAATGTTACATCATTATCTCATAAATGAATTAAACAGAATAAATTGGAAGTTTGCCTTTATTTATTAATAAAATCAATTACAAATTAGGCCATTACAATCATCACATGATTGACTCTCTGGGCATACATACCAAAAAACTCCCACTTTCTCTTAGATCCAATCACCCACGAATTGTATTCCAAGTGATCTAAAATGTCCATCATGCTTTTACTGTGGAAGTGCCATAGTCAAGAGGTTAGCAACATTATTCTCTGTTGGTACTCTACAAATCTTTACATCTCCTCATTGTACAATCTCTTGTATGAGATGGAACCGCCTTTGTATATTTATTGAGTGCTAATGTGATCTGGGTTCCTTAGCTTGTGCAATAGCTCCATTATTATCACAATACAACTTAATTGTGTCACTGATGCTTGGAACGACCCCAAGTTCTCTCTAAACTTCTTGATCCATACATCCTCCTTTGCTGCATTCGATGCAACAATATACTCATCCTCTATATTAGATTCAAAAACTATCTCTTGCTTGGAACTCTTCCATCTTACCGTTATGTTGTTTAGGCAAAACACAAATCTTGATTGTGATTTGTAATCATCTTGATCAGGCTGGAAGCTTGCATCGGTGTAACCCTTTACCACCAACTCTTCCTCTGTGCCATAGACCAAGAACTGATCCTTAGTCCATATCAAGTACTTGAGGATGTTCTTTATAGCTATCCAGTGAGGATCACCTGGGTCTGACTGATATATACTCGTCATGCTCAAGGAATACGAGACATCTGGATAGGTACACAACATTACATACAAGATTGATCCAATTGTTGAGGCATATGGAATCAAGTTCATGCGTTCCCTTTCTTCACAAGAACTAGGACATTGAGCTCTAGAGATGGGGACACCATGATCATAGGCAAGTTTACTCTCTTTGAGTTCTCCATACTAAACCCAATTCAACACTTTTTTAATGTATGTGCTTTGACTTATTACAAGAAGCCTTTTGGATCTATCTCTATAGATATTTATCCCCAATATGTAGGATGCTTCTCCCAATTATTTCATAGAAAACATATTTCCAATCCATGTCTTTACCTTTTGTAAAGTAGGGATGCCATTTCCCATCAATAATATGTCATCTACATATAATACGAGGAATCTCACTATGCTCCCACTAACCTTCTTATATACACAAGGTTCATCTTCATTTTGAACAAAGCCAAACTCTTTGATTGTCTCATCAAAATGAAGATTGCAACTTTGAGATGATTGCTTCAATCCATAGATTGACCTTTGTATCTTATATACTTTATTTGCAAACTTTGGATGTACAAGACCCTCAGGTTGTGTCATGTACACATCCTCAACAAGACTCCCATTAAGGAATGCAATTTTAACATCCATTTTCCAAATCTCATAGTCATGATAAGATGCAATAGCAAGCATGATCCCGATGGACTTAACCATGGCCACCGGAGAAAAGGTTTCGTCATAGTCAACACCTTGAACTTGTTCGAAACCCTTTGCAACCAATCTTCCCTTATAGGTTTGAAATTTTCCATTCATGTCGGTCTACTTCTTGAAGACCCACTTGCACCAATATGCTCTTATAGGTTTGAACTTTTCCATCCATGTTGCTCTTCTCTTGAAGACCCACTTGCACCCTATGGGTTTTACCCCTGCAGGTGGATCCACCAAAGTCCATAGTTTGTTAGTATACATGGATTCCATCTCCGATCTCATGGCTTGAAGCCATTTCTCATTACTATGGTCCCTCTATAGCATCTTGATAGGTTATTGGCTCATCATCCATGACCAATTCACTACCTTCATGGGTCACAAGATATCCAAATCTCTCAGGCTCAAGGCATGCCATATTAGATCTACAAGGTTCCTTTGTTACTTGAGGAGCTTGATATTCCACAACATTTTGTGATTCTCTTAGTTCTACTTGTTCATCTATCAGTTCAATGCTCTCTTGTTGGTCTCGAACCTCTTCGAGTTCCACTGACCTCCCACTGATTCCTTTGGAAATGGAATCCATCTCAAGGAATACAACATCCCTGGTAACAAACACTTTATTGTCAAATAGGGAATAAAAGTAATGTTCTCTTATTTCTTTAGGACATCTAACAAAATAGCATTTATCATATTTAGGACCAAGCTTATCAGAAAAAATTCTTTTAACATAATCTTCACATCCCAAAATCCTCATAAAAGACATATTGGGATGCTTCCCATTTCATATCTCATATGGTGCCTTTTGAATTGATTTAGATGGTACTCAATTTAGTGTAAATGTAGAGGTTTGTAGAGAATCCTCCAAAAGATAGTCGGAAGCTCAACTAAACTCATCATTGATCACATCATATCTAACAATGTGTGATTTAGGTGTTCCAGGTGGTCCACTGGGATACAATGCCATGGTCTCTAAGAAGGTTCTCAAAATCTTGGTTTAAGTGTTCTCCACCTCGATCAGAACGAAGTTCCTTAATACTTTTACCAATTTGGTTCTGTACTTCATTCATAAACTCCTTGAACTTTTCAATAATTTCTGACTTATGTTCCATTAGCCATGCCTACTGAAGTCATCCGTAAAGGTAATAAAGTATTGATACCCACCTCTAGAAGTTGTTCTAAAAGGTACACACATATCACTATGTATGAGTCCTAATAAATCACTACCCTCTCATTGCTACCTATGAAAAGGTCTTTGCCATCTTGCCCAACAAACAAGATTCACATGTCTCTATTAATTCTAGATTAAAAGAGTCTAGATAACCATATTTATGGAGTCTAGATATGCATTTCTCATTTATGTGCCCTAGACAACAATGCCAAATGTATGTTTTATTTGAGTTGTTGAGTTTTAGTCTTTTGGTATTAACATTATAAGAATTTGTCTTTAGATCTAACATGTAAAGACCATAAGACATTGGGGCACTGCCATAAAAAATCTCATCTTTTGAAATAGAACATCGACCATTTTTAATATGGAATTCAATTGCATCCTTGTCCATACAAGATACATAAATGATATTTCTATTTATAGAAGGTACATAATATCAATTTTTCAACTCTATTACAAGCCCCGTGGGCAAAGATATACTATAGGTTCCAACTACACTGGTCACAACTCTTGTGCCATTAGCAACTCGTAGTTCCACCTCACCTTTTCCCAAAGGCCTACGTCCTTTCAGATCCTGCATATGAGAACATATGTGATATCCAAATCTAGTATCTAGTACCCATGATGAATAAGTATATAGGTTTATCTCAATAACATATATACCTGAAGTGGAGATCCCCATCCCCATATTCTGCTTCCTGAAAGCCTTCAAGTAGAAATGATGAGTTCCTCTTGTACTTTTCTTTCTCCTTATCTGGAGTGTTGAATATTTGGATTTAAGCTTGACCTCATAACTCTTCTCGATCTTGCTTTGATCCTTGGACTTAGTTCCATTGACATCATCATGAACTTGTCCTTCTTCAATTTTGCTTCAGCATGAATCAACATGGCAAGCAATCCTGACACATGGTCAACCACATTATTCACGTGATGAGATGTACTAAAGTGGCTATATGATCCTGGCATTGACTTTAGAATCATATCCATGGCTAACTCTTGCCTCAAGGTGAATCCCAGTTCTTCAAAATGATACACATGTCCAATCATATTGAGCACATGTTCTTGGTAATGTCAATATGTGATCATTATTTAAAGTAAAAGCTATAATTGTTTTGCTCAAAAGAATTGCTCTATCATTCCAACCCTTAATCTTTTTTACTCTGACCATGGTAGAGACCAGCACCCACATGACTTGTAATAGCACTCGGTTTGTTAGATCTACATATTAAAAGTAGTTTAAGTAATAATAGAGTAAAACATAGTAGAACAATTAAATTCAGTGATGAGAAAAAGATGTAATAACATTATACATTATTCTATCATGGTAACGTCAATATGTGATAATTATTTAAAGTAAAAGCTCTAATTGTTTTGCTCAAAAGAATTGCTCTATCATTCCAACCCTTAACGATTTTTACCCAGAACATGGTAGACCAGCACCCACACGACTTGTAATAGCACTCATTTTGTTAGATCAACATATGAAAATTAGTTTAAGCAATAATAGAGTAAAAAGTAGTAGAACAATGAAATTCAGTGATGAGAAAAAGATGTAATAACATTATACATTACTCTAGCATGGTAATGTCAATATTAGACCATTTTTATGTGTGCCCGAAGATTAGGAATATGTAGATATTTACCAAAACTGATGTGGAGTGAGCAACTAGTACAAACTATCCTAAAACGTTAACTTTATCATCATGATTTTGTGTTTTATTGTTAAGTGAACAATGTCTAGTAACTATTTGTCCAAAAAAACAATCTCGAATGTCCACTAGTAGTATATGTAGTTGGTGTGTGACTGGACCTCTAGATACATATACCCAACCTCCTAATAGTAATGGGTGGTTCCATATTTGTGAATGGTTGGGCCCTGCCGAAACGGTTTACCCAAGAGGACCTGATTACCCAACGTGTCGTACATGTTACAGATATTGTCTAAAGTAGTAAGTAGCTAACCCCACAAAGGGTGTGATATAATGTTGCTAAACGCATGTCTACTCGTGGTGTTAAATGTTTAACAAGTTAGCGACTAGGTATTAGGACAGTTAATTACCACTGATAATTAGGTAAATGTTAACCTCTTACATTTATTGCCATTTTTATCTATACTTCATTGTTACCATTAATCACTCATCTTTTTGGCAAAACATTCACATCTTTTTAAACCACTACATTTGCTATGTGTTAAAACATCTAAATTTTATTGGTTTGCGTCACATTGTAGTTGTTTTGTTTATACAAAAGTGTCATATGTATGAATAAAATCTTATTATATATTTTTGTTGTTTTGCTTATATGGACTGGTTTATGCAATCTAAATTTTAAGAGCAAGCAAGCTAAAAATAGTAGAAAAATCCAAATGAGTGATGAGAAACCTCTAAAACATTATTAATTTGTGTAGTATGTTAATGTCCAAAATGAAATATATGTATGGTTGAGATAGAGCATTAGCACTAGGACGATATCAAGAAAACATAATGTGGACACATGGGAAAATGTGTAAAAGGTAATGCCCAACACCCACAAAGAGTTGTCATAGCCACTCAATTTGTTGAATCTACATACTAATGTAGTGAACTTAATTGTAGTATCAAGTAGTAGAACAATTAAATCCAATCATATGAAAAAGATAGCAAGACTACTCATTACTCTAGCATGGTAAGGTTAGAAGTTTATACCCAATGGTTATCCAATCTACATGTTAAGAACAATAAGCTAAAGACCAGTTAAAAAATCAAAATGAGTGTTTAAAAAAAATCTAAAGGACTATAAAAGTATGGTAATGTCCAAAACTAGATATGTGTATGGTTGATAAAGCATTAGCACTTGGAGTGTCAAAAAGAAGTAATCTGGACACATGGTTAATTGGATTGAGACTATCCTACAACATCAAACTCACCATCATGCTTCTTTGTGTTTTATTTTAAGTGGTAATGATGACCAATAGTGCCTATCAATATTAGTAGTTGGAATGTGTCTTGACCTAGAGACACATACCTAAACTTCCTAGCTCCAGTGAGTTTCCCATATTGGTCGAATGTTGAGGCATTCCCACAAGGTTAACCCAAACATGTGAACCTAGGAACCCAATCAATTTTACATATGTTATACACATATACCCACCTGTGCACACACACACAAGCATACACTAAGAAGCATGAAACCTAGGTGGTTGATGATGTTAGACCCAACAAAGAAATATAACTTTTTTGTCATAAAATTATTGAAGGAGTGAGATTCCCTTAAAAACACACTAAAAATAAAAAAGAGAAGAGAATAGAAATAGATAAAGTGGCAGCAACAACAAGACACATTTTCCCGCAACGCCTCAATTCTCCCACTCCCTCCTCTCTTGATCTCAAGCCTCTTCAACAGAGGCATCTAAGAGAGACTCAAAGGAGATGGCTCCTTTGGGTGATATGTCCTCCCCTTCCTCCTGCACTGTGAAAGTCCTAGTAGTGGCATGCACCTTATATTTATAAGCTTAAGTTGCATCACATGTGTGGAAGATTATAGGAGGAGAAGAGAAGTGAAATGTTGGAGAAATGATGATCCAAGTTGGTGCATAAGATGTCATTATATATTTTATTCCTTTCACACATATACTCTCCAAATTACATACACCCAACTTAATTGGTATTCTTTCCATACAATTTTATGACAAGTGCTGCAAAAAACATTTATTAAGTCCATAGGAGCATATTGAAATAAAATATTATTCACAAAGAAAGTGTTCAAAAAAGTATGAGAAGGAAGGAGAAAAGGAAGAAGTATAAAGAGTATCCTCATTACCATTATAACATAGTTCACATCTATGTGGTTCAGTTCTACCTCTAGGCTACTATTGTAAATAGATAAGCAGAGTATTATGAACAATAGGTAGATAAGGACTTTCCTAGGGCAATTAATTTTCTAGATTGTTTTACCAAAAAGACTATATACGCTTAGGTCAATAAAAATTTGTACGATTTAAAGACTTTGACGGTGTACCCTAACATGGGTAATGTGCTAATGGTTTGCAAATTGTGTAAATCCCAAAAAAATATCGAAATATCCCTATTTATACCTTAATTTATAAAAGGATTATGTTTCTAAAGATTGGATCTATTTGATCTAAGGAGTTTGACATCTTTGAAGACATTTAGGTGTTTCATAGAATGTGTGATAACTCATAATGTTTAAAATAGTGTATTATTTTATCCAAATGGCTGATTAGATGTTGATCTTACAAAAAGATCCAAGGTGTATGGATGGTGTTTAAATGATGTAGTGAGCTTGTTGGAGTATTTCCAAAAAGGTGATGGTTTAGGTTTGGTTATTTTCTCTAGGGATTTCGTTTCCCATAGAAATTTGTCATGACATGACTCAACCAAATGGAGTTTTTTTTTCTCACAAGGGTGGCTATGATCTTAGCAGACGTGCAATTAGAGTGGATCTTTATGATCATGATACCATGGCTAACAAGTATATAAAATAAACAAATTCCCATGTGGATGTAAAATGTGGAATTATTTTAAGGGATGAGGTTATCTCTCATCATTTTTATATTATTGTAAATGGTAAAACTAGGATTAAAATATTATTGTAAGGGGTTCATATATCATAAAAAATGTTGACACTTTTTTTTAAGAGAGCCAAAATCGCTCAAAATAGGAAAAAATAATCTGAAGGGGCCAATTTGGTGTTAAGGATGATGGAAAAGTGAAAAATGATGGAAATACATGGCACATAAGAATTGGTAAGGGGTATATATAATCTTATGCTTGTATGCATAAGAATCTATCAATATGTGACTATGAAGAGTCTCTACTTCAAGTAAAGAAAATATTAGTTGCATAAATATAAATAATGTTGTGATCATATATAAACTTTCAAAAGACATGTTGTGGTGCAAATATTAAGAAATGGCGGAGGGTAGTTGGTTATGTTTAGCATTAATCCATCTTAGTTAAAATCACCTTCTAGGACCTAGGGTTCATAATCTTATATGAATGTTATTAAGATCAATGATAACATATGTCTTGAGGTGGTTAGATTCTCCATTGACACTTGATAAAGCCCAATTTTTTTTATCTTCAAAATTATGAAGATAGACAAAGGTGGGAATATGTCTCCTACTAAGTGTGGGTGTGTGCTAAGTGGTGAGGGTTCCAACCAATAACCATACCACCACTAAGTTTTGAGGAAGGATTTGAATCAAACTTGTGCAAAGGTTGTTTCCTCCTATGTTACGAAGTCTTAGTCTCTTAATTAGTGATGGTTTAATCTCTATATGCTTGAATGAAGTGTTGAATCACCTTGTTTCTATTTGTCAAAGCGGTCCCACATACATTAAATCTAGATTTGGTCATAAAAATTATAGGCATTAAAAAAAAGCCACAAATCAAAGAGGAATGAGTCACATACATAGGTCCCTTATTTGGGAACTAGCATGAGAAACAACCCTCATGTTGACCCATGGTTACATTCAAGTATATGGGGAAATATTTGTGTCCAAAGTATTATAAAAAGTAATACCAAAGTTCTCAGGAAATTTAAAAAAAATGACAAAAATCCCAAGAAATATTATTTGTTATGGTATCAATACTAGAAGTTTTGCATATAATAAATCATAGTTATCATGCAAGAATTGATCTACACTTGAGATTTATATAAATGATTTTACTTCTATTCACGTTAAGGTGTTGTCTTCTGATGGTCATCACTTGGTTTGGATTACACCTTCTTTTGTGTCTTGATCAATAAATTAGTTTATCCTTAGAGGTTGTGCCTTTAATTTCAACGACTTCTAGAAAACCGTATGGTAGTTTCTCAGTCATCATATTCAAGGAATTTTTACTGAGTTTTCCATGCTCATAGTTGTCTAGAGAGGCTTTATAAGGACCCAAAGTGTTCTTATTATTGTTTTTATAGTTGGGAGGTGAAGGAATTACTTTATCTTGAGGTGTAGAAAGTGGTTTCTTTTGGGGGTATTGAGGTCTCTTTTTAGAAAAAATGGTGTAGCTAGAGTATTTTCCCATGTTTGAATAGGGTTTTGGGCTGGAATTGTGTTGTTGGTTGTGTTTATTTTTATCCATCTAAACTAATATGTGAATCTTGAAGGCTTGTAGTTGCACCTCATTAGGGTCTTTGTTGGTTGAAGAAGGGAGTTTAGGTTACCCTCATGTTGCTGACCAAGTAGAAGGTAGTCAGAGATGCTAGAAAAGATAAGGGAAGGTTCATGAGGTTCCTCTTCATTAATATTGATGGGGTAGGTGTGCTTCCCAACTCAAATTTTCATTTTATTGGGCATATGGGTAAACTTGGCAACATTAAAAAGGAAGAATACCTTAGAGAGATTTAAAGGTAGTAAGGTATCAAGAGGAATGTAGTGATGTTCTCCCCCATTTAAAAGCAATACTTCTTCAAATATTTACATCCCAAAGATTTGGTGGAAGACCCACGATGTTATTCTACCCAATACCACCATCAATTTTTGTGATGGCCCAATGCCAGTTGATCCAATAGGAAATAATTGCTTGGACATAGCGTTGCTAGTGGGAATGGTTAGGCTAGGCCTATTAGATTTTTGTATATGTACCTTCAGACATAGTTTAGATAAGTTGTGATTTAAATAGGAATTTTGATCCAGTCACAGTTGTTTTGGGTAGAACAAATCCTAGTTATTTCATAATGTCTAGGAGTTGAAGTCAACATTGTTGGATGAAAGCACAATTGAGATATTATGATTAGCATTAAATATCCCTAGTCTAATGGCTCTTACTAGGATATCAATGGAAATCTCCTAAATAGTAAATGTTTTATTTTAATGCATGAAAATTGAGCAATGGTTATCAGAGAGGAATAAGAACTTGCTACAAACTGTAATCTAATTGAGTCTGCTTCTCACTATTGGGGTGTTTTGTGTAACTTTTTTATAAAGGATCCTATGATCATAACCATTTATTCTAATATTTCTAGGAATACATAGGGTCTTATTTTTGTTGTTATGCATGGGAGAAACATGAAATGTTTATTTGATTGGGTGCACACTAAATATGAAATTCCAAAGAAGTTTTGATTTTACACCGCTCAACCATTTGTCTTCCTAAACATGTGCCTTGAAATATTGTTGTTAGTGGGGTAAATAGTGTAGTCATGAAGAGAATGGTAGTATTAAAGTAAATGTCTATTGAAGGGAGGCTTGTGGATTGGTTTAAGGCTGATACAACATTCAGATGAAAAGTTTTCTATTCCTTTACAGTTGCAACAAAATTTTGGACATTGGCACCTAAAGTGTTTGTGCCTAAATGTATTTATCCTTTTACATACGAATAATCTTTGAAATGAATATCATATAAACTTTTTCTTACAAATAGTAATCCATTTATAAGAGGACTACTAAATTTTGATTAAGTAAATAATGGATTCTTGCTGTTGAGGGACCAATCAATGGATTGTATCTTTTGTTTAGGTCCAAAAAAGTAGAACCATTGTGATCAACAATCTTTTAGAAATGTTATCACTATTATAAATTTCTAATGAATAAGAAGAAGTGCAAATTGAATAACTTGCAGTCTGAGGTGAGGGGACTACTTTCTGAGGTGGAGGGGACTATTTTAGTGAAGGTGGATGCTTGACGGATGACCAAAGCATGGACACCTTATCCCACAACAACCATGCCTTGGTTGTAGTGGCATGGTTGTTGTGGTACTAACCAAAGGTGGTTGCCCTACTCCCTATTGGTGTGTTGTTGAACCTTAGTGGTGATATAGTGGGTAGAATCCCCATGTTCATGATCAGATAGTTCCAACTCAACACCAGAGAGAGGTGATGGGAGATGTCTCATAGGAAGAGGAGATAGGTTTAGTTTCTACATAGAATGATGTAGATCCAACCAGGTGCAACATCACAACTGATGCATCCCTATTTTAGGGCTTCATCTTGTGTTATATTGCTCTTCAATCACATCTATACCTGTTAGATTGCATGCCATTCCCCCTAATATGCTTATTTGTATAAAATGCACTTATGGACATCATTTGCGTGTTTTTCAGGCATTTGGACCACACTTGATGGAAGAGAGAGAGAAGGAGTGATCCTAGGGTTCCTCTGCCCTTGGAGAAGACCCAAAGTGAAGTCCAAGGCTCCCTCAACCTACCCTTAGTGGCCAAAGATCATTTGAAGCAAAGATGTCCAAGAAAATCCAAAGATCCAAGTCAAAGTGCTGCCCCAGGACTCAGCACGGCCATGGTGGAACAAAACGGCTGTGCTAGGTCACTTAGAAATCGACAGGCTCAACCTCCAAATCAAGCAGAACTCTACCACGGCCGTGCTAAGCAGCACGGCCGTGCTACGCAGCACGGCCATGCTGCGACCACCCACCACGGCCGTGCCACGCAGCACGACCGTGCTACCGGATCCCACCACGGCTGTGCTACGTAGCACGGCCGTGCTACCAACTCCCACCACGGTCGTGCTACGCAGCACGACCGTGCTACCCTCAACCCACCACGGCCGTGGTGACCACCACGGTCGTGGCCTTTTCAGCCCAAATTTGACCACCGACCTGACATTTAGCCATTTTAATTCCCACGACCGTGCCCATACACCACGGCCGTGGCCTACCCTACCCACCACGGCCATGCTACTCACAAAATCCACCCAGTTTTCACTGCTTTCCCCATTTTGCCCCTAACTTAACCTAGTGCTTCCCCCACACCTATATATACCTAGGTGGCAGCTGGGGCACGAGGATGGCTACCTTCCACCCCATCCTATCTCCCCAAATCGCCACCCACTCCATTCCACTCCAAATCCACCTAAAATCCACTCCATTTCACCATTTCCACCACATAACCCCCCATATCTAAACCTTCCATCCACTTCCCACCATCATCCCACTCCATTCCATCCAAGAAGAAGAAGGAGGACGACCTGCTGCTGCTGGAGGGAGGATTGACAACCACTACTTCGAGCTCTATGGCCACTTCCATCTTCTTCTTCTCCCTTTTTGTATTTTCCATGTATATGAGTAGCTAGGCTCTTTGGGTGGGCTGTTTGGGGTCAAATATGTTACTTTGATACCATGTTGGGGGAAAATGACATGTAAACTTTGTAATTCCATTTGTTAATGATTATGTTCTATTTGCATCTCATTCTCCATGGATTGCTTGTTGGTTTGTGTGTGGAATCACTTAGGAATTTAGGCAAATTGCTTATATGTGTGAATTTTGGGATTTGCCCCTAGGTCCAATTCTTGGATCCCTAGGCTACCTCCCATCTTCCTACATCTTAATCAATCTCCCTAAGCCTAAGTGAGAGATCTAAGTAGCTAGATTGGATAATTCTAGTGCAATTAGCATGGAGCCTTCTCAAGGCTAGAATGTGGGGGAATTGGGGCCCAAAACCCTAATCTCACCTCCCCATTACTACCCTCGGCCCCTAATTGCCCTAGGAATGCCTAATCTAGAAACCTAGACTTGATTAGACTCTAATTGAATTGAACCTAACCCCTAACCCAATTGAGCCTCGTAAGGGTAGTAGCGGGTGTTAGGGACTAGTTCCCCTATACACAACCTAGCATATCCATGGCCAGTTAGTAGCTTAGGTTAATTCATTAGACTCTAACTTGTTGTTTGGTTTGGATAATCTAAATGGAATTATAATGTTCACATGTCACCCCCAACTTAAGTGATAAGTTCATACCCCTAAACAGTCCACACATCTCTTTACTGCTTAAAACCCTAGTTCTATGCTTGCTTAGCTTAGTTAGTTCTTTTCTTGCTTAGTTAGCTTCTTGCTTTGCTCTTTCCTTGTTTATGCTAGTTTAGTTCTTTAGTTGTTCTTTTGCTTCTCTATTGCTTTCCTTAGTGTAAATTGCCTTTTCCTACCTAGATTAATCCTTTCTTGCTTTCTTAGCCTTAATCTAGTCTAGGGTTAACGTAGATTTCATTCTTGCCTTTAATTGCTTGCTTGTTTATCCTTAGTTAACAATCAAAATCAACCTTTAAACCCTTAACCCTAGTCTCCGCAGTAGGAACCTAGCTAAACTAACCTAGTTCTAGTGCCCCCTCTTTTCCTTGTGGATCGACCCTATACTTGCCACCTTCCTATACTACGACACGACCCCATGCACTTGCGGGTGTAGTTGTTTTAGTAGACGTAGGTGTGTTAGTTTAGGTCTTATAAATTTTGAAAGCAAACCCCCATCCACCGTGCATTCTGACCTCGTGGGGCGCATCTATTCAATTGAGTAGTGTGTTAGCACCACTAGCGGAACCACACCAAGCTTTCTGTCATAGTAGTGGGTAGTAGGTGGGGCCAATTTTGCCCAAATTTGGAACTTCTTGTCTAAAAATTGTGTTTTGACCCAATCTCTACTGTTTTGAACTAAAATGTTGACCTTTGACAAATGCAAGTGAATCACCATTGTTTGTTGCTAAGTGGTATCAATGCTTGACTTTTTACATGTGCATCACCTCTCTTAGGATTGTGATTGAATTGGTTGAATTGTGAAATTGAGCAAGCTTTGAACGCTTAGTGTTTGTGGAATTACTTGTTTGATATATCAATTCCATTTGGTTCATTCATGTGGTGTGATATCTTGGATGAAGTGTTGGATTAATTCTCATGCATGATGTCTTATGTGGAAAATCATACCAATGACCCCTCTTTGACCCGACTATTCTTCCACCATCTTCATACCCCTCCACCTCATAAAAAGATGCCCTAGTGCACATAATCAGCCTTGGCCACCTCCAAAAGTTTGGGGTGGCCATATCTTCATCTCCCCACTTCACTCTATCCACCATATGCCCTATCTACACCAAGGGCAAGAAAGAAAAAAAAATGCAAAATACAAAAGAAAATAAAAGGATGCTCCTGTTTAAGAGCATTCAAATAAAGAAAAGATGAGTGTGTAAAAACACTCCAAAAATCTTACCACAACCCTTTCTTCCACTTTCATACCCATTGAGCTAGGAAACATCAAACTTAGCTCATTTTACCCTTTTCCGCAGCCACGTGGGTCATTTGGTGTGATTTGAGATATAAGATTGAATGCATGAATGTGAAACAACACTCCTAGTCATTTTTGATTAACGCCACCATGAAACGGTTTACCCGGAACTTAATGGAAGAAATATGGATAACTTGTGTATTCTATGCGCTATATTTGAAGTTCATATGCTTTGTGCTCTTTTCATGATTGGATTGTGAAAGAAGGAGAGGAGAGAGGTGAGATGCATGTACGTAGTCATCTTTGATCCCATTCAGCAACAATCATCTTTTATATTGCATTTGTCATTTCTTTTTGTGAAAGTTTGTAGAGAGATTGAGTTAGAGCATACTTGAGGACAAGTATGTTTCAAGTTTGGGGTGGTGATGCAACCCTATTTTAGGGCTTCATCTTGTGTTATATTGCTCTTCAATCACATCTATACCTGTTAGATTGCATGTCATTCCCCCTAATATGCTTATTTGTATAAAATGCACTTATGGACATCATTTGCGTGTTTTTTAGGCATTTGGACCACACTTGATGGAAGAGAGAGAGAAGGAGTGATCCTAGGGTTCCTCTGCCCTTGGAGAAGACCCAAAGTGAAGTCCAAGGCTCCCTCAACCTACCCTTAGTGGCCAAAGATCATTTGAAGCAAAGATGTCCAAGAAAATCCAAAGATCCAAGTCAAAGTGCTGCCCCAGGACTCAGCACGGCCGTGGTGGAACAAAACGGTTGTGCTCGGTCACTTAGAAATCGACAGGATCAACCTCCAAATCAAGCAGAACTCTACCACGGCCGTGCTACACAACACGGCCGTGCTGCGACCACCCACCACGGCCGTGCCACGCAGCACGACCGTGCTACCAGATCCCACCACGGCCGTGCTACGCAGCACGACCGTGCTACCAACTCCCACCACGGTCGTGCTACCCTCAACCCACCACGGCCGTGGTGACCACCACGGTCGTGGCCTTTTCAGCCCAAATTTGACCACCAACCTGACATTTAGCCATTTTAATTCCCACGACCGTGCCCATACACCACGGCCGTGGCCTACCCTACCCACCACGACCGTGGTGACCCACCACGGCCGTGCTACTCACAAAATCCACCCAGTTTTCACTGCTTTCCCCATTTTGCCCCTAACTTAACCTAGTGCTTCCCCCACACCTATATATACCTAGGTGGTGGCTGGGGCACGAGGCTGGCTACCTTCCACCCCATCCTAGCTCCCCAAATCGCCACCCACTCCATTCCACTCCAAATCCACCTAAAATCCACTCCATTTCACCATTTCCACCACATAACCCCCCATATCTAAGCCTTCCATCCACTTCCCACCATCATCCCACTCCATTCCATCCAAGAAGAAGAAGGAGGATGACCTGCTGCTGCTGGAGGGAGGATTGACAACCACTACTTCGAGCTCCATGGCCACTTCCATCTTCTTCTTCTCCCTTTTTGTATTTTCCATGTATATGAGTAGCTAGGCTCTTTGGGTGGGCTGTTTGGGGTCAAATATGTTACTTTGATACCATGTTGGGGGAAAATGACATGTAAACTTTGTAATTCCATTTGTTAATGATTATGTTCTATTTGCATCTCATTCTCCATGGATTGCTTGTTGGTTTGTGTGTGGAATCACTTAGGAATTTAGGCAAATTGCTTATATGTGTGAATTTTGGGATTTGCCCCTAGGTCCAATTCTTGGATCCCTAGGCTACCTCCCATCTTCCTACATCTTAATCAATCTCCCTAAGCCTAAGTGAGAGATCTAAGTAGCTAGATTGGATAATTCTAGTGCAATTAGCATGGAGCCTTCTCAAGGCTAGAATGTGGGGGAATTGGGGCCCAAAACCCTAATCTCACCTCCCCATTACTACCCTCGGCCCCTAATTGCCCTAGGAATGCCTAATATAGAAACCTAGACTTGATTAGACTCTAATTGAATTGAACCTAACCCCTAACCCAATTGAGCCTCGTAAGGGTAGTAGCGGGTGTTAGGGACTAGTTCCCCTATACACAACCTAGCATATCCATGGCCAGTTAGTAGCTTAGGTTAATTCATTAGACTCTAACTTGTTGTTTGGTTTGGATAATCTAAATGGAATTATAATGTTCACATGTCACCCCCAACTTAAGTGATAAGTTCATACCCCTAAACAGCCCACACATCTCTTTACTGCTTAAAACCCTAGTTCTGTGCTTGCTTAGCTTAGTTAGTTCTTTTCTTGCTTAGTTAGCTTCTTGCTTTGCTCTTGCCTTGTTTATGCTAGTTTAGTTCTTTAGTTGTTCTTTTGCTTCTCTATTGCTTGCCTTAGTGTAAATTGCCTTTTCCTACCTAGATTAATCCTTTCTTGCTTTCTTAGCCTTAATCTAGTCTAGGGTTAACGTAGATTTCATTCTTGCCTTTAATTGCTTGCTTGTTTATCCTTAGTTAACAATCAAAATCAACCTTCAAACCCTTAACCCTAGTCTCCGTAGTAGGAACCTAGCTAAACTAACCTAGTTCTAGTGCCCCCTCTTTTCCCTGTGGATCGACCCTATACTTGCCACCTTCCTATACTACGACACGACCCCGTGCGCTTGCGGGTGTAGTTGTTTTAGTAGACGTAGGTGTGTTAGTTTAGGTCTTATAAATTTTGAAAGCAAACCCCCATCCATCGTGCATTCTGACCTCGTGGGGCGCATCTATTCAATTGAGTAGTGTGTTAGCGCCACTAGCGGAACCGCACCAACAACTTCCACAATGACACATGATCGGAAGTGTTTTAGTTTTCAGAACAAATGATTATTCATATTTAGGGATATGTGGAGATCATTGAGATTTATATCAATAGATTTGGATTGAAATTTTCCTTAAAATGGGGGTATGAGGTAGAAAATGTTAAAGGGACATCTCTTATGGTGTGTTGCTTATCTTTAAATAGACTTTGTGGTGACGACTTTTGTAAATTATAGTGGTGCCACTTAGACATTTTAAGTTCATAATGGTAGGCATGAACTGTAGGACTCGATATGCACTTTGGAATAGGTGGTGTGCAGTGGTGAGCATAAGGATTTTGCATAATAGGTATGCATGGTGATTGAGAACACAACTAAGTTCTAGTTTATTTCTCACATTGATGTTGCATAGTAGTAAACCATATGTATTCATTGAAACAAGGGAGAGGAAAGAGGTGAGGGTTGAAGAAGTACAAAACTTATCAGTTTTGAAGAAGGACACTTGGTGTTGTTTCCTTTGGTGTGTCCCAAAAAAATCTCCCTTGTTAGATCTAGTTAGGGAAGAGGAGTCAATCAAGGGATTCATATTTATCCTTAAATAATCTTGTTTATTTTATCACCATAGATAGATTTGCATTATGGAAGGTACTTCACTTAGGCCTAATCATCATGGAACCATCACCATCTTCATTTCCACAAGGTGACACCTTCTTCTAAGGTTGGAAATACTCCCACTCCATATCCCCATATAGATGTAACAAATAACATTTTTTTATATATGGGGCTATATAGATATAGACTATGATTAATATCTAGAAAGTAAAACAAAATTATTTGTGTGTTTTATCATTATCTAGTAGCAATGACAAACTATTTTTTATTAGTATATGTAGTTAGCACATGCCTTGAGATAACAAACATTGTCTAGTATACCTAAATTTAATGAGTGGTCCCATATATATAGCAAATTGGGGCCAACCCACAAGGTTAACCCAAACATGAGGATTCGAGTACTCAACTCATTGTGTATGTTATATACATTATCCAAACTAGAATTTGTGAAGAGGGTGTGATATATTTCCACTGGACCAGGTTCATTCACACTACTAAATATATATCACATTGTCAACTTGTTTTTAGGAAAGCTAATTATACCTAACAATTGGGTGAATATCAACAACCTCTTTGTTAATTGTCATTTTATATTTCCATCAATCTTTTAACAATACCCATTAATGTATTTGTGAATCACACACATTCTTTAATCTACTATAGTTACATTGTGATAAACCATCTAAGTTGGTGGTTTCTTATCACATTGTTTTTAGTCCATTTATGCAAGTTGTTAGATGCAATCATGTAGATCAGAAAGGATTGACTTGTAAGGTAAAGTGTAATAAATTTAGTAATTCATCTATTGTATAATAATTACTAAATGGTAGACACACACCTAGTATAACCTATCACAACCAACAATTTGTAAAATCTATATGTTAGGAGAAATTAAGCTAACAAAGGTAGAAAAAGAAAATTAAGTGGTGAAACATATAAGATTATTCGATCATGTAGTTTGATAATGTCCAACATAAGAATATTTTATTTATACTTGGTAGAGCACTAGAACTAGGTGGGCATAAAAATGCTCTATGGGAAAATAGCCAATTAGTTTAAAACTATCATACAACATCAAATTTTCCATCATACTTTTGTGTGTTACGTTATTAATGTAACATACTTGAATCTAGGTGTTGGTATGTATACCTAGAGAGCTAGTCATATGATGATTGTATTGAGGAATCATATAATATATTTATTAGTAATAATGTCAATTTTTTGTCTATATGTTTGTTCAATTATGAGATAATGGTATTACATGATAGATGTCTATAAGAATGATATTACTCAATGGAATATGTCTTTAGGTTGAGGACCTGAACAATGAGATCATATGTATGATAAGAGTATATACAGTCTTATTGGGTCTCTAGTTGGAAATTTGTTGTGGGAACAATATAAACACCAGTAATACATAAGAATAAAATGTGTTTTAACTGATGATAGAATCTCATTTCTCATGATATGTGATATCAAGCCAAACAAATGGGTACTTGTTAGAGAACAAGTGTATCAGACAGACCCACCTTGAGAGTGATACATGGGAACCATTGAATGGAAGTCAAAATCAACTCTGATAGTGATACTGGTGATTGTGGTTCTTAGACTTAAAGTCAATACACTCATCACATGTTGTTCGATGTACTTTGACATCATCCAACATGACCTCGAATAAGGGTTACTATACAAGTGATGTTCAAGTATGTTGTGACACATGGGGGTTGATTGTGAGTGATGTAGATGAGATTTGTCCAATCTGTCAGAGTTGATATCCTGGCCATTTGATAAGTGAGACTAAGAAATGTATGTCCATACTCATGTGAATCAATATGAGATATGTGAATCCTGGCCACCTGGAATAGGAGTTTACACATGAATAAGGTTTGATTTGATTACTAAAATGTTTGGGTAATCAAATTAAACAACATTGGCTGACAATTGGCTGACTAGGGGTGTTTATTTGACTGACTAGAGTGTGAACTCAACTGACTGAGAAGTCTAGTCGACTGACTAGATGATCTGTAAGACTGGATCAAGGATTGATGATAACGTCATGTTGTGCATTGATCATCGCAATGAAAGTTGATATGTTTGTGAATAGGAAAACATTCCAATCGACTAATTGGATGTTCTATTCAACCAACTGGGGTTCTAGTCGATTGACTGGGAGCCCCACGACCAACTCGTGATGTACAATAGCTGAAAATTCATGAAATATGTCTCTTTGTGTCCCCGAGTTTGTGGAATCCCTGACCCATCCCTCCTATATAAGGGGGGTGGTCAAGGATCTCCAGACAAGTTTCCTAATCTCACTATTGTGGTAACGTGAGAGCTAGAGGCTTCTTACCCATAAAAGGGAGAGATAACCAAAGGGGAAAAGATTGATGCTGGCACGTTGACAATATGAGGGATAAATCCTTCATGTCAATTCTAGAAGAATGATAGGAGTTCTCAGTGGTCCACATGGACTATGTACATGTGTGGAGGCTGTTACTACCATGCTTGGAGGACTTTCATCAACCTCCATCTATGGTGCTACACTAGGAGGCCACCGGAAAAAACCATCTGGGTGCTACTTGAGAAAGAAACACGTCACTACAAGGGAATTCATTGGACTTGCTCTAGGACCAGGTATATGCCTTACAACCTTTATTCCCATTCATAGCTTTTGACATGATCCACTGGTTTAGGGGAATATGGCAAGAAGTTTTTGTTTCCTCTACGTATTTGTCACTATATTTCCATACAGTGGTATTAGATCCACGCCAATTTACTATGTTTTGGGATTTAATCGATATGCTAAGTTTTTTGTTTTCATTTATTTTATTACAGGCAATGTAAATATTTAAATATTGATGTGCATATCTAATTAAATACCACATATGCTAGGGAATGTCCCATAGATTCTATAAATATGATATGATATATATGCAATTTATGTGTTACCCTAAACTTAGTCTTGATGGTGGATCTAAGCGTAGTTATGGCCAATACCCCCATAGTATGTGTGCATGGTTGAATGGTTTGTTTCCTGCCCTTTTAATTTTGGTTTTCATACCGAGCCTCTCTCTCTCTTTTTCTCCATATGTAAGCTAATGCTATCCTTCCTATATTCCCCTTGAATGTAACTCGATGTTCACTTGTACAATGTAATCCATAATAGGATAGTTTTAGTTTCTATTTTGATGAAAGAGTAGATGTTCTACACCAAGAGAGTTGACTGACTAGGAGCCAAGTCAATTGACCGGAGGACTGAAGGGGCTACTCATTGAAGGAGTGAATCATTTGAGTGGAGGTCCAATCAACCAACTGGAGGAGTCCAGACAGTCGCTTAAGCCAGGACCCAATCGACCGATCAACCGAGGCCAATCGACTGACAAGTGGATGAACCAATTGACTGGAAGAGTCCAATCAACTGACCGGCCTATTCCAGCACAACTTTTTCTTAATTGGTTATAACATGTGATGTTCGAGCTTAGGTGGATACCATTCTATATGGTTCCAAAGACTTGCATTAGTGTAGTCATAAACATCACTTGTATTCTGTGATTGCATGTTTCATTTATGGATATAGTATGTATGTGATACATACTATTAGTACACTGTGATTGGATATGTATATGTATTTATATATAAATAAAACCCTTCAATCAAATGGTAAGTCTTGGATGCTTTCCATAAGCAAAATGCATGGAAAACTTGATCGACTAAGCATGGGCACTCCAAGCGCGGTGAGCCGTCTATCTCATGGAAGTGTGATGGTAGTTATGTGGTCCTGCCAAGCAGGGTTCATTTCTATCGTGTTGGATTTTGGGTCAGGCTTAACTAGGTGATCTTAATGAAATTAAGTGTCTAAAAGCATACATATGTAATATGACAAGGATTTGTGCAAATTATTTATCTAAGATTTGCATGAGATGTAATTGGCAAATGTTTCCTATCTTAATAATTGGTTATGGATGTCAGCATTGGCTAGGTAATAACTTGATGTTTTGGATCATGTATCACTAGAAGGTTGTACACTGCAATCTTCTACATTGATTATGAAGGATATCAATTTGAACAAATTGGTGGGGGAAATAATTAATTAAATGCCTAACTAATATTGTGAAAATTTTCTTTTAATAAAATCAAATCAAAAGGGTTTTGACAAAATGCATATTTCTCGTGTAGAAACAAATGGCAAGCCACACCACATTTTCTTTGTGATCGGTCCTTGAGAAGGGAAAGTTCAATGGGAATAACTTCCATGATGCGTTTAGGACATTGAGAATCAATCTCACATAAGAGTGCAAGCTCTATGTCCTTGAGACACCAGAGCCAAATGAACCCGCTCCCACTGCGCCTAAGGCTAATAGGGAAGCTTACAAGAAGCATTCTGAAGATGTCATAGATGTTGAGTGTCTGATGTTATTCTCAATGAACTATTAGTTGTAGAGAAAACATGAGAATATGGATGTTCTTGAGATGGTTACAAATCTTAAGAATATGTAGTGAGAACTAAAGGCGTTGTTCAAGTGCAATATGGCTGAAGGAGATCCAATGGGGCCCCATGTGCTCAAGTTGATTGGGTATGTGGAGAACCTAGCAAAACTAGGATTTTCCTTGGGTGAAGAGTTGGCCACATATGTGATTATGAAATCACAACAAAAATCATGCATCCAATTTTTCATGAACTACAACATGAATGATTTGACAAGCTATTGTCAGAATAGCTTGGCATGTTGAGAACTGTTGAAGTGCAAATGAAGGACAAACCCAAATCTATGTTGATGATTGTCAAAGGCAAAGGGAAGTCCAAAGGCAAAGGCAATGCTAAGAAGAGTTCTAAATCTAGCCATAAGCCCAAGTTTTTTTCACTCAAAGCAAAGGGAGGGGTAAATAAGGAAGGCAATTGTCACCACTATCACCAGGATGGGCACTGGAAAAGGAATTTCCCTCTTTACCTAGAGGAACTAAAGAATAAGAAGAAGGAGATAGAGATCTCAACTTCAGGTATGCATATTATTGAGGTAAATATGTCTACTTCTTATTCTTGGGTACTAGATACCATATGTGGATCTCATATATTTTCAAATATGCAGGATCTAGAAAGAAGTAAGCCTTTAAGAAAAGGGTGAGGTTGAACTGCACCTTGCAAATGGAGCAAGGGTTGCTGCCACTATAGTTGGAACCTATCATATATCTCTACCCAGTGGGCTTTTAATAGAGTTAGAAAATTTCTATTTTATACCTGGCATTATTAGAAACATTATTTATGTATATTGCATGGACAAGAATAGATTCAAATTTCATACAAAGAATGGTCGATGTTCTATTTATAAAAATTAGATCTTTTATGACAGTGCCCCAATGTCCTATGGCCTTTACTTATTAGATATAGAGATAAATGCTTATAACATATATACCAAAAGGTTAAAACTCAATAACTCAAACAAAAAATACCTTTGGCATTATCGTCTAGGGCACACCAATGAGATACACATTTCTAGACTCTACAAAGATGGTTATCTAGACTCTTTTGACCTTGAATCAATAGAGACATGCAAGTCTTGTTTGTTGGACAAGATGACAAAAGATCCTTTCCTTGGTAATATTGAGAGAGCAATTGATCTATTAGGACTCATACATACTGATGTATGTGACCCTTTTAGAACAAATACTAGAGGTGGTTACTAGCACTTCATTACCTTTACTGATGAATTCAATAGGTATGGTTATGTGTACTTGATGAAATATAACTAAGAAACCCTTGAAAAGTTCAAGGATTTCATGAATGAAGTACATAACCAACATGGTAAAAGTATTAAAGCACTTCATTCTGATCGAGGTGGGGAATGCTTAAGCATAGAGTTTGAGGACCTTCTGTGAGACCGTGGTATCACATCACAATGGACTCCACCTAGAGCACCACATCATAATGGTGTGTTAGAAAGAAGAAATCATACATTACTAGATATGGTGCAGTCAATTATGTGTTTTGCTAGTCTTCCGACTTCCTTATGGGGATATGCTTTAGAAACCACAACGTGTACACATCACCGCATACCATCTAAATCAGTTCAAAAGACACCATACAAGATATGGTATGGGAAGTGTCCCAATATGTCTTCTATGAAGATTTGTGGATGTGAAGCTTATGTGAGAAAGCATTTTATTGAAAAGCTTGAACCGAAATCAGATAAATGTTATTTTCTTGGACATCCTAGGGAAACAATAGGATATTAATTCTATACTCCATCTAACAACAAAGTGTTTGTTTACATGGATGTTATATTCCTGGAAAAGGAATTTATTTCCAAAGGAATCAGTGGGAGGAAAGTATAACTCGAAGAGGTTCAAAACCAACAAGAAAATATTGAACCTATAGAAGTATAAAGGGAACATGAAGATTCATAAACTGTTATGAAATATTAAGCTCCTTGTGTAACATAGGAACCTCATAGATTTATTAGGACACACCCTGAGCCTGAAAGATTTGGTTATCTTGTGACTCAAGAAAACAATGACTTGGTCATTGATGATGAGACAACAACCAATCTAGAAGTTTTTAAGTGACTAGAGTCTGAGAAGTGGCTTGACGCCATGATATCTAAGATGGAATCCATCTACATCAACAAAGTATGGACCTTTGTGGATCCACCTGAAGTGGTAAAACCCATAGGGTGCAAATGGGTCTTCAATAATAAGACTAACATGGATGGTAATGTACAAACCTATAAAGGTCGATTGGCTACAAAGGGTTTTAGATAAGTTCAAGGTGTTGACTATGACAATTTTTTTTCCAGTTTCCATGGTTAAGTCCAGCATGATCATGCTTGCCATTGCAACTTATTATGACTATGAGATTTGGTAGCTGGATGTTAAAACTGCATTCCTTAATAAGAATCCACTTGAGGATATTTACATGACACAACTCGAGGGTTTTATAAATCCAAAGGAGGCCAATAAAGTCTATAATCTATAAAGGTGAATATATGGATTGAAGCAAGCATCTTAAATCTAGAATCTTCTATTTGATAGAATAGTTAAAGAGTTAGGGTTTAGTCAAAATAGAGATGAACCATGTGTTTACAAGAAGGTTAGTTAGAGCATGATTGTATTCCTCACATTATATGTAGATGTTATACTATTGATGGGGAATGACATACCTACCTTACAAATGGTAAAAAACTGGCCGAGAAATATATTCTCTGTGAAGGACTTAGGAAAAGCATCCTATATCTTAGGAATCAAGATCTATAAAGATTGATCTAGAAGGCTTATTGTCCTAAGCCAAAGCACATACATTGACAAAGTCAAAAAGAGGTTCATCATGAAGAACTCAAAGAGATGAAACTTATCCATGTCTCATGGTGTTAGTTTATCTAGAGCTCAATGTCCTTGTTCTTGTAAAGAACAAGATAGCATGAGTACGATTCCATATGCATCTGCAATTGGATATATCATGTACACAATGTTACATACTCATCTGAATGTCGCTATTCCATGAACATGATGAGCATATATCAGTCTTATCCCAGTGAAGGTCACTAGGCTGCTGCGAAGAACATCATTAAGTACTTTAGAAGAACTAAGGATCAATTTTTTGTCTACGGGGTTGATGAAGACTTGGTGGTAAGAGGTTACACTGATGCAAGCTTCCAAATTGACAAACATGACTTTGGATCACAATCTAGAATTATGTTTTGCCTAAACAACAGACTTGTAAGCTGGAAGAGTTCCAAGAAAGAAACTATTGTTGATTCTACAATAGAGGTCAGGTACATTGCTATCTCCAATGCATCAATAGAATTTGTTTGGATCAAGAAGTTCATCACTGAACTTGATGTGGTTCCAAGCATTAGTGATGTAGAAGAATTGTATTATGACAACAATTGATCTATTGCACAAGCTAAGGAACCAAGATTGCATCAGTGCTCCAAACACATAGCATGGTGGATCCATATCATATGAGAGATCATACAATAAGGAGATGCAAATATTTGCAGAGTACCAACTAGAAGCAATGTTGTTGACCCCCTAACAAAAGCAATTTCACAACAAAAGTATGAAGGTCATGTTAAATCACTTGGGATTAAATTCATGGATGATTAACTCTAAGTGCAAGTGGGAGTTTATTGGTATGTATGCCTAGAGAGCCAGCCAACAATGATTGTAATGAGGCATCATGTAATACATTTGATTAATAATAAAGACAATCTTTCATCTATATGTTTATTAAACTATGAGATGATGGTATAACATGATACATGTATAAAATAATGATATTATTTGATGACATATGTCTTCAGGTTGACAACCTGAACAATGAGATCAGATGTATGATAAGCGTATATACATTCTTATTATGTCCCTGGTAAGAGATTATTGTGGAAACAATATAGAAAACAATAATACATAATCCTAGAATGTGTGTTGACTAATGACATAATCTCATTTGTCATGATATGTGACATCAAGCCAAACACATAGGTATTAGTTAGACAACAAATGTATCAAACATACTCACCTTGAGAGTGATACATAGAAATCATTGAATGGTATCTAGAATCAACTCTCATAGTGATGGTGACAATTATGGTTATTAGACCTGAAGTAACTACACTCATCACTTGTCATTTGATGTACTTTGACACCATTGAACATGACCTTGAATAAGGGTTACCATACTTGTGATGTTTGGGTATGATGTGACACATGAGGTTTGGTTGTGAGTGATGTAGAGGGGATTTGTCCCTCCTACTGGAGTTGATATCCTTTCCACTTGATAAGGGAGATTGAGAAATGTGTGGCCATACTCATGTAAACCAATATGTGATATGTGAGCTCACATGTATCTCTAATAGTCTATTCTAGTTCAAGGAACATGGATTGAATATTTAGAGGATGAAGATTCCATGCCTCAAGTTCAATCTAGATATTTGTGACAAAGGAACTATACGATTATGATAACACTGATCACCGATGTATGTTGAAGTTTTTTTTCAAACTTTACAATTACTTGGGTAGCAATGATGTGTTGCTATATACCACTTATTGTTTGTGATGTCATAATATAGTTATGGACATTCACTGTCAATGTAATTTGGGACCTATAGGATCACATAGATAGGATGAACCTGGAATATGATTTTACTCATGAATAAGGTTTGACTTGATTACTAAATTGTTTGGGTAATCAACTTAAAAAACATTGGATGATAGTTGGCCAACTAGAGTGTCTAGTTGATCGACTGGAAATGCGGTCAAAAAACTCGAGTGTTCAATTGACTAATTGAGAAGTCCAGTCCACCAAATGGAGGAGCCATAAGACTAGGTTAAGGATTGATGTTGATGTCATGTTGTGCATTGATTGTCACATTGAAAGACAATATGTTTGTGAATAAGAAAACATTCAAATCGACCAAATGGATATTCCAATTGACCAATTGGGGTGCCAATTGACTGATTGGGAGCCTAGTCGATTGACTCGTGATCCACAACAACCAAAAATCCATGAAATTGGTCTCCTCATGTACTCGGGTTTGTGGAAACCTTGACCCATCCACTCCTATATAATATGGGGGTGGATAAGGCTCTCAGGGTAAGTATCCTAATCTCAACAATGTGGTAACGTGAGATCCAAAGTCATCTTACCCATAAAAGGGATATATAGCCAAAGGGGAGAAAGTCGACACTAGCACGACGACAAGATGAGGGACAACTCCTTCCTATCAGGTCTAGAAGAAACACATGAGTTCTTGGTGGTCTGGGCTGACTACGTAGAGGTGTGGAGGTCATTTCCACCATACAAGGAGGACATCATCAACTACAATTTGTGGTGCTACCCCAGGAGGACACCACCGACAATCATCTGGGTGCAACTTGAGAAATAAGCATGTTGCTACAAGGATAGTCGATTGACTTGCTCCAGTTGTAGGTATATGCCTTGCAACCTTTATTCCCACTCATAGTTGTTGACATGATCCACTGGTTTATGGGGAATATGGAAAGAAATATTTATTTCTACTACCATTTCTATCACTATATTCCCTACACTAGGATCATAGAATATCCCTACCTAGTTCTAGGCCCTTGTCAACTGTATTAATATCTAGTACCTTTTCTCCTATATTAAAATTTTTTAGGACGAAATAACCAAAAAATCGAGTAGTAGGGCTCAATATGAAAATTCACTAGTAAATGAGTCCTGACCTTAATTGGACACTCTAAAATCTTACTAAGTCTATTTGAGAAAAGGAATTAGTCTAATAAAGAATAAGTGTATCAAATTTACTAATATGATAAAATAAATGCATTAAATGATTTATTATAATCTAAACAAAGAAAAATAATATCATACCATTTCAAAAGGTGAAACAAACCTTAAATTAAGGTTCCTCTTGTCTTATCTAGCATATCCATCAAATTTTATGTCAATCAGATTTTGTTTACTCCTCCAATAAAATTAGAAAGGGAATGGTTCTAAAAATACAACTTTTTAATCAAATTATTAATTATATTCAAGTGCCATTGAATTATTTCTCCATGGTACCACAACTAATAAAAAACCCCATGTGATAGGGTCTTCTTTTCCTTCAATAAAACATTGAACAGTCAGATGTTTCTCTCCTACACTTTTTTCTTCTTCTGCCTCCTCCTCTCTTATGCCTCTTCTCCTCCTCTCCTCCAATTATTTTTCTCCCCCCTCCTCCTATTTTACACATTTTCTCATCCTCTCCTCTTCTACCTTTTGTTTTTATTCCCTTCATTTCTTCTTCTTATCCTAAACCCTAGCCTCTCATTTCCCTCTATTCCATTGCGGAGGCTACCATGACCACAACAAATTGTCGACAATTGCTCTGGTGCTTTCCATCTTCCCTTCCATCCTCCTACCAGCTTTACATCACCTCCTCCTCAGCCTTGCCTCCCCCTCTTCCCATTGGCGATGCATGGCTTCCAGTTTCCAGATGATGGATGACATTGACTTGTACGTACAACCACATGCAAGTATGGTGGCCGGAGGAGGAAAATAGGATGTTCACATATGTTTGCTACCCCTACTAGCTGGGTTGCCAGAATCACCAGACCCCTCCTTTCCATCTCCTTTTCCCCTCCCGAACACTATGACGGCCTCACCTGTCAGCTTTCCCTTAATGGTTAAAGTACAACTACTTGCACATCCAACACAGGCAGGTGGTTTCTACTTCCATGTTCTTTGCCTCCCCACATATCCTTTCCATTCTCATATTTCCTATGTACTTCTCTCTTCCCTCTAGAAGAGGCATCCACAACCCTAGCCACATGTCTACTCTTCACTCAAGCATCAAGCAACTTGGTAGGGAAGAACCCCTCGCCAGTAGTTATAAAGGTCAGTAAAGGCCAAGGTGACCACCTGATGCAGCAACACTCTCTCCCCTTTCACCCTAGCCACCTCCAATACTACTGACTTTGACCAATTGTTCCTCTCAACTGTACTCTTCCTTCACATGCACTTCATATCCTTCCTCATCATGCCTACCTGCCTGTAGAACCAAAATCCTACAACTGTAGACAAATTGTAGGTTGTGGAAACCAGTGTGTAAGAGTTGGAGCATTACTAAACTCCTCCTCCAAACGCCTAGGATATGGACCTTCTACATCCAAATTTAAGGGAAGTACTTTCCCCAAGATATCTCCTTCTTGACATTAGTTTAAGATCTGCATACATTAATGTTTCAAATTCAAATGAAGCCTCATAATTTCATGTTTTCACCCTAATTTCCCTAACCTCCTTGGATCCTTGACTCCATGTCCATCTTTCACATTTCTGTTGCATGCTCCTTCTTTCCTAATGACATGGATGATGAATTGAGGAATATAAGATCTCATGAGCTTCCATGCCAGTAAGACCAATTTCTATTTGGTTCTTGTTAATACAAAGAGGAGGATAGATTGGCTCTAGCCCTATATCTTAGAAATTTAGACCAACAATCGACGACCACTCCATATTGTTGAACAAGTAAGTCACCCTATTTTACATGTTTTTATTATTATTGACAATTCTAGTTAATCAATAAAATGAAAATGACATGATTAAGGTCAATAATGGTTCATATAATCTTAATTGTCTATAAAGGTTACTTAGGTGGTTATCCTTATAATATGTATATATATATGCATATATTGTAGTATATAAATATGATCCTAACATAGATGAAATTATCATGCAAAATTACCTATTTAATGATATATGCATACCAATTTACTATTAGTAGTAAATGACAAACATGTAATTTTTGGGTTTCACAATACCAACCTATAAAGTTACATCAGTCTAGAGATATATAATTTATAGAACATTTTTTATACGAAACAAAGTTAGATGGATAGCCCCAATCATTCTATCAATCACCTTATTACAAAATTTAGCCTATTACTTCAATAATCACCAATGAGCATATCTAAACATATCAATATGATTTGTTTCATGAGTTAAAACCCGAGATACACATATAAGTGTTAAAAATTGATGGCAATTAGAGATCCAAATGAATTAGGGAGTACATCTAACTACGTTGGCCTATTTATGATCTAAATGATAAAATAGAGGAAAACATGTATAAGGATGTACTTTTATAAATATATATATTGATGACTTTGTATTTGACAAGATTGACACTGGATGACATGTTAGTCAGACTATATAATGATCTATTGTGTTTATATAGTACCAAATGGAATATACTTATATTCATATATATATATATATATATGTATATGTATATATATATATATATAATCTAAGTATGATTATATGACCAATACATATATATACATATATATATACACATATATATGTACATATATATACACATATATATACATATATATATATATATATATATATACACACACACACACACACACACACACACACACACATATATATATATATATATATATATATATATATATATATATATATATATATCTGTGTGTGTGTGTGTGTGTGTGTGATGGAATATCATATTAAGCCCTAGATATTCCTAATAAGTGTATTATTATTGAGGATAATCCATATAATCCCTCACCCTATATGTGGGTAGTTCTAAAAGATTAAAAACTCTAACTCCACATCAGGTAACCAATAATTAATTTAGATATAATCTTATTTATGATTGATCTTATGGACAATTGGGTGTATAAAACATTTTTAGGAAGAAATAGATGGATTTTGAATTTCAATTCTAGAAAAATGGCTAGTCGTGACGACCATGTATGTGTATATCCCTATTTATGTTTGGGAATATAATTGACTATAATTCCTAATTTCCTATGATGCGACAGTTACACTTTCTTTGATTGTTGTTATTGTTCTATTTCTAAAATCTTATTTTCACATATTGTTTATCTGATTTCATTAAACATAGGGTCAATGACCCAACACTTGCCTTGCTACATGGAAATTAAAATATGAACAAACTAACTGACTTGCTTCTCAAATTATGTATGTTGTATGTTGGACTATTTATTTGGAGTAATGGTGCATGGGAGTAACCATTTATACATTGGGGTGTGCATATTCTTCCCAGGGTGTGCGTTTCACCCTTATTTTTGTTTAGACCATAATCAAATGATGATATGACCCTATTTTAGATGTAGGGTATGTATCATATATGCATTTGATTGTCTTATTTGTGATATTATGTATTGATTAATGGAAATACACTTATAATGATGATTTATTACTCTTTAGTGTGACATTCTTTTGATTATTATTTTGGAACATACCTATATGTTGATAGCCCTATACTTGCATGGGAACACCCCTTTTTATACTTGTAACCGAGTATAATGCCCAAATGTCACTTATCATGCACATACTTAGTATTTATTGAAACATGCCTTTGATTTTAATTTTTTAGTGTTGTTCCCAAAACACTAAAGAGCATGGACTCGGAAGATCACATACAAGACATGGACTTAAGGACATCTTCGGATGGTCAGGTTGCCCTCTACAATTGGCCATACATGTTACTGGTTGTATGCCCTTTTTATTTTGTACCACCTTTTATGGTGATGAACGGTTTTAAATGATATATTGTGCATGTTTGTAATAGTTTTATTTACTCTACTTATAAACATACATGATTTGTGATACACACACACACACACACACACACACAGACACACATATATATATATATATATATATATATATAATTTCAAAAATAATGAAATTCGATTTTCCTTCATATTTTAATAGGATGGATTTATTTCTAAAATAAGTGAAGAATGCACATCATCTCAGATCCCACTCTTTAGAATTAGTATTAGAGCCTAAGCAGTCACTAACTCGACTATTTCAAGTTATCCTATATTGTCCCTATATTAGGTTGATAGGTGACCCTTTATAAGTTGGTGACATGCCTATCCCTGGGTTCTAAAATACCAAATAGGGTTTCAAATGACTAATTTGGCACTTCCACTCCCCAAAACAACTTTTGTGGTTGAGACTCAATTTTAGCAACCTTGATCACCCTACCCTATTGTTGGAGGCATAACCACATCGGATTTGACTCTTGTAGTATATGATTCCTATCTCATTTATCCAGGAGGTTATCTTGAACACTATGAAGTATAGGTTGACTTGAACACTCAAAGATAGGCTTAACCTTAGTTATCACCTTATA
The DNA here is from genome assembly GCA_963693085.1 of Alisma plantago-aquatica. NCBI lineage: Eukaryota > Viridiplantae > Streptophyta > Magnoliopsida > Alismatales > Alismataceae > Alisma > Alisma plantago-aquatica. The sequence continues at coordinate 1,061,108,791 of OY856409.1, read as the reverse complement.
ACTAGTTCCTTTGTTGTCTCTCTAGCATGCATCACAAATGTCCACTTGGGGTATTGCACATGCATGAATGACAAATGCAAAATCCAGATGTATGTTTTAAAATTAAGATGATTCCCTTGGTATTAGGTGGTAATCCAAACTAGCTTAGCTATATGTATACATTCTTTGCCTTCAAAATGGAGGATCCCAACAAAGCTATGCCCCAAGTTCATCATTTTGGGGTTGGATAGCATCCATATTTAGATTGTTATGCCTCATACATGAAAATTGGTTGATGAAATCTATAAGTTTCAATAGATATTGTTAAGTGTTCACCTCTCTCATATCTGATAGTATACTTATATATATAGGGTTTGAGATGAGTAGATTGACTATGTAAGTTACCTTATCTTGTGAAGGCACTATGGTTGTAAACCAACTAGTGATTGGAAAATATTACATATCTCCCTATAACGCTGGAAAATCTTATGACTAACTTAGGTCTTGAGATGAGGGAGTGTAAATTATGATTAAGAGTGACATGGAGAATGGTGGATGTTATTTCTTAGTAGGAACTAATAGAGGTTGACCACATGTAATGAGAAACCTTTTCCCCCTACCAATGTTGTAGGTTAAGGATATTTTTGGTATGCACCCTTGGTTGTATTAATGACTAGGCTCTTTTAGTGGAATGAAGTGAGGGTAGAATAATATTATGTGTGTGTTGAAGTTGTGGATGACTTAGTTCTCGGATCAATTTTGGTGCCATTTGTTTATTTCCATCCTAAAGTCCTCATCGTCAAACTATTTTCATTATTAAACTATGTGTACAAAAAGTAAAAGCTCTCTAGATTTTATCGATGGTTTTTGAATCCAAGTTACCACCACAAAAAAGTTTGAGTAATAGAAAAATCCTTTAGTGAAGAAACCCTTGACTAGTCATGATCAAACCTAACACACTAGGACTAAGTGGGTTTGACTATAAACTATGGATGTATATGATCCAGGTAATTTTCCCTTATTTCCCCTTTAGATGTTTAGATAATCTATAGATCACACCTATTAAGGGGTGGAATCTTGTATGCCTTATTCGTTAGGATTACAACTTAAGGAATGATCAAATCTAGTATTAATCATGATAAATAATACTTGGGTAGTGACATTCCTAAACTATGCATGCAAAATGTAGGTGTACGCATCGAGTTGTATAGACCTTTGAGTCCTGAATGTCAAACTCAGAGAAACATAATCCAGAGGCTACTACTAAGTACTAACTATAACCTAGTCAGATATGACTAAAGAAAAGGTGATTGGTTGGTTGATTATAACTAACTACAATAATTTAAATATAATTAAGTGGATTGTGATCACAAAAGTATGGATTCCTTAGGATTACAATTACACAATGATATACATCACATTTAACTCCATTTCATTAATAAGCATTTACTCTTAACCCCATACTAAGGACATGTAGTAAGACCCCTGACCTAGCTTAGTGATTGATTGTGTTTTATTTGCTTAAATAAGATGCTTCAACATTAATATAATATTTTGATTCACCTTAATAACATGTGACATGCTTGTGTTTTCAGTTTGGTCTTGTTTGGTTGATGTTTGAGCAAGTTATTCTTATTTTAGACCAAGTTGCAATTTACCCATGTTGAGGGTCTATATTGCAATCTGTCACATGTAAGTTGTGTCGTTTGTGCCTTAGCATCATGAGAGATAGATTGATGCTTAGGGGCGCCTTGTTTGGACCTTGGATGATGAGGTGGCATCATGTGTGGTTTTAGGGTTGCATGGTTTTGCATGGGTTTCATGGATGATGGTGTCGACCATGTGTGTTTCTTGATTGTAGTGACATGTGTGTGTGTCTTCTTGTTGTGTTTCAACTGAAGCTTTTCTTTGGTTGTGGTTTGTAGTGACCTTGGTGCCCTATCTTTGGTTTTGGTAGCTAGGGTTTGCTCACGTGGAGATGTGTTGCGACCTATACCTTGGATGGCTTGTGTTATGACCGATACCATGTGTTTGCTTCGACCATGTGAGGTGAGGACCTACATGGTTTCTACACCACATAGATTTTAACAATCTTATTGCATGGTTTTTTTTCATGGCCATGGATTTGACGGACATGTGTCCTTTTGGTGGTCTTATATCTTGACTTCTCATATCTTTCAACTCCTTCCTACCCTTGAGTGTATAAACCCTCTCTTTCACATGCAAGTATTCCCTTTGGCTCTTTTCTTTCTCTCTTCTTCCTTGTGTTCAAATTTGAGCTTGGTGGAGAAAGAGAAGGTGTTGATTTTGGTGTGGCCGATCACCATTGCATGTGGTGATCTAGGGCTTGATCATCCTCCTTGCGGTGTTTCTTGGTGATATTCCTTCTTGGTAAGTGGTTCTACACCTTTGATCTTGTTTCCTTTGAATCTTATCTCTTCCTTTTCTTCTCTTATCTATGAGACTATGGATCACCATGGTGTCTATCTTGAGGGACTTATCTCCACAAAGGTTGAAACTATGGTTTGACCATGATAGTGCCTAAGATAGATGAAGTTTTCCCTCTTTCTTCTTTCTTCTTCTTTATTCGACCTAGGGTTTGTACTTCCCTCTCCTTGAGCTGTCTTTTGACCTTGGTGTGTTCTTCTCTTCTTGAGGTGACCTTGTTGGCCGTGGAGTTGATCCTAGTTGGAGATTCCTTCTCTTTCTTGGAGCTTGTGGCTTTGGAGCTTGATCTTATATAAGGTGGGTTATATAACTTTCCCCTCTTCTATTATTTCACCATTGTCTTGCTTTCTATATCTAAAACATGATCATAAGTTCATGGATGGTGCTAGTTTGATCTAGGGTTTAAAATTTTGAAGTGTTCTTGCATATATTACTCTTTCTCCTAAACCCTAAATATTGTACGTGAAATATTAGTGATGGTGGATGTTGTTGCCTCTTGCATGCATCATGTTTGTTGGTTTTGTTACCATGTTCTGGTTCAGTTTTACTTGATGCTGGAAGTCTTGACTTTGATTTACATGAGTTAGTCACATGGTTACTTAATAATATTAGAGGAGGTCATTTTAGGGTTTTTGATGTGTATCTTTCATGGAGTTTTCTTTATGGTGATGCTTGAGTCTCTTGGTGTTTCTCTTCTATTGTAATCGACATGTTTCGTGGAGTTAACCTCCTATTTTGGTCGTTACATACTTCATGTTTTGTGGGTCGCAATGTTGAGTGTGCTCACTCTTTAGTCGCTATGTTTATGGTGGTTCACCTTGAGGCCGCTACATGTATAGAGTTGCTACGGTCACAAGGTTAACCCTAACCCTAGTTTGGGTCTCTACATATGCTACGTGTGTTGGACTCTACCCTTATTTTAGTTGGTTTGGTCAATACCTTGGTTGGTTCTTAGATAGTTGCAAAATGTTGGTCGCTACATTTCGTACTTGGCTTGATGGTTGCTACACTTTGTGTGTATAGTGGGCGCTGCACCTAGGGTGGGGTACATGGTTTGGTCACTACCTATGGTGATATGTTGTGGTCACAACAAATGTTTTGACCTAGTGTTGTGGTTGCTACATCTGTGAGTCATATGGTTGCTATAGTGTCTTATATCCATGGTCGCTACATGCTTATTTTTAGCTGTTTGTGATGTATGATTGGATGTGCTCCAAGAATATGGGAATGATGTACCATGATGTGTTATGATAAGTGATATATGAGAACCCTAACCCTAATTTAGGATACATGATGTAACGTTTATCTTGCTTGAAGTGATTAGCATGTAATGATGCTTTCACTCTCCTACTTGTGTAAATCTAATGTTTTAGGTTGAATAAACATCATATGTAACAACCCAATTTCTAAACATGCACAATACTGAGAAGAAGCACATGTCTCATTGGGATGTCACAAAACAATTATCATTGCATAAAAATAAAGTTCATACATAAACCAACATAGGATGAAATAATAGTTCTCATACTCAAGTCCTCAACATAACTCACAAATGAACAAAACTGAACATGATAACTCTTAAACATCCTACACTTTCTCATCAAACTCACACTACAACTAAAACACATGTCTCATAAACATAAAGGAAATCTACTCTATGGATAGTTGGCACCCCAGCAGGAATGGTCCTAGATGTCCTTGACCTCCTTCTTCAGTTGGTCCTTAGATAGCTTTATCCTTGATGTTGCTCCTTTCTTGTGGGCATCACGCACCCAACCAAGCATCAAACAAATTGGTAAGTGGAATTGAACATATTATATCTTTGAAAGACATGTAAACTGAAAAAAACTTTAAGCATTAGACATTGAAAAAGGGACACGATTGCCTTTAAATTACTTCTTTTATTTTGACTTATATAAGAAACCTCGGGTTTTGCACCGAAATGCCTCTTCTCTTATGCACCTAAGTGCCTCTTGGGTTGCATGTAAGTGCATCTTCTCTTATGCACTGAAGTGCCTCTTAGTTTTGCTCTGAGGATCTTCTTGATGAGGATCTTATATAAGTTATCTTTTGTAACGTCCCATGATTTGAGGCCTCAGATAAAAAGATCTTATAAGGAATGATTGGACTACCCATATCATCAAGGTGCACCTCCTTTTTCAAGAGCCCATCACTAAAAAACTCCATAGTTAAGCGCACTTAGCTTAGAGTAGTCCTAGGATGGGTGACCAGTCGGAAAGTTGACCCTGGCTTGCGTGTGAGTGAGGATAAAGCACGTAGTTAAGGCTAGTGGTGGTCTATGGGGCCAGTCGTCATTCCTGAAACTCTACTAGAGCCTAGGGTAGTAGGCCTAGGTGTTACAAATGGTATCAGAGCCATAAACCCTCCAGTAGGTGGGGCCCACATGGGCATGTGGCATGCCAGTCTTGAGCCGTGCAGTTTAGGCATGTTGGAAAGGGTTGTCCATGGTGATGTATCCACCCTTGCACTAGTATTTCATGATCGAGAGCTGAGTGTCCATGGGCCATTCTGGGTCTGTACTGAAATGGGGAAGGGATTATGAGGCCATATAGTTGAGTCTTGATGAGGACATCAAGAGTCTACATGGGGGAGATTGTACCATCCCATGATTTGAGGCCTCAGATAAAAAGATCTTATAAGGAATGACTGGACTACCCATATCACCAAGGTGCACCTCCTTTTCCGGGAGCCCATCAGGAGTTGACCTCCATAGTTAAGCATGCTCAACTTGGAGTAGTACTAGGATGGGTGAACAGTCGAGAAGTTGACCCTAGCTTGCACGTGAGTGAGGATAAAGCACACAGTTAACGATAGTGGTGGTCTGTGGGGCCAGTCGTCATTCCTAAAACTCAACTAGAGCCTAGGGCAGTGGGCCTAAGTGCTACATTTTTTAACATTATCTTTCTCTTAAACTCTTAAATTTCTCTTAAATAATATTTTTGACTTTATCCATGGTGATGTAGCCACCATTGTGCTAGTATTTCGTGATCGGAAGCTGGGTGTCCATGGGCCATTCAGGGTCTGCACTGAAATGGGGAAGAGATTATGAGGCCATATAGTAGTACTAGGGTGGGTGACCAGTCGAGAAGTTGACCCTGGCTTGTGCATGAGTGAGGATAAATGTGACATCCCACCATCACAAAGATAGTGAAACACCACGTGAAAACATGTGGAACCGTGATAAACATTGTATTACCAAAAATATGGGTTAATTAAAACTGATTGTGGAAAGAAGATAAGGAAGGAACTATTACGACCAGATCCACATCCTGCAAAGAAACATGTTATATAAATATACATAAACTTGATACATGTCCACAACTCATAGGAACTATTTGTCCCATAAGCACAAGAGTTCACCACATGTTTATATACATAACAGACCTAGCCAGGTCAACAACAAGATAAGAAAGCCATATCAACTATACATCGTGAAACCTCATCAAAACACCTCCAAGGACCTGAGAGTACATGGATGATTCTAGGACTCTACTACAAAACACCCAACAACAACAACATATCCAACCTTGTCTTCTATTGATCTTCTTGTTGCTCGGCCGCAACCTCACAACCACCACCATGTCTAGCTCGATCACCTAAAAAGGTTGAAACCAACGGGGTTAAACACACAGTCCCAGCGAGAAACATAACCCCCACCAAAACTATAAAACCTCAGGAGAGCTAGAACAAATAAAGAATGTAACTGATATAAGCATATCATATATGCAACATACTAAGCAAAACTATCTCTATAACATCTTACTAGGATATCTAAGAGGCATATAAACAGATAATGTATGGAACATGATTGACAAGACAAGTCTTATAGGATCTTATCATAACATCTGAGGAACATGTAATTAGCTGCAAGATATAACTAGGGCAACTATACAAACAAGGCCTCAACCAATGTTTCATGTTTGTCCTAATCAAATATATTATACGTCTGGATTATGATTTATTATGCCCTGAGGAAGTGAGCTGTACCGCTCAAATCCAACCTTCAGTTGCGAAACCCAAAGCTGGTGACAAACAAGGTCAATGGAAGAGCCAGAATCCACAACCTCTACCCTCGTGGTCAGTGCACGAGAACCAAAGCAGGACCGCAGTCTCTTGCTTACGTGACCTCAGTCACAAGGTTTGCTCATGCAGTCTACCCTTTTCTCTAGCCCACCTTGGTATAGGTTATGGCGCTAGTATATCTTGAGCCATGGGCCTATTCACCGTGCTCCTGAGCCATGAACACATTCGTGCTCTATCATACTGATCCATGGGCCTATTCACCATTCTCTATCACACATCTTGAGTCTACAACCGTAGTTGCACTCTAATCCTCCTATTTTTAGCTAGGAGAAACCCCACATATTCAACAATATGCGCTCCGGGTTAACCCACAGGAGAACCCATTTCACCATCACCAGCTCCTGACGATGATGGATATATAGTCAGGGAAAACTACATGAAAGATTCATCTATAATTAATTAACATATTTTAAGTGGATTGCGAGATTTAGCCAAGTTATGTAACATGTAAACTATAATAAAAGTAAACAACATAGATCTCATTATCATGTGTTACATTGTCACTCTTATTCTCAAAGCCATCAATATCATCCTGATCCATCACAAGGATCCACCATTACATGTTACCACTTGGCCTCTTGCCAATCATCAAGATCCATCTCAAGGATCAACATCACAGGGACTCAATCCCAACATCAAGGCACACATTGCCATTCCATGGGTAACACCCATCATATATCACTGGGTTCATCATAACCCTTGATGTTCCACATCATATCATTGTCATGCCATCATCATGGCCCCATCATAAAAATGGTACCTGCATGGTTAGCACAAGCATAGAGGTACAACTGTACTCATATAGGGGACATCTTAAACTTATTGCATACATCAAGAGAGATATAATTATGCTATTGGATGACTGTATCTTTGCATGACATTATCATATATAACTTTTCAATCAAGCATTAGGGTTACCAACCGAACACAAAGTACAACCCTCACTATAGATATATCAAGTAAGGGACAACCCTCACCAAAAGTATCACAACCCTTACCAAAACATAACGTTCCTCACCATAGGTGTATCAACCCTCACCAAAGGTGTAACGTTAATCACTGTCTTGGTTAACACTGCATAAAGGGTTGACATGGATATCGGTCAACATGTATCTCGGGTTGACACCTATATCGGGTTAACACTCAAGGTCAGGCCGATGACACCCATCACTCTTATAACATCAATATCGGGCAACACCCAAGAACATCATAACGGTTAACAGCTAACACCCTTCCTGGGTTATCACTCATAACGGGCTAACGTCCTACTGGACATGAGTCAAGATAACACACAAACTGATATCGCCTAAAGCCATGCCAGTTACACAATGCCATAACGAGCTAACACTTAATAGGCCGATATCGTCTAGGGGTTTCTATGTGCATAATACCCCATAACAGTTTAGCAACATATCGTGCAACATAGCCAACCTAGCCAATATCGTCCATGCATAACTCCTTAACGTGCAACAACTCAACATATCGATATCTCTCTTAGCCATAACGACTAACGTTGCATCCCGGGCAGAGCCTCATCCCTGGCAGAGCCTTATATCGGCCAAGATCTCAACTCAGCCAAACCCACATATCAGTCAAGGGGTCAACTAGGGTAACCACCTATCATATCGTCCAAGCCTTAACTAGGGGGATAACGGGCACCAAGATCACATCACAATATCGGGCAGTAAGGGATATCAGGTTACTCTACATATCGGGATGGTCATCTTCAACCTCAATACAACCACCAAAATGCCCTAAAAGATCAAGAGGATTGGTTCACCTCTCAACAACCAAGTGAGAGCGGTCTTGCACAATCTCAACACATATCAGGCAACATGGTTAGGATAACAACCAAATGACCAACCAAACTCTCAACTAGGTCAACATCCAACCAAAGGCTCACCTCTCAAATCCATGGTGAGAGAGAGGGGTGTTGCTTAAGCAACTAGAGTGTAGACTCACATCTCAACAACTAAGGGAGAGAGGGGCTTTGCCCACATAACTAGAGCTTAAGCTCACCTCTCAAGACCAAAGAGAGAAAGGGGTTTTGCCCCAAGAACACTCCACAACACACCATTGAATTAGGAGACCCTAGGCTCACCTCTCAACAAGTAAGAGAGAAGGGTTTTGCCCAAGGACACCTAGTCTAAGGTTTGGCCAACAAGATCCATGGTACATCTAGGGCAACAACATGACCATTAAAGCAAGAAACATATCTAGCAAGATAACATGGCCGATCAAGATAGCATATAACAAAGCAACATGGTAAGGAAGTAGTATAGTTAGGGTTAGGAGTTATGTAACCCACCTCAAGAACACTCCTCAAGCTCTAAAGCTCCAAGCACCAAGCTCCAAGCTCCAAGCTCCAAGACACCACCTTCGGCCACCTCATAAAGAGAAGAACAACTCATAACCACCATGGCCGAAAAACAAGCAAGAAAGAGAAGGTGCCAAGGAAGGAGAGAAGGATACTCACCATGAGAGAAGGAAAGGAGCAAGGGAGAAAGATGTATCGACCAAGACACTAGCTATATCGGCCACCACTTCCTCTTCTCCACTCCTAGCTCCACCACCAAAGGAAAGAGAGCAACTAAGGGCACTAAAGAGGCTTAGAAAGCAAGTAGGGTTGCTTATATACTAAGGGGTGAAGGGAGAGAGCATGGAAAGGTGGCACCCGACCCTAGAACACTTGTCCAAGGGTCATGCCACATGCTAACACCCCCAAAACCACTTGTCCATGACTTGCCACCCACTTAGCAAAGCAACTACCATATGTCTAAAGAAGGTGACACAAATGAGGCTAGGTGAAGGGTGTTTGTCACCCAACATGACAATCCAACACACCATGGCCGATACACATCTTGCCCGATACAACCAAGCACTCTTCCTGGCCGATACACCAAGGTCTAACCCGATATCAAGCCTCAACAAGGCCCAAGAAAGCCCAACAACAAGCCTAGGTTTCAACAAGCTTAAGAGAGGCCCAAAACAACTCAAGCAAGGCACCCAACTCATCCTCTTAACCCTAGAGGATGCAAAGAGAGAGAAAGACATCTCTCAAGGTGAAAAACTTGCACACTAACCCTAAAACTTGGGTAAATTGCAAGTTGCTCCTCAACCTCTCAACAAAGCACAAACAAAGCCTAACCACAACTTTAGGTGATTAGCAAACATCTAAACACAAGGTTTAGGCAAAGCAAACATGGTAAGCCCAAAATGAAGGTCAGGGTCCTTACAAGTCATAAACCCCTACAAAAGGATTTCACCCCTGAAATCTGAAGAGAAAAATGAGGGATACTTCCTCCTCATCTCTTCCTCAAGCTCCCACGTTTCTTCCTCAATGCCACGATGATGCCAAAGAACCTTCAAAAGAACCAGGTCCTTCCTCTTTAGCTTCTTCACTCTTCTATCAAGGATCAACACTGGACCTTCCTCGTAGGTCACATCTTCATCAAGCTCAACCTCAACTGGTTGTATCACTGTCTCTGTGTCTGGATGACTTTTCTTCAGCATACTGACATGGAACACTGGATGCAACATGTGCAACTCTGGCGGTAGCTCTAACTTGTAAGCCACTTTGCCGACACGTGCTATCACTGGATATGGCCCCATATACCTGGGAGCCAACTTGCCTTTCTGGCCAAACCTCAGCATGCCTTTCCATGGAGAGACCTTGAGATACACCTTGTCTCCCACCTAGAACTCTAGAGGTCATTGATGATTATCTGCATATGACTTATGTCTATCTTGTGCCGCTTTCAACTGTTGTTGTATCACCTTGATTTTTTTTGTCATCTATTGCACTAACTCAGGACCCAAAAGCTGATACTCACTGGACTCATACCAACATAAAGGATATCTGCACTTCCTGTCGTATAAAGCCTCATAAGGTGCCATGTCAATACTCTATTGGTAACTGTTGTTAGAGGTGAACTCTATCAAACTGAGATGCACGTCCCAACTGCCTAGGAACTACAAACACAAGCTCAGAGAAGATCCTCCAAAGTCTGAATAGTCCTTTCAGACTGTCCATCTATCTGGGGGCGGAAAGCGGTACTGAACCTTGACTGTGTTCCCAACGCTCTATGCAACTGTTCCCAAAAACGACTCATGAACTGAGGACCTCTATCAGAGACTATCGTTGCGGGTACACCGTGCAAACACACTATCTCATCCACATACACATGAGTAAGCTTATCTGATGTGTATGTCTTTTTCACAGGTATGAAATGGGTAGACTTCGTCAATCTATCCACTATCACCCAAATGGAATCATGATTTCTAGTTGTCCTCGGAAGACCAACATGAAATCCATGGTTACATGATCCCATTTCCACTGCGGTATCGACATGGGTTGCAACGTACCTACTGGCTTCTGATGCTCAGCCTTAACCTGCTGGCATATCACACACCTAGCCACAAACTCGACCACATCTCTCTTCAAGCCAGGCCACCAATACAGGTCCTTCAGATTGTGATACATTTTGGTGACACCTGGATGCATAGCATACATCGATGTGTGCGCTTCCTCGAGCACTAACTTCCTCAGATCATCAACATTGGGAACCATCATCCTGTTATGATAACAAACTAGTCCATCCTCAGACTCATGGAAACCATCACACTTCTCACTGTCAAAATCTGATCTGATCAACTGAACTACAACATCTACTTGCTGTACTTCTTTGATCTGTTGTCTCAACGTAGGCTTTACTTGCATCTGTGCCAACAGTCCTGCCAACAAAGAGACTTCTAACTGTACATTCATCTACCACAAGGAGATGAACATATCTCGCCTATGGCATATCAAGGAACTCAACTGTGCCTTCTTCATAAGAAAAGAAGAAGACTTCCTGCTAAGCGCATCAGCTACCACATTTGCCTTACCATGATGATGCTCTATGGTGCAATCATAATCACTGATCAGCTCCATCCAGCGATGCTATCGCATGTTCATCTCACTCTGCGAGAAGATATACTTTAGGTTCTTATGATCCGTAAAGATCTGACACATCTCCCCATAAAGGTAGTGTCTCTAAATCTTCAACGCATGAACCACCGCTGCCAACTCCAAATCATGTGTCGGATAGCTTTCCTCATGTTTCTTAAGTTGTCAAGAAGCAAAGTAAACCACATGATCTTCCTGCATCAGCACACAACCTAAGCCCTTCTTGGAAGCATCACAAAAAACAACATAGCCTTTCCCAGGCTCTGGCAGCACCAACACTAGAGCACTAGTCAGCTTCTCCTTCAATCTCTGAAAAGCTCGCTGACAATGATCACCCTAAACAAAAGGTACATCCTTCCTGGTCAACCTTGTTAAAGGTGGGGAATTGATTCCAACGTAGTAGGTATGTAGACAAGAGCAATGTTCACATGGTGCATCAAGCGTATGCCCTATTGACTATGATGTTAACTGCTCTATTAATAGTGTTTCATTGATCTAAGAGTGTACATCTTTAATGATAATTTTTGGTCAGTACAAAGTAGATATTTGTATAGTGGTTGGTAAGGGTCAGTTTGAGACTGTCTGGAGGGGGTATTTGAGAAATATCATTCATAATGTTTGTCGTCTTGTTGACTTTTTCCAACATATATAAAGGTAGCGTTTCCTGAAGGCGAGCAACATTTAAGCATAAGGGATTTTGATGCATTGAGTTGTATTCTATTTCCACAAGCTATTTTCCCATGTATTTCATGCATTATTGCTCATTTTGACATTATGTACACATTAATAATTGCTATTAGGATGTGAAACATTAATAATGCTCGGGCCTACTATCCAAGGCTCTAGTAGAGTTTTAGGAATGACGAATGTCCCCATAGACCACCACTAGCCTTAACTGTGCTTTGTCCTCACTCACATGCAAGTTAGGATAAACATCCTGGTTGGTCACCCATCCTTGTACTACTCTGGGATGAGCACTCTTAACCATAGATTTCCTTAGTGACGGGCTCCCTAAAAAGGAGGTGCACCTTTGATGATATGGGTAGTCCAATCATTCCTTTTAATATCATATTATTTCAGGCCTCAAATCCTAGTATGTTACAATTTCCCCCACTTAGACTTTTGATGTCCTCATCAAGGATCAACTATAGGGATCCATAATATTTCCCCATTTCAATGTAGACCTAGAATGGCCAATGGGCACCCAATTCCTGATCATAGAATACTAGCGCAAGGGTGGCTACATGACCATGGACAACCATTTCCATCAAGCCTGGACCGCAGGGTTCAAGACTAGCATGCCACATGCCCATCTGGGCCCCACCTACTGGAGGGGTTATGACTTTGATACCGTTAGTAACACTAAGGATCACTTCCCAAGGCTCTAGTAGAGTTTTAGGAATGACAACTGGCCCCATACACCACCACTAGCCTTAACTGTGTGCCTTTTCCTCACTCACACACAAGCCAGGATAAACATCCCGATTGGTCACCCATCCTAGTACTACTCTGGGCTGAGCACACTTAACCATAGAGTTCTTTAGTGATGGGCTCCCTGAAATGGAGGTGCACCTTAGTGATATGGGTAATCCAATTATTCCTTTTAAGATCATATTATCTGAGTTCTCAAATCCTGGTACGTTATAGAAACATTGCTACATCAAATAATAAGTAGTTTTATTAAAATTATATCAATATATCATATTTTGTTCGGACTTATGTTGGGTTTTCTATATTTCAAGTAATTTGAGCACTCACAAGGAAGCTCGGTGCTACCGAGTGTGATACAGACTTAACTCAAAAATCCAACATGGAGCTTAAAAAAATCTCAGTGCTACAAAGATACAACTAGATCTGAGATAGTGTTCAAGACCACCAAAATGCAAAGTCGTTGTAACCGAATTATGGTGTAGAGAGCATCAAAAACCTATGTTTAACAACTTGGCACTGTTAACCCACCTGTCAATAGTACCAACACTCAACAAATGGTTTGATTTAGTTGATGACTTGATGCCACCAACATCCAATTGGTGGTACCGACTTGACGGGATCAACGCAGATTGAATATCAATTCAGATCTTATGAATAGGGCTTAATGACGTCCTGAGTCCCACTTATGACCTAAGAGGAGTTTGGCTAGACCTATATATCATGTTCTATTCTACATAGCAGAGCAAAGAACCAAGAGAGGAGGCGACGGAGAAGACAACCACATTCGGGACAATTCAAGCACCTCCAAAGAGCATATTTGTAGCCAGAACACTGTAGAATCGAGATGTTCGCTAGAGGACATCTTCCAAACTAGTTTCACTAGGGGTTTACATTCGTTTCCTATATTTATCATGTTTTGTCTTTTCTCCTCCATGTATGAGACAACATAAATCATGTAGGGATAATCCCTTATTCCTTAGGATTCGAGAGTAGCCCAATATTACATTGTAATTGATTTCCATGATTTATAGTTATTTCTTTTAATTTTGAGATAAATCTATGATTTCTTAATGAATTGACTACGCTTGATCACCATATTTAATTACATAAACCATTAATTTCTTTAGAAGAGGGATTCAGGGTTGGAAAGGTTGTAGATTTACATAGCCTACATCGTGCCTTGGGAGAGGGTTTACGACTATGAAGGGTATAACCCGGAGGTATTGTTAATGCGCCTAGATAATTCCTAAATCACTAAGGGAATGGGATTTGTCTTAGTATAGGTATTGTATTATGCTACATGACCGTGTAATACTTGCTACAAGAGTGACAACCCACTGCCAAATGAGCGAGATAATTCAAAACAAAGTAAGGAATTCATACTAACATCCAAGATTAGCATAAAATAGAGTAAATTAAAGTTGATTCCAAATAAACATAAAAGAAGAAACATATTACATATATGTCCATAGACTATGCCACCTATATCATATATCATGCCAAAAGATATTACATATCATTGTTCAATATCTAACATACCACAAACATGTACATATGATAACATGTTCACATACACAAGCCATATATATACAACCATGGCATACTGCCAAAAACTCGTATCAATGTACAATGTCTACAAAACACCCCCAAAGACCTGCGAGTACAGGGGTGACACATAGGACTCTACTACAAAATACTAGCAACATATTTGACCTTTAGTATCTACTGCTCCTCTTGTTGCTCAGCCTCAATTGCATGATCTCTACCATGTCATACACGACCACCTAAAATATGTGGAAACCCACAGAGTGAGACCAACGTCGTAGTAAGAGATAAAACTCTCTGGCAACAACTATTATTAACACGGTTAAAAATATAAGCAGATTCAACTAAATAATATGGTTAAGGCAAGAAACACACATTAAACAGTTTAAGTAGCATCAACTGGTAAGTAGATCAAGTTATATGTTTAGAAGGAATATGAAGAACATGTATAATTGTTACCAACTTATAGCATAAGAAACAAGGCAAGAGGTCATCCAATGTGAATCGTGTTTTGACCCTAAATAATTAAACTACATGACTGTGTTATGTCTTTTATTTTCCATGAGGATTTGAGTCGTACCACCCAAATCCAACTGACCACAGCTAAGTCGAAATCAATGCCACACAAAATATGTGGAAGAGTCAGACTCAATGATCTTCACACACTACTATGTCACTTTGAGTCTGCACTGCAATGACATATCAATCAAACTACAAAACAACAACTTATAGTCAAATCTATAATCTTGTAAACACCTATCCCACCTTGGTACAAGTCATGACGCTAGAAACTAGGGTATATAACCCAATCACTAATGTACAACCACCACTATACTCTATCACATCATATCACGTTTTCACCATCACCTAGACTTGACCACAGTCGTTCTCAAAACACTTGGGATCAAGATGTCAATGACACATAGTCACTTGCATCTTGCATACTCAACAATATGCACTCCGATTTTCCCTTAGGAGTACCTGTTTCACCATCCAACAAAGTTTTGACTATGGAATGGATTTATGGCACATGACACTACATGATTAGGGTCTCACTTGATTAGTTATGCCAATTGTGTATCTTTTAATACATCCATCAAGTTACAATGTACAAACCTTAAACAAATTCTACAAAACTAGGGGTAAAGGTACAACTCCAGAAGATATAAAATGTATGAGGTATAAACTTGTCACATCATCACTTGATATCACTACCATACAAGGCCATCAACATTATCACATCACTAAGGAATAACAATCTCTCATTTCATCAATGAAGGATACCACCTCACACTACCAGTTGAGACTCTTCCAGTTTAAAAGACCCAAACATATAGTTCCTACATCACATTATTATCCCATCATGCCTTACAAGGCTCATAATTTTCACCCTTTGTCATTTAAGCATTACCATAGCAATCATCAACTATGATGATCATTCAACATGCAGCATTAGGGTTATACAAGTAGGAGAGAGAAAATATCATTACACGCTAATCACTTGAAGAAAGATAAATGTTACATCATGTATTATTAATTAGGGTTAGGGTTATCATGTAGCACTTATCATAACACACCATGGTGCATCATTCCCACATTCTTGGAGCACTACCGATCATACATCACAAAAATACAAATATCAACATGTATCGACCATGGAGATAAGGCATTGTAACAACCATATGACTCACAGATGTAGAGACCACAACACTAGGTCAGCACCTTGTTGCGACCGCAACACATCACCATAGGTAGGGACCCAACCATGTAAACCACCCTAGGTGTAGCGCCCACTACACACACCAAGTGAAGCGACCACTAAGGTGCAGCAAACATCAAGCCAAGTATAAACTGTAGCGACCAACATGTTGCGACCATCCAAGAACCAACCAAGGTATCGACCAAACCAACTAAACCAAAGGTAGCAACCAACACACATAGCATATGTAGTGACCCAAACTAGGGTTAGGGATAAGCTTGCGACCACAACAAGTCAATGCACATACAACCTCAAGGTGGACCACCACAAACATAGAGACCAAAGAGTTAGCACACTCAACATAGTGAACCAAAAAACATGAAGCATGTAACGACCCAAACAGGTGGTTAACTCCAAGAAACATGTCGATCAAAGTAGAAGAAAAATACTACGAGACTCAAGCATCATCATAGAGAAAAATCCATGATAGTTACACATCAAAAACCCTAAAATGACCTCTTCCTAGATTATCAAGTAACCATATGACTAACTCATGTAAACCAAAGTCAAGACTTCTAGTATCAAATAAAACTGAACCAAAACATGGTGACAAAACCAACAAACATGATGCATGTAAGAGGCAATAGCATCCACCATCATAAATATTTCGGGTACAATATTAGGGTTTAGGAGAAAGAGTAATCTATGAAAGAACACTTCAAATTCTTAAACCCTAGATAAGCTATCACCATACATCAGCTTATGATCATGTTTTAGATATAGAAAACTTGCATGCAAGCAGGACTATAGTGCAATAATAGAAGAGGGGAAAGTTAAATAACCCGCCTTAAATAAGATCAAGCTCCAAAGCCACAAGCTCAAAGAAAGAGAAGGAAGCTCCAACTAGGATCAACTCCATGGCCAACAAGGTCACCTCAAGAAGAGAAGAATACACCAAGGTCAAAGGAAAGCTTAAGAAGAGGGAAACATAAACCCTAGGCTGAACAAGAATAAGAAAGAAGAAAGAGGGGAAACTTAATCTCACTTAGGTACTACTATGATAAAACCATAGTCTTGACCTTAGAGAGAATTCCCTCAAGATAACCACCATGGTGATCCATAGTCTCACATACAAGAGAAGAAAAGGAAGAGATATGGTTTAAAGGAAATCAGATCAAAGATGTAGAACCACTTACCAAGAAGGAAGATCACCAAGAATTACCACAAGGAGGATGATCAAGCCCTAGATCACCACATGTAAAGGTGATCGACCACCATGCTCCAAGATCATCACCTTCTCTTACTCCACCAAGCTCAAGGCTGAACACAAGGGAGAAGAGAGAAAGAAAAGAGCCAAAGGGAATACTTGCATGTAAAAAAGAGGGTTTATATACAAGGGTAGGAGGGAGGTGAAAGATATGAAGTGTCAAGATATAAGAGCATCAAAAGGACACATGTCCCTCAAAGCCACGACCATGCAAACACACATGAAAGAATATCATTAAAATCTATGTGGTGTAGCGACCACTTCGGTCCTCACCTCGCATGGTCAAAGCAAAACACATGGTATCGGCTGCAACACAAACCATCCTAGGTATAGGTCGCAACACATCTCCACATGAGCAAACCCTTGTGACAAAAACCAAAGCTAGGACACCAAGGTCGCTACAAACCACAACCAAAGAAGAGCTTCAGTTGAAACACAATAAGAAGACTCACACACATAGGTCACTACACTCAAGAAACACATGCAAAACCATGCAAACCCTAAAACCACACATGATGCCACCTCATCATCCAAGATCCAAACAAGGCACCCCTAAGCATCATCCATCTCTCATGATGCTAAGGCACAAAAGGAAAAACCTACATGTGAGATATTGCAAGATAGACCTCAACATGGGTAAAATGCAACTTGTCCAAAATAAGCATAACTTGCTCAAACATCAACCAAACAAGTCCAAATTGAAAACATAGGCATGTCACATGTTATTAAGGTGCATAACAAGATTAGATTAAGGTTAAATCATCTTATTTAATCAAATCCAACCCAATCAAGCACTAATATAGGTTAGGGTTTCTAGCCCCTCTCGGCCACCACCTTTATAAGAAGGGAGCCTAAAACGTTCAGTGGATAATGACAAATCAAACTATAGAGCCCCCTCACCATCGAGTGCCCTCTCCATAGTCTTTGCTTCTCCGCCAGGTGTCCTTCGTAGGTTTGGCTGTGCCGAAGCCACTCTAACCATCGTTTCCACATCTGGAGCCCCTAACATCACCACCAGCTCACTAGGGAGCTTTGGCATCATGATTTTGACTAAGATCACATGTGTGTAGCTTTTCCCCTTTTTCTGTTGTTTCAACCTGTTAAAGAAATTCACCCCTTAGACACCCTTTTTTGCTCTATTTTTCCCATTGTTTTCCTTCGATGGCATGTTCTGGACACCCCCAAAGCGCTAGTCTTCTTCCCAGACTTGTTTTCTTTTCAACACCAATCTTGATACTTCACCCACCATGGCGGGTGTTGTCCTGAAAGGGTTTTTTTGACCACTCCATGACTTGTTTCTGGTCTCGACGAGTTTGGTCTGATACAAGGAAGATGATCCTATGATTGTATTCTCATAATATTCACAGATTTGAGGATTCATACTCTCGATATTTTGGATTTACTTTGACCTTTATTCCTTTGTTCTTCGTCACAAAGATGACGAACATTTTGGGGTATTGGTTTCCAATTTTTCCCTTGTTTATTTCCCCATGTAGTCACACAAGATGTGGGTAGCCATGTAATTTCATGCTCGAGTCTTCATAGTTGACCGAGTGTTTTGCTGAAGAGGACCAGGTCTAGGTGGTGGTTTGGGATTAGGCCACCTCAGCCTGCTTTTGGATATTACAATAATATGTGTATTTATTGAGTTTTCTTATTGGTTCGATCTTCGAAAATTCGCAACTAATTAATGCTTTGTCAGATGTTTTCCCAAAAATATGCGTTGGAAAGGGCTTTTCAAGATTTACAAGAGGATATAAGTTTCAAAGCCTGTTTTGAGATCGAGTTTACCTATTTTAATCAAGAACCCCAAAACCGTAGAAATTAGGTTGAATATAAATTATTAATGAATGTTAATTGTTATAACAGGGTAATTAAGGTTTCTCTACCCCAGGAACATGATTAGGTTTCCTAAATTTAACAAGAGAAACTAAGATCTTCTCTAAGAGAGAGGTAAGTGGTTCATGCACTTTAAACATAAGTATTTGATTGATTGTATATATGAATGTACAATGAATGCTATAAATGTATTATTTATTGTTTTAATTGTTAAAATCAAGGAATTTCTGATAAATTGAAAGTCATGCTTTGTTGTCAATATTTATTGTACCATATTTCATGAACATTAAGACTAATGTCAATAATAATGTTTAAGAGAAATTTAAGAGTTTTAAGGGAAAGATAATGTTAAAAGATAACTTATATAAGATCCTCATCAAGAGGATCCTTAGAGAAAAACTAAGATGCACTTCGGTGCATAAGATAAGAGGCACTTACATGCAACCCAAGAGGCACTTTGGTGCATAAGAGAAGAGGCACTTTGGTGAAAAACTTGAGGTTTCTAAAATAAGTCAAGATAAAAGAAGTAATTTGAAAGCAATTGTGTCCCTTTTTCAATGTTTAATATTTAAAGTTTATTTTTAGTTTAAATGTATTTTAAAGATATAATATGTTCAATTCCACTTAACACTTTGTTTGATGCATGGCTGGGGGTGTGATGCCTACACGAAAGGAGAAACATCACAGATTAAGCTATCTAAGGGCCAACTGAAGAAGGAGATCAAGGACATCTGAGACCATACCTGGTGGGGTGCCAACTATCCATAGAGTAGATTTCCTTTATGTTTATGAGACATGTGTTTTAGTACTATGAGTTTTATGAGAAAGTGTAGGATGTTTAAGAGTTAACACGTTCAATTTTGTTCATGTGTGAGCCATGTTAAGGACTTGAGTATGAGAACTATTATTTCATCCTATGTTGGTTTATGTACGAACTTTATCTTTATGCAATGATAATCGTTTTGTGACATCCCAGTGAGACTTATGCTTATGCTCAGTATTGTGCATGTTTTTAGAAATTAAGGTGCTACAATATGGTATCAGAGCTAAAATATAGTTGGCCACTAGGCTTTTCTCAGAATCTCATATACTTTATGTCCTCTTTTGTAGATGGCACCTAAGAAGAAAGGTGAGATTCCCATGGGTTGGGATGAAGATGATTCTCATAGCATAGGAGACCACCGGGCATCTCCACATAAAGAAACCCCCATGGTGCCCTTTGAAGTCTTGGTTAGGGCCCTTGCCACTACCTTGGGAAGAGGAGAGAACCAGTTAGACAACCCCAGGGTCAACCGTGAGATTTCCCTAATTCAATTCTTGAAGATCAAGCCAGATTCTTTTGCTAGAGAGGAAGAGTTGTATGTGGTGGGCAAAGCTGAAAGCTTATTGCAGAACGTGGAGCATTGTTTTCGTGACCTGGATTGCCCTAACCCATCTAGGGTTCATTTTGGGACTCACATGCTCAAAGGTGCTTCTAGGACTTGGTGGGAGAATCTGCTAGGATCCCGTGAAGCTGATGCTCCTCCACACACATGGGAGGAATTCATATAAGCCTTTAAAGATCATTACATATTCAAGGCTATGGTTGAGAAATAAGAAGAAGAGTTTTGCAACATTCTTCAAAAGGGTGATATGATAGTCACACAATACACCATGAAGTTTAGGATCTTGTAAGAGTATGGATATGATTATGATGAACGACGCAAGATGAAGAAGTTCATTAGGGGTCTCAAGGAGGACCTTAGTTTTTCTTTGTTTGGACGAGGATATTGTACCTTGTAGAGTGCCCTAGATGCCACCCTAGAACTAGAAGACCAACCAGGAAGAGTATGGAAGAAGGACAACCACTCCCACAACAACAACCACCATAATGACAAGAAGATAAAGGCTCTAACTAAGGTTGTTTCAAATCAACCTTTGAAGACTCAATGTGCCAAGTGCTCCAAGTATCATCTAGGAGAATGCAGGTTTGGAACCGGAGTGTGCTATGCATGTGTGAAACATGCCACATTATACCCAACTACCTCAAGTTTCAAAAGAAAGAGCCCATCAATGAAGCACTTAGAGAGAAGCGACATGCTATAATCTTCACCATGGTAGATGATGATGAAGATGATGAGAATGAATAAGGTATGCTTTAAGTTATTAAATCTCTTTAAGGTTATAGTTGTGGTTAGTCTCATCTTATGAATGACCATGTGTAGAATTATAAGTTAAACCTTTTATGTTAAGGACTAGGAAAACCCTAAGGTGGTTAGTACCCTAAAAATTTTGAGGATGAAATTTTATAAGGTGGGTAGAATTGTAACACACTAAATTTTGAACCTTATAAAATGACCTTAATTTGAAACCCTAATTTGTTTTTGTTTCAAAATTAATTTTTAATAAATAGACTTATGTGATGATGGTTCCCAAATATGTTACATAAAGTAATTTGCATAAGTTTTGCACTAAATTGAAAGTTAATATCATCAATTTAGCCCTAACTAATGCATAATTCACATTTAGGGTTTAATATGAAATTTACCCAATCAATGTTCTTTTATGGCCTCAAAATTTTAATATAAGTTGGTTTAGATAATTTGAGGAGTTTTCCAAAATTTTATCCCCAAAATCTTTAAAATAGTCATTTTGTGATTAATTAAAGATTTATGCTAAAAAGAGAAGTATAATACACTAAGATGGTCAAATCAGGAAAATAACTATATTTTTGGGTTCCTTGTGTCCCAATTAAGTAAGACACGAAATTTGAGAAGATTTGGACCTTCATAGCTAATCCAATTGAACTAATAAAGAAATAACCTAATTTAATAAATAATCCTAAATTACCTAGTCCTAAATCTAACTGGAATTTGATCCAATCGACAATATGATGTACTATTGGTGTCACGCGGGGGAGTGTCTCCCTTGGGTCGGACTCTTGGACCCCAAGATCCGCAAAGACGGGGTTGTCATCTATGCCCGTCTATGTCCATTTGGGACTGGGACAAAGCGCTGAGAACCCAGCTCCCCTTCAACCTCCTCCTCTCTGTATGTTGTATCCCGTGAGAAACCGAGACCCATTTCACCATTCTCGCATCCTGGCAAGTCTCTAGATCCCAAAATCTATAGGGATTTGTGCCCTATTTTCCCGATCGATAAGGAGCCCTGCACCTCCCCTGTTTCCCGCACCGGCTGGGTTTCTAGCCCCTCTCGGTCACAACCTTTATAAGAAGGGAGCCGGCAATGCTCGCCAAATGACAATGAACCAAACTACAGAGCCCCCTCGCCCTCAAATGCACTCTCCATAGTCTCCGCTTCTCCATCGGGTGTCCGCGGTAGGTTTGGCTGTGACGAAGCCACTCTGACCATCACTGTTGCATCTGGATCCCCTAATGACGCTACCAGGTCACTAGGAAGCTTTGGCATTAGGAGTTTGGCTAAGGGCTAGTTTGGTTGGATGTAATACTAACCAACATCAAGAGTTCTAAAACAGGAAATGGTAAGCGATGACTTGAAGCTGCAACATATCCGTCTGGTACCTAGTAGATTGAATGCAGAATGTTGAATGGTTAACGTCTGGTTGGATGCAGTTCATAGTTGCAAATGACAGCTGTTATTAAAAATTACAGTAGCAGGTATCCGCGGCAGCCACAACTGTATACAGTAGGCGTTCTAATTGATGCAGCGCCAGTTGCAGAAATGAAACCGCGCCCGATCAGCTTGCAGTTCATTTTCTTAGTTTTGTATGGCGTCCAAGATCGCAGGTGTGCAGTTTTTCCCCTTTTTTTGTGTTGTTTCAACCTATTAAAACAATTCACCCCTTGGACTCCCTTTTTGCTCTGGTTTTCCCATTGTTTGCCTTCGAAGGCATGTTCTGGACACCCCCAAAGCGCTAGTCTTCTTCCCAGTCTTGTTTTCTTTTCAACACCAATCTTGACACCTCGCCCGCCATGGCGGGTGTTGTTCTGAAAGGGGGTTTCTTACCACCCCACGACCTATTTCTGGTCTTGACAAGTTCGGTCTGATACAAGGAAGATGACCCTACGATTGACTTCTTGCAATATTAACATATTTGAGGAGTCATACTCTCAAGATTTCGGATTTCCTTTGACCTTTCTGCCTTTGTTCTTCGTCACAGAGATGACGAACATTTTGTGGTATTGGTTTCCAATTTTGCCCTTGTTTATTTCTCCATGTAGTCACGTGAGATGTGGGCAGCCATGTAATTTCATGCTCAAGTCTTCAGAGTTGACTGAGTGTTTTCCTGAAGAGGACCGAGTCCAGGTGGTAGGTCAGGATTAGGCCACCTCAGCCTAGGACCACACAACCCTTTTTAGATATTACAATAATACGTGTATTTATTGAGTTTTCTTATTGGTCCGGTTTTCAAAAATCCACATCTAATTAATGCTCTGTCAGAACATTTTCCGAAAATATGCATTGAAAGGGTTTTCTGAGATCTACAAGATGAAATAAGTTTCAAAGCCTGTTTTGAGACTGAGTTTCCCTATTTTAATCAAGAACCCCAAAATCTTAGAAATTAGGTTGAATATAAATTATTAATGAATGTTAATTGTTATAACATGGTAATTAGGGTTTCTTAACCCCAGGAATGTGATTAGGTTTCCTAAACTTAACAAGAGCAACTAAGATCTTCTCTAAGAGAGAGGTAAGTGGTCCATGCACTTTGAACATAAGTATTTGATTGATTGCATATATGAATGTACAATGAATGCTATAAATGTATTATTTATTGTTTCAATTGTTAAAGTCAATGAATTTATGATAAATTGAAAGTCATGCTTTATTTTCAATATTTATTGGACCATCTTTCATGAACATTAAAAGTAAAGTCAAGAATATTCTTTAAGAGAAATTTAAGAGTTTTAATAGAAAGATAATGTTAAAAGATGTAACACATAGGCCCACTTCCCTAGGCTATAGTAGAATTTTAGGAATGACGTCTGGCCCCACAGACCACCACTAGCGTTAACGACGTGCTTTATTGTAAGGTCCCTGACCTTCATTTTGGGCTTACCCTGTTTGCTTTGCCTAAACCTTGTCTTTAGATGTTTGCTAATCACCTAAAGTTGTGGTTAGGGTTTGTTTGTGCTTTGTTGAGAGGTTGAGGTACAACTTGCAATTTACCCAAGTTTTAGGGTTGGTGTGCAAGTTTTTCACCTCGAGAGATGTCTTTCTCTCTCTCTTAGCATCCTCTAGGGTTAAGAGGATGAGTTGGGCGCCTTGCTTGAGTTGTTTTGGGCCTCGTTTGAGCTTGTTGAAACCTAGGCTTGTTGTTGGGATTTCTTGGGCCTTGTTGAGGCTTGATATTGGGTTAGACCTTGGTGTATCGGCCAGGAGGAGTGCTTGGTTGTATCGGGCAAGATGTGTATCGGCCATGGTGTGTTGGATTGCCATGTTGGGCGACACACACCCTTCACCTAGCCTCGTTTCTGTCACCTTCTTTGGACATATGGCAGTTGCTTTGCTAAGTGGGTGGCAAGTGGTGGACAAGTGGTTTTGGGGGTGTTAGCATGTGGCATGACCCTTGGACAAGTGTGCTAGGGTCGAGTGCCACCTTGCCATGCTGTCTCCCTTCACCCCTTAGTATATAAGCAACCCTCCTTGCTTGCTAAGCCTCTTTAGTGCCCTTAGTTGCTCTCTTTCCTTTGGTGGCCGAGCTAGGAGTGGAGAAGAGGAAGTGGTGGCCGATACAACTGGTGTCTTGGACGATACATCTTTCTCCCTTGCTCCTTTCCTTCTCTCGTGGTGAGTATCCTTCTCTCCTTCCTTGGCACCTTCTCTTTCTTGCTTGTTTTTCGGTCATGCTGGTTTTGAGTTGTTCTTCTCTTCTTGAGGTGGCCGAAGGTGGTGCCTTGGAGCTTGGAGCTTGGTGCTTGGAGCTTTAGAGCTTGAGGAGTGTGCTTGAGGCGGGTTACATAACACCTGACCCTAACTACTACTTCCTTACCATGTTGCTTTGTTATATGCTATCTTGATCGGACATGTTATCTTGCTAGATATGTTTCTTGCTTTACTGGTCATGTTGTTGTCCTAGATGTACCATGGATCTTGTTGGCCGAACCTTAGACTAGGTGTCCTTGGGCAAAACCCCTCTCTCTTAGTTGTTGAGAGGTGAGCCTAGGGTCTCCTAATTCAATGGTGTGTTGTGGCGTGTTCTTGGGGCAAAACCCCTTTCTCTCTTTGGTCTTGAGAGGTGAGCTTAAGCTCTAGTTGTGTAGGCAAAACCCCTCTCTCCCTTAGTTGTTGAGAGGTGAGTCTACACTCTAGTTGCTTGAGCAACACCCCTCTCTCTCACCATGGATTTGAGAGGTGAGCCTTTAGTTGGATGTTGACTTAGTTGAGAGTTTGGTTGGCCGTTTGGTTGTTATCCTAACCATGTTTCCTTATATGTGTTGAGGTTGTGCAAGACCCCTCTCACTTGGTTGTTGAGAGGTGAGCCAATCCTCTTGATCTTTTAGGGAATTTTGGTGGTTGTCTTGAGGTTGAAGATGACCAACCCGATATGTGGAGTAACCCGATATCCCTTGCTGCCCGATATTGTGATGTGAGCTTGGTGCTCGTTATCCCCCTAGTTAAGGCTTGGACGATATGATAGGTGGTTACCCTAGTTGACCCCTTGACTGATATGTGGGTTTGGCTGAGTTGAGCTCTTGGCCGATATAAGGCTCTGCCCGAGATGAGGTTCTTCCCGGGATGCAGCGTTAGCCGTTATGACTAAGAGCGATATCGATCTGTTGAGTTGTTGCACGTGAAGGCGTTATGCATGGACGGTATCGGCTAGGTTGGATATGTTGCACGATATGCTGCTAAACTGTTATGGGGTGTTATGCACCTAGAAACCCCTTGACGCTGTCGACTTGTTAAGTGTTAGCCCGTTATGGCACTGTGTGACCGACGTGGCTTTAGGCGATATCGGTCTCTGTGTTATCTTGACTCATGTCCAGTAGGACGTTAGCCCGTTATGAGTGATAACCCGAGAAGGGTGTTAGTTGTTAACCTTTATGATGTTCTTGGGCGTTGCCCGATATTGATGTTATAAGAGTGTTGGGCATTATCGGCCTGACCTTGAGTGTTAACCCGATATAGGTGTCAACCTGAGATACATGTTGACCGATATCCATGTCAGCCCTTTATGCAGTGTTAACCAAGACAGTGATGAACGTTACAACTTTGGTGAGGGTTGATACACCTATAGTGAAGAACGTTATGTTTTGGTAAGGGTTATGATACTTTTGGTGAGGGTTGTCCCTTACCCGATACATCTATAGTGAGGGTTGTACTTTGTGTTCGGTTGGTAACCCTAATGCTTGATTGAAAAGTTATATATGATAATGTCATGCATAGATACACTCATCTAATTGCATAATTATATCTCTCTTGATGTATGCAATAAGTTTAAGATGTTCCTTGTATGAGTACAGTTGTACCTCTATGCTTGTGATAACCATGCATGTACCATTTGTATGATGAGGCCATGGTGATGGCATGACAATGATATGATGTGGAACATCAAGGGTTATGATGAACCCAGTGATATATGATGGGTGTTACCCATGGAATGGCAATGTGTGCCTTAATGTTGGGATTGAGTCCTTGTGATGTTGATCCTTGAGATGGATCTTGATGATTGGCAAGAGGTCAAGTGGTAACATGCAATATTGGATCCTTGTGATGGATCAAGATGATATTGATGGCTTTGAGAATAAGAGTGACAATGTAACACATGATAATGAGATCTATGTTGTTTACTTTTGTTATAGTTTACATGTTACATAACTTGGTTGAATCTTACAGTCCACTTAAAATATGTTAATTAATTACAGATGAATCTTTCATGTAGTTTGCCCTGGCCATAGATCCATCATCGTCAGGAGCTGGTGATGGTGAAATGGGTTCTCCTACGGGTTAACCCAGAGCGCATATTGTTGAATATGTGGGGTTTCTCCTAGCCAAAAATATGAGGATTAGAGTGCACCTACGATTGTAGACTCAAGATGTGTGATAGAGCATGGTGAACAGGCCCACGGATCAGTATGATAGAGCATGAATGCATTCATGGCTCAGGAGCACGGTGAATAGGCCTGTGGCTTAAGATATACTAGTGCCATAACCTGTACTAAAGTGGGCTAGAGAAATATTAGAACCTGTTACACTAAACGAGATTACTCAAAACGTAAAACACAATCAATCACTAATTAATCTCATACCCAACATATGGGTAAATTAAAACCGATTTCAATGTCATTACTTTCTCAGAATCATTTTCATAAGAGCCCAACATCTTTCTTTTATCCATACTAGGCCAAGAATTTGATACAAATGTTCTATTGCCTTAGCCACAAAATATATACACAGAAGAACAATATTTGTATATATCATACAAACAAGCATTAACATGCTAACAAAATCCCGATTCATTTGAAACACCATATATAAACTTTTCCTGCCCGAACCTGAGAGTACAAGGATGACTCTAGAACAAACTAGACATCTAATCAGCTTTATCAAATATTCATTACTATAGCTCCTCTTTTCTGCCACATGTTTGTTTTCGTCACTTTCGATTACCTAAAAAAAATATGGCGAACCACAAGGGTGAGACCCATGTCCCAACAAGAGATATAACCTCTAACAACGTTTATTGATTACAACATTTTTAAGTAATTAAACAGTTAATCAGTTTAATCAGATATAACAAATAAGATCAACAGTACTGATGATTAACAAAATACATAAAGGAGCTGATGATAACAATCATCATTAGCCAGACTATCATCCTTTATATTGTTTTCAATATAAGCAATTCAGTAGCATATGCAGTTCTAGCATCATGAGCAAGTCTAGTAACATAGCATAGCTAAAAACATGAGCATGTCTAATTGGTTGAACATATCAACATCATAAGAAGAGCTAACAACATAAGCACAACTACCTGGATAAGCATGATTAGCAGTATATGCATCTCTAGTTACAAAGGCATGGCTAGCATGCTAAATATAACTAACAACATGAGATATCTAGCATCATGATTATAATCATCCGTAGAAGTATAGTTATCAACAAAAGCATAGCTACTGTATGTACGCATCTACAATCTTAAGAATATCCACAACCTAAGTATATCTACTATCTCTTAATTGCACTAAGCATCATCTTTATCTAAAGATAACAAACAAGGGTTATCATCCAATGTGAAACGTCAAGTATAACCCTAAACAAATATGCTACACGACTGTATTACAACTTTTATTATGCCCTGGGGAATTTGGATCGTACCATTCAAAGTCCAACCGACCCTTGTAAAGGGCTATTTGGTTCTGTACAAGATCTAGGAGTGCCGGTATCCTAAGATCTCTTCCCCTCAGTCAGTATGAGTAAAAAGGCAGTGACATATCAGTCAAAGCTGCCACCACAACGACATTTAGTCAAGATGATAACCACTAGTCTGACCTTGGTATAGGTCACGACACAATCACTGAGGTACAACCGCAGTTGTCCTCTAATCACATCATGTTATAATCACCGAGACACGACCGCAGCCATTCTCAATCACATCAGATGTATGAAGCATAACCATAGCCAACCTCCACAATCTACATTGTGGATGACAAGGATATATCCTCAACCTGCCACCCCCACATACTCAATAATATGTGCTCTGAGTTTCCCTTAGGAATAATCGTTTCACCATCCAGCAAGTTCTGACACTGAAGATGGCTCTGTGGCACATGGCACTACATGATTAGAGTTGCACTTGATTAGTTATGCCAATTAGGTACATTAAGGCTGCATCAAACAAGTGGACATACAAACCCTAATTCACTTCTAGCAAGCATATAAATATCAAAACTTGAAAAGATATAAAACATATGAAACATAATTTCTCATCTCATCATCACATGGTAATATTCACTTGCCATTCATGAGACTACACCAGTCATCATGCTATCACAAGATAATAATCTTTTCACAATATCACAAGGTATCAACCCTTATCGACATAAGAGGATTATTCCTCATTCAAGGCTCAACCATGCCCAAAGGTCATTAAGACCATCATACTATCATAGGATATAAATCTTTTTCACAATATCACATGGTATTAACCCTTATCAACACAAGAGGATTACACCTCATTTAGGGATCAACCATGCCCAAAGGTTATTAATACCATCATATTATTCCCTACAAGATCATCATTATCTTTACATGCCTTATAACAAGGCTCAATAGCATTACTTACATATAACACACTGGATCAACACAATATTGCATTAATGAGCTAGGAGATATTCATGGTCAATCATAGCATGGTTATATTAACATTAAGAACATTCCTTTATTACATCAACATGCAAGGAATATAGATATGATTAACACTCATCATATTCATAATGTACATGTTTAGCATAAGAAAGTATCAACCATGTGGCTATGATAACCAACAATTAACATATTAAGGTTATGATCATATTAAGGAGGTTATTCCACCATAATTCCATCATATAAGAATGTTAAACATGAATACTCATCTTTATCTATTTGCATTAGAGTTATGTTCAACAAGATAAATCATATTAATGTTACTAATCAACACTTATACCCAAATCCTAACTCACGACATCCCCATTGGATATGGATGCATAAGGTGAAGCATCACTATCACATTCCCTACTTTTCTCAAGTATGAACCCACACATAAATTGAGACGTGCCGTTCAAACAAAATGTCATTAACCAAGCGGAAGTGATCATTTGCAGCGGATTAACAAAATCACTAAAAATTAAAACCATTTACAAAGAGATCCATTTCCAGGAAACTCTTATAACAAGAACCAAAATATTATATACACATACATTCCGGTTCACAAAGTAAATATCCTGTACCATCCCTTCTTGAGGGTTACAAGTATCAAATGGTCTGTTAAAAACTATACACAGGCAACATAAGAACCTCGAGGCATCATGCCAAATTATCAGATCGATCATAAAAGCACTAACTACTAACTCCTAGGACCTGAGAGTACAGAGACGACACATATGACTCTATATACAAAACATGACAGCCAGTGCCTCTACCTGGAATATCACTGTTGTCCTTGATGTTCTTGCTGTTGTTCTTCCCCTGCTATAGGGTTTCTGTCTCTTCTTCTGTGTCTACCTAAAAAGTTGGATCCCATGGGGCGAGACAATTGAAATTTTCCCAGCGAGAGATATAACTCTCCACCAGAAATGTTATTATTGCAAATTAATAGAATAAAACTTAGCAGAAGAATCATATATATTCAACAATATATAAATCAATGTCTAAGCCGATTAGAGCAATATTCTTATTTAAAGTATTTCAGCTATGACTTGATAAAGCAGCATGTCACTTATCATGTAAGGAAATGAAGAACATATATAACATTTATCCATTCTAGGATATGATAAGCAAGTTAACATCAACCATTGATTTCTCGTATTTCAACCTTAAGCAATTATGATACACGACTGACTACATTTTACAGTCATACTTAAGCCCTGAGGAGATGAGGTATACCGCTCATAATCCAACCGACCATTGTGAAATCGAAATCGGTACCATACATAGGTCAAGGAAGAGCCGGATTCCCATGACCTCATCCTCCTCAATCAGTGTGAGGACAAAATGTAGGACATCTTGTGTCTCTACTAAATAGCTTTCTAGGGTATCCTGGCAATTTCTCTATAGAGTTACAATGGCAGCTGTACTCTCTTCGCAATCGAGAGATTTCATGTTTATCTCACATCGATACGACATTAACATCATCGGGAGATTAGTGATACATCCATCCCGACATTCGGGAGATTAGTGATACAT
Source organism: Alisma plantago-aquatica (assembly GCA_963693085.1). Taxonomy (NCBI): domain Eukaryota; kingdom Viridiplantae; phylum Streptophyta; class Magnoliopsida; order Alismatales; family Alismataceae; genus Alisma; species Alisma plantago-aquatica. The sequence goes on along the minus strand of OY856409.1, from coordinate 1,061,077,684 downwards.
CCATCCCAGCATATATTTATAATGAAGGATTGAGAGATTTAATATTTATCTCACATAAATTCCTCCATTAGGGCGTAAGGATATTCATGCCCATAACCCCCACATACTCAATAGTATTCCCTCCAGGAGTTCCCGTAGGAAAACTTGTTTCACCATCACCAACTACTGACGATGATGGATCTATGGCCAGGGCTCTACATAATAAGATTTCACTTGATTAATCAAGTACATTACCATATTATTTTAGCATCAGTCAAGTTTTCAAATATAATTCATTATAACATTTGCTACTCAGAATATGTAATACTTCTATCAAGTACTTATCAAAGCTTTATAAAACATTGGGATCTCAATCCCTTGTCATATCAGAGGCTTTCTCATCCCTTAGCATCTCATCATCATGATTATGGAATATGGGTATTCAAACCCTCAATTCATCAAAGAACACTTGTTACCACTTATTAAATAAGTAATATCTTCAGGTCATCTGACCAAGGTAAACATGATACTTGCAATACATGCATCTCACATGGCTCTCAAAGCCATTTACTTTCCTGTTACCTCTCACTAGGAAACAAAGAATATTATGGCTCACAAGGCCCATAAAACAATTTCAATAATAAAACATCATAGCTCATACCTGGCTATGTCCAACATCTCATGATACCTGCATGATTAGTACACATGATAGCAATTGTATCAATTACATATCAGCACTATGCAATGTAATGGTAGCATCATTATTCACTCATTAGGGTTAGGGTTTCCCAAATTCATGTCAATTAGGGATACTCATCCCATTACCCAAAAATTAGGATTATGGTTTATCATCAAATTGCCCAAAATTAGGGTTTCATGCACTATAACCCAAAATTAGGGTCACATACCTTCACCCTATATTAGGGTAGGATTTCATGTAGCATTACATAGCATCACCCTGGATTAGAGTTTCACATCACATCACTACATTAGGGTTTCATATGAGATCACCCTTGATTTGGGTTTCACATCACATCACTACATTAGGGTTTCACATGGCATCACATAGTATCACCATGGATTAGAGTTTCACATTACATCATTATCTTGAATTAAGGCTCTTTATAACTTTTCCCCCAAATTAGAGTTTCATATAACTTTACCCGAAATTAGGGTTTCATGAAGCATCCTCTTGTATTAGGGTTTTTCATTATATTACCCTAAATTGGGAGAAATTATACTTCACAAATTGGAAATATGTAGAAATTGCCTCTTGGTTGAAATCAAGATTGACCAAGGGGCGCTATGGTCAAAGTCAAGGTCGACCTAAAATAAGCTTGACAAAATGCTTATTTGTACATCATTTTACTGCAATCAATCTTAGTATATTGAAAACAAAATTTTTAGTGATTAATCTAATATTGATTGTGACCTTAGAATCCTTAATTTATCTTGACTATAAAATTAAGGGGGAGCTCACAAAAACTATTTTGATTATAAGATTAAGAAGGAGCTTACAAAACCTTGTGAACATCATAAAGATAAATTGAAACATGTTATGACCTTAGTATTTTTAATCTTGGCTATGAAAATAAAGGAATCTACAAATTTCATGAATATGATATATTTCTTGTTCTTAATGGAATTCTCCAAACAAATCAGGGCTTAACATCCCGTGCATTTGGTTAGAGATACTTTTCATGTACTCTACTAAAAGCTTAAAGGATTCTCATATCATTTCAAGGCTTAACATCCTTTGCAAATGATTGAGAAATAAATTGTGGCTAAATTTAACAATAATTGCTTTGCATTAATCTCTTTCTTTTAAATTGAATATCTCTTTAAAGGAGAGCATAGCATAAAATTAAGGGGGAGAAATAAAAAGTCATACTAAATGATTATCTTGGATATCTTTTTGAAATGACAAAGGGGGAGAAATAATATAAAATAAAAAACATAAACTAAAATGAGTTTCATAATATCTCGGCCAGAACCCACTTGCAAAACAAGAATGGCTACAAAAGGTAAACTTCAGGTATGAAACACATATGATTTATATTTCCTTATTTTATATTTTGGAAATGTTTGTCATCTTCAAAAAGGGGGAGATTGTTGGCTAAATTGGACATTATTATAATCCCTTTGTTTTGATGATGACAAACATTTCATTCTTATGGATCTAACGTGCTACTTGTGTGTTGCAGGAATTAGGTGGATGACAAACTACTTGGAAGATCTATATGCTCTAATTGCTTTTATTAATGATTGTAATCAAATGTAAAAACTTATACAAGATATATAATGTACAAGTACTTAGACATCATGTAAATCAAGCGTTAGATCTTCCCTAGCCAATCAAAGCACTAAGATAGGTCATTCCCTAAAATAGTGTCACAACTGCACACTCATACACACACTAAGTACTTAGTTTAAAACATTTAAATAGGGTTAATCTCGGTCGACAAAATTCTCGACCGAGACACTCTCGATCGACAAAATCTTCGACCGAGAAAGACCCAGGTAGCCATTAGACACAACAGACAAGGTAGTTGCGAGTTGGATTAGAATGTTATATACACTTGCTCCAGACAGTCCCTCAATCGACAAGTCCTCGACCGAGAAGGACTCTCGGTCGACAATTCTTCGACCGAGATGGGTTCTGTCTGCACTTTTCAGAGTTAATTAACTAGCCGTTGTTAAAGCAACTAATGGTTACCTAACGGCTAGTTAAGCACTAAGAACCCCCTAGAAATTGTCTAGAACGTCCTTAAGCATCCATAGGCCATTCCTATAAATAGGACAAGCCATAGGACACCCAAACACACACTTGTGCAACACTTGAGCATATACTTGCAATTGGCTATTTATTCTTGTGAGCAATTTAGAAACTTCAACATTTACTACTCATTTCCATTGCTCTAATTTTGTGTCCTATAGGCTAGCATCTCCTACCCATAGAACTTACACTTTCATATACATTGGTTAGGAAATCAAAACGCTTGATATAGGAAATCAAGCCTTGTGCTACAACAGTATTGTAATTTCTATTTTTTCTTCTTGTTCCTTTATATCTTTTGTACTCTCCTTGCTACTCCTAGGGTTGGAGGCTGTGGATTGGAGAGGGTTTGACTTCTCAGGTGGAGAAGGGTCTTCTCAGTGGAGAAGGTGGACTTTGGGCTACTTCAAGAAGGCTGTCTCAACGGGAAGCTACTTCAAGAGGAAGGCTACTTCAAGGGGGAGTTTGAGGTTACTTCAAGGAAGGCTGCTTCGAGGTTGGTGAGACTACTTCTAGGTGAAGGCTATCCGAAGGGTTTGGTGAAAGTGTTATAATTTTATGTAACATCCTTGCGAGGTAATAAAATTGAATACTTTCAAAATCCCGGTTGGGTAAGCAACCGGGTAGTGGATTGACTGCCTTAGTATTTGCTAAGGTTGGAACCACTCTAAATCCTTGTCCCCTTGTCCAATATTTTTGTGGTTGCTTGCTTTGGTTGAATTATTATTAAAATATCCATAAAACCCTATTCACCCCCCTCTAGTGGTTTTTCATTCTCTTGTGCTGACCAAGAGGTGTTGGGGAGGTCATGGATTCTTGGTCTTCCATTGACCTTACACGACATATATTTCGACTTAAGTAGTGGTCATTTGGAGCATGAGTGGTATACCTCATCTCCTTGGGGCATAAAAAAAGATGTAATTCAGCCTTGTAGCATATTTGCATAGGGACAAATTGTGAATAATATTGGATGAGCCTTTGCCTTGTTTTTGTACAATTTAGTTGACAAGAGATATACATGTTCTTCATATTCCTTCTTAGCTGATAAGATGTTCTACAATTCAGTTGCAACTTCTCTTAACTACTTCAATAGTATTACCTACTTATCATGTTATAGCTTTACTTTATGCTCTTCTTAACCTTATACATGTGCTTTAATAGACATTGGCAGAGAGTTATATCTCTCTCTGAGACATTTGGTCTCACCCTATGGGTTTCCACATCTTTTAGGTGGTCATGCATAAAGAGTTAGAGATCATGCAGCTGAGGAAGAGTAGTAGATGATCAGGTTGGATGTGTTGCTAGTCTTTTGGTGATAGAGTCCTAGATGTCCTCCATGTACACTCAGATCTTTGGAGGTGTTCTCGATGTGTTTTTTAGATATGTTATCGATATGAAGTTTTTGGCCTGTGAGTCTTGGTTTTATAGATATGGCATGTGTATATGTATATATGTGGAACAAGTACCTCATGTAATAGATGAATGATATGAATGATGTTGTACAGTGATATAAGAACCTTGTGATAAGATATCTAGTGCATATGACAGGCTTGTGGTCTTATATGTGATATGTTTTTGTCTCATGGTGCTTTTGTGGTTTTAATTTCCTATGTTTTCTCATAATCTACTTGCATAGTTATAATTCTGTGTTTGGTTTTGAGTAATCTTGTTTATGGCACGTCGGGGCATCGCACATTGCTTTAGACAAACCCTAGGTTCTAGCCAGGCCAGTGTCACATTGGATAAGGGAGTCCTCATAAACCAACTTAATGGTGTAGAGGAAAATATTGTTAGACCCAAAACAATGATCCATTCTAGACACTATTACCACCAAATCATGCCTTAATAATTCCCCTTAAATTTCTACAAATTACCTAAAATTATAAATTATTAAATATTATTTGAAATATAAGGCTCTAATACCGTATGTAACATCCTCACTTTTCAACAACCCCCAACTAAGGAAGTCCAAAAAATTGATAGCCATTACTTAAACATTCCCCAAGGTTCCAAATTTAGAAAATTATAAATAACATCAAATAATTTCCATTAATTCAAATATATTGTTTACAATATGTTCCTCAAGAACTTACATAACTTTCCATCATCAGAATTGTACATATGAGAATTATATGAGAAGTATCTATCTAATCCTCCTTACAAGTTAACTTTAATGTCTTCAAGTACATTTTTTTGTCCATCATATCTTGATATCATCTTATCTAGCATGTACCTAAAACATCATGAAACAAAATCATAGATTAGCATATGAAAAAGTGTGCAAGTACATAACAACATATATTCAACAAGTATTTGCAAATAAGAACTACCATTTTCTTCACATATTCTTCCTTTATGTGATACTTATAGTGGCATTATAGTTGAACATAATGTAAATAAACATGCAACATTGTAGTTGTTCAATCCTCGAGAAACAATCAAAAAACACTGACAAACTAATGCATGTAGCCATAAGCGTAACCACATTGTAGAACCATGCAGATCTTGCAGTCATTAAGCATATTATCCATTCAAGTAAGAAAATCGAGCAATCAACTCTAATCTAGATGCATGTAAATCTGAAAGTGTTACCATCACATTAAATTAGATCAAACCCTACTCGGGTCCTAATATATGATTTACGTGTTCTTGACATTGAGTTATCATTATAGTTATGCTTTGAAACCCTAATTTCTATACCCAACATATCCTTTCATGACAATCACTTAGATTTGATTGGTTTCATTAACAACATAGCAAGTTAGTATCTTTAATCCTAATCCATCATATTCATGATTATTCACATTAAAAACCCTAACTACTCATTGTTACCATTATCTTCTTAATTATCATTATACTCTACAAGATCAGATAGTGTCATAAAAAAGGCTTTAATGTTTTCAACATTATAATACCCAAATCTAGGGTTTCTATGCATTCATTACATTAAAGATTGCATCATTTTGCACTTTTGGAAAAGGACGATTTGTCCAGTCTCATTTATATTTTACTTGCATTCCTCTCATTTTTGTGATCAAATTTTGTATAGAATATGTCTCCATCTAAGTTACCAAATATTTTGTAGAATATTTGTAAAATTATTATATTGTGACCAATCATGCAGGATACAAAATCATAATTAAGGTTTTTTTATTACCTATCCATTCACAACTCACAGATCCTCAGTCGTAGTCCATCTAGATGATGACCCAGATCCAGGTGTGATCTATCCTCTCTCGAGGTTGAACACTGCGCATGGCTATGTTTCTTTGGGGAAACATGGCACTACCATGAAAGCAAGGCTTCTATAAGCTCCTACCAATCACCACATCCTCTAATCCCTTTGAAATGGGTGTGAACATGTTCATAGAGCTCCCAGACACCTTGGTGGCTACCTGAATCATGGGGGTGATCCAGAACTGGGAATTCCTCATTACGCTACCGCAATTCTTAATTCTCACCATTTTCTAATCCCCTACCTATCTCTTCGCTCTCGGAGGCATTTTAGCATTACTCAAAGGACAATGTTCCTTGATCCGTCTGGGAGGAGCCAATTGGATTCTTATATAGGATAGAGATGGTGATCCTATATCTTCAAAAGAGGGGTGATAGGAGGAAACTAGTGGAGGGGTGAACTAGTCCTCAAGCAATGTTTCTTCCTCTAATAAGAGGGTTTTTAGTTCGATTTTGCAAGGGCAAGTCATATATGCTATTATTTTGTCATGAGACCAAGTGTGGAGGAACATTTGGGAGTAGGATTATGTGAACAATACCCCTATCCTTTCTGAAATGAGTTCAAGGTAGGGGATAAACTCCTGGTCGTTCGATCCAGATTCTAGGGCTAAGATTAAGTTTGACATTTAAAGGGTCAGACCCTTGATTCCTTGTATGAATAGAATTGTTTCATTTAGTATATTTCCACATCCCCTTTCAGTTTAGGAAAATTAGGTAAATTCACATCTCTCTTTCCTTTTATCCAATTAATCTCAAATTTAAAGGAAATATTTTATTAAATAAATCTTGGTGTCAGTAAGATTTGGTGTCAAAAAAAATTTCTAAATGCCCTTTTTCTTGCTCTCTCTTCAAAGGGAATATAATTCATTTATTTCAATTAGATTCCTCTATCTTTACAAATTTTTCTAGGCCACTAGTAACATCTTTTTTCTATGAAACTTGGAGGGAAACTCATTTAAGACTTTACCAACCTTAATTAATTTTGTGGGATTCATTGGGATAAATTTTATTCAAAAAACTTGCTCTTTTATAACATTCTTAAATTAATTACACACACCACATATAAAGTCATTTTTGTTCCAAATTAAAAAATCTCTTCTTTTCATTATTATTTTCAAGTATCCCAAAAGGCAAATTGAGAGAACACTATGTGGTGCCCCAAAGATTGTGTTGCCATTAATGGTTATACAATTACTCCTTTAATAATATCAAATATCTCATATCTTATTTTTCTTTTGGCAATTTGCATTTTACGCAATATTTCAATTATTTAGTAAACCTTTAAGCCCTTATTGAAAATTTCTCTTTTCTAGAGTATTCCACACAATTCCATATTTAAAATACCAATTGTCAATTTCTTTTAGAAATATTTTCATTATTGGATTTTCCACTTTGTCTTTATCCATAATTTATTAATGGATTATTGCAAACCAAAAAACACACAATTTTTTTTATTTCTTTAACTTTTGCCACAAGGACTATTTGCAAAGAAAAGGCTCTTGCACCTTTTTGTGGGCCAGGGGTTGCACCCATGCCACAAAGCTAATTAGTCTACCAGTAATATCATTGGAGAAAAAATATTTATCAAATCACGCTTTATGTTTATATCATTCAATTTTACCAAAATTATATATATATATATTACAATTCCCATGTTGAAATATATGTGATTTTGTATCCTTTGTAAGAAACTAATGTGATGTGAAGATGAGGCAATCATGAAGGTTGAAAGTATCTTTTTTGTGACTGTTCAAGATTTTGTTTTACTCAAGGACTAGCAAAGTTTAAATTTAGGTACCTAGTTTTAGGATCATTTTTAGTTCAACGTTTCACTTAGATCCCTCAATTTACCTTTGAATTTTCCTCTATTTCATTTTCCTTAGTTTAATGCAAATATGTAAGATTTTGATCAAATTATTAGTTTCCATGGCATGATTAAGATTCACGCCATGTGCACCAATTTAAGAGATGGTGGTCCCTCTAACCGATTAGTGGGCCCAATAAAATTTTGATAATTTGTACTTGATTTTCATCAACCAGTCTCTTCATCGTGCAACGTTCCCATGGGTCCAGCCTCCACTGTAATTGACTCCTGATGGTATGCCAATAGCTCTCCCTAGGGTGGCTTTTTCTCTAATGTAGAAGTACCATCGACTGATGGAAACTAAGACCAAATGGGACTGTAGTTCTAACACACCTATGGCGCTTCACAAGTGTCACATGATGGTTGTCCCTCTAACAAAAATCTAGGATCACCATTGACCCATTGACAACCTCCAAAGGCCAAATGACCAATGGAGTCCTCAGGCCCCACCTTCTATAGAAACACAATGTTCTTCCAAATGGATGAGACATGTTGAGCGATCAGTCAGTGGTCAAATAGAGACATTGACTGATGAAGCTCCTAGACCCGTTGAGAAAGAATATCCACACCCCGACAAAACTCCATTTAATGGAGCTCCTACAAGTTACCCTTGATGGAAGCTCTACCTCTTCGTCGGTCTACCACCAACGGATTAGAAGACTCCAAGCCTTGATGTCCATGAAGATTTTGATGCCCAATTGTAATTCTTTACCCAACTGTTGCATTATACCGTAATGAAGACTCTATCAATACATAAGGGCTCCCTACACTTCACACACCCACATGCTATAAATAGATGACCCATCATCCAAAAGAGGCATCTCATCTCTTGACTCTACTACTAGGATGCCATGCTCTCGTTATCCTAGAGGACGATCACCATCGACCTTCCCTTCATTAGTTGCCTCTGTAGTGCATTTCGTATGCCTCCATCCATCCACCTATTGCCACTCTTGGGAAGATCAGTCCCAAGGAAGAAGGAATGATGAAGAAGAACGTAACCTCTATGAGAATCCAAGATACTTCCTCCTCCTTTGTTTGATCCAGCTACTTTATTGAACACAAAGGCATCATTGTTCACAGCAAGCTACATCCCTTCTACCAATTGTAATGATGGCAATCTCCACCTTCCCCCTTATTTTGTTCTGATCTTTCCATGAAGAGATAGTAACCTTTTTATTGGGGTGTGGGGATTATCCTTGCTACCCATATTTACATGCCCACTTTTAATGTTCCATGTCTTGTACATAACTCTTTTAAGTCATTGTTATTGTTTAATTTCATGTTTTGTGGCTTGATCTCCCACTTTGCATGATATATTATAATCTTAGGTTGCTAGAACTTCACTGCTTAGGTTTTGAATGTCAATTAACTTGGTTGACACCTAGATGAGAAATTTGGCAGGGATGTCTCTTGAGTAGTTGATACATAATCTGTAAGTAAAGAGATATGAAGATCATGGAGATGTCTATGTGATTTCCCCACACTTAACAAATGAAAACTTGTTTTTTCTCCAATTTAATGCTTTAATCAAGTCACGATATACTAAGGATGTATTTTTGCATGCAACGATAATGAAACTCAATTCCACCGCAGTGACTCCCATCATTAATATACCCAGTCTTAATCAACCACTTTTACTTTCATTTGCAATTAATTTAGCTCAACCCAATCAAATCTTGGCTTTAAATGTTTGTCATAGTTCAGCTACAAAAAGCTAGCAAGATTTTTAATAAGGTTTTCCCTTGGGATTTGATCCATAACTATATTTTGATAAGACTCATCTGCTTAGCAGCGATATTATTGCATGTTGTTTTTCTAAAAACTAGGGAATTAGTTCTCTAGTGAATTTGTTAGTGTGATAATTGGCACATCCAGTTCTACAACCATTGCCGTGGACAAAGAAATTGTCTAGTTTAATCCATTTCTTTTAAGATTAACTTAGTGTTTTTCTTTTACCATCAAAACTATTTCATATTCAATTAAACTTCATAATTTTACATTCGTTTGATTTGTATAAGATATATTCATCTTAGGTACCAAAAACTAGTGAATGCAAAGTTCTACCAAAGTTGGCCTCCCATCAAGCATAAACCCTGAGATAGAATGAACCTTTCACCATGAAACAAAGAGAACCAAACCAGACCTGCTGAAGAGGAAATCACTCATAGGGTGAACCTGGCCATTTGAACACAGAGAGAAAGCATTACATAAGAAGTCAGGGATGCCATTCAAGAGGAAATCCATACAGCCCAAGATGCTTCATAAGAGGCTAAGGACAAGGAGTTCTTAATCCCTAAGGTTATTGATGTTCAAAATCTAGTACAAGAGGCTAAGGACAAGGAGTTTTTAATCCCTAATGTTATTGATGTTCAAAATCTAGTACAAGAACCTCCTATTGATGCCACTAACTTCTAAATTAGGACATATTTGATCACACTAATATGATGCAATTCCTTTTTAGGCAAACAAGGATAGGACTATCAAGAGCATGTTTTGAAGTTTGTCAATCTATGTGCTATGACTAAGCAAAATGGAGTTTCTAATGACACTATATAACTCTATTTTGTAAAGTATTCACTTGTAGAAAGAGCCAGTAGTTGGTGCAATGCTTCTTCAGGTGATGCCATCTTTTAGTCAAGTGACATTAGTTTCATATATCATGCATTATAAAGGAACAACATTACCATCAATGTTGAGGTTTCGTGATTATCTCACTTGTATCTCAAAGGATCCTCCACATTATCAATCCTCTCAAGGTATGACCTATTTAGGTCCAACAAGACATAATAACCATAACCATCTACCCATAACAAAATTTCTACTAAAAATATAAAAAAAGTGCAACCACTAGATTCCTTTACATAAATCCATTAATCTAAGTATGAGGCTCATCAACTATATCACACATCATATATATCATCTTAGGATTTTGGGACATCTCCCTCACCTAGCTGGAAGACATACATATATTCAAATACCACTTTCTCTATGGTTAGATCTTTTAATAGGAGATCTAGGGTTCCACATTTTCAAAGGAACAATAAAATTGGTGACTCAACTCATATACTTAGAAGTAGTATTGGTAGGGACTCATCATCGTGTATTTCATTGTTCATATTTTTCAACATTTCATATGTATTTTGGAGGTTAGGTACTTTGACCTTCTCCTGTGTCAGGCTGACACATATCAAGAGGTCACCCTTTTCATATATCCCATGCTATAGGTACTCATTTGTATAGAGATTGTGTTACACCCACAACCCATGATAACCTCTCATCATGAGATTAGGGCATAAGTTGAGGATTTAACATAATACAAAGACCACTCCCAACTTTTTCTTTGCTTTCAAACTCTTTGTTTTCTAACATTCAATCAAATAAACTAACTTTATAAGGGATCAACTCTAAATTCCTCTATTTTGTTTTCAACAATAAATATGTATATATAAACACTCATTTTGTTATTCACACTTTCATGTACATGTGACATGATAATTGGATACATAATTTATTCATGAGGAAATAAAATTACACATCATCGTTTAAAACTCTTTTATTTCTTTACAAGGACCTAGAGTGACCGAGACTGACTAAACTTGATGAATTTTATACTTGACTCTTGTGGAAGATATAGTATGGCATTGGCATTCTTCAATTCATAGGGTTTCCCTAAAAAGTATGAGAGTAGAGGGGTGATCTTACTTGCTTAGTGAATTATAACTTCAAAGAAATAGTTTAAAGAACTTAAATAGTCATGGAATTATTATTGAACAACAAAATTTAAAGAATAAAAATAACAAGCTATAAATGATCCAATCATTCACAAACATATATACGACATGATACTCTAGATATATATAAATAATAAATCAATATATTTACATACTAGATTAATCACAAAGGGAAATAGTATTTTAGTAACATACAAATGTCAAGTTAACCTGGATAAATACATAAAATAAATGATTAACTGCATAGTTGATTAATCTCTCATTCATTATATTATGCCCTAAACCCACATGAAGTGTACCACAACCTATGAAACACCCACAGAAAGCTATGATCTCATTGTACAAGACTTAGACTCATGCCCAAGATCCTAAGTCTATAATTTCAAAAGCACCTTCTACAATGAGAATTGCCATGTCTAGCTCTCGACGACTAATGAGAGTGGTTGGATATCTAGAACTCTCCTCTAAAGTTGGATACTTAGGTGCAAAGACAAAATCAGTCAGTCTTAGTCTACATCAGTGGACCTATCAAATGTGTCCACTAATCCACAACACAGGTACAACTGGCTTCCCATGTAAACATAATGGATTATATGGATCCATTTCCATCATTTTGTTGTTACAAATTCATCCTTGTTGCTTGTGAATACATGTCCAAGTTGGTAGAGGCCATTCCTACCCAAGCTCTAGAAGTAAACTTTGTGATCAACTATTTTAGAAATTTATATTTCCTCATTTTGGTATTCCAAGAATTTTAATTTTAGATGTAGGCACCTATTTCAATGAGAAGAGCTTCAAAAATATCTTGAGAAAATATGGAGTCAAATATAAAATACCAACTCAATATCATCCACAGACTGTCAGGCAAGTCAAAGTCTCAAACCAACAACTCAAACAAATTCTAGATAATACAATGTCTAGCTCAAGGAAAGACTAGACATTGAAACTGGAGGATGCATTGTGGGCATACCAAACAGCATACAAAACTACCATTGGCACCACCTTATTCAAGCTTATTTTGTCGTCATTCCACCTTACTGTAGAGTTGGAGTACAAGGCCTTGTGGCCAATTAAATTTTTAAACTTTGGTATGTGAAATGTTGGAAGGAAAAGACTACTACAATTGCAATAACTTGAAGAACTACATATTGATTCTTATAAGAATGAAAAATTATACAAGGAGAGGACAAAATCTTGGCATGACAAGAGGATCAGAAGGAAATATTTCTTAGAAGGAAACTAGGTTTTTCTCTTCAACTCAAGATTGAAACTATTTCATGGAAAACTATGGTTTAAATGGTCCGAACCCTTCCTAGTTTTGAATTTTTTTTCCATATGGAGCTGCAAAACTTCAAGGAAAAGAGTCTATCTTCAAAATTAATTGACAAAGATGAAATATGTACACTCTAGGAGACAAGGTTGATAAGGGACTCTCATACCCCCTTTCAGATGCAAGTTGATAACAATGAAGAGTGTCACTCCAGACTCTAAATTGAGTTGTTAATATAGATTTATTTTGTCATTCCTTCAAAAAATTTTGTATTTCAAATAAACTTGTCATGGATGATTGTAGTAATTTATTCCCTCATATTCAAATTTGAATATCATTGTAGGTGCAGTTGAATACAAGGAAAAATTAACTTTCTACAACAATTTAGCGTCAATGTTACATGTTAATTAGAAAACACAGTGTGTTAGTTTCAAAAAACATCATTTGTGAGCTTGAGTTCAGAGACACGACATGTGCAAACATGTACACGATGTGTGTGTATTAGGTTCAACTTTCTAGAAGTTCTGTGAAGTAGAAACATGACATGTGGTGGAAGAGACATGACATGCCTGGATTAAAAAAAGTTCTCAAATGTTCACCTAGAGCAGAACGTGAAATGATTGATTTTAAACACACTGTTCTCTCTAAGATATGATTTTCAAAAGGTTTCTATGACCATCAATCACATCGTGTACTAATACATTGAATAATTGTCATTTTCATAGGTTATTTATTATGGATTTTTGTGCACTTATTGTTCATTTTGATATCATTTGTGCATTATCTATCGTCATTAGCATGTGAAACTTAATTGTATCAAATAGATATATTTTTAGTGTTAATGATAGATTCATTATTATTTTGGAGCTTATGTTCATTTTTGTGGAATTTTAGGTGAATCTACAAGAAACTACACAACTCGGTACTACCGACCTTCCTATCAGTGGTACCGACTATTGATAAGAAGTAACAATCAAATTGAGAAAACTCAGTACTACCGAAAAAGGAAGTTGGTATCATCGACAACCTTATTGGGAGGACTCAAAAAATCTCGAGAAATCTCAATACCACTGACATCAACTTGGTAGTACTGACAATTGCATAGGGGTCCTGTAAGAGAGTGAAATCACCACTTTATTAAAAATGTGAAGAATTGACATCCATTCCAAACACTCTCAGAGGTATGATGGAATGGGCATAAATTTTCCAAATTTATTAAACATTGGTATACAAAAGACCATTAGAAATTAGCGGAATAAAAAAAATAACTGACTATATTCAATTTCATAAAAGGTTTACAAAAATACATCAAATTCTCCCATTAGGGTTTACATCAAGACACACAATCGGGATCTAGATAGAGGGAAGTCTAGACTACTACAAGCTTGTCTCCAAGAAAAATAGCAAAATCTCCATCAACTGAGTCCAAGCTAAAAATCTTCCTTGTCTTATCCATCACCTTGTTCAACACCTGGGTGGTTGGGAAGGCACCCAGCAAAAAGGGAAAGGGAAGAAAATTATGTGTCACAAAACTAGTCTAGGATAACAAGATAAGTAAAGTAAATAAGAACAGACTAGGGATCATCATAAGATGAAGATAACAAGAGTATGAGGCTATATTCAAAAGAAACTTGCCATTAACAATTATATCAAAAAGGATTTTCATGTAAATTAATTATGTCTACCTAACTAAGTAGGGTTGAGGCACCTACCGGACCTCTAACCTTAGGTGAGGGGAGAATAAGACATTCCCAGTCACCTACAATAAAATGGGGAGAATAAGACATTCCCCAGGGTGATTATTTACATGTCCTCTGTGGGTGGTTGTACATAAGTACCACTACTTTAAATTAAATAGAACATAAATCCACATGCTAGAAAAAGTAGTCATGGAAAGAATAATCATATGAATCAATAAGCATGGCAGTGGGGTACCAAGACCCAAGAATAATGTTCCAAATCTTATTTATGAAGCAAGTATAGCAAAAGAGTCAAGATTATATGAAATAAGGTTTAATAAAGCCTCGTTATAGAAAAATAGGTTAAGGCACAATTTTTCCCAACTTAAGGTGTAAATGAACATACATGAAGAGGGATTGCACATACCTCTCTTACTGATATCAATTACTAACTTTCACCACTTTAATTGAGTCCAAGTTCCACTTTGCCTATTTTCAATGTATTAACATGTATTATAGTACATAGTGCACATTAATGTATAGAAACCCTAATTTTAGACATTTTTATAAAAACTTGGATTTATACTCTTAAAATATCACCAATAAACTTATTAAGTTCTCCTAATCAAGAAAATATATTTTTATGTTAATTTCAGAGTTATGATGATTAAGATGTAATTTTTATGGATTTTATGCATTAAATTTGTTTTACAAAAATCAACGCTCGTCAAACCATGAAATCAGACCTTGAAAATATCTTTATTATATAGATATTAATTTTCCAATTCCAAAACATATTTATTTGTCAAATTTGAATAAGCAATTTAGAAGATACGAATTTTTCAATATTGACCAAAAGGAAATTGCCACATCATCAAACCGATCGAGATAATTGAAGGGAGAGGGAGAGGGATAAAACACCATTTGACCCAAGATCAGGTTTGAAGTTGAATAGATAACCAAACTAGAGCTTCTAGAGAAGTTAAAACAACCAGAAACCAAAACCCTAGAAGAACATGGTAAAAAGAGATGGAAATCATTGATTTTAAACATAGAAGCATGAGTTTTAAGCATGTACTAAGCAATATCTGAGAAGGAGGTTATTAAAACTTGCCTCTAGGAAGGTGATAAGGTCCAAATAGAAAGTATCCCGAGATTTGAAGGTCTGGTTGCGCCAAGCCAAGCTCCTTTCTTGAGCAAAGATCACCTTCTCCACTTTAGAGGTGCAAACCCTAGCAAAAGAGCAAGTAGATGATATGTTTTAGGGTTCTTAGGTGGAGTTTTACCATGTATGGTCATGGTTCCGACCTAGAATAAGGTGGGAGGAATACTAAAAACATGAAAATAGGGAAGGAAATGATGATTCTTATTAGGTTTGGTCAAAATCACCAAGGAGGAGCTTAAGAGATCCTAAATAGAGAAGTTTGGAACCCTAGGAGCCTTCTTCACCAAGGTAGGCACCTTCTTTTACCTTGGGACAGAAACTTCATGGCCAAACATAGAAGGGACGATGATATAAGATATAAGAAAGAGAAGGATAGGATTTCTTCTTGGATTGGGAGGTGGGAAGGGGTAGGCATGGCTTTATAAAGAAGGGGGCAAGCATGAGGTGTATATGTGACTTTCCATGTGTCCTTAGGCTAAGGCTTCATGGTCATGCAAGAGGACAACTCATAGACTCTTCTTGTATACCAAAGGTCTGTCCTAAGAGCCCCTAGATACTTCTAGGCCATCCCCACCGTCCTTCAAACAAAGAAATAACCCCATTGGTTGATAGCTTTTAAAGATAAGCACATTTATAAAGAGGGTAATCCCTATAATGCCCTTGGAAAGTAACACCTTCAAACCAAGGTGCAACCAGGTTCCACATGGTTGAAAATCTCGTGAATGGTAAGGGAATATCTAAGGATTAAAATTCAGGTGATAATTTGCAAATAAAACCTCCCAATTGGGTAAATTGCATAAAAGTCCAGAATGTACCTAAAATTGCATAACTTGCACAAACAACATCCAAATTGAACCAAAGTTGAAACTTAAGCTCATTTTATGTTTTCAAATCATATAAAAAGTTATATTAAGTTTTATAGTACCTAATTATGGTAATTAAGCCTTCACTAAGGTATTTGTGCATAAACCCTTATATTGGTACAATTAGTGAATAAATATTCACTAAACCACTATAAATTCCACTAATTAAATAGAAAGGACAATAAGGATAGAAATGAAAGGAAAAGATGGGAAGGAGGGTCAAAAGACAAAATTCCAGAATTCGGTATGTTACAACACTCCACCCCTTAAAGAGGATTTTGTCCCCGAAATCACAAGCAAGAAGGGAAGGGTGAGTGTGCAACATCTCATCACAAAACTCCAGGTTATTTCTCCAACCTTAACTTCTACCAAAAAAACTCATCAACATATACTCTACAAGCATCTCAACATAGGTCAAGTTCTCAAGGATCACCTAGATTTCATTATTTAGATATTATTTTTAGGAGATTTAACATTATTTACATTTTTGGCTCATTAGCATTATATTCATTATGATATCACATTATCACCATTATATTAATTATGTCATGTCATAATCACTTTATTACCAAGGAAGTTATATTTCTTTATCATCCATGAAACATCGTATATATATATTTCTCATTTATCTTACTAAGAATTTTAGCAAAATTATGGGTTACTCGATTCCCTCAATATACTTGATCATATCCTTAATATTTTAAACTTTGACTTCATTATCCTTATACTATCACCACATTAAGTTATAACAAATTATTTTGCATGAATTATTCAATTTGTCAGTAAATCTTCATTCAATCGAAATTATGTCACATCAATTACATATATTTATATTAAACATTATCTCATTGTCACATTATCTTTATTTCTCACATTAATGTCATCATTAATCATTTTCTCATATTTATTTATATTATTTATTTGCACATTTATGTGAATTAAATCACTTCATATTCATATTGAAACCACTCCATGTATTTTAATGGTAAAGGTGAGGCATATTACGAATTGATTCACATTAAGTGACTAATCATGTGTGTAGTAGATAAGAAGGTAACATACCATGCATTTCATATTGATGACTTGATTAATATGTGATTAGATGATTATATATATCATTTATGTGTATCAAAGTATGTCAACTGATTATGACACCTAATGTCATTAATGTATCATGAAAGGCATTAAGGATTTATATGTTAAGGTTAGATGATTACAACTTAGGGTTTAGGTTAACATGATCATTATTCTTCATCTATACATTCTTCGTATACATTAAATACAAGATTAGATTACGATTATCTTGTTCGTCATTTCATTAGGGTTTATTGGTTTATGACATGGTCAACATCATGGCTATTCGTTATTAGTATTAAAATGTGAGTTACTCTTATTATGTTCAATAGATATTCATTAGGGTTCAAATATATGAACTATTCATTAGATGATTGTTATATGTTCTTTTGATATAAAGAAACATGTGGTTACAACTATAACTTGTTTGGTCAAAACTAAGGATTCAAGCACACTAACTTCTGAATTAGGGAGTTAGGGTTTCTAATGTCAGAGTAGCTATATTTCAGTATGTTACATGACTCCATTCCCTTGGAAAGGATTTCATCCTCAAAATCTAACTACCCAAACATCATCAAACCAACTACTCTCCACCCCTTAAAAGGTTTGACCTACCAAGCCAAACTAATCTAGAGGTAAAAGGGTGAGTCTAACTAGACCATGTACAAGATCCATCACACTTCCACTGTGCACTCTGATAGCTCACTTAACCCCAAACTTCAAAGTCTAGGTTCTAGGGATAACTATCCAAACATGTGGTTATATGGGTCATAAGGGAACTATATTGGGTATCCATCGTCAAACAAGTCTTCATACACCTAAAACTTAGGGTTCCCAAAGATATACAACATAGATGTCTAAGGTCAATATTGTCTAAAAGCAAACTATTTTGGACAACCCATTTCAGCTTAGGCCAGACCGGTATCATATGGATGTGGGAGTCCTCGTAAACCAAGCAAGTGGCGTGGAGGAAAATATTGCCAGCCCCCAAAACCTGATCCTTTCTAGACACCTATGCTTCAACTTCATGCCCTAATAGTTGCCTAAAGGAAAACCTAAACAACTTTAAGTTATGCATATTTAGTTATGAGTATTTTAGGGTTTTATTCATCATGATACTAATTTGGAATTATAGGGTCCTAAATCAACCTTTCATCATTTATAGATCAACTATAGGGCAACCATGTCACCTAAAGGAACTATGTAAGGAAGGGATTCTAATTAGGGAGACAAAACTAAAATAGTTTGATTTTGACTACCATGGGCTTTGATACCATGTTGTAAGAGAGTGAAATCACCCCTTTACTAAAAATGTGAAGAATTGACATCCATTATAAACACTCTCAGAGGTATGATGGAATGGGCATAAATTTTCCAAATTTATTAAACATTGGAATACAAAAGACCATTAGAAAGCAGTAGAATAAAAAAAATAACTGACTATATTCAATTTCATAAAAGGTTTACAAATATACATCAAATTCTCCAATTAGAGTTTACATCAAGACACACAATCAAGATCTAGATAGAGGGAAGTCTAGACTACTAAAATCTTGTCTCCAAACAAAATAGCAAAATCTCCATCAATTGAGTCCAAGCCGAAAGCTAAGATCTTCCTTGTCTTATCGATCACCTTGTTCAACACTTGGGTGGTTGGGAAGGCACCCAGCAAAAAGGGAAAGGGAAGAAAAGTATGTGTCACAAAACTAGTCTAGGATAACAAGATAAGTAAAGAAAATAAGAACAGGCTAGGGATCATCATAAGATGAAGATAATAAGAGTATGAGGCTATATTCAAAAGAAACTTGCCATTAACAATTATATCAAAAAGGATTTGCATGTAAGATAATTATGTCTACCTAACTAAGTAGGGTTCAAGAACCTACCGAACCTATAACCTATAGGCGAGGGGAGAATAAGACATTCCCAATCACCTACACAATTATATAGGGGAGAATAAAAACATTCCCCAGGGTGATTAAATGCATGCCCTCTGTGGGTGGTTGTACATAAGTACCACTACTTTAAATTAAATAGAACATAAATTCACATGCTAGAAAAAGTATTCATGGAAATAATAATCATATGAATGAATAAGCATGGCAGTGGGGTACCAAGACCCAAGATTAATGTTCCAAAACTGATTTATGAGGCAAGTATGGCAAAAGATTCAAGAGTATATGAAATACGGTTTAATAAAGCCTCATTATAGAAAAATAGGTTAAGGCACAATTATTCCCAACTTAAGGTGTAAATGAACATACATAAAGAGGGATTGCACATACCTCTCTTACTAATATCAATTACTAATTTTCACCACTTTAATTGATTCCAAGTTCCACTTTGCCTATTTTCAATGTATTAACATGTATTAGAGTACATAGTGCACATTAATGTATAGAAACCCTAATTTTAGACATTTCTAGAAAAACTTGGATTTAGACTTTTAAAACATCATCAATAAACTTATTAAGTTCTCCTGATCAAGAAAATTTATTTTATGTTAATTTTAGAGTTATGATGATTAAGATGTAATTTTTATGGATTTTATGCATTAAATTCGTTTTACAAAAATCATCCTTCGTCAAATCATGAAACCAGACCTTTAAAATATTTTTATTATATAGAGATTAATTTTCCAATTCCAAAACATATTTATTTGTCAAATTTGGATAAGCAGTTTAGAAGATATGAAATTTTCAATACTGACCAATGAGAAATTGCCACATCATCAAACCGATCGAGATAATTGAAGAGAGAGGGAGAGGGAAAAAACACCATTTGACCCAAGATCAGGTTTGAAGTTGAATAGATAACCAAACTAGATCTTCTAGAGAAGTTAAAACAACAATAATCCAAAACCCTAGAAGAACATGGTAAAAAGAGATGGAAATCATCGATTTTAAACATAGAAGCATGCATTTTAAGCATGTACTAAGCAATATATGAGAAGGGGGTTATCAAAAATTGCCTCTAGGAAGGTAATAAGGTCCAAATAGAAAGTAACCTGAGATCAGAAGGTCTAGTTGCTCCAAGACAAGCTCCTTTCTTGAGCAAAGATCACCTTCTCCACTTTAGAGGTGCAAACCCTAGCAAAAGGAGCATGGAGATGAGATGTTTTAGGGTTCTTAGGTGGAGATTTACCATTTATGGTCATAGTTCCAACCTTGAAGAAGGTGGGAGGAATACTAAAAACATGAAAACAGGGAAGGAAAGGAGTATTCTTACTAGTTTTG
The DNA here is from genome assembly GCA_963693085.1 of Alisma plantago-aquatica. Taxonomy (NCBI): domain Eukaryota; kingdom Viridiplantae; phylum Streptophyta; class Magnoliopsida; order Alismatales; family Alismataceae; genus Alisma; species Alisma plantago-aquatica. The sequence goes on along the minus strand of OY856409.1, from coordinate 1,061,056,810 downwards.
GTCAAAATCACCAAGGAGGAGCTTAAGAAATCCTAAATAGAGAAATCTGGAACCCTAGGTGCCTTCTTCACCAAGGTAGGCACCTTCTTTTACCTTGGGACATAAATTTTGTGGACAAACATGGAGTGGATGATGATCTAATCTATAAGAAAGAGAAGGATAGGATTGCTTCTTGGATTGGGAGATGGGAAGGGGTAGGCATGGCTTTATAAAGAAGGGGGCAAGCATTAGGTGTCTTTGTGACTTTCCATGTGTCTTTAGGCTAAGGCTTCATGGCCATGCAAGAGGACAGCTCACAAACTCTTCTTGTATACCAAAGGTCGGTCCTGAGAGCTTCTAGATCCTTCTAGGCCATCCCCACCGTCCTTCAAACAAAGAAATAACCCCATTGGTTGATAGCTTTTAAAGATAAGCACATTTATAAAGAGGGTAATCCCTATAATGCCCTTGGAAAGTAACACCTTCAAACCAAGGTGCAACCAGGTTTCCCATGGTTAAAAATCTCGTGAATTGTAACGGAATATCTAAGGATTAAAATTCAGGTGATAATTTGCAAATAAAACCTCCCAATTGGGTAAATTGCATAAAAGTTCAGAATGTACCTAAAATTGCATAACTTGCACAAACAACATCCAAATTGAACCAAATTTGAAACTTAAGCTCATTTTATGTTTTCAAATCATATAAAAAAGTTATATAAAGTTTTAGAGCACCTAATTATGGTAATTAATCCTTCACTGAGGTATTTGTGCATAAACCCTTATATTGGTACAATTAGTGAATAAATATTCACTAAACCACTATAAATTCCACTAATTAAATAGAAAGGCCAATAAGGATAGAAATGAAAGGAAAATATGGGAAAGAGGGTCAAAATATAAAATTCCTGAATTTGGTATGTTACAGGTCCACAACTTATTGAGGGCGTCAATACTATTGACATCTTGTTGGTAGTACCGACTTAGCGAGACCAGGCCAGATTTGAAATCGTCGTTAATCAAATTGTTGAGACTTAATGACACCCTAAGTTGTGTCTATGACTTAGAGGGAGTGCGGAAAACCTAATTATCACGGTCAATTCAGTTGTACCACATAGTAGAGCGAAGAAGAGAGTTAGGAGAGGAGAAAGCAACATTTTACGCAGTTCATGCACTTCCGGTGGCCCGATTTGTGTTGGTTAAGGATGCCTAGAGAGCCAATCATATGATGATTGTAATGGCATAAATTGTAAAAATGATTTGATTATTAATAAAAGGCAAGCTTCCAATTCATTCTGTTTAATTCAGTTATGAGATAATAATTTAACATTATAAATATCTATAGATTGTGATGTATGTATTTAAGTTACTACCATTGTGGATGAGATGATACAGATGTTAAGAGTACATATACATATTCTCATTATATCCCTGATCGGTTGTTAATGTGGAAGGTTGATAGACAACAATGACACATAAGATTAGAGTGTGAGTTGGTTGATGATTAAATGTCATTAGTCATATATGGCAATGTCAAACCAAGCACACAGATACATGTTAGAAAATAGTGTATCAGATAGACCCACTGTGAGACTGACACATGGATGTCGTCATCATGGAAGTCATAGTTAGGTCTCACAGTGATGTTTGTAGTTGTGGATCCTAGACCTGAAATCACTACACTCATCACATGTCGTTGGGTACACTTTGACATCATCAAACACAATCCTGAAATACGAGTTGTTATAACAGTGATGATTGGGTGACTTTGATACATGGAGATTAACTGTGAGTGATAGATATGGGATTTTTCCCTCCTAATGGAGTGTGACATCCTAGGCATCTTGATTAGTGAGACTGAGAAATTCATGGCCATGCACATGTGAGTCAATATGAGATATTGAGCTTACATATATCTCAGAGAGTCTGCTCTTGGTTCAAGAAACATGATTGAATAATAATGAGAGTGACTGCTCCATGCCTCTAGTTTAATCTGGACATCAATGACAAAGGAACTATACAAACACTGCAACACCATACACAGATTGTAGGTTAAAGTTGTTCCCCAACTTTCCATTTACTTGGGTAGCATTGATGTGTGACTACGCACCACTCATTGCTTGTCATGTAATAAGTTGTTATGGACATTCACTGCTAACATAGTATGGGACCTATGGGGTCACACACATAGGTCTTGACCTAGAAGAGGAGTTTATATCTTGAATGACAATTAAATTAAGTACTAATGTGTTTAGGTATTTGATTCACACAACATATAGGCTAATATCACTGCCAAATGCCCATCTCAAGTGTTGAGAAGGTTGTTTGGAAATGTCAAACGGTCATCTCAAGTGTTGAGAGAGGCGTTTGGTAATGCACTCAACCTATATGTTGTGTGAACTTGTAATAGGTCTGACTCCCTAGACACCAGTCTCAAGTTGAGATGGGTGTCTGGGGAGTCAGGCCTATTATAAGTTCAAATTGGCTAAGGAAGTGAACCGACCAAACTAACTGGCTCGGCTCGGGTCACCAGATGACCGTTTGGGTGACCAAGAGCGTTGTGTCGCATGGGTGAGATGGTTCAGTTCAGATGAGGGAAGGTTATAGATATTTCTTAATTCATTTGAGTTGTACATTACTTGTTGTGCAAGGAAATTAATATGGGATATTAATTTGAAACAATTTGCCAAATTCATGTACAATTGGGGAACAACCAAACAGTCATTCGGGTTGTGCCAAATGATTGTCTATAATGCAAAACAACCGTCTAGGTTTCCAGAAGACCGTCTGGGCTGTTGTAGGTTGTGAGATATCTATAATTGTTGCAAAATTTTGAGATCTTTCGATCCCTTCCACTCCCGAATCAACTGGGAACCCTGACCCAAACCCCGCGTATAAATAGAGGGGTATTGGGGGCTTCCCAGAGTACAACACAAATAATTGAGAAATAATTTCTTTGACACGCGTTGTCCTCTCTAGTTGTGGTAACCACGAGAGTCTGAGCAAGCTCTACCCGACTAGGGAGGAACAACTAGAGAAAGAGAAATTGAGATTGTTGTCATGGGAGAGAAATTTGGTGACTAGTACACCAACGGGAGGGATGACTCCTTCCTGATTGTTCTAGCAGGATGATAAAATTTCTAAATGGTCCATGTAAACTACCATAGAGGTGAGGGGATGTTGTCTGCTGATAGGAGGATAACGTCTACCAACAATCTGTGAGAAGAGGAGTTTCTAAAGAAGACGAGGTTCATGGGTGCAAACTATGTTGCAGACCAGGAGGTGCATCAGTCAGATGAGTCCCAATGCAACCAAGGTTCATAAGTTGTGAATCTATGACAATGAGGATTGTCATTGGAATTGCTCTAGGACCAGGTATATTCTCGAAACCATCCTTTTCATATTATAGTTATTTATGCTATCCGTTAGTTATGGGGAATTTGGTACATAAATTTTTGCTCCCGCTTCCTGCTCTGTAGCCAAATTTCCCTATAGTGGTATCAGAGTCAACGTCAATTTACTATATTATGGGATAATTGATATGATCAGATTTTGGTTTTGTTGTTCTATTATTACATGAGATGTAAATAATATCTTGTCAAATCCAATACCATGATAATCTCAAACTAATATATATATATATATATATATATATTCAACTTAGTGTATCACCCTAAAATAGGTTTTGATGGTGGATGTGTATCATGCTTATGGCCAATAACCTCTATAGTTTGTGCATGGTTGTATGGTTGGTTTATTTGTTTGTCTCGGTCTACATATCGAGCCTCAATCTTATCTTCCCAATGGAAAGTTAATTCTTTCCTACCCTTGCTCCCCTCTAATGTAACTCGAGGTTTTTATATATTTATGTAAAAGTAGGACACCTTACTTTCCTATTATGACAAAGATGAACCAATCGTCTGGTGGACCTGACCGATCAACTAGAGGAGCTAGCATATGGTGTATAGATGGACCAGACGATTGATGAGATGACCTAACACCTGGCCAGGAGGCGAGCCGATCGGTTCAAGGGTTGAACTGATCAACCCAGATTGGCAAGCATGGATCTTCATCAACAACAAGTTTCTACATGTGATGTAGATCTATATGACGTAACTCCTAGTGACTCTAAGGGATTACATTAGGCTAGCCATAACCATCACTTTTTTTATTGCATGTTTGTATTGTGGGATATAGCATGCATATGATATGTACTATATATGTGGTGATTGGATAAAATATATGTATTTATACAAACTTCCTCAATGAAAATATCAAGTCTTAGATGCTTTCCAAAAGCATCACACATGAAAAGCTTGATCGACTAAGCGTAGGTTCCGCCTCCGTGGGGTGTATCATCTATCTCGTGGAACTGTGATGGTAATAATGTAGGTTATACCTCTGTAGGGTGAATGATTATCATGTCGGATTTTGGGTCGGGCTTGACTAGTGATTCTTAGAGCGTCTTGGCCCTGAAGAATGTAGGTGATTATGGAAAGGGGTTGCACATATCATCTATATAGAATTGCATATGATGCAATTGGCAAGAGTTGCCTACCTTGATGGTTGATTATGTTTGCAGTGTTGATCGGGACATAATTGAATTATCTTGGATTTGGCCCACTAGATATTGTACACTGCAATATTCTAAATTAATATTGATATCTATCAATTTGATTAAAATAGTGGGAGCAATAATAATTAAAGACTTTATTAATGTCGTCATTTTTTTCATATTAAACCAAATCAAAAATGGTTTTTTACAAATGCAATTTTTCTCTTGTAGAACCAAATCACGAACAAATCCGATTTGTGATTGGTCCTGAAGAAGGACAAACTTGATGAGAGAAATTTCTACGACTGGTTTCTGACTTTGATAAGGGTTCTCAATGAAGAGTACAAGCTCTACGTCCTTGACAAACCAGTGCTTGAAATACCTCCTGATGCACCTAGGGCACATGTGGATGCTTACTGGAAGCATGCCAATGATGCCTTGGAGATAAAGTACCTTATGATAAGCTGCATTAGCTATGAGTTTAATAAGCAATGTGAGGACATGAGTGTTCTTGATATGGCAACACGTATTAAGAAGGTAACACTTAGTCTTGACAAGCAAGAAAGGGATACTATCTTAAAGGTTCTACTTGAGTCAAAGCTGACAAACGGAACCTCTTTAAAAGAACATGTGCTCAATATGATTGGACATGTGTATCATCTTGAACAAATGGGATTCACTTTGAGCTAAGAGTTGGCCATTGATATGCTTTTGAGGACTATGCATGAATCATATAGCCACTTTATTGCATGTTATCATGTGAATAATACGGCTGGACAGATGTCAGACTTCCATGTTGATCCATGTTGAAGCAAACTTGAAGAAGGACAAGCCCATGAAGGTGATCAGTTGAGCTGAGTTCAAGGATCAAAGAAAACTGAGAAGAATTATGAGGTCAAGCCTAAATCCAAATATTCAACACTCGAGATAAGGAGAAAGAAAAGTGTAAGAGGAACACATCCTTTGTACTTGAAGGCTTTCAGGAAGCAGAAGATTGTGATGGTGATATCCACTTTAGGTATATAAATTATTGAGATAAATCTATCTACTTCATCATCTTGGGTATTAGATACCAGATGTGGATCTCACATATGCAGGATCTAAAAGGAAGTAGGCCTTTGGGAAAAGGTGAGGTGGAACTGTGAGTTGCTAATGGCACAAGAGTTGCGACCAATGTAGTTGGAACCTATAGTATATCTCTACCCATGGGGTTTGTAATAGAGTTAAAGAACTGCTATTATGTACCTACTATAAATAGAAATATCATTTCTACATCTTTTTGGGACAAGCATGCATTTGAATTCCATATTAAAAGTGGTCGATGTTCTATTTCAAAAGATGGGATCTTTTATGGAAGTGATCCAATGTCTTATGGTCTTTACTTATTAGATCTAAAGATAGATGTATATAATGTTAATAACAAAAGACTAAAACTCAACAACTCAAACAAAACATACATTTGCATTGTCATCTAGGGCACATATCGCATATCTAGACTTCATAAAGATGGTTATCTGGACTCTTTTGATTTTGAATCAATAGATACATGTAAATCTTATTTGATGGGAAAGATGGCTAAGACCCCTTTCACTGGTAACAATGAGAAGGCTAGTGATCTATTAGGACTCATGCATATTGATGTGTGTGGATCTTTTAAAACAACCTCTAGAGGGGGAAATCAGTGCTTCATCACCTTTACTGATGACTTCAGTAGGTATGGCTATGTTTACTTGATGAAACATAAGTCACAAACTCTTAAAAAGTTCAAGGAGTTTATGAATGGAGTACAAAACCAAATTGGTAAAAATATTAAGGAACTTCATTCTGATCGAGGTGGAGAATACTTAAATCAAGAGTTTGTGGACCTTCTTAGAGACAATGGGATGGTATCCTAGTGGACTCCACCTGGAACACCTCAGCATAATGGTGTATCAGAAAGAAGGAATCGCACATTACTGGATATGGTGCGATCAATGATGAGTTTAGTCGGGCTTCCAACTACCTTATTGGGGTGTGATCTACATATCACCGCATTTACACTGAACTGAGTACCATCTAAATCGGTTCAAAAGACACCATATGAGATATGGAATGGGAAGAGTCCCAATATATCTTTTATGAGGATTTGGAGATGTGAAGCGTATGTCAAGAAAATGTTTCCTGATAAGCTTGGTCCCAAATTTGATAAATTTTATTTTTTTGGATATCCTAAAGAAATAAGAGGATATAATGTTTATTCCTAAACCGACAATAAAGTGTTTCTTTCTAGGGATGCCACATTCTTTGAGATGGATTTAATATAATGACCCTGATTTGGGTTATGAGTTAACCCTATTTGTTTTGTCTAAGTAAGTTTCTTAGAAGTTTAATATAATCCTCTAAGGTGTTTTGTTATCATGTGACACACTTATGTTTCAAGTTTGGTCCTGATTGAATGTTGTTTGAGCAGTGTTCCTTTGTTTTGGACCAAAGTGCAATTTACCCAAGATAAAGGGTGATATTGCAAAATATCACATATTTAACATGACTTAAGTGTTTTAGCATCATACTAAAGAGAATGATGCTATGTGGTGTCTTGTGGAAAGCCTAAATGCCAAGTTTGAACTTGTTTGAATAATGCTAGTACCTTGTGCACCAATTTTGGTAAAAATTGTAATTTACCCAAAATGTAGGGTTGATGTACAAATTACCACATCTAAAGTGTCCCTAATCCCTCCTAGTATCATTTAGAGGAGAGATAAATAAGGAGACATCATGTTTGATTCATTTTTGAGTGATGGTATTCTTGGTGATGAAAAGACTAAGAAATGTGTATAGTTGAAACCCTAAATGAGTTGTTATGAGTTGTAAAGCTTATATGGGAGTGCCTAACGACCAATAAGCCATAGAGTAGGTCCCATATCGTTTTTTTAACTTCTTGGAAGTATTCATATCAGATTAGATCCTCAAGGAGGTGATCCATTACAAGTTAGATGCTCCTTGTAAAAGTTGTATTGGTTTGCATAATTGTGAATATAATAATAATGTGAGTGGAAGTGGCTTGCCCTAGAAGATAACTAAAGGGGTCGACCCTTATCCCTTGCATTATCCTCAAGTTTTTATTTTGCATGGAAACATAAATATGGAATGCATGCAAGTCAATGTGTCAATCCATGCATGGCCACGTGTCACCTAGTAGTATATGGTGATGACACCTCTTATACACTCTCTCTCATGAACCCCAATTATATATACCTCTCCTTTCACCTAATAGTGAAAGTTTACGAACCCTACAACTTTCTTCCTCTTATATATCGTGCATAGTATCTCAAGGAGCAAGGGGATCTCGAGCACCAAGCTTAAGGTGAGGCCATGGTCATCTTCAACCTTGGTTCAAGCATGCATCTCAGTTGTAATTCTTTCCTTTCTTTTCTTCTTCACCAAGTTCTTAACTATGGTGATTCCTTGTATATGGAGGAGTTTTGAACGAGACTTGGACTTTTTATAAGTCATCTTCAACCTTAGGAATGAGGAGCTTTGGAGTTTGCAGCTTTGAAGTTGTTCTTAAGGTGGGTTATATAACTTGAACCCAAACATGTTATTACTCACCATCTTTCTTGCTATATTGATGATCTACTTTCAATTCCGAGATTTTCTTGAATACTTGATATATCTATGAGTTCTAGTAGTTTCTTATACATGTTATACTTGTGCTAGAACAAGTATAACGAAGTTCTAGAGCTTGAATATGATGGTATCACCTTACAAAGTGATATCGGGTTCAAGCACACAAGCAAGCACCTCTAACCCAATATGATGATGCACATACACCACTAAAATGATATGGATATGAGTTTATTCTTCCTTACACTATATGGTAATGTAGTATACACCTTTTTCACAATATGAGGTCAAGCATACACCTCTTTGCCCGATATGGTGTGAAGCACACACTCACCTCTTTTCCTGATATGGTGTGAAGCATACACACACCTCTATGCCCGATATGGTGTGAAGCATAAACACACCTCTTTACCCAATATGGTGTGAAGCACACACACACCTCTTTGCCCGATATGGTGTGAAGCACACACACACCTCTTTGCCTGATATGGTGTGAAGCGCGCACACCTCTTTGCCCGATATGGTGTGAAGCACACACACACCTCTTTGCCTGATATGGTGTGAAGCATACACACACCTCTTTGCCCGATATGGTGTGGAACACACACACACCTCTTTGCCTGATATGGAAGCAAGCATACACCTCTTTGCCTGATATGGAAACAAGAACACACCTCTTGCCCGATATGGTAGCAAACATACAGCTCTTGCCCAATATGAAGGCACACATACACCTCTTAGGCGGTATGGGTAGCAAGCATACACCTCTAAACTGATATTGGGTTAAGCATACACCTCTTGGACGATATGGTGTTGAGCACACATCTCTAAAATGATATGGTGGGTAACCCAATATACTAGATGACAAAAGTGTTAAGGTGGTTAATACCCTAGAACATGTGATGGCCAATACACTAAAGTATGGTGTAGCCAATATCTTCAAGTGAGGTGAGGATGTTACACCCATGTATGGTGAAGGTGATACACCATATGATTGGTAAGATTGATACCTTGATGGGTAAGTCTATGAGGGATATGAAGATGCCTAGCTCAATATACACCTAACCCAATACATGTGTTCAACTTGATATACATGATTCAACCAGATACACCTTGTAAAGGTGAGGGAAAAACACTGTTAGGAGTGATGAGTGTAACACCAAGGAATGGTGTGGCTAATACCTTGATAGGTGAAACACCTAAAGTGGTTGATAATGGTCAACTCTATATCAACAATGCCTTAACCCTAGATGAGTCCATATCACTTGATGATAGTTGGGTAATTCAATTGTGTGACTTATGGACAATACACTATAGGATAAATGTGATGAGTTGGTACATAAAGTATTTGGATGGGAAATACCCTAATACAAGATAAGTTTATGAACTTAAGTAAGATAAAAGTGATGAAGGAAGAGATACATCAAGACATGATAAATATCATAACCAACACCTCAAGGTTGATACACCTTAATGCACCTCAAATCCAATATACTTGGATGAGTAACACATGAAATGTGTCATGTCAATTGTTAGATTAAGATGTAATGAATTTAATGCACTTTGATAAGTGTAGGCTAACATACCTTGAGAGAGGGTTAATCCAAGATAATAAAGTATGATGTAATCAATATCTTAGTGAGGATGAGAGAGAAACTCATACTTTGTGTTGTTAATCATTTAATGATAAATGATGAGAATAAATAAGTATGATTGAATACTTATGATATCAATGTATGTTCCTAGATATGTGGATCAATGAATTAGGGTTTGGATTGATAATATGAACTTGAAACCCTATTCAGATATAAAGGAAAACCCTAACCCTAATAATGGGAAGGTTGTATTTCTCTTATTGCATTAGCCTTGTGAGATATGTGAAATACTTGTAGAACAAGTATAATGTTTATGTAGTCTGATGACCTAAAAGATATTTGTTTCCTAGTGAGAGGTGACAAGATGTTTAATGGGCCTTGTGAGCCATGTGAATAATTGTTGCCTAGTGAGAGGTGACAATTTGTTTAAATGTGCTTTGTGAGCTATGTGAAATACTTGTACAACAAGTATAATGTTTATATAATCTGATGTCTTAAAAGATAGTCATTGCCTAGTGATAGGTGATAAGATATTTAATGGGCTTTGTGAGCTATGTGGAATACTTGTACAGCAAGTGTAAAGAATACCTTGGTCTGAGGACCTACATGTAATAATTACCTGATAAGAGGTAACAATGTTTAGTGATGAACTAAGAGTTTGAATACCGAGATCTAGCAATCATGATGATGATAATGTTAGGGATGAGAATCCCCAGTAATGTGATAAGAGATTGAGATCCTAAGTGTTATATGTGTTCCAAAGAATCATGAAAGTACTTGATAAACGTATTATACCTTTCTTTATAGCATCTGATATAATTCTTTCTTGCAACTTGATTGATGCTAAAAGGTACTGTAATATACTTCATTAATCAAGTGAAATTTTATCATGTAGTTGCCCAGACCATAGATCCCTTCAGTGTCAGGATTTGCTGAATGGTGAAATGAGTTTTAACTCAGTATACATATTATTGAATATGTAAGTCAAATTGGGGTTGCTCAGTGGACTCCCCGACTAAATCGGGGTTTCTTAGTGGACTCCCCAACTAAACTAGGGGTTGCTCAGTGGACTCCCCAACTAAACCAGGATCACTTAGTGCTCATCCTGATGAAAAATAATATGGGAATGCTCAGTGGTCTTTCCCGAAGAGAGTACAACTACGGCTGTAACTCTATAGAGAAGATATCAGTATACCCTGGTAAGCTAATTGCAGTAGACACAAGATGTCTTGCCAGTTATCTCATATTGACTGAGACAAGTGAGGTCTTGACATCTGGCTCTTCCACTGACCTTGTACGGTACCAATTTCGACTTACTAGTGGTCTATTGGAGCATGAACGGTATACTTCATCTCCTCTGGGCATAAGTTTGATTGTAAATATGTAATCAACCATGTAGCGTATTTGTTTAAGGATCAAATATAGAAGACATTGGTTGATATGCACTTCTTTTATACATCTTATATGTATAGATGTTATACATGTTTCCTTATATTCCTTGAAAAGTAAATAGATGATTTATTACTCTATCATAGATAGCTGCATTACCTTAAGAGAAGAGATTATTCAGTTTTGCTTATAACAATGATTAATCCTACTTATTAATGTAAAAGAATCCTCTGCTCAAATTTATATTGTTTATCTATGATAATAATATTGTTGGTGGAGAGTTATATCTCTTGCTGGGACAATTGTCTCACCCCATGGGATCCACAATTTTTAGGTGGACGTGCACGAGGAGGTAGAGACCATTCTATAGAGGAAAGACAATAGCAGGGGCAACAGTAATAGCTCATGTTGAGTGTACTGTCTGTCGTGTCTTGTAGTTAGAAGTTGTATGTGTCATCTCTGTACTCCCATGTCCTTGGAGATAGAATGTGATGGTTTTACGAATGATCTGAGATTTTGGCTTGTATGCCTTGAGGTTTTATGTTGCTTCAATATATGTTTTGACAAAGCAACTGTTATATGTTATCCTTGAGATAAGATGGTACAATGCATGTATAATGAGAACCCTGATGTATATTATGTTTTGGGTCTTTTAGTAAGAGTTTCCTGGAAGAGGATCTCTTTACAAAATGGTTTTAATTTTTAGTGATTTTGTTAATCCTCTACTTATGGTTATTCCACAATTATTTATTGGTGATGGCTTGATTTTCTATCGGGTCATCACATTTAATTTCCAAAGGAATCAGTGAGAGAAAAGTGGAACTCAAAGGGGTTTGAGACAAATAAGAAAACATTGAATCGTTACATGTACAAGAGGAACCTAGAGATTCACAAAGTATTGTGGAATCTCAAATTCCTCAAGTAACATAGGAACCTCATAGATCTAATAGGACACACCTTGAGCCTGAGAGATTTGGATATCTTATAACTCACGAAGGCAGTGAATTGGTCATAAATGATGAGCCAATATCCTATGAAGATACTATTGAGGGACCAAAGTTTGAAAAATAGATTGTGGCCATGAGATCTGAGATGGAATCCATGTATACCAACAAAGTATCGACTTTGGTGGATCCAACTAAAGGGGTAAAGCCCATAGAGTGCAAGTGGGTCTTTAAGATGAAGACGGACATGGATGGAAAAGTTCAAACCTATAAGAGAAAATTGGTTGCAAAGGGTTTCATACAAGTTCAAGGTGTTGACTATAACAAAACCTTTTCTTCAGTGGCCATGGTTAAGTCCACCAGGATCATGTTTGATATTGCATCTTATCATGACTATGAGATTTGACAAATAGATGTTAAAACTGCATTCCTTAATACGAATCTTGTTGAGGATGTGTATATGACACAACCTGAGGGGTTTATAGATCCAAAGTTTGCAAATAAAGTCTATAAGCTACAAAGGTCAATCGATGGATTGAAGCAAGCATCTCAAAGATGGAATCTTCAGGTTGATGAGACAATCAAAGAGTTTGGCTTTATTCAAAATGAAGATAAACCTTGTGTGTGGAAAAGGGTTAGTGGGAGTGTAGTTACATTCCTCATATTATATGTAGATTATATATTATTGATGGGGAATGACATCCCTACTTTACAAAAGTTAAAGACATGGATTGGAAATACATTCTCTATGAAAGACTTGGGAGAAGAATCCTCCATCTTGGGGCTAAAGATATATAGAGATAGATCCAGAAGGCTTCTTGGACTAATTCAGAGCACATGCATTGACAAAGTGTTGACGCAGTTCAGCATGGAGAACTCAAAGAGAGGAAACCTACCTGCGCATGATGGTGTCCCCATCTCTAGAGCTCAGTCTGGCTCGCGCGGGTGCTATTGAGTTAACAATAGGCGTCGATTATTAGAAACAACCAATGCTTAAAACTATAGGCATCGGTTACCAACAACAAACTGACACTTATATTCGCTTATAGTCGTCGGTTCAAACAAGAAAAACTGACATCAATATATATATGCTGATAAAAATAAAAGTTCTCAAATTAAGACCATAGTCGTAAGTTTTCTTGCAAAACCGACACTATATGGTGGTGAAAATTTTTGCAGTTAAACACACGAAAACACATCCGTGTCGGTTACTATAAGAAAACCGACGACAAAAAATGGTCAAATTTATATTTTGCAGAAAACCTTTAGTCGTCGGTTTCTTTGTTAATAACCGACGCTGTATGTTAAATTTTGGAGGTAATTTTTTTCGCTCGAAAAATTAGATTTGGCGGTCAATTTTAAGTGTCTGTTTCTTATTGGGTAACCAACACTAAATAAAAAGAAATACTCGTGTCTGGTCTCCCTTCACAGATAGATGTCGGTTTCATTATTTAACCGATGCTTTACAGTTTAGGCGTCAGTTTTTGTATACAACTGATGCCTTTAAATATAACATTATAAGCCATTTCTGTAGTAGTGTTTAATACCAATATTTATCTTTAGACACACAAGTCTTAGTATGTCTAGATTACATATACGTGTCTGACTAATAGTATGCGTTATTTCAATTTAGGTCTCATTATGTCACCCCCTCTCTATATCATAGAGTTCAACTTGGTCAACCAGGTCGAGGATATGCATTACATGAGATATCATTTGATCAAAATACACTTATTAGGATTATCTAGAGTTTAAACTAAAATCTTTTATAAACACTAGTCATTTACCCATTCCTACATCTCAATATGCATATGAATGACACGTATATAAATATATGAAACTGAAGTTGTTACTTGTAAGGTCCAAACTAATATGACATCTATTATTATTTATATTAATACATGTTATTTCTCTAAGTTTACAAATTTTAGAGCTCATTATATAAACACTCATATGATCATAAATAAGATCGTAGACCAAACACCTATCAACACATTTCATAACTATGGTACCGATCGTTTTAGTGTCTCTTCTTACACATTATTAACATATTTTCAATGGCAAGTTTGCAAGGAACCAATAAGAATACTTTCACACCATAAACTAGGGTAAATAATATAGTTCATATACTTATATGAAGTAAATTATTAACATATGTTAAGTAACTTGTTTTATCATGTTACTTGTGTCTTATGAATAGTAATAAATGCAACTATGGAATGGGTAGCAGGTCTTACAAGAATCGAGGCTACCTTGAACACATGCATGATTATCCAGTGGTTGCAAGTTATAGAATTGTTAACTAGATTACTCATACAAATCATAGTCTACTCTGATTAGGTTTTTCCAATTTCCCTACTGTGTCTATTTTCTTAGATAATGATATTCTGAATTAGACAATCAAATAGTGATAATAGCTTATAACTAGTTGTACAGACTTCATAGCACGTTGGATTTCCTCTGAAGGCCAAGGTTGTAGTGGTCATGAGCCAAGCACAGTGAGGAAGGCAATGATCCTAAATGACTCTATTGTTGGAATGGTCAAAGATGACCTTGCTATTGAGGAGTCAAATAGACTGATCACTATTGTTGTTGATCTGCCATGGGAGTGGATATGCGTAGAGGTATAACTTCCAGTAGTAGTAGGGTGAAGGTGACAATCAGTGGTTGGAGTCTGTTGAGGCTCAGATAATGTCATGTGCAGGGAGAGAAGGAGATGAGGCATTAGATCAATATGAATTGGGCAAGGTGGCATAGATCTTTGGCATTGTAGGTTGTCGTGGGATAGGGTTTGAAGTTACAGGATGGAGATGGAGACGACATGGTGATCTACCATTAATGGATTTAATGCTGGCCTAATGATGCATCAAGACTATAGGGAGGTGTAGGTGTGCCCATGGTCTATGAATAGTTGGGAAGTGTACCCTGATCTCCAACATATCCACATGACCAAAAGGGAAATGGTTTGAAGGTTTGAGGACAAATAACAACATCATTATGCTATTTGTAGGTCATTTGTCAAGTTTTAGATGGTGGTGAGGAGGCAAAGGATAACTGACAAGGCTTGGGTATGAAGTGTTGTGTTTGAGGGGACTAGCCTATGATGGGTTGTAGGTTTGATGTCCACCGTGGGTTGTGCTACTTGTTGTTGAGTTTCCTAGGTTTTATAGGATAAGGAAGGACCTAGGAGGGCATAACCATAAGAGGACATTGAATCTATTGACATCTATTGTATTGGGTGGAAGCATTGCCCTCTGACCATGCCTGTTGGGTGTAAGGTGGCAACATCTTCCTCTTGTCATGACAGACCAGTGCACAAAGGAAGGCGGGAAGAACAACCTGTAGTGTGTCAGATCATAGTTTAAGGCCACAGATCAATGACAGATAGACTGGTCAAGGAGGCAAGCTACCGTCATTGCAGGTCTATGTCAGATGGCTGGGCACATGAAGAATGAGACAAGGTGAAAATTTTGGTGGATGCTAGGGTTCCTGGGTGACGAGGAAACATGGGAAGGGGAGAAATAGGGAGGACTACAATCATTACTAGGAAAGGCAGATGTGTGTGCTGATGCCCTAGAACCTATGCACGATCAAGAGAACAATGGGGGAGTAATGGACGTAATTAGAGAAGAGATGATAATCAATGTCAACAAATGTAATTTATGATCTGTTGTACATTATAAATAGTATTTTACACTAATTAAATGAATGGTTAAACCTAGTTCAAAAGGTATTACATTTGGCTGGTTGGCTAAGCAAAGCGTGATAGATTATGTTATGATATTTATTTTATCTTTTGAATATACTTTATATTTTGTTCCACTATTTGTATGTTAGGTACTCATTTTATGTATTTAATGCATTTCTTAACTAATTGGATGCATTATTTCACATTTATGGAACCCGTTTTACCAATTAAACTTATGGTACTTTTATACTAATATTTTAGGGTCAACTCTAATTAATTATTGAATTCATATGATTAACCTTTAATTGATGACTTAATTAATTGACATAGTATTTAACACTATATAATAGGTTATTTTCCATTATATTTTCTTGGAATCAGATACTCCTATTTAATAAAATGTTAAGGCAAATATTTATTATCCCTTTATTTAAAGGTAGGCCTAAGGAACCAAATACTTAATCTATATACCCAAATTCGAGTATGTTACACCCAAAAACTCAATCCCAAAGATAATTTCACCCGAGCCTCATGCCTTGCTTTCAACTAGTCGAGCCTTGGTTTATTGTTCCTGGCGTCGAACTGAACTAACCACTCGTCCTAGGTCAAATTTGCACAAGGGTAAGTTTCCCTGGTTCCTTGTCTACATTCTTTCCTAGACAAAATTGCCAATTTATATTTGGACACATCTCCCCAATTTTGGTCTAACCTACTTTGATCTGAACCCCATATATAGTATTAGTTCACGATCATGAAAACAACTCCTACGCATGTTTTACATTCTAGCCCTGATTTCTTACTTATAACATTTTATCGCATGGGTCTTTGTGTAATTACACCCCATCTTACTAAGAAGAAGATGAATATATAACTATAAAGTACCTTTCATGGACTAAGATACCAATTAGTAAGCGAGGATATATCCGTCTTTTGTTAATTTATATATTTTACTTAGAAGTCATTAATATCACTAAATTCAATAATCTAGCAAATTGTATAACTAATTGTAGGAGTAGTTGGAAATATATATAAAAATACATTCTGGAATTTTCTCTATTTATTGGTTTGGTTTTTATTGCCTAATTCCAATTTTTTAGAGATTGGATTTTTAGGGTTTCAATCTCTCTTACTTATTCACAATTGAGGAAAATTATAATGAATAAAATTATGAACTTAGAAAATATTTCTGAATTAGTCTATGAATTAGTAACATAATAGCCTCTTTCTAGACTTAAATTGTGAGCTAATCTAGGGTTTTCCAAGGTTAGATTTCTAGGGTTTCATGATATGAGACATAATGAACCCTAATATGTGTAAATATAATATGTGTAGGTTTGAAGGTACTCTAGTATGAGAGAGTAGTTAGTTGGTCCATGTACCAAAAACTCAAGTTAAGGTATATGCATCCTCCCTATTTATATGGGAATTATTAACATGACTAAACTATCTCATATATGAGGCATCTGTTGATGCCCATTGATTTCTCATGTATCTTTTTGAAATTCTTATTAATTGTGAGGTTATTTCCTAAAGTTTTATAGAAATCATGTTATGATATTGATGATGATCCTTTGACCTAGATTCACTGCTTATATGGTCCTTTTCTTGAAAATGTGGAAATTTGACTAAACTTTAACTTGCCTTTCCCTATTTGTGCATCATTTATACTAATTTTATTTTTAGTATGGTACATGAGTACAACCATACATAGGGCATGCTTTTTCCTCCCCGAGTGTTCTTGTCCACTTGATTTATATACATAGGGAACACTTCTGTAGTCGAGGGTGTGCTTTTTCACCCACTTTCTGGTTGAGATCCTATGGTGTCCCAATCCTGCTTTAACATGATGATGGTATTGTTGAGGGATGTGAATTCCCAGTAATGAGATAAGGGATTAAGATCCCAATATTTTATAAAGTTTTGAAAAGCACTTGATAGAAGTATTACATGTTTCTTTGTAGCATTTGTCATAATAATTCCTGTTTGAAATCTTGATTGATGCTAAAAAAACATGGTAATGTACTTAAGTAATCAAGTGGAATATTATCATGTAGAGCCCTGGCCATAGATCCATTATCGTCAGTAGCTGGTGATGGTGAAACAAGTTCTCCTGCTGGTTAATCCGAAGCATATATTGTTGAATATGTGGGGTTTCTCCTAGCCGAAAATAGGAGGATTAGAGTGAAACTTCGGTTGTAGACTCAAGATATGTTTAAGAGCATGGTGAACATGCCCATGGCTCAGTGTGATGGAGCATGAATGCGTTCATGGCTTAGAGAGCACGGTGAATTGGCCCGTGGCTCAGATTTACTAGCGTTGGGACCTGTACCAAGGCGGGCTAGAGAATGGGTAGCCTATGAGAGCTAACCCTGTGACTGAGGTCACTTAAGCAAGAGACTGCGGTCCTGCTTGTGGTCTTACACTGACCGAGATGGATGAGATCGAGGAGTCTGACTCTTCCTTTGATCTTGTATGGCGCCGGCTTTGGGTTTCACAACCGAAGGTTGGATTTGAGCGGTACAACTCACTTCCTCAGGGCATAAGTATGATTGTAAAATGTAATCAGCCGTGTAGCATATTTGCTTAAGGATGAATTACGGAAATCATTGGTTGATGTTACATTGCTTATTTTATCCTAAATGGATAGATATTATACATGTTCTTCATATTCCTTATTAAAATGAATAGATGATTTACTGCTTTATCATTTATAGTTGTAATGCTTTAAAAGATGATATTGCTCTATTCTACCTAATAATGATTAAATCTTGTTGTTCAATAGAGATTCCTCTGTTTAGTTTATTACTATTTATCTAAAATAATAATATTTATGACAGAGAGTTATATCTCTCGCTGGGACATGGGTCTCACTCTGTTGATCACCAATATTTTTAGGTGGACACGGATGAGGAGGCAGGAACCATACACTGGGGGAAGGACAGCAGCATCAAGGACAGTAGTGATATCTTAGGTGGATATACTAACTGTCAAGTATTGTAGATATGAGTCCTATGTGTCGTCTCTGTACTCTCAGGTCCTTGGAGTCAGTAGTTATTACTTTTATGATAGATCTGAGATTTTGGCATTGAATGCCTCGAGGTTTTATGTTGTTTATGTGTAGCTTTAACATAGCAACTATTATATGTAATCCTCAAGAAGAGAAGGTACATGGTATGTACTTTGTGGACCATAATGTATATAATGTTTTGGTTCTTGTTATAAGAGTTTCCTGGAAATGGATCTCTTTGTAAATGGTTTTAATTTTTAGTGATTTTTATTAATCCACTGTTTATGTTTAATTCCGCTTAATCAGTAACGGTTTCGTCGACTATCGCCACAAGTTTTTGGTATCAGAGCTTAAGGTTTGCTGAGTCTACAGAGACATAGGATTAAGGTCGTTGAGTCTGTTCTAGTGTCTTCCAGTTTATCTGATAGTGACTTCTTCTCTCAGGAGAAGAAGTAAAGCTTGAAGATGGCTGGATCACACGAAGAACATGCTGCTGAAAGCAGTGTTGCTGCACCAGGAGGAGGTGCAAGGGATCAGGCTAGAGAGGAACTAGTACCTAAACATCCTCAGCTTGACCAAGCTACACTAGAAAACCCAGCTTTCCATGCTCTTTTTGGGCAGTTCATGGCCGCTATGACACATATAGTGGATAGGATGCCACCACCTGCACCTAGGGCACCAGCTCACAATGAGGGACATGGAGCTGGCAAGACTTTTGAACGAATTTGCTGGGTAGGAGCCACTGAATATGCTGGTACAACTGACCCAACAGACGCAGACTCATGGCTGAATGAGCTGGAAAAGGCCTTTAGAATTCTTAATATCCCAGAAGCTGAGAAGGTTAGACATGTGGTGTACCTATTGAAGGGGAGTGCTGGCCATTGATGGGCTATAGAAGAAGGCAAAAGGCCAGGTGTCGAAGTCGGATGGGAAGAATTCCAACGTGAATATGTAAGTAGATATTTTCCAAGACTTACCTGGACGAGAAAATATCCCAGTTTGAGCATATAAGGCAAGGACCAATGAACATTAGTGAGTATGAAGCTAAGTTCATGGAGCTTCTATAGTTCTATCCGCACATGGCAACTACAGATGAGGAGAGGATTCAGTGTTTTGAGAAGGGTTTGAACATTGATTTAACCACACCAGTATCTACTCTAGAGAATAGAGAGAGGTTTGCCACCTTTGTGGAGTTAGTTAGGTGGATAGAAAGGTCTATGATTGAGAAGCGTCAGGCCAACAGTAAGAAGGTGTATACAAAGTTCCAAGGACAGAGGTCTGAGAGTTTTAAGAAACTAAGGTTTTCTACACCAACAGCACCATCGAGGTTTAACACTCAGACACAGTGGACATCTAGAAAGGGTAGGGGCCATAGTTTACCACCAGAGGGAGCCCACATCTCAGCCTCAATGTTAGTAACAGGACCGTCTAGACCACAATGGGAGAATAAAGTTTGTTATAAATGTAGAAAGATGAGACATCTGATGAAAGATTGTCTAGTTAGAGATGTGAGTGTAACCCAACCTCTGAGGCAGAGTCAACAAGGCTCTCAGAAGTGACAATTTAGTAGTGGCACTCGAGGACGTGGATAGGCGTCCCAAGCTGGCTCATCCACATCCAACAACAGGGCAAGTGGTCGACAACCAACAACGACAAGATTCTATGCTATGAATTATCCAGAAGCAGTGGTCAACCCACGAGTTGTGATATGTAACAACCCTGACCTGGGTTATACTTTAACCCTAGGTGTTTTGATTAAGAAATGTGATTAAATTCTTAATCTCATATTATAAAAAGTAATTAGGCCTCAAGAGTAACTTATGTTGCAATTCTAGTCCTTTTTGAACATTGTGGAAATCAATGTTTTGTTTGTATTGGACTAAAGTGCAAATTACCCAAGTTGAGGGGTTTAAGTGCAATTGTGCATGATAATATGTTCCTCATGTATTGAAGCATCATGAGAGTGAAAATGATGCTGAGGTATGGCTTATGGAAGCCTGAACACTAAGAAAGAGCTGATAAAGCAATGTTTGTGCATAAAAACCTAGTTTTGGAGTAATGTGCAATTTACCCAAAACTAAGGGTTCAATATGCAATTTACCACTTCAATAAAGTCCCTAATGTTTCTTGGCATCATGTGGAGCAAATAAAATGATAGTGACTTCTCATTTGAATTAAGATGGAGGAGAGAGAATCTTGATATTAAAATAATCAAGATTTAATCCTAAGTGAAACCCTAATCCAATTTAGGGCAAAAATGAATGTATTAATTAAAGGGCCTTCAACCAAAATTAAAATGGTTGGATTCAGATGTGTGTGGATAAGCCTAAAGCCTTGCAAAGGCACGAGAATATCCTAAGGAGGTGAAATTCCACTCACCATTATTATAAGAAAAAGAATTTCCACTCAAATAAGGATATTCTTATTATAAGGGTTAAGGTGCTTAATTTATTTTCCCTTAATTCATGGATAATGGAAGGGAGTTCGGTGGGGATAGAGATGCCCTTGCATTCAAGAAACCAAGGGGGAAGTGGTGGCAACAATTTTGGAATTAAAAGACTTTTATAAAGTATCTTCTCTCTCCTCAATTTTCTTATAAAAGTACCTTTTCCAAGCCAAATGAAAGGCTTTTACGACCCCACTTCTTCTCCTTGCTTGCAAAACCGACCAAGAATGCTAAGTACAGCAGGGATAACGTCCCCAACATGTTGGTAAACCTTTGATCTTCATTCTTCATGATTTCATGGTGAAAATCATAAAACAATGTGTAATTCCTTCATTTCTTCACTCAATCTTCAATTCTAGCCGATCATTTCACTCCAAATCTTGAAGTTGAGCCTTGGAATAGTTGGAGAAGCTTCATCCACCATTAGATCCGTGTATCTTTGAGCTTGGAGATCAGATTTGAGGTGGGTTTTATAACTTGAACCCTTTTACATTGTTATTCAACCATTAATCTTGTAATTTCAATGATTCCTTCATTATCTTGATTAATTGCTGGTTGAAATTGATTAATTCATGAAATCAAAAGTTGTTAGAACTTCAGGGACGAAGCTTGATGATGATGACATCATCATAAGCACACACCTCACCAAATATCTTGGGCAAACGGTTTGGAAGTTGGGACCAAACGGTTTCACCAAACAGTTTGGTGATCAAACAGTTTGCAAACCGTTTGGGAGAAAACGGTTTCAAAACCGTTTGAGATGGTTGACTAAGGGTTGACCGTTTGATATTACTGTTCATATTTATGTTGGTTGTTAACCCTCCAAATTTGAGGGATTAACTCCAAAGGAATCGTGAGTTGAAGACAAATTAATTAGGTAACCTAATTGAATTAAGTGCTGAATTTCAATCTGATTTAACTTGACTTTTTGGGCAAACGGTTTCAAAACCATTTGAGTGAGTTGACCAAGGGTTGAAATTTTGAGATTACTGTTCCTAATTATATTGGTTAATGACTCACCAAATTTGAGGGGTTAATTCCAAAGGAATCGTGAGTTGAAGGCTAATCAATTAGGTAACCCCTAATTGGATTAAGTGCTGATCTTCAACCTGATTAATTGGAATTTTTGGGAAAACGGTTTCAAAACCGTTTGAGATGGTTGACCAAGCGTTGACCGTTTGAGATTACTGTTCCTAATAATGTTGGTTAATAATTCACCAAAGTTTATGGATTAATTCCAAGGGAATCATGAGTTGAAGGCTAATCCATTAGGCAAATCCATTAGGCAAACTCTGTACTCTCAGGTCCTCAGAGTTTTTAGTCAGTGTCTTATGAATCAATCTGAGGTTTTGGCTTGATGCCTCGAGATTCGTATAATATCTGTATATAATGTTTATAAGATAGTTGATGTTGTAATCTTTGAGAAGAAATGGTACAGGTTGTATACTTGTGAACCAGGATGAATTTGAAATACTTTGGTTTTTGGTTAAAGAGTTTTCCTGTGAATGGATCTCTTGAAAAAGTTTTAAATTTTCAGTGATTTTCAGTAATCCGCTGCAAATAATTTTCTTCCGCATTAGTTAATCATGTTTTTGTAAGACGGTCGCCATAATTAATGGTATCAGAGCTCTAGGTTCGTTGAGTCTACAGAGACATAGGACTAAGGTAGTAGAGTTTGTTCTGGTTTCATCTAGTGTATCTGATAGTGTCTTCTGCTCGTATAAGAGAAGAAGAACTTAAAGATGACTGGGTCACATGAGGAGATTGCTGCTGAGAGCAGCAATGTTGCACCAAGAAGAGGTGCATGGGAACAGGCAAGAGAGAGACAATTACCTGAGAATCCCCAAGCTGATCCAACTATAATAAGAAAATCCTTCTTTAAGTATTACTGTTGGGGAACTTAGGACAACAATAATGTATATAGTGGATCAAGTTTTGGCAGTGTAACCTAGATTACCAGTTCCAATGATGATGTTATAGATATCAATAGGATTTGTAATTAGCATCAGTAGGTTGAAGCAAAAGGAAATGATTGAACTTTCCTTGATTAGTCCTATGAGGACTTATGTTTAGCATAATAAAACATTACAAATGTTTTATGTTGTTTTTACCTCCTTAAGAAAAGATGAGGTATAGAAGGGATGCCCGGATAAAATCCAGAGATGTTAAGCCTTATGCTTATGATAATATGAAAAGAAGAAATATGATAGCATACAAAGTGCATACCACTTGATCTCAGTATTTATATACCCTGGCCAGGTATACAACTATTGATGATAAAGTGGGTATGGAAACTCTTATATTGTTGTCTTTTTGATTGCTCTGATCAAGTAGTCATTCTGAGACAATCTAATGAGTATCATGAAATCAGAAATCTAGAATGAATAAATGTGTCATATCCCATGCATGAGAAAGATAAGTCTGAGATAATCCCAGATGAGCATGTTGTATGAGGAACTAAAAATGTACTCCTCATAAGATAAGAATAAGAATAAGGGAGATGAACCCTGTTCAATAATGCTGCCCGCATAATACAGATCTTTCCCATAATGAGGAAATGGGAGATGTGATGAGATCATGAGATGATCATAAACATGCTAGATAACAATAAAGAAAGGGATAATGACATGCAATCATCCTTACAAATTCCAATACTAAAGGCAAGGAACCTAGGATGAGATAAAGAGTAAATGGTTCAAGAATAGTTGAAAATACATGAATTAATAAGAGGAATATGAATCCTTGTTTTCTTTCCTTTCAGGGACATGGCAATCAAGTGGGTCTTAGGATACTTGATGTGCATAAGATAAAGGAGTTCATGTATTGGATACTTAGAAAAGTATTAGTTATCTTGGACTTTAGTCCCAAGATGAGGACATATAAAACAATTAATGTTCCAAGATGAAAGGAAGAGATATATATGATGTGTTTCCAACACATGTGATAGATACCAAGGTGAAAGATTCTGATTTTTGAGAATTATCATATGGGTTAGGTTGGCTACCTGGGGTGGTCAACTGTGAAATTAGTCTGGATGTATAAAACAATATGAACATCATATGTTAGGGGTTTATGCTCTGCATAAACATGATATTAATAAAGAATGTACGATGTTTCTCTGAACAAGAAAAGTGTTATTTGACACAAAGTTGACTTTATAGTCAATGATGAGGAACAACGGAGCATGTGCCTTGTGTGTTGATTCTATGAGAATCTTGTATGGAAACACTTTGTGATAATAAAAGTTTTATGGTGTCTCCATAATAAGGAGATGTTATGTGAAGACTAGATAGTATGAAGAATAAAATACATATGTCTTCCTTTATCTGGATTTCGAGGACGAAATCCTTG
Organism: Alisma plantago-aquatica; assembly: GCA_963693085.1. Lineage (NCBI taxonomy): Eukaryota > Viridiplantae > Streptophyta > Magnoliopsida > Alismatales > Alismataceae > Alisma > Alisma plantago-aquatica. The sequence goes on along the minus strand of OY856409.1, from coordinate 1,061,032,254 downwards.
TTAGGGGTTTATAATTTGTAACAACCCTGACCTGGGTTATACTTTAACCCTAGGTGTTTTGATTAAGAAATGTGATTAAATGCTTAATCTCATCTTATGAAAAGTAATTAGGCCTCAAGAGTAACTTATGTTGCAATTCTAGTCCTTTTTGAACATTGTGGAAATCAATGTTTTGTTTGTATTGGACTAAAGTGCAAATTACCCAAGTTGAGGGGTTTAAGTGCAATTGTGCATGATAATATGTTCCTCATGTGTTGAAGCATCATGAGAGTGAAAATGATGCTGAGGTATGGCTTATGGAAGCCTGAACACTAAGAAAGAGCTGATAAAGCAATGTTTGTGCATAAAAACCTAGTTTTGGAGTAATGTGCAATTTACCCAAAACCAAGGGTTCAATATGCAATTTACCACTTCACTAAAGTCCCTAATGTTTATTGGCATCATGTGGAGAAAATAAAATGAGAGGGACTTCTCATTTGAATTAAGATGGAGGAGAGAGAATCTTGATATTAAAATAATCAAGATTTAATCCTAAGTGAAACCCTAATCCAATTTAGGGAAAAAATGAATGTATTAATTAAAGGGCCTTCAACCAAAATTAAAATGGTTGGATTCATATGTGTGTGGATAAGCCTAAATCCTTGAAAAGGCACGAGCATATCCTAAGGAGGTGAAATTCCACTCACCATTATTATAAGAAAAAGAATTTCCACTCAAATAAGGATATTCTTATTATAAGGGTTAAGGTGCTTAGTTTATTTTCCCTTAATTCATGGATAATGGAAGGGAGTTCGGTGGGGATAGAGATGCCCTTGCATTCAAGAAACCAAGGGGGAAGTGGTGGCAACAATTTTGGAATTAAAAGACTTTTATAAAGTATCTTCTCTCTCCTCAATTTTCTTATAAAAGTACCTTTTCCAAGCCAAATGAAAGGCTTTTACGACCCCACTTATTCTCCTTGCTTGCAAAACCGACCAAGAAGGCTAAGGACAGCAGGGAGCACGTCCCCAACCTGTTGGTAAGCCTTTGATCTTCATTCTTCATGATTTCATGGTGAAAATCATAAAACAATGTGTAATTCCTTCATTTCTTCACTCAATCTTCAATTCTAGCCGACCATTTCACTCCAAATCTTGAAGTTGAGCCTTGGAATAGTCGGAGAAGCTTCATTCACCATTAGAGCCGTGTATCGTGGAGCTTGGAGATCAGATTTGAGGTGGGTTTTATAACTTGAACCCTTTTACATTGTTATTCAACCATTAAGCTTGTAATTTCAATGATTCCTTCATTATCTTGATTAATTGCTGGTTGAAATTGATTAATTCATGAAATCAGAAGTTGTTAGAACTTCAGGGACGAAGCTTGATGATGATGACATCATCATAAGCACACACCTCCCCAAATATCTTGGGCAAACGGTTTGGAAGTTGGGACCAAACGGTTTCACCAAACCGTTTGGTGATCAAACGGTTTGCAAACCGTTTGGGAGAAAACGGTTTCAAAACCATTTGATATGGTTGAACAAGGGTTGACCGTTTGATATTACTGTTCATAATTATGTTGGTTGTTAACCCTCCAAATTTGAGGGATTAACTCCAAAGGAATCGTGATTTGAAGGCAAATCAATTAGGTAACCTAATTGAATTAAGTGCTGAATTTCAATCTGATTTAACTTGACTTTTTGGGAAAACGGTTTCAAAACCGTTTGAGTGAGTTGACCAAGGGTTGAACGTTTGAGATTACTGTTCCGAATTATGTTGGTTAATGACTCACCAAAGTTTAGGGGTTAATTCCAAAGGAATCATGAGTTGAAGGCTAATCAATTAGGTAACACCTAATTGGATTAAGTGCTGATCTTCAACCTGATTAATTGGAATTTTTGGGCAAACGGTTTCAAAACCGTTTGAGATGGTTGACCAAGCGTTTACAGTTTAAGATTAATGTTCCTAATAATGTTGGTTAATAATTCACCAAATTTTATGGATTAATTCCAAGGTAATCATGAGTTTAAGGCTAATCCATTAGGCAAATGCTAATTGGATTAAGTGCTGATTTTCAACTTGATTAATTTGCCTTTTTGGGAAAACGGTTTCAAAACCATTTGATATGGTTGAAAAAGCGTTGAACATTTGATATTACTGTTCCTAATGATGTTGATTACTAACTCACCAAATTTTATGGATTAATTCCCAAGGAATCATGAGTTGAAGGCTAATCAATTGGGCAAACCCTAATTGAAATCAGTGCTGAATTTCCAATCAGTTGATTTGAGATTTTGGGTTGGATAGCCCAAACGGTTTCAAAACCGTTTGGGGATCACCCAAACGGTATCAAAACCGTTTGGGTATCACCCAAGACCATTTGGAGGTCTGGGGTTAAGTACAGTTGACCAATTGAAGGTCCAAAGGTACCAAATCATATTACAACCAAGTGCTGATGTGTTGATCAACTCAATAGACCAAACCTTGATGAAATTTCACTAGAATCCAAGGGTTGGATGGGCAAACGGTCTTCACCTACTTGGCCAAACGGTCTTCACCTACTTTTCCAAATAGTCTTCACCTACTTGGCCAAACGGTCTTCACCTACTTGGGCAAACGGTCTCAAACCGTTTGGAGACCTAGGTGGTTTCAAGGTCAAGTTATGTTATGCAATAGAAGGTTCAATTGGTTAGTCCAATGGAGAACCTAATGCAACTGAAGGTCCAATTGATTAACCTAATTGAGTACCTATTGCAATTGTAGATTCAATTGATCAATTCAATTGGATACCTTATGTAATGGAGGTCCAAGGTGATTGAATCTCTCGAGAATAGAGATGATGAATGACTCATTGATCCAATGATGATTAGTAATGATAATCAATGAAGGTACAAAGATTGAAACCTTATTAGTACCTAAGTTATTAGTGCCAATTAAGGGATGAACCCTAATTTCTTATAGGATCAATGACTTGGTACACTATGTCATTCATAGTTGTATGTACTTGATTGAAGGGATGATATGACCTTATCAAGTTGAGATGATGTTAGCATGAATTCATAACATGAATATGATTCATGTGGAGATTAAGGGTATGATACTTAAGTAAAGAGATCATGAAACCCTAATCATGAACATAAACCCTAATTGACAGGTTTATTGAATTCTAACCCTAATTGAGGGCAATTCTAAATGAAACCATAATCCAGGGTAAGGATGTAGCCCTAATCTAGGGTAATCGTAAGTGAAACTCTAATTTAGGGAAAAGAGATGTAAATCCCTAATTGGGATGAATAGTGAATCTCCAATTATGGATAATTGAATGAAATCCTAATAGAGATGAATAGTAGACCCAAATTGTGGGAAACTATGTTGGAAACCCTAGTTGAGGGTGATTCCATGAGAAACCCTAGTTGAGGGTGATTCCATGAGAAACCTTATTTAAATATTAACACCACATGACATACTAATGTTATGTTGTGATAAGAGGCCCTAAGAAGGATGAAGGCATGTGATACTCTAATGAGGAGTCATAATACATAAAGCCCTAATCTTGGATAATATGACAATGAATCATAATTCTAATCTTAAGTAAGGGTATAAAGAAACCCTAATGATGAGATAGAAGTAATGGACTTATAAAGGTGAAACATTTCATGTGGTTGAATATATGCAACCTAATTGTAAGCAATGTCTTTACCATTAGACAAGTCCATATCATTAAGGATAGTTGGACAACTCTAATGTGTGGCCTATGCATTATATGCTATAGGTAAGTGATTAGTGATGGAATGTATTAAGAAGGGAAATACCTTAATACAAGATAAGATGGCTAATTCAGGAGAGTCTGAAGTGATGAGAAAGTGATACATCAAAATATGATAGTTATCACATTCAACACTTCAGGGTTTATATGCCTTGATGTACTTCAAATCCAATATAATTGGGTAAGAAACATATGAAGTGTGTTATGCAACTATTACAATTAAATGTAATGAGTTGTTACACCTTGATGAGTGTTAATTAATGTACCTTGGGAATGGAGTTAATCCCAAATGATGTGTATGATATAATCATACCATGATGAGGATGAGAAATGAACTCATACCTTGAATTGATGATCATTAATTCTATATGATGAAAGCAATGTTCTAGAATAATCAAATATGATATCCTTGAATGCCCCAGAGGTATGGAATAATGTATTAAGGGTTGGACAGATAATGAGATCATGAAATCTTTATTAATGAGAAATGGGGAACCCTAACCCTAATTTGGGTAAAGGGAATGAAAAGCCCTATTTGATAGTAAACCCTAATTCCTGGTAGAGGAATAATGGTGTTACTATTGCATCACATGATGTGATGAATATCTTGTATGACTGTTATCATGCCTAATAACCATACAGATATTATGAGGTGATGTATATAGCTAGTTTGAGCTGTGACATTTATATAATAAATGTTGATTGGCATTATGTGCCTTAATGTTGTTGTTTCTTAGTAAAAGAAGCAATATGCATGGACTTTTATGAGTCACATGAGTAAATTGTTACCTAGTGAGAGGTGACAAGATATTTCATGGCCTTGTGAGCCAGGTGTGATGCTTGTGTAACAAGTATCATGAATTCCTTGGTCAGATGACCTGAAGGCGATAGTTACCTGAAAAAGGTATAATAATGCTCAATGATGAGTTAAGGGTTTGAATACCCAAAACCATATGATTATGGTGATGAGAATGTGAAGGGATGAGAATTCCCAGTATTGAAATGAGGGACTGAGTTCCCAGGGTCTTTGAAAGACTGATAAATATATGATAAAAGTAGTACATGTCTCTTTATAGCATTGTTGTAATAAGTTATGTTTGAGAACTTGGATGATGCTAAAAGAATATGAGAATGTACTTAATAAATCAAGTGAAATCTATTCATGTAGTGCTCTGACCATAGATCCATCATCGTCAGGAATAGGTGATGGTGAAACGGGTGCCCACGGCAAAACGCAGAGCACATATTTTGAATATGTGGGGGTAAATGGGCGAAAATATCCTTACGTCCTCTTGAAGAGATTGTTGGAAGGTAAACAAGAAACCTCTCAATCCTTCATGAATATGTCGGGATGGATGTATCACAAATCTCCCAATGATACTTAATATCGGATCGAGGAGATAAACAAGAAATCTCTCGATTGGCGATGAGAGTGCAGTTGACGCTGTAACTCTGTAGCAAAGGTGCCAGAATACCCTAGCTAGCTAGTTAGTAGAGACATGAGATGTCCTGCATATGGTCTCGTATTGACCGAGACAGATGAGGTCATAAGAATCCGGCTCTTTTGATGACCTATGTATGGTACCAAGGGGATTTCGTAATGGTCGGTTGGAGTATGAGCGGTATATCTCATCTCCTCAGAGCATAAGTGTGATTGTAAAATGTAATCAGCCATATAGCATGTTTGCTTAAGGATTGAATACGGAGATTCATTGACTGATGTTGCATTTCTTTGTGCATTCCTTAGTAGTTAAATGTTAATTATGTTTCTTTATATTTTCTGCAAGGTAAAAAGATGAATTACTTATCTACCATGGGTAGATGCAATGACCTCCTTGAGAATGGAGATTATCTTATTCTGTTCTATGATGAATAACTCTACCTGATAATGTAAAAATAACCCTCGCTCAGTTTTAATTTAATAAACTGCAATAACAATGTTTTTGGTGGAGAGTTATATCTCTCGCTGGGGCAATTTTCAATTGTCTCACCCCCATGGGAAACATTTTTAGGTATGCATGGGAGGTAAAGTAGAAATCCTAGAACAAGGAAAGAGCAACAACAATAGAAACAGCAGGGACAACAATAAGATCTCAAGTGGAGATATTGCTTGTCTAGTCATACATATAGTAGTCCTATGTGTCGTCTCTGTACTCTCAGGTCCTCGGAGTTTTTAGTCAGTGTCTTATGAATCAATCTGAGGTTTTGGCTTGATGCCTCGAGATTCGTATAATGTCTGTATATAATGTTTATAAGATAGTTGATGTTGTAATCTTTGAGAAGAAATGGTACAAGTTGTATACTTTTGAACCAGGATGAATTTGAAATACTTTGGTTTTTGGTTAAAGAGTTTTCCTGTGAATGGATCTCTTGAAAAAGTTTTAAATTTTCAGTGATTTTCAGTAATCCGCTACAAATAATTTTCTTCGGCATTAGTTAATCATGTTTTTGCAAGACGGTCGCCACATGATAGGTCAGATGGAATTATTTCATTCTTATATGTCTTCATCCTACTTTGTATCTGTTTTGATTAATCTGGGTGCTACACATTCCTTTATCACTCAAGAAGTGACTCATGACTGCATTAGAAACTCCATTAGTTGGATCTGTACTATTGCGGGAAGTATGTTCTCCCTATGTTCTTTCTTTTTCAGAACATAGCATTCAGGTGGTTCTTATACCACTTGAGATGCATGGGTTTGACATAATCCTTGGGATGGACACCCTAGAAAAGTATAAGGTTGTCTTGGATTGCGGTTCCAAGCAGGTTATGTTCACAAACAATTGTGATACATGGGTCTTTCAGGGGGACAGAAAGATTCTTCAAACCTATCTAGTGTCGGATATGGTAGATGAGAAGATGATGAGACAAGGATGCCTTGCATTCTTGGCACATGTGGTAGATACCAAAGTAGAGAGTTCTAGTCTTTCTGAAGTTTCGATTGTTAGGGAGTTTGAGGATGTGTTTCCTGAGGAACTTCTAGGTGTTCCTCCACCCCGAGAGATTGATTTCAAGATTAATCTAATCCCGGGTACACAACCAATAGCTCAAACACCTTATAGAATGGCACCTGCTGAGATGGCAGAACTCAAGAAACAGTTACAGGAGTTGCTTGAAAAGGGTTTTATTCGACCGAGTACTTCACCATAGCGTGCTCTGGTTCTTTTCATTAAAAAGAAAGACGGGTCTATGCAATTATGCATCGACTATAGACAACTAAACAAAGTAACCATCAAGAATAAATATCCTCTGCCAAGGATAGATGACCTATTTGACCAGTTGCATGGTGCAACTATATTCTCTAAAATAGATCTGAGGTTAGGTGTGATAAAGTGAGATTTCAACATTCTTAGTTTTATACACGATGAAGACATGATGCGAGTCTGTAAAGTGTTTTTGGATCATGTGAAGAAACTTTGCTTGGTTTGGCAAGATTTGCAAATTATTTGGTGTACTTATGACCAATTCCACATCTAAAATTATAGGCTATGGTCAATCAAATTTTTTCCATGTGCACACCTACTTTGAATTGACCTTAGTTAAGCCGCTTTTCTGTTTTGGAAGAAGGAAACAATGGTCTTTGGATGCCAATCATGAGGTGGAGAGTTGTTGATCTTTACTTTGGCACCACGGAAGTAGTTGGACGAAACTCATCGTGCGTGCCTGCGTGCATCACACCCACGATCCCTGAACATGGGTGGAGAGGCGAAACTAAACAGAAGTTGCCCTCTACTCATGAAAACCAATTAGACTGATCCCCCCTCACCACCAGTTTCTGAAAGAGGCACCATTGAGACTGAGTCCCCCAGACTCACACTCGCATGGGGAGCCTAGAGCCCAGCCGGACAGCGGGCAACAGACCACAGTGACAGTCTATGTGGGAGGGAGGGTGCACCTATGAAGCCTCATCGTCGTGGAAAGAAGCTAAGAACAGAAGGGGAGAACCCGAGGCACTAGGCCGGCGGCAGTCCAAAAGGTCTGCGAGGGAAGGTTGTGTGGCAGTAGCATTGGTGGCAAGATCCTTAATCCTACAAGGAGGAGCCAGCATCGGCGAGCTTTAGAGCATGGAGGCCTTCGGTGGAGATGGGTGTAAGTGACCTCACGAAGGTGGAGCGCTGGAGCAGAGCTGACCACGACGACACTCTGGTCGAGCGGGAGGGATGGAGAGGAGAAGATTGAGCACTCTGGCTCTGCTGTTTCCCAACGAGAGGAGGAGTCTCCTGTAACAATGATTCTCACCGGAGATCTGAACCCCACAGATGCACTTGGGAGAAAGCAGAGGCCGCAGGCTCGCTCACGCCTGAAGAAGAGGGATGCGACTTTGTGAGGACGATCAGGAGAGGAATTCACAGACGAGGAAGAACGAGAGGAGGTGAGGATCATATGCTAGAGATCATCCTCGCAGCTGCGGCTGTGAACGGAGTCTCGGACTCCCTGATTGCGAGAACGCGGAGAAGAGGGCAGACTGGCCCTCCAAGCTGAACTAGGTCTCATCAGCTGAAGCAAACCATGAACCACATCGAGTTTAGTCACCCAAATCGAACCGGCTAGACCTCAGTAAGGCAAAAGCAAAGGAGCCACACCACCTAGAAGACACGTGGTGAATTTTTATTGGCCCGATCAGGTAGATAATTCAGTAAATATCCAGTTCTCATATAATTTGTAGAAATAGCACAGTGATCAGAAAAATACAAACAAGGTACCGAAATTCTTAGAAAAATGCGTAGAATGACATGAAACCATCATACCAGTCATTTTATGCATTAATCTCAGTGATATCATGTAAGAGGTGTAATGCTTATTTAATGGATAATAAATAGAAATGATGACACAAAATCATGGAAAAATATCAGTAAGTCCATAATTATGTATAGAATGCATATGATGTTAGATATGATCATGTTGATGTATGAAATTATGTATTTTGCTTAACATGGCTAATTAGAGCTAATCACCCTAAATAAAATGCTATAAATACTTACATGGTCAATAAATGATGAGATTTACAGAAAACCCTCATATCATTAACTGGAAGATAATATGTAAATCTGAGATCAGTTTTATACACAAAATCCATGTTATATGAAGAGCACCCTTAATACATGTGATGTAACCCTAATATGGTTAATGAAAGTCACATAATGTTAAATATGTTCACATAATAATGTGACACATGAGTATATCTAGTTGATGAACTATAATCTGGAATATGACATATGTTAGATAATTCTAAGACAAGAATACAAGTAACAATGAGAATAATCCAATGAACTAAGTGAAACCCTAATATGAACACGATTAGGGTTAAGATGAGATGTAAGATGATGAGAACCTGATCATAGTATGTGATCTTGTCTTAATCAGGGTTTGACCAAGGATATAGTTGACATCAGGAGTATATGTGATGATTAGGTTTCTCTCGATCAAGGTATGCCATTACCTCTTACTTGGCTTATTATACATTATGCTTGTGTTATATGGTAGTAAAGACTTGGCATATGGTATTGATTGAAATGATTGTCTTGTATGATATGTTGCTTGAATTTCCATACGTATTGCTATGAACACATCAAACATAATATATCTGTTCCATTATATGAAAGCACCAACTCTATGGTAGTGTGCTTGGAAGTGACCGAACTCTTTGGTAGTGGTCACGTTGTACATATGGAAGCCCCAACTCTTTGGTAGTGTGTTTGGACCCAACTCTTTGGTAGTGGTCACATTGTGAAATGATCCAACTCTTTGGTAGTAGATCATAAAGGCCTTAATGCATTCAACTCTCAAGTAGTAAATGTATGGATGATATAATGGAAAATGTGCTTAAAATATGTTTCTCTTTTGTTAATGAACATCTTTGTGCAAGTATACACTTTTTTTATTTTCTTTTGTTACTGCCAAGTATTAGTTTTATCTTATTGCCAAGATATGATGAGAGGTATATAAAAGACACGTAGGTGTACTCAGTACAATATTCTTGAATATTGTGCTGACGTGTACCACATGTAATCTTTTGTATAGGTTATGGTTATGCTCTTGAAGATCCAGGATAGTGAGAGCTGTATGGCGAGCTGATGTATAGGTGGATCTGTTGTCTTAAGATCCTGTATTTTAGTGGTAGTACATGTATATGTATAAGTTTGTTGTTCAATATGTAATATCAAATGTTGTAACAATTCATGTTGTAATTATATGTTGAATGGTGAACATGTGTTGTGGTTTGTTTATTGTTCATGTGCATGTGCTACTGATTGTTTCCTTCTGACTCCCTTGATTTTCTTTTTCTTATCCTGGTGTGGGGTGTTTAAATTGGGATTCTCGTTGAGGTGAGGGTTTCAATTTGGACGTCACACATCAGATTAAGTTTTAGAAAATCCGAGGACATCACAGGTGGTATCAGAGCATGAACAATAGCAAAGCATGACATTTGCTCATTATGCAACTAAAATCTAAAGAACCTTGAACTTAATAATCTTTAGGGTTAGATTAGTCATCTTTTAGAGACTAGATATGACCTAGCCTCTAGGTTAACACCTAGATGTCCGAGAACTAGGTCTAGACTGGTGCTTGTTGAGTAGCAAGTCCTTAGATGTCGTTCTTTCCTTGTAGTGCAGCGGTATGGGACGTTGCACTATTTGGTAATGACGTGCATCAAGGGAAGAGAAACCCTAGACATATTGCGCACATTGTCTAGAGTAGCTACACTAGTCTACCCCTTGTTCTCACCCCTTTCACTAGTTTTAATGACACTATACTCTCAACTATGTGTGGGACACTCGTTTTCAGGATTTGGGTTTTGATTCCAAACGGATCAAACCTCGATAGTTTTCTCTGACGCTTGTTTTATCAGAGAAAAACTATATAATATTTTATTATGTATATGTATTACAAAAATGTGTCCCTACACATGTACGAGTAGGAGGTGGTCATGTAACCTAAGTGAAAGTGAATGACATCAGTCTAGAAGAGGGTGTAGTTCTAGATTAGATGTCTAGAGCCTTTTTGATATATATGTGATAGATGGAATAGATGATATAAGTTTTGATGATATGATGTAAGTTTTACATAGATGATATAGGATTGTTATGATGATTTATGTTTGTATTTGAGGACTTAGGTTCAGTTTTGTGAATTTGAGATAAGTTTTCATGATGAAAGTATGTGTGCTTTTCTAAGTTAAGATATGATAAGTTAAGACAAGGTTGTAAGTGATATGATGGAAACCTAGAAATGGTTTAATAGATATGAAAGTATAAATGGTTAACCATATACATGAATAATGATGATAATGTGATATTACGAGTTAATCTTTTATGAAATCACTAGTAATTGTTGCAATTTATTACGAGTAATGAAATAAGATCAAAAGAACGAAACATGTTACATGAGGTGTTAATCTTAGTGCTTAACAAAGATGGAAAATATAGTTTGATAGTTAGCACAACATAATGTTGATGGCACCTTGATATAATGGGTTAACTTTAGTTAACTCCTTTAGAATATGGTAATATAATGACAGAACCCTAATGCATGGGTAAAAATAAGGATGCAACCCTAACATATGAGATATGTCATGACATAACTAGAGTTTCTAAACCCTTGTTTCAATATTTTATGAAGGGGTGGTCCACCCTAAGTTCTCTTAAAATCTCCTAGAAGTGCTTTGGATATATGGTTCTAGGTATCCCATGTGGATATGTTTTACCTAGACCAGTGCCCCACATGTAGGTGAAAACTTTTGGTTTTTCCTTGAAGTAAGAGGATGGCCTAATTTCGAGGAAGAAATTTCTTTTTAGATGTATATGATGTGACAAAGTGGATTTTTTTTAAGTTTAATTTCGAGGATGAAATTTCTTTTAAGGTGTGTAGGATGTGATAAAGTGAGATTTCGACATTCTTAGTTTTATACACGATGAAGACATGATGCGAGTCTGTAAAGTGTTTTTGGATCATGTGAAGAAACTTCGCTTGGTTTGGCAAGATTTGCAAATTATCTGGTGTACTTAGGACCAATTCCACATCTAAAAGTATAGGCTACGATCAATCAAATTTTTTCCATGTGCATGCCTACTTTGAATTGACCTTAGTTAAGCTGCTTTTTTGTTTTGGAAGAAGGAAACAATGGCCTTTGGATGCCAATGATGAGGTGGAGAGTTGTCGATCTTTACTTTGTCACCACGGAAGTAGTTGGACGAAACTCATCGTGCGTGCCTGCGTGCATCACACCCACGATCCCTGAACATGGACGGAGAGGCGAAACTAAATAGAAGTTGCCCTCTACTCACGAAATCCAATCAAATTGATCCCCCTCCTCACAACCAGTTTATGAAAGAGGCGCCACTGAGACTGAGTCCCCCAGACTCACGCTCGCATGGGGAGCCTAGAGCCCAGCCGGACAACGGGCAACAGACCGCGGTGGTAGTCTGTGTGGGAGGGAGGGTGCACCTCTGAAGCCTCATCGTCGTGGAAAGAAGCTAAGAACAGAAGGGGAGAACCCGAGGCACTAGGCCGGCGACAGTCCAAAAGGTATGCGAGGAAAGGTTGTGTGATAGTAGCGTTGGTGACAAGATCCTTAATCCTACAAGGAGGAGCCAGCATTGGTGAGTTTTAGAGCATGGAGGCCTTCGGCGGTGATGGGTGGCAGTGACCTCACCAAGGTGGAGCGCTGGAGCAGACCTGGCCATGACGGTGCCCAGGTCAGCGGGAGGACTGGAGAGGAGAAGATTGAGCACTCTGGCTCTACTGTTTCCCAACGAGAGGAGGAGTCTCCTGTAACAATGATTCTCGCCAGAGATCTGAACCCCACGGCTGCGCTTGGGAGCAAGCAGAGGCCGCAGGCTCGCTCACGCCCGGAGCAGAGGGATGCAGCTTTGTGAGGACGGTCAGGAGAGGCATTCACAGATGAGGAAGAACGAGAGGAGGCGAGGATCGTATGCTAGAGATCATCCTCGCAGCTGTGGCTATGAACGGAGTCTCGGACTCCCTGATCGTGAGAACGCGGAGAAGAGGGCAGACTGGCCCTCCAACCTGAACCGGGTCTCATCAGCTGAAGCAAATTATGAACCACATCGGGTTTAGTCACCCAGATCGAACCGGCTGGACCTGAGTAAGGAGCCGCGCCACCTAGAAGACACGTGGCCAATTTTTATTGGCCCGATCAGGTAGATAATTCAGTAAATATCCAGTTCTCATATAATTTGTACAAATAGCACAGTGATCAGAAAAATACAAACAAGGTACCAAAATTCTCAGAAAAATGCGTAGAATGACATGAAACCATCATACCAGTCTTTTTATGCATTAATCTCAGTGATATCATATAAGAGGTGTAATGTTTATTTAATGGATAATAAATAGAAATGATGACACAAAATCATGCAAAAAATATCAGTAAGTCCATAATTATGTATAGAATGCATATGATGTTAGATACGGTCATGTTGATGTATGAAATTATGTATTTTGCTTAACATGGCTAATTAGAGCTAATGACCCTAAATAAAATTCTATAAATAATTACGTGCTCAATAAATGATGAGATTTACAGAAAACCCTCATATCAGTAACTGGAAGATAATATGTAAATCTGAGATCAGTTTTATAGACGAAATCCATGTTATATGAAGAGCACCCTTAATACAGGTGATGTAACCCTAATATTGTTAATGAAAGTCACATAATGTTAAATATGTTCACATAATAATGTGACACATGAGTATATCTAGTTGATGAACTATAATATGGAATATGACATCTGTTAGATAATTCTAAGACAAGAATACAAGTAACAATGAGAATAATCCAATGAACTAAGTGAAACCCTAATATGAACACGATTAGGGTTAAGATGAGATGTAAGATGATGAGAACCTGATCATAGTATGTGATCTTGTCTTAATAAGGGTTTGACCAAGGATATAGTTGACATCAGGAGTATATGTGATGATTAGGTTTCTCTCAATCAAGGTATGTCATTACCTCTTACTTGGCTTATTATACATTATGCTTGTGTTATATGGTAGTAAAGACTTGGCATATGGTATTGATTGAAATGATTGTCTTGTATGATATGTTGCTTGAATTTCCATACGTATTGCTATGAACACATCAACCATAATATATCTGTTCCATTATATGAAAGCACCAACTCTATGGTAGTGTGCTTGGAAGTGACCAAACTCTTTGGTAGTGGTCACGTTGTACATATGGAGGCCCCAACTCTTTGGTAGTGTGCTTGGACCCAACTCTTTGGTAGTGGTCACATTGTGAAATGATCCAACTCTTTGGTAGTAGATCATAAAGGCCTTAATGCATTCAACTCTCAAGTAGTAAATGTATGGATGATATAATGGAAAATGTGCTTAAAATATGTTTCTCTTTTGTTAATGAACATCTTTGTGCAAGTATACGCTTTTCTTATTTTCTTCTGTTACTGCCAAGTATTAGTTTTATCTTATTGCCAAGATATGATGAGAGGTATATAAAAGACACGTAGGCGTACTCACTACAATATTCTTGAATATTGTGTTGACGTGTACCACATGTAATCTTTTGTATAGGTTATGGTTATGCTCTTGAAGATCCAGGATAGTGAGAGTTGTATGGAGAGCTGATGTGCAGGTGGACCTGTTGTCTTAAGATCCTGTAGTTTAGTGGTAGTACATGTTTATGTATAAGTTTGCTGTTCAATATGTAATATCAAATGTTGTAACAATTCATGTTGTAATTATATGTTGAATGGTGAACATGTGTTGTGGTTTGTTTATTGTTCATGTGCATGTGCTACTGATTGTTTCCTTCTGACTCCCTCGATTTTCTTCTTCTTATCCTGGTGTGGGGTGTTTAAATTGGGATTCTCGCTGAGGTGATGGTTTCAATTTGGACGTCACACATCAGATTAAGTTTTAGAAAATCCTGGGACGTCACAATAGATCAAAGGGGCCCAACAAGATGATATTGTGATTTAGCAGATCATGTTAGAGTATGTGGTGAGAAACATGATGGGTTTCATGAATCAGATGATGAGGTAGTCTATTACCATGGTAGGATGGTAGTACCTAATATCAATGACTTAAGGAAGTTAGTCATGGAGGAAGCTCATTCATACATGTATGCAATATATCCAGGGAGCACCAAAATGTATCATTACTTGAAAGATATGTATTGGTGACCTGGTTTGAAGAAAGATGTAGTTGAGTTTGTTATGCAGTGTCCAGTATGTCAACAGGTTAAAGCTGAACATCAAAAGCCCACAGGAACAATGCAACCCTTATCTATACCACAGTGGAAATGGGATCACGTGACCATGGACTTCGTGGTTGGTTTGCCCATAATAGCCAAAAGTCATGATTCCATTTGGGTGATAGTTGATAGATTGACTAAGTCAGCACATTTTCTTCCTATCAAAACAACCTATACTACTGAGAAATTTACACAGATCTATATAGATGAGATAGTGCGTTTACACGGGGTTCCAACTACAATTATTTCTGATAGAGGTCCCCAGTTCACGAGATATTTTGGGGAACGACTACATAAAGCTTTGGGTATGTAGTTAAGGTTTAGTACCGCCTTTCACCCACAAACATATGGACAATCTGAGAGGACTATACAAACTTTGGAGGATTTGCTTAGGACATGTGTCCTTCAATTTGTAGGAAGTTGGGATATACACTTGAGCTTAATAGAATTCGTTTACAACAATAGTTATCAGCACATTATTGATATGGCACCATATGAAGCATTATATGGTAGACGTTGTAGATCTCCATTATGCTGGTATGAAATAGGGGAATATCAACTTTTGGGCCCTGAATTAGTGCAACAGACAACTGAGAAGATTAAAATAATACAACAACAGTTAAAGGCTGCATAGGATAGACAGAAGTCATACGTTGATAAATGGAGAAGACCTTTAGAATTCCAAATTGGAGATAGAGTATATCTCAAAGTCTCACCTTGGAAAGGTGTTCTTAGATTTGGGAAAAAAGGTAAGTGTTGTGTGATTCGTATATCATCTTTTCTACATATATTCACACACAAATTTAGTTCTTTCTAGCGTAATTCAGTCTCTTTTGTATTAGTTTTGCCATCTTTTAGCTTCTCTACGCGTTCCATAACTTGTATTGCAAAATTGCCACAAAAAGGACTAATTTCAGACGATTTTTCTACAGAAACAGACAAATGCACGGCGTGCAGATCAAAGTGCACGGCGTGCACCTGTCCAGACGGATCAGTTGGCTGAAGCAGCAAAGTGCACGGCGTGTAATATCCAGACGCACGCCGTGCAACATTCCAGAGGAATCCGTTCAGTCCAGAAAAGAGAATGCACGGCGTGCAGAGTGCAGGTGCACGGCGTGCACCTGGGACGGAATTTGCTGAAAACAACCTGTAAGGTTGCACGGCGTGCAACTCCTCAACGCACGCCGTGCACAGATCAGTCGGTTACAACTGCAGTGCAGGTGCACGACGTGCACCTCCAAAGTGCACGGCGTGCACCTATCAGTTTCAGAATTTCGAATTTTCAGAATACGATTTTAAAGGAAAGAGGGAAGGAATGGGACGGTTACGTTCGACCATTTTGGAAGTTTTTCTCGTCCCAAAGGCAGAGGAGAGCAGAGCAAGGCGATTTGAGAGGAACTAAGGTGGTTTCTTGAGCAAAGAAGCCATTTCTTCTTCCCCACTTCTCCATTGTCTTCCCCAAGGTACATCCAAGCTTCTCCAACTACGTGCAGCTTCTCGGGAGAGGAGTTGGTCCGTTTTGAAGCAGCTAAAGGAAGGGAATCTCATCATAAAGCCGGATTTCTTACTCCTTGTGGTTACATCTTTGGTTCTTTTTGCCTTTTCTTCCCAAAACGATGTCTAGCATTGAGAATTCTGTGGAAATCTTGCTGTACATAGTTATGGACGAGTAGATCCTTTTTCTTGGGCATGGGAGAGTAACTCCCATGCCATAGCATGTATTGAACAAGTAATTTCGTACTAAATGCATTTGCTTCTTGTTTCTCTACCTTAAAGGCGTCGGTAGCTCTTTTCCTTGCATGTATCATTGGCCGCTATATATGCATGATTTCTGCTTTCTTGCTTAGTTTGAGAAAATGAGCAGGTTTGTATGGAGACGTTCTTTTTGGCAACCTTTCTTCTTCTACGAGAGTAGAGAAGAATGAGTTGAGGATTTGTTTGTGATCATGGACGAAATTCATGCACGAGAGTGCTGTTTTGAGTTATGATCGTTGCATCTACACCGGGAGGTGAAATGTAACACATCTCTTCCTAGAAACTCGATCTTATGTATGTTTAAATTGCTTTGTTCATTGATTGCTATGGCATATGAGTGAAATCCTAATGTCCAAGATTCCTAAACTTCTGAAATCGAACTTTCCTTGTAATCCTAGTTTGTTGATAAAAGTCTAAAATCCCTTGTAGTTAAAACTTAATCTTTTATGTTTTTGGAAACAAATCTTTCTGCCCTTTTTAAAACCGATCTAGATTGTTGAACTTTAATACTGTTGCGTTCATTTAAGTTATCATTCTGCTCCTCGTGTTCGATCTCGACTACAACTACTCTCGTATACTTGCGGGATATAGCTAGTTGAGTAAAAGATCATTCTTATGATTGAAACTCGTTAGTCTAAAGAACCAACAAGTTTTTGGCGCCGTTGCCGGGGAGCTTCGGTAACTCAATTGGAGTAACAAGTATTACTTAGTATTCGAGACTAGATCATTATACATCATTTTCGAATTTCACATACCTCTTAGTGTGTTCTTAATTTTTCTTGTCACTTTTCAGGTTGTATGCGTCGTTCACAACGAGGTCTTCAAACAACCCTGTTGTTAGACCTTGAGATAGAGCGAAGCCTCTCAAGCTTGAGAAGATCAAGAAGGAAAGAACAATCACAGCTAGAGGATACCACTCCGCCACCATCACCATCTCCATCATCATCCACGCCGTCTTTTTCATCCTTTGAAGAAACTTCACCAAACCTTCCAATCATGGAAGATGACCGCCCGCTCAAGAATTTTGCTATGCCGGTGGCCACAAACATATGTGGAGCCATCGACCTACCAGCCATAGAAGCGAACAATTTCTCCATTGCTCCTTCTATGATGCAGATGATCCAACAAAACCGCTTTTGGGGTACCGTTAATGAAGTCCCAAGTCTTCACATTACAGAATTTCTGGAGTACTTGAACACTTTCAAAATTAATGGCGTATCTGCAGATGGGGTACGACTGATGCTTTTTCCTTTCACTCTAAGGGATAAGGACAAAACTTGGCTTTTATCTCTTCCGAAGAAGTCTATAAAAACTTGGGACCAGCTACTTAATGTTTTTCTTGCCAAATATTTTCCTCCAAGCAAGACTGCTCATTTGAGAAATCAGCTCACTAACTTTTCTCAAAATGATGGTGAAACACTTTATGATACTTGGGAGAGGTTCAAAGACCTTCAACGTCTTTGCCCGCACCACAGTCTTACTAATTGGCTACTTCTTCAGACCTTCTACAACGGGCTGTTCTATAACACCCGGATGACGCTTGATGCTGCAGCCGGTGGTGCTCTTATGACAAAATCCTATAGGGAAGCCTATGACATCATTGAAGATATATCACTCAACCATTGTCAGTGGGGAGGTGATAGAAGAGCTAATCCATCATCAAATGCAAGTCCTTCTAGTGCAAAGCCGGGAGGAAAATACACCGTTGACGCCGTTGATCTTATTGCTGCAAAGCTTGATGTTCTCACCCAAAAATTCGAGAAGTTGACTACATTGCCGGTTCAATCTGCAGAAGCCACATGTGAAGCTTGTGGTAATCCAGGGCATGTTTCTTCACAATGTTTTGCTCCAAACACTATGGGGGGAGATCTTGAACAGGTTAATGCTATTGAGATGCAGAGGAACAAGCAATATAACCCTTATTCTAATCAATACAATCCAGGATGGAGAGATCATCCCAACTTCTCCTACAAGAATAATAATAATGCTCAAAATTTTCAGCAAGGGCAACAACAACAACCACCGCAGCAATCACAGTTCAACCGCCAAGGTAATCTGCAAGGTTACAATAATAGGGGTTATCAAGGGCAGCAACAACAGCCCCAAGGATCTTCTCTTGAGGCTATGATGGAGAAATTCATTAACACACAAACGTAGCAAAATGAAGAGTTTAGGGGGAATGATAAGCTACTTAAGGATGCTATTCTTCAACTTTCATCCAAGGTAGACAACATATCCACCCATACAAAGATGCTGGAGAATCAAATAGCTCAACAAGCTCTTTCTCAACAAGGACAGAAATCCGGTTCTCTCCCCAGTGTACCGGAAGTAAATCCAAGACAGCAAGCCAATGCCATTATTCTAAGGAGTGGAGCTGAAATTGAAAGACCTTCACCACCCAAGGAGAAGGACATGGAGGTACTTAATGAGGAAGAATCTCACATTCCTAGTTGCAACAAAGAGCAAGGTAAATCTGAAAATCCGCCGTCTTTCAAAGCCACAACACCTTTCCCTCATAGGCTTGTCAACAATAAAGATGATGTCAAGTTCAGGAAATTTATGGACATTCTTAGCAAGTTGCAAGTTAATCTTCCTTTTACTGATGTTATTGCTGAGATGCCTTCTTATGCCAAGTTCTTAAAAGACATCTTATCTAGAAGGAGAAGAGTTGATCAAGTGGAAACAGATAAACTTTCTGAACACGTGAGCTCCATTATTCAAAACCGCATTCCTTCTATCCCGGAAAAGCTGGATGATATGGGACCTTTCACATTGCCGTGCAAAATCAACGATGTCACTTTTGAAAAAGGCTTAGTGGATTTGGGGGCTAGCATTAGCCTCATTCCAACCACTTTATGGCAAGAGCTACATCTTGGGGATCTAAAGCCAACAAAGATGGTTATTGAACTAGCTGATCATTCTCTTAAACACCCTAAAGGTGTATTAGAAGATGTGCTTGTACAAATTGGCAAATTCTATATACCATGTGATTTTGTAGTGCTTGACATGGTAGAGACCCCCCGCAATCCAATTCTTTTTGGGAGACCTTTCTTGAGGACTGCTGGTTGTATAATTGACGTTCGGGAAGGAAAGTTGACCCTACGTGTGGGAGAAGAAGAAATTGAATTCTCTATTTCAGATGCCATGAAAGCACCCACACAAGTAAAGGAGATCTGTTTATTAGATACTGTTGATCCAATGGATGATTATGTTGATGATATGATAGATTTCATGATAAACTATTGTGATGACGTCATTGCTGAAAATAATAATTCTGAAAATTCTGGAGCTATTCCTATTTATAAAGCTCAAGCAAATCAAGAAGAAGCTCCACGTGATGAAGAAAAGGTTGATGAAGAAGTTTTAAAGAAAAAGGTAGAACTTAAAGCCCTTCAACCGGGGCTGAGGTATGCGTTTCTAGACCCAAATTCTTCATCTCCTGTTATAATAAATGATGAATTAACCAAAGAACAAGAAAATAAATTACTTGCTGAATTGCGCTTGTATAAAGATGTAATTGGTTATTCAATTGATGACTTGAAAGGCATTCATCCTAAAATCTGCATGCATAGAATAAACATGGAGGATGATGCAAAAGCAACCGTTGAACCACCAAGATGTTTAAATCAAAACATGCTTGATGTGGTAAAGAAAGAGATCTTAAAACTAATGGATGCCGGAATTATTTATCCCATTAGTGACAGCCCCTGGGTTAGTGCTATTCATGTAGTACCTAAGAAGGGGGGTGCAACCGTCATAAAGGGAGACAATGATGAGTTGATACAGACACGCATGGTCACGGGCTGGCATATGTGTATTGACTACCGGCGTCTAAACAAAGCAACTCGCAAGGACCATTTCCCTTTACCTTTCATTGATTTAATGTTGGAACGCCTTGCTAAACACTCTTATTTTTGCTATTTGGATGGGTATTCCGGGTTTTATCAGATTCCTATCTACCCGCCTGATCAAGAAAAAACCACATTCACTTGCACCTATGGCACATATGCTTATCGCCGCATGCCTTTTGGTCTTTGTAATGCACCCGCCACTTTTCAGCGGTGCATGATGGCCATTTTCTCGAATTTCATTGAAAATATTATGGAAGTTTTCATGGATGATTTTAGTGTTTACGGCGATTCATTTGATCAATGCTTGTCTAATTTGTCCTTAGTCTTAGCCAGATGTAAAGAGGTTAACCTAGTGCTAAACTGGGAGAAGTGCCATTTTATGGTACAATCCGGTGTAGTACTAGGACATGTGATTTCTAACAAGGGCATTGAAGTTGACAGGGCAAAGGTGGAAGCTATTGAGAAAATGTCCACCCCATCTTCAGTCACGGACATAAGAAGCTTTTTAGGACATGCAGGATTCTATAGAAGATTTATAAAGGACTTTTCAAAGATTGCAAAACCCTTGTGTTCTCTCCTTGCAAAAGATGCAGGTTTTGTTTTTGATGAAGAATGCCATAAAGCCTTTACTACACTCAAGGAAGCTCTCATTTCAGCCCCCATCATTCAACCTCCGGATTGGGATGATCCTTTCGAATTAATGTGCGATGCAAGTGACTATGCGGTAGGAGCTGTTCTAGGACAGCGAAAAGACAGGAAACTCCACGCCATTCATTATGCAAGCAAGACCCTCAATGATGCGCAAGTCAACTACACAACTACAGAGAAGGAGATGCTTGCTATTGTGTATGCCTTTGAGAAATTCCGACAATATCTTGTGGGTTCCAAAGTGATAGTCTATACTGATCACGCTGCAATCAAATATCTCTTGAGCAAAAAGGATGCAAAGCCACGCCTTATTCGTTGGGTGCTGCTTCTACAAGAATTTGATCTAGAAATTCGGGACAAGAAAGGAACTGAAAACAGTGTTGCTGACCATCTTTCTAGATTATCCACTACAGCGGGAGACTCACTACCTATTGAAGATCATATTCCCATTGAAAGACTCTATTCTCTATCATCCGTTCAAGCACCGTGGTTTGCCGACATTGCAAATTTTCTTGCTACAGGGCAGCTTCCACCCGGCTTGACATATCAACAAAAGAAGAAGTTCTTTCATGACGTAAAGTTCTATTATTGGGATGATCCTTTCCTATTCAAACATGGGAGTGATGGGTTAATACGCCGCTGTGTGATTGAAGAAGAAATTCCCACCATCATTGCTGAATGCCATGCTTCTTCTTATGGAGGCCATTTTGGAGGAGAGAAGACTGCTGCAAAAATTCTCCAAGCCGGTTTCTATTGGCCTACGCTCTTCAAGGATGTGAATCTTTTTGTTAAATCCTGTGACAAATGCCAAAGAACTGGAGGTATATCTCGCCGTGATGACATGCCGCTCAACTCTATCCTAGAGGTTGAGGTGTTTGACATATGGGGTGTTGACTACATGGGACCATTCCCATCCTCATGTGGGTATCATTTCATTCTTGTTGCTGTTGACTACGTGTCTAAATGGGTTGAGGCCATTCCAACCCAATCACCCGATGCTAAATCAGTAATAAAGCTCTTTCAGAAGATCATTTTTCCTAGGTTTGGTGTTCCACGTGCTGTCATCTCTGATGGAGGGACACATTTTGCCGAGAAACAATTCAACAACCTTCTCTCCAAGTATGGTGTCACCCACAAGATCTCTACGCCCTATCATCCTCAAACATCCGGGCAAGTGGAGGTTTCTAATAGGCAGCTAAAAAACATTCTTGAGAAGACCGTCTCCAGTTCAAGAAAAGACTGGGCTTTGAAGATTGATGATGCACTCTGGGCGTACCGCACAGCTTACAAGACCATCATAGGAACCACTCCTTTCAAGCTTATCTATGGGAAGTCTTGTCATCTTCCGCTTGAACTTGAGCACCGCGCATTGTGGGCTATCAAATTCTTAAATTTTGATATGAAGAAAGCTGGGGAGAAACGCCTTCTACAATTGCAAGAACTTGAAGAGCTGCGCCTCGATGCTTATGAAAATGCAAAGCTGTACAAGGAAAGAACAAAGGCATGGCATGACAAAAGAATCCGCAGGAAAGATATTCAAGAAGGAGATCAAGTTTTATTATTCAATTCAAGGCTGAAGTTATTTCCGGGAAAGCTAAAGTCTAAGTGGTCCGGCCCCTTTCTTGTATTGAAGATCTTTCCATATGGAGCTGTGGAATTACAAGGAAAAGATGGGAGTTTCAAAGTGAATGGACAAAGATGCAAGCTATATTCATCTTCTGAGATTCTAGACAAAGGAGCCTCTTGCTCCCTCCATGACGCATGAAAAGATTGAAGAGTCTTACTCCGGACTCTAAACGGAGGACCTTGTGGGAGTTGACCCCACATTGGGATAGATTTGTTTTAAGTTGTTTGAGTCAAAAACTCTCTTTAATTTTGTTAATGAGCCCGTCATGGATGAATGTAATAATTTAGACTTGATCTCCATTTGTTCCGTCATAATTTTATGCTGATTAATTATAATTTTCTGCAGAAATCGCATAGTGCACGGCGTGCATTTCCACATGCACGGCGTGCACTCCATTACGAAGTTCAGCAAATGAAAAGACCTGGAATCAAACACGGTGTGCATTTTCAAGCCACACGCCGTGCATCTTGTATGAGAATTCTACAGGAAGAACGCACGCCGTGCGCATCGAAAACGCACGCCGTGCAGCTGGAGCTGTTTTGGTCCAATTTTGTCTGGAACCATGCACGCCGTGCACCTCCAAAATGCACGACGTGCACCTGGGAGATTAAAGATCTGCAAAAGACCTGGAGCCGTGCACGCCGTGCACCCGAAAATGCACGCCGTGCACTTTTAAGTGAAATTCAAAATATAAAAAGCCCGAGTGCACGGCCTAAAACCCTAACCCTAGCAGCCATGCACTCTCTACCCCAGCAGATCTAACAACGCCCGTTCCTTGCTCCGCCGCCAGCCGCCGTGCAACGATCCTCCACTCAGCCGTGCATTTCCGCACGCCGCCGACCACCTCCTGCAGCAGGTGCTCACCATCTGCTACAGTTCCTTGCGCCGCCACTCCAGCTCGCCTCCGACGCAGCCGTGTGCAAGCAGCTCGCCTCCGCCAAGCATCCGTCTGCGCCGACCACCTCTTTCACCTCCCCGCACCGTTCAAAAGCTCCAGACGCTGCATCGCCCTCGACGCAGCCGTGTGCCAGCAGCACAGCAAGCTGCCGCCAAGCAGCCGTCAGTAGCACCTCCGCCCTCCGTAGCTACCCGTGCCCAAGCGGATCCCCTCCCAAGCCGTAGCCGCCAGCAACCAGCAGATCCACGCCGAGCAGTCCATCACCGCCACCTGCATCCCCTCTATTTCCACAAACCACACAACAGACATGAAAGTTTCAGACTTCACCCAAATCTGCAGGTGCACGCCGTGCATTTCAGGGACACGCCGTGCAACTGCCTGCCAGACACAGATTTCAGTGTATTCGTGCATTCATCTCATGGCACCAAAGAAACGCAAAGCTAGCAGCCGTCCAGGATACCACATTGAACCTGAAGCAGAACCTTCTGCATCAAGAACGTCGACGTTTGTACCTTCCACGCAATTCACAGTCAAGCCAGAAGAAGACGCAGACTATCAATTTCTCATTACTAGGCGTGTTCTCCCCTCAAGGTACATGTGCAAAGAAGCAGTGGCCAAACTGGGATTCAAAGATGAAGTAGAACGCCATTTACAATTCTTGGGGCTTGAATATCTCTGCAATCGGGTTACGAAAACCTACCCCCATTTGGTATACGAGTTTCTTACTACTCTCAAAACCGAGGGTGATCGTTTCCATATCCCGTTTCAGAAAATCAGTTTCCGTCTTTTGGATAAATCGTTCTGCATGAATCTAGAGCGGTTCTGTACTTTACTCAAATGCAATTTTGGCGGTTATACTGATTATCCTTCAAATTTCAATAGTGATCTGTTTTGGTCTGAAATCACTTCTGATACGATGCATAAGGCACGGAATGCAAGGGCCTCCAGCATCCATAACCCCGTTTTCCGAGTACTTCATCGTCTTCTCAGCACGGGACCATTTGCAAAGAACGAAACGCAGGGAGTTGTAGGAAAGACTGATCTGTTCTTTCTGTGGTGCGTGGTACAAAACGAGCGCATCAGTTCAGGTTATTACATAGTGCACAAGCTGCTTGAAACAAAGAAGCAAAAGAAAAGGGAAGCGGGTGATATCATGTGTGGCGGGGTAATTAGCATCCTTGCTATGCAGTTGGGGTTGCAGATAGGTGACCTTGAACCTGCACTGGGAAAGAATCTCGTGGATATTACCTATCTTATTTCTTGCGGTCTGATCTCCAGACATGGCAACAACGAGTCAAGGTTCAAGGTTCACATCACAAAGACCCAGTTCATCATAATCCCAGATGCCAGCCGTAATGATATCAGAGACAAGGCAACCTGGAAAGTACAGCTTCAGCCAGAGAATGAAGAAGGAACACCAGCTGGGGGTGCCAGCAGCTCTACACCAGCACCTACTCCAGCAGCGCCCACTCCTCAGCCATCGTCCACTAGTACTCAGACTGAGTATGGCTGGACGATGCCAGATGTTCAACATCTCTTCACATATGTGGAGCGGCGTTTCGATCACTTGGACACCCGCCTGGACCAGATGGGTGTGATTAATGAATCCAGGTTTGACCATTTGAGTACACAGTACTCCACTATGTACGATATGGTAAACCGCATGGACGCGTGGCATATCTCACAGGGACACTACCCAGTGCCACATTCTTTCCAGTCCCCATCCCGCCAGGAGACGACAACCCCCGATGCTCCACAACATCCGTTTACCGAAGAACAACATCATCAGCATGATCAGCAGGAGATCCACGAGATTGTTAATCAGTTCTTCCCGGACCAGGGAGGCGGCAGATCGTTTTTCTGATATCACTCTTGATAGGTATCCGGTGTAAACTCCTAAAGTTTGGATAAAGCAGTGAGGACACTACTGATTTCAAGCTTAGGGGGGAGCATCCGGACGGTATCTTAGTTAGCTTTTATTTTCCATGCTATTTGCTTCTTGTCATTTGTTTTCGTACTTTTGTTCTGTTGTCACTTCTTAGTTGTTGTCTTTTATCCCCCTTTTCTGATGGCAAAATCTAATACAAAATGAGATTCATCCCTTTTATGTGGAAAGAACTCCTTTGCTTAACTGTTCGTCCTCTCTTTATGAGAAATTTCAATTGAAGAAGTTGTGAAAGCCATGCATTAATCAAATGAAACCTTGAAACCATCAACATGTTTTTAACTCCAGTTTATGCTTCTAGCCTGAATTTTCACTTTTAACATCCCTGATTGTTTAAAACATGTAATGGTATCATTTTTGTGAATACAATCAACTGTACAACATCATTTAGAATATGGGATGACCTTGCCAAGCTCTTAGTGCATATGCAAACTTTCTTTCAATGAAAAATTTTCAAAACAGATGAATGAAATCTAGTTAATGTTGCTTTTCAGTTGACTCTCCTTGAAGAAAAAATAAAAATAAAAATAAAAAAATATATACCCCTTTAAAGATGGCTAATTTGCCCACATATCATGCTAGCCTAGTGTAAGTCCGATCTGGCCACGATGGTTAGGTGGTATGTCTTAAAAGAGGGAAAAATACCCCAACCGTCACTCCTCGTGTGCATAAGCCTACATTAGCAGCCGAGTGCCGGAGCCCCCAACCTTTGATCATATCATTTCTGGAAAAAAGGAGAGTACGGCAAAAATTGTAATTTTTCAACTATGATTTCATCCTTTGTTATCCTTAATAGTTGAGAGTTGGAGTTGCACATCTACTGATTGTTTGGCTTGGTCATCCAAACTCTACTTAGTGTTGTTTGATTGATTGTTTCATTGAAATTGATGCAAACCCCGCTGAACTAAAATCTTTTTCTTGGGTGTCCAAGTTGAAACGATGGCTATGAGCATAAACGTGTTGATCATGGTTGGTTTGGTTTTATGAATATCTTTCAATTCATTTGACCTATTCATGTTCTTCGCAATTCTTCAATTGTTTTTCCATGCTCTTTTTGCTTGAGGACAAGCAATGATTTAAGCTTAGGGGGATTTGTTGTGTGATTCGTATATCATCTTTTCTACATATATTCACACACAAATTTAGTTCTTTCTAGTGTAATTCAGTCTCTTTTGTATTAGTTTTGCCATCTTTTAGCTTCTCTACGCGTTCCATAACTTGTATTGCAAAATTTCCACAAAAAGGACTAATTTCAGACGATTTTTCTACAGAAACAGACAAATGCACGACGTGCAGATCAAAGTGCATGGCGTGCACCTGTCCAGACGGATCAGTTGGCTGAAGCAGCAAAGTGCACGGCGTGCAATATCCAGACGCACACCGTGCAACATTCCAGAGGAATCCGTTCAGTCCAGAAAAGAGAATGCACGGCGTGCAGAGTGCAGGTGCACGGCGTGCACCTGGGACGGAATTTGCTGAAAACAACCTGTAAGGTTGCACGGCGTGCAACTCCTCAATGCACGCCGTGCACAAATCAGCCGGTTACAACTGCAGTGCAGGTGCACGGCGTGCACCTCCAAAGTGCACGGCGTGCACCTGTCAGTTTCAGAATTTCGAATTTTCAGAATACGATTTTAAAGGAAAGAGGGAAGGAATGGGACGGTTACGTTCGACCATTTTGGAAGTTTTTCTCGTCCCAAAGGCAGAGGAGAGCAGAGCAAGGCAATTTGAGAGGAACTAAGGTGGTTTCTTGAGCAAAGAAGCCATTTCTTCTTCCCCACTTCTCCATTGTCTTCCCCAAGGTACAACCAAGCTTCTCCAGCTACGTGCAGCTTCTCGGGAGAGGAGTTGGTCCATTTTGAAGCAGCTAAAGGAAGGGAATCTCATCATAAAGCCGGATTTCTTACTCCTTGTGGTTACATCTTTGGTTCTTTTTGCCTTTTCTTCCCAAAACGATGTCTAGCATTGAGAATTCTGTGGAAATCTTGCTGTACATAGTTATGGACGAGGAGATCCTTTTTCTTGGGCATGGGAGAGTAACTCCCATGCCATAGCATGTATTGAACAAGTAATTTCGTACTAAATGCATTTGCTTCTTGTTTCTCTACCTTAAAGGCGTCGATAGCTCTTTTCCTTGCATGTATCGTTGGCCGCTATATATGCATGATTTCTGCTTTCTTGCTTAGTTTGAGAAAACGAGCAGGTTTGTATGGAGACGTTCTTTTTGGCAACCTTTCTTCTTCTACGAGAGTAGAGAAGAATGAGTTGAGGATTTGTTTGTGATCATAGACGAAATTCATGCACGAGAGTGCTGTTTTGAGTTATGATCGTTGCATCTACACCGGGAGGTGAAATGTAACACATCTCTTCCTAGAAACTCGATCTTATGTATGTTTAAATTGCTTTGTTCATTGATTGCTATGGCATATGAGTGAAATCCTAATGTCCAAGATTCCTAAACTTCTGAAATCGAACTTTCCTTGTAATCCTAGTTTGTTGATAAAAGTCTGAAATCCCTTGTAGTTAAAACTTAATCTTTTATGTTTTTGGAAACAAATCTTTCTGCCCTTTTTAAAACCGATCTAGATTGTTGAACTTTAATACTGTTGCGTTCATTTAAGTTATCATTCTGCTCCTCGTGTTCGATCTCGACTACAACTACTCTCGTATACTTGCGGGATATAGCTAGTTGAGTAAAAGATCATTCTTATGATTGAAACTCGTTAGTCTAAAGAACCAACAGTAAGTTAGCTCCTAGATTTATGGGGCCTTATCCAATCACTGAACGGATTGGAAAGGTAGCCTATAAGTTGGAGTTCCCACCTGAACTACACATATTGCATCCAGTATTCCATATATCCATGCTAAGAAAGTGTCATAATAATACGGAGTTAGTATTGCAACCTGTGGAGGTAGAGTTAAATGAAGATATATCCTATGTAGAGGGTCCAGTGTTGATTCTTGACAGGAGAATCAAAAAGTTGAAAAAGAAAGACAGTTCTTGTGAAAGTTCTTTGGAATCATCATGGCGTTGAAGAAGCTACGTGGGAGCTGGAGGAAGAGATGAGGAGGAAGTACCCTTCTCTTTTCTCTTGACGATTTTGGGAACGAAATCCCTGTTAGGGGTGGATAATTGTAACATCCATGACCTGGGTTATGCCTTAACCCTAGAAGTTTTTCTTAAGTAAGTTATTTAGATTCTTATCTTTATCTTTTGAAAAGTAATTAAGACTAAAGGAGAGTTTATGTTTCAATTTTGGTCCTATTTGAATAATGTTGAAACAATATTTTACCTATTTGGACTAAAGTGCAATTTACCCAATTTAAGGGGGTTACCTTGCAAATGTTACATAATAGATGTTCCTCAAGTGTTATAGAATCATAATAATGAGAATGATGCTAAGGTATGGCTTCCACAAGCCTAAGTTCCAAAAATGAGCTTGTTTGAATAATGTTTGTGCATTGAATGCTAGTTTTGGTGTAATTTACAAATTACCCAAAATCTAGGGTTGAATATGTAAAATACCAATTCAAGAGTGTCCCTACTATTTCTTGGTATCATTTATAGAAAATAAAAAGAATGGGGCGTTTTGTTTGAACTATTTTTTAGGAGAGACAATCCTGATAATAAAATAATCAAGATTTAAGCATAATTGAAACCCTAATTCATTTTGTAGCAAAAATGAATATATTAATTGAAGTGCCCATCAACTAAAAAGGTTGTGGTTGAAATCCTATAGTGAAAGGAAGTCCAAATGCCTTGAGTGGCATCGAAATATCCTAAGTAGGTGAAGAAACCCACTCACATTTGTTAATTAAAAAGTAATGTCCACTAAAAATGGATAATAGTATTATATTAATTAGGGTGCTTAAGTGGTTGCTTTTAATTCAAGGATAAACGAAAGGATTTTGAGGGAAAAGTAAGATGGCTTCGAAGGCAAGGAAGGGAGGGGGCATGTGGCAAGAAAGTGGATGAATTTTCTCCTACTTTCTCTCTCCTAGAAAATCAATTATATGTACTCGATTTTCTCCTTACTTGAAAGGCTATTTTGCAAACCATTTTCTTCCCTTGCTTTGGCCGATGACCAAGGAGCTTAGGAGCAGGAGGAAAACGTTCCCCAAGCTGAAGGTAAGCTCCAGGATCATCTTCAACCTTGAATTTATGGTTGAAATCGGAATTCAACATTGATTTTCTTCTCTCCTCCATCCAATGCTCAACCTTGGCTATCTTTTGCATCCAAAGAGTTGGAAACACACCTTGGATAGTTGAAGGAGCTTATTTCACCATTAAAGATGAGAATCTTGAAGCTTTGAAGATACTTTAAAGGCGGGTTATATAACTTGAACCCATCAATGTTATTATTGATTTCAATTTCTCATCATATGTTGATCTTTTATTTTCATCTTGAATAATTGCTGAATTCATATATATATATGACAATAGAAATCGGAGGTCTGAAGCTTGATGATGATGACATCATCTTAGCACACACCTCAAGAATATCAAGAACAAACGGTTTCAATTCAATTGCTTAAACGGTTTCAAAACCATTAGAGGCCAATCAGTTTCAAAACCGTTAGAGGCCAATCAGTTTCAAAACTGTTAGAGACCAAACGGTTTCAATGGATTCAAGGATTAATTAGTCTCATGACCTAATAACTTCAAACAATTGAATTCAATTGGTTACAAAACCCTAGAATCAAACTCAATTGACTTCAAACCCTAGATCAATTGATGTCAAACCCCTAATTTAGGTTCAATCGGTTTCAACTCTGATTTGACCAAACGGTATCAAACCGTTTAAGGACCATACAGTTTCAAACCGTTTGAGGATCAAATAGTCTCAGACCGTTTAGGGTTGATCAATGTTCAAGACCGTTTAAGGATGTTGAGACCAAGATCGTTTGATGGTCTAACAGTCTCAAACCATTTGAGGGTATTGAGTTGAAACAGTCTTTAAACCGTTTGATGATCAAGAGGTCAAGACTGTTTAAGGTCTAACAGTCTTCAGACCATTTAAGGATATAGGATTCAAGACCGTTTGAAGGTCTAATGGTCTTCAAACCGTATAAAGGTTTAGGGCAGACCGTTTGAAGGTCTAATGGTCTTCAAAACATTTGAAGGTTGGGACCAAGACCGTTTGAAGGTCTAACCATGATAAAGATGGGAAAACCCTAACCCCAATAAGGGAATAGTGATATTATCTTTGTATTGCATAATGTTGATATGTAATGGATATGGTTGTTATCAAGAATACTAACCATGCAAGTATCATGAGATGATGAGCATAACTAGGTATGAGCTATGATGTTAATGGGCCTTGTGAGCATAACCCCAAAGCCTCTACTAAGAATGTAAAAAATCTACTTCAAAACATGAGGTCCCACCATAGTTAAAGATGCAACAATCCCTCATAGATAGTATATGACTAGCTAGGTCTTCCACAATTGGATAGGCAATTGTCATAGTCACTCTTCACCATAGAAGCATATCTCAATTACATGAATATTTAGTCAGATTCTCCTTGACTTAAAATTCAATTTGACATATTAAATGACAATCCAAATGAATACAAGGAGCAACCACTAGAGACTTTAATGATCCAACCATATATTATTTTATTTAGTTGAAAATATAATCAGAAAGGTCAATGCTTGACCACTGATGGAGTGAAGTAACTAGGTACCAATAACCATTTGTCATGGCTGTGACATCACCTCAAAAAGAATCCACCTGAATGCTGATGAAAAGACTCTTATAACCATCACCTAGGCTCCATGCTTATATATAGAGCCCCTCCACCAACATTCTTAGGGTTTAAACAACTACCCACTACCATGCCATTCCATTTCACCCCTTCACTTATTTTCCTCCAAAACTTATGACATTGTGACATTTTTCCCAAACATCACATATATAGTCATCCACGAACTACCCCACCTCCCTCATGCTCCACCTCACTAGAGATTAACTATCAAAACATATAGTTGTAATTGTGCTATAGCATCATAGAACTTTGAAGGAGATCTACAACTTAATTACTTGAGGAATATGAATTTTCTTAGAGCTTCATCTTCTTTGACTGTGATCTCCCCAACAATATGTATCGACAATGGAACTTGAATTCACCTTAGATCACTATAAAGTTGACTCATACATAAGTAAATAATTTCCATATCTAGATTGGGGGCTTTGTCCCTTGATTCAACTGCTTGTTCACTATAATTACCATGTGGTATAGATATCCATTGCTTTATCCTATCAATTCTCTATCTAGATCAAACTTCTCTCTAGATCATTGACGTGGTATAATATCACACTAACAAACTCACTTAGGGTTGAAATCCCTAAGTTTTTAACCAAAACAACATGCAATAATACCACCCGCAAGCGGACGGGTCTTATCGCAGTATAGTTGAAGATTGAATCCCAAGGGACAACATTTTTAAGAATCTTTTACTAGTCAGATCTAGTTGAATCAAGACTAATAATTAGAACAAATGTTGATTGATTTGAGTTCAATTAAACTAAATGCGAGGAAAGTAAAAGCAGGATTAAAAGTTGATTAAAGATTTATGATGGGAATCGCTGGGATGGTCTCGAGTTTCACCACTACTACACATGCAAACACATCCAAACACAAACATCCAGGCAAGATATAACTATCCAAGTAGAGCTGCTATAAAACCCCCATACGGGCGTCAGGTTTGCGTAAGCATCACCTTAGGTATCAGATGTCTCATCACCATCCAGATCACATACATACTACTCCAAAGATACAAATATCCAACTGAAGCTGCGGCCCCCCTATACAGGCATTAGGCACACAGAAGCATCACCGCGGGCTAGATGTCTCATGACCTCACAGATCACACACTTGTTACTTCAGGGAATCCCATCCGATTTCTCATCTAGGAGTCAACTGCGTTAATCGACATTCAAATCCTACATATTGGAATTCTTGCAACATAGGAAACGAACAAGATAAATGCAAGCATGTGACCAATCCACAAGCACACATCGACGATTAACAATGAAATGAAAAGTTATATACATGCCATGGAATGTTTAGTATTTGAACATGTAAGCATGGGCAACGGGGCTAGTCCCCACACCCCAATGAAAGGAAACTACTCGCTCATAGTGAGAGCAACAAGAAAAACAATAGAGAGAGAAGATTCTGCCATGAGCATGGTGAATGAGATGATCACAGCTCGGTGGAGAAACAGTCTTCTACACAATGTCGGGGTAGATCTAGATGAGGAGGGAAAAACACCATGTCAGACAGGGCAGATCTTCTCTCTCCACCTTCTCTTTCTTCTCGTAGTCCTTGCTCGCAACAGGAGGAGCAACTCGTGGACGAGATGGCGGCGTAGAAATGGCGTAGACACAGCAGATCTAGATTTAGATCCAGATCTGAATGAGGTGGCTTGAAGATCTGAGTCTTCACTCCAGATCTGGGTGACAGGCCACAAAACCACCACAGGGGTAGGTTCTTGGATATGGAGGTCATCTCCTTAGGCCCTGGACAGTCCTGCAGCCTAACGGCGTCTCCCGATGATGATTTGATGGGCTGGAGTCACGTTCTATTTATAGGCAGATTCACACTGACTTAAAATCGCGACCTTGTCATTTCTGCAGCAGGTCGCAGCTTTTTCCGCAGTCGCGGTTTTTTCCACAGTCGTGACTTTTGCCACGGTCGTGGATTTTAGATGCCGCGATCGTGATTAGTTGGCAGTAGGTCATGATCTTTGGCAGATGGTCACGATTCTTTGCACTGATCACAATTTCCATGTTGTGGCAGTTGAGGTCACGATTCCTAGAGAAAGCACAGTCCGCTTGCACCCTTGGTCGTGATTCCTTGTGCACTTGACTGTAGGCCTTGGAAGCACTTGATACTGAGCAGATCACTATCGTGAACCTGCTGGGGACCGCAGGGTGGAGGAGCAGGTCGACGCTGCTATAGGAAGAGGCCAGGTCACCATTGCGAAGGTGCAGATACTGCTAGAGGAAGTGGTCGCGATCACAGAATCGCGGTCACAATCTGTGGGATTCACGGTCGCGGTCGTGTTTTGACACGGTCGCAAATCATGGAATCACGGACAGGTGTCTGCGGTTTTGGAGGGTGGGGGTTGCGATGTTTAGGTTTGCAGCGATCGCGATCATGGGAGAAGGAAGGGTGCTGGTCACAATCATGAGAGGGAAGGTGGGACCCAGCAGTAAGGTAAGAGGCGTGTGAATAAAAGAAGAGGGGAGGGTGGCACTCGCTGCTGATCAGAATTAAACAGAGCCCATTAGAAAAGGGTATGGGCCTAGAAGATAAGGCCCAAAGCTCGAAACGACCTGGACAAGGGTGCAAAAACTCAATAAAAATAGGAGTAAAATCAATTAAGCCAAGTAAATGCACATATTAGAAGATAAAGCCAATAAATGCATGAATGCAACCAAAACTGGGCTAAACGAGATGATTGAACTAAGATGAATATGCATTCATCAAAATACCGCGAACTTAAACGTTGCTCATCCTCGAGTAACACAAAATCTAAAACAATTGCTAGGCGCATACTTTCAACTCGTATGACTGCCTCATCTTCACATCACGATTATTTCTTTTCTGGTTGGTATGACTAAGCATCTCAACATCTTGATATCACAGAACACATCTTACCATATCTTCGTTCCCGAGTTTGCTTCCCAACGTCGAGCATGTCAGAGAGTTTCGTAGGAGTCCAGAGATACCCACAGAATGACAAGTGTGCACCTGATCTGACACTGGTGTTTTTAGGATATTGGTAAGCTTAGGCATTCATTGTGCCAGTAGGTGGAAAAAGGGAGTGAAGGGTGGTATGGAAGGAAGAAATAAATCTCTCCTCTATTCGACTCGAGATTTTTTTATTGTATGATTTGCAATTTCATTGATTGCATTTTTTTGTGTGAATCTCTCCTCTATTCGACTCGAGATTGCATTTCTTTTTGTGTGAGCTTAGGCATCTTTTCTTGGTGGTACACCCCTATTTATTAGCGAGGGGTATGGAAGAAGCGGAAAGAGAGGGTGTGCCACCTCGAACTTAGGGTTTGGCACTATATTGGCTATTTTGTTTGTTTTTTATGAACAGAGGGGTAAGAAGATGATAGAAGAAGTGTAGAAGAGAGTTCAGATCGGAATGCAACTTGATTTACAATTCAGTGCACCGAGTTGTTCTCCTTATCATACTCCGCTCATATAATGACTTGATGTGGAACATGTGGAGATTCCATGCTATTGTTCCACTAGTCAGATAGGAAGCACAACGTGTTTGATCCCTCTCAGTTTGACAGATACTTTCCATATCTGTTGATCATGATGTTAGGATTCATAAGCTTCTCACGGTGATTTCTAACCATTGTCTAGTTTCAAAAATTGTCCCCCTTGAGGTTTTGTTTAGAATAAGGAAGGTATAATGATTTAAAACTGTATGGAAAAATAGGATAGCCGGCTAGGTAATGGATTTGATTGAATTAGAAGTGTCAAAACTTCATCAAGTTTCTATACAAAATTCTATGAAAAACTTTTGAAAATTTTTGAAAAATTTGCTCAAAATCACAACGATGAGATCTTAAGTCTGAAATAGATAGGAGAGGGTGGAAAGTAAAGTACGTACCACCCACCCTCCACCCCGAACTTAGAAATTTGCTCGCCCTGAGCAAACTCTAAATCTGAGATGGAGGGGAAAACTCGTTCCGGTTGGTCCCCCATGTGTGGTTGCATTCCTTTCGGCGACACGTCCTCCATTTGAAATCTCAAAAATGAAAATTATCAGGACGTAAGATCACATCTTGTGATGCATTGTCTACCATGTAAAAAATTGTCTAATTTTAAAACAAAAAATAAAAACTATGCTAAGGATCAGGTTGCCTCCCGACAAGCGCCTTTGTTTTATGTCGTCAGGTCGACTTGATTTCTTCAGTTTTTTGGTAGATATGTCGGTTTGGAAAGATTCATCAATTCGTCAGTGCTAGTACCAGTTGTGGTGAAATATCTTTTCAAGCGTTGGCCATTTGCCACAAAATCACCTGACTTGTCACTCCATAAGGTGAATGCACCATGTGGATAGATGCTTTGACAATGTATGGTCCCGACCAGTGAGAACAGAGTTTCCCTGGGAATAACCTCAGCCTCAAGTTGAACAACAGAACTTGGTCTCCCACTTGAATGTCCTTCCTCTTCAGATGACCATCATGCTAGAGTTTCGTGTGTTCCTTGTAGATTCGTGCATTCTCATAAGCAGTAATCTAGATTTCTTCTAGCTCTTGAAGTTGCAGAATCTTGGCTTCGCCAGCTTTCTTAATGTCAAAATTCAGCTGTTTTATTGCCCACCATGCTTTATGTTCTAGTTCCACGGGCAAGTGACATGATTTTCCATAGATAAGTCTGAAGGGTATTGTTCCAAGAGGAGTTTTGAACACGGTTCGGTAGGCCTATAAAGCATCATTGATTTTCACTGACCAATCCTTTCGGTTGCATCCTACTGTATTTTCCAGGATAGCTTTGAGTTGATGGTTCGAAACCTCTACCTTCCCACTTGTTTGTGGGTGGTAGGGGGAAGCTACCTTGTGTGTTACACCATATCTTCTCAACAATGCTTCTTTCCAGAAAATGAGAACCTCCGTCGGATATCACAGTTCATGGGATTCCAAAACGGGGAAAAATAATATCTTTGAACATTTTAATGACGAGTTTTGAATCGCTAGTGACGGTTGGTATGGCCTCTAACCATTTAGAGACATAATCCACTGCAACAAGGATGTAGGAAAATCCATGTGAGGATTGGAATGGGCCCATGTAGTCCACTCCCCAAACATCAAAAATCTCAACTTCTTGATATAGCTTAAGTGGCATCTCATCTCTTTTCATAATGTTTCCCATTATCTGACACTTGTCGCATGACAACACAAAGTTATAAGCATCTCTGGATATGGTTGGCCAAAAGAAACCACATTGCAAAACCTTCAAAGAAGTTTTCTTAGAACTCATATGGCCTCCGACTGGGCCTGAGTGGCATTGTTCTAAAATAAGTCGGGCTTCTTCCTCAACGATACAACGTCTGTAGAGACCATCAACACAGAGCTTGAAGAGGTACATATCATCCCAGTGATATTGCCTCACATCATGCATGAATTTCTTTAGAGCATTTCCAGTACACTCAGGGTGGATGACACCAGCGGCAAGGTAGTTCACATAGTCCGAGTACCAAGGAGTAGCTTCTGAGACTTTCATAAGATGGTCATCTGGAAGAGAGTCGTTAATTGGGATCTTCACAATTTCTAGAGTGTGGATATGACTTAAGTGGTCTGCTACAACATTTTCTGTGCCTCTCTTATCTCTAATCTCAAGATAAAATTCTTGCAATAGGAGAATCCATCTTATTAGCCTTGGTTTTGAATCTTTCTTTTTTAGAAGATAACGAATAGCAGCATGATCAGTGTAGACAATCACCTTTGAATCAATGAGGTAGGATTTAAACTTATCAATGGCATATACGACTACTAGGAGTTCCTTCTCAGTAGTTGCATAGTTCCTCTGAGCTTCGTCAAGGGTCTTCGATGCATAATATATGACATGATGTTTCTTCTCTATACATTGGCCCAGAATGACACCCACAACATAATCACTGGCATCACACATAATTTTTAATGGGCAATCCCAATCTGGGGCTCGAATGATGGGTGTTGTTGTAAGGGCATGCTTTAGATTGTTGAAACTCTTGGTACATTCTTCATTAAAATAGAAGTCAATGTCCTTCAGCAACAAGTTTGTCATGGGCTTGGTTATCTTGGAGAAATCCTTGATAAACCTTCTGTAGAAGATCGCATGACCAAGGAATGCAAGGACCTCTCTTACATTGGTAGGGATAGATAGTTTGGAGATCACTTCAATCTTGGCCTTGTCCACTTCGATTCCTCGATTACTGACCCTATGGCCAAGGACAATGCCTTCTTTTACCATAAAGTGACATTTCTCCCAATTTAGCACAAGATGTGCTTCTTCACATCGTTTGAGGATCAGGGAGAGGTGCTTCAGGCATGAGTCATATGAATCCCCATATACAGAGAAATCATCCATAAAAACTTCTATAATGGTTTCGGTTAAACCAGCAAATATGGCTGCCATGCAGCGTTGGAAGGTTGTAGGCACATTACAGAGCCTGAATGGCATCCTTCTAAAGGCGTATGTTCCAAAGGGGCAAGTAAACGTAGTTTTCTCTTGGTCATATGGATTTATAGGAATTTGATAAAATCTAGAGTAACCATCAAGATATCAAAAATATTCCTGGTGAGCCAATCACTCTAAGACTTGATCTAGGAAAGGCATCGGAAAATGATCCTTGCGTGTGGCCTTGTTCAATTTTCTATAATCGATGCACATCCTCCACCCAGTTACTGTTTGAGTGGGGATGAGTTCATTATCTTCATTCCGTATCATAGTAGTGCCACCTTTCTTTGGAACGACATGTACATGACTCACCCACGGTGAGTCAGATATCAGATAGATGATTCCGGTAGTGAGCAACTTGATGACTTTGTGGCATACTACTTCCTTCATATTAGGATTCAACTTCCGTTGATGCTCAACAGTCGGATTGTGGTCTTCCACCATAGGGATTTTGTGCATGCAAAGCGCTTAACTAACCCCGGTGAGATCGCTCATCTTGTAGCTAATAGATTTCTTTCTTTCCTTTAATTCTTTCGGGAGTTTATCTTCTTGTTCGGTCGTTAGATCATAATTTATAATAACTGGACAAACTTTGAGATCATCCAAAAACACGTACTTCAGTCCCTTGGGCAGGGGCTTCATTTCAGGGGCTTCTGGCTTCTCACATGGCCCTTTAGTTACATTCATGGCTTTGAGTTCCTCGAACCTAGCTTCAGGATCTTCTTTTACAGAGTCAAGGTGAAGGATACAATCCTTAACTTGTTCGCCGATGGAATTATCAGCAAATGGGTTTGTTAGAGCCACTTCTAAAGGATCGTCTTGTTCGTACTCCTCTTGTGTGAGGAGCGACATTTGCTCAATGCAATCAATCAAATAGACTTCTTCCTGCATGCTCAGTCTTCACATGCTTTCAAAAACCTTGAACTCGAGGGTTTCTTTCCCTAGTCTGAGAAGCAAGGTCCCTTCTTCAACATCAATCAAAGCTCTTGCAGTGGTGAGGAACGGACGGCCAAAGATAAGAGGGTATCTGGCGTCTTCCTTTATGTCCATGATGACAAAGTCACACGGGACATAAGAGTCTTTTCCAACCTTGACAGGGACATCTTCAATGATTCCTAAGGGAAGAGTCATAGAGTTATCTACAAGTTGTATGGTCATTCCAGTAGGGAGAAGTTATGAAAACCCTAACCTCTTACAAAGGCTAAGAGGCATGATAGAGAGGCTAGCACCGAGATCGGCCAATCCCTTCTTACATGAAGAGTCACCGATATGGCATGAAATCCCAAAGGATCTCAGGTCTTTCTGCTTCTTAGGCATCTTGATTTGAATAATATCGGAGGTAGTCGTTGCTAACTTCACCATCTCATATTCTTTGGTTATATATTTCCTTGTGAGAAGTGACTTCAAGTACTTCGTCCAAGCTGGTATCTCAGCCAGAGCATCAAGGAAGGGTATATCAACATGAAGCTTCTTCATGGCATCCTTGAACTTATTGAAATGGGTATCAAGCTTTGTCTGCTTCAAACGAGCTGGGAAAGGAGGATGAGGCTTGTATACTAGCATATCCGACTCAGGTGTGTCTTCTGCCTCTGCAGCCGATGGTTCCTCCAATCTTGCTTTGTCTGTCTTATCAGCGGTTGGTTGTTCCTTCGGTTGAGACTCAGGTATTGGAGAGTCTTGGACATTCACAAAGTCATCATCATTTGTTGCCACTATTGGTATCTTAACAGGGGGGTCATAATAGTCTTTTCCAGACCTGGTGGTGACAACCTTCAATTGCTCCGGGTGCTTAGGATTGCTCTCTGGTTGTCCGACAAATGCTCCAGCTGGTGGCTTCATGCTAGCTGCAAGTTGAGCTAGTTGAGATTCAATAGCCTTCTGATGGGCTTGCTGGTTAGCTATCATAGTCTGCTGCGACTGCAACATCTTCTCAATAGCTGACAATTTGTCATCAGGAGGGATGGGACCGTATTGTTGCCCTTGTTGTTGCTGTTGATAGGGGACTTGGTTGGGGTTCTGAAACTGAGAATTGTTCTGATAATTGTTGTA
The DNA here is from genome assembly GCA_963693085.1 of Alisma plantago-aquatica. Taxonomy (NCBI): domain Eukaryota; kingdom Viridiplantae; phylum Streptophyta; class Magnoliopsida; order Alismatales; family Alismataceae; genus Alisma; species Alisma plantago-aquatica. The sequence continues at coordinate 1,060,992,298 of OY856409.1, read as the reverse complement.
GTTTCTATTCTGGTAGTTTCCTCTAAAGTTCCCTTGATTCCCAAAATTTGGTTGTTGGTTATACTGGAATCCTGGCAGGCCTCGTTGTTGAGTATTTGAACCAAGTTGTCGTGGGTTTTTTGCTCTAGAGGGATTTCCATATTGAAAACCTGGATGGTTCCTATTCTGATTCGGATTATAGTACCCCTGACCAGGGATGGTGTTGACAACATTTAAAATTTCCATTTGATAGTTATCTCCTTGGGCACAAGTATTGCCCAGAACAGCATCATAGAGAATGTTACATGCTAGAGTAGAATGATCAGTGCCTTTACATGCTTCACAAAATAGTGAAGCTGACTTAACTTGTTCTTGTTGTCGAGGGGGTGAGCGTATTTTTTCATAGGAGGCAAAAGATGATTCAAGTTGGTCTTGCTTGGCGACTAGAAGCTTAAGAGACTCAGCAATAGACTTGTACTCAGGAGTAGCTTCTGCCATAGAAATCTTCAACACTCCTTTACTTATGGGTCTACCCCAGTTGGCTTGATTTTCAGATCCAAGGGTGACAACCTTCCACGCGCTATCATAGCTTTGACGCATGAAGTTTCCTCCAGATGACGAGTATAAAAACTTCTTGATGTCGTCATCCACACCCCTATAAAAGATTTCGATGAGTTGATTCTTGGGAATGCCATGATATGGGCACTTGCGCAGGAGCTCCTTGTATCTTTCCCATGCTTCAGGTAGGGATTCTCCAGGGACCTGGGTGAATTGCGTTATTCGGCCCCTAATTTCATAGGTGATAGAAGGTGGATAAAACTTTTCCAGAAAAACATTTTTAAGTTGTTCCCAAGTGGTGACGAGTTTACATTGCAAGGAGTTATACCAACTCATGGATCTATCGGCAAGAGAGTATTTGAAGAGACGGAGTCTGATGGCATCATCTGTGACTCCATTTTGCTTTGTCATGGCACATAGATTTATAAACCTCAGAAGATGTTCTTGACTATTGTGACGTCCCCGGATTTTCTAAAACTTAATCTGATGTGTGACGTCCAAATTGAAACCCTCACCTCAGCGAGAATCCCAATTTAAACATCCCACACAAGGCTAAGAAGAAGAAAATCAAGGGAGTCAGAAGGAAACACAGTCAGTAGCACATGTACATGAACAATAATAAAACCATACACACATGTTCACCATTCAACATATAATTACAACATGAATTGTTACAACATTTGATATTACATATTGAACAGCAAACTATAACATATACATGTACTACATCTAAACAACAGGATCTTAAGACAACAGGTCCACCTGTACATTAGCTCGCCACACAACTCTCAACTATCCTGGATCTTCAAGAGCATAACCACAACCTATACAAAAGATTACATGTGGTACACGTCAGCACAATATTTCATGAATATTGTACTGAGTATGCCTACGTGTCTTTTTATATACCTCTCAACATATCTTGGCAATAAGATAAAACTAATATACTTGGCAGTAACAGAAGAATATAAGAAAAGTATATACTTGCACAAGGATATTCATTAACAAAAGAGAACACATATTTTAAGCTTATTTTCCATTATATACCAAGGCCTTTATGATCACTACCAAAGAGTTAGATCATTTGTACAAGGTGACCACTACCAAAGAGTTAGGTCAGACCACTACCAAAGAGTTAGGTCATATGTACAATGTGACCACTACCAAAGAGTTAGGTCACTTCCAAGCACACTACCAAAGAGTTAGTGCTTTCATATAATGGAACAGATATATTATGTTTAATGTGTTCATAGCAATAAGTATGGAAAATCATGCAACATATCATACCGGAACAATCATTTCAATCAATACCATATGCCAAGTATTTTACTACTCATATAACACAAGCATATTGTATAATAAGCCAAGCAAGAGGTAATGGCGTACCTTCGATCAAGATATCCTAATCATCACATATACTTCTGATGTCAACTATATCCTTGGTTAAACCTGATCAAGACAAGATCATATACTATCATCAGGTTCTCATCATCTTGCATCTCATCTTAACCCTAGTTATGTCCATTAGGGTTTCTCTTATCTCATTAGGTTATATACATTATTACTTGTATTATCTTATGATTATCTTACTGATGTCATTTTCCAGATTACATCTCATTATCAAAGCTCATCATCTGAACATATTAACATTATGTCACACGTTAACCCTAGGTTACATGCATTACTCAAATTAGGGTTTATATCACATGTATTATGGGTCATCTTCGTATAATATTAATTCCATGAATCTAACTGGTATCTGAGTTACATATTAGTCTCACATTACTGATATGAGCTTACTCTGTGAATTTCATCATTTATTGAGCATGTATATATTTAATATATTTTATTTAGGGTTAAAAGCCCTAATTAACCATATTAAGAAAATTACATGATTTAATACATAAACATGACCATACCTGACATCATATGCATTGTAAACATTATGGAGTTACTGACATTTTACCATAATTTTAGGTCTTTGTTTATTATTTATTATGCATGAAAAGACCATTTTACATCTTACATGATTACTCTGATATTCGTTCGTCAAAAGCCTGATATTATACTTCCATTGTATTCTACACAATTTTCTGAGAAAAACGGTACCTTATTTGCATTTTTCTGATAAACGAGCTAATTCCTATGAATTATACGAGATCTGAGAATTATTGAATATTTACCTTTTTGTAGCCAATTGAATGGCGCCACGTGTCCATCCAGTGGCGCGCTGCTTCTTCTTGCCTCACTGGGGTCCGTCCGGTTCAGAAGATGTCTTGAACGGGTTCAGGTGTGGTCTGGCTGGTTCAGGGCTTTGAACCGGTTTTTAGTCCTCTGATCGGGGCCCGGTTCACCCGACCCCTCTTCTTTCCCCGTTCTGCTTTCTCTCTCGCGTGAGTCGCCTGTGCGAGCGCTCCTGCTCAGCGCCGCCATCGGGTGTGAGTCCACGGGCAAGCTGCCACCTGGGTTCTCCATTCCTCGCTGAACGCCAGCGTGGGTGAGCACCGCCGTGACAGGGATATGTGGTGCCGCCGCTGCTGGCCTCTTCACCAGCGAGGGAAAACGGCCGCCCACTTCTCTCGCTCATCAGTTCCTCCGTCCGCCTGTGAGAGCGCCGCCGCTGGCTTGGGCTGGCTCCGGTGTACAACGTCGATGGTGGTAACTAACTGCTATCTACTACCCATCCTCTAGATCTCATTAATGGATCCTCCTCAAAAGCATTCGCTCCCCATCGTCGAATCTTCTCCTAGATGTCACTCGTCATCGAGCTCTTTGATCTGCTGCTCTCGACGCCTGCGCATGCCACTGGGAGGCTTTGGCGATGAATCCATGATCTCCGCTTGCCTCCCTCTTCGCCATCACGTTTTGTCATTGTACGCTCCGCAGGGTTGCGCCCGCCTGCTTCCTCCGCTTGCCATCTTGCTCTCAAGCGTCTTCTCTTGGAGGACGACGACAGCCATGGTATCCTCCATAGCTTCATGGTTCTCGATTCTTTTCTCATCTCCCATCTGTGAATTCGAGTGGAGAAGCATCACAAAAGTGGAGGTGGGACTCCCTTGCTCTGCCATCTAGGTTATGACCGAACGGTCCTTCTACTTCTTTGTGGAGCCAAATAAACCACTCTTTCAGTTTCCTCCATCAAGCCACGACCACAAAGTGGGATGGTTAGTGCTCCTCGCCCCTACTACCCCACGTCTCCAGTCGGACGCAAGACAGGGGATGAGCCCCAATCATCTGATCTAAAGTAAGAGCCAGGATCCACTCCCCTCCAATGCCGATCCATGGCTTCCGAATGTGGAGTGTAGGTCATAAACACTAGGAAGGGACATGGTCATATCTTTAGTATTGACTGATCATCCTCCAAAATATACTTTATTTCATCCTATTTAAACCTTGATATCTTCTTCTCATAACTTTAAAAGATCATGAAACTCTAGGATTAGCTTTATAACACCTCGAATTACATTCTATTCGAATTTGGTGCCAAAACATAGCTATATGATCGTTCAATTAAATTCCTCAAAAATTTATGGATCCAAAAGATTATATACCCTCAATCAAAAATCAAACTTTACAAAAACACTTGAAACTCTAAAACAGCTCAACATGTTTGACTTCACTTGTGTCTTTGGACATTTTAGGGTTCAAAAAGTCCACTCCATCACATCCTACACGCCTTAAAAGAAATTTCATCCTTGGAATTAAGCCAGAAAAACCAGTCCATCACATCATATACATCTTAAAAGAACTTTCGTCCTCGAAAGTAAACCATACTCATATTTCCAGGGAAAACCTTATCTTTCCTTCATCCATATTAGGATACTACCTTAGGTGCAACATATCCATAAGCAAAAGCTCTAGAACTATATCCAAGTTACCAGAATGCTTTACAACATCTAGGGTGAAACATCACTTCATAGAAGGTTCAAACAAGGGTTTAGAAACTCTCATTAGGTCATTACATGTCTCATATATTAAGGTTGCATCTTTATCTTTAGCCAGGCATTAAGGTTCCGTCATCATATTACCATGTTCTAAAGGAATTAACTAATGTTAATCCATTATATTTGGATGTCATCAACATTATGTTGAGCTAATTGTTAGAACATGTTCATCATTAGCATCATCTCATTGTGCTTTCTCATATAGTTGAAAACTTTATTAGAGATTCATCATAACATAAGCCGACTATTCACATTATCATCATTATTCATGTATATGGTTAACCATTTATGCATTAATATCTATTAAACTGTCTCTAGGTTTCCATCATACCATGTCTATATAGCACATCTAGAGATTTGATCACATTCTTACATATATTACATCATGACTGTGCAAAACCAACTTATGCAAGTGGCTCGTGAAACATGTATCAAAACTTTATATAATCCAAAAGAGGTTCTCCTAACCCATACCACGAGGGTAGTGCCATGCTCAGTCTCTCTGAGCTAACTCAACTCTATGAATATCTTATAAGCACAAACTATATCTTCCCTCTCAGTCTAGGGTTATTAGGTTACCTCATTGGCACTAGTGATAGCCTTACAAGATCTAGCCACATAAGCACAAGCCAAAACATGTTATGACATACTCTTCATAGGTCTCTACTTATGAAACATGCTTACCCAAAACTCTCTTATACACACCACTAGATTCCTATGTGGGGAAACCACCAACCCGAGCATGAGGCTTCACAGAAACTAACATAGCTACCTCCTTTAGGGTCTTGGGCTCTCTCCCTCACCCAGATGGCAGGCACTCATATTCATGTTCACATATGCACACATATATAACCAGCCTCTCTCTGTAGATAGGGTTTGGTCCTCCCAAGGACATCTAGGGTTCAAGATAACAATAGGAATCATGCATAAAGCGACTCAACTCAAACACTCAGGAGTATTCTAGTTTAGGACATGTCATAACATAGATTTCTCATATCATGGAGTCTAGGTTCTCTGACCTTCTCCCTGTGGGTCTCACTCTCTCTGGAGTTAACCTCGGAACTGGTCCTAACACTAGAGGTCCTCCTTCGTAAAAGAGCTTGAGGCTCATGCTGACTCACAACCTAGTATTAACTTAGCTTATCTTATCTCATAAAAGCCTAGTTACTTGCACCATAAACACTTATCTCAAATCCTCAAAACTGAACTTAAGTCCTCAAAGACAAACATATATCATCATAAATTGTCTTATATCCTCTATATAAGACTTACATCGTATCATCAAACTTATTCTATCTACTCCATCTGTCACATATACCAAACAAGGCTCTAGACATCTAATCTAGAACTACACTCTCTTCTAGACTGATGTCATTCACTTTCACTTAGGTTGCATGACCACCTCCTACTCGTACATGTGTGGGGACACATTTTTGTAATACATATACATAATAAAATATCATATAGTTTTTCTCTGATAAAACAAGCGTCAGAGAAAACTACCAAGGTTCGATCCGATTGGAATCAAAAACCAAATCCAGAAACGAGTGCCCCACACATAGTAGAGAGTACAGTGTCATGAAAACTAGTGAAAAGGGTGAGAACAAGGGGTAGACTAGTGTAGCTACTCTAGACAACGTGCACAATATGTCTAGGGTTTCTCTTCCCTTGATGCACGTCATTTCCAAATAGTGCAACGCCCCATACCGCTGCACTACAAGGAAAGAACGACATCTCAGGACTTGCTACTCAACAAGCACCAGTCTAGACCTAGTTCTCGGACATCTAGGTGCTAACCTAGAGGCTAGGTCAGATCTATTCTCTAAAAGACGACTAATCTAACCCTAAAGATTATTATGTTCAAGATTTTCTGGTTTTGAGTTGCATAATGAGCAAATGTCAGGCTTTGCTATTGTTCATGCTCTGATACCACCTGTGTCGTCCCCGGATTTTCTAAAACTTAATCTGATGTGTGACGTCCAAATTGAAACCCTCACCTCAGCGAGAATCCCAATTTAAACATCCCACACAAGGCTAAGAAGAAGAAAATCAAGGGAGTCAGAAGGAAACACCACGTGGAGATGACCGCAACTTGGTGGAGAAACAGTCTTCTACACAATGTCAGGGTAGATCTGGATGAGGAGGGAAGAACACCACGAAAGACGAGGCAGATCTTCTCTCTCCACCTTCTCTTATTTCTCGTAGTCCTTGCTCGCAATAGGAGGAGCAGCTCGTGGACAAGATGGCAGCATAGAAATGGCATAGACGTAGCAGATCTGGATCTAGATCCATATCTGAATGAGGTGGCTTGCAAATCTGAGTCTTCACTCCAAATCTGGGTGAACAGGCTGCAAAACCACCACAGGGGTAGGTTCTTAGCTATGGAGGTTGTCTCCTCAGGCACTGGATAGTCCTACAGCCTAACGGTGTCTCCCGATGATGATTTGATGGGCTGGAGTCGCGTTCTATTTATAGGCAAATTCACACTGACTTAAAATCACGACCTTGTCATTTCTGCAACAGGTCGCGACTTTTGTCGTGGTCGCGGTTTTTGCCGCGGTCGTGACTTTTACTGCGGTCGTGGCTTTTAGATGCCGCGGTCGTGATTAGTTGGTAGCATGTCATGATCTTTGGAAGATGGTCACGATTCTTTACACTGATCGCAGTTTCCATGTGGTGGCAGTTGAGGTCGCGATTCCTAGAGAAAACACAGTCTGCTTGCACCCTTGGTCGTGGTTCCTTGTGCACTTGACTGTAGGCCTTGGAAGTAGTTGATACTGAGTAGATCGCGATCGTGAACCTGCTGGGGACCGCACGGTGGAGGAGCTGGTCGACACTACTGTAGGAAGAGGCCAGGTCACCATTGCTAAGGTGCAGGCACTGCTAGAGGAAGTGGTTGCGATCACGTAATCGTAGTCGCGATATGTGGGATTCGCGGTCACGGTCGTGTTTTGCCGTGGTCGTGAATCATGGAATCGTGGACTAGTGTCTGCGCATTTGGAGGGTGGGGGTCGCGATGTTTAGGTTTGCAACGATCGCAATCGCGGGAGAAGGAAGGGTGCTGGTCGCGATCATGAGAGGGAAGGTGGGACCCAGTAGTAAGGTAAGATGCGTGTGAATAAAAGAAGAGGGGAGGGTGGCACTCGCTGCTGATCAGAATTAAACAGAGCCCATTAGAAAAGGGTATGGGCCTAGGAGATAAGGCCCAAAGCTCTAAACAGCCTCCACAAGGGTGCAAAAAGTCAATAAAAATAGGAGTAAAATCAATTAAGCCAAGTAAATGCACATATTAGAAGATAAAGCCAATAAATGCACGAATGCAACAAAAACTGGGCTAAATGAGATGATTGAACTAAGATGAATATGCATTCATCAATCATTCACAATGATCATGATCTATTAGTGAACTCAAACAAAGAGGATATGTGTGTGGACCCCAAAAGAGAAAGACCACATGAGAAGTTTATTGTCGTGCCAGAACATGAAGCAGTTGATAGTTTTCCCCAAGAGAGGTGTTTTCCACTAAATCTTGATTCTTTTTCAACATTCTAGAACATGGATATAAAACATTTGGCAACAAATCAACCATATGCCATGTATGCATTCATTAGTTGCATCTAAATGAATTAGTTTGATCGAGTGACAAACCACGCCGATCTAGACATTATTCCTTGATAATAATATCATTTGTTATCATTTTCTTCTTATGCATTTTATTATGTTAGTTCCTAGTTTAAAAAATTGAAATTCTTTTATGTCAAAATTGAGGTAGCTGATATAAAGTTTTTAGTAGTTTGCACTTCAATATGAAATCTTGTGAACGATTCTTGGTCAACTAGAACCAAACACTTACACCTGAAAACTAAAAAAAATTCATGGTCATTTATAAATCTAAAGATTTATGCCAATCTTTTGAGATTAGGAGATTGTAGTCAACAAAATATGATTTTTGGATCCCATGATATTACAAAATACTCTTAGTCCCCAACTACATACAAATATGGAACCACCCATCAATCTTTATCGGACAATTTACATGCATATCAATCGAGGCACAAGTCAACAAGTGATACTTATAGAGAAACATTTGTCCTTTTAAGCACTTAACTGTAAAGAGCAGGATCTGAGCTGGGATCCACTCTTCTCTTAACCAAGAAACGAATCCAACATATTTCAAATATGAAGGAGAGGAAGATTTTCATTAATTCCCATATGGTATATATATCACGAAATATGTAAGTTTATTACCAGTAGAAACAAAACGATTACAAAGATATAAGATATATCTTTACAATCATTCCTAACCATAAAATTTGGTATGAAAAAATAAAAATAGTATACAACTACTAATATGTATGGCCAATTGTAGAAGGAAACCTGGCCATCCCAAGTTATCCTTAAGTCCATGTTTTGCATGTGATTTTCCATTCCATGCTCTCTAAAGATCCTACACTTGGGTGGTTTGGGAACAACACCCAGAAAATAGAAAACAAAGACATCTACTAGAGTATATAGAGTATGTGCATATAAGCAACATTTAGGCATTATATTGGGATACAAGTATAAAAATTGTTGTTCCCATGCAAGGAGAGGGCTATTACCATATAGGTAAGTTTCAAAAGAAATAATCAAAAGAATGAGGAATTAAAGAGTAATAGAACATCATAAAGTGTTTTTCCAAAAATCAATTTGTAGTTTCATAAATAAAAAAATTACATGCATATATGAGATAGACCAATATCTAAAACATGGCTATAAAACTATTGGATTATGGCCAAAACAAAAATAACATTGTAAAAGCACACCCTAGGTAGAATATGGGAACTTTAATATATAAATGGTTGTGCCCATGCACCTCTACTCTAAATAAATAGTCTAACATCCAACATGCATAAATTGAGAAGCAAGACAGTTAGTTCAGTCAGACTTTAGTTTCCAAGTATTAAAGTAAGTGGGGTCATAAAACCTATGTTCAATGAAATTAGATAAATAATCTGTCAAATTAGGAATTTTAAAACGGAAAAATCAGAAAAATCAAAGAAAGGATAATTGCCTTGTTTAAGGAAATTTAAAATTATATTCAATTAATTTCCCAAATATAAATAGGGATATGCACATACCTAGTCTTCACGACTAACCCTATTTCTAGGGTTGAAATTCTCCAGAAATGCCAATTATTAAATGAGTGTGTATCTGAACTCGTTATGGTTACCTAATGTTGAGTTTGAGTTTTTAAATATTAGAACTACTCATATACAGGGTGAGGGTGGGATATGTTATCCTTGATGATAATATCCTTATTAGGATAGCTAGGTTATAATAGGAGATGCCATTATATATATGTCTCATATACTCATACTAAGATTTTCCATGTATATGACTACAATTATATTCCATATGGTAATATAAAAATACATTAGATTCATATATGGTTTGATTAATATGTCATATAGTGTTAGTCTTATAAAATACAAAGCCAAATACATATATGTTTATAAAAGACATCCTTATACATGTTTTCCCTATATTTTATCATTTATCTCATAAATCGGCCAACATAGTTAGATGTATTCCATAGATTCACTTTTATTACTAATTACTATCAAATTTGTTAATACTTATATGTGTACTAGGGTTTTTAATTAATGAAAAAATTACATTGATATATTTATATCCACTCAGTGGTGATTATTAAAGTAACAAGATAAATTATTTAATAAAGATTAAGGTGATTGATAGAATGATTTGGATTATTAGTTTAACATGATTTCATCTATAAAATCTTCTATTTATTATATAGTCTCTAGAATGATGTATCTTTATAGGTTGGAATTCTGCAACCCAAAAATTACATGTTTGTCATTTACTACGAATAGTAAATTAGTATGCATATACCATAAGATAGGTAAGTTTGCAAGATAACTTAGTTTATGTTATGGTCATATTTATATAATACAATATATCCATAGATATATACATATCCTGAGGATAATCACATAAGTAAACTTTATAGATAATTAAAATTATTTGAACCATCGTTGCCCTTAATTATGTTTTTTGCATTTGGTTGATAACAATAATTCTAAAATAATCAAACTACATGTAAATATAGGCTAACTCACTAGTTCATCAATCTCAAATTTTTGATGTTTGACCTACACTTCTAAGATCAACAAATCCACCGTCCTCTTTATATTAACAAGAACCAAACAGATGTTGGTCATGCTAGCATGGAAACTCATGAAATGTTATTGGTTTCCTCACTCCATCATTTATGTCATTGGGAAAGTTAAATCTTGCAACAAAGGTGTAGAAAATGGCTATTGAGTCAAGGATGCAAGGAGGCTATAGAAACTAGGGTGAAGACTTAAAATGATGATGCTTGATTTGAGTGTAAAACATTAGTGTCTGTAGATCTTAAACCAATGTCAAGAAATATCTTGGGAAAAAGGCTTCCCTTAAACTTGGATAAAGAAGCTCCATATATGAGGTGTTTGAAGGAGGAGTTCAACATTTCTCTAGCTCCAGCACATAGGTTTCCACAATCTTAAATTCACATATAGTTGTAGGGCTATTTTTCTACAGGAAGGTAGGTACGAGGAGGAAGGAGATGAAGTGGATATGAAGCAAGAGTATGGTTGGGAGGAACAATTGGTCGAGGTCAGTAGTATAGCTGGTGTCTTGGGTTCCTAAGGTGAAAGGGGAGAGACTTCTACATTAGTTGGTCATGTCAGCCTTCACCACCTTTTCAACTGTTGGTGAGGGATTCTTTCATGCAAAGCTTCTTCATGCTCGAGTGAAGAGTAGGCACAATGGCTAGGGTCATGAATGCTTCTCTTGGAGGGAAGAGAGAAGGAAATATGAAATAGGAGAATGAAGATGAGATGTAGAAAGGCAAAGAACATAGAAGGAGAGCCCACCTAGGACTGTTATTGTAACATCCCAAATTTTCAAGAATAATTTTAGCCTTAGAATGTGGTTTTTATTTAAATAAAAGTGGTAAAGGGTCTTAATGCAAAAATACCATGAAATGAAATTTCTTAAATGATGTTGAAGTAAGAAAAACTTAAAATGATACTCAAATATAATTTCTCTTTCATATGTGCATTTTGTTGCAACTAATTCAAATTGATGTGACATTGGTTTCCCTTTCCTTTTTCCTCTCCCCTATTCTTGGAAATATTTAAGAGAAATAAAAGAGAAAGAGATAAGACTTGGGATTTAAAAATATACATAGGAAATAGTAAACTTAGATGAGAAGTTTTTATTTTTCCTTTTTATAGCTTTTAATAAGAAGAGAGTATTATTAATCCTTTTTATCTCTCTCCTCAAACATGGTATTCGCATAAAGACATAAAGAGGGATATAAGTTGAATCTTAAAAGGACATTAATTGGTCACCTCATTTTGAAGTCAAAGAAATAATCATGGAAATATATACACATTATTTTACCCTTTATATTCATAATTCAAGATAATAACTTTTAATGTATTAATGGGCAGATAATGGCTAAAATGGAAATCTATGTGTATATGAAGAATCTAGACTTCCTATTGGGTGTGGACCAAATTTGGTCAAGTTTTGGCCATGTTTGACCCTCCAAATCGATTAATCAAGTATACATATGGTTTTGAATTTGATTTCATAGTAAATATCATTAATACAATATGTTACACCTAAGTTCAATTTTTTCTAGTTGTCACGCCCCTCAATTTATTTTTTGATTTTTGTGCAAACTCCATACACTCTCTGATCTAAATTCAAAATCTCCAACATCGTCTCCTTCCTCCTCCTTTCTAGCAGGCACAAGTCAGTTTCGGCGCAATTCTTTCCCGATCCATTTTTCCATGTTTTCTCAACCTTGTTTGGAGATTTTTTCTCCTCTGGATCCGTTGTAAAGTTTTGAATCCATCAAGCCCTAACTTACCTTCTATTGTGGGCTATGGATGAATTGCCCAATCTGGGTTCTCATCTTCTCACTACCACAAAAGCATGGAAGCCACCCCATTCCTGGGACCCTCTATATTAGAGTTCCAAAAGCTTTGCTAGGCTTCGAGGATTCTTTCTACACCATAAATTTAAACCCATCACTCTTGAACTCTACTGCCTACACAACCTTTGTATCCAAAAAACTTGGCTTCATACATATGTCCTCCACCTTATTTGGTTCAATTGAGGATCTCATAAGCATCTATGACCCCCCTCTGTGCTATTTTCATCATTGGCTTGCCCCTCTCCTACCCTGATTGTTGTGTCCTCTAGCCCTATCTGATGTTCTCACTAACATCTACCACCTTAGCTTCCTAGCCCACCAGCAACTGTAGGAATGGTTCTTATGGTATTGTCTTCCTTCCTGGATGATTTTCCTGACCTTACTGGAGGCTTATTCATAATTCATCATAGGTTTCAAATCTTGAATAGTTTCCACTATTTCATTTTGTTCTCCGACGAATATGTTGTGACCCAATCATTTTTATATAGGAGACTCTGCCCACACCTTATGCTTGACATCGTGAATCTATTGGCATGGCTTTTTTGCTTTGAACATTAACATTTTCTTGAGTTTTCTCTTACCATCGTTGCTCTGGTCATGCATATGTGGATGTTAAACCCCAATCCACACTTGAGCTTGTGAGTTGGCTCAATGCCTTTGTCATGTAATGGAGAATGCTCTGGCAGTTTTTGCATCTTGAGAAAGATAGAGTTTCCTGAGATTTGGTCAAAGGTTTCACCTTGAATAAGTGCTCCTTACGCCATTACCAAGGGGAAGAAACATGGTTGTGAAATGACCATGACAACCCTATATCATTATTCACATAATTTTATGTCACATGGGCATTTTTGCCTTTTCAACATGCTTTTGTTTCTAAGATGCACAACATTTAGTTTAGGATAAATGACAAGTCTGCCTCCACAATTTCAATTTATGTATCAAAGATGCCTTAGTCTTTCTTGTCTTTACTCATTTTGTTTACTTCGGATTAATTGTTGATTTAAATGATGTCACACTAAAGTTTCCTGAACTCTGATTGGTCCATATTGCAAAATTCATAACTTTTTTGTGCGACCTCAGAAAAATATGTTTTAGAAAGCACTTATGGTTTTCTATCAATTTGACTTATTTTCAAATGCTATTTTCCACATTAAAATCCTTTAAATATTCAATGGTGGAAATTAGGGTTTTAGGGCTATGAACTCATATACACCTTATGATTTTAAACATAATTACAGGTGATTCGAGGATCAATCAAGTGAAGGGACTTGACCTTAAGGGGACCAACTCTAGGTAAGTGGGCCATGCATAATTGGTGCAAGTAATTTTGGTTTAATGCATGTCTATTTATGATTATGTATATAAATTGATTTCATGAATTATGAATGCTTTCTTAAGAAGACATCATGTATATTTATCACTATTTGAATGGTTTTTTAATTATAGTCTATTGTAAAACCCCAATTTTGATTATGATTAAGATTAATGAATCATGCTCAAGAAGGGGAAACACTATTATGGTTAATGAGGGAGAAATTCCATTAAGACTCTAAGAAGGAGAAATCCCATTATGAATCAAGGGGAGAAGTCCCATAATGTTAAAGTTCAAAGATCATAGGTAAAGTAAATGTTAAGATAATTGTAATTGAATTAGTTTTAAATTCTTCTCAAATTATGGACACCAAGAGGTCATCAAGGGCTTTCCTAGCATCAAGGGCTTTCTTAGAAATCATGTGCTCTTAAGTGGGCATCACAGAGAGATGCATATATTTAATGTTCAATTCTTCATGTTATTAGTGACTCATGTATGCTCAAGATGATCCATGTTCAAGTTTATGTCAATTTATTTCAGTCAAGTTATATTTATTTTATGTCTTGTAAAGTGTCAAATACAACTTACTAATGTGATTATTTTGCATGGCTGGGGACATGATGTCCACAGGACTTGGAGCAATTAAAGGATAAAAAGGACAACCAAGACTAGAAGATCTTCAAGATTAGCCTGGTGGGGTTCCATTTACCAAGCGGATCTAGAGTTTAGATATCATTTACATTATATTTAATCATGTTATCAAGTATATTGGATTTCACATATGAGTATGATGTATTTCCTTTTTTCCAAGAACTATGTATGACTTCAATTTTATTCAATGTAAAGTATTTCATTTATTCAAATTGAAAGATCAACATATTGTGACACCAGCCGACAAAAAAAAACATATTGTGACACCCCTTTGAGTAAGAATTCTTCCGCTCATGTGATTTAAATGGTGGGGTGTTACAATTGTCTGTGGAAGTAGCTTCACTCTGGCCATCAGTGGGAAGCCGACAGGCGAGTCATCTATGGTGTTCAGGTGCAAGGGGGAAAGGAGATGGAGAAAAGGGGTGTAGTGATTGTTGCTGCCCATCTTGTGGGGGTAGCAGATTGATGCACATGGCCTATTTGCCTCCTTCGGCTTGCATACTTGACATGTAATAATAGGTAAAATTTGATGGCATCCATTGTCTAAAAATTGGTAGTCATGCATCACCAATAGGAAGAGGAGGAGGTGAAGCCGAGGAGGAAATATCAACCTAGTAGGAGGAAGGAAGGGAAGATGACAACCACTAAAAAAACTTTTAACACTTTTTTGCAGCCATGGAAGTTGACAAATGCATATTCCTCCATTATTAATGCATCTTTTAGATCATTCATTTAGGACATTTTGTGATTATTCCCTATTTTTAGATTTAATTGTCTTAATTTATTTTTTCTCACATTTATTAGAGTCTTTATTAGATTGTCTTGGATTTTGTGGGAAAATGGCCCAATCATTGCAAAGACCAAAAAACTAAGGATCAAAGGCTCCCATTTACCATATTTCAGTCTCTAAGACACTCCATTCAACCAAGTGACATCTCAGTCAGCCGACTCATTAGCAAGAATTAGTTAAAAATAGAATCACCAATTGGTTGACTGGCCACCCTATCGACCGACTGAACCTAAATCAAGAAGGCTCATTTTCACAGACAAACCAAACAATTCACCCCAAATTGGTCATCCGATCTACCTTCAAGACAAAGCATCAATCCACCCAATTGACCAGTTGAGAACCAATTGGTCGAATGACCTACATAAATTCGTGCCTTTACTCAAAGATAATCAACTGACTGGGCTTCCATTCAACTGCATGGTGTCGTGGACAAAATCTTCCCAACCATTGGCAGGAGTAGTTTTTAGAGTTTCAGACCTCATTTCCCCCTATAAAAGGATGGGGAGTCCAAGCTCAAAGTCATCTCATATCATATGATACTCGGTCATCTTAGAGACCCCCTTGGGAGCACAAAGCAAGGAAGGGAGGAAGGAGACACCATCATTTATTCATTGTTGCCAGATTCTAGAAACATGACTCTTTATGTCCCTATCTTTACATTTGTGTTTATTTCTATTATGCCTAGTAAAACAACTCCATAATGGGGCATCGAGGTATCCCCATATCATGTGTATTACCTTAATTGTATTTGACTCGAAGATTTTATTGATTAGATTTTCTTATTCTGATATGTATACTCTTTCTATGTTTAAAAGAATTACATCTTTTTTGGGTGGCGAGATCATTGATCCTGACTTGGATGAAACCATAGTCTCCTGATGAGATCAACGGATAGAGATATATGATTCATCTATCCATTTTATCTTGTTAGCTATAACTCATGTGATGAGATGACCTGATCCATGGGTTGGAACACGCAAGCTCATGAAGAATTCCCTGATAGAACCTTACTAGATGGCTGAACAAGGATCCAAAAACACCAAAATCCTAGGTTTGTGGGAAGTATGACCCTTGCAAGATTTGTGTTTCAGTAAGGAAACAAATCAGTGTGGTTCTAATCTAATAAATATAAATTAAGGATTCAAATTAATTATGGTAAATATGAGTCTATGATGGTGAATCGTAGACCCCATCATCCCTTTAAACTAGTTTTATTTATGCACTTCTATTTTTGCATTTATCTTAAAGAACTCTCTACAAACTGGAGTCCACATATTACTCTTAGCAAAACTCTTAAAAATTGTTGTTCCATGGGATTGACCCTTTTGAGTACTATAGTTAACTTATTCATTGTAGGTGAGTTGATTTCCACTTTAAAGTCTAAACTCTAGGGAATAGTTCTCTCTAAAGAATTTGTTGTGTAATCAATGGGCATGAAATTTTGGCGTCATTTCCAGGGACAACATAGTTTCTTTCGAACCCCTATTGCTTTGAATAATTAGGATTTTTTTTCTTTTTAATTGATAACTACTCTTATCTACTTGAACTTATCCTTCCTTGGAACTTCAATGTTGTATGTTCTCTTTTTTGGGTACTAATAGTTTATGTGATGTTCTCAAAGTGTTGGTGTAACATACTAAATCTCAGGGTCTTCCCTATAATTTACCCATATTCTATCTTTTCATTTCTTTCAAGTCCTTTTGGACTAATTCCATAAATTTCCTTTCTTTTATATTCTTTTTGGACTCCTTGTGCAATTTGAGTACAATTCAAGGTTGAAATTACCTTTTTCTCTCATTTATATAAATAAAGGGATGTTTGCACAAATAACCCACTTAAGGTAATAATTAAGGACTAATAATGAAAAATGGAGTTTTATGAGAGATGATAAGTGGATAGTGTTTATTTGGAGCTTTTTGGATAAATATATTAGTAATAATGTGTATCTGAATTAATTATGAGTATAATTAACATAATTTCCTTCTCTCTCCTCGAAAATGATAATAATGTATATAAATAGAATATTATGTTGAGTTTTTGCTCTTAAAGTTAATAATGGATGGATATCTCAAAATTCCCTCATGTAATCCATTAAAAGAAGTCTTTTCATATAACTCATTCATTTTAATGTATTAATATACTCTTTAGTGAGCAAATATTAATTAAGGACCTTATTGGAAGTAAATACAAAATCTAATTATATGGCATCGTTCTAAATGCTAATTAGAACCTATGGTCCAAATTTGGTGCCTTTTGGACTTCATTTGACCCCTCAAAATGATTTTATACGCTTTTAAGATAGTGTGATAAAAGTCTTTTGATTTATTTCATTTATATCGATTTGTAACGCTAAAGTTTAGTTTCAATGCTTCTCTCATGCGCCCCCTTCACCTGCGAGCCATCCGACGGTCTAGATTAGATCATCAATCATCTGCCTTGATCGGACGATGCAGAGTTCGTCCCCTACCTTCGACCACCTGAACAGATACGACGCCCTAGCTCCTTGCTGCCGTTCTCACTCCCTCCTCCACCATTTGAATTGATTCCTCTCCCTTTGCGTCCATCTCTCCTCGACGGTACTGACGAACCAAAGCTCGTTCTGTCTCCTTCACCCTCTGTGAAATGCCCATTTGGGCTCTTCGCCTCTTCCTCGCGGGGAGGTTACAGAGCGGGGTAGAGTTCCCCTTTTTCCTATTCAAAGTCGGGAATACCACCCTCAGACCCCGACCTACCTTCCTCTTCCTCCAATTCCTCCCGACATAGCCCGAGGTACCTAGACCTAGCTTCTCTTCTTCTCCGGAAATGGCGGCTAGCTGCTCGCACTCCTCTGGCCACCTCAGTGCAATTTCCCGAGTAGTAAGCATCCTTGACCCATGTTCTGTCATTCCGGTGCATCGCTTCACCTCGCGAATCCCCCGAGGACCCAGACCTATAGGCCAGGTTCCCTACCTCTGCCTGTGAGTTGCTTCCTTCGGTTTCGGTACTTCTCCACCCGTGGCGCAATGCAGTTCTACTCATCTTTGCTCAATGATCATTCTCTAGACCTCGATTTTCAATTTGGTTGTGTTTATGTGTGGTTTCCCCCGACTTTGTTTTCCCTTATTTCCTGCCAGGTTGGGCCTTCTTCTTCTGCTCCTGAGTACATGAGTGCGTGGATAGGAGATCTCTGTGTTCGGGGGGAACTAGGGAACTCGTTCCCAATGTCCGTTCTCTGTTGCACGCCCTAATTGCGAGTTGAAGCAAAGGAGCTCGAGCTCCTGTGAGCCTGCTCGTGCCATGACCTTGGCTGGAAGAAGCCAGGTCATGGAATGACCAAGAGGGTCATCCACAGGCAATGTTACGATTTACAACGCAGGGACAATCTCATAATTGCACCTTGAGTTATGTTTTTCGGTTGAAAGGTTTTGTTACATACGAATGACAATACTGCCCTGGTTAGCTATCTAATTTGATTTGAAGAGTAAGGGTATCTTAGTCATTTCATCTATTATTTACATCAATTTACATTTTCATTTAAATTAATGTCACGCTATGGTTTTCTTGCATTCTGATTGGCCGATTTTACTTAAATCATAGTAAATCGATCCATGGTCAGAAAAATGCAAACAAATAGTCAATGGATATGATTTTTAATGTAGAATTCGATTTTGAAGTTTTTGAGTCATGATTTGGATTCCTTTTTCGAAGTTTGCCTTGAATTCCTTTTTAAGTGTATAAAATGTTCTAAAATACATAATTAATTCATTTTAACTCCAAATGAGGAAATAAAAGATATTTTCTTATTCAGGAGAATATGACTAATCTATTAGACTAGGTTTTGAGCCTTAAATTGTGGTTTTGAAAATAAGTTCCAAAATTAGGGTTTTTCCTATGCTTTAAGCCTTATATATACTAATACATGTGTAATGTTTATAACTAGGGAAATATGGAATTGGATATAATCAGACTGGTGAATGTGATGGTAATGAATTGAAACTAAGGTATGTGACACCTATTTGTGTATGTGAAGCCTATTTTAGTATGTGGAACCTATTTATGTGAACATCTATGATGAATGTGAAATCTATGTTGAATGTATATGTGCAAATTACCTATCCTTCAGTTGGGTCTTATCCAACCCTACAAACATTATGTGCTAGCCTTGATCTCCTCCTAAAATACCTTTTATTTGGCTCTTTACTTATTTGATGCTTTTGTTACCATATTGGCTCATCTAATTGAAATATATGGATCTTGTGATTGCCTATATTTGGCTCCTTACTTATTTAATGCTTCTATTGCCTTGTGGCTCATCCATTTGAATTATATGAATCTTGCTACTACCTATGTTGGCTCATTTACTTGGAGTTCTTGGATATTGTTGTTGCCTATGATGGCCTATTTATTGAGATTGATCCTTGGGTTTTATTCCCAAATGCTATGATGCAAATGTTACTTTTATATTTCTCAATACTGCCAAGTGACTATTTAAGCATGATGTATGTTAGGCCAAATGACAATGTAGTGTACATATGTACAAACCACCCATAGGGCATTGAGGTTTTAGTCCTCCTACCAGGCATTGGGGTTTTAGTCCCCCTGCCATTTTATATTAGGCACTGGGGTTTTAGTCCCCCTGCCACTTTATATAGGCACTGGGGTTTTAGTCCCCCTGCCACCTGGTGAGGTCCGGTAGGTGCCTCACCCTACATTGAGATGACTTTGTGTCTTAATATATTCATGCTATGTGATTATTGTTGTGGTGATTGATTATGGCAGATCTCTTTTTCTTATTTGAATATTTGTCTCATTCTCTTAAAATCTTGTAGTATAGAGAATCTTTTATTATGCAATATCATTGTCTATTACTTGACCTATTCCTTTTGATTGACACATACTTTTATCCTTCTTTTTCTGGATGATCCCAACCATCCAGGTATAGGATCAGAGTGCGTAGCTGAAGCTTGGTGAACCTAAGGCTAAGGATAGGACAAGAAGAAAAGGAACATATATCTTGCATGATCTAATTTTATATATTAAGTTGTTTTGTTTGGAGAAAATATTGGCTTAGTCTAAGTCTTCCTCTACCTAGATCTAAATGTTTTGTATAAAGTTGTACTTCCTTTATGGAATTTTTTATAATGTACTCTTTATACATTTTGAATAAAGTCAAGTTTTATTTCTTCCACTGCCACACATTTGATGTACTTGTTTATCATGTTTTATAGTAGAGACTTGGTCTTTACAACATGGTATCAGAGCACCAAGGTAGTCAGATTCTTGACTAATTCAAATTTTCTCCTAGATAGAACCCTTATCATATATAGTTTCCCTATAGTAAGTTTTTCACCTTAGAGTTGACCTAGCATTAAAGTTTGATTTAAGATCATAATAATTTCATAATTAGAAATAAAATTTGTCAACTTTTTGGTGAATTGTCTATTGAGAAGCTACTAGAGCAAGAAGTTGAAAGTGATGGTGTCTAGAAAGGGTCAGAGCTTGGGGGCTGGCAATATTTTCCTCCGCCCCACTAGCTTGGTAACGAGGACTCCTGAGCTCATATGACCTGGCCTAGCCTGATCTGATACAGACTGCTCAAAATAGTCTATCTTTGGGCATGTTGCCTAATTGTTGAATACCTTAGGAAAACCATAAGTGATGATTTGATCTCTTACACAAAAATCATCCTTAAATACCTTATACTCCTATGTTTAGGGTTTAGTGTACCCTATGTTACACCCTGAAGCTTGGTTAGTAAATCCTTACAGTTTTAAGTTTTATGTACCTTTTACCCTTAGCTTAGTTTGACTTAGTTGACCCTTTTAAGGGATGGAGTGAGGGTAATGGTGTTGGTACCCTATTTGGTTTTGCAAATCTGATTTCGAGGACAAAATCTCTTTTTAGGGGGATGGAATCCCAATTAAAAGCAAAATCAAATACCTTTAGAGTTAGAAACCCTATCTATGTGGACTTATGTTCATAATAACTTATGTGAACAAGAATTTACCAAACACATTATACTTGTAATTCAACTTGTTTGTTTATACACACATGAATATGTAGTAAGTCATATAGAGATAGTTCATATGCTTGAACCTTCACATATTATTGATGCACATAATTATGAGTTACTCATTACTAATTGTGAATATACATAACGTTGACTATGCCACCCTAATGGTAAAATGTGTATGGATAATTCACCCTAAGGATGCTTTAACATGTAATGATCATGTTGACCTAAACCCTAATATGTAATCATCTAACTTTGACAACATATACATATATCTATCCTTAATGCCTTTCATGTTACATTAGTGACATTAGGTGTCATGATCACATAATATACCTTAATGCATATAAATGGATTATAGTCACAAAGTTATCAATATATATAAGGTATATCACCTTGTTCTCAAATTAACACCTCATCATAACTTGATATATGAATTCATTCATTATTATTTAATGTGTTACATCCTATTCACTAAAATGCATATAATGACTCAAACATGATATTGAATAATTGGACTCACATAAATATTCATAAATGCCTAATGTGAAGTAAAATATGTATAATTTATAATATGAAGTGTAATGGAAGAAAATGATTAATGATGTCATGATATGACAATGTGCAATATGGACATTATTTGGAATTATTATAGGCTTAATAACTTGTTGGATAATATTAACTTTTTCTACAAAATAATTTGTGATAATTAAACATGATAGTTTTAAGAGGATAATGGAAAATGAATTCATGTTATTAAGGTTTTTGACCTAATACATTAATTAATGTTGAAATGGCTTAGTAAACCCTAATTGGCTTAAAACCCTTGATGAGGGAAATACACATGATATAATATTGAGATGTAATTGTTTTGAATAAAATGTGGCACAAGTGATAGTATAATAAATATGATACCTCTTCATGATGGAGATTATGCTAATAAGAAAAAAATGTTAATTATATTATGTTGGATAAAAGGCTATAGGTTTTGTAGAAACCTTGGTAACACCTGACTTATGTAGATTTTGTGTTGTACCCTAGGTTAAGGGTTATAACCTAGTGTTTAAGGTTGGGATGTTACTCACACCCTCTCTTCCCTTTTGTTGTGATTTCGGGGACAAAATTCTCTTTAAGGGGTGGTGTGCTGTAACATACTAAATCTCAGGGTCTTCCCTATAATTTACCCATATTATATCTTTTCATTTCTTTCTAGTCCTTTTAGACTAATTTCATAAATTTCCCTTCTTTTATATTCTTTTTGGACTCCTTGTGCAATTTGAGCACAATTCAAGGTTGAAATTACCTTTTTCTCTCATTTATATAAATAAAGGGGTGTTTGCATAAATAACCCACTTAAGGTAATAATTAAGGACTAATAATGTAAAATAGAGTTTTATGAGAGATGATAAGTGGATAGTGTTTATTTGGAGCTTTTTGGATAAATATATTAGTAATAATGTGTATTTGAATTAATTATGAGTATAATTAACCTAATTTCCTTCTCTCTCCTAAAAAATGATAATAATGTATATAAATAGAATATTATGTTGAGTTTTTGCTCTTAAAGTTAATAATGGATGGATATCTCGAAATTCCCTCATGTAATCCATTAAAAGAAGTCTTTTCATATAACTCATTCATTTTAATGTATTAATATACTCTTTAGTGAGCAAATATTAATTAAGGACCTTACTAGATGTAAATATGAAATCTAATTATATGGCATCGTTATAAATGCTAACTAGAACCTATGGTCCAAACTTGGTGCCTTTTGGACTTCATTTGACCCCTCAAAATGATTTTATACGCTTTTAAGATAGTGTGATAAAAGTCTTTTGATTTATTTCATTTATATCGATTTGTAACGCTAAAGTTCAGTTTCAATGCTTATGTCATGCGCCCCCTTCACCTGCGAGCCATCCGATGGTTTAGATTAGATCATCGATAATCCACCTTGATCGGACGATGCAGAGTTCCTCCCCTACCTCCGACCAGCTAAACAAATACGACGCCCTAGCTCCTTGCTGTTGTTCTCACTCCCTCCTCCACCATTTGAATTGATTCCTCTCCCTTTGTGTCCGTCTCTCCTCGACGGTACTGACGATCCAAAGCTCGTTCTGTCTCCTTCACCCTCTGCGAAATGCCCGTTTGGGCTCTTCGCCTCTTCTTCACGGGCAGGTTACAGAGTGGGGTAGAGTTCCCCTTTTTCCTATTCAAGGTCGGGAATACCACCCTCACACCGTGACCTACCTTCCTCTTCCTCCAATTCCTCCTGACATAGCCCGAGGTACCTAGACCTAGCTGCTCTTCTTCTCTGACAACGGCGGCTAGCTGCTCACACTCCTCCGGCCACCTCAGTGCAATTGCCCGAGTAGTAAGCATCCTTGACCCACGTTCTGTCATTCCGATGCATCTCTTCGCCTCGCGATGCCCCCGAGCACCCAGACCTATAGGCCAGGTTCCCTACCTCTGCCTGTGAGTTGCTTCCTTCAGTTCCGGTGCTTCTCCACCCGCGGCACAATGCGGTTCTACTAATCTTTGCTCCACAATCATTCTCCCGACCTCGGTTTTCAATTTTGTTGTGTTTCTGTGTGGTTTCCCCCGACTTTGTTTTCCCTTATTTCCTGCCAGGTTGGGCCTTCTTCTTCTGCTCCTGAGTACATGAGTGCATGGATAGGAGATCTCTGTGTTCGGGGGGAACTAGGGAACTCGTTCCCAATGTCCGTTCTCTGTTGCACGCCCTAATTGCGAGTTGAAGCAAAGGAGCTCGAGCTCCTGTGAGCCTGCTCGTGCCATGACCTTGGCTGGAAGAAGCCAGGTCATGGAATGACCAAGAGGGTCATCCACAGGCAATGTTACGATTTACAACGCAGGGACAATCTCATAATTGCACCTTGAGTTATGTTTTTCGGTTGAAAGGTTTTGTTACATACGAATGACAATACTGCCCTGGTTAGCTATCTAATTTGATTTGAAGAGCAAGGGTATCTTAGTCATTTCATCTATTATTTACATCAATTTACATTTTCATTTAAATTAATGTCACGCTATGGTTTTCTTGCATTCTGATTGGCCGATTTTACTTAAATCATAGTAAATCGATCCATGGTCAGAAAAATGCAAATAAATAGTCAATGGATATGATTTTTAATGTAGAATTCGATTTTGAAGTTTTTGAGTCATGATTTGGATTCCTTTTTCGAAGTTTGCCTTGAATTCCTTTTTAAGTGTATAAAATGTTCTAAAATACATAATTAATTCATTTTAACTCCAAATGAGGAAATAAAAGATATTTTCTTATTCAGGAGAATATGACTAATCTATTAGACTAGGTTTTGAACCTTAAATTGTGGTTTTGAAAATAAGTTCCAAAATTAGGGTTTTTCCTATGCTTTAAGCCTTATATATACTAATACATGTGTAATGTTTATAACTAGGGAAATATGGAATTGGATATAATCAGACTGGTGAATGTGATGGTAATGAATTGAAACTAAGGTATGTGACACCTATTTGTGTATGTGAAGCCTATTTTAGTATGTGGAACCTATTTATGTGAACATCTATGATGAATGTGAAATCTATGTTGAATGTATATGTGCAAATTACCTATCCTTCAGTTGGGTCTTATCCAACCCTACAAACATTATGTGCTAGCCTTGATCTCCTCCTAAAATACCTTTTATTTGGCTCTTTACTTATTTGATGCTTTTGTTACCATATTGGCTCATCTAATTGAAATATATGGATCTTGTGATTGCCTATATTTGGCTCCTTACTTATTTAATGCTTCTATTGCCTTGTGGCTCATCCATTTGAATTATATGAATCTTGCTACTACCTATGTTGGCTCATTTACTTGGAGTTCTTGGATATTGTTGTTGCCTATGATGGCCTATTTATTGAGATTGATCCTTGGGTTTTATTCCCAAATGCTATGATGCAAATGTTACTTTTATATTTCTCAATACTGCCAAGTGACTATTTAAGCATGATGTATGTTAGGCCAAATGACAATGTAGTGTACATATGTACAAACCACCCATAGGGCATTGAGGTTTTAGTCCTCCTACCAGGCATTGGGGTTTTAGTCCCCCTGCCATTTTATATTAGGCACTGGGGTTTTAGTCCCCCTGCCACTTTATATAGGCACTGGGGTTTTAGTCCCCCTGCCACCTGGTGAGGTCCGGTAGGTGCCTCACCCTACATTGAGATGACTTTGTGTCTTAATATATTCATGCTATGTGATTATTGTTGTGGTGATTGATTATGGCAGATCTCTTTTTCTTATTTGAATATTTGTCTCATTCTCTTAAAATCTTGTAGTATAGAGAATCTTTTATTATGCAATATCATTGTCTATTACTTGACCTATTCCTTTTGATTGACACATACTTTTATCCTTCTTTTTCTGGATGATCCCAACCATCCAGGTATAGGATCAGAGTGCGTAGCTGAAGCTTGGTGAACCTAAGGCTAAGGATAGGACAAGAAGAAAAGGAACATATATCTTGCATGATCTAATTTTATATATTAAGTTGTTTTGTTTGGAGAAAATATTGGCTTAGTCTAAGTCTTCCTCTACCTAGATCTAAATGTTTTGTATAAAGTTGTACTTCCTTTATGGAATTTTTTATAATGTACTCTTTATACATTTTGAATAAAGTCAAGTTTTATTTCTTCCACTGCCACACATTTGATGTACTTGTTTATCATGTTTTATAGTAGAGACTTGGTCTTTACAACATGGTATCAGAGCACCAAGGTAGTCAGATTCTTGACTAATTCAAATTTTCTCCTAGATAGAACCCTTATCATATATAGTTTCCCTATAGTAAGTTTTTCACCTTAGAGTTGACCTAGCATTAAAGTTTGATTTAAGATCATAATAATTTCATAATTAGAAATAAAATTTGTCAAATTTTTGGTGAATTGTCTATTGAGAAGCTACTAGAGCAAGAAGTTGAAAGTGATGGTGTCTAGAAAGGGTCAGAGCTTGGGGGCTGGCAATATTTTCCTCCGCCCCACTAGCTTGGTAACGAGGACTCCTGAGCTCATATGACCTGGCCTAGCCTGATGTGATACAGACTGCTCAAAATAGTCTATCTTTGGGCATGTTGCCTAATTGTTGAATACCTTAGGAAAACCATAAGTGATGATTTGATCTCTTACACAAAAATCATCCTTAAATACCTTATACTCCTATGTTTAGGGTTTAGTGTACCCTATGTTACACCCTGAAGCTTGGTTAGTAAATCCTTATAGTTTTAAGTTTTATGTACCTTTTACCCTTAGCTTAGTTTGACTTAGTTGACCCTTTTAAGGGATGGAGTGAGGGTAATGGTGTTGGTACCCTATTTGGTTTTGCAAATCTGATTTCGAGGACAAAATCTCTTTTTAGGGGGATGGAATCCCAATTAAAAGCAAAATCAAATACCTTTAGAGTTAGAAACCCTATCTATGTGGACTTATGTTCATAATAACTTATGTGAACAAGAATTTACCAAACACATTATACTTGTAATTCAACTTGTTTGTTTATACACACATGAATATGTAGTAAGTCATATAGAGATAGTTCATATGCTTGAACCTTCACATATTATTGATGCACATAATTATGAGTTACTCATTACTAATTGTGAATATACATAACGTTGACTATGCCACCCTAATGGTAAAATGTGTATGGATAATTCACCCTAAGGATGCTTTAACATGTAATGATCATGTTGACCTAAACCCTAATATGTAATCATCTAACTTTGACAACATATACATATATATATCCTTAATGCCTTTCATGTTACATTAGTGACATTAGGTGTCATGATCACATAATATACCTTAATGCATATAAATGGATTATAGTCACAAAGTTATCAATATATATAAGGTATATCACCTTGTTCTCAAATTAACACCTCATCATAACTTGATATATGAATTCATTCATTAATATTTAATGTGTTACATCCTATTCACTAAAATGCATATAATGACTCAAACATGATATTGAATAATTGGACTCACATAAATATTCATAAATGCCTAATGTGAAGTAAAATATGTATAATTTATAATATGAAGTGTAATGGAAGAAAATGATTAATGATGTCATGATATGACAATGTGCAATATGGACATTATTTGGAATTATTATAGGCTTAATAACTTGTTGGATAATATTAACTTTTTCTACAAAATAATTTGTGATAATTAAACATGATAGTTTTAAGAGGATAATGGAAAATGAATTCATGTTATTAAGGTTTTTGACCTAATACATTAATTAATGTTGAAATGGCTTAGTAAACCCTAATTGGCTTAAAACCCTTGATGAGGGAAATACACATGATATAATATTGAGATGTAAATGTTTTGAATAAAATGTGGCACAAGTGATAGTATAATAAATATGATACCTCTTCATGATGGAGATTATGCTAATAAGAAAAAAATGTTAATTATATTTATGTTGGATAAAAGGCTATAGGTTTTGTAGAAACCTTGGTAACACCTGACTTATGTAGATTTTGTGTTGTACCCTAGGTTAAGGGTTATAACCTAGTGTTTAAGGTTGGGATGTTACTCACACCCTCTCTCCCCTTTTGTTGTGATTTCGGGGACGAAATCCTCTTTAAGGGGTGGTGTGCTGTAACATACTAAATCTCAGGGTCTTCCCTATAATTTACCCATATTATATCTTTTCATTTCTTTCTAGTCCTTTTAGACTAATTTCATAAATTTCCCTTCTTTTATATTCTTTTTGGACTCCTTGTGCAATTTGAGCACAATTCAAGGTTGAAATTACCTTTTTCTCTCATTTATATAAATAAAGGGGTGTTTGCATAAATAACCCACTTAAGGTAATAATTAAGGACTAATAATGTAAAATAGAGTTTTATGAGAGATGATAAGTGGATAGTGTTTATTTGGAGCTTTTTGGATAAATATATTAGTAATAATGTGTATTTGAATTAATTATGAGTATAATTAACCTAATTTCCTTCTCTCTCCTCAAAAATGATAATAATGTATATAAATAGAATATTATGTTGAGTTTTTGCTCTTAAAGTTAATAATGGATGGATATCTCGAAATTCCCTCATGTAATCCATTAAAAGAAGTCTTTTCATATAACTCATTCATTTTAATGTATTAATATACTCTTTAGTGAGCAAATATTAATTAAGGACCTTACTAGATGTAAATATGAAATCTAATTATATGGCATCGTTATAAATGCTAATTAGAACCTATGGTCCAAACTTGGTGCCTTTTGGACTTCATTTGACCCCTCAAAATGATTTTATACGCTTTTAAGATAGTGTGATAAAAGTCTTTTGATTTATTTCATTTATATCGATTTGTAACGCTAAAGTTCAGTTTCAATGCTTATGTCACGCGCCCCCTTCACCTGCGAGCCATCCGATGGTTTAGATTAGATCATCGATCATCCACCTTGATCGGACGATGCGGAGTTCCTCCCCTACCTCCGACCAGCTAAACAAATACGACGCCCTAGCTCCTTGCTGTTGTTCTCACTCCCTCCTCCACCATTTGAATTAATTCCTCTCCCTTTGTGTCCGTCTCTCCTCGACGGTACTGACGATCCAAAGCTCGTTCTGTCTCCTTCACCCTCTGCGAAATGCCCGTTTGGGCTCTTCGCCTCTTCTTCGCGGGCAGGTTACAGAGTGGGGTAGAGTTCCCCTTTTTCCTATTCAAGGTCGGGAATACCACCCTCACACCGTGACCTACCTTCCTCTTCCTCCAATTCCTCCTGACATAGCCCGAGGTACCTAGACCTAGCCGCTCTTCTTCTCTGACAATGGCGGCTAGCTACTCACACTCCTCCGGCCACCTCAGTGCAATTGCCCGAGTAGTAAGCATCCTTGACCCACGTTCTGTCATTCCGATGCATCTCTTCGCCTCGCGATGCCCCCGAGCACCCAGACCTATAGGCCAGGTTCCCTACCTCTGCCTGTGAGTTGCTTCCTTCAGTTTCGGTGCTTCTCCACCCGCGGCACAATGCGGTTCTACTAATCTTTGCTCCACAATCATTCTCCCGACCTCGGTTTTCAATTTTGTTGTGTTTCTGTGTGGTTTCCCCCGACTTTGTTTTCCCCTATTTCCGGCCAGGTTGGGCCTTCTTCTTCTGCTCCTGAGTACGTGAGTGCATGGGTAGGAGATCTCTGTGTTCGGTGGGAACTAGGGAACTTGTTCCCAATGTCAGTTCTCTGTTGCACGCCCTAATGGCGAGTTGAAGCAAAGGAGCTCGAGCTCCTGTGAGCCTGCTCGTACCATGACCTTGGCTGGAAGAAGCCAGGTCATGGAATGACCAAGATGGTCTCCCCACAGGAAATGTAATGATTTACAACACAGGGGCAATCTCGTAATTGCACCTTGAGTTATGTTTCTCGCTTGCAAGGTTTTGTTACATACGAATGACAATACTGCCCTGGTTAGCTATCTAATTTGATTTGATGAGCAAGGGTATCTTAGTCATTTCACCTATTATTTACATCGATTTACATTTTCATTTAAATTACTGTCACGCTATGGTTTTCTTGCATTCTGATTGGCCGATTTTACTTAAATCATAGTAAATCGATCCATGGTCAGAAAAATGCAAATAAATAATCAATGGAAATGATTTTTAATGTAGAATTTGATTTTGAATTTTTTGAGTCATATTTGGATTCCTTTTTTGAAGTTTGCCTTGAATTCCTTTTTAAGTGTATAAAATGTTCTAAAACACATAATTAATTCATTTTAATCCAAATGAGGAAATAAAAGATGTTATCTTATTCAGGAGAATATGACTAATCTATTAGACTAGGTTTTGAAAATAAGTTCCAAAATTAGGGTTTTTCCTATGCTTTAAGCCTTATATATACTAATACATGTGTAATGTTTATAACTAGGGAAATATGGAATTGGATATAATCAGACTAGTGAATGTGATGGTAATGAATTGAAACTAAGGTATGTGACACCTATTTATGTATGTGAAGCCTATTTTAGTATGTGGAACCTATTTATGTGAACATCTATGATGAATGTGAAATCTATGTGGAATGTATATGTGAAAATTACCTATCCTTCAGTTGGGTCTTATCCAACCCTACAAACATTATGTGCTAGCCTTGATCTCCTCCTAAAATACCTTTTATTTGGCTCTTTACTTATTTGATGCTTTTGTTACCATATTGGCTCATCTAATTGAAATATATGGATCTTGTTATTGCCTATATTTGGCTCCTTACTTATTTAATGCTTCTATTTCCTTGTGGCTCATCCATTTGAATTATATGAATCTTGCTACTACCTATGTTGGCTCATTTACTTGGAGTTCTTGGATATTGTTGTTGCCTATGATGTCCTATTTATTGAGATTGATCCTTGGGTTTTATTCCCAAATGCTATGATGCAAATGTTACTTTTATATTTCTCAATACTGCCAAGTGACTATTTAAGCATGATGTATTTTAGGCCAAATGACAATGTAGTGTACATGTGTACAAACCACCCATAGGGAACTGAGGTTTTAGTCCTCCTACCGGGCACTGTGGTTTTAGTCCCCCTGCCATTTTATATTAGGCACTGGGGTTTTAGTCCCCCTGCCACTTTATATAGGCACTGGGGTTTTAGTCCCCCTGCCACCTGGTGAGGTCCGATAGGTGCCTCACCCTACATTGAGATGACTTTGTGTCTTAATATATTCATTCTATGTGATTATTATTGTGGTGATTGATTATTATAGTTCTCTTTTTCTTATTTGAATATTTGTCTCATTCTCTTAAAATCTTGTAGTATAGAGAATCTTTTATTATGCAATATTTTTGTCTATTACTTGACCTATTCCTTTTGATTGACACATACGTCTATCCTTCTTTTGCTGGATGATCCCAACCATCCAGGTATAGGATCAGAGTGCACAACTGAAGCTTGGTGAACCTAAGGCTAAGGATAGGACAAGAAGAATAGGAACATATATATTGCATAATCATAGTTGCTTTTATATATTAAGTTGTTTTGTTTGGAGACAATATTGGCTTAGTCTAAGTCTTCCTCTACCTAGATCCAAATGTTTTTTATAAAGTTGTACTTCCTTTATGTAATTTTTTATAATGTACTCTTTATACATTTTGAATAAAGTCAAGTTTTATTTCTTTCACTGCCACACATTTGATGTACTTATTTATCATGTTTTATAGTAGAGACTTGGTCTTTACAACATGGTATCAGAGCATCAAGGTAGTCAGATTCTTGACTAATTCAAATTTTCTCCTAGATAGAACCCTTATCATATATAGTTTCCCTATAGTAAGTTTTTCACCTTAGAGTTGACCTAGCATTAAAGTTTGATTTAAGATCATAATAATTTCATAATTAGAAATAAAATTTGTCAACTTTTTGGTGATTTGTCTATTGAGAAGCTACTAGAGCAAGAAGTTGAAAGTGATGGTGTCTAGAAAGGGTCAGAGCTTGGGGGC
The DNA here is from genome assembly GCA_963693085.1 of Alisma plantago-aquatica. Taxonomy (NCBI): domain Eukaryota; kingdom Viridiplantae; phylum Streptophyta; class Magnoliopsida; order Alismatales; family Alismataceae; genus Alisma; species Alisma plantago-aquatica. Next base: position 1,060,960,580 of record OY856409.1, on the reverse strand, counting down.
TGGCAATATTTTCCTCCGCCCCACTAGCTTGGTAATGAGGACTCCTGAGCTCATATGACCTGGCTTGCATTGATCTGATACAGACTGCTCGATATAGTCTATCTTTGGGCATGTTGCCTAATTGTTGAATACCTTAGGAAAACCATAAGTGATGATTTGATCTCTTACACAAAAATCATCCTTAAATACCTTATACTCCTATGTTTAGGGTTTAGTGTACCCTATGTTACACCCTAAAGCTTGGTTAGTAAATCCTTATAGTGTTGATTTTTATGTACCTTTTACCCTTAGCTTAGTTTGAGTTAGTTGACCCTTTTAAGGGATGGAGTGAGGGTAATGGTGTTGGTACCCTATTTGGTTTTGCAAATCTGATTTCGAGGACGAAATCCCTTTTTAGGGGGATGGAATCCCAATTAAAAGCAAAATCAAATACCTTTAGAGTTAGAAACCCTATCTATGTGGACTTATGTTCATAATAACTTATGTGAACAAGAATTTACCAAACACATTATACTTGTAATTCAACTTGTTTGTTTATACACACATGAATATGTAGTAAGTCATATAGAGATAGTTCATATGCTTGAGCCTTCACATATTATTGATGCACATAATTATGAGTTACTCATTACTAATTGTGAATATACATAATGTTGACTATGCCACCCTAATGGTAAAATGTGTATGGATAATGCACCCTAAGGATGCTTTAACATGTAATGATCATGTTGACCTAAACCCTAATATGTAATCATCTAACTTTGACAACATATACATATATATATATATATATATATATATATATATATATATATATATATATATATATATCCTTAATGCCTTTCATGATACATTAGTGACATTAGGTGTCATCATCACATAATATACCTTAATGCATATAAATGGATTATAGTCACAAAGTTATCAATATGTATAAGGTATATCACCTTGTTCTCTAATTAACACCTCATCATAACTTGATATATGAATTAATTCATTAGTATTTAATGTGTTACATCCTATTCACTAAAATGCATATAATGACTCAAACATGATATTGAATAATTGGACTCACATAAATATTCATAAATGCCTAATGTGAAGTAAAATATGTATAATTTATAATATGAAGTGTAATGGAAGAAAATGATTAATGATGTCATGATATGACAATGTGCAATATGGACATTATTTGGAATTATTATAGGCTTAATAACTTGTTGGATAATATTAACTTTTTCTACAAAATAATTTGTGATAATTATACATGATAGTTTTAAGAGGATAATGGAAAATGAATTCATGTTATTAAGGTTTTTGACCTAATACATTAATTAATGTTGAAATGGCTTAGTAAACCCTAATTGGCTTAAAACCCTTGATGAGGGAAATACACATGATATAATATTGAGATGTAATTGTTTTGAATAAAATGTGGCACAAGTGATAGTATAATAAATATGACACCTCTTCATGATGGAGATTATGCTAATAAGACAAAAATGTTAATTATATTATGTTGGATAAAAGGCTATAGGTTTTGTAGAAACCTTGGTAACACCTGACTTATGTAGATTTTGTGTTGTACCCTAGGTTAAGGGTTATAACCTAGTGTTTAAGGTTGGGATGTTACTCACTCACCCTCTCTTCCCTTTTGTTGTGATTTCGGGGACGAAATCCTCTTTAAGGGGTGGTGTGCTGTAACATACTAAATCTCAGGGTCTTCCCTACAATTTACCCATATTCTATCTTTTCATTTCTTTCAAGTCCTTTTGAACTAATTTCATAAATTTCCCTTCTTTTATATTCTTTTTGTACTCCTTGTGCCATTTGAGAACAATTCAAGGTTGAAATTACCTTTTTCTCTCATTTATATAAATAAAAGGGTGTTTGCACAAATAACCCACTTAAGGCAATAATTAAGGACTAATAATGCAAAATGGAGTTTTATGAGAGATGATAAGTGGAATGTGTTTATTTGGAGCTTTTTGGATAAATATATTAGTAATAATGTGTATTTGAATTAATTATGAGTATAATTAACCTAATTTCCTTCTCTCTCCTCAAAAATGATAATAATGTATATAAATAGAATATTGTGTTGAGTTTTTGCTCTTAAAGTTAATAATGGATGGATATCTCAATATTCCCTCATGTAATCCATTAAAAGAAGTCTTTTCATATAACACATTCATTTTAATGTATTAATATACTCTTTAGTGAGAAAATATTAATTAAGGACCTTATTGGATGTAAATATGAAATCTAATTATATGTCATCGTTCTAAATGCTAATTAGAACCTATGGTCCAAATTTGGTGCCTTTTGGACTTCATTTGACCCCTCAAAATGATTTTATACACTTTTAAGATAGTGTGATAAAAGTCTTTTGATTTATTTCATTTATATCGATTTGTAACGCTAAAGTTCAGTTTCAATGCTTCTGTCATGCGCCCCCTTCACCTGCGAGCCATTCGACGGTCTAGATTAGATCATCGATCATCCGCCTTGATCGGACGATGCAGAGTTTGTCCCCTACCTCCGACCAGCTGAACAGATGCGGCGCCCCAGCTCCTTGCTGTCGTTCTCACTCCCTCCTCCACCATTTGAATTGATTCCTCTCCCTTTGCGTCCGTCTCTCCTCGACGGTTCTGATTAGCCAAAGCTCGTTCTTTCTCCTTCACCCTCTGTGAAATGCCCATTTGGGCTCTTCACCTCTTCTTCGTGGGGAGGTTACAAAGCGGGGTAGAGTTCCCCTTTTTCCTATTCAAGGCCGGGAATACCACCCTCAGACCGCGACCTACCTTCCTCTTCCTCCAATTCCTCCCGACATAGCCCGAGGTACCTAGACCTGGACGCTCTTCTTCTCTGACAATGGCGGCTAGCTGCTCGCACTCCTCCGACCACCTCAGTGCAATTTCCTGAGTAGTAAGCATCCTTGACCCACGTTCTGTCATTCCAGTGCATCCCTTCGCCTCGTGATGCCCCCGAGCACCCAGAACTATAGGCCAGGTTCCCTACCTCCGGCTGCGAGTTGCTTCTTTTGGTTCTGATGCTTCTCCACCCGTGGCGCAATGTGGTTCTACTCATCTTTGCTCCACGATCATTCTCCCGACCTCGGTTTTCGATTTGGTTGTGTTTCTGTGTGGTTTCCCCCGACTTTGTTTTCCCGTATTTCCGGCCAAGTTGGGCCTTCTTCTTCAGCTCCTGAGTACGCGAGTGCGTGGGTAGGAGATCTCTCTGTTAAGGGGCAACTAGGGAACTCGTTCCCAATGTCCGTTCTCTGTTGCACGCCCTGATGGCGAGTTGAAGCAAAGGAGCTCGAGCTCCTGTGAGCCTGCTCGTGCCATGACCTTGGCTGGAAGAAGCCAGGTCATGGAATGACCAAGAGGGTCATCCACAAGCAATGTAATGATTTACAACGTAGGGGCAATCTTGTAATTGCTCCTTGAGTTATGTTTCTCGCTTGCAATGTTTTGTTACATACGGATGACAATACTGCCCTGGTTAGCTATATAATTTGATTTGACGAGCAAGGGTATCTTAGTCATTTCACCTATTATTTACATTGATTTACATTTTCATTTAAATTACTGTCACGCTATGGTTTTCTTGCATTCTGATTGGCCGATTTTACTTAAATCATAGTAAATCGATCCATGGTCAGAAAAATGCAAATAAATAGTCAATGGAAATGATTTTTAATGTAGAATTCGATTTTGAAGTTTTTGAGTCATGATTTGGATTCCTTTTTTGAAGTTTGCCTTGAATTCCTTTTTAAGTGTATAAAATGTTCTAAAATACATAATTAATTCATTTAAACTCCAAATGAGGAAATAAAAGATGTTTTCTTATTAATGAGAATATGACTAATATATTAGACTAGGTTTTGAACCTTAAATTGTGGTTTTGAAAATAAGTTCCAAAATTAGGGTTTTTCCTATGCTTTAAGCCTTTTATATACTAATACATGTGTAATGTTTATAACTAAGGAAATATGGAATTGGATATAATTAGACTGGTGAATGTGATGGTAATGAATTGAAACTAAGGTATGTGGAACCTATTGATGTATGTGAAGCCTATTTTAGTATGTGGAACCTATTTATGTGAACATCTATGATGAATGTGAAATCTATGTGGAATGTATATGTGCAAATTATCTATCCTTCAGTTGGGTCTTATCCAACCCTACAAACATTATGTGCTAGCCTTGATCTCCTCCTAAAATACCTTTTATTTGGCTCTTTACTTATTTGATGCTTTTGTTACCATATTGGCTCATCTAATTGAAATATATGGATCTTGTGATTGCCTATATTTGGCTCCTTACTTATTTAATGCTTCTATTTCCTTGTGGCTCATCCATTTGAATTATATGAATCTTGCTACTACCTATGTTGGCTCATTTACTTGGAGTTCTTGGATATTGTTGTTTCCTATGATGGCCTATTTATTGAGATTGATCCTTGGGTTTTATTCCCAAATGCTATGATGCAAATGTTACTTTTATATTTCTCAATACTGCCAAGTGACTATTTAAGCATGATGTATTTTAGGCCAAATGACAATGTAGTGTACATGTGTACAAACCACCCATAGGGCACTGAGGTTTTAGTCCTCCTACCGGGCACTGGGGTTTTAGTCCCCCTGCCATTTTATATTAGGCACTGGGGTTTTAGTCCCCCTGCCACTTTATATAGGCACTGGGGTTTTAGTCCCCCTGCCACCTGGTGAGGTCCGGTAGGTGCCTCACCCTACATTGAGATGACTTTGTGTCTTAATATATTCATTCTATGTGATTATTGTTGTGGTGATTGATTATGGCCATTCTCTTTTTCTTATTTGAATATTTGTCTCATTCTCTTAAAATCTTGTAGTATAGAGAATATTTTATTATGCAATATTGTTGTCTATTACTTGACCTATTCCTTTTGATTGACACATACTTTTATCCTTCTTTTGCTGGATGATCCCAACCATCCATGTATAGGATCAGAGTGCGTAGCTGAAGCTTGGTGAACCTAAGGCTAAGGATAGGACAAGAAGAAAAGGAACATATATCTTGCATGATCATAGTTGCTTTTATATATTAAGTTGTTTTGTTTGGAGACAATATTGGCTTAGTCTAAGTCTTCCTCTACCTAGATCCTATGTTTTCTATAAAGTTGTACTTCCTTTATTGAAATTTTTATAATGTACTCTTTATACATTTTGAATAAAGTCAAGTTTTATTTCTTCCGCTGCCACACATTTGATGTACTTGTTTATCATGTTTTATAGTAGAGACTTGGTCTTTACAGTTGGCTCTACACCATTTGTGTTCAACCTAGAGATCGATAGAACCTACCATCACCTAAACTGGACCCGTCGGTACATGATGGATGAAGAGGAAGTTAAACCAACAGATAGAACAAGAACTTGCCACACAAAGAAAGGCTATCTTAGATGAGTCCAAGGTAGCCACAGTTGTTGAAATAGAAGCCCAAGATGTCACTTGACAAGAAGTAGAGAGGAAGTAGCAAATTAAAGACTTCTCAATGTGTACACCTACTCACAAACTACATCTGATTGTTCCTTCATCTATCACCGCTCCATCATTCAAGATCTGCACATAGTGGACCACCATGCTTCTAAGTAGTGTGTTTTATGGGAGGATGGGCTAAAATTGTCAAGACCATCTCTAGTGCTTCACTGATATTTGTGCCTTATACAAGATGCTAGACGTCTCTGATGACGCCCTCAAACTATAACTATTCAAATATTCCCTAATAGATCTAGCTAACAGTTGGTACAATGCTATGAAGGGAGACCACATCACCACATGGGAAGCCCTCCAGGAAAAATTCCTTGAAAAATATTATCCCCCATCCTTCACCTATCGAATTTGGGACAAATTATGCGGTTCACCATGGTTCCAGTAGAATTTGGTTAAGCTTGGGAGAAATTCAAAGAACTCCTTTGTCATTTCCCACACCATGACATCTCTATGGTCCAGTTGATTGAGACATTGTATAGCAGTGTTGATGATAATACCAAAGTCTTCCTTAGCACCTCATATGGAGGTAGCTTTATTTTCCAAAACTTAGACAACACCTAGAAAGTTGTTAAAAGAAGTATTGAGACCCATTCAAAATCCAATCTAAGACAAGGGTGAGTTATCAAGGTAGCCAAACCTAAAGAAAATTCTAAGATCAAATCTATTGTCGAGAGCCTCAAGATGCTCACCTTGAAGAAATATCATCTGGAGTCCTCTTTAAATGCCTATGAAAGAAGGAGACAATTACAAAAACCTCATTATCTATAGAAGTAAGTACAATCTACATATCATCTTTGTGGCTTCTTCCATGTCCATGATCACTCTAATCAGTGATGCCAACTCCTTTACAACATCGCCATGGATGGAAAACATATGGAGAAACTTAACTCCATCCATTACCTGGTCAAGCCTATTAGAATCCAAACCAATCTAGGGATGATCCTGGTTTCCAATATGGAAACCCAGTAGGCACAAAGAATTCAGCACAACAATAACTCTTTAAAATGAACAACCAAATTATTGGTCCTCTAGGCTTCCATTATAATAACCAACAAATTATAAGAACCAAGGAAACTATCGAGAATAGTAGTTCCAAAATCCAAATTGTTTCCCTTAACTACAACAACTTTCTACCCCTCCCTCTAATGATGAGATGTTCTATACTATAGAAAGCATCCTTGAGTCTTAGTAAGCAATGATCACTAATCAGCAGTCCTAACAAAAAATCCATTGATTCTCAGTTGGCTTAATTAACTTTTACTATACACCCTCCTACAAGAGTTTTTATAGGGAAACCAAAAGTGAATCCAAAACATGCAAAGCAACTCAAGGCTGTGATAGCTTTCTCTAGCCTTAACTCGATAGAGAAGGCGAACCCTTCTACAAGAAGCCAAGAAGATAAAGATGAGGTGATCATCACCCAGAACTTGACAACATCCCAACCAAAAATTCCCACTTTTAAATTAGAGGTTCTTATGTAAAAAACTCATGCACCATACCAAGCTCAATTGAAGCGAACCTGACTGGAATCTAGGTCCAATAAATTTGAAGATACCCCAAGTATTTTGTACGTTATTATCCCATTACTTGATGCCATGGCCAAAATGCCTTAGTGTAAAAATTCTTCAAACTTTCAATTAATCACAAATACATAACTAAAGAATGTGATATGGTAAAATTGGCAAGAACATCATCATATATCATTTGGAGCAAGATGCTTTGCAAATGCAAATACCCCATGTCTTTGGGGATTTCATGCTCCATAAGATATTCTACCTGCCAAATGGGGCTATCTGACCTTAGAGTTAGAATTTATATCATATGACTTATCCTATGCATGAAGCTCATCCTTATCAATGCAAGACCCACCATGATGACTATCCAACTTGCTGACTCCTTCATGACTAACCCATTTGGTATCATTGAGGATGTACTGGTAAAAGTTGGGGAGTTTGTATTCCATGTGGTTTTTTAGTTTTAGACATCAAGGAGGTTCATTATTACCCTCTTATCTTTGGCATGAAAATTCTCATAATCTTTAGGGCCTTAATTGATGTCAAAGCGGGACTTCTGACCCTACGAGTAGGAAACTAGTCTTCCAACTTTCTAGCTCTTTCAAGTTCCACAAAATACACCAGAGAAGAAGAAGCATACTTCCTCGAATGCATTGACCAATTCACTCTAATGCAACAACAACGTTATCCATATGAAGCCCCATTTATGCCTAAGAGATGGATATCTTTATAGGATGGTCATGGTGCGAAGAAGATTGAGAGTTTACTTGTCTGCTCCATGCTGGAACGAGTATCATCAACTCTAGAAGAGACATCTCTCCTTTTGAGGCCATCCCCTGTACAACATCATCTTGAGTGCTCAAGAGTCATCCCTTCTGCAAACAACTATCTATCTATAGAGCCCAACTGTACGCCAACTATTCCCCACTCAGCTTCCCCTACACCTCACTGGGCTCCAATCTATGAGGCCCATCATACACATCATGAGTTGATAGTACTATATGTCTATCAAAGAATCAAATGGGGATATAAATTATCAATTTTCCAAGTCCAAACCTCCAAATCACATCCCCATAGATTCTGGTTGCCAGTATGATGGGATGACCGTGCATCCAATGAACCTCACTCCTACGATCCCTCAATATTATCCTCTTTATTCATCTCATATCCCCCATTCATCATCATACCTTGAGCAATGGGAACCAACCAGGTATGAATCCAACTATTTGCCTTGGTATTCTGGCGTGTATCACACCATTTATCATAGGCTACATGAAGCAAGCATCCAAGCAAGGATGAGTGGCTGAAAGGAAAAGTATCAGGATAGTACTATAATCGTGCACAAGTTCTAATTGCTCCTCATCAATGGTGGATAGTACAAGCTTCAGGACATTGAAATTAAATAAAGAACTTGTTTGGAGGAAACCCAATGCATTCCCCCTCCATTCCAAATTTAGAATTTTCTCAAGATTAACAAATTTCTTTGTTTGGGATGGAGGTAGCTGTATGTATCCATTCCATACACTCTATCTTCCCTTTTAATAAATTGTTATCCTATTATGTAGTTCATTTTAAAAAATCAAATTTCTAAATTTCCCTTTCTTATGATATAGCCTTTATCTAGTCAGCCAGATGTTTTATGCATATTTCATCAAATGAACCCCCTGAACGAGTGAATTTTCTTAAGTAGAACCACTCCTTGGAAAATATGGAAAGCCATAGTGGATAGATAGGAATAAAACAAAATGGGTCTCCACTTGATTTTTATAACACCTTATGAAATTTCTTGATTTTTCCTAATTAAAGAAATCTTTTGAACTGATGTTATGATACCCCCAAAGAGCTCAAATTCAAAAATAGGAGATGCATAAGTTCAACCTCTTCTACATTTACTGTACCACTTTCTTATTTCTCCTTTTGCGAAAAACAAAATCAAAAGCCAAAATGTGTCAAACCCCAAGTTAAGGGTGGCACACCCCTTCTTCCCCTGTTGCTTCTTCCAGACCCTTCACATTTAATAGGGGTGTACCAACAAAAAAAAGATGCCAAAGTGCACACAGAAAATATGCAATCAATGTAATTGGAATTAAGAAAATAAAAGATCTTGAGTCAGAGAATAGAGAGATCGCCTTCTTCCAATCCTCCTTTCACTCCAATTGGGAATCTACATACCCTCAATTTCTCAAATCAATAAACCATGTTCATGTGAAAAAACTCATAATAATATGCGGGAGCACCAAAAACAAAAGGGATATGCCATCAAATTTTTTTACAATTCTTGAAATGCAAACAAGTTGTGAAGCAAAATCGAGCAGAGAATGTGTAAAAATTGTATTCGTGATTTCAGGAAATTAGGATTGGTTGGCCATAAATGTGGTAAGGATAAAAATAGTGCTATGCAAGTGAGGAGTACAATATGTCAATATTATCTGACATATGTTTGTGATTTTGTGTTGCTTGACGATGACTAGCATTCATGTTTGGGATATTTGATGAATGCATATTTCACATCTTTTTTATCATATATTTAAGATGTTTTGTGATTATTCCCTAGTTTTAGATTTAATGTCTTAGTTTATCTTTTCTCTTGTTAATTAGAGTTTTATTATATTTTCTTGGGTTTTACAGGAAAGTGGCCGAATCACTCCCAATCCCAAAAACCCAAGGGTCAGAGGCTTCAATTGCTCATCTTTCAGCCTCCCAGACACTCCAGTCAATTGTCTGGCATCCTAGTCGATTCAATCGTCAACAAGAATTAGTCAGAAGTAGAATTGCCAACAGATCGACTGGCCACCCCATCGACCGACTAAACCTAAAGAAGGATCTTTTTCACAGACAAACCAACCAACTCACGCTGAATTGGTCGACTGGTATGCCTTCAGGACAAAGTGTCAACCCACCCTATTAATGGTTGAGAACCAATTGGTTGACTGACCTATATAAAATGGCGCCTCTACTCAGAGGCAGTCGACCATGTAGCACCCAATTTTTTCATTACATTCATTAAGTGAGAGGAAACATTCATGTTTGAAGGGGATGTCACATCATGATACTCATTGCAAATAAATAGATAAATCACCATACCTTGTCTTAAAAAGATTCACACATTGTTCTTGAATAGAAAACTACAATTGACTTCTTTATCAAATATAAGATCTAACATTATCAACATGGAATAACTAAAACATGAAGGAGAACATTCTAAATAATAGGATCATCTAAGGTAGATGCCACTCCACCAGGTTTCACTTAAAGTTCTTCTAATCCTTTGTTTTCTCTTCTTTATTCCTTATTTGCCCCAATACATGTGGGCATCACACCCCCATCCATGCATGCAATAAGAACCATGTTAGAGCAAGCGACATTGAGTAGTGTTATATCAAATTATAGGTTGACAATGAGGGAACATGAAATAATTCAAGTAATAAACTTGGTTGCACATATTATGAGCTTTAGTAGTTGATTAAAGTGTGATATACTCTTATGCACCAACTACGCTCATAAGGCTTGTAGGCTCAATTGATGTCCACTTGAACTCATAATTTGCACTTGAGTGTAATTAGTTATGCTGCAATCGAGCTCATCATTTTCAAACAAGTGCCGCTATGCTCAATTTTAATTCATAAGGCCTGAGGTCTCAACATTAACAAGATGAGGACAAAATATTACAATCGATGACATGATTCATTATTAACGTGTAATAATTAAATTGAATTGATTCTCCATGAACATGTCATATATTTTTGGAATAACATTGAAAGCATAACTCAATCACTTCTAAGGAACATTTATGAAAGTAATATTCAACTTGAAGTACATATCTATACATATAACTCATCTAGATCATCATAATAATCACAAGGCAATTGAAAACCAATAGTTCATACTCAAAGTACATGGACCTACTAACCTGGAGACAAGTAGTAAAAGATCTAGAGGGGGGTCAATAGAGTTTTATGATAATTTTAATCAAATTTAATTATTCAATTTAATGTGCAATGGAAATATAAAGCAACTTAGTGGATTAAAGAATAAATCACAGAGAACACACAATATAGAGTAATTCCATCAAATGACGTTAGTCCACTACCTGGTTGTTCCCAACCAGGATTTGCAATAGTCCTTTTATATATCGATACACAATACACAAAATTTATCAATGTCTTTTGTGGCGCAAGACTAGCCCTCCTTTTTAGATCAAGAAGAACACCACCTTCTTTCACTGACCGAGGAAGGTAACCCACTTGGAGAGGATCACAATCCACCTCCACCACCTTGGTTGAAGCCTTCATCCTTAAAGTAGCACCAAGTGTGCTTACCACAACCTTCTTCCTTGAAGTAGTGAGAAGCAACAACACACCATTGTATAAGAACGAGAGAGGAATAAGGAGATCACAATGCTCTTTTCACAAGATGTATGGTTTAGCACTATGCACAAGTGACGAGTATATTCTTACACAAAGGTTAGGAAAAGTCATATTGGGTGGAGAGGAATCTCAATCTAATGTTGTGGCTTAGTCTAGATTGATGGAAATATGTAGTATAGGGACTAATCACTTTAGGAAAGATGGCTAGTATGCTCAAGTGTATGTCAATGTATATGCAATTGTTTCTCAATGGATGTGTCTAAGTGTCCTAAGACCATTGCAATATATAGGGATCATTTATAAGTGAATAAGACATCTTAAGGAGTGTCTAGAGTGTTATCAACTAGCCGTTTCGATGAAGTTAATTAAGGTGCAACAACTAGTTTGATTGCTAATTAATTTTCAGTCCAGAATGCTCCTAGGTCGAGATTTATTTTGACTAGGAGCTATCTCAGTTGAAATTTATTTCGACAAAGAATGTTATGAGTGCAAACAATCTCCAACGACTATATCTTGGTCAACAATCAAAAGATGTCCCAATGACTCTTTATCAGTCTAGAAATATTTTGACTGAAGGTGTATCCAGTCGACAATAAGTTCGACCGAGAAGGACTTTGTTCAAGAATATATGAAGTATGTGAGGTCCTATAGAAGACTTATTTGAAACCTATCACCCTAGGGTCTTTATGTGAGGTAGGATAGGGTTTTGGGTAGGTTTTGGAAGTTCTTCACTTGTCCTTACATCATGTCTATCAAGTTGTACAAAAAGCCCAAGAATACATAAATATGTGGTGCAACTTGATTTGCAAGTATCCAAATATATATATTTTCAATGTATTTGTAGTTGGATCTTGAGTTAGTTCCTTGGTTACCTGAAATACTTAATACACATGTTAGTAATATAATTTGGGAAATATTTGCATCATCTAAATATGAATATGAGTGTGGCATATCCAAAAAGCCAATAAGTAGATCATAACTTAGTTTCCCCAATCTTGATTCAACTACTTAGTTCCAAAAATTTACATGATTCATATTAATTATCATATTAATTGTCACCTTAAACCATAATATTAGATTATTAGGAAATCATGGCCTTATATTATCAATTTAGGGTTTGAATACCAGGAAAATGTATTTCGCATCAAAATTCCATTTAAATGAGTATTTAAATATAGTTTTCTAACCATCCAATTGATTATTGTGAATTTACAAAGAACAGACATATCAAAATTCATGAAAAGCATATTATATAAATCATGTACACATTATCCATATGCAAGACCAATTCCTAGATAGACAAATCAAAGATGGCCACATGACCTTAGACTTAGCCAAAAATCCCATAGACTGGCCAAGAAAAAGAATGTATTCATAGGACATATTTGCCCTAATAGTGTGTGACACATAAAAAAAATGCTTGGGATGAAATAGGTTACTAGAACCTCCATTCATCATCTTCAACCTTATAACAATGATGAACCAACTAAGAGTCATTGACTACCTCTCCAACAAACTGAGGTTTCGTGAGGATCTAAAATTAGGGGTAAGTTTTCCATGCTTTCACGGTGAGAGCCACCCAGACTTTGGCCATTCTCATGGTCTAGGGAATAAGAAGCTCATCTCTCACCATGTCAAGGAGGGGATAGAAGATGGAAACCCAACTCAAACTAAAATACATCGAAAAACATAAATACCAATCACTTTGTTGATGAAAACCAAAGGGAATAATGCTAATAAGAAGGTCAATGTATGCTAATCGATGGTATTTTGTGACAGTCCAGAAAGGGGAAGAAAAGGGGGAAATCCTTTACCTTCTTCCTGGGTTAAATTGATCTTGGGGAAAGCTCCTTGTAGGTTATGGGAAGCGAGGAGAATACTTAAGCATGGTCATGATGGTCAGCACCATTGTTGCAAGCCGTAGGAAGGAGGTGGAGATAGGTAAGAATCACATGTTATGTTATAGATAAAATTCTAGTGATTGAGGAGTTTATATTTTCCTAAAGGTTCTTCAGAGGTGGGCGTAGAGGAATATATACCTGTAAGTGTTTGGGGTAGTGTGGTTATTCGTCCGTTGCTGAATTTCCTAGGAATAGAGAGTCCCTCATGGTCAGGGACTTCTAGGTTGTGGAATCATAACTGGGATTGATCCACTCGTAATATATTTGGGCCTTCTCTTGATTAAAGAGGGGGATGAGAGTCAGAGGGGTATCGGGGTACTATTTTGGTTGGGGGAGAGTCTTCACGAATGAGGGAGATGACTCAGACTTGTGGTTAGCTCCACAGATGGGAGTCTGGCCATGATAGGCTGTGTGACAGGCATTAACCCAAAACTTTAGGTTATATATAGATTCAGGCAAATATCAATTAAATAATAATAATAACTATATATATTCTTCTCAAATTAAATTAAGGGGTCAAATGAAGTCAAAATAAGCTCAACTTTGAACCAACGGTAGATTAAGGAGTCTAAAATCTTCCTATCCAACTAGATTTAGTTTTTGATCATCTTTTTGTTTGATAAAACCTATGGGTCATTATTAGTATATATGTATTAAGATATGAGATAAAATAAATTATTCTACATTTAAAGACTTCATTAATTTAAGTTTCGAGAGAGTGACTAATAATCCACTCCAGGGCCTACTCATTATCTTTCCATGTATATTTGGAGGGATGATCATTTGAGAGAGATACACAAAAGAGTGATATCTCATTTCTTTTAAGATAAAGGTGAGCTATTTAATGCACATATGAACATGATATATTGTTTAATAATGTAAACAAATTTTTTAAATTGGGGCTATTTCATTATGTTCATTTCTTATCCTTTATCATAAAACTCCACTAATAACTCTAAATTATATAAGTATTTTGGGATGTTGCAGACCGATTGGGCTCCCAGTCGACTGAATGGCATTGCAGACCAAGTCTTCTCGGGCCTCATTTCCCCACTATAAAAAGAGGGGGAGTCCGTGCACAAATGCATCTCATATCATCTGATACTCGGCCATATTAGAGACCCCCTTAGGTGCATGGAGCAAGGAAGGGAGGAAGGATCCATCGTCTTTGCTTCATTGTTTCCAGATTCTAGAAACATGACTCTTTCTATTTCTAACTTTACTTTTGTGTTCATTTCTATTATGTCTGAGTGAAAAAACTCCATACTGGGGCATGGGGAGTAGCCCCATAGCTCGTGTCTTACCTTAATTGTATTTGAGTCCAAGAATTTATTGGTTATATGGTTTCCTTCTAATTTGTGTACTTGTTCTATGTTTAGCTTAATTATATCTTTGTTGGGTGATGAGATCACTAATTCCAACATGGATGAAACTATAGTATCCTAATGAGATCAACTGATGGAGCTTTCCAGTTAATCTATCTATTCTATCTTGTTAGATATAACTCATGGTGATGATATCACTTTATCTATGGGTTGGAACACATAAGGTTTTAACATAATTCTTAATAGAACCTTACTGGATGGTTGGACAAAAATTCACAAAACATCAAAGTCTAACCCTTACAAGATTTGCGATTTGCAAGGACATAAATTTGTATAGTCATAACCTAATTAATAAAAAGTAAAGAGTCAAACCAATTAAATTAAATAATTTCTATGATGGTGAACCCCTGGACCCCCATTATCCCTTCATCAATTGCATTAAACCAATTTTACTTCTGTACTTTTATTTCCTACTTCAACTTTAGCCACTCTCTAAAACTAGATTCTAAATATTACTCTTAGAAATTATCTCAACTAAACTCTTAAAAATGTTATTCCATGGGTTCTACCCTCTCTAGTACTACAATTAACTTATTTTGCGTGGGTGAGTTCATTGCCACTTTACAGGCTAAACTCTAGCAAATAATTCTATCTAGTGAATTTGTTGTGTAATCGATGAGCATCAACAAATTCCGCAATGAAATCGAAGAACATGAGCCACTACGGTTTAGGGGAAGAAGACACGATGAAGGAAAGAAAAACAAAAGCGAGAGGAGGAGAGGTAGAGAAGAGGCATAAGAGAGGAGGAGGTGAACAAAATGGAAGAGGAGGAGAGAAATAGTCAGCTGTACAACTTTTTCCAAAGGAAAAGAAGACACAGTCACATGGGTTTTATCAATCACATGACCATGGAGATATAAGGCAATGACACTTGAATGTATTTAATAATTTGAATAAAAACTTGGGTTATTTAGCACCATTCTCTTTCGAATTAGATTGAAGGAGTGAACAGAGTGCAATTGCCATGAAAATTGACGAATAGACTAATTATGATGTGACAAACCTAAATTGAAAGTTAGTTTCTACTTAGAAATAGTTTGCTATTATATTTCTTTGTTTGGATTATAAGTACTCATTTAATGCATTTATTTTCTCCTATTAGTCAATTTGATAATCATAATTTGATACCTACTAGTAATGTAGAGTGTCAAAGTAAGGTCAAGACTCATTCATTGGTATATTTCACCATGAGTCCTAATAATGAATCTATTTGGTTATTTCATCCTAACACATTTTAGTTTGGCAAAAACAAGAATTGATATTAATACAGTTGAGAAGGGCCTAGAAAAAGGTAGCAATAGGCTATGATCCTAGATTCAAGTATTTTACAACACTCCACCTCTTAAATAGGATTTTGTCCCTAAAATCCATAAATTTATAACCTAGCCCACGATCACATCTGACATCAAACAACTTTCATTTTTCATGTCACTAATTTACCTATTGTGGTAAATTTATTCAAGAGGGGCTATTATCTTGATTTTTCATCACTTTCTTTTACTCATGTCATCAGAAATGTAAAAAAATTATGTTTATGATTTGCAAAAATGTTTTACTTACTTCTAGAGCCTTATAACAAGTTGATGCATATGTTCATGAAGATCAACTTAAATATATTGAGCTAATATACTATTTACCTCCTTAATTTGAAAGAGACATATCATTATACAAATGCACTTTAGATTATCTAACTAGTGTTTATGGTATTCATCTTAGAAAGTTTCACATACCCTAACTTGCTGATATTTTTTAAATATTACTACCAACATCTATCTGATGCATTGGGTTATATTCTCTTTTCACAATCTTTTTTCGAAGTATTTCATGCATTATTGGTCATTTTGACATTATGTCTACATTGTTAATCGTATTAGCCTGTGAAATGTTATTGCATCAAAGAATAAGTATTTTCGCTGAATGTCAATTTTTCTTATTTTATTCAAACTTATGTTAGTTTTTCCATATTTTAGGTAATTTGAGCACTCACAAGGTAGCTCGATCGATGGTACCGACACCATTATCGGTGGTACATACTTTGAAAATCTAATAGGGAGGTTAAAGAAATCATATACTACTATAAAATGGGGATATGGTGTCGGTTATTTTAGGTATTTAGCGTCAGTTTTAAACCGATGAACAAGTGGGCAATGCTAAAACTCAACCATTCTTCTTCAGAATGAGAAACTGACGACAATACTTTTTGTCATCGGTTCTTTGTTACAGCAGAACCGATGATGTAACATGCAATGGATGATGTTTTGTGGTCTAGATTGACCTTTGCTTGTCGGTTGAAAGAACAACAACTGACTCCATTAATATTTCCTCCTTAGTTGGGTAATGATAAATAATCGATGCTGAATAACTTGATGTCAATTTTATCGGCAAATTGAATAGTGAAAATTTTAGATATATCCCATCAATTTATTGTAAATAAATGATGTAGAATTGATATATAGTCAGTTATTTACAAATAACTGACACAAAATATCTATATTTTTTTGTAGAGAAGGTCTACAGACCTACTATCCATCTTATTAGTCTGTCTAGAGACTGTTGTTCTTCATAACTAAAAGTTTTCAAGAAAACAAGCTCTCTACAAGCATCGTGACTTAACAGCAGGCTAACACACCTGAAAGAAAAAGTTATATACAAAGTAGACACAAACATGCCACACATTCTATCATTTTTTACTTCAAATGCATACAAATATGTGAATCTTCCATTTCTCAGCCACAGTTCAATTTCATACATAATATGTACAAATTACACATCATTTTCTTCCTCATGCCTTCACATTCAATTCACACACACATATGCACTTCACATTCAATTCACACACACATATGCACTTCACATTCAATTCACACAAAGATACATATCAACATCAGTTGCCATCTCAAATTTTGAGTCACAATGAATAAATAATTAAATAACAAATACATATCAACATTCAATTCACACTCACAAATACATATCAAAAATCTGACATCAAAGTTCGAACTACCAAAAAATATAAATCAACCGTCAAATTTTTTGTTCAAGTTAACATTTTTGACGAATCACTCTATCCAATGTTTGTGTAGGTCACTCAGCTGCTCCAATGTATATGGTTTCATATTCTCAAAAAACTGCAAAGAGAATGAGACTTCTAGTCAGATTTTATTGTTTGTAATTATCAAATGAGATTAATTCATTAATATGATCTAAAGTTAATAACTTACATTCTCTATACATTTGATCTGTTCTGTGTGAGTGACAATCCATCTACATGTACAACATCACGTAATATGCACATGCCCAACCATTGCCTTGTATAGGGCCCTATAGGCTTACAATTATGATGATCAATGTAATTAAGCATACTTGGCTATATATTATGCAATTGGAATGAGAAAACTATATACATCAACACTCTTTCAAGTTACTGATTTCTTTTCCTTATCTACTTTCTCTTCGCATGTACAAAATGCTTTTACACTCCTATATGTTAAACTAATATATATGTTGCAATATTAAACTATCATATGATGCAAACATTAACAAATATGTTGAACAATGAAAAACTATACTTACACATGAATCACTAATTTCATTGTGTGCCCCTCATTTGATGTTAGTTTTTCACACAAAGGATCAAAGAAATACACAGTCCAAATGTAGGGAACAATCACTAACAATTTCCAATGCCTATTTTAGAGTGAGTAGAAGGCAAATACAATAAAATTAAAATCCCACAACAAATTGTATTCATAGGTTTGACATATAAACAAAAACTTACATAACATTGAAGGGAGATAAGATCATAATCAAGGAAGCTTTAAAGAACTACATCGTAGTAGTCACATAATGTTTGAGGTCACTCAAATCTCTAAGTACACTGCTAATCAATGATGGCATTAGAAATCCCACATTTGCTATTATGAAGTAACGAGCTGCATAATAAAAATGATTATATATATATATATATATACTTAGTTAATATCTAGGAAACAATTAAATAATTTTTCACATATGACAGGGTATCAAAACTCATCATATCCAAATTTCTATCACTAATGTGTTCATCTAATCATACTATAATAGCTCAGAAACATATGCAAACACTACAATATTGTCCCATTCTATACCTACAATTTCCTCTCCAAGGATGATCATGATGATATATGTTTAGTTAATAGTGTCTAACCATCTTGTCAACAACTTGTAGTTAAGGCCTAAGGAGTCAAACAACTCCTGTGGAATAAAATGTGGGGGCAAAATCTTCGAAACCCTAGGGGGCTTCTTAGCTGTTGCAGGCTACATGTATGTATTCACATATTAACTTTTGATTGTTTATATAAGTTTCAATATACATTTGTCATACCTGAAGAAATATAATGAGTCATTTGGGCCACCCAGTAAAGATGCCTTCTACCTCTCTGATTGTGGTAGCTTGTGGGTGCTCGTATGGGAGAGGTGTGTCACTCATTACTGGAAAGACATGTATGAATCGTGAATGAACATGATTAGTGTGAAGGGGAATACCATGAACACATTAGCAATAGAATATTTGACGTCTTCTACAATGTTGTATGATGGAATGTCGACCAAATAATGACATTTTCTATCCACCTACAACTTTAGAAAACATAAAATTTAATTTGACAAACATAAATGTTGACTTGAGGGATTATTTTATCACAATATATATAACTTGACTTTTTGAATCTTACCCCGGCTATGCCATGCGGGTCCAAAGGACTACTCCCAATGCACTCTGTGGGTGAGTGATGAACATGTTTTGTGACTGTTGGAGAAGATTGTGCCACCTAAGAATCCTTAAAATTCTCCAAGGCTGCATCTATCAATCTCTACATGTACTCATGGTCCACTTCCCCTTTTTGTATTGTTTGCGCTTTTACTGGGATGCACCAAAAAAGATTTTATACCATACCCCGCTAAAACACCCCTAACATGTCCAGGATGCTCTTCTATCCCTAGAGAAACCATCAATTCATCATGTGTGTCCTGAGGGGTGAACTTTCCCTCCTTATCTTGGGCAACCAACTCCAACTAATTATCATCAAAAACTAACTAATCAGTAAAATTTAACAATCCAATGAAAGAAGAATATGGATATTATTATGAAACCAAGAAATTTACTATTTTTGAAGGCACCTCCTATGTTGCTTGGATGGGGATTTCTTCGGCTTTGTTTTTCCTCACATATATCCACTCAATATAGTGAGGCAACTGTCCAGAAGCACTAGAAGACTCAGCAGTATAAGGAGTAGAAGTAGAAGGCCCTTGTTGTTTCCCTTGCTCTTGTTCTTACCCTTACTATTGCCCTTGATCTTGCTCTCGCTATAGCACTCTCATCAAGTGGCATTTCTAATAACCACCTGAACCCAACCAGTAGTTGTACACATTCTTGTCACGCCTGTTATTTTTAGCATCGTGAAGGGTATGATTAATTCAATAAAGAAATATTGTTCAATAATCATAAAAAATCATAAAAATCTAATTAAGTCAATACTTTGAATGTCTCTATTTTTGTCTGTTGAACAAACTCTTTCCAATCATTTTTACCAATATGGTTCCATTTAAGATAGGGGTCATGATCCTTGTTGTTTCCAAAGTCATAGTCACTTGTGAGGATTGTCTGCCAATCTCTATGTCTTTTCCTGAAGAATTGCATCACAAACTTGCAATGCAGTTTTTCATCAAATCCATACCTGCCCTAAAAAGGTTCAACATTCAATATTGTTTAGAAAGTTAAAAGAAAGAAATAGGAAAAATACTATAATAATGTAACTATATTTATATCACCTCTAACTCCCTCCAGATGAGGTCTTTGTGGACTGTACTCACTTGTCTCCAATACTCAACAAGGAGAGACACTTTTCTTTGACCAAGGACCCCATAGTAGCTGACAAACTCTTTATTAATCAGTTTTCCTTCTTCTTGAATTCAATGACTCCCTTCCTCCCTTACCTATTTGTAACATCTTTCATCACAATTATCCCTCTAAATCCCTTATGTTTTGATTTATCAGCACTGCCAACACCCTGGTTAAGTTGCTCAACATCCTCATGCTTATGATCATTGTTCTCCTGGTCAGATGCCATCTATAAAATCAAAAGTAAACATATAAAAAAATTCAAATCACATATAAAAATGTCAGATCACATGTAAAAAGTTAGATCACATATAAAAAGTCAGATCATAAAAATTTGGATCACATACGAACAAATAAACATGTTATATAATGAAAAAAGACAAATCACATATGAATAGTATACCTTAAATTAATATCCCTTCTATGTGATCTTCACATGTAAAGTCATCAGTGTTACATTCAACATTTACACTTGGTAATCCAACAAAAAAATGGAGTAGAGTCATCATACTTGTCATAGTACTCTTCTTCATCAATAGGATCTGAAATGAACTATCTTTTCCCATGAGGAATGATAGACCAATTTCTTTTGTAGGATCGTCGATATAGAATATCTATTTTTCCTATGATGCCATTCCGAAGGGTTCATCCTTCTCTCTTATCCACTAAAAATTCACTATTGTGAAACCAAGTTTGTCAACTATAACTCCTTTCATGTTATCAACCCATTTACACCTAAATAATGGAACTCTAAACTCTGTGTAGTCAATTTCCCATATGTCTTCAATGACATTGTAATAAGACATATTTCCTTCATGTGGACTCTTATCCTTGGAAATAGAAAAATACAATCAAGATGCATGAAGGGTGACCCCACTATTTTGGATGACAATTTTATCATCTTGATGTTTTGGGTAGTATGAAAATCCATTTATGTCAAACCCTTCGTAAGATGTTACGTGGGTATTTGGATTATACGCAAGCCATTTGATAGTTTCTATAACATTATTTGGTGCTTGAGATAGTTAATTGAATACTTTCTTTTCAAACCACCTAATATATATCTGATTATGCTCTCTAGAAAGCCACATTGAACTGGCTCGGGGATAACTTATCTTGAGTTTGTTCTTGTGTTCGGTGATATAAATACCCACATAGTCATTGTTGTGTAAAACATACAATGTGCTTGCTCCCACTGCTCATGACTGATATTTATCTGTCATTCTCCCAACATACCTTTTTCAAAATAAACGTCAGGGTTCATAGTATTAGCAAGAGTTTTGTTGGAACTCAAAAAGTCATTACAAAAGTCCATAACCTCCCTAGCAATATATCCCTCAATGATACTCCCTTAGGGGTGACAATAGTTCCGAACATCACCATTAAAAACACTCATGTACCTCTCAAAAGGATATATTCAATGTAAGAAAACTAAATCCAACATTTTCACTTCCCTAGTCAAATTGACAACTAGATGTACCATGTATCAAAGAATGAAGGGGGTAAAATTTCTCAAGTTGACACAGGGTAACAACTGATTCTCTTTGAAACTTATACAGAATCTCAGAATCAATTACTTTTCTCCATGGAGCATTGAAAAAGAAACAAAGCCTAATGATTGCAAACCTTACATGCTTAGGAAGGATAGACCGAATAGCCACATACAACATGTGTGGCATTAGAGTGTGACAATTATGAGATTTGAGACCTATTAGTTTCATATCCTTTATTTATACCAATATACAGATATTGACTTAGTATCCAGGTGGTACCTTAACATTATGCAAGCACTCACAAAAATGTCTCTTCTCCTTTGTAGACAAGGTGTAACAAGCAGGAGGTAAATATGTGCAGTGACCTTTATGTAACATCTTTTGTTAATTCTTTCCTTATACCCATTTCATGTAGGTCCATTCTAGATTTGATGCCATCTTTAGTCTTATCAGGTATATTCAACAGAGGGCCAATAATGCTATCAAACAAATCCAATAAGGAAGATCCTAGAATATTAACCTCTTTTTGAATAAATACTTTTCATTTCTAGGAGTAGTACATGGTCTCTTACCAAAATGATATACAATGTTCTTTAATCTTAGATAAACATCCTCCCCTAACATAGGTTTAGGGGCACTCTGTTCCTTAGTTAAGCCATTGATTTTTTTGCATAACATTCGATAAGGATGCACCTTTGGCATAAACCTTCAATGAACAAGATATACAATTTTACCACCATGTTTTAGTCTGATAGAATTTGTATTTTCCTCACACATAGGACATGCCTTGGTTCCTTTGATGTTGTAACCAGACAAGTTCCCATAAGTAGGAAAGTCACTAATAGTGCAAAACAACATAGCACAAATCATAAGTCATCACACCTTCTCCCTGTAGTTTCTTTAGGTCATCAATCAGAGGTTCAAGGTAAATATCAATATCATTTCCAGGTTGTTTGGGGCCCAATATCAATAGAGACAACATGACATATTTATTCTTCATACACAACCATAGAGGAAGATCAACAATCATGACATGTCAAGTACTATGTTGGCTACTTAATGTTCCATATGGATTCATCCCATCAGTACAAAGTCCAAGTCTTAAATTTAGGATACAATAAATCTTCTTCTTCCATTATGGGGAATCAGACACATGTTGTAGCATACCATTGTTATTTTTCTTTACCTCTGCATGCCAAGATAAATTTTTTGCATCGATGGTATTAGAAAACAAGCATAGAAATTGGGGTATTATAGAAAGATACCACATCACCTTGGCAGGAGACTCAATTTTGGTCTTACCCAATGTTGTTTTTTTGTACCTAGACGCCCCACATTTCGGACATTTTTCAGATCGATATAGTCCTTTTGAAGTAGCAAATAGTCATTTGGGCATGAATGTATCTTCCTAGCCTCCATTCCCATTGGGCACAACATCTTTTTCATTTCATATGTTGAGATTGGAAGCTCATTGCCTTCATATAGAATTTCTTTCAACAAAGCTAATAAGCACTTCATGAAGATTTTGTTACTCTATCTATTGTTAGCCTTCAGAGTATACAATCTCAACACAATTCTCAACTTCATAAACTTAGTACAACCTAGTATAATATCTTCTTAGCATCGTGCACAACGTTTATAAACAAGGAAGGTGGGTCTGTAACATTTACCCCATAACTATCTAGCATCGCATCAACCATGTCTATTAGAATTGGTTTGTTCTCATCATCATGGTCAGTTGTTTCTTCTTCAACACAACTACCACACTACTAACATATGTGATTTCATACTAGGAATCTCTCAATGCTAGTACCATTCTATATATCCTTGTACAATCCCATTGCACATGACATGATCTTTGATCGTGTCAATAGTGTCAATTTTCATGTTGTTACTACATTTTGTATAGGGGCAACATAACCTATATCCAAGTTATTTTCTATGTTCCTATGCAAATCTTAAAAACTCATCGAAACCATTTATAAACTTCAAAGTGCAACGATTTGATTTAGAAATCCATGATTGGTCCATTTCTATGATTATATGAAGATGAGTAGCTCATAACGTTCTATCTAATAAGTTAATTTTAGGAAAAAAATATATTTTACTTGTGCCATAATCATCTAGTAGCATTCACATTCATGAATGTGTACTAGATATCCCATTCTTAAGCACTTCATATCACTAGAAAGTGTATAATGTGTGTTTGATTTTAATAAATTTTGGTAGCATTTCCCTACAGTTCTCCAAGTACACCAATGGACAAGGGAAAATACCCACCTACATATGTACCCAGAGAACAAAAGGGGAAATGTTGTAAAACTTTATTGAAATCAAACACACATTATACACTTAAATCCTAAGTGAGATGAAATGCTCAAGAATAGTCCCAAATTGGGGACTATCCAAGGTTTAATCCTAATGAGTAAATCATGGACGACTTTCTAGGCCAACATCATGGTTTAGGAATTAGGGTTTAGAATGTAGGGTTTATAGATTACATTTATATATTAGTGTTTACAAATTAGGGTTTATTTACATATTTGAATTCACATATTAGGGTTTGTTCACATATTAGTTTCAATATCTCAAACTAGGTCATGCATGTTCATTAACATTATACATCCCTACAACATGAATTAATTTTGAATTTTTGTGACACATCACTATTGAATCAAGGATCTAACTATTAGGATATCTACATGAAATGGGAAAATCATATTATTTGAGCAATATAGTCAACATAAACACCGACCTTGTCAATTCAAGTTAAGTTAGAGTCATTTTCATGCAAGCCTAATCATTAGAAAATAGATGAGATTCACTTGAAGATAGGTGTCGTAAACATCATAAAGTTACTGATTTGATTGCATAATGTAGCATGAATCATCACTTATCCATACTAGCATAAGTTAGGTAATAGTTTATCCATACTAACATAATTTCTAACATTAACATCATTTTATATTAATCTCCTTCTCCCTTACCCCTCTCCTCCTTCCTTCTCTCTATGCCCTTTACATTTTTTTCTAAATATTGAGAAGAAATCATAGTGAAGGGGAAGGAGGAGAGAGGAGGAGGGAGGAGAGGGGAAAGAGTGATGGAGAATTGAGGGAGGAGAGAGGAGCAAGGAAGTTAGGTAGAAGGAGGCCACTTGTGTTGGATGTGGCTAGTGTCGGGGGAGCACAACCATAGGAGGAAGCAATGGTGTCAATGAAGGAGAATGACTGGAGGAGGAAGCAGTGCCTGTTGAAAAAGGAGCATGATTGGAAGCAAAAGAGGTCATCGAGTAGCTGAGGAAGCAGTAGAGGAGCACGACTGGTGAGCAATAGAGGCAGCAACAATGACAACAACAAACACTAAAGGAGCACGACCGATGGAGGTGGACGTGTTGGGTAACAACAATAGTGAGTCGGAAGAGGGGGGAAATCCTTGGAGCCTGATAATCCAGAGAAATGTGGGTCGGGGAAAGAAAGGGAAAATGGATTCTCACAGATTAAGTAAGACCTGCCCCATCGGTTGTTTGAAAAACTGACAATGTAGGATGAAGGTCGTCGGTTACAGGTAAACGATCGATGACAAAACAACTAAATTCATCATCAGTTGTCTAGGGAAACTGATGCCTAATTTGACATCCCAGATGCAACCTAGTGGTACCTACATTGTCAATTGTGGTGAAGAAAACTAACAAGAAACACAAATAGGGGGTGGGGAAATTTTAGTGAGATACATGGCACATACACATATCTCGTCGGTCTTTGTCGATACAACCAACAAGAAAGACCCATTGGTTTATATGGGACACATGGCATGTAAACCACTTTATCCTGACAGATATTTTGAAAAAAAGCAACAACTTAGTTTTTTGGAGGCAAATGAAGTGCCTCATAAAAAAATTACCCAAAATTCTACTTTTGCAAGCGATATATAGCGTCGGTTTCTTTTAGAAGTGACTGACGACAAAAAGAAAACACCACCCATGTTTTCTTAGCTAGCTAAACTGTGACAATAGTTTATAAGGAATCGATGCCAAAGATAACACAATCGATTTCACTTGAAAAAACAATATGTAATATATGTACCAGTGTCGGTGCTACCAAGATATGACTCGGTGCTACTGAGATAGTGTTCGAGGCCATCGAAATGCTAAGTCATTGTAACCGACTTATGCCCTAGAGAGCATCACCAACCAAGGTTTACATCTCAGTGTTACCAACCCACATGTTGGTAGTATCGACACTCAATGAGAGGTTTGAGTCAGCTGACAACTCGATGCCACTGACATCTATTAGGTGGTACCGACTTGATGTGATCCGTGCATATTGAAGATCGATCTAGATTCTATGAGTGGGACTTAATGATGGCCTGGGTCTTACTTATGACCTAAGAGGAGTTCATCTGAACCTATTTATCATGTTCTATTCTATTACAATGGTACATAGAGCTGAGAGAGGAGGAGACAAAGGAGATAACCACATCTGGGATGATTATGGACCTCTAGAGAGAAGATTTGTAGTTGGAACGGTACAGAATGGAGACATTCAACAGAAGGGGCCTTCTAGAATAGTTTCTCAAGGGGTTTACATCAATTTTCTATTTTTATTACATTTTCTCTTTTCTCCTATATGTATGAGACAATAGAAATCATGCGGGGCTGATCCCCTTGTTCCTTAGGACCAGAGAGTAGCTGAATATTGCATTGTAATTGATTTCCATGATTTAATATAATTATTTATTTTAATGTTGGACATAAATCTACAATTTCTTAATGAATTGACTATGCTTGATCGCCATAGTGAATTACTTAAACCGTTAATTGGTTTGAGAGAGAGATTAAGGGTTGGAAAGGTCGTAGATTTATGTAGCCTACATTGTGCCTCAGGAGAGGGCTTACGACTATGAAGGGTATAACCCACAAGTATAATTAATGCTCCTAGATAATTCCTAAATAGCTACGGGAGTGAGATTTGTCTTGGTATAGGTAGTGTATTACATTGTGGGAGTGGGTAATACTTGCAACATGTTCTTATTCAAGGGTCAAGAGTAAATGCTTAGTAATGAAATGGAGTTAAATGCAATGTAAATCATGGTGAAACTATAATCCTAAGGAATCTGTCCATCTTTTCTCACAATCAACTTAATTAGATTTTAATTATTGCAGTTAGTTATAGTCAACCAACCAATCACCTTTTCCTCAGGCCTAGTTGATTGGGTTATTGTTAGTAGTAGTCTCATGATTATGTTTCTGTAATGAACCAAAACCTAGAATCCTACCCTTTTGTATTATTAGAATGATAGTGAGGTTAGTCCCTTAGATTTGACCCAAATGAGGATAAAAGTTAAAGCACGTTTACATAATAACATAATTATACACCACATGTAAATAAAATCATGAAATACATTACATATATTTTCTTTACTAGTAATGGCTAAATAAAAATGAATAATGTGCTTGGTAAGAATAATTCGAAAGTCCATGATCATAAATATTAATAATCACCTATAATTTGAATAAATATGGAATTGAAAATGTTAAATGAATAATATGTGGATTATTGTTCATGGTAACAATATATAACTCTTTTGCAAACTAATTAAAGATAATCAAACTCAAATAATTAAATGTTGATAATAAACATATAATATATATAATGATGTGCCAAAAATTCTAATGGTGATATAACTCATAAAAGTAAATCTCAAAGTAAAATATGATAGTAAAAACATGTTCCTTGGGTTTCAAATAGCTTGGTTGTCAAGTTTCACTTTATTTGAATAGCAATAATTATCTTAGATATAATTAGAGAAGAAAATAGGTAAAAAAACTGAAAGTTTTACATGAATTAGTAAGTTTTAAAAAGTGGAAATAAACATCAAATTCAAAATCTACATACCAAAATTAGCGTATGTGCAAATTTTCAACTTATTTGGACAAACTAATCTATTCTAGTGTAGATTAGGAGAGCGAATGTATATTAAAGTCCAAAATATTAAATAACATGTTAAATAACCTCAAAAGGGAAAATCAATTGTAAAATTGTAATCCTCATGATTAAGTTTTATTGTAGACTAAGTTTCACATCTTTTAGGAGTTTCAAGATGCCTCAAATTCATAAAGGAAAGATAATATGTGATATAATCTAAAGTTATTAAACAAAATACTAAAAGTCCCAAAAAGTAAAAACTAATGCATAATTGGAAAGTAAATGATGTAATTATCCTAGATGCAAAATTTCATATTAATTGGACTTTGTTTGCACCCTCAATTGTTGGAAGAGAGAATAGGAGATAACTAAATCAACACTTTTTCAATCCAATTTGGAAATATTTAAATGTCATGCTATCGCGTGACACATGACTTTAGTAGATTCACTCATTTTTCTCAGTCATTGGATCCCAACCTGAGGGTCCAAGTATTGTCTTCAACCCACTCTCAGTTTAGGAAACTAGCTGGCGGTTGGGTGGTATGTAAAACTTAGATTTCTCCCTCATTTCTCAATGTTTTCTTGATTTTTCTTCTCCCACGAATTCATTCTTTGATTCTACACACATCCATACCCTACTTGAGACCTATAATGAATAATTCTAAAAATGCCTAAACTTGCTCCTCAAGCTTTCAGAGAAACTCCTCACATGCCCCTTAGAACACTAAGATATAAATGCATATCCCCCATACTGATTCTGAAGCACCTCCAGTAATCGAACCCCAAAGTCAATTTCCCCTTTGGTTGTGTGATCATCTACTATCGTGAAAATTTTCTCTCTTTCTTCTGTAAGTCGTCATTGGTCCTGCTTCTCTCTGTAACTCAATTCCTTCAAAGGTAAGGATGCTCGAGTCCCTCACTTTGCTCGCGACATGTTGTTTTGTCGAGAACTAGTGCCGACTGATTGTCGCCAAATCCACTGAGGGACTATCGTGCTACTTCTCATAGCCATGGCTGCAAGTCTGTGACCATGGGAATGGAATGACATCCCCTATGTTTTTCCAATTTTACCCCTCTCATCCCTTCCATCTGATTTCTCGTGTGAGGGTAGTATTGTCTTTGGACCGCTTTCCATTTTATTTTAGCTGCATTTTCTCACATGTATATTAGACATTTTTTCCCTACCACACTTACATAGTTCTAAATGTTAATACAAGGGCAACATCATCTTTTGTTTTTATTTGTTTTTCAATAAATTTAGTAAATAATGTTAACTTCAAAAATTATAACTTATTCAATGATTATCTGAGAATTACACAAAGATACTCGTTAGATTCACAAAATTATCCTCTATCTTTTGGTCCAATTTTCATTGTCTGATGTCAAATTTTTAAAAATGTGATTTTGAGGGTTTTGTAATCCATGTTCACTTAATAATATTTGAAGAAAGATTTTAATGGGTAAAAATTGGAACTTGGATCAAATCCATGATCAGTAACCTTGTACCCAATTTCAAGACTAAAATTGTGAGTTAATCTAGGGTTTTTTCGAAGGTTTGTATTTATAGGGTTTCACCTAATATGTCATTAAATCCTAATTGATGGATCAAACATGAGATGTGGGTATGAGTTGACTTTAGATTTAGATGATGACGACTTGATATCTGAGTTAACATTAAGTCAATGTATGATTGCATTCCCTATTTTTCTATATTGAGCAGATAACCAAATTATCTCTCTCTTGATAGCCTACACAATCTCTCTTCTGAGAATTTATTCAGTGTGAAATATTCTACTTGATTGTGATTTTATGATCATCCTACTTTGTTGGACTTTATTTTGACTCTATCTTGTATTTCTTCATGATGAAACCCTAATTGATGATATCTACCACTTTTCCCACTTATGTGTTTAATGTTTATTTTTTCTATTTTTGTGATGGCAATCTATCTATTCTATAAAAGACTGAACTTTATACTTTCCTCTACATTTAGCATGCTTTATGATTCAGTAGCCCTGGAGCAGTGTAATTATGTTGGTCTTTGGGTTGTATGCCCATGTTATATTTTTGTGATGGAGGTTGTGTGCTCCATACCCGAGTTTTGTTCCCATTTTAATATATATTGGGGAGGTGGTTGTGTGTCATACTCTATCAGGTTTCAAGGTTGTGAGCCATGACCACCATTGTTATTTATATTGTTCTAGTGCTATGTTTATCTCACATGAATGTAGGTTGATATTATTGAGTTGGGTTTTGTGCCCAAGATGTATATGTTCTTGTGTGGGACAAATTTTATGATGGTTTAATGGCAAGTAATCCACTTGTTATTTGTATTTTGACATTCATATTATTTTATGCCTAGTTGGGTAGTCCTTTCTTTTCCTTTGCAAAGCCTTGCTTAATTAGCATCCTTTAAATCATAATGTTTCTCAATACTCGATTTAGAATGCACATACCATAATTTTGTTGATGTATCTACTTTACTCCTCTTACTAGGGTATGCTACCAACCCAAGATATAGGTCAAGGAGAAGATTACCAAGTTGGACCAGGACCTCATCAAGTTGAGCAAAACCTTTCAGGAGACTTTCTCAAGGTGGTGAGATGACCCTATGTTGATCCTTTAGTATAGTTAGTTTTCATATGAATCACCCTACATGGTGAAGTATAGTGGTAATATCAAGTTTGTTAATAGTTAGATGTTTTATATTCCACTGCTAGATTTGGTATCGTGATACATACATTTTGAATAAATTGGTTATCATCCCTTATGGAAAAATTTATAGTGGTGTTTGATATATGGGATGTTTTGTTTTTATTTGAATTAGTAGGGAGTGGATCCCCTCTCAAGTCCCACTCCTTACTATTTCATTGAGTTTGACATTTGAGCCTCATACGCTTATACTATTCGATGTGTACACTTATGTTTTGCATGCATAGTTTAGGCATGTCAAGTTTTTTGCACCATTGTTGGGGAAATGACAAATCTAGAACTATGAGTGTTGTGACCAGTCACTCTAGGCTATTTTTTATTAAACTTTTTACTAATATTTTTAATTTATTGAAATTGTGTTTAAACTAAAAATTTTATATCTACAATCAAATTCACTAGTCCTTGTTCTCACTCACTATTATCCCATTTTTAGGTAGCAGTGCATGGTTCAAACTAGAACACTAACTAGGGGGAACCAACTCCACAGGGTATAGGCCTCGAATAATATCACATGGTAAGAGAATACAAAACTTCAGTTGAAAGATTTCTCCATACTCCACCACCATAAGTAGAGAAAGCAATGGCAAGGATAATCAATCCTAATGTTGAAGAGCGTGTTGCGGCCAAGATTAAAGAACATATTTTCTAGGAAAAGATCAAGGCATGTTCAACCACCACACAGTTAGGGTCAATTAAATGACAAGTAATCAATGTGGGTAGCAACAAGATAGACCCCGAGCTAGTGGTGCTTATTAAATGCCAATCATTTCATGGCCACATTATGGAGGACCCAATGACACAACTCAATTGCTTTGTGGAGATTTGTGGTATATTGAAGATTGACAAGGTCCAAGCCACAATAATTTACTTGATTTTGTTCTCCTATTCATTGTTAGACAAGGCTAAAGCATGGTTTCTCAGTCTTCCTTCGGAATCCATAGAGACATGGGATGAGATGATAGATTCTTTTTTTGAGAGGTACTTCCCACTACAGAAGACACATGACTTGGTTGAGAATCTACAATTTCAAATAACATACAGAGGAGACCTATTCATAATCTTGGGAGAGATACCATAACATGCTAAGAAAGGTTCCCCATCGTGGGATTGATCTTTATGGACAAGAAAATACATTTTACTATGGGCTACACAAGGGAGAGAGAACTACTCTTAACATCGCAGGAATAGGTTTCTTTCTGAACAATAAAGCCACAAGGTGCCACGAGATATTAATGAATACGGCAAAGAATTAATCTTGGGGAGAAAAGAGTGATTCTCTAGAAATTTTAAAAAATGTCATGGAATCAAAGGAGATCATTGTGTTGAAGGAGAAGATGGATAACCTCATAAGAAGATTTGATCAAAAGTTTAGAACCTCATCTGGAGGTGAAGAGGAAGACTGAATGTATATGTGACAACATAACAACCGAGGAAGAAAGGAGTATGCATGTAGGAAGGATCCCAAGTTCTCATGGAAGGATCCTAATAATTTTCAACAAGATCCATCACAGGTTCAACAACCCAAATAGTAGCAGGGAAATATGACTCACCAATATTAGTAGAGTAGAATCCTAGCAAGATACTACATATAGAAGACATGTTGTACATGTTCATGTATCAGAATGAGGTACTCTTGGACCAAATGAAAAGAGAGAATCAGAATCAAGGGCATAGATCTATAGCATAGAAAATCAGATTTCTCAACTAGCAGTGAAAGTGGCATCCCTTAAGAATCCCAACCATCAAGGATAGCCAGAAAACATAGATATTCCATCAGATAATCAACATGTGAAAGTAGTGCTTCTTCAGAGTTGTAAAGTGTTAATGAAAGACCAAAAAGGTGGCTCTAGTGAATAACACCACCACAATTGACATTTCGGAGGCGACAAAGACTATTCCTCGAGAGCAACCATAGGACACCACACCACAGAAGGAGAGCCCAGAAGAGGAGTCAATTGAGAAGAAGGAGAACAAGAAGGACTCCTACATTCCACCCCATTAAAGAACAAGAAGTGGCTACAATACCATTTCCTAACAACTTAAAGATGAAGAAGGTTGATCAACAATTCAAGAAATTTCTAGACACATTCAAGAAACTTCAGATTGACATAGTAATAGTAGATGCTCCAGATCAAATTCCTTCCTATGGGAAATATTGAAGGATATTATCAACAAGAAGAGGAGGATAGATGATTATGATGTCGTTGTCTTAAAGTAAGAAGTCAACACACTAATACAAAGAAAATTTCCTGAGAAGAGACATGGTCCATGTTGTTTCAACATACCATGACACATTGGTAGGGTAAAGTTTGGAGAAGATTTTTGTGATTTCGGGGAAACCATAAATCTAATGTCATTGACTAAATTCAATAAATCGGGACTCAAAGAATCTAGGAAGAGAAACATGACTATTTAGTGGAAATTCAACTCTGTGGTGAGGCTGATTGGTATTTGTGAAGATGAACTTGTAAATGTTGACAAATTAATTTTCTAGTTGATTTTATTGTCATGGAGATGTAAGATGACTATGGCAATGAACTACTTTTATGCCAGCCATTCCAAGCCACAATAGACATCATCTTAGAAATGGGGAGAGGAAGACTAACATTGGGTATCTGAGATGACATGTTTGAGATTAAGCTGCCCGATATCAACTGTTGGATAAGGAAAATGCTCAACACATGATGCAACAATTAGGAAATCCAATTTCACTATTCTTGGGAAGGCCATTTCTAGACATGGCTCATGTCATGACAAAGGTGGACAAGGAAAATCTTGCTGTTGACATAGTGGAGCATACAAAGTAGATTTCTTTGGCAAAATCCATGAAGTATCACAATGATCCATAGGAAGAGGAGTGCCCAATGACATTTGCAGATGTGATGACTTCTGCAATGCTGCAGAACCCACAACTACTATTAGAATCTTGTCTCATGAATGTGGTAGATGATTACACTTGCTATCACTTACTAGAGGAGTGTGCCCTATTTATAAAGACCTTACTGTGCTTCTACATGAGACACTATGAAGACCTGAGACCTCCATTGCAACCATTAGTCCCATCTATGTAGTGCCCTCCTAAGCCAAAATAGAACCCACTACCACTATATCTGAAGTACATATTCTTGGCAGTAAGTAAAAAGATACCAATGATAATTTTAGTAACACAGAGTGTGCAAGAGGAGTAGCTAATCAAAGTATTGAATAATCACCGGGCCGCATATGGGTGGTCCATTACAACATAAAGGGGATCTCCCCTAGTTTATGTCAATTCAAGATCTAGATTGAAGAAGAGCAAAACATGTAGCACAACCTCAATGGCGTCTATATCTGATCATGATATAGGTGGTGAAGTAAGATGTAATTAAACTTCTATATGTAGGTATCATTTATGCTATCTCTCATTCTAAATGGGTGAGTCCTACATAGGTTGTTCCTTAGAAAGGGGGAATCACTGTCACTACAAATTCTATTAGTGAATTGGTCTCGATTAGGCTAGTGACCAGGTGGCGTGTTTTCATTAACTATCATCGTTTGAACACCTCTAAGTTAAAAGATCATTTCTTGATTCCATTTATAGATAAAATTCTTGAGAGGCTTGTTGGTTGTATTTTCTTGACTGGAATTCAGGGTACAATCAGATTTATATTGAACCACATGATCAAGAGAAGTCTACCTTCACTTGGTCCTATGGTACTTTTTCATATCCCCATATGCCCTTTAGGTTTCTTAATGCACTGGAAACGTTTCAAAGATGCATGCTCACAATATTTAATGGCAAGGTGGAACATTGTCTAGAGATTTTTATGGATGATTTTTTAGTGTACGGAGAGTCTTTTGAGGACTGCTTTGCCAATCTAGATAAAGTTTTACAAATATGTGAGAACACTCATCTTATTTTGAATTGGGAGAAACGTCATATGATGGTGAGTGAAGGAATTATGTTGGGACATATGTGTTGGTATATATGCCCTGAGAGCCAATCATGGGATGATTGGTGGGATACATTAAGATTAATTTGATAAATATCAAAGGCAAGCTTCCAATTCTTTATGGTTCTGTGATATGAGATAATGATAGAACAGATTGAATGTCTATAGAATGACAGTACTCAATGATGTATTCTTTCAAGTTGAGGAACTAAATGATGAGATCATACGGATGATAAGAGTTTGTACATTCTTGTTATGTCCCTGGTCGGATGTCATTATGGAAGGTAGATAGACAACAATGACACACATGACTAGATTGTGGTGTTGGTTGATGATAGAATCTCATTAGTCATGATATGGATATATCAAACAAAACACATAGGTACTTGTTAGAGAACAAGTGTACCAGACAGACCCACCATGAGTTTGACACATGGAACCATGACATGGTAGTCATAGTCAATTCTCACAGTGATGGTGGTGAATGTGATTCTTTGACCTAAAATCACTACACTCAACACATGTCGTTGGGTACACTTTGACATCATCAAACAAAATCCTGAAACATGGGTTGTTATAAAGGTGATGATTGGGTGGCTTTGACACATGGAGCTTTTGAGGGGTGAGAGATAGATATGGGATTTGTCCCTCCTGAGGGAGTTTGATATCCATGGCCAGTTGATGAGTAGGATTGAGATAGGTGTGCCTGCATGTGTGAATCAGTATGTGATATTGATGTCATACATATCTCCTCCAATCTACTCTGAGATCAAGAAAGTGAATGAACGTTGAAAGGATGATTGTTCCATGCCTTGAGTTCATTATGGATATCAGTGACTAAGGAATTATACATTCAATGTAACACCATTCACGGATTGTAGGATTGAAAGTTGTTCTCCAACTTTCCTTTTCACTTGGGTAGCACTGATGTGTGACTAGGCACCACTCGTTGCTTGTGAAGTCATAAGTGTTATGGACTTTCACTGCCAACGTGAAATGGACCTATAGGGTCACACACATATGATTTAACCTAGAAGAGGAGTTTATCCACAAACGATGTTTAGATTGATTACTAAAGGAGTTTAGTTGTTCAATTAAACACTCGATCAATTGTTAGCTTAGTATCATAGTGTTAAAGGTGTTGGACCGATTGATTAGAGTATCAGATTGATTGGAACTGTAATTGACTAATTTGCACAATTTGCTGCCCCAGCCGATCGACTCATAGGGTTGAATCGATTGGCTCAGGTTGGTGAACCGGTCAGCTCAAGGTAGTGAGATGATCGGCTCATGTGTCATGAAACGATCAGCTCAATTGTTGAACCGATCGATTCATGGACCAACTGCGAATGTTTGGAAAGTCAGAAGACTATTTTGCAAATACAATTTGTTTTACTTGTACAAATTCGATTTGGACAAGGATTAATATTTGATTAGTTGGAAACAAATATGAAAGTCAACTTGAGTTGGACTAGGACCATGAACTAATCGACTCAGAAGTGAACCGAGCAGCTCAGGTGTCCCAACCGATCGGTTCAGGTGTGAACCGATCGGCTCAGGTCCCCAACCGACTGTTTCATGCTTGAAACGATCGGTTCAGGTGGCGCAGTTGGTTGTTTTTGTGGAAAATCTCGAATCCTTTTACTCCTGCTTTAATCTCGCATTGCCCGGGGTAGAGAACCCTGTTTCATGACCCTCCTATATATATAGGGGTAGTGGGGGCTTCTCAGGTACAACAACTCAGAACACCAGTTACTCTTCAAAGTTGTCGTTCTCTCTAGTTGTGGTAACCGAGAGATCCCTAGAAAGTGCTACCCGATAAGGGAGCCACAACAAGGGAAAGACAACTGTAGAAAAGTGACTGGTTGCAAGAGAGTGTGTCGGTGACTAGTTATTTGACAGGAGGGTGCGACTCCTTCCAATTCCTTGTGGGACAAGGAGATCGGAGTTCCCAGTGGTCCGTGTGGACTACTTTAGAGGTGGGAGACTTCTGCTGCTCGGAGGATAGCTATCAATCCTGACAGTCCCGGTGAGACCAGGAGCTGCACGGACACCGTCCAAGACCGAAGGTGAAGACCGTGCAAGCCGCGAGGTAACGTCTCCGAGCAAGCCTCGGGACAAGGTATGTCTCTACAAACCATCCTTCCTATTGTATAGACGTTGACGTGATTCCTTCGTTATGGGTTTGGGGAAAATAAAATTTTTGTTTCCGCTGCCTTCTCTGTCTCCCCTAGAACCCAACAGTGGTATCAAAGCCACGTCAACTGCTCTATACTTTAGGATTATCGATATGATTGATTTTGGTTTGTCGCCTTTAATTATTGCATACGATGTGAATAATGATGGCTTTATGCATGTCCAATCCTAAATCCACAAATCCCAATATACATATATGATATGTAATATGAATGCACTCGATACGCGTCGCCCTTAAACGAGTTTTGTGGTGGATGTATGGCGTGGTTATGTCCAATAAACCCTATGTATGTGTGCTTGGTTGTATGTGGTTGCTTGCATCTCGTACTGTGCACCGATTCTCCATCTCTTATTCCTGATGTAACTCGAGATAACTCAAGATTTCTTTCCAACCTTTGCTCCCCCAATTGTAACTCAGCGTTTCCCAATTCAAAATGTGAAATAGGATAGATCTTTTATTTCCTATTATGTCAAAAAACAGAGGAC
The DNA here is from genome assembly GCA_963693085.1 of Alisma plantago-aquatica. Taxonomy (NCBI): domain Eukaryota; kingdom Viridiplantae; phylum Streptophyta; class Magnoliopsida; order Alismatales; family Alismataceae; genus Alisma; species Alisma plantago-aquatica. Next base: position 1,060,923,253 of record OY856409.1, on the reverse strand, counting down.
AATATGACGACAACTGAGACGATCGGTTCAAGGAGTGAACCGATCGGTTGGCGATCCATACGAACAGTTCAAGGAGCAAGATGATCAGGAGGTGGTCATGAGGAGATGCATGATGACCAGGCAAACCGATCGGTTGGAGGAGCCAACTGATCGGCTGGTGGCACCTGAACGACCGGCCAGGGCGAGCAGGTCATTCATGTGATGAGTTGATCAACTCAGATGGCTATAGCACTTCATCATGGACAGGTTGCATGTGATGTAGACCTAGATGACCTTAATTCCTCTTGGCTCGAGGAATCACATTAGGATGGCCATAATCATCGCTTTTATCATTTCACATGTTTTCTGTGGGATATAGCATGTATATGATATGTACTATGTATTGTGGTGATTGGATATGTATATGTAGCTATTAAACCAAATCCCTCATCTAAATATTAAGTCTTATACACCTTCCATTTACAGCACACATGAAAAACATGATCGACCAAGCGTAGGTTATGCCAAAGCATGGTGTGCCATCTATCTCATGGAAGTGTGAAGGGTAAACATGTAGGTTCTACCAAAGCGGGGTGCATGTTTACCTTGTCGGCTTTTGGGTTAGACTTAACTGGTGATTCTTAGAGAATCTAAGCCCAGAGGCACGAAATGTTCATGGCAAGGTCTTGCGCATGTTCATTCATCAAGAGTTGCATATGATGCAAATGGAATGATGGACTACCTAAATAGTCAAGATTGTGGGCGATCAGCCAAAGCTGACTCATGACTTGATGAAATATGGATCTTGACCCACTAGAAGATTGTACGCTGCAATCTTCGAAATTGATGGTGAGGGCTATCATTTTGAACAAAAATAGTGGGAGTGATATTTAATTAAAGTACTAATTATATCGTCAACCTTTCAAATCAATCAAATAAGTCAAAATTTAGTTTTGGACTAAATTGCATATATTTCCTTTTTGTACAATAAATGGTTAATAAAAAATAATCACTTTATTTGTGATCAGTCCTTGAGATCAACAAACTAATGGGAATAATTCCATGACTAGTTAGGACGTTGAGAAGTGTTCTCAATCGAAGAGCGAAAGCTCTAAGTCCTAGTTATACCAGAACCAGATGAACTCGATCCCACCACACTAATGGCTTAAAGGATGCTTATGGAAGCATACCAAAGATGCCATTGATGTGGAGTTCTTAATGTTGTGTTATCTAAACTATGAGTTGCTGATGGAGCTAGGATTTACACTAAAAGATTGCTCTTTCAATGGAAGTCCTAATGTGCACCAAAAACCCTAGGGAGTTGATGGTCTCTCTAGGTTTACCTACAAATGGTGCTAGATAAATGCTCCAACCACACAAGAGTGTGGAAGCCTTATCATAGTACAGATTTAGGATCGAACACAAAGGACAATGTTAAGAATCTGAGTGTCTTTATCTTATTTCGTTTCGATCTAAGTTAATCATCTATAGACAAAAGTTTGATTTGAGTTATTTAACCTAAAACATGCGAAAGTAAAGGCAAGTATGAAAACTAGTTTGGAATTAAAAACTAAGATTAACAAATGATGATGGACCACAATGGTGGTGTGGGTGTTCACCACCACTACACATGTATTGTACCTATACCAAACATAGCAAGACCTACAAGAAAGACACATGGATGTTGTATAATACCGATGTCTTGTGGGATAAGAGTATTGCACACATCCTTCACGGGTTGAGTAAATATCATCGGTACATATCTACGTGTCAATGAAGATATGTAGTCTCCGAAGAGAGAATCTTACTCAACATCATGAAACGTGCATCGAAAAACTAACAAGCGAGCGATAATTACCAATTCGATTAGTATCCTTATAGACCATCCCTCTTTCGAGGACATATCTACGAGAAATGTAGGAGTGTTGCAACGTCAGCCATCCCCGAATGAATGGTCAAGTACTTTGCACCACTTCCTCCATAGAGTGTGTTCCTCGACCTATCAAGATTGCACTTTTGTAAGTCAATTGATTCCATTTCATAGTACAAAAGTGCAACGATGGAGGTGAGTTTACACCACTCCTTGGAAAGTGTTCCTAGATACTGAAACGGATGTGTGGTGGATACACACACTAGAAACCAACACTAAATCAATATTCGGGTCCTAAGAGCAGTCGTAGAAAACCACAACGAAAGACAATAGATGCACACAAGAACGCGGCCAACATTCAAGCATGTATGAAATGATTTAGTATTGAATAAAAAAGATAGCATCTTTTGGTACAGACTACAAAGTATGGGCAGAGGGTCTAGTCCCCACACCCCAGTGGATGGAACTACTCACTCCTCATAGAGGGAGCAACAAAGAGAGAGAAGAGAGTGAAGGAAAGAATCATCGGAGCAGAAGAGTAGATCTGTGGAAGCCTAGTGTAGATTGCTCCAGTCTTCAGGGTAGCTCCGACTTTGTCAATGAATTCCGTCTCTTCACCTCGATCCTCATATCTACCTCTAGAGATGTACGGGTAGGATGAGGCAGAGTTTAGTGGAGAGTTTGGTGGAGATGAGGTAGCATTGGAGCAGCCTTCCGACCTCTCAGATCTCATAACCCCCTTGAAAGTGCACTCTTGGGTCTTATTTATAGGCTTGCTGAGTCTTGGACGGTTTGGACTGGATCTGCAAATTTCCCAAAAATATCTCTTATCTTGTCTTTAGCTTTCAGTTTCCCTTTCTCACAATTTTAGTTCTTGCGGTCCTCCTCTCGGTCTTGAGACTGAAAGGGCCTTCACACAGTCTTAGGCTTGGGTCTCTATTCGGTTTGGGAAACTGATAATCCCTCACGGTTTTGAGTATTGTGTTCTCTCGGTTTGCATCCGCATCGGTCTCTTCTTCACGGTCTTGCGCATGCATCTAAACAGTCATGCGCTCTTCACGGTCTCAGGTCAGGCTGCTAAACGGTCTCGGCGCTTGCCTTCCAATCGATCTCGGCACTTTCAGTTTGGGAATGTAAGTCCATCATGTGATCTTAGAGAGACCGAACGCTCCTCTTCACACAGTCTCGGACTTATGATCGCCACCAATTGATCTTGAGAATGATCGCCTCCATTCAGTTTGGGACCTCATTGCCGCCAACCGATTTTGCCTCATACGGTTTTGCATCCTAGTGATCTCGACGTCCCAGCAGTCTCAAAACCGCTAGGACTCTCGTGGTTTCTAGGACCGGTCATGAAGGTCGTAGTTGCAAACCGTGAGGATGCGGCGAAGAAATGGTGAAGAGGAGAAAGAAAAGCGGCGCTGCTGGTCCCGCATGGAGTCGGAAGCGGGTGCGTCGTGAGGGTCAGGATTTTGGTGATGAGGACGATGTCAGAGATCGTGGTACAGACTGCGATGGTGGTTGGGGAAGGTGACGAGGAGGCAGGGGGACAAGGCGTCAGGAAGCAGGTTGAGCAGAGGAAAGGTGGAGGAAGTAGGATGCCAGTGATGATCAGTTTGGTTTGTAGGTGAAGAAGGTTGGAAGCAGCATGCCTCGCGGTCTTGGGTCTGTGGCACCTCTCATGATCTACAGCTTACACGCTCATGCTATTTCGGATCAAGTGAGAAAATGGTCTCGGCGCACGATCCTTAGCCTTCATGGTCTTAGAACCGCGATGTGCCAAGCGGTTGGCTAGCAGAGAGAGGACACCGCAGATCATCACTGCTGTTGGTGAGGAGGATGGTGCTGGTGGTCATGGCGAGCAGGATGTCGTGGATAGAGGTGGTGTCAATGAGTAGGTCGCGGGTGCTGTTGGCGTGATCTGTAGATTGTTCTTGCAGGTCGTGGATGGATGTGGGGTCCTCTCAGTTTGCAAGTGGAAGCATCTCCATGCAGTCTTTGAGATCGTGAGAGTTATCACGGTCTTGAAATTGTGAGGACTCTCGCGGTCTTGAGACCATGAGAGGGAATGAAGGTGCAAACTATTAAGGCAGACCGAGTGGCTTGATGAAGATGGGTCGTTGATTCACGATCTGACAGTGTTAGATGCTCACAGTTTTGAGACCGAGAGAGCAAACCGAGTGAGGTCAAGACCAAGTGGTGGTCAAGACCGAATGAGGTCAAGACCGAATGGTGGTCAAGACCGAATGAGGTCAAGACCGAGTGGTGGTCAAGATCGAATGGATCGAGACCAAATGGTGGTCAAGACCGAATGAGCTCAAGGCCAAGTGGTGGTCAAGACCGAAAGGAATCAAGATCAAAAGGATAAAACTAAATGGATCGAGACTGAATGGTGGTCAAGACCAAATGGAATTGAGACCGAAAGGATGAAACTGAATGGATCAAGACTGAATGGTCAAGACCGATTGGTTGGATGAAAAGGAACCGCTAGATCTCGATCAGATGGTTGAGAGTGATCTACAGAGAAGAAGGAAAGTGAGAAAGGGAGGATAAGATCAAATAAACTAAAAACTAAGGTAATTAGAATTAGTAAAACATTATTTACATGAAACTGAAGAGGTACTTAAAGTAAATCAAAACAAGGGTAGATCAGTCGATACGAGGCACAAAATCCCTAGAATTGGCGACTGTGAGGATGAATCTGGAGGATTCATCACCACACCGAACTTAAGTGTTGCTCATCCCGAGGAACGGAAAAGCCTAAGACAATCACCAAAAATCTTGTTCCTCTCGTTATTACCTCATGTTCATGCAATTGTTATAACTTTCACAAAAATGAGAAAGAAAATGAGGCGAAACAAAATTAGGGAAAAAATGTCAGAAATCCTTTGAATTGGTGACCGAGGATGAAACTAGAGGTTGAATCTGGAGGATTCATCACCACAATGAACTTAAGTGTTGCTCATATCGAGGAATGGAGAACTTAAAATAGTCGCCAATGAAATCATTCATCTCGGGATTGCCTCATCCTATTGTCATTTTGTTCATACCTCAGATTGATACAACATCAAGGCTTCCTTAGATCATGGAGTACATCTTATGATATCCTCGTTTCTAAGTTCACTTTACTGAAGTATTTCCTTCTCACTCTCTATTGTATCAGTCATGTTTAAAAGCTTTATGAGATTTTTGAACGGACCCACAAAATCAACAATATGCATTTGATCTGTCACTGATGTTTGAAAAAAGAGAGAATGGGAGTATGATCAAGAGATAAGAGTCTATCCTCTAATCGACTCAAGACTTTTATTATTGGTTGATTCATCGAGATTCTTTGAATAATTCATGCACAACTCTGGTTGACTTAGCCTTACACCCAATTGTTTTCTTTCTAAAGGTAACTTAGAAGTGTGTATAGGTTGGCATAAGGCTTTTGGCTATTTTACCTCTTCGAGAGGAGGTAAGGGGTCATTTTTGGATCCTTAGGATCTCACTACCGGTCGTGACACATCTTTCTTTGTGAGGGAAGCTAATGTACCGACCGGATAAGACCTTTATCGGTCATCCTTATTCGGGGCATAACTCTCATGTTTTTATTTACACTCTGGCTTTTATTCATTCTTGCTTGGCTTAGGAGAAAGGGTATTTTTGGATTTTTGTATATTTGGGCTGCCAGGCCTCTTTTTTGGAATCGGGGTAGATTTTTCACCAACCTCGGTATGTGCACAATCATCATTGTATACTCTTTGAATTGAAATGAGGAGGTGATACGCCCCTATTATGTATTGAGGGGTATGGAAGAAGCGGTAGTGGAAAAAGTCATGTGGTGTACCACATCGAATGTAGAATTTGGCAGAGGTGTGGTTCACCACACTGAACTTAGAGTTCAGAAAAGTTCTAGTGTTCACTAGAAAGGAGTGTGGTGTGCCACACCGAACTTAAAGCTTTGGTATGGTTGGTGAGCAGAGAGGTATGGGGATGAAAGAAGGAGTGTAGAAGAGAGTTTGGATCATAATGCAGTTTGCTTAGCGATTCCATTTGACGGGCTCCTTTTCTTCATCACACTCTGCTCAAATAGTGACATGATAAAACTTCAAATGAGAATTCCATATAGCTCGTCCATTACTTAGAGAGAGGCACAATGCTTTTGATCTATCTTAGACTTATTGAGGCTTATCATTCTTATGAAGGATATGAATTTAGGGTTCATAGACTATACAAGATGAAATCATTTATCAGTTAGTTTTACGCATTGGTTCCTTGTGGATTTGCAACGAAAAGAGGTGATGACCACAGATTCAAAAGGTAAAAGCTGGCTAGATAAAGGCTTTATTTTAAGAAGAAAAACAAGAAAGAGGAAAAATTGTGAAAAAGAACTTAGAATAGAAAAACAGAAAGCATTAAAGGTATAGGGTGGAGTGAGAGTCATACCACCTTCCCTCCACCTCGAACTTATGAGTTTTCCCATTTCTGAACAAATAGTAGGTTTGAGATGGAGGGGAAGGGTTGCGCAGTGTTAACCAGGCGGTCCTCGTAGTTGGAAGAAGGTCCGACAAAGATGTCTCATAATAGTCGGTGCCAAGAGCGAGGAAGTGTCCTGAACAACCTGTTGACTGGGTGGTCATGGTAACTCGAACGGGTTTTCTGGATGACTTGGATGTACATTTCTTTCACCTCTTTGTCCGTCCAGAAGAATCCAAAGACCTTCCCCCATCAGCGGGGGAGGTAAAATATAAGCAATAGAGACTTGAGGACTAGGCGAGTAATCGATGTATTGCCTATTTGTGTCCTCCAGTTGTGGTTCGCCCTCGAAGTTCAAAGTAAAACTGCTTTCTTCAAAATCTAGAGCAGTTGATTGAGGGTCGGCCACTTGGACTGCCTCCTGTCCTAGATCGGGTGGCAGATTTGGTTCAGGCTTCATTTCTTCACCTAGATTTTCTTGTGTAGGATATGGTAGCCAGGATGACGTTTCTTCATCAGAGGAGTTATTTTGAGAAGTATCATCATCTTTATCAATGTGGAAATTGATAAGAGTGTCATTCTTCTTTTCAAAATTTTGTTCAGAATTTTCCTCGTAGAACACCCTTAATTCATGCAAGTAATTAGAAGAGGATTCGACTGGTAGAATGAACTCTTTCTCGGGTAAAGGAATCATGGGATTCCGGGGTAGAGGTTCCAATGATGTTTCTTCATGGGAGGGATTAAAATATTCCATTTTTGAGTTAAGTTGTTGTTCTAGTACTTCTTCATGATACTCCTCCAGTTCTATTAAGTGCTCGGGAAGAGTCACTACGGGAAGGATGAAAACTTGTGCAGGTAATGGAAGTATCTCATTCTCTTGAATATGTGGTAACTCAGGAGGAGCTTCTTCATAGGGATGAGTTTCTATAGGAGGATAGGTTTGTGGCTCGGTGTCCTCCCACGGGTCCTTTTTGTCATTATAAGGGTCTACGAAAATATCGTAATCCATTCTAAAATCAAGAGATGGTTCATGTTTCTCTTCATAGTGCACTATGAACTCGTTCAAGTGACTAGAAGGAGACTTAATAGAAAGATCATGCTCTTGTTCGAGAACTAGCTCCGTCTGGACTTCTTGTAGAGGTGGTAGCTCTGGTAACGCCGTCTCATGGAAAGGGTCAGTCATAGATTCATCATCTTGAGACCCATCCTCCTCCCATGATTTTTTTTCATCATCAGGGTCAGTGAGAGTAGCATGATCAAGATCTTGATCGGTCCCATCCTCGAAGTTTGTTTCTAGATCAACCGAATGATCCGAAATTTCTTCATAAGAACTAATCAGATCATGTTCCAGTAATGGAGTTAGTTGAGTCTCTTGCATAAAAGATATCTCCTTATTCGAATCAGTCATGTATTCCTCTAAGTCTGACTGTGAAGGAGTGTAGAGTTCTTGTGACATAAACCCTTCTTCTATGGACTTCATTGATGAGATAGTTGAAATTGAAGAGGTTTTGTCATTTAGGGAGTCGATCATTGCTAATTTCTCCTCAATAGTTGGATCTGGGTCTATGAAGTCAGAAGGTAGCTAAGTGTTGAAATTTATCTCCAATTGATATCCTGACTATAGAGAATCCCCATATTGGCTACTCAATCTTTCATCTAAGAGCATAGTGCAGGAATCATTATCCAGGTCAGACCTTGGCTCAGAAAATGATTCTTTCTCTTGTGATGTTGTGAAGAAATCATCTTTGAGTTCGGTTATTAGCTCTGAGGGTGATCCCTCACCCTGCACTGATGCTTGAATATCATTGGAAGGCATATCCCACATGATTTCATAATCATCATCATAATCAACATGTGGACTAGGGATGTGCTTAGTTGAAATCGGTGGTTGTTCCACACGTTGGTCGGAGGCATTGACAAATTGCGTAAGTTGATCAAGATCGGCTATCAACTTCTTGGTCACGGCTGTCTGATCGGCTAGTTGTTGAGCTACCGACGTCTGTACGGCACGTAGTTCTTCCATTAATGTATGTTGATCTCCATAAGAAGGCTCTTCGCTGCACCCATTGGGTTGATGTTGATAATAACTCTCCTCATCATAGTATTGATTGGCATTGTTTTCCAGGTTCCCTCCTACATTGCAGTCTACGCCTTGAAATCCGTCATAGTTAAGTTTTTCATAGTAGCCTCCAGGGTCATATGGATTATAACTTGCATTATATCCATAGTTGTATGAAGAAGCTGCTTTGAGTTTCCCAACTATATGATTCGCGATTACTTGACGCAAAGCCATCACATAGAGAGGAGGGACGTTGAAGTAGTAAATCGATGTATGAGAATGGTCATCACATAGTTGACATCTAACAGTTGGTGGTGTCGACTGCTTCATTTTGAAGAGAGTTGGTACCTGAAACCAAAGAAAAAGTTTATCAGGTTTGACCAACCACTTCAAATCCAAGAAGATATGCAAAATTAAGTCCTTCACTTTTTAGGTTTTTGAAAAGAAAAAGGAAAACCCTAGAGAAACCTAAATCGACATGGAATTAGAAAAATATGATTCTTACACCGTTGTCCCCGACAACGGCGCCATTTTTGATGGAACTAGGATTTACACCAAAAGATTGCTCTTTCAATGGAAGTCCTAATGTGCACCAAAAACCATTGGGAGTTGATGGTCTCTCTAGGTTTACCTACAACTGGTGCTAGATAAATGCTTCAACCCCACAAGAGTGTGGAAGCCTTATCATAGTACAAATTTAGGATCGAACCCAAAGGACAATGTTAAGAATTTGAGTGTCTTTATCTTATTTTGTTTCGATCTAAGTTAATCATCTATAGCCAAAAGTTTGATTTGAGTTATTTAACCTAAAACATGCGAAAGTAAAGGCAAGTAAGAAAACAAGTTTGGAATTAAAAACTAAGATTAACAAATGATGATGGACCACTATGGTGGTGTGGGTGTTCACCACCACTACACAAGTATTGTACATGTACCAAACATAGAAAGACCTGCAAGCAAGATACATGGATGTTGTATAATACCGATGTCTTGTGGGACAAGAGTATTGCACACATCCTTCATGGGTTGAGTAACTCTCATCCGATACATATCTATGTGTCAATGAAGATATGTAGTCTCCGAAGAGAGAATCTAACTCAACCTCATGAAACGTGCATCGGAAAACTAACAAGTGAGAGATAATTACCAATTCTATTAGTATCCTTATAAACCATCCCTTTTTCAAGGATATAGCTATGAACAACGTGGGAGTGCTGCAACGTCCGCCATCCCCGAACGAATGGTCAAGTAATTTGCACCACTTCCTCCACAGAGTGTGTTCCTCGACATATCAAGATTGTACTTTTGTACGTCAACTGATTCCATTTCATAGTACGAAAGTGCAACGATGGAGGTGAGTTTACTCCACTCCTTAGAAAGCATTCGTAGATACCAAAACAGATGTGCGGTGGATACACACACCAAAAACCAACACTAAATCAGTATTCGAGTCCTAAGAGAGGTTGTAGACAAACCACAATGAAAGACAATAGATGCACACAAGAACGCGGTCAACATTCAAGCATGTATGAAACGATTTAGTATTGAATCGGAAAGATAGCATCTTTTGGTACAGACTACAAAGTATGGGAAGTGGGGCTATTCCCCGCGCCCCATTGGATGGAACTACTCGCTCCTCATTGAGGGAGCAACAAAGAGAGAGAAGAGAGAGAAGGAAAGCATCGTCGGAGCAGAAGAGTAGATCTGTGGCAGCCCGGTGTAGATTGCTCCAGTCTTCGGGATTGCTCCGACTTTGTCGATGAAGTCTGTCTCTTCACCTTGATCCTCATATCTACCTCCAGAGATGTACAGGTAGGATGAGGCAGAGTTTAGTGGAGAGTTTGGTGGAGATGAGGTAGCATTGGAGCAGCCTTCCGGCCTCTCGGATCACATAACCCCCTTGAAAGCGGGCTCTCGGGTCTTATTTATAGGATTGTTGAGTCTTGGATTTTTTGGACTAGATCTGCAAATTTCCCAAAAATATATCTTATCTTAGATTTAGCTTTCCATTTCCCTTTCTCATAGTTTCAGTGCTTGCGGTCCTCCTCTCAGTCTTGAGACCAAAAGGGCCTTCACACGGTCTCAGGCTTGGGTCTCTATTCGGTTTGGGAAACTGATAATCCCTCACGGTTTTGAGTATTGCGTTCTCTCGGTTTGCATCCACATCAGTCTCTTCTTCACGGTCTTGTGCATGCATCCAAACGGTCATGCGCTCTTCCCGGTCTATGGTCAGGCTACTAAATGGTCTCGGCGCTTGCCTTCCAATCAGTCTCGGTGCTTTCGGTTTGGGAACGTAAGGCCATCATGCGATCTTAGAGAGACTGAACGCTCCTCTTCACATGGTCTCAGAATTACGATCACCACCAATCGATCTTGAGAACGATCGCCTCCATTCGGTTTGGGACCCCATCGCTGCCAATCGATTTTGCCTCATACGAGTTTGCATCCCAGTGATCTCGACGTCCCGGTGGTCTCAAAACCGCTAGGACTCTCGTGGTTTCTAGGACCGGTCATGCATGTTGTAGTTGCAAACCACGAGGATGCGGCAGAGAAGACAGAGGTGCTGGTGAAGAGGAGAAACAAAAGCGGTGTAGCTGGTCATGCATGGAGTCGGCAGCGGGTGCATCGCGAGGGTCAGGCTGTTGGTGATGAGGATGATGATAAAGATCATGGTGTGGGCTACGACAGTGGTTGGGGAAGGTGTCGAGGAGGCAAGGGGACAAGGCGTCAGGAAGCAGGTTGAGTAGAGGAAAGGTGGAGCAAGTAGGATGCCAGTGATGATCGGTTTGGTTTGTAGGTGAAGAAGGTTGGAAGCAGCATGCCTCGCGGTCTTGGGTCCATGGCACCTCTCACGATCTACAACTTACACACTCATGCGATTTCAGATCAAGCGAGCAAACAGTCTCGACGCACGATCCTTAGCCTTCATGGTCTTGGAACCGTGAGGCGCCAAGTGGTTGGCGAGTAGAGAAAGGATACCACAGATCTTCGTTGTTGTTAGTGAGGAGGATGGTGCTAGCAGTCGTGGCGAGCAGGTCGTCGTAGACAACGGTGGTGTCAATGAGCAGGTCGTAGGCACTGTTGGCGTGAGCTACAGATCGTTCTTGCAGGTCGTGGATGGATGTGGGGTCCTCTCGGTTTGCAGGTGGAAGCATCTCCATGCGGTCTTTGAGATTGTGAGAGTTCTCATGGTCTTGAAACCGTGAGAGGGAATAGAGGTGCAAACTGTTAAGGCAGACCGAGTGGCTTGATGAAGATGGGTTGTTGATTCACGATCTGACGGTGTTATATGCTCACAATTTTGAGATCGAGAGAGAAAATCGAGTGAGGTCAAGTCTGAGTGGTGGTCAAGACTGAATGGTGGTCAAGACCGAATGAGGTCAAGACCGAGTGGTGGTCAATACCGAATGGTGGTCAAGACTAAATGGTGGTCAAGACCGAATGAGGTCAAGACTGAGTGGTGGTCAAGACCGAAAGGAATCGGGATCGAAAGGATAAAATCGAATGGATCGATACCGAATGGTGGTCAAGACCGAATGAGGTCAAGACTGAATGGTGGTCAAGACCGAATGGAATCAGGACCGAAAGGATGAAACCAAATGGATTGAGACCGAATGGTCAAGACCGATTGGTTGGATGAAAAGGAACCACTAGATCTCGAGCAGATGGTTGAGAGTGATGTATAGAGAAGAAGGAAAGTGAGTAAGGGAGGATAAGATCAAATAAACTAAAAACTAGGGTAATTAGAATTAGTAAAGCATTATTTACATGAAACTGAAGAGGTACTTAAAGTAATTCAAAACAAGGGTAGATCAGTCGATATGAGGTAAAAAATCCCTAGAATTGGCGACTGTGAGGATGAATATGGAGGATTCATCAGTTGTAGAGACAACATGAGACATATGATGTCTCCAAGACATTGTCCTAGTATGTCACGACAGGAGGAGATCCATTAAGGTATTCAGACTCTCAATGCGATTGGGTATGTGGAAAAACCTGACTAAGAAGGATTCCCTCTGAGCCAAGAGTTGGCTACTGGTATGATACTGCAAATACTGTGAGAATCATACAGTTCATGATGAACTACAACATGAACAACTTTGACAATCGTTGACAAAGTTGTTGGACATGTTGAGGACAGTAGAGGTAAAGATGAAGAAAGACAAACCCTAATCTTTGATGTGATCAATGAAGGGTAAGTCTTAAAGGAAAGGACAAAGGCAAAGCAAAGAAGTGTTCTGATGCTAGCCAGCAATCCAAGCTGTCTTCAGCCTCGAGGCACATGGGAGGGTGAATGATGGAATTGCCCTCTATACCTGGAAGAACAAAAAAAGATGAAAGGAGGGGATAGAGATCTCCACCATAGGTATCTTGAAACAAACACTTCTTTGTCTGAGGTATATGATACCAAGATATGGATCTATTGTATATGATATGCAAGATCCACAAAGAAGTGATGGCCTTTGTGAAAGGACCAAGAAAGAAGTACTCATTATTGGAGCAAGTGTTGTTTCCATAAATAGGAATATCTTTCAGTTTATTTCAGCCTAAAGGGCATGGAATAGAGTTAAGAACTGCTATTTCATATTTGCCATGGATAGAAACACCTTATTTTTGCATATTGTATTACAATAATGGAAATTAATAAAGTTGATGTTTCAATTTCAAAGATATGATCTTTGTGGCAATGCCTTGTTTATCTTGTGATAATTGGTATGCATAAGATAAAATGATGCCTAAAAGTTATTGATTACTCAAATAATCAAATTAGCATAAATCATGAGAAATTCATTTCTAGTTTCCATATGATGGATAAATCTAGACTCTTTTGGTTAGAGAACCAGTAAGAGGCATGAATCTCTTAGACATGATTAATCAATCTTCACTAGTGGTAGTGGGAGAATGATTATCCTATTAGGTATAATACATGTGATGTATTTACATACCTATTGGAGCAAATGCTAATACTACAAACGGTGTTTAGAGAAATACCAATATGAATATCTTGAAGTGTTCAAGAATATCATAAATGAAGTATGAATTTGGTAAAGTGTTAATTCTTGATGAGATCAATGAATGAAATACTTGAACCAAATGTTTGAGATCCTAGTGAGTGATTATGATAATGTATCATAGTGAGATCGTGATTAAGGCATGGTGATGTCTAAATCAAAAGGAGTCATACTCTAAGGAGTTAGAGGATGATTATCAAATAACTAATTTCTTCTTAAATAAAGAATACCCCACACTAATGAAGGACATTAAGAATCACAAAGGGTTGTGAGTTCTTATATCCTTGACAGATACACCTTGATTATCTATGTGATGAATTGATCATATGATGAGTCAACTATCTAGATGAATATGAGGAACCAGATTTTGAGTTATGGTTTATGACCATTACATCCTAAATGACTTCCATGTGAACCATAGGACATTACCTTGATGGTAGCACCCATTGGGATGAAATCCATAAGTGTGAATGAGTCTTAAGCGTTAAGACACATGGATAACATTTTAAGAAGGATGATGCTTGTTGATTGCAACTTAATGACTAAGAGATTTGGCATACGGATACTAAAATTGCATTCCTATAAGGAATAAGACAAGGATGTGTACGTGACACAACCTATAAGGTTTATGAATCCATTAATGCAAATGGAGTCTATAAGTTACAATGGACTAATCAATGTGATTGATTAAGTACAAGCAACTCAGAGCTAGATCTTTACTTTGATGATATAGTCAAAGGGTTTGACTGATATGACAAAGATAAAGAGAGATCTATATTTAGTGGGAGCGTATTCACATTCCACATGTTGATGTGAAATGGAAATGTTCTAGAATGGAAATCCATAGTGGAAATTATCTTTAAGGAAGATAGAGACATTTCCTATGTAATAGGAATAGAGATCTATAGAGATAGTTCTTGAAAACCTCTTGACCTGAAAAGAGAGAGCATACATTGGCGATCTATACTAAAAGGTTCAGTTCGCACAGATTTAGTGGGAGAAAACTTATCCATGTTACATGGAGTTAGTATCCCAAAGCCAAGTGTCCAATTCTTATGAAGAATGGGAACACTAAGAATAGATAAGGATCTATCATGTATGTAATCATCCCATCATCTTGCATGTATGGACATGGCAAGAACGAAATGCATTTATCATCTTGTATGTAGGACATGACAATATGATATGCTCATCCTGATAACTCGTATGTGGGACATGATGAGTGGATGTCTGTCTAGTTCCAGTAAGGGTTACTGGAATACCATAAGAACTTGATAAGTACTTGAGAAGTACTCATTCTATGGAAATTAGGAAGGGTTCACTGTAAAGAGTTACACTGATGCAAACTTCTGAAAAGGATAGAAGATTAATCACAAAATATATATGGGATATATAAAAGTGAATGTTTGTTGATAAATAAAAATGTTCCAATAAAGCTGTTTTAAAAGGAAATGATGAGTATCTGTGTGTTAAAGAACAACAGTGGATACTATATGGATCTAGGAGTTCATAGAGATGAACTTATAGATATTTCGGTCATTGATGACAAGTTAGGAGTGCTTGGTCATGCAATGTGGCTAAAGGTTAGCAAAGGAATACTAGACCGCATATTACGGCAACTCCATCTCGTACGTGTGACGTACATTGAAGATATGAGAGACATGCAGTTAATACCGACTTTGGCAAGGTGTTGCCATAACTCACTATGTTAGCACTAGAGCACAGTAACATGTGGGACATGTTTGAAGATCACTATGAATATGATTCAAGGGTGATTAGCTCACAGTGCAAGTGGGAGTCTGTCGGTATGTATGCCCTGAGAGACAATCATCCCATGATTGGTGGGATACATTAAGATTGATTTGATAACGATCAAAGGCAAGCTTCCAATTCTTTCTAGTTCTGTCATATGAGATAATGATAGAATAGATTTAATGTCTAGAGAATGACAATAATCGATGATGTATGCTTTCAGGTTGAGGACCTGAACAATGAGATCATACGGATGATAAGAGTTTGTACATTCTTGTTATGTCCCTGGTCGGATGTCATTGTGGAAGGTAGATAGACAACAATGACACACAAGACTAGATTGTGGTGTTGGTTGATGACAGAATCTCATTAGTCATGATATGGAGATATCAAACCAAACACATAAGTACTTGTTAGAGAACAAGTGTACCGGACAGACCCACTGTGAGTTTGACACATGGAACCATGACATGGTAGTCACAGTCAGTTCTCACAGTGATGGTGGTGAATGTAATTCTTTGACCTGAAATCACTACACTCAACACATGTCATTGGGTACACTTTGACATCATCAAACACAATCCTGAAACATGGGTTGTTATAAAGGTGATGATTGGGTGGCTTTGACACATGGGGCTTTTGAGGGGTGCGTGATAGATATGGGATTTGTCCCTCCTGAGGGAGTTTGATATCCATGGCCACTTGATGAGTAGGATTGAGATAGGTGTGCATGCACGTGTGAATCAGTATGTGATATTGATGTCATACGTATCTCCTCCAATCTACTCTGAGATCAAGAAAGTGAATGAACGTTGATAGGATGATTGTTTCATGCCTTGAGTTCATTTGGGATATCAGTGACAAAGGAATTATACATTCATAGTAACACCATTCATGGATTGTAGGATTGAAAGTTGTTCTCCAACTTTCCTTTTCACTTGGGTAGTACTGATGTGTGACTAGGAACCACTCTTTGCTTCTGAAGTCATAAGTGTTATGGACTTTCACTGCCAATGTGAAATGGGCCTGTAGGGTCACACACATAGAATTTAACCTGGAAGAGGAGTTTATCCACAAATGATGTTTCGATTGATTACTAAAGGAGTTTAGTAGTTCAATTAAACACTTGATCAATTGATAGCTCATTATCATAGTGTTCAAGGTGTTGGATTGATTGATTAGAGTATCATATTGATTGGAACTGCAATTGACTGATTTGCAAAATCTACTGCCGCAACCGATCGGCTCACAGGGTTGAACCGATCAGATAAGGTTGGTGAACTGGTTAGCTCAAGGTAGTGAGACGATCGGCTCATGTGTTAAGAAACAATTGGCTCAATTGTTGAACCGGTTGATTCGTTGACCAACCGAGATCGTTTGGAAAGTCAGAAGACTATTTTGCAAATACAATTTGTTTCACTTGTACAAATTCAATTTGGATGAGGATTAATATTTGATTAGTTGGAAACAAATATGAAAGTCAATTTGAGTTGGACCAGGACCACGAACCAATCAGCTTAGGTGTCCCAACCGATCGGTTTAGGTCCCCAACTGACCGTTTCATGCTTGAAATGATCAGTTCAGGTGGTGCAGTTGGTTGTTTTTGTGGAAAATCTCGAATCCTTCTACTCCTGCTTTAATCCTGAATTGCCCGGGGTAGAGAACCCTGTCCCATGACCCTCCTATATATATAGGGATAGTGGGGGCTTCTCAGGTACAACAACTCAGAATACCAGTTGCTCTGCAAAGTTTTCGTTCTCTCTAGTTGTGGTAACCGAGAGAGCCCGAGCAAGTGCTACCCGATAAGGGAGGCACAACAAGGGAAAGACAACTGCAGAAAAGCGATTGGTTGTAGGAGAGTGTGTCGGTGACAAGTACGCCGACAGGAGGGTGTGACTCCATCTGATTCCTTGTGGTACAAGGAGATCAGAGTTCCAGGTGGTCCATGTGGACTACTTCAGAGGCGGGAGACTTCTACCGCTCGTAGGACAGCTGTCAATCCTGATAGTCCTGGTGAGACCAGGAGCTGCACAGACATCATCCAAGACCAGAGGTGAAGACCGCGCAAGCCATGAGGTAATGCCGCCGAGTAAGCCTCGGGACAAGGTATGTCTCTACAAGCCATCCTTCCTATTGTATAGATGTTGTGATTCCTTCGTTCTGGGTTTGGGGAGAATAAAATTTTTGTTTCTGCTGCCTTCTCTGTCTCCCCTAGAACCCAACAATAAGGTGTCCAACAAAGGGATGGAAGTTGACCTGATAAAAATAGAAGTGATCTATAAACTACCTCCACCATGATTGGTGAAGGGAGTTGGGATATTTCTAGGACACGTCATAATTTGTCAACCATTTGTAAAAGGTTTTTTAAAAATTCCAAAACACTTTTCTAATAGTTAGAGAAGGATGCGGATTTCAAATTTGATGATTGACATCTCAATGTTTTTGAGGTTTTGACACAAAAATTGATTTCTGCACCCATGGTGGTGGCTCCAGATTGGAGTCAACCATTTGAGTTGATGTGTGTTGCATCTGATTTTGCAGTAGGAGATGTTCTAAGCCAACATAAGGATCGGGAAGTATCAGTAATTTTCGACGTATTTAGAACACTTAATGATGCACAATTGAATTATACCACCACACAACAAAAAGAACTTTTAATTGTAGTCTTTGCCTTTGATAAATTTAGACAATATTTCACAGGGGAAAAAGTGATAGTATGGACTAATCATATAGCTATTAAGTATCTTTTGCTGAAAAAGGATGCTAAACCAAGACTAATTAGATGGATTTTGCTACTATAGGAATTTGATATAGATATCAAGGACAAGGCTGGAGCAAAAAATGTGGTGGCATATTACTTATCTAGGGTGGAAAGAGTGGATGGATCTGGGCTGGAGGTACCCATTGTTGAGATGTTTCCTGATTAACAACTTTTTACCATGAGGAACAAGGATCCCTAGTTTGAACACATAGTTAACTATTTGGCATGTGGAGAGATATCGAAGGATTGGAGTTATCAATAGAAGAAACAATTCTTCCATTCTTTGAGATTTTATCTATGGTACGATCCCATCTTGCTTAAATAGTGCAGGGATAGCATTTTGAGGAAGTGTGTACCAGAGTGTGAGTTTGAGAGCATACTTGTTGATTCTCATTCCTTACCCACTGGGGGACACCATTCTAGTTCCAAGACATCTCTCAAGATTCTAGTAAGTGGTTTTTACTTGCCGACTTTATTTAAAGATGTTTACAATTATGTGTGGAGGTGTGATGCATGTCAATGGGCAAGTAATATATGTAGGAGGTGCAAAATGCCTCTTAATATCTTTCAGGAGGTAGAGGTATTTGATTTGTGGATAATTGGTTTCATGGGACCTTTTGTGTCTTTGAATTCTAATTTGTATATCTTTCTTGCAGGGGACTATGTGTCTAACTGGGTGGAAGCGATTTCAACTTGAACCAATGATGCACCAACTGTGTGTAAGTATGTGCAGGACCATATTTTCAACAGGTATAGGGTGTCTAGAATGATTATCAATGATGGGGGATATCATTTCACAAATAGGAAGTTTGGTGATTTATTTAGTATGGAGTGAGGTACATAGTAGGGACCCAATACCTTCCCCATACTCGAGGTCGAGTTGAGGTGTCTAATAGAGAAATTAAGATGATCCTAGAAAATATCGTCTTCACCAATAGCACTAATTAAAGTATACAATTAAATGATGTTGTATGGTCTTATAGGATAGCCTTCAAGACACTAATAGGCATAACCCGCTACACGCTAGTCTATAGATAAGCATGCCATTTGCCCATGAAGCTAGAGCACAAAGTCAAGTGGGCTCTAAGGAAGTTGTTTGATCTTTCTATCATAGGGAAGAAGTGGATACTAGACCTCAATGAACTAGATGAGATAAGAATAGATGCCTACAAAATTTCTAGAATCTACAATGATAGGAGTAACAAAATGCATGAGCACCATATTCTTCATAGGCTGTTTCTACCGGGCTAACAAATTTTACTATTTAATTCTAGGATAAAATTGCATCATGGGGTGGAGTGGACCTTATGTGGTCACCAAGACATATCCTCATAAAGCAATTGGAATCAGTGATGGTGCTAAATCCTTTTTGACAAATGGACAACACCTCAAACATTACTTTGGGCAAGAGATGGATCATGAGGAGGAAGACTTGAAGCTCATTGAGCTTCCTTGAGCATTTAAGAAACCAAAGATCGTCAAGCCTATGATGTAAAATAAGGGTGCTTCTAGGAGACAACCCATGGTTTAATTTTCTATTACTTACTTTTCATTTAAAATTATTTAGGAATAAATTTGCATCTACATTTTGAATTTTTTCATAGATGTAAATAGAGGTACATCGATGATTCTTGTTTGGTGTGTAGGCAGAAAAAAGTTGGTACCACTGACACACAAGTCGGTGGCACTGATAGACTAATAAAATCAATAGGGATGACATCAAAATTTCAGTACCACCGACAAGTAGGCCAAATGGCACCAACTCCTTGTAGGCAGAGTGGACTAATATTTCTACAAAAATTCGGTACAACTAACAAATTGCATCGATGGAACCGACATCCTTGAGAGAAAGTCATGCTCTAGGTTTGATACTGAGAGGAATTTCCCTCACACCAAAGAAGTGTGAAAAACAACACAACTCGATAGCACCGACTCCGTAGTAGGAGGCATAGGCACAATGATCCAGGGCATGTTCAATTCAGCTCGGTACCACCAACACAAAGTCACATTAACCTACCAAAATCAACTCATTACCACCAACATCTTGTCGGTGGCACTGACTCTTAAAGAATAGAATCCATGGGACCAATATCAATGATCCAGTTCATCCACATCCAAAGGTCGGTGGCATCAATTCAGACCAACATTTCAGAAGTCAGTGCCACCGACATAGAGCGATCCATGGGTTGGTACATCAATGGATCTTGGCTGCTGGTATCAACATATGACATTTACAAGACACATGTAGAGAGAAAAGTTAGTACCACTGATGCCCATGTTGGTGGCACTTACTCGGCAGGACATGGAGGTTTGACCCTTATATATAGGGGGATGCAAGGAGGGATATCCATTCACACGTAGAGCATTCCATTGCATTGCAGAAGGCATGCAGATCCCCTGACATCCTCAAGTCTTAATCGAGCTCTCTTTATGAATCACATTTCTCCCTCTGGCATCAATGTCTTCAAGAAGACAAGTGTCAGCAGTAGGAGCATCCAAGAAGATGGTACTGAAGCCATATTGGATGGATTTTATAGATGAGAACCAGAGGAAGCTCTTTTACAACATGATGAAGAGGGAGATCCTACCCACACGCTATTGTGACCGTGCCTTCCTCAATAAGAATAGCTTCACTGAGAGCCTCTGCCAAGTTTACAAAGGGTAGGGGGTGGTGGGTAGCCACCCCTTCTTTGGTGATTGACCCACCTACTTGAAGATTTTATATGAGTTTCTTACATCACTGGAGGTATGTTGCATCCTCGAGAACAAGGAAGGATGGGAAGAAGGGTGGATCAAGTTCTTACATCACTTGAGGTATGTTGCATCCCCGAGCATGGGGAAGATTGGGAAGAAGGGTGGATCAAGTTCAAACTCTACAACACCTCCCACCACCTCACATTAACAAAATTAAATGCAATCTATGGGTGGCCAGTGGGCAGAGTATGGTTCACCCCCAATGACTTTGACAACACCTTGGCATGGAGCAAAGTGATAGTCCATCCATGAGGGTTCACTACAACTGGCACCGGGCCTTGGTGAAGGACATTGAGAATCCATTTGTCTAGATTCTACACTGCTATGATATTTTCCATATTCACTGAGGACAAGGGAAGCCACATATGGATGACATGTATGTCCTGTAGGAGATTCTTACATTGGGGAGAGAGAAGATAAATATCTGATCATTCTTATTGCAACACATGCTAGCAGTGAAGAGGCAAGCTCAGAGGAAGCCTCCAATCCACTTTTGGGGGATGGGTTATGCATTTGAATCTCCATGTCCACCTAGATCTCTCCAAGGATGCCACCATCAAGACATACACAATGCTCGACTTCAAGCATTTCAAGAGGTATCACCTCATCTCCAACTACAAAGGGATGGTGTATGCCTATTGCAAGATCAAAGGGCTATTGAAGGAAAGGGCTCTCCCTGACTGCATCTTTCACCTCCGAGGAGTGTAGTTCCTTAGATGGTCAGTATGTTTGATGCAGTACTGATCTGAGAGGAGGAGGATGAAGAGGAGTAGCCAAGTCAACAGAATAAGCAGAAGAAGAAGATGTAGATTAGGAGGATGCCATTTCCTTTCACACAGAGGTGACATCTACACAGGAATTTGCATAGATACACAACATCTAGCTCTACAACTTCACCGCCTCCACTGTCTGGAGATTCCTTCTCTATGAAGGGTATGTATAGGATGTTGCAATCTATACGATAGGGACAAAAACAACATATAATTATCTTGGAACAAATACATGGGGTCCAAGAGCGGCTATTATACCAACAGAGGGTGATCTACTGCAACAAGTGCCTTCTCCTGGCCAACTAGGAGAACATGCACACATGCATGAAGGGAATTGTGAACTACCAGTAGCCACTCTATGACCATTATTGGAGAGAGGGCCACTTTTTT
The DNA here is from genome assembly GCA_963693085.1 of Alisma plantago-aquatica. Classification (NCBI taxonomy): domain Eukaryota; kingdom Viridiplantae; phylum Streptophyta; class Magnoliopsida; order Alismatales; family Alismataceae; genus Alisma; species Alisma plantago-aquatica. The sequence goes on along the minus strand of OY856409.1, from coordinate 1,060,901,445 downwards.
ATCTACACTCAACCACCTCCTATTCCAGCAAACCCACCCATGTTCATTGACACCTTTCCCACCCTGATTCCAAAATGCATCTAGGAGCATTTTAGCCACTGCCAACATTCTAAGCACATGGTACCCACATTCCACCTCTTTGTTTGGATTTTGACTATGATGACATAGTCAAGTTCAAGATTTGGGGGGTACTGTAACGTCTTTTTCTTTTATCTTTTATTTTCTATTAGTTGTTTTGTTTTTGCAAGTACACGATCCATATCTAAATAGTGTAAATTATGGAGCTTAATTATCATGATTTCATATATCATCAAGGAGAAATGTGTTTCATGCCTTTGCAATGAAATTTAAAATTCTTATAAACCTCCGGTAGTATCCTACTAATACCAAAAAACTACAGACTTCAGTCGGTGTCTTCAGTTGCTCCCACTCTGCAACTGACTCCACCTTCTTGTGATCCACTGAGACTCCTTCCGCCGATATCACATGTCCTAAGAAAGTCACTTCCTTCAGCCAAAACTCACACTTACTGAACTTCACATACAACTGATGCTGGCGAAGGAGAGTCAACGCTTTTCGAAGGTGATGTTCATGTTGTTGATTGTCCCGACTATAGAGATCCCTACTATGGTTGAATCGTAATTTCATTTTCCAATCTCTTGTACTTGTGGTAATGCCTTGTAAGGTTATCGAAGGTGAGTGAATCGACAACCAGTCTTGAAGTAACTATGGTCCTCCTTCATCTTAGAAAAGAGAAAGAGAAGTGGTGACTTTCATTCAGTCACGAGTAAAGATGGTGTTACAATTTTTTGATAGAGGCCCTATAAGGGAATAGTGTTGATCTCCCATGACCAAGATCTAAAGGAGAATGGTTGGATCTTTATATTTGATGTTACAACTATGATTGTAAATTGTATTCCCTATTAAATATTTTGATAAGGATTGTTTTCCCAAATCTAGTAGTTGCCAACTAGGTGCATATTAGAAAATCTTTTTGGTTTTTGAACCACATGAAATAACCATTTTCGTCTTTCTTACTCTTCCTTCTTTACTTTTGTTATTTTCATCATGAAATTGTTACTAATGAATGTTTGCTTGTTTAAAATTTCTAAAGTTATCTATATAGTTGATTCAACCCCCTATAGACTATATTTCAATTGTTATCAGTGTAGTGCTTCTAGTACCTTTAAATGAAGCTAGAAGTATAGGAGATAACATTACATGAGTGCTTGACTTGGAAATAGTTCACAACCACCACACTAAAACTCCAATTTTTTAGGGAACAAACTATCTACATTGGAAGAGGGTGATTGAATTTCTAATACAAGGGATCAACCATGATATGTGGAAGATGATTGTTAAAGAATACAAGTCATCTATAACTCTACTCAAATAATAGGATACATAAATAACAAATAATTCTATGCTTAAAGCTAAACAAATAAGTATTACTTATTCCAAATTTACTTATCTTGAGTATAAAAAATTATCATGTGATTCCAACATTTGAGATATACAGAAAGCCATTGATTACCTATGAGGGAATAACTAAGTCAAAGAATCCAAAATCAATAGCTAGCCACAAGTTAGAATTATTTTGGATGGAAAAGAAAGAACTCATTGCATATATGTATTCTATATTATTTTTCCTTATTGATGGTCTAACATCCCTTGGAAAAGAAGCTATAGAAAAAAATAATAGGTTACCAAGTTCTTGATATGTCTCACTCCAAGGTATGAAAGGAAGTCACCCTAGTGGAAGAATCTAGTGATCTCAATACCTTGAAGATTAAAGAGTTAATTGGCAACCTTGAACCATTCAAAGTCAAGTTAAAAGACCAACCTAATAGAGACTAAAAAGATATCAAGTTTACTTGTTATATGTAAAAACCAAGTGAATAAGCCACTAATGAGGTAAATTTACTTGATATCTCAAAATAAGATCTCACTGATATGCTCTCCTTCATTACAAATAAAATGCTAGATTATGGAAGTAGTCACAAGAAATTATCTAAGATAGTGGGTCATATATAAGACAAAATTAATGATCCCACTTGTGAACTTGATGATCTCAAATCAGCTCCCTCCACTAGTAGTGATTTTTTTTCTCTCAAATATATTATAGATGTTATAGATATTGATAATTCTTACTTAGCTAGATACCAAATTGCTCTCATTGATAAATTGCATGCTTACCAAACTCAATATATCATATGCAATCATGAGGATTACAATCACATATGTGAAGAAAGAACAATCTTTCTTCAAGAATTGTAACCCTTGAAATGACAAATTGTGATCTACTAAGAGATGACAAATTCTAAAAATATACAATCTCCAAGTTCCAAAATGACATGCATGGTTTAGACAACCTACTTCATCATTCCTATGAATAAGTAGGTATAATTTTTCATTGCTACAAAACAAAGCATCATCACTAAAGGAAAGATACATCAAGCCAACTAGGAGGCCAACAAATCATCCAAAAATCCCATGTTTTTGTTCCTTCTACAGTCATTTTGGTCATGTTGTATACCAATGCCATTAAAGGAAGGGTAACCCAAGGAAGTCTTTACAGATCCCAAAAGCTTCCCCACTTATTTGAATCATCTATTATTGACATGAAACATGTGATCTAGTCCTAGTGACGGACATGTATGTATTTTTGTAACTTGTATTTTTCTTGCTTTATCATTGAATATTTATTAATTACATGACAGAATTGGATGGTTCTATAAAATTATTCACTTATACATATTTGACCCATCTTCCTATCAAGAGGAAGGAGTCAAATGAACATCTTAATGGTGAGATTGAATACCCAGATTGAATTAGAGTTCAAGCCGCCCACCCATAACAAATCGGAGGTTGGGTCACAAGTCGCACATAAGCCACCAACTGGTCAAATAGAGACAAAATTTGACCATAGTGATCCAAGAGTCCCATGTGGAAGGCATCTCACTTAATAAATCAAAGGTACACCGGGGATAACAGGCTGATGACTCCCAAAAAATAGCACATAGAACCATCTACACTTTGGTGTTTGGTTTTATGGCCTCAGAGTAGGCAACGGAAATAAAAAAAATTACTGGACATTAACCCATAACAGGAGATTGCATCAATGACTATGTAATGGGAAGGATGGTTTTAGTGAGATATACCTAGTCCTGGGGCTTGCCCAGTGACAATACCTCACAGCCATGTGCGGTCTTCAACGCCATGTCTTGGATGGTTTCTGTGTAGCTCCTAGTCTTCTCCATGAAATTTGGCCTCTACCACGGATTGCAGCTGACGTGTCCTCCTGAGTGGAAGACATCTCCTACCTCTGTAGGTAGTCCACATGGACCACCTAGAACTCCTTCCATTCTAGAAGAACTGGTAGGAAGGAGATGACCCTCTTGTTGATGTACTATCACCAACCTACTCTCCCGAACTCAGACTTCTTTTCTATAGTTGTCTTTCCCTAGTTGTGCCTCCCTAGTCGGCTAGCACTTGCTCGGTCTCTCTTGGTTACCAGAAACAGAGAGGATAACAACTATACAGAGAAGTTGATGTTCTAAGTTGTGTGCTATGAGAAGCCCTCGGTACCCCTCTATTTATAGTAGAGGACAGGGTGAGGGTTCCCAATATGTTCAGGAGTAGAAGGATCCAGAAATTCTATGAATAACTTGCACTACGACAGATGAACTGATCATTTTACAAGTGAACTGGTTGATTGGGAGTATGAGCGAATCGGTTCATAACTAAACCAGTCATTTGGGCAGGTGAGCTTGTCAGTTCACCCAATGTACCAATCGTTTCACTTCCCAAACTTTCTCGCAATTGTCTTTCCTCAATAGTTTCCAATTATTACAAAGATTAATCCTTATTCCAATCGGATTGAACAAGTGAAACATGAAAGTTTTCTTCCCATCAAGCAAATCCTTATTTCCTTAGTTGACATAACTATAAGCTACCTGGTTAACCAAGTGAACCGATCGGTTGGCTCACACCATCCGATTGGCTCACAAGGGTGAACCGATCGGCTGGCAGTCTTGACATTGCCAATGCAGTCTCCAATCAACCTGGCACTCTAACCAGCTAGTTCAACACTTGAACTTGATAGTTCTGAGTCCAGTTAGTCAATTGTATGCTTAATTGAGTACCTAAACACCTTTAGTATCAATCTAAACATCATTCATGGACAATATCCTCTTCCAAGGGTATCCTATGTGTGTGACCCTATAGGTTCCAATTTACGTTGGCAGTGAATGTTCATAACAACTTATGGCATCACAAGCAATGAGCAGAATCTAGTAACTCATCATTGCTACCCAAGTAACTCAGAAAGTTGGAGAACAAATTCAACCTACAATCTGTGATTAGTGTTACTGTGATCATATAGCTCCTTTGTCACTGACGTCCGGATGAACTCGAGGCATGGAACGTCATTGTCTTCAACATTCAATCCATGTTCCTTGACCTAGAGAAGACTGTCTGAGATGTTGTGAATTCACATCATATATTGAATCACATGAGTATGGCCATACAATTCTCACTCTTGTTTATCAAGGGGCCCTGGATATCATATTCCTTGTAGGAGGGACAAATCTCATCTCTATCACTCATAGTCTATCCCCATGTGTCAAAGTCACGCAACCATCACCTTTATAATACCCATGTTTCAGGAATGCGTTTGATGATGTCAAAGTGTACCCAATGACATGTGATGAGTGCAGTGATTTTAGATCTAAGAACCACTATCACCACTATCACTATGAGAGATGATTGTGACTACCATTCCATGGTATGCATGTATCACTCTCACGGTGGGTCTATCTGATATACTATTCTCTAACATATATCTGTGTTCTTGACTAGATATCATATATCAAGACTAATGAGACTCTTTCATCAGTAAACACACACTCTAGTCTTATGTATTATTGTTGTCTATTTTTCTTCCATAGTAATATCTGACTAGGGACATAACAAGAATGTATGTACTCTTATCATACATATGGTCTCATTGTTCAGGTCCTCAACCTGAAGACATATGTCATTAAGTCACATAATTATTTAGACATCTATCATGTATGTGTCATCATCTCATGACTGAGACAAACATAATAGATGGAATTTCCTTTATCATTATCAAATCAAGTATCATATGCCTCATTGAAATCATCATATGATTGTCTCTCTGTGCATACTATACCAACAGACTCCCACTTGCACTTAAATACAATCACCCATGAATCATATTCCAAGTGATCTTAACATGTCCATCATATTTCTATTGTATAAGTGCTTTTATATCGGGTAAGAAACATATGTTTTAAGTCAATATATTGCACGTTTCACATCCCCTCACTGTACAACAACTCCTAGGAGATGGAAGTGTCGTAGTATGCTATTTGAAATTCCCTTTCCTAATCAGTAGATCAATTATTGTCACAATATTACTACTGAGTTACCAATGGTTGAAGCCTCCCATAAGTTCATCCATATGAACTTCTAGATGCATACAATATCCTTTACAGTGTTCTTAACACTAAGGTACTCGACTTCTTATTGTAGAATTAATCAGTTGTCTTATGTTGGAACATTTCCAACTAATAATTCTTATTCCATGGTCAAACACAATTTTGTCATTTCGGAAGCTTGCATCAGTGTAACTCTTTACACACAACTCTTCCTTATTACCATAACTAAAGAACTAATTCTTTTAGTACATCACAAGTACATAAAGATGTCCTTCATGGTATTCTAGTAACTCTTACTGGAGTTCGACATATATCCATTCGTCATGTCTAATACATACAAGATAATTGGATATTTATATCATCTTATCATACAAGATGATGATTTCATATCATCTTGTCATGTCCAATACATATAATATGATGAGTTTGTATATTCTTATCATGTCTAATACATACAAGATAATTAGTTCATATTTTCTTGTCATGTCCAATACATACAAGATAACGAGATGAATTCATATGTGATAGATCCAATTGTGAATGCATATGGAATCTATCCATGTGTTCTTTATTCTTCATAAGAATTGGGACACTTGGCTCTTGAGAGACAAATTCCATGAAACATGGACTAGTTCTCTCCCACCATGCTGAACTCATTTAGCATCTAGCCAAAGTATGTTCCCTTTCCTGGGACAAGAAGCCCTCTTGGTCTATCTCTATAGATCTTGATTCCCATCACATAGGATGCTTCTCTAAAAACCTTTTAGAATGCACTTCGTTGCTAGATTTTGTAGTTAAGGATGATGCTCCCCATCAATATGTGGAATATATATATATATATATATATATATATATATATATATATATATGCTCCCACTAAATTCTTGTAATCAGACATTACATCTTCATTCAGACTCAAGTCATATTCTTTGACTATCTTGTCAAATTGAAGATCCAGATTTGAGGTTCTTGCTTCAATCCAAAGATTGATCTATGCAGCTTTATAGACTTTATTTGCATTATTGGATTTATAAAACCTTTAGGTTGTGTTACATACACATCCTGCACAATATTCCATTTAAGGAATGTGGTTTTAACATCCATATGCCAATTCTCATAGTCATATTAAGCTATATTGGCAAGCATTATCCAGATGGATTTATCCATGGTAATTGCTGAAAGGATTTCATCATGTTCAACACCTTGAACTTGTTAGAAACTCTTTTCAACCAACTTACCATCCATGTCAGTCTTCTTTTGGAAGACCCAAAAGTACCCTATGGGTTTTACCCCTTCAGGTGGATCAACCAAGGTCATACTTTGTTGATGTACATGGAGTCCATCTTGTATTTCATGGCTTCAAGCCATATTCTAAGTTTTTGGCTCTCATTAGCTTCTAGGTAGATCGTTGACTCATCATATGATCAACTCACTGCCTCCTTGTCCATAAGATATCATATATCATTCAAGCTTTAGGCATGTTCTACCAAACCATGAGTTCTGTGTGTTACTTAACGAACTTTGAGATTCCATAACATTTTGTGATTCTCTTTATTCCGAATATAAAGCATTTTCCCAAAAGGAAATTTGAATTTTTATCTAGTAATCACACTCTGACTTATGAAGGTTTGATTCCTTCTTTATGAAACACTTCTCTTGATACACTATCATTGTGTTTCAGATGGAGTCCATCATGATACATTATCATGATCTTCCAGAAGGTTCTCAAACTCTTGGTTCATAGTATTTCCATATCGATCATATCAAAATTTATTACTTATGCCAAGTTTATTATGTACTTCATTTATGATCTCCTTGAACACTTCAAGAGATTCATGTTTGTATTTTATTAAATACAAACTACCATATCAAATGAGGTCATCAGTAAATACATTGAAGTACTAGTGATTACCTTTAGCATTTATTCTAAAAGGTCTATATACATCTATATGTATAATTCTTAATAGAATAATCGTTCTCCTACTACATCTAGTGAAGAAACTATCATATTGCTCAATGAAAGAGATTAGCATGTCTCTATTGGTTAAGCAACCAAAAGAGTCTAGATATCCATCATATGGATTCCATAAATGCAGTTCCCATTTATGCGCTCTAGATGACATCGCCATAGACATTCAAGTTTGAGTTATTTATGCCATTCATTATATGTGTCATATACATTTGTCTCTTCAACTCTCAAGAATAGTTAGTGAGAGATAGGCATTGCCATCAAAGATCATATCTTTAAAATGAAATATCAATCCATTACATTCTTGTCCATACAAGATGCATGATGATTTCATTGATGGTAGATGTATAATAGAAATTCACTAATTCTATTATATGCCCATGAATGTCATATTATAACTGTAATGGTAGCAACACTTGTTCTGCATAGTTTCTAGGTTACTTCCTCTCAGGTCCTAAAGTAGATATCTCTATCTCTTTCTTCTGCCTGAGATCCTGTATAAAGATTTCAGTTCCCTTTCTAATGTCATATAGGTGACAATGGTGGCACTTTCTTTCCTTATCTTTATAAGTGAAAAAGGACATATTCCCTTTTACACTTACCCCTTCTCCATATCTAGAGTGATGAAGATTTTGATCGTAGCTTGGCTTCATAACACTTCTTGACCTTGCTTTAGTCAATGGACTTTACTCTGCTGGTCATTATCACAGGTTTTGTCCTTTCTTCACTCATTCTTTGGCATCAACATGCCAAGCTTTTCAGACAGTGGTTTGGCCAAGTTTCTTAACATTTGATACACTTCCTATATGATTCACACAAAAATTTGTAGAATCATATGTTTGGTCAACTCTTACCCTATAAGAAATAACAGTTAATCTTTATGCACAATCATATTGAGCATATGAGTTATACTTGACCTCCATCTGTCTGATTATACTCAAACAACGCTTTGAAGACATTATAGCTTTCACACTTTACATGATTCTTAAGATGTATAACCATCTCAAGAATGTACATGCTTCAATCTGTTTATGCAAGTCATAGGTCATATAGCTCAGGAAAAGGTTCTTGATGTCTTAGGCATCATTGGCATACTTTAAGTAAGAATCCAATTTTAGCCTTAGGCTCATTTGGAGTGGTTCAACTGGCTCTGGTCTTGCAAGGACTTTAGAGTTTACACTCACCATTGAGAAAACTTCTCAAAGGTCCCAAACTAGATTTTAAGTCTATCCTATTTATGAACATATCACGACGATAATGTATTTTTGTTTGTCATTTGGATTCTACAAAAGAATTTTGCAACTTTTTAAAACATTTTTGATTTGTTTTTTTGATAAATTTTATGATATTAATTAGGCCTTTAATTATTTTCACTCCCACGATTTTTTTCAAATCGATGACCCTCATGTATCAATTTGGAAGATTGCAACGTACAATCTTGTAGTGGTCAAGATCCATATTTCATCAAATTATGAGTCAGCTTTGACTGATCGCCCACAAATTGACTATTTAGGTAGGCCATCATGCCAATTGCATCATATGCAACTATTAGATAGATGATATGTGCAACTCTTTGCCATAATCATCTTCATGCCTCTGAGCTTGGGCTCTCCAAGTCACCAGTTAAGTCTGACCCAAAAGCCAACACGATAGATATGCACCATGCTTTGTGCAAATCTACATATCTACCAACACACTTCCATGAGATGGACGGTGTACCATGCTTTGTGCAAATATATACTTGATCAATCAAGATTTTCATGTGTGCCACTTATGGAAGGCATCTAAGACTAATATTGTTTTTAAGGAATTTTATATAAGTACATATACATATCCAATCACCACATTATTTTAGCACGTATCATATACATGTTATAACCACAAGAAGAAACATGCAATTTTAATAAAGGCAATGATTACTGCCATCCTATTGTAATTCTTTGGAGCCATAAGGAATTATGGTCATTTAAGGTCTACATCATATTGTTGATGAAGATCTTTGTGCTTGAGCCATTCTGGGTTGATTGACTCATTCTATGACATGGTCGACTCACCTCCTGGTCAGTTGGTTGGTTGGTCTAGCCTCTAATGTCTGGACACCTCCAACAAGTGGTTGGGCCATCAGTCAGTCGATCCAAATCCTTCACAATCCTCCTTAGTCCTCCAAGCAGTCGGCTCGTCTGGTAATGAGTGTCTTCTTCTTTGATGTAACAAAAAATAAACTATCCTACGTTTACATAATCTTTGGGAAACCTCGAGTTATATTCAAGGGGAGCAAAGGTAGAAGAGAAAGGATCTCAAGTTATCTTGAGTTACATGTGGAATAGAAGGTAGAGGCTCGGTATGCAAACCAAGATACAAACAACCATAACCAACCAAGCACGCATAGGGTTTATAGGCCATAACCATGCTACACATCTACCATCAAAATTATTTTAGGGCGACGCGTATCGATTGCATATATATCATATCATATATGTATATTAGTTTGTGGTCGCATGTGGTCATTAGTCAGATATGCACATTAGTCATTTTAAATATTCACGTCATATTCAATAAATAAATGATGATAAAACCAAAATCTGATCATATCGATTTATCCCAAAACACAATACGTTGATGTGTCTCTGATACCACTGTTTGGCTTTATGGCCTCAAAGTAGGCAGCGGAAACAAAAAATTTACTAGCCATTAACCCGTAACAGGATATACCATCAACGACTATGTAATGGGAAGGATGGTTTTAGCAAGATTTACCTGGTCATTGGGCTTGCCCAGTGGCAATACGTCCCAGCCATGTGCGCTATTCAATGCTATGTCTTGGACGGTGTCTATGCAGCTCCTGGTCTTCCCCATGGACTATGGCCTCCACCATGGACACTGGTTGACGTGCCTCTGTAGATAGTCCACACAGACCACCTGGAACTCCTGTCATTCTAGAAGAACTTGCACGAAGGCGATGACCCTCATGTTGGTGTACTAGCACCAACCTACTCTCCCGAACTCAGATTGCCTTTTTACAGTTGTCTTTCCCTCGATGTGCCTCCCTAGTTAGGTAGCACTTGCTTGGGCTCTCTTGGTTACCAGAACCAGAGAGGACAACAATGTTATAGAGCATCTAATGTTCTGAGTTGTATTCAGAGAAGCCCCCAGTACCCCTCTATTTATAGTAGAGGGTAGGGTCAGGGTTCCCAGTCTGTTCGGGAGTAGAAGGATCCAGAAATTTCATGAATAACTTGCACTGCGGTAGGAGAACCGATCATTTCACAAGTGAACTGGTCGGTTGGGAGTGAGAGCCGATCATTTCATAACTGAACCGGTCGTTTGGGTAGGTGAGCCGATCGGTTCACCTTGTGAACCAGTGATTTCACTTTCCAGACTTGCCCGCAATTGGCTTTCCTCAATCGTTTCCAATTAATGCAAAGATTAATCCTTATTCCAATCAAATTGAACAAGAAAAATGTGAAAATTTTCTTCCAACTGGGCAAATCCTTATTTCCTTAGTTGGTAGGACTGTGAGACGACTGGTTCACCAAGTGAACTGGTTAGTTGTCTCACACCAGCTGATCGGCTCACAAGGGTGAACCGGTCGGTTGGCAGTCCTAACATTGCCAATGTAGTCTCCAATCGACCTGACACTCTAACCAGCTAGTTCAACACTTGAACTTGATAGTTCTGAGTCCATTCAGTCAATTGTATGTTTAATTGAGTACCTAAACACATTTAGTATCAATCTAAACATCATTCATGGACAATATCCTCTTCTAGGGGTATCCTATGTGTGTGACCCTATAGTTTCCAAAAAATGTTCATAACAACTTATGACATCACAAGCAATGAACGGAATCTAGTAACTCATCATTGCTACACAAGTAACTCAGTAAGTTGGAGAACAACTTCAACCTACAATATGTGATTAGTGTTACTGTGATCGTATAGTTCCTTTGTCACTGACATCCGGATTGAACTCAAGGCATGGAACGTCATCCTCTTCAACATTCAATCCATGTTCCTTGACCTCGAGGCATGGGTCTGTTTGATACATTATTCTCTAACATATATGTGTGCTTGACTTGATACAATATATCATGACTAATGATACTTTGTCATCAGTCAACACACAGTCTAGTCTTATGTATTACTATTGTCTATTTTGCTTCCACAGTAATATCTGACTAGGGACATAACAATAATGTATGTACTGTTATCATACATATGGTCTCATTGTTCAGGTCATCATTGATCTTCATGGTTACAATAATAATAGGTCAGACACAAAATTTGAGCCCATTTGTAAGAGTGCAAGTCACTCATCTAAGGACAAAACAATTGACGCACAAAACTAATTTGAAATACATGATTTTGGCCTCCTTTATATGCATGCCCTATAAGTATCCAAATGAGCTGAAATTTATTATATAGTATGTTCTTAAGATATTTCAGAAGATCAATGGTTTAGATTTCCAAAATAATTCCTTAATGGTGGAAAACAATTGAGGTGTACAACTTCTCTGGTACACTCGAATGTATTCTAGCTTCTCTCTCTCTCTCTCTATATATATATATATATATGTATATGTATATATATATATATATATATATATATATATATATATATATATATATATATGGGCTCATCTTTAATGCCCGCACGGGTAGCTACCCACGCACACTTCCAGATTTTTTTAATTTTTTTTTTTTGCAATTCTAGAGGAGCATTTTATCTAGCTCCCCAAAAAATTTATCCAAAAATAATATCATTTGCACCCCCAAAATAAAAAAACCCGTCCATATATTTACTGACTGTATATTTTCTGTGTAGTTACTCTTTTGCTCTCAGAGTTACTATATATATCAATACAATTACTCTTTTGATTCAGAAGAGTTACTCCAGTGTACCATATAGTTACTTGTTTAACCCTGAGTTACTCCAGTGGGTAGCAAAAATCTGGCTACCCGCACGGGTAACGAATGAACAGCTTATATATATATATTAAGCTATAATAATTTCAATAAAAAATGAGTAACATATTATATTAAATAAAAAATTTATGTTAACCATAACGACCCTCACATGGGGTACCAAAATGTAAATTTGTAGGATTGGGTGATTGATAGTGGTTGTTCCAAACGCATGAGTAGAAATAAGAAAAAATTGAAAATTTTGGAAAAGAAGAAGAGAGGGACAATGAACTTTGATGACAATGGCTAAGGTAAAGCTATTGGCATTAGAAGTGTAGGTAACAATATACCCATCAGTAACGTTTTATTAGTAGATTGCTTGCATCATAACCTTATTAGTGTGAGTCACTTATATGATAATGGTTTTGGCATTTTTAATAAAAATGATGCATGTAGGCTTCTTTATAAAAAAAATTGTGATATTACCCATGAGGGTATAATAAATGGCAACTTATACATCCTTATCCCTAAGTCTAACTTCTCCCATCCAAGGTCAATGTTTCATAGACATTGAAGAAAATTAACTCCTCTAATATAGAAGACTTTTACATATAAACACAATCCTTGTCGACATAATAACCATACTTGACCTAGTTATAGGTCTTCATAAACATGAATTTGAAAAAAAAGAAGAATGAAAACCTTGTAAAAAAGGGAAACCTTCCAAAAGCCCATTCAAGTCCACCAGTATCTATCCAGTACTAGAAATTTAGAACTCATACATGAAACAAATAAGACCACAATCTCTCACATGATAAAGATATTTATTTTTTATTATTGATGATTTTGTAGATTTACTTGGGTCCACTTCTTATTTGCAAGACATAATACACATATATTCAAAATTATTTGAAATAGACTGTAACATTAGTTTCATCTTAGTGTGAGTACCAATAGGAGTGACCAATGTGGTAAGTTCAAAACCAATGAATTTAAAATAATTTGTGACCAGGAATGATATGGGAACAACTTCTCTTCAACAAGAACTCCCCAATAGAATGGACTTTCTGAAAGGAGTATTATATCACTTCAAGAAATTCCTTGAAAAAATCTTATTGAATATAACACTACAAAAGCCTTTTATATAGAAATAGTGAGCACATATTGATACATATAAAATCAAATGTTCTTCTATCCCCACCTTAAGAAGACATCCTATGATATTATATATAGAAAAAAGACCTAAAGTTTGAATACTTGCTTACATTTCACTCCACATGTTACTGTTATAGAAAAAATAATGATAGAGATAAATTTTATGAGATACATATTTATCTTTAGTCTTTTTCTACTTTAATTCTATTTTTCCTTTTCACTTAGTCTTATGTAATATGGACTTAAGTATAATAGGCCCATTAGTGTTTGTTATGTGCTTCCTTGTTGTTTCCCCTCCTATTTATAGGAGAGGGTTGTACTCCTATTTTTGATATAGAAAGATGACTATTCTCCATGCGGTATCAGAGCGGGACAGATAGCCGCCTCAAGACTTCTCCTTTCTAAGAAACATTAACATCGTCTCTTCTCCCATACCCTCTCTTCATATTTATCCTTATCCACCACTTTTGATCACACCAGGGGAGATCTAGTCTCTTCTCTAGCCATATCCTCTTCACAACAAGAGGATATAATAAGATTGCCTATGGACTTCCTAGCGGTCTTACATCCTAAAGATCGGTTGTTTGAAAAGTCATACAAAATCCTTTGGTGATCATCTATGACCACTTTCTATAGAGATTTGTCCACTTATTACTAAATGTGATTTTATCTCTCTAACATATCTCTATTTCCCTTGGTGATCCATAAGGTTCACCATCTATTCTGGATCTTATTCTGGGAAAAATATACTATTTTTCCAACCTTACCTACACGATGTGTCTCCGTGAGCTGCTACGAAACATTTGTTGCTGTTAAGATCTACCAAAAGTGACACGACTTGGCAATTTTTGACACGACGTGTCTAAAAACTCCAGTTCTATTCTACTGCAAGTGGCATGGCATGTCCACTCCCTAACACGGTGTGATATTGACTACCTACACATGTTTCTCTACTTCCTTTACTTCTCCATTATATCTTGTATTGGTATATTTTTGGGTCATCTTCTTCTGCTATTGGGATGTCTGAAACTCAACCCAAGTATGTAACTTCTACAAAATTTAATGACTCCAACTATGTGACGCCCATCACCACACAAAATGAGATTACTCAAAACAAAGTGTGAAACTAACAAAAATTAACCAGGCTACCAAAAAACACAGGAAAATAAAATTGATTTTGCATAAGAACAAAAGTAGGACATATTACGTTTGAGCCCACAAACTATGTCATATGTATTACATATCTCATGCCAAAAGGTATACACAGATCATTATTCAGTGGTTAACATGCCACCAACCTGTCACCTATAATAACCTATTCATATATACAAGCCGTATCTATACAACCATGAATACTGCCAAAAACTCGTGATGATATTCGACATCTACTAAAATCCCCCAAGGAATATGAACAATATGTATAATAGTTGGTTTCTCTTACCACATTATAATTCAAGAAATCAGTACAAAGACAAGGCAAAGGATATCCAATGTGAGGCTTGTTTAACCCTAAGCAATTATACTACATGACTGTATTACATCTTTTATTTGCCCCAAGAATTTGAGTTGTACCACCTCAAATCCAACTGATCACTATAGAGTCAAAATAAGTGCCATACAAGATCAATGGAAGAGCCAGAATCTGTGAACTCAGTATACAACTCTCATCAGTATGAGAGACAACCCAGAGGCATATTAGTTAACTGCCAACAGTGACATATAGTCAAGCTGAAAATAAATAACTAGTATGACCATGGTACATGTCATGACACTAGAGAATAGTCTCACACATGGCCGTTTAAAAAGAGTCAGATCATGTAGTTACACTATTGCCTTTCACAAATCACATCACCAAGAGGCATGACCACAGTCATCCTCCAAACCTGTAATTGTGGATGTAATGATGTATCATCGACTTGCACCCCTACATGTTCAAAAATATGTGCTCTGAGTTTCCCGTAGGAATGACTCGTTTAACCACCCAGCAAGTTATTACATTGGAATGGATCTATGGCATAGGGTATTGACACAATTGGGGTTTCACTTGATTAATTATGCGAATTAAGCGTCTTTTAGTGCATCAATCAAGTTATAAATGAACAAACCTTAAACAAGTTCTATAAAAACAACAGGGGTAAAGGTATTACTCCAGAAGTTAAAAAATGTATAAAATGAAACTTCTCACTTCATCACATCATACTTGTCTCACTGCCATTCACAAAGCCATCACGAACATCACATGTTACAACTACCATACAAGCCTAACATCAATATCACATCACCATGGGATATCAATGCCTCAATCACATATCTAGAGGATTTCACCTCAAATCTAGGCACAAGGCACTTGTCAACTCATTAGACCCAATCACATAATTTTTGCACATTCAATATCGCAGTATGCCTTAACAATACTCATAATCACCACCCTATATTATACAAGAATTCACCATAGCATTCACATAGCTATGACATTCATTCTGCCTGCAAGGTTACGGTTACATAAGTAGGAGAGAGAAAACACCATGATCATGCTAACCACTTTAAGCAATATAATCAAGTACATCATATGTTTCAAAATTAGGGTTGGGGTTTCATGTATAACCGATTAGGGTTTACAATTCAAAAATTACAACAATATTTATCAATTCCCACTTTCTTGGAACACATTAATGTTAAGTTTCATAATCATCCAAACGAAAAATCACCATGTTGCGACCAAAGCACATCATAACACATGCATCAACCAACATATCACGTGTGTAGTGACCATGGGTGGCTAACACCTTGTTGTGACCGCAACATCAGGTGTAGCAACCAACACTCATCGGTATGTGTTGACCATTCACCCAAGATGTGTTGCGACCAAAGCACATCTTCACCCAAGGCCCAAAGCCCTTCAACCGCAACATTGAACAATGGAGTAGTGACCAAGAAAAACGTTGCAACCAAAATAGTGGTAGCGACCATCATCATCTAGGGTTAAGGTTGTTGTGGCTGTGACAATCTCACACATTCCATGTCAATCGAAGCACTCACATAAGAAACAAACCAAGGAATGAACACAAGGGTGCAACGAACAAGGAAAGCAAGTAAACTGGAAAAATCAGACCAACTAGAGGGTATTCGACCGAAACAAGCTAACCCAAGAGCAAAAGGGCATGTCGATATCAACAACAACTTAGGTAGAAACCAAAAACATGAGTCAAGTATGAGTGTCATCCAAAAACACCAAGGGAAACATGCATCCACCAAAATAGGTGTAGAACACTAAGAAGACCTAGCATCACCATTTTCAATCCTTAAGGGAGCATGAACGTCAAACCCTAGAAGCAAAATCCATCATGAACAAACAAGAAACAGAACTAGGAGAGAGAGGCCCAAGCTTCAACCTCATGAAAACTGATTAAAACCTCAAGAAAAACATAATGGACGAACCATAGAAAGATGATAAAACTAAGGATCATGATGAATGCAATCACTGCACCTACACATCACTTAGAAAAATCAGGTACATAAAATTAGGGTTTAGGTGGGAGAACAACGTACTTGAGAATACTACAAAATCTTAAACCCTAAATCATAATCACTTCATCTAGCATATTATGAGCACATTTTAGAGATTATAATAGAAATATGCATGCAAGAAAAAGGTGCAATAATACTAGGGAGAAGAGTTATATATTCCTCCTTATGTAGAGAATCAAGCTCCAAGATCACGATCTCCAAGAAAGTGAAGGAAGCTCAAGCTAAGAGCAACACCATGGCCAAAAGATCACCTCAAAAGAGATTGACACCATGGTCAAAGAAGGGCTCAAGAAAGAGGGTGAAAACCCTTGGCCAAACAAGAAGAAGAAAGAAGAGAGATTCTTCTCACTTGGGTACCACCATGGTCAAACCATAGTCTCTAACCGTTGTGGAGAGAAGATCTTCAAGATAGCCACCATGGTTGCACCATAGTCTCACGAACAAGGAGGAAGAGCTAAGGTGCAAAAGAAAATGAGATCAAGGGTTCAAAACCACTTACCAAGAGAGAATATCACCAAAGATCACCACAAGGAAGATGATCAAGCTCAATATCACCACATCCAAGGTTGGTCGGACACCAAATCTCCAAGATCAGTCCTCTTTGATCCATAAAGCTTCCAAGGACGAACACAAGAGAGTGGAGAAGGAAGACGGCCAAACAGGATACTTGCATGTCAAGGACAGGGGTTATATACTAAAGGTAGGAGGGAAGCAAGGGGGTTATGAGGTGTCAACATAAGAGAGCACCAAAATGACACTTATCCACCAAGGAAATAGTCATGTAACCTCTTAAAACATTCATGAATCGAAGGTTGATACAACCAAGGTGGTGTAGTGACCACTTAGGTTCACTACACACCTTATCGTGATCAAAATAGAACTAGGAACACATATAGAACTGGTGCGTCTCTGCCAATGGTGTTACACACTACTCAATTGGAGTTTGAATAGATGTAACCCGCCAAATAGAAACACACAGTGGATTAAAATTTCAAATTTATAAAGGACCTAAGCTTAACACACTCGCTCAAACCAAAACACTACACCTGTAAGCGCACGTGGTTGTGTCATAGTATAGGAGGATGACAAGTATAGGGTCGATCCACAGGGAGAAAAAGGGGCACTAGAGCTAGGTTAATTTTTTTGGCTAGGTTCCTATTGCAGAGTCTAGGGTTGAAGTGTTTGAAGGTGATTTGTTGATTACACTAAGGGTTGGATAAGCAAGCAATTAAAGGAAAGTAAACAAGATTAAAACCTAAGTTAACCTTAGACAATTAATTCTACTAAGCAAGAAAAGACAAAGAAAGGAAATGAAAGAACAGTCTACACTCAGGCAAGCAAGAAGAAGTCTACACTACACTAAGCTAGAAAATAGGGCAAAAGAGCAATTAAAGACCTTAAAATTACAAGAACAAAGTAAGAACAAGGCAAGAATCTAACTAAGCAAGTAAAGAACTAACTAACCTAACACTAGCTAAGCAAGATGGCAATTAGGATTTTAAAGAAATTAAGGGAAATGTGGGTTGTTTAGGGGATGCACTTATAAATTAGGTTGGGGGTGACATATGAACATAATGATTTCATTTAGATTATCAAACCAAACAACAAGCTAGAGAGTCTAATGAATTATCCTAAACTACTTACTGGCCATGGATATGCTAGGTTGTGTATAGGAGAACTAGTCCCTAACACTCCCTACTACACTTGCGAGTCTTAATAGGGTTAGGATTTAGGTGTAATTCAATTAGAGTCTAAACAAGCCTAGGTTTCTAGGTTAGATGATCTTAAGATGATTAGGGGTTGAGGTCAGTGATGGGAGTGGAAGTGAGGTTTTAGTCCTCCCATCACCCACATTCTAGCCTTGAGAAAGCTCAATGCTAAGCACACCAAATTCATCTAAACTAGATACTTAGGTATCTCAACTAGGGCTAGGAGAATTGATTAGAATGCAGGAGGATGGGCAGCTAGCTACGGATCCAAGAATTGGACCTAGGAGCAAATCCCAAAATTCACGCATATAAGCAATTTCTCTAAATTCCTAGGTGATTTTAGGCACAAACCAATAAGAAATTCATGAAGAGTGAGATATAAATAGAACCTAATTATTAGAAAATGAAATTATATTGTTTACATATCATATTCCCCAAACATGGTATCAAAGTAGCATTTTTCACCCCAAACAATCCACCCAAGGAGCCTAGCTACTCATAGCAATGCAAACTACAAAAAGAAAGGAGAAAGAGGTAGAAGAAGCCATGGATCTCAGTGTAGATGAAGAAATCCTCCATTTCAGCTGTTGTAGGACGTCCTCCTCTCTCCTCCAAGGTGCAATGGCATGGGATGATGGTGGAGTAGGGTCAAAACACTAGGAATCTAGGGTTTTAGTGGTGGACACGGTAAAATGGGGTGGAATGGAGGTGGAAATGGAGTGGAATGGGTGGAATGCAAAAATGGGGATCTAATAGAGGTAGAAGGTAGCTAACCTCATGCTAGATCCACCAGCTAGGTTTATATAGGAGTGGGGGAAGCAATAGGTCAAGTAGGGGTAAAGTGGGAAATGTAGTGAAAAAGTAGCTAGGTTTTTGTGAGTAGCACGACTGTGGTGGGGAAGGGTGAGAATGGTCATGGTGGTGTGGAATGACTGAGGAGATAAATGAGGAAAAATCATAGGAACTTGGTAAAAAATGTACATGAAGTAACACAACCATGGTGGTCACCACGACCGTGGTGGGGCTAGGGTAGCACGGTTGTGGAGGTCACCACGGTCGAGGTGGCTTGAAACACACTACCTATTCTTGGCTCCACGTCCATTCTACATCAGCTATCACACGGTCGTGCATGGTGCACAACCGTTCTGGGTTAGTCCACCATGTCCATTCTATGTGGCACAACCATGGTGATCTCTGCACTTTCTTGAGCTGACTCTGTTGTCTTTGGATGAGCCAGCATGACCGTTTTGAGGTACCACGGCCATGCTAGTCTCTATTGCAACACTTTGAGTGGATTATTTGGATTCACTTGGACATATTTGCTTCAATGGAGCTTTGGACACTAGGGCTAGGTCAAGGGAGCAGCATACTTCACTTTAGGCCTCTCCCAGCATAGAGAAACCCTAGGATCACTCATTCTCTCCCTTTCTTCCATCAAGTGTGGTCCAAATGCCTGAATAATATGCAGATAATGTCCATAAGTGCATTTTATACAAATATGCATATTAAGGGATGTAACATGTAATCTAACAGGTATAGATGTGATTGAAATGCAATATGATACAAGATAAAGCCCTAAAATAGGGCTGAATCAACGATTGTTACACAAGATCACCTACTCAACATGGTCAAAACACTCCACTAAAAGACAAACCCCTTCCACCGAACCACACCTAGGTCACCATGGCCGAAGAAAAAAACACCTAGGGTAGGTGTTACAGTTGCAACACACATCCAAGAGTGGTGTTGCGGTCGCAACACACACAAACCCTAGTATGGTCGATACACATCAACAAGGCAAACCCTAGAAACCCTAATCTCCCAATGTGATGTCACATCGTCAACCATGGTCTAAGAAAGGCACCCCTATGCATATTTCACTCTCTCAAGATGACAAGATATAGAGGGCACACTCTACATGTGACAATTGTAGGATAACCCCTACCCATGGGTAAATTGCAATTTGGTCCAAAATAAGCATATCAAGCTCAAGAATCACCCAAACAGGACCAAACTGAAAACATAATCTTGTCACATGTTATAAAAGCGTCTAAAAAGATTAGATTTAAGTTGTAAGAATCTTATTAAGCAAAAAAATCAAGTTTTATCCCAAAATCCAGGTCAGGGGTCTTACAACCATAAACCCCTAATAAGGATTTTTCCCCTGAAATCCTACGTGAAAAGAGATGGGTAATTCCTACACATCTATTGCTATAGCTCCCATGTGGCTTCCTCAACACCATAGTGATGCCACAATGCATTAACCAAAATGATATCCTTCATCTTGAACTTCTTGATCAATCTATCAAGGATCAAAATGGGCCCCTCAACATACAATACATCCTCAACCAGCTCAACTTCCACGGGCTACAAAACTAACTCAGTGTCGGGGTGGCACGTCCTCAACATCAAAACATGGAACATTGGATGCAACCTATGCAACATAGGTGGAAACTCCTATTTATAAGTCACCTTCCCAACACTTGCCACTATAGGGTAATGTCCCATAAACCTAGGAGCCAACTTACCCTTCTTCCCAAACCTCAAAACACCCTTCCAAGGATAGACCTTGAGATACACCCTATCTACTACTTGGAACTCTAAGGGCATGTGATGATTATTAGCATATGATTTCTACCCGTCCTGGGTGGTCTTAAATTGTTGTTGTATTATTTTGATCTTTTTTGTTGTCTGTTGCACATGCTCAAGACCTAGAAGCTGGTACTCACTAGTCTCATACCAACACAATGAAGATCTATAATGTCTCCCATACAAAGCCTTGTAAGGTGCCATATCAATGATCCTCTGATAACTATTATTATAGACAAACTCTATCAAACTGAGGTGGACATCCCAACTACCCAAAAACTAGAAGACACAAGCTCTCAACAGATCATCCAAAGTCTATACAGTCCTCTTAGACTGTCCATCTATATGTGGGTGAAATGATGTGTTGAACCTCAACTAAGTACCCATGGCTGAGTGCAGGCGTTCCCAAAAATGACTAGTAAACTGAGGGCCTCTATCTGACATGATAGTATTTGGGATACCATGCAAACAAACAATCTCATCAACATATATCTGACCAAGCTTATCCGCTTTGTATGTTGTCTTCACGGCAAAGAAATGCATTTACTTAGTCAACCTGTCAACGATCACCCAAATGGAATCATGACCTTTGGCTATTCTAGAGAGACCAACCACAAAATCTATCATAACGTGATCCCATTTCCACTGTGGTATAGGCAACAGTTGCAAAGTTAGTATAGGCTTCGGATGCTCTACCTTAACTTGCTCGTACACATGACACCTTGCAACAAACTCAACCACATCACGCTTCAAGCCAGTTATCTAATACAAATATTTAAGATTATAGTACATCTTAGTGCTACCTGGATGCATAGCATACATCAAAGAGTGAGCCTCTTCCAGAACTAACTTCCTCAAATCATCAACATTAGATACCACTAGTTTGTCTTGGTAACACACTATCTCATCCTCTAACTTGTGAAAGCCATCACGCTTCTCACTGCCAAGCTCTGCTTAGATTTTCTATATCACATTATCACCATACTTTGAATCTATAATCTACTTCATCAACATGGGCTTCACCTATAACTGAGCCAATAAGCTTGCCAACAAGGAGACTCCCTACTTTACGTTCATCTCACGCAAAGACACTAACATGTCTCTCTAGTGGCACACCAAGGAACATAATTGTGCCCTATCCATAGATGATGAAGAGGACTTCCTACTCAAAGCATCTTCCACCACATTTGCCTTTCCTAGATGGTAGTCTATGGTGCAATCACAGTCTTTAATCAACTCCATCCAGTGTCTCCGTAGCATGTTCAACTCTTGCTATAAGAAGATGTACTTAAGATTCCTGTGGTCGGTGAAGATCTAACACTTCTCACCATAAATGTAGTATCTCCATATATTCAAAGCATGGACCACTATTGCAAGCTCCATATCATGCATCAGATAGATCTCCTTCTATTTTATAAGTTGTCACAAAGCAAAAGAAATCATGTTCTTATCCTACATCGACATGCAACCCAAACCATTATTTGAAGCATCAAAGAAGATGATATTTCCTTTTCCTTGCTCAGGCATAACCAACACTGGCACACTAGTCAGCTTCTCCTTTAATGATTGGAAGGCAAGCTAACACTTGTCATCCCACACAAAAGGTACATATTTGTTGAAGCTTCTCCTTTAATGATTGGAAGGCAAGCTAACACTTGTCATCCCAGACGAAAGGTACATCTTTCCTTATCAGCTTCATTAGGGGTAACACCATTGCATTGAAGTTCTTGATGAACCTCCTATAGTAACCTACCAGACCTATAAAACTATGAACTTCTATCAGCACCTTTAACTGTTCCCACTCTATCACATATTCAACCTTCTTAGGGTTCACATGAACACCCTTATCCGATATCATGTGCCCTAGGAAAGACACCTCCTTCAACCAAAACCCGCCCGTGCCAAACTTAGCATACAATAGATGTTGTCTCAACATGGTCAATGCCTGACACAGATGTTGCTCATGTTTTTGGCTGTCTCTAGAGTATATAGATATATAATCTATGAACATAACCACAAACTGGTCAAGTTACAAACAAAACACTCTATTCATCAAGTCCATGAACACTTTTGGTGCATTGGTTAGCTTAAACGGCATAACCACAAACTCATAGTGACCGTACTGAGTCCTAAAAGCTGTCTTGGGTATGCCATCTGCCTTGATCTACAATTGATGATATCCTAGCCTCATATCTATCTTTCAAAAGACTACAAAACCCCTTAATTGATCAACAAACCATCTATCTACGGTAAAGGATACTTATTCTTGATAGTCACCTTGTTCAACTATTAGTTATCTATGCACAACCTCATAGATCTATCCTTCTTCTGCACAAACATCACAAGAGCACTCTAAGGATATGTGCTCAGTCTAATGAAACCCTTATCAAGCAATTCTTACAATTGTTTCTTCAACTCTAACATCTCAGTTGGTGCCATCCTATATGGTGTTTGTGCTATCGGTTGCGTGTTGACATATATGTCTTCTCGTCTTTACCTTCTCCCCTTTACATAGAAATGCTTCTCCTCTTCATGTAAGACATGCCTTCTCCCTGTATTGTCAAAAGAAGACATACCTTCCCCCCCTTTGTCATTTTAAAAAGTGGGGGTATGAAGAAATAAGAAACACCACTTGTTATGAGAAAGGAGATTATAGAAAGTTATATAAAGAGAGTAGAAGAGCACAAATAGGGGCTTTTCCAATAGAAAGAAAAGCAAGTTAAAGCATGCACTTGAACAACCCAAAATGCAAGATAAAGTGTTGTAGAAAAATAATAAATCACAGTTTTGGCCCTCAAGATGACTAAATTTGCCCAAAAAGTGGCAGGGCTCATGGAAAATTGATGAGCATTGCTCCGAAGGCTAAAAATACTAGTCTTGCACCAAAAATTGAAACTGGAGCAAAATCTACATAAAATCCAAAAATGCTCCAATTTTTACATACAATGTAGCTCTATGTACCCTGCATCACAAAGTTATGCAAGAAACTCAAGATAGTGGATATGCAATTCAAGGATACAAGCATATAGTGAAATACCACTAGATGAGCAAAGATACCAATTATAAACAAGGTTAGAACTACATGTATGTGAACTACTAGTAGATGTTATCACAAGTTAGGACTACTAGTAGGATCTAGATCATAGCAAGAGATACCAAAAGATACACAAGATAATGCAAGCTATGAGTAGATGTAGAGATATATCCAAACAAAGAGATAATCAATTTTAGAAGCAAGTAAGGATACAACTCACTAACAAGTATGCATCATTACCGAAGGATGATTACCAATAAGAACCACAAGGTTGTATCAAAACAAGATATACACCTAGATAGAAGTAGCAAGTTAGAGCACAGCGGAAGCAATTTAAGACACAACTAAAAGATCCAAAGAGATTGATGGAGCTTCCATTTATGTGGAATTGCGTGCACCACTAAAAATCCTAAAGATGGTAAGTCTTTAGGTTTAGCCTTGCTTATACTAGATAGAGAACTCCACCCATGTATGCTAAGATACGTGGAAGTCTTATAGCAGTATAGTTAAGGGTCGAATCCACGGGACAACGGTCTTGTTATGAGCAACAAGATGGAAAACGTTAGAATTTCACTTAATAACTCAATAATTGGCATTTAGATCAAAAGGTTGATTTGGTTGTTTTTAAACTAAGTGCAAGTAAAGTAAAGGCAAGAAAGTAAATTTAAGGAAGTTAAACAATGATAAGAAAACACTAGAGTGTGATTGGTTTTCGCCACCACTACACTTGGATCAACACATGCAACATAAAAGCATAACCTGCAATAAGAGTTAGATCAGTTAGTATCTTTGTAGACTTAGCTTCCTTTCAGATAACTAACTACGAGAAGTGTGGGAATGTTGTAACGCCAGCCATCCATGTAGGTATGGTCACTTACTTTACAACATTACCTCCGCAAAGTGTATTCCTCGACTCGTCAAGGTTGTACTTTCACACGTCAACTGATTCCATTTCATAGCATGAAAGTACAACGATGGGAGTGAGTATACTCCACTTCTTGGAAGACACCCCTAGATACCGAAACAGATGCATGGTGGATACATGCACCGAGAACCAACATGCAAACGAGTTTCAAATCTAATAGTACAAACGTAGACAATTAATACTAAAAGATAAAGGATAACACAAGTTGGTGATCAAGCAACAAGCATTCATTAAACATTTGATGTTGAACTGAAAAGATATAAACTCTATATTACAAACCATGGATTACATTTACATGATATGAAAACATGGGTAGCGGGGCTACTCCCCGCACCCTAGTGAAGGAGACTACTCGCTCATGACTAGGACAAAGAAGGAGGCAAGAAGAGAGAGAGAGTGCATCATCCCCATAAAGGAGAGAGGAAAGTCAACCCCTTGGAGAGAGAGAGAAACGATCCACCAGCTTCACAGGTTACGCGATGACGAGATGTCCCTCTTCCCACCTTCTTTGGTGGAGAGAGAGAAAGCAACTTCGAGATGGAGTATGGGTCTCAGACCGGCAGCCCCAGGGTGGAGGGTGGAAGTCGCAAGAGCTCTGGAGTGATTGAGGCAGCCTTTGGACGTCTGAAAAAAACCTCCCTTGGTGGAGGACCCTTGAGGTCTTATTTATAGGCCTTAAGTGAGGTCCAAACGGTCTTGAACCTGTTTGGGCCCTGAACCCATTTGCCCTTGCCTCCATGCGGTCTTCCGGATCGTTTGGTTTTATGCGGTCTCGAGACCGTTTGACCTTATGCAGTCTTGAGACCGTTTAGCCTTCATGCGGTCTCGGGACCGTTTGGCCTTCATGCGGTCTCGGGACCGTTTGGCCTTCATGCGGTCTCGGGACCGTTTAGCCTTCATGCGGTCTCGAGACCGTTTCGCCTCAAACGGTCTTGGGACCGTTTGGCCTCAAACGGTCTTGGGACCGTTTGGCCTCAAACGGTCTTGGGACTGCTTGGCCTTAAACGGTCTTGGGATCGTTTGGTCTTAAACGGTCCTGGGACCGTTTGGCCTCAAACGGTCTTGGGATTGTTTGGGGCTTTTGTAAATTTTTTTGTGTTTTTCTGCAAGGATAAAGAAGAGAAAAGTTAATCTATTGATGTGTCAACAATAAGGTAAAAGTTAATGATTCTATCTAATTTACGTAAGAAAGAATATGGAAAACTAAGGAAAACTAATAAGATAACATCAAAAAATGGGAGGTTACCACCCCCCTAACTTAGAGTCTATCTTGTCCTCAAGTTAGATAGCGCTGAGGCATGTAATGGCGAGGCGATTTTATTTAATTAGGATTTCCATACTTTTTCTTCAATTCTCAACCTGAGTTCTCCTAAGGTCATATCAGGTCTTATTGCTTGCCTTGACTCTTTCAAGTTTCGAGAGTTGCTTGGGTCTCAGGTTTCTTCCGTATCTCGTAGCTCGCATCGGGACCACCTTTATTATGTGCATGTTGTTGACTCTAATCAGCTTTATACCTCTCTAAAGGACCTACTGGAAGCTAGAGAGGGTATGAGGGTTGGCTAAAGGCTTGAAGTGTAACTCCCCCTTCAAGTGGGGGAGGGGTTGTCTATGCTTTTAGGATCTCACTACCGGGCACGACACATCTGCCTTTGTGAGGGCAGCTGAATGTACCGGCCGGGTGAGTCCTTTATAAGCCTTTCATATATTTAGATACCTTAGGATTTCACTACCGGGCATGACACATCTGCCTTTATGAGGGTAGCTGAATGTGCTGGCCGGGTGAGATCTTCATTGGTTCTTTATATAGATCCTTATTTATGGCACAACTCTCATAATTTTATTCGACTCTCTGGATTTTATTCGAAGACTCGCAGGCTTGGGATTTGGGGTTTTGTTCGGGAAATTATTTTGGGCGGCCAAGCCTCTTTTATTTTGAAGAGAGGAAAGTTGTTCTTAGAGTTTTTCAACATGCACTTTTTTTTGTGGTCCACTTGTGGAACTTCTTGATTTGGAAGTAGCCTGATGCCCCTCTCATCCTTGAGAGCTTGGCTTATTTCTACCTTGATATTGACCTGTGAAGAGTCCGAAGTAAAATTGAAATAAAAGCATAAAAACCAAAAGTGAATGTAATTTATTAATTCGCCATTATATGCCTATAAGCTAATCTTGTTATTGCTTTTGAGGAAAATTTGGATTCTAAGTTAGCAGGGGATGTCCTTTCCAAAAGGGGTGTTACTTATTATGCACATGATTTATTTTAATGTGAAACGCACGTTTTATGCAGGGAAAAAAATGAGTGAAAGGAGATAGTAGAGTTGGAGAAGGATTGAAAAATGATACCTCGCCCTTGTCGAATGTACTCCCCCCTAACTTATCATTCACTCTGTCCTCAGAGTGTCAAAGTGATAGGTTGAGAAGCGCATTGACAAGGGCATTAGGCTTCTGTGAGTCCTTTGTTCGCTCCATGAGTTCGTAGAAGAGTTGCTGCAAACTTTCCACGGAGGGCGTGGTAATCCACATCTGTCATGTCCTCTACTGGTTTCTGGAGGACCAAAATGGTGTACATCCAGTAGAGGACGTGGAAGCCACAATCATTGGATTGGCGAATTTGCTGGGGGCACTTGTGGCTGAAGGCTGGGGGTTTGAAGTGTTCTTTATCATAGGCCCGTGTGTGCCGACTCAAAAGATCGTGTAATTTGTCAGCACACTCCTTTGCCACCTCCTCCGTTGGCGTCCTTGGTGTCATAGTGTATACTCTTTGCTCTGGATCGTACTGGCTGTCAGAACTGTTGTAAATTATTGTTGTTCCTTCATGTAGGTTAGTTGCCAGTAGCATCCAGTGTTCTTGATGAAGGAAAGGAAGCATGATGAACTTTGGAGTTGTATGTTGAAGATAGGAGATGAGTGTCTCCGTTGTTCTGAAGTTATTCAGCCCTAAGAGATCATCCTTCAGGTAAGCTGACACCATGTATACTGTGGGATGCCTCCGTCTGAGTAAGTATTGATAAGCAGTCATCAAACTTACTGAAAGAGAACCTTTAAGTTGCACGGTTTCTCGGAGGCAATCTGCCATAACTATGATATCTTCATCTATAAAGACAAGATCTTCATTTTCGGCATAGAGCCTTGACATAATAAGTCGAAGTTCATTGTCTGAAAGACTCTTGTAGGCTTCTAGATCAAAATTGGGAAATGATGGTTCGATGGCAGATAGGGGCACCATTTGTGATGGGGATCTCTTGATGGCTGCCCCCGTTATCAAATCTATTTGTCCTTTATCTTGGGCCAGATCCAAGTCGTAAGGATGCCATCTACTTTTCTTGGGGACCTTAGTCAGCTGCTTGTCTCTTTCCAACTCCTGTAGTGTTTGTCTGAAGGGTCTCCTTTTCGGACGTTGGATTGCTGAAAAGAGGTAGCGAGGGACGTCATCTGTCGCCATAGTAGGGTCGTTGAAGAACCTTCTATCGCAGATAAGTTCCATGGCGTAACGCCCTCGCAGGGAGTGAAAATCTTCATTCATGAGCTCTGTGAAGGGAACTTGTTGATTTAGCGCTAGTATGTGTCGAATGATGTAAAAAGCGCTGTCCCCAGAGCCTTCGGCAGCTTGGGCAAGTGGGTTAATTATTTGGAACCAGGGTTGGCTCCAACCCTGGCGGAGAGACGGGCATGCGGCCCAGATGAGTTTAAGAAGCCGGAAAGGGATGCATCTTGCCTCCCCGGCATCGATTGCAGCGAAGTTAATTATACCGACCTTTAGATCACTGGCACAGAAATTGTACACTTTGGCATCGCGGGCGACAGTGTCCACAATCATGAGCAACCAGTGACTAGAAACTTGGAATGGCACGGTTATATATCTAGCTTTTCTTGCGATCCCCCTGTGCAACCTCTCAATGGATTTGTGCTGTAGTTCTTTGTACAATAAGCACAAACCCAGAGCGGGTGAGGCGTTGAGAACTGGTTGCTGTCACTTGGAGCTTCTGTAGATCTCAATAGAATTTGAAAGGAGAGCACGGAAGATCGCCATATTCACCGTAGATTGAGGTCGGAGAATTGAGCGGAAATCTTCACGTGTCAACTTGCGTTGAGTCTTTGTGTTGATGTAGATAACATCTCCCCCTTCTTTCACATCATCTACTATAGTGTTTAGGATGAAGATATCTTGTGCATCTAAGGTGGAGATGGCCGCCATATCTAAGTCGTGCATCTTGTGAGGTAGAGGTGGCGGTGGGGGTAGCTCTTGAGGAGGAGGTGAAGAAGGCTGCTCTGAATCATCCCTGTATTGTTGTAGAGCTTCATCTTTGTCAGAATCGAAAGGAGTATCTAGGTCTTCGTCTGTATCTAGTTGTACTCGTTCAGATTCTTCTTGATCTGGGGGAAAGGGCACTGAGGGTTCAGGTGCAAAAACTTGTTGAGTTGTTGTTGGTGGTAGACTGGTGCTGGTTCCCATTAGACACTGGTGGAACTCAGCAAAAGCTACTTCTTTTGCAGCCTCCCCCAAAGATCCCATGGCGGAGTAGTCTAGGAATTGGTCCCCATAAGATATGTTTACGTGCTCATTGTGAGCAGGGGATTTGGGATCTGTATCACCTTCTTGGTGATCTTTCTGTTGTTCTTGTTGTGCTCCTCGGATGGGGCCCTCCCCAGCATTGTATGGGCCATCAGAATCATCATCTGAGGAGGTACTGTTGTTGGAGTCAGCCGAGGAATCAGAATCTTCATCCGCATCTTCATCGTCTTCTTCTTCATCCGCTGCTGATTTGTCTGTTGTTTTCTTGCGTGCTGCCTTTTTGCACAGACGATGGATGGATTGTAGTTCGTCATATGCCACTTGCACATGCTCGTGTGTCTCGAGCAGTGCATCGTGGGTTTCCTTCAGATTGGAGTAGCGTCCTTCAGTAGAGAGGAGTCGTGCTGTAAGGTCAGTCACCTGAGCTCTTAGCTGATTGAGTTCAGTATTGGATGACTCCTCTTGGCGATTATTGAGCTGTGTGAGGGTTGTGCTGATGTCATCCAAGCGTGTGCTGAAGACTTTTTGTTGCTTCGTGAGCTCACGGAGGGTCTCCAGTAGAGGTTGAGTCTGCGTAGAGATCCTATCGACCTACTTCGCCAACGCTTCATGCTGGCGTTTTACTCCATGGACCAGCTCAGACAAGGGTGTGCAGTGGTCGTTGATATGATCGACTTGCTTGGCCACTATGTCTTGTCGTTGCTGGATTCCTTGGAGGATGCTTGGCATGACGCAGTTCTACTCGTCAATCTTGGTGACTTGTTTTGTTAAACCCTGCACACAAGAAAAAATAGAATTTAATATGTTAGAAGGGTCGGTGAGGAGGTTTCAGATGGTGTCGAATTGACGTCCGAATTCCTCACCGACGTTAGCAGAAGGGACCCCAGTTATTGAAGGGTGGGGCAGATGGGGTCGGGGTGGAATGGTGGTGGTAGTGTCGTGCGGAAAAGACACTACTGGCGGTCCCGCGAACTGCGTGGTGACTGTGGAAGGGGTCACCAGCAGTGTCGGTGTGGTGGCGGATGAGAAGGGAGATGACATACCCGGAGAGAAGAGTGTGTCTGGGAATGTTGATGGAAAGACGGTGGAGGTGAAGGAGGTGAATTCAGGCATTGTAGTGGATAATGAGGTGCCCGAAGTGAAGAAGTGTGGGAGTGATGGTATAGTTGTGGAGAAGGGTGATGTGGAAGGTGGTGGAAGAGTGGTTGATTGTTGAAAAATGGAGGATGGTGGGGTGGTGGATGGTTGGGTGGTGGTGGAAGTAAGTTCAACATTTAGACTCATTATGAAAGAGTCTAGTGATGAGGTGGTGATTTGTTCCTCTGGGGGGGTGGGATCTGATTCTGGGTGGGGTTTTGATGTTGGCGTCCCCGACAGCTCTTGTGCCTGCAAAAGCCTTCTGGAAGGTCGTTTGGCAGGAATTTTTGTTGGTTTTGCTGCCAGGGCTGTTATGCTAAGCTCCGTCTATCCCACTATTGCTTAATTTTCGGCGATTTTGACTGAAGATATGAGTTTTGCAAGATCGTCATCTGAGAATAGGAGCTTGTTCTTGTCATAATCAGCAAGTTCTGGTAGTGGGATCAGTGTTCTGAAAGATTTTGCTGCAGGGCAGAAGACTTAATGTAGCTTGCCATCCTTTTCTTTTATGATGAAGGAGTTCTTTAAAGTTTGTTCGTTGGTAAGGATGTCGCCCTTTGTTTGTGTGCATCTGGGTAGAAATCTATCCATCTTAAGGTATTTGATAATAGATGTGATATGACCACCCATGCAAATTTCTTTCCCCAGGGCGAAAGCTGATAGTTTTTGGATCATAAGGCGTCCGATGTTGACTGGTATCCCATTTAGGATGGACCAGATAACAAAGAGGTATGATATGATTACATTTCCTCCTTCTGACCTGGGGAAAAGTGCACCAACAAGGATTTTGTGAAGTGTGCGCACAAAACCCGATTGAATGTTTGAGGCTTTGCATGTTTTTCCTCATAAATTGGTATCCCCATTAAGGATTTCCAGAAGTTGTGTTTGTTGAACTGGGGATTTTCTATGGCAACAGTTGTGGTTTTCTTTAGTTGCTCCTGGTTATCAATGAAGATTTCATTCAACATGTGTTCTGTGATGACAACTCTGTTGCCAAAAAGCTTGGTGACCAGCCTACGGTCGCCTCCATCCCGTGTTCTATCCATAGCATTTACTGCTTCTTTTTCTAGGAATGTGAAGAATTCCATTGTAGGTTCAACATAGGAGGTTTCAGCGACAAAGTAGAGTTGGGATAGATTTGAGTTATCAAGCAGTGTGAGGATTCTATTGTAAATCCCCATCTTCATAAGTATGCTGGGGCATATATATTTTGTTGTTTTCAGAGTTTGTTTGATGGATGGAAGGGTATGGATGTGAAGGTTTTCTGGTGGTGGTGCTGTGGTGGTGATGGGAGGAAAGATAGGAACGGTGATAGTGGCCGGAGTGGTGGTGGTGGTTGATGGAATCAAACCTGCTAGGGTTTGCTCCCTAGCGGTGGTTGGGTGAACCTACTTTCGTGCCCTCTTCTTAGGTTGTGGTGCGGAGGTGGTTGCCTGAGCCTTTCACTTTCCCTTTGATTTTGTTGTAGGGGATTCTGCCTCTGGTGTAGGTTCGTATTCTGAGCCTTCATCGTCATAGGAAGATATTTCTTCCACTTCCTCTTCAGGTGCCTCTTCTAGGCATTTGTTGATCCGGTCAATTTCGCATAGTACTTCCATGATCTTGACAATTTGTGGAGCCTTCCCAGTCTTGTTGTAGTTTTCAACGACCTGCTGGAGCTTGGCACGGTCTTCTCGGAGTTGCTCCTCAGTCCAGAAAGGGACATCTTCGGTTCCTGTTGGTTGCTTTGCTGGTGATGCCATTTCTGAAAGGTGGAAAATCATGGGTAAGAACAACATGTATAGAAAAGAATTGGATTTTTATTTGTGTTTATTTGGTTTTATGTGTATATTTTTTTTTTGTATTTTTAGAGATTATGGAAAGCAAAAACGGTTTCAGGATCATTTGGTTCCAAACGGTTTGAAGACCGTTTGGTCCCAAACGGTTTGAAGACCATTTGGTCCCAAACGGTTTGAAGACCTTTTGGAACCAAACGGTCCTTTGTTTAAACGATTGCAAGACCGTTTGGCACTAAATGGTTTGAAGACCGTTTGGCACCAAACGGTCCTTCGTCTAAACGGTTGCAAGGCCGTTCGGAGCAGACCACCAGGAAGACGAACGGTTTGGTCGTTCGGCGACAAAGGACGGTGGGAAGGAAGCCGAGGCTCGCCTGTCGGCGGCGGCGATGGCAATAGTGGTAGAGATATCCGCGAGAAGCTATTTCTACCTACAGCTGATGGTGAAGGTGACGACGGTGGCGGGAGAGAAGCTGGAGGAGAGCGACGAGGGGCGAGTAGAGAAGCGGAGCCGCGCGAAGACGACAGAGAGGTTTCTGGCGGTGACGAAGACGGTGGTGGGAGCCGGAGGTGGCGATGGTCTGCTCGAGAGAGCGATGGTAGGCGCGGGAGAGATGAAAAACTGGAATGAAACAGTGAGAGCGAAAAAATCGAGATTCTAGAAGAAAGGAAGGAGGGCTTGGGGTGGTATTTATAGGAAACTGGGGTTTGACCTGATAAAAACCCTAGGTCAAACGGTTTAGCGACCGTTTGGACTCCAAACGGTTTCAAGACCGTTTGGTTCCAAACGGGTTGAAGACCGTTTGGTCCCAAACGGTTTCGAGACTGGTTGGCTTCAAATGGTTTCAAGACTGTTTGGTTCCAAACGGGTTGAAGACCGTTTGGTCCCAAACGGTTTCGAGACCAAACAGTTTCAGGACCGTTTGGTAAGGTTAAGGTCGAACAGACAAAAGTAAAATTATGAGATTTTTTTTTGTATATTTTCATTTTATTATTTTTTATGTTTATTTTGGTTATATGAATTGTTATATTTTTAGTAACCTAAAAAGACAGAAAATAAAAGAAGAAACTCAGATCTTGGGTTGTCTCCCAAGTAGCGCCTGGGTTTGACGTCGCTAGCTCGACGAATCTTTGATGTTGTTATGTTGATGTTGTGGGGTCTTTAATTTCAATGGTCTGTCTCGGCCTTTTATCTTTCGGAGTG
Organism: Alisma plantago-aquatica; assembly: GCA_963693085.1. Taxonomy (NCBI): domain Eukaryota; kingdom Viridiplantae; phylum Streptophyta; class Magnoliopsida; order Alismatales; family Alismataceae; genus Alisma; species Alisma plantago-aquatica. The sequence goes on along the minus strand of OY856409.1, from coordinate 1,060,867,543 downwards.
TAGTATCTTTTTAAATGGTGACCGTTGACCATCCTTTCTCCTCCGTTGTTGTCTATAATAATGGCAGCTCCATTTGGGTAAATATGTTTTATAGTGAAGGGCCCGGACCATTTTGTTCTAAGTTTTCCGGGAAATAACCTGAGCTTGGAGTTGAAAAGGAGCACTTTTTCGCCAACAACGATATCTTTTCTCTTGAGATGACCATCGTGCCACATTTTTGTTTGCTCCTTATAGATTCTGGCACTGTGATAGGCAGTCATTCGGAGTTCTTCTAACTCCTGCAGCTGGAGTTGTCTATGCTCTCCTGCACTTTTAAGATTGAAGTTTAATTGTTTGATGGCCCACTAGTCTTTATGTTCCAGCTCTACTGGCAGGTGACAGGACTTCCCGTACAACAAACGGAACGGGGTTGTTCCGATTGGTGTTTTATATGCAGTTCAGTATGCCCAAAGGGCATCAGGAAGTTTGGTGGACCAATCGGTGTGATTTATGTTCACCGTCTTTTCAAGAATCGCTTTTAATTGTCTATTAGATACCTCTACCTGACCACTAGTCTGTGGATGGTAAGGCGTGGCAACTTTGTGATTTACTTTGTACTTTTTTAGTAAGGCTTCAAAACTTCATTCCAAGAAATGGGTCCCGCCATCTGATATGACAGTTCTCAGAACTCCAAATCTTGGGAAAATAATATCTTTGAACAATTTATTAACAGGCTTGGAATCACTGGACACAGTAGGTACAGCTTCGACCCACTTTGAGACGTAGTCCACCGCGACCAAGATGTAGGAGAAGCCATAGGATGAAGGGAAAGGGCCCATGTAGTCTACCCCCCACACATCAAAAAGCTCAATTTCCTGCCACATAGTGAGGGGCATTTCGTCTCTTTTTGATATGTTACCAGTAAATTGGCATTTGTTGCAGGCTTTCACAAAGTCATAGGAATCTTTTGCTATAGTAGGCCAGAAGAAACCAGATTGTAAAACTTTTAGAGCGGTTTTCTTAGCACTCATGTGCCCCCCTGTAGGTCCTGAATGGAAATGCTCAAGGACAGGGGTGATTTCTTCTTCCGGCAAGCAACGACGGAAAAGTTCGTCGGCACAAAGGTGGAACAAGTAGGGTTCGTCCCAGTAATAATGTTTTATGTCGTGAAGGAACTTCCTTTTATCCTGGTAGGAAGCAGATGGGTGGATAATCCCTGTGGCTAGATAATTGACGATATCAGCATACCAAGGAAAACCATGAGTGGCCTTCATAAGCTGATCATCAGGAAGAGAGTCCCGGATAGGGATTTTATCTTTCTCTTCAACCTCGATCCGGCTGAGGTGATCGGCCACAACGTTCTCCACTCCACTTTTATCTTTGATCTCCAAGTCAAATTCCTGAAGCATTAGCACCCAGCGGATAAGCCTGGGTTTGGCATCCTATTTCTGAATCAGGTGTCGAATGGCAGAATGGTCGGTATAAACAATGACTTTAGAACCAATCAGATAAGAGCGGAATTTTTCAAATGCATAGATGACAGCCAGAAACTCTTTTTCTGTGGTAGTATAGTTTTTCTGTGCTTCATCTAGCATTTTGGATGTGTAGTAGATGACGTAAGGTTTCTTATCAATTCGCTGTCCTAACACAACCCCTATAGCGTAATCACTTGCGTCGCACATGATTTCAAAAGGCTGCGACCTATCTGGGGCTCTTAGAATAGGTGCGGAGATTAAAGCATTCTTGAGGGTAGAGAAACTTTGCATACATTCTTGATTGAATATGAACTCGGTGTCTTTAGTCAGGAGTTGGGTCATGGGTTTAGCTATCTTTGAGAAATCTTTGATGAATCTTCTGTAAAATCCTGCATGACCCAGGAAAGCTCGAACTCCTCTTATGTCCTTTGGAGGTGACAGTTTTGAGATAACATCGATTTTTTGCTTTATCAACCTCGATTCCTCTGTCACTTACCCTGTGTCCGAGGACGACACCTTCTGTTACCATGAAATGGCATTTCTCCCAATTCAGGATAAGGTTTGTTTCCTCGCAGCGCTGTAGAACTTGTCCGAGATTGATTAAGCAGCTATCGAAGGAGTCACCGTAAACTGAGAAATCGTCCATAAACACTTCCATGACGGATTCAGTTAAGCTGGCAAAGATGGCAAACATACACCGTTGGAAAGTAGCGGGTGCGTTACACAACCCGAACGACATTCTTCTAAAGGTATATGTCCCAAAAGGACAGGTGAAGGTAGTTTTTTCCTGGTCTTCCGGGTGTATGGGTATTTGGTAAAACCCGGAATAACCATCGAGATAACAAAAATATTTCTGATGAGCTAGTCGCTCCAGGACTTCATCGAGGAAGGGTAGAGGGTAGTGGTCTTTCCTCGTGGCTTTGTTCAGCTTCCTATAGTCAATACACATCCGCCACCCTGTTACAGTCCTGGTGGGCACTAACTCGTTTTTGTCATTAAGCACTACGGTAGTGCCTCCCTTTTTTGGAACAACCTGGACAGGGCTGACCCACTGGGAGTCAGAGATAGGGTAGATTATGCCAGCTTTGAGCAATTTGAGGACCTCCAAGCGAACCACCTCCTTGAGATTAGGATTCAGTTTTCTTTGATGTTCGCGGGATGGCTTGAATTCTTCAACCATTGGAAGTCTATGCATACACAGGGATGGATTTATGCCTGTTAGGTCAGTTATCTTATATCCAATGGCCTTTTTATGCTTCTTCAGCTCATCCAGAAGCTTTTCTTCCTGATCTTCTGTAAGGGTAGAGCTGATGATGACCGGGCAAAGTTTTTCCTTATCTAAGAAAACATGTTTAAGCCCTACGGGTTAAAGTTATCATTTCAGGGGCTTTTGGTGGCTCAGCTGCTTCTATAATGGTAACAACTTTAAGTTCTTCAAAAGTGGCCGTTGATGCTTCTTTGGCCTTTTCTAAATGTTGCAGACACTGTTGAACTAGCTCGTTCGCAGAGAATTCAACATCCGGATTGCTTAGGACATTTTCTAGTTCGTCAGCCGGCTCAGATATTTCTAACTGAGACATTTGTTGTATTGCGTCAAGAAGAAAAACCTCCTCTTGGATACTAGGGCCTTTCATGCTATTAAGGACTCGGAATTGAATTGCTTCTTTTCCGAGCCTGAGAATGATGGTGCCAGCTTCGACGTCAATAAGTGCCCTGGCAGTAGTGAGGAAAGGTCTGCCAAAAATAATCGGGTATCTCAAGTCTTCTTTAATATCCATGATAATGAAGTTGCATGGGACGCAGGCATCCTTTCCTATCCTTACTGGGATATCTTCAATGATCCCCAGAGGTGCGGTTATGGTAGAATCAGCTAATTGTATAGTCATTGCTGTAGGCAGCAATTCGGTGAAACCCAGACGTTTGCACATGGAGTAAGGCATGATGGATATACTGGCCCCTAGGTCAGCTAATCCCTTTTTAGTGGATGCATTTCCAATGCAACATTGGATTCCAAAGGAGCCTGGATCCTTCTTCTTTTTGGGCATCTTGTTCAAGATGATGTACGAAGTGGTCTGAGCAAGCTTAATAGTTTCTTGCTCCTCAGTGATGTACTTTCTTGATAGTAAGGTCTTGAGGGATTTTGCCCAGGCTGGCACCTCGAAAAGAGCATCAAGGAGCGGGATATCAATGTATAACTTCTTCATTGCCTCCTTGAACTTTTGAAACCTAGTGTCCATCTTCGTTTCTCGCAGCCTTCCTGGATACGAGATTCTTGGTTTATATTGCAAAACTTCAGGTTCTGCAGACACTTGGTCTTTATCTTTTCCCTTTGTGCCCTCTGAGGGCTTCTCCATTCCTTGTTGCGGGCTTTCATTCGTCATAAAAACAGGGCTATCATCATTATACGGGGTGATCTTGGTAGTCTCATGAAGAGTGCGTCCCGATCTTGTGGTGATAGCATTCAACTGTTCATGTCTGTTCTACCCATGCTTAGGATTCGATTCGGGCTGCCCTGCAAAAGTGCCTGCCGGAGGCTTCAATTGTGCAACAATCTGGGCAAGCTGGGCTTCTACTGCTTTTTGCTGTGCTTGCTGATTAGCGATCATAGTCTGTTGAGATTGCAGCATCTGCCTTATCAAGGATATTTCATCTTCCGGTTGAGAAGGAGTGTTTTTCAAAGGACTTTGTTGTTGGGCTTGTTGAGATTGTTGTGGCGGCAGCGCCAGCTGAGGTTGCTGAGTATGCAGCTGTGGATGGAGCGGAGGATGAGTGTACTGATAGTAGGCCGATTGGTTCCTGGGGTAGTTAGCCCTAGGGAAGTTATTTCTGGAATTCCCTTGATTTTGGTTGAAATTGTTTGGGAATCCAGGTGGTAACCTACTAGAGGATCCCCCCTGTGTCTGATTCTATGGATTAGCGGTCCCAACAGGGTTTCCATACTGAAATCCTGGATGATTCCTTGGCTAATTAGGGTTGTAATAGACTTGTCCAAGGATAGAATGGATAGAGTTGACTTGTTCCGGTAGTTGTTCTTCAGACTGGTCGGTGATGGGTTCATATGGTTGTGGTGGTGGATGGAGGTCCATCATCACATTATAAAGCATACCGCAGGAAAGGGTCGGATGGTCAGAAGCATGACAGGCCTCACAGGTCCCTGTGGCGGCTTTGACTTGTTGAACTAAAGGATTTTTCTTCTTATCAAATTCTCCGAGAGAAGTCTCGAGAGCTTGTTGTTTGTGAGCTATGGTTTTCAAGGCTTCAGCTATCTCCTTCATTTCTATGGATTCTTCAGCTTTGTAAACCTTGAGGACACCTTTTCCTGCTGATCATCCCCAGTTAGACTGGTTTTCAGCTCCAAGTGTAACAATTTTCCAGGCGTCCTCATAATTCTTTCTCATGAAGTTTCCTCCAGATGAGGAATCCAAAAACTGTTTAATATCATCGGTCACTCCCCGATAGAAGGTTTCTATCAGTTGGTTCTGGGAGATTCCATGATGGGGACACTTCCGCAAAAGTTCTTTAAACCTTTCCCATGCTTTAGTGAGGGTTTCTCACGGTAGTTGAGAGAAGTGATTGATCTTCCCTCTGATCTCATAAGTTAGTGAGGGGGAAAGAACTTCTCTAAGAACTTTTCCTCTAGGGGGGGCCAGGTGGTTATTATGGGTTCCCTGTCAAGCGAGTTATACCAACTTAGGGCCCTCCCAGACAGAGTGAAATGGAACAGATGAAGCATTATTGCATTAAAAGCAACTCCGGCTTGCGGAACCAGGCGGCACAGTGCCTTAAACCTTTTCAGATGATCCATGCAATCATCTCCAGAACCTCCAGAGAAAGAGATGCCTTGCATGATCTGGATCCACTGGGTCTGAATCTCAAAGTTGGGGATATTAATAATCAGAGGTCGGACCGGGTGGTTATCCTCATAGTTCTTTGGGATAGCGTAGTCCCTCAGTTGCTTGTTCCTTAACTCCAACTGTGCAGCTTGGGTTGCTGCCTCAGTTTCAGCTCTGATGCGGGCCTATTCTTCCGCACGAATCTCCGCTTGAATCTGGGCACGAGTATCAGCTATGAGTTGTGCCCTTTGAGCAGCGATGGTGGCGTTGACCCTCTCCATCACCAAAGCAGCCTGGCATTGATCTTCAGCCATTTGCCGGGCCCTTTGGCGATTGAGTTGAATGCGATGGTGGAAGCTTCTCTCTACCTCAGAGTCGTACTCTGGATCAGGGGAGAATCCGAGGTTATGCTCTGTTTGCATACACGTTTTCTACCTGAGTAGAGAGAGGAAAACACCTTTTAGATGATGGCAGAGATATAATGAATTCAAGAAGATATGATTTAATGATTAAAAGAAAGTGTAAAACCCTAACCAACTAGCAAGATACTAAATGAAATTAAAATGTTCCATTGTCTCCGACAACGGCGCCAATTTTTGATGGAGCTTCCATTTACGTGGAATTGCGTGCACCACTAAAAATCCTAAAGATGGTAAGTCTTTAGGTTTATCCTTGCTTATACTAGATAGATAACTCCACCCACGTATGCTAAGATACATGGAAGTCTTATCGTAGTATAGTTAAGGGTCGAATCCACGGGACAACGGTCTTGTTATGAGCAACAAGATGGAAAACGTTAGAATTTCACTTAATCACTCAATAATTGGCATTTAGATCAAAAGGTTGATTTGGTTGTTTTTAAACTAAGTGCAAGTAAAGTAAAGGCAAGAAAGTAAATTTAAGGAAGTTAAACAATGATAAGAAATCACTAGAGTGTGATCGGTTTTCGCCACCACTACACATGGATAAACACATGCAACATAAAAGCATAACCTGCAATAAGAGTTAGATCAGTTAGTATCTTTGTAGACTTAGCTTCCTTTCGGATAACTAACTACGAGGAGTGTGGGAATGTTGTAACGCCAGCCATCCATGTAGGTATGGTCACTTACTTTACAACATTCCCTCCGCAAAGTGTGTTCCTCGACTCGTGAAGGTTGTACTTTCACACGTCAACTGATTCCATTTCATAGCATGAAAGTACAACGATGGGAGTGAGTATACTCCACTTCTTGTAAGACACCCCTAGATACCGAAACAGATGCATGGTGGATACATGCACCAAGAACCAACATGCAAACGAGTTTCAAATCTAATAGTAAAAACGTAGACAATTCATACTAAAAGATAAAGGATAACACAAGTTGGTGATCAAGCAACAAGCATTCATTAAACGTTTGATGTTGAACTGAAAAGATATAAACTCTATATTACAAACCATGGATTACATTTACATGATATGAAAACATGGGTAGCGGGGCTACTCCCCGCACCCTAGTGAAGGAGACTACTCGCTCATGACTAGGACAAAGAAGGAGGCAAGAAGAGAGAGAGAGAGCGCATCATCCCCATAAAGGAGAGAGGAAAGTCAACCCCTTGGAGAGAGAGAGAAACGATCCACCAGCTTCACAGGTTGCGCGATGACGAGATCTCCCTCTTCCCACCTTCTTTGGCGGAGAGAGAGAAAGTAGCTTCGAGATGGAGTATGGGTCTCAGACCGGCAGCCCCAGGGCGGAGGGTGGAAGTCGCAAGAGCTCTGGAGTGATTGAGGCAGCCTTTGGATGTCTGAAAAAAACATCCCTTGGTGGAGGACCCTTGAGGTCTTATTTATAGGCCTTAAGTGAGGTCCAAATGGTCTTGAACCCGTTTGGGCCCTGAACCCGTTTGCCCTTGCCTCCATGCGGTCTTCCGGATCGTTTGGTTTTATGCGGTCTCGAGACCGTTGGACCTTATGCGGTCTTGAGACCGTTTAGCCTTCATGCGGTCTCAGGACCGTTTAGCCTTCATGCGGTCTCGGGACCGTTTGGCCTTCATGCGGTCTCGGGACCGTTTAGCCTTCATGCGGTCTCGAGACCGTTTGGCCTCAAACGGTCTTGGGACCGTTTGGTCTTAAACGGTCTTGGGATCATTTGGTCTTGAACGGTCCTGGGACCGTTTGGCCTCAAACGGTCTTGGGATCGTTTGGGGCTTTTGTAATTTTTTGTGTGTTTTTCTGCAAGGATAAAGAAGAGAAAAGTTAATCTATTGATGTGTCAGCAATAAGGTAAAATATTAATGATTCTATCTAATTTATGTAAGAAAGAGTATGGAAAACTAAGGAAAACTAATAAGATAACATCACAAAATGGGAGGTTATCAGAGATCATCATCAAAACCTGCAAAACAAATCAGAGCAAGTAATTGCAAGATATAGATATACCAATTTAGATCAATTAGAGAGATAGATTTGTATGCAAGAGGCAATTTAAATACATTGAAATATGCATATATAAAGGTACCGGGTGGGAGTGCCAAAGAATAAGTCTATTGGTTGAGAAAATCTAGTTGAGAGGGAAATTCCCATTCAATAAGCTAAATGTATATTCTATGCACAGTGTTGTCGGTCGAGTTATGTGTATTGACAACTCGACCGATGATAGTTGTTAGAAACACTCATTGGTGCTGGTCGGTCGAGTTTCTAACAGGACAAACTTGACCGAAAAGGCTGCTGTCAAAAAGCACATATATTTCATAAAAACATATTTAAAAACATGCTAAATATACAAACCATATCCAAACATGTGTAAGAAAGTTATTAATTCACTATAAAAGTATTAGAAATAGTTTTTGAGAAAGAGTGTGAAGAGAAACACAAAATACCACTTTTGACTAAAAAACCACATGCATAGTGCATACTATCTTGACAGAAACAAGTTATGATTGGTTATAAGCAAGAAAACATTTACCTTTGCTCTTACCATTTCTTTTCTACTTGTTACCACCTCATACACATCTCACCTTTCTTCTTTCATGTGAATTGAGAAGTCAATTTGCAATTTAATAGCTCATGTCAATCCATTTGCAAGTACTTACAAGAAGAAAGATGAAATGGTCCCCAATCATGTTTTTGGGTCCAGAGGGGTTAGTTTAACAGCCCAAGAACTATTGCTCTTGGGAGCTTTCCTAAAAGGACAACAAATAGAATAATGACCAAAATCATTGCAATAGTTACATGTGTCCATAGCCTTGGAACTAAAGGAATCTCCATGGAATATTGGAGGTTGTTTGCCTTTGTTCTTCCTTTGTCTACTATCATATCCTAAACCATGTCTACCAATTTGTTTAGTAGTATGGTGTAGGATGTCATTAAGATTCTTTTTACCAACTAAAAATCTTTGCAAAGAAGATCTCAAACTATCATTATCATGCATAAAAGAGACAATAGTAGAAGACAAAATGATTAATATTATCTCTAGCATGCAAAAGATCATTTTCTAAGCAAAGATCTTTAGTTAAATAAGAATCTCTATTAATATGAAGAGAAGCAACATTATTCTCTCTACTAGAACAAGATTCTAATCCTTGCAAAGCAAAATCTTTTTCCTTATTTTCAGATTTAAGAACATCAATATCATGCATTAGAGAATCAACAATTAAGGTATGCTCTTCATTAGAACTAGGCATAAGAGGTTGAGCTTCTAGAAATCTAATCTTATCAAGCAAACTAGCATTTTTAAGTTTAAGAGAATCTACTTGGCTAAGACAAGCATTTTTGTCATCAAGCAAGCAAGAATTAGTATTTTCAAGATCATCTAATTCTATATGCATATTATCAACAATTCTAGCAAGCCTTTTCCTTTTATTTTTAGAAGACTTAAGAGAGGTACGAGTAGCATTAATGATAGCAATTAAAGGTTCTTTATCTAAAGAATTTAGATTTACCTCATTTGAGTCTTTTCTTGCAGAATCCATAAGAGCAAAATGGCATTCTCCTTCATCACTAGAGTTTGAGCTTGATCCTCCACTTGAATCTTCACTTGAGCTTGAGTTGGAAGAGTCACTTGAGCTTGAGTGTCATTTCTCCTTCTTCATGTACTTATCTTCCCTTTCCTTATGATGATGGGTCTTCTTGCCTTTTAGACAATCTATCTTGAAGTGACCCTTCTTTCCACACTTGAGGCACCAGATGGAGGAGGAATTATTTTCTTTGTAGAATCTACCCTTGGAGTACATGGCATCTTCTTCAACATGAGAGGATGGAGATACTTGTCCCATAATAGCTTCAATTTGAGCCTTCATTTCAGTCTTGTTCATTCTCTTTAGCTCTTTCTCCTCGTTTCTTTCAAATTTTTCTCTTTTGTCAAGTGTGTCTTCATGGGCTTGTAGATTTCTAATGATATCTTCAATGGGGATATCACCAAGAGACCTTACTTCTTCAATGGAATCACCTTGGGTTCTCATCTCTTGGGGAGAGTTCTAAAGATCTTTGAGTTGATCTCTCCTCTACTCATAGGATGTCCTAGAACAGCAAGACCATTCACAATGGTGTTGAGCCTTGAGTACATGTTGGCTATCTTCTCATCCTTTCCCATCTTGAAGTTCTCAAACAACCCTTTGAGCATGTAGACTTTGCTTTCTTTCACTTGAGTTGTTCCCTCATGGGTGATGCATAGCTTTCTCCATACCTCATAAGCCATCTCAAAAGAAGGAATCCGGTTGAACTCGGTGGAGGTCATGGTGGCATGGATGATGTTGATTGCTTTTGCATTCAAGGTGGATTTCTTCATGGTAGCTTCATCCCATTCTTCTATCTTTGTCACCGGTAGCTTGTATGGATGGTTCACCATTTGCCATAGATCAAGACTTAATCTTTGGATGTCAAATTGTAGCCTTCTTTTCCAATAGAGGAAGTTACTCCCATCAAAGATTGGAAGGTTGATGAAGTATCTCCCACTTTGGTAGTCACCCATCTTCTCCTACTTATTGAAGTATGCTTGGAGAAACCCACTCTGATACCAATTGTTGGATCCTAGATGGGTGATTAGATTCTCTAGAGGGGGGTGAATAGAGCTGAATGCACTTAAATAAAATTCATTAGACCTTCAAGATATATCACAAGATAAGGTTGCTAAATAGGAAATTTGAGTGCAACTAAAACATGCATAGCAAGGGAGAGAGAGATTGGACATACACCAAGTGACAAGCTATTTAGAGTGATTCCATACTTCAAATTAGATGTATGTCAGTCCACTTACCTAGAGAGGTCAACCTCTAGGATTTCTTAACCATTGCACTCTTATATTCATTCATAAGGCTTATAATACATGACCAACCAAAGGACTTACCTATCCAATACAAAGAGTCTTCAACCATACCATGCACTTACCCACTTTGTAAGAGTCTTCTGCCTTCTTCCAAGGACTTACCTACTCTTGCACAAGTCTTCAGTCTTCAAGGGATTACCCACTCTTCTTGGATCTTCAGCCTTCAAGGGATTACCCACTCTTCTTTGATCTTCACCCTTTGACTTCACCTTCACTTGGAGAATCTTCCACCAAGGACTTACCCACTTGAGCAAGGAGTCTTCTGCCTTCACCAAGGGCTTACCCACTCTTGCTCCAAGTCTTCAGCCTTGATCTTCACCAAGGGATGCCTTCCCTTGTTCTTCTTCACCTCTCTTATCCAAGAGAGAGAACCTTCATCTTCATGAATGAAATGAGAGAAAGGGAGGTGGTGGAAGTGAGAGCCTCACAAGATATACATGTAGGACTAGCTCTATTATAGATTTCCTACTCACTCTAATGAATGTAGCAAGTGATTAAGCTTAGAGAGAGAGAGGAGGCAGTAGGAAGAACTCATCTATAGAATAGGAACCTCGCATAGAGTTGTGCATTGAATGCTCAACCTTGGAATGAAGCCCAAGGGGTCCTATTTATATCGGGGGTGCCTCTTAGCCTTTGGGAACACTTGGGAATGTAAACTAGTAGTTTTTTTGCTTGCAACAGATATATTTTCACTTTTTGCAACTCCACAACGGCTAGAAACACTTTTATGCACTTTTCCTTACAGTGCAATCGGTCGAGTTTCTATAAAGGTAACTCGACCAATCCCACTAAAAGACAAGATCAATTTAGGCCATCGGTTGAGTTTGTCCTGGGGTAACTCGATCGATTCACTTAAATCAATTTTGGTCAGTAGAGGGATCAGTCAAGTTTTGTGAAGTGTAAACTCGACCGATCAAAAGTCATTTTCAAGATCCAATCAGGATCGGTTGAGTTTGCAACTCGACCGATGAACAACCTCATGTGAATTGTGGAAAATGGCTTTTGAGTTCTTAAACATTCGATCTAAGTGCTCCTGATTTTTTCTAAGCTTAATTACAAGTCATACAATCATTACAAGTGATTTACAACATGATTCTAATGGATTTACATCATATTCCAAAAATGTGTACTTGTATTGACGTTGACCTGTCTTTTCTCCAAGTTGAGATGTGCAAGTTAGGGCATTTGGAGTGTGTCTATGCATAATTTGAAATCATTCAAGTAGAGACTGTTGGTGTGTATGCCCTGAGAGCCAATCATGGGATGATTGGTGGGATACATTAAGATTGATTTGATAAACATCAAAGGCAAGCTTCCAATTCTTTCTGCTTCAGTCATATGAGATAGTGATAGAACAGATTGAATGTCTAGAGAATGACAGTACTCAATGACGTATGCCTTCAGGTTTAGGACCTGAACGATGAGATCATACAGATGCTAAGAGTTTGTACATTCTTGTTATGTCCCTAGTCGGATGTCATTGTGGAAGGTAGATAGAAAATAATGACACACAAGACTAGATTTTGGTGTTTGTTGATGACAGAATCTCATTAGTCATGATATAGAGATATCAAACCAAACACATAGGTACTTGTTAGAGAACAAGTGTACCGGACAGACCCACCGTGAGTTTGACACATGGAACCATGACATGGTAGTCACAGTCAGTACTCACAGTGATGGTGGTGAGTGTGATTCTTTGACCTGAAATCACTACACTCAACACATGTCGTTCGGCACACTTTGACATCATCAAACGCTATCTTGAAACATGGGTTGTTATAAAGGTGATGATTGGGTGGCTTTGACACATGGGGCTTTTGAGGGGTGAGTGATAGATATGGGATTTGTCCCTCCTGAGGGAGTTTGATATCCAAGGCCACTTGATGAGTAGGATTGAAATAGGCGTGCGCACGCATGTGTGAATCAGTATGTGATATTGATGTCATACATATCTCTTCCAATCTACTCTGAGATCAAGAAAGTGAATGAACATTGACAGGATGACTATTCCATGCCTCGAGTTCATTCGGGATATCAGCAACAAAGGAATTATACATTCACTGTAACACCATTCACAGATTGTAGGATTGAAAGTTGTTCTCCAACTTTCTACTTTCACTTGGGTAGCACTGATGTGTGACTAGGCACTGCTCTTTGCTTGTGAAGGCATAAGTGTTATGGACTTTCACTGCCAACGTGAAATAGACCTGCAGGGTCACACACATAGGATTTAACCTGGAAGAGGATTTTTATCCACAAGCAATGTTTAAATTGATTACTAAAGGAGATTAGTAGTTCATATAAACACTCAATCAATTGATAGCTCAATATCATAATGTTCAAGGTGTTGGACACATTGATTGGAGTATCAGATTGATTGAAACCGCAATTGACTGATTCTGCACAACCTGTACCCCCAACCGATCGGTTCATATGATGAACTGGTCGGTTGAGCTTGGTGAACCGGTCGGCTCAAGTGTTGAGCCGATCGGCTCAAGATCAGGGTGAATTGATTGCTTCAAGTGTTGAAACGATCGATTCAACTGGTGCAACCGAGCAACTTGGGAAAATAGGATTGGTGAGAATTTTCCTTTTGTTTCAATTTCCCAATTTGATTGGGAAATAGGATTGGTATTCGATACCAATTGGAAACAAAAGAAGGAAAGTAAATCGGGAACCGACCAGGACCATCAACCAACCGGTTCACTTGTGAACAAACCAGTTCAGGGGTCCCAACTGATCGGTTGAGGTGTCAACCGACCGGTTTAGATCCCCAACCGATCGTTTTAGTTGTGAAACGATAGGTTCAGGTTGTGAGTTGGTTGCTTTTGTGGAAAATCTCGAACCCTTCTACTCCTGCTTTTAGTCCCACATTGCCTGGGATAGAGAACCCTATCCCATAACCATCCTATATATATAGGGGTATTGGGGGATTCTCAAACAACAACTCAGTGCAACTAGTTGCTCTGGAAAGTTGTCGTTCTATCTGGTTTTGGTAACCGAGAGAGAGCCCGAGCAAGTGCTACCTGCAAAGGGAGGCGCATCAAGGGAAAGACAACTGCAGTTGCAACTGGAGGCAGGAGAGTGTGTTGGCGACTAATACGTCAACAGGAGGGTACGACTCCTTCCAACTCCTTGTGGGACAAGGAGTGTGGAGTTCCAGGTGGTCCGTGTGGACTACTTCAGAGGCGGGAGGTTACTTCTGCTCAGGAGGACAACTGTCAACCCGACAGTCCGGTGAGACCAGGAGTCGTCAGTCCCGGTGTGACCAGGAGCTGCACAGACACCGTCAAAGACCGCGCTAAGCGCGAGGTATTGTCTCTGAGCAAGCCTCGGGACAAGGTATGATTCCACAAACCATCCTTTCCTATTATATAGATGTTGACGCGTTTCCTTGTTCTGGGTTTGGGGAAGAAATTTTTTTTGTTTCCGCTGCCTTCTCTGCCTCCCCTAAAACCCAACAGTGGTATCAGAGCCATGTCAACTGCTCTATATTTTAGGAATATTGATATGATCGATTTTGGTTTGTCACCTTTATTTATTGCATACGATGCGAATAAAATTGGCTTTATGCATGTCCAATCCTAAATCCACAAATCCCAATTACATATATGATATGTGTTATTAATGCACTCGATACGCGTCGCCCTTAAACGAGTTTTGTGGTGGATGTATAGCGTGGTTATGGCCAATAAACCCTATCTGTGTATGGTTGTATGTGGTTTCTTGCATCTCGATCTGCACACCGATCTTCCCTATCTCCTATTCCTGATGTAACTTGAAATAATTCGAGATTCTTTCCTACCTTTGCTCCCCCCGAATGTAACCCGGGGTTTCCCTTTGAAGCAATGTAAAATTAGGATAGATTTTATTTCCTGTTATGTCAAAGAACGAAGGACATCCAGACGACAGCTGAGACAATTGGTTCAAGACTTGAACTGATCAGTTGACGTTCCAGACGATCGGTTCAAGGAGTGAACCGATCGGTTGATGACCGGTTCGAGGAGCGAGATGAGTGGGTGGCGGCCATGACAAGATGCACGATGACCGGGCAAACCGATCGGTTGGAGGAGCCAACCGATCGGCTGGTGGCACCCAGATGACCGGGCCAGAATGAGCAAGTCAATCATGTGATGAGTTGATCTACTCCGAAGGCAAAGCACAGAGTTCATCTTGTACAGGTTACATGTGATGTAGACCTAGATGACCATGATTCCTCTTGTCTCAAGGAATCACATTAGGATGGCCATAATCATCGCTTTTATCATTTTTCATGTTTTCTGTGGGATATAGCATGTATATGATACATACTATGCATTGTGGTGATTGGATATGTATATGTATATAAAAACCAAATCCCTCATTAAATATTAAGTTTTAGATGCCTTCCAAATGCGACACACATGAAAAGCTTGATCGACCAAGTGTGGGCACGCCCAAGCATGGTGCACCGTCTATCTCGTGGAAGCGTGAAGGATGAATGTGTGGGTCTGCCCAAGCAGGGTGCATATTCATCGTGTTTGCTTTGGGTCGGACTTAACAAGGTGACCTAGATAGGATCTAGCACCTTGAGGCATGGAGATGATCATGGCAAGGAGTTGCATATGACATCTTATCAAGAGTTGCATATGATGCAATTGGCAAGAGTTGCCTACCTGAGAGATCTAAGTTGTGCGCGACAGCCCAAGCTGGTCCATGACGTAGAGGATTTCAGGATCTTTCCCACTAGAAGGTTGTACGCTGCAATCTTCTGAATTGATGGTGTGGGCTATCAATTTGAACTAAAATAGTGGGAGCGATAATTAATTAAGGGCCTAATTATATTGTCAATTTTTCAAATCAATCAAATAAGTCAAAAATGAGTTTTTGGACTAAAATTGCATATTTTCCTTTTGTAGTACAAATGGCAACAAACAAAAATCACTTTTCTTTGCGATCGGTCCTTGAAAAGGACAAGCTAAATGGGACAAACTTCCACGACTGGTATCGGACATTGAGAAATTTTCTCACTCAAGAGTGTAACCTCTATGTCCTAGATACTCCAATTCTAGAGGAACCCACTCCTAATGCACCAAAGACAGAAAGGGATGCTTACAAGAAGCATTCTGATGATGCCATTGATGCAAAGTGCTTGATGTTGTGTTCTATGAACCATGAGTTGCAGAGACAACATGAGAACATGGGTGTCATTGAGATGATTCAGCATCTCAGGAACATGTATGAAGATCAGGCACGGAAAGAGAGATACAATGTCTCAAGGGCGTTGTTCAAGTGTGTCATGACAGAAGGAGATCCAGTTGGTCCTCACACACTCAAGATGATTGGGTATGTGGAGAACCTGCAAAGACTGGGATTTCCACTGAGCCAAGAGTTGGCTACTGACGTGATACTGCAATCGTTGCTAGAATCCTACAGTCAGTTTGTGATGAACTACAACATGAACAACTTTGATAGGCCACTGTCAGAGTTGTTGGGCATGTTGAGGACAGATGAGATACATATGAAGAAGGACAAGCCTAAGTCTGTGATGGTGATCACGAACAAGAAAGGCAAGTCCAAGCGTAAGGGCAAGGGCAAAGCTAAGAAAGGTTCTGATGCTAGCCAGGAGCCCAAGACATCTTCAGCTCTCAAGGCCAAGGGAGGCATGACCAAGAAAGGAAATTGCCACCATTGTCAAAAGCCAGGACATTGGAAAAGGAATTGTCCTCTCTATCTGGAAGAACAAAAGAAGAAGGAGGCGACTGACGTCTCTACTTAAAGGTGTCATGAAAGTAAACTTGTAACAGTTTTTCAGGTATATGATACCAATATGTAAAGTGTAAAGCACTCATAATTGGGGCAAGTGTTGCCGCCATAGATAGGAGTACTTTAGTTTATTTTCAGCCTATAAGACATGTAATACAGTTATGAACTGCTATTTCATATTTGCCAATAGAGATAGAAACACTTTATTTTTGCATAATGTGCAACAATGATGGCAATTAATAAATTTGAGTTTTCAATCTTAAAGATATGATCTTTATGGCAATGCCTTATTTATCTTGTGGTATTTGATATGCATAAGATAAAATGATACCTAAAAGTTATAGATAACTCAAACAATCAAATTAGCATCAATCATGAGAAATTCATTTCTAGTTTCCATGTGATGGATAAATCTAGACTCTTTTGGTTAGAGAACCAGTAAGAGACATGAATATCTTGGACATGATTAATCAATCTTCACTAATAGTAGTGGGAGAATGATTACCCTATTAGGTATAATACATGTGATGTATTTACATACCTATTGGAACAAATGCTAATACTTCAAATGGTGTTTAGAGAAATACCAATATGAGTATCTTGAAGTGTTCAAGATTATCATAGATGAAGTGCAAATTTGGTAAAGTGCTAATTCTTTATGAGATCAATGAATGAAATACTTGGACCAAGTGTTTGAGATCCTTATGAGTGATTATGATAGTCTATCATAGTGAACTCATGATTAAGGCATGGTGATGTCTAAATCAAGAAGGAATCATACTCTAAGGAGTTAGAGAATGATTATCAAATAACTGAATTCTTCTTAAATAAAGAATATGCTTCACTAATAAAGGACATTAAGAATCACAAGGAGTTGTGAGTTCTTATATCCTTGACAGATACACCTCAATTATCTATGTGATGAGTTGTTCATGTGATGAGTCAACTATCTAGATGAATATGAGGAACCGAATTTTTAGTTATGGTTTATGACCATTACATCCTAAATGACATCCATGTGAACCATAAGGTATGACCTTGATGGTAGCAATCGTTGGATCAAATCCATAAGTGCAAATGAGTCTTAAGTGTTAAGACACATGGATAACATTTTGAGAAGGATGATGCTTGTTGATTGCAACTTAATGACTAAGACATTTAGCATATGGATACTAAAACTGCATTCCTATGAGGAATAAAACAAGGATGTGTACGTGACACAACCTATAAGGTTTATGAATCCACTAATGCAAATGAAGTCTATAAGTTACAATGGACTAATAAATGTGATTGATTGAGTACAAGCAACTCATAATTGGATCCTTACTTTGATGATATGGTCAAAGGGTTTGACTGATATGTCAAAGATAAAGAAGGGATCTGTGATTTAGTGGGAGCGTGTTCACATTCCCCATGTTGATGTGAAATGGAAATGTTCTAGAATGGAAATCCAAAAGTGGAAATTATCTTTAAGGAAGATAGAGATGTTTCCTATGTGATAGGAATAGAGATCTATAGAGATAGTTCTCAAAAACCTCTTGACTTGTAAGGAGAAAGCATACATTGGCAATATGTACTAAAGGGTTTAGTATGCACAGATTCAGTGGGAGAAAACTTGTCCATGTTACATGGAGTTAGTATCCCAAGGCCAAGTGTTCAATTCTTATGAAGAATGGAAACACTAAGAATAGATATGGATCTATCATGTATGTAATCATCCCATTATCTTGCATGTATCGACATGGCAAGAACAAAAAGCATTCATCATCTTGTATGTAGGACATGGCAATATGATGTGCTCATCTTGATAGCTAGTATGTGAGACATGACGAGTGGATGTCTGTCTACTTCCAGTAAGGGTTACTGGAATACCATGAGAACTTGATAAGTACTTGAGAAGTGTTGGTTCTATGGAGATAAGGAAGAGTTCAATGTAAAGAGTTACATTGATGCGAACTTCTGAAAGGACAGAAAATTAATATAGGATATATAAAAGTGAAAGTTTGTTGATAATTGGAAGTGTTCCAATAAAGCCGTTTAAAAGGAAATGCCGAGTATCTATGTGTTAGAGAACAGCAGTGGATACTATATGGATCTGGAAGTTCATGAGATGAACTTATATTCCGCTCATTGATGACAAGTATGGAATCCTTGATCATGCAATGTGGCTAAAGGTTAACAAAGGAATAGTAGATCGCATATTACGGAAACTCCATCTCATACGTGTGACGTACATCGAAGAGATGAGAGACATGCAATTTATACTGACTTTGGCAAGGTGTTGCCATTACTCACTATGTTAAGCACTAGAGCACAGTAACATGTGGGACATGTTTGAAGATCACTATGAATATGATTCAAGGGTTATTGGCTCACAGTACAAGTGGGAGTCTGTTGGTGTGTATGCCCTGAGAGCCAATCATGGGATGATTGGTGGGATACATTAAGATTGATTTGATAAACATCAAAGGCAAGCTTCCAATTCTTTCTGCTTCAGTCATATGAGATAGTGATCGAACAAATTGAATGTCTAGAGAATGACAATACTCAATGACGTATGCCTTTAGGTTCAGGACCTGAACGATGAGATCATACGGATGCTAAGAGTTTGTACATTCTTGTTATGTCCCTAGTTGGATGTCATTATGGAAGATAGATAGACAAAAATGACACACAAGACTAGATTGTGGTGTTGGTTGATGACAAAATCTCATTAGTCATGATATAGAGATATCAAACCAAACACATAGGTACTTGTTAGAGAACAAGTGTACCGGACATACCCACCGTGAGTTTGACACATGGAACCATGACATGGTAGTCACAGTCAGTACTCGCAGTGATGATAGTGAGTGTGATTCTTTGACCTGAAATCACTACACTCAACACATGTCATTGGGCACACGTTGACATCATCAAACGTAGTCCTGAAACATGGGTTGTTATAAAGGTGATGATTGGGTGGCTTTGACACATGGGGATTTTGAGGGGTGAGTGATAGATATGGGATTTGTCCCTCCTGAGGGAGTTTGATATCCAAGGCCACTTGATGAGTAGGATTGAAATAGGCGTGCGCACGCATGTGTGAATCAGTATGTGATATTGATGTCATACATATCTCTTCCAATCTACTCTGAGATCAAGAAAGTGAATGAACGTTGACAGGATGACTGTTCCATGCCTCGAGTTCATTCGGGATATCAGCAAAAAAGGAATTATACATTCACTGTAACACCATTCACGGATTGTAGGATTGAAAGTTGTTCTCCAACTTTCTACTTTCACTTGGGTAGCACTGATGTGTGACTAGGCACCGCTCTTTGGTTGTGAAGTCATAAGTGTTATGGACTTTCACTGCCACCATGAAATAGACCTGTAGGGTCACACACATAGGATTTAACATGGAAGAGGAGTTTTGTCCACAAGCAATGTTTAAATTGATTACTAAAGGAGTTTAGTAGTTCAAATAAACACCCAGTCAATTGATAGCTCAATATCATAATTTTCAAGGTGTTGGACACATTGATTGGAGTATCGGATTGATTGAAATCACAATTGACTGATTCTGTAGAACCTGTACTCCCAACCGATCGGTTCATATGATGAACCGGTCGGCTGAGCTTAGTGAACCGGTCGGATCAAGATCAGGGTGAACTGATTGCTTCAAGTGTTGAAACGATCGATTCAATTGGTGCAACCGAGCAACTTGGGAAAATAGGATTGGTGAGAATTTTCCTTTCATTTCAATTTCCCAATTTGATTGGGAAATAGGATTGGTATTCGATACCAATTTGAAACAAAAGAAGGGAAGTAAATTGGGAACCGACCAGGACCATCAACCGACCAGTTCACTTGTGAACAGACCGGTTCAGGGGTCCCAACTGATCAGTTGAGGTGTCAACCGACCGGTTCAGATCCCCAACCGACCGTTTCAGTTGTGAAACGATCGGTTCAAGTTGCAAGTTGGTTGCTTTTGTGGAAAATCTCGAACCCTTCTACTCCTGCTTTTAGTCCTGTATTGCCCAGGATAGAGAACCCTATCCCATGACCCTCCTATATATAGGGGTATTGGGGGATTCTCAAACAACAACTCAGTGCAACCAGTTGCTCTGGAAAGTTGTCGTTCTCTCTGGTTTTGGTAACCGAGAGAGAGCCCGAGCAAGTGCTACCCGCAAAGGGAGGCGCAGCAAGGGAAAGACAACTGCAGTTGCAACTGGAGGTAGGAGAGTGTGTTGGCGACTAGTACGTCAACAGGAGGGTACGACTCCTTCGAACTCCTTGTGGGACAAGGAGTGTGGAGTTCTAGGTGGTCCGTGTGGACTACTTCAGAGGCGGGAGGTTACTTCCGCTCAGGAGGACAACTGTCAACCCGACAGTTCAGTGAGACCAGGAGTCGTCAGTCTCGGTGCGACCAGGAGCTGCACAGACATCGTCGAAGACCGGAGTTGAAGACAGCGCTAAGCGCGAGGTATTGTCACCGAGAAAGCCTCGGGACAAGGTATGATTCCACAAACCAACCTTTCCTATTATATAGATGTTGATGCGTTTCCTTGTTCTGGGTTTGGGGGAAATTTTTTTTTGTTTTCTCTGCCTTCTCTGCCTCCCCTAAAACCCAACAGAGACATTAGACACAATTAATTGGAATGGTTTAGTCATCATCAAAACAAGGGTTTAGTCAATTTAGACCTTGAGTCAACAACTTTTACATATACATGTACTACCACTAAACAAAAGGATCTTAAGACAACAGGTCCACATGTGCATCAGCTCACCACACAACTCTCAACTATCCAACTCTTCAAGATCATGTGTCCATAACCTAAGCAAAAGATTACATGTGGTACACATCAGCACAATATTCAAGAATATTGTACTGAATATGCATATGTGTCTTTTTATATACCTCTCATTACTAAGCTTGGCAAAAGTTAAAACTAGTACTTGGCAGTAATAGAAGAAATATAACAAAATCATACTCAAACAAAGAATGTCTATTAACAAAAAAGAACACATAATTTAAGCATATTTTCCATTATATCATCCATGTATTTTGCCACCTGAGGGAATCATGCAACATATCGGCTATCAAAGTACTCGAGATGCAAGGCCTTATGATCTACTACCAAAAGTTAGATCATTGTTTAATGTAAGATGCCGCCAAAGAGAATGATCTCTTTCTAGCACTACGCTACTAAAGAGAATTAGTGCTTTCATATAATGGAATATATATATTATGTTTCATGTGTTCATAACCATAAGCATGGAAAATCAATCAAGATATCATACAAGAACAATCATGCATCCAATATCATATGCCAAGTATTTGTACACACATAATACAACCATACGGAATAGTAGGACAAGTAAGAGGTAAGGGCGTACCTTGAAGAAGGACAAACCTCATCATCACATATTCCTGATATCAACTATATCCTTGTTAAACCTGATTAAGATAAGATCATGTACTGCCATCAGATTCTCATCATCTCAACCCTAGTTATGATTCATTAGGGTTTGCTTAGTTCATTAGGTTATGTGCATCATTACTTGTCTTATCTTCTTGTTATCTGTGATTGATGTTACTAATGTTGTATTCTAGATTATAATAAGTTGCATGAACATTAGTTTTCATATCATTGTTTGCATGTATTAACCCAAGATTATATACATTAATCCAATTAGGGTTTTCTCAAAATTATAGGATCCTTAAACATGTAACCTTATTTATATCTATAATTATGACCACATAATTAAAGATTTGCTTCCAATCACTAATATGAACTTACTCTGTAATTTCCATGGTCTCTTGAGCATATTTGTAATTATTGCACATTTATTAGGGTTACTAGCTATAATTAACCACATTAAGCAAATTACATGATTTCATGCATCTACATCACAATCACTGATCTTAAATGGATTACAAACATGAATATGAATTTACTGACATTTTATCATAATTTTAGGGCATCATTTGATATTTATTATCAATGAAATAAGAATTTCACAATTTACATGATATCCCTGAGATTAGTGCATAAAAAGCCTAATATTATACTCTTATAATGTTTTACGTAATTTTCTAAGAATTTTTGTATCTCATTTGTATTTTTTTGATAAGCGGGCTATTTTCTATGAGTTATTAAAGATCTGAGTATTTATAAATCATTTACCTTTAGTGGCCAATCTGGATCTGCCAGCGGCCACTAGGGCTGCAGTTTTCTAGTCCTAGCTTGCATGAGTCAGTCTGGTTCAACATGGATTTTAGCCAGTTCAGGGTAATTGGACCCAGTTTAGTTCTGGACCGCACCGGTCTCCCTTTCTCATGCGGTCGCACGTCTGAGTCCTCAGGTGGGACTCTGTTCCATGACACCACTGACGTGGGAAGGATCTCCGATGAGGGATAGGTGTCTCTATCCTCCTCCTTTGCCCCTTGTGACACCACCTTGCACTTCAGCTATGCCTTCCATCCTCCCATGGGAACTCACCCTTCTGCCTAAAGATTCTCCTCGTGAGCTTGAGGAGGTCACCGCCGCTGGCTGCTGCCATGGTGGAACAAAAAGGGGAAAGTTAGTTATCTGCCATCATTCTTTCCTCTATGGCTTCTAAAAGCTTCAGAATTCATCCATAACTCTCATTCTCGATGAAGAGGTTTGTGCCCAAGCCCCCAACATCGCCTTCTCCTCTACCTAAAAGGGGTTGATTGGCCATGGAAACAACCACTGGAGGGGAGGGTTAATAGCTCAATGTCTTCATCCACCTAATGGGAAGATCCCTCATTCCTCTATTTCGTCCTTAACTCCTCCATATCCCTCTATTTCTTCTATTTCCCATATATAGGTCATGGTGGAGAGATAACAGGAAGGGGCGTACTCAAACTCCTTTGATTCTTAGCCATTTTCCTCATGTCAGGGGTCCAGTTGATTGTTTCAACGTGTTGAAGGTAATTGTTTGGTTCCCACAAACTATTGATGCACGACGAGTGAGAACTTTTAAAGGTGTGGTTTCCATTGTAGACTGGTTGTAACCGCAAGGAGGGTGACAACCTCCTCGCCCTTTGATCTCCAATCTAATGGCATGGATCGGTTTTTCGCTTGAGCCTATCTGTGGCTTACTCAAGTTAACAATCCCAGCCACAAAATTAGATATTAATGGCCAACAACTGACCTTGTGACCTACCCAAACTAAAGGGGCTTGTGACACCAGATAAAAGTCCTAACTTAGGTCTCTAAATCATCAATTATGCACATTATTTCACCAATTTCCAACCTAAATTTCTCCTTATAGGAACATCAAAATATTACTAAACTTTAACCATAACTTTATAATCACTCAAGATACATTGTACTCAAATTTAGTGAAAAAACTCACATATTTGTCTTGTCTGGTAAATTCCTCAAAGGACATTAAATATAGGGATCTTAATCATGATATAAATAGCATTGACATCCAAACTTTAGCGAAATAGTTGGAACTCTTGATATGACCCAATTACAAGAATACACTTATGTCATTAGCTATTCAAGGATTCCAAAAGTTCACTCCATCACAGGGAATGGCAATATTAGTCTTTGATATGCCATATAAAGCACAATGAACATTGCTAATTTTCTATTAGGTTAACATATATCTATCGATTCCTTTGTTATATCTACTTACCCATTGGAGTAGAGAAGTTGACATGTTAGTTGAAACTTGAATCTAGAGACAAAGAAAGATATACATCATCAATATAATTACCTATATACTTACTATTATCATGACATAGCATGGCATGTTGACAACTAAAATGCAAGATGGTACCAAAAAAGTATCCTCAACCATGAAGAAACAATAAAATCTCAATCCCACTTATGACTAAGATTTACAAAAAAGGTTATATGATTTTTTTTTTCTTAATAGTATAAATAGTTAATTTTTTTGTTAGCGCTTATGATAGGGTAGTTTTATAACAATACATTTTGTTTCATTAGTTTAAGACATACCATTTTGTTTGAAAGTTACAAAATTAACAATATTTTTACCAATAATGTTAACAAATATATGGTAAAACATGCACGATTAATAACATATCATCATTTTTTGACTTTTTACCCCTCTAACATGCATTGCACTTGCTATAGAGAAATAAACCTTACAACATTATTAACAAAATTACAATATACATGTAGAAACTATGTGTCATCTACACTTTCCTATGCATATAACTATTTCTATAGATATACAAATATTGTATATATTAATACTATAAATCATAAATTATCTTTTTTTAGATGTTTTCATAATTTTATAAATATTGATAAAAATGATCATGCAAATTCAATAGTAGGTCTACTTACGAAGATGTAGTAAATTTATTAACATATTTTATAAACCATGTACACATTTATTAATTCTGAAAGGTTAAGATATATTTGTGAAAATAAGGAAACATCTTGTATTTTTATGAAATTTACCCTTTATGAAATTATTGTCACCATT
The DNA here is from genome assembly GCA_963693085.1 of Alisma plantago-aquatica. Taxonomy (NCBI): domain Eukaryota; kingdom Viridiplantae; phylum Streptophyta; class Magnoliopsida; order Alismatales; family Alismataceae; genus Alisma; species Alisma plantago-aquatica. Next base: position 1,060,842,724 of record OY856409.1, on the reverse strand, counting down.
ATATGATTTGTTATCACAAGTGAATTGTAGCATTTAAGGATTTAATAGTAGAAGCAAGTCTATTAGGCATCATGACATTTTATATGGTTCAAATGATATCATGAAAAGAATAACACAAGCACCTAAAGTTGATAAGTCTAGCATATAAATGTTATCTACATTGGCTCTTTTATAGTACCAAATATATTATGTCCATGGTGAAAAACAAACAAGTCCGCTAAATTACAAGAAATACAAATTTCGTACCATATATTGATACCACATACTCATAACTTATATACGTATATGTTGCATGATTATGTACGAATCATTATTACTAGCTTATATGATATTTTGAATATTGTAAGATAATATTACAGTGGTGATTATGTATCCTTGGTGTATTGAGCTTATAATAGAGTTTTCATGTTGAAACCTAACTTGGAGTTAGAGACAATGAAATCAAGTTCACATATTATAGTTAGATTTCATCTTAAATGATAACATATGCATAATATTGTCTATGTATATGCATTCTAAACTATCTATATACACAAATATAAATTCACCTTCAAATATTGTAAGAAGTTTTAAACCTAAATACCTAATCTATATACAAAAATTAAATAAGGAAATTTGAGTTGTTCTTATTCATAACACCACTTTGAATTTTAGAATGAACCTATCATTGATTTTTTTGGCTCTATACATTTCTTTGTTTCTTATCTATATCCTCTTAAATATATGTATACACTTATTTGACTCATGGTAAATGAATGTAGAAGGACGATATAGGCTACTTTCTTTGAGAAAGTTGAATAAAGGTAAATGTTATTATGATATAATCTACATTAATAGGTAGTACATGTTAGTAATTCGTACATATAATATATTTGATCATTGTTCCTCATTCATTTAGGATGAGTGCTAATATCTATATAAAAAAACCTAGGCAATATTGTTCCATGTTTTAAGGAAAAAATCTTGGAAACATCATGAGTCCATATTAGTTTTGTACAAACACAAATCAAGAACCAAACTAGAGGACATTGTTCAAGGGTATAACAAAATGAAATATACTATGAAAAAAGAAAACATTGAGTTGTTAATATATAAAGGAATGTAACTGACACAAAAATCGAGGTTCAAAACAACATGTTTCTTTGCTTACTTGTTTGATTCACATGAAAAATCAATCTCAACAATGAACAATTATTTTCTTTATTTTAATTTAGTCACTATATTCATGATATTAAAGCATACATGCATAGCATGTGCATTTACTAATATATATATGTATATATATATATATATACATATATATATACATATATATATATACATATATATATATACATATATATATATATATATATATATATATCTTCGCTACCCGTGCATCGGTTTTGTAATGGGAAGGTATGCATTTGTAATGAGACAATCCAAATTTGTAATGAGACGACCGAAATTGTAATACAAAGACTCGTTTTGTATTACATCGCTGTTACAGTAATAAATATATATTTATTACTGTAACAGCGCTGTAATACAAAACGAGTCTTTGTATTACAATTTCGGTCATCTCATTACAAATTTGGTTGTCTCATTAGATATATGTGTGATCCCGTTACAAAATTGATGCACGGGTAGCGAATCTTAGTTACCCGCACGGGTAGCGAAGATATACCCATATATATATATACGTATATATATGTGCATATATAGTGATGCTAGAAAGTCGTTGGATGAGATGTTGATTAGATAAGCAGGACAAAATATATTTTCCACTCACAACCATACTTGTGAATTGACCCCACGTCACTCACCCCTCCCACTCCTAGTCTTACTTCTCGTGCACACACTCTCTCTCCCTCTTTATGCACACACAATTCCCTTCTTCTCTGACCCTTTTCTTGTTGCCCTTTTCACATTATATTCAATGACATCCTGACTTGAACTTTGCTATACAACCCCTATATCAGATCAGAACCCAGACTCATTTTGTGCCCTACCATTCCAATCATTTGCTGGGTGACGTGACAGGCTACATATCTGACGAGGGACAAACTGGCTGGAGAGAGAGAGAGAGAGCGTGAGAGAGGGGTCTGTTGGCTGATGTGACAGGTTAGTGGCCAAAAAAAGAGGGTGTGAGAGAGAGGACCAGAGAGAGACTAGTTGTACGGAGAAAGAAAAAATAAGAGAGAGAGATTTATTTTGCTAATATCTTTCAAACTGTTATGTATTTTCTAACAAAATAAAAACCATTATGTTTCTTATGAAAAATACAATCCAATACGACTAACGTCGACACATTTCTGATGCTTTGAATATATCACTCCTCATAGTTTTATGTATTCTAAAGAGAGAGAAAATATAATGGAGGAGGGAAGTAGTGCTAATTGTAATGTTTTTTTAATCGAGTTGTTATGTCTCATCTAGCTTGTTGTTACCTTGTTATCTCACATCTAGAATGTTGTTATTATTGTCAAACTTTTCATTATTTCTAGTCAAACTTTTTTATTTTTTGTTATCCCTAGTAAATATTTTGTTATCCCTAACAAATGTTCTTGTTATCCATGGTTAATGTTTTGTTATCTTTAGACACTTTTTTTTTAAATAGTTGTTATCTATAGGGATTTTTTTTTGTTATCTCTAGTAAATTTTCTTGTTATCCCTAATAAATATTTTTTATCTGTAGTCAAACTTTTGTTATCTAAGTAGTATTTTCTTTTGAAAATTGGTTGATATGTTTTGAGATTTATTTTGTTTTCTGTAATAAATTTTGGTGTTATAACTAGTAAAATTGTTTTGTCCATATTTGTGATGGAGAGGTCAGAATGGTTTTGTTATCCCTAGCAATGTTTCTTATAATCTCTAGTAAATGTTTTGTTATCTCTATACAAACTTTTTATTATCCATGTAGTATATATTTTTTAAAATTAGTTGTTATCTATAGTTTTTTTTATTATCCCTAGAAAATTTTCTTATTATCCCAAGTAAATGTTCAGTTATATGTAGTCAAACTTGTTGTTTTCCAAATAGTATTTTTTTAAAATTAGTTACTATCTATAGAGAATGTTTTGTGTTATCCTTAGTAAATTTTCTTGTTATCTCTATTAATTTTTTTGTTATCTCTAGTCAATTTTTATTTTGTCCAAGTAGTATTTTTTTTAAATTACTTATTTTTTCTAGAGAATAGAAGAGAAGTAGTGTAATTAATTTTTTAAAATTAGTTGTTATCATTGGTCCAATGGTTATTATTTTTGATTTGGTTTGTTATTACCTCTAATCAAATTTATTATTATCTTTTGGTCGAACTTGTTATCATAGGAGAGAAGTGATGTACAAGAATCTATATATTTTTTAAAATATCGATATTAGTCTTATCAAAATGCATTTTTAATTAGGAATCTACTATTTTTTATTTTGTTTAAAAGTACATAACGGTTTAAAAATTATTAGCAAAATAAATATCTCTCTCTTAATTTTTCTCTCTCCACACAACCACTGTCTCTCTCTCCAATAATCTCTCTCACACTTTCTCATTTTCTTTTATCGACATTAGTCTTATTAGAATATATTTTTAATCAGAAATGTAACGGTTTTTATTTCGTTTAAAAATATATAATAGTTTAAAAGTTATTAATAAAATAATTCTCTCTCTTAATTTTTCTCACTCTGTACAACCACTCCCTCTCTCCAGTCCTCTCTATCACACTTTCTCATTTTCTTTTATCGACATTAGTCTTGTTAAAATGTATTTTAATCAGGAATGTAACCATTTTTATTTCGTTTAAAAATGCATAACAGTTTAAAAGTTATTAGTAAAATAAATATCTCTCTTTTGATTTCTCTCTTTTTGCAATACGTTACATTTTTCAAAAATATGTCAACATTAGTCTTATTAAAATGTATTTTCTATCAGGAATCTAACGGAATTTATTTCGTTAAAAAATATATAACAATTTGAAAGTTATTAGCAAAATAAATATATCTTTCTTAATTTTTCTCTCTCCTTACACCCACTCCCTCCCTCTCCCGTCCTCTCTCCCTCTCTCTCTCTCTCTCTCTCTCTCAGCAAGTGGTCCCATCATTAGTCACTCTCTCTCCAGTCCTCTCTCTCCCTCTCTCTCTCTCTCTCTTACCCAGCCAGCAAGTGGTCAGGTCGTCCGTAGGCAACCAACACATATCAAGTCATCACAGCAGTTGGGCCCGACGCTAGCAACCAAATGGGATCCCGATCCTCACCTTTGTCTGGAAATTGCATAACCCCACTATGAGCATGTTCCTTGGAGTTGCCTCATGACTAGGTAATGACGATCTGCTGCTCCCAATTTAACAGGGAGTACGTGCGCTAGCCCTAAACTGATCATTGTACTCGTGTATACATAGATGCATATGGTCGGCTGCAATCAAAACCCGATGACATGTGACACTCGTTTATGTAGGGAGCAGCGAACTCCTTGTAAAAGGAGGACCAACAAATCCTACAGCCATGACTAGAGATCCCAACAAGGTAAGATGAGTTGGCACTGCCTCATGCCTCACGTCCAACAAATATTGTGCTTGCCTAGACAAATTTCACGCTGCCCGGTCACGCCCCTGTATAAGTCCGTATCAACAATAGCTCCAAGCTTTCCTCTTCATCCTTTGTTCCCACGATCCTATATGTAACCCTGGAGGATAGAAGCAAGATGCCATGATGGATGAGGACGAGATCTTCAACATGCCGCAGCTGTTGGACAACATCACAGAAGGGATAATGGTGAGCCCGTCAAGCTTGATAGAGATATCGTCCTCGCACGGATCACATGGATACCTCTGCAAGTACGACTTCTTAGCGGACCTTGACGATAGCACATGAGATTTCAGTAATCTCTAGTACTAGCTATGTCCTAGATATAGCCCGTGCTGATCCTACATCTGAATAATTAGTAGGACCCTTAATCGTTGTTTATTGCTGATTATGTTATCCCAATACATTGTCGTACTACGTAAATGGATGGTGAGTGACCATGAACAACCTCCACTGCACCGTGTTATGGAGTGCCAATTGATTGATCTCTCATTCAAATGATTAATTAGACCTTCAATTTGTATGGCATGAAATAAATACTATGTACTTGTAAGGTCGATTTTGTTAACTGTGGGAATCTAAACCTCTACTTATTTACATATAAATGGTGCGTGTACGTTGTCAAGGTCAACATATATTGTGCCAGCAGGTGGGCAAGGAGAAATGCCACGGATATGATTAACTGGTCCAAGCCCTATGACTATTGTACTTTGATGCCCGTCAAACTACTAGGAACCTTTACCAGTCCAACACTTGATGTACAAGCAGTAGAGAAAACGAGCATGAAGAAGCTCCAAACACTAGTGATTATAGTGCAGGTGACGAGTGATACGAGTGGACCCAAGTAGGGACATCCTATACAGAATGTGTCGGACGAGTAGGACTTCACTGACATGTTGTCGGTACCTCATTGCTGATCATGCAGTGGCAACGTCAGCTCCTATTATTGGCTTAGAGTGTCACTAACCGGCCTAAATCGCGCATCCAAAAAGGAGCGGATCCAGAGTAGTCAGACTCTTAAGATAGTAACCCGATATTCAAGCCCCCGCAACTATTATACGGGGTCTGACGTAGTAATCGGGGTCGAACCACAAGGACAAGGTTAGTAGGTGTTAAGCATGCACGGGCTCACACGCATATACTCCGGATAACATATGGTTTAAAAAGGTGTTCTCAAAAGAACGATAGTGCTCAAACCAAAATAAAAGAAATAAACCAATGATAAGAAAAACAAAGCGTAAAAAAATAAGATGGGAACAAAGATATAGAAGGAAAACTTAGATTGAATTTCACCTACTAGGACTTCTCACTAACATGATAACATACCCCTCTCTCTCTCGAGATGAGGATAGATCTAAGCCCAAAGACAACCTTTCTCTGGAGATGACCATCCAAAAACTATGATGGAGAACATATGACCATAAGCTTTAGCATTCCAATATTTTTATGCAATCATACTACTCCATAACACAAGATATTAGTGATACTACTCTTTCGAGGTACCAACGATCAAACATTACAAGATGGTAGCTAAGCTTATAAGTGAAACATTAAAACTGGGGCATGGAGATAATCTTGACAAGAGTATAATATACATATTGGGAGAGCCTTAGTGGCTACTCCCAACCTAAGTTAAGTGTTCAACCACACATGTTTACGGGCAGCATAACAACGTCACAAAACGATAGATACATCAAGTTCCAAGAAGAGATGAGGGAAGTACATTGAGATGGAAGTGATAGATCTAGACAGAGAGAGAAGAATGTGATACAACACAGTACTTCTTCAGATCCAGATCCAGGAGGTCGATGATGTGGATATTCTCCTTCTCTCGAAGAAGATGGAGCCTTCAGTCTTCTCTCTCCTCAGCTTTTGACTTTAAAGATCCAAGACTGATTGGATAAATGAGAATGAGTGTAGAAAATGGAAGCACTTCGTGGTCCTTCAAAATCTCCTGATTTGACAAGATGTGTAGGTGGCCTATTTATAGGCGTGCTCCACCGACTTAACTCCTCGACCGCAGTTGAGGTTTGGTCTTCGTCAAAGATTGATCACAGTCAAGGCTTTATTGCCATCCTCTCCTCGGTCGAGGTTGGTTAAGTCACCTTCTTGGTCATGGCTTGGCTACCACATCCTTTGGTCAGACTGCAGTCTAAAGCTCGGTCACGGGCTTCATGCCATAGGTGTGTGGACCATGGGTGAGAAGGGCGCGAGGCACCGCAGGTGTGAGGGGTTGCAGTTGTGAGGCATCAAGGTGATTCTTGGAGGCCTCGGCCATGGTGGGGTGGGCCCTAATGGTCAAATGGGCCGCAGTCGAGCAGTCGACCGTGACCTTGGCTTGATTGTGACCTTGCAACCATGGAAAGAGTGTGTAAGTGAGATACTTGGCATAAAGTGATAAAATAAGTAGAAAATTCTATAAAAGGTATGCTAGGGGAGGTATAAATTTTATGCGAGAAGTGTATAAAATGAGGTGTTATCAACTCCGCCAAACTTAGAATCAAGACTATCCTCAGGCTAAGTATAGGATCGAAAACATACAAAGAAAAAGCAAATTTGTGTGACAAAATCTTTGCAAAACTTAACACTACCGAATTATCTCAATCTTGCATCAAGACTGTTGTGGTATGTTTGCTCAACCCTAAAGTCTCATTCCTCCCCCTTTACAACAAGAGTTGCACAACTTTGACTTCTTGCCATTGCCTTTGGTAGAAAAGGTCTTTCCTTCTCAACATATCACTCCTTCCTACGTTAGGTTACCAACCGTACCAATACAACATCTCCCTGAGGGGTAGCTTTCACACTCTTTCTTTTTTTTTCTATTGGCCCTATGCTAATTTGTTTGGGTAAGCTTTAGGCTTTAAGTGTTTTCTTCCTCTCCTGAACTTTTTCACCCACAACTGTCGTAGGGGCAGTGTTGCCCTTCGGGCTTCTGACGTAGAGTTAGGTGGTTGTGTGAGTTTCGTTCAGGATTGGAGGTGGGTAAGTTTGGCTTCGAGCTTCCACTTACGGGCACGACATATCTGCATTCATGAGTGCAGTAATACATCGGCCATGTGGAAACTTTTGGCATCTTTTTGGAACAACTCTCATTGTAATTTATTTCTTTTCTTTTTGGCTTTTTATATCTCCTCTCTGTCTTGGGTTAGTGGGATTTATGCGGTCTTCTGGGAGGTCAAGCCTCTTTTAGTCTCAAAGTGGGGATAGATAGACTCAAAAGAGGTAGTTGTTTCCTTCTCGACAGAGATGAGGATTTTTTGGTTGGAGCTGGCAGGTTAGGGTGGTTGGTCAGGAATATGGCTTTGTGAAGTTCTCTAGATTTCAAGGGTTTCATAAGCTTAAGGTTGTTGCACACACAATGTCTTATTCACAGAATGAGCTAAAGTTGTATTGATATGCTTCTCATTTTACTTTTATATGCATTAGTCGCTTGTATTTTTCCCTCTATAAGACGATAGCACTACAACCATTAGAAAGAAAATAGACAAATTTCTAAGGTAACTACACAAAATTGTGGCTTATATCTAGATTTCTTTAAGCCAAAAGCAAGAGCAGTTTGGCTGGAGCTTAAAATATGTACAAGTAAAGTTTTTGAAAATTTTGAAAATTTGAGTGGTAAAATGGTGGCAAAATTGTACCTCTCTAGCCCATTTATGACTCCTCTCCCAAACTTATCCTTCACCCCGACCCGGGGTGTCAAAATTTGAATCATACGTATAAACGGGCTTTCTTCATTCTAGTTTGTCAGTGTTGGAGGCCCACTTGGACTCAAGAGGCATGCTTGCATACACTCTTCGCAACGGATGATATTGTTCGTATTGCATCCCCTCCACATTTGTATTCAGATTGGCTAGGGCCATCACCCAGGCTAAATAGAAGAAGCCACAATCATTTGACAAAGGCACCTACTGAGGGCTTCTGTGGAAGAACTGCATCTTCTTGAAGTCTTTGCCTGCTATATGCTTGTACCCTTTATCGTGGCTTTTTAACATTTCAACAATTGCTTCAGCACATGTGGTAGCCTTTTCTTCGATTGGTGTCTTTGCAGTAGTCATGTTTGTCTTTTTATTTAGTGTGAAGGTTGCGTCTGAGCTGTTGTATAACACTGTAGTCCTTTTGATAACGTTGACTATCAGTAAAGTCCAATGATTTTCGTGAAGAATAGACAAGAAGATGTAGTCCGAGAGGGACATCACTAAGCGTTGTTGTAGGTGTTCTTTTTCACCTGATCTCTTGTCCTTTAGAATGTCATCCACCAGAAGGAGGTATGTCATATATGTGTTTGGCATGTTGTTTCCTAATAGAGCTTGGTATGCTGACATCGTGCTAACTGATAGGTACCCTCCGATTTTCAGCGTATCGTGGAGGTCGTCCTTCAACACACAGATTTCATCCCTTTCGAATATAGCCTCTGCCAGCATGTCATCTTCTTTCAAGGACTTCATTATCATGTTTAGGGATTCTGAAGATTGGCTTACGCAGATCCATCTGTTAAAGTCCTTGAAAGTAGGTACTATCTCTCCAGTCGGTCCATCTGGTTTCTCTTCAGGCAGATCATCTTCTTCTACTTTGCCTTCCTTCGGCTTCCCTGCTATAGGTTGTTCCTCTTTATCTTTTAACACTGGAGGTTGTTCAAGTTCCATTTTTGGCATGCTTTCCGCAGCTACCCCAATGTCGATTTTCCAACACTGTTTCCATACCGCTGCTCTGGCTGGCTCTATCAGGTCAATCCACATGGTCTTGATTTGTTCCCTCCAAGTTACCTTTTCAGGTAGAGGGATCTCTTGATGAAGTCTCTGCAGCATTACGTCCGAAGGTATCTCCGAGTTACTAATGAAATGACTATCGTAGATAACCTCCATCACGTATATACCGCGCAGCCAGTGCAGATCTTCCATGCATAAGTCTTCCAGCAGGATGCCCTTATTGATGGATTTCATCATTCATAATACGATTAAGGCGCAATCCCATGTTCCAACCTCTTCTTATGGGTCCTTCTTGTAGATTGAGAATAGTTTCCATATTCCCTTAAATATGTCTTCTGCTGATTGTATCTCTCTTTGCAGACGTAGCGATACTTTTAGTATGTCTCTGGCTTCCTTGTTTTTGTATATTAGGACAGTACTATCTAGCTCGGTTGTGCAACAGTTGAACATTGTCATCTTTCGCTCGTATAAATTGACAATGATCAGTGCCCAATGCTTCACATTCCTTATGGGTAGGACCACAAACTTCGTTTCTTTCCAGCTCACAACCTATTTTAGCTGAATCACATCAGCAACCTGTAGTCTCTGTTGTATAAGAGTCCTGCTACTTGTGTGGTGTCGTTAAACAATGGTTATGTGTCACCCCATCCTCAACAAAACACGATTACATGTTAACCAACAGATTACCAAAAATCACGGGAAATTAAAACTGATTTACTATGAGCACCACAAGATCAGACATAATATTTGAGCCAACACTTTTCTTTCATAACATATTTCCAAGGTGCTACAACATAATTTCCCATCATCGCATTACATGAAATAAATGTTCCACATGATGATTTACATCAAGATACATAAACTAAAAACCGTACATCGATCGTAATACAAGAAACATCAAAAAGCTTCCCCAAGACCTGAGTGTACAGGGACGGCACATAGGACTCTACTGCTAGACATTATCTATTCCACCAAGTACAATACCTCTGCATATCATCTCAGCCACATGATCTTCATCTCGCCAGGCACGTCCACCTAAAAAGGTTATTAACCAGTGGGGTGAGACATACAGTCCCAGTGAGAAACATAACCCTCTACCAACTTTATTATGATCCCAGATAACTGGTATATGCAGATCATAGGAGCAACATACTAAGAAAAGCTAACTTTATTAACAATCTTACCAAAATATCTAGGAGGCATATAACAGGCATTCTTTATGGGACATGAATGACAAGATAAGCTTTATAAGAACTTATCACATGATATAAGAAATGTATGATAAACTGCAAGGTATAACTAGATCAACTACACAAACAAGGCCTCAACCAATGTTTCGTGTTTTTCCTTGAGCAATATATTCTATACGGCTGGATTATGATTTATTATGCCCTGAGGAAGTGAGCCGTCCTGCTCAAATCCAACCTTCGGCTGCGATGCCTAAAACCGGTGCCATACAAGGTCAATGGAAGAGCCAGACTCCACGACCTCACCTCTTCGTGGTCAGTGCACGATAACCAAAGAAGGACCGCAGTCTCTTGCTTGAGTGGCCTCAGCCACAGGGCTAGCTCACACAGTCTACCCCTTTTTATCATGAGCCATGGGCCTATTCACCATGCTCCTGAGCCATGAATGCATTCATGCTCCTTTACACTAAGCCATGGGCCTGATCACCATGCTCTTATACACATCTTGAGTCCACAACCACAGTTGCACTCTAATCCTCCTATTTTCGGCTAGGAGAAACCCCACATATTCAACAATATGTGCTCTAGGTAATCCCGCAGGATAAACCTGTTTCACCATCACAAGTTACTGACGATGATGGATCTATGGCCAGGAAAAACTACATGTAAGGTTCCACTTGTCATTAATTAATACATATTAAGCATATTTCAAGACTCAACCAAGCTATGTAACATGTAAACTTAAAACACAAGTAAACAACATAGATCTCATTATGAGGTGTTACATTGTCACTCTTATTTTCAAATCCAACATTACATGTTACCACTAGGCCTATTTCCAATCATCAAGATCCATCTCACATTTGCATGGTTAGATTGCACATCAATTCTCCTATTTTTGGCTAGGAGAAACATAATCATCATAGCCCTTTCCTGTCTATGTATTTCAATTAGTAACACTTGCATGGTTAGATTGCACATCAATAGAGATAGCTTAGTCACCAACAACATAACATTATTATCACATCATTAGGATTTGGACATCATCCATTATCATGAACACATGGAGCATAAAGTCATAGATGGTGTATTAAACAATACTCGTTACTGTTACCATACCATGGGTATCCACTATACCCTATATCTTGTATCATCATGCATGCCATCCCTCAGGATTCATCTTTAGAGATCATACAATCATGATCAACCATCAAGCATTACCAAAGGTTCACCTATCATCAACCATAGGTAACCCCATACTAACGTTCACAACCTATTCGTCATGTTTTATCATCATGATCAAAGATACGGGCTCAAGGTATCAAGATAACACACTATCATATAAGGCTCAAGATAACTTTTAAGGTTATCAGGTAAGGGCATAACCTTCACTAGAAGTGTCGCTTATCCTCACCAATACTAGGCAACGACAACAAACCCTCACTAAAGGTGTATCGGGTAGGGTACTAACCCTTACCCAAATTTGTTGGAGTCAAGCATGACATGCACCCATGCACAAAGGGAATAACGTCCAGACTTAGACCTAATGATGTGTCATGTAGCCATAGACCAAGAGCATATCGGTCAGCATATGATCATCACGACAACCCTTTTTGGCTAAGACCCCCTTATAGCCCTTCTAGGGTTAGGGTTCATACCGAGCAACCATCAAGCCATGTCGCCCAAAGCCAAAACTATATCGCCCAGTAGGAACCCACTTTTTCAGCACATCATGATGTCTAAGGAACTCTCATACCGCCCAAGGTACAATACAACCATCCATCAAATGTTGCCATGGCGCCCAAGGTAGCCTATCATCCAATTAGGGTTTGGGACCCTATAATGTTTAAAGTACTATATCGTCCAACCCTCAACTTATATCATCCAAGACCTTATATTGTCCAAACTCACCACATGAATCGGCCAAACCTTCAACCCTAGGGCCATCCAAGCTATCAATCCCATACACATGTCGGATAACCAACCAAGAGAGAGCATGTTTCAGGAAAGGCATATCGGCCAAATCAACACATCTCCTTATGGGGGTATCAGCCATGCACTTAACCCTGATGTCGCCCAAGCTATGCACACATACACACTTATAGCGTTCTAGGGTTGATGATATCGGGCAGCATATCAAGGGACTCTCCATAACACCCATCCTCTCATCCTTTGTCATTCATGGAGCACCATCTTGGGTACCCATCATATCACCCAAGGGATCATTACCACAAGGGCACCCCTATTGGCCAGCTAGGGTTAGGGCATCCCCCAACAGTCAAAACTCCATGACGTCCATGATACTATATCGGGCAACTAGGATTAGAGCTAGCCTATCATCTAAGGCATATCATTGCCCATGACAACATGTTGGGCACTCTAGGGTTAGGACCATCCCATCAGCCAAAGCAACATATCACCTTAAGTTAGGGTTAGGGCATCCATATCGCCCAAGGCACCACTTCTAGGGCTATCGCCCTCAACAAGGAACAACCTATTGGGTTTCCTATACTAATAATGATACCTATCACCAAAGGCATCACCACCATATCATCCAAGATACCAATCAAGAGCTCAACCCCAAGAGCTTGTCGTGCAATGAGAGTAGAGCATCCATGTCACCCAAGGCAACCCTATCGCCCAAGATAGGGTTGGAGCTCTATGTCGGAAAAGATACTAAGGTTTGGGTTTCATGTTGGCCAACCTCCATATCGCCCACCATCATCATTCTGGGTAGAGGTGCATATCAGTCACAAGGTCAACCAAGGGTTCACTTAGCATATCACCCAAGGCTCAACTCTAGAAGAGGGTATCGGGCAACAACCTCAAGGACACCATCCATAACGTCCAAACCCTAACCCTTGGGTAGGAAAGAGATATCGGTCACCACATCATATTGCCCCAAAAATCTAGGCCATAGGGTCACCTTTCAAGTCCAGAGGAGAGAAAGGGGTATTTTCACAAACCAACAACCAAAGAATAACCTATTGAGCAAGGTACTATGTCGGGCAAAGCATAGCATCAGGAAAGCCCCCATATCGGGTAAAACACCCTATCGGGCAAGCCATCTTCAATCTCTAGCCACCCGTTACCATCTAACACAAGAAGAAAAAGATAAGGACAGTAGTAAAATGTGACCCTTTCCATTAAAACAGATCTCAAGTTCCACATGCATGGCTAACATGGAGAAGGGTATCAATTTAAAGATATGAATCATCACATGCACATATGGAGAGTGAACATAATAGAGATGGTTACAGTTATGTAACCCGCATTAAGAGGATCACCATGAAAGGCATTAAGATTCCTGATCCAAGCAGCAAACCCACGTTTCTCTCCATGGAAACCATCCATCCGAAGCTCTAAGCTTGTCTTTGGCTCCATCACCATCACCTCAAGGAACAAGAGAAGAAGAAGATACCATGGTTATGTATAGCTCAAGAAGAAGAAAAGAGGGGGAGATAACCACGACCTTGCCTACTCACATCAAGGGCCCATCCATGGCCGACAGGAGGAGAAGCAGATGAAGAAGAAGGAACAAGGAAAAGCTAGCAAGGAAGCATGACTCACTAAGGTCGGATCTTGAGCAAGGAGTCTCCATGGACAAAGAGCTCGCCCTCCCAAGCTCCATGGGAGTTTCCTTGAGCTCCCAAGATCCTATGCTCATCCCAAACAGGAAGGGGAAAGAAGGTGGCCATAAAGGAGCACTTGGTTAAGGAGGAAGGGGGCTATATACACCAAGGAAGAGAGAGGTAGCAAAGGAGAGGTGTCATAACCACATAACCCAAGATGCCACTTGCTCATGTACTTAACTTGTTGCCACCCAAACTTCAATTGCACGGCCTGGTGATACACTCTAGGATGTGTATCATGCAGCTGGGTACCTCCCATGGGTGACACACCCTCATGGGCGACACACTCTCAAGCTTCTACCTGATACACTAAAAGACAAGGTAGCATGTGTGACACATATGTGATATAAAGACCATATAAAGATGTTACTCCTCAACTATCAACCAAACAAGGTGCCCCAACTTCCATCCACGTCCTAGATGATGCCAAATAGAACGGAAGTGACTCTAGAGCTGATAGATTGTATATTGACCCCTCCACTTTGGGTAATTTGCAATTTGCACCAAAACTAGCACATAGGGCACAAACATCATCCAACTAAGCTCAAACCTAGAACATAGGTACTCCACAAGGCACCCACCTCATCATTATCTTTCTAATGATGCTGGAGAACTAAAGGTATGATTTATATCTGACATATTGCAATATAACCCCTTACTTTGGGTAAATTGCACTTTGGTAAAAAACAAGCAAACATTGCTCAAACAACATCCAAATGGGACCAAACTGGAAACATGAGCTTGTCACATGATAACAAAACATCTTAAGAGATTAGATTAAGGTTCTAAGCACCTTTCATAAGCAAAGAAAAGAGGGTTAGCCCAAAACTTGGGTCAGGGTCCTTACAAGTCATAAACTCCTAACAAGGATTTCATCCCTGAAATCCCAAGCGGAAAGAAGAGTGTTGCTTACATGTCGCATCATACATCTCCACAAAGATCCTAGGTGTCACAGATCCATGATCATTTTGGGTCTTCCTCCAGAGCCAACATAGGGTTTCCTTGTACTGGTTATAGACTCAAACCTCCGTCTTACCATCCTTTGTCTGGTAACACTCTTAGATACTGGAACATCACACGCAACTCATATTACTCAGGTATCCATTCCTTTATTGATATATCACATTCCTCGTTATGTTTTCACTATGCTATTCTGATCTCACAGGCTTGACACTTAAGCTTTGCATAACTCGTATCACTATCCTTCTGCTATATATGTTCCAACTATTTCTTCTCCTTCCACAAAGGATGTCTTAGTCCAAGGAAGTTCTTTCTAAGAAGGGGTTTTCACAAGATACCTACTCTACAAAATAGATGTATGCACATGACAAGGCTCATAAGGCTCTACTATGTACTTCTTAAGGATTAACACAAAAGGAGTTATCGAACATACAAGGAACTAAACATATTGATTAGCAACAACACAACAAGATACACCACATCATCTTGGGTGCAAGGCTGCCACAACTTCATATTGGTTCCCAAGGGCACAACTCATGTCAACACGGTTGTAAAATGTATGCATTATTCTGAACTGGTCTGGATAGGGATTACGAACCTTGTTCATCTATCTCTAACTGATGCACATCCTGCATGGACCTTCATTTACTCGAGACTTAGCTAGGAGTATTCCAAGAAACCAGGCTTTACTTGATGAACTTTTCCCAAGATAATCTTATCACGATTCTTTTCCTTGGGTGCATATCTTTCGATGTCATGTTTATGTAGAGCATAAACCCCTAACAGGTGATAGCCATTCTATAGGCACTTAGCCAGGTTGAGCCACAACCAACTTCTCCATCTGAGACTACTTCATCCTTTCCAAGGATATCCATTTCTAGGGTTATCTCGATCCTTGATATGTCAAGAGGAAAGAGATTTTCTTGACTGTCATGTCCAGGAAAAGAAAGGATATGGGAAGGATATACTTCATCCAACACAACCAGGTCATCCATCAAGGTGCTCGTCAATAGGTTATCTCTCTCCTGACTAACAAGAAGGAAACATCTTCCAAACATGCTATAAGCATTCATAGGAGGGTACATCCTAAACAGGATCAACGGAAGCAGAAGGGATTAATTCCATCCGACCTGCTAGCATACCCTGGTCATCTCACCATTTCTGGCCAGCTCATGCCATGAGATCTATTTGTTGCTTGTTGCCCTTTGCTTCTTGGCCAAACCATCCGGTCCTCACTTGCTTATCCTTATCAGCGTTCCCCTATGTTGCTGAAATGCTACCTCAAGGGTCACCACATAGATCCAGACTCCAAAACAAGCTTCAAGCTTATGGGTTCCAGGTCAAGGGTGATCTGTCAAGACTATTCACCACTGTGCCTTCACGATCCAGGCATCTTTATTCTCAACCCTTTACCAGAAGGCATGTTCTCATGATCCCCTACGTTTGGCACTTCTCATATACTAGTTTTCCTTACCTTGGTATCCATCTCTTGAGTCAAAACACATCACTTCCGGTCTCTCCTTCATAGTCTACCGTTGTCACTAGTTCAAAACATGTCAAGAGGATCCTACCGTCATCATCTATCATGGATATCTCTATCTTGGAAACTAAAGTCCAAGATCAACTGATACTTTTCAAAGTATCCAACCAGAGATCACTCTAAAGGTACACATATCAAGTGACATAGGGTCCACTTGAATGCCACTCCCTCGGAAGGAAGGAACAAACACCCCAACAACACCTATGGTTTCATATCAAAGGGGAGGATATTATCACTTTCTTTGATCCTTACATGAGCTTTCAACTGTTTTTGCATCGTTAAACCTTATTCCATCCGGTTTCATCCTGTTTCTTCTTAGCTTTCTTGCACTCAGCATAGGAAGCATCAAGACCATTACGTGTTATTATTCTTTTTCTCTTGTCATCATTCATCGTAATCATGATTATTTCCTGATTATATCAACTTTTTGTTTCCTTTTTGTGAAAAAGATCGTTACTCTTCACACATTCTTTATTGAACAAGGATCATATTCCTTGTTCCCTTTTTCTTATCATGAATTTGCACTTTATACTCTCTCATTTTTGCTTATGTTCATTGGTTGGTCTGAGATTATCTTAGGTTGCATCTTATTTATTCATTACTTGTTCTTCTCTTTCTTCCAACCTTTTGCTTTCTTTCAAGCATTTTCTTTATCTTGAGTAAGTTTTATGTTTTAAATCTCCTTGTTATCACAGATTAATCTTTCTTTTACTTGATATATCTCTTAAGATTATGGTTTCAAGAACTTATCTCATCATATTCTTATACGGATTTTAGGTTTCATAGAACCATTACTTCCTCTTTGGATTACCAAGCATCCATGTTTTAAAGAGTTATGGTGCATTTATTTACTCCCTTTATAACAAGATGAAGGTATTAGTATCATTTTCCTGATTTTATATGCTCTTTATATTGCTCCACAATGACTACTTGATCAGAGTAATCAAGGAGGAAACAATCTAAGGCTCCACACTTACCTATGTCTTCAATACTTGAATGCCTGGACAGGGCATCGAGTACTGAGATTAGGTAGTATGCACCATATTTTATGTCACGGTCCAACCTTAGACACCATCCTAATCCTAGTCCTAGTGTCCCTGTAGACTCGGCGAACCTAGAGCTCTGATACCAAACACTTGTGACACCCCATCCTCAACAAAACACGATTACATGCTAACCAGCGGATTACCGAAAATCACGGGAAATTAAAACCGATTTACTATGAGCACCACAAGATGAGACATATAATATTTGAGCCAACACTTTTCTTTCATAACATATTTCCAAGGTGCTACAACATAATTTCTCATCATTGCATTACATGAAATAACTGTTCCACACGCCGATTTACATCAAGATACATAAACCGAAAACCGTACATCGATCGTAATACAAGAAACATCGAAAAGCTTCCCCAAGACCTGAGTGTACAAGGATGATACATAGGACTCTACTACTAGACACTATCTATTCCACCAGGTATGATACCTCGGCATATCATCTCAGCCACATGATCTTCATCTCGCCAGGCACGTCCACCTAAAAAGGTTATTAACCATCAGGGTGAGACACACAATCCCAGCGAGAAACATAACCCTCTACCAACTTTATTATGATCCCAGATAACTGGCATAAGCAGATTATAGGAGCAACATACTGAGCAAAGCTAACTTTATTAACAATCTTACCAAAATATCCAGGAGGCATATAACATGCATTCTTTATGGGACATGATTGACAAGATAAGCTTTATAAGAACTTATCACATGATATAAGGAATGTATGATAAACTGCAAGGTATAACTAGATCAACTACACAAACAAGGCCTCAACCAATGTTTCGTGTTTTGCCTTGAGCAATAAATTCTATACGGCTGGATTACGATTTATTATACCCTGAGGAAGTGAGTCGTCCTGCTCAAATCCAACCTTCGACTACGAAGCCCAAAACCATTTCCATACAAGGTCAATGGAAGTTCCGAACTCCACGACCTCACCTCTTCGTGGTTAGTGCATGATAACCAAAGCAGGACCGCAGTCTCTTGCTTGAGTGGCCTCATCCATAGGGTTAGCTCACGCAGTCTACCCCTTTTTATCATGAGCCATAGACCTATTCACCGTGCTAATGAGCCATGAACACATTCATGCTCCTTCACACTAATCCATGGGCCTGATCACCATGCTCTTATACACATCTTGACTCCACAACCACATTTGCACTCTAATCCTCCTATTTTCGGCTAGGAGAAACCCCACATTTTCAACAATATGCACTCCAGGTAATCCCATAGGATAAACCTATTTCACCATCACCAGTTACTGATGATGATGGATCTATGGCCAGGGCAAACTACCTATAAGGTTCCACTTGTCATTAATTAATACATTTTAAGTAGATTGCAAGATTCAACCCATATATGTATCATGTAAACTTAAAACACAAGTAAACAACATAGATCTCATTATCAGGTGTTACATTGTCACTCTTATTTTCAAAGACAACATTACATGTTACCACTTGGCCTCTTGCCAATCATCAAGATCCATCTTAAGGATCAACATCATTGGGACTCAATCCCATCATCATGGCACACATTACCATTCCATGGGTAACACCCATCATATATCACTGGGTTCATCATAACCCTTTAATGTTTAACATCATATCACTATTACGCCATTACCATGGCCTCATCGTACAAACGTCTCCTGCATGGTTAGTGAAATCACAAAGGAGAAATGATACTTGTACAAGGAACATTATCATTTCTTAGATATTTCACATATACCAGGTGCCACACCAGACACATATTCACATAAGAATCATAGCCCTTGCCTAGCTATGTATTTCAATTAGTAACACCTGCATGGTTAGATTGCACATCAATAGAGATAGCTTAGTCACCAACAACATAACATGATTATCACATCATTAGGATTTGGACATAATCCATTATCATAAACACATGGAGCATAAAGTCATAGATGGTGTATTAAACAATACTCATTACTGTTACCATACCATGGGTATCCACTATACCCTATATCTTGTATCATCATGCACGCCATCCCTCAAGATTCATCTTTAGGGATCATACAATCATGATCAACCATCAAGCATTACCAAAGGTTCACCTATCATCAACCATAGGTAACCCCCATACTAACGTTCACAACCTATTCGTCATGTTTTATCATCATGAACAAAGATACGGGCTCAAGGTAGCAAGATAACACACTATCATATAAGGCTTAATATAACTTTTAAGGTTATCAGATAAGGGCACAACCTTCACTAGAAGTTTCGCCTATCCTCATCAATACTAGGTAGTGACCACAAACCCTCACTAAAGGTGTATCAGGTAGGGTACTAACCCTTACCCAAAGTTGTCGACCTCAAGCATGACATGCACCCATGCACAAAGGGAATAATGTCCGGACTTAGACCTAATGATGTGTCGTGCAGCCATACACCAAGAGTATATCAATCAACATATGATCATCACAACAAGCCTTTTTGGCCAAGACCCCCTTATAGCCCTTCTAGGGTTAGGGTTCATATCGGGCAACCATCAAGCCATGTAGCCCAAAGCCACAACTATATCGCCCAACAGGCACCCACTTAGTCAGCACATCATGATGTCCAAGGAGCTCTCATACCACCCAAGGTACAATACTACCATCCATAAAACGTTGTCGTGGCACCCAAGGTAGCCTATCTTCCAACTAGGGTTTGGGACCCTATAATGCTCAAAGTACTATATCATCCATCCCTCAACTTATATCGTCCAAGACCTTATACTGTCCAAACTCACCACATGAATCGGCCAAACCTTCAATCCTAGGACCATACAAGCTATCAATCCCATACACATGTCGGGTAACCAACCAAGAGAGAGCATGTATTAGGCAAGGCATATCGGCCAAAGCAACATATCTCCTTATGGGGGTATCAACCATGCACTTAACCATGATGTCGCCCAAGCTATGCACACATACACACTTATAGTGTTCTAGGGTTGATGATATCAGGTAGCATATTAAGGGACTGTCCATAACGCCCATCCTCTCATCCTTTATCATTCATGGAGCACCATCTTGGGCACCCATCATATCACCCAAGGGATCATTACCATAAGGGAACCCCTATCGGTCAGCTAGGGTTAGGGCAACCCCCAACACTCAAAACTCCATGACATCCATGATACTATATCGGGCAACTAGGGTTAGAGCTAGCCTGTCAGCCAAGGCATCTCATTTCCCATGGCAACATGTCAGGCACTCTAAGGTTAGGACCATCCCATTAGCCAAAGCAACATATCACCTTAAGTTAGGGTTAAGGCATCCATATCACCCAAGGCACCACTTCTAGGGCTATCATCCTCACCAAGGAACAACCTATCGGGTTTCCTCTACTAATAATGATACCTATCACCAAAGGCATCACCACCATATCACCCAAGATACCAACTAAGGGCTCAACCCCAAGAGCTTGTCGTGGAACGAGAGTAGTGCATCCATGTCGCCCAAGGCAACCCTATCGCCCAAGCTAGGGTTGGAGTTCTATGTCGGCCAAGACACTAAGGTTTGGGTTTCATGTCGGCCGAGTATCCGTGTGTTAGAGAACAATAGTGGATACTATATGGATCTAGAAGTTCATGAGATGAACTTATAGATATTCCAGCCATTTATGACAAGTATGGAATCCTTGATCATGCAAATTGGCTAAAGGTTAGCAAAGGAATATTGGATCGCATATTACGGTAGCTCCATCTCATACGTGTGACATACATCGAAGAGATGTGAGACATGCAATTAATACTGACTTTGACAAGGTGTTGCCATAACTCACTATGTTTGCATTAGAGCACAGTAACATGTGGGACATGTTTGAAGATCACTATTAATATGATTCAAGGGTGATTGGCTCACAGTGCAAGTGGGAGTTTGTTGGTATGTATGCCCTGAGAGCCAATCATGGGATGATTGGTGGGATACATTAAGATTGATTTGATAAACATCAAAAGCAAGCTTCCAATTCTTTTTGGTTCAGTCATATGAGATAGTGATAGAACAGATTGAATGTCTAGAGAATGACAGTACTCAATGATGTATGATTTCAGGTTGAGGACCTGAATGATGAGATCATACGGATGCTAAGAGTTTGTACATTCTTATTATGTCCCTATTCAGATATCATTGTGGAAGGTAGATAGGCAGCAACGACACACAAGACTAGATTGTGGTGTTGGTTGATGACAGAATCTCATTAGTCATGATATAGAGATATCAAACCAAACACATAGTTTCTTGTTAGAGAACAAGTGTACCAGACAGACCCACCGTGAGTTTGACACATGGAACCATGACATGGTAGTCACAGTCAATACTCACAGTGATGGTGGTGAGTGTGATTCTTTGACCTGAAATCACTACACTCAACACATGTTGTTGGGCACACTTTGACATCATCAAACGCA
Organism: Alisma plantago-aquatica; assembly: GCA_963693085.1. NCBI lineage: Eukaryota > Viridiplantae > Streptophyta > Magnoliopsida > Alismatales > Alismataceae > Alisma > Alisma plantago-aquatica. The sequence goes on along the minus strand of OY856409.1, from coordinate 1,060,820,664 downwards.
GTCCTGAAACATGGGTTGTTATAAAGGTGATGATTGGGTGGCTTTGACACATGGGGCTTTTGAGGGGTGAGTGATAGATATGGGATTTGTCCCTCCTGAGGGAGTTTGATATCCATGGCCACTTGATGAGCAGGATTGAGAAAGGCATGCACGCATGTGTGAATCAGTATGTGATATTGATGTCATACATATCTCTTCCAATCTACTCTGAGATCAAGAAAGTGAATGAACGTTGACAGGATGACTGTTCCATGCCTCGAGTTCATTCGAGATATCAGTGACAAAGGAATTATACATTCACTGTATCACCATTCACAGATTGTAGGATTGAAAGTTGTTCTCCAACTTTCTATTTCACTTGGGTAGCACAGATGTGTGACTAGGCACCACTCTTTGCTTGTGAAGTCATAAGTGTTATGGACTTTCACTGCCAATGTGAAATGGACCTGTAGGGTCACACACATAGGATTTAACCTGGAAGAGGAGTTTTGTCCACAAACAATGTTTAGATTGATTACTAAAGGAGTTTAGTAGTTCAATTAAACACTCAATTAATTGATAGCTCAATGTCATAATGTTCAAGCTGTTGGACACATTGATTGGAGTATCAGATTGATTGAAACTGTAATTGACTAATTCTGCACAATCTGCACTCCCAACTGATTGGCTCATGTGATGAACCAATCGGCTGAGCTTGGTGAATCGATCAACTCAGATGGTGAGTCGATCGGCTGATGGACAGGGTGAAACAATCGCTTCAAGTGTTGAAACGATCGGTTCAACTGGTCCAACTGAGCAAGTTGGGAAAGTAGGATTGGTGAGAAATTTCTTTTCATTTCACTTGCTCAATTTGATTGGAACAAGGATTGGTATTAGGTACCAATTAGAAACAAAAGAGGAAAAGTCAATCGGGAACTGACCAAGACCACGAACCGACCCGTTCAAAAGTGAACCGATCATTTCATGGGTCCCAACCGACCGGCTCAGGTCCCCAACCGAATGTTTCAGAAATGAAACGATCGGTTCAGGTTGCGCAGTTGGTTGTTTTTGTGGAAAATCTCGAACCCTTCTACTCCTGCTTTAGTCCCACATTGCCCGGGATAGAGAACCATGTCCCATGACCCTCCTATATATAGGGGTATTGGGGGCTTCTCAAAGTACAACGTAGTGCAACCAGTTTCTTTGTAAAGTTGTCGTTCTTTCTACACTACATCAAAATCGCCCAATAGTGGCATTTATTCTAGTGGCTTTTATAAAAAAAGCCACTATCTTTCTAATATACAAGCTTTTTTTATTAAAATGCCTCTAAACCACCTATTATAGAGTTTCTAAAAAGGACATAACATTAAAGCCATTTTTATTTTTAATTAGTGGCAATTTGAAATTGCCATACCAAATTAGAAAACTAATTGGTAACACAATTTTTACTTCCCGCTCCAAGTTTTCAACTTCACGCTCCAAAAAATTGTGATAGTCCGATCTAGCACTCTGCTCTTTCTCGATTGATACAACTCTCCACTCTTCAGACCAGCGTGTCGAGCGTCGGCCTTGGTGATTGTTGCCCTAGCAAGGAACTTGCCTGTGATACTTGGCGATCGCGTGGAGCGCTCTACTCTTTCTCGACTGGTGGCAGCTTGCTCTGTGCCATTTACGAGTGGAGGAGTGAAACTTGCCAGTCGTGTGCGGTCTTTGTCATCAATCAGGAACCTTCATCCGCCGCCTATTTGGACCGAGCCAACCTGAAGCACCGCCACAGACTGACTCTGCCCCTCAGGCGCTGGAGAGCTCGAGTGAGGGACTCCAATAATCCAATTCCTCTAATCTTTGCAACTTTTTGAAGAGGTATGTTGTCATCACGATATTTCCCTACTTCATCGATTGATGGGGATATGTCTCCAATTATGTAGCATCTATATTTTAACCTCCCTCTTGTAACCAAGATTTCGGTGGCCACTCACCAGAGAAAATATGACATTTTTATAGCCACCTCAAAGTACAAATCAGTATGGTTAATCTATTCAGGTTGCTCCTCCTTTGTTCTTGATATTTCTCATGACAATGACATCAAACCAATAGGCTGAGTGAGCATTAAAGGATCTCAAGCGGTTTAGCCACCACATCTACATATTGTTTGTAACCGTGAGTTGGAAAGGAACCATGCTAATTGATTCAGCGTATTCCTTAGGTAGGAGTTACAAGAATACATCCAGGTCCCATCCTATGTTGTTCTCAAGGATTATCTCACACACATTATTCATATTAGTGGTGATTCAGATAATCTAATACTTGGCTTTGAAGTCCTCTAAGATTTACTGATTGAGCACAAAATATTTTCCTAAGGCAAATTATATAGGATTTCAATAGAGATTTTAACTTAAGATTTACTGATTTTTTCCCACGCTTAGCTTTAGTTGTGTTTTTTTTATATGGATTGGATTGATATGATTTTTTCCATGGATATGAACCACCACTTTGTTTCATGCCACATTTTCCTCAATTTGGGTCATATTATTCAGGACAGACCACATTTTGTATGCTTAGTTCATTTTTATCTAAGTTGTTTGCCAAATTTTGGCCATCAGTAGGATTTAGACCTACATTTAATAGGGTTTGGTTTCCATTTGAGCCAATGTAGTTGAACATGGCTCTTTTTCATGTGTAAAACAAGTTGCATGACATACATTGCAGTCATTGATACATGTGTTAGGAGTCTGCAACTGGTCTGTAAATCATGATGAGGCTTTACTATGGTTGTTAATGTGTGTTGACCTTGGCGTAACCTATTTTCTAAACAAGTAGATGTCAATGATAATTTAGTTAACCAATACCTATGATTGATCCTAATTCAGTTCAGTATTGTTTTGCATTCATACACGATCGTGCTAAAATTTGTAGTGTGCATTTCTAGTTTTAGGTTTGACTTTTTTGATGTTACAACTTTATTGTGTGGGGCATGACATTTTCAGTACATCCAATGCAATTGGTTCAGGTAAGACCACAATATGTATGCCTACTTTAGGTTTAGCCAAACAATTTTCCAAATAGTGCTTGTGAGTCAGATTTAGACCTATCCCTAATAGGGTTTGCTTTCCACTTGGGCCAATACAACTGAACATGTCTCTCTTTCATGTGCCAAGCAAGCTGCATGATAGACTTTGCATTCATTGCTACGTGCAGTCATTGATACTTTCTGGATGTATATGTTCTAAAGGTTTATAGAAGGTGAGCTTGTAGAAGATGAGGTTGTAGGTTTGGAAACCATGTTGGTGGTTTTGAGGTTTAAGAATTCTCCTTTGATACTAGCGAGTAGGACCCATGCTCCTGTTCATTTTTTGATTCACTTCAAAATGATTAGAATATGCCTGGGTCCTTATTATAAGTATGTTCTTTTATCCTTTTAAAAAGTATTTCAAACATAGTGTCATGTACTCATAAAACTAAAGAGGCAGCAATCTATCCCATTTACATATAGGTCATAGAATAATAACCTCACATAACTCATTTAGAAAATTTACAATTTTTAGATGAATCCTTCTTGTCATAAAATTTGTGGTACTATCAAAATAATAAGATGATAAGATATCTTGTAGTAGTGTTTTGATAAACACAGAAGTACAAGACTATAGTAAAAATGTGCAAAGACACCACTAACCTCTTTAAATAGGTCTCACACCTTCTATAGTAGTGCATGGATACTCCAAATTAAATAGGTCTCACACCTACACAAAATAAGCCAGACACCATTAACCTCTTTGATAATCTAAAATATGTGTGTTGATTAAACAAATAGATAATAAGTGTCACCTCATTTTATGAAATACCAAGATACATCAAATTATAGAAAATACTAGTTACTTCCTTGAAATTCTCAAAGAAGGATTAGTGAACATTGGACCGATTGCAAAGATATAGGACATGATCTCCTCTATTAGATTTCTTTTCAAGATATCATGTCTACCACAATAAAGTTGGTTATGACAAGCAATAAAAGGTTAACTTCTGTTATACAACTTTTTTTGAAAATATATAACATCGTTATATGTACTTACACTTTGTTAATACTAATATTATGCAGTCTCTGTCCACCCACAACAATCACTATGAACTGGGCCTCTATGTCAATGTTAACATTCCCTATTGAAGAACAATTGGACATCATCCTAGATGATCGTTCCTTAAACCAATTGGCCATACCCAAACATTGGCATTTTCTAAAAGGAAGACACTACAAGCCTGGTGAAGTGACCCTAAAGTTTGGCAATTATTCACGTGTTATCGAGGTTGAGTATGATTTGGCAGGAAATCTTGTATCAAAATCTGGTTGGCGTGGTTGGATTAGAAAGATTCTAGTGGGCCGTAGCGATAGGATGTTTCTCCGTCCAATTGGCCATAATACCATCAAAGTTTGGATAACCAACATCAACTGCGAGACCCCCGATCATCTACGGCAGTATGAGCGCACGATGGAGGATATCAGCTCGAGCTCGGACGAATCTGATTATGAGGCCCCTGTAAGTTCAGATTTGTCTAAAAACAGTGAGGAGCTCTGGACACAACACAATCATAAAAAAGGCCACGGTAGGTCCAATTAACAAATATAATTGTCAAGACAAAAAAATTTGTGTGTACACTTTTTGTCTAAAAGCAATCAATACTCATAGCTGCTTTCTTATCTGAACTTCAGGAGAAGATCACCACAATGATAAGTCCTCGAAGTTACTGATGCGGGACCATGTTGGTGTAGTATTTAGTTGTCTATCTATCTAGACTTGTCTGTATTAATAGTTATTTTAATTATGCGCATGTTTAGGGGTACACGAACCCCTTTGTTTAGTTACTGTTTAGGGGTACACCCCTGTGTGTGGATGTAAAAAGAGATTAATGAATGGAACTGAAAGTTGCTACATGAATGCTTATAACTGAAGTGTGTGTTCCCATGAATGTTCCAAATTCACAAATCCATCCTATCTAATGACACAATTGAAACCAAACAAAAAAAAAGAAATATGCATATCCTATTATGTTACAAATTACTGATAAATTTAATTATAAATGTTCTTTTATCCTTATTATAACTATGTTCTTTTATCCTTATTATAAGTATTTCAAAAAATGCTTGGGTGCCCACCTAGTCGGATAGGCTTAGGTGAACTTCATTTACATGATTACACTAGTATTTTCTCATATTGTATAGTCTATTTTAATATGACATACTTACTCATATGTTATATGTTTTACTATTTTTATAGAATGGATAAGTCTTGGATAGCAGAGGATGACCGAACCAGCAGTAAATACTTATGTGGAGTATCAAAATTTTTGGATTTTGCTTTTGAACATTCATCGATTGGAGACAAGATTGTATGCCCATGTAAAAAGTGTGCTAATGTATACCAGGTCACCAGAAAAACTACATTGAGCCATCTACTATGGCATGGCTTCTTAACAAGCTATATTTCTTGGGCTTTTCATGGTGAAGATGCCGATGTTCAAATGGATGCTCCTACTGATCAGGGAGATTTCCTTAATGCTGAAAATTTACAAGATATGTTGCATGATACTTTTCTGAGTTTCAGTGAAGATGGAAATACAGAAGGAGTGGAGCCATCTAGTGATCAACATTTCAATACTGAAAAATTTTATATCTTTTTAAAGGATTCTGAGACAGAATTATATCCAGGGTGTAAGAAATATAGCAAACTTGCTTGCATCCTAGAATTCTATCACCTGGTTTGTCTTAATGTCTTGAGTAAGAAAGCATCATCTATGTTTCTTACGTTCTTTAAGAAGATGCTACCAGAAGGAGAACAATTACCTAATTCATTTTATGAGCTAAAAAAGACTATTACGGGGTTGGGCTTAGATTATGTGAAGATTCATGTTTGTCCAAATGGTTGCATGTTGTTTTGGAAGGATTCTGCTGATAAAGACGTCTGTGATACACGTGGAGCATCAAGATGGAAACCGATTACAATCCCAGATGATGATGACGAGCTTGCAAAAAAACCCAAGAGAACACCTATCAAAGTGCTCAGACACTTTCCACTTATACCCCGCCTAATGCGGTTATTCATGTCATCAAAAACCTCATCCTTAATGAGGTGGCATGCAGAAGAATATGAAAAAGATGACAAGTTAAGACACCTGGTTGATTCACCTGCATGGAAAACATTTGATGTGATGCATCCAGAATTTGCTGCAGATGCTAGAAACATTCGATTGGGACTTGCAACTGACGGATTTAATCCTTTTGGGACAATGAGTACTTCTTATAGTACATGGCCTGTTGTGATTATTCCATATAATTTTCCTCCTTGGTTGTGCATGAAGCAACCATATTTTATGTTGTCCCTACTCATTCCTGGACCAGCTTCACCCAAAAATATAGATGTGTACTTGCGTCCATTGATTGATGAGTTGAAAGAACTATGGGATACTGGTGTACATACATATGACGCTGGAACCAAGGAATTCTTTCATATGCGTGCTTCTTTATTATGGACAATTAGTGATTTTCTAGGATATGCACATCTATCTGGTTGGAGTACTAAAGGCTACAAAGCATGTCCCTATTGTAATAAATATACTATCTCACATTGGTTGCCACATAGCCGTAAAGTTTGCTACAGAGGACATTGTAGGTTTTTGCCAACTAGCCACAGATTCTGAAAAGAAGCAAAGGCATTTGACGGTGAGAAATAATTTAGGTTTCCACCTAAACCTCCTTCTGGAGCTCAAATCTTGTCACAATTGGAGGATGGAAGAACTGTAATTGGTAAGAAAAGGCCAAGAGGTAAGGATTCAACACACAATTGGGAAAGGAAAAGCATATTTTTTGAGCTACCATATTAGAAAATTAACATTGTAAGGCACAATCTCGATGTCATGCACATTGAGAAGAATATATGTGAGAGTATTGTTGGAACATTGCTAGGTTTGAAGGATTAAAGTAAGGACAACTTGAATGCAAGGAAGGATTTGGAGGATATGGGAATCAGATTTCCGCTTCATCCAAAAATTGTTGGTAAATATACCATCCTACCTCCAGCTTTCTATACAATGAAAAAAGATGAAAAAATATTATTTTGCAACCTCCTAAAATCTATCAAAGTTCCAGACGGGTATGCGTCTAATATATCTAGATGTGCACGGTCGAAGGATCAGAAGATGCTACCAATGAAAACTCACGATTATCACGTGCTGATGCAACAACTTTTGCCATTAGGTGTCACTGTGTCCTTGCCCAGTAAGAATGCTAAGTCATGTATTATTAATCTTTGTCTCTATTTTCAAAGGCTGTGCACTAAAGTCATAGATCCAGTTGATTTTTTTGCATTGGAAAATGCAATAGCTATTACACTTTGTGAGATGGAGAAGATATTTCCTCCATGTTTTTTTGACATAATGGTGCATCTATCAGTCCATCTCTCTTATGAAGCTAAGATAGCCGGCCCTGTTCAATATCGTTGGATGTATCCAATTGAAAGGTAACATTTCACATGTCGTGATGACTTTACCTATTGGAATGTAATTTATCATAATATTTTCCTCAACTTTGTTTTCAGGTATCTGATGACCCTAAAAGGATATGTTCATAATAAAAGATATCTAGAAGGATCAATAGTAGAAGGATATATAGCTGAAGAGTGTCTAACTTTTTGTTCAAGATACTTGGATGGATTTGAAACAAAATTAAATCGACCAATTAGAAACGATACTGACGAAGCAAATTTGGAAAATGAGCCAACACTTGACAGTGATGATTGGTCTATTTTCTCGACAGTAGGTCGTGGTATTGGTAAAATGGTAACATGTGTCTTGGACGAACATACATTGAAACAAGCCCATAAGTATGTACTATTCAATTGTGAAGCAATTGAACCCTACATTAAGTAATTTAGTGTCAACTGTCTTCTATTAATAAAATGCTATAACATATTCCAATAACATATTGCACATATTTTGTATTCAGGATGCACTATGATATCATTAGGCAAAAACATCCTCAGAAGTCCTTAAAGGAGGTTTAGAGAATACATAGTAACTCATTTGATGGATGGTTTAAGGAACATGTAAGTTTAGTTGTGGTAATTAAATTAGTTATGGTTCATGAATAAAGTCTAACAAACTTTTCTTTTGTTAGATTGAGACACTCCTAAGAACAGATATGGTAGATGATAAAATCAAGTTTCTTTCTCAAGGTCCACATCAACTGGCCATTAAGTACAAGGGCTATGTTGTCAATGGTCACATATTTCATACCAAGGCAAAAGATGCAAATCGAACAACACAAAATAGTGGAGTCTTTCTGGTAGCTAAGACTGATGGATGGTAATATTCTCCCTAATTGTTTGTGTCTTTACTCTCCAGGGTTCAGGAAATACAAAGATTATTCAGCAACAATCATTGAAGTGATATTCACTTCCACAGCTTTCCCAAGTTCCTGGATCATTGCTCAAGCTGAACTTCAAGCTATGCTCAGTGGTATCTGAAATGTAGTGTCCTTCAGATTCCAAAATGCGATATTTAGATTAAATTTGTTTTGAGGATTTTGTGCCCCTCATTTTTAAAGTATTATACCATGCTTGCAAAGGTGAAAGGCTTGGAACATGCACATCATTCAACAGAATTCGATCAGGTATGTTCTTCCATTCTTTCTCAACACCTTAAAGTCCTACATAACACGATTTACTAGTTACTTACATCTTGGAAGACATATCAAACAACATATGCACATGCCCCATATTTATTGCCTAATTCACTGATGTCAGTACATATTTTACAAACTAATTGTTGTATATTGCAGGAACTACAATAATATACTTAGACATTTCAGTTAAGGTGTCTATTTCACACATGTTTTTCTTTAAACTTCCAGGAGGCTACATCTATTTATCCTACCCTCTAGTTTAAGGTTTTTAAACCTATTTTCTTATTGTGAGTAGAGTCTACTCAGAGTTGTGATGGTGTTTCTAAACGTGGTAGTTCCTCACCTCATATCTGCCATGACCCAATTGCAAAACTGATGGGTAATTCGACAATCGGACTCCTGAGAACCACTAGGATTGGGAAAAATAATGTAGAAAAATGTTGTGATTGGCTGTCAAATTCCTTACACCTTCATATATAGGTTGTTATTTTAATTCCTATTCTAATCTAGCTGTTTGATTGCTAATGCAGTGTATATAAATCTGAATGGTGTGCTTATTATCGACCTTGTTATATTGTTCACTTATACATTGTATAATGAAACAATGACAAAAGAATTATGTTCTACAAGCTAGGAACATGCCAACCAACCATCCACTCTACACATTTGAGTTGTATAGATAGGTAAATCTCTGTTCTGCTATGTCTAGCTTTGATGGTTCATATACTAGAGTTGGAATGTAACATGAACATTGCTTTGATAGAGATGGAATGTAAATTTCTTTTTAATTTGATGAACCAATGTACTATCATGCTAACTGTAATCATGTACTAGTGAGATTTTTTGATGAACATCACACTTCTATTGCTGCAACTTGCAAGTGGAATTAAGAATTCATGAATGTTTTTTTTTGGTAATGGTTTTTTCTAATTTCAGAGCTAAAACCTGAGAAGAGCATGAAATTGCATTAGGTCCTTGGAGGAAGCTATCAAAGGAAAATGAAATTGCAAAGCAAGAAAGAAAGGTTTGCTTGGCCATTTGTCTGTTGGTGGATTCAACATGGATGTTGCAGCTGCTCTGTATTAGGCCACTTGGTGGATTCAACATGGATGTTGAGTACTGTTGCATATGTATTGACTATGGATATGTTTGGACCTATTGTTGATAATGCAGGTGGCATTGTTGAGATGAGTCAGCATGTAAATTATTTGCCCTTATTATTTGTTGCTTTACACTATTGTTGATAATGCAGCAATCACACAGTTGTTTACCCAGAGTTGGATGAAATAATAGAGTTTGTAAACGTCCTGGTGGATGTAGAGAAAGATGACCTGCACATAAACAAGGATTCGGTCCAAATCTCTACAGTAAAGGAAACCAAGGAAGCCAATATGGATGTCACTAGAGAGATCAGTAAGTAGGAGAATTAAAGGAAGTGGCACAAAGATGAAGAGGCGAGGGTCTGTGAGAAAGATTGAGACTAACAGAAGAAGTCCAAGACTAGAGGATTTTTAGAATCTAGCAGCAACATCTGAAGTAAGTTTAATCACACCAAAGCCGATCTGTACAACCTGAGGAATGAATACAGACTTAATCAAGAGAATCATGTTGCAACTCCTACAGTTTCTAGTTTATAAGCAGCTATACAGATCGTTAATTCAGTTAATTCAGTCATTCACGCCTCCCTACTATTGTTCTTTTAAGTGAGTGAAGACTATATTCTCATGTGAAGCCATCCAAGTTCAATGGAGCTTGGTTAATCATCACCCTAAAATCCACTTCGTCTTTCAGATTCCTAAAAGGCTGATAGCCCTAAGGGTTATCCTTAGTTTAGAGGATAATACTTGTAATGGTACTGATAATACCATATTTTATCATGTTCGTATTAGCTTGTTATTTGTAAGCTCTCGTTTATGGAATAAACAAGCCCTTATTATTTGCTGCTTTACACTAAACAAGCACCTTCAGCATGGTTTTTTTTGTTTAACCATCTAGAACAAGGATACATGTATTTTTTATTTAACTTTTTGCTTTGGACTTAGGTTGAGGCTTTGGACTTAGCTATCACCTTGTTGCTATGATTCCTGAACACAGCAGCCAACTGCACCTTGCTACATGTATTTTCAGAGGCCACTTTCAAGCCTTTCAATTGCCGCACCCACCCTACTTCCTACATCACTCACCAGAATGAGACGCCAACAGAACTACACTCCGCTCAGCTGCCTTCTCTACAAGGTTCAGATGGGCCCATCCGAGTGGAAAGCCAAAGGCAGCTCCAAGTGCATAACCAAGGAGCATATTCTGCACTCGCCATCTCAAGGAACCAGGCAATATGAGACCAGATACAGTAGCAGTTGCTGAGCCAGCTCCATCAATGTTGAAGACATCATGTATGCCACGTTGTTCAGCAAGAAGATTTTGCAAACCATAAAATGCAGCAGTAAACATTGGTGTTGTATTCAATATAAGGGGCAAGGTAAAATGTCCTCCCCATATAATTCAATATAAGGGGTAAGGTAAAATGTTGAATGAAAGTATATCATTGGTGTTGTATTCAATATAAGGGGCAAGGTAAAATGTCCTCCCCATGTAATTCTCAATTAGTTATAAATAAAAATTATTCGTACTTTCAGAAAAGTGAGTTCGTCTACAATTGACATTCATTTAAAAATAATGATAATGAATTGAAAAATGAATGACTAAAAGCCAAGAAAATGTAGTAATACAGAACTAGTAGTCATTAGTGGCTTTTTTTATACGCCATTAAACTTAATAAGAACATTTTCATACACCAACATAATACAAAATAGTGGCATGTGTATAAAAGCCAATTGATGGATAGTGGCTTTTTTATAAATGCCAAATGATGGTTTAGTGGCCTTTATGTGGCATTTATTCGAATCCACTAAAGACAAACCTTTAGTGTCTTTTACAACTTAAGCCACTATCTTCCTAGTGGCATTGACGCTAGAGGCATTTTTTTAAATGTCAACAAATGCCACTAAACCTGTTTACTGGCTTTTATTTTTTTTAGTGGCATTTCTGAAAGGCCGCTAATGAGTATGTTTTCTGTAGTGCTAGTTTTGGTAACCGAGAGAGCCCGAGCAAGTGCTACCCAATAAGGAAGCCACAACAAGGGAAAGACAACTGCAAAAAGTGACTGGTGGCAGGAGAGTGTGTCAGTGACTAGTACGCCGACAGGAGGGTGCGACTCCTTCCAATTCCTTGTGAGACAAGGAGATTGGAGTTCCAGGTGGTCCGTGTGGACTACTTCAGATGTGGGAGATTTCTGCCGCTCGAAGGACAGCTGTCAATCCCGACATTCCCGGTGAGACCAGTAGTCGACAGTCCTGGTGTGACCAGGAGCTGCATAGACACCGTCCAAGACCGGAGGTGAAGACCGTGCAAGCCACAAGGTATTATCGCCGAGCAAGCCTCGGGACAAGGTATGATTCCACAAACCATCCCTTCCTATTGTATAGACGTTGACGCGTTTCCTTGTTCTGGGTTTGGGGAGGAGAAAATTTTTGTTTCCGCTACCTTCTCTACCTCCTCTAAAACCCAACAATACTACCATCATTCCACAATATTGAGTGGGAACAAGCACATCAACACAGACTTGGAGGTCTACACCACTTCTAAATTCTAGGGCATCAACATGACATTGGTCCTTCTCTTCAACTTCTCCATGAAGGATAAGGTGAACGATTGGTGGAACTCCAAAGAAGAATCAATAACTTTGAATGATATCCAACTTTAGTTCTTGAGAAATTTCTACCTCATTGGGAAGCTCACCTCTATGTGGAGAGTGATCACTCAGTAAGATAGAAGTCTTAGGAGCTTTTACATGAGGCTGAGTAGTGGTTCTATGAGATAGAGAGAGTTTTCTAACATCTTGAGGTCCCTCATTAATGGGTGATACATTCATCATACCATAAAAGGTGTCAATGTACAATTGATGCCTCATGTATAAACATTTTCAATCAGAATTCACGTGTTGAAGCACATGATTTGTTTGAGGTTTTTGAAAAGAACCCCATTCTACTTCTTTATGCAATTTCTATACCCAAGATACTCCAAATTTAGTTTAAGATATTTCTACAGATGTCTCTATCTCCACCAACTCTTCTAGTGATGTTGACACACACATTAAGATGCATAGTTCAAAGACTGCTCAATCAATTTTGCACCAACAATATCCCTATTCATCTTCTTCTATATTCTTCGACGTGCAAGTAGGTGTGTATGATCTGTGAAAGCTTGTCTTACTCAGTTGTTTAGTTCCCTTCTACAAGATAGTACCACAAGTTGGCACATCAGACTATGGAACTTCAAGGACATGATTTCTCAGTTAGGCAAAAACCTTATGGAAACAACCATTGTTGAAGAGGTTGCTCAACAATTTGTTGGAGACCAAATGCATCACACACATAAGCTCGACATAACACATTAATTAACAAGACAAACCCCCCTCTTTCTCCTCATGTTCAATATAATCAAGGGGTAATCAAAATAAGGAGCCAACTAACTAGGAGTTTGCATTTGATATATATGAACAAAGAAGGTAGAGAAAAACATAGTGATAATTGACCTTAGCAAAACTCTTTACAAACATATATAATAATTCTCACACACAGATTCTCAAATCGACTAGAATTCCATAATAGTCACTTGATAACATGGGTTAGTTTCCTACTCATCTGGAGCAAAATCCTAGAGGAATGAGTAGGCTCAAGACAAGAAATTTTACAAAGTGGAAGACATGTACTTACATTAAATCACATAGTGATGATGATAGTGAGGTACCACCTTCTTCGAAAAATTTTGATTCCACTATGTCTATATCCACCATTACGTCCAATACATAAACTCTTGGAGATGAAGTGGGTGAGATTATTATCCCTTATATAATGATACCAATAGTGATTCCCCTTCCTATTCAACAACCAACCAATCAACTTAAATCTATAGGGCCCAATTTCCCAATTTCCTAGGATTCACTTCCTCCTCTTCTGCAAATGGTTATGCACACAAATGTGAAAGGAGGAACAACCTATGAGTAGCAATGTGGAACACAAAGTAATCTTAAACACGCTTTGGATCCTATCCAGTACTAACTCCAATTACAAAAAGGATGGGAAAGAACGACAAGAGATATGTCATTCATTAGATCTCCAACTGCATAACATACACAACCATTCCGCACACCTCAAATATTCAAGTCAAGAAATTGCAAACCACCTAGATCACATGGTTACCAGTAAGAATAAAATATCAAAGCTTCAACACTTACAGGGTTTTGATCTACCAATTTGGTGCAACACACCGTGATAAACATTATGTTTTCATTAAATATTTGTTTTATCAGTTTTAGATATGTATTTCTTACAAACCATACCATTGTACTAAGAAAACATATACAAAAACAAAAACTCCTAGGAAAAATTAGAGGAAATGATTGACACCATGTAGGACTACTTATCTCCCCATCCAAACTATAGATCACTAGTGTTGAAGGAAATAAGTGTACCCACAACATGTACTCAAGAGTGCAACACTTCCTGATAAGAAATCCCTTAAGATTCATCTTCTAACGATTAGGTCACATTCTAACGACCATCTCTTGGACCTTCCTAGAACCATCATGAATCATGTAGTTGTAACGTCCCATATTCTAAGTAATCTAATATATATAATTTTATCCTTATGATGCCCAAGTCAAATACACGACACATATGATACATTGATCTAATCATCTAAAGGCACATTTGGAGCCCGTTTACCCATAATCACAATAGTGTAAAATGTTATTTTTCTATTGACATGTGATAATTACTTTTTTTAAAGTACATATAAACATGATTGAAATATTGAGAAATACATGCTAACAAATTTTTTTATATTAATAATGTTGATGAAAAAATATGTAAATTATTTACCAAAAAAAGAGTTTATGAGTGATTATAAATATTGAATGATTTTATTTTGAAATTCAATGACCTTAGTTATAATCCTTAGATAAATACATAGTAGTGGTCAAAGTTTTATATTTTTTGCTAGTGTTAGATAATGATATAAATTCAAGAAAGATAAGGCTATATGTGGGTATTTTCAAATAAATAAAATAATTTTAGAGATGACAAATGGTTTGTTTCTCAATATTTTAAAATGGTAATGAAACAAATATCAAACTCTTAATCAAGCATCATGATATTGAAGTTCTATCATTTTTAATAATTTCTTTTGAGAAAGATTTCATGGTTATTTTGAGAATACTTCATGATAGGAACAACTTTGAATTGATTTTGAGTTAGAAAGAGGTTAGGTGACATATACTTTGAAGTAATAAAAGAATGAGACATTTTCTACAATATTTATTATGAACTTTACATGTCAGGTTGGATTGGAAATAAATTCTAAGAAGTTATTGAGATTTGTTCAGGAAATTCGTATATTGTTATTATATATTGGTCTAAATCTAGTCAAAATGGAAACCATATATTTAAAATACACTACGAAAAATATGGTATTTAACTACAAAAAAAATTGTAGCAAAAACCCCAAAATTTGTAGCTAAAAGCTTTGGCTACATTTATCCTTACATTTAGAATATGAAGCTAATACATGTGTAGCTAATTGTTTAAGGTATATTTTTCAAAGTTGTAGTTAGTTATTCCTCTGGCTACAAATTCATATGTAACCCTAATTGTAGGTAAAAATGTCCTTACACATAAAAATGTAGTTTCCATTATAGCAAAATATATGACTATAATTCAATTTGTAGCTATGATATGTAGGGAGAGATGACATTGGTTACAATTTATATATGTAGATCATGTATAGAAAAAATTAGCACTCACTACACTTGTAATTATAGCTAGTGTGTAGTGAAAGACATTATGTACTACACATGCATATGTAGTGAGAGACATTATGCCTGCGTTTGGCACAGGACTGGGATTCTGGAATCTGGACTTGGTTAGTGAGGGTTAGTCTGGATTCCGGTGTTGGGGCAGTCAGGATGCAGTCTGATTTAGTTTGGCAACGCAGTCTGATTCTGGTCAGCTGGTCTGATTTCAGTCTGACTGCAGTCTGAATCTGTTTGGCTGGATGTCTGATTCTGTTTGGCAGCATAGTCAGAATCTGCTTATTCTGTCATGTTCTTGCATCACTGTTTGAACAAGTACACATAATGTGTATTTGTGATGTCACTTCAACCAAAGTTTAGAATATAATAAAAAAATATTTTATTTGTGTTGTGTGTGTGTGTTATTTTGTATATTTATAATAGTGCAAATAAGATATGATAATTCTAATTTTTATGTAGCGATTAAAAATTAATGAAACGTTACTGTCGTTTGGAATGACATTTGCATGTGGTATATATGTAATGTTGAACATAGTTAATTGTCGTCATTAGTGCCAAAAATTACATTATCGTCAGTAACAGTCAAGCTACAAGAAATATGAAATTGGCCTAATATATTTTGTTCATAACATAAACAAATTACATTATCATCAATAAAAGAAACTGATAATAATCATATTGTCGTCATTAGTTAAACATAAATGATCACTGATAATAACATAATTGTTTATGGGTGATCTTCATCAGGGGAGAAGGACAAAAAATGGGAGCAATAAACAGCCAAACAAAAGCTAAGATTTTGACAAGGCACTTTGGGGGGACATGGTTGGATGTGGATCTTGATTAAAATAGGCTAATGTTATGGCCTCATCGTACTCGTCCCATGACATTGGGCATGGTTCGTACACCAGCTGCTTGTTTTGTTATTTGATGTCGTCTTTTGGCCAATCAAACAACAATGGAAAATGAGGAACATGCTGACTGACTTTGCCCTTGACTTGATCATCAGTCCCAATTTTGCCCTCCTCCTCCTTTGTGTGATTGCAACATGGTTTTGTTCATAAAAGGTTATCTTCAACATATTTTTGAATTTTTTTCGGTGACATCAAAAGTTTTTCAAATTTTTCCCTTGCCCTTGCCTTTGCACGCGATGTCGACATCTAAAATTAATAAAAACAAAGGTATGAACAAATAGCAGAATTCATAAAGTAACTGTGGCAATAACATAATAATGAAGTAGGAAATTTGATCGCATTATGGTAGCAACATATAATAATGTAACACATAAGTAGAGAATGTAAATTGTTGCGACGCAAAAACACAACTACATTTAGCACATATGTTACAAGTTCATTTGTTTATTTCAATCGTCAGTGCTAAAAAAAATCCCTTGTGGGTAAGTGCGACGCGTCGTCAAGAAGTTGTGTTCAATGCCTTATTGCGTGGCCAATGTGGGGGGAGGCAATAAATCTGCCAATATGAACATATTGTCTCTTACAAACTCTCTCTTGATGTATTGCCATCGCATTTGCAACTCAGACAATGAAATGTAAGGGCCTCCTGTTATGTATAAGAACTGGTGCCATGCCTCCATCCAAGCCTGTGTAGAGTATACTCCATTTACACATCTACCCACGTGATATTGGGTTCTCATCAAACCCCTGAGAACCATATCAAGCTCGGTAGACCAGATAAAAGACGGTGTTGGCGGTTGGCCAGCCATATAACAGATTCTGTAAGTAAAATATTTTTCAAAAGTAAGGGTGTATATCACAGTTAATTGTATTATTTGGTTTGAGCTAACGTTAAGAAAAATTTCGATTAATAGCATACATCATTAATATGTAATATGACAACGTAAATGCATTTTCCATGAAGAAAATTTTCATACCACTTTAAATGTAATATGACGTTTATAAAAGTGCCTAAATTAAACAAGTGTATGATGTTCATAACATCCATTGATAGTCATTTTAAACAGAGAAGACAATGTAAATTCATTTGCCATTCAACGTTATGGAGTCATTTGAGGTGATGGGATGTCCAGAAGCAGACGACAATCTTCCTCCAGACTGGCAACGTTGCGTTCTAAAACCTCATGCTCATACTTTTTGTTAGAGTATAATTCATCATAGTTGTAATGAATTTCAACGAAGTCCTTCATGTTCATCGCCTGACCCCACACTGACTTACACTCAACAGTTAGTAACATAATCTCCGCTTTCAATGAATCAATTGTTGGGGGGAGATCGACTGCCCAATGGAAGTATCTGCATCGGTCTTTTCCCTAAAATGTAGTACGAAGTACAAGTTAATGGCAAAGAATGTGGAGCCTCGACAAGGACAGTCTATTATTTATTGATGTACTATCACACCTCACGAGTAGGGCATATGTAATACATTTCGCCCGACCTTTGACTCAAAACGGCAAAGTCATTTAACCCTGCATCCTCTGTGTTAAGCCGTAAGGCTGCATTTAGCCCACAATCACACCTCAGAACCTCAGATGGAATCATCGACATCTAATAAAATAAAATTGATGATTAATAGAAAAATATCAGGTTCATGGCATAGTTTTCAAAGATAATATGAAGACCATTTGTTCAGTAGCAGCTAATTGTTGCAACAGACAAGTGCAGTTAATTTGGACATATCATAATATAGTATATCTATGACGCATTGTATCCATCTTCTTCTGTTGAAGAGTCATTATCGCTCGTTATTTGATGTCGGTGGCGAAGATATCGACACCTCTCATGCATACTTGAAATTTCTTCTTGTAACCTATCCGTGTCTGCTCTTGTTGAACAGACAAAGGCACAATGTTCTGACCAGAACTTGTGTTCGCTACATGCATATGTGAGCTGTGATACCATTGCATCCCTAATTGCAGTCAGTGTAGCCACTGTAGGTGGTACTTGCTGCGCGGGCAACCTCATATGGCATCTGGTTGGTACAAGACCCCTACCACATGTAAAATATGGCCTGTGGGGATTGTTGTCTTCAAACCGTCCATTTACCGCATCTGTGGCATCCATGTACACTCGTACGGTGCAGTGCTGACCACATGGGCACGACGGCATGTCATTGTCCATTTCTAGATAGAAAACCTAATGAGACATAATTTCACATTGTTTATAAGTAGGCAAAATTGTAGTGAACAATATAGTTTGAGAACAAAAGTTGGCCGTTAAGTTACAAAAAAAGGGAGTATAAATCACTGATTTGCCCACATAGAATTGGCAACAGTTTCGCACAAAACATCTCCCTCTCTAGCATCGGCCTGGCTTGTTTGTTGGAGAGAACTCAATTCGTTCAAGATGTCAGTGGTAGTATGAGGCTCATCCAAGTTTTCGTCCATCATAGGATTGCCATCATTTTGGTGTCAGATAAAATTGTGAACGATACAACAAGCCATTACAATCCGAGACTGAGATTGCACGAGAAAAGTCGCTCCTTTACGAAAGTAGGAAAACCTCTTCTTCAACACACCAAAGGCTCGCTCGACAACGTTACATAGTTGAGCATGTCGGCGGTTGAACATTTCCTTTTTGCTTATGTATGAGCCTCTATTACCCTGATACTCTGCTATATGGTAAGCAACGTTTCGATATGGTGCAAGAAATTGGCTGGTGTTGGCGTACCCTACATCAACAAGATAGTACTTCCCAGCGGGTACTTTGAACCCGCCTGTGGTTGTAGCTGCGTGAAGTACCCTTTGGTCAGCAGCAGATCCCTCCCAACCAGTCATGATATATGTAAACTCCATTGAGAAGTCTACTACAGCCATGACATTCATGGAAACATTCCCTTTTCTATTCCTATATTGGTTCTGCTTTTCGTGCTTCACCAAAACGGGGATGTGTGTCCCGTCAATTGCCCCAATGGCATCCTAAAACAAGTATATAAGAAATACGCAAGTAAATACCACACTCAACAATGACGATAGTGGTTATATTAACAATGGAATGGACAATGGTCAACTAAGTGATGGTCATACCTTGAAGTATGGGTAAAATCTTGAACTTTCGGCGATGCGGCGGTGCGGAGTTGTGGATGCAGTTGGCATGACAATATATTCGTTGCACAAAGCAGACACTGCATCCAACACCTCGTTAAACTTTCTACTTATGGTCTCACCACTGTGAATGTAGTCCTCAGCAAGAAAACGGTTGGTATGGCCATGGCCAACCATTTGAAGGAAGTAGCAAACTGCCTCCATTGATGACACACCTCTGGTACTTTTCAACAAACCTCGGTCCTCAAGTTTGTCAACAAAGGCTAAAACTGTGTTGGGTAGCATACTGTGACGTCCCCAGATTTTCTAAAACTTAATCTGATGTGTGACGTCCAAATTGAAACCCTCACCTCAGCGAGAATCCCAATTTAAACATCCCACACAAGGATAAGAAGAAGAAAATCAGAGGAAGTAAAAAAGGAAACAATCAGTAGCACATGCACATGAACAATAATAAAACCATACACATATGTTCACCATTCAACATGAATTGTTACAACATTTGATATTACATATTGAACAGCAAACTATATACATATACATGTACTACCACTAAACTAAAGGATCTTAAGACAATAGGTTCACCTGCACATCAGCTTGCTATACAACTCTCAACTATCCTGGTCTTCAAGAGCATATCCATAACCTATACAAAAGATTACATGCGGTACACATCAGCACAATATTCAAGAATATTGTACTGAGTACGCCTACGTGTCTTTTCTATACCTCTCATCATATCTTGGCAATAAGATAAAACTAATACTTGGCAGTTATAAAGAAATATAAGAAAAGTGTATACTTGCACAAAGATATTCATCAACAAAAGAGAACACATATTTTAAGCACATTTTCCATTATATCATCCATGCATTTACTACCTGAGAGTTGAATGCATTAAGGCCTTTATGATCTACTACCAAAGAGTTGGATCATTTCACAATGTGATCTACTACCAAAGAGTTGGATCACTTCCAAGTACTTTACTACCAAAGAGTTGAAGTACTTATTTCCAGCACTTTACTACCAAAGAGTTGAAGTGCTTAGATATAATGGAACCGATACATTATGTTTCATGTGTTCATAGCCATAAGTATGGAAAATCATGCAACATATCATACAAGAACAATCATTCAGCCAATATCATATGCCAAGTATTCTAGTACACATATAACACAAGCATATTGTATAATAAGCCAAGTAAGAGGTAATGACGTACCTTGGTCAAGAAAAAACCTAATCATCACATATACTTTTGATGTCAACTATATCTTGGTCAACCCTGATTAAGACAAGACCATGTACTATTATCAGATTCTCATCATCTATATCTCATGTTAACCCTAATCATGTTCATTAGGGCTTTACTTAGTCTCTTAAGTATATGTACTTTATTACTTATCTTATCATCTTACAATTAGGTTACTGATGTTATATTCCAGATTGGGGTACATAATCTGATTATCAGGTTCTATATCATTATTTATACATATTAACCCTAAGTTACATGTATTACTCAAATTAGGGTTTCATCGTATGTATTAAGGTTCATCTTAGTATAACATGGATTCTATGCATCATCTTGATCTCATAATCAAAACTGAGCTTCCATATACTGATATAAGCTTACTCTGTAAATTTTATCATTTATTGACCATGTATGCATTTATTGTATATTAATTAGGGTTATAAGCCCTAATTAGCAACATTAAGCAAAAGGCATGATTTCATAAATCAACATGGCCATATCTGACATCGTATGCATTATAAACATGAAATATGGTTTACATGTATTTTCTCATAATTTTAGGGCATCGTTTGATATTTATTATCCATCATATGAGCATTTCACATCTTACATATTATCACTGATATTAATGCATCAAAAGCCTGATATTATTGTTCCATCTTGTGCTATGCATTTTTCTGAGAATTTCGGTACATTATTTGTATTTTTCTGACATTCGTACTATTTTCTATGATTTATACAAGGTCTGCATATATTTGAGATTTTACCTTTGAATGGCCAACCAAGGGCTGCCATGTGGCTCTAGGGCTGGTGTGCACCCTTTACTTGCTGCGCACCGGTCCATGATTGGTTTGCTGTTAGCTGGGCAGTTCAAGGGCTGGTTCGCTTGGTTGCGCCAGTCCGGTTCAGTAGCTGGACCAACCGGTCCTTCTCCTTTCTCTCGCACACACGAGGTGTTACCTTGTTCTCCCATAAATAGGTGCCGCCGCACGAAGATGCTCCGGTGAGCAACTATTGGTGTGCTGGAGCTTCCGGTCCTCTCCTTAGGTTCCCATCAGCTTCAGTTGTCCTCCTCAAACCTCCTCAGCTGCTCAGCTCCACCCTGGAGCCTCCGAGCCACCGCGTCCGCTAGCTCGCCGCCGGCAGGATCCAGCCTCTGACGAGCGATCAGCTGCCGAGTCTCTTTCTCTTCCTTGTCTGCTGGGTCGCCGTCCTTAGGCATTGCGCATGTTCTGCCGATTGTCAGCGCATGAGAACGCCGCCTCCTGGGGGTCCTCCTCTCTTCTTCCCCGCGCTCCTGCCAGGCCGCCGCCGCTGTGCACGCCTCCTCCTCGTGACCTGCTGCCGGCCAGGTCCCCAGCACACGAGACCTCCACCGCCTCTGCCTCCGTGAAGCTTCATGACGGAAAGTCAGGTGCATCTTCATCCCCGATGCTTCTCCCAAAACCTATGCAAGGTTTCCAAACTGAATCACATAGTTACTATATGCCCGTTTCGCCATTAACTCCGCCAAGGACCACCTTGCTGACCCGCGCCACCACCACGGCAAGGACTGAGAGTGCATGGTTTATCTCATATGATCTCCAGATTCTCATACTCTACTTCGGTATCTCTTGCGGCCTCTCTTTTACACTCATATTCTCCTTCTTCTTGTCTGTATACCGCAAAGGAGAAGCAATGGGAAGGAGGAGGCGGTTCCCTCTCATCTGTTCTTCAATCCATGCGTGTTTGGGGTTCTGGTATAGGGCTCATCGATTCTTAGATAACTGCTCCCTCATCTCGGATCCTCAGGCCACGTTTACGAGGAGTGGAGGTGAGAAAGGTCCGCAGCAACAACTGCTCGTAAGTTTGGTCCATACTGCAAGTAAGGGATTACTCAGCGATCATTGATCTCCCATCCAACGGTTAGCGTCATTGTTCACTTAATGCTGATCAGTGGCTTCTCCTCCTCCGTGAAAGAAAATAACCACTAGATCAGATATCTAAGGCCAGAAATTAGTCACGTGAACCAGGTCCAAAACTCAGAGATGTTGTACCAAAACTTATGCTAAACACATTAAAGGTCTTGGTCCAACATACATTATTTATCAACGTAATTCACTGATTTAACCCAACTAACTCCTTGTAGGAACCTTTAAACTTTATAAAATTTGAACCATAGGTTTATCACAACTTAAACTACATCCCATCAAATTTTGGATCCAAGACTCACTTATTTGGCCATTCAATTAAATTCCTCAAAAAGGCATAAAGAAGAGAGAGATCTTAACCATGATATCAACATCACATCAACACCTACTTTGTCAAACCTTGGAACTCTCAATATTATTCAACCTTATGATTTCACTTATGTCATAGGATGATTAAGGACTCCAAAAGTCCACTCCATCACATCCTACACACCTTAAAAGAAATTCCGTCCTCGGAATTAAGCCAGAAAAACCCACTTTGTCACATCATATACATCTTAAAAGAACTTTCGTCCTTGAAAGTCAACCATACTCGTACTCCAAGGAAAACTACCATGTCTTCATCCAAATGTGGGCAGTATTCTATGTGTATCATATCTGCAAAG
This sequence comes from Alisma plantago-aquatica, assembly GCA_963693085.1. Lineage (NCBI taxonomy): Eukaryota > Viridiplantae > Streptophyta > Magnoliopsida > Alismatales > Alismataceae > Alisma > Alisma plantago-aquatica. The sequence goes on along the minus strand of OY856409.1, from coordinate 1,060,797,304 downwards.
GTTACCTAGAACCATGTATCCAAAGCACTATTAGGATGTTTTACAACCATCTTGGGTGCACAAACACTTTTGTTATTTCCTTACATATCTCATGCATTAAGGTTGCAACTTTATCTTTATCTATGCATTAGGGTTCCTGCATCATATTACCATGTTCTAAAGGAGTTAACTAAGATTAACTCATTATATCAAGGTGTCATCAACATTATGTTGTGCTAACTACCAAACTATATTTTTTTTCATCTTTATTAAGCACTAAGATGAACACCTCATGTAACATGTTTCATTCTTTTGATCTCATTTCATTGCTCATAATCAATTACACATTTAATAGTGATTTCATCACAAGATTAACTAACAAAATAACATCATCATCATTATTCATGTGTATGGTTAACCTTTTATGCATTGCCATTTATTAAACCATTCTAGATTTTCATCATATCATGTCTCGAGATTAGTTCACATCCTTACATCTATTATATCATGGTTGTGCTAACAAAAGTATACAAGTGGCTCCTCAAACATATATCAAAACTTCATCTAGTCCAATTGAGGTCCTAACCCTTACCATGAGGGAAGGCCATGCTCAGACTCTCTGAGCTAACTCAATTCTATGAGTGTCTCAAACGCATATACTTTATCTTTCCTCTCTTAGTCTAGGGTTCTCGAATAACCTCATTGGCACTAGTGATAGCTTTACAAGCTCGAGCCACCTAAGCACCAACCAAAACATGCTATGACATGATGTTCTCATCACAGGCCTTCTACCCATGAAACATGCTTACCCAAAAACTTTCTCTATATACACCACCACTAGATTCCTATGTGGGAAACCACCAACCCGAGCATGAGGCTTCACAAAAACTAACATAGCTACCTCCTCCAGGGTCTTGGGCTCTCTCCCTCACCCAGATGGAAGGCACTCATATTCATGTTCACATGCACATATAACGAGCCTCTCTCTATCTCTGGGGTTTGGTCCTCCCAAGGACATCTAGGGTTCAAGAAACTTTTGGAATCATGCAAAAAGTAACTCAACTCAATCACTCAGGAGTATTCTAGTTTAGGACATATCATCTCACATATTTCTTGTATTTCTCATATCTTGGAGTTTAGGTTCTCTAACCTTCTCCCAATGGGTCTCACTCTCTCTAGAGTTAACCCCAAAACTGGTCCTAACACTAGAGGTCCTGCTTCGTAAAAGAGATTGAGGATCATGCTGACTCACATCCTTGTCTTAACTTAGCTTATCTTATCTCATAAAAGAACTCATACTTGCATCATCAAAACTTATCTCAAATCCTCAAACTGAACTTAAGTCCTCAAAGACAATCATATATTATCATAAACATCTTGTATCATCTATATAAGACTTACATCATATCATCAAACTTATTTCATCTATTCCATCTATCATATATATCAAAAAGGCTTTAGACATCTAATCTAGAACTACGCTCTCTTCTAGACTGATGTCATCACTTTCGCTTAGGTTGCATGATCACCTCCTACTCATACATGTGTGGGGACACATTTTTGTAATACATATACATAATAAAATATTATATAGTTTTTCTCCAATAAAACATGCGTCAGAGAAAACTATCAAGGTTTGATCCGATTGGAATCAAAAACCAAATCCAGAAAATGAGTGTCCCACACATTGTAGAGAGTACAGTGACATGAAAACTAGTGAAAAGGGTGAGAACAAGGGGTATACTAGTGTAGCTACTCTAGACAACGTGCGCAATATGTCTAGGGTTTCTCTTCCCTTGATGCACGTCATTTCCAAATAATGCAACGTCCCATACCGCTGCACTATAAGGAAAGAACGACATCTAAGGACTTGCTACTCAACAAGCACCAGTCTAACCCTAGTTCTCGGACATCTAGGTGCTAACCTAGAGGCTAGGTCAGATCTAGTCTCTAAAAGACAACTAATCTAACCCTAAAAGATTATTAAGGTTCAAGGTTCTTTAGTTTTGAGTTGCATAATGAGCAAATGTCAGGCTTTACTATTGTTCATGCTCTGATACCACCTGTGATGTCCCCGGATTTTCTAAAACTTAATCTGATGTGTGACGTTCAAATTGAAACCCTCACCTCAGCGAGAATCCCAATTTAAACATCCCACACAAGGCTAAGAAGAAGAAAAGCAGAGGAAGTAAAAAAGGAAACAATCAGTAGCACATGCACATGAACAATAATAAAACCATACACATATGTTCACCATTCAACATATAATTACAACATGAATTGTTACAACATTTGATATTACATATTGAACAGCAAACTATATACATATACATGTAATACCACTAAACTACATGATCTTAAGACAACAGGTCCACCTGCACATCAGCTCGCTATACAACTCTCAACTATCCTGGTCTTCAAGAGCATAACCATAACCTATACAAAAGATTACATGCGGTACACGTCAGCACAATATTCAAGAATATTGTACTGAGTACGCCTACGTGTCTTTTCTATACCTCTCATCATATCTTGGCAATAAGATAAAACTAATACTTGGCAGTTATAAAGAAATATAAGAAAAGTGTATACTTGCACAAAGATATTCATCAACAAAAGAGAACACATATTTTAAGCACATTTTCCATTATATCATCCATGCATTTACTACCTGAGAGTTGAATGCATTAAGGCCTTTATGATCTACTACCAAAGAGTTGGATCATTTCACAATGTGATCTACTACCAAAGAGTTGGATCACTCCCAAGTACTTTACTACCAAAGAGTTGACGTACTTATTTCCAGCACTTTACTACCAAAGAGTTGAAGTGCTTAGATATAATTGAACCGATACATTATGTTTCATGTGTTCATAGCCATAAGTATGGAAAATCATGCAACATATCATACAAGAACAATCATTCATCCAATATCATATGCCAAGTATTCTAGTACAAATATAACACAAGCATATTGTATAATAAGCCAAGTAAGAGGTAATGACGTACCTTGGTCAAGAACAAACCTAATCATCACATATACTTTTGATGTCAACTATATCTTGGTCAACCCTGATTAAGACAAGACCATGTACTATTATCAGATTCTCATCATCTATATATCATGTTAACCCTAATCGTGTTCATTAGGGCTTTACTTAGTCTCTTAAGTATATGTACTTTATTACTTGTCTTATCATCTTGCAATTAGGTTACTGATGTTATATTCCAGATTGGGGTACATAATCTGATTATCAGGTTCTATATCATTATTTATACATATTAACTCTAAGTTACATGTATTACTCAAATTAGGGTTTCATCGTATGTATTAAGGTTCATCTTAGTATAACATGGATTCTATGCATCATCTTGATCTCATAATCAAAACTAAGCTTCCATATACTGATATAAGCTTACTCTGTAAATTTTATCATTTATTGACCATGTATGCATTTATTGTATATTAATTAGGGTTATAAGCCCTAATTAGCAACATTAAGCAAAAGGCATGATTTCATAAATCAACATGGCCATATCTGACATCTTATGCATTATAAACATGAAATATGGTTTACATGTATTTTCTCATAATTTTAGGGCATCGTTTGATATTTATTATCCATCATATGAGCATTTCACATCTTACATATTATCACTGATATTAATGCATCAAAAGCCTGATATTATTGTTCCATCTTGTGATATGCATTTTTCTGAGAATTTCGGTACCTTATTTGTATTTTTCTGACATTCGTACTATTTCCTATGATTATACAAGGTCTGCATATATTTGAGATTTTACCTTTGAATGGCCAACCGAGGGCTGCCACGTGGCTCTAGGGCTGGTGTGCACCCTTTACTTGCTGCGCACCGGTCCATGATTGGTTTGCTGTTAGCTGGGCGGTTCAGGGGCTGGTTCGCTTGGTTGCGCCAGTCCGGTTCAACAGCTGGACCAACCGGTCCTTCTCCTTTCTCTCACACACACGAGGTGTTACCTTGTTCTCCCGTAAATAGGTGCCGACGCACGGAGATGCTTCGGCGAGCAACTGTTGGTGTGATGGAGCTTCCGATCCTATCCTTAGGTTCCCATTAGCTTCGGATGTCCTCCTCAAACCTCCTCAGCTGCTCAGCTCTGCCCTGGAGCCTCCGAGCCACCGCGTCCGCTAGCTCGCCTCCGGAAGGATCCAGCCTCTGACGAGCGATCAGCTGCCGAGTCTCTTTCTCCTCCTTGTCCGCTGGGTCGCCGTCCTTAGGCATTGTGCCTGTTCTGCCGATTGTCAGCGCACGAGACCGCCGCCTCCTGGGGGTCCTCCTCTCTTCTTCCTCGTGCTCCTGCCAGGCCGCCGCCGCTGTGCGCGCCTCCTCCTCGTGACCTGCTGCCGGCCAGGTCCCCAGCACATGAGACCTCCACCGCCTCTACCTCCGTGAAGCTTCATGATAGCAAGTCAGGTGCATCTTCATCCCCGATGCTTCTCCCAAAACCTATGCGAGGTGTCCAAACTGAATCACACGGTTACTATCTGCCCGTTTCGCCATTAACTCCGCCAAGGACCACCTTGCTGACCCACGCCACCACCTCGGCAAGGACTGAGAGTGCATGGTTTATCTCATATGATCTCCAGATTATCATCCTCTACTTGGGTATCTCTTGCGTCCTCTCTTTTACACTCATATTCTCCTTCTTCTTGTCTGTATACCGCAAGGAGAAGCAATGGGAAGGAGGAGGCGGTTACCTCTCATCTGTTCTTCAATCCATGCGTGTTTGGGGTTCTGGTATAGGGCTCGTCGATTCTTAGATAACTGCTCCCTCATATCGGATCCTCAGGACACATTTACGAGGAGTGGAGGTGAGAAAGGTCCGCAGCAACAACTGCTCGTAAGTTTGGTCCATACTGCAAGTAAGGGATTACTCAGCGATCATTGATCTCCCATCCAACGCTTAGCGTCACTGCTCACTTAATGCTGATTCGTGGCTTCTCCTCCTCCATGAAAGAAAATAACCACTAGATCAGATATCTAAGGCCAAAAATTAGTCACGTGAACCAGGTCCAAAACTCAGAGATGTTGTACCAAAACTTATGCTAAACACATTAAAGGTCTTGGTCCAACATACATTATTTATCAACGTAATTCACTGATTTAACCCAACTAACTCCTTGTAGGAACCTTTAAACTTTATAAAATTTGAACCACAGGTTTATCACAACTTAAACTACATCCCATCAAATTTTGGAGCCAAGACTCACTTATTTGGCCATTCAATTAAATTCCTCAAAAAGGCATAAAGAAGAGAGAGATCTTAACCATCATATCAACATCACATCAACACCTACTTTGTCAAACCATGGAACTCTCAATATTATTCAACCTTATGATTTCACTTATGTCATATGATGATTAAGGACTCCAAAAGTCCACTCCATCACATCCTACACACCTTAAAAGAAATTCCGTCCTCGGAATTAAGCCAGAAAAACCCACTTTGTCACACATACGGTACAGATCATACGCCCTCCTTTCATGGCCAGTTATTATTTCTAAAACCTTTTGATGGCCGCTCCTAATACTAACCGATCTTGGTATTGGTTGGTGTGTGGTTACGGTGTCTCAATTTTGCATGATATTGTCGGAAATTTGGTCAGCTATTTGGTAGGATATTGCGTTAGCAATGTCATTAGTCGGACCAGACATAAGATCCAATAGTTGTAGAATGTCATCAGTTGTTTCATATGGATGAATACCGGCCATCACGTCTATAATTAAAAGTGATTATATGCATCAGGGAAATATCGAGATATTGCAGAAATGAAATTAGGGCTATAGCGACAAAATAGCAAATACTGACCAAATAGCAAATAACAAGATAAACCATTACATAGTACCATAGTTCAGAGATTGTTCCCAATTGAATAAAATAGTACAACAATTTTCGACAAAGTTCATCAAATAAAAGGTAGGATGCTGATATAGTTCTTAATAAATTACACAACCTCAAAAGTACGGTGGAGATTGTGGCGTGAAGGGTGATTGTGATGCAGAAGATGTGTTCTTCATTTCCCACAAGTCTTGCAACCAAGTGGTAATTTTTTGTGGGGTGTCCATAAGGCTTAGGTAAATGTTACGGTTAGTTGGATCTTTTATGGCATGCACAAGAGTGGTAAAAACTGGGACAGGGGCGTCAGGGTAGCTTGCATGAAAGTGGTGCAAAATGGTTTGGTATTCGTCTTTATCATTAGACCTAGCAGCAATTTCACCGCCCATCTCATGTACTATGGAAAACACCTTTGTGAATTCGGACACGACATCATTAGACAAGACACAAGTGTCCTGTGAGCTTGATGCTCGTTTCCTACGTCTGATCGTGGTGGGAGTCCTTGCACCAACACCTTGGTTGTGTGATCCGCCATTGGTGTCCTCACTTGTGTCCCAGAATTAACCATGTCTTCAGTGAAACCGGTTGGACCGGTTGGACCGGTCGGTTCTGGGCTGACAAATGAATCAGATGCATCTAGGTCAACAACAACATCATCTTCAGATGCAACATCAGAAGGAGGTTGTCTATTGGTTGAGGAAATTGCATGATGGCCCCTAGCTATGTTCCTCCCCCCCATCAGCTCAACGTCGTGGTAGTGGTAGAATGGTTTGTTGATCAATCTCGCTAGTTCTCTATTTGCCTAAAATAGGGGACAACTACTGATTAGGTCAATATTAACAAGTTTAATTTAATATGTAATAGTCAGGGGAGTATATATTATTATACATACTGCAAGGGCCTCCCTCCACTCTGGGGTGTCAGGCAATATTGGCTTGTGCCTGTTGTCATCCCATCCAACACCACTTTTGTCGGTCACCAGTTTTATCTTTGCATAGTCTCTCCTGAGGTTCTTCCACCGAGTTTTTAACTGATCCAATGTACCCTCGTTCCTCCCCATACTGATATGCCAATCACATAGCGTCTCCCTCCACGCGTCCCTAGTAAATATTCCATCGACGCACCTACCCATGTCATATTGTCTCCTCAATGCCACAACCAGAGCCTCATCGAACTCTTTCGACCATACAATACAGAACCTTGGGTCGGGTGTAGCCATAGTACCAATGACACTGCGATATATCACTTTAGTATGGGTGTTTAAACAAAACTGTTATACGAACCTAGAATGAGACTACGCAGTTGAAAGCAATAACTTGTATTGAAAGCAATAACTTGTTTAAAGCAATACCCCATGTCATATTGTCTCATCAATGCCGCAACCAGACATAAGATCCACAATTTGTACAACAAATTTGAAATTGTTGTTAAATTTGAAATGGTTTTAGCAAACACATCATCCAATATGTTTATTACAGGAAAACTACATAAATAGCAAGCATTCAGCATGACATTCACATTAAACGTGTTCGTATTACTCATTAGATATACCTGGTAAGCCGAATTGAAGGTTGAACAGAGTTGCACGGCCATCGACAGGGTCAGGGACGGTACATACAAGAAATTCAGAGGGAATACAGATTAGCCGAAATAGTTGGATTACTTGTAATATAATCAAAATAATACTAATGGGTGTACATTTTGGTTGTACATGAAAATTAAAATCATTAATTCGAGCTAACATTAAAATCATTCATTCAAGCTAACATGAATGATCAAAATTAGGGTGTCCCAGTTCTAGTTTTGAAAAGTTTACATAAAAAAACCTACATGAATGATTCAGACCTCAATGTAGGGCTTATAGCACATACTTGTTCCAACTTAAACAAATATATTACATTAGATTTTTGTACCTGAACATATAATGACCTATCAAACATAATACATTATACATATTAACATGAAAACACAACTGAAAACACACTGACAGATATAACATAAATCTACTTCTCAGGTTCCTTCCATGACCAAACAATATGCTAAGACAATCATGCCTAAAATATAAACCTGTCCTTGTAAATGAGGTTACTAGCAGGGAGAACTCATTAATTAAATTGTCAATATAAATATATAACAATTATTTTGTTCCTATCCCATATGGTCGACCTATTTCATTTCAATGCAGAATGTTGTGCTCTACATTGCTGGTGTATTGATCTTTATAACATGATTAACAACACCATAATTTAGGTGATCTATAGTCAGCATTCAGATATATGTTTCAACTTAAATAAAAATATTACATCATATTATTTTAAATGGAAGAAATAGTGACCAATCAAATTAGGGATTATACAATGAGCACATAATAGTGACCATTTTAAATGGATAGCACAAAATTAGGGCTTATACAAAAAAAGCCTACATTAATGATTCAGACCTCAATGTAGGGCTTGTAACACATACTTGTTCTAACTTAAAAAATATATTATATAAGATATTTGTACCTAAACAACTAATGACATATGAAACATAATACATGATACATATTAACCTAAAAACACACTGACAGATGACCAAACAATATGCTACAACAATCATGTCTAAAATTCCAAATATAACCCGAGATTCTCTTTCTTAAATGAGGTAACTAGCAGGGAGAACTCATATATCTGGTTCATTACACAGAAAGAGATGAGCAAGTGACAGTGTCAGGGACAGGAGCAGTAGAATATTGTGCTCTACATCTAATGCTGGTGTATTTGATGTTTATAACATGATTAACAACACCATAATTTAGGTGATCTACAACACATTAGTCGGCATTCAGATATATGTTTCCAACTTAAACAAAAATATTACTTCATATTATTTTAAACGGAACAAATACTGACCAAACAAATTAGGGCTTATAGCACATAATTGTTCCAACTACAAACTAGTATTTTATGAGCATATATAATGTACACTACACACTAGTATGTTCCAAATAAAAATAATTAATATGTAATAGGTGGATTCCAATTTTGTACCATCATAGTAGACCTAATTGGGGGGGCAGACCTCAGTCAAGGGATGTGTACAAGGTGCCAAAATATATTAACACAAAGAAAAGTTGGTACTAAAGTTTACAAAATAAATGAAATGACTATGAAAAATATCTACCTATACTAATGGGTGTACAATTTGCACGTATACAAAGCATAAGCAGTCTAGGCGCACAGTCATAACACAAATAAGAATAAGTTTAATAATCAAAATTAGGGTGTCCTAGTTCTAGTTTTGAAAAGTTGACACAAAAAAAAACCTACATTAATGATTCAGACCTCAATGTTGGGCTTGTAACACATACTTGTTCCAACTTAAACAAATATATTACATAAGATATTTGTACCTGAACAACTAATGACCTATCAAACATAATACATGATACATATTAACATGAAAACACACCTGAAAACACAGTGATAGATATTACATAAATGTACTTCTCGGGTTCCTTGCATGACCATACAATATGCTACAACAATCATGTGTAAATATCACCATGTCCTCGTAAATGAGGTTACTAGCAGGGAGAACTCATTAATTAATTAAATTGTCAATATAAATATATAACTATTATTTTGTTCTTATCACATATGGTCCACCTATTTCATTTCAATGCAGAATATTGTGTTGTACATCTAATGCTGGTGTATTCATGTTTATAAGATGATTAACAACACCATAATTTAGGTGATCTACAACACAATAGTCGGAATTCCGATACATGTTCACACTAGTATGTTCCAATTTTGTACCATCATAGTAGACCTAGTTGGGGGGGGACAGACCTCATTCAAGGGTTGTGTACAAGGTGCCAAAATATATTAACACAAAGCAAAGTTGGTACTAAAGTTTACAAAATAAATGAAATGACTATCAAATAGATCTAATGGGTGTACAATTTACATGTATACTAAGCATAAGCAGTCAATGCGCACATTCATAACACAAATAAGAAGAAGTTGAATAATCAAAATTAGGCTGTCCCAGTTCTAGTTTTGAAAAGTTGAAACATAAAAAAACCTACATGAATGATTCAGACCTCAATGTAGGACTTATAGCACATACTTGTTCAAATTTAAACAAATATATTACATAAGATATTTACAGGGAGAACAATCATGTCTAGATATAACCCTATCCTCGTAAATGAGGTTACTAGCAGGGAGAACTCATTAAATAAATTGTCAATATAAATATATAACAATAACAATTATTTTGTTAGTATCCCATATGGTCGACTTATTTCATTTCAATGCATCCATTTTTTCTTGGAATATCCCAAAAGATGAGATACTTTTTTGCTCTTATCTGGTTCATTACACAGAAAACATGTTCGTATTGATAAGGAGAAATACATGGTCAGCCAACATAAATCAAGGTTGAAGATAGGAGCACGGGTCAGGGATGGTACATACAACAAATGTAGAGGGACGGTACACATAAGCTGCTAGCCTACTGAAACAAAGAGGGTCGGCGAAGACATACCTCTCAACCAGCTGGGCGACTTCTGAGTACAGGGGCTCAGTAGCGGCGGCTTCAGAGAAGATTTTGTGGAGGATGCGAATGTGAACAGGGAGGAGTTCAGATATGAATCACAACACTATATAGCAGCAGCGGCACCGCTTGCCCTTGCTAGGGTTTACATGGTTTGCACACAGTGAAAAGGGGGGCTTTGATGGGAGATGACAACTCCAAATGATGCTTGATTCTCGGTGTCTAGACTGGCGGTGTAGGTCGGCAATTGCAAACGACCCACCGTACCCCTCCGTCGGCTTGATTGACCGGCTGTTGCGCCTACGCCACTGTCTAGGCTTATCCATACGGCACTGCCCTGCCATAAGAAATGATGCGCTGCTACATGTCTTGGGAGAGGTGGGAGAGGGCGTCATAACTACTGGGAGGGCATCGACTTCTCGGGAGAGGGAGCAAAAGAGAGAGCAGAAGAGGGAGCGGGGAAAGGCGAAGGGGCGGGGAGGCGTCGGGGGAGGGGGCGATGACACCATCACAGAAAGAGCGAGACAAAAATGGACTCAGATCACAGAAACTGGGTTATGAACCGGAATCCTGCCCCTCATGGGACTGGGAGAACCCGGGTTAGGGGGTTCTGTTATCCCAAAATGGGGGTTTTTCAGGATTGCAAACCAAACAAAAATCAACCTCAAACCGGCACTTGTTTGGAGGGGTTGGCACATAAAGACAAGGCCAAACCGGGTTTCAGTCTTGTGCCAAACACAACCTATGTATCCAGTCAGTCACTTGCCAACAGAGAGGGGTTTTTCAAAAAGAAGAAAACATGAATAGTGATCAAGATCAAGTTGTGCTTATAATGTCAACAATGATACTTTTATTTATATTTGAATAATGAGTACACATGGGGAGGACATTAACCTGACCCCTATTTTACAATATGCATGGAAAAAAGATACATGTATACAATATCTTCACTACAAAAAAAATGAATTAGCTACAATTTCTCTAACTACGTGTGTTCCATTTGTAGTCAATAACTACTATTCTTTATATATTAAAAAATGTAAGTAATACAAATATAGTTAATGGTAATGGCTACAAAATTGACTACAAATCTCATTTGAACTCATGTAACCTTCCTCTCGATGCCAATTGTAAATAACTATTTTATTTTTCAGGGGTGATGGTGCAACTTGTTGCCCTCCTACTTTCAAATCTAAAATACATATATGTATCTTTATGTATACATTCTAAAAATTATCCATCTAACTTTTCACTCATTTTTTTGGGTGGCGCCAACATTCCCTCCCCTCATCCAACCTGCATGCCCTGGCTGAGCCTCTTTTCTCTCGCACGAGCGTGATCAATCTCCCGTAACTGGTCTCCTCATGATCGCTTCCCTAATTTGTCTCTGCATGACTGCGCTCCATCTCCGCACTCTCTACAAGTTGCGCTCCCTCGATCGCCCTCCCTCTGCTCTGAATGCGCTTCCCCAGCCGTAGGAACTCCTTCACCCACTGCATTCTCCCAGCCGCATGTCGTCTAAGGAAGGCTTCTGGGTGAGGAACCCCCAATCGGCATCAACGTCTAAAGAATGCTTCTGGCGAGCGACCATTTCTTCCCAATCGGCCAGCCACTTTGAGTTCTCTTGGTTTCAGATCCATCACTCTATGGCCGTCCGTGAGGATTTTTCCTAGCTGCATCCAACAATCTATCTTCGGAACCACTCGCAAGGTCCCCCTTCCACTCCCATTTTCCCCGCCCACAAATGCATGTCTATTCCCTGACTTGTGGTCCTTCTCATGGCTATATTTTCCTATGCTAGGGCATCTTCTCCAACTATCAGCTCTCCTCCAACCACCTGCGGCTTCCTCCCTTTCACGGAAGTCATCCAATAGTGGTTGTATATCTCTTGATTAGCTCAAAGGATCAACTTAAGGACACAATTGCTCCTCCTCCTCAAAGTTGGATTCATTTTCCTTCTCCAAACTTTGACCAGGTTTTTGTACTTTATGGCATATCTATATATTGTTGGAGGGAATCATGAACAAATATATAATAAATGGTCCAAATACACATGCCAACCATTATTTTTGTACGATGTCATAGGTTTGAACTGCATCAAGTGATACATGACTGAGTGTTACGTCTATAATCTAAAACATTACAGTAGAAATAGTGAACAACTAAATCTCCTACTCAATAACTGTCCAATAGATAATTACCATAACATCTTGTTAGACTCTATCCATGCCATATGATGTCTTTCTGCTATTTAAAGTACATTGTGCATGTATTGAAACTTGGCACACTGCTTAAATGCAACAATACATGCTAGGTAAATTTTTTGTATATTAGCTCTATAGTTCTATATACATGAAACTATCTCTTTATTATTTAGATATTTGATTTAGGAACAAAAAAATGTTAGGTATGTATATGTTTCTATCTAGGAACCACGGACATTTCTAGAGGTTGTCGTGTCTGTGTCCGACACGTGTCCAACCCAGACACGCCTTGGACATGCGTGGACATGTGGATGACACTCCTCCAACATGATCATATTCATATTTAATATATTTGCAAACTGGACATGGCATGGATACATCTAGGATGCTTAGTGGACACGGCCAACCCAACCCACATAAGATCTAACTAAAAAGAAAAGAGAAAATAAGATCCAACCATGTAGACTCCTCAACCAAACCCCAACTCCTCACCAAAACCCTCATCCCTTCCCTCAAGAGGTGACCAGCAAGACTCACCCTCTAATTGTTGTTGTTCCCGTAGAGCATGTATGAAACCGCTTCTTGCTGTAGTTGCTGCAAGTAGCAGCTAGGTCATGAAATTGCTGCAAGCAGCCACCATAAAGAGATGGAGTTGCTACAAGCAGCCTTTGCATCAGCAACCACTAGGAGCTAAAGCAACCACAAGTAGCAGCCTTTTGCGATAGCCATTTGCAGCAGGAGCTGCCAACAACTAGAACAGCCATTAGAAGCAACTCCCTTCCCGTTCTAGGAATTCCTTCCCTCTTCTTCCTCTTGATTTTCTTATCAATTTTACTTTCTCCTCTTCTTCCTACTTTGTTGGTCCTCTAATATGTCCACTCCTCAACCCACCTCTTCTTACTACTCTATCAAAACCTCTCCTTCCCTCCTTTTCCTCCTACTAACATGCAGTCATGTTTCACTTTTGTCTCTTCCCTCTACCCTCCACTCCTACATGACTACTAAACGTGCTATCCTCTTGCTTCACCACCATCATCACCACCCATACACACCTCCCCTCTATCACTATTGCTTCCCTTCTTCCCTATAGTGCATACCCCCATTAGTATTGGAACCTTTGGATCATTTTGTGTAATTAAGTTCTAATGATTTTCTTGTATTTCATTTCATCATTCATGGATGGTATAATAATTTAATATATCATTTTGTATGCTAAATTTTGTAGCATCAGCAATATGAAGTGGATATCATGGTGATTTTTGTTTCTTCTTGTTGCTAAGAATAATGGAGTTTCTTATGTTCACAAAAATTATATACATGTGACTATAACTATATATATTTATGTAAATTCACAAAGAATAAGGTAGTTCCATAGTACAATTTGTTGATAAACTTACAAGACAATCACTAGGGTGCATGACTAAAGCCATTGAACTGATGAGAGAATACATAATTCACTTCATTTGACTACATTTACAAATTACTTGTAAGGTTTTTATACTTTTATAGTCTAGAAAAAAACATCAAGGGCACTTCAACATTTATAAAGGAGATGACCACCAGATGACATGGCAAATTAACTAGTAGACAGATTGTAAGTGGACATGGCAACAACAACCACTAAGTTACTGCCATGGTGGAAGTGGTGAGAGTGACTACCAGCATGGTGAGAGAGAGTGAATGAGTGTAGCAAGAGGAATACATGTGCTTGGTGGTATGTATAGACTCTAAAGGACGTTGGACACAATGCATGGATAAATTATGGTGCTAGCCTACTAGGTGTTACTGTATTTTTTATATTTTTGATATATTTCTCTATGAGATGACTATGTGGAAATACTAAATTTTATACCCAATTAATGATGTAGATGCAAAATTTAGAAGGTATAGTTAGACCCTTTATTGTCTAGTTTTGATATTTCAAGCTGAAGCAGATTGGCTCATTTTGGGGTGACAAGGCACATATGTTACTTGGAATCTGTTGTTGATTCTAATCTTGATATGGATCTGGATACTAGAGGGTTAGTCAATCCTTTTAGATAAAGTAGTGTGTCCCATGCACAATGTGACATGGTCATATTAATTAGCTAATTATTGAAGACACTTGGTCCCTTGTACCAAAAAAAGTTAAGTTTCAATTATAAGTTGACTGATTTTCTTAAAGTGATACAATATAAGGCTTCTTAGTGATTCATAGAAGATGGGAACTTCATAAAAGTTGCTCCACTATAGAAGGATTTTAGGGTGATGTCAGAGAAGTAATAAGTTCTCTTAAGACACCACACTTGTGAGCCTACACATTGACCCTTTTTGTGGAGTTGTTATTTGAAGAGATCATTGGATATGTGTCAAACTCTATTGCATGCATGGTCCTTGTTTTTGGCATAACAAGACAGTGGGTCCTACTATAGTGGGAACTGTACTAGTCCCTTGACAAGTACAAGTTATTTGGAGGATGGCATGCATTCAAGGTATTGTTTAAAAACCTTATGATGTATATTGGAACACTTGAGATGTCAACCCCTCTTGAAGTGATGAGGGGTATATGTCTTACTAGATTTCACATGTAAATCACACCAATTTCATTGAGGTTGGATTTAGGTTATGTTGGATACTAACATATTAGGATAGTTATTTCTAGGTTCTGACAGATGATTGCTCTTCCTAGAATGGAGAAGTGCAGTACAAACTACTTGATTTCTATAATAAGTTCAATCTAATGGAGTTAATACAATTATCATAATAGATCTTGCAAAGTCAATGAGACATTTATGAAGACGTGACATGATCCTTTGAATATGACTTTAGAGGCCTTCCTTGTTGAACGAGTTGTACTCTAGAGTATTTGACATGTATTTCTTCACCTCCCCTGACCGTGGTGGCCTATGATCTTTACATAGAATGGCCAAGTACTACTTGACAAGCCTCATTGCTTTTTTGCATTATTATTTTGTATTTACTTACTTGTGGGTGATTATAATAAGAGATTTATTATTGCAAATTTGTTGAATTTCCATTTATCATGATCTTGTGTTTCATCTTAATAGGGGCTAGTGATACATTATTATTTTGTATTTACTTACTCATTGGTTGAGGTATATTTCATCTTAATAGGGATATTGACCTTATGTGTTTATACTCATTAATGTGGTTGAAATAGTCTTTCCTTTAAGTATTTGTGGCTCTAAACCTTGGTAAGTGTTGGGGTCTCTATCATTAAGGTTGGTTGCTGAGTCAAGTGACCAGGCTGGATGGGATCCTAACTTGTGTGATGATTCTTAATGGGTGGTCACATCATCATTTAAATCAAATGTTAGATAATTACTAATTCCAAATCTCACTTTGAAATAGTCTTTTAGAATTTGGTAATTATGGCAGTGTAGGATCCCAATCACTTTTAAGTGTTTCTAGTGTCCCATTCCACCACTAGTAGGTTGGTTCTTTCCTCCAAATGATCATACTCAATTGTTCCAATGGGAACCATTTGTCAAGGGGATAAGATTATTTCGTGTTGCACTAGCTCTATAACGCACACTTAGTAAGCCAAAGTATTGCAATGTAATGGGTTTTGAACATGAAACTTTGTACCTAATTGGGTTAAAGCACTATTTATCAGATACAACTCATGATCTTTATCATTGACATTCCTTGATATAGTTTATACAACAAAATATGTGCTTATGTTTTGGGTTCCCTTTGGGCTTTTTAATTGAATAGATATCTTTGTTTTTCATATTTTAGTATTTTGGACAATGATGTTCAAAAGACTTATCATGGGCATTGATTTCTTTGCTTTCATAATGAAAGGATTATTCCTTTAAAAGGTTCCCTCATTTATAGACCCCATGGTAGATTACAAGTGGGACCTCCCTATTTTTGTGAGATTAGACATGTACATGCCTCGAAAAATTCTAATTTCTTTTGCCAGTCTCTTTTTTTTTCATTCCAGTGAGTAAAATAATTGTTTCCTTTATTAATGTCCATGCCATACTTCTGAATGTGTTTTGGGTTGTTTTGGTTTTTTGGGTCTACTTAATAAATCTAGGGATATAGTTTGAGCAAAACTATGTTGGAGAATGATAATTGTTGACCATGATGGGTGGTCTAATCATTGCCTTATCCATATGGAGCATGGAATAAGTCACCATTGTGAGTCTTTATCCTTATCTATACCATGTGTTAGACTTTATTGCTAGTATACAATTTATATGGATAACTTAATATGTCTATTTACAATTTTAATTTGTGAGTGGTCTCAATCATCTGGGAGATGGTTGCAGTCCTTCAGTTAGACTCAATTTTTTGATTTTATAAACCTTTTTCTTCTCTGAAGTCTCTATGAGTGGATCCTTCAAAGTAGATAAAGGGTCTTTATATGATTTTTAAAGGGTGAAGACAAGTTTGAAAACTTGTGTGGTCTTTAACATACAAATTATATCACTTCAGTTGTAGGGTAAGATTTCTACATTTAGCTCTTGACTTTTTTAGAGAACCACATGTATCACCATAATGGTTAACAGATTATTTTAGATTTTCTACACATATTAGAAAATGTAAGTGATTGTGTATATCATGCTAGATATACACATGATTTAGGGTGTCCCTGAATGACAGTGCACATTCATGCACTCTATTTATGCACAAGGTCTAATAGAGGCTCAATCATCCGTGATATGGACTGGATTCCTTTAGAAAACCCATATTGATCTGTCTTGACTTGACAAGGTTTTTGATGTTTCATATAAAGGCCATGGAGTTGCCAGTTTTCTGGGTCCTTTCTTATACTATATCCACTATAAACATCAATGTTATAGTTCTTTATTACTAAATGGAAGGAAAAATTATTTTGATAGAACACCCCAAGGTGTTTAACCGCTATTTTGATTTTTCTATTTTGGATGTGGTTAAACTTGGGTAGAAGTGGAAGTATCCACCTTTTAATGGGTTACGACATTCATACTATGTTAGGTAGATAAGGAGGAAAGTATAGCCAAAAATTTAACAACCAAAAAGATAAAGTCACAATAAAATCTAGAAGGGAAAGGATATTGTTTATATGAAAATAGTGTCTCAAATTACACCTATTGCAGGTGTGCTAAAGTTTTTTTAGGATTTTTAACTTGGATACTAATGAAGGTTTTAACAAGGATCCAATTATCATGTTGTGGTATGACAATATCAAAGATGAAAGTCCTTACATGAGCCTCATGGTATCCCTTCTGGTTGTTTCTGTTGTAATTCTTCAGCCTTTTGGCCATTGGAAATGGTAGTACCTAATGAATATTGACCCATGCTTTTCATTGAAATCTTTATCTTATTCATGTTCTACTTCTAGATGTATTATAATTTGGAAATATAGAATTTAGTAGTAGATGTGGTAGAGGATGTCAAGACAAGTTGTATTTGCATTGGATGGTTGTGAGGATGTGGAAGAGGTGGTATCTTTATGACAAAAGAAAGTCAAGGTTGTACCATGGTGATAGTCAAGGGTAAATCATAACGTCAATTGTATCAAATGCCCACCCACTTATGGGTGATATAAATACAATCATCTCATTTTCAACTTGTTCTTATTCTTACTTTGGTAAATAATAACTTCAAAATTTTGGTTAAATTCATTGTTATGGGCATTAGTTTGTCACTATACATAGTTCTAACCACTACTTCAAGATTCACAGACTCATTGTGAGTACACAGAGTGATGAGGTGGGTATTATCCAAACCTGGATGCAGTGTCCCTACTTGATAAAGGAATTAATTCAAAGGGTGATGTGGTATTTTTTTGTTCTTGTTTTTAGTAGGGGAATACATATAAATGAAGGGTGTTGGTTATTACATGCCTTGGTGTGTAATGAGACGTCAAGATTCATGTAGGTGGGTAATAAACTTTGGGCTGCACAGAGATATCTGAACATAAAAGGGAACCCTATAAGTGTCCAATGAGATTTACACCTTTTCCATGAGAGTGAGGCTCATTTTAGGTTAAACTTGTACTATAGTTGAATTTCTTTTTTGAAAATACTAACTCATAAATCTGTCAAACTAGTACAACCTCATTCAGTATCTTAATATAATTGTGTTTTTTTATCTATAAAAGATAGGCTCTTGATTGGTGCTAGCTCCACTTAGCATTATAATGTTTTAAATAGAAATCAACCCCACTCTGTAATAATCACATAGAAAGAATAAAACCTTAGCATCATAGATCAAACTCCATTGATTTTCATATATTATAGATCAGAATCGAGTTGTAACTACAGATGTGCAACTTTAATACAGAGCACATAAACAATGTGAGCCTAACTCCAATTAGGCTAATTGCAAAAGACAAAGCAGCATGTCATTATGCATGGTATTATATATAGATGTCATATAGTGTAGGTGTAGAATTAGGCATTTCATTGGATTATGAGGCTTAGACTCCTCACAATCCCACCTTAAGTTTCATCCTAGATCACATATTTCATTTTCATCCTGATCACATTTTCTTTCGAGGTAGATAAAATATTTCTATAGATAAGAGAAACTAGAATTGGATGTCAGTAACTCTTATGACTTTCTCAAGAAGTTTGTCATATTATCCTACACTATGTGCCTCATATACATATGCTAGTGTTGTGTCTAGGATGAGAAAAGTTGAACCCATCTACTAAAGAAGTTCATAATATTACAACTAACAACTTGGGCTAGTAATTTTCTAATTCCATCACTCTATTAGAGTACATGTTTAAAATTATAAACTAACTTGTCATCATGGGATGATGAATGGAGATCCTAGAGATTCACTCTGTATCAAAGGAAATAAAATGTCATGAGGTATATCCCTAAATATGGCTACAAACTAATAGATAGTGGATGGGGATCCTAAAGATTATGTGTTGAATTCATTGTTCATCAAAGACATAATTTGAGCCATACCACTAATACCTATTACTTCAGCTCTGGAGCCTTAATGGTAGTGGCACCTGTGGTATGGAGGCTCTATGACAATGGTACTGGAGACTGGTGAAATGTGTTTGCACCATATGAAATTTGATATGATAGAGAAAATGAACTGCTGAATCATAAAACAAAACTTTCTTTTCTGTCACACTACTTATATCAGGGCAAACTTCTATGTAATTGATAGAAATATTTTTTTGTATTACCTAATCAACATGAATTCGTGGAAGGGTTCACCTCAATACTACAATCCCAGAGAACTTACTCCACTGATGGTAGTTATTGAGTGGACTAATAGCAGAAGGCAAACATTGTGGGGTTTCATTTACTTATGGACCTTGTAGTTCACTTTGATTTCTCATTGCAACATGTACTCATTGTTAGTGGTTCCCTATATATGATTAATATGTCCATTAAAATGGTATAAAAAATCAACAAAACCCAAGTCTGTTTACTTTTCTATTAGCAAAAAGTAAACATTTTCAGTCATGACTGCAATACAAGACTTGATAAATGAGTCTTCAGGTGGTACCTTAATTTTTGGTGAGAGAGTAGAAGTTTTGTAGAAAAAATATAACTCAACTTGTTTCAATCCGATTCAAACATTTCTTCTATAATTGTATTTCCTTTTCTCTATATGTTAGTTGAGATACTTAAAATATATAGTTTGCATGCCTTTAGAAGAGATTAGAGCACAAGATACAACTAGGAAGAAATAGTGTGGCAGGTTGCTAAAGCATATAGAATCTTTAGACCTTTTGGATATTGTGCTCGTGAATAGGCTAAATAACATTTCACATCAGCTTCCTTATAGGCAAAGTTCATGTCTTGAGAAACACAATTTTGTATTAGGTCGATGAAGCATCCAATATATGTCCACTAGCAATACTCCCTGCAAGTGATTAACCAACAATGAATAGAAAATCTAGAGAATATATGACTATATACTGAATCATGTCAACAATAGCTTTATGCAACCAATAATTAATTCAAAATTCCATATACTTTTTGTAGTGAAAGTATGACAAAACATAAACAATAAGAAACCCATGGTTCACTTTACTTGCACCTATTTGTCTAGAGACATGTAGTTACAAAGACCATTTGAATTCAGATGTTTAGTTTTGTGACAATGTCTCTAACACACATCACAAACACATTCTACAGTAGTTTTGATGCAACATGCATGACAAGAAGAACATAAAATTCTTGTCAGCATAAAATTCTTTGATTACACATTTAATACACTATGACATATTTTGAGTGGGCATGACCACATTAAAGTTTCTAGTGAATTGAATAATGGAGGGATCCTTTTGATTATAAACAGATTGGATTAGAATATTCTATATTTCAATTTTATCATTTGGATTTTCTTATGATAAAAAATTGATTTCTTTTCTAATTATGTGGAGACAACTCATCAAATATATTTTTTGTAATGACATTCCTGTCAATGCAATGTAGGTTGTTGAGTTGGCTGCAAGGATTGACAAATTACTGAATATAATGAATCCATATCGTTTTCCCAGGAAAGTAAGATTATTGATAAGTTCTTCAAGTATAAGTTCATGATACCTTTTAGTATAGTAGCAGTAATAGTTTTACTTTTAAAAACAAGTGTAGAGAAGAAATAGTCTATTTACATGTCAGTCCAGCTAACTAAACGTAGGTAACTGCAAAAGGAAGACTTACCCAAAAGAAAAGGAGAAAAGAGGCCTAGTGGTATTCTAAAATCTGATGATATAGAAGACGCCTCATTGTTTTCCCATCCCAGTCCCAGGGAATGCTCTATTGTGTCCACCATCTCTATTGGGAGGGCATTTGTGCCATGACCATATGCTTCTTCAGTATGCTCCATATGAAAATGAGAAGCATTACCACTTTGGCTAGAACAAACTAAGGCTGCTAACTCATTCTCAGATATATCTCCATTAATATTAGTTCTAGCTCCGATTCATCATTCAAATTATCACTTTAGTAGTTCTTGTTGCCAAATCCAAAAGGAACCTTATTATTATAAGTTGAACAAATATGAATTATGATGAAGATTATAGACACTAATGATGATGCGATTTTTTCTATCATAACAGTTATTGGTGCTCTACTGGAATGCTCAATCATATTAGATGAGGAGAAAAATGATGAGAATAGTACTAGTGACGAGAATTCAAATGAAAAACCTATGAATTATGACTGCAGGTCTATAGATCTTGGCTTGAAGAGAATCCTGGTGTCTTGCCAAGTGCTCCAAAATATTCTCCTCCCTATGTCATCACTCTACCTTAGTCTAAGAGAAGGGCTTATTCATTCTGATTGAAAACACCAACAAGACACCAGAAAGTAACACCCACACAGTTCTAGTTGTGTGGACTTGGTCAAATTCTCGAATAAAAAATGAAGGGCTAGGTCTCATGCTCAAATCCATCTCCCATCAACTAGAAAATTTGTTGAGAGCTTTTAGAAAGCTATAAAGTAATGTTTTTATTAAAAAGAACTTAGCCAACATATAGCACTCAATCAAAATAGTTCTAGCCTATGTGCGCTAATGTTTCTCATGCTCAAACAATATAGTCATTATTAAAATTGGTAAAATTGTTGAGAATTAAATTGATCTGAATCTCAAATATATATAGCAAGAAAATAACAAAGCTAAATAACACTTATGCACATAGAGAATTGTTTATGTACTACTTATGTAGTTGGTTTAACTTACATATTTCAACCATCTTCCTAACTAGAACAACATAAGATCATATGGTGTCCAAAGAAAGAATTATGATTTATGATTGACTAAATCATTTGAAAATAAAGGTTGTCACCAAATAAGAAAAAATAGGCTCACCTTAGAAACTAAATAGGGGTGGTAAGAAATGATTTAGTTGAACCTTATCATCCTAGTCTAACAAGACAACAAAACTATTTTGATATTTATTACCAATACATCATAGATAAATAGATATATACATGGCTTGTCAAAGTATTATGTATACTATGATTGGTATTATACTTTATTGATTTTCTACTTATTTATATATTTAATTTTTCATTGTGTTTAATTATGTATACTTTTTTACCTTCTTTATTATTTTTTTAAATCTTTTCATTTGATTAAAAATTTCTACGTATTTATAAATTTATTTTATTGATGTGTTTACTTACATTTATCTAGGTAAGTATAATTGAAAAAAGTTAGATTATTGTGGAAGACAGGACCAGTACAAAGTACTTAACTGGGGTAGTCAAATTCATAGACGACGCTTTTGAAAAATGAAGTAGGAATGAGACTATCTTATGACCTTGTAAAAAGTGTCTAAATACACAAAGACACAACCGTCAAGTGACAATTGAGCACCTGTTATGGAATGGATTTTTCAGTAGCTACACTGATTGGATTTTTCATGGTGAGACTTCTTCTGATGCCAAGGAAGATTCTTCTATGCAAGACAACATGTAGTTTGATGATATGAGAGACATGTTGCACGATTCATATGGAGTCCAAAACTATCGAGAAACTATGGAAAGCGACGACGATGATGTATTTGTATTTATGAACGGTGAAGAAGCTTAGCAATTCTACAAATTGTTAGAGATTGTTGCATAAGAGTTGTATCCTATAAATAAGAAGTATTCCAAGTTGTATACCGTTGTGAGGTTGTTCCATATAAAATGTAGAAATCATTGGAGCAATAAATCATTTACTGAGCTACTCGAACTTTTGAAGGATTTGCTTCCTAAGGGTGATACATTGCCTAGCTCTTACTATGAAGTAAGGAAAATAATTAGGGACCTTGGTCTTGACTATGAGAATATTGATGCATGTATAAGTGATTGCATTTTGTATCGCAAGGAGTTTGCAGATAATACTTCATGCCCACATTGTAATGCTTCTAGATATAAAGAGATTGAAAGTGATGTAGAAGGTGCACAAAGTATGGGAATTAAAAAGAAAAGAGTTCCTTATAAAGTTCTACGCTACTTTCCCTTGACTCCTAGGTGTAAGAGATTGTTTATGACCTCTAGAGTCACACCACTAATGCGGTGGCACGCTGAAAGTTGTACCTGAATGGAAGACATTTGATAAGATGCATCCTGATTTTGCATTTGATTCTCATAACGTGTGTCTTAGTTTAGCATCTAATGAATTTAATCTCTTTGGCATGATGTGTCAATCATATAGTATTTGGCCAGCCATATTGATTCCGTACAATTTGCCACCATGGTTATGCATGAAGACACCTAATTTTATCCTTTCTATGATTATTCCTGGTCCATCTCAATCAGGAATGAAGATAGATATCTACTTACAACCTCTGATTGAAGAGTTGAAAGAACTGTGGGAAGTTGGTGTTCATACCTACAATGTTGATAGAAAAGCTGTATTCAAATTGCGTGCTACCTTACTATGGACGATAAATGACTTCCATGCATATGGTTATTTATCTAGTTGGCAAACTAGTGGGTATGATGCATGTACTATTTGCAATAAGGGCACGTGGTCTATTAGACTACCACATAGTAGGAAACAAAGTTTCATGGACCACATGAGGTTCCTTCCGATGGATCATAAACATCGTATCCTCATTTGATGGAAAAGAAGAATTAAGAACTGCTCCAAATATGTTGTCTGGAAATCAAGTTTTAGTTCAAACCAGAGATGTAGACAATATGCCTTACAATTGGAAAAAACAAAGCATTTTCTTTGAGTTGCCATACTGGAAGTACAACCTTATTCGTCATAATCTTGACGTAATGCATATTGAAAAGAATGTATGTGAGAGTTTGATTCACATGTTACTTGGGATGGATAAATCAAAAGATAATGAAAAACCTCACTATGACCTTTTAGAGATGGGAATAAGACCTAGACTGCACATTATCAAGAATGGAATTAAGAATATTATTCCAAGAATAATATTGAAAAGAATGTATGTGAGAGTTTGATTCACATGTTACTTGGGATGGATAAATCAAAAGATAATGAAAAACCTCACTATGACCTTTTAGAGATGGGAATAAGACCTAGACTGCACATTATCAAGAATGGAATTAAGAATATTATTCCACCTTTTTTTACTTTGAAAAAAAAGAGGAAAAAGAATTATTCTATAAGTTTTTGAAGTATGTACAAGTTCCAGATG
The DNA here is from genome assembly GCA_963693085.1 of Alisma plantago-aquatica. NCBI lineage: Eukaryota > Viridiplantae > Streptophyta > Magnoliopsida > Alismatales > Alismataceae > Alisma > Alisma plantago-aquatica. Next base: position 1,060,772,618 of record OY856409.1, on the reverse strand, counting down.
GTTATTCCTCCAATATCTCGCGAAATGCATGCATCAAAGAAAGAAAATTGTTGGCATTAAAGAGTCACGACTACCATATATTAATGCAACAATTTCTTCCATTGGCTTTACGGGTAGCATTGTCAAGCAAGAACATCATAACTATGATAACTGAGTTCATCTAGGTTTTTCAAAGACATATGCTCAAAAGAGATAAATCCATATCCTATTGAGAAGTTAGAATCTAGAATTGCAGTGACTATGTACAACATGGAAAAGATTTTCCCACCCTCATTTTTTGACATAATGGAGCACGTGGTCATTCATCTTCCACGAGAAGCTAAGATAGCTGGACCACCATTTTATCGTTGGATGTATCCAGTGGAAAGGTAGTATGTATTACTATTTGTTTCACTAAAATTTTATCAAATGTATTTTTTAATTTTAAACAAATTCTATTTATCATTATAGATACTTGAAAACTTTGAAAGAATATGTGAGGAATAAAGCTGCTCCAGAAGCTTCCATAGCAGAATGTTACCTGGCAGATGAATGTTTAACATTTTGTTGAAGGTATCTCTCCGGGGTAGAGACAAGGTTCACAAAATTAGTTAGAAATGATGTTGAAGATGACGATATTGTTACTGATGATGAGTGGTCCATATTTTCACCCAAAGGGTGTCAAATAGGAATGAGTATTCCTATTTATCTTGAAGATGTGATGCTGAAAACTACACATCAATATATTTTATCTAATTACTGTTGTAGTTGAACCGTTCATGGAGTGAGTTCATTAAATTATTAATAAATATGCATGCTCACTGTTAGATGTATGTACACATGACTTATGTACTTATTAGCAGGGAACACATTCACCACGTGAAGAAAATGAATCTGTGTGCAAGACAGTGGGAAATAAGTAATATTCATATGAACACTTTTAGTGATTGGTTTAAGAAGGATGTAAGTCTATAAAATTAATTTCATTAAATATTGTTAGAGCATTGTATTAATAACTCAATTCATAATGTATATAGATTGAAGAGAAGGCCAAGTCAGAAAATTTTCCATCAAATCTACTAACTCTGGCTCGAGGACCATAAAATATGGCAAACAAATACAATGGATATGTAACAAATGGATATAGATTTCGAACCAAGGAGGGGGAACATGGTAAAAAAAACCCAGAATAGTGGGATAATGGTGAATGCCCAGACATAAAGTTTTTCCAGTTCCAAGGACAAAAATCCTAAATTGGGTCAAGTTGCCTACTATGGGGTACTCTGAGAGATTTTTGAGATTAGTTACTATGAGCAACTGAAAGTTGTACTATTCAAAGGTGATTGGGTCAATGCAAACAAGGGCGTCAAAAAAGATGAAAATGAATTTACAATGGTCAAATTAAAACTCATTGACTTAATTGAAAATCCATTTGTATTGGCCTCTCAAGTACAACAAGTCTTTTATGTGACTGACATCAATCATCGTGAGTGGAGCTTTGTCGTGCAGACAACACCACATGATACTTAAGACATGGATGAGAAGCTTACTGAAAATTTCATGGATGGGACATGTTTACCTAAAGATTCTCATGCAGATGATTGTGAATCTATTTTTAGCAATGTTTCTGATGGATCTGATTTGGTTAGAGAAGATATGGAGGGTGTAACTTTTTACGATGGCAAAAATGATGAGCAACTTGATTGAGATCATTGTGATCTATCATATGTAGTTTTTAATCTTTTGTATCTCGAAGTAGCGGTATAACAATTTAGTTTTATTAATTTATTATTAATTATGAATGCCTTTACTCTTCCTTTCATATGCATACTATTTCTCTTTAAATTAGTAAACTTTTTTTTGTTCTCAATAATCGAATCAGCAACTATTTTATAATGTTTATATCAGGTAGCCCCTACAACAATTATTATTTAACTATATTTTTATGGTTATACTTTTAATTTATTAATATTTGTTATGCATTCTATTTTTAAGATGTTGAAAAGATGTACACAATTGTTGTCGACATGAGAAATTGATGATGCAAACAATGAAGTAATTAAAGGAAAAATGGCAGGTACAGTGACATACAATTTATCTATTATTATTTTTTACTTATCGTTATAAGAGATGACCTAATTATTTATCTTTGTAGGAATGTCTAAACGATTGCAAATGAATGGAGGCTATATTGGTTCAATTAATGCTGATTTGGGAATGAATGGATGTTATCTTGGTCATGTTAATGCTGATTTGGGAATGAAAGGAGGACATCTGGGTTTAGTTAATGCTGATTTGAGAATGAAAGGAGGCTATCTTGGTTCAGTTAATGTTGATTTTGGAAGTTCCAAATCTGATTTGAGAAATAAAACTAATAAGAAGGGTGGTGCATCATCTGTTTTCAGCAAAAAAATGCTGAAGTAAACATAAGAAAAGAGAAGCATCCACATGTGTCTATAATAAATCATGAGGTTGGAGCTGATCATAGAAATTCTTTGACAATTAATAGCACCAGAGTGGGTCATTCTGTTGATAAGGCTAATATCAATCATAAGGTTTCCACATCTGTTAGGGAATCTTTGGCAAACAATGGTATAGGAGTTGGTCATTCAGTTGATAATGCCAATATCAATCATGAGGTTGGAGCTGGTCATAGGGATTCTTTAGCAAATAATGACATGAGAGCTGATCATTCTGTTGATAATGGCAATATAGATCATGAGGTCGAAACCAATCATGTAATTGATGAGGACTTTGAATTGGTTAATGATGATACTACTACTAATCATGATGAAGTAGAAGGTACATAACTCTCTAATCAACAATTTACAACAATTAACTATTACCTCATATTTTAGCATATATATTTATATTTAAAAATAATTGCCTCATATTATTTTCAATTTTTAGGTGGTGCTATGTATAATAAAAAATGAGGCTATTCTAAGTGTCTTTGATTATGGAGTAAGATAGGGGATGCAAAATTACCCATTACATTGGATGAAAATGGAGAACAAATTGGACCCCATCAAAATGACTTATCTTCTTTTTTGGGAACAATTGATAGAAATTCACAGCTGGCACCCTTGGATTACTTGGATTGGCGACAAGTACCAGCTGAAAAGAAAACTGAAATATGGAATTATGTATTGGTAATATATATTTGTAAAGTGTTATTTAAGCATGTATTTGTTATATTTATTTTTTTCCATGTAACAGAAGAAGTTTACTGTCGACCCAAAGGGAAAGAAATCAGTTCTACGCATAGTTAGGGATTGCTGGAGAAATTTCAAATCTGAGATCAAAAGGAAAAATTATATGCACCACAAAGAAAAAATAGACAAACTTAATGATTGTCCTTCCCGTGTTGATCCATTGCAGTGGGCTTTTCTTGTGAATATTTGGGACTCTAATGATAGAAAGGTAACATAATTAATTATATATTATTTCTTATTTTAATTTTCATTGGTGATAAGGTTAATTGTTCATGAACTGTAGTTACATATTGCAAAGAATAGTATGAGTAGAAAGTTTGTTACCACACATCATACATTGGGGTCGATGCCCTATGCTTGTGTGAGAGAGAATGTGAGTAATTTTTCCACATAATGATAATAATATCATTACACATTCACACTCTACTTATACTTTATTTATGTATTAATAATAGTTGCAACAAAAGAATAAAGGGGGTATTGTTAGTCGATTTCAGTTGTTTGTTGCTACCCATAAGAAGAAGGATGGTACTCCTATAGATGCAAAATCAACTGAACTAATTGTAAGTATAAAATTATTCATGATATATTTGAATTTATTTGCTCCCTTTTTATTTATAATTATGGTTACTGTTGTAGGCCAAGTTACAATCAGCAGTTGAAAACAATGATGCAAATCTTGATGAAGATGAAATTGCTGATCAAATATTGGGTGCAAAGAAGGCTCATGTGAACCATGAGACTAATGAGTTTAGTCAGGCATATGTGGAGGGTTTTGAAGGTACAATCAATGAACTACAACAACTATGTGAGACACAAAAAATAGAATTGTCAGATCTAAAAAAAAGACAAGAACATCTAGAAGCCATAATTTTGGGAAATTCAAGCCAGAGTGTGCCATTTCAAGCAAATCAAGTAATTATTCAAATTTTAGTAATAAATATAAGTTACAATTTCATTAATGTGATAAATGTTTTTATTGTAGAATATGGAAATGTCCAGGAATGAAGGAACACCCATGCCTCAAAAATCATGTAGTGGAACCACCATTACAGAAAGACAGGTTATTAAAAGAAAAAAAAACTCCTAATAACTTTGATTCTTGATATCTAAAATTTTACATCGTAATTCGTACAACTTATAGGTTGTGAGGTTGTTAAGTTTTGATGATGGAACATCAATTGTAGCTCAAGGATAAGTGATAGGCATGAATCCTGACCTTGTAATAGGAGAAGGAAAGTTAGGGTCTGCATTTGTTGTTGTTTGCATTGGTGTGGAAATAAAACTAGAAGAGAAATTGGTTAGACCATTTGACAATTATCAAATCATTGAAGATGCAATCGGTTCAATAATAGGTTGGCCAAAGAAGCTACTCATTATTCTATAATTTTTGTTTCACTGTGCTATAAGTGTAACATGTCTATATAATGGTTTTAGATAATTATTTTTGTTATTGTAGGTAATCTTCTTGGAGTGAGGAAAGTGAGGCAAACAATAAAATTTCCTTTAGAATTCTGTAGATGCTATTTTCCCTCTTTTCTATAGGTTTAGAATAAAGTTTTTGTTTGATGTAATGGATATAGAAAGGATTGTCATCTGAACCACCATTACAACATTGTTTTCCATTTCTCTTGCTACATAAGACCATGATATGAATATTCTATAGTATTGGTTAATATCTAGACCTCTTTTATGCCAAGGATCCATTTCACACTTATGTATGTGATGTTCTCTAGTATGCAACGATGTGAGTATTCTTGTTAATACATGTTTGTGCCATGTGTTATTGTTGACTTTATCTTGAACCTGTCAATGCAAGCCTTGATATACCAATCATTCTTTTTTATAATCTTGCCAACTATTTTAGATGTGTATTCAAGTATGACACAGGGTATACATCTGAATTGATATAAATATTGTATACGTACCAGCACACGCCTGCTAGTCCCTTAGCCTACATATCAATCTCATTAGGCATGTCTCAAATCTCAATTATAGAAGCTTGTTTAATGTTTTAATATTGGATAGCTTGTAAATTTACCATATTCGTATGGATGAATTTTATATGAGTATAATGTTCTTAAATTCCATGTTCCATGTTTTCCCTATTCGTATGTCACTGTGATCCACCTTTTCCCTGTTCCATGTTTAATATCTCTGGCCACACATTATTCTCTCATGCCATATGGCAATGATTTAAGCATTTACTTTTCATCCACCTCCATTACTTCTGTGTGTTTACTTTGGTTGGAGTGGCTACAAGGAAGGTTTCTTGAAGATGCAACTGCAGAATGCAGAAAATATTTGCAGACAGCATGCCACTGTCGTTCTTGGTGGCTGGGCGCGCACAAGAACTTTGACAAAAAGGTAATCGTTCATTATTTAAACTTCTACTAACATGTCTTTGTCATTGATGGTTCCTCTCTCCCATTTTGTATAGCCCATAGCAATATATTTTGGAAGCTAACATGCATCTCACATGAGATCATGGCTCCAAGGTTCAATGGGGCATGCATATTACTCGACGATCCAAACCAAAAGACTAAGATCATGGTCGTGGTGCATGCAGTGTTGATGTATCCTAGAGACATAAAGGAAATGGCATCCTCACATGGTGGTAAGTTTCTTGATCAGAAATTAAAATGAATCATGTAGGCTACTCTACAAACAATCGTGCGGCCTAATTGTTGATATTTCTGGTAGCTGGTTCTAATTTGTTGATGCCGATAAAATGATAACCATGCCAACTGTCCTAAGTGTGCTATTATCCATTCCAATATGTTGGATATAGTTCTATCTATCTTAACTGACTCTCTATTTCCTCTTCAATATGTTGTTGTGGGTCCGCATGCCTATCATTTTTCTATAATATGTTATGTTGGTTTTAGTTAGATATATACTTTCTCTGTAAGCCACATGATCGTAGAAATGATTGAGACCCCACTACAAACACATGAAAGAGGTCAACAAGATCATGCCGCCAGCTGGTTAAGGAAATCCTGCACCACTGTGATAGCGCACCGGTGGTCTCAACTTTGAATATTCAATCTATAAGTCTTTCTGTAATATGTTAAGAGAAGGCCTTTTATATATAAAAATAAATATGACAGAGTACTATGACGGTTGTACATCTAGTATAATTTAGAACTAATATTGTTATTGGGTTGTACTTTCAAATGGTCTAAATGAATGACCTTATTGTGCAGGTTATAGACTTAAATTTCTGGACATGGCAAGCCTTAATGGTGCAAGTGAACTATCTTACAACTCTCCCATACAATGCTTGGGCTGCAACAAAACATGGATGAGTTGCCTAGATACTTCTTGTCTCTTCAAGGTCCTAATTTTGTCATCTTATTCTCATAGCAACCTTCATATATTCCATGTATGAATGCTTATATATCTTAATTAAACTATTTGGATGATCTTTACCATATTTTTAATGCCTCCCCATTTGTAAAACCTTATTTTCAGGATTAAGAGAAGTACAAGCTTTGCCATCGTAGCAACTTCCATTACCTGAATTAGAGATTGAGCTTAACAACGTCAAGAATTCAGATACAGAGTATAAGAAGTATCTAAGATAGCCCCGACACAACATGTGCTCTCCTGTGAAGCATGATGATGCATCTCCATTTGAAGCTCAGGCCCGCCTAGTCATAGGTGTAGCAACAGCCACATACGCAACAATGTATCAGGATATGTTGCAATTTTATATGGCTCTTTGTTGCTACGAGAAGGCTGCATTTCATAGACCTATGTATATATTTGAACAACCACTGTCAGCATCTGCAAACATAGTGACCAACTTCATAGGGAAGATATTCCTTCTATCTCTGCTTAGAAGGTTCTTTTCAGATTCTTATCTCGGGTGCTTTTAGACGATGTTGGCCGAACAACAAGAGATCGAAGAAAAGAAGAAGACAATAAGGATGTTAAAACTGGCTGAGAAAGATACAACTCTTTCACAAAGATGTTAGTAGACCACTGAATCATTGATATATGTATATACTTTTCTTTGTACACATTGTGTAATAGGGGCAAGGTATACGTCCTCCCCATGTACATTCGACGTTTCATTATAAATGAAAGTAAGATTGTTGGAATAATGAGCATAACTTGCTCTAAATACTACGATTTTGTTACTTAAAGAGCTTGTGTACTAACAAATTACACTATATATATATATATATATATATATATATATATATATGAATATATAGTCGAGCTAAGCATATATATGTATGTTTACTAAATGGAACTACATATGTAGCTAGATGCATAATCAACTACATATATATATATGCATATAGTAACTACTGCCTTTCCCTACACACTAAATACATATAAAATGTATTAACTTCATGTTTTTGCTACATACTGACCATATATGCAATTGTAATCATACATTTAGCTATAATTATATTTATATTTAAATATGTAAGGATAATATCTAGCTACGCTTCCGGATACATATGAATTTGTAGTGAATGGATTATCTAACTACATATTTGAAAAATATAGTTAAAGGCTTTAGCTATACGAGCATATACTACAACTTGTATGTGTAAAGAAATATGTAGTTAAAGCCTTTAGCTATAAAATATAGGGTTTTCGCGACAATTTTTTTATAGTTAAAGACCCTTTTTTTGTAGTTCTTCTTCTAACTGCCTCTATCCACTGCAGACTCTATATGCCACATGATCATGTGCATCTTTTTCTAAATTGATTTTTCTTTTGTATTAATTCTGCCACTTGTATCGTCAACAAATATGATAACATTGATAAACTCATAAGAAGAGAAATATTGCTAAGGTATTGCTCTTGTTGATTGAAAATAGAGAACTTCTCCATGTTTTGCTTCTGAGTGGCCATAGGAAGCTCCTGTAGTTGATATTGATATTCATGGAGATTCTTGAAATACAAAACATTCTTGATTACTAATTCAAGATGACTAGTAGCAAAATCAATTGACACAAAGGAACCCAGGCTAGGCCCAACCAACACCATGGGTCTTCTGATATGAGACCTCCAAAGCTACAAAATAGAGTAGACCATGTTAAAGTATCACATGAGAAGAATAAAAAAAATAAGGAAGTTGATTGGTAAGACATATACTAGAATACAAAGATTAAAGAACTAAAAAGAAAATAAAGAGGTTAAGAACATATGGAAGTAGACGTCTTAAATGGGGAACCTGCATGAACATGTCTGTGAATAACATTGAAAGAAACATAACATAATCAGAATGGATAAGAAATAGATAAGACTGCCCAAAGCACCCCAATAGGATATGAGTACCATATAGCTCCATTAATGCCTTTTCGATTACTGACTTGAACCTGCCTATCGATATATAAAGTCCGTTATTTGTAGGCAAGCCACATCACCCTTCGTATCTAAGCGGTATAGAAAATCTTGATCAGGCAGGATCTATACTTGTAAATCATGAAAATATGTATAGGTACATCAGCTAACTGCCCAAATAAGTGATATTATCCCTTGAACTTCCCTGTGTACTTATCTTCATATTTTCTTTTCTCCAACTCAATTTCCACCATCGAGATGAGCATCTTCTCAGTTTCAACTTCTATGGAGTAGGGCGAGGAAGGCCTGTTTGAAAAGTTGCAATGCCTGTAAAACACAAGAGCCTCAATTAGAAGCTTGAAGAGATGAGATGCATGTTTGAAGAACATATGAGGAAGGCATGTATGAATTATAAGTTTGTGTGTAGTTGCTTACTTACATGTATGTTTGTAGATGTATTTTAACTCCATGATTGAATTTCACCAAAAACAATAAATGTCGAAGGCTAGTGAATCAAATCTCCTAATGACCGACTTATTAAAAGCATCATGGCAGAATTTAGGGATGTCAATAAAGCTGGATTAAAAACAAAATTTGTAGAGGGGTAAAGATACAACTTCATAGAAGAAATTGAGAATAAGAGAAGCTTGCAATCTCATGCATTTTCCTACAAAAACAATAGATATGAAAAAGTCCATAGCGACAGTGACCATGAATCCATAGACAATCAGTCCATGAAAAGCTTCATTGGGGTCATTAACTTTTCAAGTGTTAATCATACATAAACATACCCTCAGACTTAATCTGGTTTGTATATATAAAAATCATCACTAAAAAGCACAGGAATAAACAGTACAAGTTCATAAAACTCAAATCAAACATAAAAAAGTTAGATGTATATGTTAAAGAAAACATACATCTCATTTAGGTAGAACTATCTGCAAGATGTGGCATTGTGTTCCCAAATTGGCAACTATTAATGTGATGAAATTGAATAACCAAGGAAGCATGAGTAATCATGGGTTACACCAAAACCCTAAAGTTTATTGTCATAGCAAGAAATGACTTCAACAAATTCCTAAAAACATATCAGAACACATTATTCTAAGTAAACAGAGTTAGAGGTCTAACAACACTCATGTTGCTAATGAATATAAAAATGGATGCCACAATATCATATTTAAATCTACAACATTTATAAACACAGGAGATTACATAATTCCAACTAAAGCTATGAAACAATGTTCAAGATCTAAACATCTTTTAAATCTGGATTCATTGTTTTATAGGTGTATTGATAATTCATGCAGGCGTATATGCACAACATAATCACATTCAAGGTGATAAGATTAGTGACTCATTTTGTACCACACTCAAATGAAATGATTCTGTAAATTTCTAATATATATCCATAGTACAATATTTCCAAATAATATTAGAAGGATATGAGAGGGCATAATTCGAGTTTTACTTGGAGAAGCTTATGGGGGGGGCCTGTCCTACTGGAGGGGCTGAAATGGAGGGTAGGGAATGAAGAGGAAATTGATGTTTGGAGGGATAGCTAGATTTATGGCAGACATGACACGCTCGAGGAGTTCAGGCAAGAGGGGAGGGAGGTTCCAAACAAGGTTGTAGAGCTGATTGAAAGAGATATCGGTACCTGGGATATGCGATTTCTACAAGAGCTTTTCCCACAACCAGTATGCAGTGTGATTCTGAACACTCCCGTAAGTGCTAGGCTACCAAGAGATTGTCCGTTCTGGTGTCTAGATCCTAGAGGAGAATTTTCTACAAAGACTGCGTATTGGCCGAGTCATCTTGGAAGAAGGGATTTCCTAACCAGCCACACTACAATAAATGACAGAGTGTGGGATATTATTTGGAAGTCTACTTGGCCTCCAAAACTTCACCATTTTCTATGGCGTGCTTGCACAGGGGTCTAGCTACAAATGGAAGGTTTCTGGATAGGCATTGCAATACTAACAGTGCATGTCCTATATGCAAAAGGGGTAAGGAAACAATTCAACACATGCTCTTCGATTGCCCATTGATTAAACTAAAGTGGAAGGACACGCAAGTCTCAAATCTAATCGACAACTTGGAAAGTATCACTCCATGTGAAGCATTAGCTTATCTGTATGACAAGCTAACAATAGAAGACATGGACATTGTGTTGGCATCCATGTGGTCAATATGGAACCTTAGGAACTCATAGGTTTTTGGTGATGGGACCAAAGAGTACAGAGTTCTCCTACAACAGGTATTGGCAAAGATAAAAGACTACCGTAATGCAAATGGAAAGGAGGAAGGCTCTATAGCAGTAGCAAATCCAGAAAGCAAGGAAAGGTGGACCACTCCAGCACCCGACAACATTAAAATGAACACGGATATCTCTTTCACGTGTGATGGCGACATAGGCATCAGAGCAATCTTCAAAGATGATAGGGGTGTATAGTTAGTAATTATGGTAGAAGCGAGACCAGGAATAGCAAGTCTGTTAATTGGTGAAGCTCTAGCAATCCTGGTCAGGCTAAAGAAGGCAAAGGAATATGGCTGGGACAGTATTGAAGTGGAGTCGAACTCAAAGGAGCTCATCCAAACACTAAACAGCAGGAACCAACGAAGAGACCATGTTTCTCTACTCGTAGCCGATATATTAGATGTAGCTAGTCAATTTGTGTTTATTTCTTTCAAGCATATCAGTAGGAATTACAATAATGTAGCACATACCATCACTAAGTTAGCTTGTAACAGTATATGTGAAACCTATAGGGACGTGTCTGTTATCCCAGAACAGGTGATGGTCCTTGTTAATAGTGATTTGCAAAATTAATGGAATGATGCGGTACCATAAAAAAAACTACATTCAACTGTAGATTGTTGTTGGTTTATGATTAATTATACCTAATCAGGGCATATCTAACGAAATAAACTATTTTCCTTAAGAAAATATTATTCATTTTGAATCTTTATAGAAATAAGTATCACAAGAGAATCCAAACAGCTTGTCGCTCTCTCATCAAGGCAGAATATGAATAACTAAAATTCATGCTTGAGAGTAAACATGACCTCTTGATAACTACGATACAAATTTTATGAAAGGTAGCAAATGGATTGTAGAAAAAGGAAAGATCAATGCAGCACAAGATTTACTAATAGATTAAAAATAGTTTGTGAATCCACAGAAGTAGGAGGTCTAATTACCAATCAGAATGCAAAAGATACACATCAACTCAACAATTCATGTAAACAAAAATTGATTCTTCATCTTGGATAAAAGATAGAGCCTTCATATTCCTTTGGAAACCAGACTTTAAGACAAAAATGCACATCAACAAAGGAATGTATCATCGACAGAAAAAGGATCTTCATTCAAGGACGTAGAGGAACATCATATATTTATGAAATAACTCCCAATAAAGAGACTTATAAACATAGATGACAGCAGCAAGTTGCAAGACTTTGAGATAGAGAACAGTTTACTACGAATACTCACACGTTAAGATAGAGTTCCTTCTCTTTAATATATAGAAGCAGCGACCTAGAGATTGGACATTCAAGAGATCTAAGTAGATGATATGTAGGGTTCACATAGAAGTAGGAACCAATGTAGTAGAGGATATAGGAGTAGTTGATGGGGTAGCAGCAACAACACTCAGGAAAACACCTTGCTTAATGAGGTACATACAAAAAAGGAGCAATTGTAAAAGTACAGAGTTATGGTCTAATAGTAATTGTATTCATATCCTAGTGAACATGCCTAAAATTTCAAGTGTGGCTACTATCTCCTAGATAATGAGAATGTTGATCTTGTTTGGTTGAGAATGCTCAATGTTCCTTATTCATTATCTAATCTATGTAGCTAGTTATAACAGAGCTAATCATTGATATCAAACAACAATATGCTTCTGGATTGATAGTTGGCTTAATCAGACCATGAAAAGATGTGTAGTTGCTGCATGCACATAAAGTTGTTCCTACTTAGCATCACACATCTTTTGGGATACCAAACCAATGAACTAGTGTATCAGCCATTTACAGATATGACAATGACCAAATTCTTACAAGTACAGTGATAATAGTGAGGGGCCAATGAAACACTTTCATGGAACAGAAATTCATAGCTCTGCTCGGGATGCATGTGACACATTAACTCAATTTATTATACATATTGAAAAAGTTATATGCTCTAATGGATACTATTGATGATAGATTTTCTATATATGCTACTATGGGTCTAGTGATGACCCAGTTTTCTTACTCAAAGCTTCAAGGTAACATCTTTCTTTGTGAAAGTATACAAGTGTTATTAGCAATAATGAAACATTATGACTCTTCTCTAATTTTGTTGCAGCTTGTACTACCTACCCATGGATTTGAACATAGTATTACAAGCCCTACCTTTTACTAAAACCAATTCTCTGATAATGCTGACTATCTTATAGACTTTTTCCTAATACATGTCCAATACCAACCCATTTCTACTCTCTGCTTGAACAAAAATATGTTTGAGGTATCTTGGTGGGACATGTATCCATGCTTATTCATTGTCCATGTTTAATCAACAAATAAACTTCGTGACAGGTTAGAGCATATTTGCCGATGGGATGTTACAAACAACCCAATCATCTTCATTTAACATTGATAGGGAGGGAATCCACAAAAGTGTTCAAAATTGTGAGCATAACTTGCACATGACCGGTATTGAATAATGATTGTGCATGGTATCGACTTCATCCATCTTGGAACTGTTGTTCATGTCTAATCAGTTTATTGAAGTTAACTATTATCTATTAGTATATTTTTGTTTTTATAAGGAATATCTTGTGATCTTATGTCTAAACTGGAACTGAATCAATTGTTAATGACTAGAGCTATTGACAGATGTGTATCAGAGATCTTCTTTATATAGTATTTATTCTATTGGCCTTGTGGTGTGAGTTCAAGGAATATTTTGGTTTAATATCAGTGTCTTTGTATAAGTAATACCAGTGTGTTTTTATTAGTAACCTTATCTTCATAATATGTCATGCACCAGTGTGCAGGTAACATGCTCAGCAAGTTGCATAGATATATCAGGGAACTACATTTCATTGTACCTAGAAGATCAATAAAATTATTCAAAAGTTATGTTGGAAGGACATTTTATATCCCCAGGTTCCATATATTGTCCAATAGAATGCATTCATCTGACGGTGCTAACAGAAAATTAGATTGTATTTAATGAAAGGTGATCATGGATTCATGGGTGTAATTGGTTTTAGAAGAAATATGTATGCATGCATTCTGGTTTGCATTTGCATTTTGTGATAGAACATGTGCACTGAAATGCAAACGAACAACAAATCATAAGATGTTAGGAGCATCTAAGATAATTGTTCTTAGGAGCATATAAGATAATTGTTCTTATATCTGTTGTCTTGAGATAGTGGTTGGTGATCCCCCCATATAAGAAAAAGTGATGGAAGACTCATGTGGATGGGTTCATATAAGACAATACAAATGAAACAATCTTTTGTAACACACATATCAATGCGGTGGTGGTTTTCAAACAAACTAGTAGTACTACACTATACATATAGTAGTAACTTACCAGTCACCATTGCATCCATGTTGTGTTCAGTCTGATCCACTAGGGATGAGCTCTTAGCCAACATTGTTCTATGTTGCTCTCAAAAGATGAGGCCAAGGTTGGAACTGGCGTTGGCTGAGAAATACCTACATATCTCATAGGAAAAGCACCCATGTCATAATAGCCATCAAGCATACCACCAAAGTGCATGACTACCTTTTCAAAACTTTTGAATTTTAGAATATTACACTTTACCACTCTCTCTATCTACTCAAAGGAAGAAAAAAGTCTAATTTCTACACCACAACAATCAACATACATGAAGTCATTGGTCTTGTATATGGGTTGCAGTAATAACGGTACAAAGATTCTACACACTTGTGGTGATCTGAGCTTTGCTTCCAATTCTTCCAAGAGATTTACACAAGAAGACATGGGTTAATCCAAGAAAGGCATTGTAGTTGTTTGTATGCATGAAATGACTATCAAAGATTTGTTAGTGGTTCATATAGATGTTATTGATGACCTAAAATTATGACACAAAAATTGGAGAGAAAGATAAAGCTATTACCAATATCATAAAGGGGAAGTGAAGGTCTCGTTAATAACAACAAAGGAAACTATTATAGACCAAAGAGGAAGTGTAGAGTTGGAACTTACATGATCTAGATCCACATCTGAAAAGGATAAGGAATGCAGCCCAAAAACATAATAAGAATCAACCTTAAGGTAGAGAGAAAGGGCCATGGAGACCTATAGCTGCATCGACTTTCACGATTACAGATCATGCATCTATAGAAAATCATGAGTAATTCAAGAGACTTTGGGTTCCTTTCAGTTTTCATCTGAACTTTAGCAAGGCATGCAAAATAGAAGAACAGAAATAGCTAGAATCCATTTCTACCAAACCTACATATTCACCATCATTGCTAACAGTCTCAAGTGGCAGACACATATCACATTAAGGTATCATCAGATCCATGATTTAGTATTAAACAATCATGTGACCAATTCATGGATTGGTAGAATTAAAATATAGGATACCTTTATCACTTTTCTATTGACCTTATTATAGTAGATTACAGGTTCAACACTATGAATGAACTCCAACATATTGGATTCATGCCTAAAAAGTGAAAGAGTTCTCATATGTTACCAATTGGCTAACCATAGACAACATTTTGGACTGAAAGATTAACTGAAGACCATAACAATGCTAAGATCTGGAGTTCAGAATATTCAGACCTGTCTATAAAATACTTGTTGTAATCCTGAGCTGTTGTAGTGAAATTTTGACATGTTTTGGTAAGTGATTCATCTGATTGCATATTGACTTCAGTTATAGATTGTGCATAATCCTAGAGAAGCAATTTGCAAGCAAAGGTTGTCTTTGACATCTATTTTATTATTCGTTAAACTATTACCATAAATCATGTCACCTAATGATATCCTATTACTTTATTAACAATTGATGTTTAAGAAAGAGGAGTCTAATCTGATTTTAGAAGAGAGGTAGATTCTTGGGAAGCTTCCATCATTGAAATGATATAACTTGTTAAAGAGGTGCTCATGAACAATATTAGAAGGATATTTCTCCTATAGGGAGATGATATATCACTTGCTTTATCGAGGAGAGTATGTTGGAAAGGAACTAGTGATCAATAATATAGGGTGTAACTTAAGATTCCCTTTGTTGGCACCAGAAGCATCTATCTTGGAGTTCTATAAGGAGCAACTTCTTGTTGTTCTACTACCTTGGTTCCGAAGTACTCTATCCATGTAACAACGTACAAGTATGTTATGAAAGTTGGAGTGGCACTTTAGTGTGTTTAAGTTGTTTCTATGCCTTGGGTATTCCTCCTCCCCGTGACCTTCTGTGGATTCTGTGGAGAATTTGTCATGGGTGTGTATACAGTGTCTTTGACTATGGAAAGCTCCAGATTGGATTGGTTGAGGCATCCTGACTGAAAGTGGAGGTTCATTCCATTCAGGATCCAAATTTTTGCGCTTGACCTTTGTCATTTTAGATGGAAGTTTATCATCAATAAGATTGAGATCTATAAAAGGGTCTGACTTTCTCTTAATATAATATTTTTATGTTCGATACCCATCAAAACTTTCACGTGTAAATTGAGCCCAACTAGTTTCTTCAGGGATCTTTAATTATAAAGAAGAAATAAAAATTTCACAGTGAGTTAGAAAAATACTTGCACCATACAACTTTAGAAGGATATCTAAGTCGCCATCCTAAAATTGTCAAATGAGGAGATTCTTGCTCAATTGGAGGCTTGAAGTCTGGACCTAACTCATTGAATGCAAGGCACATGAAATGTTTTTTTCATCGTGTACAAACCTTTTGGAAAGCCATCCACCCTTTAAACACAATACAAGGATAACCACCATTGACGTTAATTAAACAAAGAAACTAATTGTGCATGCAATTCACTTTAGAGTTACCTCTACACATGTTTTAAATGCAAAATATAAGCCACAACAATGATAAAAATCAATCTGCATTCAGAATTTACAATGTGAGTGATCAACAAATGTATTATATAAAAGATATGACACCCATCAGCAAACTATATGCTCAGGTACCTAGATCATGAGATATACACAATGCAAAGAAGTGTTAAATTATGGACTAAATAATGTGACCATACCTTCCACAACCTAGCACAACCTCTAAAAAGGATCTCCTCCTCAACTGAATCAAGGAAGATATAACAAAAGGCAGGCATTCTCAGAGGATGTTTAAGTGTTCACAACCCAAATAATTAACAGATACAACTAAATGGTGAATATTGAAAAAAGGAACTCATAATTATTTACTATACACATAATCTTGGAGCCATGTAGTGTATAATACATAGGTATAATAATAGTTTATGATATACTAAGGTGGATCTTTCAGTGGACATGGTCGGCCTAATAGCTGTTTATGATATCAATGGACCGTTAATCCTACCAGAAGACAATATGACACAATTTTCTAAAAGTTAAAGGCATATTAATATGACTAGATTAATATCCATCTTATCCTATTTGATTAGCTAACTAATTGAAAATACATTAAACCCTACCAACTAATAAGATGCGTAGTTATTACTTAGCTAACAACCATTATACTTCATGGAGACTTATACACAAACTTGTATTTAGTGTAGATGGCACTATAAAAATGTAAATGTTTACTGCTTACAAAGAAATAGAAACTACTATTAACCCTATCATTTCCAAATCCTCATAAACAAAATCATAATGTAAACATTTCACCTTGGTCATTTGGCCCATCAAAAAACCTCAATTTCGATAGCCATTGCCTTAAATTGAGTATGAGTTGAGACTGTCATTAATACTTCAACATAGAAATATTATAGTGATTTATGTGATGTGGCAACTCAATTTCTAGGCATTCCATCTAACAGTGTCAAAAAAGGCACAATAATACCCAACTATAAACTAGGTGCACAATTTGTTATATATATAACATTATTCAAAATGTCCAAAATGCTTAACTATTGGTCGCGTGATGGACTGCAGCCCCTTGTTCAATCTGTAAGGTGTTTAGAATAGAAAAAATAGAGGAGATATCGACTTAGATATCTTACGAATTCAAGCTTCAAAGAGGAGCACATATATGGTGAATGTCGGTTCTGTATCCACAACCAACATATTCATGGACATGCAAAAAACATAAAGTGAAATGAGCAATGTTAGTAGCATATATGGTGAACGCCAATTTCTTCAGAATATTAAATTTATAATTAAATGTTGATCTTGCACTTTCTAGGCCCTTATAACCAAGTACATGATGTGTTACCTTTTAATCTTTGTTCATAACCTGAAGTAAGCAAGCAAGTCAGGACGTTGTATATATGAAAATGTTGGAATCCCACCTTGTGCTCTCTAGCATTTTTCTACAGTTGGCTTTATCAAAACAATTGAACTTCTAGTCCCTTGATGACTTTCCCAAGTGCAGTATCCTTCATTACAGAGATGTTGAATATGCACAAACCAAATGATCTAACATACCATCTACAAATACTAAACGACTTTGATTGACACATTCAATATGTTCAAAATCATGGTGTGGTCTAAAGTAGTGGACAATGGAAAGAATTTCTAGACTGTAGTAGACACTGGAAAGAATTTCTATTCAATACACTATTGCATCCTGGATCAAAAGTACGTGATTATCATGCATCATAGTAGAAAGTATAAAATGGACAAATGGAAATGACAAGTTACATATAAATTGCAGTTGGAATCATGATTATTTTGTAGGGGCAAGATATATTATGTTAATTGAATGTCAAAGAAATGGTCCTATTACTGAATATGAAAAAACCAAAGTATGTCAATCTTTGGTTACTACATATTGGAGTTATGGAAGATACAACTTAATAGAAGCAAGGTAATACTGGTTGGGTCACCTAAAGAAAAAATGAGGAGTCAAAATCAATGCATGACTCCTTAAGGTTAACTGGTCGTTGACTCCAAAATGTGAGGTTGACACACAGTTCAAACGTGCACAAGCCATATGATGTCTATGAAATATACGATTGTATTGAATGTAATGGGATTAGATGAGTACAAGAATGGACTTGTATTGAATGTAATGGGATTAGATGAGTATAAGACTGGACATCCCTGTCTTATATATAGGAGCAAGGGAGAAACCCTGAGACTTGTGTTCCAAGTAATCTAAATAGGCTGAGACACTAAAGGCTGACTAACTAATTAACCTATTAAATAAATAGGCTAATAGAGACTCTCTAACACTCTCCCTCAAGCTGGAGCATGGGTGAAACACATGTCCAAATCTTGGAGGTTACAAGACTCGATAAAATGATAAAAGAAATGATAAATGAAAGACAAAAGATAAATATCACTCCCATACAAAAATTGATACTCCTCCTTATTTAACACTCTTCTTCGAAATTGTATTCTGTAGGCTGGAGATCCTCGAGCTTTGAAGAAGGTCTTTAGAGTGCATCTAGAATGAAGAACATCTAAAAAATGGAACATGAATACTACAGTATCAATTCACCACTTGGAGCAGATGATCATCAATACCACGACTATGACAACTTCACTGGAATACATACTGAATGTGGCATGAACGTGGATCTCCAATGATGATGTAGCAGTAGTGGTGTCTTCAAAGCATCTGAGAATACGTGCATAACGTGGCACGAACACAGACACATGATATGATGGTGATACGATGCAGGTGCCATGAATCTCTGACGCATGAACCTTGGGGCCTTGACAGGAAAGGAGATATCATTCATCAAGGAAAGTCCCAAGAAGATCAACAACAGGTGATGTTGAAATAGCAGATGTAGCTTGGAGAAGACGTGATGAAGCAGCTCGGTGAAGATAAACTCTGAGCTTATGAAAATCTGAAGAAGCACTCATCTGTCTCATATGAATGCATCATAAGAAATATACCATCAACACCTGACGTACATAACGCAGTACGAACGCGGATACGGTGTCGACGCTGAATGAAGTTGGCTAGAGGTGGAGAACAAATGTGTTGAAAAACGTGAAGCTCCATGAAGATAATAGCCTAGAACATATATATACTGAATACATATATCATCATCTCATCTCATACTCTATCTCTTATAGATTCTCTCTCATACTCTCTCATGCTGGCTCTCTCTTCTCATCTCTTCCTCTCCTCTCTATCCCCTCCGCACACCAAATACGACAAGAGTGAGTGTTTGGTGTGGAGAAATGGATACATGACCCCCCCTGCCCCCACACTGTGGAAAGGGATACACACAAGATATAGGTGGGTGGGAACGGAATTGATGGATTTGAGAGGATTTTGTGATATGGAGATGTATAAAAAAATGTAAAGAATGGAGACCGATAACTGAAGAGAGTATACTAAATGGGTCAATGTAAGATCTGGATAGAAAAATAAATGGATCTAATCCCAACCCGAAAAGAAAAAATCTGATTAGGGTCAAAATGGGATTCGATTAGCAAAAAATATGACTGATTAAGGATTTGAATAGAGACAGGGATAATGCATATGGGGGGATAGTAATATGGTTGTTTGGTAGAGGTGGAGAGTGATAGGTCATCGTCGGCGGTAGGGATAGCTGATGGAATTGGGGCAGCAATGACGAGATGGAGAGTAGCAGTGAGCAACGACCAAAGGCATGGATGATGATGGTGGTGGCCGAAGGGTGTGATCGTCTTCTGGGAATACGGTTGTTGGATAATGGGGCAATAACCCTGTAGAGGACAGACATAGAAGATGATGATGATTGTGTTGCTCGAGTGATGTAGCACTCGACCGCAACAAAGGAGATGATACTGGTCTCCAGCATGGATCCAAAGATATTGCATGCCATGAGGCTACATGCATAGTCAAGTGTGAAGCCTCTCCATGAGCGGCGGCGAAGGCAGATGCTGAGGACGACGACGGGATGCGGCGGTAGAGACAATGGCTGCTTTGATTTGCAGCGGTAGTGTTGCTTGTTGTTGGCTACGGTTGATTGCTATTGGATACGGCTGCAGAGGTGGATGGCTAAGGCGACGCGGATTGCTGTTGTTGGCGGCCACATTGGTTTCCGATGGTAGCGTGATGTTGTTGCAGCGACGGCGTGATGTGGCGGAGGTGACGATGGCGTCAGATACATGAAGGCCGGAAAGGAGATCACCGACGATCAACTTTGGATTTGGAAAATATAGATTGCAGGTCGGGAATTAGCATCGACGTACATATCTATGTGAAAGTGGGAGAAATAGGGCCATGGAAGCAGGAAGTTCCTAGCGGGCTGCCAACCTATGCCATGGCAGCGGCCGCCCACAGGCGGGGAGGGCCCACGGTTGCTCTCTTGAAGAAAGGTGGCGGCTACGTCTAGGGCTGTTGTGGGTGCCGACTAGGAGAGGGAAGGGAGGACGGCTGCTAGGTTTTCCTCAGGAGCAAACATGCTCTGATACCATGTGAAATATAAGAATGTATTGAATGTAATGGGATTAGATGAGTACAAGACTAGACACCCCTATCCTATATATAGGAGCAAGGGAGAAACCCTGAGATTTGTGTCCCAAGTAATCTAAATGGGCTGAGACACTAAAAGTCGACTAACTTATTAACCTATTAACTAATTAGGAAAATATAGACTCTCTAACAATGTCATTTTAATACACTATTCTTGATGTGTTTCCCATCCTCACACTTTTAAAGACAACATAAAGTTAGATGGATTCTCCATATCTCAGGGACAACTATCAACACATGGAGACATCATAATCAGATCTTTGGCGTCTTCCAAAAGCCCTAGTCGACATAAAAGTTTTACCATACAAAAATCATCTTATATCCAGGAACCAAGCCCTCTTTATAATAAAATCCCAGTATAATATTCCTCTTTCTAAAAAGCCACGTTTGTAACATGCAGATATAAGTGAAAAAAAGTAAAATTATCCATACTTAGCCAATGTTCTAGTATCTCATCATGTTAATTCGTTTACTACATATAGACACACTGCAACCCATTTCGAATTTCTGAACTTGGGCATGTATTGGCTGTCCATAGTGCATTATTGTGGAGGATTCTGTAGAAGAAGTTATTGCATTATGTGAATAATCATTTGGCTTTGTATCATTTGTAGACATAGATAAGAAATGCATGAAAAATATCATTGCATTGATTGTATTTCCATTATCTACATGGATTGTAATCAAACAATTCCAAGAAATCAAGTGCGAATGTCAATCTCTTAAAACACGAAAATTGATGCAGTAATGTCCCCACAACTTGAATACATGAATGAAAGGGAATTATGAACTGAATAAAATATGAACAATACAAATTAGTGATAAATTTCTAAAAGGAAGTAAAATGAATAAGTGCCACTGAATACGATAGTATAAGCTAATTTGCATCATAAAACAAGATCACCTATTATTCACGGTGAATCTCTCTCTGTGTTTCATACTTGACAAATGCATAGAATAGATAACCACTAGGAACTACAAGAAAAAAACCAGATTAGGACAATTACAACAAAGAAGTGATCTCATTATTACTAGGAACCAGCATTTCGTTATCAACATGTTACTTTTGCAATGGTGATAATAATCTAGACAAAAGTTAATGATAGTTAAATATGAACCAAAAACTAAAATTATTACAAGTTCATCAAGTCACCAACATAAAGTCAAGTGAGTTTGTTCAAAATACTGTTGCAAACATGGATCAAGTAGATTCTATAGAAAGTCTGGATGAAATGACGCAAAAAATTGGACGAGCTGTAAACATGGGATCAAGTACAAATTGTTATGAGAAAAATATTCCATGGACCCCAAGTAATGTCAATGATATAATCATCTTTGTCAGAAAAATGAAATACATAATAAACCCCTTCCTTACCAAGATTTTAGACCAGTCTTATAACCATGTATAGAGTGTACAGACTGAGAACAATTAATGTACACTGCAAATTTATGCATCAACTATTTATACATGAGAACATCGTATTTATGATCAAGCGTATGGAGACATACACATTGAATAGCACGTAGGAAAAGTTGATCCCCAGAAAAATTATGAGATGAAGCTTGGACACAGTAAGAAATATAATTGTGTCGGGACAAATCAAAGAATTGGCTTGGTGGGCATCTCACACAAAACTATAACTTAATAGAACCAGGCCAACATGAAAATGCCAGATGCCGATGGGAAATGTAACCTTCAGACAACATGACGGTGATCATGTAAAATGAAAAGGGTAGTAGTAAACTTTCAGGTCAAAATATAAGGATCAACAAATTAGCATGAGCACCTAATTAGAAATCACTTAAGAGCCTATTGTACAACAACCATAACTCAGTTCTTAAGAGGGTAGTTACCTGAAGATGATTAGTGCTGAAGATTATCAGAGATGATTGAAAGAGAACAAATGCAAAGAAGATCACAGATGGTTCAGGGATGAGGATCGAAGAAGTAAAACTGCCATGATAAGAAATTTTTGAAGCATCATCAAGGTCTTCATCTTGTGGAAAGTCGTACCCTCAGGCTCTAGGCAGAACCTTGCAGGATAGGAACGGCTAGAGGCATCCTTATGCCTATGGGAAAATACATTGAGAACCAGAGTTGTCTGTGGCACCTCAGGCAGATCGGCGGAGGTGTTCAGGGGGGAAGAGTGGCACATCAGGAGAAGAGTTGTCATGCAATATTTAGGTGGTTGGGCAGAATGTGAACATAGAGAGACCAGGAGGGAGAGTGTGGACTGAAATTTGGAAGATGGGGAGGGAGAAATTTGGGGGAAGGCACTCTATCAAGAACAAATGAAGACGGAGTGCGCAGGATATTAGCCGTGTGAAAAAAAGTGAATTTCCATTGAGACAAAGAGAGATGAGAGAGGTGTTAAGAAGTGTAGTTATGAATCGCTACAAATCTTTTCTTTATATTATTTAACCTTTTTAAATAAAAATAGTTTTAACTACATGTATTTTATATGTAATTAAGACATTTGTAGCCAAAGAACCTTTTTTTTGTAGTGATAGAAGTAGAAAGGCAGATGAAGAAAAATTTTGATGATTTTATTTTTAATGAGATTTAAATAATTAACTATAGTGTGACCAAATCTACAAGAGAGGTAGCACTAATTTGATGCTATAGAAAAGTGTGAGTTTTAATCTGTCACCTTTCCAACACAACTAAGAAGCATGATATGGAAAAGGAGATTTAATTATTGGTGAAAAGATGTTATGTAAATAAAAAAATGTGAATGTTGTATTAAATTTGGACAATTAAAATGGTTTACTATTTCATAACCATAAAATTGTTTCAAACATATATATATATATATATATATATATATATATATATATAGGGTAATGATCTGGTACGAGACAACCTTGCGTGCGAGATCATTACCCTATATGTATATATATATATAGCTTACATGTATCCATCTTTTTTTGTGATGATTATGAAAGTATATAAAGCAATCCAACCTTATGGATGTGATGCATACCCCTTAGATAACATGTGTATCAAAAATCACTTCTAAATGACGTTCCGAGATCATCAAATGAAAGAATATACATATTTTCTAATCAACGGTAAGTTGGTGGAAATTGCAGAAACCAGAATGATATATCATTGTATCTCATGATACACATATGGTATGGCTGTGATTATTTTAACACATCTAATCTATTGAATTTTGATTCAATCTATAAGGTTAGATTGAATAAATATATTCTACATATGTCATTTTCATAGCCAGTACACCTAAGTTGCATGTACCGGCTGGTACACACTTCCTAACATGTACTTATATATATATATGTATATATATACATATATATATACATATATATATATGTATATATACATTTTTTTATCATTAAGCGTGCTACTCCTTCCATTAAAAAATAAAAAACATGTACAAGTGGGGTGAGAATGGGAAAATCTCACAAAACAGAAACCTATCTATATAGGTTTTTGCTATCACTTATTATTCTATTCCACACTGCATTAGTGGTGAAGGAATAATTCTCAAAAATAAATTGATTTTGGTTGAACCATATATAGTAAAGAATTGTCTTTGTAAGTATCTTTTCATAGCTTCCTGTAATCTTTATCACATCTTCACAGCAGTTAGGTATGAGAGGAAGGGAGCACATAGCTCTCTCCCATAGTTATCTGGAGAACTTGCAGTGCCAGAACAGATGGGTATCTTTTTCTTCATGTTCTCGGAAGAGAGAACATATTGAGGCTAGTTGACTACCTCTTTTCTTCAGAAACTCCTTAGTAACCAGCTTTCTTCTCATCACGCGCCAGCAATGCAGATTGTATCTCTATGGAGCCTTTGATTTCCATGTCCAACTCGTCCATGGGGGTTCACCAGTGCGGCTTCTGCAGGCATTCCAAGCAGCTTTCAGAGAGAAAGGGAGGACATCTTTGAAGTAGAAATGATCATCCTCAGCACTGATATTAATGGTTACATAAATGTCAGCAAGGCCATTACATCCTCTGCCATTTGGTATCCTCCACTCACCATTGTGGATAATGGTGCTCAAATTTTTGTTCTTGGTAAGACATATATGTATATATACATATATATATCTATATATACATATATGTATATATGTATATATATGTATATATATGTGTGTG